>BSWB01000004.1:90220833-93050000 GCA_033239125.1 Fagopyrum homotropicum | reverse complement strand
TTGCTACTAACCACTCTACTTGAATGACTTTCGCAGGTTCTTCTTCTTAGGTTTATGCGAAGAACCCGTGCTGGAAAGGAAATCGTTCCTTACGATCCCAAACCAGAAAAGACATACAAACGACGCTTGAAAGAAGCGAAAATGGCCAACGATTGCGATCTTGAGGCCGAGTTGAGGGAGGCGATGGAACAGCTGCGCCTCAATAGGGAAGAACTACAGCGCGAGAGGGAGCAAAATCGCACCAGAGCTGCAGAGATTGAAGCAGATATGGCTGAGTTACGAGCTCAGATTCTGCATCGACCAAACCCTCGACCAAGGCAGGACCCCGCTCCAGTTGCCCCGGCCGAGATACTTCCACCTCGGATGCCTGTCCGAGATGTTCTTTTTGCAGGTATTCCACAGACCCTAGGACAAAGGATGGACCCGAACCAGCAAGTGAGGCGTCCATGAGTCAACCTAGGTGATCCAGCGGAGCATGATTATGAACTTCGACCGGAAGTTCTATCCATGATCCGCCAATGCCAGTTTGGAGGTTTAGAGAGGGAGTCTCCGCATCAACATTTACAAAACTATGAGATTTTAATGGAGACCTTGAGACCTTCAAGGCTGGAGAATAATAATTACAAGCTAAGGCCTTTTTACTTTTCGTTGAAATACATGGCGCTTACTTGGTATCAGTCTCTTCCTCCTGGAAAGATCAACACTTGGGAGGAGATGACGACGGAGTTCTTAACTAAATTCTTTCCCCCCTCCAAAACCGCTGAAATGAGAAGGAAGATCAATGCATTCATCATGAAGGACAACGAGAGTTTGTCCAAGTCATGGGAGAGATTTAAAGATGTTCTTTTGGATTGCCCACATCATGGGATTACAAAGATAGAGTTGATAGAGATTTACTTCAAGGGATTGGATGGAGCTACCCAATTCAACCTTCAACTACTATCCGCCGGCACATTTATAGACATGCCGATTGATGAAGCTTGGGAGTTCATTGAGAAACAAGTTTTGCACATGAAGAAATACTCCCACCAAGGAGCTGAAAATGGAATTAAGAGGGTTAATTTTCAGGAAACTCCATTAAATGATAATCAACTCACCTCCCTCAAGAATGATGTGAAGCAATTGAAGGACCTTTTGGTTTCTCACACAAGAAAGGAAGAAGGAGGATATCAAGGCTCAAGAAACAACAATCAAGGTTCCCGGAACAACAACTACAACAACAATAGAGGCTCCAACAACAACAATTGGAGATCCAACAATCAAAATTCGGGTAACCCTTATTCTAATTCAAATTCTAATAATTCTTCTAATCCTTTCCTTTCTTCTTCTTCTACTCCATTGAAGAGCCAGGAGCCTGGATCAAGCTCATCCAAGCCAGCGAAGAAATATGCAGTGTTGGAGGCCATCTTGATCAAGCTCAATGCTATGGAGACGTCCATGACTTCATTTTCGAAGGCACACAAAGCCTTAGAGCAACAATTATTTAATAAGGCAAATGAAGCACCAAGAGATCAAGGGAAGCTCCCAGCAAGGGAAGAGAGCAACCCAAAAGGACAGATCATGGCAATAACGACGAGAAGTGGATTGAAAACTGCAGATCCAGTGCCTCATTCGATGCCAGTGTAGATGAAGAACACCTCGGTCCACGTACAGACGAAGAACACTTCGGTCGAGGTACCATCCGAGGTGGAGTCTAAGAAAGCGTCGGATAAAACTGAAGTTTATGTCCCATCTCCTACATATAAACCACCACTTCCATTCCCCCAGTCAAGGGCCAGAGCACATCTAGACAAGCATTTTGGTAAGTTCCTTGACTTGATGAATAAATTACATATTAACATCCCTTTCCTTGATGCTATTCTAGGGATGCCCGCCTACGGGAAGTTCTTAAAAGAGATTCTATCAAGGAAGAGGAAGCTGGAAGACTTTGGTGAAGTAAGGATGACATCTAAATCCTCGGAACTCATTCAAATCATGAAGGAGAAGATGCCACCTAAGTTGAGAGATCCCGGCTCATTTTGCATTCCCATTCAAGTTGGGGATGTTACTTGTGAGGCGTTATGTGATCTATGAGCCAGCGTGAGCATCATCCCCCTGGAGCTATGTGTGAAGATTGGACTTGGAGAGCCCAAGCCGGTAAAGATAAGATTGTACATGGTGGACCGCTCCATTACCCATTCCGTGGGCATTTTGAAAGATGTTCCGGTTAAGTTAGGTAACTTCTACTTACCTATAGACTTTGTTGTGCTTGATATTCCCGCAGATTATCCCATCCCAATCATTCTCGGGAGACCATTTCTAGCAACCTCGGGTTGCAATGTGGATTGTAAGAACGCCAAGTTGCAATTTAACATTGGCGGAGATCAAGTGGAGTTTGCATTGCTTGCTGCAATGAAAGGAGAGCCGCTTGAAGATGATATCTTCAACATCTATGATGAAGAAGAATCAAGAGAATTGGTGAGTTGTATCCTTATTAATGACCCTCTTAAAAGAGTTATTAGTTTTAGCTTAATGGAGGAAGGTATAGATGCTTCTTGTGATGTAGATATACGGAGCTTAAAGGCACTTGAAGAAGATCCAAGAGCTAAGATTGAGAAGCTAATCCAGGAGAAGAGAATCTCCATTTTCGGTCCCAATTGCAGTACCTCGACTGAGGCACTCTCTGGACCAAGCGAGGTGTTCTTGACTGAAGAACATCTCGGTCACCCACTCTAGACCTCGAACGAGGTCGAAAGCAAGATGATGTCAACTGAGACTTCTGAAAGTCCAGTTCTTCGATCTAAGTCTACTCCACTGGAAGGAGGAAGCAAGGATCCCCCACAGAAAGCACCCCCAGTTGTGGAGCTTAAACCGCTTCCAAGTCACTTGAGGTATGTTTTCCTTGGACCGGATTCTACTTATCCCATTATTTTTAGTGTTTCCCTTTCCGAAACTGAATTATCTAAATTGATGCATGTCCTGAGAAAACATCAAAAAGCTTTGGGTTACTATTGATGATCTTATTGGTATTAAGCCCTCTTTCTGCATGCATAGAATACTAATGGAGGATGATCATAAGACTTCACGAGAACCTCAAAGACGGTTAAATCTGATCATGAAAGCGGTTGTGAAGAAAGAAATTCTTAAGTTATTGGATGCAGGTATAATATTTCCTATCTCGGATAGCAAGTGGGTGAGCCCAATGCATGTAGTTCCGAAGAAAGGAGGGATGACCGTTGTGACGAATAAGAACAACGAGTTGATCCCAACTAGGACCGTTACGGGCTGGAGGGTGTGCATCGACTATAGGAAGATAAACGTAGCCACTCGAAAGGACCATTTTCCACTTCTCTCCATCGATCAAATGATCGAACGGTTAGCCCATCATTCACATTTTTGCAATTTAGATGGTTATAGTGGCTTCTTCCAGATTCCTATCCATCCGGATGATCAAGAGAAGACCACTTTCACTTGTACATGGGGGACATTCGCTTATAGGAGGATGCCATTTGGATTATGTAATGCACCCGCTACCTTCCAGCGATACATGATGGCTATCTTTTCCGAGTATAGAGGAGATCATGAAGGTATTTATGGATGATTTTTCAGTATATGGTTCCTCTTTCGATGATTGCCTATCTAACCTTTCTCTAGTTCTACAAAGATGTGAAGACACTAATCTCGTTTTGTATTGGAAGAAGTGTCAATTTATGGTTAATGATGGCATTGTGCTAGGACACCTCGTTTCCAACCGAGGTATTGAAGTCGATCGAGCTAAGATCGAGACTATTGAGAAACTTCCTCCCCCTTCTTCTGTTAAGGGTGTGCGGAGTTTTCTCGGGCATGCAAGTTTCTATAGGAGGTTCATCAAGGATTTTTCGAAGATTTCTAAACCACTAACTAAACTCTTAAATACGGATGTTATTTTTGAGTTTTTGCAAGAATGTCTTAATGCATTTTACAGGATTAAGGAAACGTTGATCTCCGCTCCCATTATCCAACCTCCAGATTGGACCTTACCCTTTGAGATCATGTGTGATACGAGTGATGTGGAGGTAGGAGCAATGCTTGGACAAAAGAAGGATGGCCGGACCAACCCCATTTATTATGCTAGCAACACTGGAAGGACAGAAGTTCAAGAAATTGAGAAAACGGAGTTTGACTGAGACACATCTCGGTTGCAGTCACTGCATCTCGACCGAGATGATTCTTGCGCAACCGAGGTGACCTTTTCTGATCCGAAACTGAGAGTTAAGTGTTAGAGTTTGCCAAATCCTATTCTTATTACACCTTTCCTAGTTCAATGCATGCCTAGGATGAGACTTACCCGGTAATTCCTTAGTTTGTTTACCCAAGATCATAAGTGTAGGTAATAAAGGTTTATCCTTTATTGGGATTTTAGTGTGCCTTCATCTCATCTTTGTGAGTTAGCCTGAGACTTACTCGGTAAAGTTTGATTTTATTCCCTTAGTTGGTGTGTTGGTTTGTGATTATAATTCCTTTCCTTAGTACCTTGAGACTTACCCGGTAATAGGAGCTTTTGGTTTGGAGTTAGTGAGTAGTGAGACTTACCCGGTGATCTATTCCACTTTAGAAACACCTTCCCTTTGAAAAATCTCATCTTTGTCCGCTTATCTTGAGATCTTGAGTTGGAACCACAACTAGATGCTTTAATCCCTAGAATTTGCATATTCCCTTTAATTGACCTTATTATCATCTCTTTGATTGCTTTAATCGCTTTTATGGTTATTAGTTATATTGACAACCTATACTTGCTTAGTTTCACCTAGGGCCCTGAAATCGACACCCCGGAATTCTTGCTTTTACTATAATTGATCCGTACACTGCGGGTTCGCATCCTTGTTTAAGCATATTTCCTCGGTTATAAATTTAAAGCTTGCACACACCGTTTGGAGCGAACAAGTTTTTGGCGCCGTTGCCGGGGATCTTCAAGTATTCTTCGAAGATCTCCATCCTTCTTCAAGTGTTCTTCGAAGATCTTCATCCTTCTTCAAGTGTTCTTCGGAGTTCTTTGATGATCTTCATTGTGTTCTTCGGTGTTCTTCATCGTTCATCATGTTCTATGTTGATGATGATGATCAGTTTGATTTGTATGGAGAGTAGTTGCCTTCTCCACATGAACTAAAGCTCAAAGCGGCCAAACAAACCAGCAGGAGGTACCGACAGAGAGAATACTTTAAGGAGGAGGAGTGGTTGCCTCCTCCGGACCCACCAAGGCCGACTTATACCTAGGACGGGCACCAAAGGTATCCACACCGACAAGAATATTTTAAAGATACCTATGTTGCCCCAAGACGGAGTGCCAATCATGAGCAAGTTAATAATGTTGCCCCTCGATGGAGTCCTAGTCCCCAAGAGGAGAATGTTGTGCTCAAGGCAACAAATGATGCTCTAAAGCGTGAGTTAGAAGCATTGAAGGCACAAATGGTTGCCCTAACGGCGGTTGCCCAACAAGAAGAACCTCAAGCGGTGTCACAGCCAAGGAGTGAGTTGGTGGTCAAACCGTTGTGTGACGAAGTTGAAGACGAGGAAGACATTGTCATTACAACTTGTGCCCCGGTTATTTCAATTTATCTTGTCAATCCGTTATGTGGATAGTACTTTCAAGATAAAAAAGTTGAGATCATCATTGAGGAAGAACAAGTCATAAACTGCAACAATGACACCATTATGTTGTTGGACTACAAATTCGAGTCGTATGATCCGAGGTTTGTCTTTACAATGCCAACTAACTTCCATCTTGGCATGTCATTCAACATTTTTAGTATGCCTCCACCGCTCATCATCAAGACCATTTTCGGCATAAGAGACAAGTTCCACAGCATCACCATCATGTCTAACTACAAGTTCGAGCCTCCCGATCCGGAGTTTGTCCTCTTTATGTTCGACAAGCTTGGCGGCCCCACCGTTCTTTTGAAAGACTACAAGTCCAAGCCGCCCGACTCCGACATTATGCATACAAGGCTGAATTTCAAGGGTCTTGTTCCTCAAGTGACTCATTTCTTTTTTGACGGTGAAACGAGGATGTTTCACATTTAAGAGGAGGAGAATGATACGCCCTCGGATGGCGATGCCATCCGTGTTTCCGGCTAGAAGGACCCTTGAAGAAGAGATGGTTTTGTAGAAAGAGTGGAGTCATTGACTGCCAGATAAAGAAAAAGAGTGATAGAGAGAAATTTAAGGAAAAAGTAAATTTATTATATCATTAATGATAGAAAAATTGGTGATCTAGATCGAGGAGAAACTTCAACTATTTCTTCTTGATCGTTTAAATTGGATCAAACTGAGAACTTGGGTGGCGGAAGCTGAGAAATGGATGCGGAAGCGTTCGGTTGAGCCTTCAAAAGGATCATCGAGTTTGAAAGGCTTGGATCAAAGACTAGATCCAAGCTATAACTTTAAGAGGATTTGAAGGAGAAGTGATGCCTATTCCAAGTAAGAGGGTTTTCCTTCTCAACACTTGGATTAAACTTAAGCATCCTTTTACAAATGAGCCAAGCCATCCTTATATAGTGGATGGGGGATAACCAAAGGTCAAAACATAAATGACGGAATTAAAGTCGGAATTAAGTTCCGGTAAACGAAAGGCCTAAAATATGAAAGGTCGGAATTTAATTCACGGAATTAAGTTCCGGAATTAAAGTTCAAAATATAAAAAGACCTATTATTAAATAACCGAATAATAATAAATGTCTTCAAAATGTCGGGGTCCTTCTAGCCGGAAACACGAATGGCATCGCCATCCGCGGGCGTATCATTCTCCTCCTCTTAAATGTGAAACGTCCTCGTTTCACCGTCAAAAAAGAAAGAAGTTACTTGAGGAAGAAGACCCTTGAAATTCAGCCTTGGATGCATAATGTCGGAGTCGGGCGGCTTGGACTTCTATTCTTTCAAAAGAACGGTGGGGCCGCCAAGCTTGTCGAACATAAAGAGGACAAACTCCGGATCGGGAGGCTCGAACTTGTAGTTCGACATGGTTGTGACGCTGTGGAACTTGTCTCTTATGCCGAAAATGGTCTTGTTGATGAGCGGTGGAGGCACACTAAAAATGTTGAATGACAAGCAAAGATGGAAGTTAGTTGGCATTATAAAGTCAAACCTCGGATCATACGACTGGGATTTGTAGTCCAACAACATAATGGTGTCATTGTTGGGGTTGATAACTTATTCTTCCTCAATGTTGATCTCAACTTTGTCATCTTGAAAGTACTCTCCACATAACGGATTGACAAGATGAATTGAAATAACCGGGGCACAAGTTGTAATGACAATGTCTTCCTCGTCTTCAACTTCGTCACACAACGGTTTGACCACCAACTCACTCCTTGGTTGTGACACCGCTTGAGGTTCTTCTTGTTGGGCAACCGTCGTTAGGGCAACCATTTGTGCCTTCAAAGCTTCTAACTCACGCTTTAGAGCATCATTTGTTGCCTTGAGCACAACATACTCCTCTTGGGGACTAGGACTCCGTCGGGGGGCAACATTGTTAACTTGCTCATGATTAGCACTCCGTCTTGGGGCAACATAGGTATCCTTAAAATATTCTTGTCGGTGTAGATATCGTTGGTGCCCGTCCAAGGTATAAGTCGGCGTTGGTGGGTCCGGAGGAGGCAACCACTCCTCCTTAAAGTATTTTCTCCGTCGGTACCCCCGGCTGGTTTGTTTGGCCGCTTTGAGTTTTAGTCATGTGGAGAAGGCAACCACTCTCCATATAAATCAAACTGATCATCATCAGCAACATAGAACATGATGAACGATGAAGAACACTAAAGAACACAATGAAGATCTTTAAAGAACTCCGAAGAACACTTGAAGAAGGATGGAGATCTTCGAAGAACACTTGAAGAAGGATGAAGATCTTCGAATAACACCGAAGAACACTTGAAGATCTTTGAAGAACACAGAAGAACACTTGAAGATCTTTGAAGAACACCGAAGAACACTTGAAGATCTTTAAAGAAAACTAAATAAATTTGATCAAGAAAAAATTTTTGTAAAGAAACTCGACCTCGATCCCGAACTATGATACCAATGATTTAAATATGGGCGATCAAGATCCAGAAGAAAATTCAACTACTTCTTCATGATCGTTCGAGTTGGATCAAATTTAGAACTTGAGCGACGGAAGCTTAGAAATGCATGTGGAAGCGTTTGGTTGATCTTTCAAAAGGATCCTCGAGTATGAAGGCTTGGATCAAAGACTAGATCCAAGCTATAACTTTAAGAGGATGGAGGGAGAAGTGATGCCTATTCCAAGTAAGAGGGTTTTCCTTCTCAACACTTGGGTTCAACTTAAGTATCCTTTTACAAATGAGCCAAGCCATCCTTATATAGTGGATGGGGGCTAATTAAAGGTCAAAACATAAATGACGGAATTAAGTTCCGGTAAACGAAAGGCCTAAAATATGAAAGGTCAGAATTTAACTCACGGAATCAAGTTTAGGAATTAAAGTTCCGACTATAAAAAGACCTATTATTAAATAGCCGAATAATAATAAATATCTTCAAAATGTCCGGGTCCTTCTAGCTGGAAACACGGATGGCATCGCCATCCGGGGCGTATCACCCCTCTTTCTAGACCCAAGTCCCAAGGGCCGCATCCGCGGCCCAATCCGGGCGGAGGACATTGTCAGGTTGGGAGTTTGGCTGGGGCGGCACATATGTTAAGAGATAATGCAGGTGTCCTAAGATGAGCTCGACGAGAACAAAAATCTCGTGTGGAACAGAAGGGTAAAAGCTCGTTTGATTTTCAGTACGATTACGAACCGTGAAAGCGTGGCCTAATGATCATTTAGACCTTCGGAATTTGAAGCTAGAGGTGTCAGAAAAGTTACCACAGGGATAACTGGCTTGTAGCAGCCAAGCGTTCATAGCGACCTTGCTTTTTGATCCTTAGATGTCGGCTCTTCCTATCATTGTGAAGCAGAATTCACCAAGTGTTGGATTGTTCACCCACCAATAGGGAACGTGAGCTGGGTGTAGACCGTCGTGAGACAAGTTAGTTTTACCCTACTGATAACAGCGCCGCGATAGTAATTCAACCTAGTACGAGAGGAACCGTTGATTTGCACAATTGGTCATCGCGCTTGGTTGAAAAGCCAGTGGCGCGAAGCTACCGTGCGTTGGATTCTGACTGAACGACTCTAAGTCAGAATCCGGGCCAGAAGCGACGCATGCGGCCGCCGCCCGATTGGCGACCTAAAGTAGGGACTTCGGTCCCCAAGGGCACTCGTCATAGGCCCAGCCCGGGCGTCGAATGCGCCGTGCGGGCCGCCTTGAAGCATAATTTCCTCCGAGCAGCGGGTTGAATCCTTTGCAGACGACTTAAATACGCGACGGGGTATTGTAAGTGGCAGAGTGGCCTTGCTGTCACGATCGATTTAGATTCAACCCTATGTTGCTTCGATTCGTCCCCTCCCTCTCTTTCCTTGTAAAAAACCAAGCCCCCCTTCAACTCAAACACCCCTCCCCAAAAAACAACACCCTTTCAAAAAACGAGGTGAAACCATCGGGGGCTCCTAGCTTAGGTGTATCGTTATGGAATTTTACCCTCGGGTTCTTACATGGTGATATCTATCTATCTCGGACTGTGTGGGCGCTTCATAAATATCTCACGCCCCTAAATATGTACGTACCCAACATGCATCTTGTCACAGTGGGTTTTGGACTTGTCACATTATTACGGTCTTGCCGAGATGGGTTAAGACGGGTGTTGGCCTCGTCAATATGAGTATTGCCTTTGTTAAGATCGGTGTTGGCCTTAGCAATATGGATGTTAGCCTTGTCAACATAGGTATTTGCCTTGTGAAGGTGGGTTAAGATGGGTGTTGGCCTTGTCATGTCCGAGACCAGCCTTGTCACGGCCTTGTCATAGCCGACGACGGCGTTGTCATGTAAGAGATAGGCCTTGTCACGGCCTTGTCATGTTTGAGAGTTGTCTTGTCATGGCCTAGTCATGCCCGACGTTGGGCTTGTCATGTCCGAGAGAGTGGCCTTGTCATGTCCGAGAGTGGCCTTGTCATGCCCGGCGCTGGCCTTGTCATGCCCGCCGATGGCATTGCCATACCCGACACTGGCCTTGTCATACCCGAAGCTGGCCCGGCGCTAGCCTTGTCATGTCCGAGAGAGTGGCCTTATCATGTCCGAGAGTGGCCTTGTCATGCCCAACGATTGCCTTGTCATGACCTTGTCATGCCCGACGATGGCCTTGTCATGACCTTGTCATGCCCGACGATGGCCTTGTCATGACCTTGTAATGCCCGACGATGACCTTGCCATGCCCGGCGCTAGCGTTATCATGTCCGACAGTTGCATTGTCATGCCCGACGCTGGCCTTGCCATGTCCGAGAGTGGCCTTGCCATGACCTTGTCATGCCCGACGTTGGCATTGCCATGCCCGACGATGGCCTTGTCATGTCCGAGAGTTCCCTTGCCATGCCCAACGCTAGCCTTTCCATGTCCGAGAGTTGCCTTGTCATGACCTTGTCATGTCCGACGATCGTCTTGCCATGCCCGACGCTGGCCTTGTAATGCCCGAAGCTGGCCTTGTCATGCCCGACGTTAGCCTTGCAATCCCCTACGATGGCCTTTTCATGCCCGACGCTGGCCTTGTCATGTCCGAGAGTGGCCTTGTCATCCCCGACGCTGGCCTTGCCATGTCCGAGAGTTGCCTTGTCATGACCTTGTCATGCCCGACGTTGGCCTTGTCATGCCCGACGCTGGCCTTGTCATACCCAACGTTGGCCTTGTCATGCCCGGCGCTGGCCTTGTCATGTCCGAGAGTGGCCTTGCCATGGCGTTGTCATGCCCGACGATGGCCTAGTCATGTCCGACAGTGGCATTGTCACGGCCTTGTCATGCCGAACGATGGCCTTGCCATGCCCGACGCTGTTCATGTCATGTCCGAGAGTTGCCTTGTCATGACCTTCTCATGCCCGACGTTGGCCTTGTCATGCCCGACGATGGCCTCGCCATGTCTGAGAGTTTCATTTTCATTCTCGACGATGGCCTTGTCATGCCCGACGATGGGCTTGCCAGCCCGACGTTGGCCTTGTCATGCCCGACGATGGCCTTGCCAAGCCCGACGCTAGCCTTGCCATGCCCGACGATGGCCTTGTCATGCCCAACGATGGCCATGTCATGCCCGACGATGGCATGTCATGACGAAGATGGCCTTGTAATGCCCGACCATGGCCTTGTCATGCGCGACGATGGCCTTGTCATGCCCGACGATGGCCATGCCATGGCCGACGTTGGCCTTGCCATGCCCGACGATGGACTTCTCATGCCCGATGTTGGCCTTGTCATGCCCGACGATGGCCTTGTCATGCCCGACGATGGCATTGTCATGCCCGACAATGGCATGGTCATGACCGAGAGTTGCCTTGTCATGTCCTTGACATGCCCAACGCTGGTCTTGTCATGACCGGCGATGGCCTCACCATTATCGAGAGTGGCCTTGTCATGGCCTTCTCATGACCGACGAGGGCCTTGCCAAGCCCGACACTTTCCTTGTCATGTCCGAAAGTTGCCTTGTCATGATCTTGTCATGCCCGACGATGCACTTGTCATGCCAAACGATGGCCTTGCCATGCCCGACGCTGGCCTTGCCATGCCCGACGCTTGCCTTGCCATGCTCGACGATGGCCTTGCCATGCCCGACGCTGTTCTTGTCATGCCCGACGCTAGCCTTGTCATGCCCAACGATTGCCTCGTCATGTCCAAGAGTGGCATTCTCATGCCCGATGATGGCCTTGCCATGCCCGACGTTGGCCTTGCCATGCCCGACGCTGGCCTTGTTTTGCCCGACGCTAGCCTTGCCATGCCCGACGATTCCCTTGTCAGGCCCGACGATGTCCATGTCATGCCCGACGATGGCCTTGTCATGCCCGACGATGGTCTTCTCATGCCCGACGATGGTCTTCTCATGCCCGACACTGGCCTTGCCATGTCCGACCATGGCCTTGTCATGCCCGACGCTGGCCTTGTCATGCCCGACAATGGCCTTATCATTCCCGACGATGGCCTTGTCATGCCCGACAATGGCATTAACATGCCCGACGATGGCATGGTCATGTCCGAGAGTTGCCTTGTCATGCCGACGCTGGGCTTGTCATGCCCAATGATGGCCTCGCCATGTCCGAGAGTGGCATTGTCATGGCCTTCTCTTGCCCGACGATAGCCTTGCCATGCTCGACGTTGTCCTTGTCATGTAAGAGAGTTGCCTTGTCTTGCCCGACGATGGCCTTGCCATGCCCGACGTTGTCCTTGTCATGTCCGAGAGTTGCCTTGTCATGCCCGACCATGGCCTCCCAATGTCCGGGAGTGGCATTGTCATGCCCGACGATGGCCTTGCCATGCCCGACGTTGGCCTTGCAATGCCCGACGCTGGCCTTGTCATGCCCGACACTAGCCTTGCCATGCCCGACGATTCCCTTGTCAGGCCCGATGATGTCCATGTCATGCCCGACGATGGCCTTGTCATGCCCGACGATGGCCTTCTCATGCCCGACGTTGGCCTTGCCATGCCCGACACTGGCCTTGCCATGTCCGACGATAGCCTTGTCATGCCCGACGCTGGCCTTGCCATGCCCGACGATGGCCTTGTCATGCCCGACGTTGGCCTTGTCATGCTCGACGATAGCTTTGTCATGCCCGACGATGGCAGTGTCATGTCCGAGAGTGGCCTGGTCATGCCCTGGCTCTGGCCATGTCATGCCCGACGATGGCCTTGCCATGCCCTACGCTGGCCTAGCCATGCCCGACGATGGCCTTGCCATGTCCGCGAGTTGTCATGGCCGACGATGGTCTTTCCATGTCCAAGAGTAGCCTTGTCATGCCCGACGCTAGCCTTGTCATGCCCGGCGCTGACCTTATCATGTCAGAGAGTGGCCTTGTCATGCCCGATGATAGCCTTGCCATGCCCGAAGCTAGCCTTGCCATGCCCGACGATGGCCTTGCCATGTCCGAGAGTTTCCTTGTCATGCCCAACGCTGGCCTTGTCATGCCCGGCGATGGCCTTGTCATGCCCGACGCTAGCCTTGCCATGCCTTGCCATGCCCTACGCTGGCCTAGCCATGCCCGACGATGGCCTTGTCATGCCCGACGATGGCCTTGTCATGCCCGACGATGGCCTTGCCATGTCCGCGAGTTGTCATGGCCGACGATGGTCTTGCCATGTCCGAGAGTAGCCTTGTCATGCCCGACGCTGGCCTTGTCATGCCCGGCGTTGACCTTGTCATGTCAGAGAGTGGCCTTGTCATGCCCGATGATGGCCTTGCCATGCCCGACGCTGGCCTTGTCATGCCCGACGTTGGCCTTGTCATGTCCGAGAGTTTCCTTGTCATGCCCAACGCTGGTCTTGTCATGCCCGGCGATGGCCTTGTCATGTCCGAGAGTCGCCTTGCCATGGCCTTGTCATGCCCGACGTTGTCATCGCGATGCCCGACGATGGCCTTGTCATGTCCGACGTTGGCCTTGTCATGTCCAAGAGTGGCCTTGTCAAGCCCGACGATGGCCTTGCCATGTCCGAGAGTGGCATTGTCATTGCCTTGTCATGCCCGACGATGGACTTGTCATGGCCAACGATGAACTTGCCATACCCGATGTTGGCCTTGCTATGCCCGACGATGGCCTGTACATGCCCGACGATGGCCTTGTCATGCCCGGCGATGGCCTTGTCATGCCTGACGTTGGCCTTGTCATGCTCGACGATGGCATTGTCATGCCCGACGATGGTAGTGTCATGTCCGAGAGTTGCCTTGTAATAACCGGCGCTGGCCTTGCTGCTTGACGACGGCGTTGCCATGCCCTACGTTGGCCTTGCCATGCCCTACGATGGCCTTGCCATGTCCGAGAAATTCCTTGTCATGGCCGACGATGGTTTTGTCATGCCCGACGTTGGCCTTGCCATGCCCGACGCTGGCCTTGTCATGCCCGGCGCTGACCTTGTCATATATGAGTGTGGCCTTGTCATGCCCGACGATGGCCTTGCCATGCTCGACGCTGGACTTGCCTTGCCCAACAATGGCCTTGCCATGTTCGAGAGTTGCCTTGTCATGCCCAACGCTGGCCTTGTCATGCCCGACGTTGTCCGTGTCATGTCCGAGAGTTGCCTTGTCATGACCTTGTCATGCCCGACGATGGCCTCGCCATGTCCGAGAGTGGCGTTGTCATGGCCTTGTCATGCCCAACGATGGACTTGTCATGCCTGACGATGACCTTGCCATGCCCGACGCTGGCCTTGTCATACCCGACGATGACCTTGCCATGCCCGACGCTGGCCTTGCCATGCCCGACGATGGCCCTGCCATGCCCGACGATGGCCTTTCCATATCCGAGAGTTGCCTTCGCATGGCCTTGTCATACCCGACGATGGCCTTGCCATGCCCAACGTTGGCCTTGCCATGCCCGACGCTGGCCTTGTCATGCCTGACGATGGCCTTGCCATGGCCGACGCTGGCCTTGCCATGCCCGACGATTCCCTTGTCATGTACGACGATAGTCATATCATGCCCGACGATGGCCTTGTCATGCCCGACGATGGTCTTGTCATGCCCGATGATGGCCTCGCTATGTCCGAGAATGGCATTGCCCGACGATGGCCTTGCCATGCCCGACGTTGTCCTTGTCATATCCGAGAATTGCCTTGTCTTGCCCGACGATGTCCTTGCCATGCCCGACGTTGTCCTTGTCTTGTCCGAGAGTTGCCTTGTCATGACCTTGTCATGCCCGACGATGGTCTCGCCATGTCCGAGAGTGGCATTGGCATGGCCTTGTCATGCCCAACGATGGCCTTGTCAGGCCCGACGATGACCTTGCCATGCCCGACGCTGGCCTTGCCATGATCGACGATTGTCTTGCCATGCCCGACGCTGGCCTTGCCATGCCCGACCATGGCCTTGTCATGCCCGACGATGGCCTTGTCATGCCCGACGATTGCCTTGTCATGCCCGAAGATGGCCTTGTCATGCCCGACGATGGCATTGACATGCCCGATGATGGCATGGTCATGTCCGAGAGTTGCCTTGTCATGCCGACGCTAGCATTGTCTTGCCCGATGATGGCCTCACCATGTACGAGAGTGGCATTGTGATGGCCTTGTCATGCCCGACGATGGCCTTGCCATGCCCGACGATGGCCTTGCCATGCCCGACGTTGTCCTTGTCATGTCCGAGAGTTGCCTTGTCTTGCCCGACGATGGCCTTGCCATGCCCGACGTTGTCTTTGTCATGTCCGAGAGTTGCCTTGTCTTGGCCGACGATAGCCTCGCCATGTCCGAGAGTGGCATTGTCATGGCCTTATCATGCCCAACGATGGCCTTGTCATGCCCGACGATGACCTTGCCATGCCCGACGCTGGCCTTGCCATGCCCGACGATGGCCTTGCCATGCCCGACGATGGCCTTGCCATATCCGAGAGTTGCCTTCGCATGGCCTTGTCATACCCGACGATGGCTTTGCCATGTCCAACGTTGGCCTTGCCATGCCCGACGCTGGCCTTGTCATGCTTGACGGTGGCCTTGCCATGCCCGACTCTGGCCTTGCCATGCCCGACGATTCCCTTGTCGTGCACGACGATGGTCATGTCATGCCTGACGATGGCCTTGCCATGCCCGATGATGGCCTCGCCATGTCCGAGAGTGGCATTTTTATGGCCTTGTCATGCCCGACGATGGCCTTGCCATGCCCGACGTTGTCCTAGTCATATCCGAGAGTTGCCTTGTCTTCCCGACGATGGCCTTGCCATGCCCGACGTTGTCCTTGTCATGTCCGAGAGTTGCGTTGTCATGCCCGACGATGGTCTCGCCATGTCCGAGAGTGGCATTGTCATGGCCTTATCATGCCCAACGATGGCCTTGTAAGGCCCGACGATGACCTTGCCATGCCCGACGCTGGCCTTGCCATGCCCGACGATGGCCTTGCCATATCCAAGAGTTGCCTTGGAATTGCCTTGTCATGCCCGACGCTTGCCTTGTCATGCCCGACGCTGGCCTTGCCATGCCCGACAATGGCCTTTTCATGCCCGACGATGGCCTTGCTATGCCCGACGTTGTCCTTCTCATGTCCGAGAGTTGCCTTGTCTTGCCCGACGATGGCCTTGCCATGCCCGACGTTGTCCGTGTCATGTCCGAGAGTTGCCTTGTCATGACCTTGTCATGCCCGACGATGGCCTCGCCATGTCCGAGAGTGGCATTGTCATGGCCTTGTCATGCCCAACGATAGACTTGTCATGCCTGACGATGACCTTGCCATGCCCGACGTTGGCCTTGTCATGCCCGACGATGACCTTGCCATGCCCGACGCTGGCCTTGCCATGCCCGACGATGGCCCTGTCATGCCCGACGATGGCCTTGCCATATCCGAGAGTTGCCTTCGCATGGCCTTGTCATACCCGAGGATGGCCTTGCCATGCCCAACGTTGGCCTTGCCATGCCCGACGCTGGCCTTGTCATGCCTGACGATGGCCTTGCCATGGCCGACGCTGGCCTTGCCATGCCCGATGATTCCCTTGTCATGCACGACGATGGTCATATCATGCCCGACGATGGCCTTGTCATGCCCGACGATGGCCTTGTCATGCCCGATGATGGCCTCGCCATGTCCGAGAATGGCATTGCCCGACGATGGCCTTGTCATGCCCGACGTTGTCCTTGTCATATCCGAGAGTTGCCTTGTCTTGCCCGACGATGTCCTTGCCATGCCCGACGTTGTCCTTGTCATGTCCGAGAGTTGCCTTGTCATGACCTTGTCATGCCCGACGATGGTCTCGCCATGTCCGAGAGTGGCATTGGCATGGCCTTGTCATGCCCAACGATGGCCTTGTCAGGCCCGACGATGACCTTGCCATGCCCGACGCTGGCCTTGCCATGCCCGACGATGGCCTTGCCATATCCGAGAGTTGCCTTGGCATGGCCTTGTCATGCCCGACGCTTGCCTTGTCATGCCCGACGTTGGCCTTTCCATGCCCGACAATGGCCTTGTCATGCCCGACAATGGCCTTGCCATGCCCGACGTTGTCCTTGTCATGTCTGAGAGTTGCCTTGTCTTGCCCGACGATGGCCTTGCCATGCCCGACGTTGTCCTTGTCATGTCCGAGAGTTGCCTTGTCATGACCTTGTCATGCCCGACGATGGTCTCGCCATGTCCGAGAGTGGCATTGTCATGGCCTTGTCATGCGCAACGATGGACTTGTCATGCCCGACGATGACCTTGCCATGCTTGACGCTGGCCTTGCCATGCCCGACGATAGTCATGTCATGCCTGACGATGGCCTTGTCATGCCCGACGATGGCCTTGGCATGCCCGACGATGGCCTTGCCATGATCGACGATTACCTTGCCATGCCCAACGCTGGCCTTGCAATCCCCGACCATGGCCTTGTCATGCCCGACGATGGCCTTGTCATGCCCGACGATTGCCTTGTCATGCCCGACGATGGCCTTGTCATGCCCGACGATGGCATTGACATGCCCGATGATGGCATGGTCATGTCCGAGAGTTGCCTTGTCATGCCGACGCTAGCCTTGTCATGCCCGATGATGGCCTCACCATGTACGAGAGTGGCATTGTGATGGCCTTGTCATGCCCGACGATGGCCTTGCCATGCTCGACGTTGTCCTTGTCATGTCCGAGAGTTGCCTTGTCTTGCCCGACGATGGCCTTGCCATGCCCGACGTTGTCCTTGTCATGTCCGAGAGTTTCCTTGTCTTGCCCAACGATAGCCTCGCCATGTCCGAGAGTGGCATTGTCATGGCCTTATCATACCCAACAATGGTCTTGTCATGCCCGATGATGACCTTGCTATGCCCGACGCTGGCCTTGTCATGCCCGACGATAGTCATGTCATGCCCGACGATGGTCTCGCCATGTCCGAGAGTGGCATTGGCATGGCCTTGTCATGCCCAACGATGGCCTTGTCAGGCCCGACGATGACCTTGCCATGCCCGACGCTGGCCTTGCCATGCCCGACGATGGCCTTGCCATATCCGAGAGTTGCCTTGGCATGGCCTTGTCATGCCCGACGCTTGCCTTGTCATGCCCGACGTTGGCCTTTCCATGCCCGACAATGGCCTTGTCATGCCCGACGATGGCCTTGCCATGCCCGACGTTGTCCTTGTCATGTCTGAGAGTTGCCTTGTCTTGCCCGACGATGGCCTTGCCATGCCCGACGTTGTCCTTGTCATGTCCGAGAGTTGCCTTGTCATGACCTTGTCATGCCCGACGATGGTCTCGCCATGTCCGAGAGTGGCATTGTCATGGCCTTGTCATGCGCAACGATGGACTTGTCATGCCCGACGATGACCTTGCCATGCTTGACGCTGGCCTTGCCATGCCCGACGATAGTCATGTCATGCCTGACGATGGCCTTGTCATGCCCGACGATGGCCTTGGCATGCCCGACGATGGCCTTGCCATGATCGACGATTACCTTGCCATGCCCAACGCTGGCCTTGCCATCCCCGACCATGGCCTTGTCATGCCCGACGATGGCCTTGTCATGCCCGACGATTGCCTTGTCATGCCCGACGATGGCCTTGTCATGCCCGACGATGGCATTGACATGCCCGATGATGGCATGGTCATGTCCGAGAGTTGCCTTGTCATGCCGACGCTAGCCTTGTCATGCCCGATGATGGCCTCACCATGTACGAGAGTGGCATTGTGATGGCCTTGTCATGCCCGACGATGGCCTTGCCATGCTCGACGTTGTCCTTGTCATGTCCGAGAGTTGCCTTGTCTTGCCCGACGATGGCCTTGCCATGCCCGACGTTGTCCTTGTCATGTCCGAGAGTTTCCTTGTCTTGCCCAACGATAGCCTCGCCATGTCCGAGAGTGGCATTGTCATGGCCTTATCATACCCAACAATGGTCTTGTCATGCCCGATGATGACCTTGCTATGCCCGACGCTGGCCTTGTCATGCCCGACGATAGTCATGTCATGCCTGACGATGACCTTGTCATGCCCGACGATGGCCTTGGCATGCCCGACGATGGCCTTGCCATGATCGACGATTGCCTTGCCATGCCCAACGCTGGCCTTGCCATGCCCGACCATGGTCTTGTCATGCCCGATGGCCTTGTCATGCCCGACGATTGCCTTGTCATGCCCGACGATGGCCTTGTCATGCCCGACGATGGCATTGACATGCCCGATGATGGCATGGTCATGTCCGAGAGTTGCCTTGTCATGCCGACGCTAGCATTGTCTTGCCCGATGATGGCCTCACCATGTACGAGAGTGTCATTGTGATGGCCTTGTCATGCCCGACGATGGCCTTGCCATGCCCGACGTTGTCCTTGTCATGTCCGAGAGTTGCCTTGTCTTGCCCGACGATGGCCTTGCCATGCCCGACGTTGTCTTTGTCATGTCCGAGAGTTGCCTTGTCTTGGCCGACGATAGCCTCGCCATGTCCGAGAGTGGCATTGTCATGGCCTTATCATGCCCAACGATGGCCTTGTCATGCCCGACGATGACCTTGACATGCCCGACGCTGGCCTTGTCATGCCCGACGATGGCCTTGCCATGCCCGACGATGGCCTTGCCATATCCGAGAGTTGCCTTCGCATGGCCTTGTCATACCCGACGATGGCTTTGCCATGTCCAACGTTGGCCTTGCCATGCCCGACGCTGGCCTTGTCATGCTTGATGGTGGCCTTGCCATGCCCGACGCTGGCCTTGCCATGCCCGACGATTCCCTTGTCGTGCAAGACGATGGTCATGTCATGCCTGACGATGGCCTTGCCATGCCCGATGATGGCCTCGCCATGTCCGAGAGTGGCATTTTTATGGCCTTGTCATGCCCGACGATGGCCTTGCCATGCCCGACGTTGTCCTGGTCATATCCGAGAGTTGCCTTGTCTTGCCCGACGATGGCCTTGCCATGCCCGACGTTGTCCTTGTCATGTCCGAGAGTTGCGTTGTCATGCCCGACGATGGTCTCGCCATGTCCGAGAGTGGCATTGTCATGGCCTTGTCATGCCCAACGATGGCCTTGTCAGGCCCGACGATTACCTTGCCATGCCCGACGCTGGCCTTGCCATGCCCGACGATGGCCTTGCCATATCCGAGAGTTGCCTTGGCATGGCCTTGTCATGCCCGACGCTTGCCTTGTCATGCCCGACGTTGGCCTTTCCATGCCCGACAATGGCCTTGTCATGCCCGACGATGGCCTTGCCATGCCCGACGTTGTCCTTGTCATGTCTGAGAGTTGCCTTGTCTTGCCCGACGATGGCCTTGCCATGCCCGACGTTGTCCTTGTCATGTCCGAGAGTTGCCTTGTCATGACCTTGTCATGCCCGACGATGGTCTC
The DNA here is from genome assembly GCA_033239125.1 of Fagopyrum homotropicum. Lineage (NCBI taxonomy): Eukaryota > Viridiplantae > Streptophyta > Magnoliopsida > Caryophyllales > Polygonaceae > Fagopyrum > Fagopyrum homotropicum. The sequence continues at coordinate 93,029,689 of BSWB01000004.1, read as the reverse complement.
GCCATGTCCGAGAGTGGCATTGTCATGGCCTTGTCATGCGCAACGATGGACTTGTCATGCCCGACGATGACCTTGCCATGCTTGACGCTGGCCTTGCCATGCCCGACGATAGTCATGTCATGCCTGACGATGGCCTTGTCATGCCCGACGATGGCCTTGGCATGCCCGACGATGGCCTTGCCATGATCGACGATTACCTTGCCATGCCCAACGCTGGCCTTGCCATCCCCGACCATGGCCTTGTCATGCCCGACGATGGCCTTGTCATGCCCGACGATTGCCTTGTCATGCCCGACGATGGCCTTGTCATGCCCGACGATGGCATTGACATGCCCGATGATGGCATGGTCATGTCCGAGAGTTGCCTTGTCATGCCGACGCTAGCCTTGTCATGCCCGATGATGGCCTCACCATGTACGAGAGTGGCATTGTGATGGCCTTGTCATGCCCGACGATGGCCTTGCCATGCTCGACGTTGTCCTTGTCATGTCCGAGAGTTGCCTTGTCTTGCCCGACGATGGCCTTGCCATGCCCGACGTTGTCCTTGTCATGTCCGAGAGTTTCCTTGTCTTGCCCAACGATAGCCTCGCCATGTCCGAGAGTGGCATTGTCATGGCCTTATCATACCCAACAATGGTCTTGTCATGCCCGATGATGACCTTGCTATGCCCGACGCTGGCCTTGTCATGCCCGACGATAGTCATGTCATGCCTGACGATGACCTTGTCATGCCCGACGATGGCCTTGGCATGCCCGACGATGGCCTTGCCATGATCGACGATTGCCTTGCCATGCCCAACGCTGGCCTTGCCATGCCCGACCATGGTCTTGTCATGCCCGATGGCCTTGTCATGCCCGACGATTGCCTTGTCATGCCCGACGATGGCCTTGTCATGCCCGACGATGGCATTGACATGCCCGATGATGGCATGGTCATGTCCGAGAGTTGCCTTGTCATGCCGACGCTAGCATTGTCTTGCCCGATGATGGCCTCACCATGTACGAGAGTGTCATTGTGATGGCCTTGTCATGCCCGACGATGGCCTTGCCATGCCCGACGTTGTCCTTGTCATGTCCGAGAGTTGCCTTGTCTTGCCCGACGATGGCCTTGCCATGCCCGACGTTGTCTTTGTCATGTCCGAGAGTTGCCTTGTCTTGGCCGACGATAGCCTCGCCATGTCCGAGAGTGGCATTGTCATGGCCTTATCATGCCCAACGATGGCCTTGTCATGCCCGACGATGACCTTGACATGCCCGACGCTGGCCTTGTCATGCCCGACGATGGCCTTGCCATGCCCGACGATGGCCTTGCCATATCCGAGAGTTGCCTTCGCATGGCCTTGTCATACCCGACGATGGCTTTGCCATGTCCAACGTTGGCCTTGCCATGCCCGACGCTGGCCTTGTCATGCTTGATGGTGGCCTTGCCATGCCCGACGCTGGCCTTGCCATGCCCGACGATTCCCTTGTCGTGCAAGACGATGGTCATGTCATGCCTGACGATGGCCTTGCCATGCCCGATGATGGCCTCGCCATGTCCGAGAGTGGCATTTTTATGGCCTTGTCATGCCCGACGATGGCCTTGCCATGCCCGACGTTGTCCTGGTCATATCCGAGAGTTGCCTTGTCTTGCCCGACGATGGCCTTGCCATGCCCGACGTTGTCCTTGTCATGTCCGAGAGTTGCGTTGTCATGCCCGACGATGGTCTCGCCATGTCCGAGAGTGGCATTGTCATGGCCTTGTCATGCCCAACGATGGCCTTGTCAGGCCCGACGATTACCTTGCCATGCCCGACGCTGGCCTTGCCATGCCCGACGATGGCCTTGCCATATCCGAGAGTTGCCTTGGCATGGCCTTGTCATGCCCGACGCTTGCCTTGTCATGCCCGACGTTGGCCTTTCCATGCCCGACAATGGCCTTGTCATGCCCGACGATGGCCTTGCCATGCCCGACGTTGTCCTTGTCATGTCTGAGAGTTGCCTTGTCTTGCCCGACGATGGCCTTGCCATGCCCGACGTTGTCCTTGTCATGTCCGAGAGTTGCCTTGTCATGACCTTGTCATGCCCGACGATGGTCTCGCCATGTCCGAGAGTGGCATTGTCATGGCCTTGTCATGCGCAACGATGGACTTGTCATGCCCGACGATGACCTTGCCATGCTTGACGCTGGCCTTGCCATGCCCGACGATAGTCATGTCATGCCTGACGATGGCCTTGTCATGCCCGACGATGGCCTTGGCATGCCCGACGATGGCCTTGCCATGATCGACGATTACCTTGCCATGCCCAACGCTGGCCTTGCCATCCCCGACCATGGCCTTGTCATGCCCGACGATGGCCTTGTCATGCCCGACGATTGCCTTGTCATGCCCGACGATGGCCTTGTCATGCCCGACGATGGCATTGACATGCCCGATGATGGCATGGTCATGTCCGAGAGTTGCCTTGTCATGCCGACGCTAGCCTTGTCATGCCCGATGATGGCCTCACCATGTACGAGAGTGGCATTGTGATGGCCTTGTCATGCCCGACGATGGCCTTGCCATGCTCGACGTTGTCCTTGTCATGTCCGAGAGTTGCCTTGTCTTGCCCGACGATGGCCTTGCCATGCCCGACGTTGTCCTTGTCATGTCCGAGAGTTTCCTTGTCTTGCCCAACGATAGCCTCGCCATGTCCGAGAGTGGCATTGTCATGGCCTTATCATACCCAACAATGGTCTTGTCATGCCCGATGATGACCTTGCTATGCCCGACGCTGGCCTTGTCATGCCCGACGATAGTCATGTCATGCCTGACGATGACCTTGTCATGCCCGACGATGGCCTTGGCATGCCCGACGATGGCCTTGCCATGATCGACGATTGCCTTGCCATGCCCAACGCTGGCCTTGCCATGCCCGACCATGGTCTTGTCATGCCCGATGGCCTTGTCATGCCCGACGATTGCCTTGTCATGCCCGACGATGGCCTTGTCATGCCCGACGATGGCATTGACATGCCCGATGATGGCATGGTCATGTCCGAGAGTTGCCTTGTCATGCCGACGCTAGCATTGTCTTGCCCGATGATGGCCTCACCATGTACGAGAGTGTCATTGTGATGGCCTTGTCATGCCCGACGATGGCCTTGCCATGCCCGACGTTGTCCTTGTCATGTCCGAGAGTTGCCTTGTCTTGCCCGACGATGGCCTTGCCATGCCCGACGTTGTCTTTGTCATGTCCGAGAGTTGCCTTGTCTTGGCCGACGATAGCCTCGCCATGTCCGAGAGTGGCATTGTCATGGCCTTATCATGCCCAACGATGGCCTTGTCATGCCCGACGATGACCTTGACATGCCCGACGCTGGCCTTGTCATGCCCGACGATGGCCTTGCCATGCCCGACGATGGCCTTGCCATATCCGAGAGTTGCCTTCGCATGGCCTTGTCATACCCGACGATGGCTTTGCCATGTCCAACGTTGGCCTTGCCATGCCCGACGCTGGCCTTGTCATGCTTGATGGTGGCCTTGCCATGCCCGACGCTGGCCTTGCCATGCCCGACGATTCCCTTGTCGTGCAAGACGATGGTCATGTCATGCCTGACGATGGCCTTGCCATGCCCGATGATGGCCTCGCCATGTCCGAGAGTGGCATTTTTATGGCCTTGTCATGCCCGACGATGGCCTTGCCATGCCCGACGTTGTCCTGGTCATATCCGAGAGTTGCCTTGTCTTGCCCGACGATGGCCTTGCCATGCCCGACGTTGTCCTTGTCATGTCCGAGAGTTGCGTTGTCATGCCCGACGATGGTCTCGCCATGTCCGAGAGTGGCATTGTCATGGCCTTGTCATGCCCAACGATGGCCTTGTCAGGCCCGACGATTACCTTGCCATGCCCGACGCTGGCCTTGCCATGCCCGACGATGGCCTTGCCATATCCAAGAGTTGCCTTGGCATTGCCTTGTCATGCCCGACGCTTGCCTTGTCATGCCCGACGCTGGCCTTGCCATGCCCGACAATGGCCTTCTCATGCCCGACGATGGCCTTGCCATGCCCGACGTTGTCCTTGTCATGTCCGAGAGTTGCCTTGTCTTGCCCGACGATGGCCTTGCCATGCCCGACGTTGTCCGTGTCATGTCCGAGAGTTGCCTTGTCATGACCTTGTCATGCCCGACGATGGCCTCGCCATGTCCGAGAGTGGCATCGTCATGGCCTTGTCATGCCCAACGATGGACTTGTCATGCCTGAAGATGACCTTGCCATGCCCGACGTTGGCCTTGTAATGCCCGACGATGACCTTGCCATGCCCGACGCTGGCCTTGCCATGCCCGACGATGGCCCTGTCATGCCCGACGATGGCCTTGCCATATCCGAGAGTTGCCTTCGCATGGCCTTGTCATACCCGACGATGGCCTTGCCATGCCCAACGTTGGCCTTGCCATGCCCGACGCTGGCCTTGTCATGCCTGACGATGGCCTTGCCATGGCCGACGCTGGCCTTGCCATGCCCGACGATTCCCTTGTCATGCACGACGATGGTCATATCATGCCCGACGATGGCCTTGTCATGCCCGACGATGGCCTTGTCATGCCCGATGATGGCCTCGCCATGTCCGAGAATGGCATTGCCCGACGATGGCCTTGCCATGCCCGACGTTGTCCTTGTCATATCCGAGAGTTGCCTTGTCTTGCCCGACGATGTCCTTGCCATGCCCGACGTTGTCCTTGTCATGTCCGAGAGTTGCCTTGTCATGACCTTGTCATGCCCGACGATGGTCTCGCCATGTCCGAGAGTGGCATTGGCATGTCCTTGTCATGTCCAACGATGGCCTTGTCAGGCCCGACGATGACCTTGCCATGCCCGACGCTGGCCTTGCCATGCCCGACGATGGCCTTGCCATATCCGAGAGTTGCCTTGGCATGGCCTTGTCATGCCCGACGCTTGCCTTGTCATGCCCGACGTTGGCCTTTCCATGCCCGACAATGGCCTTGTCATGCCCGACGATGGCCTTGCCATGCCCGACGTTGTCCTTGTCATGTCTGAGAGTTGCCTTGTCTTGCCCGACGATGGCCTTGCCATGCCCGACGTTGTCTTTGTCATGTCCGAGAGTTGCCTTGTCTTGGCCGACGATAGCCTCGCCATGTCCGAGAGTGGCATTGTCATGGCCTTATCATGGCCAACGATGGCCTTGTCATGCCCGACGATGACCTTGACATGCCCGACGCTGGCCTTGTCATGCCAGACGATGGCCTTGCCATGCCCGACGATGGCCTTGCCATATCCGAGAGTTGCCTTCGCATGGCCTTGTCATACCCGACGATGGCTTTGCCATGTCCAACGTTGGCCTTGCCATGCCCGACGCTGGCCTTGTCATGCTTGATGGTGGCCTTGCCATGCCCGACGCTGGCCTTGCCATGCCCGACGATTCCCTTGTCGTGCACGACGATGGTCATGTCATGCCTGACGATGGCCTTGCCATGCCCGATGATGGCCTCGCCATGTCCGAGAGTGGCATTTTTATGGCCTTGTCATGCCCGACGATGGCCTTGCCATGCCCGACGTTGTCCTGGTCATATCCGAGAGTTGCCTTGTCTTGCCCGACGATGGCCTTGCCATGCCCGACGTTGTCCTTGTCATGTCCAAGAGTTGCGTTGTCATGCCCGACGATGGTCTCGCCATGTCCGAGAGTGGCATTGTCATGGCCTTGTCATGCCCAACGATGGCCTTGTCAGGCCCGACGATTACCTTGCCATGCCCGACGCTGGCCTTGCCATGCCCGACGATGGCCTTGCCATATCCAAGAGTTGCCTTGGCATTGCCTTGTCATGCCCGACGCTTGCCTTGTCATGCCCGACGCTGGCCTTGCCATGCCCGACAATGGCCTTCTCATGCCCGACGATGGCCTTGCCATGCCCGACGTTGTCCTTCTCATTTCCGAGAGTTGCCTTGTCTTGCCCGACGATGGCCTTGCCATGCCCGACGTTGTCCGTGTCATGTCCGAGAGTTGCCTTGTCATGACCTTGTCATGCCCGACGATGGCCTCGCCATGTCCGAGAGTGGCATCGTCATGGCCTTGTCATGCCCAACGATGGACTTGTCATGCCTGAAGATGACCTTGCCATGCCCGACGTTGGCCTTGTAATGCCCGACGATGACCTTGCCATGCCCGACGCTGGCCTTGCCATGCCCGACGATGGCCCTGTCATGCCCGACGATGGCCTTGCCATATCCGAGAGTTGCCTTCGCATGGCCTTGTCATACCCGACGATGGCCTTGCCATGCCCAACGTTGGCCTTGCCATGCCCGACGCTGGCCTTGTCATGCCTGACGATGGCCTTGCCATGGCCGACGCTGGCCTTGCCATGCCAGACGATTCCCTTGTCATGCACGACGATGGTCATATCATGCCCGACGATGGCCTTGTCATGCCCGACGATGGCCTTGTCATGCCCGATGATGGCCTCGCCATGTCCGAGAATGGCATTGCCCGACGATGGCCTTGCCATGCCCGACGTTGTCCTTGTCATATCCGAGAGTTGCCTTGTCTTGCCCGACGATGTCCTTGCCATGCCCGACGTTGTCCTTGTCATGTCCGAGAGTTGCCTTGTCATGACCTTGTCATGCCCGACGATGGTCTCGCCATGTCCGAGAGTGGCATTGGCATGTCCTTGTCATGTCCAACGATGGCCTTGTCAGGCCCGACGATGACCTTGCCATGCCCGACGCTGGCCTTGCCATGCCCGACGATGGCCTTGCCATATCCGAGAGTTGCCTTGGCATGGCCTTGTCATGCCCGACGCTTGCCTTGTCATGCCCGACGTTGGCCTTTCCATGCCCGACAATGGCCTTGTCATGCCCGACGATGGCCTTGCCATGCCCGACGTTGTCCTTGTCATGTCTGAGAGTTGCCTTGTCTTGCCCGACGATGGCCTTGCCATGCCCGACGTTGTCTTTGTCATGTCCGAGAGTTGCCTTGTCTTGGCCGACGATAGCCTCGCCATGTCCGAGAGTGGCATTGTCATGGCCTTATCATGGCCAACGATGGCCTTGTCATGCCCGACGATGACCTTGACATGCCCGACGCTGGCCTTGTCATGCCCGACGATGGCCTTGCCATGCCCGACGATGGCCTTGCCATATCCGAGAGTTGCCTTCGCATGGCCTTGTCATACCCGACGATGGCTTTGCCATGTCCAACGTTGGCCTTGCCATGCCCGACGCTGGCCTTGTCATGCTTGATGGTGGCCTTGCCATGCCCGACGCTGGCCTTGCCATGCCCGACGATTCCCTTGTCGTGCACGACGATGGTCATGTCATGCCTGACGATGGCCTTGCCATGCCCGATGATGGCCTCGCCATGTCCGAGAGTGGCATTTTTATGGCCTTGTCATGCCCGACGATGGCCTTGCCATGCCCGACGTTGTCCTGGTCATATCCGAGAGTTGCCTTGTCTTGCCCGACGATGGCCTTGCCATGCCCGACGTTGTCCTTGTCATGTCCAAGAGTTGCGTTGTCATGCCCGACGATGGTCTCGCCATGTCCGAGAGTGGCATTGTCATGGCCTTGTCATGCCCAACGATGGCCTTGTCAGGCCCGACGATTACCTTGCCATGCCCGACGCTGGCCTTGCCATGCCCGACGATGGCCTTGCCATATCCAAGAGTTGCCTTGGCATTGCCTTGTCATGCCCGACGCTTGCCTTGTCATGCCCGACGCTGGCCTTGCCATGCCCGACAATGGCCTTCTCATGCCCGACGATGGCCTTGCCATGCCCGACGTTGTCCTTCTCATTTCCGAGAGTTGCCTTGTCTTGCCCGACGATGGCCTTGCCATGCCCGACGTTGTCCGTGTCATGTCCGAGAGTTGCCTTGTCATGACCTTGTCATGCCCGACGATGGCCTCGCCATGTCCGAGAGTGGCATCGTCATGGCCTTGTCATGCCCAACGATGGACTTGTCATGCCTGAAGATGACCTTGCCATGCCCGACGTTGGCCTTGTAATGCCCGACGATGACCTTGCCATGCCCGACGCTGGCCTTGCCATGCCCGACGATGGCCCTGTCATGCCCGACGATGGCCTTGCCATATCCGAGAGTTGCCTTCGCATGGCCTTGTCATACCCGACGATGGCCTTGCCATGCCCAACGTTGGCCTTGCCATGCCCGACGCTGGCCTTGTCATGCCTGACGATGGCCTTGCCATGGCCGACGCTGGCCTTGCCATGCCAGACGATTCCCTTGTCATGCACGACGATGGTCATATCATGCCCGACGATGGCCTTGTCATGCCCGACGATGGCCTTGTCATGCCCGATGATGGCCTCGCCATGTCCGAGAATGGCATTGCCCGACGATGGCCTTGCCATGCCCGACGTTGTCCTTGTCATATCCGAGAGTTGCCTTGTCTTGCCCGACGATGTCCTTGCCATGCCCGACGTTGTCCTTGTCATGTCCGAGAGTTGCCTTGTCATGACCTTGTCATGCCCGACGATGGTCTCGCCATGTCCGAGAGTGGCATTGGCATGTCCTTGTCATGTCCAACGATGGCCTTGTCAGGCCCGACGATGACCTTGCCATGCCCGACGCTGGCCTTGCCATGCCCGACGATGGCCTTGCCATATCCGAGAGTTGCCTTGGCATGGCCTTGTCATGCCCGACGATGGCCTTGCCATGCCCGACGTTGTCCTTGTCATGTCTGAGAGTTGCCTTGTCTTGCCCGACGATGGCCTTGCCATGCCCGACGTTGTCTTTGTCATGTCCGAGAGTTGCCTTGTCTTGGCCGACGATAGCCTCGCCATGTCCGAGAGTGGCATTGTCATGGCCTTATCATGGCCAACGATGGCCTTGTCATGCCCGACGATGACCTTGACATGCCCGACGCTGGCCTTGTCATGCCCGACGATGGCCTTGCCATGCCCGACGATGGCCTTGCCATATCCGAGAGTTGCCTTCGTATGGCCTTGTCATACCCGACGATGGCTTTGCCATGTCCAACGTTGGCCTTGCCATGCCCGACGCTGGCCTTGTCATGCTTGATGGTGGCCTTGCCATGCCCGACGCTGGCCTTGCCATGCCCGACGATTCCCTTGTCGTGCACGACGATGGTCATGTCATGCCTGACGATGGCCTTGCCATGCCCGATGATGGCCTCGCCATGTCCGAGAGTGGCATTTTTATGGCCTTGTCATGCCCGACGATGGCCTTGCCATGCCCGACGTTGTCCTGGTCATATCCGAGAGTTGCCTTGTCTTGCCCGACGATGGCCTTGCCATGCCCGACGTTGTCCTTGTCATGTCCGAGAGTTGCGTTGTCATGCCCGACGATGGTCTCACCATGTCCGAGAGTGGCATTGTCATGGCCTTGTCATGCCCAACGATGGCCTTGTCAGGCCCGACGATGACCTTGCCATGCCCGACGCTGGCCTTGCCATGCCCGACGATGGCCTTGCCATATCCAAGAGTTGCCTTGGCATTGCCTTGTCATGCCCGACGCTTGCCTTGTCATGCCCGACGCTGGCCTTGCCATGCCCGACAATGGCCTTCTCATGCCCGACGATGGCCTTGCCATGCCCGACGTTGTCCTGGTCATATCCGAGAGTTGCCTTGTCTTGCCCGACGATGGCCTTGCCATGCCCGACGTTGTCCTTGTCATGTCCGAGAGTTGCGTTGTCATGCCCGACGATGGTCTCGCCATGTCCGAGAGTGGCATTGTCATGGCCTTGTCATGCCCAACGATGGCCTTGTCAGGCCCGACGATTACCTTGCCATGCCCGACGCTGGCCTTGCCATGCCCGACGATGGCCTTGCCATATCCAAGAGTTGCCTTGGCATTGCCTTGTCATGCCCGACGCTTGCCTTGTCATGCCCGACGCTGGCCTTGCCATACCCGACAATGGCCTTCTCATGCCCGACGATGGCCTTGCCATGCCCGACGTTGTCCTTCTCATTTCCGAGAGTTGCCTTGTCTTGCCCGACGATGGCCTTGCCATGCCCGACGTTGTCCGTGTCATGTCCGAGAGTTGCCTTGTCATGACCTTGTCATGCCCGACGATGGCCTCGCCATGTCCGAGAGTGGCATCGTCATGGCCTTGTCATGCCCAACGATGGACTTGTCATGCCTGAAGATGACCTTGCCATGCCCGACGTTGGCCTTGTAATGCCCGACGATGACCTTGCCATGCCCGACGCTGGCCTTGCCATGCCCGACGATGGCCCTGTCATGCCCGACGATGGCCTTGCCATATCCGAGAGTTGCCTTTGCATGGCCTTGTCATACCCGACGATGGCCTTGCCATGCCCAACGTTGGCCTTGCCATGCCCGACGCTGGCCTTGTCATGCCTGACGATGGCCTTGCCATGGCCGACGCTGGCCTTGCCATGCCCGACGATTCCCTTGTCATGCACGACGATGGTCATATCATGCCCGACGATGGCCTTGTCATGCCCGACGATGGCCTTGTCATGCCCGATGATGGCCTCGCCATGTCCGAGAATGGCATTGCCCGACGATGGCCTTGCCATGCCCGACGTTGTCCTTGTCATATCCGAGAGTTGCCTTGTCTTGCCCGACGATGTCCTTGCCATGCCCGACGTTGTCCTTGTCATGTCCGAGAGTTGCCTTGTCATGACCTTGTCATGCCCGACGATGGTCTCGCCATGTCCGAGAGTGGCATTGGCATGTCCTTGTCATGTCCAACGATGGCCTTGTCAGGCCCGACGATGACCTTGCCATGCCCGACGCTGGCCTTGCCATGCCCGACGATGGCCTTGCCATATCCGAGAGTTGCCTTGGCATGGCCTTGTCATGCCCGACGCTTGCCTTGTCATGCCCGACGTTGGCCTTTCCATGCCCGACAATGGCCTTGTCATGCCCGACGATGGCCTTGCCATGCCCGACGTTGTCCTTGTCATGTCTGAGAGTTGCCTTGTCTTGCCCGACGATGGCCTTGCCATGCCCGACGTTGTCTTTGTCATGTCCGAGAGTTGCCTTGTCTTGGCCGACGATAGCCTCGCCATGTCCGAGAGTGGCATTGTCATGGCCTTATCATGGCCAACGATGGCCTTGTCATGCCCGACGATGACCTTGACATGCCCGACGCTGGCCTTGTCATGCCCGACGATGGCCTTGCCATGCCCGACGATGGCCTTGCCATATCCGAGATTTGCCTTCGCATGGCCTTGTCATACCCGACGATGGCTTTGCCATGTCCAACGTTGGCCTTGCCATGCCCGACGCTGGCCTTGTCATGCTTGATGGTGGCCTTGCCATGCCCGACGCTGGCCTTGCCATGCCCGACGATTCCCTTGTCGTGCACGACGATGGTCATGTCATGCCTGACGATGGCCTTGCCATGCCCGATGATGGCCTCGCCATGTCCGAGAGTGGCATTTTTATGGCCTTGTCATGCCCGACGATGGCCTTGCCATGCCCGACGTTGTCCTGGTCATATCCGAGAGTTGCCTTGTCTTGCCCGACGATGGCCTTGCCATGCCCGACGTTGTCCTTGTCATGTCCGAGAGTTGCGTTGTCATGCCCGACGATGGTCTCGCCATGTCCGAGAGTGGCATTGTCATGGCCTTGTCATGCCCAACGATGGCCTTGTCAGGCCCGACGATGACCTTGCCATGCCCAACGCTGGCCTTGCCATGCCCGACGATGGCCTTGCCATATCCAAGAGTTGCCTTGGCATTGCCTTGTCATGCCCGACGCTTGCCTTGTCATGCCCGACGCTGGCCTTGCCATGCCCGACAATGGCCTTCTCATGCCCGACGATGGCCTTGCCATGCCCGACGTTGTCCTTCTCATTTCCGAGAGTTGCCTTGTCTTGCCCGACGATGGCCTTGCCATGCCCGACGTTGTCCGTGTCATGTCCGAGAGTTGCCTTGTCATGACCTTGTCATGCCCGACGATGGCCTCGCCATGTCCGAGAGTGGCATCGTCATGGCCTTGTCATGCCCAACGATGGACTTGTCATGCCTGAAGATGACCTTGCCATGCCCAACGTTGGCCTTGTAATGCCCGACGATGACCTTGCCATGCCCGACGATGGCCCTGTCATGCCCGACGATGGCCTTGCCATATCCGAGAGTTGCCTTCGCATGGCCTTGTCATACCCGACGATGGCCTTGCCATGCCCAACGTTGGCCTTGCCATGCCCGACGCTGGCCTTGTCATGCCTGACGATGGCCTTGCCATGGCCGACGCTGGCCTTGCCATGCCAGACGATTCCCTTGTCATGCACGACGATGGTCATATCATGCCCGACGATGGCCTTGTCATGCCCGACGATGGCCTTGTCATGCCCGATGATGGCCTCGCCATGTCCGAGAATGGCATTGCCCGACGATGGCCTTGCCATGCCCGACGTTGTCCTTGTCATATCCGAGAGTTGCCTTGTCTTGCCCGACGATGTCCTTGCCATGCCCGACGTTGTCCTTGTCATGTCCGAGAGTTGCCTTGTCATGACCTTGTCATGCCCGACGATGGTCTCGCCATGTCCGAGAGTGGCATTGGCATGTCCTTGTCATGTCCAACGATGGCCTTGTCAGGCCCGACGATGACCTTGCCATGCCCGACGCTGGCCTTGCCATGCCCGACGATGGCCTTGCCATATCCGAGAGTTGCCTTGGCATGGCCTTGTCATGCCCGACGCTTGCCTTGTCATGCCCGACGTTGGCCTTTCCATGCCCGACAATGGCCTTGTCATGCCCGACGATGGCCTTGCCATGCCCGACGTTGTCCTTGTCATGTCTGAGAGTTGCCTTGTCTTGCCCGACGATGGCCTTGCCATGCCCGACGTTGTCCTTGTCATGTCCAACGATGGCCTTGTCAGGCCCGACGATGACCTTGCCATGCCCGACGCTGGCCTTTCCATGCCCGACGATGGCCTTGCCATATCCGAGAGTTGCCTTGGCATGGCCTTGTCATGCCCGACGCTTGCCTTGTCATGCCCGACGTTGGCCTTTCCATGCCCGACAATGGCCTTGTCATGCCCGACGATGGCCTTGCCATGCCCGACGTTGTCCTTGTCATGTCTGAGAGTTGCCTTGTCTTGCCCGACGATGGCCTTGCCATGCCCGACGTTGTCCTTGTCATGTCCGAGAGTTGCCTTGTCATGACCTTGTCATGCCCGACGATGGCCTCGCCATGTCCGAGAGTGGCATTGTCATGGCCTTGTCATGCGCAACGATGGACTTGTCATGCCCGACGATGACCTTGCCATGCTTGACGCTGGCCTTGCCATGCCCGACGATAGTCATGTCATGCCTGACGATGGCCTTGTCATGCCCGACGATGGCCTTGGCATGCCCGACGATGGCCTTGCCATGATCGACGATTACCTTGCCATGCCCAACGCTGGCCTTGCCATCCCCGACCATGGCCTTGTCATGCCCGACGATGGCCTTGTCATGCCCGACGATTGCCTTGTCATGCCCGACGATGGCCTTGTCATGCCCGACGATGGCATTGACATGCCCGATGATGGCATGGTCATGTCCGAGAGTTGCCTTGTCATGCCGACGCTAGCCTTGTCATGCCCGATGATGGCCTCACCATGTACGAGAGTGGCATTGTGATGGCCTTGTCATGCCCGACGATGGCCTTGCCATGCTCGACGTTGTCCTTGTCATGTCCGAGAGTTGCCTTGTCTTGCCCGACGATGGCCTTGCCATGCCCGACGTTGTCCTTGTCATGTCCGAGAGTTTCCTTGTCTTGCCCAACGATAGCCTCGCCATGTCCGAGAGTGGCATTGTCATGGCCTTATCATACCCAACGATGGTCTTGTCATGCCCGATGATGACCTTGCTATGCCCGACGCTGGCCTTGTCATGCCCGACGATAGTCATGTCATGCCTGACGATGGCCTTGTCATGCCCGACGATGGCCTTGGCATGCCCGACGATGGCCTTGCCATGATCGACGATTGCCTTGCCATGCCCAACGCTGGCCTTGCCATGCCCGACCATGGCCTTGTCATGCCCGATGGCCTTGTCATGCCCGACGATTGCCATGTCATGCCCGACGATGGCCTTGTCATGCCCGACGATGGCATTGACATGCCCGATGATGGCATGGTCATGTCCGAGAGTTGCCTTGTCATGCCGACGCTAGCATTGTCTTGCCCGATGATGGCCTCACCATGTACGAGAGTGGCATTGTGATGGCCTTGTCATGCCCGACGATGGCCTTGCCATGCCCGACGTTGTCCTTGTCATGTCCGAGAGTTGCCTTGTCTTGCCCGACGATGGCCTTGCCATGCCCGACGTTGTCTTTGTCATGTCCGAGAGTTGCCTTGTCTTGGCCGACGATAGCCTCGCCATGTCCGAGAGTGGCATTGTCATGGCCTTATCATGCCCAACGATGGCCTTGTCATGCCCGACGATGACCTTGACATGCCCGACGCTGTCCTTGTCATGCCCGACGATGGCCTTGCCATGCCCGACGATGGCCTTGCCATATCCGAGAGTTGCCGTCGCATGGCCTTGTCATACCCGACGATGGCTTTGCCATGTCCAACGTTGGCCTTGCCATGCCCGACGCTGGCCTTGTCATGCTTGATGGTGGCCTTGCCATGCCCGACGCTGGCCTTGCCATGCCCGACGATTCCCTTGTCGTGCACGACGATGGTCATGTCATGCCTGACGATGGCCTTGCCATGCCCGATGATGGCCTCGCCATGTCCGAGAGTGGCATTTTTATGGCCTTGTCATGCCCGACGATGGCCTTGCCATGCCCGACGTTGTCCTGGTCATATCCGAGAGTTGCCTTGTCTTGCCCGACGATGGCCTTGCCATGCCCGACGTTGTCCTTGTCATGTCCGAGAGTTGCGTTGTCATGCCCGACGATGGTCTCGCCATGTCCGAGAGTGGCATTGTCATGGCCTTGTCATGCCCAACGATGGCCTTGTCAGGCCCGACGATGACCTTGCCATGCCCAACGCTGGCCTTGCCATGCCCGACGATGGCCTTGCCATATCCAAGAGTTGCCTTGGCATTGCCTTGTCATGCCCGACGCTTGCCTTGTCATGCCCGACGCTGGCCTTGCCATGCCCGACAATGGCCTTCTCATGCCCGACGATGGCCTTGCCATGCCCGACGTTGTCCTTCTCATTTCCGAGAGTTGCCTTGTCTTGCCCGACGATGGCTTGCCATGCCCGACGTTGTCCGTGTCATGTCCGAGAGTTGCCTTGTCATGACCTTGTCATGCTCGACGATGGCCTCGCCATGTCCGAGAGTGGCATCGTCATGGCCTTGTCATGCCCAACGATGGACTTGTCATGCCTGAAGATGACCTTGCCATGCCCGACGTTGGCCTTGTAATGCCCGACGATGACCTTGCCATGCCCGACGCTGGCCTTGCCATGCCCGACGATGGCCCTGTCATGCCCGACGATGGCCTTGCCATATCCGAGAGTTGCCTTCGCATGGCCTTGTCATACCCGACGATGGCCTTGCCATGCCCAACGTTGGCCTTGCCATGCCCGACGCTGGCGTTGTCATGCCTGACGATGGCCTTGCCATGGCCGACGCTGGCCTTGCCATGCCCGACGATTCCCTTGTCATGCACGACGATGGTCATATCATGCCCGACGATGGCCTTGTCATGCCCGACGATGGCCTTGTCATGCCCGATGATGGCCTCGCCATGTCCGAGAATGGCATTGCCCGACGATGGCCTTGCCATGCCCGACGTTGTCCTTGTCATATCCGAGAGTTGCCTTGTCTTGCCCGACGATGTCCTTGCCATGCCTGACGTTGTCCTTGTCATGTCCGAGAGTTGCCTTGTCATGACCTTGTCATGCCCGACGATGGTCTCGCCATGTCCGAGAGTGGCATTGGCATGTCCTTGTCATGTCCAACGATGGCCTTGTCAGGCCCGACGATGACCTTGCCATGCCCGACGCTGGCCTTGCCATGCCCGACGATGGCCTTGCCATATCCGAGAGTTGCCTTGGCATGGCCTTGTCATGCCCGACGCTTGCCTTGTCATGCCCGACGTTGGCCTTTCCATGCCCGACAATGGCCTTGTCATGCCCGACGATGGCCTTTCCATGCCCGACGTTGTCCTTGTCATGTCCGAGAGTTGCCTTGTCATGACCTTTTCATGCCCGACGATGGCCTCGCCATGTCCGAGAGTGGCATTGTCATGGCCTTGTCATGCCCAACGATGGACTTGTCATGCCCGACGATGACCTTGCCATGCTTGACGCTGGCCTTGCCATGCCCGACGATAGTCATGTCATGCCTGACGATGGCCTTGTCATGCCCGACGATGGCCTTGGCATGCCCGACGATGGCCTTGCCATGATCGACGATTACCTTGCCATGCCCAACGCTGGCCTTGCCATCCCCGACCATGGCCTTGTCATGCCCGACGATGGCCTTGTCATGCCCGACGATTTCCTTGTCATGCCCGACGATAGCCTTGTCATGCCCGACGATGGCATTGACATGCCCGATGATGGCATGGTCATGTCCGAGAGTTGCCTTGTCATGCCGACGCTAGCCTTGTCATGCCCGATGATGGCCTCACCATGTACGAGAGTGGCATTGTGATGGCCTTGTCATGCCCGACGATGGCCTTGCCATGCTCGACGTTGTCCTTGTCATGTCCGAGAGTTGCCTTGTCTTGCCCGACGATGGCCTTGCCATGCCCGACGTTGTACTTGTCATGTCCGAGAGTTTCCTTGTCTTGCCCAACGATAGCCTCGCCATGTCCGAGAGTGGCATTGTCATGGCCTTATCATACCCAACGATGGTCTTGTCATGCCCGATGATGACCTTGCTATGCCCGACGCTGGCCTTGTCATGCCCGACGATAGTCATGTCATGCCTGACGATGGCCTTGTCATGCCCGACGATGGCCTTGGCATGCCCGACGATGGCCTTGCCATGATCGACGATTGCCTTGCCATGCCCGACGCTGGCCTTGCCATGCCCGACCATGGCCTTGTCATGCCCGACGATGGCCTTGTCATGCCCGACGATTGCCTTGTCATGCCCGAAGATGGCCTTGTCATGCCCGACGATGGCATTGACATGCCCGATGATGGCATGTTCATGTCCGAGAGTTGCCTTGTCATGCCGACGCTAGCATTGTCTTGCCCGATGATGGCCTCACCATGTACGAGAGTGGCATTGTGATGGCCTTGTCATGCCCGACGATGGCCTTGCCATGCCCGACGTTGTCCTTGTCATGTCCGAGAGTTGCCTTGTCTTACCCGACGATGGCCTTGCCATGCCCGACGTTGTCTTTGTCATGTCCGAGAGTTGCCTTGTCTTGGCCGACGATAGCCTCGCCATGTCCGAGAGTGGCATTGTCATGGCCTTATCATGCCCAACGATGGCCTTGTCATGCCCGACGATGACCTTGACATGCCCGACGCTGGCCTTGCCATGCCCGACGATGGCCTTGCCATGCCCGACGATGGCCTTGCCATATCCGAGAGTTGCCTTCGCATGGCCTTGTCATACCCGACGATGGCTTTGCCATGTCCAACGTTGGCCTTGCCATGCCCGACGCTGGCCTTGTCATGCTTGACGGTGGCCTTGCCATGCCTGACGATGGCCTTGTCATGACCGACGATGGCCTTGCCATGCCCGATGATGGCCTCGCCATGTCCGAGAGAGGCATTTTTATGGCCTTGTCATTCCCGACGATGGCCTTGCCATGCCCGACGTTGTCCTGGTCATATCCGAGAGTTGCCTTGTCTTGCCCGACGATGGCCTTGCCATGCCCGACGTTGTCCTTGTCATGTCCGAGAGTTGCCTTGTCATGCCCGACGATGGTCTCGCCATGTCCGAGAGTGGCATTCTCATGGCCTTGTGATGCCCAACGATGGCCTTGTCAGGCCCGACGATGACCTTGCCATGCCCGACGCTGGCCTTGTATGCTCGACGATGGCCTTGCCAAATCCGAGAGTTGCCTTGGCATGGCCTTGTCATGCCCGACGCTTGCCTTGTCATGCCCGACGCTGGCCTTGCCATGCCCGACAATGGCCTTGTCATGCCCGACGATGGCCTTGCCATGCCCGACGTTGTCCTTGTCATGTCCGAGAGTTGCCTTGTCTTGCCCGACGATGTCCTTGCCATGCCCGACGTTGTCCGTGTCATGTCCGAGAGTTGCCTTGTCATGACCTTGTCATGCCCGACGATGGCCTCGCAATGTCCGAGAGTGGCATTGTCATGGCCTTGTCATGCCCAACGATAGACTTGTCATGCCCGACGATGACCTTTCCATGCCCGACGTTGGCCTTGTAATGCCCGACGATGACCTTGCCATGCCCGACGCTTGCCTTGCCATGCCCGACGATGGCCTTGCCATGCCCGACGATGGCCTTGCCATATCCGAGAGTTGCCTTGGCATGGCCTTGTCATGCCCGACGCTTGCCTTGTCATGCCCGACGTTGGCCTTGCCATGCCCGACAATGGCCTTGTCATGCCCGACGATGGCCTTGCCATGCCCGACGTTGTCCTTGTCATGTCCGAGAGTTGCCTTGTCTTGCCCGACGATGGCCTTGCCATGCCCGACGTTGTCCTTGTCATGTCCGAGAGTTGCCTTGTCATGACCTTGTCATGCCCGACGATGGCTTCGCCATGTCCGAGAGTGGCATTGTCATGGCCTTGTCATGCCCAAGGATGGACTTGTCATGCCCGACGATGACCTTGCCATGCTTGACGCTGGCCTTGCCATGCCCGACGATAGTCATGTCATGCCTGACGATGGCCTTGTCATGCCCGACGATGGCGTTGGCATGCCCGACGATGGCCTTGCCATGATCGACGATTGCCTTGCCATGCCCAACGCTGGCCTTTCCATGCCCGACCATGGCCTTGTCATGCCCGACGATGGCCTTGTCATGCCCGACGATTGCCTTGTCATGCCCAACGATGGCCTTGTCATGCCCGACGATGGCATTGACATGCCCGATGATGGCATGGTCATGTCCGAGAGTTGCCTTGTCATGCCGACGCTAGCCTTGTCATGCCCGATGATGGCCTCACCATGTACGAGAGTGGCATTGTGATGGACTTGTCATGCCCGACGATGGCCTTGCCATGCTCGACGTTGTCCTTGTCATGTCCGAGAGTTGCCTTGTCTTGCCCGACGATGGCCTTGCCATGCCCGACGTTGTCCTTGTCATGTCCGAGAGTTGCCTTGTCTTGCCCGACGATAGCCTCGCCATGTCCGAGAGTGGCATTGTCATGGCCTTATCATGCCCAACGATGGCCTTGTCATGCCCGACGATGACCTTGCCATGCCCGACGCTGGCCTTGTCATGCCCGACGATAGTCATGTCATGCCCGACGATAGTCATGTCATGCTTGACGATAGCCTTGTCATGCCCGACGATGGCCTTGGCATGCCCGACGATGGCCTTGCCATGATCGACGATTGCCTTGCCATGCCCGATGCTGGCCTTGCCATGCCCGACCATGGCCTTGTCATACCCGACGATTGCCTTGTCATGCCCGACGATTGCCTTGTCATGCCCGACGATGGCCTTGTCATGCCCGACGATGGCATTGACATGCCCGATGATGGCATGGTCATGTCCGAGAGTTGCCTTGTCATGCCGACGCTAGCCTTGTCATGCCCGATGATGGCCTCACCATGTACGAGAGTGGCATTGTGATGGCCTTGTCATGCCCGACGATGGCCGTGCCATGCCCGACGTTGTTCTTGTCATGTCCGAGAGTTGCCTTGTCTAGCCGGACGATGGCCTTGCCATGCCCGACGTTGTCCTTGTCATGTCTGAGAGTTGCCTTGTCTTGCCCGACGATAGCCTCGCCATGTCCGAGAGTGGCATTGTCATGGCCTTATCATGCCCAACGATGGCCTTGTCATGCCCGACGATGACCTTCCCATGCCCGACGCTGGCCTTGCCATGCCCGACGATGGCCTTGCCATATCCGAGAGTTGCCTTGTCTTGCCCGACGATGTCCTTGCCATGCCCGACGTTGTCCGTCTCATGTCCGAGAGTTGCCTTGTCATGACCTTGTCATGCCCGACGATGGCCTCGCCATGTCCGAGAGTGCCATTGTCATGGCCTTGTCATGCCCAACGATGGACTTGTCATGCACGACGATGACCTTTCCATGCCCGACGTTGGCCTTGTCATGCCCGACGATGACCTTGCCATGTCCGACGTTGGCCTTGCCATGCCCGACGATGGCCTTGCCATGCCCGACGATGGCCTTGCCATGCCCGACGATGGCCTTGCCATATCCGAGAGTTGCCTTGGCATGCCCGACATTGGCCTTGCCATGCCCGACAATGGCCTTGTCATGCCCGACGATAGCCTTGCCATGCCCGATGTTGTCCTTGTCATGTCCGAGAGTTGCCTTGTCTTGCCCGACGATGGCCTTGTCATGCCCGACGTTGTCCTTGTCATGTCCGAGAGTTGCCTTGTCATGACCTTGTCATGCCCGACGATGGCCTCGCCATTTCCGAGAGTGGCATTGTCATGGCCTTGTCATGCCCAACGATGGACTTGTCATGCCTGACGATGACCTTGCCATGCCCGACGCTGGCCTTGCCATGCCCGACGATGGCCTTGCCATATCCGAGAGTTGCCTTCGCAAGGCCTTGTCATACCCGACGATGGCCTTGCCATAGCCGACGCTGGCCTTGCCATGCCCGATGCTGGCCTTGTCATGCCTGATGATGGCCTAGCCATGCCCGACGCTGGCCTTGCCATGCCCGACGATTCCCTTTTCATGCCCGACGATGGTCATGTCATGCCTGACGATGGCCTTGTCATGCCCGACGATGGCCTTGCCATGCCCGACGATTTCCTTGCCATGCCCGACGCTGGCATTGCCATGCCCGACGATGGCCTTGTCATGTCCGACGATGGCCTTGTCATGCCCGACGTTGCCTTGTCATGCCCGACGATGGCCTAGTCATCCCCGACGATGGCATTGACATGCCCGACGATGGCATGGTCATGTCCGAGAGTTGCCTTGTCATGCCGACGCTAGCCTTGTCATGCCCGATGATGGCCTCACCATGTCCGAGAGTGTCATTGTGATGGCCTTGTCATGCCCGACGATGGCCTTGCCATGCCCGACGTTGTCCTTGTCATGTCCGAGAGTTGCCTTGTCTTGCCCGACGATGGCCTTGCCATGCCCGACGTTGTCCTTGTCATGTCCGAGAGTTGCCTTGTCTTGCCCGACGATGGCCTTGCCATGCCCGACGTTGTCCTTGTCATGTCCGAGAGTTCCCTTGTCATGACCTTGTCATGCCCGACGATGGACTCGCCATGTCCGATAGTGGCATTGTCATGGCCTTGTCATGCCTAACGATGGCCTTGTCATGCCCGACGATGACCTTACCATGCCCGACGATGGCCTTGCCATATCCGAGAGTTCCCTTGGCATGGCCTTGTCATGCCCGACGTTGTCCTTGTCATGTCCGAGAGTTGCCTTGTCTTGCCCGACGATGGCCTTGCGATGCCCGACGATGGCCTTGCCATGCCCGACGTTATCCTTACCATGTCCGAGAGTGGCCTTGTCATGACCTTGTCATGCCCGACGATGACCTCGCCATGTCCGAGAGTGACATTGTCATGGCCTTGTCATGCCCAATGATGGCCTTTTCATGCCCGACGATGATCTTGCCATGCCCGACGCTGGCCTTGCCATGCCCGACGATGGCCTTGCCATATCCGAGAGTTGCCTTCGCACGGCCTTGTCATACCCGATGACGGCCTTGCCATGGCCGACGCTGGCCTTGCCATGCCCGACGCTGGCCTTGTCATGCCTGACGATGGCCTTGCCATGCCCGACGCTGGCCTTGCCATGCCCGACGATTCCCTTGTCATGCCCGACCATGGTCATGTCATGCCTGACGATGGCCTTACCATGTCCGAGAGTTGCCTCGTCATGTCCGACGTTGGCCTTGCCATGTCCGAGATTTGCCTTGTCATGAACTTATCATGCCCGACGATGGCCTTTCCATGCCCGACGATGGCCTTGTCATGCCCGACGATGGCCTTGGCATGCCCGACGATGGCCTTGCCATGATCGACGATTGCCTTGCCATGCCCAACGCTGGCCTTTCCATGCCCGACCATGGCCTTGTCATGCCCGACCATGGCCTTGTCATGCCCGACGATTGCCTTGTCATGCCCAACGATGGCCTTGTCATGCCCGACGATGGCATTGACATGCCCGATGATGGCATGGTCATGTCCGAGAGTTGCCTTGTCATGCCGACGCTAGCCTTGTCATGCCCGATGATGGCCTCACCATGTACGAGAGTGGCATTGTGATGGACTTGTCATGCCCGACGATGGCCTTGCCATGCTCGACGTTGTCCTTGTCATGTCCGAGAGTTGCCTTGTCTTGCCCGACGATGGCCTTGCCATGCCCGACGTTGTCCTTGTCATGTCCGAGAGTTGCCTTGTCTTGCCCGACGATAGCCTCGCCATGTCCGAGAGTGGCATTGTCATGTCCTTATCATGCCCAACGATGGCCTTGTCATGCCCGACGATGACCTTGCCATGCCCGACGCTGGCCTTGTCATGCCCGACGATAGTCATGTCATGCCCGACGATAGTCATGTCATGCTTGACGATAGCCTTGTCATGCCCGACGATGGCCTTGGCATGCCCGACGCTGGCCTTGTCATGCCTGACGATGGCCTTGCCATGCCCGACGCTGGCCTTGCCATGCCCGACGATTCCCTTGTCATGCCCGACCATGGTCATGTCATGCCTGACGATGGCCTTACCATGTCCGAGAGTTGCCTCGTCATGTCCGACGTTGGCCTTGCCATGTCCGAGATTTGCCTTGTCATGAACTTATCATGCCCGACGATGGCCTTTCCATGCCCGACGATGGCCTTGTCATGCCCGACGATGGCCTTGGCATGCCCGACGATGGCCTTGCCATGATCGACGATTGCCTTGCCATGCCCAACGCTGGCCTTTCCATGCCCGACCATGGCCTTGTCATGCCCGACGATGGCCTTGTCATGCCCGACGATTGCCTTGTCATGCCCAACGATGGCCTTGTCATGCCCGACGATGGCATTGACATGCCCGATGATGGCATGGTCATGTCCGAGAGTTGCCTTGTCATGCCGACGCTAGCCTTGTCATGCCTGATGATGGCCTCACCATGTACGAGAGTGGCATTGTGATGGACTTGTCATGCCCGACGATGGCCTTGCCATGCTCGACGTTGTCCTTGTCATGTCCGAGAGTTGCCTTGTTTTGCCCGACGATGGCCTTGCCATGCCCGACGTTGTCCTTGTCATGTCCGAGAGTTGCCTTGTCTTGCCCGACGATAGCCTCGCCATGTCCGAGAGTGGCATTGTCATGTCCTTATCATGCCCAACGATGGCCTTGTCATGCCCGATGATGACCTTGCCATGCCCGACACTGGCCTTGTCATGCCCGACGATAGTCATGTCATGCCCGACGATAGTCATGTCATGCTTGACGATAGCCTTGTCATGCCCGACGATGGCCTTGGCATGCCCGACGATGGCCTTGCCATGATCGACGATTGCCTTGCCATGCCCGACGCTGGCCTTGCCATGCCCGACCATGGCCTTGTCATACCCGACGATTGCCTTGTCATGCCCGACGATTGCCTTGTCATGCCCGACGATGGCCTTGGCATGCCCGACGATGGCATTGACATGCCCGATGATGGCATGGTCATGTCCGAGAGTTGCCTTGTCATGCCGACGCTAGCCTTGTCATGCCCGATGATGGCCTCACCATGTACGAGAGTGGCATTGTGATGGCCTTGTCATGCCCGACGATGGCCGTGCCATGCCCGACGTTGTTCTTGTCATGTCCGAGAGTTGCCTTGTCTAGCCGGACGATGGCCTTGCCATGCCCGACGTTGTCCTTGTCATGTCCGAGAGTTGCCTTGTCTTGCCCGACGATAGCCTCGCCATGTCCGAGAGTGGCATTGTCATGGCCTTATCATGCCCAACGATGGCCTTGTCATGCCCGACGATGACCTTCCCATGCCCGACGCTGGCCTTGCCATGCCCGACGATGGCCTTGCCATATCCGAGAGTTGCCTTGTCTTGCCCGACGATGTCCTTGCCATGCCCGACGTTGTCCGTGTCATGTCCGAGAGTTGCCTTGTCATGACCTTGTCATGCCCGACGATGGCCTCGCCATGTCCGAGAGTGGCATTGTCATGGCCTTGTCATGCCCAACGATGGACTTGTCATGCTCGACGATGACCTTTCCATGCCCGACGTTGGCCTTGTCATGCCCGACGATGACCTTGCCATGTCCGACGCTGGCCTTGCCATGCCCGACGATGGCCTTGCCATGCCCGACGATGGCCTTGCCATATCCGAGAGTTGCCTTGGCATGGCCTTGTCATGCCCGACGCTTGCCTTGTCATGCCCGACGTTGGCCTTGCCATGCCCGACAATGGCCTTGTCATGCCCGACGATAGCCTTGCCATGCCCGATGTTGTCCTTGTCATGTCCGAGAGTTGCCTTGTCTTGCCCGACGATGGCCTTGTCATGCCCGACGTTGTCCTTGTCATGTCCGAGAGTTGCCTTGTCATGACCTTGTCATGCCCGACGATGGCCTCGCCATTTCCGAGAGTGGCATTGTCATGGCCTTGTCATGCCCAACGATGGACTTGTCATGCCTGACGATGACCTTGCCATGCCCGACGCTGGCCTTGCCATGCCCGACGATGGCCTTTCCATATCCGAGAGTTGCCTTCGCAAGGCCTTGTCATACCCGACGATGGCCTTGCCATGGCCGACGCTGGCCTTGCCATGCCCGATGCTGGCCTTGTCATGCCTGATGATGGCCTAGCCATGCCTGACGCTGGCCTTGCCATGCCCGACGTTGTCCTTGTCATGTCCGAGAGTTGCCTTGTCTTGCCCGACGATGGCCTTGCCATGCCCGACGTTGTCCTTGTCATGTCCGAGAGTTGCCTTGTCTTGCCCGACGATGGCCTTGCCATGCCCGACGTTGTCCTTGTCATGTCCGAGAGTTCCCTTGTCATGACCTTGTCATGCCCGACGATGGACTCGCCATGTCCGATAGTGGCATTGTCATGGCCTTGTCATGCCCAACGATGGCCTTGTCATGCCCGACGATGACCTTACCATGCCCGACGATGGCCTTGCCATATCCGAGAGTTCCCTTGGCATGGCCTTGTCATGCCCGACGCTTGCCTTGTCATGCCCAACGCTGGCCTTGCCATGCCCGACAATGGCCTTGTCATGCCCGACGATGGCCTTGCCATGCCTGACGTTGTCCTTGTCATGTCCGAGAGTTGCCTTGTCTTGCCCGACGATGGCCTTGCGATGCCCGACGATGGCCTTGCCATGCCCGACGTTATCCTTACCATGTCCGAGAGTGGCCTTGTCATGACCTTGTCATGCCCGACGATGACCTCGCCATGTCCGAGAGTGACATTGTCATGGCCTTGTCATGCCCAATGATGGCCTTTTCATGCCCGACGATGATCTTGCCATGCCCGACGCTGGCCTTGCCATGCCCGACGATGGCCTTGCCATATCCGAGAGTTGCCTTCGCACGGCCTTGTCATACCCGATGACGGCCTTGCCATGGCCGACGCTGGCCTTGCCATGCCCGACGCTGGCCTTGTCATGCCTGACGATGGCCTTGCCATGCCCGACGCTGGCCTTGCCATGCCCGACGATTCCCTTGTCATGCCCGACCATGGTCATGTCATGCCTGACGATGGCCTTACCATGTCCGAGAGTTGCCTCGTCATGTCCGACGTTGGCCTTGCCATGTCCGAGATTTGCCTTGTCATGAACTTATCATGCCCGACGATGGCCTTTCCATGCCCGACGATGGCCTTGTCATGCCCGACGATGGCCTTGGCATGCCCGACGATGGCCTTGCCATGATCGACGATTGCCTTGCCATGCCCAACGCTGGCCTTTCCATGCCCGACCATGGCCTTGTCATGCCCGACCATGGCCTTGTCATGCCCGACGATTGCCTTGTCATGCCCAACGATGGCCTTGTCATGCCCGACGATGGCATTGACATGCCCGATGATGGCATGGTCATGTCCGAGAGTTGCCTTGTCATGCCGACGCTAGCCTTGTCATGCCCGATGATGGCCTCACCATGTACGAGAGTGGCATTGTGATGGACTTGTCATGCCCGACGATGGCCTTGCCATGCTCGACGTTGTCCTTGTCATGTCCGAGAGTTGCCTTGTCTTGCCCGACGATGGCCTTGCCATGCCCGACGTTGTCCTTGTCATGTCCGAGAGTTGCCTTGTCTTGCCCGACGATAGCCTCGCCATGTCCGAGAGTGGCATTGTCATGTCCTTATCATGCCCAACGATGGCCTTGTCATGCCCGACGATGACCTTGCCATGCCCGACGCTGGCCTTGTCATGCCCGACGATAGTCATGTCATGCCCGACGATAGTCATGTCATGCTTGACGATAGCCTTGTCATGCCCGACGATGGCCTTGGCATGCCCGACGCTGGCCTTGTCATGCCTGACGATGGCCTTGCCATGCCCGACGCTGGCCTTGCCATGCCCGACGATTCCCTTGTCATGCCCGACCATGGTCATGTCATGCCTGACGATGGCCTTACCATGTCCGAGAGTTGCCTCGTCATGTCCGACGTTGGCCTTGCCATGTCCGAGATTTGCCTTGTCATGAACTTATCATGCCCGACGATGGCCTTTCCATGCCCGACGATGGCCTTGTCATGCCCGACGATGGCCTTGGCATGCCCGACGATGGCCTTGCCATGATCGACGATTGCCTTGCCATGCCCAACGCTGGCCTTTCCATGCCCGACCATGGCCTTGTCATGCCCGACGATGGCCTTGTCATGCCCGACGATTGCCTTGTCATGCCCAACGATGGCCTTGTCATGCCCGACGATGGCATTGACATGCCCGATGATGGCATGGTCATGTCCGAGAGTTGCCTTGTCATGCCGACGCTAGCCTTGTCATGCCTGATGATGGCCTCACCATGTACGAGAGTGGCATTGTGATGGACTTGTCATGCCCGACGATGGCCTTGCCATGCTCGACGTTGTCCTTGTCATGTCCGAGAGTTGCCTTGTTTTGCCCGACGATGGCCTTGCCATGCCCGACGTTGTCCTTGTCATGTCCGAGAGTTGCCTTGTCTTGCCCGACGATAGCCTCGCCATGTCCGAGAGTGGCATTGTCATGTCCTTATCATGCCCAACGATGGCCTTGTCATGCCCGATGATGACCTTGCCATGCCCGACGCTGGCCTTGTCATGCCCGACGATAGTCATGTCATGCCCGACGATAGTCATGTCATGCTTGACGATAGCCTTGTCATGCCCGACGATGGCCTTGGCATGCCCGACGATGGCCTTGCCATGATCGACGATTGCCTTGCCATGCCCGACGCTGGCCTTGCCATGCCCGACCATGGCCTTGTCATACCCGACGATTGCCTTGTCATGCCCGACGATTGCCTTGTCATGCCCGACGATGGCCTTGGCATGCCCGACGATGGCATTGACATGCCCGATGATGGCATGGTCATGTCCGAGAGTTGCCTTGTCATGCCGACGCTAGCCTTGTCATGCCCGATGATGGCCTCACCATGTACGAGAGTGGCATTGTGATGGCCTTGTCATGCCCGACGATGGCCGTGCCATGCCCGACGTTGTTCTTGTCATGTCCGAGAGTTGCCTTGTCTAGCCGGACGATGGCCTTGCCATGCCCGACGTTGTCCTTGTCATGTCCGAGAGTTGCCTTGTCTTGCCCGACGATAGCCTCGCCATGTCCGAGAGTGGCATTGTCATGGCCTTATCATGCCCAACGATGGCCTTGTCATGCCCGACGATGACCTTCCCATGCCCGACGCTGGCCTTGCCATGCCCGACGATGGCCTTGCCATATCCGAGAGTTGCCTTGTCTTGCCCGACGATGTCCTTGCCATGCCCGACGTTGTCCGTGTCATGTCCGAGAGTTGCCTTGTCATGACCTTGTCATGCCCGACGATGGCCTCGCCATGTCCGAGAGTGGCATTGTCATGGCCTTGTCATGCCCAACGATGGACTTGTCATGCTCGACGATGACCTTTCCATGCCCGACGTTGGCCTTGTCATGCCCGACGATGACCTTGCCATGTCCGACGCTGGCCTTGCCATGCCCGACGATGGCCTTGCCATGCCCGACGATGGCCTTGCCATATCCGAGAGTTGCCTTGGCATGGCCTTGTCATGCCCGACGCTTGCCTTGTCATGCCCGACGTTGGCCTTGCCATGCCCGACAATGGCCTTGTCATGCCCGACGATAGCCTTGCCATGCCCGATGTTGTCCTTGTCATGTCCGAGAGTTGCCTTGTCTTGCCCGACGATGGCCTTGTCATGCCCGACGTTGTCCTTGTCATGTCCGAGAGTTGCCTTGTCATGACCTTGTCATGCCCGACGATGGCCTCGCCATTTCCGAGAGTGGCATTGTCATGGCCTTGTCATGCCCAACGATGGACTTGTCATGCCTGACGATGACCTTGCCATGCCCGACGCTGGCCTTGCCATGCCCGACGATGGCCTTTCCATATCCGAGAGTTGCCTTCGCAAGGCCTTGTCATACCCGACGATGGCCTTGCCATGGCCGACGCTGGCCTTGCCATGCCCGATGCTGGCCTTGTCATGCCTGATGATGGCCTAGCCATGCCTGACGCTGGCCTTGCCATGCCCGACGTTGTCCTTGTCATGTCCGAGAGTTGCCTTGTCTTGCCCGACGATGGCCTTGCCATGCCCGACGTTGTCCTTGTCATGTCCGAGAGTTGCCTTGTCTTGCCCGACGATGGCCTTGCCATGCCCGACGTTGTCCTTGTCATGTCCGAGAGTTCCCTTGTCATGACCTTGTCATGCCCGACGATGGACTCGCCATGTCCGATAGTGGCATTGTCATGGCCTTGTCATGCCCAACGATGGCCTTGTCATGCCCGACGATGACCTTACCATGCCCGACGATGGCCTTGCCATATCCGAGAGTTCCCTTGGCATGGCCTTGTCATGCCCGACGCTTGCCTTGTCATGCCCAACGCTGGCCTTGCCATGCCCGACAATGGCCTTGTCATGCCCGACGATGGCCTTGCCATGCCTGACGTTGTCCTTGTCATGTCCGAGAGTTGCCTTGTCTTGCCCGACGATGGCCTTGCGATGCCCGACGATGGCCTTGCCATGCCCGACGTTATCCTTACCATGTCCGAGAGTGGCCTTGTCATGACCTTGTCATGCCCGACGATGACCTCGCCATGTCCGAGAGTGACATTGTCATGGCCTTGTCATGCCCAATGATGGCCTTTTCATGCCCGACGATGATCTTGCCATGCCCGACGCTGGCCTTGCCATGCCCGACGATGGCCTTGCCATATCCGAGAGTTGCCTTCGCACGGCCTTGTCATACCCGATGACCGCCTTGCCATGGCCGACGCTGGCCTTGCCATGCCCGACGCTGGCCTTGTCATGCCTGACGATGGCCTTGCCATGCCCGACGCTGGCCTTGCCATGCCCGACGATTCCCTTGTCATGCCCGACCATGGTCATGTCATGCCTGACGATGGCCTTACCATGTCCGAGAGTTGCCTCGTCATGTCCGACGTTGGCCTTGCCATGTCCGAGATTTGCCTTGTCATGAACTTATCATGCCCGACGATGGCCTTTCCATGCCCGACGATGGCCTTGTCATGCCCGACGATGGCCTTGGCATGCCCGACGATGGCCTTGCCATGATCGACGATTGCCTTGCCATGCCCAACGCTGGCCTTTCCATGCCCGACCATGGCCTTGTCATGCCCGACGATGGCCTTGTCATGCCCGACGATTGCCTTGTCATGCCCAACGATGGCCTTGTCATGCCCGACGATGGCATTGACATGCCCGATGATGGCATGGTCATGTCCGAGAGTTGCCTTGTCATGCCGACGCTAGCCTTGTCATGCCCGATGATGGCCTCACCATGTACGAGAGTGGCATTGTGATGGACTTGTCATGCCCGACGATGGCCTTGCCATGCTCGACGTTGTCCTTGTCATGTCCGAGAGTTGCCTTGTCTTGCCCGACGATGGCCTTGCCATGCCCGACGTTGTCCTTGTCATGTCCGAGAGTTGCCTTGTCTTGCCCGACGATAGCCTCGCCATGTCCGAGAGTGGCATTGTCATGTCCTTATCATGCCCAACGATGGCCTTGTCATGCCCGATGATGACCTTGCCATGCCCGACGCTGGCCTTGTCATGCCCGACGATAGTCATGTCATGCCCGACGATAGTCATGTCATGCTTGACGATAGCCTTGTCATGCCCGACGATGGCCTTGCCATATCCGAGAGTTCCCTTGGCATGGCCTTGTCATGCCCGACGCTTGCCTTGTCATGCCCAACGCTGGCCTTGCCATGCCCGACAATGGCCTTGTCATGCCCGACGATGGCCTTGCCATGCCTGACGTTGTCCTTGTCATGTCCGAGAGTTGCCTTGTCTTGCCCGACAATGGCCTTCTCATGCCCGACGATGGCCTTGCCATGCCCGACGTTGTCCTTCTCATTTCCGAGAGTTGCCTTGTCTTGCCCGACGATGGCCTTGCCATGCCCGACGTTGTCCTTGTCATGTCCGAGAGTTGCCTTGTCTTGCCCGACGATAGCCTCGCCATGTCCGAGAGTGGCATTGTCATGGCCTTATCATGCCCAACGATGGCCTTGTCATGCCCGACGATGACCTTGCCATGCCCGACGCTGGCCTTGTCATGCCCGACGATAGTCATGTCATGCCCGACGATAGTCATGTCATGCTTGACGATAGCCTTGTCATGCCCGACGATGGCCTTGGCATGCCCGACGATGGCCTTGCCATGATCGACGATTGCCTTGCCATGCCCGACGCTGGCCTTGCCATGCCCGACCATGGCCTTGTCATACCCGACGATTGCCTTGTCATGCCCGACGATTGCCTTGTCATGCCCGACGATGGCCTTGTCATGCCCGACGATGGCATTGACATGCCCGATGATGGCATGGTCATGTCCGAGAGTTGCCTTGTCATGCCGACGCTAGCCTTGTCATGCCCGATGATGGCCTCACCATGTACGAGAGTGGCATTGTGATGGCCTTGTCATGCCCGACGATGGCCGTGCCATGCCCGACGTTGTTCTTGTCATGTCCGAGAGTTGCCTTGTCTAGCCGGACGATGGCCTTGCCATGCCCGACGTTGTCCTTGTCATGTCTGAGAGTTGCCTTGTCTTGCCCGACGATAGCCTCGCCATGTCCGAGAGTGGCATTGTCATGGCCTTATCATGCCCAACGATGGCCTTGTCATGCCCGACGATGACCTTCCCATGCCCGACGCTGGCCTTGCCATGCCCGACGATGGCCTTGCCATATCCGAGAGTTGCCTTTTCTTGCCCGACGATGTCCTTGCCATGCCCGACGTTGTCCGTGTCATGTCCGAGAGTTGCCTTGTCATGACCTTGTCATGCCCGACGATGGCCTCGCCATGTCCGAGAGTGGCATTGTCATGGCCTTGTCATGCCCAACGATGGACTTGTCATGCCCGACGATGACCTTTCCATGCCCGACGTTGGCTTTGTCATGCCCGACGATGACCTTGCCATGTCCGACGCTGGCCTTGACATGCCCGACGATGGCCTTGCCATGCCCGACGATGGCCTTGCCATATCCGAGAGTTGCCTTGGCATGGCCTTGTCATGCCCGACGCTTGCCTTGTCATGCCCGACAATGGCCTTGTCATGCCCGACGATAGCCTTGCCATGCCCGATGTTGTCCTTGTCATGTCCGAGAGTTGCCTTGTCTTGCCCGACGATGGCCTTGTCATGCCCGACGATGGCCTTGCCATGCTCGACGTTGTCCTTGTCATGTCCGAGAGTTGCCTTGTCTTGCCCGACGATGGCCTTGCCATGCCCGACGTTGTCCTTGTCATGTCCGAGAGTTGCCTTGTCTTGCCCGACGATGACCTTGCCATGTCCGACGCTGGCCTTGACATGCCCGACGATGGCCTTGCCATGCCCGACGATGGCCTTGCCATATCCGAGAGTTGCCTTGGCATGGCCTTGTCATGCCCGACGCTTGCCTTGTCATGCCCGACAATGGCCTTGTCATGCCCGACGATAGCCTTGCCATGCCCGATGTTGTCCTTGTCATGTCCGAGAGTTGCCTTGTCTTGCCCGACGCTGGCCTTGTCATGCCTGACGATGGCCTTGCCATGCCCGACGCTGGCCTTGCCATGCCCGACGATTCCCTTGTCATGCCCGACCATGGTCATGTCATGCCTGACGATGGCCTTACCATGTCCGAGAGTTGCCTCGTCATGTCCGACGTTGGCCTTGCCATGTCCGAGATTTGCCTTGTCATGAACTTATCATGCCCGACGATGGCCTTTCCATGCCCGACGATGGCCTTGTCATGCCCGACGATGGCCTTGGCATGCCCGACGATGGCCTTGCCATGATCGACGATTGCCTTGCCATGCCCAACGCTGGCCTTTCCATGCCCGACCATGGCCTTGTCATGCCCGACGATGGCCTTGTCATGCCCGACGATTGCCTTGTCATGCCCAACGATGGCCTTGTCATGCCCGACGATGGCATTGACATGCCCGATGATGGCATGGTCATGTCCGAGAGTTGCCTTGTCATGCCGACGCTAGCCTTGTCATGCCCGATGATGGCCTCACCATGTACGAGAGTGGCATTGTGATGGACTTGTCATGCCCGACGCTGGCCTTGCCATGCTCGACGTTGTCCTTGTCATGTCCGAGAGTTGCCTTGTCTTGCCCGACGATGGCCTTGCCATGCCCGACGTTGTCCTTGTCATGTCCGAGAGTTGCCTTGTCTTGCCCGACGATAGCCTCGCCATGTCCGAGAGTGGCATTGTCATGTCCTTATCATGCCCAACGATGGCCTTGTCATGCCCGATGATGACCTTGCCATGCCCGACGCTGGCCTTGTCATGCCCGACGATAGTCATGTCATGCCCGACGATAGTCATGTCATGCTTGACGATAGCCTTGTCATGCCCGACGATGGCCTTGGCATGCCCGACGATGGCCTTGCCATGATCGACGATTGCCTTGCCATGCCCGACGCTGGCCTTGCCATGCCCGACCATGGCCTTGTCATACACGACGATTGCCTTGTCATGCCCGACGATTGCCTTGTCATGCCCGACGATGGCCTTGGCATGCCCGACGATGACATTGACATGCCCGATGATGGCATGGTCATGTCCGAGAGTTGCCTTGTCATGCCGACGCTAGCCTTGTCATGCCCGATGATGGCCACACCATGTACGAGAGTGGCATTGTGATGGCCTTGTCATGCCCGACGATGGCCGTGCCATGCCCGACGTTGTTCTTGTCATGTCCGAGAGTTGCCTTGTCTAGCCGGACGATGGCCTTGCCATGCCCGACGTTGTCCTTGTCATGTCCGAGAGTTGCCTTGTCTTGCCCGACGATAGCCTCGCCATGTCCGAGAGTGGCATTGTCATGGCCTTATCATGCCCAACGATGGCCTTGTCATGCCCGACGATGACCTTCCCATGCCCGACGCTGGCCTTGCCATGCCCGACGATGGCCTTGCCATATCCGAGAGTTGCCTTGTCTTGCCCGACGATGTCCTTGCCATGTCCGAGAGTTGCCTTGTCATGACCTTGTCATGCCCGACGATGGCCTCGCCATGTCCGAGAGTGGCATTGTCATGGCCTTGTCATGCCCAACGATGGACTTGTCATGCCCGACGATGACCTTTCCATGCCCGACGTTGGCCTTGTCATGCCCGACGATGACCTTGCCATGTCCGACGCTGGCCTTGCCATGCCCGACGATGGCCTTGCCATGCCCGACGATGGCCTTGCCATATCCGAGAGTTGCCTTGGCATGGCCTTGTCATGCCCGACGCTTGCCTTGTCATGCCCGACGTTGGCCTTGCCATGCCCGACAATGGCCTTGTCATGCCCGACGATAGCCTTGCCATGCCCGATGTTGTCCTTGTCATGTCCGAGAGTTGCCTTGTCTTGCCCGACGATGGCCTTGTCATGCCCGACGTTGTCCTTGTCATGTCCGAGAGTTGCCTTGTCATGACCTTGTCATGCCCGACGATGGCCTCGCCATTTCCGAGAGTGGCATTGTCATGGCCTTGTCATGCCCAACGATGGACTTGTCATGCCTGACGATGACCTTGCCATGCCCGACGCTGGCCTTGCCATGCCCGACGATGGCCTTTCCATATCCGAGAGTTGCCTTCGCAAGGCCTTGTCATACCCGACGATGGCCTTGCCATGGCCGACGCTGGCCTTGCCATGCCCGATGCTGGCCTTGTCATGCTTGATGATGGCCTAGCCATGCCCGACGCTGGCCTTGCCATGCCCGACGATTCCCTTTTCATGCCCGACGATGGTCATGTCATGCCTGACGATGGCCTTGTCATGCCCGACGATGGCCTTGCCATGCCCGACGATTTCCTTGCCATGCCCGACGCTGGCATTGCCATGCCCGACGATGGCCTTGTCATGTCCGACGATGGCCTTGTCATGCCCGACGTTGCCTTGTCATGCCCGACGATGGCCTAGTCATCCCCGACGATGGCATTGACATGCCCGACGATGGCATGGTCATGTCCGAGAGTTGCCTTGTCATGCCGACGCTAGCCTTGTCATGCCCGATGATGGCCTCACCATGTCCGAGAGTGGCATTGTGATGGCCTTGTCATGCCCGACGATGGCCTTGCCATGCCCGACGTTGTCCTTGTCATGTCCGAGAGTTGCCTTGTCTTGCCCGACGATGGCCTTGCCATGCCCGACGTTGTCCTTGTCATGTCCGAGAGTTCCCTTGTCATGACCTTGTCATGCCCGACGATGGACTCGCCATGTCCGATAGTGGCATTGTCATGGCCTTGTCATGCCCAACGATGGCCTTGTCATGCCCGACGATGACCTTACCATGCCCGACGATGGCCTTGCCATATCCGAGAGTTCCCTTGGCATGGCCTTGTCATGCCCGACGCTTGCCTTGTCATGCCCAACGCTGGCCTTGCCATGCCCGACAATAGCCTTGTCATGCCCGACGATGGCCTAGCCATGCCTGACGTTGTCCTTGTCATGTCCGAGAGTTGCCTTGTCTTGCCCGACAATGGCCTTCTCATGCCCGACGATGGCCTTGCCATGCTCGACGTTGTCCTTGTCATGTCCGAGAGTTGCCTTGTCTTGCCCGACGATGGCCTTGCCATGCCCGACGTTGTCCTTGTCATGTCCGAGAGTTGCCTTGTCTTGCCCGACGATAGCCTCGCCATGTCCGAGAGTGGCATTGTCATGGCCTTATCATGCCCAACGATGGCCTTGTCATGCCCGACGATGACCTTGCCATGCCCGACGCTGGCCTTGTCATGCCCGACGATAGTCATGTCATGCCCGACGATAGTCATGTCATGCTTGACGATAGCCTTGTCATGCCCGACGATGGCCTTGGCATGCCCGACGATGGCCTTGCCATGTCCGACGCTGGCCTTGACATGCCCGACGATGGCCTTGCCATGCCCGACGATGGCCTTGCCATATCCGAGAGTTGCCTTGGCATGGCCTTGTCATGCCCGACGCTTGCCTTGTCATGCCCGACAATGGCCTTGTCATGCCCGACGATAGCCTTGCCATGCCCGATGTTGTCCTTGTCATGTCCGAGAGTTGCCTTGTCTTGCCCGACGATGGCCTTGTCATGCCCGACGATGGCCTTGCCATGCTCGACGTTGTCCTTGTCATGTCCGAGAGTTGCCTTGTCTTGCCCGACGATGGCCTTGCCATGCCCGACGTTGTCCTTGTCATGTCCGAGAGTTGCCTTGTCATGCCCGACGATGACCTTGCCATGTCCGACGCTGGCCTTGACATGCCCGACGATGGCCTTGCCATGCCCGACGATGGCCTTGCCATATCCGAGAGTTGCCTTGGCATGGCCTTGTCATGCCCGACGCTTGCCTTGTCATGCCCGACAATGGCCTTGTCATGCCCGACGATAGCCTTGTCATGCCCGATGTTGTCCTTGTCATGTCCGAGAGTTGCCTTGTCTTGCCCGACGATGGCCTTGTCATGCCCGACGATGGCCTTGCCATGCTCGACGTTGTCCTTGTCATGTCCGAGAGTTGCCTTGTCTTGCCCGACGATGGCCTTGCCATGCCCGACGTTGTCCTTGTCATGTCCGAGAGTTGCCTTGTCTTGCCCGACGATGACCTTGTCATGTCCGACGCTGGCCTTGACATGCCCGACGATGGCCTTGCCATGCCCGACGATGGCCTTGCCATATCCGAGAGTTGCCTTGGCATGGCCTTGTCATGCCCGACGCTTGCCTTGTCATGCCCGACAATGGCCTTGTCATGCCCGACGATAGCCTTGCCATGCCCGATGTTGTCCTTGTTATGTCCGAGAGTTGCCTTGTCTTGCCCGACGCTGGCCTTGTCATGCCTGACGATGGCCTTGCCATGCCCGACGCTGGCCTTGCCATGCCCGACGATTCCCTTGTCATGCCCGACCATGGTCATGTCATGCCTGACGATGGCCTTACCATGTCCGAGAGTTGCCTCGTCATGTCCGACGTTGGCCTTGCCATGTCCGAGATTTGCCTTGTCATGAACTTATCATGCCCGACGATGGCCTTTCCATGCCCGACGATGGCCTTGTCATGCCCGACGATGGCCTTGGCATGCCCGACGATGGCCTTGCCATGATCGACGATTGCCTTGCCATGCCCAACGCTGGCCTTTCCATGCCCGACCATGGCCTTGTCATGCCCGACCATGGCCTTGTCATGCCCGACGATTGCCTTGTCATGCCCAACGATGGCCTTGTCATGCCCGACGATGGCATTGACATGCCCGATGATGGCATGGTCATGTCCGAGAGTTGCCTTGTCATGCCGACGCTAGCCTTGTCATGCCCGATGATGGCCTCACCATGTACGAGAGTGGCATTGTGATGGACTTGTCATGCCCGACGATGGCCTTGCCATGCTCGACGTTGTCCTTGTCATGTCCGAGAGTTGCCTTGTCTTGCCCGACGATGGCCTTGCCATGCCCGACGTTGTCCTTGTCATGTCCGAGAGTTGTCTTGTCTTGCCCGACGATAGCCTCGCCATGTCCGAGAGTGGCATTGTCATGTCCTTATCATGCCCAACGATGGCCTTGTCATGCCCGATGATGACCTTGCCATGCCCGACGCTGGCCTTGTCATGCCCGACGATAGTCATGTCATGCCCGACGATAGTCATGTCATGCTTGACGATAGCCTTGTCATGCCCGACGATGGCCTTGGCATGCCCGACGATGGCCTTGCCATAATCGACGATTGCCTTGCCATGCCCGACGCTGGCCTTGCCATGCCCGACCATGGCCTTGTCATACCCGACGATTGCCTTGTCATGCCCGACGATTGCCTTGTCATGCCCGACGATGGCCTTGGCATGCCCGACGATGGCATTGACATGCCCGATGATGGCATGGTCATGTCCGAGAGTTGCCTTGTCATGCCGACGCTAGCCTTGTCATGCCCGATGATGGCCACACCATGTACGAGAGTGGCATTGTGATGGCCTTGTCATGCCCGACGATGGCCGTGCCATGCCCGACGTTGTTCTTGTCATGTCCGAGAGTTGCCTTGTCTAGCCGGACGATGGCCTTGCCATGCCCGACGTTGTCCTTGTCATGTACGAGAGTTGCCTTGTCTTGCCCGACGATAGCCTCTCCATGTCCGAGAGTGGCATTGTCATGGCCTTATCATGCCCAACGATGGCCTTGTCATGCCCGACGATGACCTTCCCATGCCCGACGCTGGCCTTGCCATGCCCGACGATGGCCTTGCCATATCCGAGAGTTGCCTTGTCTTGCCCGACGATGTCCTTGCCATGCCCGACGTTGTCCGTGTCATGTCCGAGAGTTGCCTTGTCATGACCTTGTCATGCCCGACGATGGCCTCGCCATGTCCGAGAGTGGCATTGTCATGGCCTTGTCATGCCCAACGATGGACTTGTCATGCCCGACGATGACCTTTCCATGCCCGACGTTGGCCTTGTCATGCCCGACGATGACCTTGCCATGTCCGACGCTGGCCTTGCCATGCCCGACGATGGCCTTGCCATGCCCGACGATGGCCTTGCCATATCCGAGAGTTGCCTTGGCATGGCCTTGTCATGCCCGACGCTTGCCTTGTCATGCCCGACGTTGGCCTTGCCATGCCCGACAATGGCCTTGTCATGCCCGACGATAGCCTTGCCATGCCCGATGTTGTCCTTGTCATGTCCGAGAGTTGCCTTGTCTTGCCCGACGATGGCCTTGTCATGCCCGACGTTGTCCTTGTCATGTCCGAGAGTTGCCTTGTCATGACCTTGTCATGCCCGACGATGGCCTCGCCATTTCCGAGAGTGGCATTGTCATGGCCTTGTCATGCCCAACGATGGACTTGTCATGCCTGACGATGACCTTGCCATGCCCGACGCTGGCCTTGCCATGCCCGACGATGGCCTTTCCATATCCGAGAGTTGCCTTCGCAAGGCCTTGTCATACCCGACGATGGCCTTGCCATGGCCGACGCTGGCCTTGCCATGCCCGATGCTGGCCTTGTCATGCCTGATGATGGCCTAGCCATGCCCGACGCTGGCCTTGCCATGCCCGACGATTCCCTTTTCATGCCCGACGATGGTCATGTCATGCCTGACGATGGCCTTGTCATGCCCGACGATGGCCTTGCCATGCCCGACGATTTCCTTGCCATGCCCGACGCTGGCATTGCCATGCCCGACGATGGCCTTGTCATGTCCGACGATGGCCTTGTCATGCCCGACGTTGCCTTGTCATGCCCGACGATGGCCTAGTCATCCCCGACGATGGCATTGACATGCCCGACGATGGCATGGTCATGTCCGAGAGTTGCCTTGTCATGCCGACGCTAGCCTTGTCATGCCCGATGATGGCCTCACCATGTCCGAGAGTGGCATTGTGATGGCCTTGTCATGCCCGACGATGGCCTTGCCATGCCCGACGTTGTCCTTGTCATGTCCGAGAGTTGCCTTGTCTTGCCCGACGATGGCCTTGCCATGCCCGACGTTGTCCTTGTCATGTCCGAGAGTTCCCTTGTCATGACCTTGTCATGCCCGACGATGGACTCGCCATGTCCGATAGTGGCATTGTCATGGCCTTGTCATGCCCAACGATGGCCTTGTCATGCCCGACGATGACCTTACCATGCCCGACGATGGCCTTGCCATATCCGAGAGTTCCCTTGGCATGGCCTTGTCATGCCCGACGCTTGCCTTGTCATGCCCAACGCTGGCCTTGCCATGCCCGACAATGGCCTTGTCATGCCCGACGATGGCCTAGCCATGCCTGACGTTGTCCTTGTCATGTCCGAGAGTTGCCTTGTCTTGCCCGACAATGGCCTTCTCATGCCCGACGATGGCCTTGCCATGCTCGACGTTGTCCTTGTCATGTCCGAGAGTTGCCTTGTCTTGCCCGACGATGGCCTTGCCATGCCCGACGTTGTCCTTGTCATGTCCGAGAGTTGCCTTGTCTTGCCCGACGATAGCCTCGCCATGTCCGAGAGTGGCATTGTCATGGCCTTATCATGCCCAACGATGGCCTTGTCATGCCCGACGATGACCTTGCCATGCCCGACGCTGGCCTTGTCATGCCCGACGATAGTCATGTCATGCCCGACGATAGTCATGTCATGCTTGACGATAGCCTTGTCATGCCCGACGATGGCCTTGGCATGCCCGACGATGGCCTTGCCATGATCGACGATTGCCTTGCCATGCCCAACGCTGGCCTTGCCATGCCCGACCATGGCCTTGTCATACCCGACGATTGCCTTGTCATGCCCGACGATTGCCTTGTCATGCCCGACGATGGCCTTGTCATGCCCGACGATGGCATTGACATGCCCGATGATGGCATGGTCATGTCCAAGAGTTGCCTTGTCATGCCGACGCTAGCCTTGTCATGCCCGATGATGGCCTCACCATGTACGAGAGTGGCATTGTGATGGCCTTGTCATGCCCGACGGTGGCCGTGCCATGCCCGACGTTGTTCTTGTCATGTCCGAGAGTTGCCTTGTCTAGCCGGACGATGGCCTTGCCATGCCCGACGTTGTCCTTGTCATGTCCGAGAGTTGCCTTGTCTTGCCCGACGACAGCCTCGCCATGTCCGAGAGTGGCATTGTCATGGCCTTATCATGCCCAACGATGGCCTTGTCATGCCCGACGATGACCTTCCCAT
Source organism: Fagopyrum homotropicum (assembly GCA_033239125.1). Taxonomy (NCBI): domain Eukaryota; kingdom Viridiplantae; phylum Streptophyta; class Magnoliopsida; order Caryophyllales; family Polygonaceae; genus Fagopyrum; species Fagopyrum homotropicum. The sequence goes on along the minus strand of BSWB01000004.1, from coordinate 92,989,467 downwards.
GCCCGACGCTGGCCTTGCCATGCCCGACGATGGCCTTGCCATATCCGAGAGTTGCCTTGTCTTGCCCGACGATGTCCTTGCCATGCCTGACGTTGTCCGTGTCATGTCCGAGAGTTGCCTTGTCATGACCTTGTCATGCCCGACGATGGCCTCGCCATGTCCGAGAGTGGCATTGTCATGGCCTTGTCATGCCCAATGATGGACTTGTCATGCCCGACGATGACCTTTCCATGCCCGACGTTGGCCTTGTCATGCCCGACGATGACCTTGCCATGTCCGACGCTGGCCTTGCCATGCCCGATGATGGCCTTGCCATGCCCGACGATGGCCTTGCCATATCCGAGAGTTGCCTTGGCATGGCTTTGTCATGCCCGACGCTTGCCTTGTCATGCCCGACGTTGGCCTTGCCATGCCCGACAATGGCCTTGTCATGCCCGACGATAGCCTTGCCATGCCCGATGTTGTCCTTGTCATGTCCGAGAGTTGCCTTGTCTTGCCCGACGATGGCCTTGTCATGCCCGACGTTGTCCTTGTCATGTCCGAGAGTTGCCTTGTCATGACCTTGTCATGCCCGACGATGGCCTCGCCATTTCCGAGAGTGGCATTGTCATGGCCTTGTCATGCCCAACGATGGACTTGTCATGCCTGACGATGACCTTGCCATGCCCGACGCTGGCCTTGCCATGCCCGACGATGGCCTTTCCATATCCGAGAGTTGCCTTCGCAAGGCCTTGTCATACCCGACGATGGCCTTGCCATGGCCGACGCTGGCCTTGCCATGCCCGATGCTGGCCTTGTCATGCCTGATGATGGCCTAGCCATGCCCGACGCTGGCCTTGCCATGCCCGACGATTCCCTTTTCATGCCCGACGATGGTCACGTCATGCCTGACGATGGCCTTGTCATGCCCGACGATGGCCTTGCCATGCCCGACGATTTCCTTGCCATGCCCAACGCTGGCATTGCCATGCCGGACGATGGCCTTGTCATGTCCGACGATGGCCTTGTCATGCCCGACGTTGCCTTGTCATGCCCGACGATGGCCTAGTCATCCCCGACGATGGCATTGACATGCCCGACGATGGCATGGTCATGTCCGAGAGTTGCCTTGTCATGCCGACGCTAGCCTTGTCATGCCCGATGATGGCCTCACCATGTCCGAGAGTGGCATTGTGATGGCCTTGTCATGCCCGACGATGGCCTTGCCAGGCCCGACGTTGTCCTTGTCATGTCCGAGAGTTGCCTTGTCTTGCCCGACGATGGCCTTGCCATGCCCGACGTTGTCCTTGTCATGTCCGAGAGTTCCCTTGTCATGACCTTGTCATGCCCGACGATGGACTCGCCATGTCCGATAGTGGCATTGTCATGGCCTTGTCATGCCCAACGATGGCCTTGTCATGCCCGACGATGACCTTACCATGCCCGACGATGGCCTTGCCATATCCGAGAGTTCCCTTGGCATGGCCTTGTCATGCCCGACGCTTGCCTTGTCATGCCCAACGCTGGCCTTGCCATGCCCGACAATGGCCTTGTCATGCCCGACGATGGCCTTGCCATGCCTGACGTTGTCCTTGTCATGTCCGAGAGTTGCCTTGTCTTGCCCGACAATGGCCTTCTCATGCCCGACGATGGCCTTGCCATGCCCGACGTTGTCCTTCTCATTTCCGAGAGTTGCCTTGTCTTGCCCGACGATGGCCTTGCCATGCCCGACGTTGTCCTTGTCATGTCCGAGAGTTGCCTTGTCTTGCCCGACGATAGCCTCGCCATGTCCGAGAGTGGCATTGTCATGGCCTTATCATGCCCAACGATGGCCTTGTCATGCCCGACGATGACCTTGCCATGCCCGACGCTGGCCTTGTCATGCCCGACGATAGTCATGTCATGCCCGACGATAGTCATGTCATGCTTGACGATAGCCTTGTCATGCCCGACGATGGCCTTGGCATGCCCGACGATGGCCTTGCCATGATCGACGATTGCCTTGCCATGCCCGACGTTGGCCTTGCCATGCCCGACCATGGCCTTGTCATACCCGACGATTGCCTTGTCATGCCCGACGATTGCCTTGTCATGCCCGACGATGGCCTTGTCATGCCCGACGATGGCATTGACATGCCCGATGATGGCATGGTCATGTCCGAGAGTTGCCTTGTCATGCCGACGCTAGCCTTGTCATGCCCGATGATGGCCTCACCATGTACGAGAGTGGCATTGTGATGGCCTTGTCATGCCCGACGATGGCCGTGCCATGCCCGACGTTGTTCTTGTCATGTCCGAGAGTTGCCTTGTCTAGCCGGACGATGGCCTTGCCATGCCCGACGTTGTCCTTGTCATGTCCGAGAGTTGCCTTGTCTTGCCCGACGATAGCCTCGCCATGTCTGAGAGTGGCATTGTCATGGCCTTATCATGCCCAACGATGGCCTTGTCATGCCCGACGATGACCTTCCCATGCCCGACGCTGGCCTTGCCATGCCCGACGATGGCCTTGCCATATCCGAGAGTTGCCTTGTCTTGCCCGACGATGTCCTTGCCATGCCCGACGTTGTCCGTGTCATGTCCGAGAGTTGCCTTGTCATGACCTTGTCATGCCCGACGATGGCCTCGCCATGTCCGAGAGTGGCATTGTCATGGCCTTGTCATGCCCAACGATGGACTTGTCATGCCCGACGATGACCTTTCCATGCCCGACGTTGGCTTTGTCATGCCCGACGATGACCTTGCCATGTCCGACGCTGGCCTTGACATGCCCGACGATGGCCTTGCCATGCCCGACGATGGCCTTGCCATATCCGAGAGTTGCCTTGGCATGGCCTTGTCATGCCCGACGCTTGCCTTGTCATGCCCGACAATGGCCTTGTCATGCCCGACGATAGCCTTGCCATGCCCGATGTTGTCCTTGTCATGTCCGAGAGTTGCCTTGTCTTGCCCGACGATGGCCTTGTCATGCCCGACGTTGTCCTTGTCATGTCCGAGAGTTGCCTTGTCATGACCTTGTCATGCCCGACGATGGCCTCGCCATTTCCGAGAGTGGCATTGTCATGGCCTTGTCATGCCCAACGATGGACTTGTCATGCCTGACGATGACCTTGCCATGCCCGACGCTGGCCTTGCCATGCCCGACGATGGCCTTTCCATATCCGAGAGTTGCCTTCGCAAGGCCTTGTCATACCCGACGATGGCCTTGCCATGGCCGACGCTGGCCTTGCCATGCCCGATGCTGGCCTTGTCATGCCTGATGATGGCCTAGCCATGCCCGACGCTGGCCTTGCCATGCCCGACGATTCCCTTTTCATGCCCGACGATGGTCATGTCATGCCTGACGATGGCCTTGTCATGCCCGACGATGGCCTTGCCATGCCCGACGATTTCCTTGCCATGCCCGACGCTGGCATTGCCATGCCCGACGATGGCCTTGTCATGTCCGACGATGGCCTTGTCATGCCCGACGTTGCCTTGTCATGCCCGACGATGGCCTAGTCATCCCCGACGATGGCATTGACATGCCCGACGATGGCATGGTCATGTCCGAGAGTTGCCTTGTCATGCCTACGCTAGCCTTGTCATGCTCGATGATGGCCTCACCATGTCCGAGAGTGGCATTGTGATGGCCTTGTCATGCCCGACGATGGCCTTGCCATGCCCGACGTTGTCCTTGTCATGTCCGAGAGTTGCCTTGTCTTGCCCGACGATGGCCTTGCCATGCCCGACGTTGTCCTTGTCATGTCCGAGAGTTCCCTTGTCATGACCTTGTCATGCCCGACGATGGACTCGCCATGTCGGATAGTGGCATTGTCATGGCCTTGTCATGCCCAACGATGGCCTTGTCATGCCCGACGATGACCTTACCATGCCCGACGATGGCCTTGCCATATCCGAGAGTTCCCTTGGCATGGCCTTGTCATGCCCGACGCTTGCCTTGTCATGCCCAACGCTGGCCTTGCCATGCCCGACAATGGCCTTGTCATGCCCGACGATGGCCTTGCCATGCCTGACGTTGTCCTTGTCATGTCCGAGAGTTGCCTTGTGTTGCCCGACGATGGCCTTGCGATGCCCGACAATGGCCTTGCCATGCCCGACGTTGTCCTTACCATGTCCGAGAGTGGCCTTGTCATGACCTTGTCATGCCCGACGATGACCTCGCCATGTCCGAGAGTGGCATTGTCATGGCCTTGTCATGCCCAATGATGGCCTTTTCATGCCCGACGATGATCTTGCCATGCCCGACGCTGGCCTTGCCATGCCCGACGATGGCCTTGCCATATCCGAGAGTTGCCTTCGCACGGCCTTGTCATACCCGACGACGGCCTTGCCATGGCCGACGCTGGCCTTGCCATGCCCGACGCTGGCCTTGTCATGCCTGACGATGGCCTTGCCATGCCCGACGCTGGCCTTGCCATGCCCGACGATTCCCTTGTCATGCCCGACCATGGTCATGTCATGCCTGACGATGGCCTTACCATGTCCGAGAGTTGCCTCGTCATGTCCGACGTTGGCCTTGCCATGTCCGAGATTTGCCTTGTCATGAACTTATCATGCCCGACGATGGCCTTGCCATGCCCGACGTTGGCCTTGTCATGCCAAACGGTGGCCTTGTCATGCCCGACGCTGGCCTTGCCATGCCTAACGATGGCCTTGTCATGCCCGACGATGGCCTTTCCATGCCCGACGTTGGCCTTGTCATGCCAAACGGTGGCCTTGTCATGCCTGACGCTGGCCTTGCCATGCCTAACGATGGCCTTGTCATGCCCGACGTTGGCCTTGTCATGCCCGAAGCTGGCCTTGCCATGCCCGGCGTTGGCCTTGTCATGCCAAACGCTTGCCTTGTCATGCCCGACGTTGGCCTTGCCATGCCTGACGATGGCCTTGTCTTGCCCGACGCTGGCCTTGTCATGCCCGACGCTGGCCTTGCCATGCCCGACGATGGCCTTGTCATGTCCGACAGTGGCATTGTCATGGCCTTGTCATGCCCGACGATGGCCTTTCCATGCCCGACGTTGTCCTTGTCATGTCCAAGAGTTGCCTTGTCATGACCTTATCATGCCCGACGCTGGTCTTGTCATGCCCGACGATGGCCTTGCCATGCCCGACGCTGGTGTTGTCATGCCCGACGATGGCTTTTCATGCCCGACGATGGCCTTGTCATGCGCGACGATGGCCTTGGCATGCCCGACGAATGGCCTTGCCATGCCCGACGATGCCCTTGCCATGCTCGACGATGGCCTTTTCATGCCCGACGATGGCCTTGTCATGCCCGACGATGGCCTTGTCATGCTCGACGATGGCCTTGTCATGCCCGACGATGGCCTTGTCATGCTCGACGATGGCATTGTCATGCCCGACGATGGCAGTGTCATGTCCGAGAGTTCAGTCTATCATCATCTAAGCCTCAATCATCAACTATTCTCCCCAGAATCACAATGATTTTAGCCAACCATTTTCAAAATCGAATTAAAATAAAGACTGAGTGAAATAATTCAGATAAACCTGAATCTTGAATAAAAACTCAATAACCTTTAAATTCGTAAACCAATCTCAAAACTGATCAATGTATCTCTCAATTAACTCAATATCGTGTTCAAAAACCACAAAGACTTCAATAGAACAAAGAAATCTCACAAATATGATCAAGATTGACTTCCCGGCAAAAGTGCTTCAATCTTTCTCCAAAAATCCTCAATCTCTTACTAACGTGTAAAGATTTCCTGCTGCGTCCTCTTCGTTTTCGTTCCTAGGGTTCCAACATATAGTTTCTTGCTAATGGGCCGTTTGGCAAAACCCTTCTCTAGCCCAAAAGTGATGGGCTTTGTGTCGTCATTACCATTTGGCCGAAAAGCAAAGAAAATCGTGCTAGCCGATTTACACATAAAACCGTTCGATTTTTAATGATAAAAATCGTCCGATTTATAATGATAAAAATCGTCCGATTTATATAGTAAATGGCACGATTTTCTTCAACAGAAAGTGCTCGTCTTTTGGCTTGTTTTCTTCCTCTCCTTTATGCTTCTTTTACGCAACTCCTTTGCGCTTTGTGATTCCTCTAAGACTTCTTTAGCTTCCCTAATGACCTTAGATGCTCCTTGCTCCACTTTTGCTTCCGAATCTATTGCATTTACCTATAATTCAACCAAAACTCGTGTAGACCTCTATTTCCGAAATATTATTGAATAAAACACAAAAGGTACACAAGTTCTCCCTAAATGCAAGGTAAATCGAGGTAAACCTCTACAATATGCATGATTATAATGGTATATAATTCATGTCATCACCTTGCAATGCCCGACGCTGGCCTTGTCATGCCCGACGATGGCCTTGCCATGCCCGACGCTGGCCTTGCCATGCCCGACGCTGGACTTGTCATGCCCGACGATGGTCTTGCCATGCCCGACGCTGGCCTTGCCATGCCCGACGATTCCCTTGTCATGCCCGACGATGGCCATGTCATGCCCGACGATGGCCTTTGCATGCCCGACGATGGCCTTGGCATACCCGAAGATGGCCTTGTCATTCCCGACGATGGCCTTGCCATGCCCGATGATGGCCTTGCCATGCCCGGCGATGGCCTTGTCGTGCCCGACGCTGGCCTTGCCATGGTCGACGATGTCCTTGCCATGCCTGACGCTGTCCTTGTCATGTCCGAGAGTATCGAACACAGGGATTTGGGGGGTTAAATCCAATTATAGAATTGTCAAACAAGTAAATGTATGAAGCTTTGTAAATATTGGAAAAACAACAATCTTAAAGATCCAGGAATTCAGCTGTGGCAATCGATTCAAGATATACTATAGATATAAGGACAGAGTTTAGGTTTGCAAAGGTATACTAATGCAAAGCAATGTACGGTGAAGTTCCAAGGCTTTATGTGACTTAACTAAAGACACTCTCTATAAAGGTTGTTGAGGCTTCAGTATAGAAAGGATCTAAAGTCAAGAATTAATATCAAATACCCAAACTTGTAATTCAAGGATCAAGACTAACTAAACCGATTAAGGTTGTGACACTCGAAATCGAAGTAGAGGTTGTTGAGGCTTCACTACCACCTAGAAAAGGCAAGCCAAGACTAAGTTAAAGCAAATATTTAACTTTGGATTAAAGTAAAAGCAAGGTTCATAAACTAAGGGAAATTACTGGTGGATCTTGAGATTCCACGGCCGTGGAACTCAAGAACACACCGTGATTTTGGTTCGTCGGCGATTCTCTCTAACTCTCATGGTCCAATCTGTTTACGATCGATTTATCATCATCTAAGCCACAACTATCAACCCTACACCTTAGAATTGCTAAAGGGTTTTAGCCAACAATAGTCATTATGATATCAAATTCAAGATTTAAAAGTACGAAAGATGAAAACCTTCGAAAACCTTCAATAAACTTCAAATCAATCTCAAATCCACAAACAAAAGCAATGATGTATATCAGATTCAGAATAACACAAACAATCACAATCCTTGATAAGAACGAAGAACGGGATGTCAATCCGTCTTCTAATCAAACCTAAGGACAAAATACGTAATCTCCGTACGTCCAATAATACCCTCAATATGAGGAAGCAAATCTCCAAGCGATGATGCTCTATGCGAAGACGTAAGCGGGATCTAAGCGCGGTCTAAACGGAGGTGTAAGCGGTGATGCCGAATTCTCCTTCCTTCAGTTCTTTTATAGGGCAAGATAAAATGTCTCTCTCCGGCCCATATGTAAAAGATTGTGGCTTTAATTTGTACGTTAAAAGATCACCTAAATCACGGTCATAGAGGATTCCACGCCCGTGGTTTAGAGCGTGGAATTTGATTACGGTGCTTCACAACTTCCACGGCCGTGTAACTTACTGGAATGCTCCACGCTCATGTTGCCAAAGTTCCACGGCCGTGGTTTAGAGCGTGGACTTCATTACGGCCGTATTTTAGAGCGTGGAAACATAAGTAGCTCGTAATTCACTTTGTTTTGTGCCATTCTTCATCCTAGCATCTTCCTTTGCTCCTTTGTGGTGTCCTCAATCCTTGGATATGCTCAATCAATCTCCATTCTCTCTTAATCCGTTTGGTTTTAGCTCTTATTCGCCTACAATCAACACAAAGCTTATGTAGACCTCTATATCGACAATATAGACAAACTAACTCACAATTGCTTCAATGCTTTATCGATGAACACCAATATCGATGAAATACATCTAGAAAACGTGCCTAAAATATCACAATATTTCATGCTAACACCCGACAATGGACTTGCCATGCCCGACGCTGGCCTTGCCATGCCCGACGCTGGCCTTGCCATGCCCGACGCTGGCCTTGCCATGGTCGACGATAGCCTTGCCATGCCCAACGCTAGCCTTGCCATGCCCGACGATGGCCTTGCCATGCCCGAGGATGGCCTTGCCATATCCGAGAGTTGCCTTGTCATGGCCTTGTCATGCCCGACGCTTGCCTTGTCATGTCCAACGCTGGCCTTGTCATGCCCGGCGCTGGCCTTGTCATGCCCGGCGCTGGCCTTGTCATGTCCGAGAGCTGCCTTGCCATGGCCTTGTCATGCCCGACGCTGGCCTTGCCATGACCGACGATAGTCTTGTCATGTACGACAGTGGCATTGTCATGGCCTTGTCATGCCCGACGATGGCCTTGCCATGCCCGACGTTGTCCTTGTCATGTCCGAGAGTTGCCTTGTCATGACCTAATCAAGCCCGACACTGGCCTTGCCATGCCCGACGATGGCCTCGCCATGTCCGAGAATGGCATTGTCATTCCCGACGATTGGCCTTGTCATGCCCGACGATGGCCTTGTCATGCCCGACGATGGCCTTGCCATACCCTACGCTGGCCTTGCCCTGCCCGACGATGGCCTTGTCATGCCCGACGATGGCCTTGTCATGCCCGACGATGGCCTTACCATGTCCGAGAGTTGCCTTGTCATGTTCGCCGTTGGCCTTGCCATGTCCGAGATTTGCCTTGTCATGAAGTTATCATGCCCGACGATGGCCTTCCCATGCCCGACGTTGGCCTTGTCATGCCAAACGCTGGCCTTGTCATACCCGACGATGGCCTTGCCATGCCTAACGATGGCCTTGTCATGCCCGACGTGTGCCTTGTCATGCCCGAAGCTGGCCTTGCCAAGCCCGGCGTTGGCCTTGTCATGCCAAACGATGGCCTTGTCATGCCCGACGTTGGCCTTGCCATGTCTGCGATAGCCTTGTCATGCCCGACGCTGGCCTTGTCATGCCCAACGCTGGCCTTGTCATGCCCGACGCTGGCCTTGCCATGCCCGACGATGGCCTTGCCATGTCCGACAGTGGCATTGTCATGGCCTTGTCATGCCCGACGATGGCCTGTCCATGCCCGACGATGTCCTTGTCATGTCCGAGAGTTGCTTTGTCATGACCTCATCATGCCCGACGCTGGTCTTGTCATGCCCGACGATGGCCTCGCCATGTCCGAGAGTGGCATTGTCATTCCCGACGATCGACTTGTCATGCCCAACGATGGTCTTGCCATGCCCGACGCTGGCCTTGTCATGCCCAAAGTTGGCGTTGTCATGCCCGACGATGGCTTTTCATGCCCGACGATGGCCTTGTGATGCGCGACGATGGCCTTGGCATGCCCGACGCTGGCCTTGCCATGCTCGACGATGGCCTTTTCATGCCCGACGATGGCCTTGTCATGCCCGACGATGGCCTTGTCATGCTCGACGATGGCCTTCTCATGCCCGACGATGTCCTTGTCATGCTCGACGATGGCATTGTCATGCCCGACGATGGCAGTGTCATGTCCGAGAGTTCAGTCTATCATCATCTAAGCCTCAATCATCAACTATTCTCCCCAGAATCACAATGATTTTAGCCAACCATATTCAAAATCGAATTAAAATAAATTCTGAGTGAAATAATTCAGATAAACTTGAATCTTGAATAAAAACTCAATAACCTTTAAATTCGTAAACCAATCTCAAAACAGATCAATGTATCTCTCAATTAACTCAATATCGTGTTCAAAAACCACAAAGACTTCAATGGAACAAAGAAATCTCACAAATATGATCAAGATTGACTTCCCGGCAAAAGTGCTTCAATCTTTCTCCAAGAATCCTCAATCTCTCACTAACGTGTAAAGATTTCCCGCTGCGTCCTCTTCGTTTTCGTTCCTAGGGTTCCAACATATAGTTTCTTGCTAATGGGCCGTTTGGCAAAACCCTTCTCTAGCCCAAAAGTGATGGGCTTTGTGTCGTCTTTACCATTTGGCCGAAAAGCAAAGAAAATCGTGCTGGCCGATTTACCCATAAAACCGTTCGATTTTTAATGATAAAAATCGTCCGATTTATATAGTAAATGGCACGATTTTCTTCAACAAAAAGGGCATCACAAGGCCAACCTCTACAATATGCATGATTATAATGGTATATAATTCATGTCATCACCTTGTCATGCCCGACGCTGGCCTTGTGATGCCCGACGATGGCCTTGTTATGCCCGACGCTGGCATTGCCATGCCCGACTCTGGGCTTGCCATGCCCGACGATGGTCTTGCCATGCCCGACGTTGGCCTTGCCATGCCCGACTATTCCCTTGGCCTGCCCGACGATGGCATTGTCATGCCCGACGATGGCCTTGTCATGCCCGACGATGGCCTTGGCATGCCCGAAGATAGCCTTGCCATGCCCGACGATGGCTTTGCCATGCCCGATGCTGGCCTTGCCATGCCCGACGATGGCCTTGTCATGCCCGACGCTGGCCTTGTCATGACTGACGACGGCCTTGTCATGCTTGACGATGGCCTTGTCATGCCCGACGATGGCATTGACGCCTGACGTTGGCATGGTCATGTCCGAGAGTTGCCTTGTCATGCCGATGCTAGCCTTGTCATGCCTGATGATGGCCTCACCATGTCCGAGAGTGGCATTGTCATGGCCTTGTCATGCCCGACGATGGCCTTTCCATGCCCGACGTTGTCCTTGTCATGTCCGAAAGTTGCCTTGTCTTGCCCGACGATGGCCTTTCTATGCCCGACATTGTCCTTGTCATGTTTGAGAGTTGCCTTGTCAAGTCCGACGATGGCCTCGCCATGTCCGAGAGTGTCATTGTCATGGCCTTGTCATGCCCGACGCAAGCCTTGTCATGCCCGATGCTGGCCTTGCCATGCCCGACCCTGGCCTTGCAATGCCGACGCTGGCCTTGCCATGGTCGACGATGGCCTTGCCATGCCCGACACTAGCCTTGTCATGCCCGACGATGGCCTTTCCATGCCCGAGAGTTGCCTTGTCATGCACAACGCTGGCCTTGTCATGCCCGGCGCTGGCCTTGTCATGTCCAAGAGTTGCCTTGCCATGGCCTTACCATGCCCGATGCTGGCCTTGCCACGCCCGACGATGGCCTTGCCATGCCCGACGATGGCCTTGCCATATCCGAGAGTTGCCATGTCATGGCCTTGTCATGCCCGACGCTTGCCTTGTCATGTCTAACACTGGCCTTGTCATGCCCGGCGCTGGCCTTGTCATGCCGGCGCTGGCCTTGTGATGTCCAAGAGCTGCCTTGCCATGGCCTTGTCATGCCCGACGCTGGTGTCACGCTCAGGATGTGTGTGATACGCAATAGGTTTTAAATTTATACTCGTTATATTTCTCCTAACTCCTAGAGAACCCGCAGTGTACGGGACGTTTGTAGTATGGATAGTATTCCGAGGTCGAACACAAAGACTAAGGTGAGATTGATTCGATTTATGATTAAGTTTAGTGAAGATCTAGGTTATAGAAAAGAGTAAGAAATAAAGAAATGAAAACCTCAATGTTTTTGGTTGGTTTTTAGGTGATCAATCAAGGATCACAAATGATGCAAAGTAAACAATCAACTAAGCTAACAAATCAACACAAACAAACAAGCTAAATGTGAGATATGAATCAAGAGAGTAAAGCGGATTCTAGGGGTTGGAAATTCCGGTTATGGCATAAGACTCAAGCTATCTAATCATTCCTTGGATTAACTATGATGTGTTGGGAGTGAGTGTTTCTAGATTGGGATCAATCACCGGGTACACTAGTCCGTTCCTAAGATCTAAACACCGGGTAAGTCTCTAAGAATCTAAGGAATGGAATTCTACACAAACCGGATTGTCACCTAGGGATCTAACCTTTCTTCACCGGGTAAGTCTCGGAAGGGTAAGTCCTAAACAACTATCCTAGCACACTTAGTCCAATGGTGGCTTATGAGGCTCACCACTACCTAGGGTTTGTCATCTTTGAAATCTAAGAGTAAGAATCACCGGATAGGTCTCTTCTAACACTTAGTTGCTAACACTAGGTCACCCTAGTGTAGTTTTAACTCAACAAACACTAGGATTTCAACATTATAACCATCTAAAGCTAGATCCATCGAACCAGGGAGAATCACGGGCTGTTCTACCAAGTCCACGGCCGTGGACTGGCAAGAACAAACCGTGGATCCTAACAGAGGTTTCGTTCAAGTGAGTGACTCATCCAAGGGTAAATCTAAGTCCATCCTATCATAGTCCTAGCCATAACCATCCTTTCCTTACCCTAGAATCGCATCTACTTAGCCTACAACAATCATCATAACAATCGAAATCATCAAACATAAAATCATAGCTTCCATTTGCAAGATAATGAAGAGAAAGATATGAACAAGTGAAGTAAACAAAACCAAGCTGAAATTTAGATTAGAATGACTCACAACCCTTCCAAAGAAGGTTTAAATGGTTCATACAACTCTAGAAATCGATTCTGAAATTCTTCACTACAAAAGCTATCAAAGTCTAGCAATGGTGTGTTCTTCTTCTCCTCTCCAATGGAGCTCTTCTCCTCCAATGGTAGCTTTCCTCCTTGAGAGAATCTTCTTGTTGAGAGAGTATTTTTTGATTGGATGATAGTGGATAATGGAGAGCTGCTCCAAGATGCTTCTCTCAGCCTTGCAGGAGCACTTTTATACTACAACCTTGCTAGAGTGAGCCATGAGATCGTGGCACAGCTGTCACAACCGTCTGGCAAAAACCACGGTTGGTTCCACGGCTGTGGACCTTCAGTGAACCGTGGTTTGGTGCTTCAGCTTCGCCTTGGATCATTAAGCTATGGTTTGGTGCATGGTTTGTGTTGGCAAGGTTCCATGAGTCCTCTTTAGCCTCTAGTTTGCATCCTAATGAGTCCGAGGGCGTGTCATCTTGATGAACGATCCTCAAACGTATCGTTTAAGCTCCTAAATCTCCCAAAATACCTACGAAGCTATGCAAAAGTCCGTGTAGACGTCTATCTCGACAAAATACGTGAATTGAGTGCAAACGTCGTGAACTAGTACTAAACCATGCATGAATGAGTGAGAAATCTATCTAAATGACTACCTAAACCTAAATCATAAATCGTGTTATCAAAAATACCCCATACTTAAGGTTTGCTCGTCCCCGAGAAAATTCCTAACTATAGACTAAGAGAGGACATGATTTATGTAAACAAAAAAATGGCAAAATCTTGTTGGGTTTGTGCTTCTACTATTGGATCACCTTCATAGTCATGTTTTATGGCAATGGACAAGCAATCATGCATTAAACAAGTGAAGGCATGGAAAGACAATTGTACTTAACTTGAAAGCATGCATGAAATGTGAAAATGAAGAAGTCAAGATGATCAAGAGCATATCCAATCTAGATTACTAAGTCTTACAAACATGCAAATAGGTCATAAGGTCTTATGAAATAAAAGGCCAAGAGACGTTGTGATTAGGTGGGGATTTTTCTAGGCTATGTGATGCTAATCCGGGAATGGGACTAACTCCATAATTTTGTCCTCGATCAACTTCCCTCAAGTGTATATTTTCTCCATCTTTTCTTTCTTTTCTTTTTCCTTCACTTATTTTTGAGACAATGGCATTGGTGTACAAAAGCCGAAACCTTGGTGATTAGCCATCCTCGGGCTTTTTCTATTTTTCGAGGTGCATCCACACCGGGCACACATACCAAAGCTCGTTAGGACTATCGGTTTATTTGACTTTGGCAAAGCACCAACACCCGATTATGCGAAGTGTGCCGAGTTACTTGTCATTTAAACCAATGTCCCAAACCCTATATTTTTGTCTACACTTTCACAAAAATTTCAGCATTTTATTCATGACATTCTTTCATCAACATCTTCACCCCACACTTGCTTTTCTCACAAATCAACACACTAACATGCTCCTATTCCCGGATGGGTCAAAAGAGGGCAAATTATATCAATTGAGGTGCTTAAACATCAAGATCAAGATGAGAAGAAGAGAAAGATGAATTGCCTCATTCAATCCTAGATGGTGTGTAAGAACTAGCATGTAATTTTGACTTTCAATACTTAATCCATTCTAGGCAAACATCATGATCACAAATCATTCATGGGATACAAGAGAAGTACTTCAAGTCCACATATGCAATTCACCAACTTAACACATAAGGTCATCCATAGCCAATCCACAAGACAAGATTCATCATTAGGGTCATATCCAAGCCTAGAAAGCACAAAATTTTTTAAATTTTCTGATTTTTTGGATTTTTTCGAAATGAGTATATACAATGCAAGACATGTGATAATATTAAACTACCCTAGATGCTAATCATGCAAAAGATCATGCAAACCCCACCCCATACATAGAAACACATTGTCCCCAATGTGTAAATGAAGTAAAGAAGAGTGAAAGAAGGTTCTCACAATGTAAAAATGGTTTGCTATGGTATTTGGGATTTCTCAAGTGGAATTGATGTTGGATGATCCAATCAACAATGGTAGATGTTACGCTAGAATCGTGTGATGTGCACGCAATAAGTCTTAAATTTATACTCGTTATATTTATCCTAACTTCTAGCGAACCCGCAGTGTACGGGACGTTTGTAGAAAGGTAAGTATTCCGAGGTCGAACACAAAGACTAAGGTGAAATAGAGTCAAGCAATGATCAAAGATAGTGTGAATCTAGACAAAGATAAGATGAGGAACAAAGAAAATGGAAAACGCAATGTTTTTGTTGGTTTTTGTAGTGATCAAACAAAGATCACAACTCAAGCAAGGTAATAAAACAACTAACAAATTAAGCTAGCAAACGAGTAAGTAACACAAAGCACAAGTATATGATCAAGAGAAAAAAAAGTAGATTCTAGAGGTCAAGATTTCCGGTTATGGCATAGGATTCAAGGTTCTAAGGATTCTAAGGACTAGCTGCGGTGCTGGGGAAGGAATGTTTCACTAACGGAAGCGATTACCGGGTAAGTCTCTCACTTCACTAATCCCGCATCAAACTCCTATTACCGGGTAGGTCTCAAGGGGTTAGAATAAGGAATTCCACACAAACTAGATACTACTTAGGGGGTAACCCTCTCTTTACCGGGTAAGTCTCGGAATAGGGAAATCTCAAGCAATAATCCTAGCACATTCAATCCAATAGCGGCTTATTAGGCTCACTACTACCTAGAATTCATCTTCTAAGGTATCTAAGATAGGGAATCATCGGGTAGATCTCTTCCTTCACTTAGGTTGATAGCATTAGGTGATCCTAAGCTAAATTAGGCTTAATAAACACTAGTATTTAAACAACCAAACACCCTAGCATGCAGATTTATCATTTAAAGAGCAACAGAAGAATAAATCGGGCTGTTCTATAGATAAATCGGCCGATTTATCTGATGAACAGGTCGATTTTTCCTTCTGTTGTGAGTTTCGTGCATATAAATCATCCTAAACTGACATATAAGCCCATCCTATCATCACCCTAGCCATAACCATCAATCCATCACTCTAAAATCACAAGAAACTGAAACTAGCCAATAATATGCATGTCAAGATCCAAAATCATCAAACAAGCATACATGGTGTTCATAGATGAGTAATGAAAGATGAGTAAGCAAAATCAATAAATCTCAGCCAAATCCAAGTTGTAGCAAGACTTACAAACTCTAAAATGAAGATTCAAAACGTTCTTAACAATCCTTGCAATTAGTTCTTCAATCCAAGATTGCAAAATCACTCAAAATCCCTCTAAACTCTTAGAATGGTGTTCTTCTTCTTCCTTCAATCTTTGAGAGCTTTTCTTCTCCTCCAATCTTTCTCCAAAATCCAATGAGCTGTCAATGAGAGTGTGGGAGAGGAGAGATGCTCAGCAACAACCTGCAGGACCACTTATATTCTCCACCAAGAGCAAGGCCGGACAAGAGATCGTGGGACACGTGGCTTAAGCTGTCAAAGGCCCAAAAATCGACCCAGTGGACAAAAATCGGCCAATTTAGCTGCTAGTTGGTCCGATTTTCTTCAGCAGAAACATGCTATGATCGTCTAGCCATGAGTTGCTCCATTGCTTGCACCAATAGTGGTCTTTGTGTCCCTTGTTGCTCCATTTATGCTCCTCCTTAGCCTTGGATGTGTACCATCATGAGGCTTGGCCCTCTAATGTATCGGTTAATGTCCAAAAGACCCCCGAAACACCTACAAAGCAAAGCACAAGTCCGTGTAGACGTCTATCTCGACAAAATACGCGAATTGAGTGCAAACGTCGCGAATTTGTGCTAAACCATGCATGAATGAGTGATGAATCTATCTAAATGATTACCTAAACCTAAGTCATAAATCGTGTTATCAAAAATACCCCATACTTAAGGTTTGCTCGTCCCCGAGCAAATTCCCAACTATAGACTAAGAGATGACATGATTTATGTATGCAGAAAAATGGCAAAATCTTTTTGGGTTTGTGCTTCTAGTATTGGATCACCTTCATAGTCATGTTTCATGGCAATGGACAAGCAATTATGCATCAAATAAATGAAAGCATGGAAAGACAATTACACTTAACTTGAAAGCATGCAATGAAATGTAAAGATGAAGAAGTCAAGATGATCATGAACATATCCAATCTAAATCACTTAGTCTTACACACATGCAAGTAGGTCAAAAGGACTTGTAAAATAGAAGGCCAAGAAACGTTGTGTTTAGGTGGGAATTTTCTAGGCTATGTGATGCTAATCCGGGAAAGAAACTAAACAACCACAACTTCAAATTTTCTTATCAACTTCCCTCCAGTGTATATTTTTTTTCATTTTCTTTTCTTTCATTTATTTTTGAGACAATGGCATTGGTGTGCAAAAGCCGAAACCTTGGTGATTAGCCATTCTCGGGCTTTTTCTATTTTTTCGAGATGCATCCACACCGGGCACACATACCAAAACTCGTTAGGACTATTGGTTTAATTGACTTTGGCAAGGCACCAACACCCGATTATGTGAAGTGTACCGAGTTACTTGTCATTTAAGCCAATGTCCCCAAGCCTATATTTTTGGCTACACTTTCACAACAATTTCATCATGACATTCTTTTCATCAACAACTTCACCCCACACTTGCTTTTCACACACATTAACACACTAGCATGCTCCTATTCCCGGATGGGTCAAAAGAGGTCAAATTCATCTCAATTGAGGTGCTCAAGCAACATGATCAAGATGAGAAGTAGAGGAAAATGAATTGCCTTAATCACTCCTAATTGATGTGCAAGAACTAGCATGCAATTTCGACTTTCAATACTCAATTCAATCAAGGCAAACATTCATGATCACAAATCATTCATGGTATTCAAGAGAAGTACTTCAAGTCCACATATACATTCATCAATTTAACACATAAGGCCATCCATAGCCAATCCACAAGACAAGGTTCAATCATTAGGGTCATATCCAAGCCTTAGAAGCACTAAAATTTTTAAAATTTTCTGAATTTTTTTGGATTTTTCGAAATATGTATGTACAATGCAAGACATAATGGAAGATGTGACAAAATTAAACTATCCTAGATGCTAATCATGCAAGTGATCATGAAAACCCCACCCCATACTTAGAAACACATTGTCCCTAATGTGTAAACTAAATAAAGAAGTGAAAGAGAGTCCTCACAATGTAAAATTGGTGATGCTTTGGTAATTCGGTTCACATCGAATGATGATGGTGGATGATCGATCAAGGATGGTAGAGAGCTCTTGATGTTCATTATTGCGTCGGAACCCGCGCTTGGCACCGCAAGCCGTCCAAGTTCCTCGTCCGCTCCACCCATGCTTGATTGGAGATCATCACTTTCCTTTATACAGAGGAAAAATCGCCCCATATCCCAAGAAAATCGGCCGATTTTGTGCATGAACAGGCCGATTTTTCTGGGTGCTTTCCTCCTCGTCCATCTGCTTGGATCTTGTACTTTCAACTGGTCCATGAGGCTTTCACATGACCTCCAACATCTCGTAACTCACGACAATCAACAAAATCCAGCAACCAAAAACACAAAAGAAAAACAAAGCACACCAAGAGTGAGATTAAACAAAAGCAAGAAAAAGAAAGGGAAAAATATGTACCAATGGGTTGCCTCCCATTAAGCGCTTCTTTAAGGTCATTAGCTTGACCAAATTCAGGAGCGTTTCAATCAAGGTGAAGCGGGGCAATCACTTCCACCGGGGCTTCCGGGATGTACTTCTTCAATCGATGCCCATTCACTTTGAAGTCACCACAATGATCTCCTCCTATCTCTACCGCTCCATGAGGAAAGATCTTCTTCACCACATATGGCCCGGTCCATCTTGATTTGAGCTTTCCGGGAAGAGCCGCAGCCTCGAGTTGAAGAGAAGGACAAGGTCGCCTTCACTCAACTCCTTTGGGATGATCCTCTTATCATGCTATCGCTTGGTTCTCTCCTTGTAGATCCGAGCATTCTCATATGCATCCAACCGGATCTCCTCAAGGGCGTTCATGTCTAGCAACCGCTTTTCTCCGGCCTCCTTGAGATCAAAATTTAGCCACCTTATAGCCCAATATGCTCGATGCTCCATCTCTACCGGAAGGTGGCAAGACTTTCCATAGACCAACTTGTAAGGAGTGGTGCCAATTGGTGTTTTGAAGGCGGTCCTATATGCCCACAAGGCATCATCGAGCTTCATAGCCCAATCTTTTCTCGTCCTTGATACCGTCTTCTCAAGAATGGCCTTGATCTCCCGGTTGGAGATATCCACTTGGCCACTAGTTTGGGGATGGTAAGGTGTTGCCACCTTATGAGTCACCCCATACTTGGCCAAAAGTGCTCCAAAGTTCCTATTAGTGAAGTGCTTTCCTCCATCACTTATGATCACCCTTGGTGTTCCAAACCTAGGAAAGATCACTCGGTTGAAGAACCGCACCACAATCTTGGCGTCATTTGTAGGGGAGGCGATTGCCTCCACCCATCTTGAAACATAGTCAACCACCAATAGGATGTAGAGGTTGCCACATGAAGAAGGGAATGGTCCCATGAAGTCCACACCCCATACATCAAATATCCTTACCTCTTGGATGTTGTTCAAGGGCATCTCATTCCTCCTTGAGATGTTGCCCGTCCTTTGGCAAGCATCACAAGCTACCACAAAGCCTTGCACGTCCTTGAACAAACTTGGCCAAAAGAAGCCCGATTGTAGCACCTTCGCACATGTCTTGTGTGAGCTAGCATGCCCTCCACATGGTAAGGAGTGACAATGGCGGATCACACTATCTACCTCATCCTCCGGTATGCATCTCCTAAACATCCCATCCGGCCCTCTTTTGAACAAAAGTGGCTCACTCCAATAGTAATGCCTCACATCTTTGAAGAACTTCTTCCTTTGGGCATATGTCAAACCGGGAGGCATTTCCTCACACACTAAGTAGTTCACGATGTCGGCATACCATGGCTCACTTCCCCTAGACACTTGGAACAAGCATTCCTCCACCATTTGCAATTTCTCATCCCGGAATGAGTCATCAATCGGGATGTCGTCTCTCTCAATCTCCAATGGTGGGAGTCTACTAAGGTGATCCGCCACGGAGTTCTCGGATCCCTTCTTGTCCCGGATTTCCAAGTCAAATTCTTGAAGAAGAAGGATCCACCGAATCAATCTAGGCTTGGCATCCTTCTTGGTAAGGAGATAACGGATCGCATTATGATCCGTATAAACAATGACCTTCGCTCCAACAAGGTATGACCGAAACTTCTCAAAGGCATACACTACCGCTAGCAACTCTTTCTCGGTTGTGGCATAGTTGAGTTGGGCATCATCTAGCGTCTTGCTAGCATAATAAATGGCATGAGTTCTCCCATCTTTCCTTTGCCCCAAAACAGCCCCAACGGCTACATCGCTTGCATCACACATGATCTCAAATGGTAAACGCCAATCCGGAGGTTGCATGATAGGTGCGGAGATCAAAGCGTTCTTCAACCTACAAAAAGCCTCAAGGCAATCTTTGGAGAAAACAAATTCAACATCCTTCATTAGTAGGTTAGTAAGGGGCTTAGAAATTTTAGAGAAGTCTTGAATGAACCTCCGGTAAAAACCGGCATGCCCTAAGAAACTCCTTACCCCTTTCACCGAGGTAGGTGGTGGCAACTTCTCTATCGTTTCAATCTTGGCCCTATCAACCTCAATGCCACGGTTAGACACCAAGTGTCCTAACACAATACCTTCACTTACCATGAAGTGGCATTTTTCCCAATTTAAGACAAGATTTGTCTCCTCACATCTTTGCAATACTAAGGACAAGTTAGCCAAGCAATCATCGAAAGAAGAACCATAAACAGAGAAATCATCCATGAACACTTCCATGATATTTTCAATGTATTCCGAAAAAATAGCCATCATACACCTTTGGAAGGTGGCAGGTGCATTACACAACCCAAATGGCATTCTCCTATACGCAAAAGTACCCCATGGACATGTAAAGGTTGTTTTCTCTTGGTCATCGGGGTGGATAGGGATTTGGAAGAATCCACTATAGCCATCTAGGTAACAAAAATGAGAGTGTTGAGCTAATCTCTCTAGCATTTGGTCAATGAAGGGGAGAGGGAAGTGATCTTTCCTAGAGGCCATGTTAAGCTTTCTATAATCAATACACATCCTCCATCCCGTAACCGTCCTAGTCGGGATTAGTTCATTGTTCTCATTGGTTACTACGGTCATCCCACCCTTCTTAGGTACTACATGAACGGGACTAACCCACTTACTATCCGAGATAGGGTAGATAATTCCCGCATCTAGCAACTTAATGATTTCCTTTTTGACTACCTCTTTCATTATAGGATTTAACCTTCTTTGATGTTCAATAGAGGGTTTATGATTATCTTCCATCATTATCCTATGCATGCACAAAGAGGGCTTGATGCCAACAAGATCATCAATGGTGTATCCTATTGCCTTTCTATGCAGTTTCAATTCATTAATCTATTAAGCTCATCATCATTCAAAGATGCATTCACAATCACCGGATAAGTAGAATTTGAGCCAAGGAAAGCATACTTTAAATGAGAAGGAAGAGGTTTAAGATCAAGTTGAGGAGGACCTTTTTCGGTTGGAGACGATCCATACAATGTAGGTTGAGATGATTGCAAAGCCATGGAAGCCTCCTTGAAGTCCCTTGATGATTGCTCACACTCAAGTGGTTGGTGCTGAAAAGACTCAGGAAAATCGACCCAGGAAGAAAAATCGGACGATTTTCTGAGGGGGGTCGATCTGAGTTTCTGTTTTGGCAAAACAGAACTTCAAACCCAACACTTGGTAGCTCGTCCAATGCATTCAAGGCTTTGATTACTTCATTGCTACTCTCCTCAATTCCTTCTTCCATCAAGCTTGAGCTAAGAACTCTCTCAAGCGGATCCTTGAGCAAGATTGAGCTCACAACCTCTCTAGACTCCTCTTCTTCAACTATGTTGAATATATCCTCATCAAGGGTTGGCCCTTTCATCATTGTGGACAGCTTGAACTTGATGTTCTCTTCTCCAATGTTGAAGGAGAGAGTCCCATTCTTGCAATCCACTAGACATCCGGAAGTAGCTAGGAAAGGTCTCCCCAAGATGATAGGAACCGGATAGTCCGCCGGGATATCCAAGACAACGAAGTCTATGGGCACATAGAACTTCCCTAGTTGCACCGGGATGTCTTCCAAGATCCCAACCGGATGAGTGATTGAGCGGTCCGCCATGTAAAGGGTCATCTTGACCGGCTTTGGCTCTCCTAGCCCAACCTTGTTGCAAAGTGCAAGCGGGGTGATGCTTACACTTGCCCCAAGATCACATAGGGCATCATACTTCACCTCTCCTACTCCGATTGGCACACAAAAGGATCCCGGATCCCTTAGCTTGGGAGGCATCTCCTCCTTCATTGTTTGAATCAACTCTGAGGATCTCTTAGTCATCCTTATCTCCCCATACTCCTCCAACTTCCTTTTGTTGGAGAGTATTTCCTTCAAGAACTTGCCATATGCCGGCATACCTAAGATAGCATCCATGAACGGAATGTTAATATGCAATTTAGACATTAGTTCAAGGAACTTACCAAAGTGATTGTCCAAGCGGGCTCTTGCTCGTGATTGAGGGAACGGTAGTGGTGGCTTGTACGGAGGCGGTGCCACATAGGTTGGCTCTACATCTTTGCTCTTGCCTCCATCTCCTTGCAAATTCTCTTCTTCATTCACCACTTGCTTCCCTTTAGCATTCTCCTTGGGCAAAGGATCCTTCATGCTTAACCCACTTCTTGTTGTAATAGCCAACACTTGGCCTCTTGGGTTTTCTTCGGTTCTTTCGGGGAGCTTTCCCGGATCTCTATGTGCTTCACCCGCCTTTTGGAAAACTTGTGCTTCCAAAACCTTTTGAGCCTTTGAGATAGAAGTCACCGTGCTCTCAAGACCACTCAACCTTCCAAGCAATTGCTCAAACATCATTTCGGTTCTATCCTTTGGAGGTTGAGTGAATCCGGGTGGAGGTTCTTGTGAAGCTCTTGGTGGTGGAGTTGTGCTTGTAGAAGCGGGAGGGTTCAAGGCTCCATCCGGGTTAGAGTAAAAAAACCCGGGATGGTTATGGTTGGGCCGGTAATTGTTGAATTGCCGGTTGTTGTTGAAGTTCCTTGGGCCTTGGTAGTTGTTGTAGTTGCCCCTTCCCATATAGTTCACATCCTCCTCCTTGGAAGATAGGTTGGCTTGTGGAAGCACTTGAGGAGTTGCTTGGTTCTTCAAAGTTGTAGCACACAACTCCCTCAAGGACTTTAGCTCGTTGTTGATGGCGTCAAGCTTGAAATTGCTCATGGTGACCTCACTCACCTCATATGCTCCCGCCTTTCTCCCTTCACTCTTTCTATGGGAGTATTTCTCAATCACAAGAGCTTGCTTCTCCACAAATTCCCAAGCATCATCTACATGCTTCTCCATGAAAGTCCCACCGGAAAGGGATTGAAGCTTGAATTGGCTATCTTTATCAAGTCCCTTGAAGTAGATCTCCAATAGCTCAATTTTCGGTATGCCATGGTGTGGACAATCTAGGAGAAGGTCTTTGAATCTCTCCCAAGACTTGAACAAACTCTCTCTATCCTTCATCACGAAGGCATTGATCTTCCCTCTTAATTCGGTAGTCTTGGAAGGTGGGAAGAACTTAGTCAAAAACTCGGTTGTCATCTCCTCCCAAGTACCAACTCGCCCTTGTGGAATAGATTGATACCAAGCTAAGGCCTTGTCCTTGAGAGAGAAGGAGAAAGCCCTTAGCTTATGGTTGTTGCTCTCCAATCTTGGCGGTCTAAGATTCTCCATCAAAATCTCGTAATTCATCAAGTGTTGATGAGGAGACTCTCCTTCCATCCCTCCAAATTGATTATGCCGGATCATTTGTAGAACTTGAGGGCGGAGCTCGTAGTTGTGGGCTGCGGGATCTCCTAAGTTCACACCCGGACGGTGTGCTCTTTGTGCCGGATCCATACGTCTCCCTAGGGTTTGTGGCTCTTCAATGGCAATGGGCACAACCCTAACATTAGCCGCCGGCTGCGGTTGTTCCACCGGTGTTGGAGGAGGTGGAGGTTGTCGGCGATTAAGCTCTCCTTGAAAAAGGGCTTGCCTAATCTCCTCAATCTCCCTCCTAGTTTCCTCTTGCCTCTCATTGGCAAGTCTCCTTTATTCCTCCAAGAGCTCATCTCTTAGCCTTATTTGCTCTAAGGCTTCATCCAACTCAGCTTGGAGGTTTCTTCCGGCCATCTCTTTCTCTTTTCGGATGTTCTTGGATCTAGATCGAAGGGTTTTCTCCGGTTCGGGATCGAATGGAGCTAAATCCTTGCCATGAGATCTTCGCATACACCTAAAGAGTAATAGATGTCCTGAAAAGCAAAGACACAAACCAAAAAGAGATCAAAAGCAACAAGAAAGATCTACACTAGAAACAATAACAAAATGACTCAATCTAGACCTAGTCCCCGGCAACGGCGCCAAAAACTTATTACGCTAGAATCGTGTGATGTGCACGCAATAAGTCTTAAATTTATACTCGTTATATTTATCCTAACTTCTAGCGAACCCGCAGTGTACGGGACGTTTGTAGAAAGGTAAGTATTCCGAGGTCGAACACAAAGACTAAGGTGAAATAGAGTCAAGCAATGATCAAAGATAGTGTGAATCTAGACAAAGATAAGATGAGGAACAAAGAAAATGGAAAACGCACTGTTTATGTTGGTTTTTGTGGTGATCAAACAAAGATCACAAGTCAAGCAAGGTAATAAAACAACTAACAAATTAAGCTAGCAAACGAGTAAGTAACACAAAGCACAAGTATATGATCAAGAGAAAAAAAAGTAGATTCTAGAGGTCAAGATTTCCGGTTATGGCATAGGATTCAAGGTTCTAAGGATTCTAAGGACTAGCTGCGGTGCTGGGGAAGGAATGTTTCACTAATGGAAGCGATTACCGGGTAAGTCTCTCACTTCACTAATCCCGCATCAAACTCCTATTACCGGGTAGGTCTCAAGGGGTTAGAATAAGGAATTCCACACAAACTAGATACTACTTAGAGGGTAACCCTCTCCTTACCGGGTAAGTCTCGGAATAGGGAAATCTCAAGCAATAATCCTAGCACATTCAATCCAATAGTGGCTTATTAGGCTCACTACTACCTAGAATTCATCTTCTAAGGTATCTAAGATAGGGAATCATCGGGTAGATCTCTTCCTTCTCTTAGGTTGATAGCATTAGGTGATCTAAGCTAAATTAGGCTTAATAAACACTAGTATTTAAACAACCAAACACCCTAGCATGCATATTTATCATTTAGAGAGCAACAGAAGAATAAATCGGGCTGTTCTACAGATAAATCGGCCGATTTATCTGATGAACAGGTCGATTTTTCCTTCTGTTGTGAGTTTCGTGCATATAAATCATCCTAAACTGACATATAAGCCCATCCTATCATCACCCTAGCCATAACCATCAATCCATCACTCTAAAATCACAAGAAACTAGCCAATAATATGCATGTCAAGATCCGAAATCATCAAACAAGCATACATGGTGTTCATAGATGAGTAATGAAAGATGAGTAAGCAAAATCAATAAATCTCAGCCAAATCCAATTTGTAGCAAGACTTACAAACTGTAAAATGAAGATTCAAAACGTTCTTAACAATCCTTGCAATTAGTTCTTCAATCCAAGATTGCAAAATCACTCAAAATCCCTCTAAACTCTTAGAATGGTGTTCTTCTTCTTCCTTCAATCTTTGAGAGCTTTTCTTCTCCTCCAATCTTTCTCCAAAATCCAATGAGCTGTCAATGAGAGTGTGGGAGAGGAGAGATGCTCAGCAACAACCTGCAGGACCACTTATATTCTCCACCAAGAGCAAGGCCGGACATGAGATCGTGGGACACGTGGCTTAAGCTGTCAAAGGCCCAAAAATCGACCCAGTGGACAAAAATCGGCTGATTTAGCTGCTAGTTGGTCCGATTTTCTTCAGCAGAAACATGCTATGATCGTCTAGCCATGAGTTGCTCCATTGCTTGCACCAATAGTGGTCTTTGTGTCCCTTGTTGCTCCATTTATGCTCCTCCTTAGCCTTGGATGTGTACCATCATGAGGCTTGGCCCTCTAATGTATCGGTTAATGTCCAAAAGACCCTCGAAACACCTACAAAGTAACGCACAAGTCCGTGTAGACGTCTATCTCGACAAAATACGCGAATTGAGTGCAAACGTCGCGAATTTGTGCTAAACCATGCATGAATGAGTGATGAATCTATCTAAATGATTACCTAAACCTAAGTCATAAATCGTGTTATCAGTAGAGAGCTCTAAGTGTTCATCAAAGCGTCGGGACCCGCGCTAGGCACCGCTAGCCGTCCAAGTTCCGCGTCCCCTCCATCCATAATTGATGAGGGGTTCATCATCATTATTCACATGCCATGCAAGGCTTCCAATGCTACCAAGATTCTAGCACACACACATAGCACACAAAACACACACAAAAACAGAAAAATCAAAAACGAAAACAAAACGAAAAAAGGAAAAACGTTACCAATGGGTGGCCTCCCACCAAGCGCTTATTTAAGGTCATTAGCTTGACCAAACTCGGGGGCGTCTCATTCTAGGTGAAGTGGGGCAATCATGTCCACCAGAGCTCCCGGGATATACTTCTTCAACCGGTGCCCATTCACCTTGAAATCTCCACAATGCTCCCCTCCTATCTCAATAGCTCCATGAGGGAAGATCTTCTTCACCACATATGGTCCGGTCCATCTTGATTTTAGCTTTCTGGGGAAAAGCCGCAGCCTTGAGTTGAAGAGAAGAACAAGGTCTCCTTCACTCAACTCCTTCGGGATGAGGCGCTTGTCATGCCACCGTTTTGTCCTCTCCTTGTAGATCCGGGCATTCTCATAGGCATCCAACCGGATTTCTTCAAGAGCGTTCAAGTCAAGCAACCTCTTTTCTCCCGCCTCTTGAGGTCAAAATTTAGCCACTTAATGGCCCAATAAGCTCTATGCTCCATCTCTACCGGAAGGTGGCAAGACTTGCCATAGACTAACTTGTAGGGAGTGGTGCCAATTGGTGTCTTGAAAGCGGTTCTATATGCCCACAAGGCATCATCGAGCTTCATAGCCCAATCTTTTCTCATTCTAGAGACCGACTTCTCAAGAATTTCCTTGATCTTCTGGTTGGAGATTTCCACTTGGCCGCTAGTTTGGGGGTGGTAAGGTGTTGCCACCTTATGAGTCACCCCATACTTAGCCAAAAGCGCCCTAAAATTCCTATTGGTGAAATGCTTCCCTCCATCACTAATGATCACCCTTGGTGTTCCAAACCTAGGGAAGATCACTCGGTTGAAGAACCGCACCACAACCTTGGCATCATTTGTCGGAGAGGCGATTGCCTCCACCCATCTCGAAACATAATCAACCGCCAATAGGATGTAGAGGTTGCCACATGAAGAAGGGAATGGTCCACACCCACACATCAAATATCTCCACTTCTTGTATGTTGTTCAAGGGCATCTCATTCCTTCTTGAGATGTTGCCCGTCCTTTGGCAAGCATCACAAGCTACCACAAAGCTTTGCACATCCTTGTACAAACTCGGCCAAAAGAAACCCGATTGCAATACTTTCGCACATGTCTTGTGTGAGCTAGCATGCCCTCCACATGGCAAGGAGTGACAATGGCGGATCACACTCTCCACCTCATCCTCCGGTATGCATCTTCTAAACATTCCATCCGGCCTTCTCTTGAACAAAAGTGGTTCACTCCAATAGTAGTGCCTCACATCTTTGAAGAACTTCCTTCTTTGAGCATATGTCAATCCGGGAGGCACTTCCTCACACACAAGATAGTTCACAATGTCGGCATACCATGGTTCACTTCCTCTAGACACTTGGAACAAGCACTCCTCCACCATATGCAATTGCTCATCCCGGAATGAGTCATCATTCGGGATGTCATCTCTTTCAAGCTCCAATGGTGGGAGTCTACTAAGGTGATCCGCTACGGAGTTCTCGGATCCCTTCTTGTTCCGGATTTCAAAATCAAACTCTTGAAGAAGAAGGATCCACCGAATCAACCTAGGCTTTGCATCCTTCTTGGTAAGGAGATAACGGATCGCAGCATGATCCGTATAGACTATGACCTTCGCTCCAACAAGATATGAGCGGAACTTCTCAAATGCATACACCACCGCTAGTAACTCCTTCTCGGTGGTAACATAATTGAGTTGGGCATCATCTAGCGTCTTGCTAGCAAAATAGATGGCATGTGTGCGCCCATCTTTCCTTTGCCCCAAAACAGCCCCAACGGCCACGTCACTTGCATCACACATGATCTCAAACGGTAAACTCCAATCCGGAGGTTGCATGATAGGTGCGGAGATCAATGTGTTCTTCAACCTACAAAAAGCTTCAAGGAAATCCTTGGAGAAAACAAACTCAACATCCTTCATTAGTAGGTTAGTAAGAGGCTTAGAAATTTTAGAGAAGTCTTTAATAAACCTCCGGTTGAAACCGGCATACCCTAAAAAACTCCTTACCCCTTTCACCGAGGTAGGTGGTGGCAACTTCTCTATCGTCCCAATCTTGGCCCTATCAACCTCAATGCCACCGTTAGACACCAAGTGTCCTAACACAATACCTTCACTTACCATGAAGTGGCATTTTTCCTAATTCAAGACAAGATTTGTCTCCTCACATCTCTTAAGCACTAATGACAAGTTAGCCAAGCAATTATCAAAGGAAGAACCATAAACAGAGAAATCATCCATAAACACTTCCATGATGTTTTCAATGTATTCCAAAAAGATAGCCATCATACACCTTTGGAAGGTGGCGGGTGCATTACACAACCCAAATGGCATTCTCCTATATGCAAAAGTTCCCCATGGACATGTAAAGGTGGTTTTCTCTTGGTCATCGGGGTGGATAGGGATTTGGAAGAATCCGCTATACCCATCTAGGTAGCAAAAGTGAGAATGTTGAGCTAACCTCTCTAGCATGTGGTAAATGAAAGGAAGAGGGAAGTGATCTTTCCTAGAGGCCATGTTCAATTTCCTATAGTCAATGCACATCCTCCATCCCGTAACCGTCCTAGTTGGGATTAGTTCATTGTTCTCATTAGTCACTACGGTCATCCCACCCTTCTTAGGAACTACATGAACGGGACTAACCCACTTACTATCCGAGATAGGGTAGATAATTCCCGCATCTAGCAACTTAATGATCTCTTTCTTAACCACCTCATTCATTATAGGATTCAATCTTCTTTGATGTTCAGTAGAGGGTTTATGGTCATCTTCCATCAATATCTTATGCATGCACAAAGAGGGCTTAATGCCAACTAAATCATCAATAGTATAGCCAATGGCTTTCCTATGCAATCTTAGCTCATGCAATAACTTAGCAAGTTCATCATCATTCAAGCATGCATTCACAATCACCGGATATGTAGAGTTATCACCAAGGAAAGCATACTTTAAATGAGAGGGGAGGGGTTTGAGTTCAAGTTTAGGAGAACC
Organism: Fagopyrum homotropicum; assembly: GCA_033239125.1. NCBI lineage: Eukaryota > Viridiplantae > Streptophyta > Magnoliopsida > Caryophyllales > Polygonaceae > Fagopyrum > Fagopyrum homotropicum. The sequence continues at coordinate 92,960,210 of BSWB01000004.1, read as the reverse complement.
TTTGTCGAGTGGAGACGATCCAAATAATGTTGGATGAGATGAATCCAAAGCAAATGAAGACCCTCCAAGGCTCCTTGAAGCTTGATCATCAATGAGGGCTGCCTCTGGGGGAACCACGGTTGGCTCCACATCCACGGCCGTGGAAGGTGCCAAGCTTGCACGTTGGAGCTTTCCAGAGAGTTCTACGGTCGTGGAACACATTCCACGCCCGTGGAACTTACATATGTTCAGCATGCATTCGTGAACCTCAAATTCAGCCCTTGTCTCCTTTTCTAGTGCTTCCAAGGCCTTGATCTCTTCATTGCAAGCCTCCTCAACACCTTCCTCCATCAAACTTAAGGTAAGAACCTTCTCCAAGGGGTCATTGATCAAGATCGAGCTCACAACTTCTCTAGACTCCTCTTGCTCGACAATGTTGAACACATCTTCATCAAGGGTTGACCCTTTCATTATTGTGGACAATTTGAACTTGATGTTCTCCTCTCCAATGTTGAAAGAGAGAACTCCATTCTTGCAATCCACTAGGCATCCGGAAGTGGCTAGGAAAGGTCTTCCTAAGATGATAGGAACGGGATAGTCCGCCGGGATGTCCAAAACAACGAAGTCTATGGGCACATAGAACTTCCCTAGTTGCACCGGAATGTCTTCCAAGATCCCAACCGGGTGAGTAATAGAGCGGTCCGCCATGTAAAGGGTCATCTTGACCGGTTTAGGCTCTCCTAGCCCAACCTTGTTGCAAAGTGCAAGCGGTATGATGCTCACACTTGCCCCAAGATCACAAAGGGCTTTATATTTCACATCTCCCACTCCAATCGGGACACAAAAGGAACCCGGATCTCTTAGCTTAGGAGGCATCTCCTCCTTCAATGTTTGGATCAATTCCGAGGACCTCTTTGTCATTCTTATCTCCCCATACTCCTCCAACTTCCTTTTGTTGGAGAGTATCTCCTTCAAGAACTTGCCATATGCCGGCATACCTAAGATAGCATCCATGAACGGAATATTAATATGCAACTTAGACATAAGTTCAAGGAATTCACCAAAGTGATTGTCCAATCGAGCTCTTGCTCGTGATTGTGGGAACGGTAGTGGTGGTTTGTATGGAGGCGGTGCCACATAGGTTGGCTCAACATCCTTGCTCTTGCCTCCATCTTCTTGCAATATCTCTTCTTCTACCACTACTTGCTTTCCTTTAGCATTCTCCTTGGGCAAAGGATCCTTCATACTCAACCCACTCCTCGTTTTAATGGCCAACACTTGGCCTCTCGGGTTGTCTTCGGTCCTTCCGGGAAGCTTTCCCGGATCTCTATGGGCTTCACCCGCCTTTTGGAACACTTGTGCTTCCAACACCTTTTGAGCCTTTGAAATGGAAGTCACCGTGCTCTCAAGACCACTCAACCTTCTAAGCAATTGCTCAAACATCATTTCGGTCCTATCCTTTGGAGGTTGAGTAAATCCGGGTGGAGGTTCTTGTGAAGCTTTTGGTGGTGGAGCTGCGCTTGTGGAAGCGGGAGGGTTCAAGGCTCCATCCGGGTTAGAGTAGGAAAACCCGGGATGGTTATGGTTGGGCCGGTAATTGTTGAATTGCCGGTTGTTGTTGAAGTTCCTTGGGCCTTGATAGTTGTTGTAGTTTCCCCTTCCCATGTAGTTCACATCTTTCTCCTTGGAAGATAAGTTAGCTTGCACTTGCACTTGAGGGGTTGCTTGGTTCTTCAAAGTTGTAGCACACAACTCTCTCAAAGACTTCAATTCATTATTAATGGCATCAAGCTTGAAGTTACTCATGGTGACTTCACTCACCTCATATGCTCCCGCCTTTCTCCCTTCACTCTTCCTATGGGAGTATTTCTCAATCACTAGAGCTTGTTTCTCCACAAACTCCTAAGCTTCATCCACATGCTTTTCCATGAAAGTCCCACCGGAAAGAGATTGAAGCTTGAATTGGCTATCTTCATCAAGTCCTTTGAAGTAGATCTCCAATAGCTCAATTTTTGGTATACCATGGTGTGGACAATCTAGGAGAAGATCTTTGAATCTCTTCCAAGACTTGAACACGCTCTCTCTATCCTTCATCAGGAAGGCATTTATCTTCCCTCTTAACTCGGTAGTCTTGGAAGGTGGGAAGAACTTAGTCAAAAACTCGGTTGTCATTTCCTCCCAAGTACTAACTCGCCCTTGTGGAATAGATTGATACCAAGCCAAGGCTTTATCCTTAAGAGAGAAGGAAAAAGCCCTAAGCCTATGGTTGTTGCTCTCCAATCTTGGCGGTCTAAGAGTCTCCATCAAAATCTCATAGTTCATCAAGTGTTGATGAGGAGACTCTCCTTCCATCCCTCCAAATTGATTATGCCGGATCATTTGTAGAACTTGAGGGCGGAGTTCGTAGTTGTGGGTTGCGGGATCTCCTAGGTTCACACCCGGACGGTGTGCTCTTTGTGCCGGATCCATACGTCTCCCTAATGTTTGTGGCTCTTCAATTGCAATGGGCACAACCCTAACATTCTCCGCCGGCTGCGGTTGTGGTGGAGGAGGTGGAGGTTGTTGACGATTAAGCTTTCCTTGCACAAGGGCTTGCCTAATCTCATCAATCTCCCTCCTAGTTGCTTCTTGCCTCTTATTGGCAAGTCTCCTCTCTTCCTCCAAGAGTTCATCTCTTAGCCTAATTTGCTCTAAAGCCTCATCCAACTCAGCTTGGAGATCTCTTCCGGCCATCTCTTTTCCCTTTTTTAATGCTCTTGGATCTAGATCTAAGGGTTTTCTCCGGTTCGGGATCGAATGGAGCTAAATCCTTGTCACGAGATCTTCGCATACACCTAAAGAGTAAGAGATGTCCTGAAAAGCAAAGTCACAAACCAAAGAGAGATCAAAAGCAACAAGAAAGATCTACACTATAAACAATCACAAAATAGACTCAATCTAGACCTAGTCCCCGGCAACGGCGCCAAAAACTTGTCAAGCTCAGGATGTGTGTGATACGCAATAGGTTTTAAATTTATACTCGTTATATTTCTCCTAACTCCTAGCGAACCCGCAGTGTACGGGACGTTTGTAGTATGGATAGTATTCCGAGGTCGAATACAAAGACTAAGGTGAGATTGATTCGATTTATGATTAAGTTTAGTGAAGATCTAGGTTATAGAAAAGAGAAAGAAATAAAGAAATGAAAACCTCAATGTTTTTGGTTGGTTTTTAGGTGATCAATCAAGGATCAGAAATGATGCAAAGTAAACAATCAACTAAGATAACGAATCAACACAAACAAACAAGCTAAACGCCATATATGAATCAAGAGAGAAAAGCGGATTCTAGGGGTTGGAAATTCCGGTTATGGCATAAGACTCAAGCTATCTAATCATTCCTTGGATTAACTATGATGTGTTGGGAGTGAGTGTTTCTAGATTGGGATCAATCACCGGGTAGGTCTCATGGTCCACTAGTCCGTTCCTAAGATCTTATCACCGGGTAAGTCTCTAAGAATCTAAGGAATGGAATTCTACACAAACCGGATTGTCACCTAGGGATCTAACCTTTCTTCACCGGGTAAGTCTGGGAAGGGTAAGTCCTAAACAACTATCCTAGCACATTTAGTCAAATGGCAGCTTATGAGGCTCACCACTACCTAGGGTTTGTCATCTTTGAAATCTAAGAGTAAGAATCACCGGATAGATCTCTTCTAACACTTAGTTGCTAACACTAGGTCACCCTAGGGTAGTTTTAACTCAACAAACACTAGGATTTCAACATTATAACCATCTAAAGCTAGATCCATTGAACCAGGGAGAATCACGGGCTGTTCTACCAAGTCCACGGCCATGGACTGGCAAGAACAAACCGTGGACCCTAACAGAGGTTTCGTTCAAGTGAGTGACTCATCCAAGGGTAAATCTAAGTCCATCCAATCATAGTCCTAGCCATAACCATCCTTTCCTTACCCTAGAATCGCATCTACTTAGCCTACAACAATCATCATAACAATCGAAATCATCAAACATAAAATCATAGCTTCCATTTGCAAGATAATGAAGAGAAAGAGATGAACAAGTGAAGTAAACAAAACCAAGCTGAAATTTAGATTAGAATGACTCACAACCCTTCGAAAGAAGGTTTAAATGGTTCATACAACTCTAGAAATCGATTCCGAAATTCTTCACTACAAAAGCTATCAAAGTCTAGCAATGGTGTGTTCTTCTTCTCCTCTCCAATGGAGCTCTTCTCCTCCAATTGTAGCTTTCCTCCTTGAGAGAATCTTCTTGTTGAGAGAGTATTTTTTGATTGGATGATAGTGGATAATGGAGAGCTACTCCAAGATGCTTCTCTCAGCCTTGCAGGACCACTTTTATACTACAACCTTGCTAGAGTGAGCCATGAGATTGTGGCACAGGTGTCACAACCGTCTGACAAAAACCACGGTTGGTTCCACGGCCGTGGACCTTCAGTGAACCGTGGTTTGGTGCTTCAGCTTCGCCTTGGATCATTAAGCTATGGTTTGGTGCATGATTTGTGTTGGCAAGGTTCCATGAGTCCTCTTTAGCCTCTAGTTTGCATCCTAATGAGTCCGAGGGCGTGTCATCTTGATGAACAATCCTCAAACGTATCGTTTAAGCTCCTAAATCTCCCAAAATACGTACGAAGCAATGCAAAAGTCCGTGTAGACGTCTATCTCGACAAAATACGTGAATTGAGTGCAAACGTCGTGAACTAGTGCTAAACCATGCATGAATGAGTGAGAAATCTATCTAAATGACTACCTAAACCTAAATCATAAATCGTGTTATCAAAAATACCCCATACTTAAGGTTTGCTCGTCCCTGAACAAATTCCTAACTATAGACTAAGAGATGACATGATTTATGTATGCAGAAAAATGGCAAAATCTTTTTGGGTTTGTGCTTCTACTATTGGATCACCTTCATAGTCATGTTTTATGGAAATGGACAAGAAATCATGCATTAAACAAGTGAAGGCATGGAAAGACAATTGTACTTAACTTGAAAGCATGCATGAAATGTGAAAATGAAGAAGTCAAGATGATCAAGAGCATATCCAATCTAGATTACTAAGTCTTACAAACATGCAAATAGGTAATAAGGTCTTATGAAATAAAAGGCCAAGAGACGTTGTGATTAGGTGGGGATTTTTCTAGGCTATGTGATGCTAATCCGGGAATGGAACTAACTCCATAATTTTGTCCTCGATCAACTTCCCTCAAGTGTATATTTTCTCCATCTTTTCTTTCTTTTCTTTTTCCTTCACTTATTTTTGAGACAATGGCATTGGTATACAAAAGCCGAAACCTTGGTGATTAGCCATCCTCGGGCTTTTTCTATTTTTCGAGGTGCATCCACACCGGGCACACATACCAAAGCTCGTTAGGACTATCGGTTTATTTGACTTTCGTAAAGCACCAACACCCGATTATGCAAAGTGTGCCGAGTTACTTGTCATTTAAACCAATGTCCCCAACCCTATATTTTTGTCTACACTTTCACAACAATTTCAGCATTTTATTCATGACATTCTTTCATCAACATCTTCACCCCACACTTGCTTTTCTCACAAATCAACACACTAACATGCTTCTATTCCCGGATGGGTCAAAAGAGGGCAAATTATATCAATTGAGGTGCTTAAACATCATGATCAAGATGAGAAGAAGAGAAAGATGAATTGCCTCATTCATTCCTAGATGGTGTGTAAGAACTAGCATGTAATTTCGACTTTCAATACTTAATCCATTCTAGGCAAACATCATGATCACAAATCATTCATGGGATACAAGAGAAGTACTTCAAGTCCACATATGCAATTCACCAACTTAACACATAAGGCCATCCATAGCCAATCCACAAGACAAGATTCATCATTAGGGTCATATCCAAGCCTAGAAAGCACAAAAATTTTTAAATTTTCTGATTTTTTGGAGTTTTTCGAAATGAGTATATACAATGCAAGACATGTGATAATATTAAACTACCCTAGATGCTAGTCATGCAAAAGATCATGCAAACCCCACCCCATACTTAGAAACACATTGTCCCCAATGTGTAAATGAAGTAAAGAAGAGTGAAAGAAGGTTCTCACAATAATAAAATGGTTTGCTATGGTATTTGGGATTTCTCAATTGGAATTGATGTTGGATGATCCTATCGACAATGGTAGAGAGCTCTAAGTGTTCATCAAAGCGTCGGGACCCGCGCTAGGCACCGCTAGCCGTCCAAGTTCCGCGTCCGCTCCACCCATAATTGATGAGGGGTTCATCATCATCATTCACATGCCATGCAAGGCTTCCAATGCTACCAAGATTCTAGCACACACACAAAGCACACAAAACACACAAAAAAATAGAAAAATCAAAAATGAAAACAAAACGAAAAAGGAAAAACGTTACCAATGGGTTGCCTCCCACCAAGCGCTTCTTTAAGGTCATTAGCTTGACCAAACTTGGGGGCGTCTCATTCTAGGTGAAGTGGGGCAATCATGTCCACCGGAGCTCCCGGGATATACTTCTTCAACCGGTGCCCATTCACCTTGAAATCTCCACAATGCTCCCCTCCTATCTCAATATCTCCATGAGGGAAGATCTTCTTCACCACATATGGTCCGGTCCATCTTGATTTTAGCTTTCTGGGGAAAAGCCGCAGCCTTGAGTTGAAGAGAAGAACAAGGTCTCCTTCACTCAACTCCTTCGGGATGAGGCGCTTGTCATGCCACCGTTTTGTCCTCTCCTTGTAGATCCGGGCATTCTCATAGGCATCCAACTGGATTTCTTCAAGAGCGTTCAAGTCAAGCAACCTCTTTTCTCCCGCCTCCTTGAGGTCAAAATTTAGCCACTTAATGGCCCAATAAGCTCTATGCTCCATCTCTACCGGAAGGTGGCAAGACTTGCCATAGACTAACTTGTAGGGAGTGGTGCCAATTGGTGTCTTGAAAGCGGTTCTATATGCCCACAAGGCATCATCGAGCTTCATAGCCCAATCTTTTCTCGTTTTAGAGACCGTCTTCTCAAGAATTCCCTTGATCTCTTGGTTGGAGATTTCCACTTGGCCGCTAGTTTGGGGGTGGTAAGGTGTTGCCACCTTATGAGTCACCCCATACTTAGCCAAAAGTGCCCCAAAATTCCTATTGGTGAAATGCTTCCCTCCATCACTAATGATCACCCTTGGTGTTCCAAACCTAGGGAATATCACTCGGTTGAAGAACCGCACCACAACCTTGGCATCATTTGTCGGAGAGGCGATTGCCTCCACCCATCTCGAAACATAATCAACCGCCAATAGGATGTAGAGGTTGCCACATGAAGAAGGGAATGGTCCCATGAAGTCCACACCCCCACACATCAAATATCTCCACTTCTTGTATGTTGTTCAAGGGCATCTCATTCCTTCTTGAGATGTTGCCCGTCCTTTGGCAAGCATCACAAGCTACCACAAAGCTTTGCACATCCTTGAACAAACTCGACCAAAAGAAACCCGATTGCAATACTTTTGCACATGTCTTGTGTGAGCTAGCATGCCCTCCACATGGCAAGGAGTGACAATGGCGGATCACACTCTCCACCTCATCCTCCGGTATGCATCTTCTAAACATTCCATCCGGCCCTCTCTTGAACAAAAGTGGTTCACTCCAATAGTAGTGCCTCACATCTTTGAAGAACTTCTTTCTTTGAGCATGTGTCAATCCGGGAGGCACTTCCTCACACACAAGATAGTTCACAATGTCATCATACCATGGTTCACTTCCTCTAGACACTTGGAACAAGCACTCCTCCACCATTTGCAATTGCTCATCCCGGAATGAGTCATCAATCGGGATGTCATCTCTTTCAAGCTCCAATGGTGGGAGTCTACTAAGGTGATCCGCTACGGAGTTCTCGGATCCCTTCTTGTTCCGGATTTCCAAATCAAACTCTTGAAGAAGAAGGATCCACCGAATCAACCTAGGCTTTGCATCCTTCTTGGTAAGGAGATAACGGATCGCAGCATGATCCGTATACACTATGACCTTCGCTCCAACAAGATATGAGCGGAACTTCTCGAATGCATACACCACTGCTAGTAACTCCTTCTCGGTGGTAACATAATTGAGTTGGGCATCATCTAGCGTCTTGCTAGCATAATAGATGGCATGTGTGCGCCCATCTTTCCTTTGCCCCAAAACAGCCCCAACGGCCACGTCACTTGCATCACACATGATCTCAAACGGTAAACTCTAATCCGGAGGTTGCATGATAGGTGCGGAGATCAAGGCGTTCTTCAACCTACAAAAAGCATCAAGGCAATCCTTGGAGAAAACAAACTCAACATCCTTCATTAGTAGGTTAGTAAGAGGCTTAGAAATTTTAGAGAAGTCTTTAATAAACCTCCGGTTGAAACCGGCATACCCTAAGAAACTCCTTACCCCTTTCACCGAGGTAGGTGGTGGCAACTTCTCTATCGTCTCAATCTTGGCCCTATCAATCTCAATGCCACGGTTAGACACCAAGTGTCTTAACACAATACCTTCACTTACCATGAAGTGGCATTTTTCCCTATTCAAGACAAGATTTGTCTCCTCACATCTCTAAAGCACTAATGACAAGTTAGCCAAGCAATTATCAAAGGAAGAACCATAAACAGAGAAATCATCCATAAACACTTCCATGATGTTTTCAATGTATTCCGAAAAGATAGCCATCATACACCTTTGGAAGGTGGCGGGTGCATTACACAACCCAAATGGCATTCTCCTATATGCAAAAGTTCCCCATGGACATGTAAAGGTGGTTTCCTCTTGGTCATCGGGGTGGATAGGGATTTGGAAGAATCCGCTATACCCATCTAGGTAGCAAAAGTGAGAATGTTGAGCTAACCTCTCTAGCATTCGGAAAATGAAAGGAAGAGGGAAGTGATCTTTCCTAGAGGTCATGTTTAATTTCCTATAGTCAATGCACATCCTCCATCCCGTAACCGTCCTAGTTGGGATTCGTTCATTGTTCTCATTAGTCACTACGGTCATCCCACCCTTCTTAGGAACTACATGAATGGGACTAACCCACTTACTATCCGAGATAGGATAGATAATTCCCGCATCTAGCATCTTAATGATCTCTTTCTTAACCACCTCATTCATTATAGGATTCAATCTTCTTTGATGTTCAATAGAGGGTTTATGGTCATCTTCCATCAATATCTTATGCATGCACAAAGAGGGTTTAATGCCAACTAAATCATCAATAGTATAGCCAATGGCTTTCCTATGCAATCTTAGCTCATGCAATAACTTAGCAAGTTCATCATCATTCAAGGATGCATTCACAATCACCGGATATGTAGAGTTATCACCAAGGAAAGCATACTTTAAATGAGAGGGGAGGGGTTTGAGTTCAAGTTTAGGAGAACCTTTGTCGAGTGGAGACGATCCAAATAATGTTGGATGAGATGAATCCAAAGCAAATGAAGACCCTTCAAGGCTCCTTGAAGCTTGATCATCAATGAGGGCTGCCTCTGGGGGAACCACGGTTGGATCCACGGTTGGCTCCACATCCACGGCCGTGGAAGGTGCCAAGCTTGCACGTTGGAGCTTTCCAGAGAGTTCTACGGTCGTGGAACACATTCCACGCCCGTGGAACTTACAGATGTTCAGCATGCATTCGTGAACCTCAAATTTAGCCCTTGTCTCCTTTTCTAGTGCTTCCAAGGCCTTGATCTCTTCATTGCAAGCCTCCTCAACACCTTCCTCCATCAAACTTAAGGTAAGAACCTTATCCAAGGGGTCCTTGATCAAGATCGAGCTCACAACTTCTCTAGACTCCTCTTGCTCGACAATGTTGAACACATCTTCATCAAGGGTTGGCCCTTTCATCATTGTGGACAATTTGAACTTGATGTTCTCCTCTCCAATGTTGAAAGAAAGAACTCCATTCTTACAATCCACTAGGCATCCGGAAGTGGCTAGGAAAGGTCTTCCTAAGATGATGGGAAAGGGATAGTCCGCCATGCAAAGGGTCATCTTGACCGGTTTAGGCTCTCCTAGCCCAACCTTTTTGCAAAGTGCAAGCGGTATGATGCTCACACTTGCCCCAAGATCACAAAGGGCTTCATATTTCACATCTCCCACTCCAATTGGGACACAACAGGAACCCGGATCTCTTAGCTTAGGAGGCATCTCCTCCTTCATTGTTTGGATAAATTCCGAGGACCTGTTTGTCATTCTTATCTCCCCATACTCCTCCAACTTCCTTTTGTTGGAGAGTATCTCCTTCAAGAACTTGCCATATGCCGGCATACCTAAGATAGCATCCATGAACGGAATATTAATATGCAATTTAGACATAAGTTCAAGGAATTTACCAAAGTGATTGTCCAAGCGAGCTCTTGCTCGTGATTATGGGAACGGTAGTGGTGGTTTGTATGGAGGCGGTGCCACATAGTTTGGCTCAACATCCTTGCTCTTGCCTCCATCTTCTTGCAATATCTCTTCTTCTACCACTACTTGCTTTCCCTTAGCATTCTCCTTGGGCAAAGGATCCTTCATACTCAACCCACTCCTCGTTTTAATAGCCAACACTTGGCCTCTTGGGTTGTCTTCGGTCCTTCCGGGAAGCTTTCCTGGATCTCTATGGGCTTCACCTGCCTTTTGGAACACTTGTGCTTCCAACACCTTTTGAGCCTTTGAAATGGAAGTCACCGTGCTCTCAAGACCACTCAACCTTCCAAGCAATTGCTCAAACATCATTTTGGTCCTATCCTTTGGAGGTTGAGTAAATCCGGGTGGAGGTTCTTGTGAAGCTTTTGGTGGTGGAGCTGCGCTTGTGGAAGCGGGAGGGTTCAAGGCTCCATCCGGGTTAGAGTAGGAAAACCCGGGATGGTTATGGTTGGGCCGGTAATTGTTGAATTGCCGGTTGTTGTTGAAGTTCCTTGGGCCTTGATAGTTGTTGTAGTTGCCCCTTCCCATGTAGTTCACATCTTCCTCCTTGGAAGATAAGTTAGCTTGCACTTGCACTTGAGGGGTTGCTTGGTTCTTCAAATTTGTAGCACACAACTCTCTCAAAGACTTCAATTCATTATTGATGGCATCAAGCTTGAAGTTACTCATGGTGACTTCACTCACCTCATATGCTCCCGCCTTTCTCCCTTCACTCTTCCTATGGGAGTATTTCTCAATCACTAGAGCTTGTTTCTCCACAAACTCCCAAGCTTCATCCACATGCTTTTCCATGAAAGTCCCACCGGAAAGAGATTGGAGCTTGAATTGGCTATCTTCATCAAGTCCTTTGAAGTAGATCTCCAATAGCTCAATTTTTGGTATACCATGGTGTGGACAATCTAGGAGAAGATCTTTGAATCTCTCCAAAGACTTGAACAAGCTCTCTCTATCCTTCATCACAAAGGCATTTATCTTCCCTCTTAACTCGGTAGTCTTGGAAGGTGGGAAGAACTTAGTCAAAAACTCGGTTGTCATTTCCTCCCAAGTACTAACTCGCCCTTGTGGAATAGATTGATACCAAGCCAAGGCTTTATCCTTAAGAGAGAAGGAAAAAGCCCTAAGTCTATGGTTGTTGCTCTCCAATCTTGGCGGTCTAAGAGTCTCCATCAAAATCTCATAGTTCATCAAGTGTTGATGAGGAGACTCTCCTTCCATCCCTCTAAATTGATTATGCCGGATCATTTGTAGAACTTGAGGGCGGAGTTCGTAGTTGTGGGTTGCGGGATCTCCTAGGTTCACACCCGGACGGTGTGCTTTTTGTGCCGGATCCATACGTCTCCCTAATGTTTGTGGCTCTTCAATTGCAATGGGCACAACCCTAACATTCGCCGCCGGCTGCGGTTGTGGTGGAGGAGGTGGAGGTTGTTGACGATTAAGCTCTCCTTGCACAAGGGCTTGCCTAATCTCATCAATCTCCCTCCTAGTTGCTTCTTGCCTCTTATTGGCAAGTCTCCTCTCTTCCTCCAAGAGTTCATCTCTTAGCCTAATTTGCTCTAAAGCCTCATCCAACTCAGCTTGGAGATCTCTTCCGGCCATCTCTTTTCCCTTTTTAATGCTCTTGGATCTAGATCTAAGGGTTTTCTCCGGTTCGGGATCGAATGGAGCTAAACCCTTGCCACGAAATCTTTGCATACACCTAAAGAGTAAGAGATGTCCTGAATAGCAAAGACAGAAACCAAAGAGAGATCAAAAGCAACAAGAAAGATCTACACTATAAATAATCACAAAATAGACTCAATCTAGACCTAGTCCCCGGCAACGGCGCCAAAAACTTGTCACGCTCAGGATGTGTGTGATACGCAATAGGTTTTAAATTTATACTCGTTATATTTCTCCTAACTCCTAGCGAACCCGCAGTGTACGGGACGTTTGTAGTATGGATAGTATTCCGAGGTCGAACACAAAGACTAAGGTGAGATTGATTCGATTTATGATTAAGTTTAGTGAAGATCTAGGTTATAGAAAAGAGAAAGAAATAAAGAAATGAAAACCTCAATGTTTTTGGTTGGTTTTTAGGTGATCAAACAAGGATCACAAATGATGCAAAGTAAACAATCAACTAAGATAATGAATCAACACAAACAAACAAGCTAAACGCGAGATATGAATCAAGAGAGAAAAGCGGATTCTATGGGTTGGAAATTCCGGTTATGGCATAAGACTCAAGCTATCTAATCATTCCTTGGATTAACTATGATGTGTTGGGAGTGAGTGTTTCTAGATTTGGATCAATCACCGGGTAGGTCTCATGGTCCACTAGTCCGTTCCTAAGATCTTATCACCGGGTAAGTCTCTAAGAATCTATGGAATGGAATTCTACACAAACCGGATTGTCACCTAGGGATCTAACCTTTCTTCACCGGGTAAGTCTCGGAAGGGTAAGTCCTAAACAACTATCCTAGCACACTTAGTCCAATGGCGGCTTATGAGGCTCACCACTACCTAGGGTTTGTCATCTTTGAAATCTAAGAGTAAGAATCACCGGATAGGTCTCTTGTAACACTTAGTTGCTAACACTAGGTCACCCTAGGGTAGTTTTAACTAAACAAACACTAGGATTTCAACATTATAACCATCTAAAGCTAGATCCATCGAACCAGGGAGAATCACGGGCTGTTCTACCAAGTCTACGGCCGTGGACTGGCAAGAACAAACCGTGGACCCTAATAGAGGTTTTGTTCAAGTGAGTGACTCATCCAAGTGAGTGACTCATCCAAGAGATGAACAAGTGAAGTAAACAAAACAAAGCTGAAATTTAGATTAGAATGACTCACAACCCTTCTAAAGAAGGTTTAAATGGTTCATACAACTCTAGAAATCGATTCCGAAATTCTTCACTACAAAAGCTATCAATGTCTAGTAATGGTGTGTTCTTCTTCTCCTCTCCAATGGAGCTCTTCTCCTCCAATGGTAGCTTTCCTCCTTGTGAGAATCTTCTTGTTGAGAGAGTATTTTTTGATTGAATGATAGTGGATAATAGAGAGCTGCTCCAAGATGCTTCTCTCAGCCTTGCATGAGATCGTGGCACAGCTGTCACAACCGTCTGGCAAAAACCACGGTTGGTTCCACGGCCGTGGACCTTCAGTGAACCGTGGTTTGGTGCTTCAGCTTCGCCTTGGATCATTAAGCTATGGTTTGGTGCATGGTTTGTGTTGGCAAGGTTCCATGAGTCCTCTTTAGCCTCCAGTTTGCATCCTAATGAGTCCAAGGGCGTGTCATCTTGATGAACAATCCTCAAACGTATCGTTTAAGCTCCTAAATCTCCCAAAATACCTACGAAGCAATGCAAAAGTCCGTGTAGACGTCTATCTCGACAAAATACGTGAATTGAGTGCAAACGTCGTGAACTAGTGCTAAACCATGCATGAATGAGTGAGAAATCTATCTAAATGACTACCTAAACCTAAATCATAAATCGTGTTATCAAAAATACCCCATACTTAAGGTTTGCTCGTCCCCGAGCAAATTCCTAACTATAGACTAAGAGATGACATGATTTATGTATGCAGAAAAATGGCAAAATCTTTTTGGGTTTGTGCTTCTACAATTGGATCACCTTCATAGTCATGTTTTATGGCAATGGACAAGCAATCATGCATTAAACAAGTGAAGGCATGGAAAGACAATTGTACTTAACTTGAAAGCATGCATGAAATGTGAAAATGAAGAAGTCAAGATGATCAAGATCATATCCAATCTAGATTACTAAGTCTTACAAACATGCAAATAGGTCATAAGGTCTTATGAAATAAAAGGCCAACAGACGTTGTGATTAGGTGGGGATTTTTCTAGGCTATGTGATGCTAATCCGGGAATGGAACTAACTCTATAATTTTGTCCTCTGATAACACGATGTATCACTTAGGTTTAGGTAATCAAATAGATAGATTTGTCACTCATTCATGCATTGTTTAGCACTAGTTCACAACGTTTGCACTCAAATCACGTATTTTGTCGAGATAGACGTCTACACGGATTTGTGCATTGCTTTGTAGGTATTTTGGGAGATTTAAGAGCTTAATTGATGCATCCGAGAATCAATCCTCGAGATGACACACCCTCGGACTCAGTAGGATGCAAACTAGAGGCTAAGGGAGACTCATGGAACCTTGCCAACACAAGCCATGCACCAAACCATAGACTAATGATCCAAGGCGACGCTGAAGCACCAAACCACGGTTCACTGCCATTCCACGGCCGTGGAACCAACCGTGGTTTTTGCCAGGTTTTCGTGACAGCTGTGCCACGATCTCTTGGCCAGCTCTTGCAAAGTTGTAGTATAAAAGTGGTCCTGCATTGGCTGAGAGAAGCATCTTGGAGCATCTCTCCATTATCCACTATCATCCAATCAAAAATATTCTCTCAACAAGAAGATTCTCAAGAAGGAAAACACCATTGGAGGCTTGAAGAGCTCCATTGGAGAGGAAGGAGAAGAGCACACCATTGATAGGCCTTGATAGCTTTTGTAGTGAAGAATTTTTGGAATCGATTTCTAGAGTTGTATGAACCATTTAAACCTTCTCTTGGAAGGGTTGTGAGTGATTCTAATACTATTTTCAGCTTGGTTTTGTTTGTTTCACTTGTTCATCTCTTTCTCTTTATTATCTTGCAAATGGAAGCCATGATTTTATGTTTGATGATTTTGATTGCTATGATGAATGTTGTAGGCTAAATAGATGTGATTCTAGGGTAAGGAAAGAATGGTTATGGCTAAGACTATGATAGGATGGACTTTGATTAGCCCTTGGATGACTCACTTGCTTGGACGTAGCCTCTGTTGAAGTCCACGCATTGTTCTTGACAAACCACGGCCGCGGACTTGATAGAACAAACCGTGATTCTCCCTGGTTCGATGGATCTAGCTTTAGATTGTTAGAATGTTGAAATCCTAGTGTTTGTTAAGTTAAATCTACCCTAGGGTGACCTAGTGTTAGCAACTAAGTGTTAGGAGAGACTTACTCGGTAATCCTTACTCTTAGATTCCAAAGATGACAAACCATAGGTAGTGGTGAGCCTCATAAGCCGCCATTGGATTAAGTGTGCTAGGATGGTTGTTTAGGACTAACCCTTTCGAGACTTACCCGGTAAGGATAGGTTAGATCCCTAGGTAACAATCCGGTTTGTGTAGAATTCCGTCCCTTAGGTTCTTAGAGACTTACCTGGTGATAAGACCTTAGGAACGGATTAGTGGACCATGAGACCTACCCGGTGATTGATCCCAATCTAGAAACACTCATTCTCAACACATCATAGTTAATTCAAGGAACGATTAGATAGCTTGAGTCCTATGCCATAACCGGAATTTCCAACCCCTAGAATCCGTTTTTCTCTCTTGATTCATATCTTGTGTTTAGCTTGTTTGTTTGCATTGATTTGTTAGTTAGTTGATTGTTTACCTTGCATGAATTGTGATCTTTGATTGATCACCTAAAAACCAACCAAAAACATTTGAGATTTTCTTTTCTATTTCTTCCTCTTTTCTTAACCTAGGTCTTCACTAAACTTATCATAAATCGAATCAATCTCACCTTAGTCTTTGTGTTCGACCTCGAAATACTATCCCTACTACAAACGTCCCGTACACTGCGGGTTCGCTAGGAGTTAGGATAAATATAACGAGTATAAATTTAAAGCTTATTGCGATTCACACACACATCCTGAGCGTAACATCCTCGATCAACTTCCCTCAAGTGTATATTTTCTCCATCTTTTCTTTCTTTTCTTTTTCCTTCACTTATTTTTGAGACAATGGCATTGGTGTACAAAAGCCGAAACCTTGGTGATTAGCCATCCTCGGGCTTTTTCTATTTTTTGAGGTGCATCCACACCGGGAACACATACCAAAGCTCGTTAGGACTATCGGTTTATTTGACTTTGGCAAAGCACCAACACCCGATTATGCAAAGTGTGGCGAGTTACTTGTCATTTAAACCAATGTCCCCTACCCTATATTTTTGTCTACACTTTCACAACAATTTCAGCATTTTATTCATGACATTCTTTCATCAACATCTTCACCCCACACTTGCTTTTCTCACAAATCAACACACTAACATGCTCCTATTCCCGGATGGGTCAAAAGAGGGTAAATTATATCAATTGAGGTGCTTAAACATTATGATCAAGATGAGAAGAAGAGAAAGATGAATTACCTCATTCATTCCTAGATGGTGTGTAAGAACTAGCATGTAATTTCGACTTTCAATACCTAATCCATTCTAGGCAAACATTATGATCACAAATCATTCATGGGATAGAAGAGAAGTACTTCAAGTCCACATATGCAATTCACCAACTTAACACATAAGGCCATCCATAGCCAATCCACAAGACAAGATTCATCATTAGGGTCATATCCAAGCCTAGAAAGCACAAAAATTTTTAAATTTTCTGATTTTTTGGATTTTTTCGAAATGAGTATATACAATGCAAGACATGTGATAATATTAAACTACCCTAGATGCTAATCATGCAAAAGATCATGCAAACCCCACCCCATACTTAGAAACACATTGTCCCCAATGTATAAACGAAGTAAAGAAGAGTGAAAGAAGGTTTTCACAGTGTAAAAATGGTTTGCTATGGTATTTGGGATTTCTCAAGTGGAATTGATGTTCGATGATCCTATCAACAATGGTAGAGAGCTCTAAGTGTTCATCAAAGCGTAGGGACCCGCGCTAGGCACCGCTAGCCGTCCAAGTTCCGCGTCCGCTCCACCCATAATTGATGAGGGGTTCATCATCATCATTCACATGCCATGCAAGGCTTCTAATGCTACCAAGATTCTAGCACAGACACAACAGCACACAAAACACACACAAAAACAGAAAAATCAAAAACGAAAACAAAACGAATAAGGAAAAACGTTACCAATGGGTTGCCTCCCACCAAGTACTTCTTTAAGGTCATTAGCTTGACCAAACTCGGAGGCGTCTCATTCTAGGTGAAGTGGGGCAATCATGTCCACCGGAGCTCCCGGGATATACTTCTTCAACCGGTGCCCATTCACCTTGAAATCTCCACAATGCTCCCCTCCTATCTCAATAGCTCCATGAGGGAAGATCTTCTTCACCACATATGGTCCGGTCCATCTTGATTTTAGCTTTCCGGGGAAAAGCCGCAGCCTTGAGTTGAAGAGAAGGACAAGGTCTCCTTCACTCAACTCCTTCGGTATGAGGCGCTTGTCATGCCACCGTTTGGTCCTCTCCTTGTAGATCCGGGCATTCTCATAGGCATCCAACTGGATTTCTTCAAGAGCGTTCAAGTCAAGCAACCTCTTTTCTCCCGCCTCCTTGAGGTCAAAATTTAGCCACTTAATGGCCCAATAAGCTCTATGCTCCATCTCTACCGGAAGGTGGCAAGACTTGCCATAGACTAACTTGTAGGGAGTGGTGCCAATTGGTGTCTTGAAAGCGGTTCTATATGCCCACAAGGCATCATCGAGCTTCATAGCCCAATCTTTTCTCGTTTTAGAGACCGTCTTCTCAAGAATTCCCTTGATCTCTTGGTTGGAGATTTCCACTTGGCCGCTAGTTTGGGGGTGGTAAGGTGTTGCCACCTTATGAGTCACCCCATACTTAGCCAAAAGTGCCCCAAAATTCCTATTGGTGAAATGCTTCCCTCCATCACTAATGATCACCCTTGGTGTTCCAAACCTAGGGAATATCACTCGGTTGAAGAACCGCACCACAACCTTGGCATCATTTGTCGGAGAGGCGATTGCCTCCACCCATCTCGAAACATAATCAACCGCCAATAGGATGTAGAGGTTGCCACATGAAGAAGGGAATGGTCCCATGAAGTCCACACCCCCACACATCAAATATCTCCACTTCTTGTATGTTGTTCAAGGGCATCTCATTCCTTCTTGAGATGTTGCCCGTCCTTTGGCAAGCATCACAAGCTACCACAAAGCTTTGCACATCCTTGAACAAACTCGACCAAAAGAAACCCGATTGGAATACTTTCGCACATGTCTTGTGTGAGCTAGCATGCCCTCCACATGGCAAGGAGTGACAATGGCGGATCACACTCTCCACCTCATCCTCCGGTATGCATCTTCTAAACATTCCATCCGGTCCTCTCTTGAACAAAAGTCGTTCACTCCAATAGTAGTGCCTCACATCTTTGAAGAACTTCTTTCTTTGAGCATATGTCAATCCAGGAGGCACTTCCTCACACACAAGATATTTCACAATGTCGGCATACCATGGTTCACATCCTCTAGACACTTGGAACAAGCACTCCTCCACCATTTGCAATTGCTCATCCCGGAATGAGTCATCAATCGGGATGTCATCTCTTTCAAGCTCCAATAGTGGGAGTCTACTAAGGTGATCTGCTACGGAGTTCTCGGGTCCCTTCTTGTTCCGGATTTCCAAATCAAACTCTTGAAGAAGAAGGATCCACCGAATCAACCTAGGCTTTGCATCCTTCTTGGTAAGGAGATAACGGATCGCAGCATGATCCGTATACACTATGACCTTCGCTCCAACAAGAAATGAGCGGAACTTCTCGAATGCATACACCACCGCTAGTAACTCCTTCTCGGTGGTAACATAATTGAGTTGGGCATCATCTAGCGTCTTGCTAGCATAATAGATGGCATGTGTGCACCCATCTTTCCTTTGCCCCAAAACAGCCCCAACGGCCACGTCACTTGCATTACACATGATCTCAAATGGTAAACTCCAATCCGGAGGTTGCATGATAGGTGCGGAGATCAAGGCGTTCTTCAACCTACAAAAAGCTTCAAGGCAATCCTTGGAGAAAACAAACTCAACATCCTTCATTAGTAGGTTAGTAAGAGGCTTAGAAATTTTAGAGAAGTCTTTAATAAACCTCCGGTTGAAACCGGCATGCCCTAAGAAACTCCTTACCCCTTTCACCGAGGTAGGTGGTGGCAACTTCTCTATCGTCTCAATCTTGGCCCTATCAACCTCAATGCCACGGTTAGACACCAAGTGTCCTAACACAATACCTTCACTTACCATGAAGTGGCATTTTTCCCAATTCAAGACAAGATTTGTCTCCTCACATCTCTTAAGCACTAATGACAAGTTAGCCAAGCAATTATCAAAGGAAGAACCATCAACAGAGAAATCATCCATAAACACTTCCATGATGTTTTCAATGTATTCCGAAAAGATAGCCATCATACACCTTTGGAAGGTGGCGGGTGCATTACACAACCCAAATGGCATTCTCCTATATGCAAAAGTTCCCCATGGACATGTAAAGGTGGTTTTCTCTTGGTCATCGGGGTGGATAGGGATTTGGAAGAATCCGCTATACCCATCTAGGTAGCAAAAGTGAGAATGTTGAGCTAACCTCTCTAGCATTTGGTAAATGAAAGGAAGAGGGAAGTGATCTTTACTAGAGGCCATGTTCAATTTCCTATAGTCAATGCACATCCTCCATTCCGTAACCGTCCTAGTTGGGATTAGTTCATTGTTCTCATTAGTCACTACGGTCATCCCACCCTTCTTAGGAACTACATGAACGGGACTAACCCACTTACTATCCGAGATAGGGTAGATAATTCCCGCATCTAGCAACTTAATGATCTCTTTCTTAACCACCTCTTTCATTATAGGATTCAATCTTCTTTGATGTTCAATAGAGGGTTTATGGTCATCTTCCATCAATATCTTATGCATGCACAAAGAGGGCTTAATGCCAACTAAATCATCAATAGTATAGCCAATGGCTTTCCAATGCAATCTTAGCTCATGCAATAACTTAGCAAGTTCATCATCATTCAAGCATGCATTCACAATCACCGGATATGTAGAATTATCACCAAGGAAAGCATACTTTAAATGAGAGGGGAGGGGTTTGAGTTCAAGTTTAGGAGAACCTTTGTCGAGTGGAGACGATCCAAATAATGTTAGATGAGATGAATCCAAAGCAAATGAAGACCCTCCAAGGCTCCTTGAAGCTTGATCATCAATGAGGGCTGCCTCTAGGGGAACCACTGTTGGATCCACGGTTGGCTTCACATCCACGGCCGTGGAAGGTGCCAAGCTTGCACGTTGGAGCTTTCCAGAGAGTTCTACGGTCGTGGAACACATTCCACACCCGTAGAACTTACAGATGTTCAGCATGCATTCGTGAACCTCAAATTCAGCCCTTGTCTCCTTTTCTAGTACTTACAAGGCCTTGATCTCTTCATTACAAGCCTCCTCAACACCTTACTCCATCAAACTTAAGGTACGAACCTTCTCCAAGGGGTCCTTGATCAAGATCGAGCTCACAACTTCTCTAGACTCCTCTTGCTCGACAATGTTGAACACATCTTCATCAAGGGTTGGCCCTTTCATCATTGTGGACAATTTGAACTTGATGTTCTCCTCTCCAATGTTGAAAGAGAGAACTCCATTCTTGCAATCCACTAG
This sequence comes from Fagopyrum homotropicum, assembly GCA_033239125.1. Taxonomy (NCBI): domain Eukaryota; kingdom Viridiplantae; phylum Streptophyta; class Magnoliopsida; order Caryophyllales; family Polygonaceae; genus Fagopyrum; species Fagopyrum homotropicum. The sequence continues at coordinate 92,939,349 of BSWB01000004.1, read as the reverse complement.
GCATCCGGAAGTGGCTAGGAAAGGTCTTCCTAAGATGATGGGAACGGGATTGTCCGCCGGGATGTCCAAAACAACGAAGTCTATGGGCACATAGAACTTCCCTAGTTGCACCGGAATGTCTTCCAAGATCCCAACCGGGTGAGTAATAGAGCGGTCCGCCATGTAAAGGGTCATCTTGACCGGTTTAGGCTCTCTTAGCCCAACCTTGTTGCAAAGTGCAAGCGGTATGATGCTCACACTTGCCCCAAGATCACAAAGGGCTTCATATTTCACATCTCCCACTTCAATTGGGACACAAAAGGAACCCGGATCTCTTAGCTTAGGAGGCATCTCCTCCTTCATTGTTGGGATCAATTCCGATGACCTCTTTGTCATTCGTATCTCCCCATACTCCTCCAACTTCCTTTTGTTGGAGAGTATCTCCTTCAAGAACTTGCCATATGCCGGCATACCTAAGATAGCATCCATGAACGGAATATTAATATGAAATTTAGACATAACTTCAAGGAATTTACCAAAGTGATTGTCCAAGCGAGCTCTTGCTCGTGATTGTGGGAACGGTAGTGGTGGTTTGTATGGAGGCGGTGACACATAGGTTGGCTCAACATCCTTGCTCTTGCCTCCATCTTCTTGCAATATCTCTTCTTCTACCACTACTTGTTTTCCCTTAGCATTCTCCTTGGGCAAAGGATCCTTCATACTCAACCCACTCCTCGTTGTAATGGCCAACACTTGGCCTCTCGGGTTGTCATTGGTCCTTCCGGGAAGCTTTCCCGGATCTCTATGGGCTTCACCCGCCTTTTGGAACACTTGTGCTTCCAACACCTTTTGAGCCTTTGAAATGGAAGTCACCGTGCTTTCAAGACCACTCAACCTTCCAAGCAATTGCTCAAACATCATTTCGGTCCTATCCTTTGGAGGTTGAGTAAATCCGGGTGGAGGTTCTTGTGAAGCTTTTGGTGGTGGAGCTGCGCTTGTGGAAGCGGGAGGGTTCAAGGCTCCATCCGGGTTAGAGTAGGAAAACCCGGGATGGTTATGGTTGGGCCGGTAATAATTGAATTGTCGGTTGTTGTTGAAGTTCCTTGGGCCTTGATAGTTGTTGTAGTTGGCCTTGCCATGCCCGACGTTGGCGTTGCCATGCCCGACGATGGCTTTTCATGCCCGACGATGGCCTTGTCATGCGCGACAATGGCCTTGTCATGCCCGACGAATGGCCTTGCCATGCCCGACGCTGGCCTTGCCATGCCCGACGATAGCCTTTTCATGCCCGACGATGGCCTTGCCATGCTCGACGAAGGCATTGTCATGCCCGACGATGGCAGTGTTATGTCCGAGAGTAGCCTTGACATGCCCGGCGCTGGACTTGTCATGCCCGACGATGGCCTAGCCATGCCCTACGCTGGCCTTGCCATGCCCGACGATGACCTTGTCATGCCCGACGATGGCCTTGTCATGCCCGACGATGGCCTTGCCATGTCCGAGAGTTGCCTTGTCATGTCTGACGATGGTCTTGCCATGTCCGAGAGTGGCCTTGCCATGCCAGGCGTTGGCCTTGTCATGCCAAATGGTGGCCTTGTCATGCCCGACGTTGGCCTTGCCATGCCTGATGATGGCCTTGTCATGCCCGACGCTGGCCTTGTCATGCCCGACGCTGGCCTTGCCATGCCCGACGATGGCCTTGTCATGTCCGACAGTGGCATTGTTATGGCCTTGTCATGCCCGACGATGGCCTTGCCATGCCCGACGCTGTCCTTGGCATGTCCGAGAGTTGCCTTGTCATGACCTTATCATGCCCGATGTTGGTCTTGTCATGCCCGGCGATGGCCTCGCCCTGTCCGAGAGTGGCATTGTCATTCCTGACGATGGCCTTGTCATGCCCGACGATGGCCTTGCCATGCCCGACGCTGGCCTTGTCATGCCCAAAGTTGGCCTTGCCATGCCCGACGATGGCTTTTCATGCCCGACGATGGCCTTGTCATGCGCGACGATGGCCTTGCCATGCCCGACGCTGGCCTTGTCATGCCCAAAGTTGGCCTTGCCATGCCCGACGATGGCTTTTCATGCCCGACGATGGCCTTGTCATGCGCGACGATGGCCTTGTCATGCCCGATGAATGGCCTTACCATGCCCGACACTGGCCTTCCCATGTCCGACAATGGCCTTTTCATGCACGACGATGGCCTTGTCATGCCCGACGCTGGCCTTGTCATGCTCGACGATGGCATTGTCATGCCTGACGATGGTAGTGTCATGTCCGAGAGTAGCCTTGACATGCTCGGCGCTGGCCTTGTCATGCCCGACGATGGCCTTGCCAAGCCCTACGCAGGCCTTGCCATGCCCGACAATGGCCTTGTCATGCCCGACGATGGCCTTGTAATACCCGACGATGGCGTTGCCATGTCCGAGAGTTCCTTGTCATGTCCGACGATGGTCTTGCCATGTCCGAGAGTGGCCTTGTCATGCCCGACGCTGACCTTGTCATGTCCGAGAGTGGCCTTGTCATGCCCAACGATGGCCTTGTCATGACCTTGTCATGCCCGACGATGGCATTGTCATGACCTTGTCATGCCCGACGATGGCCTTGCCATGCCCGGCGCTGGCCTTATCATGTCCGAGAGCTGCCTTGTCATGCCCGACGATGGCCTTGTCATGCCCGACGATGGCCTTGTCATGCCCGACGCTGGCCTTGTCATGCCCGACGCTGGCCTTGCCATGCCCGACGATGGCCTTGTCATGTACGACAGTGGCATTGTTATGGCCTTGTCATGCCCGACGATGGCCTTGCCATGCCCGACGCTGTCCTTGGCATGTCCGAGAGTTGCCTTGTCATGACCTTATCATGCCCGATGTTGGTCTTGTCATGCCCGGCGATGGCCTCGCCCTGTCCGAGAGTGGCATTGTCATTCCTGACGATGGCCTTGTCATGCCCGACGATGGCCTTGCCATGCCCGACGCTGGCCTTGTCATGCCCAAAGTTGGCCTTGCCATGCCCGACGATGGCTTTTCATGCCCGACGATGGCCTTGTCATGCGCGACGATGGCCTTGTCATGCCCGATGAATGGCCTTGCCATGCCCGACACTGGCCTTCCCATGTCCGACAATGGCCTTTTCATGCCCGACGATGGCCTTGTCATGCCCGACGCTGGCCTTGTCATGCTCGACGATGGCATTGTCATGCCTGACGATGGTAGTGTCATGTCCGAGAGTAGCCTTGACATGCTCGGCGCTGGCCTTGTCATGCCCGACGATGGCCTTGCCAAGCCCTACGCAGGCCTTGCCATGCCCGACAATGGCCTTGTCATGCCCGACGATGGCCTTGTAATACCCGACGATGGCGTTGCCATGTCCGAGAGTTCCTTGTCATGTCCGACGATGGTCTTGCCATGTCCGAGAGTGGCCTTGTCATGCCCGACGCTGACCTTGTCATGTCCGAGAGTGGCCTTGTCATGCCCAACGATGGCCTTGTCATGACCTTGTCATGCCCGACGATGGCATTGTCATGACCTTGTCATGCCCGACGATGGCCTTGCCATGCCCGGCGCTGGCCTTATCATGTCCGAGAGCTGCCTTGTCATGCCCGACGATGGCCTTGTCATGCCCGACGATGGCCTTGTCATGCCCGACGCTGGCCTTGTCATGCCCGACGCTGGCCTTGCCATGCCCGACGATGGCCTTCTCATGTCCGATAGTGGCATTGTCATGGCCTTGTCATGCCCGACGATGGCCTTGCCATGCCCGAGAGTTGCCTTGCCAACGCAGATGATGTCCTTGTCATGTCCGAGATTTACCTTGTCATGACCTTATCATGCCGGACGCTGGCCATGTCATGCCCGACGCTGGCCTTGCCATACCCGACGATGGCCTTGCCATACCCGACGATGGCCTTCTCATGTCTGACAATGGCATTGTTATGGCCTTGTCATGCCCGACGATGGCCTTGCCATGCCCGACGATGGCCTTGCCATGGCCGACGTTGTCCTTGTCATGTCCGAGAGTTGCCTTGTCATGACCTTATCATGCCCGATGTTGGCCTTGTCATGCCCGGCGTTGGCCTTGTCATGTCCGACAGTGGTATTGTCACGGCCTTGTCATGCCCAACGATGGCCTTGCCATGCCCGACGCTGTCCTTGTCATGACCGAGAGTTGCCTTGTCATGACCTTATCATGCCCGACGCTGGTCTTGTCATGCCCGACCGTGGCCTCGCCACGTCCGAGAGTCGCATGGTCATTCCCGACGATAGCCTTGCCATGCCCGACGCTGGCCTTGTCATGCCCAAAGGTGGCCTTGCCATGCCCGACGTTGGCGTTGCCATGCCCAACGATGGCTTTTCATGCCCGACAATGGCCTTGTCATGCGCGACGATGGCCTTGTCATGCCCGACGAATGGCCTTGCATGCCCGACGCTGACCTTGCCATGCCCGACGATGGCCTTTTCATGCCCGACGATGGCAGTGTTATGTCCGAGAGTAGCCTTGACATGCCCTGCGCTGGCCTTGTCAGGCCCGACGATGGCCTAGCCACGCCCTACGTTGGCCTTGCCATGCCCGACGATGACCTTATCATGCCCGACGATGGCCTTGTCATGCCCGACGATGGCCTTGCCATGTCCGAGAGTTGCCTTGTCATGTCCGACGATGGTCTTGCCATGCCCGAGAGTGGCCTTGCCATGCCCGGCGTTGGCCTTGTCATGCCAAACGCTGGCCTTGTCATGCCCGACGTTGGCCTTTCCATGCCTGACGATGGCCTTGTCATGCCCGACGTTGGCCTTGTCATGCCCGACGCTGGCCTTGCCATGCCCGATGATGGCCTTGTCATGTCCGACAGTGGCATTGTCATGGCCTTTTCATGCCCGACGATGGCCTTGCCATGCCCGACGCTGGCCTTGTCATGCGCGACGAAGGCCTTTTCATGCCCGACGATGGCCTTGCCATGCCCGACGCTGGCCTTGTCATGCGCGACGAAGGCCTTTTCATGCCCGACGATGGCCTTGTCATGCCCGACGCTGGCCTTGTCATGCTCGACGATGGCATTGTCATGCCCGACGCTGGTAGTGCCATGTCCGAGAGTAGCCTTGACATGCTTGGCGCTGGCCTTGTCATGCCCGACGATGGCCTTGTCATGCCCGACGATGGCGTTGCCATGTCCGAGAGTTCCTTGTCATGTCCGACGATGGTCTTGCCATGTCCGAGAGTGGCCTTGTCATGCCCGACTCTGACCTTGTCATGTCCGAGAGTGGCCTTGTCATGCCCAACGATGGCCTTGTCATGACCTTGTCATGCCCGACGATGGCATTGTCATGACCTTATCATGCCCGACGATGGCCTTGCCATGCCCGGCGCTGGCCTTATCATGTCCGAGAGCTACCTTGTCATGCCCGACGATGGCCTTGTCATGCCCAACGATGGCCTTGTCATGCCCGACGCTGGCCTTGTCTTGCCCGACGATGGTCTTCTCATGTCCGATACTGGCATTGTCATGGCCTTGTCATGCCCGACGATGGCCTTGCCATGCCCGAGAGTTGGCTTGCCATGGCAGATGATGTCCTTGTCATGTCCGAGAGTTGCCTTGTCATGACCTTATCATGCCCGACGCTGGCCTTGTCATGCCCGACGCTGGCCTTGTCATGCCCGACGCTGGCCTTGCCATGCCCGACGATGGCCTTGTCATGTCTGACAATGGCATTGTCATGGCCTTGTCATGCCCGACGATGGCCTTGCCATGCCCGACGTTGTCCTTGTCATGTCCGAGAGTTGCCTTTTCATGACCTTATCATGCCCGATGTTGGCCTTGTCATGCCCGGCGTTGGCCTTGTCATGTCCTACAGTGGCATTGTCACGGCCTTGTCATGCCCAACGATGGCCTTGCCATGCCCGACGCTGTCCTTGTCATGACCGAGGGTTTCCTTGTCATGACCTTATCATGCCCGACACTGGTCTTGTCATGCCCGATCATGGCCTCGTCATGTCCGAGAGTCGCATTGTCATTCCCGACGATGGCCTTGTCATGCGCGACGATGGCCTTGTCATGCCCGACGATGGCCTTGCCATGCCCGACACTGGCCTTGCCATGCCCGACGATGGCCTTTTCATGCCCGACGATGGCCTTGTCATCCCCGACGCTGGACTTGTCATGCTCGACGATGGCATTGTCATGCCCGACGATGGTAGTGTCATGACCGAGAGTAGCCTTGACATGCACGGCGTTGGCCTTGTCATGCCCGACGATGGCCTTGCCATGCCCTACGCAGGCCTTGCCATGCCCGACGATGGCCTTGTCATGCCCGACGATGGCCTTGTCATGCCCGACAATGGCCTTGTCATGCCCGACGATGGCCTTGCCATGTCCGAGAATTCCTTGTCATGTCCGACGATGGTCTTGCCATGCCCGACGATGGCCTTGTCATGCCCGACGATGGCCTTGCCATGTCCGAGAGTTGCCTTGTCATGTCCGACGATGGTCTTGCCATGCCCGAGAGTGGCCTTACCATGCCCGGCGTTGGCCTTGTCATGCCAAACGCTGGCCTTGTCATGCCCGACGTTGGCCTTTCCATGCCTGACGATGGCCTTGTCATGCCCGACGTTGGCCTTGTCATGCCCGACGCTGGCCTTGCCATGCCCGATGATGGCCTTGTCATGTCCGACAGTGGCATTGTCATGGCCTTTTCATGCCCGACGATGGCCTTGCCATGCCCGACGCTGGCCTTGTCATGCGCGACGAAGGCCTTTTCATGCCCGACGATGGCCTTGCCATGCCCGACGCTGTCCTTGTCATGACCGAGGGTTTCCTTGTCATGACCTTATCATGCCCGACACTGGTCTTGTCATGCCCGATCATGGCCTCGTCATGTCCGAGAGTCGCATTGTCATTCCCGACGATGGCCTTGTCATGCGCGACGATGGCCTTGTCATGCCCGACGATGGCCTTGCCATGCCCGACACTGGCCTTGCCATGCCCGACGATGGCCTTTTCATGCCCGACGATGGCCTTGTCATCCCCGACGCTGGACTTGTCATGCTCGACGATGGCATTGTCATGCCCGACGATGGTAGTGTCATGACCGAGAGTAGCCTTGACATGCACGGCGTTGGCCTTGTCATGCCCGACGATGGCCTTGCCATGCCCTACGCAGGCCTTGCCATGCCCGACGATGGCCTTGTCATGCCCGACGATGGCCTTGTCATGCCCGACAATGGCCTTGTCATGCCCGACGATGGCCTTGCCATGTCCGAGAATTCCTTGTCATGTCCGACGATGGTCTTGCCATGCCCGACGATGGCCTTGTCATGCCCGACGATGGCCTTGCCATGTCCGAGAGTTGCCTTGTCATGTCCGACGATGGTCTTGCCATGCCCGAGAGTGGCCTTGCCATGCCCGGCGTTGGCCTTGTCATGCCAAACGCTGGCCTTGTCATGCCCGACGTTGGCCTTTCCATGCCTGACGATGGCCTTGTCATGCCCGACGTTGGCCTTGTCATGCCCGACGCTGGCCTTGCCATGCCCGATGATGGCCTTGTCATGTCCGACAGTGGCATTGTCATGGCCTTTTCATGCCCGACGATGGCCTTGCCATGCCCGACGCTGGCCTTGTCATGCGCGACGAAGGCCTTTTCATGCCCGACGATGGCCTTGCCATGCCCGACGCTGGCCTTGTCATGCGCGACGAAGGCCTTTTCATGCCCGACGATGGCCTTGTCATGCCCGACGCTGGCCTTGTCATGCTCGACGATGGCATTGTCATGCCCGACGCTGGTAGTGCCATGTCCGAGAGTAGCCTTGACATGCTTGGCGCTGGCCTTGTCATGCCCGACGATGGCCTTGTCATGCCCGACGATGGCGTTGCCATGTCCGAGAGTTCCTTGTCATGTCCGACGATGGTCTTGCCATGTCCGAGAGTGGCCTTGTCATGCCCGACTCTGACCTTGTCATGTCCGAGAGTGGCCTTGTCATGCCCAACGATGGCCTTGTCATGACCTTGTCATGCCCGACGATGGCATTGTCATGACCTTATCATGCCCGACGATGGCCTTGCCATGCCCGACGCTGGCCTTATCATGTCCGAGAGCTACCTTGTCATGCCCGACGATGGCCTTGTCATGCCCAACGATGGCCTTGTCATGCCCGACGCTGGCCTTGTCTTGCCCGACGATGGTCTTCTCATGTCCGATACTGGCATTGTCATGGCCTTGTCATGCCCGACGATGGCCTTGCCATGCCCGAGAGTTGGCTTGCCATGGCAGATGATGTCCTTGTCATGTCCGAGAGTTGCCTTGTCATGACCTTATCATGCCCGACGCTGGCCTTGTCATGCCCGACGCTGGCCTTGTCATGCCCGACGCTGGCCTTGCCATGCCCGACGATGGCCTTGTCATGTCTGACAATGGCATTGTCATGGCCTTGTCATGCCCGACGATGGCCTTGCCATGCCCGACGTTGTCCTTGTCATGTCCGAGAGTTGCCTTTTCATGACCTTATCATGCCCGATGTTGGCCTTGTCATGCCCGGCGTTGGCCTTGTCATGTCCGACAGTGGCATTGTCACGGCCTTGTCATGCCCAACGATGGCCTTGCCATGCCCGACGCTGTCCTTGTCATGACCGAGAGTTTCCTTGTCATGACCTTATCATGCCCGACACTGGTCTTGTCATGCCCGATCATGGCCTCGTCATGTCCGAGAGTCGCATTGTCATTCCCGACGATGGCCTTGTCATGCGCGACGATGGCCTTGTCATGCCCGACGATGGCCTTGCCATGCCCGACACTGGCCTTGCCATGCCCGACGATGGCCTTTTCATGCCCGACGATGGCCTTGTCATCCCCGACGCTGGACTTGTCATGCTCGACGATGGCATTGTCATGCCCGACGATGGTAGTGTCATGACCGAGAGTAGCCTTGACATGCACGGCGTTGGCCTTGTCATGCCCGACGATGGCCTTGCCATGCCCTACGCAGGCCTTGCCATGCCCGACGATGGCCTTGTCATGCCCGACGATGGCCTTGTCATGCCCGACAATGGCCTTGTCATGCCCGACGATGGCCTTGCCATGTCCGAGAATTCCTTGTCATGTCCGACGATGGTCTTGCCATGTCCGAGAGTGGCCTTGTCATGCCCGACGCTGACCTTGTCATGTCCGAGAGTGGCCTTTTCATGCCCAACGATGGCCTTGTCATGACCTTGTCATGACCGACGATGGTATTGTCATGACCTTGTCATGCCCGGCGCTAGCCTGATCATGTCCGAGAGTTGCCTTGTCATGCCCGACGATGGCCTTGTCATGCCCGACGATGGCCTTGTCATGCCCGACGATGGCCTTGTCATGCCCGACGCTGGCCTTGTCATGCCCGACGTTTGCCTTGCCATGCCCGACGATGGCCTTCTCATGTCCGATAGTGGCATTGTCATGGCCTTGTCATGCCCGACGATGGCCTTGCCATGCCCGAGAGTTGCCTTGCCATGGCAGATGATGTCCTTGTCATGTCCGAGAGATGCCTTGTCATGACCTTATCATGCCCGACGCTGGCCTTGTCATGCCCGACGATGGCCTAGCTATGCCCTACACTGGCCTTGCCATGCCCGACGATGACCTTGTCATGCCCGACGATAGCCTTGTCATGCCCGAAGATGGCTTTGCCATGTCCGAGAGTTGCCTTGTCATGTCCGACGATGGTCTTGCCATGTCCGAGAGTGGCCTTGCCATGCCCGACGTTGGCCTTGTCATGCCAAACGCTGGCCTTGTCATGCCCGACGGTGGCCTTGCCATGCCTGACGATGGCCTTGTCATGCCCGACGCTGGCCTTGTCATGCCCGACGCTGGCCTTGCCATGCCCGACGATGGCCTTGTCATGTCCGACAGTGGCATTGTCATGGCCTTGTCATGCCCGACGATGGCCTTGCCATGCCCGACGTTGTCCTTGTTATGTCCGAGAGTTGCCTTGTCATGACCTTATCATGCCCGATGCTGGTCTTGTCATGCCCGACGCTGGCCTCACCATGTCCCAGAGTGGCATTGTCATTCCCTACGATGGCCTTGTCATGCCCGACGAGGGCCTTGCCATGCCCGACGCTGGCCTTGTCATGCCCAAAGTTGGCCTTGCCATGCCCGACGATGGCTTTTCATGCCCGACGATGGCCTTGTCATGCGCGACGATAGCTTTGTCATGCCCGACGATGGCGTTGCCATGTCCGAGAGTTCATTGTCATGTCCGACGATGGTCTTGCCATGTCCGAGAGTGGCCCTGTCATGCCCGACGCTGACCTTGTCATGTCCGAGAGTGGCCTTGTCATGCCCAACGATGGCCTTGTCATGACCTTGTCATGCCCGACGATGGCATTGTCATGACCTTGTCATGCCCGACGATGGCCTTGCCATGCCCGGCGCTGGCCTTATCATGTCCGAGAGCTGCCTTGTCATGCCCGATGATGGCCTTGTCATGCCCGACGATGGCCTTGTCATGCCCGACGTTGGCCTTGTCATGCCCGACGCTGGCCTTGCCATGCCCGACGATGGCCTTCTCATGTCCGATAGTGGCATTGTCATGTCCTTGTCATGCCCGACGATGGCCTTGCCATGCCCGAGAGTTGCCTTGCCATGGCAGATGATGTCCTTGTCATGTCCGAGATTTACCTTGTCATGACCTTATCATGCCGGACGCTGGCCATGTCATGCCCGACGCTGGCCTTGCCATGCCCGACGATGGCCTGCTCATGTCCGACAATGGCATTGTCATGGCCTTGTCATGCCCGACGATGGCCTTGCCATGCCCGGCGATGGCCTTGCCATGGCCGACGTTGTCCTTCTCATGTCCGAGAGTTGCCTTGTCATGACCTTATCATGCCCAATGTTGGCCTTGTCATGCCCGGCGTTGGCCTTGTCTTGTCCGACAGTGGTATTGTCACGGCCTTGTCATGCCCAACGATGGCCTTGCCATGCCCGACGTTGTCCTTGTCATGACCGAGAGTTGCCTTGTCATGACCTTATCATGCCCGACGCTGGTCTTGTCATGCCTGACCGTGGCCTCGCCATGTCCGAGAATCGCATTGTCATTCCCGACGATAGCCTTGTCATGCCCAAAGTTGGCCTTTCCAAGCCCGACGTTGGCGTTGCCATGCCCAACGATGGCTTTTCATGCCCGACGATGGCCTTGTCATGCGCGACAATGGCCTTGTCATGCCCGACGAATGGCCTTGCCACGCCCGACGCTGACCTTGCCATGCCCGACGATGGCCTTTTCATGCCCGACGATGGCAATGTTATGTCCGAGAGTAGCCTTGACATGCCCGACGCTGGCCTTGTCATGGCCGACGATGGCCTAGCCATGCCCTACGTTGGCCTTGCCATGCCCGACGATGACCTTGTCATGCCCGACGATGGCCTTGTCATGCCCGACGATGGCCTTGCCATGTCCGAGAGTTGCCTTGTCATGTCCGACGATGGTCTTGCCATGCCCGAGAGTGGCCTTGCCATGCCCGGCGTTGGCCTTGTCATGCCAAAGGCTGGCCTTGTCATGCCCGACGTTGGCCTTGCCATGCCTGACGATGGCCTTGTCATGCCCGACGTTGGCCTTGTCATGCCCGACGTTGGCCTTGCCATGCCCAATGATGGCCTTGTCATGTCCGACAGTGGCATTGTCATGGCCTTGTCATGCCCGACGATGGCCTTGCCATGCCCGACGCTGGCCTTGTCATGCGCGACGATGACCTTTTCATGCCCGACGATGGCCTTATCATGCCCGACGCTGGCCTTGTCATGCTCGACGATGGCATTGTCATGCCCGACGATGGTAGTTTCATGTCCGAGAGTAGCCTTGACATGCTCGACGCTGGCCTTGTCATGCCCGACGATGCCCTTGCCATGCCCTACGCAGGCCTTGCCATGCCAGACGATGGCCTTGTCATGCCCGACGATGGCCTTGTCATGCCCGACGATGGCGTTGCCATGTCCGAGAATTCCTTGTCATGTCCGACGATGGTCTTGCCATGTCCGAGAGTGGCCTTGTCATGCCCGACGCTGACCTTGTCATGTCCGAAAGTGGCCTTGTCATGCCCAACGATGGCCTTGTCATGACCATGTCATGCCCGACGATGGCATTGTCATGACCTTATCATGCCCGACGATGGCCTTGCCATGCCCGGCGCTGGCCTTATCATGTCGGAGAGCTACCTTGTCATGCCCGACGATGGCCTTGTCATGCCCAACGATGGCCTTGTCATGCCCGACGCTGGCCTTGTCTTGCCCGACGATGGCCTTCTCATGTCCGATAGTGGCATTGTCATGACCTTGTCATGCCCGACGATGGACTTGCCATGCCCGAGAGTTGGCTTGCCATGGCAGATGATGTCCTTGTCATGTCCGAGAGTTGCCTTGTCATGACCTTATCATGCCCGACGCTGGCCTTGTCATGCCCGACACTGGCCTTGTCATACCCGACGCTGGCCTTGCCATGCCCGACGATGGCCTTGTCATGTCTGACAATGGCATTGTCATGGCCTTGTCATGCCCGACGATGGCCTTGCCATGCCCGACGTTGTCCTTGTCATGTCCGAGAGTTGCCTTGTCATGACCTTATCATGCCCGATGTTGGCCTTGTCATGCCCGGCGTTGGCCTTGTCATGTCCGACAGTGGCATTGTCACGGCCTTGTCATGCCCAACGATGGCCTTGCCATGCCCGACGCTGTCCTTGTCATGATCGAGAGTTGCCTTGTCATGACCTTATCATGCCCGACGCTGGTCTTGTCATGCCCGACCTTGGCCTCGCCATGTCCGAGAGTCGCATTGTCATTCCCGACGATAGCCTTTCCATGCCCGACGTTGGCCTTGTCATGCCCAAAGTTGGCCTTGCCATGCCCGACGTTGGCGTTGCCATGCCCAACGATGGCTTTTCATGCCCGACGATGGCCTTGTCATGCGCGACGATGGCCTTGTCATGCCCGACGAATGGCCTTGCCACGCCCGACGCTGACCTTGCCATGCCCGACGATGGCCTTTTCATGCCCGACGATGGCAGTGTTATGTCCGAGAGTAGCCTTGACATGCCCGGCGCTGGCCTTGTCATGCCCGACGATGGCCTAGCCATGCCCTACGTTGGCCTTTCCATGCCCGACGATGACCTTGTCATGCCCGACGATGGCCTTGTCATGCCCCACGATGGCCTTGCCATGTCCGAGAGTTGCCTTGTCATGTCCGACGATGGTCTTGCCATGCCCGAGAGTGGCCTTGCCATGCCCGGCGTTGGCCTTGTCATGCCAAACGCTGGCCTTGTCATGCCCGACGTTGGCCTTGCCATGCTTGACGATGGCCTTGTCATGCCCGACGTTGGCCTTGTCATGCCCGACGCTGGCCTTGCCATGCCCGATGATGGCCTTGTCATGTCCGATAGTGGCATTGTCATGGCCTTGTCATGCCCGACGATGGCCTTGCCATGCCCGACGCTGGCCTTGTCATGCGCGACGATGGCCTTTTCATGCCCGACGATGGCCTTATCATGCCCGACGCTGGCCTTGTCATGCTCGACGATGGCATTGTCATGCCCGACGATGGTAGTGTCATGTCTGAGAGTAGCCTTGACATGCTCGGCGCTGGCCTTGTCATGCCCGACGATGGCCTTGCCATGCTCTACGCAGGCCTTGCCATGCTAGACGATGGCCTTGTCATGCCCGACGATGGCCTTGTCATGCCCGACGATGGCGTTGCCATGTCCGAGAGTTCCTTGTCATGTCCGACGATGGTCTTGCCATGTCCGAGAGTGGCCTTGTCATGCCCGACGCTAACCTTGTCATGTCCGAGAGTGGCCTTGTCATGCCCAACGATGGCCTTGTCATGACCTTGTCATGCCCGACGATGGCATTGTCATGATCTTATCATGCCCGACGATGGCCTTGCCATGCCCGGCGCTAGCCTTATCATGTCGGAGAGCTGCCTTGTCATGCCCGACGATGGCCTTGTCATGCCCGATGATGGCCTTGTCATGCCCGACGCTGGCCTTGTCATGCCCGACGTTGGCCTTGCCATGCCCGACGATGGCCTTGTCATGTCCGACAGTGGCATTGTTATGGCCTTGTCATGCCCGACGATCGGCTTGCCATGCCCGACGCTGTCCTTGGCATGTCCGAGAGTTGCCTTGTCATGACCTTATCATGCCCGATGTTGGTCTTGTCATGCCCGGCGATGGCCTCGCCCTGTCCGAGAGTGGCATTGTCATTCCTGACGATGGCCTTGTCATGCCCGACGATGGCCTTGCCATGCCCGACGCTGGCCTTGTCATGCCCAAAGTTGGCCTTGCCATGCCCGACGATGGCTTTTCATGCCCGACGATGGCCTTGTCATGGGCGACGATGGCCTTGTCATGCCCGATGAATGGCCTTGCCATGCCCGACACTGGCCTTCCCATGCCCGACAATGGCATTTTCATGCCCGACGATGGCCTTGTCATGCCCGACGCTGGCCTTGTCATGCTCGACGATGGCATTGTCATGCCCGACGATGGTAGTGTCATGTCCGAGAGTAGCCTTGACATGCTCGGCGCTGGCCTTGTCATGCCCGACGATGGCCTTGCCAAGCCCTACGCAGGCCTTGCCATGCCCGACAATGGCCTTGTCATGCCCGACGATGGCCTTGTAATACCCGACGATGGCGTTGCCATGTCCGAGAGTTCCTTGTCATGTCCGACGATGGTCTTGCCATGTCCGAGAGTGGCCTTGTCATGCCCGACGCTGACCTTGTCATGTCCGAGAGTGGCCTTGTCATGCCCAACGATGGCCTTGTCATGACCTTGTCATGCCCGACGATGGCATTGTCATGACCTTGTCATGCCCGACGATGGCCTTGCCATGCCCGGCGCTGGCCTTATCATGTCCGAGAGCTGCCTTGTCATGCCCGACGATGGCCTTGTCATGCCCGACGATGGCCTTGTCATGCCCGACGCTGGCCTTGTCATGCCCGACGCTGGCCTTGCCATGCCCGACGATGGCCTTCTCATGTCCGATAGTGGCATTGTCATGGCCTTGTCATGCCCGACGATGGCCTTGCCATGCCCGAGAGTTGCCTTGCCAACGCAGATGATGTCCTTGTCATGTCCGAGATTTACCTTGTCATGACCTTATCATGCCGGACGCTGGCCATGTCATGCCCGACGCTGGCCTTGCCATACCCGACGATGGCCTTCTCATGTCTGACAATGGCATTGTTATGGCCTTGTCATGCCCGACGATGGCCTTGCCATGCCCGACGATGGCCTTGCCATGGCCGACGTTGTCCTTGTCATGTCCGAGAGTTGCCTTGTCATGACCTTATCATGCCCGATGTTGGCCTTGTCATGCCCGGCGTTGGCCTTGTCATGTCCGACGGTGGTATTGTCACGGCCTTGTCATGCCCAACGATGGCCTTGCCATGCCCGACGCTGTCCTTGTCATGACCGAGAGTTGCCTTGTCATGACCTTATCATGCCCGACGCTGGTCTTGTCATGCCCGACCGTGGCCTCGCCATGTCCGAGAGTCGCATGGTCATTCCCGACGATAGCCTTGCCATGCCCGACGCTGGCCTTGTCATGCCCAAAGGTGGCCTTTCCATGCCCGACGTTGGCGTTGCCATGCCCAACGATGGCTTTTCATGCCCGACGATGGCCTTGTCATGCGCGACGATGGCCTTGTCATGCCCGACGAATGGCCTTGCATGCCCGACGCTGACCTTGCCATGCCCGACGATGGCCTTGTCATGCCCGACGATGGCAGTGTTATGTCCGAGAGTAGCCTTGACATGCCCGGCGATGGCCTTGTCATGCCCGACGATGGCCTAGCCATGCCCTACGTTGGCCTTGCCATGCCCGACGATGACCTTATCATGCCCGACGATGGCCTTGTCATGCCCGACGATGGCCTTGCCATGTCCGAGAGTTGCCTTGTCATGTCCGACGATGGTCTTGCCATGCCCGAGAGTGGCCTTGCCATGCCCGGCGTTGGCCTTGTCAGGCCAAACGCTGGCCTTGTCATGCCCGACGTTGGCCTTGCCATGCCTGACGATGGCCTTGTCATGCCCGACGTTGGCCTTGTCATGCCCGACGCTGGCCTTGCCATGCCCGATGATGGCCTTGTCATGTCCGACAGTGGCATTGTCATGGCCTTGTCATGCCCGACGATGGCCTTGCCATGCCCGACGCTGGCCTTGTCATGCGCGACGATGGCCTTTTCATGCCCGACGATGGCCTTGTCATGCCCGACGCTGGCCTTGTCATGCTCGACGATGGCATTGTCATGCCCGACGTTGGTAGTGCCATGTCCGAGAGTAGCCTTGACATGCTTGGCGCTGGCCTTGTCATGCCCGACGATGGCCTTGCCATGCCCTACGCAGGCCTTGCCATGCCCGACGATGGCCTTGTCATGCCCGACGATGGCCTTGTCATGCCCGACGATGGCGTTGCCATGTCCGAGAGTTCCTTGTCATGTCCGACGATGGTCTTGCCATGTCCGAGAGTGGCCTTGTCATGCCCGACTCTGACCTTGTCATGTCTGAGAGTGGCCTTGTCATGCCCAACGATGGCCTTGTCATGACCTTGTCATGCCCGACGATGGCATTGTCATGACCTTATCATGCCCGACGATGGCCTTGCCATGCCCGGCGCTGGCCTTATCATGTCCGAGAGCTACCTTGTCATGCCCGACGATGGCCTTGTCATGCCCAACGATGGCCTTGTCATGCCCGACGCTGGCCTTGTCTTGCCCGACGATGGTCTTCTCATGTCCGATAGTGGCATTGTCATGGCCTTGTCATGCCCGACGATGGCCTTGCCATGCCCGAGAGTTGGCTTGCCATGGCAGATGATGTCCTTGTCATGTCCGAGAGTTGCCTTGTCACGACCTTATCATGCCCGACGCTGGCCTTGTCATGCCCGACGCTGGCCTTGTCATGCCCGACGCTGGCCTTGCCATGCCCGACGATGGCCTTGTCATGTCTGACAATGGCATTGTCATGGCCTTATCATGCCCGACGATGGCCTTGCCATGCCCGACGTTGTCCTTGTCATGTCCGAGAGTTGCCTTTTCATGACCTTATCATGCCAGATGTTGGCCTTGTCATGTCCGGCGTTGGCCTTGTCATGTCCGACAATGGCATTGTCACGGCCTTGTCATGCCCAACGATGGCCTTGCCATGCCCGACGCTGTCCTTGTCATGACCGAGAGTTTCCTTGTCATGACCTTATCATGCCCGACACTGGTCTTGTCATGCCCGATCATGGCCTCGTCATGTCCGAGAGTCGCATTGTCATTCCCGACGATGGCCTTGTCATGCGCGACGATGGCCTTGTCATGCCCAACGATGGCCTTGCCATGCCCGACACTGGCCTTGCCATGCCCGACGATGGCCTTTTCATGCCCGACGATGGCCTTGTCATCCCCGACGCTGGACTTGTCATGCTCGACGATGGCATTGTCATGCCCGACGATGGTAGTGTCATGACCGAGAGTAGCCTTGACATGCACGGCGTTGGCCTTGTCATGCCCGACGATGGCCTTGCCATGCCCTACGCAGGCCTTGCCATGCCCGACGATGGCCTTGTCATGCCCGACGATGGCCTTGTCATGCCCGACAATGGCCTTGTCATGCCCGACGATGGCCTTGCCATGTCCGAGAATTCCTTGTCATGTCCGACGATGGTCTTGCCATGTCCGAGAGTGGCCTTGTCATGCCCGACGCTGACCTTGTCATGTCCGAGAGTGGCCTTTTCATGCCCAACGATGGCCTTGTCATGACCTTGTCATGCCCGACGATGGTATTGTCATGACCTTGTCATGCCCGGCGCTGGCCTGATCATGTCCGAGAGTTGCCTTGTCATGCCCGACGATGGCCTTGTCATGCCCGACGATGGCCTTGTCATGCCCGACGATGGCCTTGTCATGCCCGACGCTGGCCTTGTCATGCCCGACGTTTGCCTTGCCATGCCCGACGATGGCCTTCTCATGTCCGATAGTGGCATTGTCATGGCCTTGTCATGCCCGACGATGGCCTTGCCATGCCCGAGAGTTGCCTTGCCATGGTAGATGATGTCCTTGTCATGTCCGAGAGTTGCCTTGTCATGACCTTATCATGCCCGACGCTGGCCTTGTCATGCCCGACGATGGCCTACCTATGCCCTACACTGGCCTTGCCATGCCCGACGATGACCTTGTCATGCCCGACGATGGCCTTGTCATGCCCGACGATGGCCTTGCCATGTCCGAGAGTTGCCTTGTCATGTCCGACGATGGTCTTGCCATGTCCGAGAGTGGCCTTGCCATGCCCGACGTTGGCCTTGTCATGCCAAACGCTGGCCTTGTCATGCCCGACGTTGGCCTTGCCATGCTTGACGATGACCTTGTCATGCCCGACGCTGGCCTTGTCATGCCCGACGCTGGCCTTGCCATGCCCGACGATGGCCTTGTCATGTCCGACAGTGGCATTGTCATGGCCTTGTCATGCCCGACGATGGCCTTGCCATGCCCGACGTTGTCCTTGTTATGTCCGAGAGTTGCCTTGTCATGACCTTATCATGCCCGATGCTGGTCTTGTCATGCCCGACGCTGGCCTCACCATGTCCGAGAGTGGCATTGTCATTCCCTACGATGGCCTTGTCATGCCCGACGAGGGCCTTGCCATGCCCGACGCTGGCCTTGTCATGCCCAAAGTTGGCCTTGCCATGCCCGACGATGGCTTTTCATGCCCGACGATGGCCTTGTCATGCGCGACGATAGCTTTGTCATGCCCGACGATGGCGTTGCCATGTCCGAGAGTTCATTGTCATGTCCGACGATGGTCTTGCCATGTCCGAGAGTGGCCTTGTCATGCCCGACGCTGACCTTGTCATGTCCGAGAGTGGCCTTGTCATGCCCAACGATGGCCTTGTCATGACCTTGTCATGCCCGACGATGGCATTGTCATGACCTTGTCATGCCCGACGATGGCCTTGCCATGCCAGGCGCTGGCCTTATCATGTCCGAGAGCTGCCTTGTCATGCCCGACGATGGCCTTGTCATGCCCGACGATGGCCTTGCCATGCCCGACGTTGGCCTTGTCATGCCCGACGCTGGCCTTGCCATGCCCGACGATGGCCTTCTCATGTCCGATAGTGGCATTGTCATGTCCTTGTCATGCCCGACGATGGCCTTGCCATGCCCGAGAGTTGCCTTGCCATGGCAGATGATGTCCTTGTCATGTTCGAGATTTACCTTGTCATGACCTTATCATGCCGGACGCTGGCCATGTCATGCCCGACGCTGGCCTTGTCATGCGCGACGATGGCCTTTTCATGCCCGACGATGGCCTTGACATGCCCGACGCTGGCCTTGTCATGCTCGACGATGGCATTGTCATGCCCGACGTTGGTAGTGCCATGTCCGAGAGTAGCCTTGACATGCTTGGCGCTGGCCTTGTCATGCCCGACGATGGCCTTGCCATGCCCGACGATGGCCTTGTCATGCCCGACGATGGCCTTGTCATGCCCGACGATGGCGTTGCCATGTCCGAGAGTTCCTTGTCATGTCCGACGATGGTCTTGCCATGTCCGAGAGTGGCCTTGTCATGCCCGACTCTGACCTTGTCATGTCCGAGAGTGGCCTTGTCATGCCCAACGATGGCCTTGTCATGACCTTGTCATGCCCGACGATGGCATTGTCATGACCTTATCATGCCCGACGATGGCCTTGCCATGCCCGGCGCTGGCCTTATCATGTCCGAGAGCTACCTTGTCATGCCCGACGATGGCCTTGTCATGCCCAACGATGGCCTTGTCATGCCCGACGCTGGCCTTGTCTTGCCCGACGATGGTCTTCTCATGTCCGATAGTGGCATTGTCATGGCCTTGTCATGCCCGACGATGGCCTTGCCATGCCCGAGAGTTGGCTTGCCATGGCAGATGATGTCCTTGTCATGTCCGAGAGTTGCCTTGTCACGACCTTATCATGCCCGACGCTGGCCTTGTCATGCCCGACGCTGGCCTTGTCATGCCCGACGCTGGCCTTGCCATGCCCGACGATGGCCTTGGTATGTCTGACAATGGCATTGTCATGGCCTTATCATGCCCGACGATGGCCTTGCCATGCCCGACGTTGTCCTTGTCATGTCCGAGAGTTGCCTTTTCATGACCTTATCATGCCAGATGTTGGCCTTGTCATGTCCGGCGTTGGCCTTGTCATGTCCGACAATGGCATTGTCACGGCCTTGTCATGCCCAACGATGGCCTTGCCATGCCCGACGCTGTCCTTGTCATGACCGAGAGTTTCCTTGTCATGACCTTATCATGCCCGACACTGGTCTTGTCATGCCCGATCATGGCCTCGTCATGTCCGAGAGTCGCATTGTCATTCCCGACGATGGCCTTGTCATGCGCGACGATGGCCTTGTCATGCCCAACGATGGCCTTGCCATGCCCGACACTGGCCTTGCCATGCCCGACGATGGCCTTTTCATGCCCGACGATGGCCTTGTCATCCCCGACGCTGGACTTGTCATGCTCGACGATGGCATTGTCATGCCCGACGATGGTAGTGTCATGACCGAGAGTAGCCTTGACATGCACGGCGTTGGCCTTGTCATGCCCGACGATGGCCTTGCCATGCCCTACGCAGGCCTTGCCATGCCCGACGATGGCCTTGTCATGCCCGACGATGGCCTTGTCATGCCCGACAATGGCCTTGTCATGCCCGACGATGGCCTTGCCATGTCCGAGAATTCCTTGTCATGTCCGACGATGGTCTTGCCATGTCCGAGAGTGGCCTTGTCATGCCCGACGCTGACCTTGTCATGTCCGAGAGTGGCCTTTTCATGCCCAACGATGGCCTTGTCATGACCTTGTCATGCCCGACGATGGTATTGTCATGACCTTGTCATGCCCGGCGCTGGCCTGATCATGTCCGAGAGTTGCCTTGTCATGCCCGACGATGGCCTTGTCATACCCGACGATGGCCTTGTCATGCCCGACGATGGCCTTGTCATGCCCGACGCTGGCCTTGTCATGCCCGACGTTTGCCTTGCCATGCCCGACGATGGCCTTCTCATGTCCGATAGTGGCATTGTCATGGCCTTGTCATGCCCGACGATGGCCTTGCCATGCCCGAGAGTTGCCTTGCCATGGTAGATGATGTCCTTGTCATGTCCGAGAGTTGCCTTGTCATGACCTTATCATGCCCGATGCTGGCCTTGTCATGCCCGACGATGGCCTAGCTATGCCCTACACTGGCCTTGCCATGCCCGACGATGACCTTGTCATGCCCGACGATGGCCTTGTCATGCCCGACGATGGCCTTGCCATGTCCGAGAGTTGCCTTGTCATGTCCGACGATGGTCTTGCCATGTCCGAGAGTGGCCTTGCCATGCCCGACGTTGGCCTTGTCATGCCAAACGCTGGCCTTGTCATGCCCGACGTTGGCCTTGCCATGCTTGACGATGACCTTGTCATGCCCGACGCTGGCCTTGTCATGCCCGACGCTGGCCTTGCCATGCCCGACGATGGCCTTGTCATGTCCGACAGTGGCATTGTCATGGCCTTGTCATGCCCGACGATGGCCTTGCCATGCCCGACGTTGTCCTTGTTATGTCCGAGAGTTGCCTTGTCATGACCTTATCATGCCCGATGCTGGTCTTGTCATGCCCGACGCTGGCCTCACCATGTCCGAGAGTGGCATTGTCATTCCCTACGATGGCCTTGTCATGCCCGACGAGGGCCTTGCCATGCCCGACGCTGGCCTTGTCATGCCCAAAGTTGGCCTTGCCATGCCCGACGATGGCTTTTCATGCCCGACGATGGCCTTGTCATGCGCGACGATAGCTTTGTCATGCCCGACGATGGCGTTGCCATGTCCGAGAGTTCATTGTCATGTCCGACGATGGTCTTGCCATGTCCGAGAGTGGCCTTGTCATGCCCGACGCTGACCTTGTCATGTCCGAGAGTGGCCTTGTCATGCCCAACGATGGCCTTGTCATGACCTTGTCATGCCCGACGATAGCATTGTCATGACCTTGTCATGCCCGACGATGGCCTTGCCATGCCCGGCGCTGGCCTTATCATGTCCGAGAGCTGCCTTGTCATGCCCGACGATGGCCTTGTCATGCCCGACGATGGCCTTGCCATGCCCGACGTTGGCCTTGTCATGCCCGACGCTGGCCTTGCCATGCCCGACGATGGCCTTGTCATGTCCGACAGTGGCATTGTCATGGCCTTGTCATGCCCGACGATGGCCTTGCCATGCCCGACGTTGTCCTTGTTATGTCCGAGAGTTGCCTTGTCATGACCTTATCATGCCCGATGCTGGTCTTGTCATGCCCGACGCTGGCCTCACCATGTCCGAGAGTGGCATTGTCATTCCCTATGATGGCCTTGTCATGCCCGACGAGGGCCTTGCCATGCCCGACGCTGGCCTTGTCATGCCCAAAGTTGGCCTTGCCATGCCCGACGATGGCTTTTCATGCCCGACGATGGCCTTGTCATGCGCGACGATAGCTTTGTCATGCCCGACGATGGCGTTGCCATGTCCGAGAGTTCATTGTCATGTCCGACGATGGTCTTGCCATGTCCGAGAGTGGCCTTGTCATGCCCGACGCTGACCTTGTCATGTCCGAGAGTGGCCTTGTCATGCCCAACGATGGCCTTGTCATGACCTTGTCATGCCCGACGATGGCATTGTCATGACCTTGTCATGCCCGACGATGGCCTTGCCATGCCCGGCGCTGGCCTTATCATGTCCGAGAGCTGCCTTGTCATGCCCGACGATGGCCTTGTCATGCCCGACGATGGCCTTGCCATGCCCGACGTTGGCCTTGTCATGCCCGACGCTGGCCTTGCCATGCCCGACGATGGCCTTCTCATGTCCGATAGTGGCATTGTCATGTCCTTGTCATGCCCGACGATGGCCTTGCCATGCCCGAGAGTTGCCTTGCCATGGCAGATGATGTCCTTGTCATGTTCGAGATTTACCTTGTCATGACCTTATCATGCCGGACGCTGGCCATGTCATGCCCGACGCTGGCCTTGCCATGCCCGACGATGGCCTTCTCATGTCCGACAATGGCATTGTCATGGCCTTGTCATGCCCGACGATGGCCTTGCCATGCCCGACGTTGTCCTTCTCATGTCCGAGAGTTGCCTTGTCATGACCTTATCATGCCCAATGTTGGCCTTGTCATGCCCGGCGTTGGCCTTGTCTTGTCCGACAGTGGTATTGTCACGGCCTTGTCATGCCCAACGATGGCCTTGCCATGCCCGACGTTGTCCTTGTCATGACCGAGAGTTGCCTTGTCATGACCTTATCATGCCCGACGCTGGTCTTGTCATGCCTGACCGTGGCCTCGCCATGTCCGAGAGTCGCATTGTCATTCCCGACGATAGCCTTGTCATGCCCAAAGTTGGCCTTTCCAAGCCCGACGTTGGCGTTGCCATGCCCAACGATGGCTTTTCATGCCTGACGATGGCCTTGTCATGCGCGACGATGGCCTTGTCATGCCCGACGAATGGCCTTGCCACGCCCGACGCTGACCTTGCCATGCCCGACGATGGCCTTTTCATGCCCGACGATGGCAATGTTATGTCCGAGAGTAGCCTTGACATGCCCGGCGCTGGCCTTGTCATGGCCGACGATGGCCTAGCCATGCCCTACGTTGGCCTTGCCATGCCCGACGATGACCTTGCCATGCCCGACGATGGCCTTGTCATGCCCGACGATGGCCTTGCCATGTCCGAGAGTTGTCTTGTCATGTCCGACGATGGTCTTGCCATGCCCGAGAGTGGCCTTGCCATGCCCGGCGTTGGCCTTGTCATGCCAAAGGCTGGCCTTGTCATGCCCGACGTTGGCCTTGCCATGCCTGACGATGGCCTTGTCATGCCCGACGTTGGCCTTGTCATGCCCGACGTTGGCCTTGCCATGCCCAATGATGGCCTTGTCATGTCCGACAGTGGCATTGTCATGGCCTTGTCATGCCCGACGATGGCCTTGCCATGCCCGTCGCTGGCCTTGTCATGCGCGACGATGGCCTTTTCATGCCCGACGATGGCCTTATCATGCCCGACGCTGGCCTTGTCATGCCCGACGATGGCATTGTCATGCCCGACGATGGTAGTTTCATGTCCGAGAGTAGCCTTGACATGCTCGACGCTGGCCTTGTCATGCCCGACGATGCCCTTGCCATGCCCTACGCAGGCCTTGCCATGCCAGACGATGGCCTTGTCATGCCCGACGATGGCCTTGTCATGCCCGACGATGGCGTTGCGATGTCCGAGAATTCCTTGTCATGTCCGACGATGGTCTTGCCATGTCCGAGAGTGGCCTTGTCATGCCCGACGCTGACCTTGTCATGTCCGAAAGTGGCCTTGTCATGCCCAACGATGGCCTTGTCATGACCTTGTCATGCCCGACGATGGCATTGTCATGACCTTATCATGCCCGACGATGGCCTTGCCATGCCCGGCGCTGGCCTTATCATGTCGGAGAGCTACCTTGTCATGCCCGACGATGGCCTTGTCATGCCCCACGATGGCCTTGTCATGCCCGACGCTGGCCTTGTCTTGCCCGACGATGGCCTTCTCATGTCCGATAGTGGCATTGTCATGGCCTTGTCATGCCCGACGATGACCTTGCCATGCCCGAGAGTTGGCTTGCCATGGCAGATGATGTCCTTGTCATGTCCGAGAGTTGCCTTGTCATGACCTTATCATGCCCGACGCTGGCCTTGTCATGCCCGACGCTGGCCTTGTCATACCCGACGCTGGCCTTGCCATGCCCGACGATGGCCTTGTCATGTCTGACAATGGCATTGTCATGGCCTTGTCATGCCCGACGATGGCCTTGCCATGCCCGACGTTGTCCTTGTCATGTCCGAGAGTTGCCTTGTCATGACCTTATCATGCCCGATGTTGGCCTTGTCATGCCCGGCGTTGGCCTTGTCATGTCCGACAGTGGCATTGTCACGGCCTTGTCATGCCCAACGATGGCCTTGCCATGCCCGACGCTGTCCTTGTCATGATCGAGAGTTGCCTTGTCATGACCTTATCATGCCCGACGCTGGTCTTGTCATGCCCGACCGTGGCCTCGCCATGTCCGAGAGTCGCATTGTCATTCCCGACGATAGCCTTGCCATGCCCGACGTTGGCCTTGTCATGCCCAAAGTTGGCCTTGCCATGCCCGACGTTGGCGTTGCCATGCCCAACGATGGCTTTTCATGCCCGACGATGGCCTTGTCATGCGCGACGATGGCCTTGTCATGCCCGACGAATGGCCTTGCCACGCCCGACGCTGACCTTGCCATGCCCGACGATGGCCTTTTCATGCCCGACGATGGCAGTGTTATGTCCGAGAGTAGCCTTGACATGCCCGGCGCTGGCCTTGTCATGCCCGACGATGGCCTAGCCATGCCCTACGTTGGCCTTTCCATGCCCGACGATGACCTTGTCATGCCCGACGATGGCCTTGTCATGCCCGACGATGGCCTTGCCATGTCCGAGAGTTGCCTTGTCATGTCCGACGATGGTCTTGCCATGCCCGAGAGTGGCCTTGCCATGCCCGGCGTTGGCCTTGTCATGCCAAACGCTAGCCTTGTCATGCCCGACGTTGGCCTTGCCATGCCTGACGATGGCCTTGTCATGCTCGACGTTGGCCTTGTCATGCCCGACGCTGGCCTTGCCATGCCCGATGATGGCCTTGTCATGTCCGATAGTGGCATTGTCATGGCCTTGTCATGCCCGACGATGGCCTTGCCATGCCCGACGCTGGCCTTGTCATGCGCGACGATGGCCTTTTCATGCCCGACGATGGCCTTATCATGCCCGACGCTGGCCTTGTCATGCTCGATGATATTGTCATGCCCGACGATGGTAGTGTCATGTCTGAGAGTAGCCTTGACATGCTCGGCGCTGGCCTTGTCATGCCCGACGATGGCCTTGCCATGCCCTACGCAGGCCTTGTCATGCCAGACGATGGCCTTGTCATGCCCGACGATGGCCTTGTCATGCCCGACGATGGCGTTGCCATGTCCGAGAGTTCCTTGTCATGTCCGACGATGGTCTTGCCATGTCCGAGAGTGGCCTTGTCATGCCCGACGCTAACCTTGTCATGTCCGAGAGTGGCCTTGTCATGCCCAACGATGGCCTTGTCATGACCTTGTCATGCCCGACGATGGCATTGTCATGACCTTATCATGCCCGAGGATGGCCTTGCCATGCCCGGCGCTGGCCTTATCATGTCCGAGAGCTACCTTGTCATGCCCGACGATGGCCTTGTCATGCCCAACGATGGCCTTGTCATGCCCGACGCTGGCCTTGTCTTGCCCGACGATGGCCTTCTCATGTCCGATAGTGGCATTGTCATGGCCTTGTCATGCCCGACGATGGCCTTGCCATGCCCGACAGTTGCCTTGTCATGACCTTATCATGCCCGACGCTGACCTTGTCATGCCCGACGCTAGCCTTGTCATGCCCGACGCTGGCCTTGCCATGCCTGACGATGGCCTTGTCATGTTTGACAATGGCATTGTCATGGCCTTGTCATGCCCGACGATGGCCTTGCCATGCCCGACGTTATCCTTGTCATGTCCGAGAGTTGCCTTGTCATGACCTTATCATGCCCGATGTTGGCCTTGTCATGCCCGGCGTTGGCCTTGTCATGTCCGACAGTGGCATTGTCACGGCCTTGTCATGCCCAACGATGGCATTGTCATGCCCGACGATGACCTTACCATGCCCGACGATGGCTTTTCATGCCCGACGATGGCCTTGTCATGCGCGAATATGGCCTTGTCATGCCCGACGAATGGCCTTGCCATGCCCGACGCTGGCCTTGCCATGCCCGACGATGGCCTTTTCATGCCCGACGATGGCCTTGCCATGCTCGACGAAGGCATTGTCATGCCCGACGATGGCAGTGTTATGTCCGAGAGTAGCCTTGACATGCCCGGCGCTGGCCTTGTCATGCCCGACGATGGCCTAGCCATGCCCTACGCTGGCCTTGCCATGACCGACGATGACCTTGTCATGCCGATTTCATGCCCGACGATGGCAGTGTTATGTCCGAGAGTAGCCTTGACATGCCCGGCGCTGGCCTTGTCATGCCCGACGATGGCCTAGCCATGCCCTACGTTGGCCTTTCCATGCCCGACGATGACCTTGTCATGCCCGACGATGGCCTTGTCATGCCCGACGATGGCCTTGCCATGTCCGAGAGTTGCCTTGTCATGTCCGACGATGGTCTTGCCATGCCCGAGATTGGCCTTGCCATGCCCGGCGTTGGCCTTGTCATGCCAAACGCTGGCCTTGTCATGCCCGACGTTGGCCTTGCCATGCCTGACGATGGCCTTGTCATGCCCGACGTTGGCCTTGTCATGCCCGACGCTGGCCTTGCCATGCCCGATGATGGCCTTGTCATGTCCGATAGTGGCATTGTCATGGCCTTGTCATGCCCGACGATGGCCTTGCCATGCCCGACGCTAGCCTTGTCATGCGCGACGATGGCCTTTTCATGCCCGACGATGGCCTTATCATGCCCGACGCTGGCCTTGTCATGCTCGACGATGGCATTGTCATGCCCGACGATGGTAGTGTCATGTCCGAGAGTAGCCTTGACATGCTCGGCGCTGGCCTTGTCATGCCCGACGATGGCCTTGCCATGCCCTACGCAGGCCTTGCCATGCCAGACGATGGTCTTGTCATGCCCGACGATGGCCTTGTCATGCCCGACGATGGCGTTGCCATGTCCGAGAGTTCCTTGTCATGTCCGACGATGGTCTTGCCATGTCCGAGAGTGGCCTTGTCATGCCCGACGCTAACCTTGTCATGTCCGAGAGTGGCCTTGTCATGCCCAACGATGGCCTTTTCATGACCTTGTCATGCCCGACGATGGCATTGTCATGACCTTATCATGCCCGACGATGGCCTTGCCATGCCCGGCGCTGGCCTTATCATGTCCGAGAGCTACCTTGTCATGCCCGACGATGGCCTTGTCATGCCCAACGATGGCCTTGTCATGCCCGACGCTGGCCTTGTCTTGCCCGACGATGGCCTTCTGATGTCCGATAGTGGCATTGTCATGGCCTTGTCATGCCCGACGATGGCCTTGCCATGCCCGAGAGTTGCCTTGTCATGACCTTATCATGCCCGACGCTGGCCTTGTCATGCCCGACGCTAGCCTTGTCATGCCCGACGCTGGCCTTGCCATGCCTGACGATGGCCTTGTCATGTCTGACAATGGCATTGTCATGGCCTTGTCATGCCCGACGATGGCCTTGCCATGCCCGACGTTATCCTTGTCATCTCCGAGAGTTGCCTTGTCATGACCTTATCATGCCCGATGTTGGCCTTGTCATGCCCGGCGTTGGCCTTGTCATGTCCGACAGTGGCATTGTCACGGCCTTGTCATGCCCAACGATGGCCTTGTCATGCCCGACGATGACCTTACCATGCCCGACGATGGCTTTTCATGCCCGACGATGGCCTTGTCATGCGCGACAATGGCCTTGTCATGCCCGACGAATGGCCTTGCCATGCCCGACGCTGGCCTTGCCATGCCCGACGATGGCCTTTTCATGCCCGACGATGGCCTTGCCATGCTCGACGAAGGCATTGTCATGCCCGACGATGGCAGTGTTATGTCCGAGAGTAGCCTTGACATGCCCGGCGCTGGCCTTGTCATGCCCGACGATGGCCTAGCCATGCCCTACGCTGGCCTTGCCATGACCGACGATGACCTTGTCATGCCCGACGATGGCCTTGTCATGCCCGACGATGGTCTTGCCATGTCCGAGAGTGGCCTTGTCATGCCCGACGCTAACCTTGTCATGTCCGAGAGTGGCCTTGTCATGCCCAACGATGGCCTTGTCATGACCTTGTCATGCCCGACGATGGCATTGTCATGACCTTATCATGCCCGACGATGGCCTTGCCATGCCCGGCGCTGGCCTTATCATGTCCGAGAGCTACCTTGTCATGCCCGACGATGGCCTTGTCATGCCCAACGATGGCCTTGTCATGCCCGACGCTGGCCTTGTCTTGCCCGACGATGGCCTTCTCATGTCCGATAGTGGCATTGTCATGGCCTTGTCATGCCCGACGATGGCCTTGCCATGCCCGAGAGTTGCCTTGTCATGACCTTATCATGCCCGACGCTGGCCTTGTCATGCCCGACGCTAGCCTTGTCATGCCCGACGCTGGCCTTGCCATGCCTGACGATGGCCTTGTCATGTTTGACAATGGCATTGTCATGGCCTTGTCATGCCCGACGATGGCCTTGCCATGCCCGACGTTATCCTTGTCATGTCCGAGAGTTGCCTTGTCATGACCTTATCATGCCCGATGTTGGCCTTGTCATGCCCGGCGTTGGCCTTGTCATGTCCGACAGTGGCATTGTCACGGCCTTGTCATGCCCAACGATGGCATTGTCATGCCCGACGATGACCTTACCATGCCCGACGATGGCTTTTCATGCCCGACGATGGCCTTGTCATGCGCGAATATGGCCTTGTCATGCCCGACGAATGGCCTTGCCATGCCCGACGCTGGCCTTGCCATGCCCGACGATGGCCTTTTCATGCCCGACGATGGCCTTGCCATGCTCGACGAAGGCATTGTCATGCCCGACGATGGCAGTGTTATGTCCGAGAGTAGCCTTGACATGCCCGGCGCTGGCCTTGTCATGCCCGACGATGGCCTAGCCATGCCCTACGCTGGCCTTGCCATGACCGACGATGACCTTGTCATGCCCGACGATGGCCTTTTCATGCCCGACGATGGCAGTGTTATGTCCGAGAGTAGCCTTGACATGCCCGGCGCTGGCCTTGTCATGCCCGACGATGGCCTAGCCATGCCCTACGTTGGCCTTTCCATGCCCGACGATGACCTTATCATGCCCGACGATGGCCTTGTCATGCCCGACGATGGCCTTGCCATGTCCGAGAGTTGCCTTGTCATGTCCGACGATGGTCTTGCCATGCCCGAGATTGGCCTTGCCATGCCCGGCGTTGGCCTTGTCATGCCAAACGCTGGCCTTGTCATGCCCGACGTTGGCCTTGCCATGCCTGACGATGGCCTTGTCATGCCCGACGTTGGCCTTGTCATGCCCGACGCTGGCCTTGCCATGCCCGATGATGGCCTTGTCATGTCCGATAGTGGCATTGTCATGGCCTTGTCATGCCCGACGATGGCCTTGCCATGCCCGACGCTGGCCTTGTCATGCGCGACGATGGCCTTTTCATGCCCGACGATGGCCTTATCATGCCCGACGCTGGCCTTGTCATGCTCGACGATGGCATTGTCATGCCCGACGATGGTAGTGTCATGTCCGAGAGTAGCCTTGACATGCTCGGCGCTGGCCTTGTCATGCCCGACGATGGCCTTGCCATGCCCTACGCAGGCCTTGCCATGCCAGACGATGGTCTTGTCATGCCCGACGATGGCCTTGTCATGCCCGACGATGGCGTTGCCATGTCCGAGAGTTCCTTGTCATGTCCGACGATGGTCTTGCCATGTCCGAGAGTGGCCTTGTCATGCCCGACGCTAACCTTGTCATGTCCGAGAGTGGCCTTGTCATGCCCAACGATGGCCTTGTCATGACCTTGTCATGCCCGACGATGGCATTGTCATGACCTTATCATGCCCGACGATGGCCTTGCCATGCCCGGCGCTGGCCTTATCATGTCCGAGAGCTACCTTGTCATGCCCGACGATGGCCTTGTCATGCCCAACGATGGCCTTGTCATGCCCGACGCTGGCCTTGTCTTGCCCGACGATGGCCTTCTCATGTCCGATAGTGGCATTGTCATGGCCTTGTCATGCCCGACGATGGCCTTGCCATGCCCGAGAGTTGCCTTGTCATGACCTTATCATGCCCGACGCTGGCCTTGTCATGCCCGACGCTAGCCTTGTCATGCCCGACGCTGGCCTTGCCATGCCTGACGATGGCCTTGTCATGTCTGACAATGGCATTGTCATGGCCTTGTCATGCCCGACGATGGCCTTGCCATGCCCGACGTTATCCTTGTCATGTCCGAGAGTTGCCTTGTCATGACCTTATCATGCCCGATGTTGGCCTTGTCATGCCCGGCGTTGGCCTTGTCATGTCCGACAGTGGCATTGTCACGGCCTTGTCATGCCCAACGATGGCCTTGTCATGCCCGACGATGACCTTACCATGCCCGACGATGGCTTTTCATGCCCGACGATGGCCTTGTCATGCGCGACAATGGCCTTGTCATGCCCGACGAATGGCCTTGCCATGCCCGACGCTGGCCTTGCCATGCCCGACGATGGCCTTTTCATGCCCGACGATGGCCTTGCCATGCTCGACGAAGGCATTGTCATGCCCGACGATGGCAGTGTTATGTCCGAGAGTAGCCTTGACATGCCCGGCGCTGGCCTTGTCATGCCCGACGATGGCCTAGCCATGCCCTACGCTGGCCTTGCCATGACCGACGATGACCTTGTCATGCCCGACGATGGCCTTGTCATGCCCGACGATGGCCTTGCCATGTCCGAGAGTTGCCTTGTCATGTCCGACGATGGTCTTGCCATGTCCGAGAGTGGCCTTGCCATGCCAGGCGTTGGCCTTGTCATGCCAAACGGTGGCCTTGTCATGCCCGACGTTGGCCTTGCCATGCCTGATGATGGCCTTGTCATGCCCGACGCTGGCCTTGTCATGCCCGACGCTGGCCTTGCCATACCCGACGATGGCCTTGTCATGTCCGACAGTGGCATTGTTATGGCCTTGTCATGCCCGACGATGGCCTTGCCATGCCCGACGCTGTCCTTGTCATGTCCGAGAGTTGCCTTGTCATGACCTTATTATGCCCGATGTTGGTCTTGTCATGCCCGGCGATGGCCTCGCCATGTCCGAGAGTGGCATTGTCATTCCCGACGATGGCCTTGTCATGCCCGACGATGGCCTTGCCATGCCCGACGCTGGCCTTGTCATGCCCAAAGTTGGCCTTGCCATGCCCGACGATGGCTTTTCATGCCCGACGATGGCCTTGTCATGCGCGACGATGGCCTTGTCATGCCCGATGAATGGCCTTGCCATGCCCGACACTGGCCTTGCCATGCCCGACAATGGCCTTTTCATGCCCGACGATGGCTTTGTCATGCCCGACGCTGGCCTTGTCATGCTCGACGATGGCATTGTCATGCCCGACGATGGTAGTGTCATGTCCGAGAGTAGCCTTGACATGCTCGGCGCTGGCCTTGTCATGCCCGACGATGGCCTTGCCAAGCCCTACGCAGGCCTTGCCATGCCCGACGATGGCCTTGTCATGCCCGACGATGGCCTTGTAATGCCCGACGATGGCGTTGCCATGTCCGAGAGTTCCTTGTCATGTCCGACGATGGTCTTGCCATGTCCAAGAGTGGCCTTGTCATGCCCGACGCTGACCTTGTCATGTCCGAGAGTGGCCTTGTCATGCCCAACGATGGCCTTGTCATGACCTTGTCATGCCCGACGATGGCATTGTCATGACCTTGTCATGCCCGACGATGGCCTTGCCATGCCCGGCGCTGGCCTTATCATGTCCGAGAGCTGCCTTGTCATGCCCGACGATGGCCTTGTCATGCCCGACGATGGCCTTGTCATGCCCGACGCTGGCCTTGTCATGCCCGACGCTGGCCTTGCCATGCCCGACGATGGCCTTCTCATGTCCGATAGTGGCATTGTCATGGCCTTGTCATGCCCGACGATGGCCTTGCCATGCCCGAGAGTTGCCTTGCCAACGCAGATGATGTCCTTGTCATGTCCGAGATTTACCTTGTCATGACCTTATCATGCCGGACGCTGGCCATGTCATGCCCGACGCTGGCCTTGCCATGCCCGACGATGGCCTTCTCATGTCTGACAATGGCATTGTTATGGCCTTGTCATGCCCGACGATGGCCTTGCCATGCTCGACGATGGCCTTGCCATGGCCGACGTTGTCCTTGTCATGTCCGAGAGTTGCCTTGTCATGACCTTATCATGCCCGATGTTGGCCTTGTCATGCCCGGCGTTGGCCTTGTCATGTCCGACAGTGGTATTGTCACGGCCTTGTCATGCCCAACGATGGCCTTGCCATGCCCGACGTGTCCTTGTCATGACCGAGAGTTTCCTTGTCATGACCTTATCATGCCCGACGCTGGTCTTGTCATGCCCGACCGTGGCCTCGCCATGTCCGAGAATCGCATGGTCATTCCCGACGATAGCCTTGCCATGCCCGACGCTGGCCTTGTCATGCCCAAAGTTGGCCTTGCCATGCCCGACGTTGGCGTTGCCATGCCCAACGATGGGTTTTCATGCCCGACGATGGCCTTGTCATGCGCGACGATGGCCTTGTCATGCCCGACGTATGGCCTTGCCATGCCCGACGCTGACCTTGCCATGCCCGACGATGGCCTTTTCATGCCCGACGATGGCCTTGTCATGTCCGACAGTGGTATTGTCACGGCCTTGTCATGCCCAACGATGGCCTTGCCCTGCCCGACGTTGTCCTTGTCATGACCGAGAGTTGCCTTTTCATGACCTTATCATGCCCGACGCTGGTCTTGTCATGCCTGACCGTGGCCTCGCCATGTCCGAGAGTCGCATTGTCATTCCCGACGATAGCCTTGCCATGCCCGACGTTGGCCTTGTCATGCCCAAAGTTGGCCTTGCCATGCCCGACGTTGGCGTTGCCATGCCCAACGATGGCTTTTCTTGCCCGACGATAGCCTTGTCATGCGCGACGATGGCCTTGTCATGCCCGACGAATGGCCTTGCCACGCCCGACGCTGACCTTGCCATGCCCTACGATGGCCTTTTCATGCCCGACGATGGCAGTGTTATGTCCGAGAGTAGCCTTGACATGCCCGGCGCTGGCCTTGTCATGCCCGACGATGGCCTAGCCATGCCCTACGTTGGCCTTGCCATGCCCGACGATGACCTTGTCATGCCCGACGATGGCCTTGTCATGCCCGACGATGACCTTGTCATGCCCGACGATGGCCTTGTCATGCCCGACGATGGCCTTGCCATGTCCGAGAGTTGCCTTGTCATGTCCGACGATGGTCTTGCCATGCCCGAGAGTGGCCTTGCCATGCCCGGCATTGGCCTTGTCATGCCAAAGGCTGGCCTTGTCATGCCCGACGTTGGCCTTGCCATGCCCGACGCTGGCCTTGTCATGCCCGACGTTGGCCTTGCCATGCCCAATGATGGCCTTTTCATGTCCGACAGTGGCATTGTCATGGCCTTGTCATGCCCGACGATGGCCTTGCCATGCCCGACGCTGGCCTTGTCATGCGCGACGATGGCCTTTTCATGCCCGACGATGGCCTTATCATGCCCGACGCTGGCCTTGTCATGCTCGACGATGGCATTGTCATGCCCGACGATGGTAGTGTCATGTCCAAGAGTAGCCTTGACATGCTCGGCGCTGGCCTTGTCATGCCCGACGATGGCCTTGCCATGCCCTACGCAGGCCTTGCCATGCCAGACAATGGCCTTGTCATGCCCGACAATGGCCTTGTCATGCCCGACGATGGCGTTGCCATGTCCGAGAGTTCCTTGTCATGTCCGACGATGGTCTTGCCATGTCCGAGAGTGGCCTTGTCATGCCCGACGCTGACCTTGTCATGTCCGAAAGTGGCCTTGTCATGCCCAACGATGGCCTTGTCATGATCTTGTCATGCCCGACGATGGCATTGTCATGACCTTATCATGCCCGACGATGGCCTTGCCATACCCGGCGCTGGCCTTATCATGTCGGAGAGCTACCTTGTCATGCCCGACGATGGCCTTGTCATCCACAACGATGGCCTTGTCATGCCCGACGCTGGCCTTGTCTTGCCCGACGATGGCCTTCTCATGTCCGATAGTGGCATTGTCATGGCCTTGTCATGCCCGACGATGGCCTTGCCATGCCCGAGAGTTGGCTTGCCATGGCAGATGATGTCCTTGTCATGTCCGAGAGTTGCCTTGTCATGACCTTATCATGCCCGACGCTGGCCTTGTCATGCCCGACGCTGGCCTTGCCATGCCCGACGATGACCTTGTCATGCCCGACGATGGCCTTGTCATGCCCGACGATGGCCTCGCCATGTCCGAGAGTTGCCTTGTCATGTCCGACGATGGTCTTGCCATGCCCGAGAGTGGCCTTGCCATGCCCGGCGTTGGCCTTGTCATGCCAAAGGCTGGCCTTGTCATGCCCGACGTTGGCCTTGCCATGCCCGACGCTGGCCTTGCCATGCCCGACGCTGGCCTTGTCATGCCCGATGTTGGCCTTGCCATGCCCAATGATGGCCTTGTCATGTCCGACAGTGGCATTGTCATGGCCTAGTCATGCCCGACGATGGCCTTGCCATGCCCGACGCTGGCCTTG
Source organism: Fagopyrum homotropicum (assembly GCA_033239125.1). Lineage (NCBI taxonomy): Eukaryota > Viridiplantae > Streptophyta > Magnoliopsida > Caryophyllales > Polygonaceae > Fagopyrum > Fagopyrum homotropicum. The sequence goes on along the minus strand of BSWB01000004.1, from coordinate 92,904,037 downwards.
TCATGCGCGACGATGGCCTTTTCATGCCCGACGATGGCCTTATCATGCCCGACGCTGGCCTTGTCATGCTCGACGATGGCATTGTCATGCCCGACGATGGTAGTGTCATGTCCAAGAGTAGCCTTGACATGCTCGGCGATGGCCTTGTCATGCCCGACGATGGCCTTGCCATGCCCTACGCAGGCCTTGCCATGCCAGACAATGGCCTTGTCATGCCCCACAATGGCCTTGTCATGCCCGACGATGGCGTTGCCATGTCCGAGAGTTCCTTGTCATGTCCGACGATGGTCTTGCCATGTCCGAGAGTGGCCTTGTCATGCCCGACGCTGACCTTGTCATGTCCGAAAGTGGCCTTGTCATGCCCAACGATGGCCTTGTCATGATCTTGTCATGCCCGACGATGGCATTGTCATGACCTTATCATGCCCGACGATGGCCTTGCCATGCCCGGCGCTGGCCTTATCATGTCGGAGAGCTACCTTGTCATGCCCGACGATGGCCTTGTCATCCACAACGATGGCCTTGTCATGCCCGACGCTGGCCTTGTCTTGCCCGACGATGGCCTTCTCATGTCCGATAGTGGCATTGTCATGGCCTTGTCATGCCCGACGATGGCCTTGCCATGCCCGAGAGTTGGCTTGCCATGGCAGATGATGTCCTTGTCATGTCCGAGAGTTGCCTTGTCATGACCTTATCATGCCCGACGCTGGCCTTGTCATGCCCAACGCTGGCCTTGCCATGCCCGACGATGACCTTGTCATGCCCGACGATGGCCTTGTCATGCCCGACGATGGCCTTGCCATGTCCGAGAGTTGCCTTGTCATGTCCGAAGATGGTCTTGCCATGCCCGAGAGTGGCCTTGCCATGCCCGGCGTTGGCCTTGTCATGCCCGACGATGACCTTGTCATGCCCGACGATGGCCTTGTCATGCCCGACGATGGCCTTGCCATGTCCGAGAGTTGCCTTGTCATGTCCGACGATGGTCTTGCCATGCCCGAGAGTGGCCTTGCCATGCCCGGCATTGGCCTTGTCATGCCAAAGGCTGGCCTTGTCATGCCCGACGTTGGCCTTGCCATGCCCGACGCTGGCCTTGTCATGCCCGACGTTGGCCTTGCCATGCCCAATGATGGCCTTGTCATGTCCGACAGTGGCATTGTCATGGCCTTGTCATGCCCGACGATGGCCTTGCCATGCCCGACGCTGGCCTTGTCATGCGCGACGATGGCCTTTTCATGCCCGACGATGGCCTTATCATGCCCGACGCTGGCCTTGTCATGCTCGACGATGGCATTGTCATGCCCGACGATGGTAGTGTCATGTCCAAGAGTAGCCTTGACATGCTCGGCGCTGGCCTTGTCATGCCCGACGATGGCCTTGCCATGCCCTACGCAGGCCTTGCCATGCCAGACAATGGCCTTGTCATGCCCGACAATGGCCTTGTCATGCCCGACGATGGCGTTGCCATGTCCGAGAGTTCCTTGTCATGTCCGACGATGGTCTTGCCATGTCCGAGAGTGGCCTTGTCATTCCCGACGCTGACCTTGTCATGTCCGAAAGTGGCCTTGTCATGCCCAACGATGGCCTTGTCATGATCTTGTCATGCCCGACGATGGCATTGTCATGACCTTATCATGCCCGACGATGGCCTTGCCATACCCGGCGCTGGCCTTATCATGTCGGAGAGCTACCTTGTCATGCCCGACGATGGCCTTGTCATCCACAACGATGGCCTTGTCATGCCCGACGCTGGCCTTGTCTTGCCCGACGATGGCCTTCTCATGTCCGATAGTGGCATTGTCATGGCCTTGTCATGCCCGACGATGGCCTTGCCATGCCCGAGAGTTGGCTTGCCATGGCAGATGATGTCCTTGTCATGTCCGAGAGTTGCCTTGTCATGACCTTATCATGCCCGACGCTGGCCTTGTCATGCCCGACGCTGGCCTTGCCATGCCCGACGATGACCTTGTCATGCCCGACGATGGCCTTGTCATGCCCGACGATGGCCTCGCCATGTCCGAGAGTTGCCTTGTCATGTCCGACGATGGTCTTGCCATGCCCGAGAGTGGCCTTGCCATGCCCGGCGTTGGCCTTGTCATGCCAAAGGCTGGCCTTGTCATGCCCGACGTTGGCCTTGCCATGCCCGACGCTGGCCTTGTCATGCCCGCCGTTGGCCTTGCCATGCCCAATGATGGCCTTGTCATGTCCGACAGTGGCATTGTCATGGCCTAGTCATGCCCGACGATGGCCTTGCCATGCCCGACGCTGGCCTTGTCATGCGCGACGATGGCCTTTTCATGCCCGACGATGGCCTTATCATGCCCGACGCTGGCCTTGTCATGCTCGACGATGGCATTGTCATGCCCGACGATGGTAGTGTCATGTCCAAGAGTAGCCTTGACATGCTCGGCGATGGCCTTGTCATGCCCGACGATGGCCTTGCCATGCCCTACGCAGGCCTTGCCATGCCAGACAATGGCCTTGTCATGCCCGACAATGGCCTTGTCATGCCCGACGATGGCGTTGCCATGTCCGAGAGTTCCTTGTCATGTCCGACGATGGTCTTGCCATGTCCGAGAGTGGCCTTGTCATGCCCGACGCTGACCTTGTCATGTCCGAAAGTGGCCTTGTCATGCCCAACGATGGCCTTGTCATGATCTTGTCATGCCCGACGATGGCATTGTCATGACCTTATCATGCCCGACGATGGCCTTGCCATACCCGGCGCTGGCCTTATCATGTCGGAGAGCTACCTTGTCATGCCCGACGATGGCCTTGTCATCCACAACGATGGCCTTGTCATGCCCGACGCTGGCCTTGTCTTGCCCGACGATGGCCTTCTCATGTCCGATAGTGGCATTGTCATGGCCTTGTCATGCCCGACGATGGCCTTGCCATGCCCGAGAGTTGGCTTGCCATGGCAGATGATGTCCTTGTCATGTCCGAGAGTTGCCTTGTCATGACCTTATCATGCCCGACGCTGGCCTTGTCATGCCCGACGCTGGCCTTGCCATGCCCGACGATGACCTTGTCATGCCCGACGATGGCCTTGTCATGCCCGACGATGGCCTCGCCATGTCCGAGAGTTGCCTTGTCATGTCCGACGATGGTCTTGCCATGCCCGAGAGTGGCCTTGCCATGCCCGGCGTTGGCCTTGTCATGCCAAAGGCTGGCCTTGTCATGCCCGACGTTGGCCTTGCCATGCCCGACGCTGGCCTTGTCATGCCCGACGTTGGCCTTGTCATGTCCGACAGTGGCATTGTCATGGCCTAGTCATGCCCGACGATGGCCTTGCCATGCCCGACGCTGGCCTTGTCATGCGCGACGATGGCCTTTTCATGCCCGACGATGGCCTTATCATGCCCGACGCTGGCCTTGTCATGCTCGACGATGGCATTGTCATGCCCGACGATGGTAGTGTCATGTCCAAGAGTAGCCTTGACATGCTCGGCGATGGCCTTGTCATGCCCGACGATGGCCTTGCCATGCCCTACGCAGGCCTTGCCATGCCAGACAATGGCCTTGTCATGCCCGACAATGGCCTTGTCATGCCCGACGATGGCGTTGCCATGTCCGAGAGTTCCTTGTCATGTCCGACGATGGTCTTGCCATGTCCGAGAGTGGCCTTGTCATGCCCGACGCTGACCTTGTCATGTCCGAAAGTGGCCTTGTCATGCCCAACGATGGCCTTGTCATGATCTTGTCATGCCCGACGATGGCATTGTCATGACCTTATCATGCCCGACGATGGCCTTGCCATGCCCGGCGCTGGCCTTATCATGTCGGAGAGCTACCTTGTCATGCCCGACGATGGCCTTGTCATCCACAACGATGGCCTTGTCATGCCCGACGCTGGCCTTGTCTTGCCCGACGATGGCCTTCTCATGTCCGATAGTGGCATTGTCATGGCCTTGTCATGCCCGACGATGGCCTTGCCGTGCCCGAGAGTTGGCTTGCCATGGCAGATGATGTCCTTGTCATGTCCGAGAGTTGCCTTGTCATGACCTTATCATGCCCGACGCTGGCCTTGTCATGCCCAACGCTGGCCTTGCCATGCCCGACGATGACCTTGTCATGCCCGACGATGGCCTTGTCATGCCCGACGATGGCCTTGCCATGTCCGAGAGTTGCCTTGTCATGTCCGACGATGGTCTTGCCATGCCCGAGAGTGGCCTTGCCATGCCCTACGTTGGCCTTGCCATGCCCGACGATGACCTTGTCATGCCCGACGATGGCCTTGTCATGCCCGACGATGGCCTTGCCATGTCCGAGAGTTGCCTTGTCATGTCCGACGATGGTCTTGCCATGCCCGAGAGTGGCCTTGCCATGCCCGGCATTGGCCTTGTCATGCCAAAGGCTGGCCTTGTCATGCCCGACGTTGGCCTTGCCATGCCCGACGCTGGCCTTGTCATGCCCGACGTTGGCCTTGCCATGCCCAATGATGGCCTTGTCATGTCCGACAGTGGCATTGTCATGGCCTTGTCATGCCCGACGATGGCCTTGCCATGCCCGACGCTGGCCTTGTCATGCGCGACGATGGCCTTTTCATGCCCGACGATGGCCTTATCATGCCCGACGCTGGCCTTGTCATGCTCGACGATGGCATTGTCATGCCCGACGATGGTAGTGTCATGTCCAAGAGTAGCCTTGACATGCTCGGCGCTGGCCTTGTCATGCCCGACGATGGCCTTGCCATGCCCTACGCAGGCCTTGCCATGCCAGACAATGGCCTTGTCATGCCCGACAATGGCCTTGTCATGCCCGACGATGGCGTTGCCATGTCCGAGAGTTCCTTGTCATGTCCGACGATGGTCTTGCCATGTCCGAGAGTGGCCTTGTCATGCCCGACGCTGACCTTGTCATGTCCGAAAGTGGCCTTGTCATGCCCAACGATGGCCTTGTCATGATCTTGTCATGCCCGACGATGGCATTGTCATGACCTTATCATGCCCGACGATGGCCTTGCCATACCCGGCGCTGGCCTTATCATGTCGGAGAGCTACCTTGTCATGCCCGACGATGGCCTTGTCATCCACAACGATGGCCTTGTCATGCCCGACGCTGGCCTTGTCTTGCCCGACGATGGCCTTCTCATGTCCGATAGTGGCATTGTCATGGCCTTGTCATGCCCGACGATGGCCTTGCCATGCCCGAGAGTTGGCTTGCCATGGCAGATGATGTCCTTGTCATGTCCGAGAGTTGCCTTGTCATGACCTTATCATGCCCGACGCTGGCCTTGTCATGCCCGACGCTGGCCTTGCCATGCCCGACGATGACCTTGTCATGCCCGACGATGGCCTTGTCATGCCCGACGATGGCCTCGCCATGTCCGAGAGTTGCCTTGTCATGTCCGACGATGGTCTTGCCATGCCCGAGAGTGGCCTTGCCATGCCCGGCGTTGGCCTTGTCATGCCAAAGGCTGGCCTTGTCATGCCCGACGTTGGCCTTGCCATGCCCGACGCTGGCCTTGTCATGCCCGACGTTGGCCTTGCCATGCCCAATGATGGCCTTGTCATGTCCGACAGTGGCATTGTCATGGCCTAGTCATGCCCGACGATGGCCTTGCCATGCCCGACGCTGGCCTTGTCATGCGCGACGATGGCCTTTTCATGCCCGACGATGGCCTTATCATGCCCGACGCTGGCCTTGTCATGCTCGACGATGGCATTGTCATGCCCGACGATGGTAGTGTCATGTCCAAGAGTAGCCTTGACATGCTCGGCGATGGCCTTGTCATGCCCGACGATGGCCTTGCCATGCCCTACGCAGGCCTTGCCATGCCAGACAATGGCCTTGTCATGCCCGACAATGGCCTTGTCATGCCCGACGATGGCGTTGCCATGTCCGAGAGTTCCTTGTCATGTCCGACGATGGTCTTGCCATGTCCGAGAGTGGCCTTGTCATGCCCGACGCTGACCTTGTCATGTCCGAAAGTGGCCTTGTCATGCCCAACGATGGCCTTGTCATGATCTTGTCATGCCCGACGATGGCATTGTCATGACCTTATCATGCCCGACGATGGCCTTGCCATGCCCGGCGTTGGCCTTATCATGTCGGAGAGCTACCTTGTCATGCCCGACGATGGCCTTGTCATCCACAACGATGGCCTTGTCATGCCCGACGCTGGCCTTGTCTTGCCCGACGATGGCCTTCTCATGTCCGATAGTGGCATTGTCATGGCCTTGTCATGCCCGACGATGGCCTTGCCATGCCCGAGAGTTGGCTTGCCATGGCAGATGATGTCCTTGTCATGTCCGAGAGTTGCCTTGTCATGACCTTATCATGCCCGACGCTGGCCTTGTCATGCCCAACGCTGGCCTTGCCATGCCCGACGATGACCTTGTCATGCCCGACGATGGCCTTGTCATGCCCGACGATGGCCTTGCCATGTCCGAGAGTTGCCTTGTCATGTCCGACGATGGTCTTGCCATGCCCGAGAGTGGCCTTGCCATGCCCGGCGTTGGCCTTGTCATGCCAAAGGCTGGCCTTGTCATGCCCGACGTTGGCCTTGCCATGCCCGACGCTGGCCTTGTCATGCCCGACGTTGGCCTTGCCATGCCCAATGATGGCCTTGTCATGTCCGACAGTGGCATTGTCATGGCCTTGTCATGCCCGACGATGGCCTTGCCATGCCCGACGCTGGCCTTGTCATGCGCGACGATGGCCTTTTCATGCCCGACGATGGCCTTATCATGCCCGACGCTGGCCTTGTCATGCTCGACGATGGCATTGTCATGCCCGACGATGGTAGTGTCATGTCCAAGAGTAGCCTTGACATGCTCGGCGCTGGCCTTGTCATGCCCGACGATGGCCTTGCCATGCCCTACGCAGGCCTTGCCATGCCAGACAATGGCCTTGTCATGCCCGACAATGGCCTTGTCATGCCCGACGATGGCGTTGCCATGTCCGAGAGTTCCTTGTCATGTCCGACGATGGTCTTGCCATGTCCGAGAGTGGCCTTGTCATGCCCGACGCTGACCTTGTCATGTCCGAAAGTGGCCTTGTCATGCCCAACGATGGCCTTCTCATGATCTTGTCATGCCCGACGATGGCATTGTCATGACCTTATCATGCCCGACGATGGCCTTGCCATGCCCGGCGCTGGCCTTATCTTGTCGGAGAGCTACCTTGTCATGCCCGACGATGGCCTTGTCATCCACAACGATGGCCTTGTCATGCCCGACGCTGGCCTTGTCTTGCCCGACGATGGCCTTCTCATGTCCGATAGTGGCATTGTCATGGCCTTGTCATGCCCGACGATGGCCTTGCCATGCCCGAGAGTTGGCTTGCCATGGCAGATGATGTCCTTGTCATGTCCGAGAGTTGCCTTGTCATGACCTTATCATGCCCGACGCTGGCCTTGTCATGCCCGACGCTGGCCTTGTCATGCCCGACGCTGGCCTTGTCATGCCCGACGCTGGCCTTGCCATGCCCGACGATGGCCTTGCCATGCCCGACGTTGTCCTTGTCATGTCCGAGAGTTGCCTTGTCATGACCTTATCATGCCCGATGTTGGCCTTGTCATGCCCGGCGTTGGCCTTGTCATGTCCGACAGTGGCATTGTCACGGCCTTGTCATGCCCAACGATGGCCTTGCCATGCCCAATGATGGCCTTGTCATGTCCGACAGTGGCATTGTCATGGCCTAGTCATGCCCGACGATGGCCTTGCCATGCCCGACGCTGGCCTTGTCATGCGCGACGATGGCCTTTTCATGCCCGACGATGGCCTTATCATGCCCGACGCTGGCCTTGTCATGCTCGACGATGGCATTGTCATGCCCGACGATGGTAGTGTCATGTCCAAGAGTAGCCTTGACATGCTCGGCGATGGCCTTGTCATGCCCGACGATGGCCTTGCCATGCCCTACGCAGGCCTTGCCATGCCAGACAATGGCCTTGTCATGCCCGACAATGGCATTGTCATGCCCGACGATGGCGTTGCCATGTCCGAGAGTTCCTTGTCATGTCCGACGATGGTCTTGCCATGTCCGAGAGTGGCCTTGTCATGCCCGACGCTGACCTTGTCATGTCCGAAAGTGGCCTTGTCATGCCCAACGATGGCCTTGTCATGATCTTGTCATGCCCGACGATGGCATTGTCATGACCTTATCATGCCCGACGATGGCCTTGCCATGCCCGGCGCTGGCCTTATCATGTCGGAGAGCTACCTTGTCATGCCCGACGATGGCCTTGTCATCCACAACGATGGCCTTGTCATGCCCGACGCTGGCCTTGTCTTGCCCGACGATGGCCTTCTCATGTCCGATAGTGGCATTGTCATGGCCTTGTCATGCCCGACGATGGCCTTGCCATGCCCGAGAGTTGGCTTGCCATGGCAGATGATGTCCTTGTCATGTCCGAGAGTTGCCTTGTCATGACCTTATCATGCCCGACGCTGGCCTTGTCATGCCCAACGCTGGCCTTGCCATGCCCGACGATGACCTTGTCATGCCCGACGATGGCCTTGTCATGCCCGACGATGGCCTTGCCATGTCCGAGAGTTGCCTTGTCATGTCCGACGATGGTCTTGCCATGCCCGAGAGTGGCCTTGCCATGCCCGGCGTTGGCCTTGTCATGCCAAAGGCTGGCCTTGTCATGCCCGACGTTGGCCTTGCCATGCCCGACGCTGGCCTTGTCATGCCCGACGTTGGCCTTGCCATGCCCAATGATGGCCTTGTCATGTCCGACAGTGGCATTGTCATGGCCTTGTCATGCCCGACGATGGCCTTGCCATGCCCGACGCTGGCCTTGTCATGCGCGACGATGGCCTTTTCATGCCCGACGATGGCCTTATCATGCCCGACGCTGGCCTTGTCATGCTCGACGATGGCATTGTCATGCCCGACGATGGTAGTGTCATGTCCAAGAGTAGCCTTGACATGCTCGGCGCTGGCCTTGTCATGCCCGACGATGGCCTTGCCATGCCCTACGCAGGCCTTGCCATGCCAGACAATGGCCTTGTCATGCCCGACAATGGCCTTGTCATGCCCGACGATGGCGTTGCCATGTCCGAGAGTTCCTTGTCATGTCCGACGATGGTCTTGCCATGTCCGAGAGTGGCCTTGTCATGCCCGACGCTGACCTTGTCATGTCCGAAAGTGGCCTTGTCATGCCCAACGATGGCCTTCTCATGATCTTGTCATGCCCGACGATGGCATTGTCATGACCTTATCATGCCCGACGATGGCCTTGCCATGCCCGGCGCTGGCCTTATCTTGTCGGAGAGCTACCTTGTCATGCCCGACGATGGCCTTGTCATCCACAACGATGGCCTTGTCATGCCCGACGCTGGCCTTGTCTTGCCCGACGATGGCCTTCTCATGTCCGATAGTGGCATTGTCATGGCCTTGTCATGCCCGACGATGGCCTTGCCATGCCCGAGAGTTGGCTTGCCATGGCAGATGATGTCCTTGTCATGTCCGAGAGTTGCCTTGTCATGACCTTATCATGCCCGACGCTGGCCTTGTCATGCCCGACGCTGGCCTTGTCATGCCCGACGCTGGCCTTGTCATGCCCGACGCTGGCCTTGCCATGCCCGACGATGGCCTTGCCATGCCCGACGTTGTCCTTGTCATGTCCGAGAGTTGCCTTGTCATGACCTTATCATGCCCGATGTTGGCCTTGTCATGCCCGGCGTTGGCCTTGTCATGTCCGACAGTGGCATTGTCACGGCCTTGTCATGCCCAACGATGGCCTTGCCATGCCCGACGCTGTCCTTGTCATGACCGAGAGTTGCCTTGTCATGACCTTATCATGCCTGACGCTGGTCTTGTCATGCCCGACCGTGGCCTCGCCATGTCCGAGAGTCGCATTGTCATTCCCGACGATAGCCTTGCCATGCCCGACGTTGGCCTTGTCATGCCCAAAGTTGGCCTTGCCATGCCCGACGTTGGCGTTGCCATGCCCAACGATGGCTTTTCATGCCCGACGATGGCCTTGTCATGCTCGACGATGGCCTTGTCATGCCCGACGTTGTCCTTGTCATGTCCGAGAGTTGCCTTGTCATGACCTTATCATGCCCGATGTTGGCCTTGTCATGCCCGGCATTGGCCTTGTCATGTCCGACAGTGGCATTGTCACGGCCTTGTCATGCCCAACGATGGCCTTGCCATGCCCGACGCTGTCCTTGTCATGACCGAGAGTTTCCTTGTCATGACCTTATCATGCCCGACACTGGTCTTGTCATGCCCGATCATGGCCTCGTCATGTCCGAGAGTCGCATTGTCATTCCCGAAGATGGCCTTGTCATGCCCGACGATGGCCTTGCCATGCCCGACGCTGGCCTTGTCATGCCCAAAGTTGGCCTTGCCATGCCCGACGTTGGCGTTGCCATGCCCGACGATGGCTTTTCATGCCCGACGATGGCCTTGTCATGCGCGACGATGGCCTTGTCATGCCCGACGATGGCCTTGCCATGCCCGACACTGGCCTTGCCATGCCCGACGATGGCCTTTTCATGCCCGACGATGGCCTTGTCATCCCCGACGCTGGCCTTGTCATGCTCGACGATGGCATTGTCATGCCCGACGATGGTCTTGCCATGCCCGACGATGGCCTTTTCATGCCCGACGATGGCCTTGTCATCCCCGACGCTGGCCTTGTCATGCTCGACGATGGCATTGTCATGCCCAACGATGGCGTTGTCATGCCCGACGATGGCTTTTCATGCCCGACGATGGCCTTGTCATGCGCGACGATGGCCTTGTCATGCCCGACGATGGCCTTGCCATGCCCGACACTGGCCTTGCCATGCCCGACGATGGCCTTTTCATGCCCGACGATGGCCTTGTCATCCCCGACGCTGGCCTTGTCATGCTCGACGATGGCATTGTCATGCCCGACGATGGCGTTGCCATGTCCGAGAGTTCCTTGTCATGTCCGACGATGGTCTTGCCATGTCCGAGAGTGGCCTTGTCATGCCCGACGCTGACCTTGTCATGTCCGAGAGTGGCCTTGTCATGCCCAACGATGGCCTTGTCATGCCCGACGATGGCATTGTCATGACCTTGTCATGCCCGACGATGGCCTTGCCATGCCCGGCGCTGGCCTTATCATGTCCGAGAGCTGCCTTGTCATGCCCGACGATGGCCTTGTCATGCCCGACGATGACCTTGTCATGCCCGACGTTGGCCTTGTCATGCCCGACGCTGGCCTTGCCATGCCCGACGATGGCCTTCTCATATCCGATAGTGGCATTGTAATGGCCTTGTCATTCCCGACGATGGCCTTGCCATGCCCGAGAGTTGCCTTGCCATGGCAGATGATGTCCTTGTCATGTCCGAGATTTACCTTGTCATGACCTTATCATGCCGGACGCTGGCCATGTCATGCCCGACGCTGGCCTTGCCATGCCCTTCGATGGCCTTCTCATGTCCGACAATGGCATTGTCATGGCCTTGTCATGCCCGACGATGGCCTTTCCATGCCCGACGATGGCCTTGCCATGGCCGACGTTGTCCTTGTCATGTCCGAGAGTTGCCTTGTCATGACCTTATCATGCCCGATATTGGCCTTGTCATGCCCGGCGTTGGCCTTGTCATGTCCGACAGTGGTATTGTCACGGCCTTGTCATGCCCAACGATGGCCTTGCCATGCCCGACGTTGTCCTTGTCATGACCGAGAGTTGCCTTTTCATGACATTATCATGCCCGACGCTGGTCTTGTCATGCCTGACCGTGGCCTCGCCATGTCCGAGAGTCGCATTGTCATTCCCGACGATAGCCTTGCCATGCCCGACGTTGGCCTTGTCATGCCCAAAGTTGGCCTTGCCATGCCCGACGTTGGCGTTGCCATGCCCAACGATGGCTTTTCATGCCCGACGATGGCCTTGTCATGCCCGGCGTTGGCCTTGTCATGTCCGACAGTGGTATTGTCACGGCCTTGTCATGCCCAACGATGGCCTTGCCATGCCCGACGTTGTCCTTGTCATGACCGAGAGTTCCCTTTTCATGACCTTATCATGCCCGACGCTGGTCTTGTCATGCCTGACCGTGGCCTCGCCATGTCCGAGAGTCGCATTGTCATTCCCGACGATAGCATTGCCATGCCCGACGTTGGCCTTGTCATGCCCAAAGTTGGCCTTGCCATGCCCGACGTTGGCGTTGCCATGCCCAACGATGGCTTTTCATGCCCGACGATGGCCTTGTCATGCGCGACGATGGCCTTGTCATGCCCGACGAATGGCCTTGCCACGCCCGACGCTGACCTTGCCATGCCCGACGATGGCCTTTTCATGCCCGACGATGGCAGTGTTATGTCCGAGAGTAGCCTTGACATGCCCGGCGCTGGCCTTGTCATGCCCGACGATGGCCTAGCCATGCCCTACGTTGGCCTTGCCATGCCCGACGATGACCTTGTCATGCCCGACGATGGCCTTGTCATGCCCGACGATGGCCTTGCCATGTCCGAGAGTTGCCTTGTCATGTCCGACGATGGTCTTGCCATGCCCGCGAGTGGCCTTGCCATGCCCGGCGTTGGCCTTGTCATGCCAAAGGCTGGCCTTGTCATGCCCGACGTTGGCCTTGCCATGCCCGACGCTGGCCTTGTCATGCCCGACGTTGGCCTTGCCATGCCCAATGATGGCCTTGTCATGTCCGACAGTGGCATTGTCATGGCCTTGTCATGCCCGACGATGGCCTTGCCATGCCCGACGCTGGCCTTGTCATGCGCGACGATGGCCTTTTCATGCCCGACGGTGGCCTTATCATGCCCGACGCTGGCCTTGTCATGCTCGACGATGGCATTGTCATGCCCGACGATGGCATTGTCATGCCCGACGATGGTAGTGTCATGTCCAAGAGTAGCCTTGACATGCTCGGCGCTGGCCTTGTCATGCCCGACGATGTCCTTTCCATGCCCTACGCAGGCCTTGCCATGCCAGACAATGGCCTTGTCATGCCCGACGATGGCCTTGTCATGCCCGACGATGGCGTTGCCATGTCCGAGAGTTCCTTGTCATGTCCGACGATGGTCTTGCCATGTCCGAGAGTGGCCTTGTCATTCCCGACGCTGACCTTGTCATGTCCGAAAGTGGCCTTGTCATGCCCAACGATGGCCTTGTCATGATCTTGTCATGCCCGACGATGGCATTGTCATGACCTTATCATGCCCGACGATGGCCTTGCCATGCCCGGCGCTGGCCTTATCATGTCGGAGAGCTACCTTGTCATGCCCGACGATGGCCTTGTCATGCCCAACGATGGCCTTGTCATGCCCGACGCTGGCCTTGTCTTGCCCGACGATGGCCTTCTCATGTCCGATAGTGGCATTGTCATGGCCTTGTCATGCCCGACGATGGCCTTGCCATGCCCGAGAGTTGGCTTGCCATGGCAGATGATGTCCTTGTCATGTCCGAGAGTTGCCTTGTCATGACCTTATCATGCCCGACGCTGGCCTTGTCATGCCCGACGCTGGCCTTGTCATGCCCGACGCTGGCCTTGTCATGCCTGACGCTGGCCTTGCCATGCCCGACGATGGCCTTGTCATGTCTGACATTGGCATTGTCATGGCCTTGTCATGCCCGACGATGGCCTTGCCATGCCCGACGTTGTCCTTGTCATGTCCGAGAGTTGCCTTGTCATGACCTTATCATGCCCGATGTTGGCCTTGTCATGCCCGGCGTTGGCCTTGTCATGTCCGACAGTGGCATTGTCACGGCCTTGTCATGCCCAACGATGGTCTTGCCATGCCCGACGATGACCTTGTCATGCCCGACGATGGCCTTGTCATGCCCGACGATGGCCTTGCCATGTCCGAGAGTTGCCTTGTCATGTCCGACGATGGTCTTGCCATGCCCGCGAGTGGCCTTGCCATGCCCGGCGTTGGCCTTGTCATGCCAAAGGCTGGCCTTGTCATGCCCGACGTTGGCCTTGCCATGCCCGACGCTGGCCTTGTCATGCCCGACGTTGGCCTTGCCATGCCCAATGATGGCCTTGTCATGTCCGACAGTGGCATTGTCATGGCCTTGTCATGCCCGACGATGGCCTTGCCATGCCCGACGCTGGCCTTGTCATGCGCGACGATGGCCTTTTCATGCCCGACGGTGGCCTTATCATGCCCGACGCTGGCCTTGTCATGCTCGACGATGGCATTGTCATGCCCGACGATGGCATTGTCATGCCCGACGATGGTAGTGTCATGTCCAAGAGTAGCCTTGACATGCTCGGCGCTGGCCTTGTCATGCCCGACGATGTCCTTTCCATGCCCTACGCAGGCCTTGCCATGCCAGACAATGGCCTTGTCATGCCCGACGATGGCCTTGTCATGCCCGACGATGGCGTTGCCATGTCCGAGAGTTCCTTGTCATGTCCGACGATGGTCTTGCCATGTCCGAGAGTGGCCTTGTCATTCCCGACGCTGACCTTGTCATGTCCGAAAGTGGCCTTGTCATGCCCAACGATGGCCTTGTCATGATCTTGTCATGCCCGACGATGGCATTGTCATGACCTTATCATGCCCGACGATGGCCTTGCCATGCCCGGCGCTGGCCTTATCATGTCGGAGAGCTACCTTGTCATGCCCGACGATGGCCTTGTCATGCCCAACGATGGCCTTGTCATGCCCGACGCTGGCCTTGTCTTGCCCGACGATGGCCTTCTCATGTCCGATAGTGGCATTGTCATGGCCTTGTCATGCCCGACGATGGCCTTGCCATGCCCGAGAGTTGGCTTGCCATGGCAGATGATGTCCTTGTCATGTCCGAGAGTTGCCTTGTCATGACCTTATCATGCCCGACGCTGGCCTTGTCATGCCCGACGCTGGCCTTGTCATGCCCGACGCTGGCCTTGTCATGCCTGACGCTGGCCTTGCCATGCCCGACGATGGCCTTGTCATGTCTGACATTGGCATTGTCATGGCCTTGTCATGCCCGACGATGGCCTTGCCATGCCCGACGTTGTCCTTGTCATGTCCGAGAGTTGCCTTGTCATGACCTTATCATGCCCGATGTTGGCCTTGTCATGCCCGGCGTTGGCCTTGTCATGTCCGACAGTGGCATTGTCACGGCCTTGTCGTGCCCAACGATGGTCTTGCCATGCCCGACGCTGTCCTTGTCATGACCGAGAGTTGCCTTGTCATGACCTTATCATGCCCGACGCTGGTCTTGTCATGCCCGACAGTGGCCTCGCCATGTCCGAGAGTCGCATTGTCATTCCCGACGATAGCCTTGCCATGCCCGACGTTGGCCTTGTCATGCCCAAAGTTGGCCTTGCCATGCCCGACGTTGGCGTTGCCATGCCCAACGATGGCTTTTCATGCCCGACGATGGCCTTGTCATGCTCGACGATGGCCTTGTCATGCCCGACGAAAGGCCTTGCCACGCCCGACGCTGACCTTGCCATGCCCGACGATGGCCTTTTCATGCCCGACGATGGCAGTGTTATGTCCGAGAGTGGCCTTGACATGCCCGGCGCTGGCCTTGTCATGCCCGACGATGGCCTAGCCATGCCCTACGTTGGCCTTTCCATGCCCGACGATGACCTTGTCATGCCCGACGATGGCCTTGTCATGCCCGACGCTGGCCTTGTCATGCCTGACGATGGCCTTGCCATGCCCGACGATGGCCTTGTCATGTCTGACAATGGCATTGTCATGGCCTTGTCATGCCCGACGATGGCCTTGCCATGCCCGACGTTGTCCTTGTCATGTCCGAGAGTTGCCTTGTCATGACCTTATCATGCCCGATGTTGGCCTTGTCATTCCCGGCGTTGGCCTTGTCATGTCCGATAGTGGCATTGTCACGGCCTTGTCATGCCCAACGATGGCCTTGCCATGCCCGACGCTGTCCTTGTCATGACCGAGAGTTGCCTTGTCATGACCTTATCATGCCCGAAGCTGGTCTTGTCATGCCCGACCGTGGCCTCGCCATGTCCGAGAGTCGCATTGTCATTCCCGACGATAGCCTTGCCATGCCCGACGTTGGCCTTGTCATGCCCAAAGTTGGCCTTGCCATGCCCGACGTTGGCGTTGCCATGCCCAACGATGGCTTTTCATGCCCGACGATGGCCTTGTCATGCTCGACGATGGCCTTGTCATGCCCGACGAAAGGCCTTGCCACGCCCGACGCTGACCTTGCCATGCCCGACGATGGCCTTTTCATGCCCGACGATGGCAGTGTTATGTCCGAGAGTAGCCTTGACATGCCCGGCGCTGGCCTTGTCATGCCCGACGATGGCCTAGCCATGCCCTACGTTGGCCTTTCCATGCCCGACGATGACCTTGTCATGCCCGACGATGGCCTTGTCATGCCCGACGATGGCCTTGTCATGTCCGAGAGTTGCCTTGTCATGTCCGACGATGGTCTTGCCATGCCCGAGAGTGGCCTTGCCATGCCCGGCGTTGGTCTTGTCATGCCAAAGGCTGGCCTTGTCATGCCCGACGTTGGCCTTGCCATGTCCGACGCTGGCCTTGTCATGCCCGACGTTGGCCTTGCCATGCCCAATGATGGCCTTGTCATGTCCGACAGTGGCATTGTAATGGCCTTGTCATGCCCGACGATGGCCTTGCCATGCCCGACGTTGGCCTTGTCATGCGCGACGATGGCCTTTTCATGCCCGACGATGGCCTTATCATGCCCGACGCTGGCCTTGTCATGCTCGACGATGGCATTGTCATGCCCGATGATGGTAGTGTCATGTCCAAGAGTAGCCTTGACATGCTCGGCGTTGGCCTTGTCATGCCCGACGATGGCCTTTCCATGCCCTACGCAGGCCTTGCCATGCCAGACAATGGCCTTGTCATGCCCGACGATGGCCTTGTCATGCCCGACGATGGCGTTGCCATGTCCGAGAGTTCCTTGTCATGTCCGACGATGGTCTTGCCATGTCCGAGAGTGGCCTTGTCATGCCAGACGCTGACCTTGTCATTTCCGAAAGTGGCCTTGTCATGCCCAACGATGGCCTTGTCATGATCTTGTCATGCCCGACGATGGCATTGTCATGACCTTATCATGCCCGACGATGGCCTTGCCATGCCCGGCGCTGGCCTTATCATGTCGGAGAGCTACCTTGTCATGCCCGACGATGGCCTTGTCATGCCCAACGATGGCCTTGTCATGCCCGACGCTGGCCTTGTCTTGCCCGACGATGGCCTTCTCATGTCCGATAGTGGCATTGTCATGGCCTTGTCATGCCCGACGATGGCCTTGCCATGCCCGCGAGTTGGCTTGCCATGGCAGATGATGTCCTTTTCATGTCCGAGAGTTGCCTTCTCATGTCCGAGAGTTGCCTTGTCATGACCTTATCATGCCCGACGCTGGCCTTGTCATGCCCGACGCTGGCCTTGTCATGCCCGACGTTGGCCTTGCCATGCCCGACGATGGCCTTGTCATGTCTGACAATGGCATTGTCATGGCCTTGTCATGCCCGACGATGGCCTTGCCATGCCCGACGTTGTCCTTGTCATGTCCGAGAGTTGCCTTGTCATGACCTTATCATGCCCGATCTTGGCCTTGTCATGCCCGGCGTTGGCCTTGTCATGGCCAGGCGCTGGCCTTGTCATTCCCGACGATGGCCTAGCCATGCCCTACGCTGGCCTTGCCATGACCGACGATGACCTTGTCATGCCCGACGATGGCTTTGTCATGCCCGACGATGGCCTTGCCATGTCCGAGAGTTGCCTTGTCATGTCCGACGATGGTCTTGCCATGCCCGAGAGTTGGCTTGCCATGGCAGATGATGTCCTTGTCATGTCCGAGAGTTGCCTTGTCATGACCTTATCATGCCCGACGCTGGCCTTGTCATGGCCGACACTAGCCTTGCCATGCCCGACGTAGGCCTTGTCATGTCTGACAATGGCATTGTCATGGCCTTGTCATGCCCGACGATGGCCTTGCCATGCCCGACGTTATCCTTGTCATGTCCAAGAGTTGCCTAGTCATGACCTTATCATGCCCGATGTTGGCCTTGTCATGCCCGGCGTTGGCCTTGTCATGTCCGACAGTGGCATTGTCACGGCCTTGTCATGCCCAACGATGGCCTTGTCATGCCCGACGATGATCTTACCATGCCCGACGATGGCTTTTCATGCTCGACGATGGCCTTGTCATGCGCGACAATGGCCTTGTCATGCCCGACGAATGGCCTTGCCATGCCCGACGCTGGCCTTGCCATGCCCGACGTTGGCCTTTTCATGCCCGACGATGGCCTTGCCATGCTCGACGAAGGCATTGTCATGCCCGACGATGGCAGTGTTATGTCCGAGAGTACCCTTGACATGCCCGGCGCTGGCCTTGTTATGCCCGACGATGGCCTAGCCATGCCCTACGCTGGCCTTGCCATGACCGACAATGACCTTGTCATGCCCGACGATGGCTTTGTCATGCCCGACGATGGCCTTGCCATGTCCGAGAGTTGCCTTGTCATGTCCGACGATGGTCTTGCCATGCCCGAGAGTGGCCTTGCCATGCCCGGCATTGGCCTTGTCATGCCAAACGCTGGCCTTGTCATGCCCGACGTTGGCCTTTCCATGCCTGACGATGGCCTTGTCATGCCCGACGCTGGCCTTGTCATGCCCGACGCTGGCCTTGCCATGCCCGATGATGGCCTTGTCATGTCCGACAGTGGCATTGTCATGGCCTTGTCATGCCCGACGATGGCCTTGCCATGCCCGACGCTGGCCTTGTCATGCGCGACGATGGCCTTTTCATGCCCGACGATGGCCTTATCATGCCCGACGCTGGCCTTGTCATGCTCGACGATGGCATTGTCATGCCCGACGATGGTAGTGTCATGTCCGAGAGTAGCCTTGACATGCTCGGCGCTGGCCTTGTCATGCCCGACGATGGCCTTGCCATGCCCTACGCAGGCCTTGCCATGCCAGACGATGGCCTTGTCATGCCCGACGATGGCCTTGTCATGCCCGACGATGGCGTTGCCATGTCCGAGAGTTCCTTGTCATGTCCGACGATGGTCTTGCCATGTCCGAGAGTGGCCTTGTCATGCTCGACGCTGACCTTGTCATGTCCGAGAGTGGCCTTGTCATGCCCAACGATGGCCTTGTCATGACCTTGTCATGCCCGACGATGGCATTGTCATGACCTTATCATGCCCGACGATGGCCTTTCCATGCCCGACGATGGCCTTGCCATGGCCGACGTTGTCCTTGTCATGTCCGAGAGTTGCCTTGTCATGACCTTATCATGCCCGATATTGGCCTTGTCATGCCCGGCGTTGGCCTTGTCATGTCCGACAGTGGTATTGTCACGGCCTTGTCATGCCCAACGATGGCCTTGCCATGCCCGACGTTATCCTTGTCATGACCGAGAGTTGCCTTTTCATGACCTTATCATGCCTGATGCTGGTCTTGTCATGCCTGACCGTGGCCTCGCCATGTCTGAGAGCCGCATTGTCATTCCCGACGATAGCCTTGCCATGCCCGACGTTGGCCTTGTCATGCCCAAAGTTGGCCTTGCCATGCCCGACGTTGGCGTTGCCATGCCCAACAATGGCTTTTCATGCCCGACGATGGCCTTGTCATGCGCGACGATGGCCTTGTCATGCCCGACGAATGGCCTTGCCACGCCCGACGCTGACCTTGCCATGCCCGACGATGGCCTTTTCATGCCCGACGATGGCAGTGTTATGTCCGAGAGTAGCCTTGACATGCCCGGCGCTGGCCTTGTCATGCCCGACGATGAACTAGCCATGCCCTACGTTGGCCTTGCCATGCCCGACGATGACCTTGTCATGCCCGACGATGGCCTTGTCATGCCCGACGATGGCCTTGCCATGTCCGAGAGTTGCCTTGTCATGTCCGACGATGGTCTTGTCATGCCCGAGAGTGGCCTTGCCATGCCCGGCGTTGGCCTTGTCATGCCAAAGGCTGGCCTTGTCATGCCCGACGTTGGCCTTGCCATGCCCGACGCTGGCCTTGTCATGCCCGACGTTGGCCTTGCCATGCCCAATGATGGCCTTGTCATGTCCGACAGTGGCATTGTCATGGCCTTGTCATGCCCGACGATGGCCTTGCCATGCCCGACGCTGGCCTTGTCATGCGCGACGATGGCCTTTTCATGCCCGACGATGGCCTTATCATGCCCGACGCTGGCCTTGTCATGCTCGACGATGGCATTGTCATGCCCGACGATGGTAGTGTCATGTCCAAGAGTAGCCTTGACATGCTCGGCGCTGGCCTTGTCATGCCGACGATGGCCTTGCCATGCCCTACGCAGGCCTTGCCATGCCAGACAATGGCCTTGTCATGCCCGACGATGGCCTTGTCATGCCCGACAATGGCGTTGCCATGTCCGAGAGTTCCTTGTCATGTTCGACGATGGTCTTGCCATGTCCGAGAGTGGCCTTGTCATGCCCGACGCTGACCTTGTCATGTCCGTAAGTGGCCTTGTCATGCCCAACGATGGCCTTGTCATGATCTTGTCATGCCCGACGATGGCATTGTCATGACCTTATCATGCCCGACGATGGCCTTGCCATGCCCGGCGCTGGCCTTATCATGTCGGAGAGGTACCTTGTCATGCCCGACAATGGCCTTGTCATGCCCAACGATGGCCTTGTCATGCCCGACGCTGGCCTTGTCTTGCCCGACGATGGCCTTCTCATGTCCGATAGTGGCATTGTCATGGCGTTGTCATGCCCGACGATGGCCTTGCCATGCCCGAGAGTTGGCTTGCCATGGCAGATGATGTCCTTGTCATGTCCGAGAGTTGCCTTGTCATGACCTTATCATGCCCGACGCTGGCCTTGTCATGCCCGACGCTGGCCTTGTCATGCCCGACGCTGGCCTTGTCATGCCCGACGCTGGCCTTGCGATGCCCGACGATGGCCTTGTCATGTCTGACAATGGCATTGTCATGGCCTTGTCATGCCCGACGATGGCCTTGCCATGCCCGACGTTGTCCTTGTCATGTCCGAGAGTTGCCTTGTCATGACCTTATCATGCCCATTGTTGGCCTTGTCATGCCCGGCGTTGGCCTTGTCATGTCCGACAGTGGCATTGTCACGGCCTTGTCATGCCCAACGATGGCCTTGCCATGCCCGACGTTGTCCTTGTCATGACCGAGAGTTGCCTTGTCATGACCTTATCATGCCCGACGCTGGTCTTGTCATGCCCGACCGTGGTCTCGCCATGTCCGAGAGTCGCATTGTCATTCCCGACGATAGCCTTGCCATGCCCGACGTTGGCCTTGTCATGCCCAAAGTTGGCCTTGCCATGCCCGACGTTGGCGTTGCCATGCTCGACGATGGCCTTGTCATGCTCGACGATGGCCTTGTCATGCCCGACGAATGGCCTTGCCACGCCCGACGCTGACCTTGCCATGCCCGATGATGGCCTTTTTTGCCCGACGATGGAACTGTTATGTCCGAGAGTAGCCTTGACATGCCCGGCGCTGGCCTTGTCATGCCCGACGATGGCCTAGCCATGCCCTACGTTGGCCTTTCCATGCCCGACGATGACCTTGCCATGCCCGACGATGGCCTTGTCATGCCCGACGATGGCCTTGCCATGTCCGAGAGTGGCCTTGCCATGTCCGAGAGTTGCCTTGTCATGTCCGACGATGGTCTTGCCATGCCCGAGAGTGGCCTTGCCATGCCCGGCGTTGGCCTTGTCATGCCAAACGCTGGCCTTGTCATGCCCGACGTTGGCCTTTCCATGCCTGATGATGGCCTTGTCATGCCCGACGTTGGCCTTGTCATGCCCGACGCTGGCCTTGCCATGCCCGATGATGGCCTTGTCATGTCCGATAGTGGCATTGTCATGGCCTTGTCATGCCCGACGATGGCCTTGCCATGCTCGACGCTGGCCTTGTCATGCGCGACGATGGCCTTTTCATGCCCGACGATGGCCTTATCATGCCCGACGCTGGCCTTGTCATGCTCGACGATGGCATTGTCATGCCTGACGATGGTAGTGTCATGTCCGAGAGTAGCCTTGACATGCTCGGCGCTGGCCTTGTCATGCCCGACGATGGCCTTGCCATGCCCTACGCAGGCCTTGCCATGCCAGACGATGGCCTTGTCATGCCCGACGATGGCCTTGTCATGCCCGACGATGGCGTTGCCATGTCCGAGAGTTCGTTGTCATGTCCGACGCTGACCTTGTCATGTCCGAGAGTGGCCTTGTCATGCCCAACGATGGCCTTGTCATGACCTTGTCATGCCCGACGATGGCATTGTCATGACCTTATCATGCCCGACGATGGCCTTGCCATGCCCGGCGTTGGCCTTATCATGTCCGAGAGCTACCTTGTCATGCCCGACGATGGCCTTGTCATGCCCAACGATGGCCTTGTCATGCCCGACGCTGGCCTTGTCTTGCCCGACGATGGCCTTCTCATGTCCGATAGTGGCATTGTCATGGCCTTGTCATGCCCGACGATGGCCTTGCCATGCCCGAGAGTTGGCTTGCCATGGCAGATGATGTCCTTGTCATGTCCGAGAGTTGCCTTGTCATGACCTTATCATGCCCGACGCTGGCCTTGTCATGCCCGACGCTAGCCTTGTTATGCCCGACGTTGGCCTTGCCATGCCCGACGATGGCCTTGTCATGTTTGACAATGGCATTGTCATGGCCTTGTCATGCCCGACGATGGCTTTGCCATGCCCGACGTTATCCTTGTCATGTCCAAGAGTTGCCTTGTCATGACCTTATCATGCCCGATGTTGGCCTTGTCATGCCCGGCGTTGGCCTTGTCATGTCCGACAGTGGCATTGTCACGGCCTTGTCATGCCCAACGATGGCCTTGTCATGCCCGACGATGATCTTACCATGCCCGACGATGGCTTTTCATGCCCGACGATGGCCTTGTCATGCGCGACAATGGCCTTGTCATGCCCGACGAATGGCCTTGCCATGCCCGACGCTGGCCTTGCCATGCCCGACGTTGGCCTTTTCATGCCCGACGATGGCCTTGCCATGCTCGACGAAGGCATTGTCATGCCCGACGATGGCAGTGTTATGTCCGAGAGTAGCCTTGACATGCCCGGCGCTGGCCTTGTCATGCCCGACGATGGCCTAGCCATGCCCTACGCTGGCCTTGCCATGACCGACGATGACCTTGTCATGCCCGACGATGGCTTTGTCATGCCCGACGATGGCCTTGCCATGTCCGAGAGTTGCCTTGTCATGTCCGACGATGGTCTTGCCATGTCCGAGAGTGGCCTTGCCATGCCAGGCGTTGGCCTTGTCATGGCAAACGGTGGCCTTGTCATGCCCGACGTTGGCCTTGCCATGCCTGATGATGGCCTTGTCATGCCCGACGTTGGCCTTGTCATGCCCGACGCTGGCCTTGCCATGCCCGACGATGGCCTTGTCATGTCCGACAGTGGCATTGTTATGGCCTTGTCATGCCCGACGATGGCCTTGCCATGCCCGACGCTGTCCTTGTCATGTCTGAGATTTGCCTTGTCATGACCTTATCATGCCCGATGTTGGTCTTCTCATGCCCGGCGATGGCCTCGCCATGTCCGAGAGTGGCATTGTCATTCCCGACGATGGCCTTGTCATGCCCGACGATGGCCTTGCCATGCCCGACGCTGGCCTTGTCATGCCCAAAGTTGGCCTTGCCATGCCCGACGATGGATTTTCATGCCCGACGATGGCCTTGTCATGCGCGACGATGGCCTTGTCATGCCCGATGAATGGCCTTGCCATGCCCGACACTGGCCTTGCCATGCCCGACAATGGCCTTTTCATGCCCGACGATGGCCTTGTCATGCCCGACGCTGGCCTTGTCATGCTCGACGATGGCATTGTCATGCCCGACGATGGTAGTGTCATGTCCGAGAGTAGCCTTGACATGCTCGGCGCTAGCCTTGTCATGCCCGACGATGGCCTTGCCAAGCCCTACGCAGGCCTTAACATGCCCGACGATGGCCTTGTCATGCCCGACGATGGCCTTGTAATACCCGACGATGGCGTTGCCATGTCCGAGAGTTCCTTGTCATGTCCGACGATGGTCTTGCCATGTCCGAGAGTGGCCTTGTCATGCCCGACGCTGACCATGTCATGTCCGAGAGTGGCCTTGTCATGCCCAACGATGGCCTTGTCATGACCTTGTCATGTCCGACGATGGCATTGTCATGACCTTGTCATGCCCGACGATGGCCTTGCCATGCCCGGCGCTGGCCTTATCATGTCCGAGAGCTGCCTTGTCATGCCCGACGATGGCCTTGTCATGCCCGACGATGGCCTTGTTATGCCCGACGCTGGCCTTGTCATGCCCGACGCTGGCCTTGCCATGCCCGACGATGGCCTTCTCATGTCTGATAGTGGCATTGTCATGGCCTTGTCATGCCCGACGATGGCCTTGCCATGCCCGAGAGTTGCCTTGCCAACGCAGATGATGTCCCTGTCATGTCCGAGATTTACCTTGTCATGACCTTATCATGCCGGACGCTGGCCATGTCATGCCCGACGCTGGCCTTGCCATGCCCGACGATGGCCTTCTCATGTCTGACAATGGCATTGTTATGGCCTTGTCATGCCCGACGATGGCCTTGCCATGTCCGACGATGGCCTTGCCATGGCCGACGTTGCCCTTGTCATGTCCGAGAGTTGCCTTATCATGACCTTATCATGCCCGATGTTGGCCTTGTCATTCCAGGCGTTGGCCTTGTCATGTCCGACAGTGGTATTGTCATGGCCTTGTCATGCCCAACGATGGCCTTGCCATGCCCGACGTTGTCCTTGTCATGACCGAGAGTTGCCTTGTCATGACCTTATCATGCCCGACGCTGGTCTTGTCATGCCCTTGATCTCCTGAATTCCCTTGATCTTCTCAA
This sequence comes from Fagopyrum homotropicum, assembly GCA_033239125.1. Taxonomy (NCBI): domain Eukaryota; kingdom Viridiplantae; phylum Streptophyta; class Magnoliopsida; order Caryophyllales; family Polygonaceae; genus Fagopyrum; species Fagopyrum homotropicum. Next base: position 92,879,302 of record BSWB01000004.1, on the reverse strand, counting down.
GAATTCCCTTATGAGTCACTAGTTTGGGGGTGGTAAGGTGTTGCCACCTTATGAGTCACCCCATACTTAGCCAAAAGTGCCCCAAAATTCCTATTGGTGAAATGCTTCCCTCCATCACTAATGATCACCCCTAGTGTTCCAAACCTAGAGAAGATCATTCGGTTGAAGAACCGCACAACAACCTTGGCATCATTTGTCGGAGAGGCGATTGATCCACCCATCTCGAAACATAATCAACCGCCAATAGGATGTAGAGGTTGCCACATGAAGAAGGGAATGGTCCCATGAAGTCCACACCCCACACATCAAATATCTCCACTTCTTGTATGTTGTTCAAGGTCATCTCATTCCTTCTTGAGATGTTGCCCGTCCTTTGGCAAGCATCACAAGCTACCACAAAGCTTTGCACATCCTTGAACAAACTCGACCAAAAGAAACCCGATTGGAATACTTTCGCACATGTCTTGTGTGAGCTAGCATGCCCTCCACATGGCAAGGAGTGACAATGGCGGATCACACTCTCCACCTCATCCTCCGGTATGCATCTTCTAAACATTCCATCCGGTCCTCTCTTGAACAAAAGTGGTTCACTCCAATAGTAGTGCCTCACATCTTTGAAGAACTTCTTTCTTTGAGCATATGTCAATCCGGGAGGCACTTCCTCACACAAGATATTTCACAATGTCGGCATACCATGGTTCACTTCCTCTAGACACTTGGAACAAGCACTCCTCCACCATTTGCAATTGCTCATCCCGGAATGAGTCATCAATCGGGATGTCATCTCTTTCAAGCTCCAATAGTGGGAGTCTACTAAGGTGATCCGCTACGGAGTTCTCGGGTCCCTTCTTGTTCCGGATTTCCAAATCAAACTCTTGAAGAAGAAGGATCCACCGAATCAACCTAGGCTTTGCATCCTTCTTGGTAAGGAGATAACGGATCGCAGCATGATCCGTATACACTATGACCTTCGCTCCAACAAGAAATGAGCGGAACTTCTCGAATGCATACACCACCGCTAGTAACTCCTTCTCGGTGGTAACATAATTGAGTTGGGCATCATCTAGCGTCTTGCTAGCATAATAGATGGCATGTGTGCACCCATCTTTCCTTTGCCCCAAAACAGCCCCAATGGCCACGTCACTTGCATTACACATGATCTCAAACGGTAAACTCCAATCCGGAGGTTGCATGATAGGTGCGGAGATCAAGGCGTTCTTCAACCTACAAAAAGCTTCAAGGCAATCCTTGGAGAAAACAAACTCAACATCCTTCATTAGTAGGTTAGTAAGAGGCTTAGAAATTTTAGAGAAGTCTTTAATAAACCTCCGGTTGAAACCGGCATGCCCTAAGAAACTCCTTACCCCTTTCACCGAGGTAGGTGGTGGCAACTTCTCTATCGTCTCAATCTTGGCCCTATCAACCTCAATGCCACGGTTAGACACCAAGTGTCCTAACACAATACCTTCACTTACCATGAAGTGGCATTTTTCCCAATTCAAGACAAGATTTGTCTCCTCACATCTCTTAAGCACTAATGACAAGTTAGCCAAGCAATTATCAAAGGAAGAACCATCAACAGAGAAATCATCCATAAACACTTCCATGATGTTTTCAATGTATTCCGAAAAGATAGCCATCATACACCTTTGGAAGGTGGCGGGTGCATTACACAACCCAAATGGCATTCTCCTATTTGCAAAAGTTCCCCATGGACATGTAAAGGTGGTTTTCTCTTGGTCATCGGGGTGGATAGGGATTTGGAAGAATCCGCTATACCCATCTAGGTAGCAAAAGTGAGAATGTTGAGCTAACCTCTCTAGCATTTGGTAAATGAAAGGAAGAGGGAAGTGATCTTTACTAGAGGCCATGTTCAATTTCCTATAGTCAATGCACATCCTCCATCCGTAACCGTCCTAGTTGGGATTAGTTCATTGTTCTCATTAGTCACTACGGTCATCCCACCCTTCTTAGGAACTACATGAACGGGACTAACCCACTTACTATCCGAGATAGGGTAGATAATTCCCGCATCTAGCAACTTAATGATCTCTTTCTTAACCACCTCTTTCATTATAGGATTCAATCTTCTTTGATGTTCAATAGAGGGTTTATGGTCATCTTCCATCAATATCTTATGCATGCACAAAGAGGGCTTAATGCCAACTAAATCATCAATAGTATAGCCAATGGCTTTCCAATGCAATCTTAGCTCATGCAATAACTTAGCAAGTTCATCATCATTCAAGCATGCATTCACAATCACCGGGTATGTAGAATTATCACCAAGGAAAGCATACTTTAAATGAGAGGGGAGGGGTTTGAGTTCAAGTTTAGGAGAACCTTTGTCGAGTGGAGACGATCCAAATAATGTTGGATGAGATGAATCCAAAGCAAATGAAGACCCTCCAAGGCTCCTTGAAGCTTGATCATCAATGAGGGCTGCCTCTAGGGGAACCACTGTTGGATCCACGGTTGGCTTCACATCCACGGCCGTGGAAGGTGCCAAGCTTGCACGTTGGAGCTTTCCAGAGAGTTCTACGGTCGTGGAACACATTCCACACCCGTGGAACTTACAGATGTTCAGCATGCATTCGTGAACCTCAAATTCAGCCCTTGTCTCCTTTTCTAGTACTTCCAAGGCCTTGATCTCTTCATTACAAGCCTCCTCAACACCTTACTCCATCAAACTTAAGGTACGAACCTTCTCCAAGGGGTCCTTGATCAAGATCGAGCTCACAACTTCTCTAGACTCCTCTTGCTCGACAATGTTGAACACATCTTCATCAAGGGTTGGCCCTTTCATCATTGTGGACAATTTGAACTTGATGTTCTCCTCTCCAATGTTGAAAGAGAGAACTCCATTCTTGCAATCCACTAGGCATCCGGAAGTGGCTAGGAAAGGTCTTCCTAAGATGATGGGAACGGGATTGTCCGCCGGGATGTCCAAAACAACGAAGTCTATGGGCACATAGAACTTCCCTAGTTGCACCGGAATGTCTTCCAAGATCCCAACCGGGTGAGTAATAGAGCGGTCCGCCATGTAAAGGGTCATCTTGACCGGTTTAGGCTCTCCTAGCCGAACCTTGTTGCAAAGTGCAAGCGGTATGATGCTCACACTTGCCCCAAGATCACAAAGGGCTTCATATTTCACATCTCCCACTTCAATTGGGACACAAAAGGAACCCGGATCTCTTAGCTTAGGAGGCATCTCCTCCTTCATTGTTGGGATCAATTCCGAGGACCTCTTTGTCATTCGTATCTCCCCATACTCCTCCAACTTCCTTTTGTTGGAGAGTATCTCCTTCAAGAACTTGCCATATGCCGGCATACCTAAGATAGCATCCATGAACGGAATATTAATATGCAATTTAGACATAAGTTCAAGGAATTTACCAAAGTGATTGTCCAAGCGAGCTCTTGCTCGTGATTGTGGGAACGGTAGTGGTGGTTTGTATGGAGGCGGTGCCACATAAGTTGGCTCAACATCCTTGCTCTTGCCTCCATCTTCTTGCAATATCTCTTCTTCTACCACTACTTGTTTTCCCTTAGCATTCTCCTTGGGCAAAGGATCCTTCATACTCAACCCACTCCTCGTTGTAATGGCCAACACTTGGCCTCTCGGGTTGTCATTGGTCCTTCCGGGAAGCTTTCCCGGATCTCTATGGGCTTCACCCGCCTTTTGGAACACTTGTGCTTCCAACACCTTTTGAGCCTTTGAAATGGAAGTCACCGTGCTTTCAAGACCACTCAACCTTCCAAGCAATTGCTCAAACATCATTTCGGTCCTATCCTTTGGAGGTTGAGTAAATCCGGGTGGAGGTTCTTGTGAAGCTTTTGGTGGTGGAGCTGCGCTTGTGGAAGCGGGAGGGTTCAAGGCTCCATCCGGGTTAGAGTAGGAAAACCCGGGATGGTTATGGTTGGGCCGGTAATAATTGAATTGTCGGTTGTTGTTGAAGTTCCTTGGGCCTTGAGAGTTGTTGTAGTTGGCCTTGCCATGCCCGACGTTGGCGTTGCCATGCCCGACGATGGCTTTTCATGCCCGACGATGGCCTTGTCATGCGCGACAATGGCCTTGTCATGCCCGACGAATGGCCTTGCCATGCCCGACGCTGGCCTTGCCATGCCCGACGATAGCCTTTTCATGCCCGACGATGGCCTTGCCATGCTCGACGAAGGCATTGTCATGCCCGACGATGGCAGTGTTATGTCCGAGAGTAGCCTTGACATGCCCGGCGCTGGACTTGTCATGCCCGACGATGGCCTAGCCATGCCCTACGCTGGCCTTGCCATGCCCGACGATGACCTTGTCATGCCCGACGATTGCCTTGTCATGCCCGACGATGGCCTTGCCATGTCCGAGAGTTGCCTTGTCATGTCCGACGATGGTCTTGCCATGTCCGAGAGTGGCCTTGCCATGCCAGGCGTTGGCCTTGTCATGCCAAATGGTGGCCTTGTCATGCCCGACGTTGGCCTTGCCATGCCTGATGATGGCCTTGTCATGCCCAACGCTGGCCTTGTCATGCCCGACGCTGGCCTTGCCATGCCCGACGATGGCCTTGTCATGTCCGACAGTGGCATTGTTATGGCCTTGTCATGCCCGACGATGGCCTTGCCATGCCCGACGCTGTCCTTGGCATGTCCGAGAGTTGCCTTGTCATGACCTTATCATGCCCGATGTTGGTCTTGTCATGCCCGGCGATGGCCTCGCCCTGTCCGAGAGTGGCATTGTCATTCCTGACGATGGCCTTGTCATGCCCGACGATGGTCTTGCCATGCCCGACGCTGGCCTTGTCATGCCCAAAGTTGGCCTTGCCATGCCCGACGATGGCTTTTCATGCCCGACGATGGCCTTGTCATGCGCGACGATGGCCTTGTCATGCCCGATGAATGGCCTTGCCATGCCCGACACTGGCCTTCCCATGCCCGACAATGGCCTTTTCATGCCCGACGATGGCCTTGTCATGCCCGACGCTGGCCTTGTCATGCTCGACGATGGCATTGTCATGCCCAACGATGGTAGTGTCATGTCCGAGAGTAGCCTTGACATGCTCGGCGTTGGCCTTGTCATGCCCGACGATGGTCTTGCCATGCCCTACGCAGGCCTTGCCATGCCCGACGATGGCCTTGTCATGCCCGACGATGGCCTTGTCATGCCCGACGATGGCGTTGCCATGTCCGAGAGTTCCTTGTCATGTCCGACGATGGTCTTGCCACGTCCGAGAGTGGCCTTGTCATGCCCGACTCTGACCTTGTCATGTCCGAGAGTGGCCTTGTCATGCCCAACGATGGCCTTGTCATGACCTTGTCATGCCCGACGATGGCATTGTCATGACCTTATCATGCCCGACGATGGCCTTGCCATGCCCGGCGCTGGCCTTATCATGTCCGAGAGCTACCTTGTCATGCCCGACGATGGCCTTGTCATGCCCAACGATGGCCTTGTCATGCCCGACGCTGGCCTTGTCTTGCCCGACGATGGTCTTCTCATGTCCGATAGTGGCATTGTCATGGCCTTGTCATGCCCGACGATGGCCTTGCCATGCCCGAGAGTTGGCTTGCCATGGCAGATGATGTCCTTGTCATGTCCGAGAGTTGCCTTGTCATGACCTTATCATGCCCGACGCTGGCCTTGTCATGCCCGACGCTGGCCTTGTCATTCCCGACGCTGGCCTTGCCATGCCCGACGATGGCCTTGTCATGTCTGACAATGGCATTGTCATGGCCTTGTCATGCCCGACGATGGCCTTGCCATGCCCGACGTTGTCCTTGTCATGTCCGAGAGTTGCCTTTTCATGACCTTATCATGCCCGATGTTGGCCTTGTCATGCCCGGCGTTGGCCTTGTCATGTCCGACAGTGGCATTGTCACGGCCTTGTCATGCCCAACGATGGCCTTGCCATGCCCGACGCTGTCCTTGTCATGACCGAGAGTTTCCTTGTCATGACCTTATCATGCCCGACACTGGTCTTGTCATGCCCGATCATGGCCTCGTCATGTCCGAGAGTCGCATTGTCATTCCCGACGATGGCCTTGTCATGCGCGACGATGGCCTTGTCATGCCCGACGATGGCCTTGCCATGCCCGACACTAGCCTTGCCATGCCCGACGACGGCCTTTTCATGCCCGACGATGGCCTTGTCATCCCCGACGCTGGACTTGTCATGCTCGACGATGGCATTGTCATGCCCGACGATGGTAGTATCATGACCGAGAGTAGCCTTGACATGCACGGCGTTGGCCTTGTCATGCCCGACGATGGCCTTGCCATGCCCTACGCAGACCTTGCCATGGCCGACGATGGCCTTGTCATGCCCGACGATGGCCTTGTCATGCCTGACAATGGCCTTGTCATGCCCGACGATGGCCTTGCCATGTCCGAGAATTCCTTGTCATGTCCGACGATGGTCTTGCCATGTCCGAGAGTGGCCTTGTCATGCCCGACGCTGACCTTGTCGTGTCCGAGAGTGGCCTTTTCATGCCCAACGATGGCCTTGTCATGACCTTGTCATGCCCGACGATGGTATTGTCATGACCTTGTCATGCCCGGCGCTGGCCTGATCATGTCCGAGAGTTGCCTTGTCATGCCCGACGATGGCCTTGTCATGCCCGACGATGGCCTTGTCATGCCCGACGATGGCCTTGTCATGCCCGACGCTGGCCTTGTCATGACCGACGTTTGCCTTGCCATGCCCGACGATGGCCTTCTCATGTCCGATAGTGGCATTGTCATGGCCTTGTCATGCCCGACGATGGCCTTGCCATGCCCGACGATGGCCTTGCCATGGCCGACGTTGTCCTTGTCATGTCCGAGAGTTGCCTTGTCATGACCTTATCATGCCCGATGTTGGCCTTGTCATGCCCGGCGTTGGCCTTGTCATGTCCGACAGTGATATTGTCACAGCCTTGTCATGCCCAACGATGGCCTTGCCATGCCCGACGCTGTCCTTGTCATGACCGAGAGTTGCCTTGTCATGACCTTATCATGCCCGACGCTGGTCTTGTCATGCCCGACCGTGGGCTCGCCATGTCCGAGAGTCGCATGGTCACTCCCGACGATAGCCTTGCCATGCCCGACGCTGGCCTTGTCATGCCCAAAGTTGGCCTTGCCATGCCCGACGTTGGCGTTGCCATGCCCAACGATGGCTTTTCATGCCCGACGATGGCCTTGTCATGCGCAACGATGGCCTTGTCATGCCCGACGAATGGCCTTGCATGCCCGACGCTGACCTTGCCATGCCCGACGATGGCCTTTTCATGCCCGACGATGGCAGTGTTATGTCCGAGAGTAGCCTTGACATGCCCGGCGCTGGCCTTGTCATGCCCGACGATGGCCTAGCCATGCCCTACGTTGGCCTTGCCATGCCCGACGATGACCTTATCATGCCCGACGATGGCCTTGTCATGCCCGACGATGGCCTTGCCATGTCCGAGAGTTGCCTTGTCATGTCCGACGATGGTCTTGCCATGCCCGAGAGTGGCCTTGCCATGCCCGGCGTTGGCCTTGTCATGCCAAACGCTGGCCTTGTCATGCCTGACGTTGGCCTTGCCATGCCTGACGATGGCCTTGTCATGCCCGACGTTGGCCTTGTCATGCCCGACGCTGGCCTTGCCATGCCCGATGATGGCCTTGTCATGTCCGACAGTGGCATTGTCATGGCCTTGTCATGCCCGACGATGGCCTTGCCATGCCCGACGCTGGCCTTGTCATGCGCGACGATGGCCTTTTCATGCCCGACGATGGCCTTGTCATGCCCGACGCTGGCCTTGTCATGCTCGACGATGGCATTGTCATGCCCGACGCTGGTAGTGCCATGTCCGAGAGTAGCCTTGACATGCTTGGCGCTGGCCTTGTCATGCCCGACGATGGCCTTGCCATGCCCTACGCAGGTCTTGCCATGCCCGACGATGGCCTTGTCATGCCCGACGATGGCCTTGTCATGCCCGACGATGGCGTTGCCATGTCCGAGAGTTCCTTGTCATGTCCGACGATGGTCTTGCCACGTCCGAGAGTGGCCTTGTCATGCCCGACTCTGACCTTGTCATGTCCGAGAGTGGCCTTGTCATGCCCAACGATGGCCTTGTCATGACCTTGTCATGCCCGACGATGGCATTGTCATGACCTTATCATGCCCGACGATGGCCTTGCCATGCCCGGCGCTGGCCTTATCATGTCCGAGAGCTACCTTGTCATGCCCGACGATGGCCTTGTCATGCCCAACGATGGCCTTGTCATGCCCGACGCTGGCCTTGTCTTGCCCGACGATGGTCTTCTCATGTCCGATAGTGGCATTGTCATGGCCTTGTCATGCCCGACGATGGCCTTGCCATGCCCGAGAGTTGGCTTGCCATGGCAGATGATGTCCTTGTCATGTCCGAGAGTTGCCTTGTCATGACCTTATCATGCCCGACGCTGGCCTTGTCATGCCCGACGCTGGCCTTGTCATTCCCGACGCTGGCCTTGCCATGCCCGACGATGGCCTTGTCATGTCTGACAATGGCATTGTCATGGCCTTGTCATGCCCGACGATGGCCTTGCCATGCCCGACGTTGTCCTTGTCATGTCCGAGAGTTGCCTTTTCATGACCTTATCATGCCCGATGTTGGCCTTGTCATGCCCGGCGTTGGCCTTGTCATGTCCGACAGTGGCATTGTCACGGCCTTGTCATGCCCAACGATGGCCTTGCCATGCCCGACGCTGTCCTTGTCATGACCGAGAGTTTCCTTGTCATGACCTTATCATGCCCGACACTGGTCTTGTCATGCCCGATCATGGCCTCGTCATGTCCGAGAGTCGCATTGTCATTCCCGACGATGGCCTTGTCATGCGCGACGATGGCCTTGTCATGCCCGACGATGGCCTTGCCATGCCCGACACTAGCCTTGCCATGCCCGACGACGGCCTTTTCATGCCCGACGATGGCCTTGTCATCCCGGACGCTGGACTTGTCATGCTCGACGATGGCATTGTCATGCCCGACGATGGTAGTGTCATGACCGAGAGTAGCCTTGACATGCACGGCGTTGGCCTTGTCATGCCCGACGATGGCCTTGCCATGCCCTACGCAGACCTTGCCATGCCCGACGATGGCCTTGTCATGCCCGACGATGGCCTTGTCATGCCTGACAATGGCCTTGTCATGCCCGACGATGGCCTTGCCATGTCCGAGAATTCCTTGTCATGTCCGACGATGGTCTTGCCATGTCCGAGAGTGGCCTTGTCATGCCCGACGCTGACCTTATCATGTCCGAGAGTGGCCTTTTCATGCCCAACGATGGCCTTGTCATGACCTTGTCATGCCCGACGATGGTATTGTCATGACCTTGTCATGCCCGGCGCTGGCCTGATCATGTCCGAGAGTTGCCTTGTCATGCCCGACGATGGCCTTGTCATGCCCGACGATGGCCTTGTCATGCCCGACGATGGCCTTGTCATGCCCGACGCTGGCCTTGTCATGCCCGACGTTTGCCTTGCCATGCCCGACGATGGCCTTCTCATGTCCGATAGTGGCATTGTCATGGCCTTGTCATGCCCGACGATGGCCTTGCCATGCCCGACGATGGCCTTGCCATGGCCGACGTTGTCCTTGTCATGTCCGAGAGTTGCCTTGTCATGACCTTATCATGCCCGATGTTGGCCTTGTTATGCCCGGCGTTGGCCTTGTCATGTCCGACAGTGGTATTGTCACAGCCTTGTCATGCCCAACGATGGCCTTGCCATGCCCGACGCTGTCCTTGTCATGCGCGACGATGGCCTTTTCATGCCCGACGATGGCCTTGTCATGCCCGACGCTGGCCTTGTCATGCTCGACGATGGCATTGTCATGCCCGACGCTGGTAGTGCCATGTCCGAGAGTAGCCTTGACATGCTTGGCGCTGGCCTTGTCATGCCCGACGATGGCCTTGCCATGCCCTACGCAGGCCTTGCCATGCCCGACGATGGCCTTGTCATGCCCGACGATGGCCTTGTCATGCCCGACGATGGCGTTGCCATGTCCGAGAGTTCCTTGTCATGTCCGACGATGGTCTTGCCACGTCCGAGAGTGGCCTTGTCATGCCCGACTCTGACCTTGTCATGTCAGAGAGTGGCCTTGTCATGCCCAACGATGGCCTTGTCATGACCTTGTCATGCCCGACGATGGCATTGTCATGACCTTATCATGCCCGACGATGGCCTTGCCATGCCCGGCGCTGGCCTTATCATGTCCGAGAGCTACCTTGTCATGCCCGACGATGGCCTTGTCATGCCCAACGATGGCCTTGTCATGCCCGACGCTGGCCTTGTCTTGCCCGACGATGGTCTTCTCATGTCCGATAGTGGCATTGTCATGGCCTTGTCATGCCCGACGATGGCCTTGCCATGCCAGAGAGTTGGCTTGCCATGGCAGATGATGTCCTTGTCATGTCCGAGAGTTGCCTTGTCATGACCTTATCATGCCCGACGCTGGCCTTGTCATGCCCGACGCTGGCCTTGTCATTCCCGACGCTGGCCTTGCCATGCCCGACGATGGCCTTGTCATGTCTGACAATGGCATTGTCATGGCCTTGTCATGCCCGACGATGGCCTTGCCATGCCCGACGTTGTCCTTGTCATGTCCGAGAGTTGCCTTTTCATGACCTTATCATGCCCGATGTTGGCCTTGTCATGCCCGGCGTTGGCCTTGTCATGTCCGACAGTGGCATTGTCACGGCCTTGTCATGCCCAACGATGGCCTTGCCATCCCCGACGCTGTCCTTGTCATGACCGAGAGTTTCCTTGTCATGACCTTATCATGCCCGACACTGGTCTTGTCATGCCCGATCATGGCCTCGTCATGTCCGAGAGTCGCATTGTCATTCCCGACGATGGCCTTGTCATGCGCGACGATGGCCTTGTCATGCCCGACGATGGCCTTGCCATGCCCGACACTAGCCTTGCCATGCCCGACAATGGCCTTTTCATGCCCGACGATGGCCTTGTCATCCCCGACGCTGGACTTGTCATGCTCGACGATGGCATTGTCATGCCCGACGATGGTAGTGTCATGACCGAGAGTAGCCTTGACATGCACGGCGTTGGCCTTGTCATGCCCGACGATGGCCTTGTCATGCCCTACGCAGACCTTGCCATGCCCGACGATGGCCTTGTCATGCCCGACGATGGCCTTGTCATGCCCGACAATGGCGTTGTCATGCCCGACGATGGCCTTGCCATGTCCGAGAATTCCTTGTCATGTCCGACGATGGTCTTGCCATGTCCGAGAGTGGCCTTGTCATGCCCGACGCTGACCTTGTCATGTCCGAGAGTGGCCTTTTCATGCCCAACGATGGCCTTGTCATGACCTTGTCATGCCCGACGATGGTATTGTCATGACCTTGTCATGCCCGGCGCTGGCCTGATCATGTCCGAGAGTTGCCTTGTCATGCCCGACGATGGCCTTGTCATGCCCGACGATGGCCTTGTCATGCCCGACGATGGCCTTGTCATGCCCGACGCTGGCCTTGTCATGCCCGACGTTTGCCTTGCCATGCCCGACGATGGCCTTCTCATGTCCGATAGTGGCATTGTCATGGCCTTGTCATGCCCGACGATGGCCTTGCCATGCCCGAGAGTTGCCTTGCCATGGCAGATGATGTCCTTGTCATGTCCGAGAGTTGCCTTGTCATGACCTTATCATGCCCGACGCTGGCCTTGTCATGCCCGACGATGGCCTAGCTATGCCATACACTGGCCTTGCCATGCCCGACGATGACCTTGTCATGCCCGACGATGGCCTTGCCATGTCCGAGAGTTGCCTTGTCATGTCCGACGATGGTCTTGCCATGTCCGAGAGTGGCCTTGCCATGCCCGACGTTGGCCTTGTCATGCCAAACGCTGGCCTTGTCATGCCCGACGTTGGCCTTGCCATGCCTGACGATGGCCTTGTCATGCCCGACGCTGGCCTTGTCATGCCCGACGCTGGCCTTGCCATGCCCGACGATGGCCTTGTCATGTCCGACAGTGGCATTGTCATGGCCTTGTCATGCCCGACGATGGCCTTGCCATGCCCGACGTTGTCCTTGTTATGTCCGAGAGTTGCCTTGTCATGACCTTATCATGCCCGATGCTGGTCTTGTCATGCCCGACGCTGGCCTCACCATGTCCGAGAGTGGCATTGTCATTCCCTACGATGGCCTTGTCATGCCCGACGAGGGCCTTGCCATGCCCGACGCTGGCCTTGTCATGCCCAAAGTTGGCCTTGCCATGCCCGACGATGGCTTTTCATGCCCGACGATGGCCTTGTCATGCGCGACGATAGCTTTGGCATGCCCGACGATGGCGTTGCCATGTCCGAGAGTTCATTGTCATGTCCGACGATGGTCTTGCCATGTCCGAGAGTGGCCTTGTCATGCCCGACGCTGACCTTGTCATGTCCGAGAGTGGCCTTGTCATGCCCAACGATGGCCTTGTCATGACCTTGTCATGCCCGACGATGGCATTGTCATGACCTTGTCATGCCCGACGATGGCCTTGCCATGCCCGGCGCTGGCCTTATCATGTCCGAGAGCTGCCTTGTCATGCCCGACGATGGCCTTGTCATGCCCAAAGATGGCCTTGTCATGCCCGACGTTGGCCTTGTCATGCCCGACGCTGGCCTTGCCATGCCCGACGATGGCCTTCTCATGTCCGATAGTGGGATTGTCATGTCCTTGTCATGCCTTACGATGGCCTTGCCATGCCCGAGAGTTGCCTTGCCATGGCAGATGATGTCCTTGTCATGTCCGAGATTTACCTTGTCATGACCTTATCATGCCGGACGCTGGCCATGTCATGCCCGACGCTGGCCTTGCCATGCCCGACGATGGCCTTCTCATGTCCGACAATGGCATTGTCATGGCCTTGTCAGGCCCGACGATGGCCTTGCCATGCCCGACGATGGCCTTGCCATGGCCGACGTTGTCCTTGTCATGTCCGATAGTTGCCTTGTCATGACCTTATCATGCCCGATGTTGGCCTTGTCATGCCCGGCGATGGCCTTGTCTTGTCCGACAGTGGTATTGTCACGGCCTTGTCATGCCCAACGATGGCCTTGCCATGCCCGACGTTGTCCTTGTCATGACCGAGAGTTGCCTTGTCATGACCTTATCATGCCCGACGCTGGTCTTGTCATGCCTGACCGTGGCCTCGCCATGTCCGAGAGTCGCATTGTCATTCCCGACGATAGCCTTGCCATGCCCGACGTTGGCCTGGTCATGCCCAAAGTTGGCCTTTCCAAGCCCGATGTTGGCGTTTCCATGCCCAACGATGGCTTTTCATGCCCGACGATGGCCTTGTCATGCGCGACGATGGACTTGTCATGCCCGACGAATGGCCGTGCCACGCCCGACGCTGACCTTGCCATGCCCGACGATGGCCTTTTCATGCCCGACGATGGCAACGTTATGTCCGAGAGTAGCCTTGACATGCCCGGCGCTGGCCTTGTCATGCCCGACGATGGCCTAGCCATGCCCTACGTTGGCCTTGCCATGCCCGACGATGACCTTGTCATGCCCGACGATGGCCTTGTCATGCCCGACGATGGCCTTGCCATGTCCGAGAGTTGCCTTGTCATGTCCGACGATGGTCTTGCCATGCCCGAGAGTGGCCTTGCCATGCCCGGCGTTGGCCTTGTCATGCCAAAGGCTGGCCTTGTCATGCCCGACGTTGGCCTTGCCATGCCTGACGATGGCCTTGTCATGCCCGACGTTGGCCTTGTCATGCCCGACGTTGGCCTTGCCATGCCCAATGATGGCCTTGTCATGTCCGACAGTGGCATTGTCATGGCCTTGTCATGCCCGACGATGGCCTTGCCATGCCCGACGCTGGCCTTGTCATGCGCGACGATGGCCTTTTCATGCCCGACGATGGCCTTATCATGCCCGACGCTGGCCTTGTCATGCTCGACGATGGCATTGTCATGCCCGACGATGGTAGTTTCATGTCCGAGAGTAGCCTTGACATGCTCGACGCTGGCCTTGTCATGCCCGACGATGCCCTTGCCATGCCCTACGCAGGCCTTGCCATGCCAGACGATGGCCTTGTCATGCCCGACGATGGCCTTGTCATGCCCGACGATGGCGTTGCCATGTCCGAGAATTCCTTGTCATGTCCGACGATGGTCTTGCCATGTCCGAGAGTGGCCTTGTCATGCCCGACGCTGACCTTGTCATGTCCGAAAGTGGCCTTGTCATGCCCAACGATGGCCTTGTCATGACCTTGTCATGCCCGACGATGGCATTGTCATGACCTTATCATGCCCGACGATGGCCTTTCCATGCCCGGCGCTGCCCTTATCATGTCGGAGAGCTACCTTGTCATGCCCGACGATGGCCTTGTCATGCCCAACGATGGCCTTGTCATGCCCGACGCTGGCCTTGTCTTGCCCGACGAAGGCCTTCTCATGTCCGATAGTGGCATTGTCATGGCCTTGTCATGCCCGACGATGGCCTTGCCATGCCCGAGAGTTGGCTTGCCATGGCAGATGATGTCCTTGTCATGTCCGAGAGTTGCCTTGTCATGACGTTATCATGCCCGACGTTGGCCTTGTCATGCCCGACGCTGGCCTTGTCATACCCGACGTTGGCCTTGCCATGCCCGACGATGGCCTTGTCATGTCTGACAATGGCATTGTCATGGCCTTGTCATGCCCGACGATGGCCTTGCCATGCCCGACGTTGTCCTTGTCATGTCCGAGAGTTGCCTTGTCATGACCTTATCATGCCCGATGTTGGCCTTGTCATGCCCGGCGTTGGCCTTGTCATGTCCGACAGTGGCATTGTCACGGCCTTGTCATGCCCAACGATGGCCTTGCCATGCCCGACGCTGTCCTTGTCATGATCGAGAGTTGCCTTGTCATGACCTTATCATGCCCGACGGTGGTCTTGTCATGCCCGACCGTGGCCTCGCCATGTCCGAGAGTCGCATTGTCATTCCCGACGATAGCCTTGCCATGCCCGACGTTGGCCTTGTCATGCCCAAAGTTGGCCTTGCCATGCCCGACGTTGGCGTTGCCATGCCCAACGATGGCTTTTCATGCCCGACGATGGCCTTGTCATGCGCGACGATGGCCTTGTCATGCCCGACGAATGGCCTTGCCACGCCCGACGCTGACCTTTTCATGCCCGACGATGGCCTTTTCATGCCCGACGATGGCAGTGTTATGTCTGAGAGTAGCCTTGACATGCCCGGCGCTAGCCTTGTCATGCCCGACGATGGCCTAGCCATGCCCTACGTTGGCCTTTCCATGCCCGACGATGACCTTGTCATGCCCGACGATGGCCTTGTCATGCCCGACGATGGCCTTGCCATGTCCGAGAGTTGCCTTGTCATGTCCGACGATGGTCTTGCCATGCCCGAGAGTGGCCTTGCCATGCCCGGCGTTGGCCTTGTCATGCCAAACGCTGGCCTTGTCATGCCCGACGTTGGCCTTGCCATGCCTGACGATGGCCTTGTCATGCCCGACGTTGGCCTTGTCATGCCCGACGCTGGCCTTGCCATGCCCGATGATGGCCTTGTCATGTCCGATAGTGGCATTTTCATGGCCTTGTCATGCCCGACGATGGCCTTGCCATGCCCGACGCTGGCCTTGTCATGCGCGACGATGGCCTTTTCATGCCCGACGATGGCATTATCATGCCCGACGCTGGCCTTGTCATGCTCGACGATGACATTGTCATGCCCGACGATGGTAGTGTCATGTCCGAGAGTAGCCTTGACATGCTCGGCGCTGGCCTAGTCATGCCCGACGATGGCCTTGCCATGCCCTACGCAGGCCTTGCCATGCCAGACGATGGCCTTGTCATGCCCGACGATGGCCTTGTCATGCCCGACGATGGCGTTGCCATGTCCGAGAGTTCCTTGTCATGTCCGACGATGGTCTTGCCATGTCCGAGAGTGGCCTTGTCATGCCCGACGCTGACCTTGTCATGTCCGAGAGTGGCCTTGTCATGCCCAACGATGGCCTTGTCATGACCTTGTCATGCCCGACGATGGCATTGTCATGACCTTATCATGCCCGACGATGGCCTTGCCATGCCCGGCGCTGGCCTTATCATTTCCGAGAGCTACCTTGTCATGCCCGACGATGGCCTTGTCATGCCCAACGATGGCCTTGTCATGCCCGACGCTGGCCTTGTCTTGCCCGACGATGGCCTTCTCACGTCCGATAGTGGCATTGTCATGGCCTTGTCATGCCCGACGATGG
Source organism: Fagopyrum homotropicum (assembly GCA_033239125.1). NCBI lineage: Eukaryota > Viridiplantae > Streptophyta > Magnoliopsida > Caryophyllales > Polygonaceae > Fagopyrum > Fagopyrum homotropicum. The sequence continues at coordinate 92,863,100 of BSWB01000004.1, read as the reverse complement.
CCTTGCCATGCCCGAGAGTTGCCTTGTCATGACCTTATCATGCCCGACGCTGGCCTTGTCATGCCCGACGCTAGCCTTGTCATGCCCGACGCTGGCCTTGCCATGCCCGACAATGGCCTTGTCATGCCCGACGATGGCCTTGTAATACCCGACGATGGTGTTGCCATGTCCGAGAGTTCCTTGTCATGTCCGACGATGGTCTTGCCATGCCCGAGAGTTGGCTTGCCATGGCAGATGATGTCCTTGTCATGTCCGAGAGTTGCCTTGTCATGACGTTATCATGCCCGACGCTGGCCTTGTCATGCCCGACGCTGGCCTTGTCATACCCGACGTTGGCCTTGCCATGCCCGACGATGGCCTTGTCATGTCTGACAATGGCATTGTCATGGCCTTGTCATGCCCGACGATGGCCTTGCCATGCCCGACGTTGTCCTTGTCATGTCCGAGAGTTGCCTTGTCATGACCTTATCATGCCCGATGTTGGCCTTGTCATGCCCGGCGTTGGCCTTGTCATGTCCGACAGTGGCATTGTCACGGCCTTGTCATGCCCAACGATGGCCTTGCCATGCCCGACGCTGTCCTTGTCATGATCGAGAGTTGCCTTGTCATGACCTTATCATGCCCGACGGTGGTCTTGTCATGCCCGACCGTGGCCTCGCCATGTCCGAGAGTCGCATTGTCATTCCCGACGATAGCCTTGCCATGCCCGACGTTGGCCTTGTCATGCCCAAAGTTGGCCTTGCCATGCCCGACGTTGGCGTTGCCATGCCCAACGATGGCTTTTCATGCCCGACGATGGCATTGTCATGCGCGACGATGGCCTTGTCATGCCCGACGAATGGCCTTGCCACGCCCGACGCTGACCTTGTCATGCCCGACGATGGCCTTTTCATGCCCGACGATGGCAGTGTTATGTCCGAGAGTAGCCTTGACATGCCCGGCGCTAGCCTTGTCATGCCCGACGATGGCCTAGCCATGCCCTACGTTGGCCTTTCCATGCCCGACGATGACCTTGTCATGCCCGACGATGGCCTTGTCATGCCCGACGATGGCCTTGCCATGTCCGAGAGTTGCCTTGTCATGTCCGACGATGGTCTTGCCATGCCCGAGAGTGGCCTTGCCATGCCCGGCGTTGGCCTTGTCATGCAAAACGCTGGCCTTGTCATGCCCGACGTTGGCCTTGCCATGCCTGACGATGGCCTTGTCATGCCCGACGTTGGCCTTGTCATGCCCGACGCTGGCCTTGCCATGCCCGATGATGGCCTTGTCATGTCCGATAGTGGCATTGTCATGGCCTTGTCATGCCCGACGATGGCCTTGCCATGCCCGACGCTGGCCTTGTCATGCGCGACGATGGCCTTTTCATGCCCGACGATGGCATTATCATGCCCGACGCTGGCCTTGTCATGCTCGACGATGGCATTGTCATGCCCGACGATGGTAGTGTCATGTCCGAGAGTAGCCTTGACATGCTCGGCGCTGGCCTAGTCATGCCCGACGATGGCCTTGCCATGCCCTACGCAGGCCTTGCCATGCCAGACGATGGCCTTGTCATGCCCGACGATGGCCTTGTCATGCCCGACGATGGCGTTGCCATGTCCGAGAGTTCCTTGTCATGTCCGACGATGGTCTTGCCATGTCCGAGAGTGGCCTTGTCATGCCCGACGCTGACCTTGTCATGTCCGAGAGTGGCCTTGTCATGCCCAACGATGGCCTTGTCATGACCTTGTCATGCCCGACGATGGCATTGTCATGACCTTATCATGCCCGACGATGGCCTTGCCATGCCCGGCGCTGGCCTTATCATGTCCGAGAGCTACCTTGTCATGCCCGACGATGGTCTTGTCATGCCCAACGATGGCCTTGTCATGCCCGACGCTGGCCTTGTCTTGCCCGGCGATGGCCTTCTCACGTCCGATAGTGGCATTGTCATGGCCTTTTCATGCCCGACGATGGCCTTGCCATGCCCGAGAGTTGCCTTGTCATGACCTTATCATGCCCGACGCTGGCCTTGTCATGCCCGACGCTAGCCTTGTCATGCCCGACGCTGGCCTTGCCATGCCTAACGATGGCCTTGTCATGTCTGACAATGGCATTGTCATGGCCTTGTCATGCCCGACGATGGCCTTGCCATGCCCGACGTTATCCTTGTCATGTCCGAGAGTTGCCTTGTCATGACCTTATCATGCCCGATGTTGGCCTTGTCATGCCCGGCGTTGGCCTTGTCATGTCCGACAGTGGCATTGTCACGGCCTTGTCATGCCCAACGATGGCCTTGTCATGCCCGACGATGACCTTACCATGCCCGACGATGGCTTTTCATGCCCGACGATGGCCTTGTCATGCGCGACAATGGCCTTGTCATGCCCGACGAATGGCCTTGCCATGCCCGACGCTGGCCTTGCCATGCCCGACGATGGCCTTTTCATGCCCGACGATGGCCTTGCCATGCTCGACGAAGGCATTGTCATGCCCGACGATGGCAGTGTTATGTCCGAGAGTAGCCTTGACATGCCAGGCGCTGGCCTTGTCATGCCCGACGATGGCCTAGCCATGCCCTACGTTGGCCTTGCCATGACCGACGATGACCTTGTCATGCCCGACGATGGCCTTGTCATGCCCGACGATGGCCTTGCCATGTCCGAGAGTTGCCTTGTCATGTCCGACGATGGTGTGGCCATGTCCGAGAGTGGCCTTGCCATGCCAGGCGTTGGCCTTGTCATGCCAAACGGTGGCCTTGTCATGCCCGACGTTGGCCTTGCCATGCCTATGATGGCCTTGTCATGCCCGACGCTGGCCTTGTCATGCCCGACATTGGCCTTGCCATACCCGACGATGGCCTTGTCATGTCCGACAGTGGCATTGTTATGGCCTTGTCATGCCCGACGATGGCCTTGCCATGCCCGACGCTGTCCTTGTCATGTCCGAGAGTTGCCTTGTCATGACCTTATTATGCCCGATGTTGGTCTTGTCATGCCCGGCGATGGCCTCGCCATGTCCGAGAGTGGCATTGTCATTCCCGACGATGGCCTTGTCATGCCCGACGATGGCCTTGCCATGCCCGACGCTGGCCTTGTCATGCCCAAAGTTGGCCTTGCCATGCCCGACGATGGCTTTTCATGCCCGACGATGGCCATGTCATGCGCGACGATGGCCTTGTCATGCCCGATGAATGGCCTTGCCATGCCCGACACTTGCCTTGCCATGCCCGACAATGGCCTTTTCATGCCCGACGATGGCCTTGTCATGCTCGACGATGGCATTGTCATGCCCGACGATGGTAGTGTCATGTCCGAGAGTAGCCTTGACATGCTCGGCGCTGGCCTTCTCATGCCCGACGATGGCCTTGCCAAGCCCTACGCAGGCCTTGCCATGCCCGACAATGGCCTTGTCATGCCCGACGATGGCCTTGTAATACCCGACGATGGTGTTGCCATGTCCGAGAGTTCCTTGTCATGTCCGACGATGGTCTTGCCATATCCGAGAGTGGCCTTGTCATGCCCGACGCTGACCTTGTCATGTCCGAGAGTGGCCTTGTCATGCCCAACGATGGCCTTGTCATGACCTTGTCATGCCCGACGATGGCATTGTCATGACCTTGTCATGCTCGACGATGGCCTTGCCATGCCCGGCGCTGGCCTTATCATGTCCGAGAGCTGCCTTGTCATGCCCGACGATGGCCTTGTCATGCCCGACGATGGCCTTGTCATGCCCGACGCTGGCCTTGTCATGCCCGACGCTGGCCTTGCCATGCCCGACGATGGCCTTCTCATGTCCGATAGTGGCATTGTCATGGCCTTGTCATGCCCGACGATGGCCTTGCCATGCCCGAGAGTTGCCTTGCCAACGCAGATGATGTCCTTGTCATGTCCGAGATTTACCTTGTCATGACCTTATCATGCCGGACGCTGGCCATGTCATGCCCGACGCTGGCCTTGCCATGCCCGACGATGGCCTTCTCATGTCTGACAATGGCATTGTTATGGCCTTGTCATGCCCGACGATGGCCTTGCCATGCCCGACGATGGCCTTGCCATGGCCGACGTTGTCCTTGTCATGTCCGAGAGTTGCCTTGTCATGACCTTATCATGCCCGATGTTGGCCTTGTCATGCCCGGCGTTGGCCTTGTCATGTCCGACAGTGGTATTGTCACAGCCTTGTCATGCCCAACGATAGCCTTGCCATGCCCGACGCTGTCCTTGTCATGACCGAGAGTTGCCTTGTCATGACCTTATCATGCCCGACGCTGGTCTTGTCATGCCCGACCGTGGCCTCGCCATGTCCGAGAGTCTCATGGTCATTCCCGACGATAGCCTTGCCATGCCCGACGCTGGCCTTGTCATGCCCAAAGTTGGCCTTGCCAAGCCCGACGTTGGCGTTGCCATGCCCAACGATGGCTTTTCATGCCCGACGATGGCCTTGTCATGCGCGACGATGGCCTTGTCATGCCCGACGAATGGCCTTGCATGCCCGACGCTGACCTTACCATGCCCGACGATGGCCTTTTCATGCCCGACGATGGCAGTGTTATGTCCGAGAGTAGCCTTGACATGCCCGGCGCTGGCCTTGTCATGCCCGACGATGGCCTAGCCATGCCCTACGTTGGCCTTGCCATGCCCGACGATGACCTTATCATGCCCGACGATGGCCTTGTCATGCCCGACGATGGCCTTGCCATGTCCGAGAGTTGCCTTGTCATGTCCGACGATGGTCTTGCCATGCCCGAGAGTGGCCTTGCCATGCCCGGCGTTGGCCTTGTCATGCCAAACGCTGGCCTTGTCATGCCCGACGTTGGCCTTGCCATGCCTGACGATGGCCTTGTCATGCCCGACGTTGGCCTTGTCATGCCCGACGCTGGCCTTGCCATGCCCGATGATGGCCTTGTCATGTCCGACAGTGGCATTGTCATGGCCTTGTCATGCCCGACGATGGCCTTGCCATGCCCGACGCTAGCCTTGTCATGCGCGACGATGGCGTTTTCATGCCAGACGATGGCCTTGTCATGCCCGACGCTGGCCTTGTCATGCTCGACGATGGCATTGTGATGCCCGACGCTGGTAGTGCCATGTCCGAGAGTAGCCTTGACATGCTTGGCGCTGGCCTTGTCATGCCCGACGATGGCCTTGCCATGCCCTACGCAGGCCTTGCCATGCCCGACGATGGCCTTGTCATGTCCGACGATGGTCTTGCCACGTCCGAGAGTGGCCTTGTCATGCCCGACTCTGACCTTGTCATGTCCGAGAGTGGCCTTGTCATGCCCAACGATGGCCTTGTCATGACCTTGTCATGCCCGACGATGGCATTGTCATGACCTTATCATGCCCGACGATGGCCTTGCCATGCCCGGCGCTGGCCTTATCATGTCCGAGAGCTACCTTGTCATGCCCGATGATGGCCTTGTCATGCCCAACGATGGCGTTGTCATGCCCGACGCTGGCCTTGTCTTGCCCGACGATGGTCTTCTCATGTCCGATAGTGGCATTGTTATGGCCTTGTCATGCCCGACGATGGCCTTGCCATGCCCGAGAGTTGGCTTGCCATGGCAGATGATGTCCTTGTCATGTCCGAGAGTTGCCTTGTCATGACCTTATCATGCCCGACGCTGGCCTTGTCATGCCCGACGCTGGCCTTGTCATTCCCGACGCTGGCCTTGCCATGCCCGACGATGGCCTTGTCATGTCTGACAATGGCATTGTCATGGCCTTTTCATGCCCGACGATGGCCTTGCCATGCCCGACGTTGTCCTTGTCATGTCCGAGAGTTGCCTTTTCATGACCTTATCATGCCCGATGTTGGCCTTGTCATGCCCGGCGTTGGCCTTGTCATGTCCGACAGTGGCATTGTCACGGCCTTGTCATGCCCAACGATGGCCTTGCCATGCCCGACGCTGTCCTTGTCATGACCGAGAGTTTCCTTGTCATGACCTTATCATGCCCGACACTGGTCTTGTCATGCCCGATCATGGCCTCGTCATGTCCGAGAGTCGCATTGTCATTCCCGACGATGGCCTTGTCATGCGCGACGATGGCCTTGTCATGCCCGACGATGGCCTTGCCATGCCCGACGATGGCCTTCTCATGTCCGATAGTGGCATTGTCATGGCCTTGTCATGCCCGACGATGGCCTTGCCATGCCCGAGAGTTGGCTTGCCATGGCAGATGATGTCCTTGTCATGTCCGAGAGTTGCCTTGTCATGACCTTATCATGCCCGACGCTTGCCTTGTCATGCCCGACGCTGGCCTTGTCATACCCGACGTTGGCCTTGCCATGCCCGACGATGGCCTTTTCATGTCTGACAATGGCATTGTCATGCCCGACGATGGCCTTGTCATGCGCGACGATGGCCTTGTCATGCCCGACGAATGGCCTTGCATGCCCGACGCTGACCTTACCATGCCCGACGATGGCCTTTTCATGCCCGACGATGGCAGTGTTATGTCCGAGAGTAGCCTTGACATGCCCGGCGCTGGCCTTGTCATGCCCGACGATGGCCTAGCCATGCCCTACGTTGGCCTTGCCATGCCCGACGATGACCTTATCATGCCCGACGATGGCCTTGTCATGCCCGACGATGGCCTTGCCATGTCCGAGAGTTGCCTTGTCATGTCCGACGATGGTCTTGCCATGCCCGAGAGTGGCCTTGCCATGCCCGGCGTTGGCCTTGTCATGCCAAACGCTGGCCTTGTCATGCCCGACGTTGGCCTTGCCATGCCTGACGATGGCCTTGTCATGCCCGACGTTGGCCTTGTCATGCCCGACGCTGGCCTTGCCATGCCCGATGATGGCCTTGTCATGTCCGACAGTGGCATTGTCATGGCCTTGTCATGCCCGACGATGGCCTTGCCATGCCCGACGCTGGCCTTGTCATGCGCGACGATGGCCTTTTCATGCCCGACGATGGCCTTATCATGCCCGACGCTGGCCTTGTCATGCTCGACGATGGCATTGTCATGCCCGACGATGGTAGTTTCATGTCCGAGAGTAGCCTTGACATGCTCGACGCTGGCCTTGTCATGCCCGACGATGCCCTTGCCATGCCCTACGCAGGCCTTGCCATGCCAGACGATGGTCTTGTCATGCCCGACGATGGCCTTGTCATGCCCGACGATGGCGTTGCCATGTCCGAGAATTCCTTGTCATGTCCGACGATGGTCTTGCCATGTCCGAGAGTGGCCTTGTCATGCCCGACGCTGACCTTGTCATGTCCGAAAGTAGCCTTGTCATGCCCAACGATGGCCTTGTCATGACCTTGTCATGCCCGACGATGGCCTTGTCATGCCCAACGATGGCCTTGTCATGCCCGACGCTGGCCTTGTCTTGCCCGACGATGGCCTTCTCATGTCCGATAGTGGCATTGTCATGGCCTTGTCATGCCCGACGATGGCCTTGCCATGCCCGAGAGTTGGCTTGCCATGGCAGATGATGTCCTTGTCATGTCCGAGAGTTGCCTTGTCATGACCTTATCATGCCCGACGCTGGCCTTGTCATGCCCGACGCTGGCCTTGTCATACCCGACGTTGGCCTTGCCATGCCCGACGATGGCCTTGTCATGTCTGACAATGGCATTGTCATGGCCTTGTCATGCCCGACGATGGCGTTGCCATGTCCGAGAGTTCCTTGTCATGTCCGACGATGGTCTTGCCATGTCCGAGAGTGGCCTTGTCATGCCCGATGCTGACCTTGTCATGTCCGAAAGTGGCCTTGTTCTGCCCAACGATGGCCTTGTCATGATCTTGTCATGCCCGACGATGGCATTGTCATGACCTTATCATGCCCGACGATGGCCTTGCCATGCCCGGCGCTGGCCTTATCATGTCGGAGAGCTACCTTGTCATGCCCGACGATGGCCTTGTCATGCCCAACGATGGCCTTGTCATGCCCGACGCTGGCCTTGTCTTGCCCGACGATGGCCTTCTCATGTCCGATAGTGGCATTGTCATGGCCTTGTCATGCGCGACGATGGCCTTGCCATGCCCGAGAGTTGGCTTGCCATGGCAGATGATGTCCTTGTCATGTCTGAGAGTTGCCTTGTCATGACCTTATCATGCCCGACGCTGGCCTTGTCATGCCCGACGCTGGCCTTGTCATACCCGACGTTGGCCTTGCCATGCCCGACGATGGCCTTTTCATGTCTGACAATGGCATTGTCATGGCCTTGTCATGCCCAACGATGGCCTTGCCATGCCCGACGTTGTCCTTGTCATGTCCGAGAGTTGCCTTGTCATGACCTTATCATGCCCGATGTTGGCCTTGTCATGCCCGGCGTTGGCCTTGTCATGTCCGACAGTGGCATTGTCACGGCCTTGTCATGCCCAACGATGGCCTTGCCATGCCCGACGCTGTCCTTGTCATGATCGAGAGTTGCCTTGTCATGACCTTATCATGCCCGACGCTGGTCTTGTCATGCCCGACCGTGGCCTCGCCATGTCCGAGAGTCGCATTGTCATTCCTGACGATAGCCTTGCCATGCCCGACGTTGGCCTTGTCATGCCCAAAGTTGGCCTTGCCATGCCCGACGTTGGCGTTGCCATGCCCAATGATGGCTTTTCATGCCCGACGATGGCCTTGTCATGCGCGACGATGGCCTTGTCATGCCCGACGAATGGCCTTGCCACGCCCGACGCTGACCTTGTAATGCCCGACGATGGCCTTTTCATGCCCGACGATGGCAGTGTTATGTCCGAGAGTAGCCTTGACATGCCCGGCGCTAGCCTTGTCATGCCCGACGATGGCCTAGCCATGCCCTACGTTGGCCTTTCCATGCCCGACGATGACCTTGTCATGCCCGACGATGGCCTTGTCATGCCCGACGATGGCCTTGCCATGTCCGAGAGTTGCCTTGTCATGTCCGACGATGGTCTTGCCATGCCCGAGAGTGGCCTTGCCATGCCCGGCGTTGGCCTTGTCATGCCAAACGCTGGCCTTGTCATGCCCGACGTTGGCCTTGCCATGCCTGACGATGGCCTTGTCATGCCCGACGTTGGCCTTGTCATGCCCGACGCTGGCCTTGCCATGCCCGATGATGGCCTTGTCATGTCCGATAGTGGCATTGTCATGGCCTTGTCATGCCCGACGATGGCCTTGCCATGCCCGACGCTGGCCTTGTCATGCGCGACGATGGCCTTTTCATGCCCGACGATGGCCTTATCATGCCCGACGCTGGCCTTGTCATGCTCGACGATGGCATTGTCATGCCCGACGATGGTAGTGTCATATCCGAGAGTAGCCTTGACATGCTCGGCGCTGGCCTTGTCATGCCCGACGATGGCCTTGCCATGCCCTACGCAGGCCTTGCCATGCCAGACGATGGCCTTGTCATGCCCGACGATGGCCTTGTCATGCCCGACGATGGCGTTGCCATATCCGAGAGTTCCTTGTCATGTCCGACGATGGTCTTGCCATGTCCGAGAGTGGCCTTGTCATGCCCGACGCTGACCTTGTCATGTCCGAGAGTGGCCTTGTCATGTCCGAGAGTGGCCTTGTCATGCCCAACGATGGCCTTGTCATGACCTTGTCATGCCCGACGATGGCATTGTCATGACCTTATCATGCCCGACGATGGCCTTGCCATGCCCGGCGCTGGCCTTATCATGTCCGAGAGCTACCTTGTCATGCCCGACGATGGCCTTGTCATGCCCAACGATGGCCTTGTCATGCCCGACGCTGGCCTTGTCTTGCCCGACGATGGCCTTCTCACGTCCGATAGTGGCATTGTCATGGCCTTGTCATGCCCGACGATGGCCTTGCCATGCCCGAGAGTTGCCTTGTCATGACCTTATCATGCCCGACGCTGGCCTTGTCATGCCCGACGCTAGCCTTGTCATGCCCGACGCTGGCCTTGCCATGCCTAACGATGGCCTTGTCATGTCTGACAATGGCATTGTCATGGCCTTGTCATGCCCGACGATGGCCTTGCCATGCCCGACGTTATCCTTGTCATGTCCGAGAGTTGCCTTGTCATGACCTTATCATGCCCGATGTTGGCCTTGTCATGCCCGGCGTTGGCCTTGTCATGTCCGACAGTGGCATTGTCACGGCCTTGTCATGCCCAACGATGGCCTTGTCATGCCCGACGATGACCTTACCATGCCCGACGATGGCTTTTCATGCCCGACGATGGCCTTGTCATGCGCGACAATGGCCTTGTCATGCCCGACGAATGGCCTTGCCATGCCCGACGCTGGCCTTGCCATGCCCGACGATGGCCTTTTCATGCCCGACGATGGCCTTGCCATGCTCGTCGAAGGCATTGTCATGCCCGACGATGGCCTTGCCATGCTCGTCGAAGGCATTGTCATGCCCGACGATGGCAGTGTTATGTCCGAGAGTAGCCTTGACATGCCAGGCGCTGGCCTTGTCATGCCCGACGATGGCCTAGCCATGCCCTACGCTGGCCTTGCCATGACCGACGATGACCTTGTCATGCCCGACGATGGCCTTGTCATGCCCGACGATGGCCTTGCCATGTCCGAGAGTTGCCTTGTCATGTCCGACGATGGTCTGGCCATGTCCGAGAGTGGCCTTGCCATGCCAGGCATTGGCCTTGTCATGCCAAACGGTGGCCTTGTCATGCCCGACGTTGGCCTTGCCATGCCTATGATGGCCTTGTCATGCCCGACGCTGGCCTTGTCATGCCCGACGTTGGCCTTGCCATACCCGACGATGGCCTTGTCATGTCCGACAGTGGCATTGTTATGGCCTTGTCATGCCCGACGATGGCCTTGCCATGCCCGACGCTGTCCTTGTCATGTCCGAGAGTTGCCTTGTTATGACCTTATTATGCCCGATGTTGGTCTTGTCATGCCCGGCGATGGCCTCGCCATGTCCGAGAGTGGCATTGTCATTCCCGACGATGGCCTTGTCATGCCCGACGATGGCCTTGCCATGCCCGACGCTGGCCTTGTCATGCCCAAAGTTGGCCTTGCCATGCCCGACGATGGCTTTTCATGCCCGACGATGGCCTTGTCATGCGCGACGATGGCCTTGTCATGCCCGATGAATGGCCTTGCCATGCCCGACACTGGCCTTGCCATGCCCGACAATGGCCTTTTCATGCCCGACGATGGCCTTGTCATGCCCGACGCTGGCCTTGTCATGCTCGACGATGGCATTGTCATGCCCGACGATGGTAGTGTCATGTCCGAGAGTAGCCTTGACATGCTCGGCGCTGGCCTTGTCATGCCCGACGATGGCCTTGCCAAGCCCTACGCAGGCCTTGCCATGCCCGACGATGGCCTTGTCATGCCCGACGATGGCCTTGTAATGCCCGACGATGGCGTTGCCATGTCCGAGAGTTCCTTGTCATGTCCGACGATGGTCTTGCCATGTCCGAGAGTGGCCTTGTCATGCCCGACGCTGACCTTGTCATGTCCGAGAGTGGCCTTGTCATGCCCAACGATGGCCTTGTCATGACCTTGTCATGCCCGACGATGGCATTGTCATGACCTTGTCATGCCCGACGATGGCCTTGCCATGCCCGGCGCTGGCCTTATCATGTCCGAGAGCTGCGTTGTCATGCCCGACGATGGCCTTGTCATGCCCGACGATGGCCTTGTCATTCCCGACGCTGGCCTTGTCATGCCCGACGCTGGCCTTGCCATGCCCGACGATGGCCTTCTCATGTCCGATAGTGGCATTGTCATGGCCTTGTCATGCCCGACGATGGCCTTGCCATGCCCGAGAGTTGCCTTGCCAACGCAGATGATGTCCTTGTCATGTCCGAGATTTACCTTGTCATGACCTTATCATGCCGGACGCTGGCCATGTCATGCCCGACGCTGGCCTTGCCATGCCCGACGATGGCCTTCTCATGTCTGACAATGGCATTGTTATGGCCTTGTCATGCCCGACGATGGCCTTGCCATGCCCGACGATGGCCTTGCCATGGCCGACGTTGTCCTTGTCATGTCCGAGAGTTGCCTTGTCATGACCTTATCATGCCCGATGTTGGCCTTGTCATGCCCGGCGTTGGCCTTGTCATGTCCGACAGTGGTATTGTCACGGCCTTGTCATGCCCAACGATGGCCTTGCCATGCCCGACGTGTCCTTGTCATGACCGAGAGTTGCCTTGTCATGACCTTATCATGCCCGACGCTGGTCTAGTCATGCCCGACCGTGGCCTCGCCATGTCCGAGAGTCGCATGGTCATTCCCGACGATAGCCTTGCCATGCCCGACGCTGGCCTTGTCATGCCCAAAGTTGGCCTTGCCATGCCCGACGTTGGCGTTGCCATGCCCAACGATGGGTTTTCTTGCCCGACGATGGCCTTGTCATGCGCGACGATGGCCTTGTCATGCCCAACGAATGGCCTTGCCATGCCCGACGTTGACCTTGCCATGCCCGACGATGGCCTTTTCATGCCCGATGATGGCCTTGTCATGTCCGACAGTGGTATTGTCACGGCCTTGTCATGCCCAACGATGGCCTTGCCATGCCCGACGTTGTACTTGTCATGACCGAGAGTTGCCTTTTCATGACCTTATCATGCCCGACGCTGGTCTTGTCATGCCTGACCGTGGCCTCGCCATGTCCGAGAGTCGCATTGTCATTCCCGACGATAGCCTTGCCATGCCCGACGTTGGCCTTGTCATGCCCAAAGTTGGCCTTGCCATGCCCGACGTTGGCGTTGCCATGCCCAACGATGGCTTTTCATGCCCGACGATAGCCTTGTCATGCGCGACGATGGCCTTGTCATGCCCGACGAATGGCCTTGCCACGCCCGACGCTGACCTTGCCATGCCCGACGATGGTCTTTTCATGCCCGACGATGGCAGTGTTATGTCCGAGAGTAGCCTTGACATGCCCGGCGCTGGCCTTGTCATGCCCGACGATGGCCTAGCCATGCCCTACGTTGGCCTTGCCATGCCCGACGATGACCTTGTCATGCCCGACGATGGCCTTGTCATGCCCGACGATGGCCTTGCCATGTCCGAGAGTTGCCTTGTCATCTCCGACGATGGTCTTGCCATGCCCGAGAGTGGCCTTGCCATGCCCGGCGTTGGCCTTGTCATGCCAAAGGCTGGCCTTGTCATGCCCGACGTTGGCCTTGCCATGCCCGACGCTGGCCTTGTCATGCCCGACGTTGGCCTTGCCATGCCCAATGATGGCCTTGTCATGTCCGACAGTGGCATTGTCATGGCCTTGTCATGCCCGACGATGGCCTTGCCATGCCCGACGCTGGCCTTGTCATGCGCGACGATGGCCTTTTCATGCCCGACGATGGCCTTATCATGCCCGACGCTGGCCTTGTCATGCTCGACGATGGCATTGTCATGCCCGACGATGGTAGTGTCATGTCCAAGAGTAGCCTTGACATGCTCGGCGCTGGCCTTGTCATGCCCGACGATGGCCTTGCCATGCCCTACGCAGGCCTTGCCATGCCAGACAATGGCCTTGTCATGCCCGACGATGGCCTTGTCATGCCCGACGATGGCGTTGCCATGTCCGAGAGTTCCTTGTCATGTCCGACGATGGTCTTGCCATGTCCGAGAGTGGCCTTGTCATGGCCGACGCTGACCTTGTCATGTCCGAAAGTGGCCTTGTCATGCCCAACGATGGCCTTGTCATGATCTTGTCATGCCCGACGATGGCATTGTCATGACCTTATCATGCCCGACGATGGCCTTGCCATGCCCGGCGCTGGCCTTATCATGTCGGAGAGCTACCTTGTCATGCCCGACGATGGCCTTGTCATCCCCAACGATGGCCTTGTCATGCCCGACGCTGGCCTTGTCTTGCCCGACGATGGCCTTCTCATGTCCGATAGTGGCATTGTCATGGCCTTGTCATGCCCGACGATGGCCTTGCCATGCCCGAGAGTTGGCTTGCCATGGAAGATGATGTCCTTGTCATGTCCGAGAGTTGCCTTGTCATGACCTTATCATGCCCGACGCTGGCCTTGTCATGCCCGACGCTGGCCTTGTCATGCCCGACGCTGGCCTTGTCATGCCCGACGCTAGCCTTGCCATGCCCGACGATGGCCTTGTCATGTCTGACAATGGCATTGTCATGGCCTTGTCATGCCCGACAATGGCCTTGCCATGCCCGACATTGTCCTTGTCATGTCCGAGAGTTGCCTTGTCATGACCTTATCATGCCCGATGTTGGCCTTGTCATGCCCGGCGTTGGCCTTGTCATGTCCGACAGTGGCATTGTCACGGCCTTGTCATGCCCAACGATGGCCTTGCCATGCCGGACGCTATCCTTGTCATGACCGAGAGTTGCCTTGTCATGACCTTATCATGCCCGACGCTGGTCTTGTCATGCCCGACCGTGGCCTCGCCATGTCCGAGAGTCGCATTGTCATTCCCGACGATAGCCTTGCCATGCCCGACGTTGGCCTTGTCATGCCCAAAGTTGGCCTTGCCATGCCCGACGTTGGCGTTGCCATGCCCAACGATGGTTGTTCATGCCCGACGATGGCCTTGTCATGCTCGACGATGGCCTTGTCATGCCCGACGTTGTCCTTGTCATGTCCGAGAGTTGCCTTGTCATGACCTTATCATGCCCGATGTTGGCCTTGTCATGCCCGGCGTTGGCCTTGTCATGTCCGACAGTGGCATTGTCACGGCCTTGTCATGCCCAACGATGGCCTTGCCATGCCCGACGCTCTCCTTGTCATGACCGAGAGTTTCCTTGTCATGACCTTATCATGCCCGACACTGGTCTTGTCATGCCCGATCATGGCCTCGTCATGTCCGTGAGTCGCATTGTCATTCCCGACGATGGCCTTGTCATGCCCGACGATGGCCTTGCCATGCCCGACGCTGGCCTTGTCATGCCCAAAGTTGGCCTTGCCATGCCCGACGTTGGCGTTGCCATGCCCGACGATGGCTTTTCATGCGCGACGATGGCCTTGTCATGCGCGACGATGGCCTTGTCATGCCCGACGATGGCCTTGCCATGCCCGACACTGGCCTCGCCATGCCCGACGATGGCCTTTTCATGCCCGACGATGGCCTTGTCATCCCCGACGTTGGCCTTGTCATGCTCGACGATGGCATTGTCATGCCCGTCGATGGTAGTGTCATGTCCGAGAGTAGCCTTGACATGCACGGCGTTGGCCTTGTCATGCCCGACGATGGCCTTGCCATGCCCTACGCAGGCCTTGCCATGCCCGACGATGGCCTTGTCATGCCGTACGATGGCCTTGTCATGCCCGACGATGGCCTTGTCATACCCGACGATGGCCTTGTCATGCCCGACGATGGCCTTGCCATGTCCGAGAATTCCTTGTCAGGTCCGACGATGGTCTTGCCATGTTCGAGAGTGGCCTTGTCATGCCCGACGCTGACCTTGTCATGTCCGAGAGTGGCCTTTTCATGCCCAACGATGGCCTTGTCATGACCTTGTCATCCCCGACGATGGCATTGTCATGACCTTGTCATGCGCGACGATGGCCTTGCCATGCCCGGCGCTGGCCTTATCATGTCCGAGAGCTGCCTTGTCATGCCCGACGATGGCCTTGTCATGCCAAAGGCTGGCCTTGTCATGCCCGACGTTGGCCTTGCCATGCCCGACGCTGGCCTTGTCATGCCCGACGTTGGCGTTGCCATGCCCAATGATGGCCTTGTCATGTCCGACAGTGGCATTGTCATGGCCTTGTCATGCCCGACGATGGCCTTGCCATGCCCGACGCTGGCCTTGTCATGCGCGACGATGGCCTTTTCATGCCCGACGATGGCCTTATCATGCCCGACGCTGGCCTTGTCATGCTCGACGATGGCATTGTCATGCCCGACGATGGTAGTGTCATGTCCAAGAGTAGCCTTGACATGCTCGGCGCTGGCCTTGTCATGCCCGACGATGGCCTTGCCATGCCCTACGCAGGCCTTGCCATGCCAGACAATGGCCTTGTCATGCCCGACGATGGCCTTGTCATGCCCGACGATGGCGTTGCCATGTCCGAGAGTTCCTTGTCATGTCCGACGATGGTCTTGCCATGTCCGAGAGTGGCCTTGTCATGCCCGACGCTGACCTTGTCATGTCCGAAAGTGGCCTTGTCATGCCCAACGATGGCCTTGTCATGATCTTGTCATGCCCGACGATGGCATTGTCATGACCTTATCATGCCCGACGATGGCCTTGCCATGCCCGGCGCTGGCCTTATCATGTCGGAGAGCTACCTTGTCATGCCCGACGATGGCCTTGTCATCCCCAACGATGGCCTTGTCATGCCCGACGCTGGCCTTGTCTTGCCCGACGATGGCCTTCCCATGTCCGATAGTGGCATTGTCATGGCCTTGTCATGCCCGACGATGGCCTTGCCATGCCCGAGAGTTGGCTTGCCATGGCAGATGATGTCCTTGTCATGTCCGAGAGTTGCCTTGTCATGACCTTATCATGCCCGACGCTGGCCTTGTCATGCCCGACGCTGGCCTTGTCATGCCCGACGTTGGCCTTGTCATGCCCGACGCTAGCCTTGCCATGCCCAACGATGGCCTTGTCATGTCTGACAATGGCATTGTCATGGCCTTGTCATGCCCGACGATGGCCTTGCCATGCCCGACGTTGTCCTTGTCATGTCCGAGAGTTGCCTTGTCATGACCTTATCATGCCCGATGTTGGCCTTGTCATGCCCGGCGTTGGCCTTGTCATGTCCGACAGTGGCATTGTCACGGCCTTGTCATGCCCAACGATGGCCTTGCCATGCCGGACGCTATCCTTGTCATGACCGAGAGTTGCCTTGTCATGACCTTATCATGCCCGACGCTGGTCTTGTCATGCCCGACCGTGGCCTCGCCATGTCCGAGAGTCGCATTGTCATTCCCGACGATAGCCTTGCCATGCCCGACGTTGGCCTTGTCATGCCCAAAGTTGGCCTTGCCATGCCCGACGTTGGCGTTGCCATGCCCAACGATGGCTTTTCATGCCCGACGATGGCCTTGTCATGCTCGACGATGGCCTTGTCATGCCCGACGTTGTCCTTGTCATGTCCGAGAGTTGCCTTGTCATGACCTTATCATGCCCGATGTTGGCCTTGTCATGCCCGACGTTGGCCTTGTCATGTCCGACAGTGGCATTGTCACGGCCTTGTCAAGCCCAACGATGGCCTTGCCATGCCCGACGCTCTCCTTGTCATGACCGAGAGTTTCCTTGTCATGACCTTATCATGCCCGACACTGGTCTTGTCATGCCCGATCATGGCCTCGTCATGTCCGAGAGTCGCATTGTCATTCCCGACGATGGCCTTGTCATGCCCGACGATGGCCTTGCCATGCCCGACGCTGGCCTTGTCATGCCCAAAGTTGGCCTTGCCATGCCCGACGTTGGCGGTTCCATGCCCGACGATGGCTTTTCATGCGCGACGATGGCCTTGTCATGCGCGACGATGGCTTTGTCATGCCCGACGATGGCCTTGCCATGCCCGACACTGGCCTTGCCATGCCCGACGATGGCCTTTTCATGCCCGACGATGGCCTTGTCATCCCCGACGCTGGCCTTGTCATGCTCGACGATGGCATTGTCATGCCCGACGATGGTAGTGTCATGTCCGAGAGTAGCCTTGACATGCACGGCGTTGGCCTTGTCATGCCCGACGATGGCCTTGCCATGCCCTACGCAGGCCTTGCCATGCCCGACGATGGCCTTGTCATGCCCGACGATGGCCTTGTCATGCCTGACGATGGCCTTGTCATACCCGACGATGGCCTTGTCGTGCCCGACGATGGCCTTGCCATGTCCGAGAATTCCTTGTCAGGTCCGACGATGGTCTTGCCATGCTCGAGAGTGGCCTTGTCATGCCCGACGCTGACCTTGTCATGTCCGAGAGTGGCCTTTTCATGCCCAACGATGGCCTTGTCATGACCTTGTCATGCCCGACGATGGCATTGTCATGACCTTGTCATGCCCGACGATGGCCTTGCCATGCCCGGCGCTGGCCTTATCATGTCAGAGAGCTGCCTTGTCATGCCCGACGATGGCCTTGTCATGCCCGACGATGGCCTTGTCATGCCCGACGCTGGCCTTGTCATGCCCGACGATGGCCTTGCCATGCCCGACGTTATCCTTGTCATGTCCGAGAGTTGCCTTGTCATGACCTTATCATGCCCGATGTTGGCCTTGTCATGCCCGGCGTTGGCCTTGTCATGTCCGAACGTGGCATTGTCACGGCCTTGTCATGCCCAACGATGGCCTTGTCATGCCCGACGATGACCTTACCATGCCCGACGATGGCTTTTCATGCCCGACGATGGCCTTGTCATGCGCGACAATGGCCTTGTCATGCCCGACGAATGGCCTTGCCATGCCCGACGCTGGCCTTGCCATGCCCGACGATGGCCTTTTCATGCCCGACGATGGCCTTGCCATGCTCGACGAAGGCATTGTCATGCCCGACGATGGCAGTGTTATGTCCGAGAGTAGCCTTGACATGCCAGGCGCTGGCCTTGTCATGCCCGACGATAGCCTAGCCATGCCCTACGCTGGCCTTGCCATGACCGACGATGACCTTGTCATGCCCGACGATGGCCTTGTCATGCCCGACGATGGCCTTGCCATGTCCGAGAGTTGCCTTGTCATGTCCGACGATGGTCTGGCCATGTCCGAGAGTGGCCTTGCCATGCCAGGCGTTGGCCTTGTCATGCCAAACGGTGGCCTTGTCATGCCCGACGTTGGCCTTGCCATGCCTATGATGGCCTTGTCATGCCCGACGCTGGCCTTGTCATGCCCGACGTTGGCCTTGCCATACCCGACGATGGCCTTGTCATGTCCGACAGTGGCATTGTTATGGCCTTGTCATGCCCGACGATGGCCTTGCCATGCCCGACGCTCTCCTTGTCATGTCCGAGAGTTGCCTTATCATGACCTTATTATGCCCGATGTTGGTCTTGTCATGCCCGGCGATGGCCTCGCCATGTCCGAGAGTGGCATTGTCATTCCCGACGATGGCCTTGTCATGCCCGACGATGGCCTTGCCATGCCCGACGCTGGCCTTGTCATGCCCAAAGTTGGCCTTGCCATGCCCGACGATGGCTTTTCATGCCCGACGATGGCCTTGTCATGCGCGACGATGGCCTTGTCATGCCCGATGAATGACCTTGCCATGCCCGACACTGGCCTTGCCATGCCCGACAATGGCCTTTTCATGCCCGACGATGGCCTTGTCATGCCCGACGCTGGCCTTGTCATGCTCGACGATGGCATTGTCATGCCCGACGATGGTAGTGTCATGTCCGAGAGTAGCCTTGACATGCTCGGCGCTGGCCTTGTCATGCCCGACGATGGCCTTGCCAAGCCCTACGCAGGCCTTGCCATGCCCGACGATGGCCTTGTCATGCCCGACGATGGCCTTGTAATGCCCGACCATGGCGTTGCCATGTCCGAGAGTTCCTTGTCATGTCCGACGATGGTCTTGCCATGTCCGAGAGTGGCCTTGTCATGCCCGACGCTGACCTTGTCATGTCCGAGAGTGGCCTTGTCATGCCCAACGATGGCCTTGTCATGACCTTGTCATGCCCGACGATGGCATTGTCATGACCTTGTCATGCCCGACGATGGCCTTGCCATGCCCGGCGCTGGCCTTATCATGTCCGAGAGCTGCCTTGTCATGCCCGACGATGGCCTTGTCATGCCCGACGATGGCCTTGTCATGCCCGACGCTGGCCTTGTCATGCCCGACGCTGGCCTTGCCATGCCCGACGATGGCCTTCTCATGTCCGATAGTGGCATTGTCATGGCCTTGTCATGCCCGACGATGGCCTTGCCATGCCCGAGAGTTGCCTTGCCAACGCAGATGATGTCCTTGTCATTTCCGAGATTTACCTTGTCATGACCTTATCATGCCGGACGCTGGCCATGTCATGCCCGACGCTGGCCTTGCCATGCCCGACGACGGCCTTCTCATGTCTGACAATGGCATTGTTATGGCCTTGTCATGCCCGACGATGGCCTTGCCATGCCCGACGATGGCCTTGCCATGGCCGACGTTGTCCTTGTCATGTCCGAGAGTTGCCTTGTCATGACCTTATCATGCCCGATGTTGGCCTTGTCATGCCCGGCGTTGGCCTTGTCATGTCCGACAGTGGTATTGTCACGGCCTTGTCATGCCCAACGATGGCCTTGCCATGCCCGACGTGTCCTTGTCATGACCGAGAGTTGCCTTGTCATGACCTTATCATGCCCGACGCTGGTCTAGTCATGCCCGACCGTGGCCTCGCCATGTCCGAGAGTCGCATGGTCATTCCCGACGATAGCCTTGCCATGCCCGACGCTGGCCTTGTCATGCCCAAAGTTGGCCTTGCCATGCCCGACGTTGGCGTTGCCATGCCCAACGATGGGTTTTCATGCCCGACGATGGCCTTGTCATGCGCGACGATGGCCTTGTCATGCCCGACGAATGGCCTTGTCATGCCCGACGTTGACCTTGCCATGCCCGACGATGGCCTTTTCATGCCCGATGATGGCCTTGTCATGTCCGACAGTGGTATTGTCACGGCCTTGTCATGCCCAACGATGGCCTTGCCATGCCCGACGTTGTCCTTGTCATGACCGAGAGTTGCCTTTTCATGACCTTATCATGCCCGACGCTGGTCTTGTCATGTCTGACCGTGGCCTCGCCATGTCCGAGAGTCGCATTGTCATTCCCGACGATAGCCTTGCCATGCCCGACGTTGTCCTTGTCATGCCCAAAGTTGGCCTTGCCATGCCCGACGTTGGCGTTGCCATGCCCAACGATGGCTTTTCATGCCCGACGATAGCCTTGTCATGCCCGACGATGGCAGTGTTATGTCCGAGAGTAGCCTTGACATGCCCGGCGCTGGCCTTGTCATGCCTGACGATGGCCTAGCCATGCCCTACGTTGGCCTTGCCATGCCCGACGATGACCTTGTCATGCCCGACGATGGCCTTGTCATGCCCGACGATGGCCTTGCCATGTCCGAGAGTTGCCTTGTCATGTCCGACGATGGTCTTGCCATGCCCGAGAGTGGCCTTGCCATGCCCGGCGTTGGCCTTGTCATGCCCGACGTTGGCCTTGCCATGCCCGACGCTGGCCTTGTCATGCCCGACGTTGGCCTTGCCATGCCCAATGATGGCCTTGTCATGTCCGACAATGGCATTGTCATGGCCTTGTCATGCCCGACGATGGCCTTGCCATGCCCGACGCTGGCCTTGTCATGCGCGACCATGGCCTTTTCACGCCCGACGATGGCCTTATCATGCCCGACGCTGGCCTTGTCATGCTCGACGATGGCATTGTCATGCCCGACGATGGTAGTGTCATGTCCAAGAGTAGCCTTGACATGCTCGGCGCTGGCCTTGTCATGCCCGACGATGGCCTTGCCATGCCCTACGCAGGCCTTGCCATGCCAGACAATGGCCTTGTCATGCCTGACGATGGCCTTGTCATGCCCGACGATGGCGTTGCCATGTCCGAGAGTTCCTTGTCATGTCCGACGATGGTCTTTCCATGTCCGAGAGTGGTCTTGCCATGTCCGAGAGTGGCCTTGTCATGCCCGACGCTGACCTTGTCATGTCCGAAAGTGGCCTTGTCATGCCCAACGATGGCCTTGTCATGATCTTGTCATGCCCGACGATGGCATTGTCATGACCTTATCATGCCCGACGAAGGCCTTGCCATGCCCGGCGCTGGCCTTATCATGTCGGAGAGCTACCTTGTCATGCCCGACGATGGCCTTGTCATCCCCAACGATGGCCTTGTCATGCCCGACGCTGGCCTTGTCTTGCCCGACGATGGCCTTCTCATGTCCGATAGTGGCATTGTCATGGCCTTGTCATGCCCGACGATGGCCTTGCCATGCCCGAGAGTTGGCTTGCCATGGAAGATGATGTCCTTGTCATATCCGAGAGTTGCCTTGTCATGACCTTATCATGCCCGACGCTGGCCTTGTCATGCCCGACGCTGGCCTTGTCATGCCCGACGCTGGCCTTGTCATGCCCGACGCTAGCCTTGCCATGCCCGACGATGGCCTTGTCATGTCTGACAATGGCATTGTCATGGCCTTGTCATGCCCGACGATGGCCTTGCCATGCCCGACGTTGTCCTTGTCATGTCCGAGAGTTGCCTTGTCATGACCTTATCATGCCCGATGTTGGCCTTGTCATGCCCGGCGTTGGCCTTGTCATGTCCGACAGTGGCATTGTCAAGGCCTTGTCATGCCCAACGATGGCCTTGCCATGCCGGACGCTATCCTTGTCATGACCGAGAGTTGCTTTGTCATGACCTTATCATGCCCGACGCTGGTCTTGTCATGCCCGACCGTGGCCTCGCCATGTCCGAGAGTCGCATTGTCATTCCCGACGATAGCCTTGCCATGCCCGACGTTGGCCTTGTCATGCCCAAATTTGGCCTTGCCATGCCCGACGTTGGCGTTGCCATGCCCAACGATGGCTTTTCATGCCCGACGATGGCCTTGTCATGCTCGACGATGGCCTTGTCATGCCCGACGTTGTCCTTGTCATGTCCGAGAGTTGCCTTGTCATGACCTTATCATGCCCAATGTTGGCCTTGTCATGCCCGGCGTTGGCCTTGTCATGTCCGACAGTGGCATTGTCACGGCCTTGTCATGCCCAACGATGGCCTTGCCATGCCCGACGCTGTCCTTGTCATGACCGAGAGTTTCCTTGTCATGACCTTATCATGCCCGACACTGGTCTTGTCATGCCCGATCATGGCCTCGTCATGTCCGAGAGTCGCATTGTCATTCCCGACGATGGCCTTGTCATGCCCGACGATGGCCTTTCCATGCCCGACGCTGGCCTTGTCATGCCCAAAGTTGGCCTTGCCATGCCCGACGTTGGCGTTGCCATGCCCGACGATGGCTTTTCATGCGCGACGATGGCCTTGTCATGCGCGACGATGGCCTTGTCATGCCCGACAATGGCCTTGCCATGCCCGACACTGGCCTTGCCATGCCCGACGATGGCCTTTTCATGCCCGACGATGGCCTTGTCATCCCCGACGCTGGTCTTGTCATGCTCGACGATGGCATTGTCATGCCCGACGATGGTAGTGTCATGTCCGAGAGTAGCCTTGACATGCACGGCGTTGGCCTTGTCATGCCCGACGATGGCCTTGCCATGCCCTACGCAGGCCTTGCCATGCCCGACGATGGCCTTGTCATGCCCGACGATGGCCTTGTCATGCCCGACGATGGCCTTGTCATACACGACGATGGCCTTGTCATGCCCGACGATGGCCTTGCCATGTCCGAGAATTCCTTGTCAGGTCCGACGATGGTCTTGCCATGTTCGAGAGTGGCCTTGTCATGCCCGACGCTGACCTTGTCATGTCCGAGAGTGGCCTTTTCATGCCCAACGATGGCCTTGTCATGACCTTGTCATGCCCGATGATGGTATTGTCATGACCTTGTCATGCCCGGCGCTGGCCTGATCATGTCCGAGAGTTGCCTTGTCATGCCCGACGATGGCCTTGTCATGCCCGACGATGGCCTTGTCATGCCCGACGATGGCCTTGTCATGCCCGACGCTGGCCTTGTCATGCCCGACGTTTGCCTTGCCATGCCCGACGATGGCCTTCTCATGTCCGATAGTGGCATTGTCATGGCCTTGTCATGCCCGACGATGGCCTTGCCATGCCCGAGAGTTGCCTTGCCATGGCAGATGATGTCCTTGTCATGTCCGAGAGTTGCCTTGTAATGACCTTATCATGCCCGACGCTGGCCTTGTCATGCCCGACGATGGCCTTGTCATGCACGACGATGGCCTTGCCATGTCCGAGAGTTGCCTTGTCATGTCCGACGATGGTCTTGCCATGTCCGAGAGTGGCCTTGCCATGCCCGACGTTGGCCTTGTCATGCCAAACGCTAGCCTTGTCATGCCCGACGTTGGCCTTGCCATGCCTGACGATGGCCTTGTCATGCCCGACGCTGGCCTTGTCATGCCCGACGCTGGCCTTGCCATGCCCGACGATGGCCTTGTCATGTCCGACAGTGGCATTGTCATGGCCTTGTCAAGCCCGACAATGGCCTTGCCATGCCCGACGTTGTCCTTGTTATGTCCGAGAGTTGCCTTGTCATGACCTTATCATGCCCGATGCTGGTCTTGTCATGCCCGACGATGGCCTCACCATGTCCGAGAGTGGCATTGTCATTCCCTACGATGGCCTTGTCATGCCCGACGAGGGCCTTCCCATGCCCGACGCTGGCCTTGTCATGCCCAAAGTTGGCCTTGCCATGCCCGACGATGGCTTTTCATGCCCGACGATGGCCTTGTCATGCGCGACGATAGCCTTGTCATGCCCGACGATGGCGTTGCCATGTCCGAGAGTTCCTTGTCATGTCCGACGATGGTCTTGCCATGTCCGAGAGTGGCCTTGTCATGCCCGATGCTGACCTTGTCATGTCCGAGAGTGGCCTTGTCATGCCCAACGATGGCCTTGTCATGCCCGACGATGGCATTGTCATGACCTTGTCATGCCCGACGATGGCCTTGCCATGCCCGGCGCTGGCCTTATCATGTCCGAGAGCTGCCTTGTCATGCCCGACGATGGCCTTGTCATGCCCGACGATGGCCTTGTCATGCCCGACGTTGGCCTTGTCATGCCCGACGCTGGCCTTGCCATGCCCGACGATGGCCTTCTCATGTCCGATAGTGGCATTGTAATGGCCTTGTCATGCCCGACGATGGCCTTGCCATGCCCGAGAGTTGCCTTGCCATGGCAGATGATGTCCTTGTCATGTCCGAGATTTACCTTGTCATGACCTTATCATGCCGGACGCTGGCCATGTCATGCCCGACGCTGGCCTTGCCATGCCCTTCGATGGCCTTCTCATGTCCGACAATGGCATTGTCATGGCCTTGTCATGCCCGACGATGGCCTTTCCATGCCCGACGATGGCCTTGCCATGGCCGACGTTGTCCTTGTCATGTCCGAGAGTTGCCTTGTCATGACCTTATCATGCCCGATGTTGGCCTTGTCATGCCCGGCGTTGGCCTTGTCATGTCCGACAGTGGTATTGTCACGGCCTTGTCATGCCCAACGATGGCCTTGCCATGCCCGACGTTGTCCTTGTCATGCCCGACGATGGCCTTGCCATGTCCGAGAGTTGCCTTGTCATGTCCGACGATGGTCTTGCCATGCCCGAGAGTGGCCTTGCCATGCCCGGCGTTGGCCTTGTCATGCCAAAGGCTGGCCTTATCATGCCCGACGTTGGCCTTAACATGCCCGACGCTGGCCTTGTCATGCCCGACGTTGGCCTTGCCATGCCCAATGATGGCCTTGTCATGTCCGACAGTGGCATTGTCATGGCCTTGTCATGCCCGACAATGGCCTTGCCATGCCCGACGCTGGCCTTGTCATGCGCGACGATGGCCTTTTCATGCCCGACGATGGCCTTATCATGCCCGACGCTGGCCTTGTCATGCTCGACGATGGCATTGTCATGCCCGACGATGGCATTCTCATGCCCGACGATGGTAGTGTCATGTCCAAGAGTAGCCTTGACATGCTCGGCGCTGGCCTTGTCATGCCCGACGATGGCCTTTCCATGCCCTACGCAGGCCTTGCCATGCCAGACAATGGCCTTGTCATGCCCGACGATGGCCTTGTCATGCCCGACGATGGCGTTGCCATGTCCGAGAGTTCCTTGTCATGTCCGACGACGGTCTTGCCATGTCCGAGAGTGGCCTTGTCATGCCCGACGCTGACCTTGTCATGTCCGAAAGTGGCCTTGTCATGCCCAACGATGGCCTTGTCATGATCTTGTCATGCCCAACGATGGCATTGTGATGACCTTATCATGCCCGACGATGGCCTTGCCATGCCCGGCGCTGGCCTTATCATGTCGGAGAGCTACCTTGTCATACCCGACGATGGCCTTGTCATGCCCAACGATGGCCTTGTCATGCCCGACGCTGGCCTTGTCTTGCCCGACGATGGCCTTCTCATGTCCGATAGTGGCATTGTCATGGCCTTGTCATGCCCGACGATGGCCTTGCCATGCCCGCGAGTTGGCTTGCCATGGCAGATGATGTCCTTTTCATGTCCGAGAGTTGCCTTGTCATGACCTTATCATGCCCGACGCTGGCCTTGTCATGCCCGACGCTGGCCTTGTCATGCCCGACGCTGGCCTTGTCATGCCCGACGCTGGCCTTGCCATGCCCGACGATGGCCTTGTCATGTCTGACAATGGCATTGTCATGGCCTTGTCATGCCCGACGCTGACCTTGTCATGTCCGAGAGTGGCCTTGTCATGCCCAACGATGGCCTTGTCATGCCCGACGATGGCATTGTCATGACCTTGTCATGCCCGACGATGGCCTTGCCATGCCCGGCGCTGGCCTTATCATGTCCGAGAGCTGCCTTGTCATGCCCGACGATGGCCTTGTCATGCCCGACGATGGCCTTGTCATGCCCGACGTTGGCCTTGTCATGCCCGACGCTGGCCTTGCCATGCCCGACGATGGCCTTCTCATGTCCGATAGTGGCATTGTAATGGCCTTGTCATGCCCGACGATGGCCTTGCCATGCCCGAGAGTTGCCTTGCCATGGCAGATGATGTCCTTGTCATGTCCGAGATTTACCTTGTCATGACCTTATCATGCCGGACGCTGGCCATGTCATGCCCGACGCTGGCCTTGCCATGCCCTTCGATGGCCTTCTCATGTCCGACAATGGCATTGTCATGGCCTTGTCATGCCCGACGATGGCCTTTCCATGCCCGACGATGGCCTTGCCATGGCCGACATTGTCCTTGTCATGTCCGAGAGTTGCCTTGTCATGACCTTATCATGCCCGATATTGGCCTTGTCATGCCCGGCGTTTGCCTTGTCATGTCCGACAGTGGTATTGTCACGGCCTTGTCATGCCCAACGATGGCCTTGCCATGCCCGACGTTGTCCTTGTCATGCCCGACGATGGCCTTGCCATGTCCGAGAGTTGCCTTGTCATGTCCGACGATGGTCTTGCCATGCCCGAGAGTGGCCTTGCCATGCCCGGCGTTGGCCTTGTCATGCCAAAGGCTGGCCTTGTCATGCCCGACGTTGGCATTAACATGCCCGACGCTGGCCTTGTCATGCCCGACGTTGGCCTTGTCATGCCCAATGATGGCCTTGTCATGTCCGACAGTGGCATTGTCATGGCCTTGTCATGCCCGACGTTGGCCTTGCCATGCCCGACGCTGGCCTTGTCATGCGCGACGATGGCCTTTTCATGCCCGACGATGGCCTTATCATGCCCGACGCTGGCCTTGTCATGCTCGACGATGGCATTGTCATGCCCGACGATGGCATTCTCATGCCCGACGATGGTAGTGTCATGTCCAAGAGTAGCCTTGACATGCTCGGCGCTGGCCTTGTCATGCCCGACGATGGCCTTTCCATGCCCTACGCAGGCCTTGCCATGCCAGACAATGGCCTTGTCATGCCCGACGATGGCCTTGTCATGCCCGACGATGGCGTTGCCATGTCCGAGAGTTCCTTGTCATGTCCGACGATGGTCTTGCCATGTCCGAGAGTGGCCTTGTCATGCCCGACGCTGACCTTGTCATGTCCGAAAGTGGCCTTGTCATGCCCGACGATGGCCTTGTCATGATCTTGTGATGCCCGACGATGGCATTGTCATGACCTTATCATGCCCGACGATGGCCTTGCCATGCCCGGCGCTGGCCTTATCATGTCGGAGAGCTACCTTGTCATGCCCGACGATGGCCTTGTCATGCCCAACGATGGCCTTGTCATGCCCGACGCTGGCCTTGTCTTGCCCGACGATGGCCTTCTCATGTCCGATAGTGGCATTGTCATGGCCTTGTCATGCCCGACGATGGCCTTGCCATGCCCGCAAGTTGGCTTGCCATGGCAGATGATGTCCTTGTCATGTCCGAGAGTTGCCTTGTCATGACCTTATCATGCCCGACGCTGGCCTTGTCATGCCCGACGCTGGCCTTGTCATGCCCGACGCTTGCCTTGTCATGCCCGACGCTGGCCTTGCCATGCCCGACGATGGCCTTGTCATGTCTGACAATGGCATTGTCATGGCCTTGTCATGCCCGACGATGGCCTTGCCATGCCCGACGTTGTCCTTGTCATGTCCGAGAGTTGCCTTGTCATGACCTTATCATGCCCGATGTTGGCCTTGTCATGCCCGGCGTTGGCCTTGTCATGTCCGACAGTGGCATTGTCACGGCCTTGTCATGCCCAACGATGGCCTTGCCATGCCCGACGCTGTCCTTGTCATGACCGAGAGTTGCCTTGTCATGACCTTATCATGCCCGACGCTTGTCTTGTCATGCCCGACCGTGGCCTCGCCATGTCCGAGAGTCGCATTGTCATTCCCGACGATAGCCTTGCCATGCCCGACGTTGGCCTTGTCATGCCCAAAGTTGGCCTTGCCATGCCCGACGTTGGCGTTGCCATGCCCAACGATGGCTTTTCATGCCCGACGATGGCCTTGTCATGCTCGACGATGGCCTTGTCATGCCCGACGAATGGCCTTGCCACGCCCGACGCTGACCTTGCCATGCCCGACGATGGCCTTTTCATGCCCGACGATGGCAGTGTTATCTCCGAGAGTAGCCTTGACATGCCCGGCGCTGGCCTTGTCATGCCCGACGATGGCCTAGCCATGCCCTACGTTGGCCTTTCCATGCCCGACGATGACCTTGTCATGCCCGACGATGGCCTTGTCATGCCCGACGATGGCTTTGCCATGTCCGAGAGTTTCCTTGTCATGTCCGACGATGGTCTTGCCATGCCCGAGAGTGGCCTTGCCATGCCCGGCGTTGGCCTTGTCATGCCAAAGGCTGGCCTTGTCATGCCCGACGTTGGCCTTGCCATGCCCGACGCTGGCCTTGTCATGCCCGACGTTGGCCTTGCCATGCCCAATGATGGCCTTGTCATGTCCGACAGTGGCATTGTCATGGCCTTGTCATGCCCGACGATGGCCTTGCCATGCCCGACACTGGCCTTGTCATGCGCGACGATGGCCTTTTCATGCCCGACGATGGCCTTATCATGCCCGACGCTGGCCTTGTCATGCTCGACGATGGCATTGTCATGCCCGACGATGGTAGTGTCATGTCCAAGAGTAGCCTTGACATGCTCGGCGCTGGCCTTGTCATGCCCGACGATGGCCTTTCCATGCCCTACGATGGCGTTGCCATATCCGACAGTTCCTTGTCATGTCCGACGATGGTCTTGCCATGTCCGAGAGTGGCCTTGTCATGCCCGACGCTGACGTTGTCATGTCCGAAAGTGGCCTTGTCATGCCCAACGATGGCCTTGTCATGATCTTGTCATGCCCGACGATGGCATTGTGATGACCTTATCATGCCCGACGATGGCCTTGCCATGCCCGGCGCTGGCCTTATCATGTCGGAGAGCTACCTTGTCATGCCCGACGATGGCCTTGTCATGCCCAACGATGGCCTTGTCATGCCCGACGCTGGCCTTGTCTTGCCCGACGATGGCCTTCTCATGTCCGGTAGTGGCATTGTCATGGCCTTGTCATGCCCGAAGATGGCCTTGCCATGCCCGCGAGTTGGCTTGCCATGGCAGATGATGTCCTTTTCATGTCCGAGAGTTGCCTTGTCATGACCTTATCATGCCCGACGCTGGCCTTGTCATGCCCGACGCTGGCCTTGTCATGCCCGACGCTGGCCTTGTCATGGCCGACGCTGGCCTTGCCATGCCCGACGATGGCCTTGTCATGTCTGACAATGGCATTGTCATGGCCTTGTCATGCCCGACGCTGACCTTGTCATGTCCGAGAGTGGCCTTGTCATGCCCAACGATGGCCTTGTCATGCCCGACGATGGCATTGTCATGACCTTGTCATGCCCGACGATGGCCTTGCCATGCCCGGCGCTGGCCTTATCATGTCCGAGAGCTGCCTTGTCATGCCCGACGATGGCCTTGTCATGCCCGACGATGGCCTTGTTATGCCCGACGTTGGCCTTGTCATGCCCGACGCTGGCCTTGCCATGCCCGACGATGGCCTTCTCATGTCCGATAGTGGCATTGTAATGGCCTTGTCATGCCCGACGATGGCCTTGCCATGCCCGAGAGTTGCCTTGCCATGGCAGATGATGTCCTTGTCATGTCCGAGATTTACCTTGTCATGACCTTATCATGCCGGACGCTGGCCATGTCATGCCCGACGCTGGCCTTGCCATGCCCTTCGATGGCCTTCTCATGTCCGAAAATGGCATTGTCATGGCCTTGTCATGCCCGACGATGGCCTTTCCATGCCCGACGATGGCCTTGTCATGCCCGACGTTGGCCTTGCCATGCCCAATGATGGCCTTGTCATGTCCGACAGTGGCATTGTCATGGCCTTGTCATGCCCGACGATGGCCTTGCCATGCCCGACACTGGCCTTGTCATGCGCGACGATGGCCTTTTCATGCCCGACGATGGCCTTATCATGCCCGACGCTGGCCTTGTCATGCTCGACGATGGCATTGTCATGCCCGACGATGGTAGTGTCATGTCCAAGAGTAGCCTTGACATGCTCGGCGCTGGCCTTTTCATGCCCGACGATGGCCTTTCCATGCCCTACGCAGGCCTTGCCATGCCAGACAATGGCCTTGTCATGCCCGACGATGGCCTTGTCATGCCCGACGATGGCGTTGCCATGTCCGACAGTTCCTTGTCATGTCCGATGATGGTCTTGCCATGTCCGAGAGTGGCCTTGTCATGCCCGACGCTGACCTTGTCATGTCCGAAAGTGGCCTTGTCATGCCCAACGATGGCCTTGTCATGATCTTGTCATGCCCGACGATGGCATTGTGATGACCTTATCATGCCCGACGATGGCCTTGCCATGCCCGGCGCTGGCCTTATCATGTCGGAGAGCTACCTTGTCATGCCCGACGATGGCCTTGTCATGCCCAACGATGGCCTTGTCATGCCCGACGCTGGCCTTGTCTTGCCCGACGATGGCCTTCTCATGTCCGATAGTGGCATTGTCATGGCCTTGTCATGCCCGAAGATGGCCTTGCCATGCCCGCGAGTTGGCTTGCCATGGCAGATGATGTCCTTTTTATGTCCGAGAGTTGCCTTGTCATGACCTTATCATGCCCGACGCTGGCCTTGTCATGCCCGACGCTGGCCTTGTCATGCCCGACGCTGGCCTTGTCATGCCCGACGCTGGCCTTGCCATGCCCGACGATGGCCTTGTCATGTCTGACAATGGCATTGTCATGGCCTTGTCATGCCCGACGCTGACCTTGTCATGTCCGAGAGTGGCCTTGTCATGCCCAACGATGGCCTTGTCATGCCCGACGATGGCATTGTCATGACCTTGTCATGCCCGACGATGGCCTTGCCATGCCCGGCGCTGGCCTTATCATGTCCGAGAGCTGCCTTGTCATGCCCGACGATGGTAGTGTCATGTCCAAGAGTAGCCTTGACATGCTCGGCGCTGGCCTTGTCATGCCCGACGATGGCCTTTCCATGCCCTACGCAGGCCTTGCCATGCCAGACAATGGCCTTGTCATGCCCGACGATGGCCTTGTCATGCCCGACGATGGCGTTGCCATGTCCGACAGTTCCTTGTCATGTCCGACGATGGTCTTGCCATGTCCGAGAGTGGCCTTGTCATGCCCGACGCTGACCTTGTCATGTCCGAAAGTGGCCTTGTCATGCCCAACGATGGCCTTGTCATGATCTTGTCATGCCCGACGATGGCATTGTGATGACCTTATCATGCCCGACGATGGCCTTGCCATGCCCGGCGCTGGCCTTATCATGTCGGAGAGCTACCTTGTCATGCCCGACGATGGCCTTGTCATGCCCAACGATGGCCTTGTCATGCCCGACGCTGGCCTTGTCTTGCCCGACGATGGCCTTCTCATGTCCGATAGTGGCATTGTCATGGCCTTGTCATGCCCGACGATGGCCTTGCCATGCCCGCGAGTTGGCTTGCCATGGCAGATGATGTCCTTTTCATGTCCGAGA
Organism: Fagopyrum homotropicum; assembly: GCA_033239125.1. Taxonomy (NCBI): domain Eukaryota; kingdom Viridiplantae; phylum Streptophyta; class Magnoliopsida; order Caryophyllales; family Polygonaceae; genus Fagopyrum; species Fagopyrum homotropicum. The sequence continues at coordinate 92,831,225 of BSWB01000004.1, read as the reverse complement.
GTTGCCTTGTCATGACCTTATCATGCCCGACGCTGGCCTTGTCATGCCCGACGCTGGCCTTGTCATGCCCGACGCTGGCCTTGTCATGCCCGACGCTGGCCTTGCCATGCCCGACGATGGCCTTGTCATGTCTGACAATGGCATTGTCATGGCCTTGTCATGCCCGACGCTGACCTTGTCATGTCCGAGAGTGGCCTTGTCATGCCCAACGATGGCCTTGTCATGCCCGACGATGGCATTGTCATGACCTTGTCATGCCCGACGATGGCCTTGCCATGCCCGGCGCTGGCCTTATCATGTCCGAGAGCTGCATTGTCATGCCCGACGATGGTAGTGTCATGTCCAAGAGTAGCCTTGACATGCTCGGCGCTGGCCTTGTCATGCCCGACGATGGCCTTTCCATGCCCTACGCAGGCCTTGCCATGCCAGACAATGGCCTTGTCATGCCCGACGATGGCCTTGTCATGCCCGACGATGGCGTTGCCATGTCCGACAGTTCCTTGTCATGTCCGACGATGGTCTTGCCATGTCCGAGAGTGGCCTTGTCATGCCCGACGCTGACCTTGTCATGTCCGAAAGTGGCCTTGTCATGCCCAACGATGGCCTTGTCATGATCTTGTCATGCCCGACGATGGCATTGTGATGACCTTATCATGCCCGACGATGGCCTTGCCATGCCCGGCGCTGGCCTTATCATGTCGGAGAGCTACCTTGTCATGCCCGACGATGGCCTTGTCATGCCCAACGATGGCCTTGTCATGCCCGACGCTGGCCTTGTCTTGCCCGACGATGGCCTTCTCATGTCCGATAGTGGCATTGTCATGGCCTTGTCATGCCCGACGATGGCCTTGCCATGCCCGCGAGTTGGCTTGCCATGGCAGATGATGTCCTTTTCATGTCCGAGAGTTGCCTTGTCATGACCTTATCATGCCCGACGCTGGCCTTGTCATGCCCGACGCTGGCCTTGTCATGCCCGACGCTGGCCTTGTCATGCCCGACGCTGGCCTTGCCATGCCCGACGATGGCCTTGTCATGTCTGACAATGGCATTGTCATGGCCTTGTCATGCCCGACGCTGACCTTGTCATGTCCGAGAGTGGCCTTGTCATGCCCAACGATGGCCTTGTCATGCCCGACGATGGCATTGTCATGACCTTGTCATGCCCGACGATGGCCTTGCCATGCCCGGCGCTGGCCTTATCATGTCCGAGACCTGCCTTGTCATGCCCGACGATGGCCTTGTCATGCCCGACGATGGCCTTGTTATGCCCGACGTTGGCCTTGTCATGCCCGACGCTGGTCTTGCCATGCCCGACGATGGCCTTCTCATGTCCGATAGTGGCATTGTAATGGCCTTGTCATGCCCGACGATGGCCTTGCCATGCCCGAGAGTTGCCTTGCCATGGCAGATGATGTCCTTGTCATGTCCGAGATTTACCTTGTCATGACCTTATCATGCCAGACGCTGGCCATGTCATGCCCGACGCTGGCCTTGCCATGCCCTTCGATGGCCTTCTCATGTCCGACAATGGCATTGTCATGGCCTTGTCATGCCCGACGATGGCCTTTCCATGCCCGACGATGGCCTTGTCATGCCCGACGTTGGCCTTGCCATGCCCAATGATGGCCTTGTCATGTCCGACAGTGGCATTGTCATGGCCTTGTCATGCCCGACGATGGCCTTGCCTTGCCCGACACTGGCCTTATCATGCGCGACGATGGCCTTTTCATGCCCGACGATGGCCTTATCATGCCCGACGCTGGCCTTGTCATGCTCGACGATGGCATTGTCATGCCCGACGATGGTAGTGTCATGTCCAAGAGTAGCCTTGACATGCTCGGCGCTGGCCTTGTCATGCCCGACGATGGCCTTTCCATGCCCTACGCAGGCCTTGCCATGCCAGACAATGGCCTTGTCATGCCCGACGATGGCCTTGTCATGCCCGACGATGGCGTTGCCATGTCCGACAGTTCCTTGTCATGTCCGACGATGGTCTTGCCATGTCCGAGAGTGGCCTTGTCATGCCCGACGCTGACCTTGTCATGTCCGAAAGTGGCCTTGTCATGCCCAACGATGGCCTTGACATGATCTTGTCATGCCCGACGATGGCATTGTGATGACCTTATCATGCCCGACGATGGCCTTGCCATGCCCGGCGCTGGCCTTATCATGTCGGAGAGCTAACTTGTCATGCCCGACGATGGCCTTGTCATGCCCAACGATGGCCTTGTCATGCCCGACGTTGGCCTTGTCTCGCCCGACGATGGCCTTCTCATGTCCGATAGTGGCATTGTCATGGCCTTGTCATGCCCGACGATGGCCTTGCCATGCCCGCGAGTTGGCTTGCCATGGCAGATGATGTCCTTTTCATGTCCGAGAGTTGCCTTGTCATGACCTTATCATGCCCGACGCTGGCCTTGTCATGCCCGACGCTGGCCTTGTCATGCCCGACGCTGGCCTTGTCATGCTCGACGCTGGCCTTGCCATGCCCGACGATGGCCTTGTCATGTCTGACAATGGCATTGTCTTGGCCTTGTCATGCCCGACGCTGACCTTGTCATGTCCGAGAGTGGCCTTGTCATGCCCAACGATGGCCTTGTCATGCCCGACGATGGCATTGTCATGACCTTGTCATGCCCGACGATGGCCTTGCCATGCCCGGCGCTGGCCTTATCATGTCCGAGAGCTGCCTTGTCATGCCCGACGATGGCCTTGTCATGCCCGACGATGGCCTTGTTATGCCCGACGTTGGCCTTGTCATGCCCGACGCTGGCCTTGCCATGCCCGACGATGGCCTTCTCATGTCCGATAGTGGCATTGTAATGGCCTTGTCATGCCCGACGATGGCCTTGCCATGCCCGAGAGTTGCCTTGCCATGGCAGATGATGTCCTTGTCATGTCCGAGATTTACCTTGTCATGACCTTATCATGCCGGACACTGGCCATGTCATGCCCGACGCTGGCCTTGCCATGCCCTTCGATGGCCTTCTCATGTCCGACAATGGCATTGTCATGGCCTTGTCATGCCCGACGATGGCCTTTCCATGCCCGACGATGGCCTTGCCATGGCCGACGTTGTCCTTGTCATGTCCGAGAATTGCCTTGTCATGACCTTATCATGCCCGATATTGGCCTTGTCATGCCCGGCGTTGGCCTTGTCATGTCCGACAGTGGTATTGTCACGGCCTTGTCATGCCCAACGATGGCCTTGCCATGCCCGACGTTGTCCTTGTCATGACCGAGAGTTGCCTTTTCATGACCTTATCATGCACGACGCTGGTCTTGTCATGCCTGACCGTGGCCTCGCCATGTCCGAGAGTCACATTGTCATTCCCGATGATAGCCTTGCCATGCCCGACGTTGGCCTTGTCATGCCCAAAGTTGGCCTTGCCATGCCCGACGTTGGCGTTGCCATGCCCAACGATGGCTTTTCATGCCCGACGATGGCCTTGTCATGCGCGACGATGGCCTTGTCATGCCCGACGAATGGCCTTGCCACGCCCGACGCTGACCTTGCCATGCTCGACGATGACCTTTTCATGCCCGACAATGGCAGTGTTATGTCCGAGAGTAGCCTTGACATGCCCGGCGCTGGCCTTGTCATGCCCGACGATGGCCTAGCCATGCCCTACGTTGGCCTTGCCATGCCCGACGATGACCTTGTCATGCCCGACGATGGCCTTGTCATGCCCGACGATGGCCTTGCCATGTCCGAGAGTTGCCTTGTCATGTCCGACGATGGTCTTGCCATGCCCGAGAGTGGCCTTGCCATGCCCGGCGTTGGCCTTGTCATGCCAAAGGCTGGCCTTGTCATGCCCGACGTTGGCCTTAACATGCCCGACGCTGGCCTTGTCATGCCCGACGTTGGCCTTGCCATGCCCAATGATGGCCTTGTCATGTCCGACAGTGGCATTGTCATGGCCTTGTCATGTCCGACGATGGCCTTGCCATGCCCGACGCTGGCCTTGTCATGCGCGACGATGGCCTTTTCATGCCCGACGATGGCCTTATCATGCCCGACGCAGGCCTTGTCATGCTCGACGATGGCATTGTCATGCCCGACGATGGCATTGTCATGCCCGACGATGGTAGTGTCATGTCCAAGAGTAGCCTTGACATGCTCGGCGCTGGCCTTGTCATGCCCGACGATCGCCTTTCCATGCCCTACGCAGGCCTTGCCTTGCCAGACAATGGCCTTGTCATGCCCGACGATGGCCTTGTCATGCCCGACGTTGGCGTTGCCATGTCCGACAGTTCCTTGTCATGTCCGACGATGGTCTTGCCATGTCCGAGAGTGGCCTTGTCATGCCCGACGCTGACCTTGTCATGTCCGAAAGTGGCCTTGTCATGCCCAACGATGGCCTTGTCATGATCTTGTCATGCCCGACGATGGCATTGTCATGACCTTATCATGCCCGACGATGGCCTTGCCATGCCCGGCGCTGGCCTTATCATGTCGGAGAGCTACCTTGTCATGCCCGACGATGGCCTTGCCATGCCCAACGATGGCCTTGTCATGCCCGACGCTGGCCTTGTCTTGCCCGACGATGGCCTTCTCATGTCCGATAGTGGCATTGTCATGGCCTTGTCATGCCCGACGATGGCCTTGCCATGCCCGAGAGTTGGCTTGCCATGGCAGATGATGTCCTTGTCATGTCCGAGAGTTGCCTTGTCATGACCTTATCATGCCCGACGCTGGCTTTGTCATGCCCGACGCTGGCCTTGTCATGCCCGACGCTGGCCTTGTCATGCCCGACGTTGGCCTTGCCATGCCCGACGATGGCCTTGTCATGTCTGACAATGGCATTGTCATGGCCTTGTCATGCCCGACGATGGCCTTGCCATGCCCGACGTTGTCCTTGTCATGTCTGAGAGTTGCCTTGTCATGACCTTATCATGCCCGATGTTGGCCTTGTCATGCCCGGCGTTGGCCTTGTCATGTCCGACAGTGGCATTGTCACGGCCTTGTCATGCCCAACGATGGCCTTGCCATGCCCGACGCTGTCCTTGTCATGACCGAGAGTTGCCTTGTCATGACCTTATCATGCCCGACGCTGGTCTTGTCATGCCCGACCGTGGCCTCGCCATGTCCGAGAGTCGCATTGTCATTCCCGACGATAGCCTTGCCATGCCCGACGTTGGCCTTGTCATGCCCAAAGTTGGCCTTGCAATGCCCGACGTTGGCGTTGCCATGCCCAACGATGGCTTTTCATGCCCGACGATGGCCTTGTCATGCTCGACGATGGCCTTGTCATGCCCGACGAATGGCCTTGCCACGCCCGACGCTGACCTTGCCATGCCCGACGATGGCCTTTTCATGCCCGACGATGGCAGTGTTATGTCCGAGAGTAGCCTTGATATGCCCGGCGCTGGCCTTGTCATGCCCGACGATGGCCTAGCCATGCCCTACGTTGGCCTTTCCATGCCCGACGATGACCTTGTCATGCCCGACGATGGCCTTGTCATGCCCGACGATGGCCTTGCCATGTCCGAGAGTTGCCTTGTCATGTCCGACGATGGTCTTGCCATGCCCGAGAGTGGCCTTGCCATGCCCGGCGTTGGCCTTGTCATGCCAAACGCTGGCCTTGTCATGCCCGACGTTGGCCTTTCCATGCCTGACGATGGCCTTGTCATGCCCGACGTTGGCCTTGTGATGCCCGACGCTGGCCTTGCCATGCCCGATGATGGCCTTGTCATGTCCGATAGTGGCATTGTCATGGCCTTGTCATGCCCGACGATGGCCTTATCAAGCCTGACGCTGGCCTTGTCATGCTCGACGATGGCATTGTCATGCCCGACGATGGTAGTGTCATGTCCGAGAGTAGCCTTGACATGCTCGGCGCTGGCCTTGTCATGCCCGACGATGGCCTTGCCATGCCCTACGCAGGCCTTGCCATGCAAGACGATGGCCTTGTCGTGCCCGACGATGGCCTTGTCATGCCCGACGATGGCGTTGCCATGTCCGAGAGTTCCTTGTCATGTCCGACGATGGTCTTGCCATGTCCGAGAGTGGCCTTGTCATGCCCGACGCTGACCTTGTCATGTCCGAGAGTGGCCTTGTCATGCCCAACGATGGCCTTGTCATGACCTTGTCATGCCCGACGATGGCATTGTCATGACCTTATCATGCCCGACGATGGCCTTTCCATGCCCGACGATGGCCTTGCCATGGCCGACGTTGTCCTTGTCATGTCCGAGAGTTGCCTTGTCATGACCTTATCATGCCCGATATTGGCCTTGTCATGCCCGGCGTTGGCCTTGTCATGTCCGACAGTGGTATTGTCACGGCCTTGTCATGCCCAACGATGGCCTTGCCATGCCCGACGTTGTCCTTGTCATGACCGAGAGTTGCCTTTTCATGACCTTATCATGCCCGACGCTGGTCTTGTCATGCCTGACCGTGGCCTCGCCATGTCCGAGAGTCGCATTGTCATTCCCGACGATAGCCTTGCCATGCCCGACGTTGGCCTTGTCATGCCCAAAGTTGGCCTTGCCATGCCCGACGTTGGCGTTGCCATGCCCAACGATGGCTTTTCATGCCCGACGATGGCCTTGTCATGCGCGACGATGGCCTTGTCATGCCTGACGAATGGCCTTGCCACGCCCGACGCTGACCTTGCCATGCCCGACGCTGGCCTTGTCATGTGTGACGATGGCCTTTTCATGCCCGACGATGGCCTTATCATGCCCGACGCTGGCCTTGTCATGCTCGACGATGGCATTGTCATGCCCGACGATGGTAGTGTCATGTCCGAGAGTAGCCTTGACATGCTCGGCGCTGGCCTTGTCATGCCCGACGATGGCCTTGCCATGCCCTACGCAGGCCTTGCCATGCCAGACAATGGCCTTGTCATGCCCGACGATGGCCTTGTCATGCCCGACAATGGCGTTGCCATGTCCGAGAGTTCCTTGTCATGTCCGACGATGGTCTTGCCATGTCCGAGAGTGGCCTTGTCATGCCCGACGCTGACCTTGTCATGTTTGTAAGTGGCCTTGTCATGCCCAACGATGGCCTTGTCATGATCTTGTCATGCCCGACGATGGCATTGTCATGACCTTATCATGCCCGACGATGGCCTTGCCATGCCCGGCGCTGGCCTTATCATGTCGGAGAGCTACCTTTTCATGCCCGACGATGGCCTTGTCATGCCCAACGATGGCCTTGTCATGCCCGACGCTGGCCTTGTCTTGCCCGACGATGGCCTTCTCATGTCCGATAGTGGCATTGTCATGGCCTTATCATGCCCGACGATGGCCTTGCCATGCCCGCTAGTTGGCTTGCCATGGCAGATGATGTTCTTGTCATGTCCGAGAGTTGCCTTGTCATGACCTTATCATGCCCGACGCTGGCCTTGTCATGCCCGACGCTGGCCTTGTCATGCCCGACGCTGGCCTTGTCATGCCCGACGCTGGCCTTGCCATGCCCGACGATGGCCTTGTCATGTATGACAATGGCATTGTCATGGCCTTGTCATGCCCGACGATGGCCTTGCCATGCCCGACGTTGTCCTTGTCATGTCCGAGAGTTGCCTTGTCATGACCTTATCATGCCCGATGTTGGCCTTGTCATGCCCGGCGTTGGCCTTGTCATGTCCGACAGTGGCATTGTCACGGCCTTGTCATGCCCAACGATGGCCTTGCCATGCCCGACGCTGTCCTTGTCATGACCGAGAGTTGCCTTGTCATGACCTTATCATGCCCGACGCTGGTCTTGTCATGCCCGACCGTGGCCTCGCCATGTCCGAGAGTCGCATTGTCATTCCCGACGATAGCCTTGCCATGCCCGACGTTGGCCTTGTCATGCCCAAAGTTGGCCTTGCCATGCCCGACGTTGGCGTTGCCATGCCCAACGATGGCTTTTCATGCCCGACGATGGCCTTGTCATGCTCGACGATGGCCTTGTCATGCCCGACGAATGCCCTTGCCACGCCCGACGCTGACCTTGCCATGCCCGACGATGGCCTTTTCATGCCCGACGATGGCAGTGTTATGTCCGAGAGTAGCCTTGACATGCCCGGCGCTGGCCTTGTCATGCCCGACGATGGCCTAGCCATGCCCTACGTTGGCCTTTCCATGCCCGACGATGACCTTGTCATGCCCGACGATGGCCTTGTCATGCCCGACGATGGCCTTGCCATGTCCGAGAGTTGCCTTGTCATGTCCGACGATGGTCTTGCCATGCCCGAGAGTGGCCTTGCCATGCCCGGCGTTGGCCTTGTCATGCCAAAGGCTGGCCTTGTCATGCCCGACGTTGGCCTTGCCATGCCCGACGCTGGCCTTGTCATGCCCGACGTTGGCCTTGCCATGCCCAATGATGGCCTTGTCATGTCCGACAGTGGCATTGTCATGGCCTTGTCATGCCCGACGATGGCCTTGCCATGCCCGACGCTGGCCTTGTCATGCGCGACGATGGCCTTTTCATGCCCGACGATGGCCTTATCATGCCCGACGCTGGCCTTGTCATGCTCGACGATGGCATTGTCATGCCCGACGATGGTAGTGTCATGTCCAAGAGTAGCCTTGACATGCTCGGCGCTGGCCTTGTCATGCCCGACGATGGCCTTTCCATGCCCTACGCAGGCCTTGCCATGCCAGACAATGGCCTTGTCATGCCCAACAATGGCCTTGTCATGCCCAACGATGGCGTTGCCATGTCCGACAGTTCCTTGTCATGTCCGACGATGGTCTTGCCATGTCCGAGAGTGGCCTTGTCATGCCCGACGCTGACCTTGTCATGTCCGAAAGTGGCCTTGTCATGCCCAACGATGGCCTTGTCATGATCTTGTCATGCCCGACGATGGCATTGTCATGACCTTATCATGCCCGACGATGGCCTTGCCATGCCCGGTGCTGGCCTTATCATGTTGGAGAGATACCTTGTCATGCCCGACGATGGCCTTGTCATGCCCAACGATGGCCTTGTCATGCCCGACGCTGGCCTTGTCTTGCCCGATGATGGCCTTCTCATGTCCGATAGTGGCATTGTCATGGCCTTGTCATGCCCGACGATGGCCTTGCCATGCCCGCGAGTTGGCTTGCCATGGCAGATGATGTCCTTTTCATGTCCGAGAGTTGCCTTGTCATGACCTTATCATGCCCGACGCTGGTCTTGTCATGCCCGACCGTGGCCTCGCCTTATCCGAGAGTCGCATTGTCATTCCCGACGATAGCCTTGCCATGCCCGACGTTGGCCTTGTCATGCCCAAAGTTGGCCTTGCCATGCCCGACGTTGGCGTTGCCATGCCCAACGATGGCTTTTCATGCCCGACGATGGCCTTGTCATGCTCGACGATGGCCTTGTCATGCGCGACGAATGGCCTTGCCATGCCCGACGCTGACCTTGCCATGCCCGACGATGGCCTTTTCATGCCCGACGATGGCAGTGTTATGTCCGAGAGTAGCCTTGAAATGCCCGGCGCTGGCCTTGTCATGCCCGACGATGGCCTAGCCATGCCCTACGTTGGCCTTTCCATGCCCGACGATGACCTTGTCATGCCCGACGATGGCCTTGTCATGCCCGACGATGGCCTTGCCATGTCCGGGAGTTGCCTTGTCATGTCCGATGATGGTCTTGCCATGCCCGAGAGTGGCCTTGCCATGCCCGGCGTTGGCCTTGTCATGCCAAACGCTGGCCTTGTCATGCCCGACGTTGGCCTTGCCATGCCCGACGCTGGCCTTGTCATGCCCGACGTTGGCCTTGCCATGCCCAATGATGGCCTTGTCATGTCCGACAATGGCATTGTCATGGCCTTGTCATGCCCGACGATGGCCTTGCCATGCCCGACGCTGGCCTTGTCATGCGCGACGATGGCCTTTTCATGCCCGACGATGGCCTTATCATGCCCGACGCTGGCCTTGTCATGCTCGACGATGGCATTGTCATGCCCGACGATGGTAGTGTCATGTCCAAGAGTAGCCTTGACATGCTCGGCGCTGGCCTTGTCATGCCCGACGATGGCCTTTTCATGCCCTACGCAGGCTTTGCCATGCCAGACAATGGCCTTGTCATGCCCGACGATGGCCTTGTCATGCCCAACGATGGCGTTGCCATGTCCGACAGTTCCTTGTCATGTCCGACGATGGTCTTGCCATGTCCGAGAGTGGCCTTGTCATGCCCAATGCTGACCTTGTCATGTCCGAAAGTGGCCTTGTCATGCCCAACGATGGCCTTGTCATGATCTTGTCATGCCCGACGATGGCATTGTCATGACCTTATCATGCCCGACGATGGCCTTGCCATGCCCGGCGCTGGCCTTATCATGTCGGAGAGCTACCTTGTCATGCCCGACGATGGCCTTGTCATGCCCAACGATGGCCTTGTCATGCCCGACGCTGGCCTTGTCTTGCCCGACGATGGCCTTCTCATGTCCGATAGTGGCATTGTCATGGCCTTGTCATGCCCGACGATGGCCTTACCATGCCCGCGAGTTGGCTTGCCATGGCAGATGATGTCCTTTTCATGTCCGAGAGTTGCCTTGTCATGACCTTATCATGCCCGACGCTGGCCTTGTCATGCCTGACGCTGGCCTTGTCATGCCCGACGCTGGCCTTGTCATGCCCGACGCTGGCCTTGCCATGCCCGACGATGGCCTTGTCATGTCTGACAATGGCATTGTCATGGCCTTGTCATGCCCGACGATGGCCTTGCCATGCCCGACGTTGTCCTTGTCATGTCCGAGAGTTGCCTTGTCATGACCTTATCATGCCCGATGTTGGCCTTGTCATGCCCGGCGTTAGCCTTGTCATGTCCGACAGTGGCATTGTCACGGCCTTGTCATGCCCAACGATGGCCTTGCCATGCCCGACGCTGTCCTTGTCATGACCGAGAGTTGCCTTGTCCTGACCTTAGTATGCCCGACGCTGGTCTTGTCATGCCCGACCGTGGCCTCGCCATGTCCGAGAGTCACATTGTCATTCCCGACGATAGCCTTGCCATGCCCGACGTTGGCCTTGTCATGCCCAAAGTTGGCCTTGCCATGCCCGACGTTGGCGTTGCCATGCCCAACGATGGCTTTTCATGCCCGATGATGGCCTTGTCATGCTCGACGATGGCCTTGTCATGCCCGACGAATGGCCTTGCCACGCCCGACGCTGACCTTGCCATGCCCGACGATGGCCTTTTCATGCCCGACGATGGCAGTGTTATGTCCGAGAGTAGCCTTGACATGCCCGGCGCTGGCCTTGTCATGCCCGACGATGGCCTAGCCATGCCCTACGTTGGCCTTTCCATGCCCGACGATGACCTTGTCATGCCCGACGATGGCCTTGTCATGCCCGACGATGGCCTTGCCATGTCCGAGAGTTGCCTTGTCATGTCCGACGATGGTCTTGCCATGCCCGAGAGTGGCCTTGCCATGCCCGGCGTTGGCCTTGTAATGCCAAACGCTGGCCTTGTCATGCCCGACGTTGGCCTTTCCATGTCTGACGATGGCCTTGTCATGCCCGACGTTGGCCTTGTGATGCCCGACGCTGGCCTTGCCATGCCCGATGATGGCCTTGTCATGTCCGATAGTGGCATTGTCATGGCCTTGTCATGCCCGACGATGGCCTTGCCATGCCCGACGCTGGCCTTGTCATGCGCGACGATGGCCTTTTCATGCCCGACGATGGCCTTATCATGCCCGACGCTGGCCTTGTCATGCTCGACGATGGCATTGTCATGCCCGACGATGGTAGTGTCATGTCCGAGAGTAGCCTTGACATGCTCGGCGCTGGCCTTGTCATGCCCGACGATGGCCTTGCCATGCCCTACGCAGGCCTTGCCATGCCAGACGATGGCCTTGTCGTGCCCGACGATGGCCTTGTCATGCCCGACGATGGCGTTGCCATGTCCGAGAGTTCCTTGTCATGTCCGACGATGGTCTTGCCATGTCCGAGAGTGGCCTTGTCATGCCCGACGCTGACCTTGTCATGTCCGAGAGTGGCCTTGTCATGCCCAACGATAGCCTTGTCATGACCTTGTCATGCCCGACGATGGCATTGTCATGACCTTATCATGCCCGACGATGGCCTTTCCATGCCCGACGATGGCCTTGCCATGGCCGACGTTGTCCTTGTCATGTCCGAGAGTTGCCTTGTCATGACCTTATCATGCCCGATATTGGCCTTGTCATGCCCGGCGTTGGCCTTGTCATGTCCGACAGTGGTATTGTCACGGCCTTGTCATGCCCAACGATGGCCTTGCCATGCCCGACGTTGTCCTTGTCATGACCGAGAGTTGCCTTTTCATGACCTTATCATGCCCGACGCTGGTCTTGTCATGCCTGACCGTGGCCTCGCCATGTCCGAGAGTCGCATTGTCATTCCCGACGATAGCCTTGCCATGCCCGACGTTGGCCTTGTCATGCCCAAAGTTGGCCTTTCCATGCCCGACGTTGGCGTTGCCATGCCCAACGATGGCTTTTCATGCCCGACGATGGCCTTGTCATGCGCGACGATGGCCTTGTCATGCCCGACGAATGGCCTTGCCACGCCCGACGCTGACCTTTCCATGCCCGACGCTGGCCTTGTCATGCACGACGATGGCCTTTTCATGCCCGACGATGGCCTTATCATGCCCGACGCTGGCCTTGTCATGCTCGACGATGGCATTGTCATGCCCGACGATGGTAGTGTCATGTCCGAGAGTAGCCTTGACATGCTCGGCGCTGGCCTTGTCATGCCCGATGATGGCCTTGCCATGCCCTACGCAGGCCTTGCCATGCCAGACAATGGCCTTGTCATGCCCGACGATGGCCTTGTCATGCCCGACAATGGCGTTGCCATGTCCGAGAGTTCCTTGTCATGTCCGACGATGGTCTTGCCATGTCCGAGAGTGGCCTTGTCATGCCAGACGCTGACCTTGTCATGTCCGTAAGTGGCCTTGTCATGCCCAACGATGGCCTTGTCATGATCTTGTCATGCCCGACGATGGCATTGTCATGACCTTATCATGCCCGACGATGGCCTTGCCATGCCCGGCGCTGGCCTTATCATGTCGGAGAGCTACCTTGTCTTGCCCGACGATGGCCTTGTCATGCCCAACGATGGCCTTGTCATGCCCGACGCTGGCCTTGTCTAGCCCGACGATGGCCTTCTCATGTCCGATAGTGGCATTGTCATGGCCTTGTCATGCCCGACGATGGCCTTGCCATGCCCGAGAGTTGGCTTGCCATGGCAGATGATGTCCTTGTCATGTCCGAGAGTTGCCTTGTCATGACCTTATCATGCCCGACGCTGGCCTTGTCATGCCCGACGCTGGCCTTGTCATGCCCGACGCTGGCCTTGTCATGCCCGACGCTGGCCTTGCCATGCCCGACGATGGCCTTGTCATGTCTGACAATGGCATTGTCATGGCCTTGTCATGCCCGACGATGGCCTTGCCATGCCCGACGTTGTCCTTGTCATGTCCGAGAGTTGCCTTGTCATGACCTTATCATGCCCGATGTTGGCCTTGCATGCCCGGCGTTGGCCTTGTCATGTCCGACAGTGGCATTGTCACGGCCTTGTCATGCCCAACGATGGCCTTGCCATGCCCGACGCTGTCCTTGTCATGACCGAGAGTTGCCTTGTCATGACCTTATCATGCCCGACGCTGGTCTTGTCATGCCCGACCGTGGTCTCGTCATGTCCGAGAGTCGCATTGTCATTCCCGACAATAGCCTTGCCATGCCCGACGTTGGCCTTGTCATGCCCAAAGTTGGCCTTGCCATGCCCGACGTTGGCGTTGCCATGCTCGACGATGGCCTTGTCATGCTCGACGATGGCCTTGCCATGCCCGACGAATGGCCTTGCCACGCCCGACGCTGACCTTGCCATGCCCGACGATGGCCTTTTCATGCCCGACGATGGCACTGTTATATCCGAGAGTAGCCTTGACATGTCCGGCGCTGGCCTTGTCATGCCCGACGATGGCCTAGCCATGCCCTACGTTGGCCTTTCCATGCCCGACGATGACCTTGTCATGCCCGACGATGGCCTTGTCATGCCCGACGATGGCCTTGCCATGTCCGAGAGTTGCCTTGTCATGTCCGACGATGGTCTTGCCATGCCCGAGAGTGGCCTTGCCATGCCCGGCGTTGGCCTTGTCATGCCAAACGATGGCCTTGTCATGCCCGACGTTGGCCTTTCCATGCCTGACGATGGCCTTGTCATGCCCGACGTTGGCCTTGTCATGCCCGACGCTGGCCTTGCCATGCCCGATGATGGCCTTGTCATGTCCGATAGTGGCATTGTCATGGCCTTGTCATGCCCGACGATGGCCTTGCCATGCCCGACGCTGGCCTTGTCATGCGCGACGATGGCCTTTTCATGCCCGAAGATGGCCTTATCATGCCCGACGCTGGCCTTGTCATGCTCGACGATGGCATTGTCATGCCCGACGATGGTAGTGTCATGTCCGAGAGTAGCCTTGACATGCTCGGCGCTGGCCTTGTCATGCCCGACGATGGCCTTGCCATGCCCTACGCAGGCCTTGCCATGCCAGACGATGGCCTTGTCGTGCCCGACGATGGCCTTGTCATGCCCGACGATGGCGTTGCCACGTCCGAGAGTTTCTTGTCATGTCCGACGATGGTCTTGCCATGTCCGAGAGTGGCCTTGTCATGCCCGACGCTGACCTTGTCATGTCCGAGAGTGGCCTTGTCATGCCCAACGATGGCCTTGTCATGACCTTGTCATGCCCGACGATGGCATTGTCATGACCTTATCATGCCCGACGATGGCCTTTCCATGCCCGACTATGGCTTTGCCATGGCCGACGTTGTCCTTGTCATGTCCGAGAGTTGCCTTGTCATGACCTTATCATGCCCGATATTGGCCTTGTCATGCCCGGCGTTGGCCTTGTCATGTCCGACAGTGGTATTGTCACGGCCTTGTCATGCCCAACGATGGCCTTGCCATGCCCGACGTTGTCCTTGTCATGACCGAGAGTTGCCTTTTCATGACCTTATCATGCCCGACGCTGGTCTTGTCATGCCTGACCGTGGCCTCGCCATGTCCGAGAGTCGCATTGTCATTCCCGACGATAGCCTTGCCATGCCCGACGTTGGCCTTGTCATGCCCAAAGTTGGCCTTGCCATGCCCGACGTTGGCGTTGCCATGCCCAACGATGGCTTTTCATGCCCGACGATGGCCTTGTCATGCGCGACGATGGCCTTGTCATGCCCGACGAATGGCCTTGCCACGCCCGACGCTGACCTTGCCATGCCCGACGCTGGCCTTGTCATGCACGACGATGGCCTTTTCATGCCCGACGATGGCCTTATCATGCCCGACGCTGGCCTTGTCATGCTCGACGATGGCATTGTCATGCCCGACGATGGTAGTGTCATATCCGAGAGTAGCCTTGACATGCTCGGCGCTGGCCTTGTCATGCCCGACGATGGCCTTGCCATGCCCTACGCAGGCCTTGCCATGCCAGACAATGGCCTTGTCATGCCCGACGATGGCCTTGTCATGCCCGACAATGGCGTTGCCATGTCCGAGAGTTCCTTGTCATGTCCGACGATGGTCTTGCCATGTCCGAGAGTGGCCTTGTCATGCCCGACGCTGACCTTGTCATGTCCGTAAGTGGCCTTGTCATGCCCAACGATGGCCTTGTCATGATCTTGTCATGCCCGACGATGGCATTGTCATGACCTTATCATGCCCGACGATGGCCTTGCCATGCCCGGCGCTGGCCTTATCATGTCGGAGAGCTACCTTGTCATGCCCGACGATGGCCTTGTCATGCCCAACGATGGCCTTGTCATGCCCGACGCTGGCCTTGTCTTGCCCGACGATGGCCTTCTCATGTCCGATAGTGGCATTGTCATGGCCTTGTCATGCCCGACGATGGCCTTGCCATGCCCGAGAGTTGGCTTGCCATGGCAGATGATGTCCTTGTCATGTCCGAGAGTTGCCTTGTCATGACCTTATCATGCCCGACGCTGGCCTTGTCATGCCCGACGCTGGCCTTGTCATGCCCGACGCTGGCCTTGTCATGCCCGACCCTGGCCTTGCCATGCCCGACGATGGCCTTGTCATGTCTGACAATGGCATTGTCATGGCCTTGTCATGCCCGACGATGGCCTTGCCATGCCCGACGTTGTCCTTGTCATGTCCGAGAGTTGCCTTGTCATGACCTTATCATGCCCGATGTTGGCCTTGTCATGCCCGGCGTTGGCCTTGTCATGTCCGACAGTGGCATTGTCACGGCCTTGTCATGCCCAACGATGGCCTTGCCATGCCCGACGCTGTCCTTGTCATGACCGAGAGTTGCCTTGTCATGACCTTATCATGCCCGACGCTGGTCTTGTCATGCCCGACCGTGGTCTCGCCATGTCCGAGAGTCGCATTGTCATTCCCGACGATAGCCTTGCCATGCCCGACGTTGGCCTTGTCATGCCCAAAGTTGGCCTTGCCATGCCCGACGTTGGCGTTGCCATGCTCGACGATGGCTTTGTCATGCTCGACGATGGCCTTGCCATGCCCGACGAATGGCCTTGCCACGCCCGACGCTTACCTTGCCATGCCCGACGATGGCCTTTTCATGCCCGACGATGGCACTGTTATATCCGAGAGTAGCCTTGACATGTCCGGCGCTGGCCTTGTCATGCCCGACGATGGCCTAGCCATGCCCTACGTTGGCCTTTCCATGCCCGACGATGACCTTGTCATGCCCGACGATGGCCTTGTCATGCCCGACGATGGCCTTGCCATGTCCGAGAGTTGCCTTGTCATGTCCGACGATGGTCTTGCCATGCCCGAGAGTGGCCTTGCCATGCCCGGCGTTGGCCTTGTCATGCCAAACGCTGGCCTTGTCATGCCCGACGTTGGCCTTTCCATGCCTGACGATGGCCTTGTCATGCCCGACGTTGGCCTTGTCATGCCCGACGCTGGCCTTGCCATGCCCGATGATGGCCTTGTCATGTCCGATAGTGGCATTGTCATGGCCTTGTCATGCCCGACGATGGCCTTGCCATGCCCGACGCTGGCCTTGTCATGCGCGACGATGGCCTTTTCATGCCCGACGATGGCCTTATCATGCCCGACGCTGGCCTTGTCATGCTCGACGATGGCATTGTCATGCCCGACGATGGTAGTGTCATGTCCGAGAGTAGCCTTGACATGCTCGGCGCTGGCCTTGTCATGCCCGACGATGGCCTTGCCATGCCCTACGCAGGCCTTGCCATGCCAGACGATGGCCTTGTCGTGCCCGACGATGGCCTTGTCATGCCCGACGATGGCGTTGCCATGTCCGAGAGTTCCTTGTCATGTCCGACGATGGTCTTGCCATGTCCGAGAGTGGCCTTGTCATGCCCGACGCTGACCTTGTCATGTCCGAGAGTGGCCTTGTCATGCCCAACGATGGCCTTGTCATGACCTTGTCATGCCCGACGATGGCATTGTCATGACCTTATCATGCCCGACGATGGCCTTTCCATGCCCGACGATGGCTTTGCCATGGCCGACGTTGTCCTTGTCATGTCCGAGAGTTGCCTTGTCATGACCTTATCATGCCCGATATTGGCCTTGTCATGCCCGGCGTTGGCCTTGTCATGTCCGACAGTGGTATTGTCACGGCCTTGTCATGCCCAACGATGGCCTTGCCATGCCCGACGTTGTCCTTGTCATGACCGAGAGTTGCCTTTTCATGACCTTATCATGCCCGACGCTGGTCTTGTCATGCCTGACCGTGGCCTCGCCATGTCCGAGAGTCGCATTGTCATTCCCGACGATAGCCTTGCCATGCCCGACGTTGGCCTTGTCATGCCCAAAGTTGGCTTTGCCATGCCCGACGTTGGCGTTGCCATGCCCAACGATGGCTTTTCATGCCCGACGATGGCCTTGTCATGCGCGACGATGGCCTTGTCATGCCCGACGAATGGCCTTGCCACGCCCGACGCTGACCTTGCCATGCCCGACGCTGGCCTTGTCATGCACGACGATGGCCTTTTCATGCCCGACGATGGCCTTATCATGCCCGACGCTGGCTTTGTCATGCTCGACGATGGCATTGTCATGCCCGACGATGGTAGTGTCATGTCCGAGAGTAGCCTTGACATGCTCGGCGCTGGCCTTGTCATGCCCGACGATGGCCTTGCCATGCCCTACGCAGGCCTTGCCATGCCAGACAATGGCCTTGTCATGCCCGACGATGGCCTTGTCATGCCCGACAATGGCGTTGCCATGTCCGAGAGTTCCTTGTCATGTCCGACGATGGTCTTGCCATGTCCGAGAGTGGCCTTGTCATGCCCGACGCTGACCTTGTCATGTCCGTAAGTGGCCTTGTCATGCCCAACGATGGCCTTGTCATGATCTTGTCATGCCCGACGATGGCATTGTCATGACCTTATCATGCCCGACGATGGCCTTGCCATGCCCGGCGCTGGCCTTATCATGTCGGAGAGCTACCTTGTCATGCCCGACGATGGCCTTGTCATGCCCAACGATGGCCTTGTCATGCCCGACGCTGGCCTTGTCTTGCCCGACGATGGCCTTCTCATGTCCGATAGTGGCATTGTCATGGCCTTGTCATGCCCGACGATGGCCTTGCCATGCCCGAGAGTTGGCTTGCCATGGCAGATGATGTCCTTGTCATGTCCGAGAGTTGCCTTGTCATGACCTTATCATGCCCGACGCTGGCCTTGTCATGCCCGACGCTGGCCTTGTCATGCCCGACGCTGGTCTTGTCATGCCCGACGCTGGCCTTGCCATGCCCGACGATGGCCTTGTCATGTCTGACAATGGCATTGTCATGGCCTTGTCATGCCCGACGATGGCCTTGCCATGCCCGACGTTGTCCTTGTCATGTCCGAGAGTTGCCTTGTCATGACCTTATCATGCCCGATGTTGGCCTTGTCATGCCCGGCGTTGGCCTTGTCATGTCCGACAGTGGCATTGTCACGGCCTTGTCATGCCCAACGATGGCCTTGCCATGCCCGACGCTGTCCTTGTCATGACCGAGAGTTGCCTTGTCATGACCTTATCATGCCCGACGCTGGTCTTGTCATGCCCGACCGTGGTCTCGCCATGTCCGAGAGTCGCATTGTCATTCCCGACGATAGCCTTGCCATGCCCGACGTTGGCCTTGTCATGCCCAAAGTTGGCCTTGCCATGCCCGACGTTGGCGTTGCCATGCTCGACGATGGCCTTGTCATGCTCGACGATGGCCTTGCCATGCCCGACGAATGGCCTTGCCACGCCCGACGCTGACCTTGCCATGCCCGACGATGGCCTTTTCATGCCCGACGATGGCACTGTTATATCCGAGAGTAGCCTTGACATGTCCGGCGCTGGCCTTGTCATGCCCGACGATGGCCTAGCCATGCCCTACGTTGGCCTTTCCATGCCCGACGATGACCTTGTCATGCCCGACGATGGCCTTGTCATGCCCGACGATGGCCTTGCCATGTCCGAGAGTTGCCTTGTCATGTCCGACGATGGTCTTGCCATGCCCGAGAGTGGCCTTGCCATGCCCGGCGTTGGCCTTGTCATGCCAAACGCTGGCCTTGTCATGCCCGACGTTGGCCTTTCCATGCCTGACGATGGCCTTGTCATGCCCGACGTTGGCCTTGTCACGCCCGACGCTGGCCTTGCCATGCCCGATGATGGCCTTGTCATGTCCGATAGTGGCATTGTCATGGCCTTGTCATGCCCGACGATGGCCTTGCCATGCCCGACGCTGGCCTTGTCATGCGCGACGATGGCCTTTTCATGCCCGACGATGGCCTTATCATGCCCGACGCTGGCCTTGTCATGCTCGACGATGGCATTGTCATGCCCGACGATGGTAGTGTCATGTCCGAGAGTAGCCTTGACATGCTCGGCGCTGGCCTTGTCATGCCCGACGATGGCCTTGCCATGCCCTACGCAGGCCTTGCCATGCCAGACAATGGCCTTGTCATGCCCGACGATGGCCTTGTCATGCCCGACAATGGCGTTGCCATGTCCGAGAGTTCCTTGTCATGTCCGACGATGGTCTTGCCATGTCCGAGAGTGGCCTTGTCATGCCCGACGCTGACCTTGTCATGTCCGTAAGTGGCCTTGTCATGCCCAACGATGGCCTTGTCATGATCTTGTCATGCCCGACGATGGCATTGTCATGACCTTATCATGCCCGACGATGGCCTTGCCATGCCCGGCGCTGGCCTTATCATGTCGGAGAGCTACCTTGTCATGCCCGACGATGGCCTTGTCATGCCCAACGATGGCCTTGTCATGCCCGACGCTGGCCTTGTCTTGCCCGACGATGGCCTTCTCATGTCCGATAGTGGCATTGTCATGGCCTTGTCATGCCCGACGATGGCCTTGCCATGCCCGAGAGTTGGCTTGCCATGGCAGATGATGTCCTTGTCATGTCCGAGAGTTGCCTTGTCATGACCTTATCATGCCCGACGCTGGCCTTGTCATGCCCGACGCTGGCCTTGTCATGCCCGACGCTGGCCTTGTCATGCCCGACGCTGGCCTTGCCATGCCCGACGATGGCCTTGTCATGTCTGACAATGGCATTGTCATGGCCTTGTCATGCCCGACGATGGCCTTGCCATGCCCGACGTTGTCCTTGTCATGTCCGAGAGTTGCCTTGTCATGACCTTATCATGCCCGATGTTGGCCTTGTCATGCCCGGCGTTGGCCTTGTCATGTCCGACAGTGGCATTGTCACGGCCTTGTCATGCCCAACGATGGCCTTGCCATGCCCGACGCTGTCCTTGTCATGACCGAGAGTTGCCTTGTCATGACCTTATCATGCCCGACGCTGGTCTTGTCATGCCCGACCGTGGTCTCGCCATGTCCGAGAGTCGCATTGTCATTCCCGACGATAGCCTTGCCATGCCCGACGTTGGCCTTGTCATGCCCAAAGTTGGCCTTGCCATGCCCGACGTTGGCGTTGCCATGCTCGACGATGGCCTTGTCATGCTCGACGATGGCCTTGCCATGCCCGACGAATGGCCTTGCCACGCCCGACGCTGACCTTGCCATGCCCGACGATGGCCTTTTCATGCCCGACGATGGCACTGTTATATCCGAGAGTAGCCTTGACATGTCCGGCGCTGGCCTTGTCATGCCCGACGATGGCCTAGCCATGCCCTACGTTGGCCTTTCCATGCCCGACGATGACCTTGTCATGCCCGACGATGGCCTTGTCATGCCCGACGATGGCCTTGCCATGTCCGAGAGTTGCCTTGTCATGTCCGACGATGGTCTTGCCATGCCCGAGAGTGGCCTTTCCATGCCCGGCGTTGGCCTTGTCATGCCAAACGCTGGCCTTGTCATGCCCGACGTTGGCCTTTCCATGCCTGACGATGGCCTTGTCATGCCCGACGTTGGCCTTGTCATGCCCGACGCTGGCCTTGCCATGCCCGATGATGGCCTTGTCATGTCCGATAGTGGCATTGTCATGGCCTTGTCATGCCCGACGATGGCCTTGCCATGCCCGACGCTGGCCTTGTCATGCGCGACGATGGCCTTTTCATGCCCGAAGATGGCCTTATCATGCCCGACGCTGGCCTTGTCATGCTCGACGATGGCATTGTCATGCCCGACGATGGTAGTGTCATGTCCGAGAGTAGCCTTGACATGCTCGGCGCTGGCCTTGTCATGCCCGACGATGGCCTTGCCATGCCCTACGCAGGCCTTGCCATGCCAGACGATGGCCTTGTCGTGCCCGACGATGGCCTTGTCATGCCCGACGATGGCGTTGCCATGTCCGAGAGTTCCTTGTCATGTCCGACGATGGTCTTGCCATGTCCGAGAGTGGCCTTGTCATGCCCGACGCTGACCTTGTCATGTCCGAGAGTGGCCTTGTCATGCCCAACGATGGCCTTGTCATGACCTTGTCATGCCCGACGATGGCATTGTCATGACCTTATCATGCCCGACGATGGCCTTGTCATGTCCGACAGTGGTATTGTCACGGCCTTGTCATGCCCAACGATGGCCTTGCCATGCCCGACGTTGTCCTTGTCATGACCGAGAGTTGCCTTTTCATGACCTTATCATGCCCGACGCTGGTCTTGTCATGCCTGACCGTGGCCTCGCCATGTCCGAGAGTCGCATTGTCATTCCCGACGATAGCCTTGCCATGCCCGACGTTGGCCTTGTCATGCCCAAAGTTGGCCTTGCCATGCCCGACGTTGGCGTTGCCATGCCCAACGATGGCTTTTCATGCCCGACGATGGCCTTGTCATGCGCGACGATGGCCTTGTCATGCCCGACGAATGGCCTTGCCACGCCCGACGCTGACCTTGCCATGCCCGACGCTGGCCTTGTCATGCACGACGATGGCCTTTTCATGCCCGACGATGGCCTTATCATGCCCGACGCTGGCCTTGTCATGCTCGACGATGGCATTGTCATGCCCGACGATGGTAGTGTCATGTCCGAGAGTAGCCTTGACATGCTCGGCGCTGGCCTTGTCATGCCCGACGATGGCCTTGCCATGCCCTACGCAGGCCTTGCCATGCCAGACAATGGCCTTGTCATGCCCGACGATGGCCTTGTCATGCCCGACAATGGCGTTGCCATGTTCGAGAGTTCCTTGTCATGTCCGACGATGGTCTTGCCATGTCCGAGAGTGGCCTTGTCATGCCCGACGCTGACCTTGTCATGTCCGAGAGTGGCCTTGTCATGCCCAACGATGGCCTTGTCATGACCTTGTCATGCCCGACGATGGCATTGTCATGACCTTATCATGCCCGACGATGGCCTTGTCATGTCCGACAGTGGTATTGTCACGGCCTTGTCATGCCCAACGATGGCCTTGCCATGCCCGACGTTGTCCTTGTCATGACCGAGAGTTGCCTTTTCATGACCTTATCATGCCCGACGCTGGTCTTGTCATGCCTGACCGTGGCCTCGCCATGTCCGAGAGTCGCATTGTCATTCCCGACGATAGCCTTGCCATGCCCGACGTTGGCCTTGTCATGCCCAAAGTTGGCCTTGCCATGCCCGACGTTGGCGTTGCCATGCCCAACGATGGCTTTTCATGCCCGACGATGGCCTTGTCATGCGCGACGATGGCCTTGTCATGCCCGACGAATGGCCTTGCCACGCCCGACGCTGACCTTGCCATGCCCGACGCTGGCCTTGTCATGCACGACGATGGCCTTTTCATGCCCGACGATGGCCTTATCATGCCCGACGCTGGCCTTGTCATGCTCGACGATGGCATTGTCATGCCCGACGATGGTAGTGTCATGTCCGAGAGTAGCCTTGACATGCTCGGCGCTGGCCTTGTCATGCCCGACGATGGCCTTGCCATGCCCTACGCAGGCCTTGCCATGCCAGACAATGGCCTTGTCATGCCCGACGATGGCCTTGTCATGCCCGACAATGGCGTTGCCATGTCCGAGAGTTCCTTGTCATGTCCGACGATGGTCTTGCCATGTCCGAGAGTGGCCTTGTCATGCCCGACGCTGACCTTGTCATGTCCGTAAGTGGCCTTGTCATGCCCAACGATGGCCTTGTCATGATCTTGTCATGCCCGACGATGGCATTGTCATGACCTTATCATGCCCGACGATGGCCTTGCCATGCCCGGCGCTGGCCTTATCATGTCGGAGAGCTACCTTGTCATGCCCGACGATGGCCTTGTCATGCCCAACGATGGCCTTGTCATGCCCGACGCTGGCCTTGTCTTGCCCGACGATGGCCTTCTCATGTCCGATAGTGGCATTGTCATGGCCTTGTCATGCCCGACGATGGCCTTGCCATGCCCGAGAGTTGGCTTGCCATGGCAGATGATGTCCTTGTCATGTCCGAGAGTTGCCTTGTCATGACCTTATCATGCCCGACGGTGGCCTTGTCATGCCCGACGTTGGCCTTGTCATGCCCGACGCTGGCCTTGTCATGCCCGACGCTGGCCTTGCCATGCCCGACGATGGCCTTGTCATGTCTGACAATGGCATTGTCATGGCCTTGTCATGCCCGACGATGGCCTTGCCATGCCCGACGCTGGCCTTGTCATGCGCGACGATGGCCTTTTCATGCCCGAAGATGGCCTTATCATGCCCGACGCTGGCCTTGTCATGCTCGACGATGGCATTGTCATGCCCGACGATGGTAGTGTCATGTCCGAGAGTAGCCTTGACATGCTCGGCGCTGGCCTTGTCATGCCCGACGATGGCCTTGCCATGCCCTACGCAGGCCTTGCCATGCCAGACGATGGCCTTGTCGTGCCCGACGATGGCCTTGTCATGCCCGACGATGGCGTTGCCATGTCCGAGAGTTCCTTGTCATGTCCGACGATGGTCTTGCCATGTCCGAGAGTGGCCTTGTCATGCCCGACGCTGACCTTGTCATGTCCGAGAGTGGCCTTGTCATGCCCAACGATGGCCTTGTCATGACCTTGTCATGCCCGACGATGGCATTGTCATGACCTTATCATGCCCGACGTTGGCCTTGTCATGTCCGACAGTGGTATTGTCACGGCCTTGTCATGCCCAACGATGGCCTTGCCATGCCCGACGTTGTCCTTGTCATGACCGAGAGTTGCCTTTTCATGACCTTATCATGCCCGACGCTGGTCTTGTCATGCCTGACCGTGGCCTCGCCATGTCCGAGAGTCGCATTGTCATTCCCGACGATAGCCTTGCCATGCCCGACGTTGGCCTTGTCATGCCCAAAGTTGGCCTTGCCATGCCCGACGTTGGCGTTGCCATGCCCAACGATGGCTTTTCATGCCCGACGATGGCCTTGTCATGCGCGACGATGGCCTTGTCATGCCCGACGAATGGCCTTGCCACGCCCGACGCTGACCTTGCCATGCCCGACGCTGGCCTTGTCATGCACGACGATGGCCTTTTCATGCCCGACGATGGCCTTATCATGCCCGACGCTGGCCTTGTCATGCTCGACGATGGCATTGTCATGCCCGACGATGGTAGTGTCATGTCCGAGAGTAGCCTTGACATGCTCGGCGCTGGCCTTGTCATGCCCGACGATGGCCTTGCCATGCCCTACGCAGGCCTTGCCATGCCAGACAATGGCCTTGTCATGCCCGACGATGGCCTTGTCATGCCCGACAATGGCGTTGCCATGTCCGAGAGTTCCTTGTCATGTCCGACGATGGTCTTGCCATGTCCGAGAGTGGCCTTGTCATGCCCGACGCTGACCTTGTCATGTCCGTAAGTGGCCTTGTCATGCCCAACGATGGCCTTGTCATGATCTTGTCATGCCCGACGATGGCATTGTCATGACCTTATCATGCCCGACGATGGCCTTGCCATGCCCGGCGCTGGCCTTATCATGTCGGAGAGCTACCTTGTCATGCCCGACGATGGCCTTGTCATGCCCAACGATGGCCTTGTCATGCCCGACGCTGGCCTTGTCTTGCCCGACGATGGCCTTCTCATGTCCGATAGTGGCATTGTCATGGCCTTGTCATGCCCGACGATGGCCTTGCCATGCCCGAGAGTTGGCTTGCCATGGCAGATGATGTCCTTGTCATGTCCGAGAGTTGCCTTGTCATGACCTTATCATGCCCGACGGTGGCCTTGTCATGCCCGACGTTGGCCTTGTCATGCCCGACGCTGGCCTTGTCATGCCCGACGCTGGCCTTGCCATGCCCGACGATGGCCTTGTCATGTCTGACAATGGCATTGTCATGGCCTTGTCATGCCCGACGATGGCCTTGCCATGCCCGACGTTGTCCTTGTCATGTCCGAGAGTTGCCTTGTCATGACCTTATCATGCCCGATGTTGGCCTTGTCATGCCCGGTGTTGGCCTTGTCATGTCCGACAGTGGCATTGTCACGGCCTTGTCATGCCCAACGATGGCCTTGCCATGCCCGACGCTGTCCTTGTCATGACCGAGAGTTGCCTTGTCATGACCTTATCATGCCCGACGCTGGTCTTGTCATGCCCGACCGTGGTCTCGCCATGTCCGAGAGTCGCATTGTCATTCCCGACGATAGCCTTGCCATGCCCGACGTTGGCCTTGTCATGCCCAAAGTTGGCCTTGCCATGCCCGACGTTGGCGTTGCCATGCTCGACGATGGCCTTGTCATGCTCGACGATGGCCTTGTCATGCCCGACGAATGGCCTTGCCACGCCCGACGCTGACCTTGCCATGCCCGACGATGGCCTTTTCATGCCCGACGATGGCACTGTTATATCCGAGAGTAGCCTTGACATGCCCGGCGCTGGCCTTGTCATGCCCGACGATGGCCTAGCCATGCCCTACGTTGGCCTTTCCATGCCCGACGATGACCTTGTCATGCCCGACGATGGCCTTGTCATGCCCGACGATGGCCTTGCCATGTCCGAAAGTTGCCTTGTCATGTCCGACGATGGTCTTGCCATGCCCGAGAGTGGCCTTGCCATGCCCGGCGTTGGCCTTGTCATGCCAAACGCTGGCCTTGTCATGCCCGACGTTGGCCTTTCCATGCCTGACGATGGCCTTGTCATGCCCGACGTTGGCCTTGTCATGCCCGACGCTGGCCTTGCCATGCCCGATGATGGCCTTGTCATGTCCGATAGTGGCATTGTCATGGCCTTGTCATGCCCGACGATGGCCTTGCCATGCCCGACGCTGGCCTTGTCATGCGCGACGATGGCCTTTTCATGCCCGACGATGGCCTTATCATGCCCGACGCTGGCCTTGTCATGCTCGACGATGGCATTGTCATGCCCGACGATGGTAGTGTCATGTCCGAGAGTAGCCTTGACATGCTCGGCGCTGGCCTTGTCATGCCCGACGATGGCCTTGCCATGCCCTACGCAGGCCTTGCCATGCCAGACGATGGCCTTGTCGTGCCCGACGATGGCCTTGTCATGCCCGACGATGGCGTTGCCATGTCCGAGAGTTCCTTGTCATGTCCGACGATGGTCTTGCCATGTCCGAGAGTGGCCTTGTCATGCCCGACGCTGACCTTGTCATGTCCGAGAGTGGCCTTGTCATGCCCAACGATGGCCTTGTCATGACCTTGTCATGCCCGACGATGGCATTGTCATGACCTTATCATGCCCGACGATGGCCTTTCCATGCCCGACGATGGCCTTGCCATGGCCGACGTTGTCCTTGTCATGTCCGAGAGTTGCCTTGTCATGACCTTATCATGCCCGATATTGGCCTTGTCATGCCCGGCGTTGGCCTTGTCATGTCCGACAGTGGTATTGTCACGGCCTTGTCATGCCCAACGATGGCCTTGCCATGCCCGACGTTGTCCTTGTCATGACCGAGAGTTGCCTTTTCATGACCTTATCATGCCCGACGCTGGTCTTATAATGCCTGACCGTGGCCTCGCCATGTCCGAGAGTCGCATTGTCATTCCCGACGATAGCCTTGCCATGCCCGACGTTGGCCTTGTCATGCCCAAAGTTGGCCTTGCCATGCCCGACGTTGGCGTTGCCATGCCCAACGATGGCTTTTCATGCCCGACGATGGCCTTGTCATGCGCGACGATGGCCTTGTCATGCCCGACGAATGGCCTTGCCACGCCCGACGCTGACCTTGCCATGCCCGACGCTGGCCTTGTCATGCACGACGATGGCCTTTTCATGCCCGACGATGGCCTTATCATGCCCGACGCTGGCCTTGTCATGCTCGACGATGGCATTGTCATGCCCGACGATGGTAGTGTCATGTCCGAGAGTAGCCTTGACATGCTCGGCGCTGGCCTTGTCATGCCCGACGATGGCCTTGCCATGCCCTACGCAGGCCTTGCCATGCCAGACAATGGCCTTGTCATGCCCGACGATAGCCTTGTCATGCCCGACAATGGCGTTGCCATGTCCGAGAGTTCCTTGTCATGTCCGACGATGGTCTTGCCATGTCCGAGAGTGGCCTTGTCATGCCCGACGCTGACCTTGTCATGTCCGTAAGTGGCCTTGTCATGCCCAACGATGGCCTTGTCATGATCTTGTCATGCCCGACGATGGCATTGTCATGACCTTATCATGCCCGACGATGGCCTTGCCATGCCCGGCGCTGGCCTTATCATGTCGGAGAGCTACCTTGTCATGCCCGACGATGGCCTTGTCATGCCCAACGATGGCCTTGTCATGCCCGACACTGGCCTTGTCTTGCCCGACGATGGCCTTCTCATGTCCGATAGTGGCATTGTCATGGCCTTGTCATGCCCGACGATGGCCTTGCCATGCCCGAGAGTTGGCTTGCCATAGCAGATGATGTCCTTGTCATGTCCGAGAGTTGCCTTGTCATGACCTTATCATGCCCGACGCTGGCCTTGTCATGCCCGACGCTGGCCTTGTCATGCCCGACGCTGGCCTTGTCATGCCCGACGCTGGCCTTGCCATGCCCGACGATGGCCTTGTCATGTCTAACAATGGCATTGTCATGGCCTTGTCATGCCCGACGATGGCCTTGCCATGCCCGACGTTGTCCTTGTCATGTCCGAGAGTTGCCTTGTCATGACCTTATCATGCCCGATGTTGGCCTTGTCATGCCCGGCGTTGGCCTTGTCATGTCCGACAGTGGCATTGTCACGGCCTTGTCATGCCCAACGATGGCCTTGCCATGCCCGACGCTGTCCTTGTCATGACCGAGAGTTGCCTTGTCATGACCTTATCATGCCCGACGCTGGTCTTGTCATGCCCGACCGTGGTCTCGCCATGTCCGAGAGTCGCATTGTCATTCCCGACGATAGCCTTGCCATGCCCGACGTTGGCCTTGTCATTCCCAAAGTTGGCCTTGCCATGCCCGACGTTGGCGTTGCCATGCTCGACGATGGCCTTGTCATGCTCGACGATGGCCTTGTCATGCCCGACGAATGGCCTTGCCACGCCCGACGCTGACCTTGCCATGCCCGACGATGGCCTTTTCATGCCCGACGATGGCACTGTTATATCCGAGAGTAGCCTTGACATGCCCGGCGCTGGCCTTGTCATGCCTGACGATGGCCTAGCCATGCCCTACGTTGGCCTTTCCATGCCCGACGATGACCTTGTCATGCCCGACGATGGCCTTGTCATGCCCGACGATGGCCTTGCCATGTCCGAGAGTTGCCTTGTCATGTCCGACGATGGTCTTGCCATGCCCGAGAGTGGCCTTGCCATGCCCGGCGTTGGCCTTGTCATGCCAAACGCTGGCCTTGTCATGCCCGACGTTGGCCTTTCCATGCCTGACGATGGCCTTGTCATGCCCGACGTTGGCCTTGTCATGCCCGACGCTGGCCTTGCCATGCCCAATGATGGCCTTGTCATGTCCGATAGTGGCATTGTCATGGCCTTGTCATGCCCGACGCTGGCCTTGTCTTGCCCGACGATGGCCTTCTCATGTCCGATAGTGGCATTGTCATGGCCTTGTCATGCCCGACGATGGCCTTGCCATGCCCGAGAGTTGGCTTGCCATGGTAGATGATGTCCTTGTCATGTCCGAGAGTTGCCTTGTCATGACCTTATCATGCCCGACGCTGGCCTTGTCATGCCCGACGCTGGCCTTGTCATGCCCGACGCTGGCCTTGTCATGCCCGACGCTGGCCTTGCCATGCCCGACGATGGCCTTGTCATGTCTGACAATGGCATTGTCATGGCCTTGTCATGCCCGACAATGGCCTTGCCATGCCCGACGTTGTCCTTGTCATGTCCGAGAGTTGCCTTGTCATGACCTTATGATGCCCGATGTTGGCCTTGTCATGCCCGGCGTTGGCCTTGTCATGTCCGACAGTGGCATTGTCACGGCCTTGTCATGCCCAACGATGGCCTTGCCATGCCCGACGTTGTCCTTGTCATGACCGAGAGTTGTCTTGTCATGACCTTATCATGCCCGACGCTGGTCTTGTCATGCCCGACCGTGGTCTCGCCATGTCCGAGAGTCGCATTGTCATTCCCGACGATAGCCTTGCCATGCCCGACGTTGGCCTTGTCATGCCCAAAGTTGGCCTTGCCATGCCCGACGTTGGCGTTGCAATGCTCGACGATGGCCTTGTCATGCTCGACGATGGCCTTGTCATGCCCGACGAATGGCCTTGCCACGCCCGACGCTGACCTTGCCATGCCCGACGATGGCCTTTTCATGCCCGACGATGGCACTGTTATATCCGAGAGTAGCCTTGACATGCCCGGCGCTGGCCTTGTCATGCCCGACGATGGCCTAGCCATTCCCTACGTTGGCCTTTCCATGCCCGACGATGACCTTGTCATGCCCGACGATGGCCTTGTCATGCCCGACGATGGCCTTGCCATGTCCGAGAGTTGCCTTGTCATGTCCGACGATGGTCTTGCCATGCCCGAGAGTGGCCTTGCCATGCCCGGCGTTGGCCTTGTCATGCCAAACGCTGGCCTTGTCATGCCCGACGTTGGCCTTTCCATGCCTGACGATGGCCTTGTCATGCCCGACGTTGGCCTTGTCATGCCCGACGCTGGCCTTGCCATGCCCGATGATTGCCTTGTCATGTCCGATAGTGGCATTGTCATGGCCTTGTCATGCCCGACGATGGCCTTGCCATGCCCGACGCTGGCCTTGTCATGCGCGACGATGGCCTTTTCATGCCCGACGATGGCCTTATCATGCCCGACGCTGGCCTAGTCATGCTCGACGATGGCATTGTCATGCCCGACGATGGTAGTGTCATGTCCGAGAGTAGCCTTGACATGCTCGGCGCTGGCCTTGTCATGCCCGACGATGGCCTTGCCATGCCCTACGCAGGCCTTGCCATGCTAGACGATGGCCTTGTCATGCCCGACGATGGCCTTGTCATGCCCGACGATGGCGTTGCCATGTTCGAGAGTTCCTTGTCAAGTCCGACGATGGTCTTGCCATGTCCGAGAGTGGCCTTGTCATGCCCGACGCTGACCTTGTCGTGTCCGAGAGTGGCCTTGTCATGCCCAACGATGGCCTTGTCATGACCTTGTCATGCCCGACGATGGCATTGTCATGACCTTATCATGCCCGACGATGGCCTTGCCATGCCCGGCGCTGGCCTTATCATGTCCGAGAGCTACCTTGTCATGCCCGACGATGGCCTTGTCATGCCCAACGATGGCCTTGTCATGCCCGACGCTGGCCTTGTCTTGCCCGACGATGGCCTTCTCATGTCCGATAGTGGCATTGTCATGGCCTTGTCATGCCCGACGATGGCCTTGCCATGCCCGAGAGTTGGCTTGCCATGGCAGATGATGTCCTTGTCATGTCCGAGAGTTGCCTTGTCATGACCTTATCATGCCCGACGTTGGCCTTGTCATGCCCGACGCTAGCCTTGTCATGCCCGACGTTGGCCTTGCCTTACCCGACGATGGCCTTGTCATGTCTGACAATGGCATTGTCATGGCCTTGTCATGCCCGACGATGGCCTTGCCATGCCCGACGTTATCCTTGTCATGTCCAAGAGTTGCCTTGTCATGACCTTATCATGCCCGATGTTGGCCTTGTCATGCCCGGCGTTGGCCTTGTCATGTCCGACAGTGGCATTGTCACGGCCTTGTCATGCCCAACGATGGCCTTGTCATGCCCGACGATGATCTTACCATGCCCAACGATGGCTTTTCATGCCCGACGATGGCCTTGTCATGCGCGACAATGGCCTTGTCATGCCCGACGAATGGCCTTGCCATGCCCGACGCTGGCCTTGCCATGCCCGACGTTGGCCTTTTCATGCCCGACGATGGCCTTGCCATGCTCGACGAAGGCATTGTCATGCCCGACGATGGCAGTGTTATGTCCGAGAGTAGCCTTGACATGCCCGGCGCTGGCCTTGTCATGCCCGACGATGGCCTAGCCATGCCCTACGCTGGCCTTGCCATGACCGACGATGACCTTGTCATGCCCGACGATGGCTTTGTCATGCCCGACGATGGCCTTGCCATGTCCGAGAGTTGCCTTGTCATGTCCGATGATGGTCTTGCCATGTCCGAGAGTGGCCTTGCCATGCCAGGCGTTGGCCTTGTCATGGCAAACGGTGGCCTTGTCATGCCCGACGTTGGCCTTGCCATGCCTGATGATGGCCTTGTCATGCCCGACGTTGGCCTTGTCATGCCCGACGCTGGCCTTGCCATGCCCGACGATGGCCTTGTCATGTCCGACAGTGGCATTGTTATGGCCTTGTCATGCCCGACGATGGCCTTGTCATGCCCGACGCTGTCCTTGTCATGTCTGAGATTTGCCTTGTCATGACCTTATCATGCCCGATGTTGGTCTTGTCATGCCCGGCGATGGCCTCGCCATGTCCGAGAGTGGCATTGTCATTCCCGACGATGGCCTTGTCATGCCCGACGATGGCCTTGCCATGCCCGACGCTGGCCTTGTCATGCCCAAAGTTGGCCTTGCCATGCCCGACGATGGATTTTCATGCCCGACGATGGCCTTGTCATGCGCGACGATGGCCTTGTCATGCCCGATGAATGGCCTTGCCATGCCCGACACTGGCCTTGCCATGCCCGACAATGGCCTTTTCATGCCCGACGATGGCCTTGTCATGCCCGACGCTGGCCTTGTCATGCTCGACGATGGCATTGTCATGCCCGACGATGGTAGTGTCATGTCCGAGAGTAGCCTTGACATGCTCGGCGCTGGCCTTGTCATGCCCGACGATGGCCTTGCCAAGCCCTACGCAGGCCTTAACACGCCCGACGATGGCCTTGTCATGCCCGACGATGGCCTTGTAATGCCCGACGATGGCGTTGCCATGTCCGAGAGTTCCTTGTCATGTCCGACGATGGTCTTGCCATGTCCGAGAGTGGCCTTGTCATGCCCGACGCTGACCATGTCATGTCCGAGAGTGGCCTTGTCATGCCCAACGATGGCCTTGTCATGACCTTGTCATGCCCGACGATGGCATTGTCATGACCTTGTCATGCCCGACGATGGCCTTGCCATGCCCGGCGCTGGCCTTATCATGTCCGA
Source organism: Fagopyrum homotropicum (assembly GCA_033239125.1). Lineage (NCBI taxonomy): Eukaryota > Viridiplantae > Streptophyta > Magnoliopsida > Caryophyllales > Polygonaceae > Fagopyrum > Fagopyrum homotropicum. The sequence continues at coordinate 92,798,461 of BSWB01000004.1, read as the reverse complement.
GAGCTGCCTTGTCATGCCCGACGATGGCCTTGTCATGCCCGACGATGGCCTTGTCATGCCCGACGCTGGCCTTGTCATGCCCGACGCTGGCCTTGCCATGCCCGACGATGGCCTTCTCATGTCCGATAGTGGCATTGTCATGGCCTTGTCATGCCCGGCGATGGCCTTGCCATGCCCGAGAGTTGCCTTGCCAACGCAGATGATGTCCTTGTCATGTCCGAGATTTACCTTGTCATGACCTTATCATGCCGGACGCTGGCCATGTCATGCCCGACGCTGGCCTTGCCATGCCCGACGATGGCCTTCTCATGTGTGACAATGGCATTGTTATGGCCTTGTCATGCCCGACGATGGCCTTGCCATGCCCGACGATGGCCTTGCCATGGCCGACGTTGCCCTTGTCATGTCCGAGAGTTGCCTTGTCATGACCTTATCATGCCCGATGTTGGCCTTGTCATTCCCGGCGTTGGCCTTGTCATGTCCGACAGTGGTATTGTCATGGCCTTGTCATGCCCAACGATGGCCTTGCCATGCCCGACGTTGTCCTTGTCATGACCGAGAGTTGCCTTGTCATGACCTTATCATGCCCGACGCTGGTCTTGTCATTCCCGACCGTGGCCTCGCCATGTCCGACGATAGCCTTGCCATGCCCGACGCTGGCCTTGTCATGCCCAAAGTTGGCCTTGCCATGCCCGACGTTGGCGTTGCCATGCCCAACGATGGCTTTTCATGCCCGACGATGGCCTTGTCATGCGCGACGATGGCCTTGTCATGCCCGACGAATGGCCTTGCCATGCCCGACGCTGACCTTGCCATGCCTGACGATGGCCTTTTCATGCTCGACGATGGTAGTGTTATGTCCGAGAGTAGCCTTTAAATGCCCGGCGCTGGCCTTGTCATGCCCGACGATGGCCTAGCCATGCCCTACGTTGGCCTTGTCATGCCCGACGATGACCTTATCATGCCCGACGATGGCCTTGTCATGCCCGACGATGGCCTTGCCATGTCCGAGAGTTGCCTTGTCATGTCCGACGATGGGCTTGCCATGCCCGAGAGTGGCCTTGCCATACCCGGCGTTGGCCTTGTCATGCCAAACGCTGGCCTTGTCATGCCCGACGTTGGCCTTGCCATGCCTGACGATGGCCTTGTCATGCCCGACGTTGGCCTTGTCATGCCTGACGATGGCCTTGTCATGCCCGACGTTGGCCTTGTCATGCCCAACGCTGGCCTTGCCATGCCCGATGATGGCCTTGTAATGTCCGACAGTGGCATTGTCATGGCCTTGTCATGCCCGACGATGGCCTTGCCATGCCCGACGCTGGCCTTGTCATGCGCGACGATGGCCTTTTCATGCCCGACGATGGCCTTGTCATGCCCGACGCTGGCCTTGTCATGCTCGACGATGGCATTGTCATGCCCGACGATGGTAGTGTCATGTCCGAGAGTAGCCTTGACATGCTCGGCGCTGGCCTTGTCATGCCCGACGATGGCCTTGCCATGCCCTATGCAGGCCTTGCCATGCCCGACGATGGCCTTGTCATGCCCGACGATGGCCTTGTCATGCCCGACGATGGCGTTGCCATGTCCGAGAGTTCCTTGTCATGTCCGACGATGGTCTTGCCATGTCCGAGAGTGGCCTTGTCATGCCCGACGCTGACCTTGTCATGTCCGAGAGTGGCCTTGTCATGCCCAACGATGGCCTTGTCATGACCTTGTCATGCCCGACGATGGCATTGTCATGACCTTATCATGCCCGACGATGGCCTTGCCATGCCCGGCGCTGGCCTTATCATGTCCGAGAGCTACCTTGTCATGCCCGACGATGGCCTTGTCATGCCCAACGACGGCCTTGTCATGCCCGACGCTGGCCTTGTCTTGCCCGACGATGGCCTTCTCATGTCCGATAGTGGCATTGTCATGGCCTTGTCATGCCCGACGATGGCCTTGCCATGCCCGAGAGTTGGCTTGCCATGGCAGATGATGTCCTTGTCATGTCCGAGAGTTGCCTTGTCATGACCTTATCATGCCCGACGCTGGCCTTGTCATGCCCGACGCTGGCCTTGTCATGCCCGACGCTGGCTTTGCCATGCCCGACGATGGCCTTGTCATGTCTGACAATGGCATTGTCATGGCCTTTTCATGCCCGACGATGGCCTTTTCATGCCCGACGATGGCCTTGCCATGCCCGACGTTGTCCTTGTCATGTCCGAGAGTTGCCTTGTCATGACCTTATCATGCCCGATGTTGGCCTTGTCATGCCCGGTGTTGGCCTTGTCATGTCCGACAGTGGCATTGTCACGGCCTTGTCATGCCCAACGATGGCCTTGCCATGCCCGACGCTGTCCTTGTCATGACCGAGAGTTTCCTTGTCATGACCTTATCATGCCCGACACTAGTCTTGTCATGCCCGATCATGGCCTCGTCATGTCCGAGAGTAGCATTATCCTTTTTGGTTTCTTGCCACACTTCCAACAAGAACCTTTTGGTTTCTTGTCAACATTATCTTTTTTGGACTTCTTGGACTTATTTCCCTTGTCCTTGCCTTTATCCTTTCCTTTGAACCTCTTCCTTTTGCCCTTGCCATCCATCATGTTGGCCTCGTGGGAAGTAGAAGTTTTATCTTCCTTCTTGAGTCCCCCTTCTTGTGCCCTAAGGCCTTGTTCAATTTGAAGGTGAGAGCCAAGTTCCACCAACGTGAGTTCTTCCTTCTTGTGCTTTAGCACGTGGCGGAAGTCCTTCCACGAAGGGGGGAGCTTATCCTTTATAGACGAAACCGCAATGGCCTCATCCATATGCATGGCATGTTGAGTGAACCTCCCAAGAATCCGGAGCAATTCATTGTATTGTTCCATTACCGGCCTTGAGTCCACCATTTTATATGAGTTAAAATCCGAGACTAAGAATTTGCGAGATGAAGCATCCTCTGCCATGTACTTAGACTCTAGTTGATCCCACATTGATGTTGATGACTCTACACTTTGGTAGACATCAAACAATGCATCACTCATGCCATTGAGAATATGACCACGACATATGTAGTCATCATTATCCCATTTGCTCCTTCGTCGGACAGCCTCTATTTCCTCCACCATATCATCAACCGGCTCGGCCGGTCTAGGTGTAGTGAGTACATAAGCGACTTTTAGTGTAGTCAAGAGGAAGTGCATTTTCTTTTGCCACCTCCTAAAGTCCACACCCTCAAATTTATCCAACTTCCCAAAACGAGAAGTCATTTCTGTCATTAACGTCTTACTCATTATTGATCAATCCAATCCTACAAAACAATTAACAATAAATACACTTAGAAGATTGTTGGATTTTCGGTGTCCGGTTTTAGACCAAAGGGCCGTAGTCTCACTTATGTGAGTAGACGGTTCTCCCAATTGCCAAACAAATTATATAATTATCTTGAACTAAAACTAGTTATTAACCAAGGGTTTGTAATCTCCACAAAGGAGTAGACAAAACCCAACCAAGAGTTTGTAATCTCCGCAAAGGAGTAGACAAAACCCAATCAAGAGTTTGTAGTCTCCAAAGGAGTAGACAAAACTCAACTAAGAGTTTGTAATCTCCACAAAGGAGTAGACAAAACTCAATCAAGAGTTTGTAGTCTCCAAAGGAGTAGACAAAACTCAAGCAAGAGTTTGTAATCTCCAAAAAGGAGTAGACAAAACTCTAATAGAAGTTAAGTTTAATTATACGTCTTATAAACCGGTTGTTATATGTTAAAACCATTGACTTGGATAATGTAATGAGTCATTCATAAATGAATTTTCCTTCTAAGTGTATTCTCCCCTACACCGGGAATATCCAAATACCTTAGTGGGATAAAACGTTACACGTTACAAAGACTAAGTAAGAGACTTACTTGTCTTACTTTGTAGAAAGGGTATTCCTAGGTTTTATCAATACAAAACCAAACTAAGATGGATGCCTATCCTTTGTCAATACAAAGGAACTATACTGGTCTTTCGAGTTTTGCAAACAAGCTTATAAGAAGGCCTATCCAATGTCAATACAATGGAACTAGAAGCTTTATTGTTGCAAAAACGAATGTTCAATCAAGTGCAAATGACTCTCCCTTTTATAGGCATAGGGGGCCACGGTTTTGGGAAGTTAAAAGCGGTTAAAAGCGGTTATGGAAGTTACTTGGAAGTTACTTGGAAGATGGGCCTTGATGCCCTAGAAAGCCCGAGGCCCGAGGCCCACATAGGGAGCCCAAAACCGCTCCGCGGAGCTAGCTTAGAGCTAGCTTATTTTTCTTGGTCCAAACACTTCCAATGAGCTTCATTCACTTTAATATAGCTAGGGTAAGCTCCAAGATCCTCAAATACTCAATATCTTAGCTCAAGCTAGTGTAGCTCCTTGAGAAGCTCACTAGCTGCTTCATTGACATTCTCTAAGCATTTGAGCTTGGATTGCTCCAAGATTTTAACCACATATTCTTTAGCCAATATAAGGCCTAAGAACCAAAGGTGTGCCGATAAAATGTTGCTAAAAAGCCCCAAACGTCGGCCTTCTAAAAGCTAGCACAAGTTGACCTTGTCGTGAATCACCTTGCTTTGATTCGACTCCCCTTATAATACTAGTTGTTCTTAGTGCCGGTCACTTGGCTTGCCTCCCGCAACCCGGACCATAGTGACACACATGTGAACAACTCATTGCACCTTGTCTCAAAACAAGCTCAACGGTTACAATGAAGACTTAGCCCAAATCTCTAACAGAGAGTAGCCTTGACATGCCCGGCGCTGGCCTTGTCATGCCCGACGATGGCCTAGACATGCCCTACATTGGCCTTGCCATGCCCGACGATGACCTTGTCATGCCCGACGATGGCCTTGTCATGCCCGACGATGGCCTTGCCATGTCCGAGAGTTGCCTTGTCATGTCCGACGATGGTCTTGCCATGCCCGAGAGTGGCCTTGCCATGCCCGGAGTTGGCCTTGTCATGCCAAAGGCTGGCCTTGTCATCCCCGACGTTGGCCTTGCCATGCCTGACGATGGCCTTGTCATGCCCGACGTTGGCCTTGTCATGCCCGACGCTGGCCTTGCCATTCCCGATGATGGCCTTGTCATGTCCGACAGTGGCATAGTCATGGCCTTGTCATGCCCGACGATGGCCTTGCCATGCCCGACGCTGGCCTTGTCATGCGCGACGATGGCCTTTTCATGCCCGACGATGGCCTTATCATGCCCGACGCTGGCCTTGTCATGCTCGACGATGGCATTGTCATGCCGACGATGGTAGTGTCATGTCCGAGAGTAGCCTTGACATGCTCGGCGCTGGCCTTGTCATGCCCGACGATGGCCTTGCCATGCCCTACGCAGGCCTTGCCATGCCAGACGATGGCCTTGTCATGCCCGACGATGGCCTTGTCATGCCCGACGATGGCGTTGCCATGTCCGAGAGTTCCTTGTCATGTCCGACGATGGTCTTGCCATGTCCGAGAGTGGCCTTGTCATGCCCGACGTTGACCTTGTCATGTCCGAGAGTGGCCTTGTCATGCCCAACGACGGCCTTGTCATGACCTTGTCATGCCCGACGATGGCATTGTCATGACCTTATCATGCCCGACGATGGCCTTGCCATGCCCGGCGCTGGCCTTATCATGTCCGAGAGCTACCTTGTCATGCCCGACGATGGCCTTGTCATGCCCAACGATGGCCTTGTCATGCCCGACGCTGGCCTTGTCTTGCCCGACGATGGCCTTCTCATGTCCGATAGTGGCATTGTCATGGCCTTGTCATGCCCGACGATGGCCTTGCCATGCCCGAGAGTTGGCTTGCCATGGCAGATGATGTCCTTGTCATGTCCGAGAGTTGCCTTGTCATGACCTTATCATGCCCGACGCTGGCCTTGTCATGCCCGACGCTAGCCTTGTCATGCCCGACGCTGGCCTTGCCATGCCCGACGATGGCCTTGTCATGTCTGACAATGGCATTGTCATGGCCTTGTCATGCCCGACGATGGCCTTGCCATGCCCGACGTTGTCCTTGTCATGTCCGAGAGTTGCCTTGTCATGACCTTATCATGCCCGATGTTGGCCTTGTCATGCCCGGCGTTGGCCTTGTCATGTCCGACAGTGGCATTGTCACGGCCTTGTCATGCCCAACGATGGCCTTGCCATGCCCGACGGTGTCCTTGTCATGACGAGAGTTGCCTTGTCATGACCTTATCATGCCCGACGCTGGTCTTGTCATGCCCGTCCGTGGCCTCGCCATGTCCGAGAGTCGCATTGTCATTCCCGACGATAGCCTTGCCATGCCCGACGTTGGCCTTGTCATGCCCAAAGTTGGCCTTGCCATGCCCGACGTTGGCGTTGCCATGCCCAACGATGGCTTTTCATGCCCGACGATGGCCTTGTCATGCGCGACGATGGCCTTGTCATGCCCGACGAATGGCCTTGCCATGCCCGACGCTGACCTTGCCATGCCCGACGATGGCTTTTTCATGCCCGACGATGGCAGTGTTATGTCCGAGAGTAGCCTTGACATGCCCGGCGCTGGCCTTGTCATGCCTGACGATGGCCTAACCATGCCCTACGTTGGCCTTTCCATGCCCGACGATGACCTTGTCATGCCCGACGATGGCCTTGTCATGCCCGACGATGGCCTTGCCATGTCCGAGAGTTGCCTTGTCATGTCCGACGATGGTCTTGCCATGCCCGAGAGTGGCCTTGCCATGCCCGGCGTTGGCCTTGTCATGCCAAACGTTGGCCTTGTCATGCACGACGTTGGCCTTGCCATGCCTGACGACGGCCTTGTCATGCCCGACGTTGGCCTTGTCATGCCCGACGCTGGCCTTGCCATGCCAGTTGATGGCCTTGTCATGTCCGAGAGTGGCATTGTCATGGCCTTGTCATGCCCGACGATGGCCTTGCCATGCCCGACGTTGGCCTTGTCATGCGCGACGATGGCCTTTTCATGCCCGACGATGGCCTTATCATGCCCGACGCTGACCTTGTCATGCTCGACGATGGCATTGTCATGCCCGACGATGGTAGTGTCATGTCCGAGAGTAGCCTTGACATGCTCGGCGCTGGCCTTGTCATGCCCGACGATGGCCTTGCCATGCCCTACGCAAGCCTTGCCATGCCAGACGATGGCCTTGTCATGCCCGACGATGGCCTTGTCATGCCCGACGATGGCGTTGCCATGTCCGAGAGTTCCTTGTCATGTCCGACGATGGTCTTGCCATGTCCGAGAGTGGCCTTGTCATGCCCGACGCTGACCTTGTCATGTCCGAGAGTGGCCTTGTCATGCCCAACGATGGCCTTGTCATGACCTTGTCATGCCCGACGATGCCATTGTCATGACCTTATCATGCCCGACGATGGCCTTGCCATGCCCGGCGCTGGCCTTATCATGTCCGAGAGCTACCTTGTCATGCCCGACGATGGCCTTGTCATGCCCAACGATGGCCTTGTCATGCCCGACGCTGGCCTTGTCTTGCCCGACGATGGCCTTCTCATGTCCGATAGTGGCATTGTCATGGCCTTGTCATGCCCAACGATGGCCTTCCCATGCCCGAGAGTTGGCTTGCCATGGCAGATGATGTCCTTGTCATGTCCGAGAGTTGCCTTGTCATGACCTTATCATGCCCGACGCTGGCCTTGTCATGCCCGACGCTAGCCTTGTCATGCCCGACGCTGGCCTTGCCATGCCCGACGATGGCCTTGTCATGTCTGACAATGGCATTGTCATGGCCTTGTCATGCCCGACGATGGCCTTGCCATGCCCGACGTTGTCCTTGTCATGTCCGAGAGTTGCCTTGTCATGACCTTATCATGCCCGATGTTGGCCTTGTCATGCCCGGCGTTGGCCTTGTCATGTCCGACAGTGGCATTGTCACGGCCTTGTCATGCCCAACGATGGCCTTGCCATGCCCGACGGTGTCCTTGTCATGACGAGAGTTGCCTTGTCATGACCTTATCATGCCCGACGCTGGTCTTGTCATGCCCGTCCGTGGCCTCGCCATGTCCGAGAGTCGCATTGTCATTCCCGACGATAGCCTTGCCATGCCCGACGTTGGCCTTGTCATGCCCAAAGTTGGCCTTGCCATGCCCGACGTTGGCGTTGCCATGCCCAACGATGGCTTTTCATGCCCGACGATGGCCTTGTCATGCGCGACGATGGCCTTGTCATGCCCGACGAATGGCCTTGCCATGCCCGACGCTGACCTTGCCATGCCCGACGATGGCTTTTTCATGCCCGACGATGGCAGTGTTATGTCCGAGAGTAGCCTTGACATGCCCGGCGCTGGCCTTGTCATGCCTGACGATGGCCTAACCATGCCCTACGTTGGCCTTTCCATGCCCGACGATGACCTTGTCATGCCCGACGATGGCCTTGTCATGCCCGACGATGGCCTTGCCATGTCCGAGAGTTGCCTTGTCATGTCCGACGATGGTCTTGCCATGCCCGAGAGTGGCCTTGCCATGCCCGGCGTTGGCCTTGTCATGCCAAACGTTGGCCTTGTCATGCACGACGTTGGCCTTGCCATGCCTGACGACGGCCTTGTCATGCCCGACGTTGGCCTTGTCATGCCCGACGCTGGCCTTGCCATGCCAGTTGATGGCCTTGTCATGTCCGAGAGTGGCATTGTCATGGCCTTGTCATGCCCGACGATGGCCTTGCCATGCCCGACGTTGGCCTTGTCATGCGCGACGATGGCCTTTTCATGCCCGACGATGGCCTTATCATGCCCGACGCTGACCTTGTCATGCTCGACGATGGCATTGTCATGCCCGACGATGGTAGTGTCATGTCCGAGAGTAGCCTTGACATGCTCGGCGCTGGCCTTGTCATGCCCGACGATGGCCTTGCCATGCCCTACGCAAGCCTTGCCATGCCAGACGATGGCCTTGTCATGCCCGACGATGGCCTTGTCATGCCCGACGATGGCGTTGCCATGTCCGAGAGTTCCTTGTCATGTCCGACGATGGTCTTGCCATGTCCGAGAGTGGCCTTGTCATGCCCGACGCTGACCTTGTCATGTCCGAGAGTGGCCTTGTCATGCCCAACGATGGCCTTGTCATGACCTTGTCATGCCCGACGATGCCATTGTCATGACCTTATCATGCCCGACGATGGCCTTGCCATGCCCGGCGCTGGCCTTATCATGTCCGAGAGCTACCTTGTCATGCCCGACGATGGCCTTGTCATGCCCAACGATGGCCTTGTCATGCCCGACGCTGGCCTTGTCTTGCCCGACGATGGCCTTCTCATGTCCGATAGTGGCATTGTCATGGCCTTGTCATGCCCAACGATGGCCTTCCCATGCCCGAGAGTTGGCTTGCCATGGCAGATGATGTCCTTGTCATGTCCGAGAGTTGCCTTGTCATGACCTTATCATGCCCGACGCTGGCCTTGTCATGCCCGACGCTAGCCTTGTCATGCCCGACGCTGGCCTTGCCATGCCCGACGATGGCCTTGTCATGTCTGACAATGGCATTGTCATGGCCTTGTCATGCCCGACGATGGCCTTGCCATGCCCGACGTTGTCCTTGTCATGTCCGAGAGTTGCCTTGTCATGACCTTATCATGCCCGATGTTGGCCTTGTCATGCCCGGCGTTGGCCTTGTCATGTCCGACAGTGGCATTGTCACGGCCTTGTCATGCCCAACGATGGCCTTGCCATGCCCGACGGTGTCCTTGTCATGACGAGAGTTGCCTTGTCATGACCTTATCATGCCCGACGCTGGTCTTGTCATGCCCGTCCGTGGCCTCGCCATGTCCGAGAGTCGCATTGTCATTCCCGACGATAGCCTTGCCATGCCCGACGTTGGCCTTGTCATGCCCAAAGTTGGCCTTGCCATGCCCGACGTTGGCGTTGCCATGCCCAACGATGGCTTTTCATGCCCGACGATGGCCTTGTCATGCGCGACGATGGCCTTGTCATGCCCGACGAATGGCCTTGCCATGCCCGACGCTGACCTTGCCATGCCCGACGATGGCTTTTTCATGCCCGACGATGGCAGTGTTATGTCCGAGAGTAGCCTTGACATGCCCGGCGCTGGCCTTGTCATGCCTGACGATGGCCTAACCATGCCCTACGTTGGCCTTTCCATGCCCGACGATGACCTTGTCATGCCCGACGATGGCCTTGTCATGCCCGACGATGGCCTTGCCATGTCCGAGAGTTGCCTTGTCATGTCCGACGATGGTCTTGCCATGCCCGAGAGTGGCCTTGCCATGCCCGGCGTTGGCCTTGTCATGCCAAACGTTGGCCTTGTCATGCACGACGTTGGCCTTGCCATGCCTGACGACGGCCTTGTCATGCCCGACGTTGGCCTTGTCATGCCCGACGCTGGCCTTGCCATGCCAGTTGATGGCCTTGTCATGTCCGAGAGTGGCATTGTCATGGCCTTGTCATGCCCGACGATGGCCTTGCCATGCCCGACGTTGGCCTTGTCATGCGCGACGATGGCCTTTTCATGCCCGACGATGGCCTTATCATGCCCGACGCTGACCTTGTCATGCTCGACGATGGCATTGTCATGCCCGACGATGGTAGTGTCATGTCCGAGAGTAGCCTTGACATGCTCGGCGCTGGCCTTGTCATGCCCGACGATGGCCTTGCCATGCCCTACGCAGGCCTTGCCATGCCAGACGATGGCCTTGTCATGCCCGACGATGGCCTTGTCATGCCCGACGATGGCGTTGCCATGTCCGAGAGTTCCTTGTCATGTCCGACGATGGTCTTGCCATGTCTGAGAGTGGCCTTGTCATGCCCGACGCTGACCTTGTCATGTCCGAGAGTGGCCTTGTCATGCCCAACGATGGCCTTGTCATGACCTTGTCATGCCCGACGATGCCATTGTCATGACCTTATCATGCCCGACGATGGCCTTGCCATGCCCGGCGCTGGCCTTATCATGTCCGAGAGCTACCTTGTCATGCCCGACGATGGCCTTGTCATGCCCAACGATGGCCTTGTCATGCCCGACGCTGGCCTTGTCTTGCCCGACGATGGCCTTCTCATGTCCGATAGTGGCATTGTCATGGCCTTGTCATGCCCGACGATGGCCTTCCCATGCCCCAGAGTGGGCTTGCCATGGCAGATGATGTCCTTGTCATGTCCGAGAGTTGCCTTGTCATGACCTTATCATGCCCGACGCTGGCCTTGTCATGCCCGACGCTAGCCTTGTCATGCCCGACGCTGGCCTTGCCATGCCCGACGATGGCCTTGTCATGTCTGACAATGGCATTGTCATGGCCTTGTCATGCCCGACGATGGCCTTGCCATGCCCGACGTTGTCCTTGTCATGTCCGAGAGTTGCCTTGTCATGACCTTATCATGCCCGATGTTGGCCATGTCATGCCCGGCGTTGGCCTTGTCATGTCCGAAGTGGCATTGTCACGGCCTTGTCATGCCCAACGATGGCCTTGTCATGCCCGACGCTGTCGTTGTCATGACCTTATCATGCCCGACACTGGTCTTGTCATGCCCGACCATGGCCTTGTCATGTCCGAGAGTCGCATTGTCATTCCCGACGATGGCCTTGTCATGCCCGACGATGGCCTTGCCATGCCCGACGCTGGCGTTGTCATGCCCAAAGTTGGCCTTGCCATGCCCGACGTTGGCGTTGCCATGCTCGACGATGGCTTTTCATGCTCGACGATGGCCTTGTCATGCGTGACGATGGCCTTGTCATGCCCGACGATGGCCTTGCCAGGCCCGACACTGGCCTTGCCATGCCCGACGATGGCCTTTTCATGCCCGACGATGGCCTTGTCATCCCCGACGCTGGCCTTGTCATGCTCGACGATGGCATTGTCATGCCCGACGATGGTAGTGTCATGTCCGAGAGTAGCCTTGACATGCACGGCGTTGTCCTTGTCATGCCCGACGATGGCCTTGCCATGCCCTACGCAGGCCTTGCCATGCCCGACGATGGCCTTGTCATGCCCGACGATGGCCTTGTCAAGCCCGACGATGACCTTGCCATGTCCGAGAGTTCCTTGTCATGACCGACGATGGTCTTGCCATGTCCGAGAGTGGCCTTGTCATGCCCGACGCTGACCTTGTCATGTCCAAGAGTGGCCTTTTCATGCCCAACGATGGCCTTGTCATAACCTTGTCATGCCCGACGATGGTATTGTCATGACCTTGTCATGCCCGACGATGGCCTTGCCATGCCCGGCGCTGGCCTAATCATGTCCGAGAGTTGCCTTGTCATGTCCGACGATGGCCTTGTCATGCCCGACGATGGCCTTGTCATGCCCGACGCTGGCCTTGTCATGCCCGACGTTTGCCTTGCCATGCCCGACGATGGCCTTCTCATGTCCGATAGTGGCATTTTCATGGCCTTGTCATGCCCGACGATGGCCTTGCCATGCCCGAGAGTTGCCTTGCCATGGCAGATGATGTCCTTTTCATGTCCGAGAGTTGCCTTGTCATGACCTTATCATGCCCGACGCTGGCCTTGTCATGCCCGACGATGGCCTAGCTATGCCCTACACTGGCCTTGCCATGCCCGACGATGACCTTGCCATGCCCGAGAGTTGCCTTGTCATGTCCGACGATGGTCTTGCCATGCCCGAGAGTGGCCTTGCCATGCCCGGCGTTGGCCTTGTCATGCCAAACGCTGGCCTTGTCATGTCCGACGATGGTCTTGCCATGTCCGAGAGTGGCCTTGTCATGCCCGACGTTGACCTTGTCATGTCCGAGAGTGGCCTTGTCATGCCCAACGACGGCCTTGTCATGACCTTGTCATGCCCGACGATGGCATTGTCATGACCTTATCATGCCCGACGATGGCCTTGCCATGCCCGGCGCTGGCCTTATCATGTCCGAGAGCTACCTTGTCATGCCCGACGATGGCCTTGTCATGCCCAACGATGGCCTTGTCATGCCCGACGCTGGCCTTGTCTTGCCCGACGATGGCCTTCTCATGTCCGATAGTGGCATTGTCATGGCCTTGTCATGCCCGACGATGGCCTTGCCATGCCCGAGAGTTGGCTTGCCATGGCAGATGATGTCCTTGTCATGTCCGAGAGTTGCCTTGTCATGACCTTATCATGCCCGACGCTGGCCTTGTCATGCCCGACGCTAGCCTTGTCATGCCCGACGCTGGCCTTGCCATGCCCGACGATGGCCTTGTCATGTCTGACAATGGCATTGTCATGGCCTTGTCATGCCCGACGATGGCCTTGCCATGCCCGACGTTGTCCTTGTCATGTCCGAGAGTTGCCTTGTCATGACCTTATCATGCCCGATGTTGGCCTTGTCATGCCCGGCGTTGGCCTTGTCATGTCCGACAGTGGCATTGTCACGGCCTTGTCATGCCCAACGATGGCCTTGCCATGCCCGACGGTGTCCTTGTCATGACGAGAGTTGCCTTGTCATGACCTTATCATGCCCGACGCTGGTCTTGTCATGCCCGTCCGTGGCCTCGCCATGTCCGAGAGTCGCATTGTCATTCCCGACGATAGCCTTGCCATGCCCGACGTTGGCCTTGTCATGCCCAAAGTTGGCCTTGCCATGCCCGACGTTGGCGTTGCCATGCCCAATGATGGCTTTTCATGCCCGACGATGGCCTTGTCATGCGCGACGATGGCCTTGTCATGCCCGACGAATGGCCTTGCCATGCCCGACGCTGACCTTGCCATGCCCGACGATGGCTTTTTCATGCCCGACGATGGCAGTGTTATGTCCGAGAGTAGCCTTGACATGCCCGGCGCTGGCCTTGTCATGCCTGACGATGGCCTAACCATGCCCTACGTTGGCCTTTCCATGCCCGACGATGACCTTGTCATGCCCGACGATGGCCTTGTCATGCCCGACGATGGCCTTGCCATGTCCGAGAGTTGCCTTGTCATGTCCGACGATGGTCTTGCCATGCCCGAGAGTGGCCTTGCCATGCCCGGCGTTGGCCTTGTCATGCCAAACGCTGGCCTTGTCATGCACGACGTTGGCCTTGCCATGCCTGACGACGGCCTTGTCATGCCCGACGTTGGCCTTGTCATGCCCGACGCTGGCCTTGCCATGCCAGTTGATGGCCTTGTCATGTCCGAGAGTGGCATTGTCATGGCCTTGTCATGCCCGACGATGGCCTTGCCATGCCCGACGTTGGCCTTGTCATGCGCGACGATGGCTTTTTCATGCCCGACGATGGCCTTATCATGCCCGACACTGGCCTTGTCATGCTCGACGATGGCATTGTCATGCCCGACGATGGTAGTGTCATGTCCGAGAGTAGCCTTGACATGCTCGGCGCTGGCCTTGTCATGCCCGACGATGGCCTTGCCATGCCCTACGCAGGCCTTGCCATGCCAGACGATGGCCTTGTCATGCCCGACGATGGCCTTGTCATGCGCGACGATGGCGTTGCCATGTCCGAGAGTTCCTTGTCATGTCCGACGATGGTCTTGCCATGTCTGAGAGTGGCCTTGTCATGCCCGACGCTGACCTTGTCATGTCCGAGAGTGGCCTTGTCATGCCCAACGATGGCCTTGTCATGACCTTGTCATGCCCGACGATGGCATTGTCATGACCTTATCATGCCCGACGATGGCCTTGCCATGCCCGGCGCTGGCCTTATCATGTCCGAGAGCTACCTTGTCATGCCCGACGATGGCCTTGTCATGCCCAACGATGGCCTTGTCATGCCCGACGCTGGCCTTGTCTTGCCCGACGATGGCCTTCTCATGTCCGATAGTGGCATTGTCATGGCCTTGTCATGCCCGACGATGGCCTTCCCATGCCCGAGAGTCGGCTTGCCATGGCAGATGATGTCCTTGTCATGTCCGAGAGTTGCCTTGTCATGACCTTATCATGCCCGACGCTGGCCTTGTCATGCCCGACGCTAGCCTTGTCATGCCCGACGCTGGCCTTGCCATGCCCGACGATGGCCTTGTCATGTCTGACAATGGCATTGTCATGGCCTTGTCATGCCCGACGATGGCCTTGCCATGCCCGACGTTGTCCTTGTCATGTCCGAGAGTTGCCTTGTCATGACCTTATCATGCCCGATGTTGGCCATGTCATGCCCGGCGTTGGCCTTGTCATGTCCGAAGTGGCATTGTCACGGCCTTGTCATGCCCAACGATGGCCTTGTCATGCCCGACGCTGTCGTTGTCATGACCTTATCATGCCCGACACTGGTCTTGTCATGCCCGACCATGGCCTTGTCATGTCCGAGAGTCGCATTGTCATTCCCGACGATGGCCTTGTCATGCCCGACGATGGCCTTGCCATGCCCGACGCTGGCGTTGTCATGCCCAAAGTTGGCCTTGCCATGCCCGACGTTGGCGTTGCCATGCTCGACGATGGCTTTTCATGCTCGACGATGGCCTTGTCATGCGTGACGATGGCCTTGTCATGCCCGACGATGGCCTTGCCAGGCCCGACACTGGCCTTGCCATGCCCCACGATGGCCTTTTCATGCCCGACGATGGCCTTGTCATCCCCGACGCTGGCCTTGTCATGCTCGACGATGGCATTGTCATGCCCGACGATGGTAGTGTCATGTCCGAGAGTAGCCTTGACATGCACGGCGTTGGCCTTGTCATGCCCGACGATGGCCTTGCCATGCCCTACGCAGGCCTTGCCATGCCCGACGATGGCCTTGTCATGCCCGACGATGGCCTTGTCAAGCCCGACGATGACCTTGCCATGTCCGAGAGTTCCTTGTCATGACCGACGATGGTCTTGCCATGTCCGAGAGTGGCCTTGTCATGCCCGACGCTGACCTTGTCATGTCCAAGAGTGGCCTTTTCATGCCCAACGATGGCCTTGTCATAACCTTGTCATGCCCGACGATGGTATTGTAATGACCTTGTCATGCCCGACGATGGCCTTGCCATGCCCGGCGCTGGCCTAATCATGTCCGAGAGTTGCCTTGTCATGTCCGACGATGGCCTTGTCATGCCCGACGATGGCCTTGTCATGCCCGACGCTGGCCTTGTCATGCCCGACGTTTGCCTTGCCATGCCCGACGATGGCCTTCTCATGTCCGATAGTGGCATTTTCATGGCCTTGTCATGCCCGACGATGGCCTTGCCATGCCCGAGAGTTGCCTTGCCATGGCAGATGATGTCCTTTTCATGTCCGAGAGTTGCCTTGTCATGACCTTATCATGCCCGACGCTGGCCTTGTCATGCCCGACGATGGCCTAGCTATGCCCTACACTGGCCTTGCCATGCCCGACGATGACCTTGCCATTCCCGAGAGTTGCCTTGTCATGTCCGACGATGGTCTTGCCATGCCCGAGAGTGGCCTTGCCATGCCCGGCGTTGGCCTTGTCATGCCAAACGCTGGCCTTGTCATGCCCGACGTTGGCCTTGCCATGCCTGACAATGGCCTTGTCATGCCCGACGTTGGCCTTGTCATGCCCGACGCTGGCCTTGCCATGCCCGTTGATGGCCTTGTCATGTCCGATAGTGGCATTGTCATGGCCTTGTCATGCCCGACGATGGCCTTGCCATGCCCGACGCTGGCCTTGTCATGCGCGACGATGGCCTTTTCATGCCCGACGATGGCCTTATCATGCCCGACGCTGGCCTTGTCATGCTCGACGATGGCATTGTCATGCCCGACGATGGTAGTGTCATGTCCGAGAGTAGCCTTGACATGCTCGGCGCTGGCCTTGTCATGCCCGACGATGGCCTTGCCATGCCCTACGCAGGCCTTGCCATGCCAGACGATGGCCTTGTCATGCCCGACGATGGCCTTGTCATGCCCGACGATGGCGTTGCCATGTCCGAGAGTTCCTTGTCATGTCCGACGATGGTCTTGCCATGTCCGAGAGTGGCCTTGTCATGCCCGAAGCTGACCTTGTCATGTCCGAGAGTGGCCTTCTCATGCCCAACGATGGCCTTGTCATGACCTTGTCATGCCCGACGATGGCATTGTCATGACCTTATCATGCCCGACGATGGCCTTGCCATGACCGGCGCTGGCCTTATCATGTCCGAGAGCTACCTTGTCATGCCCGACGATGGCCTTGTCATGCCCAACGATGGCCTTGTCATGCCCGACGCTGGCCTTGTCTTGCCCGACGATGGCCTTCTCATGTCCGATAGTGGCATTGTCATGGCCTTGTCATGCCCGACGATGACCTTGCCATGCCCGAGAGTTGGCTTGCCATGGCAGATGATGTCCTTGTCATGTCCGAGAGTTGCCTTGTCATGACCTTATCATGCCCGACGCTGGCCTTGTCATGCCCGACGCTAGCCTTGTCATGCCCGACGCTGGCCTTGCCATGCCCGACGATGGCCTTGTCATGTCTGACAATGGCATTGTCATGGCCTTGTCATGCCCGACGATGGCCTTGCCATGCCCGACGTTGTCCTTGTCATGTCCGAGAGTTGCCTTGTCATGACCTTATCATGCCCGATGTTGGCCTTGTCATGCTCGGCGTTGGCCTTGTCATGTCCGAAGTGGCATTGTCACGGCCTTGTCATGCCCAACGATGGCCTTGTCATGCCCGACGCTGTCCTTGTCATGACCTTATCATGCCCGACACTGGTCTTGTCATGCCCGACCATGGCCTCGTCATGTCCGAGAGTCGCATTGTCATTCCCGACGATGGCCTTGTCATGCCCGACGATGGCCTTGCCATGCCCGACGCTGGCGTTGTCATGCCCAAAGTTGGCCTTGCCATGCCCGACGTTGGCGTTGCCATGCCCGACGATGGCTTTTCATGCCCGACGATGGCCTTGTCATGCGTGACGATGGCCTTGTCATGCCCGACGATGGCCTTGCCAGGCCCGACACTGGCCTTGCCATGCCCGACGATGGCCTTGTCATCCCCGACGCTGGCCTTGTCATGCTCGACGATGGCATTGTCATGCCCGACGATGGTAGTGTCATGTCCGAGAGTAGCCTTGACATGCACGGCGTTGGCCTTGTCATGCCCGACGATGGCCTTGCCATGCCCTACGCAGGCCTTGCCATGCCCGACAATGGCCTTGTCATGCCCGACGATGGCCTTGTCAAGCCCGACGATGGCCTTGCCATGTCCAAGAGTTCCTTGTCATGTCCGACGATGGTCTTGCCATGTCCGAGAGTGGCCTTGTCATGCCCGACGCTGACCTTGTCATGTCCGAGAGTGGCCTTTTCTTGCCCAACGATGGCCTTGTCATGACCTTGTCATGCCCGACGATGGTATTGTCATGACCTTGTCATGCCCGACGATGGCCTTGCCATGCCCGGCGCTGGCCTAATCATGTCCGAGAGTTGCCTTGTCATGCCCGACGATGGCCTTGTCATGCCCGACGATGGCCTTGTCATGCCCGACGCTGGCCTTGTCATGCCCGACGTTTGCCTTGCCATGCCCGACGATGGCCTTCTCATGTCCGATAGTGGCATTGTCATGGCCTTGTCATGCCCGACGATGGCCTTGCCATGCCCGAGAGTTGCCTTGCCATGGCAGATGATGTCCTTTTCATGTCTGAGAGTTGCCTTGTCATGACCTTATCATGCCCGACGCTGGCCTTGTCATGCCCGACGATGGCCTAGCTATGCCCTACACTGGCCTTGCCATGCCCGACGATGACCTTGCCATGCCCGACGATGGCCTTGTCATGCCCGACGATGGCCTTGCCATGTCCGAGAGTTGCCTTGTCATGTCCGACGATGGTCTTGCCATGTCCGAGAGTGGCCTTGCCATGCCCGACGTTGGCCTTGTCATGCCCGACGTTGGCCTTGCCATGCCGGACGATGGCCTTGTCATGCCCGACGCTGGCCTTGTCATGCCCGACGATGGCCTTGCCATGCCCGACGATGGCCTTGCCATGCCCGACGTTGTCCTTGTTATGTCCGAGAGTTGCCTTGTCATGACCTTATCATGCCCGATGCTGGTCTTGTCATGCCCGACGATGGCCTCACCATGTCCGAGAGTGGCATTGTCATTCCCTACGATGGCCTTGTCATGCCCGACGAGGGCCTTGCCATGCCCGACGCTGGCCTTGTCATGCCCAAAGTTGGGCTTGCCATGCCCGACGATGGCTTTTCATGCCCGACGATGGCCTTGTCATGCGCGACGATAGCCTTGTCATGCCCGACGAATGGCCTTGCGATGCCCTACACTGGCTTTGCCATGCCCGACGATGGCCTTTTCATGCCCGACGATGGCCTTGTCATCCCTGACGCTGGCCTTGTCATGCTCGACGATGGCATTGTCAAGCCCGACGATGGTAGTGTCATGTCCGAGAGTAGCCTTGACATACACGGCGTTGGCCTTGTCATGCCCGACGATGGCCTTGCCAAGCCCTACGCAGGCCTTGCCATGCCCGACGATGGCCATGTCATGCCCGACAATGGCCTTGTCATGCCCGACGATGGCCTTGCCATGTCCGAGAGTTCCTTGTCATGTCCGACGATGGTCTTGCCATGTCCGAGAGTGGCCTTGTCATGCCCGACGCTGACCTTGTCATGTCCGAGAGTGGCCTTTTCATGCCCAACGATGGCCTTGTCATGACCTTGTCATGCCCGACGATGGTATTGTCATGACCATGTCATGCCCGACGATGGCCTTGCCATGCCCGGCGCTGGCCTGATCATGTCCGAGAGTTGCCTTGTCATGCCCGACGTTGGCCTTGTCATGCCCGACGATGGCCTTCTCATGTCCGATAGTGGCATTGTCATGGCCTTGTCATGCACGACGATGGCCTTGCCATGCCCGAGAGTTGCCTTGCCATGCCAGACGATGTCCTTGTCATGTCCGAGAGTTGCCTTGTCATGACCTTATCATGCCCGACGCTGGCCTTATCATGCCCGACGATGGCCTAGCTATGCCCTACACAGGCCTTGCCATGCCCGACGATGACCTTGTCATGCACGACGATGGCCTTGTCATGCCCGACGATGGACTTGCCATGTCCGAGAGTTGCCTTGTCATGTCCGACAATGGTCTTGCCATGTCCGAGAGTGGCCTTGCCATGCCCGACGTTGGCCTTGTCCTGTCAAACGCTGGCCTTGTCATGCCCGACGTTGGCCTTGCCATGCCGGACGATGGCCTTGTCATGCCCGACGCTGTCCTTGTCATGCCCGACGCTGGCCTTGCCATGCCCGACGATGGCCTTGTCATGTCCGACAGTGGCATTGTCATGGCCTTGTCATGCCCGACGATGGCCTTGCCATGCCCGACGTTGTCCTTGTTATGTCCGAGAGTTGCCTTGTCATGACCTTATCATGCCCGATGCTGGTCTTGTCATGCCCGACGATGGCCTCACCATGTCCGAGAGTGGCATTGTCATTCCCTACGATGGCCTTGTCATGCCCGACGAGGGCCTTGCCATGCCCGACGCTGGCCTTGTCATGCCCAAAGTTGGCCTTGCCATGTCCGACGATGGCTTTTCATGCCCGACGATGGCCTTGTCATGCGCGACGATAGCCTTGTCATGCCCGACGAATGGCCTTGCGATGCCCTACACTGGCCTTGCCATGCCCGACGATGGCCTTTTCATGCCCGACCATGGCCTTGTCATCCCTGACGCTGGCCTTGTCATGCTCGACGATGGCATTGTCATGCCCGACGATGGTAGTGTCATGTCCGAGAGTAGCCTTGACATGCACGGCGTTGGCCTTGTCATGCCCGACGATGGCCTTGCCATGCCCTACGCAGGCCTTGCCATGCCCGACGATGGCCTTGTCATGCCCGACGATGGCCTTGTCATGCCCGACGATGGCCTTGCCATGTCCGAGAGTTCCTTGTCATGTCCGACGATGGTCTTGCCATGTCCGAGAGTGGCCTTGTCATGCCCGACGCTGACCTTGTCATGTCCGAGAGTGGCCTTTTCATGCCCAACAATGGCCTTGTCACGACCTTGTCATGCCCGACGATGGTATTTTCATGACCATGTCATGCCTGACGATGGCCTTGCCATGCCCGGCGCTGGCCTGATCATGTCCGAGAGTTTCCTTGTCATGCCCGACGCTGGCCTTGTCATGCCCGACGTTTGCCTTGCCATGCCCGACGATGGCCTTCTCATGTCCGATAGTGGCATTGTCATGGCCTTGTCATGCCCGACGATGGCCTTGCCATGCCCGAGAGTTGCCTTGCCATGGCAGATGATGTCCTTTTCATGTCTGAGAGTTGCCTTGTCATGACCTTATCATGCCCGACGCTGGCCTTGTCATGCCCGACGATGGCCTAGCTATGCCCTACACTGGCCTTGCCATGCCCGACGATGACCTTGCCATGCCCGACGATGGCCTTGTCATGCCCGACGATGGCCTTGCCATGTCCGAGAGTTGCCTTGTCATGTCCGACGATGGTCTTGCCATGTCCGAGAGTGGCCTTGCCATGCCCGACGTTGGCCTTGTCATGCCCGACGTTGGCCTTGCCATGCCGGACGATGGCCTTGTCATGCCCGACGCTGGCCTTGTCATGCCCGACGATGGCCTTGCCATGCCCGACGATGGCCTTGCCATGCCCGACGTTGTCCTTGTTATGTCCGAGAGTTGCCTTGTCATGACCTTATCATGCCCGATGCTGGTCTTGTCATGCCCGACGATGGCCTCACCATGTCCGAGAGTGGCATTGTCATTCCCTACGATGGCCTTGTCATGCCCGACGAGGGCCTTGCCATGCCCGACGCTGGCCTTGTCATGCCCAAAGTTGGGCTTGCCATGCCCGACGATGGCTTTTCATGCCCGACGATGGCCTTGTCATGCGCGACGATAGCCTTGTCATGCCCGACGAATGGCCTTGCGATGCCCTACACTGGCTTTGCCATGCCCGACGATGGCCTTTTCATGCCCGACGATGGCCTTGTCATCCCTGACGCTGGCCTTGTCATGCTCGACGATGGCATTGTCAAGCCCGACGATGGTAGTGTCATGTCCGAGAGTAGCCTTGACATGCACGGCGTTGGCCTTGTCATGCCCGACGATGGCCTTGCCAAGCCCTACGCAGGCCTTGCCATGCCCGACGATGGCCTTGTCATGCCCGACAATGGCCTTGTCATGCCCGACGATGGCCTTGCCATGTCCGAGAGTTCCTTGTCATGTCCGACGATGGTCTTGCCATGTCCGAGAGTGGCCTTGTCATGCCCGACGCTGACCTTGTCATGTCCGAGAGTGGCCTTTTCATGCCCAACGATGGCCTTGTCATGACCTTGTCATGCCCGACGATGGTATTGTCATGACCATGTCATGCCCGACGATGGCCTTGCCATGCCCGGCGCTGGCCTGATCATGTCCGAGAGTTGCCTTGTCATGCCCGACGTTGGCCTTGTCATGCCCGACGATGGCCTTCTCATGTCCGATAGTGGCATTGTCATGGCCTTGTCATGCACGACGATGGCCTTGCCATGCCCGAGAGTTGCCTTGCCATGGCAGACGATGTCCTTGTCATGTCCGAGAGTTGCCTTGTCATGACCTTATCATGCCCGACGCTGGCCTTATCATGCCCGACGATGGCCTAGCTATGCCCTACACAGGCCTTGCCATGCCCGACGATGACCTTGTCATGCACGACGATGGCCTTGTCATGCCCGACGATGGACTTGCCATGTCCGAGAGTTGCCTTGTCATGTCCGACAATGGTCTTGCCATGTCCGAGAGTGGCCTTGCCATGCCCGACGTTGGCCTTGTCATGTCAAACGCTGGCCTTGTCATGCCCGACGTTGGCCTTGCCATGCCGGACGATGGCCTTGTCATGCCCGACGCTGTCCTTGTCATGCCCGACGCTGGCCTTGCCATGCCCGACGATGGCCTTGTCATGTCCGACAGTGGCATTGTCATGGCCTTGTCATGCCCGACGATGGCCTTGCCATGCCCGACGTTGTCCTTGTTATGTCCGAGAGTTGCCTTGTCATGACCTTATCATGCCCGATGCTGGTCTTGTCATGCCCGACGATGGCCTCACCATGTCCGAGAGTGGCATTGTCATTCCCTACGATGGCCTTGTCATGCCCGACGAGGGCCTTGCCATGCCCGACGCTGGCCTTGTCATGCCCAAAGTTGGCCTTGCCATGTCCGACGATGGCTTTTCATGCCCGACGATGGCCTTGTCATGCGCGACGATAGCCTTGTCATGCCCGACGAATGGCCTTGCGATGCCCTACACTGGCCTTGCCATGCCCGACGATGGCCTTTTCATGCCCGACCATGGCCTTGTCATCCCTGACGCTGGCCTTGTCATGCTCGACGATGGCATTGTCATGCCCGACGATGGTAGTGTCATGTCCGAGAGTAGCCTTGACATGCACGGCGTTGGCCTTGTCATGCCCGACGATGGCCTTGCCATGCCCTACGCAGGCCTTGCCATGCCCGACGATGGCCTTGTCATGCCCGACGATGGCCTTGTCATGCCCGACGATGGCCTTGCCATGTCCGAGAGTTCCTTGTCATGTCCGACGATGGTCTTGCCATGTCCGAGAGTGGCCTTGTCATGCCCGACGCTGACCTTGTCATGTCCGAGAGTGGCCTTTTCATGCCCAACAATGGCCTTGTCACGACCTTGTCATGCCCGACGATGGTATTTTCATGACCATGTCATGCCCGACGATGGCCTTGCCATGCCCGGCGCTGGCCTGATCATGTCCGAGAGTTTCCTTGTCATGCCCGACGCTGGCCTTGTCATGCCCGACGTTGGCCTTGCCTTGCCCGACGATGGCCTTCTCATGTCCGATAGTGGCATTGTCATGGCCTTGTCATGCACAACGATGGCCTTGCCATGCCCGAGAGTTGCCTTGCCATGGCAGATGATGTCCTTGTCATGTCCGAGAGTTGCCTTGTCATGACCTTATCATGCCCGACGCTGGCCTTGTCATGCCCGACGATGGCCTAGCTATGCCCTACACAGCCCTTGCCATGCCCGACGATGACCTTGTCATGCCCGACGATGGCCTTGTCATGCCCGACGATGGCCTTGCCATGTCCGAGAGTTTCCTTGTCATGTCCGACAATGGTCTTGCCATGTCCGAGAGTGGCCTTGCCATGCCCGACGTTGGCCTTGTCATGCCAAACGCTGGCCTTGTCATGCTCGACGTTGGCCTTGCCATGCCTGACGATAGCCTTGTCATGCCCGACGCTGGCCTTGTCATGCCCGACGCTGGCCTTGTCATGCCCGACGATGGCCTTGTCATGCCCGACGATGGCCTTGCCATGTCCAAGAGTTCCTTGTCATGTCCGACGATGGTCTTGCCATGTCCGAGAGTGGCCTTGTCATGCCCGACGCTGACCTTGTCATGTCCGAGAGTGGCCTTTTCATGCCCAACAATGGCCTTGTCACGACCTTGTCATGCCCGACGATGGTATTTTCATGACCATGTCATGCCCGACGATGGCCTTGCCATGCCCGGCGCTGGCCTGATCATGTCCGAGAGTTTCCTTGTCATGCCCGACGCTGGCCTTGTCATGCCCGACGTTGGCCTTGCCTTGCCCGACGATGGCCTTCTCATGTCCGATAGTGGCATTGTCATGGCCTTGTCATGCACAACGATGGCCTTACCATGCCCGAGAGTTGCCTTGCCATGGCAGATGATGTCCTTGTCATGTCCGAGAGTTGCCTTGTCATGACCTTATCATGCCCGACGCTGGCCTTGTCATGCCCGACGATGGCCTAGCTATGCCCTACACAGCCCTTGCCATGCCCGACGATGACCTTGTCATGCCCGACGATGGCCTTGTCATGCCCGACGATGGCCTTGCCATGTCCGAGAGTTTCCTTGTCATGTCCGACAATGGTCTTGCCATGTCCGAGAGTGGCCTTGCCATGCCCGACGTTGGCCTTGTCATGCCAAACGCTGGCCTTGTCATGCTCGACGTTGGCCTTGCCATGCCTGACGATAGCCTTGTCATGCCCGACGTTGGCCTTGTCATGCCCGACGCTGGCCTTGCCATGCCCGACGATGGCCTTGTCATGTCCGACAGTGGCATTGTCATGGCCTTGTCATGCCCGACGATGGCCTTGCCATGCCCGACGTTGTCCTTGTTATGTCCGAGAGTTGCCTTGTCATTACCTTATCATGCCCGATGCTGGTCTTGTCATGCCCGACGATGGCCTCACCATGTCCGAGAGTGGCATTGTCATTCCCTACGATGGCCTTGTCATGCCCGACGAGGGTCTTGCCATGCCTGACGCTGGCCTTGTCATGCCAAAGTTGGCCTTGCCATGCCCGACGATGGCTTTTCATGCCCGACGATGGCCTTGTCATGCGCGACGATGGCCTTGTCATGCCCGACGAATGGCCTTGCCATGCCCGACACTGGAATTCCCATGCCCGACGATGGCCTTGTCATGCCCGACGATGGCCTTGTCATGCCCGACGCTGGCCTTGTCATGCCCGACGTTGGCCTTGCCATGCCCGACGATGGCCTTCTCATGTCCGATAGTGGCATTGTCATGGCCTTGTCATGCCCGACGATGGCCTTGCCATGCCCGAGAGTTGCCTTGCCATGGCAGATGATGTCCTTGTCATGGCCGAGAGTTGCCTTGTCATGACCTTATCATGCCCGACGCTGGCCTTGTCATGCCCGACGATGGCCTAGCTATGCCCTACACAGCCCTTGCCATGCCCGACGATGACCTTGTCATGCCCGACGATGGCCTTGTCATGCCCGACGATGGCCTTGCCATGTCCGAGAGTTTCCTTGTCATGTCCGACAATGGTCTTGCCATGTCCGAGAGTGGCCTTGCCATGCCCGACGTTGGCCTTGTCATGCCAAACGCTGGCCTTGTCATGCTCGACGTTGGCCTTGCCATGCCTGACGATAGCCTTGTTATGCCCGACGCTGGCCTTGTCATGCCTGACGCTGGCCTTGTCATGCCCGACGCTGGCCTTGCCATGCCCGACGATGGCCTTGTCATGTCCGACAGTGGCATTGTCATGGCCTTGTCATGCCCGACGATGGCCTTGCCATGCCCGACGTTGTCCTTGTTATGTCCGAGAGTTGCCTTGTCATTACCTTATCATGCCCGATGCTGGTCTTGTCATGCCCGACGATGGCCTCACCATGTCCGAGAGTGGCATTGTCATTCCCTACGATGGCCTTGTCATGCCCGACGAGGGCCTTGCCATGCCTGACGCTGGCCTTGTCATGCCAAAGTTGGCCTTGCCATGCCCGACGATGGCTTTTCATGCCCGACGATGGCCTTGTCATGCGCGACGATGGCCTTGTCATGCCCGACGAATGGCCTTGCCATCCCCGACACTGGAATTCCCATGCCCGACGATGGCCTTGTCATGCCCGACGATGGCCTTGTCATGCCCGACGCTGGCCTTGTCATGCCCGACGTTGGCCTTGCCATGCCCGACGATGGCCTTCTCATGTCCGATAGTGGCATTGTCATGGCCTTGTCATGCCCGACGATGGCCTTGCCATGCCCGAGAGTTGCCTTGCCATGGCAGATGATGTCCTTGTCATGGCCGAGAGTTGCCTTGTCATGACCTTATCATGCCCGACGCTGGCCTTGTCATGCCCGACGATGGCCTAGCTATGCCCTACACAGGCCTTGCCATGCCCGACGATGACCTTGTCATGCCCGACGATGGCCTTGTCATGCCCGACGATGGCCTTGCCATGTCCGAGAGTTGCCTTGTCATGTCCGACAATGGTCTTGCCATGTCCGAGAGTGGCCTTGCCATGCCCGACGTTGGCCTTGTCATGCCAAACGCAGGCCTTGTCATGCCCGACGTTGGCCTTGCCATGCCTGACGATAGCCTTGTCATGCCCGACGCTGGCCTTGTCATGCCCGACGCTGGCCTTGCCATGCCCGACGATGGCCTTGTCATGTCCGACAGTGGCATTGTCATGGCCTTGTCATGCCCGACGATGGCCTTGCCATGCCCGACGTTGTCCTTGTTATGTCCGAGAGTGGCATTGTCATTCCCTACGATGGCCTTGTCATGCCCGACGAGGGCCTTGTCATGCCCGACGATGGCCTTGCCATGCCCGAGAGTTGCCTTGCCATGGCAGATGATGTCCTTTTCATGTCTGAGAGTTGCCTTGTCATGACCTTATCATGCCCGACGCTGGCCTTGTCATGCCCGACGATGGCCTAGCTATGCCCTACACTGGCCTTGCCATGCCCGACGATGACCTTGCCATGCCCGACGATGGCCTTGTCATGCCCGACGATGGCCTTGCCATGTCCGAGAGTTGCCTTGTCATGTCCGACGATGGTCTTGCCATGTCCGAGAGTGGCCTTGCCATGCCCGACGTTGGCCTTGTCATGCCCGACGTTGGCCTTGCCATGCCGGACGATGGCCTTGTCATGCCCGACGCTGGCCTTGTCATGCCCGACGATGGCCTTGCCATGCCCGACGATGGCCTTGCCATGCCCGACGTTGTCCTTGTTATGTCCGAGAGTTGCCTTGTCATGACCTTATCATGCCCGATGCTGGTCTTGTCATGCCCGACGATGGCCTCACCATGTCCGAGAGTGGCATTGTCATTCCCTACGATGGCCTTGTCATGCCCGACGAGGGCCTTGCCATGCCCGACGCTGGCCTTGTTATGCCCAAAGTTGGGCTTGCCATGCCCGACGATGGCTTTTCATGCCCGACGATGGCCTTGTCATGCGCGACGATAGCCTTGTCATGCCCGACGAATGGCCTTGCGATGCCCTACACTGGCTTTGCCATGCCCGACGATGGCCTTTTCATGCCCGACGATGGCCTTGTCATCCCTGACGCTGGCCTTGTCATGCTCGACGATGGCATTGTCAAGCCCGACGATGGTAGTGTCATGTCCGAGAGTAGCCTTGACATGCACGGCGTTGGCCTTGTCATGCCCGACGATGGCCTTGCCAAGCCCTACGCAGGCCTTGCCATGCCCGACGATGGCCTTGTCATGCCCGACAATGGCCTTGTCATGCCCGACGATGGCCTTGCCATGTCCGAGAGTTCCTTGTCATGTCCGACGATGGTCTTGCCATGTCCGAGAGTGGCCTTGTCATGCCCGACGCTGACCTTGTCATGTCCGAGAGTGGCCTTTTCATGCCCAACGATGGCCTTGTCATGACCTTGTCATGCCCGACGATGGTATTGTCATGACCATGTCATGCCCGACGATGGCCTTGCCATGCCCGGCGCTGGCCTGATCATGTCCGAGAGTTGCCTTGTCATGCCCGACGTTGGCCTTGTCATGCCCGACGATGGCCTTCTCATGTCCGATAGTGGCATTGTCATGGCCTTGTCATGCACGACGATGGCCTTGCCATGCCCGAGAGTTGCCTTGCCATGGCAGACGATGTCCTTGTCATGTCCGAGAGTTGCCTTGTCATGACCTTATCATGCCCGACGCTGGCCTTATCATGCCCGACGATGACCTAGCTATGCCCTACACAGGCCTTGCCATGCCCGACGATGACCTTGTCATGCACGACGATGGCCTTGTCATGCCCGACGATGGACTTGCCATGTCCGAGAGTTGCCTTGTCATGTCCGACAATGGTCTTGCCATGTCCGAGAGTGGCCTTGCCATGCCCGACGTTGGCCTTGTCATGTCAAACGCTGGCCTTGTCATGCCCGACGTTGGCCTTGCCATGCCGGACGATGGCCTTGTCATGCCCGACGCTGTCCTTGTCATGCCCGACGCTGGCCTTGCCATGCCCGACGATGGCCTTGTCATATCCGACAGTGGCATTGTCATGGCCTTGTCATGCCCGACGATGGCCTTGCCATGCCCGACGTTGTCCTTGTTATGTCCGAGAGTTGCCTTGTCATGACCTTATCATGCCCGATGCTGGTCTTGTCATGCCCGACGATGGCCTCACCATGTCCGAGAGTGGCATTGTCATTCCTTACGATGGCCTTGTCATGCCCGACGAGGGCCTTGCCATGCCCGACGCTGGCCTTGTCATGCCCAAAGTTGGCCTTGCCATGTCCGACGATGGCTTTTCATGCCCGACGATGGCCTTGTCATGCGCGACGATAGCCTTGTCATGCCCGACGAATGGCCTTGCGATGCCCTACACTGGCCTTGCCATGCCCGACGATGGCCTTTTCATGCCCGACCATGGCCTTGTAATCCCTGACGCTGGCCTTGTCATGCTCGACGATGGCATTGTCATGCCCGACGATGGTAGTGTCATGTCCGAGAGTAGCCTTGACATGCACGGCGTTGGCCTTGTCATGCCCGACGATGGCCTTGCCATGCCCTACGCAGGCCTTGCCATGCCCGACGATGGCCTTGTCATGCCCGACGATGGCCTTGTCATGCCCGACGATGGCCTTGCCATGTCCGAGAGTTCCTTGTCATGTCCGACGATGGTCTTGCCATGTCCGAGAGTGGCCTTGTCATGCCCGACGCTGACCTTGTCATGTCCGAGAGTGGCCTTTTCATGCCCAACAATGGCCTTGTCACGACCTTGTCATGCCCGACGATGGTATTTTCATGACCATGTCATGCCCGACGATGGCCTTGCCATGCCCGGCGCTGGCCTGATCATGTCCGAGAGTTTCCTTGTCATGCCCGACGCTGGCCTTGTCATGCCCGACGTTGGCCTTGCCTTGCCCGACGATGGCCTTCTCATGTCCGATAGTGGCATTGTCATGGCCTTGTCATGCACAACGATGGCCTTGCCATGCCCGAGAGTTGCCTTGCCATGGCAGATGATGTCCTTGTCATGTCCGAGAGTTGCCTTGTCATGACCTTATCATGCCCGACGCTGGCCTTGTCATGCCCGACGATGGCCTAGCTATGCCCTCCACAGCCCTTGCCATGCCCGACGATGACCTTGTCATGCCCGACGATGGCCTTGTCATGCCCGACGATGGCCTTGCCATGTCCGAGAGTTTCCTTGTCATGTCCGACAATGGTCTTGCCATGTCCGAGAGTGGCCTTGCCATGCCCGACGTTGGCCTTGTCATGCCAAACGCTGGCCTTGTCATGCTCGACGTTGGCCTTGCCATGCCTGACGATAGCCTTGTCATGCCCGACGCTGGCCTTGTCATGCCCGACGCTGGCCTTGTCATGCCCGACGATGGCCTTGTCATGCCCGACGATGGCCTTGCCATGTCCGAGAGTTCCTTGTCATGTCCGACGATGGTCTTGCCATGTCCGAGAGTGGCCTTGTCATACCCGACGCTGACCTTGTCATGTCCGAGAGTGGCCTTTTCATGCCCAACAATGGCCTTGTCACGACCTTGTCATGCCCGACGATGGTATTTTCATGACCATGTCATGCCCGACGATGGACTTGCCATGCCCGGCGCTGGCCTGATCATGTCCGAGAGTTTCCTTGTCATGCCCGACGCTGGCCTTGTCATGCCCGACGTTGGCCTTGCCATGCCCGACGATGGCCTTCTCATGTCCGATAGTGGCATTGTCATGGCCTTGTCATGCACAACGATGGCCTTACCATGCCCGAGAGTTGCCTTGCCATGGCAGATGATGTCCTTGTCATGTCCGAGAGTTGCCTTGTCATGACCTTATCATGCCCGACGCTGGCCTTGTCATGCCCGACGATGGCCTAGCTATGCCCTACACAGCCCTTGCCATGCCCGACGATGACCTTGTCATGCCCGACGATGGCCTTGTCATGCCCGACGATGGCCTTGCCATGTCCGAGAGTTTCCTTGTCATGTCCGACAATGGTCTTGCCATGTCCGAGAGTGGCCTTGCCATGCCCGACGTTGGCCTTGTCATGCCAAACGCTGGCCTTGTCATGCTCGACGTTGGCCTTGCCATGCCTGACGATAGCCTTGTCATGCCCGACGCTGGCCTTGTCATGCCCGACGCTGGCCTTGCCATGCCCGACGATGGCCTTGTCATGTCCGACAGTGGCATTGTCATGGCCTTGTCATGCCCGACGATGGCCTTGCCATGCCCGACGTTGTCCTTGTTATGTCCGAGAGTTGCCTTGTCATTACCTTATCATGCCCGATGCTGGTCTTGTCATGCCCGACGATGGCCTCACCATGTCCGAGAGTGGCATTGTCATTCCCTACGATGGCCTTGTCATGCCCGACGAGGGTCTTGCCATGCCTGACGCTGGCCTTGTCATGCCAAAGTTGGCCTTGCCATGCCCGACGATGGCTTTTCATGCCCGACGATGGCCTTGTCATGCGCGACGATGGCCTTGTCATGCCCGACGAATGGCCTTGCCATGCCCGACACTGGAATTCCCATGCCCGACGATGGCCTTGTCATGCCCGACGATGGCCTTGTCATGCCCGACGCTGGCCTTGTCATGCCCGACGTTGGCCTTGCCATGCCCGACGATGGCCTTCTCATGTCCGATAGTGGCATTGTCATGGCCTTGTCATGCCCGACGATGGCCTTGCCATGCCCGAGAGTTGCCTTGCCATGGCAGATGATGTCCTTGTCATGGCCGAGAGTTGCCTTGTCATGACCTTATCATGCCCGACGCTGGCCTTGTCATGCCCGACGATGGCCTAGCTATGCCCTACACAGCCCTTGCCATGCCCGACGATGACCTTGTCATGCCCGACGATGGCCTTGTCATGCCCGACGATGGCCTTGCCATGTCCGAGAGTTTCCTTGTCATGTCCGACAATGGTCTTGCCATGTCCGAGAGTGGCCTTGCCATGCCCGACGTTGGCCTTGTCATGCCAAACGCTGGCCTTGTCATGCTCGACGTTGGCCTTGCCATGCCTGACGATAGCCTTGTTATGCCCGACGCTGGCCTTGTCATGCCCGACGCTGGCCTTGTCATGCCCGACGCTGGCCTTGCCATGCCCGACGATGGCCTTGTCATGTCCGACAGTGGCATTGTCATGGCCTTGTCATGCCCGACGATGGCCTTGCCATGCCCGACGTTGTCCTTGTTATGTCCGAGAGTTGCCTTGTCATTACCTTATCATGCCCGATGCTGGTCTTGTCATGCCCGACGATGGCCTCACCATGTCCGAGAGTGGCATTGTCATTCCCTACGATGGCCTTGTCATGCCCGACGAGGGTCTTGCCATGCCTGACGCTGGCCTTGTCATGCCAAAGTTGGCCTTGCCATGCCCGACGATGGCTTTTCATGCCCGACGATGGCCTTGTCATGCGCGACGATGGCCTTGTCATGCCCGACGAATGGCCTTGCCATCCCCGACACTGGAATTCCCATGCCCGACGATGGCCTTGTCATGCCCGACGATGGCCTTGTCATGCCCGACGCTGGCCTTGTCATGCCCGACGCTGGCCTTGTCATGCCCGACGTTGGCCTTGCCATGCCCGACGATGGCCTTCTCATGTCCGATAGTGGCATTGTCATGGCCTTGTCATGCCCGACGATGGCCTTGCCATGCCCGAGAGTTGCCTTGCCATGGCAGATGATGTCCTTGTCATGGCCGAGAGTTGCCTTGTCATGACCTTATCATGCCCGACGCTGGCCTTGTCATGCCCGACGATGGCCTAGCTATGCCCTACACAGGCCTTGCCATGCCCGACGATGACCTTGTCATGCCCGACGATGGCCTTGTCATGCCCGACGATGGCCTTGCCATGTCCGAGAGTTGCCTTGTCATGTCCGACAATGGTCTTGCCATGTCCGAGAGTGGCCTTGCCATGCCCGACGTTGGCCTTGTCATGCCAAACGCAGGCCTTGTCATGCCCGACGTTGGCCTTGCCATGCCTGACGATAGCCTTGTCATGCCCGACGCTGGCCTTGTCATGCCCGACGCTGGCCTTGCCATGCCCGACGATGGCCTTGTCATGTCCGACAGTGGCATTGTCATGGCCTTGTCATGCCCGACGATGGCCTTGCCATGCCCGACGTTGTCCTTGTTATGTCCGAGAGTGGCATTGTCATTCCCTACGATGGCCTTGTCATGCCCGACGAGGGCCTTGCCATGCCCGACGCTGGCCTTGTCATGCCCAAAGTTGGCCTTGCCATGCCCGACGATGACTTTTCATGCCCGACGATGGCCTTGTCATGCGCGACGATGGCCTTGTCATGCCCGACGAATGGCCTTGCCATATTTGACACTGGCCTTGCCATGCCCAACGATGGCCTTTTCATGCCCGACGATGGCCTTGTCATCCCCGACGCTGGCCTTGTCATGCTCGACGATGGCATTGTCATGCCCGAGGATGGTAGTGTCATGTCCGAGAGTAGCCTTGACATGCACGGCGCTGGCCTTGTCATGCCCGACGATGGCCTTGCCATGCCCTACGCAGGCTTTGCCATGCCCGACGATGGCCTTGTCATGCCCGACGATGGCCTTGTCATGTCCGACGATGGCCTTGCCATGCCCGAGAGTTGCCTTGCCATGGCAGATGATGTCCTTTTCATGTCCGAGAGTTGCCTTGTCATGACCTTATCATGCCCGACGCTGGCCTTGTCATGCCCGACGATGGCCTAGCTATGCCCTACACTGGCCTTGCCATGCCCGACGATGACCTTGCCATGCCCGAGAGTTGCCTTGTCATGTCCGACAATGGTCTTGCCATGTCCGAGAGTGGCCTTGCCATGCCCGACGTTGGCCTTGTCATGCCAAACGCTGGCCTTGTCATGCTCGACGTTGGCCTTGCCATGCCTGACGATAGCCTTGTCATGCCCGACGCTGGCCTTGTCATGCCCGACGCTGGCCTTGTCATGCCCGACGATGGCCTTGTCATGCCCGACGATGGCCTTGCCATGTCCGAGAGTTCCTTGTCATGTCCGACGATGGTCTTGCCATGTCCGAGAGTGGCCTTGTCATGCCCGACGCTGACCTTGTCATGTCCGAGAGTGGCCTTTTCATGCCCAACAATGGCCTTGTCACGACCTTGTCATGCCCGACGATGGTATTTTCATGACCATGTCATGCCCGACGATGGCCTTGCCATGCCCGGCGCTGGCCTGATCATGTCCGAGAGTTTCCTTGTCATGCCCGACGCTGGCCTTGTCATGCCCGACGTTGGCCTTGCCTTGCCCGACGATGGCCTTCTCATGTCCGATAGTGGCATTGTCATGGCCTTGTCATGCACAACGATGGCCTTACCATGCCCGAGAGTTGCCTTGCCATGGCAGATGATGTCCTTGTCATGTCCGAGAGTTGCCTTGTCATGACCTTATCATGCCCGACGCTGGCCTTGTCATGCCCGACGATGGCCTAGCTATGCCCTACACAGCCCTTGCCATGCCCGACGATGACCTTGTCATGCCCGACGATGGCCTTGTCATGCCCGACGATGGCCTTGCCATGTCCGAGAGTTTCCTTGTCATGTCCGACAATGGTCTTGCCATGTCCGAGAGTGGCCTTGCCATGCCCGACGTTGGCCTTGTCATGCCAAACGCTGGCCTTGTCATGCTCGACGTTGGCCTTGCCATGCCTGACGATAGCCTTGTCATGCCCGACGCTGGCCTTGTCATGCCCGACGCTGGCCTTGTCATGCCCGACGCTGGCCTTGCCATGCCCGACGATGGCCTTGTCATGTCCGACAGTGGCATTGTCATGACCTTGTCATGCCCGACGATGGCCTTGCCATGCCCGACGTTGTCCTTGTTATGTCCGAGAGTTGCCTTGTCATTACCTTATCATGCCCGATGCTGGTCTTGTCATGCCCGACGATGGCCTCACCATGTCCGAGAGTGGCATTGTCATTCCCTACGATGGCCTTGTCATGCCCGACGAGGGTCTTGCCATGCCTGACGCTGGCCTTGTCATGCCAAAGTTGGCCTTGCCATGCCCGACGATGGCTTTTCATGCCCGACGATGGCCTTGTCATGCGCGACGATGGCCTTGTCACGCCCGACGAATGGCCTTGCCATGCCCGACACTGGAATTCCCATGCCCGACGATGGCCTTGTCATGCCCGACGATGGCCTTGTCATGCCCGACGCTGGCCTTGTCATGCCCGACGATGGCCTTGTCATGCCCGACGCTGGCCTTGTCATGCCCGACGTTGGCCTTGCCATGCCCGACGATGGCCTTCTCATGTCCGATAGTGGCATTGTCATGGCCTTGTCATGCCCGACGATGGCCTTGCCATGCCCGAGAGTTGCCTTGCCATGGCAGATGATGTCCTTGTCATGGCCGAGAGTTGCCTTGTCATGACCTTATCATGCCCGACGCTGGCCTTGTCATGCCCGACGATGGCCTAGCTATGCCCTACACAGGCCTTGCCATGCCCGACGATGACCTTGTCATGCCCGACGATGGCCTTGTCATGCCCGACGATGGCCTTGCCATGTCCGAGAGTTGGCTTGTCATGTCCGACAATGGTCTTGCCATGTCCGAGAGTGGCCTTGCCATGCCCGACGTTGGCCTTGTCATGCCAAACGCAGGCCTTGTCATGCCCGACGTTGGCCTTGCCATGCCTGACGATAGCCTTGTCATGCCCGACGCTGGCCTTGTCATGCCCGACGCTGGCCTTGCCATGCCCGACGATGGCCTTGTCATGTCCGACAGTGGCATTGTCATGGCCTTGTCATGCCCGACGATGGTCTTGCCATGCCCGACGTTGTCCTTGTTATGTCCGAGAGTGGCATTGTCATTCCCTACGATGGCCTTGTCATGCCCGACGAGGGCCTTGCCATGCCCGACGTTGGCCTTGTCATGCCCAAAGTTGGCCTTGCCATGCCCGACGATGACTTTTCATGCCCGACGATGGCCTTGTCATGCGCGACGATGGCCTTGTCATGCCCGACGAATGGCCTTGCCATATTTGACACTGGCCTTGCCATGCCCAACGATGGCCTTTTCATGCCCGACGATGGCCTTGTCATCCCCGACGCTGGCCTTGTCATGCTCGACGATGGCATTGTCATGCCCGAGGATGGTAGTGTCATGTCCGAGAGTAGCCTTGACATGCACGGCGCTGGCCTTGTCATGCCCGACGATGGCCTTGCCATGCCCTACGCAGGCTTTGCCATGCCCGACGATGGCCTTGTCATGCCCGACGATGGCCTTGTCATGTCCGACGATGGCCTTGCCATGCCCGAGAGTTGCCTTGCCATGGCAGATGATGTCCTTTTCATGTCCGAGAGTTGCCTTGTCATGACCTTATCATGCCCGACGCTGGCCTTGTCATGCCCGACGATGGCCTAGCTATGCCCTACACTGGCCTTGCCATGCCCGACGATGACCTTGCCATGCCCGAGAGTTGCCTTGTCATGTCCGACGATGGTCTTGCCATGCCCGAGAGTGGCCTTGCCATGCCCGGCGTTGGCCTTGTCATGCCAAACGCTGGCCTTGTCATGCCCGACGTTGGCCTTGCCATGCCTGACGATGGCCTTGTCATGCCCGACGTTGGCCTTGTCATGCCCGACGCTGGCCTTGCCATGCCCGTTGATGGCCTTGTCATGTCCGATAGTGGCATTGTCATGGCCTTGTCATGCCCGACGATGGCCTTGCCATGCCCGACGCTGGCCTTGTCATGCGCGACGATGGCCTTTTCATGCCCGACGATGGCCTTATCATGCCCGACGCTGGCCTTGTCATGCTCGACGATGGCATTGTCATGCCCGACGATGGTAGTGTCATGTCCGAGAGTAGCCTTGACATGCTCGGCGCTGGCCTTGTCATGCCCGACGATGGCCTTGCCATGCCAGACGATGGCCTTGTCATGCCCGACGATGGCCTTGTCATGCCCGACGATGGCCTTGCGATGCCCTACGCAGGCCTTGCCATGCCAGACGATGGCCTTGTCATGCCCGACGATGGCCTTGTCATGCCCGACGATGGCGTTGCCATGTCCGAGAGTTCCTTGTCATGTCCGACGATGGTCTTGCCATGTCCGAGAGTGGCCTTGTCATGCCCGAAGCTGACCTTGTCATGTCCGAGAGTGGCCTTGTCATGCCCAACGATGGCCTTGTCATGACCTTGTCATGCCCGACGATGGCATTGTCATGACCTTATCATGCCCGACGATGGCCTTGCCATGACCGGCGCTGGCCTTATCATGTCCGAGAGCTACCTTGTCATGCCCGACGATGGCCTTGTCATGCCCAACGATGGCCTTGTCATGCCCGACACTGGCCTTGTCTTGCCCGACGATGGCCTTCTCATGTCCGATAGTGGCATTGTCATGGCCTTGTCATGCCCGACGATGGCCTTGCCATGCCCGAGAGTTGGCTTGCCATGGCAGATGATGTCCTTGTCATGTCCGAGAGTTGCCTTGTCATGACCTTATCATGCCCGACGCTGGCCTTGTCATGCCCGACGCTAGCCTTGTCATGCCCGACGCTGGCCTTGCCATGCCCGACGATGGCCTTGTCATGTCTGACAATGGCATTGTCATGGCCTTGTCATGCCCGACGATGGCCTTGCCATGCCCGACGTTGTCCTTGTCATGTCCGAGAGTTGCCTTGTCATGACCTTATCATGCCCGATGTTGGCCTTGTCATGCTCGGCGTTGGCCTTGTCATGTCCGAAGTGGCCTTGTCACGGCCTTGTCATGCCCAACGATGGCCTTGTCATGCCCGACGCTGTCCTTGTCATGACCTTATCATGCCCGACACTAGTCTTGTCATGCCCGACCATGGCCTCGTCATGTCCGAGAGTCGCATTGTCATTCCCGACGATGGCCTTGTCATGCCCGACGATGGCCTTGCCATGCCCGACGCTGGCGTTGTCATGCCCAAAGTTGGCCTTGCCATGCCCGACGTTGGCGTTGCCATGCCCGACGATGGCTTTTCATGCCCGACGATGGCCTTGTCATGCGTGACGATGGCCTTGTCATGCCCGACGATGGCCTTGCCAGGCCCGACACTGGCCTTGCCATGCCCGACGATGGCCTTGTCATCCCCGACGCTGGTCTTGTCATGCTCGACGATGGCATTGTCATGCCCGACGATGGTAGTGTCATGTCCGAGAGTAGCCTTGACATGCACGGCGTTGGCCTTGTCATGCCCGACGATGGCCTTGCCATGCCCTACGCAGGCCTTGCCATGCCCGACAATGGCCTTGTCATGCCCGACGATGGCCTTGTCAAGCCCGACGATGGCCTTGCCATGTCCGAGAGTTCCTTGTCATGTCCGACGATGGTCTTGCCATGTCCGAGAGTGGCCTTGTCATGCCCGACGCTGACCTTGTCATGTCCGAGAGTGGCCTTTTCTTGCCCAACGATGGCCTTGTCATGACCTTGTCATGCCCGACGATGGTATTGTCATGACCTTGTCATGCCCGACGATGGCCTTGCCATGCCCGGCGCTGGCCTAATCATGTCCGAGAGTTGCCTTGTCATGCCCGACGATGGCCTTGTCATGCCCGACGCTGGCCTTGTCATGCCCGACGTTTGCCTTGCCATGCCCGACGATGGCCTTCTCATGTCCGATAGTGGCATTGTCATGGCCTTGTCATGCCCGACGATGGCCTTGCCATGCCCGAGAGTTGCCTTGCCATGGCAGATGATGTCCTTTTCATGTTTGAGAGTTGCCTTGTCATGACCTTATCATGCCCGACGCTGGCCTTGTCATGCCCGACGATGGCCTAGCTATGCCCTACACTGGCCTTGCCATGCCCGACGATGACCTTGCCATGCCCGACGATGGCCTTGTCATGCCCGACAATGGCCTTGCCATGTCCGAGAGTTGCCTTGTCATGTCCGACGATGGTCTTGCCATGTCCGAGAGTGGCCTTGTCATGCCCGACGTTGGCCTTGTCATGCCAAACGCTGGCCTTGTCATGCCCGACGTTGGCCTTGCCATGCCGGACGATGGCCTTGTCATGCCCGACGCTGGCCTTGTCATGCCCGACGATGGCCTTGCCATGCCCGACGATGGCCTTGTTATGTCCGACAGTGGCATTGTCATGGCCTTGTCATGCCCGACGATGGCCTTGCCATGCCCGACGTTGTCCTTGTTATGTCCGAGAGTTGCCTTGTCATGACCTTATCATGCCCGATGCTGGTCTTGTCATGCCCGACGATGGCCTCACCATGTCCGAGAGTGGCTTTGTCATTCCCTACGATGGCCTTGTCATGCCCGACGAGGGCCTTGCCATGCCCGACGCTGGCCTTGTCATGCCCAAAGTTGGGCTTGCCATGCCCGACGATGGCTTTTCATGCCCGACGATGGCCTTGTCATGCGCGACGATAGCCTTGTCATGCCCGACGAATGGCCTTGTGATGCCCTACACTGGCCTTGCCATGCCCGACGATGGCCTTTTAATGCCCGACGATGGCCTTGTCATCCCTGACGCTGGCCTTGTCATGCTCGACGATGGCATTGTCATGCCCGACGATGGTAGTGTCATGTCCGAGAGTAGCCTTGACATGCACGGCGTTGGCCTTGTCATGCCCGACGATGGCCTTGCCAAGCCCTACGCAGGCCTTGCCATGCCCGACGATGGCCTTGTCATGCCCGACAATGGCCTTGTCATGCCCGACGATGGCCTTGCCATGTCCGAGAGTTCCTTGTCATGTCCGACGATGGTCTTGCCATGTCCGAGAGTGGCCTTGTCATGCCCGACGCTGACCTTGTCATGTCCGAGAGTGGCCTTTTCATGCCCAACGATGGCCTTGTCATGACCTTGTCATGCCCGACGATGGTATTGTCATGACCATGTCATGCCCGACGATGGCCTTGCCATGCCCGGCGCTGGCCTGATCATGTCCGAGAGTTGCCTTGTCATGCCCGACGTTGGCCTTGTCATGCCCGACGTTGGCCTGGCCTTGCCCGACGATGGCCTTCTCATGTCCGATAGTGGCATTGTCATGGCCTTGTCATGCACGACGATGGCCTTGCCATGCCCGAGAGTTGCCTTGCCATGGCAGACGATGTCCTTGTCATGTCCGAGAGTTGCCTTGTCATGACCTTATCATGCCCGACGCTGGCCTTATCATGCCCGACGATGGCCTAGCTATGCCCTACACAGGCCTTGCCATGCCCGACGATGACCTTGTCATGCCCGACGATGGCCTTGTCATGCCCGACGATGGACTTGCCATGTCCGAGAGTTGCCTTGTCATGTCCGACAATGGTCTTGCCATGTCCGAGAGTGGCCTTGTCATGCCCGACGTTGGCCTTGTCATGCCAAACGCTGGCCTTGTCATGCCCGACGTTGGCCTTGCCATGCCTGACGATGGCCTTGTCATGCCCGACGCTGTCCTTGTCATGCCCGACGCTGGCCTTGCCATGCCCGACGATGGCCTTGTCATATCCGACAGTGGCATTGTCATGGCCTTGTCATGCCCGACGATGGCCTTGCCATGCCCGACGTTGTCCTTGTTATGTCCGAGAGTTGCCTTGTCATGACCTTATCATGCCCGATGCTAGTCTTGTCATGCCCGACGATGGCCTCACCATGTCCGAGAGTGGCATTGTCATTCCCTACGATGCCCTTGTCATGCCCGACGAGGGCCTTGCCATGCCCGACGCTGGCCTTGTCATGCCCAAAGTTGGCCTTGCCATGTCCGACGATGGCTTTTCATGCCCGACGATGGCCTTGTCATGCGCGACGATAGCCTTGTCATGCCCGACGAATGGCCTTGCGATGCCCTACACTGGCCTTGCCATGCCCGACGATGGCCTTTTCATGCCCGACCATGGCCTTGTCATCCCTGATGCTGGCCTTGTCATGCTCGACGATGGCATTGTCATGCCCGACGATGGTAGTGTCATGTCCGAGAGTAGCCTTGACATGCACGGCGTTGGCCTTGTCATGCCCGACGATGGCCTTGCCATGCCCTACGCAGGCCTTGCCATGCCCGACGATGGCCTTGTCATGCCCGACGATGGCCTTGTCATGCCCGACGATGGCCTTGCCATGTCCGAGAGTTCCTTGTCATGTCCGACGATGGTCTTGCCATGTCCGAGAGTGGCCTTGTCATGCCCGACGCTGACCTTGTCATGTCCGAGAGTGGCCTTTTCATGCCCAACAATGGCCTTGTCACGACCTTGTCATGCCCGACGATGGTATTGTCATGCCCATGTCATGCCCGACGATGGCCTTGCCATGCCCGGCGCTGGCCTGATCATGTCCGAGAGTTTCCTTGTCATGCCCGACGCTAGCCTTGTCATGCCCGACGT
The DNA here is from genome assembly GCA_033239125.1 of Fagopyrum homotropicum. Lineage (NCBI taxonomy): Eukaryota > Viridiplantae > Streptophyta > Magnoliopsida > Caryophyllales > Polygonaceae > Fagopyrum > Fagopyrum homotropicum. The sequence goes on along the minus strand of BSWB01000004.1, from coordinate 92,757,653 downwards.
TGGCCTTGCCTTGCCCGACGATGGCCTTCTCATGTCCGATAGTGGCATTGTCATGGCCTTGTCATGCACAACGATGGCCTTGCCATGCCCGAGAGTTGCCTTGCCATGGCAGATGATGTCCTTGTCATGTCCGAGAGTTGCCTTGTCATGACCTTATCATGCCCGACGCTGGCCTTGTCATGCCCGACGATGGCCTAGCTATGCCCTACACAGCCCTTGCCATGCCCGACGATGACCTTGTCATGCCCGACGATGGCCTTGTCATGCCCGACGATGGCCTTGCCATGTCCGAGAGTTTCCTTGTCATGTCCGACAATGGTCTTGCCATGTCCGAGAGTGGCCTTGCCATGCCCGACGTTGGCCTTGTCATGCCAAACGCTAGCCTTGTCATGCTCGACGTTGGCCTTGCCATGCCTGACGATAGCCTTGTCATGCCCGACGCTGGCCTTGTCATGCCCGACGCTGGCCTTGTCATGCCCGACGCTGGCCTTGCCATGCCCGACGATGGCCTTGTCATGTCCGACAGTGGCATTGTCATGGCCTTGTCATGCCCGACGATGGCCTTGCCATGCCCGACGTTGTCCTTGTTATGTCCGAGAGTTGCCTTGTCATTACCTTATCATGCCCGATGCTGGTCTTGTCATGCCCGACGATGGCCTCACCATGTCCGAGAGTGGCATTGTCATTCCCTACGATGGCCTTGTCATGCCCGACGAGGGTCTTGCCATGCCTGACGTTGGCCTTGTCATGCCAAAGTTGGCCTTGCCATGCCCGACGATGGCTTTTCATGCCCGACGATGGCCTTGTCATGCGCGACGATGGCCTTGTCATGCCCGACGAATGGCCTTGCCATGCCCGACACTGGAATTCCCATGCCCGACGATGGCCTTCTCATGCCCGACGATGGCCTTGTCATGCCCGACGCTGGCCTTGTCATGCCCGACGTTGGCCTTGCCATGCCCGACGATGGCCTTCTCATGTCCGATAGTGGCATTGTCATGGCCTTGTCATACCCGACGATGGCCTTGCCATGCCCGAGAGTTGCCTTGCCATGGCAGATGATGTCCTTGTCATGGCCGAGAGTTGCCTTGTCATGACCTTATCATGCCCGACGCTGGCCTTGTCATGCCCGACGATGGCCTAGCTATGCCCTACACAGGCCTTGGCATGCCCGACGATGACCTTGTCATGCCCGACGATGGCCTTGTCATGCCCGACGATGGCCTTGCCATGTCCGAGAGTTGCCTTGTCATGTCCGACAATGGTCTTGCCATGTCCGAGAGTGGCCTTGCCATGCCCGACGTTGGCCTTGTCATGCCAAACGCAGGCCTTGTCATGCCCGACGTTGGCCTTGCCATGCCTGACGATAGCCTTGTCATGCCCGACGCTGGCCTTGTCATGCCCGACGCTGGCCTTGCCATGCCCGACGATGGCCTTGTCATGTCCGACAATGGCATTGTCATGGCCTTGTCATGCCCGACGATGGCCTTGCCATGCCCGACGTTGTCCTTGTTATGTCCGAGAGTGGCATTGTCATTCCCTACGATGGCCTTGTCATGCCCGACGAGGGCCTTGCCATGCCCGACGCTGGCCTTGTCATGCCCAAAGTTGGCCTTGCCATGCCCGACGATGACTTTTCATGCCCGACGATGGCCTTGTCATGCGCGACGATGGCCTTGTCATGCCCGACGAATGGCCTTGCCATGCCCGACACTGGCCTTGCCATGCCCAACGATGACCTTTTCATGCCCGACGATGGCCTTGTCATCCCCGACGCTGGCCTTGTCATGCTCGACGATGGCATTGTCATGCCCGAGGATGGTAGTGTCATGTCCGAGAGTAGCCTTGACATGCACGGCGCTGGCCTTGTCATGCCCGACGATGGCCTTGCCATGCCCTACGCAGGCTTTGCCATGCCCGACGATGGCCTTGTCATGCCCGACGATGGCCTTGTCATGTCCGACGATGGCCTTGTCATGCCCGACGATGGCCAAGCTATGCCCTACACTGGCCTTGCCATGCCCGACGATGACCTTGTCATACCCGACGATGGCCTTGACATGCCCGACGATGGCCTTGCCATGTCCGAGAGTTGCCTTGTCATGTCCGACGATGGTCTTGCCATGTCCGAGAGTGGCCTTGCCATGCCCGACGGTGGCCTTGTCATGCCAAACGCTGGCCTTGTCATGCCCGACGTTGGCCTTGCCATGCCTGACGATGGCCTTGTCATGCCCGACGATGGCCTTGTCATGCCCGACGCTAGCCTTGTCATGCCCGACGATGGCCTTGCCATGCCCGACGTTGTCCTTGTTATGTCCGATAGTTGCCTTGTCATGACCTTATCATGCCCGATGCTGGTCTTGTCATGCCCGACAATGGCCTCACCATGTCCGAGAGTGGCATTGTCATTCCCTACGATGGCCTTGTCATGCCCGACGAGGGCCTTGCCATGCCCGACGCTGGCCTTGTCATGCCCAAAGTTGGCCTTGTCATGCCCGACGATGGCTTTTCATGCCCGACGATGGCCTTGTCATGCGCGACGATGGCCTTGTCATGCCCGATGAATGGCCTTGCCATGCCCGACACTGGCCTTGCCATGCCCGACGATGGCCTTTTCATGCCCGACGATGGCCTTGTCATCCCCGACGCTGGCCTTGTCATGCTCGACGATGGCATTGTCATGCCCGACGATGGTAGTGTCATGTCCGAGAGTAGCCTTGACATGCACGGCGCTGGCCTTGTCATGCCCGACGATGGCCTTGCCATGCCCGACGATGGCCTTGTCATGCCCGACGATGGCCTTGTCATGCCCGACGATGGCCTTGCCATGTCTGAGAGTTCCTTGTCATGTCCGATGATGGTCTTGCCATGTCCGAGAGTGCCCTTGTCATGCCCGACACTGACGTTTTTATGTCCGAGAGTGGCCTTTTCATGCCCAACGATGGCCTTGTCATGACCTTGTCATGCTTGACGATGGTATTGTCATGACCTTGTCATGCCCGACGATGGCCTTGCCATGCCCAGCGCTGGCCTGATCATGTCCGAGAGTTGCCTTGTCATGCCCGACGATGGCCTTGTCATGCCCGACGATGGCCTTGTCATGCCCGACGCTGGCCTTGTCATGCCCGACGTTGGCCTTGCCATGCCCGACGATGGCCTTCTCATGTCCGATAGTGGCATTGTCATGGCCTTGTCATGCCCGACGATGGCCTTGCCATGCCCGAGAGTTGCCTTGCCATGGCAGATGATGTCCTTGTTATGTCCGAGATTTGCCTTGTCACGACCTTATCATGCCCGACGCTGGCCTTGTCATGCCCGACGATGGCCTAGCTATGCCCTACACTGGCCTTGCCATGCCCGACGATGACCTTGTCATGCCCGACGATGGCCTTGTTATGCCCGACGATGGCCTTGCCATGTCCGAAAGTTGCCTTGTCATGTCCGACGATGGTCTTGCCATGTCCGAGAGTGGCCTTGCCATGCCCGACGTTGGCCTTGTCATGCCAAACGCTGGCCTTGTCATGCCCGACGTTGGCCTTGCCATGCCCGACGATGGCCTTGTCATGTCCGACAGTGGCATTATCATGGCCTTGTCATGGCCGACGATGGCCTTGCCATGCCCGACGTTGTCCTTGTTATGTCCGAGAGTTGCCTTGTCATGAGCTCATCATGCCCGATGCTGGTCTTGTCATGCCCGACGATGGCCTCACCATGTCCGAGAGTGGCATTGTCATTCCCTACGATGGCCTTGTCATGCCCGACGAGGGCCTTGCCATGCCCGACGCTGGCCTTTTCATGCCCAAAGTTGGCCATGTCATACCCGACGATGGCCATGTCATGCGCGACGATGGCCTTGTCATGCCAGACGAATGGCCTTGCCATGCCCGACACTGGCCTTGCCATTCCCGACGATGGCCTTTTCATGCCCGACGATGGCCTTGTCATCCCCGACGCTGGCCTTGTCATGCTCGACGATGGCATTGTTATGCCCGACGATGGTAGTGTCATGTCCGAGAGTAGCCTTGACATGCACGGCGCTGGCCTTGTCATGCCCGACGTTGGCCTTGCCATGCCTGACGATGGCCTTGTCATGCCCGACGATGGCCTTGTCATGCCCGACGATGGCCTTGCCATGCCCGACGTTGTCCTTGTTATGTCCGAGAGTTGCCTTGTCATGACCTTATCATGCCCGATGCTGGTCTTGTCATGCCCGACGATGGCCTCACCATGTCCGAGAGTGGCATTGTCATTCCCTACGATGGCCTTGTTATGCCCGACGAGGGCCTTGCCATGCCCGACGCTGGCCTTGTCATGCTCAAAGTTGGCCTTGCCATGCCCGACGATGGCTTTTCATGCCCGACGATGGCCTTGTCATGCGCGACGATGGCCTTGTCATGCCCGACGAATGGCCTTGCCATGCCCGACACTGGCCTTGCCATGCCCGACGATGGCCTTTTCATGCCCGACGATGGCCTTGTCATCCCTGACGCTGGCCTTGTCATGCTCGACGATGGCATTATCATGCCCGAGGATGGTAGTGTCATGTCCGAGAGTAGCCTTGACATGCACGGCGCTGGCCTTGTCATGCCCGACGATGGCCTTGCCATGCCCTACGCAGGCTTTGCCATGCCCGACGATGGCCTTGTCATGCCCGATGATGGCCTTGTCATGCCCGACGATGGCCTTGCCATGTCCGAGAGTTCCTTGTCATGTCCGATGATGGTCTTGCCATGTCCGAGAGTGGCCTTGTCATGCCCGACGCTGACCTTGTCATGTCCGAGAGTGGCCTTGTCATGCCCAACGATGGCCTTGTCATGACCTTGTCATGCCCGACGATGGTATTGTCATGACCTTGTCATGCCCGACGATGGCCTTGCCATGCCCGGCGCTGGCCTTATCATGTCCGAGAGTTGCCTTGTCATGCCCGACGATGGCCTTGTCATGCCCGACAATGGCCTTGTCATGCCCGACGATGGCCTCGCCATGTCCGAGAAAGGCATTGTCATTCCCGACGACTGGCCTTGTCATGCCCGACAATGGCCTTGTCATGCCCGACGATGGCCTTGTCATGCCCGACGCTGGCCTTGCCATGCCCGACGATGGCCTTCTCATAACCGATAGTGGCATTGTCATGGCCTTGTCATGCCCGACGATGGCCTTGTCATGCCCAAGAGTTGCCTTGCCATGGTAGATGATGTCCTTGTCGTGTCCGAGAGTTGCCTTTCCATGACCTTATCATGCCCGACGCTGGCATTGTCATTCCCGACGATGGCCTAGCTATGCCCTACGCTGACCTTGCCATGCCCGACGATGACCTTGTCATGCCCGACGATGGCCTTGTCATGCCCGACGATGGCGTTGCCATGTCCGAGAGTTCCTTGTCATGTCCAACGATGGCCTTGCCATGTCCGAGAGTGGCCTTGTCATGCCCGACGCTGACCTTGTCATGTCCGAGAGTGGCCTTGTCATGCTCAACGATGGCCTTGTCATGACCTTGTCATGCCCGACGATGGTATTGTCATGACCTTGTCATGCCCGACGATGGTATTGTCATGACCTTGTCATGCCCGACGATGGCCTTGCCATGCCCGGCGCTGGCCTTATCATGTCCGAGAGTTGCCTTGTCATGCCCGACGATGGCCTTGTCATGCCCGACAATGGCCTTGTCATGCCCGACGATGGCCTCGCCATGTCCGAGAAAGGCATTGTCATTCCCGACGACTGGCCTTGTCATGCCCGACAATGGCCTTGTCATGCCCGACGATGGCCTTGTCATGCCCGACGCTGGCCTTGCCATGCCCGACGATGGCCTTCTCATGTCCGATAGTGGCATTGTCATGGCCTTGTCATGCCCGACGATGGCCTTGTCATGCCCAAGAGTTGCCTTGCCATGGTAGATGATGTCCTTGTCGTGTCCGAGAGTTGCCTTTCCATGACCTTATCATGCCATGGTAGACGCTGGCATTGTCATTCCCGACGATGGCCTAGCTATGCCCTACGCTGCCCTTGCCATGCCCGACGATGACCTTGTCATGCCCGACGATGGCCTTGTCATGCCCGACGATGGCCTTGCCATGTCCGAGAGTTGCCTTGTCATGTCCGACGATGGTCTTGCCATGTCCGAGATTGGCCTTGCCATGCCCGCCGTTGGCCTTTTCATGCCAAACGCTGGCCTTGTCATGCCCGACGTTGGCCTTGCCATGCTTGACGATGGCCTTGTCATGCCCGACGCTGGCCTTGTCATGCCCGACGCTGGCCTTGCCATGCCCGACGATGGCCTTGTCATGTCCGACAGTGGCATTGTTATGGCCTTGTCATCGCCGACGATGGCCTTGCCATGCCCGACGCTGTCCTTGTCATGTCCGAGAGTTGCCTTGTCATGACCTTATCTTGCCCGAAGTTGGTCTTGTCATGCCCGACGATGGCCTCGCCATGTCCGAGAGTGGCATTGTCATTCCCGACGATGGCCTTGTCATGCCCGACGATGGTCTTGCCATGCCCGACGCTGGCCTTGTCATTCCCAAAGTTGGCCTTGCCATGCCCGACGATGGCTTTTAATGCCCGACGATGGCCTTGTCATGCGCGACAATGGCCTTGTCATGCCCGATGAATGGCCTTGCCATGCCCGAGACTGGCCTTGCCATGCCCGACGGTGGCCTTTTCATGCCCGACGCTGGCCTTGTCATGCTCGACGATGGCATTGTCATGCCCAACGATGGTAGTGTCATTTCCGAGAGTAGCCTTGACTTGCTCGGCGCTGGCCTTGTCATGCCCGACGATGGCCTTGCCATGCCCTACGCAGGCCTTGCCATGCCCGACGATGGCCTTGTCATGCCCGACGATGGACTTGTCATGCCCGACGATGGCGTTGCCATGTCCGAGAGTTCCTTGTCATGTCCGACGATGGTCTTGCCATGTCCGAGAGTGGCCTTGTCATGCCCGACGCTGACCTTGTCATGTACCAGAGTGGCCTTGTCTTGCCCAACGATGGCCTTGTCATGACCTTGTCATGCCCGACGATGGCATTGTCATGACCTTGTCATGCCCGACGATGGCCTTGCCATGCCCGGCGCTGGCCTTATCATGTCCGAGAGCTGCCTTGTCATGCCCGACGATGGCCTTGCCATGCCCGACAATGGCCTTGTCATGCCCGATGCTGGCCTTGTCATGCCCGACGCTGGCCTTGCCATGCTCGACGATGGCCTTCTCATGTCCGATAGTGGCATTGTCATGGCCTTGTCATGCCCGACGATGGCCTTGCCATGCCCGAGAGTTGGCTTGCCATGGCAGATGATGTCCTTGTCATGTCCGAGAGTTGCCTTGTCATGACCTTATCATGCCCGACGCTGGCCTTGTCATGCCCGACGCTGGCCTTGCCATGCCCGACGATGGCCTTGTCATGTCCGACAATGGCATTGTCATGGCCTTGTCATGCCCGACGATGGCCTTGCCATGTCCGACGTTGGCCTTACCATGCCCGACGTTGTCCTTGTCATGTCCGATAGTTGCCTTGTCATGACCTTATCATGCCCGATGTTGGCCTTGTCATGCCCGGCGTTGGCCTTGTCATGTCCGACAGTGACATTGTCACGGCCTTGTCATGCCCAACGATGGCCTTGCCATGCCCGACGTTGTCCTTGTCATGACCGAGAGTTGCCTTGTCATGACCTTATCATGCCCGACGCTGGTCTTGTCATGCCCGACCATGGCCTCGCCATGTCCGAGAGTTGCATTGTCATGACCTTATCATGCCCGACGCTGGCCTTGTCATGCCCAAAGTTGGCCTTGCCATGCCCGACGTTGGCGTTGCCTTGCCCGACGATGGCTTTTCATGCGCGACGATGGCCTTGTCATGCGCGACGATGGCCTTGTCATACCCGACGAATGGCCTTGCCATGCCCGACGCTGGCCTTGCCATGCCCGACGATGGCCTTTTCATGCCCGACGATGGCAGTGTTATGTCCGAGAGTAGGCTTGACATGCCCGGCGCTGGCCTTGTCATGCCCGACGATGGCCTAGCCATGCCCTACGCTGGCCTTGCCATGCCCGAGAGTTGCCTTGTCATACCCGACGAATGGCCTTGCCATGCCCGACGCTGGCCTTGCCATGCCCGACGATGGCCTTTTCATGCCCGACGATGGCAGTGTTATGTCCGAGAGTAGGCTTGACATGCCCGACGATGACCTTGTCATGCCCGACGATGGCCTTGTCATGCCCGACGATGGCCTTGCCATGTCCGAGAGTTGCCTTGTCATGTCCGACGATGGTCTTGCCATGCCCGACGCTGTCCTTGTCATGTCCGAGAGTTGCCTTGTCATGACCTTATCATGCCCGAAGCTGGTCTTGTCATGCCCGACGATGGCCTCGCCATGTCCGAGAGTGGCATTGTCATTCCCAACGATGGCCTTGTCATGCCCGACGATGGTCTTGCAATGCCCGACGCTGGCCTTGTCATGCCCAAAGTTGTCCTTGCCATGCCCGACGATGGCTTTTAATGCCCGACGATGGCCTTGTCATGCGCGACGATGGCCTTTTCATGCCCGACGATGGCCTTGTCATGCCCGACGTTGGCCTTGTCATGCTCGTCGATGGCATTTTCATGCCCGACGATGGTAGTGTCATGTCCGAGAGTATCCTTGACTTGCTCGGCGCTGGCCTTGTCATGCCCGACGATGGCCTTGCCATGCCCTACGAAGGCCTTGCCATGCCCGACGATTGCCTTGTCATGCCCGACGATGGACTTGTCATGCCCGACGATGGCGTTGCCATGTCCGAGAGTTCCTTTTCATGTTCGACGATGGTCTTGCCATGTCCGAGAGTGGCCTTGTCATGCCCGACGTTGACCTTGTCATGTACGAGAGTGGCCTTGTCTTGCCCAACGATGGCCTTGTCATGACCTTGTCATGCCCGACGATGGCATTGTCATGACCTTGTCATGCCCGACGATGGCCTTGCCATGCCCGGCGCTAGCCTTATCATCTCCGAGAGCTGCCTTGTCTTGCCCGACGATGGCCTTGTCATGCCCGACGATGGCCTTGACATACCCGACGCTGGCCTTGTCATGCCCGACGCTAGCCTTGCCATGCTCGACGATGGCCTTCTCATGTCCGATAGTGGCATTGTCATGGCCTTGTCATGCCCGACGATGGCCTTGCCATGCCCGAGAGTTGGCTTGGCATGGCAGATGATGTCCTTGTCATGTCCGAGAGTTGCCTTGTCATGACCTTATCATGCCCGACGCTGGCCTTGTCATGCCCGATGAATGGCCTTGCCATGCCTGACAGTGGCCTTGCCATGCCCGACGATGGCCTTTTCATGCCCGACGATGGCCTTGTCATGCCCGACGTTGGCCTTGTCATGCTCGTCGATGGCATTTTCATGCCCGACGATGGTAGTGTCATGTCCGAGAGTATCCTTGACTTGCTCGGCGCTGGCCTTGTCATGCCCGACGATGGCCTTGCCATGCCCTACGAAGGCCTTGCCATGCCCGACGATTGCCTTGTCATGCCCGACGATGGACTTGTCATGCCCGACGATGGCGTTGCCATGTCCGAGAGTTCCTTGTCATGTCCGACGATGGTCTTGCCATGTCCGAGAGTGGCCTTGTCATGCCCGACGCTGACCTTGTCATGTACCAGAGTGGCCTTGTCTTGCCCAACGATGGCCTTGTGATGACCGTGTCATGCCCGACGATGGCATTGTCATGACCTTGTCATGCCCGACGATGGCCTTGCCATGCCCGGCGCTGGCCTTATCATGTCCGAGAGCTGCCTTGTCATGCCCGACGATGGCCTTGCCATGCCCGACAATGGCCTTGTCATGCCCGATGCTGGCCTTGTCATGCCCGACGCTGGCCTTGCCATGCTCGACGATGGCCTTCTCATGTCCGATAGTGGCATTGTCATGGCCTTGTCATGCCCGACGATGGCCTTGCCATGCCCGAGAGTTGGCTTGCCATGGCAGATGATGTCCTTGTCATGTCCGAGAGTTGCCTTGTCATGACCTTATCATGCCCGACGCTGGCCTTGTCATGCCCGACGCTGGCCTTGCCATGCCCGACGATGGCCTTGTCATGTCCGACAATGGCATTGTCATGGCCTTGTCATGCCCGACGATGGCCTTGCCATGTCCGACGTTGGCCTTACCATGCCCGACGTTGTCCTTGTCATGTCCGATAGTTGCCTTGTCATGACCTTATCATGCCCGATGTTGGCCTTGTCATGCCCGGCGTTGGCCTTGTCATGTCCGACAGTGACATTGTCACGGCCTTGTCATGCCCAACGATGGCCTTGCCATGCCCGACGTTGTCCTTGTCATGACCGAGAGTTGCCTTGTCATGACCTTATCATGCCCGACGCTGGTCTTGTCATGCCCGACCATGGCCTCGCCATGTCCGAGAGTTGCATTGTCATGACCTTATCATGCCCGACGCTGGCCTTGTCATGCCCAAAGTTGGCCTTGCCATGCCCGACGTTGGCGTTGCCATGCCCGACGATGGCTTTTCATGCGCGACGATGGCCTTGTCATGCGCGACGATGGCCTTGTCATACCCGACGAATGGCCTTGCCATGCCCGACGCTGGCCTTGCCATGCCCGACGATGGCCTTTTCATGCCCGACGATGGCAGTGTTATGTCCGAGAGTAGGCTTGACATGCCTGGCGCTGGCCTTGTCATGCCCGACAATGGCCTAGCCATGCCCTACGCTGGCCTTGCCATGCCCGACGATGACCTTGTCATGCCCGACGATGGCCTTGTCATGCCCGACGATGGCCTTGCCATGTCCGAGAGTTGCCTTGTCATGTCCGACGATGGTCTTGCCATGCCCGACGCTGTCCTTGTCATGTCCGAGAGTTGCCTTGTCATGACCTTATCATGCCCGAAGCTGGTCTTCTCATGCCCGACGATGGCCTCGCCATGTCCGAGAGTGGCATTGTCATTCCCAACGATGGCCTTGTCATGCCCGACGATGGTCTTGCAATGCCCGACGCTGGCCTTGTCATGCCCAAAGTTGGCCTTGCCATGCCCGACGATGGCTTTTAATGCCCGACGATGGCCTTGTCATGCGCGACGATGGCCTTTTCATGCCCGACGATGGCCTTGTCATGCCCGACGTTGGCCTTGTCATGCCCGACGATGGCCTTTTCATGCCCGACGATGGCCTTGTCATGCCCGACGTTGGCCTTGTCATGCTCGTCGATGGCATTTTCATGCCCGACGATGGTAGTGTCATGTCCGAGAGTATCCTTGACTTGCTCGGCGTTGGCCTTGTCATGCCCGACGATGGCCTTGCCATGCCCTACGAAGGCCTTGCCATGCCCGACGATTGCCTTGTCATGCCCGACGATGGACTTGTCATGCCCGACGATGGCGTTGCCATGTCCGAGAGTTCCTTTTCATGTCCGACGATGGTCTTGCCATGTCCGAGAGTGGCCTTGTCATGCCCGACGCTGACCTTGTCATGTACGAGAGTGGCCTTGTCTTGCCCAACGATGGCCTTGTCATGACCTTGTCATGCCCGACGATGGCATTGTCATGACCTTGTCATGCCCGACGATGGCCTTGCCATGCCCGGCGCTAGCCTTATTATCTCCGAGAGCTGCCTTGTCTTGCCCGACGATGGCCTTGTCATGCCCGACGATGGCCTTGTCATACCCGACGCTGGCCTTGTCATGCCCGACGCTAGCCTTGCCATGCTCGACGATGGCCTTCTCATGTCCGATAGTGGCATTGTCATGGCCTTGTCATGCCCGACGATGGCCTTGCCATGCCCGAGAGTTGGCTTGGCATGGCAGATGATGTCCTTGTCATGTCCGAGAGTTGCCTTGTCATGACCTTATCATGCCCGACGCTGGCCTTGTCATGCCCGATGAATGGCCTTGCCATGCCTGACAGTGGCCTTGCCATGCCCGACGATGGCCTTTTCATGCCCGACGATGGCCTTGTCATGCCCGACGTTGGCCTTGTCATGCTCGTCGATGGCATTTTCATGCCCGACGATGGTAGTTTCATGTCCGAGAGTATCCTTGACTTGCTCGGCGCTGTCCTTGTCATGCCCGACGATGGCCTTGCCATGCCCTACGAAGGCCTTGCCATGCCCGACGATTGCCTTGTCATGCCCGACGATGGACTTGTCATGCCCGACGATGGCGTTGCCATGTCCGAGAGTTCCTTGTCATGTCCGACGATGGTCTTGCCATGTCCGAGAGTGGCCTTGTCATGCCCGACGCTGACCTTGTCATGTACCAGAGTGGCCTTGTCTTGTCCAACGATGGCCTTGTGATGACCTTGTCATGCCCGATGATGGCATTGTCATGACCTTGTCATGCCCGACGATGGCCTTGCCATGCCCGGCGCTGGCCTTATCATGTCCGAGAGCTGCCTTGTCATGCCCGACGATGGCCTTGCCATGCCCGACAATGGCCTTGTCATGCCCGATGCTGGCCTTGTCATGCCCGACGCTGGCCTTGCCATGCTCGACGATGGCCTTCTCATGTCCGATAGTGGCATTGTCATGGCCTTGTCATGCCCGACGATGGCCTTGCCATGCCCGAGAGTTGGCTTGCCATGGCAGATGATGTCCTTGTCATGTCCGAGAGTTGCCTTGTCATGACCTTATCATGCCCGACGCTGGCCTTGTCATGCCCGACGCTGGCCTTGCCATGCCCGACGATGGCCTTGTCATGTCCGACAATGGCATTGTCATGGCCTTGTCATGCCCGACGATGGCCTTGCCATGTCCGACGTTGGCCTTACCATGCCCGACGTTGTCCTTATCATGCCCGATGTTGGCCTTGTCATGCCCGGCGTTGGCCTTGTCATGTCCGACAGTGACATTGTCACGGCCTTGTCATGCCCAACGATGGCCTTGCCATGCCCGACGTTGTCCTTGTCATGACCGAGAGTTGCCTTGTCATGACCTTATCATGCCCGACGCTGGTCTTGTCATGCCCGACCATGGCCTCGCCATGTCCGAGAGTTGCATTGTCATGACCTTATCATGCCCGACGCGCGCCTTGTCATGCCCAAAGTTGGCCTTGCCATGCCCGACGTTGGCGTTGCCATGCCCGACGACGGCTTTTCATGCGCGACGATGGCCTTGTCATGCGCGACGATGGCCTTGTCATACCCGACGAATGGCCTTGCCATGCCCGACGCTGGCCTTGCCATGCCCGACGATGGCCTTTTCATGCCCGACGATGGCAGTGTTATGTCCGAGAGTAGGCTTGACATGCCCGGCGCTGGCCTTGTCATGCCCGACGATGGCCTAGCCATGCCCTACGCTGGCCTTGCCATGCCCGACGCTGGCCTTGCCATGCACGACGATGGCCTTGTCATGCCCGACGATGGCCTTGCCATGTCCGAGAGTTGCCTTGTCATGTCCGACGATGGTCTTGCCATGCCCGACGCTGTCCTTGTCATGTCCGAGAGTTGCCTTGTCATGACCTTATCATGCCCGAAGCTGGTCTTGTCATGCCCGACGATGGCCTCGCCATGTCCGAGAGTGGCATTGTCATTCCCAACGATGGCCTTGTCATGCCCGACGATGGTCTTGCAATGCCCGACGCTGGCCTTGTCATGCCCAAAGTTGGCCTTGCCATGCCCGACGATGGCTTTTAATGCCCGACGATGGCCTTGTCATGCGCGACGATGGCCTTGTCATGCCCGATGAATGGCCTTGCCATGCCTGACAGTGGCCTTGCCATGCCCGACGATGGCCTTTTCATGCCCGACGATGGCCTTGTCATGCCCGACGTTGGCCTTGTCATGCTCGTCGATGGCATTTTCATGCCCGACGATGGTAGTGTCATGTCCGAGAGTATCCTTGACTTGCTCGGCGCTGGCCTTGTCATGCCCGACGATGGCCTTGCCATGCCCTACGAAGGCCTTGCCATGCCCGACGATTGCCTTGTCATGCCCGACGATGGACTTGTCATGCCCGACGATGGCGTTGCCATGTCCGAGAGTTCCTTTTCATGTCCGACGATGGTCTTGCCATGTCCGAGAGTGGCCTTGTCATGCCCGACGCTGACCTTGTCATGTACGAGAGTGGCCTTGTCTTGCCCAACGATGGCCTTGTCATGACCTTGTCATGCCCGACGATGGCATTGTCATGACCTTGTCATGCCCGACGATGGCCTTGCCATGCCCGGCGCTAGCCTTATCATCTCTGAGAGCTGCCTTGTCTTGCCCGACGATGGCCTTGTCATGCCCGACGATGGCCTTGTCATACCCGACGCTGGCCTGGTCATGCCCGACGCTAGCCTTGCCATGCTCGACGATGGCCTTCTCATGTCCGATAGTGGCATTGTCATGGCCTTGTCATGCTCGACGATGGCCTTGCCATGCCCGAGAGTTGGCTTGGCATGGCAGATGATGTCCTTGTCATGTCCGAGAGTTGCCTTGTCATGACCTTATCATGCCCGACGCTGGCCTTGTCATGCCCGACGCTGGCCTTGCCATGCCCGACGATGGCCTTGTCATGTCCAACAATGGCATTGTCAGGGCCTTGTCACGCCCGACGATGGCCTTGCCATGCCCGACGTTGGCCTTACCATGCCCGACATTGTCCTCGTCATGTCCGAGAGTTGCCTTGTCATGACCTTATCATCCCCGATGTTGGACTTGTCATGCCCGGCGTTGGCCTTGTCATGTCCGACAGTGAGATTGTCACGGCCTTGTCATGCCCAACGATGGTCTTGCCATGCCCGACGTTGTCCTTGTCATGACCGAGAGTTGCCTTGTCATGACCTTATCATGCCCGACGCTGGTCTTGTCATGCCCGACTATGGCCTCGCCATGTCCGAGAGTTGCATTGTCATTCCCGACGATAGCCTTTTCATGCCCGACCATGGCCTTCCCATGCCCGACGCTGGCCTTTTCATGCCTAAAGTTGGCCTTGCCATGTCCGACGTTGTTGTTGCCATGCCCGACGATGGCTTTTCATGCGCGACGATGGCCTTGTCATGCGCGACGATGGCCTTGTCATACCCGACGAATGGCCTTGCCATGCCCGACGCTGGCCTTGCCATGCCCGACGATGGTCTTTTCATGCCCGACGATGGCAGTGTTATGTCCTAGAGTAGCCTTGACATGCCCGGCGCTGGCCTTGTCATGCCCGACGATGGCCTAGCCATGCCCTACGCTGGCCTTGCCATGCCCGACGATGACCTTGTCATGCCCGACGATGGCCTTGTCATGCCCGACGATGGCCTTGCCATGTCCGAGAGTTGCCTTCTCATGTCCGACGATGGTCTTGCCATGCCCGAGTGTGGCCGTGCCATGCCCGGCGTTGGCCTTGTCATGCCAAACGCTGGCCTTGTCATGCCCGACGGTGGCCTTGCCATGCCTGACGATGGCCTTGTCATGCCCGACGTTGGCCTTGTCATGCCCGACGCTGGCCTTGCCATGCCCGACGATGGCCTTGTCATGTCCGACAGTGGCATTGTCATGGCCTTGTCATGCCCGACGATGTCCTTGCCATGCCCGACGCTGTCCTTGTCATGTCCGAGAGTTGCCTTGTCAAGACCTTATCATGCCCGATGCTAGTCTTGTCATGCCCGACGATGGCCTCACCATGTCCGAGAGTGACATTGTCATTCCCGACGATGGCCTTGTCATGCCCAACGAGGGCCTTGACATGCCCGACATTGGCCTTGCCATGCCCGACAATGGCCTTGTCATGCCCGATGCTGGCCTTGTCATGCCCGACGCTGGCCTTGCCATGCTCGACGATGGCCTTCTCATGTCCGATAGTGGCATTGTCATGGCCTTGTCATGCCCGACGATGGCCTTGCCATGCCCGAGAGTTGGCTTGCCATGGCAGATGATGTCCTTGTCATGTCCGAGAGTTGCCTTGTCATGACCTTATCATGCCCGACGCTGGCCTTGTCATGCCCGACGCTGGCCTTGCCATGCCCGACGATGGCCTTGTCATGTCCGACAATGGCATTGTCATGGCCTTGTCATGCCCGACGATAGCCTTGCCATGTCCGACGTTGGCCTTACCATGCCCGACGTTGTCCTTGTCATGTCCGATAGTTGCCTTGTCATGACCTTATCATGCCCGATGTTGGCCTTGTCATGCCCGGCGTTGGCCTTGTCATGTCCGACAGTGACATTGTCACGGCCTTGTCATGCCCAACGATGGCCTTGCCATGCCCGACGTTGTCCTTGTCATGACCGAGAGTTGCCTTGTCATGACCTTATCATGCCCGACGCTGGTCTTGTCATGCCCGACCATGGCCTCGCCATGTCCGAGAGTTGCCTTGTCATGACCTTATCATGCCCGACGCTGGCCTTGTCATGCCCAAAGTTGGCCTTGCCATGCCCGACGTTGGCGTTGCCATGCCCGACGATGGCTTTTCATGCGCGACGATGGCCTTGTCATGCGCGACGATGGCCTTGTCATACCCGACGAATGGCCTTGCCATGCCCGACGCTGGCCTTGCCATGCCCGACGATGGCCTTTTCATGCCCGACGATGGCAGTGTTATGTCCGAGAGTAGGCTTGACATGCCCGGCGCTGGCTTTGTCATGCCCGACGATGGCCTAGCCATGCCCTACGCTGGCCTTGCCATGCCCGACGATGACCTTGTCATGCCCGACGATGGCCTTGCCATGTCCGAGAGTTGCCTTGTCATGTCCGACGATGGTCTTGCCATGCCCGACGCTGTCCTTGTCATGTCCGAGAGTTGCCTTGTCATGACCTTATCATGCCCGAAGCTGGTCTTGTCATGCCCGACGATGGCCTCGCCATGTCCGAGAGTGGCATTGTCATTCCCAACGATGGCCTTGTCATGCCCGACGATGGTCTTGCAATGCCCGACGCTGGCCTTGTCATGCCCAAAGTTGGCCTTGCCATGCCCGACGATGGCTTTTAATGCCCGACGATGGCCTTGTCATGCACGACAATGGCCTTGTCATGCCCGATGAATGGCCTTGCCATGCCTGACAGTGGCCTTGGCATGCCCGACGATGGCCTTTTCATGCCCGACGATGGCCTTGTCATGCCCGTTGTTGGCCTTGTCATGCTCGACGATGGCATTTTCATGCCCGACGATGGTAGTGTCATGTCCGAGAGTATCCTTGACTTGCTCGGCGCTGGCCTTGTCATGCCCGACGATGGCCTTGCCATGCCCTACGCAGGCCTTGCCATGCCCGACGATTGCCTTGTCATGCCCGACGATGGACTTGTCATGCCCGACGATGGCGTTGCCATGTCCGAGAGTTCCTTTTCATGTCCGACGATGGTCTTGCCATGTCCGAGAGTGGCCTTGTCATGCCCGACGCTGACCTTGTCATGTACGAGAGTGGCCTTGTCTTGCCCAACGATGGCCTTGTCATGACCTGTCATGCCCGACGATGGCATTGTCATGACCTTGTCATGCCTGACGATGGCCTTGCCATGCCCGGCGCTGGCCTTATCATCTCCGAGAGCTGCCTTGTCTTGCGCGACGCTGGCCTTGCCATGCCCGACGATGACCTTGTCATGCCCGACGATGGCCTTGTCATGCCCGACGATGGCCTTGCCATGTCCGAGAGTTGCCTTCTCATGTCCGACGATGGTCTTGCCATGCCCGAGTGTGGCCGTGCCATGCCCGGCGTTGGCCTTGTCATGCCAAACGCTGGCCTTGTCATGCCCGACGGTGGCCTTGCCATGCCTGACGATGGCCTTGTCATGCCCGACGTTGGCCTTGTCATGCCCGACGCTGGCCTTGCCATGCCCGACGATGGCCTTGTCATGTCCGACAGTGGCATTGTCATGGCATTGTCATGCCCGACGATGTCCTTGCCATGCCCGACGCTGTCCTTGTCATGTCCGAGAGTTGCCTTGTCAAGACCTTATCATGCCCGATGCTAGTCTTGTCATGCCCGACGATGGCCTCACCATGTCCGAGAGTGACATTGTCATTCCCGACGATGGCCTTGTCATGCCCAACGAGGGCCTTGACATGCCCGACATTGGCCTTGCCATGCCCGACAATGGCCTTGTCATGCCCGATGCTGGCCTTGTCATGCCCGACGCTGGCCTTGCCATGCTCGACGATGGCCTTCTCATGTCCGATAGTGGCATTGTCATGGCCTTGTCATGCCCGACGATGGCCTTGCCATGCCCGAGAGTTGGCTTGCCATGGCAGATGATGTCCTTGTCATGTCCGAGAGTTGCCTTGTCATGACCTTATCATGCCCGACGCTGGCCTTGTCATGCCCGACGCTGGCCTTGCCATGCCCGACGATGGCCTTGTCATGTCCGACAATGGCATTGTCATGGCCTTGTCATGCCCGACGATAGCCTTGCCATGTCCGACGTTGGCCTTACCATGCCCGACGTTGTCCTTGTCATGTCCGATAGTTGCCTTGTCATGACCTTATCATGCCCGATGTTGGCCTTGTCATGCCCGGCGTTGGCCTTGTCATGTCCGACAGTGACATTGTCACGGCCTTGTCATGCCCAACGATGGCCTTGCCATGCCCGACGTTGTCCTTGTCATGACCGAGAGTTGCCTTGTCATGACCTTATCATGCCCGACGCTGGTCTTGTCATGCCCGACCATGGCCTCGCCATGTCCGAGAGTTGCCTTGTCATGACCTTATCATGCCCGACGCTGGCCTTGTCATGCCCAAAGTTGGCCTTGCCATGCCCGACGTTGGCGTTGCCATGCCCGACGATGGCTTTTCATGCGCGACGATGGCCTTGTCATGCGCGACGATGGCCTTGTCATACCCGACGAATGGCCTTGCCATGCCCGACGCTGGCCTTGCCATGCCCGACGATGGCCTTTTCATGCCCGACGATGGCAGTGTTATGTCCGAGAGTAGGCTTGACATGCCCGGCGCTGGCTTTGTCATGCCCGACGATGGCCTAGCCATGCCCTACGCTGGCCTTGCCATGCCCGACGATGACCTTGTCATGCCCGACGATGGCCTTGCCATGTCCGAGAGTTGCCTTGTCATGTCCGACGATGGTCTTGCCATGCCCGACGCTGTCCTTGTCATGTCCGAGAGTTGCCTTGTCATGACCTTATCATGCCCGAAGCTGGTCTTGTCATGCCCGACGATGGCCTCGCCATGTCCGAGAGTGGCATTGTCATTCCCAACGATGGCCTTGTCATGCCCGACGATGGTCTTGCAATGCCCGACGCTGGCCTTGTCATGCCCAAAGTTGGCCTTGCCATGCCCGACGATGGCTTTTAATGCCCGACGATGGCCTTGTCATGCACGACGATGGCCTTGTCATGCCCGATGAATGGCCTTGCCATGCCTGACAGTGGCCTTGGCATGCCCGACGATGGCCTTTTCATGCCCGACGATGGCCTTGTCATGCCCGTTGTTGGCCTTGTCATGCTCGACGATGGCATTTTCATGCCCGACGATGGTAGTGTCATGTCCGAGAGTATCCTTGACTTGCTCGGCGCTGGCCTTGTCATGCCCGACGATGGCCTTGCCATGCCCTACGCAGGCCTTGCCATGCCCGACGATTGCCTTGTCATGCCCGACGATGGACTTGTCATGCCCGACGATGGCGTTGCCATGTCCGAGAGTTCCTTTTCATGTCCGACGATGGTCTTGCCATGTCCGAGAGTGGCCTTGTCATGCCCGACGTTGACCTTGTCATGTACGAGAGTGGCCTTGTCTTGCCCAACGATGGCCTTGTCATGACCTGTCATGCCCGACGATGGCATTGTCATGACCTTGTCATGCCTGACGATGGCCTTGCCATGCCCGGCGCTGGCCTTATCATCTCCGAGAGCTGCCTTGTCTTGCGCGACGATGGCCTTGTCATGCCCGACGATGGCCTTGTCATACCCGACGCTGGCCTTGTCATGCCCGACGCTAGCCTTGCCATGCTCGACGATGGCCTTCTCATGTCCGATAGTGGCATTGTCATGGCCTTGTCATGCCCGACGATGGCCTTGCCATGCCCGAGAGTTGGCTTGGCAAGGCAGATGATGTCCTTGTCATGTCCGAGAGTTGCCTTGTCATGACCTTATCATGCCCGACGCTGGCCTTGTCATGCCCGACGCTGGCCTTGCCATGCCCGACGATGGCCTTGTCATGTCCAACAATGGCATTGTCAGGGCCTTGTCATGCCCGACGATGGCCTTGCCATGCCCGACGTTGGCCTTACCATGCCCGACGTTGTCCTCGTCATGTCCGAGAGTTGCCTTGTCATGACCTTATCATCCCCGATGTTGGACTTGTCATGCCCGGCGTTGGCCTTGTCATGTCCGACAGTGACATTGTCACGGCCTTGTCATGCCCAACGATGGCCTTGCCATGCCCGACGTTGTCCTTGTCATGACCGAGAGTTGCCTTGTCATGACCTTATCATGCCCGACGCTGGTCTTGTCATGCCCGACCATGGCCTCGCCATGTCCGAGAGTTGCATTGTCATTCCCGACGATAGCCTTTTCATGCCCGACGATGGCCTTCCCATGCCCGACGCTGGCCTTGTCATGCCCAAAGTTGGCCTTGCCATGCCCGACGTTGGTGTTGCCATGCCCGACGATGGCTTTTCATGCGCGACGATGGCCTTGTCATGCGCGACGATGGCCTTGTCATACCCGACGAATGGCCTTGCCACGCCCAACGCTGGCCTTGCCATGCCCGACGATGGTCTTTTCATGCCCGACGATGGCAGTGTTATGTCCGAGAGTAGCCTTGACATGCCCGGCGCTGGCCTTGTCATGCCCGACGATGGCCTAGCCATGCCCTACGCTGGCCTTGCCATGCCCGACGATGACCTTGTCATGCCCGACGATGGCCTTGTCATGCCCGACGATGGCCTTGCCATGTCCGAGAGTTGCCTTCTCATGTCCGACGATGGCCTTGTCATGCCCGACGATGGTCTTGTCATGCCCGACCATGGCCTCGCCATGTCCGAGAGTCGCATTGTCATTCCCGACGATTGCCTTGTCATGCCCGACGATGGCCTTGCCATGCCCGACGCTGGCCTAGCCATGCCCGACGATGGCCTAGCCATGCCCTACGCTGGCCTTGCCATGCCCGACGATGACCTTGTCATGCTCGACGATGGCATTGTCATGCCCGACGATGGTAGTGTCATGTCCGAGAGTAGCCTTGACATGCACGGCGTTGGCCTTGTCATGCCCGACGACGGCCTTGCCATGCCCTATGCAGGCTTTGCCATGCCCGACGATGGCCTTGTCATGCCCGACGATGGCCTTGCCATGCCCGACGATGGCCTTGCCATGTCCGAGAGTTCCTTGTCATGTCCGACGATGGTCTTGCCATGTCCGAGAGTAGCCTTGTCATGCCCGACACTGACCTTGTCATGTCAGAGAATGGCCTTGTCATGCCTAACGATGGCCTTGTCATGACCTTGTCATGCCCGACGATGGCATTGTCATGACCTTGTCATGCCCGACGATGGCCTTGCCATGCCCGGCGCTGGCCTTATCATGTCCGAGAGCTGCCTTGTCATGCCCGACGATGGCCTTGTCATGCCCGACGATGGCCTTGTCATGCCCGACGCTGGCCTTGTCATGCCCGACGTTGGCCTTGCCATGCCCGACGATGGCCTTGCCATGCCCGAGAGTTGCCTTGCCATGGTAGATGATGTCCTTGTAATGTCCGAGAGTTACCTTGTCATGACCTTATCATGCCCGACGCTGACCTTGTCATGCCCGATACTGGCCTTGCCATGCCCGACGATGGCCTTGCCATGTCCGAGACTTCCTTGTCATGTCCGACGATGGTCTTGCCATGTCCGAGAGTGGCCTTGTCATGCCCGACGTTGACCTTGTCATGTCAGAGAGTGGCCTTGTCATGCCCAACGATGGCCTTGTCATTACCTTGTCATGCCCGACGATGGCATTGTCATGACCTTGTCATGCCCGACGATGGCCTTGCCATGCCCGGCGCTGGCCTTATCATGTCCGAGAGCTGCCTTGACATGCCCGACGATGGCCTTGACATGCCCGACGATGGCCTTGTCATGCCCGACGCTGGCCTTGTCATGCCCGACTTTGGCGTTGCCATGCCCGACGATGGCCTTGCCATGCCCGAGAGTTGCCTTGCCATGGCAGATGATGTCCTTGTCATGTCCGAGAGTTGCCTATTCATGACCTTATCATGCCCGACGCTGGCCTTGTCATGCCCGACACTGGCCTTGCCATGCCCGACGATGGCCTTGTCATGTCCGACAATGGCATTAACATGGCCTTGTCATGCCCGACGATGGCCTTGCCATGCCCGACGTTGGCCTTACCATTCCCGACGTTGTCCTTGTCATGTCCGAGAGTTGCCTTGTCATGACCTTATCATGCCCGATGTTGGCCTTGTCATACCCGGCGTTGGCCTTGTCATGTCCGACAGTGGCATTGTCACGGCCTTGTCATGCCCAACGATGGCCTTGCCATGCCCGTCGTTGTCCTTGTCATGACCGAGAGTTGCCTTGTCATGACCTTATCATGCCCGACGCTGGTCTTGTCATGCCTGACCATGGCCTCGCCATGTCCGAGAGTCGCATTGTCATTCCCGACGATTGCCTTGTCATGCCCGACGATGGCCTTGCCATGCCCGACGCTGGCCTTGTCATGCCCGACGATGGCCTAGCCATGCCCTACGCTGGCCTTGCCATGCCCGACGATGACCTTGTCATGCCCGACGATGGCCTTGTCATGCCCGACGATGGCCTTGCCATGTCCGAGAGTTGCCTTCTCATGTCCGACGATGGTCTTGCCATGCCCGAGTGTGGCCGTGCCATGCCCGGCATTGGCCCTGTCATGCCAAACGCTAGCCTTGTCATGCCCGACGGTGGCCTTGCCATGCCTGACGATGGCCTTGTCATGCCCGACGTTGGCCTTGTCATGCCCGACGCTGGCCTTGCCATGCCCGACGATGGCCTTGTCATGTCCGAAAGTGGCATTGTCATGGCCTTGTCATGCCCGACGATGTCCTTGACATGCCCGACGCTGTCCTTGTCATGTCCGAGAGTTGCCTTGTCAAGACCTTATCATGCCCGATGCTAGTCTTGTCATGCCCGACGATGGCCTCACCATGTCCGAGAGTGACATTGTCATTCCCGACGATGGCCTTGTCATGCCCAACGAGGGCCTTGACATGCCCGACGCTGGCCTTGTCATGCCCAAAGTTGGCCTTGCCATGCCCGACGATGGCTTTTCATGCCCGACGATGGCCTTGTCATGCGCGACGATGGCCTTGTCATGCCCGACGAATGGCATTGCCATGCCCGACACTGGCCTTGCCATGCCCGACGATGGCCTTTTCATGCCCGACGATGGCCTTGTCATGCCCGACGCTGGCCTTGTCATGCTCGACGATGGCATTGTCATGCCCGACGATGGTAGTGTCATGTCCGAGAGTAGCCTTGACATGCACGGCGTTGGCCTTGTCATGCCCGACGACGGCCTTGCCATGCCCTATGCAGGCTTTGCCATGCCCGACGATGGCCTTGTCATGCCCGACGATGGCCTTGTCATGCCCGACGATGGCCTTGCCATGTCCGAGAGTTCCTTGTCATGTCCGACGATGGTCTTGCCATGTCCGAGAGTAGCCTTGTCATGCCCGACACTGACCTTGTCATGTTAGAGAGTGGCCTTGTCATGCCCAACGATGGCCTTGTCATGACCTTGTCATGCCCGACGATGGCATTGTCATGACCTTGTCATGCCCGACGATGGCCTTGCCATGCCCGGCGCTGGCCTTATCATGTCCGAGAGCTGCCTTGTCATGCCCGACGATGGCCTTGTCATGCCCGACGATGGCCTTGTCATGCCCGACCCTGGCCTTGTCATGCCCGACGTTGGCCTTGCCATGCCCGACGATGGCCTTGCCATGCCCGAGAGTTGCCTTGCCATGGCAGATGATGTCCTTGTAATGTCCGAGAGTTACCTTGTCATGACCTTATCATGCCCGACGCTGACCTTGTCATGCCCGATACTGGCCTTGCCATGCCCGACGATGGCCTTGCCATGTCCGAGACTTCCTTGTCATGTCCGACGATGGTCTTGCCATGTCCGAGAGTGGCCTTGTCATGCCCGACGCTGACCTTGTCATGTCAGAGAGTGGCCTTGTCATGCCCAACGATGGCCTTGTCATTACCTTGTCATGCCCGACGATGGCATTGTCATGACCTTGTCATGCCCGACGATGGCCTTGCCATGCCCGGCGCTGGCCTTATCATGTCCGAGAGCTGCCTTGTCATGCCCGACGATGGCCTTGACATGCCCGACGATGGCCTTGTCATGCCCGACGCTGGCCTTGTCATGCCCGACGTTGGCGTTGCCATGCCCGACGATGGCCTTGCCATGCCCGAGAGTTGCCTTGCCATGGCAGATGATGTCCTTGTCATGTCCGAGAGTTGCCTTGTCATGACCTTATCATGCCCGACGCTGGCCTTGTCATGCCCGACACTGGCCTTGCCATGCCCGACGATGGCCTTGTCATGTCCGACAATGGCATTAACATGGCCTTGTCATGCCCGATGATGGCCTTGCCATGCCCGACGTTGGCCTTACCATTCCCGACGTTGTCCTTGTCATGTCCGAGAGTTGCCTTGTCATGACCTTATCATGCCCGATGTTGGCCTTGTCATGCCCGGCGTTGGCCTTGTCATGTCCGACAGTGGCATTGTCACGGCCTTGTCATGCCCAACGATGGCCTTGCCATGCCCGTCGTTGTCCTTGTCATGACCGAGAGTTGCCTTGTCATGACCTTATCATGCCCGACGCTGGTCTTGTCATGCCCGACCATGGCCTCGCCATGTCCGAGAGTCGCATTGTCATTCCCGACGATTGCCTTGTCATGCCCGACGATGGCCTTGCCATGCCCGACGCTGGCCTAGCCATGCCCGACGATGGCCTAGCCATGCCCTACGCTGGCCTTGCCATGCCCGACGATGACCTTGTCATGCTCGACGATGGCATTGTCATGCCCGACGATGGTAGTGTCATGTCCGAGAGTAGCCTTGACATGCACGGCGTTGGCCTTGTCATGCCCGACGACGGCCTTGCCATGCCCTATGCAGGCTTTGCCATGCCCGACGATGGCCTTGTCATGCCCGACGATGGCTTTTCCATGCCCGACGATGGCCTTGCCATGTCCGAGAGTTCCTTGTCATGTCCGACGATGGTCTTGCCATGTCCGAGAGTAGCCTTGTCATGCCCGACACTGACCTTGTCATGTCAGAGAGTGGCCTTGTCATGCCCAACGATGGCCTTGTCATGACCTTGTCATGCCCGACGATGGCATTGTCATGACCTTGTCATGCCCGACGATGGCCTTGCCATGCCCGGCGCTGGCCTTATCATGTCCGAGAGCTGCCTTGTCATGCCCGACGATGGCCTTGTCATGCCCGACGATGGCCTTGTCATGCCCGACGCTGGCCTTGTCATGCCCGACGTTGGCCTTGCCATGCCCGACGATGGCCTTGCCATGCCCGAGAGTTGCCTTGCCATGGTAGATGATGTCCTTGTAATGTCCGAGAGTTACCTTGTCATGACCTTATCATGCCCGACGCTGACCTTGTCATGCCCGATACTGGCCTTGCCATGCCCGACGATGGCCTTGCCATGTCCGAGACTTCCTTGTCATGTCCGACGATGGTCTTGCCATGTCCGAGAGTGGCCTTGTCATGCCCGACGTTGACCTTGTCATGTCAGAGAGTGGCCTTGTCATGCCCAACGATGGCCTTGTCATTACCTTGTCATGCCCGACGATGGCATTGTCATGACCTTGTCATGCCCGACGATGGCCTTGCCATGCCCGGCGCTGGCCTTATCATGTCCGAGAGCTGCCTTGACATGCCCGACGATGGCCTTGACATGCCCGACGATGGCCTTGTCATGCCCGACGCTGGCCTTGTCATGCCCGACTTTGGCGTTGCCATGCCCGACGATGGCCTTGCCATGCCCGAGAGTTGCCTTGCCATGGCAGATGATGTCCTTGTCATGTCCGAGAGTTGCCTTGTCATGACCTTATCATGCCCGACGCTGGCCTTGTCATGCCCGACACTGGCCTTGCCATGCCCGACGATGGCCTTGTCATGTCCGACAATGGCATTAACATGGCCTTGTCATGCCCGACGATGGCCTTGCCATGCCCGACGTTGGCCTTACCATTCCCGACGTTGTCCTTGTCATGTCCGAGAGTTGCCTTGTCATGACCTTATCATGCCCGATGTTGGCCTTGTCATACCCGGCGTTGGCCTTGTCATGTCCGACAGTGGCATTGTCACGGCCTTGTCATGCCCAACGATGGCCTTGCCATGCCCGTCGTTGTCCTTGTCATGACCGAGAGTTGCCTTGTCATGACCTTATCATGCCCGACGCTGGTCTTGTCATGCCCGACCATGGCCTCGCCATGTCCGAGAGTCGCATTGTCATTCCCGACGATTGCCTTGTCATGCCCGACGATGGCCTTGCCATGCCCGACGCTGGCCTTGTCATGCCCGACGATGGCCTAGCCATGCCCTACGCTGGCCTTGCCATGCCCGACGATGACCTTGTCATGCCCGACGATGGCCTTGTCATGCCCGACGATGGCCTTGCCATGTCCGAGAGTTGTCTTGTCATGTCCGACGATGGTCTTGCCATGTCCGACGATGGTCTTGTCATGCCAAACGCTGGCCTTGTCATGCCCGACGATGGCCTTGTCATGCCCAACGCTGGCCTTGTCATGCCCGACGCTGGCCTTGCCATGCCCGACGATGGCCTTTTCATGTCCGACAGTGGCATTGTCTTGGCCTTGTCATGCCCGACGATGGCCTTGCCATGCCCGACGCTGTCCTTGTCATGTCCGAGAGTTGCCTTGTCATGACCTTATCATGCCCGATGTTGGTCTTGTCATGCCCGACGACGGCCTCGCCATGTTCGAGAGTGGCGATGTCATTCCCGACGATGGCCTTGTCATGCCCGACGATGGCCTTGCCATGCCCGACGCTGGCCTTGTCATGCCCAAAGTTGGCCTTGCCATGCCCGACGATGGCTTTTCATGCCCGACGATGGCCTTGTCATGCGCGACGATGGCCTTGGCATGCCCGACGATGGCCTTGCCATGCCCGACGCTGGCCTTGCCATGCTCGACGATTCCCTTGTCATGCCCGACGATGGCCATGTCATGCACGACGATGGCCTTGTCATGCCCGACGATGGCCTTGGCATGCCCGACGATGGCCTTGCCATGCCCGACGATGGCCTTGCCATGCCCGACGATGGCCTTGTCATGCCCGACGATGGCCTTGCCATGCCCGACGCTGGCCTTTCCATGCCCGACAATTCCCTTGTCATGCCCGACGATGGCCATGTCATGCCCAACGATGGCCTTGCCATGCCCGACGATGGCCTTGCCATGCCCGACGATGGCCTTGCCATGCCCGACGCGGGCCTTGCCTTACCCGACGATTCCCTTGTCATGCCCGACGATAGCCATGTCATGCCCGACGATGGCCTTGTCATGCCCGACGATGGCCTTTTCATGCCCGACGATGGCCTTGTCATTCCCGACGATGGCCTTGTCATGCCCGACGATTGGATTGACATGCCCGACGATGGCATGGTCATGTCCGAGAGTTGCCTTGTCATGCCGACGCTAGCCTTGTCATGCCCGATGATGGCTTCGCCATGTCCGAGAGTGGCATTGTCATGGCCTTGTCATACCCGAGGAAGGCCTTGCCATGCCCGACGTTGTCCTTGTCATGTCCGAGAGTTTCCTTGTCTTGCCAGACAATGGCCTTGCCATGCTTGACGTTGTCCTTGTCATGTCCGAGAGTTGTCTTGTCATGACCTTGTCATGCCCGACGATGGCCTCGCCATATCCGAGAGTGGCATTGTCATGGCCTTGTCATGCCCAACGATGGCCTTGTCATGCCCGAAGATGGCCTTGACATGCCCGACGTTGGCCTTGCCATGCCCGACGATGGCCTTGCCATATCCGAGAGTTGCCTTGGCATGGCCTTGTCTTGCCCGACGCTTGCCTTGTCATGCCCGACACTGGCCTTGCCATGCCCGACAATGGCCTTGTCATGCCCGATGCTTGCCTTGTCATGCCCGCCGCTGGCCTTGTCATGCTCGACGATGGAATTTTCATGCCCGACGACGGCAGTGTCATGTCCGAGAGTTGCCTTGCCATGGCCGACTATCTACTTGCCATGTCCGAGAGTGGCCTTGTCATGCCCGACGATGGCCTTGTCATGACCTTGTCATGCCCGACGATGGCCTTAGCGTGCCCGATGCTGGCCTTGCCATGCCCAACGATGGCCTTCTCATGCCCGACGATGACCTTGTCAAGCCAGACGATGGCCTTGGCATGCGCGACGATGGCCTTGTCATCCCCGACAATGGCCTTCTCATGCCCAACGATGGCCTTGTCATGCCCGACGATGGCATTGCCATGCCCGACGATGGCATCGTCATGTCCGAGAGTTGCCTTGTCATGTCCTTGTCATGCCCGACGATGGCCTTGTCGTGCCCGACGATGGGCTCGCCATGTCCGAGAGTGGCATTGTCATGGCCTTGTCATGCCCGACGAGGGCCTTTCCAAGCCCGACACTTTCCTTGTCATGTCCGAAAGTGGCCATGTCATGACCTTGTCATGCCCGACGATGGCCTAGCCATGTCCGAGAGTGGCATTGTCATGGCCTTGTCATGCCCGACGATGGACTTGCCATGCTTGATGCTGGTCTTGCCATGCCCGACGTTGTCCTTGTCATGTCCGAGAGTTGCCTTGTCTTGCCCGACGATGGCCTTGTCATGCTCAACGTTGGCCTTGGCATGCTCAACGTTGGCCTTGGCATTCCCGACGATGGCCTTGTCATACCCGACGCTGGCCTTGTCATGCCCGACGCTGGCCTTGCTATGCCCGACGATGGTCTTGTCATGCCCGACGCTGGCCTTTTCATGCCTGACGCTGGCCTTGTCATGCCCGGCGTTGGCCTTGTCATGTCCGAGAGTGGCCTTGCCATGGCCTTGTCATGCCCGACGCTGGCCTTGCCATGCCCAACGATGGCCTTGTCATTTCCGACAGTGGCATTGTCATGGCCTTGTCATGCCCGACGATGGCTTTGCTATTCGCGACGCTGTCCTTGTCATGTCCGAGAGTTGCCTTGTCATGACCTTATCATGCCCGAAGTTGGCCTTGTCATGTCATGGCCTTGTCATGCCCGACGAGGGCCTTGCCAAGCCCGACACTTTCCTCGTCATGTCCAAAAGTGGCCTTGTCATGACCTTGGCATGCCCGACGATGGCCTAGCCATGTCCGAGAGTGGCATTGTCATGGACTTGTCATGCCCGACGATGGACTTGCCATGCTTGACGCTGGCCTTGCCATGCCCGACGCTGGCCTTGCCATGCCCGACGCTGGCCTTGTCATGCCTGACGATGGCCTTGCCATGCCCAACGCTGGCCTTGCCATGCCCGATGATTCCCTTGTCATGCCCGATGAAGGCCATGTCATGCCCGACGATGGCCTTGTCAAGCCCGACGATGGCCTCGCCATGTCCGAGAGTGGCATTGTCATGGCCTTGTCATGCCCGACGAGGGCCTTGCCCAGCCCGACACTTTTCTTGTCATGTCCAAAAGTGGCCTTGTCATTGATAACACGATTTATAGCATAGTTTTAGGGTAACTTTTAGATAGAATTCCCGCTCAATCATGCATGATCTAGCACTAGTCCAATACGTTTTGCACTTAAAACATGTATTTTGTCGAGATAGACGTCTACACGGACTTGTGTGCGTTTTGTAGGTATTTCGGGAAGTTTAGAGCTAAAACGATGCGTCAAGGGATCGTTTATTTAGATGACACATCCTCCGACTCATTACAACACAAACAAAGAGCTAGGAGGACTCGTGGAACCTTGCCAACTCTAGTCATGCACCAAACCACAGCTCAATGATCCAAGGCGAACTTTCTGCATAGAATCACGGGTTCCTGAAGAACCACGGCCGTGGAAATGACCGTGGATTTTGCCAGATTCTCGTGACAGCTGTGCCACGACTCTCATGGCCAGCTCATGAAGAATTTGTTATAAAAGTGGTCCAAGAGGGGTTGTTGGAGGCAGCTGGGAGCTGGAGTAGTTTGAGAGAGTTCACACATTATCGATTCCTTTAACAAAATATATTCCAAGAAGAAGAATGATTTTTCTAGGAAGGAAAGTGCAAGAAGAAGAAGGAAGGAGCCATGGAAGAAGAGAGGAGAAGACAAACTTAGATCTTGTAATTCGGGTTTATTGATAGGGATTTATGAACTCTTGAACCTTCTTTTAGAAGAATTGTAAGTCGTTCTAATTTCATCTTCAGATTTGGATTGTATTTGAAGTTCATTTGTTCATCTTCTTTCTTTCATTTTCTTGCAATGGAGGTTGTGATTCTACATTTGTTTGCTTTGATTTCCATTATGAATGTTGTAGGCTAATTTGATGTGATTCTAGGGTAAAGAAAGGATGGTTATGGCTAGATCTATGATAGGACGGACTTAGATTTACTTTTGGATGATTTTAGTTCATGATTTTAGTCCATGCTTGACGATGGCCATGTCATGCCCAACGATGGCCTTGCCATGCCCGACGATGGCCTTGCCATGCCCGACGATGGCCTTGCCATGCCCGACGCGGGCCTTGCCTTACCCGACGATTCCCTTGTCATGCCCGACGATAGCCATGTCATGCCCGACGATGGCCTTGTCATGCCCGACGATGGCCTTTTCATGCCCGACGATGGCCTTGTCATTCCCGACGATGGCCTTGTCATGCCCGACGATTGGATTGACATGCCCGACGATGGCATGGTCATGTCCGAGAGTTGCCTTGTCATGCCGACGCTAGCCTTGTCATGCCCGATGATGGCTTCGCCATGTCCGAGAGTGGCATTGTCATGGCCTTGTCATACCCGAGGAAGGCCTTGCCATGCCCGACGTTGTCCTTGTCATGTCCGAGAGTTTCCTTGTCTTGCCAGACAATGGCCTTGCCATGCTTGACGTTGTCCTTGTCATGTCCGAGAGTTGTCTTGTCATGACCTTGTCATGCCCGACGATGGCCTCGCCATATCCGAGAGTGGCATTGTCATGGCCTTGTCATGCCCAACGATGGCCTTGTCATGCCCGAAGATGGCCTTGACATGCCCGACGTTGGCCTTGCCATGCCCGACGATGGCCTTGCCATATCCGAGAGTTGCCTTGGCATGGCCTTGTCTTGCCCGACTCTTGCCTTGTCATGCCCGACACTGGCCTTGCCATGCCCGACAATGGCCTTGTCATGCCCGATGCTTGCCTTGTCATGCCCGCCGCTGGCCTTGTCATGCTCGACGATGGAATTTTCATGCCCGACGACGGCAGTGTCATGTCCGAGAGTTGCCTTGCCATGGCCGACTATCTACTTGCCATGTCCGAGAGTGGCCTTGTCATGCCCGACGATGGCCTTGTCATGACCTTGTCATGCCCGACGATGGCCTTAGCGTGCCCGATGCTGGCCTTGCCATGCCCAACGATGGCCTTCTCATGCCCGACGATGACCTTGTCAAGCCAGACGATGGCCTTGGCATGCGCGACGATGGCCTTGTCATCCCCGACAATGGCCTTCTCATGCCCAACGATGGCCTTGTCATGCCCGACGATGGCATTGCCATGCCCGACGATGGCATCGTCATGTCCGAGAGTTGCCTTGTCATGTCCTTGTCATGCCCGACGATGGCCTTGTCGTGCCCGACGATGGGCTCGCCATGTCCGAGAGTGGCATTGTCATGGCCTTGTCATGCCCGACGAGGGCCTTTCCAAGCCCGACACTTTCCTTGTCATGTCCGAAAGTGGCCATGTCATGACCTTGTCATGCCCGACGATGGCCTAGCCATGTCCGAGAGTGGCATTGTCATGGCCTTGTCATGCCCGACGATGGACTTGCCATGCTTGATGCTGGTCTTGCCATGCCCGACGTTGTCCTTGTCATGTCCGAGAGTTGCCTTGTCTTGCCCGACGATGGCCTTGTCATGCTCAACGTTGGCCTTGGCATGCTCAACGTTGGCCTTGGCATTCCCGACGATGGCCTTGTCATACCCAACGCTGGCCTTGTCATGCCCGACGCTGGCCTTGCTATGCCCGACGATGGTCTTGTCATGCCCGACGCTGGCCTTTTCATGCCTGACGCTGGCCTTGTCATGCCCGGCGTTGGCCTTGTCATGTCCGAGAGTGGCCTTGCCATGGCCTTGTCATGCCCGACGCTGGCCTTGCCATGCCCAACGATGGCCTTGTCATTTCCGACAGTGGCATTGTCATGGCCTTGTCATGCCCGACGATGGCTTTGCTATTCGCGACGCTGTCCTTGTCATGTCCGAGAGTTGCCTTGTCATGACCTTATCATGCCCGAAGTTGGCCTTGTCATGTCATGGCCTTGTCATGCCCGACGAGGGCCTTGCCAAGCCCGACACTTTCCTCGTCATGTCCAAAAGTGGCCTTGTCATGACCTTGGCATGCCCGACGATGGCCTAGCCATGTCCGAGAGTGGCATTGTCATGGACTTGTCATGCCCGACGATGGACTTGCCATGCTTGACGCTGGCCTTGCCATGCCCGACGCTGGCCTTGCCATGCCCGACGCTGGCCTTGTCATGCCTGACGATGGCCTTGCCATGCCCAACGCTGGCCTTGCCATGCCCGATGATTCCCTTGTCATGCCCGATGAAGGCCATGTCATGCCCGACGATGGCCTTGTCAAGCCCGACGATGGCCTCGCCATGTCCGAGAGTGGCATTGTCATGGCCTTGTCATGCCCGACGAGGGCCTTGCCCAGCCCGACACTTTTCTTGTCATGTCCAAAAGTGGCCTTGTCATTGATAACACGATTTATAGCATAGTTTTAGGGTAACTTTTAGATAGAATTCCCGCTCAATCATGCATGATCTAGCACTAGTCCAATACGTTTTGCACTTAAAACATGTATTTTGTCGAGATAGACGTCTACACGGACTTGTGTGCGTTTTGTAGGTATTTCGGGAAGTTTAGAGCTAAAACGATGCGTCAAGGGATCGTTTATTTAGATGACACATCCTCCGACTCATTACAACACAAACAAAGAGCTAGGAGGACTCGTGGAACCTTGCCAACTCTAGTCATGCACCAAACCACAGCTCAATGATCCAAGGCGAACTTTCTGCATAGAATCACGGGTTCCTGAAGAACCACGGCCGTGGAAATGACCGTGGATTTTGCCAGATTCTCGTGACAGCTGTGCCACGACTCTCATGGCCAGCTCATGAAGAATTTGTTATAAAAGTGGTCCAAGAGGGGTTGTTGGAGGCAGCTGGGAGCTGGAGTAGTTTGAGAGAGTTCACACATTATCGATTCCTTTAACAAAATATATTCCAAGAAGAAGAATGATTTTTCTAGGAAGGAAAGTGCAAGAAGAAGAAGGAAGGAGCCATGGAAGAAGAGAGGAGAAGACAAACTTAGATCTTGTAATTCGGGTTTATTGATAGGGATTTATGAACTCTTGAACCTTCTTTTAGAAGAATTGTAAGTCGTTCTAATTTCATCTTCAGATTTGGATTGTATTTGAAGTTCATTTGTTCATCTTCTTTCTTTCATTTTCTTGCAATGGAGGTTGTGATTCTACATTTGTTTGCTTTGATTTCCATTATGAATGTTGTAGGCTAATTTGATGTGATTCTAGGGTAAAGAAAGGATGGTTATGGCTAGATCTATGATAGGACGGACTTAGATTTACTTTTGGATGATTTTAGTTCATGAACGTAGCTGCTGTTAGAAATCACGGGTAGTTCTTGAAGAACCACGGTCGTGGTTTCTGAAGAACAAACCGTGATTTTTCCTGGTTCGAAGGATCTTACCTTAGATTCATAAAATTGTTGAAACCCTAAATTTTTGCTGAGTTTAACCTACTCTAGGGTATCCTAGTGTAGTGACTAAGTGTTAGGAGAGACTTACCCGGTAATCCTTTCCCTTAGAATCTAAAATAGCGAAACCTTAGGTAGTGGTGAACCTAACAAGTCGCCATTGGATTAGATGTGCTAGGAATGTTGATTAAGACTTCCCTCTCCAAGACTTACCCGGTAAGGATAGGTTAGATCCCTAATTGACAATCCCGGTTTGTGAGAAAATTCCTAACCTTAGGTTCTTAGAGACTTACCCGGTAATAAGACCTTAGGTGTGGAATAGTTGGATCATGAGACTTACCCGGTAATTGCTCCCAATTTAGAAACACCTAATCCCAACATATCAAGATCAATCCAAAGTATGAATAGATAACTTGAGTTCTATGCCATAACCGGAATTTCCGACCCCTAGAATCCGTTTTTCTTTTTTGATCAATATCTCGTTTGATTCGTTTATTTGTGCTGATTTTTGGTTTAGTTTGATTGATTGCTTTGCATGAATCATGATCCTTGATATGATCACTTAAAACCAACAAAAACAATTGAGATTTTCTTCCTTTGTTTCCCTCTTTTCTAACCTTAGACCTTCACTAAACTTAATCACAAAACCGAATCAATTTCACCTTAGTCTTTGCGTTCGACCTCGGAGTACTATCCATACTACAAATGTCCCGTACACTGCGGGTGCGCTAGAGTTTAGGATAATTATAACGAGTATAAATTTAAGGCTTATTGCGTGCATACTCTTTTAGCGTAACAAGTTTTTGGCGCCGTTGCCGGGGACTAGGTCTAGATTGAGTCTATTTTGTGATTGTTTCTAGTGTAGATCTTTCTTGTTGCTTTTGATCTCTCTTTGGTTTGTGTCTTTGCTTTTCAGGACATCTATTACTCTTTAGGTGTATGCGAAGATCTCGTGGCAAGGATTTAGCTCCATTCGATCCCGAACCGGAGAAAACCCTTCGATCTAGATCTAAGAACATCCGAAAAGAGAAAGAGATGGCCAGTAGAAATCTTCAAGCTGAATTGGATGAAGCCTTAGAGCAAATAAGGCTAAGAGATGAGCTCTTGGAGGAAGAAAGGAGACTTGCCAATGAGAGGCAAGAGGAAACTAGGAGGGAGATTGAGGAGATTAGGCAAGCCCTTGTACAAGGGGAGCTTAATCGCCGACAACCTCCACCTCCTCCACCACAACCGCAGCCGGCGGCCAATGTTAGGGTCGTTCCTATTGCTATTGAGGAGCCACAAACCCTAGGGAGGCGTATGGATCCGGCGCAAAGAGCACACCGACCGGGTGTGAACCTAGGAGATCCCGCTACCCACAACTATGAACTCCGCCCTCAAGTTCTTCAAATGATCCGGCATAATCAATTTGGAGGGATGGAAGGAGAGTCTCCTCACCAACATTTGATGAACTATGAGATTTTGATGGAGACTCTTAGACCGCCAAGATTGGAGAGCAACAACCATAAGCTAAGGGCCTTTTCCTTCTCTCTTAAGGACAAAGCCTTGGCTTGGTATCAATCTATTCCACAAGGGCGAGTTGGTACTTGGGAGGAGATGACAACCGAGTTCTTAACCAAGTTCTTCCCACCTTCCAAGACCACCGAATTAAGGGGAAAGATCAATGCCTTTGTGATGAGGGATAGAGAAAGTTTGTTCAAGTCTTGGGAGAGATTCAAAGACCTTCTCCTAGATTGCCCACACCATGGTATACCGAAGATTGATCTATTGGAGATCTACTTCAAGGGGCTTGATGAAGATAGCCAATTCAAGCTTCAATCTCTTTCCGGTGGGACATTTATGGAGAAACATGTAGATGATGCTTGGGAGTTTGTGGAGAAGCAAGCTCTAGTGATTGAAAAGTACTCTCATAGGAAGAGCGAAGGAAGAAAGGCGGGAGCATATGAGGTGAGTGAGTTCACCATGAGCAATTTCAAGCTTGACGCCATCAACAACGAGTTGAAGTCCTTGAGAGAATTGTGTACTACCACCTTAAAGAGCCAAGCAACTCCCCAAGCACCTCCACAAGCCAATTTGTCTTCCAAGGAGGAAGATGTGAATTATATGGGAAGGGGCAATTTCAACAATTACCAAGGCCCAAGAAATTTCAACAACAACCGGCAATTCAACAATTACCGGCCAAACCACAACCACCCCGGGTTTTCTTACTCTAACCCGGATGGAGCCTTGAACCCTCCCGTTTCCACAAGTACAACTCCACCACAAAGAGCTTCACAAGAACCTCCACCCGGTTTTTCTCAACCTTCCAAGGATATAACCGAAGTCATGTTTGAGCAATTGCTAGGAAGATTGAATGGACTTGAGAGCACCGTGACTTCAATCTCTAAGGCTCAAAAGGTCTTGGAAGCACAAGTCTTTCAAAAGGCGGGTGAAGCACATAGAGATCCGGGGAAACTTCCCGGAAGAACCGAAGACAACCCAAGAGGCCAAGTGTTGGCCATCACAACAAGGAGTGGGTTGAGCATGAAGGATCCTTTGCCCGAGGACCAAACTAAAGGAAAGCAAGTAGTGGTAGAAGAGGGAAGAAAGCAAGATGATGGAGGGAAAAGCAAGGATGTAGAGCCAACTTATATGGCACCGCCTCCATACAAGCCGCCACTTCCTTTCCCACAATCAAGAGCGAGAGCACGTTTGGACAATCACTTTGGTAAGTTCCTTGAACTAATGTCCAAGTTACATATTAACATTCCGTTCATGGATGCCATCTTAGGAATGCCGGCATATGGGAAATTTTTGAAGGAAATACTCTCCAACAAAAGGAAGTTGGAGGAGTATGGGGAGATAAGGATGACCAAGAGATCCTCGGAGTTGATCCAAACGATGAAGGAGGAAATGCCTCCCAAGCTAAGAGATCCGGGCTCTTTTTGCGTTCCAATTGGAGTAGGAGACGTGAAGTACGAGGCCCTTTGTGATCTTGGGGCAAGTGTAAGCATCATACCGCTTGCACTTAGCAACAAGGTCGGGCTAGGAGAGCCGAAGCCGGTCAAGATGACCCTCTATATGGCGGACCGCTCTATTACTCATCCAGTTGGGATTCTAGAGGACATTCCGGTGCAATTGGGAGGATTCTATGTACCCATCGACTTTGTAGTGTTGGACATTCCGGCGGATTATCCGGTTCCTATCATTCTAGGAAGGCCTTTCCTAGCCACTTCCGGATGCTTGGTGGATTGCAAGAACGGGACTCTCTCCTTCAACATTGGAGAGGAGAGCATCAAGTTCAAGCTGTCCACAATGATGAAAGGGCCAACCCTTGATGAAGACATCTTCAACATAATCGAGCAAGAAGAATCTAGAGAAGTTGTAAGCTCGATTTTGATCAAGGACCCCTTGGAGAAGGTTCTTACCTTGAGTATGATGAAGGAGGACATTGAGGAGGAATGCAATGAAGAGATCAAGGCCTTGGAGGCTTTGGAAGAGGAGCCAAGAGTTGGATTTGGGAGCCATGAAGAAATTGTGAACAGCTGCAAATTCCACGGTCGAGATTTAGGTTCCACGGCCGTCAAACTCTCTGGACAACTCCGGGAAGCAGGCTTGGCAAGAACCACGGCCGTGGAAGATGAACAAGCCGTGTTACCAACCGTGGTTTCTCCTGAATCAACTCTTGATGGTGATCAAGCTTCTAGGAGCCAAGGAGAGTCTTCTTTTGCCTTGGATTCATCTCATCCAATCTTATTTGGATCATCTTCAACCGATAAAGGTCCTCCCTCACTTGAACTCAAACCCCTCCCCTCTCATTTAAAGTATGCATTCCTTGGTGATAATTCGACATATCCTGTGATTGTTAATGCATGCTTGAGTGATGATGAACTTGCTAAATTGCTACATGAACTAAGATTGCATAGGAAAGCCATTGGATACACTATTGATGATTTGGTTGGCATTAAGCCATCTTTGTGCATGCATAAGATAATGATGGAAGATAACCACAAACCCTCTATAGAACATCAAAGGAGATTGAATCCTATAATGAAGGAGGTGGTCAAAAAGGAAATCATTAAGTTGCTAGATGCAGGGATTATCTACCCTATCTCGGATAGTAAGTGGGTTAGTCCCGTTCATGTAGTACCTAAGAAAGGTGGAATGACGGTAGTAACTAATGAGAACAATGAACTAATACCAACTAGGACGGTCACGGGATGGAGGATGTGCATAGATTATAGGAAGTTAAATATGGCCTCTAGGAAAGATCATTTCCCTCTCCCCTTCATTGAACAAATGCTAGAAAGGTTAGCTCAACACTCTCATTTTTGCTATTTAGATGGATATAGTGGATTCTTTCAAATACCTATCCACCCCGATGACCAAGAGAAAACGACTTTTACATGTCCATGGGGTACCTTTGCATATAGGAGAATGCCATTTGGGTTGTGTAATGCACCCGCCACCTTTCAAAGGTGTATGATGGCCATCTTTTCGGAATACATAGAAAATATCATGGAAGTGTTCATGGATGATTTCTCTGTTTATGGTTCTTCTTTCGATGATTGCTTGGCTAATTTGTCATTAGTATTGCAAAGATGTGAAGAGAAAAATCTTGTCTTAAATTGGGAAAAATGCCACTTCATGGTAAGTGAAGGTATTGTGTTAGGACACTTGGTGTCCAACCGTGGCATTGAGGTTGATAGGGCTAAGATTGAAACGATAGAGAAGTTGCCACCACCTACCTCGGTGAAGGGGGTAAGGAGTTTCTTAGGGCATGCCGGTTTCTACCGGAGGTTCATTCAAGATTTCTCTAAAATTTCTAAGCCTCTCACTAACCTACTAATGAAAGATGTTGATTTTGTCTTTTCCAAAGATTGTCTTGAAGCGTTTTGTAGGTTGAAGAACGCCTTGATCTCCGCACCTATCATGCAACCTCCGGATTGGAGTCTACCATTTGAGATCATGTGCGATGCAAGTGATGTGGCCGTTGTGGCCGTTTTGGGGCAAAGGAAAGAAGGGCGTACTCATGCTATTTACTATGCTAGCAAGACGCTAGATGATGCCCAACTCAATTATGCTACTACCGAGAAGGAGTTGTTAGCGGTGGTGTATGCATTTGAGAAATTCCACTCATACCTTGTTGGAGCGAAGGTCATAGTTTATACGGATCATGCGGCGATCCGTTATCTACTTACAAAGAAGGATGCCAAACCAAGGTTGATTCGGTGGATCCTTCTTCTTCAAGAGTTTGATTTGGAGATACGAGATAAGAAGGGATCCGAGAACTCCGTGGCGGATCACCTTAGTAGACTCCCACCATTGGAGCTTGGGAAAGACAACATCCCGATAGATGATTCATTCCGGGACGAACAATTGCAAATGGTGGAAGAATGCTTGTCCCACGTGGCTAGAGGAAGTGAGCCATGGTATGCCGACATTGTGAACTACTTGGTGTGTGAGGAAGTGCCTCCCGGATTAACATATGCACAAAGGAAAAAGTTCTTCAACGATGTAAGGCATTACTATTGGAGTGAGCCTCTTCTATTCAAGAGAGGCCCGGATGGGGTGCTTAGGAGATGCATACCGGAAGATGAAGTGGAAAGTGTGATCCGGCATTGTCACTCCTTACCATGTGGAGGCCATGCTAGCTCACACAAAACGTGTGCCAAGGTATTACAATCCGGTTTTTATTAGCCTAACTTGTTTAGAGATGTGCAAGGTTTTGTAGCGGCATGTGATGCTTGCCAAAGGACGGGAAATATTTCAAGGAGGAATGAAATGCCCTTGAATAACATCCAAGAAGTCGAGATTTTTGATGTGTGGGGTGTAGACTTCATGGGACCATTCCCTTCTTCATGTGGCAATCTCTACATCCTATTGGCGGTGGACTATGTGTCAAGATGGGTAGAAGCCATCGCCTCTCCTACAAATGATGCCAAGGTGGTGGTGCGGTTCTTCAACCGAGTGATCTTCCCTAGGTTTGGAACACCAAGGGTGATCATTAGTGATGGAGGGAAGCACTTCACAAATAGGAATTTTGGAGCACTTTTGGCTAAGTATGGGGTGACTCATAAGGTGGCAACACCTTACCACCCCCAAACTAGTGGTCAAGTGGAGATCTCCAACCGAGAGATAAAGGCCATCCTAGAGAAGACGGTGTCTAGAACAAGGAAGGATTGGGCTATGAAGCTCGATGACGCACTATGGGCATATAGAACCGCCTTCAAGACACCTATCGGTACCACTCCTTACAAGTTGGTCTATGGCAAGTCTTGCCATCTTCCGGTGGAAATGGAGCATAGAGCTTATTGGGCCATTAAGTGGCTGAATTTTGATCTCAAGGAGGCGGGAGAGAAGAGATTGCTTGATATCAATGCCCTTGAGGAGCTCCGGTTGGAAGCCTATGAGAATGCCCGGATCTACAAGGAGAGAACCAAGAGATGGCATGACAAGAGGATTGTCCCAAAGGAGTTGAGTGAAGGAGATCTTGTCCTTCTCTTCAACTCGAGGCTAAGGCTCTTTCCCGGAAAGCTCAAGTCAAGATGGACCGGGCCATATGTGGTGAAGAAGATCTTTCCCCAAGGAGCTATTGAAATAGGAGGGGAGCATTGTGGAAATTTCAAGGTGAATGGGCATCGCTTGAAGAAGTATATTCCGGGAGCTCCGGTAGAAATGATTGCCCCGCTTCACCTCGAATAGACGCTCCCGAGTTTGGTCAAGCTAATGACCTTAAAGAAGCGCTTGGTGGGAGGCAACCCATTGGTAACATTTTTCCCTTTTCATTTTTACTTAGATTTTTCTGTTTTTGTGTGCTTTGTGTGTGTTTTGTCTACTTTCGTGTGTGCTAGGAGCATTAGTGGCATTGGAAGCCTTTCTTGACATGTGAATGATGGTGATGAACCCCTCACCAATTATGGGTGGAGCGGACGCGGGATTTGGACGGCTAGCGGTGCCTAGCGCGGATCCCGAGGCTTTAAAGGATGCTTGAGAGCTCTCTACCATGGTTGATAGGATCATCCAACATCAAGTCACTTGAGAATTCCCAAATACCATAGCAAACGCTTTTACATTGTGAGAACCTTCTTTCACTCTCTTTACTTGAATACCACATTGGGGACAATGTGTTTCTAAGTATGGGGTGGGGTTTGCATGATCCTTTGCATGATGAGCATCTAGGATAGGTTAATATTTTGCACATGTCTTGCATTGTACATATTTAAAACGAAAATCCCATAAAAATCAGAAAATTTAAAAATTTTTTGTGCTTTCTAGGCTTGGATATGATCCTAATGATGAAACTTGTCTTGTGATTGGCTATGAATGGCCTTATGTGTTGGATTAATAATGCATATGTGGACTTGAACTACTTCTCTTGAATTCCATGAATGACTTGAGATCATGATGATTGCCTAGAATGGATTGAGTATTGAAAGTCGAATATACACGATAGTTCTTGCATACCATCTAGGAATGAATAAGGCATTTCATCTTTCTCTACTTCTCATCTCGATCATGATTGCTTGAGCACCTCAATTGATATAAATTCAACCTTCTTTAAACCCATCCGGGAATAGGAGCATGCTAGTGTGTTTGAATGTGTAAAAGCAAGTGCGGGGTGAAGATGTAATGAAAAGAATGTCGTGAAATGAATGCTGAAATTATTGTGAAAGTGTAGCCAAAATAGGTTTGGGGGCGTTGGTTTAAATGATAAGTAACTCGGTACACTTCACATAATCGGGTGTTGGTGCCCTGCCAAAGTCAAATAAACTAATAGCCCTAACGAGCTTTGGTATGTGTGCCCGGTGTGGATGCACCTCGAAAACGAGAAAAAGCCCGAGGATGGCTAATCACCGAGGTTTCGGCTATTGTACACCAATGCCATTGTCTCAAAAATGATTTAAAGAAAAAGAAAAAGAAAGCAAGATAGGGAAAAATATACACTTGGGGGAAGTTGATCGAGGACAAGGAAGTGAAGTTAGTTCCATTCCCGGATTAGCATCACATACCTAGAAAATTCCCCTCCCCAATTGAAACGTTTCTTAGCCTTTTATGTCACAAGCCCTTATGACCTACTTGCATGTTTGTAAGACTTAGTAATCTAGATTGGATAGACTCTTGATCTTCTTGACATCTTCGTCCTCCCATCTCATGCATGCTTTTGAGTTAAGTACAATTGTCTTTCCATGCCCTTATTGTTTGATACATAATTGCTTATCAAATTGCCATTGATCATGACTATGAAGGTGATCCAATAGTAGAAGCACAAAACCCAAAAAGATTTTTGCACTTTTCTGCATACATAAATCATGTCATCTCTTAGTCTATAGTTGGAAATTTGCTCGGGGACGAGCAAACCTTAAGTATGGGGTATTTTGATAACACGATTTATAGCATAGTTTTAGGGTAACTTTTAGATAGAATTCCCGCTCAATCATGCATGATCTAGCACTAGTCCAATACGTTTTGCACTTAAAACATGTATTTTGTCGAGATAGACGTCTACACGGACTTGTGTGCGTTTTGTAGGTATTTCGGGAAGTTTAGAGCTAAAACGATGCGTCAAGGGATCGTTCATTTAGATGACACATCCTCCGACTCATTACAAGACAAACAAAGAGCTAGGAGGACTCATGGAACCTTGCCAACTCTAGTCATGCACCAAACCACATCTCAATGATCCAAGGCGAACTTTCTGCATAGAATCACGGGTTCCTGAAGAACCACGGCCGTGGAAATGACCGTGGATTTTGCCAGATTCTCGTGACAGCTGTGCCACGACTCTCATGGCTAGCTCATGAAGAATTTGTTATAAAAGTGGTCCAAGAGGGGTTGTTGGAGGCAGCTGGGAGCTGGAGTAGTTTGAGAGAGCTCACACATTATCGATTCCTTTAACAAAATATATTCCAAGAAGAAGAAGGATTTTTCTAGGAAGGAAAGTGCAAGAAGAAGAAGGAAGGAGCCATGGAAGAAGAGAGGAGAAGACAAACTTAGTTCTTGTAATTCGGGTTTATTGATAGGGATTTATGAACTCTTGAACCTTCTTTTAGAAGGATTGTAAGTCGTTCTAATTTCATCTTCAGATTTGGATTGTATTTGAAGTTCATTTGTTCATCTTCTTTCTTTCATTTTCTTGTAATGGAGGTTGTGATTCTACATTTGTTTGCTTTGATTTCCATTATGAATGTTGTAGGCTAATTTGATGTGATTCTAGGGTAAAGAAAGGATGGTTATGGCTAGATCTATGATAGGACGGACTTAGATTTACTTTTGGATGATTTTAGTTCATGAACGTAGCTGCTGTTAGAAATCACGGGTAGTTCTTGAAGAACCACGGTCGTGGTTTCTGAAGAACAAACCGTGATTTTTCCTGGTTCGAAGGATCTTACCTTAGATTCATAAAATTGTTGAAACCCTAAGTTTTTGCTGAGTTTAACCTACTCTAGGGTATCCTAGTGTAGTGACTAAGTGTTAGGAGAGACTTACCCGGTAATCCTTTCCCTTAGAATCTAAAATAGCGAAACCTTAGGTAGTGGTGAACCTAACAAGTCGCCATTGGATTAGATGTGCTAGGAATGTTGATTAAGACTTCCCTCTCCAAGACTTACCCAGTAAGGATAGGTTAGATCCCTAATTGACAATCCCGGTTTGTGAGAAAATTCCTAACCTTAGGTTCTTAGAGACTTACCCGGTAATAAGACCTTAGGTGTGGAATAGTTGGATCATGAGACTTACCCGGTAATTGCTCCCAATTTAGAAACACCTAATCCCAACATATCAAGATCAATCCAAAGTATGAATAGATAACTTGAGTTCTATGCCATAACCGGAATTTCCGACCCCTAGAATCCGTTTTTCTTTTTTGATCAATATCTCGTTTGATTCGTTTATTTGTGCTGATTTTTGGTTTAGTTTGATTGATTGCTTTGCATGAATCATGATCCTTGATATGATCACTTAAAACCAACAAAAACAATTGAGATTTTCTTCCTTTGTTTCCCTCTTTTCTAACCTTAGACCTTCACTAAACTTAATCACAAAACCGAATCAATTTCACCTTAGTCTTTGTG
This sequence comes from Fagopyrum homotropicum, assembly GCA_033239125.1. Classification (NCBI taxonomy): domain Eukaryota; kingdom Viridiplantae; phylum Streptophyta; class Magnoliopsida; order Caryophyllales; family Polygonaceae; genus Fagopyrum; species Fagopyrum homotropicum. The sequence goes on along the minus strand of BSWB01000004.1, from coordinate 92,713,781 downwards.
TTCAACCTCGGAGTACTATCCATACTACAAACGTCCCGTACACTGCGGGTGCGCTAGAGTTTAGGATAATTATAACGAGTATAAATTTAAGGCTTATTGCGTGCATACTCTTTTAGCGTAACAGTCATGACCTTGTCATGCCCGACGATAACCTAGCCATGTCCGAGAGTGGTATTGTCACGGTCTTGTCATGCCCGACGATGGACTTGCCATGCTTGATGCTGGTCTTGCCATGCCCGACACTGGCCTTGCCATGCTCGATGATGGCCTTACCATGCCCGACGTTGTCCTTGTCATGTCCGAGAGTTGCCTTGTCTTGCCCGAGGATGGCCTTGACATGCCCAACTTTGGCCTTGGCATGCCCGACGATGGCCTTGTCATACCCGACGCTGGCCTTGTCATGCCCGACGCTGGCCTTGCCATGCCCGACGATGGTCTTGTCATGCCCGACGCTGGCCTTTTCATGCCTGACGCTGGCCTTGTCATGCCCGGCGTTGGCCTTGTCATGTCCGAGAGTGGCCTTGCCATGGCCTTGTCATGCCCGACGCTGGCCTTGCCATGCCCGACGCTGGCCTTGCCATGCCCGACGATGGCCTTGTCATTTCCGACAGTGGCATTGTCTTGGCCTTGTCATGCCCGACGATGGCTTTGCCATTCCCGACGCTGTCCTTGTCATGTCCGAGAGTTGCCTTGTCATGACCTTACCATGCCCGAAGTTGGCCTTGTCATGTCATGGCCTTCTCATGCCCGACGAGGGCCTTGCAAAGCCCGACACTTTCCTCGTCATGTCCGAAAGTGGCCTTGTCATGACCTTGACATGCCCGACGATGGCCTAGCCATGTCCGAGAGTGGCATTGCCATGGACTTGTCATGCCCGACAATGGACTTGTCATGCCCGACAATGGACTTGCCATGCCTGACGCTGGCCTTGCCATGACCGACGCTGGCTTTGCCATGCTCGATGATGGCCTTGCCATGCCCGACGTTGTCCTTGTCATGTCCGAGAGTTGCCTTGTCTTGCCCGACGATGGCCTTGTCATGCCCAACGTTGGCCTTGGCATGCCCGACGATGGCCTTGTCATACCCGACGCGGGCCTTGTCATGCCCGACGCTGGCCTTGCCATGCCCGACGATGGTCTTGTCATGCCCGACGCTGGCCTTTTCATGCCTGACGCTGGCCTTGTCATGCCCGGCGTTGGCCTTGTCATGTCCGAGAGTGGCCTTGCCATGGTCTTGTCATGCCCGACGCTGGCCTTGCCATGCCCGACGATGGCCTTGTCATTTCCGACAGTGGCATTGTCTTGGCCTTGTCATGCCCGACGATGGCTTTGCCATTCCCGACGCTATCCTTGTCATGTCCAAGAGTTGCCTTGTCATGACCTTACCATGCCCGAAGTTGGCCTTGTCATGTCATGGCCTTGTCATGCCCGACGAGGGCCTTGCAAAGCCCGACACTTTCCTCGTCATGTCCGAAAGTGGCCTTGTCATGACCTTGACATGCCCGACGATGGCCTAGCCATGTCCGAGAGTGGCATTGTCATGGACTTGTCATGCCCGACGATGGACTTGCCATGCTTGACGCTGGCCTTGCCATGCCCGACGCTGGCCTTGCCATGCTCGATGATGGCCTTGCCATGCCCGACGTTGTCCTTGTCATGTCCGAGAGTTGCCTTGTCTTGCCCGACGATGGCCTTGTCATGCCTAACGTTGGCCTTGGCATGCCCGACGATGGCCTTGTCATACCCGACGATGGCCTTGCCATGCCCGACGCCGGCCTTGCCATGCCCGACGATGGCCTTGTCATGCCCGACGATGGCCTTGCCATGCCCGACGCTGGCCTTGTCATGCCCGACGATGGCCTTGCCATGCCCGACGCTGGCCTTTCCATGCCCGACAATTCCCTTGTCATGCCCGACGATGGCCATGTCATGCCCAACGATGGCCTTACCATGCCCGACGATGGCCTTGCCATGCCCGACGCTGGCCTTGCCTTGCCCGACGATTCCCTTGTCATGCCCGACGATAGCCATGTCATGCCCGACGATGGCCTTGTCATGCCCGACGATGGCCTTTTCATGCCTGACGATGGCCTTGTCATTCCCGACGATGGCCTTGTCATGCCCGACGATGGCATTGACATGCCCGACGATGGCATGGTCATGTCCGAGAGTTGCCTTGTCATGCCGACGCTAGCCTTGTCATGCCCGATGATGGCTTCGCCATGTCCGAGAGTGGCATTGTCATGGCCTTCTCATACCCGAGGAAGGCCTTGCCATGCCCGACGTTGTCCTTGTCATGTCCGAGAGTTTCCTTGTCTTGCCCGTTAATGGCCTTGCCATGCCTGACGTTGTCCTTGTCATGTCCGAGAGTTGCCTTGTCATGACCTTGTCATGCCCGATGATGGCCTCGCCATGTCCGAGAGTGGCATTGTCATGGCCTTGTCATGCCCAACGATGGCCTTGTCATGCCCGAAGATGGCCTTGCCATGCCCGACGTTGGCCTTGCCATGCCCGATGATGGCCTTGCCATATCCGAGAGTTGCCTTGGCATGGCCTTGTCTTTCCCGACGCTTGCCTTGTCATTCCCGACACTGGCCTTGCCATGCCCGACAATGGCCTTGTCATGCCCGACGCTTGCCTTGTCATGCCCGCCGCTGGCCTTGTCATGCTCGACGATGGAATTTTCATGCCCGACGACGGCAGTGTCATGTCCAAGAGTTGCCTTGCCATGGCCGACTATCTACTTGCCATGTCCGAGAGTGGCCTTGTCATGCCCGACGATGGCCTTGTCATGACCTTGTCATGCCCGACGATGGCCTTACCGTACCCGATGCTGGCCTTGCCATGCCCAACGATGGCCTTCTCATGCCCGACGATGACCTTGTCAAGCCAGACGATGGCCTTGGCATGCGCGACGATGGCCTTGTCATCCACGACAATGGCCTTCTCATGCCCAACGATGGCCTTGTCATGCCCGACGATGGCATTGCCATGCCCGACGATGGCATCGTCATGTCCGAGAGTTGCCTTGTCATGTCCTTGTCATGCCCGACGGTGGCCTTGTCATGCCCGACGATGGCTCGCCATGTCCGAGAGTGGCATTGTCATGGCCTTGTCATGCCCGACGAGGGCCTTTCCAAGCCCGACACTTTCCTTGTCATGTCCGAAAGTGGCCATGTCATGACCTTGTCATGCCCGACGATGGCCTAGCCATGTCCGAGAGTGGCATTGTCATGGCCTTGTCATGCCCGACGATGGACTTGCCATGCTTGATGCTGGTCTTGCCTTGCCCGACGCTGGCCTTTCCATGCTCGATGATGGCCTTTCCATGCCCGACGTTGTCCTTGTCATGTCCGAGAGTTGCCTTGTCTTGCCCGACGATGGCCTTGTCATGCTCAACGTTGGCCTTGGCATGCCCGACGATGGCCTTGTCATACCCAACGCTGGCCTTGTCATGCCCGACGCTGGCCTTGCCATACCCGACGATGGTCTTGTCATGCCCGACGCTGGCCTTTTCATGCCTGACGCTGGCCTTGTCATGCCCGGCGTTGGCCTTGTCATGTCCGAGAGTGGCCTTGCCATGGCCTTGTCATGCCCAACGCTGGCCTTGCCATGCCCGACGATGGCCTTGTCATTTCTGACAGTGGCATTCTCTTGGCCTTGTCATGCCCGACGATGGCTTTGCCATTCCCGACGCTGTCCTTGTCATGTCCGAGAGTTGCCTTGTCATGACCTTACCATGCCCGAAGTTGGCCTTGTCATGTCATGGCCTTGTCATGCCCGACGAGGGCCTTGCAAAGCCCGACACTTTCCTCGTCATGTCCGAAAGTGGCCTTGTCATGACCTTGACATGCCCGACGATGGTCTAGCCATGTCCGAGAGTGGCATTGTCATGGACTTGTCATGCCCGACGATGGACTTGCCATGCTTGACGCTGGCCTTGCCATGCCCGACGCTGGCCTTGCCATGCTCGATGATGGCCTTACCATGCCCGACGTTGTCCTTGTCATGTCCGAGAGTTGACTTGTCTTGCCCGACGATGGCCTTGTCATGCCCAATGTTGGCCTTGGCATGCCCGACGATGGCCTTGTCATACCCGACGCGGGCCTTGTCATGCCCGACGCTGGCCTTGCCATGCCCGACGTTGGCCTTGCCATACCCGACGATGGTCTTGTCATGCCCGACGTTGGCCTTTTCATGCCTGACGCTGGCCTTGTCATGCCCGGCGTTGGCCTCGTCATGTCCGAGAGTGGCCTTTCCATGGCCTTGTCATGCCCGACGCTAGCCTTGCCATGCCCGACGATGGACTTGTCATTTCCGATAGTGACATTGTCATGGCCTTGTCATGCCCGACGATGGCTTTGCCATTCGCGACGTTGTCCTTGTCATGTCCGAGAGGTTCCTTGTCATGACCTTATCATGCCCGAAGTTGGCCTTGTCATGTCATGGCCTTGTCATGCCCGACGAGGGCCTTGGCAAGCCCGACACTTTCCTCGTCATGTCCGAAAGTGGCCTTGTCATGAATTTGACATGCCCGACGATGGCCTAGCCATGTCCGAGAGTGGCATTGTCATGGACTTGTCATGCCCGACGATGGACTTGCCATGCTTGACGCTGGCCTTGCCATGCCCGACGTTGGCCTTGCCGTGCCCGACGCTGGCCTTGCCGTGCCCGACGATTCCCTTGTCATGCCCGACGATGGCCTCGCCATGTCCGAGAGTGGCATTGTCATGGCCTTGTCATGCCCGACGAGGGCCTCGCCAAGCCCGACACTTTTCTTGTCATGTCCAAAAGTGGCCTTGTCATGACCTTGTCATGCCCGACGATGGCCTAGCCATGTCCGAGAGTGGCATTGTCATGGCCTTGTCATGCCCGACGATGGACTTGCCATGCTTGATGCTGGGCTTGCCATGCCCGACGCTGGCCTTGCCATGCCGGACGATGGCCTTGTCATGTCCGACGATGGCCTTGTCATGCCCGACGATGGCCTTGTCATGCCCGACGATGGCATTGACATGCCCGACGATGGCATGGTCATGTCCGAGAGTTGCCTTGTCATGCCGACGCTAGCCTTGTCATGCCCGATGATGGCTTCTCCATGTCCGAGAGTGGCATTGTCATGGCCTTGTCAAGCCCGACGAAGGCCTTGCCATGCCTGACGCTGTCCTTGTCATGTCCGAGAGTTTCCTTGTCTTGCCCGACGATGGCCTTGCCATGCCCGACGTTGTCCTTGTCATGTACGAGAGTTGCCTTGTCATGACCTTGTCATGCTCGACGATGGCCTAGCCATGTCCGAGAGTGGCATTGTCATGGCCTTGTCATGCCCAACGATGGCCTTGTCATGCCCGACGATGGCCTTGCCATGCCCGACGCTGGCCTTGCCATGCCCGACAATGGCCTTGCCATATCCGAGAGTTGCCTTGGCATGGCCTTGTCATGCCCGACGCTGGCCTTGCCATGACCGACGATGGCCTAGTCATTTCCGATAGTGCCATTGTCATGGCCTTGTCATGCCCGACGATGGCTTTTGCCATTCCCAACGCTGTCATGTCATGGCCTTGTCATGCCCGACGAGGGCCTTGCCAAGCCCGACACTTTCCTCGTCATGTCCGAAAGTGGCCTTGTCATGACCTTGACATGCCCGACGATGGCCTAGCCATGTCCGAGAGTGGCATTGTCATGGACTTGTCATGCCCGACGATGGACTTGCCATGCTTGAGGCTGACCTTGCCTTGCCCGACGCTGGCCTTGCCTTGCTCGATGATGGCCTTGCCATGCCTGACGTTGTCCTTGTCATGTCCGAGAGTTGCCTTGTCATGACCTTGTCATGCCCGACGCTGGCCTTGTCAAGCCAGACGATTGCAACGCCATGTCCGATAGTGGCATTTTCATGCCCGACGATGGCCTTGTCATACCCGACGATGGCCTTGCCATGCCCGACGCTGGCCTTGCCATGCCCGACGATTCCCTTGTCATGCCCGACGATGGCCATGTCATGCCCGACGATGGCCTTGTCATACCCGACGATGGCCTTGCCATGCCCAACGCTGGCCTTGCCATGCTCGACGATTTCCTTGTCATGCCCGACGATGGCCATGACATGCCCGACGATGGCCTTGTCATGCCCAACAATGGCCTTGCCATGCCCGACGATGGCCTTGTCATGCCCGGCGATGGCCTTGTCCAGCCAGACGATGGCCTTGTCATGCCCTACGATGGCCTTATCATCCCGACGATGGCATTGACATGCCCGACGATGGCATGGTCATATCCGAGAGTTGCCTTGTCATGCCGACGGTAGCCTTGTCATGCCCGATGATGGCTTCGCCATGTCCGAGAGTGGCGTTCTCATGGCCTTGTCATGCCCGACGAAGGCCTTGTCGTGCCCGACGCTGTCCTTGTCATGTCCGAGAGTTTCCTTGTCTTGCCCGACGATGGCCTTTCCATGCCCGACGTTGTCCTTGTCATGTACGAGAGTTGCCTTGTCATGACCTTGTCATGCCCGACGATGGCCTAGCCATGTCCGAGAGTGGCATTGTCATGGCCTTGTCATGCCCAACGATGGCCTTGTCATGCCCGACGATGCCCTTGCCATGCCCGACGCTGGCCTTGCCATGCCCGACAATGGCCTTGCCATCTCCGAGAGTTGCCTTGGCATGGCCTTGTCATGCCTGACGCTTGCCTTGTCATGCCCGACGCTGGCCTTGCCATGCTCGACAATGGCCTTGTCATGCCCGACGCTTGCCTTGTCATGCCCGACGCTGACGTTGTCATGCTCGACGATGGAATTTTCATGCCCGACGATGGCAGTGTCATGTCCGAGAGTTGCCTTGCCTTGGCCGACTATGGTCTTGCCATGTCCGAGAGTGACCTTGTCATGCCCGACGATGGCCTTGTCATGCCCGACGATGGCCTTACCGTGCCCGACGCTGGCCTTGCCATGCCCGACGATGGCCTTCTCATGCCCGATGATGACCTTGTCATACCCGACAATGGCCTTGCCATGCCCGACGCTGGCCTTGCCATGCCCGACGCTGGCGTTGTCATGCCTGACGATGGCCTTGCCATGCCCGACGCTGGCCTTGCCATGCCCGACGATTCCTTTGTCACGCCCGACGATGGCCATTTCATGCCCGACGATGGCCTTGTAATGCCCGACGATGGCCTTGCCATGCCCGACGCTGGCCTTGCCATGCCCGACCATTCCCTTGTCATGCCCGACGATGGCCATGTCATGCCCGACGATGGCCTTGGCATGCCCGACGATGGCCTTGCCATGCCCGACGCTGGCCTTGCCATGCCCGACGATTCCCTTGTCATGCCCGACGATGGCCTTGTCATGCCCGACGATGGCCTTGTCATGCCCGACGATGGCATTGCCATGCCCAACGCTGGCCTTGCCATACCCGACGATGGGCTTGCCATATCTGAGAGTTTCCTTGGCATGGCCTTGTCATGCCCTACGCTGGCCTTGTCATGCCCGACGATGGCCATTTCATGCCCGACGATGGCCTTGTAATGCCCGACGATGGCCTTGCCATGCCCGACGCTGGCCTTGCCATGCCCGACCATTCCCTTGTCATGCCCTACGCTGGCCTTGTCATGCCCGACGATGGCCATTTCATGCCCGACGATGGCCTTGTAATGCCCGACGATGGGCTTGCCATGCCCGACGCTGGCCTTGCCATGCCCGACCATTCCCTTGTCATGCCCGACGATGGCCATGTCATGCCCGACGATGGCCTTGTCATGCCCGACGATGGCCTTGCCATGCCCGACGGTGGCCTTGCCATGCCCGACGATGGCCTTCCCACGCCCGACGCTGGCCTTGCCATGCCCGACAATGGCCTTGTCATGCCCGACGAGGGCCTTGTCATGCCAGACGATGGCCTTGTCATGCCCGACGATGGCATTGACATGCCCGACGATGGCATGGTCATGTCCGAGAGTGGCATTGTCATGGCCTTGTCATGCCCAACGATGGCCTTGTCATGCCCGACGATGCCCTTGCCATGCCCGACGCTGGCCTTGCCATGCCCGACAATGGCCTTGCCATCTCCGAGAGTTGCCTTGGCATGGCCTTGTCATGCCTGACGCTTGCCTTGTCATGCCCGACGCTGGCCTTGCCATGCTCGACAATGGCCTTGTCATGCCCGACGCTTGCCTTGTCATGCCCGACGCTGACGTTGTCATGCTCGACGATGGAATTTTCATGCCCGACGATGGTAGTGTCATGTCCGAGAGTTGCCTTGCCTTGGTCGACTATGGTCTTGCCATGTCCGAGAGTGACCTTGTCATGCCCGACGATGGCCTTGTCATGCCCGACGATGGCCTTACCGTGCCCGACGCTGGCCTTGCCATGCCCGACGATGGCCTTCTCATGCCCGATGATGACCTTGTCATACCCGACAATGGCCTTGCCATGCCCGACGCTGGCCTTGCCATGCCCGACGCTGGCGTTGTCATGCCTGACGATGGCCTTGCCATGCCCGACGCTGGCCTTGCCATGCCCGACGATTCCTTTGTCATGCCCGACGATGGCCATTTCATGCCCGACGATGGCCTTGTAATGCCCGACGATGGCCTTGCCATGCCCGACGCTGGCCTTGCCATGCCCGACCATTCCCTTGTCATGCCCGACGGTGGCCATGTCATGCCCGACGATGGCCTTGGCATGCCCGACGATGGCCTTGCCATGCCCGACGCTGGCCTTGCCATGCCCGACGATTCCCTTGTCATGCCCGACGATGGCCTTGTCATGCCCGACGATGGCCTTGTCATGCCCGACGATGGCATTGCCATGCCCAACGCTGGCCTTGCCATACCCGACGATGGGCTTGCCATATCTGAGAGTTGCCTTGGCATGGCCTTGTCATGCCCTACGCTGGCCTTGTCATGCCCGACGATGGCCATTTCATGCCCGACGATGGCCTTGTAATGCCCGACGATGACCTTGCCATGCCCGACGTTGGCCTTGCCATGCCCGACCATTCCCTTGTCATGCCCTACGCTGGCCTTGTCATGCCCGACGATGGCCATTTCATGCCCGACGATGGCCTTGTAATGCCCGACGATGGGCTTGCCATGCCCGACGCTGGCCTTGCCATGCCAGACCATTCCCTTGTCATGCCCGACGATGGCCATGTCATGCCCGACGATGGCCTTGTCATGCCCGACGATGGCCTTGCCATGCCCGACGGTGGCCTTGCCATGCCCGACGATGGCCTTCCCACGCCCGACGCTGGCCTTGCCATGCCCGACAATGGCCTTGTCATGCCCGACGAGGGCCTTGTCATGCCCGACGATGGCCTTGTCATGCCCGACGATGGCATTGACATGCCCGACGATGGCATGGTCATGTCCGAGAGTGGCATTGTCATGGCCTTGTCATGCCCGACGATGGCCTCGCCATGTCCGAGAGTGGCATTGTCATGGCCTTGTCATGCCAAACTATGGCCTTGTCATGCCCGACGATGGCCTTGCCATGCCCGACGCTGGCCATGCCATGCCCGACGATGGCCTTGCTATATCTGAGAGTTGCCTTGGCATGGCCTTGTCATGCCCGATACTTGACTTGTCATGCCCGACGCTGGCCTTGCCATGCCCGACAATGGCCTTGTCATGCCCGACGCTCGCCTTGTCATGCCCGACACTGGCCTTGTCATGCTCGACGATGGAATTTTCATGCCCGACGATGGCAGTGTCATGTCCGAGAGTTTCCTTGCCATGGCCGCTGTGGTCTTGCCATGTCCGAGAGTGACCTTGTCATGCCCGACGATGGCCTTACCCTGCCCGACGCTGGCCTTGCCATGCCCGACGATGGCCTTCTCATGCCCGACGATGACCTTGTCATGCCCGACGATGGCCTTGGCATGCGCAAGGATGGCCTCGTCATGCCCGACGATGGCCTTGTCATGCCCGACGAGGGCCTTGTCATGCCAGACGATGGCCTTGTCATGCCCGACGATGGCATTGACATGCCCGACGATGGCATGGTCATGTCCGAGAGTGGCATTGTCATGGCCTTGTCATGCCCAACGATGGCCTTGTCATGCCCGACGATGCCCTTGCCATGCCCGACGCTGGCCTTGCCATGCCCGACAATGGCCTTGCCATCTCCGAGAGTTGCCTTGGCATGGCCTTGTCATGCCTGACGCTTGCCTTGTCATGCCCGACGCTGGCCTTGCCATGCTCGACAATGGCCTTGTCATGCCCGACGCTTGCCTTGTCATGCCCGACGCTGACGTTGTCATGCTCGACGATGGAATTTTCATGCCCGACGATGGTAGTGTCATGTCCGAGAGTTGCCTTGCCTTGGTCGACTATGGTCTTGCCATGTCCGAGAGTGACCTTGTCATGCCCGACGATGGCCTTGTCATGCCCGACGATGGCCTTACCGTGCCCGACGCTGGCCTTGCCATGCCCGACGATGGCCTTCTCATGCCCGATGATGACCTTGTCATACCCGACAATGGCCTTGCCATGCCCGACGCTGGCCTTGCCATGCCCGACGCTGGCGTTGTCATGCCTGACGATGGCCTTGCCATGCCCGACGCTGGCCTTGCCATGCCCGACGATTCCTTTGTCATGCCCGACGATGGCCATTTCATGCCCGACGATGGCCTTGTAATGCCCGACGATGGCCTTGCCATGCCCGACGCTGGCCTTGCCATGCCCGACCATTCCCTTGTCATGCCCGACGGTGGCCATGTCATGCCCGACGATGGCCTTGGCATGCCCGACGATGGCCTTGCCATGCCCGACGCTGGCCTTGCCATGCCCGACGATTCCCTTGTCATGCCCGACGATGGCCTTGTCATGCCCGACGATGGCCTTGTCATGCCCGACGATGGCATTGCCATGCCCAACGCTGGCCTTGCCATACCCGACGATGGGCTTGCCATATCTGAGAGTTGCCTTGGCATGGCCTTGTCATGCCCTACGCTGGCCTTGTCATGCCCGACGATGGCCATTTCATGCCCGACGATGGCCTTGTAATGCCCGACGATGACCTTGCCATGCCCGACGTTGGCCTTGCCATGCCCGACCATTCCCTTGTCATGCCCTACGCTGGCCTTGTCATGCCCGACGATGGCCATTTCATGCCCGACGATGGCCTTGTAATGCCCGACGATGGGCTTGCCATGCCCGACGCTGGCCTTGCCATGCCAGACCATTCCCTTGTCATGCCCGACGATGGCCATGTCATGCCCGACGATGGCCTTGTCATGCCCGACGATGGCCTTGCCATGCCCGACGGTGGCCTTGCCATGCCCGACGATGGCCTTCCCACGCCCGACGCTGGCCTTGCCATGCCCGACAATGGCCTTGTCATGCCCGACGAGGGCCTTGTCATGCCCGACGATGGCCTTGTCATGCCCGACGATGGCATTGACATGCCCGACGATGGCATGGTCATGTCCGAGAGTGGCATTGTCATGGCCTTGTCATGCCCGACGATGGCCTCGCCATGTCCGAGAGTGGCATTGTCATGGCCTTGTCATGCCAAACTATGGCCTTGTCATGCCCGACGATGGCCTTGCCATGCCCGACGCTGGCCATGCCATGCCCGACGATGGCCTTGCTATATCTGAGAGTTGCCTTGGCATGGCCTTGTCATGCCCGATACTTGACTTGTCATGCCCGACGCTGGCCTTGCCATGCCCGACAATGGCCTTGTCATGCCCGACGCTCGCCTTGTCATGCCCGACACTGGCCTTGTCATGCTCGACGATGGAATTTTCATGCCCGACGATGGCAGTGTCATGTCCGAGAGTTTCCTTGCCATGGCCGCTGTGGTCTTGCCATGTCCGAGAGTGACCTTGTCATGCCCGACGATGGCCTTACCCTGCCCGACGCTGGCCTTGCCATGCCCGACGATGGCCTTCTCATGCCCGACGATGACCTTGTCATGCCCGACGATGGCCTTGGCATGCGCAAGGATGGCCTCGTCATGCCCGACGATGGCCTTGTCATGCCCGACGATGGCCTTGTCATGCCCGACGATGGCCTTGTCATGCCCGACGATGGCATTGCCATGCCCGACGATGGCATCGTCCTGTCCGAGAGTTGCCTTGTCATGTCCTTGTCATGCCGACGGTGGCCTTGTCAAGCCCGACGATGGCCTCGCCATGTCCGAGAGTGGCATTGTCATGGCCTTGTCATGCCCGACGAGGGCCTTGCCAAGCCCGACACTTTCCTTGTCATGTCCGAAAGTGGCCTTGTCATGACCTTGTCATGCCCGACGATGGCCTAGCCATGTCCGAGAGTGGCATTGTCATGGCCTTGTCATGCCCGACGATGGACTTGCCATGCTTAATGCTGGTATTGTCATGCCCGACGTTGGTCTTGTCATGCACGACGCTGGCCTTGCCATGCTCGAAGATGGCCTTGCCATTCCCGACAATGTCCTTGTCATGTCCGAGAGTTGCCTTGTCTTGCCCGACGATGGCCTTGTCATGCCCGACGTTGGCCTTGGCATGCCCGACGATGGGCTTGTCATGCCCGACGCTGACCTTGTCATGTCCGATGCTGGCCTTGCCATGCCCGACGACGGTCTTGTCATGCCCGACGCTGGCCTTTTCATGCCTGACGCTGGCCTTGTCATGCCTGGCATTGGCCTTGTCATGCCGAGAGTGGCCTTGCCATGGCCTTGTCATGCCCGACGCTGGCCTTGCCTTGCCCGACGATGGCCTTGTCATTTCCGACAGTGGCATTGTCATGGCCTTGTCATGCCCGACGATGGCTTTTCCATTCCCGACGCTGTCCTTGTCATGTCCGAGAGTTACCTTGTCATGACCTTATCATGCCCGAAGTTGGCCTTGTCATGTCATGGCCTTGTCATGCCCGACGAGGGCCTTGCCAAGCCCGACATCTTCCTCGTCATGTCCGAAAGTGGCCTTGTCATGACCTTGACATGCCCGACGATGGCCTAGCCATGTCCGAGAGTGGCATTGTCATGGACTTGTCATGCTCGACGATGGACTTGCCATGCTTGACGCTGGCCTTGCCATGCTCGACGCTTGCCTTGCCATGCTCGATGATGGCCTTGCCATGCTTGACAGTGTCCTTGTCATGTCCGAGAGTTGCCTTGTCATGACCTTTTCATGACCTTGTCATGCCCGACGCTGGCCTTGTCAAGCCAGACGATTGCCTCTCCATGTTTGATAGTGGCATTTTCATGCCCGACGATGGCCTTGTCATATCCGACGATGGCCTTGCCATGGCCGACGCTGGCCTTTCCATGCCCCACGCTGGCCTTGTCATGCTTGACGATGGCCTTGCCATGCCCGACGTTGGCCTTCCCATGCCCGACGATTCCCTTGTCATGCCCGACGATGGCTATGTCATGCCCGACGATGGCCTTGGCATGCCCGACGCTGGCCTTGCCATGCCCGACGATTCCCTTGTCATGCCCGACGATAGCCATGTCATTCCCGACGATGGCCTTGTCATTTCCGACGATGGCCTTGGCATGCCCGACGATGGCCTTGTCATGCCCGACGATGGCATTGACATGCCCGACGATGGCAAGGTCATGTCCGAGAGTTGCTTTGTCATGCCGACGCTAGCCTTGTCATGCCCGATGATGGCTTCGCCATGTCCGAGCGTGGCATTGTCATGGCCTTGTCATGCCCGACGAAGGCCTTGCCATGCCCGACGAAGGCCTTGCCATGCCCGACGCTGTCCTTGTCATGTCCGAGAGTTTCCTTGTCTTGCCCAACGATGGCCTTGCCATGCCCGACGTTGTCCTTGTCATGTACGAGAGTTGCCTTGTCATGACCTTGTCATGCCCGACGATGGCCTAGCCATGTTCGAGAGTGGCATTGTCATGGCCTTGTCATGCCCAACGATGGCCTTGTCATGCCCGACGATTGCCTTGTCATGCCCGACGCTGGCGTTGCCATGCCCGACAATGGCCTTGCCATATCCGAGAGTTGCCTTGGCATGGCCTTATCATGCCCGACGCTGGCCTTGCCATGCCCGACGATGGCCTTGTCATTTCCGACAGTGGCATTGTCATGGCCTTGTCATTCCCGACGAGTGCTTTGCCATTCCCGACGCTGTCCTTGTCATGTCCGAGAGTTGCCTTGTCATGACCTTATCATGCCCGAAGTTGGCCTTGTCATGTCATGGCCTTGTCATGCCCGACGAGGGCCTTGCCAAGCCCGACATTTTCCTCGTCATGTCCGAAAGTGGCCTTGTCATGACCTTGACATGCCCGACGATGGCCTAGCCATGTCCGAGAGTGGCATTGTCATGGACTTGTCATACCCGACGATGGACTTGCCATGCTTGACGCTGGCCTTGCAATGCCCGACGCTGGCCTTGCCTTGCTCGATGATGGCCTTGCCAAGCCTGACGTTGTCCTTGTCATGTCCGAGAGTTGCCTTGTCATGACCTTGTCATGCCCGACGCTGGCCCTATCAAGCCAGACGATTGCCTCGCCATGTCCGATAGTGGCATTTTCATGCCCGACGATGGCCTTGTCATACCCGACGATGGCCTTGACATGCCCGACGATGGCATTGCCATGCCCGACGCTGGCCTTGTCATGCCCGACGCTGACCTTGTCATGCCCGATGCTGGCCTTGCCATGCCCGACGACGGTCTTGTCATGCCCGACGCTGGCCTTTTCATGCCTGACGCTGGCCTTGTCATGCCCGGCATTGGCCTTGTCATGCCCGAGAGTGGCCTTGCCATGGCCTTGTCATGCCCGACGCTGGCCTTGCCTTGCCCGACGATGGCCTTGTCATTTCCGACAGTGGCATTGTCATGGCCTTGTCATGCCCGACGATGGCTTTTCCATTCCCGACGCTGTCCTTGTCATGTCCGAGAGTTACCTTGTCATGACCTTATCATGCCCGAAGTTGGCCTTGTCATGTCATGGCCTTGTCATGCCCGACGAGGGCCTTGCCAAGCCCGACATCTTCCTCGTCATGTCCAAAAGTGGCCTTGTCATGACCTTGACATGCCCGACGATGGCCTAGCCATGTACGAGAGTGGCATTGTCATGGACTTGTCATGCTCGACGATGGACTTGCCATGCTTGACGCTGGCCTTGCCATGCTCGACGCTTGCCTTGCCATGCTCGATGATGGCCATGCCATGCTTGACAGTGTCCTTGTCATGTCCGAGAGTTGCCTTGTCATGACCTTTTCATGACCTTGTCATGCCCGACGCTGGCCTTGTCAAGCCAGACGATTGCCTCGCCATGTCTGATAGTGGCATTTTCATGCCCGACGATGGCCTTGTCATATCCGACGATGGCCTTGCCATGCCCGATGCTGGCCTTTCCATGCCCCACGCTGGCCTTGTCATGCTTGACGATGGCCTTGCCATGCCCGACGCTGGCCTTGCCATGCCCGACGATTCCCTTGTCATGCCCGACGATGGCTATGTCATGCCCGACGATGGCCTTGGCATGCCCGACGATGGCCTTGGCATGCCCGACGCTGGCCTTGCCATGCCCGACGATTCCCTTGTCATGCCCGACGATGGCCATGTCATTCCCGACGATGGCCTTGTCATGCCCGACGATGGCCTTGGCATGCCCGACGATGGCCTTGTCATGCCCGACGATGGCATTGACATGCCCGACGATGGCAAGGTCATGTCCGAGAGTTGCTTTGTCATGCCGACGCTAGCCTTGTCATGCCCGATGATGGCTTCGCTATGTCCGAGCGTGGCATTGTCATGGCCTTGTCATGCCCGACGAAGGCCTTGCCATGCCCGACGAAGGCCTTGCCATGCCCGACGCTGTCCTTGTCATGTCCGAGAGTTTCCTTGTCTTGCCCAACGATGGCCTTGCCATGCCCGACGTTGTCCTTGTCATGTACGAGAGTTTCCTTGTCATGACCTTGTCATGCCCGACGATGGCCTAGCCATGTTCGAGAGTGGCATTGTCATGGCCTTGTCATGCCCAACGATGGCCTTGTCATGCCCGACGATTGCCTTGTCATGCCCGACGCTGGCGTTGCCATGCCCGACAATGGCCTTGCCATATCCGAGAGTTGCCTTGGCATGGCCTTATCATGCCCGACGCTGGCCTTGCCATGCCCGACGATGGCCTTGTCATTTCCGACAGTGGCATTGTCATGGCCTTGTCATTCCCGACGAGTGCTTTGCCATTCCCGACGCTGTCCTTGTCATGTCCGAGAGTTGCCTTGTCATGACCTTATCATGCCCGAAGTTGGCCTTGTCATGTCATGGCCTTGTCATGCCCGACGAGGGCCTTGCCAAGCCCGACATTTTCCTCGTCATGTCCGAAAGTGGCCTTGTCATGACCTTGACATGCCTGACGATGGCCTAGCCATGTCCGAGAGTGGCATTGTCATGGACTTGTCATACCCGACGATGGACTTGCCATGCTTGACGCTGGCCTTGCAATGCCCGACGCTGGCCTTGCCTTGCTCGATGATGGCCTTGCCAAGCCTGACGTTGTCCTTGTCATGTCCGAGAGTTGCCTTGTCATGACCTTGTCATGCCCGACGCTGGCCCTATCAAGCCAGACGATTGCCTCGCCATGTCCGATAGTGGCATTTTCATGCCCGACGATGGCCTTGTCATACCCGACGATGGCCTTGACATGCCCGACGATGGCATTGCCATGCCCGACGCTGGCCTTGTCATGCCCGACGCTGACCTTGTCATGCCCGATGCTGGCCTTGCCATGCCCGACGACGGTCTTGTCATGCCCGACGCTGGCCTTTTCATGCCTGACGCTGGCCTTGTCATGCCCGGCATTGGCCTTGTCATGCCCGAGAGTGGCCTTGCCATGGCCTTGTCATGCCCGACGCTGGCCTTGCCTTGCCCGACGATGGCCTTGTCATTTCCGACAGTGGCATTGTCATGGCCTTGTCATGCCCGACGATGGCTTTTCCATTCCCGACGCTGTCCTTGTCATGTCCGAGAGTTACCTTGTCATGACCTTATCATGCCCGAAGTTGGCCTTGTCATGTCATGGCCTTGTCATGCCCGACGAGGGCCTTGCCAAGCCCGACATCTTCCTCGTCATGTCCAAAAGTGGCCTTGTCATGACCTTGACATGCCCGACGATGGCCTAGCCATGTACGAGAGTGGCATTGTCATGGACTTGTCATGCTCGACGATGGACTTGCCATGCTTGACGCTGGCCTTGCCATGCTCGACGCTTGCCTTGCCATGCTCGATGATGGCCTTGCCATGCTTGACAGTGTCCTTGTCATGTCCGAGAGTTGCCTTGTCATGACCTTTTCATGACCTTGTCATGCCCGACGCTGGCCTTGTCAAGCCAGACGATTGCCTCGCCATGTCTGATAGTGGCATTTTCATGCCCGACGATGGCCTTGTCATATCCGACGATGGCCTTGCCATGCCCGATGCTGGCCTTTCCATGCCCCACGCTGGCCTTGTCATGCTTGACGATGGCCTTGCCATGCCCGACGCTGGCCTTGCCATGCCCGACGATTCCCTTGTCATGCCCGACGATGGCTATGTCATGCCCGACGATGGCCTTGGCATGCCCGACGATGGCCTTGGCATGCCCGACGCTGGCCTTGCCATGCCCGACGATTCCCTTGTCATGCCCGACGATGGCCATGTCATTCCCGACGATGGCCTTGTCATGCCCGACGATGGCCTTGGCATGCCCGACGATGGCCTTGTCATGCCCGACGATGGCATTGACATGCCCGACGATGGCAAGGTCATGTCCGAGAGTTGCTTTGTCATGCCGACGCTAGCCTTGTCATGCCCGATGATGGCTTCGCCATGTCCGAGCGTGGCATTGTCATGGCCTTGTCATGCCCGACTAAGGCCTTGCCATGCCCGACGAAGGCCTTGCCATGCCCGACGCTGTCCTTGTCATGTCCGAGAGTTTCCTTGTCTTGCCCAACGATGGCCTTGCCATGCCCGACGTTGTCCTTGTCATGTACGAGAGTTGCCTTGTCATGACCTTGTCATGCCCGACGATGGCCTAGCCATGTTCGAGAGTGGCATTGTCATGGCCTTGTCATGCCCAATGATGGCCTTGTCATGCCCGACGATTGCCTTGCCATGCCCGACGCTGGCGTTGCCATGCCCGACAATGGCCTTGCCATATCCGAGAGTTGCCTTGGCATGGCCTTATCATGCCCGACGCTGGCCTTGCCATGCCCGACGATGGCCTTGTCATTTCCGACAGTGGCATTGTCATGGCCTTGTCATTCCCGACGAGTACTTTGCCATTCCCGACGCTGTCCTTGTCATGTCCGAGAGTTGCCTTGTCATGACCTTATCATGCCCGAAGTTGGCCTTGTCATGTCATGGCCTTGTCATGCCCGACGAGGGCCTTGCCAAGCCCGACATTTTCCTCGTCATGTCCGAAAGTGGCCTTGTCATGACCTTGACATGCCCGACGATGGCCTAGCCATGTCCGAGAGTGGCATTGTCATGGACTTGTCATACCCGACGATGGACTTGCCATGCTTGACGCTGGCCTTGCAATGCCCGACGCTGGCCTTGCCTTGCTCGATGATGGCCTTGCCAAGCCTGACGTTGTCCTTGTCATGTCCGAGAGTTGCCTTGTCATGACCTTGTCATGCCCGACGCTGGCCCTATCAAGCCAGACGATTGCCTCGCCATGTCCGATAGTGGCATTTTCATGCCCGACGATGGCCTTGTCATACCCGACGATGGCCTTGACATGCCCGACGATGGCATTGCCATGCCCGACGCTGGCCTTGTCATGCCCGACGCTGACCTTGTCATGCCCGATGCTGGCCTTGCCATGCCCGACGACGGTCTTGTCATGCCCGACGCTGGCCTTTTCATGCCTGACGCTGGCCTTGTCATGCCCGGCATTGGCCTTGTCATGCCCGAGAGTGGCCTTGCCATGGCCTTGTCATGCCCGACGCTGGCCTTGCCTTGCCCGACGATGGCCTTGTCATTTCCGACAGTGGCATTGTCATGGCCTTGTCATGCCCGACGATGGCTTTTCCATTCCCGACGCTGTCCTTGTCATGTCCGAGAGTTACCTTGTCATGACCTTATCATGCCCGAAGTTGGCCTTGTCATGTCATGGCCTTGTCATGCCCGACGAGGGCCTTGCCAAGCCCGACATCTTCCTCGTCATGTCCGAAAGTGGCCTTGTCATGACCTTGACATGCCCGACGATGGCCTAGCCATGTCCGAGAGTGGCATTGTCATGGACTTGTCATGCTCGACGATGGACTTGCCATGCTTGACGCTGGCCTTGCCATGCTCGACGCTTGCCTTGCCATGCTCGATGATGGCCTTGCCATGCTTGACAGTGTCCTTGTCATGTCCGAGAGTTGCCTTGTCATGACCTTTTCATGACCTTGTCATGCCCGACGCTGGCCTTGTCAAGCCAGACGATTGCCTCGCCATGTCTGATAGTGGCATTTTCATGCCCGACGATGGCCTTGTCATATCCGACGATGGCCTTGCCATGCCCGATGCTGGCCTTTCCATGCCCCATGCTGGCCTTGTCATGCTTGACGATGGCCTTGCCATGCCCGACGCTGGCCTTGCCATGCCCGACGATTCCCTTGTCATGCCCGACGATGGCTATGTCATGCCCGACGATGGCCTTGGCATGCCCGACGATGGCCTTGGCATGCCCGACGCTGGCCTTGCCATGCCCGACGATTCCCTTGTCATGCCCGACGATGGCCATGTCATTCCCGACGATGGCCTTGTCATGCCCGACGATGGCCTTGGCATGCCCGACGATGGCCTTGTCATGCCCGACGATGGCATTGACATGCCCGACGATGGCAAGGTCATGTCCGAGAGTTGCTTTGTCATGCCGACGCTAGCCTTGTCATGCCCGATGATGGCTTCGCCATGTCCGAGCGTGGCATTGTCATGGCCTTGTCATGCCCGACGAAGGCCTTGCCATGCCCGACGAAGGCCTTGCCATGCCCGACGCTGTCCTTGTCATGTCCGAGAGTTTCCTTGTCTTGCCCAACGATGGCCTTGCCATGCCCGACGTTGTCCTTGTCATGTACGAGAGTTGCCTTGTCATGACCTTGTCATGCCCGACGATGGCCTAGCCATGTTCGAGAGTGGCATTGTCATGGCCTTGTCATGCCCAACGATGGCCTTGTCATGCCCGACGATTGCCTTGCCATGCCCAACGCTGGCGTTGCCATGCCCGACAATGGCCTTGCCATATCCGAGAGTTGCCTTGGCATGGCCTTATCATGCCCGACGCTGGCCTTGCCATGCCCGAAGATGGCCTTGTCATTTCCGACAGTGGCATTGTCATGGCCTTGTCATTCCCGACGAGTGCTTTGCCATTCCCGACGCTGTCCTTGTCATGTCCGAGAGTTGCCTTGTCATGACCTTATCATGCCCGAAGTTGGCCTTGTCATGTCATGGCCTTGTCATGCCCGACGAGGGCCTTGCCAAGCCCGACATTTTCCTCGTCATGTCCGAAACTGGCCTTGTCATGACCTTGACATGCCCGACGATGGCCTAGCCATGTCCGAGAGTGGCATTGTCATGGACTTGTCATACCCGACGATGGACTTGCCATGCTTGACGCTGGCCTTGCAATGCCCGACGCTGGCCTTGCCTTGCTCGATGATGGCCTTGCCAAGCTTGACGTTGTCCTTGTCATGTCCGAGAGTTGCCTTGTCATCACCTTGTCATGCCCGACGCTGGCCTTGTCAAGCCAGACGATTGCCTCGCCATGTCCGATAGTGGCATTTTCATGCCCGACGATGGCCTTGTCATACCCGACGATGGCCTTGCCATGCCCGACGATGGCATTGCCATGCCCGACGCTGGCCTTCCCATGCCCGACGCTGGCCTTGTCATGCTTGACGCTGGCCTTGTCATGCCTGACGATGGCCTTGCCATACCCGACGCTGGCCTTGCCATGCCCGACGATTCCCTTGTCATGCCCGATGATGGCCATGTCATGCCCGACGATGGCCTTGTCATGCCCGACGATGTCCTTGCCATGCCCGACGCTAACCTTGCCAGGCCCGACGATTCCCTTGTCATGCCCGACGATGGCCATGTCATGCCCGACGATGGCCTTGTCATGCCCGACAATGGCCTTGGCATGCCCGACGATGGCCTTGCCATGCCCGATGATGCCTTTCCCATGCCCGACGCTGGCCTTGCCATGCCCGACGATGGCCTTGTCATGCCCGACGATGGCCTTGTAATGCCCGACGATGGCATGGTCATGTCCAAGAGTGGCATTGTCATGGCCTTGTCATGCCCAAAGATGGCCTTGCCATGTCCGAGAGTGACATTGTCACTGCCTTGTCATGCCCAACGATGGCCTTGTCATGCCCGACGATGGCCTTGCCATGCCCGACGCTAGCCTTGCCATGCCCGACGGAGCCTTGCCATATCCGAGACTTGCCTTGGCATGGCCTTGTCATGCCCGACGCTTGCCTTGTCATGCCCGACGCTGGCCTTGCCATGCCAGACAATGGCTTTGTCATGCCCGACGCTTGCCTTGTCATGCCCGACGCTGGCCTTGTCATGCTCGACGATGGAATTTTCATGCCCGACGATGGCAGTGTCATGTTCGAGAGTTGCCTTGCCATGGCCGACTATGGTCTTGCCCTGTCCGAGAGTGACCTTGTCATGCCCGACGATGGCCTTGTCATGACCTTGTCATGCCCGACGATGGCCTTACCGTGCCCGACGCTGGCCTTGCCATGCCCGACGATGGCCTTCTCATGCCCGACGATGACCTTGTCATGCCCGACGATGGCTTTGTCATTCCCGACGTTGTCCTTGTCATGTCCGAGAGTTGCCTTGTCATGACCTTATCATGCCCGAAGTTGGCCTTGTCATGTCATGGCCTTGTCATGCCCGACGAGGGCCTTGCCAAGCCCGACACATTCCTCGTCATGTCTAATAGTGGCCTTGTCATGAACTTGACATGCCCAACGATGGCCTAGCCATGTCCGAGAGTGGCATTGTCATGGCCTTGTCATGCCCAACGATGGCCTTGTTATGCCCGACGATGGCCTTGCCATGCCCGACGCTAGCCTTGCCATGCCCGACGGGAGCCTTGCCATATCCGAGACTTGCCTTGGCATGGCCTTGTCATGCCTGACGCTTGCCTTGTCATGCCCGACGCTGGCCTTGCCGTGCCAGACAATGGCCTTGTCATGCCCGACGCTTGCCTTGTCATGCCCGACGCTAGCCTTGTCATGCTCGACGATGGAATTTTCATGCCCGACGATGGCAGTGTCATGTCCGAGAGTTGCCTTGCCGTGGCCGACTATGGTCTTGCCCTGTCCGAGAGTGACCTTGTCATGCCCAACGATGGCCTTGTCATGACCTTGTCATGCCCGACGATGGCCTTACCGTGCCCGACGCTGGCCTTGCCATGCCCGACGACGGCCTTCTCATGCCCGACGATGACCTTGTCATACCCGACAATGGCCTTGCCATGCCCTACGCTGGCCTTGCCATGCCCGACGCTGGCCTTGTCATGCCTGACGATGGCCTTGCCATGCCCGACGCTGGCCTTGCCATGCCCGACGATTCCCTTGTCATGCCCGACGATGGCCATGTCATGCCCGACGATGGCCTTGTCATGCCCGACGATGGCCTTGGCATGCCCGACGATGGCCTTCCCACGCCCGACGCTGGCCTTGCCATGCCCGACGATGGGCCTTGTCATGCCCGACGATGGCCTTGTCATGCCCGACGATGGCCTTGTCATGCCCGACGATGGCCTTGTCATGCCCGACGATGGCATTGACACGCCCGAAGATTGCATGGTCATGTCCGAGAGTGGCATTGTCATTACCTTGTCATGCCCGACGATGGCCTCGCCATGTCCGAGAGTAGCATTGTCATCGTCGGGTATGACATTGTCATGGTCTTGTCATGACCTTGTCATGCCCGACGTTGGCCTTGTCAAGCTAGACGATTGCCTCGCCATGTCCGATAGTGGCATTTTCATGCCCGACGATGGCCTTGTCATACCCGACGATGGCCTTGCCATGCACGACGCTGGCCTTGCCATGCCCGACGCTGGCCTTGTCATGCCAGACGATGGCCTTGCCATGCCCGACGCTGGCCTTGCCATGCCCGACGATTCCCTTGTCATGCCCGACGATGGCCATGACATGCCCGACGATGGCCTTGTCATGCCCGACGATGGCCTTGCCATGCCCTACGATGGCCTTGTCATGCCCGGCGATGGCCTTGTCATGCCGGACGATGGCCTTGTCATGCCCGACGATGGCCTTGTCATGACCTTGTAATGCCCGACGATGGCCTAGCCATGTCCGAGAGTGGCACTGTCATGGCCTTGTCATGCCCGACGATTGACTCGCCATGCTTGACGCTGGTCTTGCCATGCCCGACGTTGGCCTTGCCATGCTCGATGATGGCCTTGCCATGCCCGATATTGTCCTTGTCATGTCCGAGTGTTGCCTTGTCTTGCCCGACGAAGGCCTTGTCATGTCCGACGTTGCCCTTTGCATGCCCGACGATGGCCTTGTCATGCCCGACGCTGGCCTTGTCATGCCCGACGCTGGCCTTGTCATGCCCGACGCTGGCCTTGTAATGCCCGACGATGGGCTTGTCATGCCCGACGCTGGCCTTTTCATGCCTGACGCTGGCCTTATCATGCCCGGCGTTGGCCTTGTCATGTCCGAGAGTGGCCTTGCCATGGCCTTGTCATGCCCGACGTTGGCCTTGTCATGCCCGACGATGGCCTTGCAATTTCCGACAGTGGCATTGTCATGACCTTGTCATGCCCGACGATGGACTTGCTATGCTTGACGCTGGCCTTGCCATGCCCGACGTTGGCCTTGCCATGCTCGATGAAGGCCTTGCCATGCCTGACGTTGTCCTTCTCATGTCCGAGAGTTGCCTTGTCATGACCGACCCTGGTCTTGCCATGCCCTACGCTGGCCTTGCTATGCTCGATGATGGCCTTGCCATGCCCGACGTTGTCCTTGTCATGTCCGAGTGTTGCCTTGTCTTGCCCGACGATGGCCTTGTCATGCCCGACGTTGCCCTTTGCATGCCCGACGATGGCCTTGTCATGCCCGACGCTGGCCTTGTCATGCCCGACGCTAGCCTTGTCATGCCCGACGATCGGCTTGTCATGCCCGACGCTGGCCTTTTCATGCTTGACGCTGGCCTTGTCATGCCCGGCGTTGGCCTTGTCATGTCCAAGAGTGGCCTTGCCATGGCCTTGTCATGCCCGACGTTGGCCTTGCCATGCCCAACGATGGCCTTGTCATTTCCGACAGTGGCATTGTCATGGCCTTGTCATGCCCGACGATGGACTTGCCATGCTTGACGCTGGCCTTGCCATGCCCGACGCTGGCCTTGCCATGCCCGACGCTGGCCTTGCCATGCTCGATGATGGCCTTGCCATGCCTGACGTTGTCCTTGTCATGTACGAGAGTTGCCTTGTCATGACCGACGATGGCCTTGCCATGCCCGACGCGAGCCTTGCCATGCCCGATGCTGGCCTTGTTATGCCTTATGATGGTCTTGCCATGCCCGACGCTGGCCTTGCCATGCCCGACGCTGGCCTTGCCATGCCCGACGATGGCCTTGCCATGCCCGACGATGGCCTTGTCATTTCCGACGATGGCCTTGTCATGCTCGATGATGGATTTTTCATGCCTGACGATGGCAGTGTCATGTCCGAGAGTTGCCTTGCCACGGCCGACTATGGTCTTGCCATGTTCGAGAGTGGCCTTGTCATGGCGGACGATGGCCTTGTCATGACCTTTTCATGCCCGACGATGGCCTTACCGTGTCCGACGCTGGCCTTGTCATGCCCGACGATGGCCTTCTCATGCCCGACGATGACCTTGTCATGCACGACGATGGCCTTGGCATGAGCGACGATAGCCTTGACATGCCCGACGATGGCCTTCTTATGCCCGACGATGGCCTTGTCATGCCCGACGATGGCATTGCCATGCCCGACGATGGCATCGTCATGTCCGAGAATTGCCTTGTCATGTCCTTGTCATGCCCTACGGTGGCCTAGTCATGCCTGACGATGGCCTCGCCATGTCCGATAGTGGCATTGTCATGGCCTTGTCATGCCCAACGATGGCCTTGTCATGCCCGACGCTGGCCTTGCCATGGCCGACGCTGGCCTTGCCATATCCGAGAGTTCCCTTGCCATGGCCTTGTCATGCCCGACGCTTGCCTTGTCATGCCCGACGATGGCCTTGCCATGCCCGACGATGGCCTTGTCATTTCCGACGATGGCCTTGCCATGCCCGACGATAGCCTTGTCATGCCCGACGATGGCCTTGTCATGCCCGACGATGGCCTTGTCATGCCCGACGATGCCTTGTCATGCCCGACGATGGCATTGACATGCCCGACGATGGAAAGGTCATGTCCGAGAGTTGCCTTGTCATGCCGACGCTAGCCTTGTCATGCCCGATGATGGCCTCGCCATGTCCGAGAGTTGCATTTTCATGGCCTTGTCATGCCCGACGAAGGCCTTGCCATGCCCGACGCTGTCCTTGTCATGTCCGAGAAGTTGCATTGTCATGGCCTTGTCATGGCCTTGTCATGCCCAACGATGGCCTTGTCATGCCCGACGCTGGCCTTGCCATGCCCGACGCTGGCCTTGCCATATCCGAGTGTTCCCTTGCCATGGCCTTGTCATGCCCGACGATGGCCTTGCCATGCCCGACGATGGCCTTGTCATTTCCGACGATGGCCTTGCCATGCCCGACGATAGCCTTGTCATGCCCGACGATGGCCTTGTCATTCCCGACGATGGCCTTGTCATGCCCGACGATGCCTTGTCATGCCCGACGATGGCATTGACATGCCCGACGATGGCAAGGTCATGTCCGAGAGTTGCCTTATCATGCCGACGCTAGCCTTGTCATGCCCGATGATGGCCTCGCCATGTCCGAGAGTTGCATTGTCATGGCCTTGTCATGCCCGACGAAGGCCTTGCCATGCCCGACGCTGTCCTTGTCATGTCCGAGAGTTTCCTTGTCTTGCCCGACGATGGCCTTGCCATGCCCGACGTTGTCCTTGTCATGTCCGAGAGTTGGCTTGTCATGACCTTCTCATGCCCGACGATGGCCTCGCCATGTCCGAGAAGTGGCATTGTCATGGCCTTGTCATGCCCAACGATGGCCTTGTCATGCCCGACGATGTCCTTGCCATGCCCGACGCTGGCCTTGCCATATCCGAGAGTTGCCTTGCCATGGCCTTGTCATGCCCGACGCTTGCCTTGTCATGCCCAACGCTAGCCTTGCCATGCCCGACAATGGCCGTGTCAAGCCCGACGCTTGCCTTGTCATGCCCGACGCTGGCCTTGTCATGCTCGATGATGGAATTTTCATGCCCGACGATGGCAGTGTCATGTCCGAGAGTTGCCTTGCCGAGAATTGCCCGACGCTTGCCTTGCCATGCCCGACGCTGGCCTTGCCATATCCGAGAGTTCCCTTGCCATGGCCTTGTTATGCCCGACGCTTGCCTTGTCATGCCCGACGATGGCCTTGCCGAGAATTGCCCGACGTTGTCCTTGTCATGTCCGAGAGTTGGCTTGTCATGACCTTCTCATGCCCGACGATGGCCTCGCCATGTCCGAGAAGTGGCATTGTCATGGCCTTGTCATGCCCAACGATGGCCTTGTCATGCCCGACGATGGCCTTGCCATGCCCGACGCTGGCCTTGCCATATCCGAGAGTTGCCTTGGCATGGCCTTGTCATGCCCGACGCTTGCCTTGTCATGCCCAACGCTAGCCTTGCCATGCCCGACAATGGCCGTGTCAAGCCCGACGCTTGCCTTGTCATGCCCGACGCTGGCCTTGTCATGCTCGATGATGGAATTTTCATGCCCGACGATGGCAGTGTCATGTCCGAGAGTTGCCTTGCCGAGAATTGCCCGACGCTGGCCTTGCCATGCCCGACGCTGGCCTTGCCATATCCGAGAGTTCCCTTGCCATGGCCTTGTCATGCCCGACGCTTGCCTTGTCATGCCCGACGATGGCCTTGCCATGCCCGACGATGGCCTTGTCATTTCCGACGATGGCCTTGCCATGCCCGATGATAGCCTTGTCATGCCCGACGATGGCCTTGTCATGGCCGACGATGGCCTTGTCGTGCCCGACGATGCCTTGTCATGCCCGATGATGGCATTGACATGCCCGACGATGGCAAGGTCATGTCCGAGAGTTGCCTTGTCATGCCGACGCTAGCCTTGTCATGCCCGATGATGGCCTCACCATGTCCGAGAGTTGCATTGTCATGGCCTTGTCATGCCCGACGAAGGCCTTGCCATGCCCGACGCTGTCCTTGTCATGTCCGAGAGTTTCCTTGTCTTGCCCGACGATGGCCTTGCCATGTCCGACGTTGTCCTTGTCATGACCGAGAGTTGCCTTGTCATGACCTTCTCATGCCCGACGATGGCCTCGCCATGTCCGAGAAGTGGCATTGTCATGGCCTTGTCATGCCCAACGATGGCCTTGTCATGCCCGACGATGGCCTTGCCATGCCCGACGCTGGCCTTGCCATATCCGAGAGTTCCCTTGCCATGGCCTTGTCATGCCCGACGCTTGCCTTGTCATGCCCGACGCTGGCCTTGCCATGCCCGACAATGGCCGTGTCAAGCCCGACGCTTGCCTTGTCATGCCCGACGCTGGCCTTGTCATGCTCGATGATGGAATTTTCATGCCTGACGATGGCAGTGTCATGTCCGAGAGTTGCCTTGCCACGGCCGACTATGGTCTTGCCATGTTCGAGAGTGGCCTTGTCATGGCCGACCATGGCCTTGTCATGACCTTTTCATGCCCGACGATGGCCTTACCGTGTCCGACGCTGGCCTTGTCATGCCCGACGATGGCCTTCTCATGCCCGACGATGACCTTGTCATGCCCGACGATGGCCTTGGCATGAGCGACGATGGCCTTGACATGCCCGATGATGGCCTTCTTATGCCCGACGATGGCCTTGTCATGCCCGACGATGGCATTGCCATGCCCGACGATGGCATCGTCATGTCCGAGAATTGCCTTGTCATGTCCTTGTCATGCCCTACGGTGGCCTAGTCATGCCCGACGATGGCCTCGCCATGTCCGATAGTGGCATTGTCATGGCCTTGTCATGCCCGACGAGGGCCTTGCCAAGCCCGACACTTTCCTTATCATG
The DNA here is from genome assembly GCA_033239125.1 of Fagopyrum homotropicum. Taxonomy (NCBI): domain Eukaryota; kingdom Viridiplantae; phylum Streptophyta; class Magnoliopsida; order Caryophyllales; family Polygonaceae; genus Fagopyrum; species Fagopyrum homotropicum. Next base: position 92,685,660 of record BSWB01000004.1, on the reverse strand, counting down.
TCCGAAAGTGGCCTTGCCATGGCCTTGTCATGCCCGATGTTGGCCTTGCCATGCCCAACAATGGCCTTGTCATTTCCGACAGTGGCATTGTCATGGCCTTGTCATTTCCGACGATGGCCTTGCCATGCCCGACGATAGCCTTGCCATGCCCGACGATGGCCTTGTCATGCCCGACGATGGCCTTGTCATGCCCGACAATGGCCTTGTCATGCCCGACCATGGCATTGACATGCCCGACGATGGCAAGGTCATGTCCGAGAGTTGCCTTGTCATGCCGACGCTAGCCTTGTCATACCCGATGATGGCCTCGCCATGTCCGAGAGTTGCATTGTCATGGCCTTGTCATGCCCGACGAAGGCCTTGCCATGCCCGACGCTGTCCTTGTCATGTCCGAGAGTTTCCTTGTCTTGCCCGACGATGGCCTTGCCATGCCCGATGTTGTCCTTGTCATGTCCGAGAGTTGGCTTGTCATGACCTTCTCATGCCCGACGATGGCCTCGCCATGTCCGAGAAGTGGCATTGTCATGGCCTTGTCATGCCCAACGATGGCCTTGTCATGCCCGACGATGGCCTTTCCATGCCCGACACTGGCCTTGCCATATCCGAGAGTTCCCTTGCCATGGCCTTGTCATGCCCGACGCTTGCCTTGTCATGCCCGACGCTGGCCTTGCCATGCCCGACAATGGCCGTGTCAAGCCCGACGCTTGCCTTGTCATGCCCGACGCTGGCCTTATCATGCTCGATGATGGAATTTTCATGCCGGACGATGGCAGTGTCATGTCCGAGAGTTGCCTTGCCACGGCCGACTATGGTCTTGCCATGTTCGAGAGTGGCCTTGTCATGGCCGACGAAGGTCTTGTCATGACCTTTTCATGCCCGACGATGGCCTTACCGTGTCCGACGCTAGCCTTGTCATGCCCGACGATGGCCTTCTCATGCCCGACGATGACCTTGTCATGCCCGACGATGGCCTTGGCATGAGCGACGATGGCCTTGACATGCCCGACGATGGCCTTCTTATGCCCGACGATGGCCTTGCCATGCCCGACGCTGTCCTTGTCATGTCCGAGAGTTTCCTTGTCTTGCCCGACGATGGCCTTGCCATGCCCGACGTTGTCCTTGTCATGTCCGAGAGTTGGCTTGTCATGACCTTCTCATGCCCGACGATGGCCTCGCCATGTCCGAGAAGTGGCATTGTCATGGCCTTGTCATGCCCAACGATGGCCTTGTCTTGCCCGACGATGGCCTTGCCATGCCCGACGCTGGCCTTGCCATATCCGAGAGTTGCCTTGGCATGGCCTTGTCATGCCCGACGCTTGCCTTGTCATGCCCAATGCTAGCCTTGCCATGCCCGACAATGGCCGTGTCAAGCCCGACGCTTGCCTTGTCATGCCCGACGCTGGCCTTGTCATGCTCGATGATGGAATTTTCATGCCCGACGATGGCAGTGTCATGTCCGAGAGTTGCCTTGCCGAGAATTGCCCGACGCTTGCCTTGCCATGCCCGACGCTGGCCTTGCCATATCCGAGAGTTCCCTTGCCATGGCCTTGTCATGCCCGACGCTTGCCTTGTCATGCCCGACGATGGCCTTGCCGAGAATTGCCCGACGTTGTCCTTGTCATGTCCGAGAGTTGGCTTGTCATGACCTTCTCATGCCCGACGATGGCCTCGCCATGTCCGAGAAGTGGCATTGTCATGGCCTTGTCATGCCCAACGATGGCCTTGTCATGCCCGACGATGGCCTTGCCATGCCCGACGCTGGCCTTGCCATATCAGAGAGTTGCCTTGGCATGGCCTTGTCATGCCCGACGCTTGCCTTGTCATGCCCAACGCTAGCCTTGCCATACCCGACAATGGCCGTGTCAAGCCCGACGCTTGCCTTGTCATGCCCGACGCTGGCCTTGTCATGCTCGATGATGGAATTTTCATGCCCGACGATGGCAGTGTCATGTCCGAGAGTTGCCTTGCCGAGAATTGTCCGACGCTGGCCTTGCCATGCCCGACGCTGGCCTTGCCATATCCGAGAGTTCCCTTGCCATGGCCTTGTCATGCCCGACGCTTGCCTTGTCATGCCCGACGATGGCCTTGCCATGCCCGACGCTTGCCTTGTCATTTCCGACGATGGCCTTGCCATGCCCGACGATAGCCTTGTCATGCCCGACGATGGCCTTGTCATGCCCGACGATGGCCTTGTCATGCCCGACGATGGCCTTGTCATGCCCGACCATGGCATTGACATGCCCGACGATGGCAAGGTCATGTCCGAGAGTTGCCTTGTCATGCCGACGCTAGCCTTGTCATGCCCGATGATGGCCTCGCCATGTCCGAGAGTTGCATTGTCATGGCCTTGTCATGCCCGACGAAGGCCTTGCCATGCCCGACGCTGTCCTTGTCATGTCCGAGAGTTTCCTTGTCTTGCCCGACGATGGCCTTGCCATGCCCGACGTTGTCCTTGTCATGTCCGAGAGTTGGCTTGTCATGACCTTCTCATGCCCGACGCTGGCCTTGTCATGCCTGACGATGGCCTTGCCATGCCCGACGCTGGCCTTGCCATGCCCGACGATGGCCTTGTCATGCCCGACGATGGCCTTGTAATGCCCGACGATGGCATGGTCATGTCCAAGAGTGGCATTGTCATGGCCTTGTCATGCCCAAAGATGGCCTTGCCATGTCCGAGAGTGACATTGTCACTGCCTTGTCATGCCCAACGATGGCCTTGTCATGCCCGACGATGGCCTTGCCATGCCCGACGCTAGCCTTGCCATGCCCGACGGAGCCTTGCCATATCCGAGACTTGCCTTGGCATGGCCTTGTCATGCCCGACGCTTGCCTTGTCATGCCCGACGCTGGCCTTGCCATGCCAGACAATGGCTTTGTCATGCCCGACGCTTGCCTTGTCATGCCCGACGCTGGCCTTGTCATGCTCGACGATGGAATTTTCATGCCCGACGATGGCAGTGTCATGTTCGAGAGTTGCCTTGCCATGGCCGACTATGGTCTTGCCCTGTCCGAGAGTGACCTTGTCATGCCCGACGATGGCCTTGTCATGACCTTGTCATGCCCGACGATGGCCTTACCGTGCCCGACGCTGGCCTTGCCATGCCCGACGATGGCCTTTTCATGCCCGACAATGACCTTGTCATGCCCGACGATGGCTTTGTCATTCCCGACGTTGTCCTTGTCATGTCCGAGAGTTGCCTTGTCATGACCTTATCATGCCCGAAGTTGGCCTTGTCATGTCATGGCCTTGTCATGCCCGACGAGGGCCTTGCCAAGCCCGACACATTCCTCGTCATGTCTAATAGTGGCCTTGTCATGAACTTGACATGCCCAACGATGGCCTAGCCATGTCCGAGAGTGGCATTGTCATGGCCTTGTCATGCCCAACGATGGCCTTGTTATGCCCGACGATGGCCTTGCCATGCCCGACGCTAGCCTTGCCATGCCCGACGGGAGCCTTGCCATATCCGAGACTTGCCTTGGCATGGCCTTGTCATGCCTGACGCTTGCCTTGTCATGCCCGACGCTGGCCTTGCCGTGCCAGACAATGGCCTTGTCATGCCCGACGCTTGCCTTGTCATGCCCGACGCTAGCCTTGTCATGCTCGACGATGGAATTTTCATGCCCGACGATGGCAGTGTCATGTCCGAGAGTTGCCTTGCCGTGGCCGACTATGGTCTTGCCCTGTCCGAGAGTGACCTTGTCATGCCCGACGATGGCCTTGTCATGACCTTGTCATGCCCGACGATGGCCTTACCGTGCCCGACGCTGGCCTTGCCATGCCCGACGACGGCCTTCTCATGCCCGACGATGACCTTGTCATACCCGACAATGGCCTTGCCATGCCCTACGCTGGCCTTGCCATGCCCGACGCTGGCCTTGTCATGCCTGACGATGGCCTTGCCATGCCCGACGCTGGCCTTGCCATGCCCGACGATTCCCTTGTCATGCCCGACGATGGCCATGTCATGCCCGACGATGGCCTTGTCATGCCCGACGATGGCCTTGGCATGCCCGACGATGGCCTTCCCACGCCCGACGCTGGCCTTGCCATGCCCGACGATGGGCCTTGTCATGCCCGACGATGGCCTTGTCATGCCCGACGATGGCCTTGTCATGCCCGACGATGGCCTTGTCATGCCCGACGATGGCATTGACACGCCCGAAGATTGCATGGTCATGTCCGAGAGTGGCATTGTCATTACCTTGTCATGCCCGACGATGGCCTCGCCATGTCCGAGAGTAGCATTGTCATCGTCGGGTATGACATTGTCATGGTCTTGTCATGACCTTGTCATGCCCGACGTTGGCCTTGTCAAGCTAGACGATTGCCTCGCCATGTCCGATAGTGGCATTTTCATGCCCGACGATGGCCTTGTCATACCCGACGATGGCCTTGCCATGCACGACGCTGGCCTTGCCATGCCCGACGCTGGCCTTGTCATGCCAGACGATGGCCTTGCCATGCCCGACGCTGGCCTTGCCATGCCCGACGATTCCCTTGTCATGCCCGACGATGGCCATGACATGCCCGACGATGGCCTTGTCATGCCCGACGATGGCCTTGCCATGCCCTACGATGGCCTTGTCATGCCCGGCGATGGCCTTGTCATGCCGGACGATGGCCTTGTCATGCCCGACGATGGCCTTGTCATGACCTTGTAATGCCCGACGATGGCCTAGCCATGTCCGAGAGTGGCACTGTCATGGCCTTGTCATGCCCGACGATGGACTCGTCATGCTTGACGCTGGTCTTGCCATGCCCGACGCTGGCCTTGCCATGCTCGATGATGGCCTTGCCATGCCCGATATTGTCCTTGTCATGTCCGAGTGTTGCCTTGTCTTGCCCGACGAAGGCCTTGTCATGCCCGACGTTGCCCTTTGCATGCCCGACGATGGCCTTGTCATGCCCGACGCTGGCCTTGTCATGCCCGACGCTGGCCTTGTCATGCCCGACGCTGGCCTTGTAATGCCCGACGATGGGCTTGTCATGCCCGACGCTGGCCTTTTCATGCCTGACGCTGGCCTTATCATGCCCGGCGTTGGCCTTGTCATGTCCGAGAGTGGCCTTGCCATGGCCTTGTCATGCCCGACGTTGGCCTTGTCATGCCCGACGATGGCCTTGCAATTTCCGACAGTGGCATTGTCATGACCTTGTCATGCCCGACGATGGACTTGCTATGCTTGACGCTGGCCTTGCCATGCCCGACGTTGGCCTTGCCATGCTCGATGAAGGCCTTGCCATGCCTGACGTTGTCCTTCTCATGTCCGAGAGTTGCCTTGTCATGACCGACCCTGGTCTTGCCATGCCCTACGCTGGCCTTGCCATGCTCGATGATGGCCTTGCCATGCCCGACGTTGTCCTTGTCATGTCCGAGTGTTGCCTTGTCTTGCCCGACGATGGCCTTGTCATGCCCGACGTTGCCCTTTGCATGCCCGACGATGGCCTTGTCATGCCCGACGCTGGCCTTGTCATGCCCGACGCTAGCCTTGTCATGCCCGACGATCGGCTTGTCATGCCCGACGCTGGCCTTTTCATGCTTGACGCTGGCCTTGTCATGCCCGGCGTTGGCCTTGTCATGTCCAAGAGTGGCCTTGCCATGGCCTTGTCATGCCCGACGTTGGCCTTGCCATGCCCAACGATGGCCTTGTCATTTCCGACAGTGGCATTGTCATGGCCTTGTCATGCCCGACGATGGACTTGCCATGCTTGACGCTGGCCTTGCCATGCCCGACGCTGGCCTTGCCATGCCCGACGCTGGCCTTGCCATGGCCGACGCTGGCCTTGCCATGCTCGATGATGGCCTTGCCATGCCTGACGTTGTCCTTGTCATGTACGAGAGTTGCCTTGTCATGACCGACGATGGCCTTGCCATGCCCGACGCGAGCCTTGCCATGCCCGATGCTGGCCTTGTTATGCCTTATGATGGTCTTGCCATGCCCGACGCTGGCCTTGCCATGCCCGACGCTGGCCTTGCCATGCCCGACGATGGCCTTGCCATGCCCGACGATGGCCTTGTCATTTCCGACGATGGCCTTGTCATGCTCGATGATGGATTTTTCATGCCTGACGATGGCAGTGTCATGTCCGAGAGTTGCCTTGCCACGGCCGACTATGGTCTTGCCATGTTCGAGAGTGGCCTTGTCATGGCGGACGATGGCCTTGTCATGACCTTTTCATGCCCGACGATGGCCTTACCGTGTCCGACGCTGGCCTTGTCATGCCCGACGATGGCCTTCTCATGCCCGACGATGACCTTGTCATGCACGACGATGGCCTTGGCATGAGCGACGATAGCCTTGACATGCCCGACGATGGCCTTCTTATGCCCGACGATGGCCTTGTCATGCCCGACGATGGCATTGCCATGCCCAACGATGGCATCGTCATGTCCGAGAATTGCCTTGTCATGTCCTTGTCATGCCCTACGGTGGCCTAGTCATGCCTGACGATGGCCTCGCCATGTCCGATAGTGGCATTGTCATGGCCTTGTCATGCCCAACGATGGCCTTGTCATGCCCGACGCTGGCCTTGCCATGGCCGACGCTGGCCTTGCCATATCCGAGAGTTCCCTTGCCATGGCCTTGTCATGCCCGACGCTTGCCTTGTCATGCCCGACGATGGCCTTGCCATGCCCGACGATGGCCTTGTCATTTCCGACGATGGCCTTGCCATGCCCGACGATAGCCTTGTCATGCCCGACGATGGCCTTGTCATGCCCGACGATGGCCTTGTCATGCCCGACGATGCCTTGTCATGCCCGACGATGGCATTGACATGCCCGACGATGGAAAGGTCATGTCCGAGAGTTGCCTTGTCATGCCGACGCTAGCCTTGTCATGCCCGATGATGGCCTCACCATGTCCGAGAGTTGCATTGTCATGGCCTTGTCATGCCCGACGAAGGCCTTGCCATGCCCGACGCTGTCCTTGTCATGTCCGAGAGTTTCCTTGTCTTGCCCGACGATGGCCTTGCCATGTCCGACGTTGTCCTTGTCATGACCGAGAGTTGCCTTGTCATGACCTTCTCATGCCCGACGATGGCCTCGCCATGTCCGAGAAGTGGCATTGTCATGGCCTTGTCATGCCCAACGATGGCCTTGTCATGCCCGACGATGGCCTTGCCATGCCCGACGCTGGCCTTGCCATATCCGAGAGTTCCCTTGCCATGGCCTTGTCATGCCCGACGCTTGCCTTGTCATGCCCGACGCTGGCCTTGCCATGCCCGACAATGGCCGTGTCAAGCCCGACGCTTGCCTTGTCATGCCCGACGCTGGCCTTGTCATGCTCGATGATGGAATTTTCATGCCTGACGATGGCAGTGTCATGTCCGAGAGTTGCCTTGCCACGGCCGACTATGGTCTTGCCATGTTCGAGAGTGGCCTTGTCATGGCCGACGATGGCCTTGTCATGACCTTTTCATGCCCGACGATGGCCTTACCGTGTCCGACGCTGGCCTTGTCATGCCCGACGATGGCCTTCTCATGCCCGACGATGACCTTGTCATGCCCGACGATGGGCTTGGCATGAGCGACGATGGCCTTGACATGCCCGATGATGGCCTTCTTATGCCCGACGATGGCCTTGTCATGCCCGACGATGGCATTGCCATGCCCGACGATGGCATCGTCATGTCCGAGAATTGCCTTGTCATGTCCTTGTCATGCCCTACGGTGGCCTAGTCATGCCCGACGATGGCCTCGCCATGTCCGATAGTGGCATTGTCATGGCCTTGTCATGCCCGACGAGGGCCTTGCCAAGCCCGACACTTTCCTTATCATGTCCGAAAGTGGCCTTGCCATGGCCTTGTCATGCCCGATGTTGGCCTTGCCATGCCCAACAATGGCCTTGTCATTTCCGACAGTGGCATTGTCATGGCCTTGTCATTTCCGACGATGGCCTTGCCATGCCCGACGATAGCCTTGCCATGCCCGACGATGGCCTTGTCATGCCCGACGATGGCCTTGTCATGCCCGACGATGGCCTTGTCATGCCCGACAATGGCCTTGTCATGCCCGACCATGGCATTGACATGCCCGACGATGGCAAGGTCATGTCCGAGAGTTGCCTTGTCATGCCGACGCTAGCCTTGTCATACCCGATGATGGCCTCGCCATGTCCGAGAGTTGCATTGTCATGGCCTTGTCATGCCCGACGAAGGCCTTGCCATGCCCGACGCTGTCCTTGTCATGTCCGAGAGTTTCCTTGTCTTGCCCGACGATGGCCTTGCCATGCCCGACGTTGTCCTTGTCATGTCCGAGAGTTGGCTTGTCATGACCTTCTCATGCCCGACGATGGCCTCGCCATGTCCGAGAAGTGGCATTGTCATGGCCTTGTCATGCCCAACGATGGCCTTGTCATGCCCGACGATGGCCTTGCCATGCCCGACGCTGGCCTTGCCATATCCGAGAGTTCCCTTGCCATGGCCTTGTCATGCCCGACGCTTGCCTTGTCATGCCCGACGCTGGCCTTGCCATGCCCGACAATGGCCGTGTCAAGCCCGACGCTTGCCTTGTCATGCCCGACGCTGGCCTTATCATGCTCGATGATGGAATTTTCATGCCTGACGATGGCAGTGTCATGTCCGAGAGTTGCCTTGCCACGGCCGACTATGGTCTTGCCATGTTCGAGAGTGGCCTTGTCATGGCCGACGAAGGTCTTGTCATGACCTTTTCATGCCCGACGATGGCCTTACCGTGTCCGACGCTAGCCTTGTCATGCCCGACGATGGCCTTCTCATGCCCGACGATGACCTTGTCATGCCCGACGATGGCCTTGGCATGAGCGACGATGGCCTTGACATGCCCGACGATGGCCTTCTTATGCCCGACGATGGCCTTGCCATGCCCGACGCTGTCCTTGTCATGTCCGAGAGTTTCCTTGTCTTGCCCGACGATGGCCTTGCCATGCCCGACGTTGTCCTTGTCATGTCCGAGAGTTGGCTTGTCATGACCTTCTCATGCCCGACGATGGCCTCGCCATGTCCGAGAAGTGGCATTGTCATGGCCTTGTCATGCCCAACGATGGCCTTGTCATGCCCGACGATGGCCTTGCCATGCCCGACGCTGGCCTTGCCATATCCGAGAGTTGCCTTGGCATGGCCTTGTCATGCCCGACGCTTGCCTTGTCATGCCCAATGCTAGCCTTGCCATGCCCGACAATGGCCGTGTCAAGCCCGACGCTTGCCTTGTCATGCCCGACGCTGGCCTTGTCATGCTCGATGATGGAATTTTCATGCCCGACGATGGCAGTGTCATGTCCGAGAGTTGCCTTGCCGAGAATTGCCCGACGCTTGCCTTGCCATGCCAGACGCTGGCCTTGCCATATCCGAGAGTTCCCTTGCCATGGCCTTGTCATGCCCGACGCTTGCCTTGTCATGCCCGACGATGGCCTTGCCGAGAATTGCCCGACGTTGTCCTTGTCATGTCCGAGAGTTGGCTTGTCATGACCTTCTCATGCCCGACGATGGCCTCGCCATGTCCGAGAAGTGGCATTGTCATGGCCTTGTCATGCCCAACGATGGCCTTGTCATGCCCGACGATGGCCTTGCCATGCCCGACGCTGGCCTTGCCATATCAGAGAGTTGCCTTGGCATGGCCTTGTCATGCCCGACGCTTGCCTTGTCATGCCCAACGCTAGCCTTGCCATACCCGACAATGGCCGTGTCAAGCCCGACGCTTGCCTTGTCATGCCCGACGCTGGCCTTGTCATGCTCGATGATGGAATTTTCATGCCCGACGATGGCAGTGTCATGTCCGAGAGTTGCCTTGCCGAGAATTGTCCGACGCTGGCCTTGCCATGCCCGACGCTGGCCTTGCCATATCCGAGAGTTCCCTTGCCATGGCCTTGTCATGCCCGACGCTTGCCTTGTCATGCCCGACGATGGCCTTGCCATGCCCGACGCTTGCCTTGTCATTTCCGACGATGGCCTTGCCATGCCCGACGATAGCCTTGTCATGCCCGACGATGGCCTTGTCATGCCCGACGATGGCCTTGTCATGCCCGACGATGGCCTTGTCATGCCCGACCATGGCATTGACATGCCCGACGATGGCAAGGTCATGTCCGAGAGTTGCCTTGTCATGCCGACGCTAGCCTTGTCATGCCCGATGATGGCCTCGCCATGTCCGAGAGTTGCATTGTCATGGCCTTGTCATGCCCGACGAAGGCCTTGCCATGCCCGACGCTGTCCTTGTCATGTCCGAGAGTTTCCTTGTCTTGCCCGACGATGGCCTTGCCATGCCCGACGTTGTCCTTGTCATGTCCGAGAGTTGGCTTGTCATGACCTTCTCATGCCCGACGATGGCCTCGCCATGTCCGAGAAGTGGCATTGTCATGGCCTTGTCATGCCCAACGATGGCCTTGTCATGCCCGACGATGGCCTTGCCATGCTCGACGCTGGCCTTGCCATATCTGAGAGTTGCCTTGGCATGGCCTTGTCATGCCCGACGCTTGCCTTGTCATGCCCAACGCTAGCCTTGCCATGCCCGACAATGGCCGTGTCAAGCCCGACGCTTGCCTTGTCATGCCCGACGCTGGCCTTGTCATGCTCGATATTGGAATTTTCATGCCCGACGATGGCAGTGTCATGTCCGAGAGTTGCCTTGCCACGGCCGACTATGGTCTTGCCATGTTCGAGAGTGGCCTTGTCATGCCCGACGATGGCCATGTCATGACCTTTTCATGCCCGACGATGGCCTTACCGTGTCCGACGCTGGCCTTGTCATGCCCGACGATGGCCTTCTCATGCCCGACGATGACCTTGTCATGCCCGACAATGGCCTTGGCATGCGCGACGATGGCCTTGACATGCCCGACGATGGCCCTCTTATGTCCGACGATGGCCTTGTCATGCCCGACGATGGCATTGCCATGCCCGACGATGGCATCGTCATGTCCGAGAATTGCCTTGTCATGTCCTTGTCATGCCCTACGGTGGCCTAGTCATGCCCGACGATGGCCTCGCCATTTCCGATAGTGGCATTGTCATGGCCTTGTCATGCCCGACGAGGGCCTTGCCAAGCCCGACACTTTCCTTGTCATGTCCGAAAGTGGCCTTGCCATGGCCTTGTCATGCCCGACGTTGGCCTTGCCATGCCCAACAATGGCCTTGTCATTTCCGACAGTGGCATTGTCATGGCCTTGTCATTTCCGACGATGGTCTTGCCATGCCCGACGATAGCCTTGTCATGCCCGACGACGGCCTTGTCATGACCGACGATGGCCTTGTCATGCCCGACGATGCCTTGTCATGCCCGACGATGGCATTGACATGCCCGACGATGGCAAGGTCATGTCCGAGAGTTGCCTTGTCATGCCGACGCTAGCCTTGTCATGCCCGATGATGGCCTCGCCATGTCCGAGAGTTGCATTGTCATGGCCTTGTCATGCCCGACGAAGGCCTTGCCATGCCCGACGCTGTCCTTGTCATGTCCGAGAGTTTCCTTGTCTTGCCCGACAATGGCCTTGCCATGTCCGACGTTGTCCTTGTCATGTCCGAGAGTTGCCTTGTCATGACCTTCTCATGCCCGACGATGGCCTCGCCATGTCCGAGAAGTGGCATTGTCATGGCCTTGTCATGCCCAACGATAGCCTTGTCATGCCCGACGATGGCCTTGCCATGCCCGACGCTGGCCTTGCCATATCCGAGAGTTCCCTTGCCATGGCCTTGTCATGCCCGACGCTTGCCTTGTCATGCCCGACGCTTGCCTTGCCATGCCCGACAATGGCCGTGTCAAGCCCGACGCTTGCCTTGTCATGCCCGACGCTGGCCTTGTCATGCTCGATGATGGAATTTTCATGCCTGACGATGGCAGTGTCATATCCGAGAGTTGCCTTGCCACGGCCGACTATGGTCTTGCCATGTTCGAGAGTGGCCTTGTCATGGCCGACGATGGCCTTGTCATGACCTTTTCATGCCCGACGATGGCCTTACCGTGTCCGACGCTGGCCTTGTCATGCCCGATGATGGCCTTCTCATGCCCGACGATGACCTTGACATGCCCGACGATGGCCTTGGCATGAGCGACGATGGCCTTGACATGCCCGACGATGGCCTTCTTATGCCCGACGATGGCCTTGTCATGCCCGACGATGGCATTGCCATGCCCGACGATGGCATCGTCATGTCCGAGAATTGCCTTGTCATGTCCTTGTCATGCCCTACGGTGGCCTAGTCATGCCCGACGATGGCCTCGCCATGTCCGATAGTGGCATTGTCATGGCCTTGTCATGCCCGACGAGGGCCTTGCCAAGCCCGACACTTTCCTTGTCATGTCCGAAAGTGGCCTTGCCATGGCCTTGTCATGCCCGATGTTGGCCTTGCCATGCCCAACAATGGCCTTGTCATTTCCGACAGTGGCATTGTCATGGCCTTGTCATTTCCGACGATGGTCTTGCCATGCCCGACGATAGCCTTGTCATGCCCGACGACGGCCTTGTCATGACCGACGATGGCCTTGTCATGCCCGACGATGCCTTGTCATGCCCGACGATGGCATTGACATGCCCGACGATGGCAAGGTCATGTCCGAGAGTTGCCTTGTCATGCCGACGCTAGCCTTGTCATGCCCGATGATGGCCTCGCCATGTCCGAGAGTTGCATTGTCATGGCCTTGTCATGCCCGACGAAGGCCCCGACGTTGTCCTTGTCATGTCCGAGAGTTTCCTTGTCTTGCCCGACGATGGCCTTGCCATGTCCGAGAAGTGGCATTGTCATGGCCTTGTCATGCCCAACGATGGCCTTGTCATGCCCGACGATGGCCTTGCCATGCCCGACGCTGGCCTTGCCATATCCGAGAGTTCCCTTGCCATGGCCTTGTCATGCCCGACGCTTGCCTTGTCATGCCCGACGCTGGCCTTGCCATGCCCGACAATGGCCGTGTCAAGCCCGACGCTTGCCTTGTCATGCTCGATGATGGAATTTTCATGCCTGACGATGGCAGTGTCATGTCCGAGAGTTGCCTTGCCACGGCCGACTATGGTCTTGCCATGTTCGAGAGTGGCCTTGTCATGGCCGACGAAGGCCTTGTCATGACGTTTTCATGCCCGACGATGGCCTTACCGTGTCCGACGCTCGCCTTGTCATGCCCGACGATGGCCTTCTCATGCCCGACGATGACCTTGTCATGCCCGACGATGGCCTTGGCATGAGCGACGATGGCCTTGACATGCCCGATGATGGCCTTCTTATGCCCGACGATGGCCTTGTCATGCCCGACGATGGCATTGCCATGCCCGACGATGGCATCGTCATGTCCGAGAATTGCCTTGTCATGTCCTTGTCATGCCCTACGGTGGCCTAGTCATGCCCGACGATGGCCTCGCCATGTCCGATAGTGGCATTGTCATGGCCTTGTCATGCCCGACGAGGGCCTTGCCAAGCCCGACACTTTCCTTATCATGTCCGAAAGTGGCCTTGCCATGGCCTTGTCATGCCCGATGTTGGCCTTGCCATGCCCAACAATGGCCTTGTCATTTCCGACAGTGGCATTGTCATGGCCTTGTCATTTCCGACGATGGCCTTGCCATGCCCGACGATAGCCTTGCCATGCCCGACGATGGCCTTGTCATGCCCGACGATGGCCTTGTCATGCCCGACAATGGCCTTGTCATGCCCGACCATGGCATTGACATGCCCGACGATGGCAAGGTCATGTCCGAGAGTTGCCTTGTCATGCCGACGCTAGCCTTGTCATACCCGATGATGGCCTCGCCATGTCCGAGAGTTGCATTGTCATGGCCTTGTCATGCCCGACGAAGGCCTTGCCATGCCCGACGCTGTCCTTGTCATGTCCGAGAGTTTCCTTGTCTTGCCCGACGATGGCCTTGCCATGCCCGACGTTGTCCTTGTCATGTCCGAGAGTTGGCTTGTCATGACCTTCTCATGCCCGACGATGGCCTCGCCATGTCCGAGAAGTGGCATTGTCATGGCCTTGTCATGCCCAACGATGGCCTTGTCATGCCCGACGATGGCCTTGCCATGCCCGACGCTGGCCTTGCCATATCCGAGAGTTCCCTTGCCATGGCCTTGTCATGCCCGACGCTTGCCTTGTCATGCCCGACGCTGGCCTTGCCATGCCCGACAATGGCCGTGTCAAGCCCGACGCTTGCCTTGTCATGCCCGACGCTGGCCTTATCATGCTCGATGATGGAATTTTCATGCCTGACGATGGCAGTGTCATGTCCGAGAGTTGCCTTGCCACGGCCGACTATGGTCTTGCCATGATCGAGAGTGGCCTTGTCATGGCCGACGAAGGTCTTGTCATGACCTTTGCATGCCCGACGATGGCCTTACCGTGTCCGACGCTAGCCTTGTCATGCCCGACGATGGCCTTCTCATGCCCGACGATGACCTTGTCATGCCCGACGATGGCCTTGGCATGAGCGACGATGGCCTTGACATGCCCGACGATGGCCTTCTTATGCCCGACGATGGCCTTGCCATGCCCGACGCTGTCCTTGTCATGTCCGAGAGTTTCCTTGTCTTGCCCGACGATGGCCTTGCCATGCCCGACGTTGTCCTTGTCATGTCCGAGAGTTGGCTTGTCATGACCTTCTCATGCCCGACGATGGCCTCGCCATGTCCGAGAAGTGGCATTGTCATGGCCTTGTCATGCCCAACGATGGCCTTGTCATGCCCGACGATGGCCTTGCCATGGCCGACGCTGGCCTTGCCATATCCGAGAGTTGCCTTGGCATGGCCTTGTCATGCCCGACGCTTGCCTTGTCATGCCCAATGCTAGCCTTGCCATGCCCGACAATGGCCGTGTCAAGCCCGACGCTTGCCTTGTCATGCCCGACGCTGGCCTTTTCATGCTCGATGATGGAATTTTCATGCCCGACGATGGCAGTGTCATGTCCGAGAGTTGCCTTGCCGAGAATTGCCCGACGCTTGCCTTGCCATGCCCGACGCTGGCCTTGCCATATCCGAGAGTTCCCTTGCCATGGCCTTGTCATGCCCGACGCTTGCCTTGTCATGCCCGACGATGGCCTTGCCGAGAATTGCCCGACGTTGTCCTTGTCATGTCCGAGAGTTGGCTTGTCATGACCTTCTCATGCCCGACGATGGCCTCGCCATGTCCGAGAAGTGGCATTGTCATGGCCTTGTCATGCCCAACGATGGCCTTGTCATGCCCGACGATGGCCTTGCCATGCCCGACGCTGGCCTTGCCATATCAGAGAGTTGCCTTGGCATGGCCTTGTCATGCCCGACGCTTGCCTTGTCATGCCCAACGCTAGCCTTGCCATACCCGACAATGGCCGTGTCAAGCCCGACGCTTGCCTTGTCATGCCCGACGCTGGCCTTGTCATGCTCGATGATGGAATTTTCATGCCCGACGATGGCAGTGTCATGTCCGAGAGTTGCCTTGCCGAGAATTGTCCGACGCTGGCCTTGCCATGCCCGACGCTGACCTTGCCATATCCGAGAGTTCCCTTGCCATGGCCTTGTCATGCCCGACGCTTGCCTTGTCATGCCCGACGATGGCCTTGCCATGCCCGACGCTTGCCTTGTCATTTCCGACGATGGCCTTGCCATGCCCGACGATAGCCTTGTCATGCCCGACGATGGCCTTGTCATGCCCGACGATGGCCTTGTCATGCCCGACGATGGCCTTGTCATGCCCGACCATGGCATTGACATGCCCGACGATGGCAAGGTCATGTCCGAGAGTTGCCTTGTCATGCCGACGCTAGCCTTGTCATGCCCGATGATGGCCTCGCCATGTCCGAGAGTTGCATTGTCATGGCCTTGTCATGCCCGACGAAGGCCTTGCCATGCCCGACGCTGTCCTTGTCATGTCCGAGAGTTTCCTTGTCTTGCCCGACGATGGCCTTGCCATGCCCGACGTTGTCCTTGTCCTGTCCGAGAGTTGGCTTGTCATGACCTTCTCATGCCCGACGATGGCCTCGCCATGTCCGAGAAGTGGCATTGTCATGGCCTTGTCATGCCCAACGATGGCCTTGTCATGCCCGACGATGGCCTTGCCATGCCCGACGCTGGCCTTGCCATATCTGAGAGTTGCCTTGGCATGGCCTTGTCATGCCCGACGCTTGCCTTGTCATGCCCAACGCTAGCCTTGCCATGCCCGACAATGGCCGTGTCAAGCCCGACGCTTGCCTTGTCATGCCTGACGCTGGCCTTGTCATGCTCGATGATGGAATTTTCATGCCCGACGATGGCAGTGTCATGTCCGAGAGTTGCCTTGCCACGGCCGACTATGGTCTTGCCATGTTCGAGAGTGGCCTTGTCATGCCCGACGATGGCCATGTCATGACCTTTTCATGCCCGACGATGGCCTTACCGTGTCCGACGCTGGCCTTGTCATGCCCGACGATGGCCTTCTCATGCCCGACGATGACCTTGTCATGCCCGACAATGGCCTTGGCATGCACGACGATGGCCTTGACATGCCCGACGATGGCCCTCTTATGTCCGACGATGGCCTTGTCATGCCCGACGATGGCATTGCCATGCCCGACGATGGCATCGTCATGTCCGAGAATTGCCTTGTCATGTCCTTGTCATGCCCTACGGTGGCCTAGTCATGCCCGACGATGGCCTCGCCATTTCCGATAGTGGCATTGTCATGGCCTTGTCATGCCCGACGAGGGCCTTGCCAAGCCCGACACTTTCCTTGTCATGTCCGAAAGTGGCCTTGCCATGGCCTTGTCATGCCCGACGTTGGCCTTGCCATGCCCAACAATGGCCTTGTCATTTCCGACAGTGGCATTGTCATGGCCTTGTCATTTCCGACGATGGTCTTGCCATGCCCGACGATAGCCTTGTCATGCCCGACGACGGCCTTGTCATGACCGACGATGGCCTTGTCATGCCCGACGATGCCTTGTCATGCCCGACGATGGCATTGACATGCCCGACGATGGCAAGGTCATGTCCGAGAGTTGCCTTGTCATGCCGACGCTAGCCTTGTCATGCCCGATGATGGCCTCGCCATGTCCGAGAGTTGCATTGTCATGGCCTTGTCATGCCCGACGAAGGCCTTGCCATGCCCGACGCTGTCCTTGTCATGTCCGAGAGTTTCCTTGTCTTGCCCGACAATGGCCTTGCCATGTCCGACGTTGTCCTTGTCATGTCCGAGAGTTGCCTTGTCATGACCTTCTCATGCCCGACGATGGCCTCGCCATGTCCGAGAAGTGGCATTGTCATGGCCTTGTCATGCCCAACGATAGCCTTGTCATGCCCGACGATGGCCTTGCCATGCCCGACGCTGGCCTTGCCATATCCGAGAGTTCCCTTGCCATGGCCTTGTCATGCCCGACGCTTGCCTTGTCATGCCCGACGCTTGCCTTGCCATGCCCGACAATGGCCGTGTCAAGCCCGACGCTTGCCTTGTCATGCCCGACGCTGGCCTTGTCATGCTCGATGATGGAATTTTCATGCCTGACGATGGCAGTGTCATATCCGAGAGTTGCCTTGCCACGGCCGACTATGGTCTTGCCATGTTCGAGAGTGGCCTTGTCATGGCCGACGATGGCCATGTCATGACCTTTTCATGCCCGACGATGGCCTTACCGTGTCCGACGCTGGCCTTGTCATGCCCGACGATGGCCTTCTCATGCCCGACGATGACCTTGTCATGCCCGACAATGGCCTTGGCATGCACGACGATGGCCTTGACATGCCCGACGATGGCCCTCTTATGTCCGACGATGGCCTTGTCATGCCCGACGATGGCATTGCCATGCCCGACGATGGCATCGTCATGTCCGAGAATTGCCTTGTCATGTCCTTGTCATGCCCTACGGTGGCCTAGTCATGCCCGACGATGGCCTCGCCATTTCCGATAGTGGCATTGTCATGGCCTTGTCATGCCCGACGAGGGCCTTGCCAAGCCCGACACTTTCCTTGTCATGTCCGAAAGTGGCCTTGCCATGGCCTTGTCATGCCCGACGTTGGCCTTGCCATGCCCAACAATGGCCTTGTCATTTCCGACAGTGGCATTGTCATGGCCTTGTCATTTCCGACGATGGTCTTGCCATGCCCGACGATAGCCTTGTCATGCCCGACGACGGCCTTGTCATGACCGACGATGGCCTTGTCATGCCCGACGATGCCTTGTCATGCCCGACGATGGCATTGACATGCCCGACGATGGCAAGGTCATGTCCGAGAGTTGCCTTGTCATGCCGACGCTAGCCTTGTCATGCCCGATGATGGCCTCGCCATGTCCGAGAGTTGCATTGTCATGGCCTTGTCATGCCCGACGAAGGCCTTGCCATGCCCGACGCTGTCCTTGTCATGTCCGAGAGTTTCCTTGTCTTGCCCGACAATGGCCTTGCCATGTCCGACGTTGTCCTTGTCATGTCCGAGAGTTGCCTTGTCATGACCTTCTCATGCCCGACGATGGCCTCGCCATGTCCGAGAAGTGGCATTGTCATGGCCTTGTCATGCCCAACGATAGCCTTGTCATGCCCGACGATGGCCTTGCCATGCCCGACGCTGGCCTTGCCATATCCGAGAGTTCCCTTGCCATGGCCTTGTCATGCCCGACGCTTGCCTTGTCATGCCCGACGCTTGCCTTGCCATGCCCGACAATGGCCGTGTCAAGCCCGACGCTTGCCTTGTCATGCCCGACGCTGGCCTTGTCATGCTCGATGATGGAATTTTCATGCCTGACGATGGCAGTGTCATATCCGAGAGTTGCCTTGCCACGGCCGACTATGGTCTTGCCATGTTCGAGAGTGGCCTTGTCATGGCCGACGATGGCCTTGTCATGACCTTTTCATGCCCGACGATGGCCTTACCGTGTCCGACGCTGGCCTTGTCATGCCCGATGATGGCCTTCTCATGCCCGACGATGACCTTGACATGCCCGACGATGGCCTTGGCATGAGCGACGATGGCCTTGACATGCCCGACGATGGCCTTCTTATGCCCGACGATGGCCTTGTCATGCCCGACGATGGCATTGCCATGCCCGACGATGGCATCGTCATGTCCGAGAATTGCCTTGTCATGTCCTTGTCATGCCCTACGGTGGCCTAGTCATGCCCGACGATGGCCTCGCCATGTCCGATAGTGGCATTGTCATGGCCTTGTCATGCCCGACGAGGGCCTTGCCAAGCCCGACACTTTCCTTGTCATGTCCGAAAGTGGCCTTGCCATGGCCTTGTCATGCCCGATGTTGGCCTTGCCATGCCCAACAATGGCCTTGTCATTTCCGACAGTGGCATTGTCATGGCCTTGTCATTTCCGACGATGGTCTTGCCATGCCCGACGATAGCCTTGTCATGCCCGACGACGGCCTTGTCATGACCGACGATGGCCTTGTCATGCCCGACGATGCCTTGTCATGCCCGACGATGGCATTGACATGCCCGACGATGGCAAGGTCATGTCCGAGAGTTGCCTTGTCATGCCGACGCTAGCCTTGTCATGCCCGATGATGGCCTCGCCATGTCCGAGAGTTGCATTGTCATGGCCTTGTCATGCCCGACGAAGGCCCCGACGTTGTCCTTGTCATGTCCGAGAGTTTCCTTGTCTTGCCCGACGATGGCCTTGCCATGTCCGAGAAGTGGCATTGTCATGGCCTTGTCATGCCCAACGATGGCCTTGTCATGCCCGACGATGGCCTTGCCATGCCCGACGCTGGCCTTGCCATATCCGAGAGTTCCCTTGCCATGGCCTTGTCATGCCCGACGCTTGCCTTGTCATGCCCGACGCTGGCCTTGCCATGCCCGACAATGGCCGTGTCAAGCCCGACGCTTGCCTTGTCATGCCCGACGCTGGCCTTGTCATGCTCGATAATGGAATTTTCATGCCTGACGATGGCAGTGTCATGTCCGAGAGTTGCCTTGCCACGGCCGACTATGGTCTTGCCATGTTCGAGAGTGGCCTTGTCATGGCCGACGAAGGCCTTGTCATGACGTTTTCATGCCCGACGATGGCCTTACCGTGTCCGACGCTCGCCTTGTCATGCCCGACGATGGCCTTCTCATGCCCGACGATGACCTTGTCATGCCCGACGATGGCCTTGGCATGAGCGACGATGGCCTTGACATGCCCGACGATGGCCTTCTTATGCCCGACGATGGCCTTGTCATGCCCGACGATGGCATTGCCATGCCCGACGATGGCATCGTCATGTCCGAGAATTGCCTTGTCATGTCCTTGTCATGCCCTACGGTGGCCTAGTCATGCCCGACGATGGCCTCGCCATGTCCGATAGTGGCATTGTCATGGCCTTGTCATGCCCGACGAGGGCCTTGCCAAGCCCGACACTTTCCTTGTCATGTCCGAAAGTGGCCTTGCCATGGCCTTGTCATGCCCGACGTTGGCCCTGCCATGCCCAACAATGGCCTTGTCATTTCTGACAGTGGCATTGTCATGGCCTTGTCATTTCCGACGATGGTCTTGCCATGCCCGACGATAGCCTTGTCATGCCCGACGACGGCCTTGTTATGACCGACGATGGCCTTGTCATGCCCGACGATGCCTTGTCATGCCCGACGATGGCATTGACATGCCCGACGATGGCAAGGTCATGTCCGAGAGTTGCCTTGTCATGCCGACGCTAGCCTTGTCATGCCCGATGATGGCCTCGCCATGTCCGAGAGTTGCATTGTCATGGCCTTGTCATGCCCGACGAAGGCCTTGCCATGCCCGACACTGTCCCTGTCATGTCCGAGAGTTTCCTTGTCTTGCCCGACGATGGCCTTGCCATGTCTGACGTTGTCCTTGTCATGTCCGAGAGTTGCCTTGTCATGACCTTCTCATGCCCGACGATGGCCTCGCCATGTCCGAGAAGTGGCATTGTCATGGCCTTGTCATGCCCAACGATGGCCTTGTCATGCCCGACGATGGCCTTGCCATGCCCGACGCTGGCCTTGCCATATCCGAGAGTTCCCTTGCCATGGCCTTGTCATGCCCGACGCTTGCCTTGTCATGCCCGACGCTGGCCTTGCCATGCCCGACAATGGGCGTGTCAAGCCCGACGCTTGCCTTGTCATGCCCGATGCTGGCCTTGTCATGCTCGATGATGGAATTTTCATGCCTGACGATGGCAGTGTCATGTCCGAGAGTTGCCTTACCACGGCCGACTATGGTCTTGCCATGTTCGAGAGTGGCCTTGTCATGGCCGACGATGGCCTTGTCATGACCTTTTCATGCCCGACGATGGCCTTACCGTGTCCGACGCTGGTCTTGTCATGCCCGACGATGGCCTTCTCATGCCCGACGATGACCTTGTCATGCCCGACGATGGCCTTGGCATGAGCGACGATGGCCTTGACATGCCCGACAATGGCCTTCTTATGCCCGACGATGGCCTTGTCATGCCCGACGATGGCATTGCCATGCCCGACGATGGCATCGTCATGTCCTTGTCATGCCCTACGGTGGCCTTGTCATGCCCGACGATGGCCTCGCCATGTCCGATAGTGGCATTGTCATGGCCTTGTCAGGCCCGACGAGGGCCTTGCCAAGCTCGACACTTTCCTTGTCATGTCCGAAAGTGGCCTTGCCATGGCCTTGTCATGCCCGACGTTGGCCTTACCATGCCCAACAATTGCCTTGTCATTTCCGACAGTGGCATTGTCATGGCCTTGTCATGCCCGACGATGGACTTGCCATGCTTGACGCTGGCCTTGCCATGCCCGACGCTAGCCTTGCCATGCCCGACGCTGGCCTTGCCATGCCCGATGCTGGCCTTGCCATGCCTGACGTTGTCCTTGTCATGTCCGAGAGTTGCCTTGTCATGACCGACGCTGGCCTTGTCAAGCCAGACGATTGCCTCGCCATGTCCGATAGTGGCATTTTCATGCCCGACGATGGACTTGTCATACCCGACGATGGCCTTGCCATGCCCGACACGGGCCTTGCCATGCCCGATACTGGCCTTGTCATGCTTGATGATGGTCTTGCCATGCCCGACGCTGGCCTTGCCATGCCCGACGATTCCGTTTTCATGCCCGACGATGGCCATGTCATGCTTGACGATGGCCTTGTCATGCCCGACGATGGCCTTGGCATGCCCGACGATGGCCTTGCCATGCCCGACGATGGCCTTGTCATTTCCGACGATGGCCTTGCCATGTCCGACGATAGCCTTGTCATGCCCGACGATGGCCTTGTCATGCCCGACGATGGCCTTGTCATGCCCGACGATGCCTTGTCAAGCCCGACGATGGCATTGACATGCCCGACGATGGCAAGGTCATGTCCGAGAGTTGCCTTGTCATGCTGACGCTAGCCTTGTCATGCCCGATGATGGCCTCGCCATGTCCGAGGGTTGCATTGTCATGGCCTTGTCATGCCCGACGAAGGCCTTGCCATGCCCGACGTTGTCCTTGTCATGTCCGAGAGTTTCCTTGTCTTGCCCGACGATGGCCTTGCCATGCCCGACGTTGTCCTTCTCATGTCCGAGAGTTGGCTTGTCATGACCTTCTCATGCCCGACGATGGCCTCGCCATGTCCGAGAAGTGGCATTGTCATGGCCTTGTCATGCCCAACGATGGCCTTGTCATGCCCGACGATGGCCTTGCCATGCCCGACGCTGGCCTTGCCATATCCAAGAGTTGCCTTGGCATGGCCTTGTCATGCCCGACGCTTGCCTTGTCATGCCCGACGCTGGCCTTGTCATGCTCGATGATGGAATTTTCATGCCCGACGATGGCAGTGTCCTGTCCGAGAGTTGCCTTGCCACGGCCGACTATGGTCTTCCCATGTTCGAGAGTGGCCTTGTCATGCCCGACGATGGCCTTGTCATGACCTTTTCATGCCCGACGATGGCCTTACCGTGTCCGACGCTGGCCTTGTCATGCCCGACGATGGCCTTCTCATGCCCGACGATGACCTTGTCATGCCCGACGATGGCCTTGGCATGCGCGACGATGGCCTTGACATGCCCGACGATGGCATTCTTATGCCCGACGATGGCCTTGTCATGCCCGACGATGGCATTGCCATGCCCGACGATGGCATCATCATGTCCGAGAATTGCCTTGTCATGTCCTTGTCATGCCCTACGGTGGCCTTGTCATGCCCGACGATGGCCTCGCCATGTCCGATAGTGGCATTGTCATGGCCTTGTCATGCCCGACGAGGGCCTTGCCAAGCCCGACACTTTCCTTGTCATATCCGAAAGTGGCCTTGCCATGGCCTTGTCATGTCCGACGTTGGCCTTGCCATGCCCAACAATGGCCTTGTCATTTCCGACAGTGGCATTGTCATGGCCTTGTCATTTCCGACGATGGTCTTGCCATGCCCGACGATAGCCTTGTCATGCCCGACGATGGCCTTGTCATGCCCGACGATGGTCTTGCCATGCCCGACGATCGCCTTGTCATGCCCGACGATGGCCTTGTCATGCCCGAAGATGGACTTGCCATGCTTGACGCTGGTCTTGCCATGCCCGACGCTGGCCTTGCCATGCTCGATGATGACCTTGCCATGCCTGACGTTGTCCTTGTCATGTCCGAGAGTTGCCTTGTCATGACCGACGGTGGCCTTGCCATGCCCGACGATTGCCTCGTCATGTCCGATAGTGGCATTTTCATGCCCGACGATGGCCTTGTCATACCCGACGATGGCCTTGCCATGCCCGAAGCGGGCCTTGCCATGCCCGATACTGGCCTGGCCATGCCCGAAGTGGCATTGTCATGGCCTTGTCATGCCCGACGAGGGCCTTGCCAAGCCCGACACTTTCCTTGTCATGTCCGAAATTGGCCTTGTCATGACCTTGTCATGCTCGACGATGGCCTAGCCATGTCCGAGAGTGGCACTGTCATGGCCTTGTCATGCCCGACGCTGGACTTGCCATGCTTGACGCTGGTCTTGCCATGCCCGACGCTGGCGTTTCCATGCTCGATGATGGCCTTGCCATGCCCGACGTTGTCCATGTCATGTCCGAGTGTTGCCTTGTCTTGCCCGACGATTGCCTTGTCATGCCCGACGTTGGCCTTTGCATGCCCGACGATGGCCTTCTTATGCCCGACGATGGCCTTGTCATGCCCGACGATGGCATTGCCATGCCCGACGATGGCATCGTCATGTCCGAGAATTGCCTTGTCATTTCCTTGTCATGCCCTACGGTGGCCTTTTCATGCCCGACGATGGCCTCGCCATGTCTGATAGTGGCATTGTCATGGCCTTGTCATGCCCGACGAGGGCCTTGCCAAGCCCGACACTTTCCTTGTCATGTCCGAAAGTGGCCTTGTCATGACCTTGTCATGCCCGACGATGGCCTAGCCATGTCCGACAGTGGCATTGTCATGACCTTGTCATGCCCGACGATGGACTTGCCATGCTTGACGCTGGCCTTGCCATGCCTGACGCTTACCTTGCCATGCTCGTTGTTGTCCTTGTCATGTCCGAGAGTTGCCTTGTCAAGACCGACGCTGGCCATGTCAAGCCAAACGATTGCCTCGCCATTTCCGATAGTGGCATTTTCATTCCCGACGATGGCCTTGCCATGCCCGACGCTCGCCTTGCCATTCCCGACGATTCCCTTGTCATGCCCGACGATGGCCATGCCATGCCCGACGATGGCCTTGTCACGCCCGACGATGGCCTTGCCATGCCCGACGATGGCCTTGTCATGCCCGATGATGGCCTTGTCATGCCCGACGATGCCTTGTCATGCCCGACGATGGCATTGACATGCTCGACGATGGCATGGTCATGTCCGAGAGTTGCCTTGTCATGCCGACGCTAGCCTTGTCATGCCCGATGATGGCCTCGCCATGTCCGAGAGTGGCATTGTCATGGCCTTGTCATGCCCGACGAAGGCCTTGCCATGCCCGACGATGTCCTTGTCATGTCCGAGAGTTTCCTTGTCTTGCCCGACGATGGCCTTGCCATGCCCGACGTTGTCCTTGTCATGCCTGATGATGGCCTTGCCATGCCCGACGCTCGCCTTGCATGCCCGACGATTCCCTTGTCATGCCCGACGCTGGCCTTGCCATGCCCGACGCTGGCCTTGCCATATCCGAGAGTTCCCTTGCCATGGCCTTGTCATGCCCGATGCTTGCCTTGTCATGCCCGACGATGGCCTTGCCATGCCCGACGATGGCCTTGTCATTTCCGACGATGGTCTTGCCATGCCCGACGATAGCCTTGTCATGCCCGACGATGGCCTTGTCATGCCCGACGATGGCCTTGTCATGCCCGACGATGCCTTGTCATGCCCGACGATGGCATTGACATGCCCGACGATGGCAAGGTCATGTCCGAGAGTTGCCTTGTCATGCCGACGCTAGCCTTGTCATGCCCGATGATGGCCTCGCCATGTCCGAGAGTTGCATTGTCATGGCCTTGTCATGCCCGACGAAGGCCTTGCCATGCCCGACGCTGTCCTTGTCATGTCCGAGAGTTTCCTTGTCTTGCCCGACGATGGCCTTGCCATGCCAGACGTTGTCCTTGTCATGTCCGAGAGTTGGCTTGTCATGACCTTCTCATGCCCGACGATGTCCTCGCCATGTCCGAGAAGTGGCATTGTCATGGCCTTGTCATGCCCAACGATGGCCTTGTCATGCCCGACGATGGCCTTGCCATGCCCGACGCTGGCCTTGCCATATCCGAGAGTTGCCTTGGCATGGCCTTGTCATGCCCGACGCTTGCCTTGTCATGCCCAACGCTAGCCTTGCCATGCCCGACAATGGCCGTGTCAAGCCCGACGCTTGCCTTGTCATGCCCGACGCTGGCCTTGTCATGCTCGATGATGGAATTTTCATGCCCGACGATGGCAGTGTCATGTCCGAGAGCTGCCTTGCCGAGAATTGCCCGACGCATGCCTTGCCATGCCCGACGCTGGCCTCGCCATATCCGAGAGTTCCCTTGCCATGGCCTTGTCATGCCCGACGATGGCCTTGCCGAGAATTGCCCGACGTTGTCCTTGTCATGTCCGAGAGTTGGCTTGTCATCACCTTTTCATGCCCGACGATGGCCTCGCCATGTCCGAGAAGTGGCATTGTCATGGCCTTGTCATGCCCAACGATGGACTTGTCATGCCCAACGCTAGCCTTGCCATGCCCGACAATGACCGTGTCAAGCCCGACGCTTGCCTTGTCATGCCCGACGCTGGCCTTGTCATGCTCGATGATGGAATTTTCATGCCCGACGATGGTAGTGTCATGTCCGAGAGTTGCCTTGCCGAGAATTGCCCGACGCTGGCCTTGCCATGTCCAAGCTGGCCTTGCCATATCCGAGAGTTCCCTTGCCATGGCCTTGTCATGCCCGACGCTTGCTTTGTCATGCCCGACGATGACCTTGCCATGCCCGACGATGGCCTTGTCATTTCCGACGATGGCCTTGCCATGCCCGACGATAGCCTTGTCATGCCCGACGATGGCCTTGTCATGCCCGACGATGGCCTTGTCATGCCCGACGATGCCTTGTCATATCCGACGATGGCATTGACATGCCCGACGATGGCAAGGTCATGTCCGAGAGTTGCCTTGTCATGCCGACGCTAGCCTTGTCATGCCCGATGATGGCCTCGCCATGTCCGAGAGTTGCATTGTCATGGCCTTGTCATGCCCGACGAAGGCCTTGCCATGCCCGACGCTGTCCTTGTCATGTCCGAGAGTTTCCTTGTCTTGCCCGACGATGGCCTTGCCATGCCCGACGTTGTCCTTGTCATGTCCGAGAGTTGGCTTGTCATGACCTTCTCATGCCCGACGATGGCCTCGCCATGTCCGAGAAGTGGCATTGTCATGGCCTTGTCATGCCCAACGATGGCCTTGTCATGCCCGACGATGGCCTTTCCATGCCCGACGCTGGCCTTGCCATATCCGAGAGTTGCCTTGGCATGGCCTTGTCATGCCCGACGCTTGCCTTGTCATGCCCAATGCTAGCCTTGCCATGCCCGACAATGGCCGTGTGAAGCCCGACGCTTGCCTTGTCATGCCCGACGCTGGCCTTATCATGCTCGATGATGGAATTTTCATGCCCGACGATGGCAGTGTCATGTCCGAGAGTTGCCTTGCCACGGCCGACTATGGTCTTGCCATGTTCGAGAGTGGCCTTGTCATGCCCGACGATGGCCATGTCATGACCTTTTCATGCCCGACGATGGCCTTACCGTGTCCGACGCTGGCCTTGTCATGCCCGACGATAGCCTTCTCATGCCCGACGATGACCTTGTCATGCCCGACAATGGCCTTGGCATGCGCGACGATGGCCTTGACATGCCCGACGATATCCTTCTTATGCCCGACGATGGCCTTGTCATGCCCGACGATGGCATTGCCATGCCCGACGATGGCATCGTCATGTCCGAGAATTGCCTTGTCATGTCCTTGTCATGCCCTACGGTGGCCTAGTCATGCCCGACGATGGCCTCGCCATTTCCGATAGTGGCATTGTCATGGCCTTGTCATGCCCGACGAGGGCCTTGCCAAGCCCGACACTTTCCTTGTCATGTCCGAAAGTGGCCTTGCCATGGCCTTGTCATGCCCGACGTTGGCCTTGCCATGCCCAACAATGGCCTTTTCATTTCCGACAGTGGCATTGTCATGGCCTTGTCATTTCCGACGATGGTCTTGCCATGCCCGACGATAGCCTTGTCATGCCCGACGACGGCCTTGTCATGACCGACGATGGCCTTGTCATGCCCGACGATGCCTTGTCATGCCCGACGATGGCATTGACATGCCCGACGATGGCAAGGTCATGTCCGAGAGTTGCCTTGTCATGCCGACGCTAGCCTTGTCATGCCCGATGATGGCCTCGCCATGTCCGAGAGTTGCATTGTCATGGCCTTGTCATGCCCGACGAAGGCCTTGCCATGCCCGACGCTGTCCTTGTCATGTCCGAGAGTTTCCTTGTCTTGCCCGTCGATGGCCTTGCCATGTCCGACGTTGTCCTTGTCATGACCGAGAGTTGCCTTGTCATGACCTTCTCATGCCCGACGATGGCCTCGCCATGTCCGAGAAGTGGCATTGTCATGGCCTTGTCATGCCCAACGATGGCCTTGTCATGCCCGACGATGGCCTTGCCATGCCCGACGCTGGCCTTGCCATATCCGAGAGTTCCCTTGCCATGGCCTTGTCATGCCCGACGCTTGCCTTGTCATGCCCGACGCTGGCCTTGCCATGCCCGACAATGGCCTTGTCAAGCCCGACGCTTGCCTTGTCATGCCCGACGCTGGCCTTGTCATGCTCGATGATGGAATTTTCATGCGTGACGATGGCAGTGTCATGTCCGAGAGTTGCCTTGCCACGGCCGACTATGGTCTTGCCATGTTCGAGAGTGGCCTTGTCATGGCCGACGATGGCCTTGTCATGACCTTTTCATGCCCGACGATGGCCTTACCGTGTCCGACGCTGGCCTTGTCATGCCCGACGATGGCCTTCTCATGCCCGACGATGACCTTGTCATGCCCGACGATGGCCTTGGCATGAGCGACGATGGCCTTGACATGCCCGACGATGGCCTTCTTATGCCCGACGATGGCCTTGTCATGCCCGACGATGGCATTGCCATGCCCGACGATGGCATCGTCATGTCCGAGAATTGCCTTGTCATGTCCTTGTCATGCCCTACGGTGGCCTAGTCATGCCCGACGATGGCCTCGCCATGTCCGATAGTGGCATTGTCATGGCCTTGTCATGCCCGACGAGGGCCTTGCCAAGCCCGACACTTTCCTTGTCATGTCCGAAAGTGGCCTTGCCATGGCCTTGTCATGCCCGACGTTGGCCTTGCCACGCCCAACAATGGCCTTGTCATTTCCGACAGTGGCATTGTCATGGCCTTGTCATTTCCGACGATGGTCTTGCCATGCCCGACGATAGCCTTGTCATGCCCGACGACGGCCTTGTCATGACCGACGATGGCCTTGTCATGCCCGACGATGCCTTGTCATGCCCGACGATGGCATTGACATGCCCGACGATGGCAAGATCATGTCCGAGAGTTGCCTTGTCATGCCGACGCTAGCCTTGTCATGCCCGATGATGGCCTCGCCATGTCCGAGAGTTGCATTGTCATGGCCTTGTCATGCCCGACGAAGGCCTTGCCATGCCCGACACTGTCCCTGTCATGTCCGAGAGTTTCCTTGTCTTGCCCGACGATGGCCTTGCCATGTCCGACGTTGTCCTTGTCATGTCCGAGAGTTGCCTTGTCATGACCTTCTCATGCCCGACGATGGCCTCGCCATGTCCGAGAAGTGGCATTGTCATGGCCTTGTCATGCCCAACGATGGCCTTGTCATGCCCGACGATGGCCTTGCCATGCCCGACGCTGGCCTTGCCATATCCGAGAGTTCCCTTGCCATGGCCTTGTCATGCCCGACGCTTGCCTTGTCATGCCCGACGCTGGCCTTGCCATGCCCGACAATGGCCGTGTCAAGCCCGACGCTTGCCTTGTCATGCCCGATGCTGGCCTTGTCATGCTCGATGATGGAATTTTCATGCCTGACGATGGCAGTGTCATGTCCGAGAGTTGCCTTACCACGGCCGACTATGGTCTTGCCATGTTCGAGAGTGGCCTTGTCATGGCCGACGATGGCCTTGTCATGACCTTTTCATGCCCGACGATGGCCTTACCGTGTCCGACGCTGGCCTTGTCATGCCCGACGATGGCCTTCTCATGCCCGACGATGACCTTGTCATGCCCGACGATGGCCTTGGCATGAGCGACGATGGCCTTGACATGCCCGACGATGGCCTTCTTATGCCCGACGATGGCCTTGTCATGCCCGACGATGGCATTGCCATGCCCGACGATGGCATCGTCATGTCCAAGAATTGCCTTGTCATGTCCTTGTCATGCCCTACGGTGGCCTTGTCATGCCCGACGATGGCCTCGCCATGTCCGATAGTGGCATTGTCATGGCCTTGTCAGGCCCGACGAGGGCCTTGCCAAGCCCGACACTTTCCTTGTCATGTCCGAAAGTGGCCTTGCCATGGCCTTGTCATGCCCGACGTTGGCCTTACCATGCCCAACAATTGCCTTGTCATTTCCGACAGTGGCATTGTCATGGCCTTGTCATGCCCGACGATGGACTTGCCATGCTTGACGCTGGCCTTGCCATGCCCGACGCTGGCCTTGCCATGCCCGACGCTGGCCTTGCCATGCCCGATGCTGGCCTTGCCATGCCTGACGTTGTCCTTGTCATGTCCGAGAGTTGCCTTGTCATGACCGACGCTGGCCTTGTCAAGCCAGACGATTGCCTCGCCATGTCCGATAGTGGCATTTTCATGCCCGACGATGGACTTGTCATACCCGACGATGGCCTTGCCATGCCCGACACGGGCCTTGCCATGCCCGATACTGGCCTTGTCATGCTTGATGATGGTCTTGCCATGCCCGACGCTGGCCTTGCCATGCCCGACGATTCCGTTTTCATGCCCGACGATGGCCATGTCATGCTTGACGATGGCCTTGTCATGCCCGACGATGGCCTTGGCATGCCCGACGATGGCCTTGCCATGCCCGACGATGGCCTTGTCATTTCCGACGATGGCCTTGCCATGTCCGACGATAGCCTTGTCATGCCCGACGATGGCCTTGTCATGCCCGACGATGGCCTTGTCATGCCCGACGATGCCTTGTCATGCCCGACGATGGCATTGACATGCCCGACGATGGCAAGGTCATGTCCGAGAGTTGCCTTGTCATGCTGACGCTAGCCTTGTCATGCCCGATGATGGCCTCGCCATGTCCGAGGGTTGCATTGTCATGGCCTTGTCATGCCCGACGAAGGCCTTGCCATGCCCGACGTTGTCCTTGTCATGTCCGAGAGTTTCCTTGTCTTGCCCGACGATGGCCTTGCCTTGCCCGACGTTGTCCTTGTCATGTCCGAGAGTTGGCTTGTCATGACCTTCTCATGCCCGACGATGGCCTCGCCATGTCCGAGAAGTGGCATTGTCATGGCCTTGTCATGCCCAACGATGGCCTTGTCATGCCCGACGATGGCCTTGCCATGCCCGACGCTGGCCTTGCCATATCCAAGAGTTGCCTTGGCATGGCCTTGTCATGCCCGACGCTTGCCTTGTCATGCCCGACGCTGGCCTTGTCATGCTCGATGATGGAATTTTCATGCCCGACGATGGCAGTGTCCTGTCCGAGAGTTGCCTTGCCACGGCCGACTATGGTCTTGCCATGTTCGAGAGTGGCCTTGTCATGCCCGACGATGGCCTTGTCATGACCTTTTCATGCCCGACGATGGCCTTACCGTGTCCGACGCTGGCCTTGTCATGCCCGACGATGGCCTTCTCATGCCCAACGATGACCTTGTCATGCCCGACGATGGCCTTGGCATGCGCGACGATGGCCTTGACATGCCCGACGATGGCATTCTTATGCCCGACGATGGCCTTGTCATGCCCGACGATGGCATTGCCATGCCCGACGATGGCATCGTCATGTCCGAGAATTGCCTTGTCATGTCCTTGTCATGCCCTACGGTGGCCTTGTCATGCCCGACGATGGCCTCGCCTTGTCCGATAGTGGCATTGTCATGGCCTTGTCATGCCCGACGAGGGCCTTGCCAAGCCCGACACTTTCCTTGTCATGTCCGAAAGTGGCCTTGCCATGGCCTTGTCATGTCCGACGTTGGCCTTGCCATGCCCAACAATGGCCTTGTCATTTCCGACAGTGGCATTGTCATGGCCTTGTCATTTCCGACGATGGTCTTGCCATGCCCGACGATAGCCTTGTCATGCCCGACGATGGCCTTGTCATGCCCGACGATGGTCTTGCCATGCCCGACGATCGCCTTGTCATGCCCGACGATGGCCTTGTCATGCCCGAAGATGGACTTGCCATGCTTGACGCTGGTCTTGCCATGCCCGACGCTGGCCTTGCCATGCTCGATGATGACCTTGCCATGCCTGACGTTGTCCTTGTCATGTCCGAGAGTTGCCTTGTCATGACCGACGGTGGCCTTGCCATGCCCGACGATTGCCTCGCCATGTCCGATAGTGGCATTTTCATGCCCGACGATGGCCTTGTTATACCCGACGATGGCCTTGCCATGCCCGAAGCGGGCCTTGCCATGCCCGATACTGGCCTGGCCATGCCCGAAGTGGCATTGTCATGGCCTTGTCATGCCCGACGAGGGCCTTGCCAAGCCCGACACTTTCCTTGTCATGTCCGAAAGTGGCCTTGTCATGACCTTGTCATGCTCGACGATGGCCTAGCCATGTCCGAGAGTGGCACTGTCATGGCCTTGTCATGCCCGACGCTGGACTTGCCATGCTTGACGCTGGTCTTGCCATGCCCGACGCTGGCCTTTCCATGCTCGATGATGGCCTTGTCATGCCCGACGTTGTCCATGTCATGTCCGAGTGTTGCCTTGTCTTGCCCGACGATGGCCTTGTCATGCCCGACGTTGGCCTTTGCATGCCCGACGATGGCCTTCTTATGCCCGACGATGGCCTTGTCATGCCCGACGATGGCATTGCCATGCCCGACGATGGCATCGTCATGTCCGAGAATTGCCTTGTCATTTCCTTGTCATGCCCTACGGTGGCCTTTTCATGCCCGACGATGGCCTCGCCATGTCTGATAGTGGCATTGTCATGGCCTTGTCATGCCCGACGAGGGCCTTGCCAAGCCCGACACTTTCCTTGTCATGTCCGAAAGTGGCCTTGTCATGACCTTGTCATGCCCGACGATGGCCTAGCCATGTCCGACAGTGGCATTGTCATGACCTTGTCATGCCCGACGATGGACTTGCCATGCTTGACGCTGGCCTTGCCATGCCCGACGCTTACCTTGCCATGCTCGTTGTTGTCCTTGTCATGTCCGAGAGTTGCCTTGTCAAGACCGACGCTGGCCATGTCAAGCCAAACGATTGCCTCGCCATTTCCGATAGTGGCATTTTCATTCCCGACGATGGCCTTGCCATGCCCGACGCTCGCCTTGCCATTCCCGACGATTCCCTTGTCATGCCCGACGATGGCCATGCCATGCCCGACGATGGCCTTGTCACGCCCGACGATGGCCTTGCCATGCCCGACGATGGCCTTGTCATGCCCGATGATGGCCTTGTCATGCCCGACGATGCCTTGTCATGCCCGACGATGGCATTGACATGCTCGACGATGGCATGGTCATGTCCGAGAGTTGCCTTGTCATGCCGACGCTAGCCTTGTCATGCCCGATGATGGCCTCGCCATGTCCGAGAGTGGCATTGTCATGGCCTTGTCATGCCCGACGAAGGCCTTGCCATGCCCGACGATGTCCTTGTCATGTCCGAGAGTTTCCTTGTCTTGCCCGACGATGGCCTTGCCATGCCCGACGTTGTCCTTGTCATGCCTGATGATGGCCTTGCCATGCCCGACGCTCGCCTTGCATGCCCGACGATTCCCTTGTCATGCCCGACGCTGGCCTTGCCATGCCCGACGCTGGCCTTGCCATATCCGAGAGTTCCCTTGCCATGGCCTTGTCATGCCCGTTGCTTGCCTTGTCATGCCCGACGATGACCTTGCCATGCCCGACGATGGCCTTGTCATTTCCGACGATGGTCTTGCCATGCCCGACGATAGCCTTGTCATGCCCGACGATGGCCTTGTCATGCCCGACGATGGCCTTGTCATGCCCGACGATGCCTTGTCATGCCCGACGATGGCATTGACATGACCGACGATGGCAAGGTCATGTCCGAGAGTTGCCTTGTCATGCCGACGCTAGCCTTGTCATGCCCGATGATGGCCTCGCCATGTCCGAGAGTTGCATTGTCATGGCCTTGTACTGCCCGACGAAGGCCTTGCCATGCCCGACGCTGTCCTTGTCATGTCCGAGAGTTTCCTTGTCTTGCCCGACGATGGCCTTGCCATGCCAGACGTTGTCCTTGTCATGTCCGAGAGTTGGCTTGTCATGACCTTCTCATGCCCGACGATGTCCTCGCCATGTCCGAGAAGTGGCATTGTCATGGCCTTGTCATGCCCAACGATGGCCTTGTCATGCCCGACGATGGCCTTGCCATGCCCGACGCTGGCCTTGCCATATCCGAGAGTTGCCTTGGCATGGCCTTGTCATGCCCGACGCTTGCCTTGTCATGCCCAACGCTAGCCTTGCCATGCCCGACAATGGCCGTGTCAAGCCCGACGCTTGCCTTGTCATGCCCGACACTGGGCTTGTCATGCTCGATGATGGAATTTTCATGCCCGACGATGGCAGTGTCATGTCCGAGAGCTGCCTTGCCGAGAATTGCCCGACGCTTGCCTTGCCATGCCCGACGCTGGCCTCGCCATATCCGAGAGTTCCCTTGCCATGGCCTTGTCATGCCCGACGCTTGCCTTGTCATGCCCGACGATGGCCTTGCCGAGAATTGCCCGACGTTGTCCTTGTCATGTCCGAGAGTTGGCTTGTCATCACCTTTTCATGCCCGACGATGGCCTCGCCATGTCCGAGAAGTGGCATTGTCATGGCCTTGTCATGCCCAACGATGGCCTTGTCATGCCCAACGCTAGCCTTGCCATGCCCGACAATGACCGTGTCAAGCCCGACGCTTGCCTTGTCATGCCCGACGCTGGCCTTGTCATGCTCGATGATGGAATTTTCATGCCCGACGATGGTAGTGTCATGTCCGAGAGTTGCCTTGCCGAGAATTGCCCGACGCTGGCCTTGCCATGTCCGACGCTGGCCTTGCCATATCCGAGAGTTCCCTTCCCATGGCCTTGTCATGCCCGACGCTTGCCTTGTCATGCCCGACGATGACCTTGCCATGCCCGACGATGGCCTTGTCATTTCCGACGATGGCCTTGCCATGCCCGACGATAGCCTTGTCATGCCCGACGATGGCCTTGTCATGCCCGACGATGCCTTGTCATGCCCGACGATGGCATTGACATGCCCGACGATGGCAAGGTCATGTCCGAGAGTTGCCTTGTCATGCCGACGCTAGCCTTGTCATGCCCGATGATGGCCTCGCCATGTCCGAGAGTTGCATTGTCATGGCCTTGTCATGCCCGACGAAGGCCTTGCCATGCCCGACGTTGTCCTTGTCATGTCCGAGAGTTTCCTTGTCTTGCCCGACGATGGCCTTGCCATGCCCGACGTTGTCCTTTTCATGTCCGAGAGTTGGCTTGTCATGACCTTCTCATGCCCGACGATGGCCTCGCCATGTCCGAGAAGTGGCATTGTCATGGCCTTGTCATGCCCAACGATGGCCTTGTCATGCCCGACGATGGCCTTTCCATGCCCGACGCTGGCCTTGCCATATCCGAGAGTTGCCTTGGCATGGCCTTGTCATGCCCGACGCTTGCCTTGTCATGCCCAATGCTAGCCTTGCCATGCCCGACAATGGCCGTGTGAAGCCCGACGCTTGCCTTGTCATGCCCGACGCTGGCCTTGTCATGCTCGATGATGGAATTTTCATGCCCGACGATGGCAGTGTCATGTCCGAGAGTTGCCTTGCCACAGCCGACTATGGTCTTGCCATGTTCGAGAGTGGCCTTGTCATGCTCGACGATGGCCATGTCATGACCTTTTCATGCCCGACGATGGCCTTACCGTGTCCGACGCTGGCCTTGTCATGCCCGACGATGGCCTTCTCATGCCCGACGATGACCTTGTCATGCCCGACAATGGCCTTGGCATGCGCGACGATGTCCTTGACATGCCCGACGATATCCTTCTTATGCCCGACGATGGCCTTGTCATGCCCGACGATGGCATTGCCATGCCCGACGATGGCATCGTCATGTCCGAGAATTGCCTTGTCATGTCCTTGTCATGCCCTACGGTGGCCTAGTCATGCCCGACGATGGCCTCGCCATTTCCGATAGTGGCATTGTCATGGCCTTGTCATGCCCGACGAGGGCCTTGCCAAGCCCGACACTTTCCTTGTCATGTCCAAAAGTGGCCTTGCCATGGCCTTGTCATGCCCGACGTTGGCCTTGCCATGCCCAACAATGGCCTTTTCATTTCCGACAGTGGCATTGTCATGGCCTTGTCATTTCCGACGATGGTCTTGCCATGCCCGACGATAGCCTTGTCATGCCCGACGACGGCCTTGTCATGACCGACGATGGCCTTGTCATGCCCGACGATGCCTTGTCATGCCCGACGATGGCATTGACATGCCCGACGATGGCAAGGTCATGTCCGAGAGTTGCCTTGTCATGCCGACGCTAGCCTTGTCATGCCCGATGATGGCCTCGCCATGTCCGAGAGTTGCATTGTCATGGCCTTGTCATGCCCGACGAAGGCCTTGCCATGCCCGACGCTGTCCTTGTCATGTCCGAGAGTTTCCTTGTCTTGCCCGACGATGGCCTTGCCATGTCCGACGTTGTCCTTGTCATGTCCGAGAGTTGCCTTGTCATGACCTTCTCATGCCCGACGATGGCCTCGCCATGTCCGAGAAGTGGCATTGTCATGGCCTTGTCATGCCCAACGATGGCCTTGTCATGCCCGACGATGGCCTTGCCATGCCTGACGCTGGCCTTGCCATATCCGAGAGTTCCCTTGCCATGGCCTTGTCATGCCCGACGCTTGCCTTGTCATGCCCGACGCTGGCCTTGCCATGCCCGACAATGGCCGAGTCAAGCCCGACGCTTGCCTTGTCATGCCCGACGTTGGCCTTGTCATGCTCGATGATGGAATTTTCATGCCTGACGATGGCAGTGTCATGTCCGAGAGTTGCCTTGCCACGGCCGACTATGGTCTTGCCATGTTCGAGAGTGGCCTTGTCATGGCCGACGATGGCCTTGTCATGACCTTTTCATGCCCGACGATGGCCTTACCGTGTCCGACGCTGGCCTTGTCATGCCCGACGATGGCCTTCTCATGCCCGACGATGACCTTGTCATGCCCGACGATGGCCTTGGCATGAGCGACGATGGCCTTGACATGCCCGACGATGGCCTTCTTATGCCCGACGATGGCCTTGTCATGCCCGACGATGGCATTGCCATGCCCGACGATGGCATCGTCATGTCCGAGAATTGCCTTGTCATGTCCTTGTCATGCCCTACGGTGGCCTAGTCATGCCCGACGATGGCCTCGCCATGTCCGATAGTGGCATTGTCATGGCCTTGTCATGCCCGACGAGGGCCTTGCCAAGCCCGACACTTTCCTTGTCATGTCCGAAAGTGGCCTTGCCATGGCCTTGTCATGCCCGACGTTGGCCTTGCCATGCCCAACAATGGCCTTGTCATTTCCGACAGTGGCATTGTCATGGCCTTGTCATTTCCGACGATGGACTTGCCATGCCCGACGATAGCCTTGTCATGCCCGACGACGGCCTTGTCATGACCGACGATGGCCTTGTCATGCCCGACGATGCCTTGTCATGCCTGACGATGGCATTGACATGCCCGACGATGGCAAGGTCATGTCCGAGAGTTACCTTGTCATGCCGACGCTAGCCTTGTCATGCCCGATGATGGCCTCGCCATGTCCGAGAGTTGCATTGTCATGGCCTTGTCATGCCCGACGAAGGCCTTGCCATGCCCGACGCTGTCCTTGTCATGTCCGAGAGTTTCCTTGTCTTGCCCGACGATGGCCTTGCCATGTCCGACGTTGTCCTTGTCATGACCGAGAGTTGCCTTGTCATGACCTTCTCATGCCCGACGATGGCCTTGCCATGCCCGACGCTGGCCTTGCCATATCCGAGAGTTCCCTTGCCATGGCCTTGTCATGCCCGACGCTTGCCTTGTCATGCCCGACGCTGGCCTTGCCATGCCCGACAATGGCCTTGTCAAGCCCGACGCTTGCCTTGTCATGCCCGACGCTGGCCTTGTCATGCTCGATGATGGAATTTTCATGCTTGACGATGGCAGTGTCATGTCCGAGAGTTGCCTTGCCACGGCCGACTATGGTCTTGCCATGTTCGAGAGTGGCCTTGTCATGGCCGACGATGGCCTTGTCATGACCTTTTCATGCCCGACGATGGCCTTACCGTGTCCGACGCTGGCCTTGTCATGCCCGACGATGGCCTTCTCATGCCCGACGATGACCTTGTCATGCCCGACAATGGCCTTGTCATGAGCGACGATGGCCTTGACATGCCCGACGTTGGCCTTCTTATGCCCGACGATGGCCTTGTCATGCCCGACGATGGCATTGCCATGCCCGACGATGGCATCGTCATGTCCGAGAATTGCCTTGTCATGTCCGTGTCATGCCCTACGGTGGCCTAGTCATGCCCGACGATGGCCTCGCCATGTCCGATAGTGGCATTGTCATGGCCTTGTCATGCCCGACGAGGGCCTTGCCAAGCCCGACACTTTCCTTGTCATGTCCGAAAGTGGCCTTGCCATGGCCTTGTCATGCCCGACGTTGGCCTTGCCATGCCCAACAATGGCCTTGTCATTTCCGACAGTGGCATTGTCATGGCCTTGTCATTTCCGACGATGGTCTTGCCATGCCCGACGATAGCCTTGTCATGCCCGACGACGGCCTTGTCATGACCGACGATGGCCTTGTCATGCCCGACGATGCCTTGCCATGCCCGACGATGGCATTGACATGCCCGACGATGGCAAGGTCATGTCCGAGAGTTGCCTTGTCATGCCGACACTAGCCTTGTCATGCCCGATGATGGCCTCGCCATGTCCGAGAGTTGCATTGTCATGGCCTTGTCATGCCCGACGAAGGCCTTGCCATGCCCGACGCTGTCCCTGTCATGTCCGAGAGTTTCCTTGTCTTGCCCGACGATGGCCTTGCCATGTCCGACGTTGTCCTTGTCATGTCCGAGAGTTGCCTTGTCATGACCTTCTCATGCCCGACGATGGCCTCGCCATGTCCGAGAAGTGGCATTGTCATGGCCTTGTCATGCCCTACGATGGCCTTGTCATGCCCGACGATGGCCTTGCCATGCCCGACGCTGGCCTTGCCATATCCGAGAGTTCCCTTGCCATGGCCTTGTCATGCCCGACGCTTGCCTTGTCATGCCCGACGCTGGCCTTGCCATGCCCGACAATGGCCGTGTCAAGCCCGACGCTTGCCTTGTCATGCCCGACGCTGGCCTTGTCATGCTCGATGATGGAATTTTCATGCCTGACGATGGCAGTGTCATGTCCGAGAGTTGCCTTGCCACGGCCGACTATGGTCTTGCCATGTTCGAGAGTGGCCTTGTCATGGCCGACGATGGCCTTGTCATGACCTTTTCATGCCCGACGATGGCCTTACCGTGTCCGACGCTGGCCTTGTCATGCCCGACGATGGCCTTCTCATGCCCGACGATGACCTTGTCATGCCCGACGATGGCCTTGGCATGAGCGACGATGGCCTTGACATGCCCGACGATGGCCTTCTTATGCCCGACGATGGCCTTGTCATGCCCGACGATGGCATTGCCATGCCCGACGATGGCATCGTCATGTCCAAGAATTGCCTTGTCATGTCCTTGTCATGCCCTACGGTGGCCTTGTCAGGCCCGACGATGGCCTCGCCATGTCCGATAGTGGCATTTTCATGGCCTTGTCATGCCCGACGAGGGCCTTGCCAAGCCCGACACTTTCCTTGTCATGTCCGAAAGTGGCCTTGCCATGGCCTTGTCATGCCCGACGTTGGCCTTACCATGCCCAACAATGGCCTTGTCATTTCCGACAGTGGCATTGTCATGGCCTTGTCATTTCCGACGATGGTCTTGCCATGCCCGACGATAGCCTTGTCATGCCCGACGACGGCCTTTTTATGCCCGACGATGGCCTTGTCATGCCCGACGCTGGCCTTGTCATGCTCGACGATGGCATTGTCATGCCCGACAATGGCAGTGTCATGTCCGAGAGTTGCCTTGTCATGGTCGACGATGGTCTTGCCATGTCCGAGAGTGGCCTTGTCATGACCGGCACTGACCTTGTCATGTCCGAGAGTGGCCTTGTCATGCCCAACGATGGCCTTTCATGCCCGACGCTAGCCTTGCCATGCCCGACGATGGCCTTACCATGCCGGAGAGTTGCCTTGTCATGCCCAACGCTGGCCTTGTCATGCCCGGCGCTGGCCTTGTCAAGTCCGAGAGTTGCCTTGCCATGGTCTTACCATGCCCGATGTTGGCCTTGCCATGCCCGACGATGGCCTTGCCATGCCCGACGATGTCCTTGTCATGTCCGAGAGTTGCCTTGTCTGGGCTGACGATGGCCTTGCCATGCCCGACGTTGTCCTTGACATGTCCGAGAGTTGCCTTGTCATGACCTTGTCATCCCTGACGATGGCCTCGCCATGTCCCAGAGTGGCATTGTCATGGCCTTGTCATGCCCGACGATGGCCTTGTCATGCCCGACGATGGCCTTGCCATGCCCGACGCAGGCCTTGACATGCCCGACGATGGCCGAGAGTTGCCTTGTCATGGCCTTGTCATGCCCGACGCGGGCCTTTCCATGCCCAACAATGGCCTTGTCATGCCCGACGTTGTCCTTGTCATGTCCGAGAGTTGCCTTGTCATGGCCTTGTCATGCCCGACGATGGCCTTGCCATGCCCGACGCTGTCCTTGTCATGTCCGAGAGTTGCCTTGTCTTGCCTGACGATGGCCTTGCCATGCCCGACGTTGTCCTTGACATGTCCGAGAGTTTCCTTGTCATGACCTTGTCATCCCCGACGATGGCCTCGCCATGTCCTAGAGTGGCATTGTCATGGCCTTGTCATGCCCGGTGATAGCCTTGTAATGCCCGTTGATAGCCTTGCCATGCCCGACGATGGCCTTGCCATATCCGAGAGTTTCCTTGTCATGCCCGACGCTTGCCTTGTCATGCCCGACCCTGGCCTTGCCATGCTCGACAATGGTCTTGTCATGCTCGACGATGGCATTGTCATGCCCGACGATGGCAGTGTCATGCCCGACGATGGCCTTGTTGATAACACGATTTATGACTTAGGATTAGATACTCATTTAGATAGATTTTTCACTCATTCATGCATGGTTAAGCACTAGTTCACGACGTTTGCACTCAATTCACGTATTTTGTCGAGATAGACGTCTACACGGACTTTTGCATTGCTTTGTAGGTATTTTGGGAGATTTAGGAGCTTAATCGATACGTTTGAGGATCGTTCATCAAGATGACGCACCCTCGGACTCATTAGGATACAAGCTAGAGGCTAAGGAGGACTCATAGAACATTGCCAACACAAGCCATGCACCAAATCGAAGCTTAATAATCCAAGGCAAAGTTGAAGCACCAAACCACGGTTACTGGTACTTCCACGACCGTGGAAACAAACCGTGGTTTTTGCTAGACGGTTGTGACAGCTGTGCCACGATCTCATGGCCTTCTCTA
Organism: Fagopyrum homotropicum; assembly: GCA_033239125.1. Lineage (NCBI taxonomy): Eukaryota > Viridiplantae > Streptophyta > Magnoliopsida > Caryophyllales > Polygonaceae > Fagopyrum > Fagopyrum homotropicum. Next base: position 92,644,526 of record BSWB01000004.1, on the reverse strand, counting down.
GCAAGGTTGTAGTATAAAAGTGGTCCTGCAAGGCTGAGAGAAGGACATCCCCTATCATCCAATCAAATCCACATTCTCTCCCACACTCTCAACAAGAGGATTCTCTCAAGAGGAGAGCTACCATTTTTTTGGAGGAGAAAAGCTCCATTGGAGAAGAAGAGAAGAACACACCATTGCTAGCCTTTGATAAGTTTTGTAGTGAAGATTTTCGGAATCGTTTTTCTAGGGTTGTAAGAATCGATAAAACCTTCTTTTAAAGGGTTGTGAGTCTTTCTAATCTCATTTTCAGCTTGGTTTTACTTGTTTCACTTGTTCATCTCTTTCTTTTCATTATCTTGCAAATGGAAGCCATGATTCTATGTTTGATGATTTCAATTGTGATGATGTATGTTGTAGGCTAAATAGATGCGATTCTAGGGTAAGGAAAGAAAGGTTATGGCTAGGACTATGATAGGATGGACTTAGATTCGCCCTTGGATGATTCATTTTCTTGAACAAAGTCACTATTGTAGTCCACGGTTTGTTCTTGCCAGTCCACGGCCGTGGAAGTGGTAGAACAGCCCGTGATTTGCCTGATTCGTTTGTTTTGATGGAACTAAGTTTTAGAATGTTAGAATGTTGAAATCCTAGTGTTTGTTGAGTTAATTCTATCCTAGGGTGACCTAGGGTTAGCAACTAAGTATTAGAAGAGACCTACCCGGTGATTCTTACTCTTAGATTTCAAAGATGATAAACTCTAGGTAGTGGTGAGCCTCATAAGCCGCCATTGGACTAAGTGTGCTAGGATAGTTGTTTAGGACTTGCCCTTCCAAGACTTACCCGGTGAGGATAGGTTAGATTTCTAGGTGACAATCCGGTTTGTGTAGAATTCCATTCCTTAGGCTCTTTGAGACTTACCCGGTGATGAGGCCTTAGGTACGGACTAGTGGACCATGAGACCTACCCGGTGATTGATCCCAATCTAGAAACACTCACTCCCAACATATCATAATCCAAGGAATGATTAGATAGCTTGAGTCCTATGCCATAATCGGAATTTCCAACCCCTAGAATCCACTTTTCTCTCTTTGATCTCATACCTCGAGTTTAGCTTGTTTGTTTGAGTTGATTTGTTAACTTAGTTGATTGTTTATTTCGCATGATTTATGATCCTTGATTGATCACCTAAAAACCAACCAAAAATATTGAGATTTTCATTTCTTTATTTCTTTCTCTTTTCTTCACCTAGATCTTCACTAAACTTAATCATTAATCGATTCAATCTCACCTCAGTCTTTGCGTTCGACCTCGGAATACTATCCCTACTACAAACGTCCCGTACACTACGGGTTCGCTATGAGTTAGGAGAAATATAACGAGTTTATAAATTGTAAGACTTTTGCGCATCTATTCCTAGACGTGACAAGTTTTTGGCGCCGTTGCCGGGGACTAGGTCTAGATTGAGTCGTTATTTGTGATTGTTTATAGTATAGATCTTTCTTGTTGCTTTCGATCTCTTTTTGGTTTGTGTCTTTGCTTTTCAGGACATCTCTCACTCTTTAGGTGTATGCAAAGATCTCATGGGAAGGATTTAGCTCCATTCGATCCCGAACCGGAGAAAACCCTTAGCTCTAGATCCAAGAGCATTAGAAAGGGACAAGAGATGGCCGGAAGAGATCTCCAAGCTGAGTTGGATGAGGCTTTAGAGAAAATTAGGATAAGGGATGAAGCTTTGGAGAATGAAAGGAGACTTGCCAATGAGAGGCAAGAGGCAACTAGGAGGGAGATTGAGGAGATTAGACAAGCTCTTGTGCAAAGAGAGCTTAACCGTCAACAACCTCCTCCACCTCCACCAAAACCGCAGCCGGCGGCGGTTAATATTCGGGTTGTGCCCATTGCTATTGAAGAGATGCAAACGTTAGGGCAACGTATGGATCCGGCACAAAGAGCACACCGACCGGGTATGAACTTAGGAGATCCTGCAGCCCATGATTACGAGCTCCGCCCTCAAGTTCTACAAATGATCCAGCACAATCAATTTGGAGGGATGGAATGAGAGTCTCCTCATCAACACTTGATGAATTATGAGATCTTGATGGAGACTCTTAGACCGCCTAGATTGGAGAGCAACAACCATAAGCTTAGGGCCTTTTCCTTCTCTCTTAAGGACAAAGCCTTAGCTTGGTATCAATCTATTCCACAAGGGCGAGTGGATACTTGGGAGGAGATGACAACCGAGTTTTTGACTAAGTTCTTCCCACATTCCAAGACTACCGAGTTAAGAGGGAAGATCAATGCCTTCGTGATGAAGGACAAAGAGAGTTTGTTTAAGTCTTGGGAGAGGTTCAAAGACCTTCTCCTAGATTGTCCACACCATGGTATACCAAAAATTGAGCTATTGGAAATCTACTTCAAAGGACTTGATGAAGATATCCAATTCAAGCTCAATCTCTTTCCGGTGGGACTTTCATGGAAAAGCATGTGGATGAAGCTTGGGAGTTTGTGGAGAAACAAGCTCTAGTGATTGAGAAGTACCCGCATAGAAAGAGTGAAGGGAGAAAGGCGGGAGCATATGAGGTGAGTGAAGTCACCATGAGTAATTTCAAGCTTGAAGCCATCAACAACGAGCTAAAGTCTTTGAGGGAGTTGTGTGCTACAACTTTGAAGAATCAAGCAACTCCTCAAGTGCAAGTGCAAGCAAACTTGTCCTCCAAGGAGGAAGATGTGAACTACATGGGAAGGGGCAACTACAACAATTATCAAGGCCCAAGGAACTTCAACAACAACCGGCAATTCAACAATTACCGGCCTAACCATAACCATCCCGGATTTTCCCATTCTAACCCGGATGGAGCCTTGAACCCTCCCGCTTCCACAAGCATAACTCCACCACCAAAAGCTTCACAAGAACCTCCACCCGGATTTACTCAACCTCCAAAGGATAGAACCGAGATGTTGTTTGAGCAATTGCTTGGAAGGTTGAGAGGTCTTGAGAGCACAGTGACTTCCATTTCTAAAGCTCAAAAGGTGTTGGAAGCACAAGTGTTCCAAAAAGCGGGTGAAGCTCATAGAGATCCTGTAAAGCTTCCCAGAAGAACCGAAGACAACCCAAGAGGCCAATTGTTGGCCATCACAACAAGAAGCGGGTTGAGTATGAACGATCCTTTGCCCAAGGAGAATGCTAAGGGAAAGCAAGTAGTGGTAGAAGAAGAGACCTTGCAAGAAGATGGAGGCAAGAGCAAGGATGATGAGCCAATTTATGTGGCACCGCCTCCATACAAACCACCACTACCGTTCCCTCAATCACGAGCAAGAGCTCGTTTGGACAAACACTTTGGTAAATTCCTTGAACTTTTGTCTGAATTGCATATTAACATTCCGTTCATGGATGTTATCTTAGGTATGCCGGCATATGGCAAGTTCTTGAAGGAAATACTCTCCAACAAAAGGAAGTTGGAGGAGCATGGGGAAGTAAGGATGACTAAGAGATCCTCGGAATTGATCCAAACCATGAAGGAGGAAATGCCTCCTAAGCTATGAGATCCGGGATCCTTTTGTGTGCCCATCAGAGTAGGAGAAGTGAAGTATGAAGCCCTTTGTGATCTTGGGGCAAGTGTAAGCATCATACCGCTTGCACCATGCAACAAGGTTGGGCTAGGAGAGCCAAAACCGGTCAAGATGACTCTCTACATGGCGGACCGTTCTATCACTCACCCGGTTGGGATCTTGGAGGACATTCTGGTGCAACTAGGGAAGTTCTATGTGCCGATTGATTTTGTTGTCTTGGATATTCTGGCGACTATCCGGTTCCCATCATCTTGGGGAGACCTTTCCTAGCCACTTCGGATGCTTGGTAGATTGTAAGAATGGAATTCTCTCCTTCAACATTGGAGAAGAGAATATCAAATTCAAGTTGTCCACAATGATGAAGGGGCCAACCCTTGATGAAGATCTATTCAACATTGTCGAGCAAGAGGAGTCTAGAGAAGTTGAGAGCTCGATCTTGATCAAGGACCCCTTGGAGAAGGTTCTTAGCTTAAGTTTGATGGAGGAAGGTGTTGAGGAGGCTTGCAATGAAGAAATCAAGGCCTTGAAAGCATTAGAAAAGGAGACAAGAGCTGAAATTGAAGACCACTAGGGTATGCTGATTTCCTGTAGGAACCACGGTCGTGGAAGGTGTTCCACGGCCGTAGAACTCTCTGGAAAGCTCCGAAGAGCAAGCTTGGCAACTTCCACGGCCGTGGATGTGCCAAGATCCGTGGAGCCAACCGTGTTTTCCCCAGAAGCAGCCCTTGTTGTTGATCAAGCTTCAAGGAGCCTTAGAGAGCCTTCATTTGCTTTGGATTCATCTCAGCCAACTTTATTTGGATCGTCTCCGCTCGATAAAGGTCCTCCTAAACTTGAACTCAAACCCCTTCTCTCTCATTTGAGTATGCTTTTCTTGGTGATAATTCTACATATCCGGTGATTGTGAATGCATGCTTGAATGATGATGAACTTGCTAAGTTGTTGCATGAGCTAAGATTGCATAGGAAAGCCATTGGCTATACTATTGATAATTTAGTTGGCATAAAACCTTTTTTGTGCATGCATAAGATATTCATGGAAGATAAGCATAAACCCTCTATTGAACATGAAAGAAGATTGAATACTATAATGAAAGAGGTAGTCAAGAAAGAGATCATTAAGTTGCTAGATGCGGGAATCATCTACCCTATTTCGGATAGTAAGTGGGTTAGTCCCATTCATGTAGTTCCCAAGAAGGGTGGGATGACCGTAGTGACTAATGAGAACAACGAACTAATCCCAACTAGGACGGTTACGGGATGGAGGATGTGTATTGACTATAAGAAATTGAACATGGCCTCTAGGAAAGATCACTTCCCTCTTCCTTTCATTGACCAAATGCTAGAAAGGTTAGCTCAACATTCTCATTTTTGCTATTTAGATGGCTATAGTGGATTCTTCCAAATCCCTATCCACCCCGATGACCAAGAGAAAACCACATTTACATGTCCATGGGGAACTTTTGCATATAGGAGAATGCCATTTGGGTTGTGTAATGCACCCGCCACCTTCCAAAGGTGTATGATGGCTATATTTTCTGAGTACATTGAAAGTATCATGAAAGTGTTTATGGATGACTTTTCTGTTTATGGATCTTCCTTTGATGATTGCCTACCTAACTTGTCCTTAGTACATAAAAGATGTGAGGAGACAAATCTTGTCTTGAATTTGGAAAAATGCCACTTCATGGTAAGTGAAGGTATTGTGTTGGGACACTTGGTGTCCAACCGTGGCATTGAGGTTGATAGGGCCAAGATTGAAACGATAGAGAAGTTGCCACCACCTACCTCGGTGAAAGGGGTAAGGAGTGTTACGCTAAAAAGAGTGTACGCAATAAGCCTTAAATTTATACTCGTTATAATTATCCTAACTTCTAGCACACCCGCAATGTACGGGACGTTTGTAGCATGGATAGTATTCCGAGGTCGAACACAAAGACTAAGGTGAAATTGACTCGGTTTTGTGATTAAGTTTAGTGAAGGTCTAAGGTTAGAAAAGAGGGAAACAAAGAAGTGAAAATCTAAATTGTTTTTGGTCGGTTTTGGTGATCAATCAAAGATCACAATTCATGCAAAGTAAACAATCAAACTAGACTAAAAATCAGCACAAATGAACAAACCAAACAAGATAATGATCAAGGAAAGAAAAGATGGATTCTAGGGGTCGGAAGTTCCGGTTATGGCATAGAACTAATATATGTTGGGATTAAGTGTATCTAATTTGGGATCAATTACCGGGTAGGTCTCATGGTCCAACTAGTCCACACCTAAGGTCTTATTACCGGGTAGGTCTCTAAGAGCCTAAGGATAGGAATTCTACACAAACCGGATTGTAGATTAGGGGTCTAACCTATCCTTACCGGGTAAGTCTTGGAAGGGGAAGTCCTAAGCAACTATCCTAGCACATCTAATCCAATGGTGGCTTATTAGGCTCACCACTACCTAAGGTTTGCTATTTTAGGTTCTAAGGGCAAGGATTACCGGGTAAGTCTCTCCTAGCACTTAGTCACTACACTAGGTAGGTTAAACTCAGCAATACTTAGGATTTCAACATTTTATAGGTCTAAGGCAGGATCCTTCAAATCAGGGAAAATCACGGGTTGTTCTTCCTAAACCACGGCCGTGGTTCTTCAAGAACTACCCGTGATTTCTAACAGCAACTACGTTCATAAGCAAAAGTCATCCAAAGGCAAATCTAAGTTCATCCTATCACGGTTCTAGCCATAACCATCCTTTCCTTACCCTAGAACCACATCGATTTAGCCTACAACATTCATAATGGAAATCGAAGCAAACAAACACAAAATCAAAACATCCATTGCAAGATAATGAAAGAAGAGAGGTGCACAAGTGAACTTAATTCAAAACTAAGCTGAAGATTAGAATAGAGCCACTTACCACCCTTCCAAAAGAAGGTTCAAAGGTTCATACAATCTCTAGAAAACGAAATCCGAAATACAAGAAAGCTATGGTGTGTTTCCTTCTCCTCCTCTTCAATGGAACTCTCCTTCTTCTCTTTGACACTTTCCTTCCTAGAAAATATTCTTCTTTATGAGAATATATTTGTTAGAGAGAAATGGATAATGGATGAGCTGCTCCCAAACTACCCCCAGCTCCTCAAACAACCCATGAAGGACCACTTTTATAACAAATCCTTCATGAGCTGGCCATGAGAGTCGTGGCACAGCTGTCACGAGAATCTGGCAAAATCCACGGTCATAACCACGGCCGTGGTTCTTCAGAGAACCGTGATTCTATGCAGAAACTCCGCCTTGAATCATTAAGCTGTGATTTGGTGCATGGCTTGTGTTGGCAAGGTTCGATGAGTCCTCTTCGGCCCTTGGCTTGTGTCCTAATGAGTCCGAGGGTGAATGATCCTCAAACGCATCGTTTAAGCTCCTAAACTTCCCGTAATACCTACAAAATGCGCACAAGTCCGTGTAGACGTCTATTTCGACAAGATATGTGAATTGGGTGAAAAACGTCTTGAACTAATGCTAGATCATGCATAAATGAGCGAGAATTCTATCTAAACGTACACCTAAAACTATGTTATAAATCGTGTTATCAAAATAGCCCATACTTAAGTTTTGCTCGTCCCCGAGCAAATTCCCAACTATAGACTAGAAGATGACATGATTTATGTATGCAGAAAAATGGTAAAATCTTTTTGGGTTTTGTGCTTCTACTATTGGATCACCTTCATAGTCATGATCAATGACAATTGGATAAGCAATTATGTATCAAACAATAAGGGCATGGAAAGACAATTGTACTTAACTCAAGAGCATGCATGAGACGTGAGAATGAAGAGGCCAAGAAGACCAAGAGTCTATCCAATCTAGATTACTAAGTCTTACAAACATGCAAGTAGGTCATAAGGGCTTGTGACATAAAAGGCTAAGAAACGTTGCAATTGGGAGGGGAATTCTCTAGGTTATGTGATGCTAATCCGGGAATGGAACTAACTCCACATCCTTGTCCTCGATCAACTTCCGCCAAGTGTATATTTTTCCCTATCTTGCTTTCTTTTCTTTTTTCTTTAACTCATTTTTGAGACAATGACATTGGTGTACAATAGCCGAAACCTCGGTGATTAGCCATCCTCGGGCTTTTTCTCTTTTTCGAGGTGCATCCACACCGGGCACACATACCAAAGCTCGTTAGGGCTATTGGTTCATTTGACTTTGGCAAGGCACCAACACCCGATTATGTGAAGTGTACCGAGTTACTTGTCATTTAAACCAACGCCCCCAAACCTATATTTTGGCTACACTTCCACAATAATTTCAGCATTTCATTCACGACATTCATTTCATTACATCTTCACCCCGCACTTGCTTTTCGCACATTTCAACACACTAGCATGCTCCTATTCCCGGATGGGTTTAAAGGAGGTCGATTTTATATCAATTGAGGTGCTCAAGCAATCATGATCAAGATGAGAAGTAGAGAAAAAATGAAATGCCTCATTCATTCCTAGATGGTATACAAGAACTATCATGTAATTTCGACTTTCAATACTCAATCCATTCTAGGCAATCATCATGATCACAAGTCATTCATAGAATTTAAGAGAAGTAGTTCAAGTCCACATATGCATTTATCAATTCAACACATAAGGCCATCCATAGCCAATCACAAGACAAGTTTCATCATTAGGATCATATCCAAGCCTATAAAGCACGAAAATTTTTAAATTTTCTGATTTTTATGGGATTTTCGTTCTAAGTATGTACAATGCAAGAAATGTGCAAATATTAACCTATCCTAGATGCTCATCATGAAAAGGATCATGCAAACCCCACCCCATACTTAGAAACACATTGTCCCCAATGTGTAAGTGAAGTAGAGAGAGTGAAAGAAGGTTCTCACAATGTAAAATTGTTTGCTATGGTATTTGGGAATTCTCAAGTGAATTGATGTTGGATGATCCTTTCAACCATGGTAGAGAGCTCTAAGCATCCTTCAAAGCTTCGGAACCCGCGCTAGGCACCGCTAGCCGTCCAAGTTCCGCGTCCGCTCCACCCATAATCGGTGAGGGTTTCATCATCATCATTTTCATCGCCAAGAAAGGCTTCCAATGCCACTAATGCTCTAGCACACACACGAAGGTAGACAAAACACACACAAAGTACACAAAAACAGAAAAATCTAAGCAAAAATGAAGAGGGAAAAATGTTACCAATGGGTTGCCTCCCACCACGCGCTTCTTTAAGGTCATTAGCTTGACCAAATTCGGGAGCGTCTATTCGAGGTGAAGTGGGGCAATCATGTCTACCGGGGCTCCCGGAATATACTTCTTCAAGCGATGCCCATTCACCTTGAAATTTCCACAATGCTCCCCTCCTATTTCAATAGCTCCATGGGGAAAGATCTTCTTCACTACATATGGCCCGGTCCATCTTGATTTGAACTTTCCGGGAAAGAGCCTTAGCCTTGAGTTGAAGAGGAGGACAAGATCTCCTTCACTCAACTCCTTTGGAATGACCCTCTTGTCATGCCACCTTTTGGTTCTCTCCTTGTAGATCCGGGCATTCTCATAAGCTTCCAACCGGAGCTCCTCAAGGGCATTGATATCAAGTAACCTCTTTTCTCCCGCTTCCTTGAGGTCAAAATTTAGCCACTTAATGGCCCAATAAGCTCTATGCTCCATTTCCACCGGGAGATGGCAAGACTTGCCATAGACCAACTTGTAGGGAGTGGTTCCAATTGGTGTCTTGAAGGCGGTTCTATATGCCCATAGTGTGTCATTGAGCTTCATACCCCAATCCTTCCTTGTCCTAGACATTGTCTTTTCGAGGATGGCCTTGATCTCTCGGTTGGAGATCTCCACTTGACCACTAGTTTGGGGGTGGTAGGGTGTTGCCACCTTATGAGTCACCCCATACTTGGCCAAAAGTGCTTCAAAGTTCCTATTTGTGAAGTGCTTCCCTCCATCACTAATGATTACCCTTGGTGTTCCAAACCTAGGGAAGATCACCCGGTTGAAGAATCGCACTACCACCTTGGCATCATTCGTAGGAGAAGCGATCGCTTCTACCCATCTTGACACATAGTCCACCGCCAATAGGATGTAGAGATTGCCACATGAAGAAGGGAATGGTCCCATGAAGTCTACACCCCACACATCAAAAATCTCAACTTCTTGGATGTTATTCAAAGGCATTTCATTCCTCCTTGAGATGTTGCCCGTTCTTTGGCAAGCATCACATGCCTCTACAAAACCTTGCACATCTCTAAACAAGTTAGGCCAATAAAAACCGGATTGCAATACCTTTGCACACGTCTTGTGTGAGCTAGCATGGCCTCCGCATGGTAAGGAGTGGCAATGCCGGATCACACTCTCCACTTCATCCTCTGGTATGCATCTTCTAAGCACCCTATCCGGGCCTCTCTTGAATAGAAGTGGCTCATTCCAATAGTAGTGCCTTACATCGTTGAAGAGCTTCTTCCTTTGTGCATATGTAAATCCGGGAGGCACTTCCTCACACACTAAGTAGTTCACGATGTCGGCGTACCATGGCTCACTTCCTCTAGCCACTTGGAACAAGCATTCCTCCACCAATTGTAATTGTTCATCCCGGAATGAATCATCTATCGGGATGTTGTGTTTCCCAAGCTCCGATGGTGGGAGTCTACTAAGGTGATCCGCCACGGAGTTCTCGGATCCCTTCTTATCTCGTATTTCCAAATCAAACTCTTGAAGAAGAAGGATCCACCGAATCAACCTTGGTTTGGCATCCTTCTTTGTAAGTAGATAACGGATGGCCGCATGATCCGTATAAACTATGACCTTCGCTCCAACAAGGTATGAGCGGAACTTCTGAAATGCATACACCACCGCCAACAACTCCTTCTCGGTGGTAGCATAATTGAGTTGGGCGTCATCTAGCGTCTTGCTAGCATAGTAAATAGCATGAGTGCGCCCTTCTTTCTTTTGCCCTAAAACGGCCCCAACGGCCACATCACTTGCATCGCACATGATCTCAAATGGTAGACTCCAATCCGGAGGTTGCATGATAGGTGCGGAGATCAAGGCGTTCTTCAACCTACAAAAAGCTTCAAGACAATCCTTGGAAAAGACAAAATCGACATCTTTCATTAGTAGGTTAGTGAGAGGCTTAGAAGTTTTAGAGAAGTCTTGAATAAACCTCCGGTAAAAACCGGCATGCCCTAAGAAACTCCTTACCCCCTTCACCGAGGTAGGTGGTGGCAACTTCTCTATCGTTTCAATCTTAGCCCTATCAACCTCAATGCCACGGTTAGATACCAAGTGTCCTAACACAATCCCTTCACTTACCATGAAGTGGCATTTTTTCCAATTTAAGACAAGATTTGTCTCCTCACATCTTTGCAATACTAATGACAAGTTAGCCAAGCAATCATCGAAAGAAGAACCATAAACAGAGAAATCATCCATGAACACTTCCATGAAATTTTCTATGTATTCCGAAAAGATAGCCATCATACACCTTTGGAAGGTGGCGGGTGCATTACACAACCCAAATGGCATTCTCCTATATGCAAAGGTACCCCATGGACATGTAAAAGTCGTTTTCTCTTGGTCATCGGGGTGGATAGGGATTTGGAAGAATCCACTATAGCCATCTAGATAGCAAAAATGAGAGTGTTGAGCTAACCTTTCTAGCATTTGGTCAATGAAGGGGAGGGGGAAGTGATCTTTCCTAGAAGCCATGTTCAATTTCCTATAATCAATGCACATCCTCCACCCCGTAACCGTCCTAGTCGGTATCAGTTCATTGTTCTCATTAGTTACGACCGTCATTCCACCCTTCTTAGGTACTACATGAACGGGGCTAACCCACTTACTATCCGAGATAGGGTAGATAATTCCCGCATCTAGCAACTTAATGATTTCCTTTTTGACCACCTCTTTCATTATAGGATTCAATCTCCTTTGATGTTCAATAGAGGGTTTGTGGTTATCTTTCATCATTATCTTATGCATGCACAAAGATGGCTTAATGCCAACCAAATCATCAATAGTATAACCAATGGCTTTCCTATGCAATCTTAGTTCATGCAGCAATTTAGCAAGTTCATCATCACTCAAGCATGCATTAACAATCACAGGATACGTAGAATTATCACCAAGAAATGCATACTTTAAATGAGAGGGAAGGGGTTTAAGTTCAAGTGAGGGAGGACCTCTATCGGTTGAAGACGATCCAAATAAGGTTGGATGAGATGAATTCAAAGCAAAAGAAGACTCCTCATGGCTCCTAGAAGCTTGATCATCGGGAGCTGATTCAGGAAAAACCACGGTTGGAAACACGGGTTGCTCATCTTCCACGGCCGTGGTTCTTGCCAAGCTTGCTTCTCGGAGTTGTCCAGAAAGTTTGACGGCCGTGAAACATAAATCTCGACCGTGGAACTTGCAGCTGTTCATCACCTCTTCGTGGCTTTCAAATCCAACTCTTGGCTCCTCATCCAAGGCTTCCAAGGCTTTGATCTTTTCATTGCAGTCCTCTTCAACACCTTCCTCCATCATACTTAAGGTGAGAACCTTTTCCAAGGGATCCTTGATCAAGATCGAGCTCACAATTTCTCTAGATTCTTCTTGCTCGACTATGTTGAAGATATCTTCATCAAGGGTTGGCCCTTTCATCATTGTGGAAAGCTTGAACTTGATGTTCTCTTCCCCGATGTTGAAGGAGAGAGTCCCGTTCTTGCAATCCACTAGGCAACCGGAAGTGGCTAGGAAAGGTCTTCCTAAGATGATAGGAACCGGATAATCCGCCGGAATGTCCAACACTACAAAATCAATAGGCACGTAGAATCCTCCTAGTTGCACCGGAATGTCCTCTAGAATCCCAACCGGATGAGTGATAGAACGGTCCGCCATATAGAGGGTCATCTTGACCGGCTTTGGCTCTCCTAGCCCGACCTTGTTGCTAAGTGCAAGCGGTATGATGCTTACACTCGCCCCAAGATCACAAAGGGCCTCGTACTTCACATCTCCCACTCCTATTGGGACGCAAAAGGAGCCCGGATCCCTTAGCTTGGGAGGCATTTCTTCCTTCATGGTTTGGATCAATTCCGAGGATCTCTTGGTCATCCTTATCTCCCCATACTCCTCCAACTTCCTTTTGTTGGAGAGTATTTCTTTCAAGAACTTGCCATATGCCGGCATACCTAAAATAGCATCCATGAACGGAATGTTAATATGCACTTTAGACATTAGTTCAAGGAACTTACCAAAATGATTGTCCAAGCGAGCTCTAGCTCGTGATTGAGGGAACGGTAGTGGCGGCTTGTATGGAGGCGGTGCCACATAAGTTGGCTCTACATCCTTGCTCTTGCCTCCATCTTCTTGCCTTCTTCCCTCTTCTACCACTACTTGCTTTCCCTTAGCTTGGTCCTTGGGCATAGGATCCTTCATACTCAACCCACTCCTTGTAGTTGTTGAAGTTGAAATTTCATGGGCCTTGGTAGTTGTTGAAGTTGCCCCTTCCCATATAATTCACATCCTCCTCCTTGGAAGACAAGTTAGCTTGTGGAAGCACTTGAGGAGTCACTTGGCTCTTCAAGGTTGTAGTACACAACTCTCTCAAGGATTTCAACTCGTTGTTGATGGCGTCAAGCTTGAAATTGCTCATGGTGACTTCGCTCACCTCATATGCTCCCGCCTTTCTTCCTTCACTCTTCCTATGAGAGTACTTCTCAATAACTAGAGCTTGCTTCTCCACAAACTCCCAAGCATCATCTACATGTTTCTCCATAAATGTCCCACCGGAGAGAGATTGAAGCTTGAATTGGCTATCCTCATCAAGTCCCTTGAAATAGATCTCCAATAGCTCAATTTTCGGTATGCCATGGTGTGGACAATCTAGGAGAAGGTCTTTGAATCTCTCCCAAGACTTGAACAAACTTTCTCTATCCCTCATCACGAAGGCATTGATCTTCCCTCTTAATTCGGTGGTCTTGGAAGGTGGGAAGAACTTGGTCAAGAACGCGGTTGTCATCTCCTCCCAAGTACCAACTCGCCCTTGTGGAATAGATTGATACCAAGCCAAGGCTTTATCCTTAAGAGAGAAGGAAAAAGCCCTAAGCTTATGGTTGTTGCTCTCCAATCTTGGCGGTCTAAGAGTCTCCATCAAAATCTCGTAGTTCATCAAATGTTGGTGAGGAGACTCTCCTTCCATCCCTCCAAATTGATTGTGCCGGATCATTTGTAGAACTTGAGGGCGGAGCTCATAGTTGTGGGTTGCGGGATCTCCTAGATTCACACCCGGTCGGTGTGCTCTTTGTGCCGGATCCATACGTCTCCCTAGGGTTTGTGGCTCCTCGATAGCAATGGGAACAACCCTAACATTGGCCACCGGCTGCGGTTGTACCACCGGTGGTGGAGGAGGTGGAGGTTGTCGGCGATTAAGCTCTCCTTGAACAAGGGCTTGCCTAATCTCCCCAATCTCCCTCCTTGTTTCCTCTTGCCTCTCATTGGCAAGTCTCCTTTCTTCCTCCAAGAGCTCATCTCTTAGCCTTATTTTCTCTAAGGCTTCATCTAACTCAGCTTGAAGATTTCTACCGGCCATCTCTCTCTCTTTTCGGATGTTCTTGGATCTAGATCGAAGGGTTTTCTCCGGTTCGGGATCGAATGGAGCTAAATCCTTACCACGAGATCTTCGCATACACCTATAGAGTAATAGATGTCCTGAAAAGCAAAGACACCAACCAAAGAGAGATCAAAAGCAACAAGAAAGATCTACACTAGAAACAATCACAAAATAGACTCAATCTAGACCTAGTCCCCGGCAACGGCGCCAAAAACTTGTTACGCTAAAAAGAGTGTACGCAATAAGCCTTAAATTTATACTCGTTATAATTACCCTAACTTCTAGCGCACCCGTAGTGTACGGGACGTTTGTAGCATGGATAGTATTCCGAGGTCGAACACAAAGACTAAGGTGAAATTGACTCGGTTTTGTGATTAAGTTTAGTGAAGGTCTAAGGTTAGAAAAGACGGAAACAAAGAAGTGAAAATCTAAATTGTTTTTGGTCGGTTTTGGTGATCAATCAAAGATCACAATTCATGCAAAGTAAACAATCAAACTAAACTAAAAATCAGCACAAATGAACAAACCAAACAAGATAATGATCAAGGAAAGAAAAGACGGATTCTAGGGGTCGGAAGTTCCGGTTATGGCATAGAACTAAGGTTATCTATTCGTTCTTTGGATTAACTAATATATGTTGGGATTAAATGTATCTAATTTGGGATCAATTACCGGGTAGGTCTCATGGTCCAACTAGTCCACACCTAAGGTCTTATTACTGGGTAGGTCTCTAAGAGCCTAAGGATAGGAATTCTACACAAACCGGATTGTAGATTAGGGGTCTAACCTATCCTTACCGGGTAAGTCTTAGAAGGGGAAGTCCTAAGCAACTATCCTAGCACATCTAATCCAATGGTGGCTTATTAGGCTCACCACTACCTAAGGTTTGCTATTTTAGGTTTTAGGGCAAGGATTACCGGGTAAGTCTCTCCTAGCACTTAGTCACTACACTAGGTAGGTTAAACTCAGCAATACTTAGGATTTCAACATTTTATAGGTCTAAGGCAGGATCCTTCAAATCAGGGAAAATCACGGGTTGTTCTTCCTAAACCACGGCCGTGGTTCTTCAAGAACTACCCGTGATTTCTAACAGCAACTACGTTCATAAGCAAAAGTCATCCAAAGGCAAATCTAAGTTCATCCTATCACGGTTCTAGCCATAACCATCCTTTCCTTACCCTAGAACCACATCGATTTAGCGTACAACATTCATAATGGAAATCGAAGCAAACAAACACAAAATTAAAACATCCATTGCAAGATAATGAAAGAAGAGAGGTGCACAAGTGAACTTAATTCAAAACTAAGCTGAAGATTAGAATAGAGCCACTTACAACCCTTCCAAAAGAAGGTTCAAAGGTTCATACAATCTCTAGAAAACGAAATCCGAAATACAAGAAAGCTATGGTGTGTTTCCTTCTCCTCCTCTTCAATGGAACTCTCCTTCTTCTCTTTGACACTTTCTTTCCTAGAAAATCTTCTTCTTTTTGAGAATATATTTGTTAGAGAGAAATGGATAATGGATGAGCTGCTCCCAAACTACCCCCAGCTCCTCAAACAACCCATGAAGGACCACTTTTATAACAAATCCTTCATGAGCTGGTCATGAGAGTCGTGACACAGCTGTCACGAGAATCTGGCAAAATCCACGGTCATAACCACGGCCGTGGTTCTTCAGAGAACCATGATTCTATGCAGAAACTCCGCCTTGAATCATTAAGCTGTGATTTGGTACATGGCTTGTGTTGGCAAGGTTCGATGAGTCCTCCTCGGCCCTTGGCTTGTGTCCTAATGAGTCCGAGGGTGAATGATCCTCAAACACATCGTTTAAGCTCCTAAACTTCCCGTAATACCTACAAAACGCGCACAAGTCCGTGTAGACGTCTATTTCGACAAGATATGTGAATTGGGTGAAAAACGTTTTGAACTAATGCTAGATCATGCATAAATGAGCGAGAATTCTATCTAAACGTACACCTAAAACTATGTTATAAATCGTGTTATCAAGGAGTTTTCTAGGGCATGCCGGTTTTTACCGGAGATTTATTAAAGATTTCTCTAAGATTTCTAAGCCTCTTACTAACCTACTAATGAAAGATGTTGAGTCTGTTTTCTCCAAGGATTGCCTTGAGGCTTTTTGTAGGTTGAAGAGCACTTTGATCTCCGCACCTATCATGCAACCTCCGGATTGGAGTTTACCGTTTGAGATCATGTGTGATGCAAGTGATGTAGCCGTTGGGGCTGTTTTGGGGCAAAGGAAAGATGGGCACACACATGCCATTTATTATGCTAGCAAGACGCTAGATGACGCCAACTCAATTATGCTACCACCGAGAAGGAGTTGCTAGCGGTTGTGTATGCATTTGAGAAGTTCCGCTCATATCTTGTTGGAGCGAAGGTCATAGTGTATACGGATCATGCTGCGATCCGTTATCTCCTTACAAAGAAGGATTCCAAGCCTAGGTTGATTCGGTGGATCCTTCTTCTTCAAGAGTTTGACTTGGAAATCAGGGACAAGAAGGGGTCCGAGAATTCTGTGGCGGATCACCTTAGTAGACTCCCACCGTTAGAGCTTGAAAGAGATGACATCCCGATTGATGACTCATTCCGGGATGAGCAATTGCAAATGGTGGAGGAATGCTTGTTCCAAGTGTCTAGAGGAAGTGAGCCATGGTATGCCGACATTGTGAACTATCTTGTGTGTGAGGAAGTGCCTCCCGGTTTGTCATATGCCCAAAGGAAGAAGTTCTTCAAAGACGCGAGGCACTACTATTGGAGTGAACCACTTTTGTTCAAAAGAGGGCCGGATGGAGTATTTAGAATATGCATGCCGGAGGATGAGGTGGATAGTGTGATCCACCATTGTCACTCCTTGCAATGTGGAGGGCATGCTAGCTCACACAAGACATGTGCGAAGGTGTTGCAATCGGGCTTCTTTTGGCCAAGTTTGTTCAAGGATGTGCAAAGCTTTGTGGTAGCTTGTGATGCTTGCCAAAGGACGGGCAACATCTCAAGTAGGAATGAGATGCCTTTGAACAACATACAAGAGGTGGAGATATTTGATGTGTGGGGTGTGGACTTCATGGGACCATTCCCTTCTTCATGTGGCAACCTCTACATCCTATTGGCGGTAGACTATGTTTCGAGATGGGTGGAGGCAATCGCCTCTCCTACAAATGATGCCAAGGTTGTGGTGCGGTTCTTCAACCAAGTGATCTTTCCTAGGTTCGGAACACCAAGGGTGATCATAAGTGATGGAGGGAAGCACTTCACCAATAGGAACTTCGGGACACTTTTGGCTAAGTATGGGGTGACTCATAAGGTGGCAACACCTTACCATCCCCAAACTAGTGGCCAAGTAGAGATCTCCAACCGGGAGATAAAGGGAATTCTTGAGAAGACGGTCTCTAGGACGAGAAAAGATTGGGCTATGAAGCTCGATGATGCCTTGTGGGCATATAGAACCGCCTTCAAGACACCGATTGGCACCACTCCTTACAAGTTAGTCTATGGCAAGTCTTGCCACCTTCCGATAGAGATGAAGCATAGTGCTTATTGGGCCATTAAGTGGCTGAATTTTGACCTCAAGGAGGCCGGTGAGAAGAGATTGCTTGACATGAATGCTCTTGAAGAGATCCGTTTGGATGCCTATGAGAATGCCCGGATCTACAAGGAAAGGACCAAACGGTGGCATGATAGGTGCCTCATCCCGAAGGAGTTGAGTGAAGGCGACCTTGTCCTTCTCTTCAACTCAAGGCTGCGGTTTTTCCCCGGAAAGCTAAAGTCAAGATGGACCGGTCCTTATGTGGTAAAGAAGATCTTTCCCCATGGAGCTATTGAGATAGGAGGGGAGCATTGTGGAGACTTCAAGGTGAATGGGCACCGTTTGAAGAAGTATATCCCGGGAGCTCCGGTGGATATGATTGCCCCACTTCACCTAGAATGAGACGCCCCCGAGTTTGGTCAAGCTAATGACCTTAAAGAAGCGCTTGATGGGAGGCAACCCATTGGTAACGTTTTCCCTTTTTCGTTTTGTTTTTGTTTGTGATTTTTCTGTTTTTGTGTGTTTGGTGTGCTTTGCGTGTGTGCTAGAGTCTTGGTAGCATGGAAGCCTTGCATGGCATGAGAATGAATCCCTCATCAATTATGGGTGGAGCGGACGCGGGATTTGGACGGCTAGCGGTGCCTAGCGCGGGTCCCGACGCCTTGATGAACACTTAGAGCTCTCTACCATTGTTGATAGGATCATCCACCATCAATCTACTTGAGTAATTCCAAATACCGAAGCAAACCATTTTTACATTGTGAGAACCCTCTTTCACTCTTCTTTACTTCATTTACACATTGGGGACAATGTGTTTCTAAGTATGGGGTGGGGTTTGCATGATCCTTTGCATGATTAGCATCTAGGAATGTTTAATATCATCACATGTCTTGCATTGTACATACTCATTTCGAAAAAAATCCAAAAAATCAGAAAATTTACAAATTTTTGTGCTTTCTAGGCTTGGATATGACCCTAATGATGAATCTTGTCATGTGGATGGGCTATGGATGGCCTTATGTGTTGAAATGATGAATTGCATATGTGGACTTGAAGTACTTATCTTGAATTCCATGAATGATTTGTGATCATGATGTTTGCCTAGAATGGATTGAGTATTGAAAGTCGAAATTACATGCTAGTTCTTGCACACCATCTAGGAATGAATGAGGCAATTCACCTTTCTCTACTTCTCATCTTGATCATGTTTTTTGAGCACCTCAATTGATATAAATTTGACCTCTTTTGACCCATACGGGAATAGGAGCATGTTAGTGTGTTGATGTGTGTGAAAGGCAAGTGTGGGGTGAAGATGTTGATGAAATAATACTATGAATAAAGTGCTGAATTTGTTGTGAAAGTGTAGACAAAAATATAGGTTTGGGGACGTTGGTTTAAATGACGAGTAACTCGGCACCATTCACATAATCGGGTGTTTGTTCCTTGCCAAAGTCAAATAAACCAATAGTCCTAACGAGCTTTGGTATGTGTGCCCGGTGTGGATGCACCTCGAAAAATAGAAAAAGCCCGAGGACGGCTAATCACCAAGGTTTCGGCTTTTATACATCAATGCCATTGTCTCAAAAATAAGTGAAAAAGAAAAGAAAACAAAGAGAAAAGATGGAAAAAAAACATACACTTGGGGGAAGTTGATCGAGGATAAAATTGTGCAGTTAGTTCCATTCACGGATTAGCATCACGAAGCCTAGAAAAATCCTCACCTAATCACAACGTTTCTTGGCCTTTTATCTCACAAGCCCTTATGACCTATTTGCATGTGTGTAAGACTTAGTAATCTAGATTGGATATGCTCTTGATCATCTTGACTTCTTCATTTTTACTTTTCACGCATGCTTTCGAGTTAAGTACAATTGTTTTTCCATGTCTTCACTTGTTTGATGCATGATTGCTTGTCCATTGTCATGAAACATGACTATGAAAGTGATTCAATATTAGAAGCATAACTCCAAAAAGTTTTTGCCATTTTTCTGCATGCATAAACCATGTCATCTCTTAGTCTATAGTTGAGAATTTGCTCGGGAACGAGCAAACCTTAAGTATAGGGTATTTTTGATAACACGATTTATGACTTAGGATTAGATACTCATTTAGATAGATTTTTCACTCATTCATGCATGGTTTAGCACTAGTTCACGAGGTTTGCACTCAATTCACGTATTTTGTCGAGATAGACGTCTACACGGACTTTTGCATTGCTTTGTAGGTATTTTGGGAGATTTAGGAGCTTAATCGATACGTTTGAGGATCGTTCATCAAGATGACACACCCTCGGACTCATTAGGATGCAAGCTAGAGGCTAAGGAGGACTCATGGAACCTTGTCAACACAAGCCATGCACCAAATCGAAGCTTAATGATCCAAGGCAAAGCTGAAGCACCAAACCACGGTTACTGGTACTTCCACGACCGTGGAAACAAACCGTGGTTTTTGCCAGACGGTTGTGACAGCTGTGCCACGATCTCATAGCCTTCTCTAACAAGGTTGTAGTATAAAAGTGGTCCTGCAAGGCTGAGAGAAGGACATCCCCTATCATCCAATCAAATCCACATTCTCTCCCACACTCTCAACAAGAGGATTCTCTCAAGAGGAGAGCTACCATTTTTTTGGAGGAGAAAAGCTCCATTGGAGAAGAAGAGAAGAACACATCATTGCTAGCCTTTGATAAGTTTTGTAGTGAAGATTTTTGGAATCGTTTTTCTAGGGTTGTAAGAATCGATAAAACCTTCTTTTGAAGGATTGTGAGTCGTTCTAATCTCATTTTCAGCTTGGTTTTACTTGTTTCACTTGTTCATCTCTTTCTTTTCATTATCTTGCAAATGGAAGCCATGATTCTATGTTTGATGATTTCAATTGTGATGATGTATGTTGTAGGCTAAATAGATGCGATTCTAGGGTAAGGAAAGAAAGGTTATGGCTAGGACTATGATAGGATGGACTTAGATTCGCCCTTGGATGATTCATTTGCTTGAACAAAGTCACTACTGTAGTCCACGGTTTGTTCTTGCCAGTCCACGGCCGTGGAAGTGGTAGAACAGCCCGTGATTTGCCTAATTCGTTTGGTTTGATGGATCTAAGTTTTAGAATGTTAGAATGTTGAAATCCTAGTGTTTGTTGAGTTAATTCTATCCTAGGGTGACATAGGGTTAGCAACTAAGTGTTAGAAGAGACCTACCCGGTGATTCTTACTTTTAGATTTCAAAGATGATAAACTCTAGGTAGTGGTGAGCCTCGTAAGCCGCCATTGGACTAAGTGTGCTATGATAGTTGTTTAGGACATGCCCTTCCGAGACTTACCCGGTGAGGATAGGTTAGATTCCTAGGTGACAATCCGGTTTGTGTAGAATTCCATTCCTTAGGCTCTTTGAGACTTACCCGGTGATGAGGCCTTAGGTATGGACTAGTGGACCATGAGACCTACCCGGTGATTGATCCCAATCTAGAAACACTCACTCCCAACATATCATAATCCAAGGAATGATTAGATAGCTTGAGTCCTATGCCATAACCGGAATTTCCAACCCCTAGAATCCACTTTTCTCTCTTTGATCTCATACCTCGAGTTTATCTTGTTTGTTTGAGTTGATTTGTTGACTTAGTTGATTGTTTATTTCGCATGATTTGTGATCCTTGATTGATCACCTAAAAACCAACCAAAAACATTGAGATTTTCATTTCTTTATTTCTTTCTCTTTTCTTCACCTAGATCTTCACTAAACTTAATCATTAATCGATTCAATCTCACCTCAATCTTTGCGTTCGACCTCGGAATACTATCCCTACTACAAATGTCCCGTACACTGCGGGTTCGCTAGGAGTCAGGAGAAATATAACTAGTTTATAAATTGTAGAACTTGTCATGCTCGACGATGGCATTGTCATGCCCGACGATGGTAGTGTCATGCCCAACGATGGCCTTGTCATGACCGACGCTGGCCTTGTCATGCTCGACTATGGAATTGTCATGCCCGATGATGGCAGTGTCATGTCCGAGAGTTGCCTTGTCATGGCCGACGATGGTCTTACCATGTCCGAGAGTGGCCTTGTCATGCCCGACGTTGGCCTTGTCATGACCGGCGCTGACCTTGTCATGTACGAGAGTGGCCTTGTCGTGCCCAACGATGGCCTTGCCATGCCCGACGCTAGCCTTGCCATGCCCTGCGATGGCCTTGCCATGCCCGAGAGTTGCCTTGTCATGCCCTGCGATGGCCTTGCCATGCCCGAGAGTTGCCTTGTCATGCCCAACGCTGGCCTTGTCATGCTCGGCACTGGCCTTGTCATGTCCGAGAGTTGCCTTGTCATGGCCTTTCCATGCCCGATGATAGCCTTGCCATGCCCGACGATGGCCTTGTCATGCCCGACGATGGCCTTGCCATGCCCGACATTGTCCTTGACATGTCCGAGAGTTGCCTTGTCATGACCTTGTCATCCCCGACGATGGCCTCGCCATGTCCCAGAGTCGCATTGTCATGGCCTTGTCTTGCCCGACGATGGCCTTGTCATGCCCGACGATGGCCTTGCCATGCCCGACGCAGGCCTTGCCTTGCCCAACGATGGCCTTGCCATATCCGAGAGTAGCCTTGTCATGGCCTTGTTATGCCCGACGCTTGCCTTGTCATGCCGGACGCTGGCCTTGCCATGCCCGACGATGGCCTTGTCATGCCCGACGATGGCCTTGTCATGCCCGACGCTGGCCTTGTCATGCTCGACGATGGCATTGTCATGCCCGACGATGGCAGAGTCATGTCCGAGAGTTGCCTTGTCATGGCCGACGATGGTCTTGCCATATCCGAGAGTGGCCTTGTCATGCCCGACGCTGGCCTTGTCATGACTGGCGCTGACCTTGTCATGTCCGAGAGTGGCCTTGTCATGCCTAACGATGGCCTTTCATGCCCGACGCTAGCCTTGCCATGCCCGACGATGGCCTTGCCATGCCCGAGAGTTGCCTTGTCATGCCCAACGCTGGCCTTGTCATGCCCGGCGCTGGCCTTGTCATGTCCGAGAGTTGCCTTGCAAAGGTCTTACCATGCCCGATGTTGGCCTTGCCATGCCCGACGATGGCCTTGCCATGCCCGACGCTGTCCTTGTCATGTCCGAGAGTTGCCTTCTCTGGCCCGACGATGGCCTTGCCATGCCCGACGTTGTCCTTGACATGTCCGAGACTTGCCTTGTCATGACTTTGTCATCCCCGACGATGGCCTCGCCATGTCTTAGAGTGGCATTGTCATGGCCTTGTCATGCCGACGATGGCCTTGCCATGCCCGACGCAGGCCTTGCCATGCCCGACGATGGCCGAGAGTTGCCTTGTCATGGCCTTGTCATGCCCGACGCTGGCCTTGCCATGCCCAACAATGGCCTTGTCATGCCCGACGATGGCCTTGTCATGCCCGACGCTGGCCTTGTCATGCTCGACAAAGGAATTGTCATGCGCAACGATGGCAATGTCATGTCCGAGAGTTGCCTTGTCATGGCCGACGATGGTCTTGTCATGTCCGAGAGTGGCCTTGTCATGCCTGACGTTGGCCTTGTCATGACCGGCGCTGACCTTGTCATGTCCGAGAGTGGCCTTGTCATACCCAACGTTGGCCTTTCCATGCCCGACCCTAGCCTTGCCATGCCCGGCGATGGCCTTGCCATGCCCGAGAGTTGCCTTATCATGCCCAACGCTGGCCTTGTCATGCCCGGCGCTGGCCTTGTCATGTCCGAGAGTTGCCTTGTCATGGCCTTGTCATGCCCGATGATGGCCTTGCCATGCCCGATGCTGTCCTTGTCATGTCCGAGAGTGGCCTTGTCTTGCCTGACGATGGCCTTGCCATGCCCGACGTTGTCCTTGACATGTCCGAGAGTTGCCTGGTCATGACCTTGTCATCCCCGACGATGGCCTCGCCATGTCACAGAGTGGCATTGTCATGTCCTTGTCATGCCCGATGATAGCCTTGTCATGCCCGACGATGGCCTTGCCATGCCCGACGCAGGCCTTGCCATGCTTGACGATGGCCTTGCCATATCCGAGAGTTTCCTTGTCATGGCCTTGTCATGCCCGACGCTTGCCTTGTCATGTCCGACCCTGGCCTTGCCATGCCCGACAATGACCTTGTCATGCCTGACGATGGCCTTGTCATGCTCGACGATGGCATTGTCATGCCCGACGATGGCAGTATCATGCCCGACGATGGCCTTGTCATGCCCGACGCTGGCCTTGTCATGCTCGACGATGGAATTGTCATGCCCGATGATGGCAGTGTCATGTCCGAGAGTTGCCTTGTCATGACCGACGATGGTCTTGCCATGTCCGACAGTGGCCTTGTCAAGCCCGACGCTGGCCTTGTCATGACCGGCCTGACCTTGTCATTTCCGAGAGTGGCCTTGTCATGCCCAACGATGGCCTTGCCATGCCCGACGCTAGCCTTGCCATGCCCCGCGATGGCCTTGCCATGCCCGGTGCTGGCCTTGTCATGTCCGAGAGATGCCTTGCCATGGTCTTACCATGCCCGACGCTGGCCTTGCCATGGCCGACGATGGTCTTGCCATGCCCGACGCTATCTTTGTCATATCCGAGAGTTGCCTTGTCTGGGCTGACGATGGCCTTGCCGTGCCCGACGTTGTCCTTGACATGTCCGAGAGTTGCCATGTCATGACCTTGTCATCCCCGACGATGGCCTCGCCATGTCCCAGAGTGGCATTGTCATGCCTGATGATAGCCTTGTCATGCCCGACGATGGCCTTGCCATGCCCGACGATGGCCTTGCCATGGCCGACGCAAGCCTTGCCATGCCCGACGCTTGCCTTGTCATGCTTGACGTTGGCCTTGCCATGCCCGACGATGGCCTTGTCATGCCCGACGATGGCCTTGTCATGCCCGACGCTGGCCTTGTCATGCTCGACGATGGCATTGTCATGCCCGACGATGGCAGAGTCATGTCCGAGAGTTGCCTTGTCATGGCCGACGATGGTCTTGCCATATCCGAGAGTGGCCTTGTCATGCCCGACGCTGGCCTTGTCATGACTGGCGCTGACCTTGTCATGTCCGAGAGTGGCCTTTTCATGCCTAACGATGGCCTTTCATGCCCGACGCTAGCCTTGCCATGCCCGACGATGGCCTTGCCATGCCCGAGAGTTGCCTTGTCATGCCCCACGCTGGCCTTGTCATGCCCGGCGCTGGCCTTGTCATGTCCGAGAGTTGCCTTGTCATGGCCTTGTCATGCCCGATGATGGCCTTTCCATGCCCGACGCTGTCCTTGTCATGTCCGAGAGTGGCCTTGTCTTGCCTGACGATGGCCTTGCCATGCCCGACGTTGTCCTTGACATGTCCGAGAGTTTCCTGGTCAAGACCTTGTCATCCCCGACGATGGCCTCGCCATGTCCCAGAGTGGCATTGTCATGTCCTTGTCATGCCCGATGATAGCCTTGTCATGCCCGACGATGGCCTTGCCATGCCCGACGCAGGCCTTGCCATGCTTGACGATGGCCTTGCCATATCCGAGAGTTTCCTTGTCATGGCCTTGTCATACCCGACGCTTGCTTTTTCATGTCCGACCCTGGCCTTGCCATGCCCGATAATGACCTTGTCATGCCTGACGATGACCTTGTCATGCTCGACGATGGCATTGTCATGCCCGACGATGGCAGTATCATGCCCGACGATGGCCTTGTCATGCCCGACGCTGGCCTTGTCATGCTCGACGATGGAATTGTCATGCCCGATGATGGCAGTGTCATGTCCGAGAGTTGCCTTGTCATGGCCGACGATGGTCTTGCCATGTCCGACAGTGGTCTTGTCAAGCCCGACGCTGGCCTTGTCATGACCGGCCTGACCTTGTCATTTCCGAGAGTGGCCTTGTCATGCCCAACGATGGCCTTGCCATGCCCGACGCTAGCCTTGCCATGCCCGGCGATGGCCTTGCCATGCTCGGTGCTGGCCTTGTCATGTCCGAGAGTTTCCTTGTCATGGCCTTGTCATGCCCGATGATGGCCTTGCCATGCCCGACGCTGTCCTTGTCATGTCCGAGAGTTGCCTTGTCATGACCTTGTCATCCCCGACGATGGCCTCGCCATGTCCCAGAGTGGCATTGTCATGGCCTTGTCATGCCCGATGATAGCCTTGTCATGCCCGACGATGGCCTTGCAATGCCCAACGATGGCCTTGCCATGGCCGACGTAGGCCTTACCATGCCCGATGATGGCCTTGCCATATCCGAGAGTTTCCTTGTCATGGCCTTGTCATGCCCGACGCTTGCTTTGTCATGCCCGACACTGGCCTTGCCTTGCCCGAGAATGGCCTTGTCATGCCCGACGATTGCCTTGTCATGCTCGACGATGGCATTGTCATGCCCGACGATGGCAGTGTAATGTCCGAGAGTTGCCTTGTCATGGCCGACGATGGTCTTGCCATGTCCGAGAGTGGCCTTGTCATGCCCGACGATGTCCTTGTCATGACCGGCGCTGACATTGTCATGTCCGAGAGTGGCCTTGTCATGCCCAACAATGGCCTTGCAATGCCCGACGCTAACCTTGCCATGCCCGACGATGGCCTTACCATGACCGAGAGTTGCCTTGTCATGCCCAACGCTGGCCTTGTCATGCCCGGAGCGGCCCTTGTCATGTCCGAGAGTTGCCTTGCCATGGTCTTACCATGCCCGACGCTGGCCTTGCCATGGCCGACGATGGTCTTGCCATGCCCGACGCTATCTTTGTCATATCCGAGAGTTGCCTTGTCTGGGCTGACGATGGCCTTGCCGTGCCCGACGTTGTCCTTGACATGTCCGAGAGTTGCCATGTCATGACCTTGTCATCCCCGACGATGGCCTCGCCATGTCCCAGAGTGGCATTGTCATGCCTGATGATAGCCTTGTCATGCCCGACGATGGCCTTTCCATGGCAGACGCAGGCCTTGCCATGCCCGACGCTTGCCTTGTCATGCTTGACGCTGGCCTTGCCATGCCTGACGATGGCCTTGTCATGCCCGACGATGGCTTTGTCATGCCCGACGCTGGCCTTGTCATGCCCGATGATGGCAGAGTCATGTCCGAGAGTTGCCTTGTCATGGTCGACGATGGTCTTGCCATATCTGAGAGTGGCCTTGTCATGCCCGACGCTGGCCTTGTCATGACTGGCGCGGACCTTGTCATGTCCGAGAGTGGCCTTGTCTTGCCTAACGATGGTCTTTCATGCCCGACGCTAGCCTTGCCATGCCCGACGATGGCCTTGCCATGCCCGAGAGTTGCCTTGTCATGCCCCACGCTGGCCTTGTCATGCCCGGCGCTGGCCTTGTCATGTCCGAGAGTTGCCTTGTCATGGCCTTGTCATGCCCGTTGATGGCCTTGCCATGCCCGACGCTGTCCTTGTCATGTCCGAGAGTGGCCTTGTCTTGCCTGACGATGGCCTTGCCATGCCCGACGTTGTCCTTGACATGTCCGAGAGTTTCCTGGTCAAGACCTTGTCATCCCCGACGATGGCCTCGCCATGTCCCAGAGTGGCATTGTCATGTCCTTGTCATGCCCGATGATAGCCTTGTCATGCCCGACGATGGCCTTTCCATGGCAGACGCAGGCCTTGCCATGCCCGACGCTTGCCTTGTCATGCTTGACGCTGGCCTTGCCATGCCTGACGATGGCCTTGTCATGCCCGACGATGGCCTTGTCATGCCCGACGCTGGCCTTGTCATGCCCGATGATGGCAGAGTCATGTCCGAGAGTTGCCTTGTCATGGCCGACGATGGTCTTGCCATGTCCGAGAGTGGCCTTGTCATGCCCGACGATGTCCTTGTCATGACCGGCGCTGACATTGTCATGTCCGAGAGTGGCCTTGTCATGCCCAACAATGGCCTTGCAATGCCCGACGCTAACCTTGCCATGCCCGACGATGGCCTTACCATGACCGAGAGTTGCCTTGTCATGCCCAACGCTGGCCTTGTCATGCCCGGAGCGGCCCTTGTCATGTCCGAGAGTTGCCTTGCCATGGTCTTACCATGCCCGACGCTGGCCTTGCCATGGCCGACGATGGTCTTGCCATGCCCGACGCTATCTTTGTCATATCCGAGAGTTGCCTTGTCTGGGCTGACGATGGCCTTGCCGTGCCCGACGTTGTCCTTGACATGTCCGAGAGTTGCCATGTCATGACCTTGTCATCCCCGACGATGGCCTCGCCATGTCCCAGAGTGGCATTGTCATGCCTGATGATAGCCTTGTCATGCCCGACGATGGCCTTTCCATGGCAGACGCAGGCCTTGCCATGCCCGACGCTTGCCTTGTCATGCTTGACGCTGGCCTTGCCATGCCTGACGATGGCCTTGTCATGCCCGACGATGGCCTTGTCATGCCCGACGCTAGCCTTGTCATGCCCGATGATGGCAGAGTCATGTCCGAGAGTTGCCTTGTCATGGTCGACGATGGTCTTGCCATATCTGAGAGTGGCCTTGTCATGCCCGACGCTGGCCTTGTCATGACTGGCGCTGACCTTGTCATGTCCGAGAGTGGCCTTGTCTTGCCTAACGATGGTCTTTCATGCCCGACGCTAGCCTTGCCATGCCCGACGATGGCCTTGCCATGCCCGAGAGTTGCCTTGTCATGCCCCACGCTGGCCTTGTCATGCCCGGCGCTGGCCTTGTCATGTCCGAGAGTTGCCTTGTCATGGCCTTGTCATGCCCGTTGATGGCCTTGCCATGCCCGACGCTGTCCTTGTCATGTCCGAGAGTGGCCTTGTCTTGCCTGACGATGGCCTTGCCATGCCCGACGTTGTCCTTGACATGTCCGAGAGTTTCCTGGTCAAGACCTTGTCATCCCCGACGATGGCCTCGCCATGTCCCAGAGTGGCATTGTCATGGCCTTGTCATGCCCGATGATAGCCTTGTCATGCCCGACGATGGCCTTGCCATGCCCGACGATGGCCTTGCCATGGCCGACGTAGGCCTTGCCATGCCCGACGACGGCCTTGCCATATCCGAGAGTTTCCTCGTCATGGCCTTGTCATGCCCGACGCTTGCTTTGTCATGCCCGACGCTGGCCTTGCCTTGCCCGACAATGGCCTTGTCATGCCCGACGATGGCCTTGTCATGCTCGACGATGGCATTGTCATGCCCGACGATGGCAGTGTCATGTCCGAGAGTTGCCTTGTCATGGCCGACGATGGTCTTGCCATGTCTGAGAGTGGCCTTGTCATGCCCGACGATGTCCTTGTCATGACCGGCGCTGACCTTGTCATGTCCGAGAGTGGCCTTGTCATGCCTAACGATGGCCTTTCATGCCCGACGCTAGCCTTGCCATGCCCGACGATGGCCTTGCCATGCCCGAGAGTTCCCTTGTCATGCCTAACGCTGGCCTCGTCATGCCTGGCGCTGCCTTGTCATGTCCGAGAGTTGCCTTGCCATGGTCTTACCATGCCCGATGTTGTCCTTGCCATGGCCGACGATGGTCTTGCCATGCCCGACGCTATCTTTGTCATATCCAAGAGTTGCCTTGTCTGGGCTGACGATGGCCTTGCCGTGCCCGACTTCGTCTTTGACATGTCCGAGAGTTGCCATGTCATGGCCTTGCCATGCCCGACGATGGCCTTGCCATGGCAGACGCAGGCCTTGCCATGCCCGACGCTTGCCTTGTCATGCTTGACGCTGGCCTTGCCATGCCCGACGATGGCCTTGTCATGCCCGATGCTGGCCTTGTCATGCTCGACGATGGCGTTGTCATGCCCGACGATGGCAGAGTCATGTCCGAGAGTTGCCTTGTCATGGCCGACGATGGTCTTGCCATATCCGAGAGTGGCCTTGTCATGCCCGACGCTGGCCTTGTCATGACTGGCGCTGACCTTGTCATGTCCGAGAGTGGCCTTGTCATGCCTAACGATGGCCTTTCATGCCCGACGCTAGCCTTGCCATGCCCGACGATGGCCTTGCCATGCCCGAGAGTTGCCTTGTCATGCCCCACACTGGCCTTGTCATGCCCGGCGTTGGCCTTGTCATGTCCAAGAGTTGCCTTGCAATGGTCTTACCATGCCTGATGCTGGCCTTGCCATGCCCGACGATGGCCTTGTCATGCCCGACGCTGTCCTTGTCATGTCCGAGAGTTGCCTTGTCTGGCCCGACGATGGCCTTGCCATGCCCGACGTTGTCCTTGACATGTCCGAGACTTGCCTTGTCATGACTTTGTCATCCCCGACAATGGCCTCGCCATGTCACAGAGTGGCATTGTCATGGCCTTGTCATGCCCGACGATGGCCTTGTCATGCCCGACGATGGCCTTGCCATGCCCGACGCAGGCCTTGCCATGCCCGACGATTGCCGAGAGTGCCTTGTCATGGCCTTGTCATGCCCGACACTGGCCTTGCCATGCCCAACAATGGCCTTGTCATGCCCGACGATGACCTTGTCATGCCCGACGCTGGCCTTGTCATGCTCGACGATGGAATTGTCATGCGCAACGATGGCAGTGTCATGTCCGAGAGTTGCCTTGTCATGGCCGACGATGGTCTTGCCATGTCCGAGAGTGGCCTTGTCATGACCGGCGCTTACCTTGTCATGTCCGAGAGTTGCCTTGTCATGCCCAACGATGGCCTTGCCATGCCCGACGCTAGCCTTGCCATGCCCGGCGATGGCCTTGCCATGCCCGAGAGTTGCCTTGTCATGCCCAACGCTGGCCTTGTCATGCCCGGCGCTGGCCTTGTCATGTCCGAGAGTTGCCTTGTCATGGCCTTGTCATGCCCGACGATGGCCTTCCATGCCCGAAGCTGTCCTTGTCATGTCTGAGAGTGGCCTTGTCTTGCCTAACGATGGCCTTGCCATGCCCGACGTTGTCCTTGACATGTCCGAGAGTTGCCTTGTCATGATCTTGTCATCCCCGACGATGGCCTCGCTATGTCCTAGAGTGGCAATGTCATGGCCTTGTCATGCCCGATGATAGCCTTGTCATGCCCGACGATGGCATTGCCATGCCCGACGCAGGCCTTGCCATTCCTGACGATGGCCTTGCCATATCCGAGAGTTTCCTTGTCATGGCCTTGTCATGTCCGAGAGTTGCCTTGTCATGGCCTTGTCATGCCCGACGATGGCCTTGCCATGCCCGACGTTTTCCTTGTCATGTCTGAGAGTTGCCTTGTCATGACCTTGTCATCCCCGACGATGGCCTCGCCATGTCCCAGAGTGGCATTGTCATGGCCTTGGCATGCCCGATGATAGCCTTGTTATGTCCGACGATGGCCTTGCCATGCCCGACGATGGCCTTGCCATGGCCGACGTAGGCCTTGCCATGCCCGACGATGGCCTTGCCATATCCGAGAGTTTCCTTGTCATGGCCTTGTCATGCCCGACGCTTGCTTTGTCATGCCCGACGATGTCCTTGCCTTGCCCGACAATGGCCTTGTCATGCCCGACGATGGCCTTGTCATGCTCGACGATGGCATTGTCATGCCCGACGATGGCAGTGTCATGTCCGAGAGTTGCCTTGTCATGGCCGACGATGGTCTTGCCATGTCCGAGAGTGGCCTTGTCATGCCCAACGATGGCCTTGTCATGACCGGCTGTTCGCCCTAAAACGTGCGTGCAAATAAGCTTTAAATTTATAAAACTAGAATCAAGCAAGCGAACCCGCAGTGTACGGATCGACGTAGTTAAACAAGAATTCCAGAGTATCGAACACAGGGATTTGGGGGGAACAAATTCGATTGTAGATTATCAAGCAGGTAAATATAAGAGCTTTGCAAATTATTGGGAAAACAAGAATCCTAAAGATCCAAGTATCCAGCTGTGGCTATCGATTCAAGATGTACTAATGATATAAGGACAGAGTTAAGATATGCAAAAGTATGCTACTGTAAGGTAATCGTACGGTGAAGTTCCAAAAACCTTATATGACTCACCTACAAGACACTCTCTATAAAGGTTGTTGAGGCTTCAATATAGAAAGGATCTAAAGGTAAGAGTTAATGTCAAATACCCAAACTTGTAATCCAAGGATCAAGACTAACTAAATCGATTAAGGTTGTGACACTCACAATCGAGGTAGAGGTTGTTGAGGCTTCACTACCACCTAGAAAAGGAAAGACTAAACTAAGTTAAAGCAAATCTTTAACTTTGGATCAAAGTAAAAGCAAATTCGTAGACTTAAGGGAAATCACGGTTAGTTCTTGAGGTTCCACGGCCGTGGACTCAAGAACAGGCCGTAATTTACGGTTCGTCGGCGATTCTCTCTAACTCTCAGGGTCCAATCTGTTTACGATCGATCTATCATCATCTAAGCCACAACTATCAACCCTTCACCTTAGAATTGTTAAGGGTTTTTAGCCAACAATAGTCATAATGATATCAAATTCAAGGTTTAAAAGATTGAAAGATGAAAACTTCCGAAAACTTTCAATAAACTTCAAATCAATCTCAATGTCACAATCAAGAACAAATATTGTCACTAGATTCGGAATAGAACACACAAACACAAATCTTAGATAAGAAGGGAGAACGGGATGTCAATCCGTTTTCTAAATCAAACCTAAACAAGAAGAGAAATCTTCTTACAAACAATCTTCCGAATCTTCGACCTTCCGTAAATCTGGAAATCTCAATCACAATCTCCACCAAAAGTGCGAGATTAGGCCAATTCCAGGCATAAACGTCGGATGCGTCTATGCGTAAGCCAAGGTGTAAAAACACGTGTAAAGCGAGGTGACGGAATCTCTCTTCGTCCGTCCTTTTATAGTGTATGATGAAGTAGCGGCCCGGCCCAATCTTTTAAAAGATCGTGGCTTAAAGTGTGGCGAAAAAGATCGCCAAGATCACGGTCGTGGAAGGTTCCACGACCGTAATTTAGAGCGTGGAAATCAACACAGTTTGAACACATGATTCCACGACCGTAGAAGCCACTGGAATGAATCACGCTTCACTTGCTAGGGTTCCACGGCCGTGGAACGGAACGTGGAAAGTAGTACGGCCGTATTTTAGAGCGTGGTTTAGGGCAAGAACGTGATTCTTCCCTAGCTTCATGCATTTCATAAGTTGACACTCCTTTTGCTCCTAAGAATGCCCTCAATCCATGGACATGTCAAACAATTCCATCTTTGCTCGATTCCGTTCGAAAATAGCTCTCAATCACCTATAGTCAACATAAAGCTTGTGTAGACATCCATATCGATAATATAGGCAAACTAGCTCACAAATGCAACAATGCTCAATCAATGACTATCAATATGAATCAAATACGCTTAGAAAACGTGCCTAAAATATCACAATATTTCATGCTAATACCGGCGCTGACCTTGTCATGTCCGAGAGTGGCCTTGTCATGCCCAACGATGGCCTTGCCATGCCCGACGCTAACCTTGCCATGCCCGACGATGGCCTTACCATGCCCGAGAGTTGCCTTGTCATGCCCAACGCTGGCCTTGTCATGCCCGGCGTTGGCCTTGTCATGTCCGAGAGTTGCCTTGCCATGGTCTTACCATGCCCGATGCTGGCCTTGCCATGCCCGACGATGGCCTTACCATGCCCGACGCTATCCTTGTCATGTCCGAGAGTTGCCTTGTCTGGGCTGACGATGGCCTTGCCATGCCCGACGTTGTCCTTGACATGTCCGAGAGTTGCCATGTCATGACCTTGTCATCCCCGACGATGGCCTCGCCATGTCCCAGAGTGGCATTGTCATGGCCTTGTCATGCCCGATGATAGCCTTGTCATGCCCGACGATGGCCTTGCCATGCCCGACGATGGCCTTGCCATGGCAGACGCAAGCCTTGCCATGCTTGACGATGGCCTTGCCATATCCGAGAGTTGCCTTGTCATGGCCTTGTTATGCCCGACGCTTGCCTTGTCATGCCTGACGCTGGCCTTGCCATGCCAACGATGGCCTTGTCATGCCCGACGATGGCCTTGTCATGCCCGACGCTGGCCTTGTCATGCTCGACGATGGCATTGTCATGCCCGACGATGGCAGAGTCATGTCCGAGAGTTGCCTTGTCATGCCCGACGTTGGCCTTGTCATGACCGGCGCTGACCTTGTCATTCCGAGAGTGGCCTTGTCATGCCCAACGATGGCCTTGCCATGCCCGACGCTAGCCTTTCCATGCCCGGCGATGGCCTTTCCATGCCCGAGAGTTGCCTTGTCATGCCCAACGTTGGCCTTGTCATGCCCGGCGCTGGCCTTGTCATGTCCGAGAGTTGCCTTGTCATGGCCTTGTCATGCCCGACGATGGCCTTGCCATGCCCGACGCTGTCCTTGTCATGTCCGAGAGTGGCCTTGTCTTGCCTGACGATGGCCTTGCCATGCCCGACGTTGTCCTTGACATGTCCGAGAGTTGCCTTGTCATTACCTTGTCATCCCCGACGATGGCCTCGCCAGGTCCTAGAGTGGCATTGTCATGGCCTTGTCATGCCCGATGATAGCCTTGACATGCCCGACGATGGCCTTGCCATGCCTGACGCAGGCCTTGCCATGCCTGACGATGGCCTTGCCATATCCGAGAGTTTCCTTGTCATGGCCTTGTCATGTCCGAGAGTTGCCTTGTCATGGCCTTGTCATGCCCGACGATGGCCTTGCCATGCCCGACGCTGTCCTTGTCATGTCCGAGAGTTGCCTTGTCATGACCTTGTCATCCCCGACGATGGCCTCGCCATGTCCCAAGGTGGCATTGTCATGGCCTTGTCATGCTCGATCATAGCCTTGTCATGTCCGACGATGGCCTTGCCATGCCCGACGATGGCCTTGCCATGGCCGACGTAGGCCTTGCCATGCCCGACGATGGCCTTGCCATATCCGTGAGTTTCCTTGTCATGGCCTTGTCATGCCCGACGCTTGCTTTGTCATGCCCGACGCTGGCCTTGCCTTGCCCGACAATGGCCTTGTCATGCCCGACGATGGCCTTGTCATGCTCGACGATGGCATTGTCATGCCCGACGATGGCAGTGTCATGTCCGAGAGTTGCCTTGTCATGGCCGACGATGGTCTTGCCATGTCCGAGAGTGGCCTTGTCATGCCCAACGATGGCCTTGTCATGACCTTGTCATGCCCGACGATGGCCTTCCATGCCCGAAGCTGTCCTTGTCATGTCCGAGAGTGGCCTTGTCTTGCCTGACGATGGCCTTGCCATGCCCGACGTAGTCCTTGACATGTCCGAGAGTTGCCTTGTCATGATCTTGTCATCCCCGACGATGGCCTCGCTATGTCCTAGAGTGGCAATGTCATGGCCTTGTCATGCCCGATGATAGCCTTGTCATGCCCGACGATGGCATTGCCATGCCCGACGCAGGCCTTGCCATGCCTGACGATGGCCTTGCCATATCCGAGAGTTTCCTTGTCATGGCCTTGTCATGTCCGAGAGTTGCCTTGTCATGGCCTTGTCATGCCCGACGATGGCCTTGCCATGCCCGACGTTTTCCTTGTCATGTCTGAGAGTTGCCTTGTCATGACCTTGTCATCCCCGACGATGGCCTCGCCATGTCCCAGAGTGGCATTGTCATGCCCTTGGCATGCCCGATGATAGCCTTGTCATGTCCGACGATGGCCTTGCCATGCCCGACGATGGCCTTGCCATGGCCGACGTAGGCCTTGCCATGCCCGACGATGGCCTTGCCATATCCGTGAGTTTCCTTGTCATGGCCTTGTCATGCCCGACGCTTGCTTTGTCATGCCCGACGCTGGCCTTGCCTTGCCCGACAATGGCCTTGTCATGCCCGACGATGGCCTTGTCATGCTCGACGATGGCATTGTCATGCCCAACGATGGCAGTGTCATGTCCGAGAGTTGCCTTGTCATGGCCGACGATGGTCTTGCCATGTCCGAGAGTGGCCTTGTCATGCCCAACGATGGCCTTGTCATGACCTTGTCATGCCCGACGATGGCCTTCCATGCCCGAAGCTGTCCTTGTCATGTCCGAGAGTGGCCTTGTCTTGCCTGACGATGGCCTTGCCATGCCCGACGTTGTCCTTGACATGTCCGAGAGTTGCCTTGTCATGATCTTGTCATCCCCGACGATGGCCTCGCTATGTCCTAGAGTGGCAATGTCATGGCCTTGTCATGCCCGATGATAGCCTTGTCATGCCCGACGATGGCATTGCCATGCCCGACGCAGGCCTTGCCATGCCTGACGATGGCCTTGCCATATCCGAGAGTTTCCTTGTCATGGCCTTGTCATGTCCGAGAGTTGCCTTGTCATGGCCTTGTCATGCCCGACGATGGCCTTGCCATGCCCGACGTTTTCCTTGTCATGTCTGAGAGTTGCCTTGTCATGACCTTGTCATCCCCGACGATGGCCTCGCCATGTCCCAGAGTGGCATTGTCATGCCCTTGGCATGCCCGATGATAGCCTTGTCATGTCCGACGATGGCCTTGCCATGCCCGACGATGGCCTTGCCATGGCCGACGTAGGCCTTGCCATGCCCGACGATGGCCTTGCCATATCCGAGAGTTTCCTTGTCAGGGCCTTGTCATGCCCGACGCTTGCTTTGTCATGCCCGACGCTGGCCTTGCCTTGCCCGACAATGGCCTTGTCATGCCCGACGATGGCCATGTCATGCTCGACGATGGCATTGTCATGCCCGACGATGGCAGTGTCATGTCCGAGAGTTGCCTTGTCATGGCCGACGATGGTCTTGCCATGTCCGAGAGTGGCCTTGTCATGCCCAACGATGGCCTTGTCATGACCGGCTGTTCGCCCTAAAACATGCGTGCAAATAAGCTTTAAATTTATAAAACTAGAATCAAGCAAGCGAACCCGCAGTGTACGGATCGACGTAGTTAAGCAAGAATTCCAGAGTATCGAACACAGGGATTTGGGGGGAACAAATTCGATTGTAGATTATCAAGCAGGTAAATATAAGAGCTTTGCAAATTATTGGGAAAACAACAATCGTAAAGATCCAAGTATCCAGCTGTGGCTATCGATTCAAGATGTACTAATGATATAAGGACAGAGTTAAGATATGCAAAAGTATGCTACTGTAAGGTAATCGTACGGTGAAGTTCCAAAAACCTTATATGACTCACCTACAAGACACTCTCTATAAAGGTTGTTGAGGCTTCAATATAGAAAGGATCTAAAGGTAAGAGTTAATGTCAAATACCCAAACTTGTAATCCAAGGATCAAGACTAACTAAATCGATTAAGGTTGTGACACTCACAATCGAGGTAGAGGTTGTTGAGGCTTCACTACCACCTAGAAAAGGAAAGCCTAAACTAAGTTAAAGCAAATCTTTAACTTTGGATCAAAGTAAAAGCAAATTCGTAGACTTAAGGGAAATCACGGTTAGTTCTTGAGGTTCCACGGCCGTGGACTCAAGAACAGGCCATAATTTACGGTTCGTCGGCGATTCTCTCTAACTCTCAGGGTCCAATCTGTTTACGATCGATCTATCATCATCTAAGCCACAACTATCAACCCTTCACCTTAGAATTGTTAAGGGTTTTTAGCCAACAATAGTCATAATGATATCAAATTCAAGGTTTAAAAGATTGAAAGATGGAAACTTCCGAAAACTTTCAATAAACTTCAAATCAATCTCAATCTCACAATCAAGAAAAAATATTGTCACTAGATTCGGAATAGAACACACAAACACAAATCTTAGATAAGAAGGGAGAACGGGATGTCAATCCGTTTTCTAAATCAAACCTAAACAAGAAGAGAAATCTTCTTACAAACAATCTTCCGAATCTTCGACCTTCCGTAAATCTGGAAATCTCAATCACAATCTCCACCAAAAGTGCGAGATTAGGCCAATTCCAGGCGTAAACGTCGGATGTGTCTATGCGTATGCCAAGGTGTAAAAACACGTGTAAAGCGAGGTGACGGAATCTCTCTTCGTCCGTCCTTTTATAGTGTATGATGAAGTAGCGGCCCGGCCCAATCTTTTAAAAGATCGTGGCTTAAAGTGTGGCGAAAAAGATCGCCAAGATCACGGTCGTGGAAGGTTCCACGACCGTAATTTAGAGCGTGGAAATCAACACAGTTTGAACACATGATTCCACGACCGTAGAAGCCACTGGAATGAATCACGCTTCACTTGCTAGGGTTCCACGGCCGTGGAACGGAACGTGGAAAGTAGTACGGCCGTATTTTAGAGCGTGGTTTAGGGCAAGAACGTGATTCTTCCCTAGCTTCGTGCATTTCATAAGTTGACACTCCTTTTGCTCCTAAGAATGCCCTCAATCCATGGACATGTCAAACAATTACATCTTTGCTCGATTCCGTTCGAAAATAGCTCTCAATCACCTATAGTCAACATAAAGCTTGTGTAGACATCCATATCGATAATATAGGCAAACTAGCTCACAAATGCAACAATGCTCAATCAATGACTATCAATATGAATCAAATACGCTTAAAAAACGTGCCTAAAATATCACAATATTTCATGCTAATACCGGCGCTGACCTTGTCATGTCCGAGAGTGGCCTTGTCATGCCCAACGATGGCATTGACATGCCCGACGCTAACCTTGCCATGCCCGACGATGGCCTTACCATGCCCGAGAGTTGCCTTGTCATGCCCAACGCTGGCCTTGTCATGCCCGGCGTTGGCCTTGTCATGTCCGAGAGTTGCCTTGCCATGGTCTTACCATGCCCGATGCTGGCCTTGCCATGCCCGACGATGGCCTTACCATGCCCGACGCTATCCTTGTCATGTCCGAGAGTTGCCTTGTCTGGGCTGACGATGGCCTTGCCATGCCCGACGTTGTCCTTGACATGTCCGAGAGTTGCCATGTCATGACCTTGTCATCCCCGACGATGGCCTCGCCATGTCCCAGAGTGGCATTGTCATTGCCTTGTCATGCCCGATGATAGCCTTGTCATGCCCGACGATGGCCTTGCCATGCCCGACGATGGCCTTGCCATGGCAGACGCAAGCCTTGCCATGCTTGACGATGGCCTTGCCATATCCGAGAGTTGCCTTGTCATGGCCTTGTTATGCCCGACGCTTGCCTTGTCATGCCTGACGCTGGCCTTGCCATGCCAACGATGGCCTTGTCATGCCCGACGATGGCCTTGTCATGCCCGACGCTGGCCTTGTCATGCTCGACGATGGAATTGTCATGCCCGACGATGGCAGAGTCATGTCCGAGAGTTGCCTTGTCATGCCCGACGTTGGCCTTGTCATGCCGGCGCTGACCTTGTCATTCCGAGAGTGGCCTTGTCATGCCCAACGATGGCCTTGCCATGCCCGAGGCTAGCCTTGCCATGCCCGGCGATGGCCTTTCCATGCCCGAGAGTTGCCTTGTCATGCCCAACGTTGGCCTTGTCATGCCCGGCGCTGG
The DNA here is from genome assembly GCA_033239125.1 of Fagopyrum homotropicum. NCBI lineage: Eukaryota > Viridiplantae > Streptophyta > Magnoliopsida > Caryophyllales > Polygonaceae > Fagopyrum > Fagopyrum homotropicum. The sequence continues at coordinate 92,605,615 of BSWB01000004.1, read as the reverse complement.
CCTTGTCATGTCCGAGAGTTGCCTTGTCATGCCCGACGATGGCCTTGCCATGCCCGACGCTATCCTTGTCATGTCCGAGAGTGGCCTTGTCTTGCGTGACGATGGCCTTGCCATGCCCGACGTTGTCCTTGACATGTCCGAGAGTTGCCTTGTCATGACCTTGTCATCCCCGACGATGGCCTCGCCAGGTCCCAGAGTGGCATTGTCATGGCCTTGTCATGCCCGATGATAGCCTTGACATGCCCGACGATGGCCTTGCCATGCCCGACGCAGGCCTTGCCATGCCTGACGATGGCCTTGCTATATCCGAGAGTTTCCTTGTCATAGCCTTGTCATGTCCGAGAGTTGCCTTGTCATGGCCTTGTCATGCCCGACGATGGCCTTGCCATGCCCGAAGCTGTCCTTGTCATGTCCGAGAGTTGCCTTGTCATGCCCGACGATGGCCTTGCCATGCCCGAAGTTGTCCTTGTCATGTCCGAGAGTTGCCTTGTCATGACCTTGTCATCCCCGACGATGGCCTCGCCATGTCCCAAGGTGGCATTGCCATGGCCTTGTCATGCTCGATGATACCCTTGTCATGTCCGACGATGGCCTTGCCATGCCCGACGATGGCCTTGCCATGGCCGACGTAGGCCTTGCCATGCCCGACGATGGCCTTGCCATATCCGAGAGTTTCCTTGTCATGGCCTTGTCATGCCCGACGCTTGCTTTTCCATGCCCGACGCTGGCCTTGCCTTGCCCGACAATGGCCTTGTCATGCCCGACGATGGCCTTGTCATGCTCGACGATGGCATTGTCATGCCCGACGATGGCAGTGTCATGTCCGAGAGTTGCCTTGTCATGGCCGACGATGGTCTTGCCATGTCCGAGAGTGGCCTTGTCATGCCCAACGATGGCCTTGTCATGACCTTGTCATGCCCGACGATGGCCTTCCATGCCCGAAGCTGTCCTTGTCATGTCTGAGAGTGGCCTTGTCTTGCCTGACGATGGTCTTGCCATGCCCGACGTTGTCCTTGACATGTCCGAGAGTTGCCTTGTCATGATCTTGTCATCCCCGACGATGGCCTCGCTATGTCCTAGAGTGGCAATGTCATGGCCTTGTCATGCCCGATGGTAGCCTTGTCATGCCCGACGATGGCATTGCCATGCCCGACGCAGGCCTTGCCATGCCTGACGATGGCCTTGCCATATCCGAGAGTTTCCTTGTCATGGCCTTGTCATGTCCGAGAGTTGCCTTGTCATGGCCTTGTCATGCCCGACGATGGCCTTGCCATGCCCGACGTTTTCCTTGTCATGTCTGAGTGTTGCCTTGTCATGACCTTGTCATCCCCGACGATGGCCTCGCCATGTCCCAGAGTGGCATTGTCATGGCCTTGGCATGCCCGATGATAGCCTTGTCATGTCCGACGATGGCCTTGCCATGCCCGACGATGGTCTTGCCATGGCCGACGTAGGCCTTGCCATGCCCGACGATGGCCTTGCCATATCCGAGAGTTTCCTTGTCATGGCCTTGTCATGCCCGACGCTTGCTTTGTCATGCCCGACGCTGGCCTTGCCTTGCCCGACAATGGCCTTGTCATGCCCGACGATGGCCTTGTCATGCTCGACGATGGCATTGTCATGCCCGACGATGGCAGTGTCATGTCCGAGAGTTGCCTTGTCATGGCCGACGATGGTCTTGCCATGTCCGAGAGTGGCCTTGTCATGCCCAACGATGGCCTTGTCATGACCGGATGTTCGCCCTAAAACGTGCGTGCAAATAAGCTTTAAATTTATAAAACTAGAATCAAGCAAGCGAACCCGCAGTGTACGGATCGACGTAGTTAAGCAAGAATTCCAGAGTATCGAACACAGGGATTTGGGAGGAACAAATTCGATTGTAGATTATCAAGCAGGTAAATATAAGAGCTTTGCAAATTATTGGGAAAACAACAATCCTAAAGATCCAAGTATCCAGTTGTGGCTATCGATTCAAGATGTACTAATGATATAAGGACAGAGTTAAGATATGCAAAAGTATGCTACTGTAAGGTAATCGTACGGTGAAGTTCCAAAAACCTTATATGACTCACCTACAAGACACTCTCTATAAAGGTTGTTGAGGCTTCAATATAGAAAGGATCTAAAGGTACGAGTTAATGTCAAATACCCAAACTTGTAATCCAAGGATCAAGACTAACTAAATCGATTAAGGTTGTGACACTCACAATCGAGGTAGAGGTTGTTGAGGCTTCACTACCACCTAGAAAAAGAAAGCCTAAACTAAGTTAAAGCAAATCTTTAACTTTGGATCAAAGTAAAAGCAAATTCGTAGACTTAAGGGAAATCACGGTTAGTTCTTGAGGTTCCACGGCCGTGGACTCAAGAACAGGCCGTAATTTACGGTTCGTCGGCGATTCTCTCTAACTCTCAGGGTCCAATCTGTTTACGATCGATCTATCATCATCTAAGCCACAACTATCAACCCTTCACCTTAGAATTGTTAAGGGTTTTTAGCCAACAATAGTCATAATGATATCAAATTCAAGGTTTAAAAGATTGAAAGATGAAAACTTCCGAAAACTTTCAATAAACTTCAAATCAATCTCAATGTCACAATCAAGAACAAATATTGTCACTAAATTCGGAATAGAACACACAAACACAAATCTTAGATAAGAAGGGAGAACGGGATGTCAATCCGTTTTCTAAATCAAACCTAAACAAGAAGAGAAATCTTCTTACAAACAATCTTCCGAATCTTCGACCTTCCGTAAATCTGGAAATCTCAATCACAATCTCCACCAAAAGTGCGAGATTAGTCCAATTCCAGGCGTAAACGTCGGATGCGTCTATGCGTAAGCCAAGGTGTAAAAACACGTGTAAAGCGAGGTGACGGAATCTCTCTTCGTCCGTCCTTTTATAGTGTATGATGAAGTAGCGGCCCGTAATTTAGAGCGTGGAAATCAACACAGTTTGAACACATGATTCCACGACCGTAGAAGCCACTGGAATGAATCACGCTTCACTTGCTAGGGTTCCACGGCCGTGGAACGGAACGTGGAAAGTAGTACGGCCGTATTTTAGAGCGTGGTTTAGGGCAAGAACGTGATTCTTCCCTAGCTTCGTGCATTTCATAAGTTGACACTCCTTTTGCTCCTAAGAATGCCCTCAATCCATGGACATGTCAAACAATTCCATCTTTGCTCGATTCTGTTCGAAAATAGCTCTCAATCACCTATAGTCAACATAAAGCTTGTGTAGACATCCATATCGATAATATAGGCAAACTAGCTCACAAATGCAACAATGCTCAATCAATGACTATCAATATGAATCAAATACGCTTAAAAAACGTGCCTAAAATATCACAATATTTCATGCTAATACCGGCGCTGACCTTGTCATGTCCGAGAGTGGCCTTGTCATGCCCGATGATAGCCTTGTCATGCCCGACGATGGCCTTGCCATGCCCGACGATGGCCTTGCCATGGAAGACGCAAGCCTTGCCATGCTTGACGATGGCCTTGCCATATCCGAGAGTTGCCTTGTCATGGCCTTGTTATGCCCGACGCTTGCCTTGTCATGCCTGACGCTGGCCTTGCCATGCCAACGATGGCCTTGTCATGCCCGACGATGGCCTTGTCATGCCCGACGCTGGCCTTGTCATGCTCGACGATGGCATTGTCATGCCCGACGATGGCAGAGTCATGTCCGAGAGTTGCCTTGTCATGCCCGACGTTGGCCTTGTCATGACCGGCGCTGACCTTGTCATTCCGAGAGTGGCCTTGTCATGCCCAACGATGGCCTTGCCATGCCCGACGCTAGCCTTTCCATGCCCGGCGATGGCCTTTCCATGCCCGAGAGTTGCCTTGTCATGCCCAACGTTGGCCTTGTCATGCCCGGCGCTGGCCTTGTCATGTCCGAGAGTTGCCTTGTCATGGCCTTGTCATGCCCGACGATGGCCTTGCCATGCCCGACGTTGTCCTTGTCATGTCCGAGAGTGGCCTTGTCTTGCCTGACGATGGCCTTGCCATGCCCGACGTTGTCCTTGACATGTCCGAGAGTTGCCTTGTCATGACCTTGTCATCCCCGACGATGGCCTCGCCAGGTCCCAAAGTGGCATTGTCATGGCCTTGTCATGCCCGATGATAGCCTTGACATGCCCGACGATGGCCTTGCCATGCCCGACGCAGGCCTTGCCATGCCTGACGATGGCCTTGCCATATCCGAGAGTTTCCTTGTCATGGCCTTGTCATGTCCGAGAGTTGCCTTGTCATGGCCTTGTCATGCCCGACGATGGCCTTGCCATGCCCGAAGCTGTCCTTGTCATGTCCGAGAGTTGCCTTGTCATGACCTTGTCATCCCCGACGATGGCCTCGCCATGTCCCAAGGTGGCATTGTCATGGCCTTGTCATGCTCGATGATAACCTTGTCATGCCCGACGATGGCCTTGCCATGCCCGACGATGGCCTTGCCATGGCCGACGTAGGCCTTGCCATGCCCGACGATGGCCTTGCCATATCCGAGAGTTTCCTTGTCATGGCCTTGTCATTCCCGACGCTTGCTTTGTCATGCCCGACGCTGGCCTTGCCTTGCCCGACAATGGCCTTGTCATGCCCGACGATGGCCTTGTCATGCTCGACGATGGCATTGTCATGCCCGATGATGGCAGTGTCATGTCCGAGAGTTGCCTTGTCATGTCGACGATGGTCTTGCCATGTCCGAGAGTGGCCTTGTCATGCCCGACGATGGCCTTGTCATGACCGGCGCTGACCTTGTCATGTCCGAGAGTGGCCTTGTCATGACCGGCGCTGACCTTGTCATGTCCGAGAGTGGCCTTGTCATGCCCGACGAGGGCCTTGTCATGCCCGACGAGGGCCTTGTCATGCCCGACGAGGGCCTTGCCAAGCCCGACACTTTCCTTGTCATGTCCGATAGTTGCCTTGTCATGACCTTGTCATGCCCGACGATGGCCTCGACATGTCCGAGAGTGGTATTGTCATGGCCTTGTCATGCCCGACGATGGACTTGCCATGCCCGACACTGGCTTGCCATGCCCGATGGTGGCCTTGCCATGCTCGACGATGGCCTTGCCATACTCGACCCTGTCCTTGTCATGTCCGAGAGTTGCCTTGTCATGCACAGCGCTGGCCTTGTCAAGCTTGACGATGGCCACGCCATGTCCGAGAGTGGCACTGTCATTCCCAACGATGGCCTTGCCATGCCCGACGTTGGCTTTGGCATGCCCGACGATGGCCTTGCCTTGCCCGACACTAGCGTTGCCATGCCCTACGATGGCCTTGTCATGCCCGACTGTTACGCTAATATCGTGATGCGCAATTGGGTTTTAAATTTATAACTCGAAATAAATCCTAACTACCTAGCGAAACCCACAGTGTACGGGACGTTTGTAGAAGGGATAGTATTCCGAGGTCGAACCCAAAGACTAAGGTGAAATTGATTCGAATTGTGACTGAGTTTAGTAAAGATCTAGGTTGAAAGAAAAGAAAGAAATAAAGAAAAGAAAATATCAAATGTTTTTGGTTGGTTTTTGGTGATCAATCAAAGATCACAATTCATGCAAAGTAACCAATCAAACTAAACTAAGAATCAACACAAATAAACAAGCTAAACAAGATAATGATCAAGGAAAGAAAAGACGGATTCTAGGGGTTGGAAGTTCCGGTTATGGCATAGGACTCAAGTTAGCTATTCATTCCTTGGATTAACTATGATATGTTGGGATTAAGTGTTTCTAAATTAGGATCAATTACCGGGTAGGTCTCATGTCCAACTAGTCCACTCCTAAGGTCTCATTACCGGGTAAGTCTCTAAGAACCTAAGGATAGGAATTTTACACAAACCGGATTGTTAATTAGGAGTCTAACCTATCCTTACCGGGTAAGTCTTGGAAAGGAAAGTCCTAAACAACTATCCTAGCACACCTAATCCAATGGCGGCTTATTAGGCTCACCACTACCTAAGGTTTGTTATCTTTGGAATCTAAGAGTAAGGATTACCGGGTAAGTCTCTCCTAACACTTAGTTACTACACTAGGTTACCCTAGGGTAGATTAGACTCAACAAACACTTAGGATTTCAACATTCTATGGATCTAAGATAAGATCCTTCGAACCAGGGAAAATCACGGTTTGTTCTACCTAAACCACGGCCGTGGTCAGACAAGAACTACCCGTGATTTCTAACAGAAACTACGTTCATACACACAAGTCATCCAAAGGTAAATCTAAGTCCGTCCTATCATAGCCCTAGCCATAACCATCCTTTCCTATCCCTAGAACCACATCAATTTAGCCTACAACATTCATAATAGAAATCGGAACAAACAAACATAAAATCATAACATCCATTGCAAATGATGAAGGAAAAGAGATGAACTAGTGAACTTAAAACAACCAAGCTGAAAATAGAATTAGAGCAACTTACAATCCTTCCAAAAGAAGGTTCAATGATTCATACAACTCTTAGAAATAAAATCCGGAATTCTTCAATACAAAACTATCAAGTGTGGTGATGGTGTGTGTTCTTCTCTTCCTCTTCAATGGAGCTATTCTTCTTCTTCTTTGACACTTTCCTTCCTAGAAAAACTTCTTTTTGAGAGAATATTTTTGTTAGAGAGTCATGGATAATGGAGAGCTGCTCCAAGATGCTTCTCACAACCCATGAAGGACCGCTTTTATAACAAACTTGCATGAGCTGGCCATGAGAGTCGTGGCAGAGCTGTCACAAGAATCTGGCAAAATCCACGGTTGATTCCACGGCCGTGGAGTGTCAGAGAACCGTGATTCTGTGCAGAAACTTTGCCTTGGATCATTAAGCTGTGGTTTGGTGCATGGCAAGTGTTGGCAAGGCTCCATGAGTCCTCCTTAGCCTTTAGCTTGTGTCCTAATGAGTCCGAGGGTGTGTCATCTAGATGAACAATCCTCAAACGTGTCGTTTTGCTCCCAAATGTCCCGAAATACCTATAAAACACGCACAAGTCCGTGTAGACGTCTATCTCGGCAAAATACATGAATTGAGTGCAAAACGTCGTGAACTAGTGCTAAACCATGCATGAATGAGTGAGAAATCTATCTAAATGATTACCTAAAACTAAGTCATTAATCGTGTTATCAAAATACCCCATACTTAAGGTTTGCTCGTCCCCGAGCAAATTCCCAACTATAGACTAAGAGATGACATGATTTATGTATGCAGAAAAATGGCAAAATCTTTTTGGGTTTGTGCTTCTATTATTGGATCTCCTTCAAAGTCATGTTTCATGGCAAAGGATAAGCAATCATGCATCAAACAAAATGAAAGCATGGAAAGACAATTGTACTTAACTCAAAGGTATGCATGAAATGTAAAGATGAAGAAGTCAAGAAGGTCAAGAGTACATCCAATCTAAATCACTAAGTCTTACAAACATGCAAATAGGTCATAAGGTCTTGTGAGATAAAAGGGCCAAGAAATGTAGTGATTGGGTGGGGATTTCTAGGTTATGTGATGCTAATCCGGGAACGGAACTAACTCCACATTCTTGTCCTCGATCAACTTCCCTCAAGTGTATATTTTCCTCTATCTTTTCTTTCTTTTTTTTTTCTTTGACTTATTTTTGAGACAATGGCATTGGTGTACAAAAGCCGAAACCTTGGTGATTAGCCGTCCTCGGGCTTTTTCTTAGTTTTCGAGGTGCATCCACACCGGGCACACATACCAAAGCTCGTTAGGACTATTGGTTCATTTGACTTTGGCAAGGCACCAACACCCGATTATGTGAAGTGTACCGAGTTACTTGTCATTTAAACCAATGTCCCCAAACCTATATTATTGGCTACACTTTTCACAACAAATTCAGCATTTTATGCATGATGTTCTCTTCATCAACAACTTCACCTCACACATGCTTTTCACACACATCAACACACTAGCATGCTCCTATTCCCGGATGGGTTAAAAGAATTCGAATTAATCTCGATTGAGGTGCTCAAGCAATCATGATTAAGATGAGAAGTAGAGAAAGATTGAATTGCCTCATTCATTCCTAGATGGTATGCAAGAACTATCATGTAATTTCGATCTTCACTACTCAATCCTTTCTAGGCAAACATCATGGTCACAAATCATTCATAGTATTTCAAGAGAAGTACTTCAAGTCTACATATGCGTTCATTAATCCTAACACATGAGGCCATCCATAGCCAATTCACAAGACAAGATTCATCATTAGGATCATATCCAAGCCTAGAAAGCACAAAATTTTTAAAATTTTCTGATTTTTTATGGTATTTTCGATTTAAGTATGTATAATGCAAGACATGTGAAGATTCTAAACTATCCTAGATGCTCATCATGCAAAGGATCATGCAAACCCCACCCTATACTTAGAAACACATTGTCCCCAATGTGGTATATAAGTAAAAAGAGTGAAAGAAGGTTCTCACAGTGTAAAAATGGTTTGTTATGGTATTTGGGATTGCTCAATAGTGAATTGACGTTTGATGATCCTATCAACCATGGTAGAGAGCTCTAAGCATCCATCAAAGCTTCGGGACCCGCGCTAGGCACCGCTAGCCGTCCAAGTTCCGCGTCCGCTCCACCCATAATTGATGAGGGTTTCATCATCATCATTCCTATGTCAAGCTAGGCCTCCAATGCCACTAATGTTCTAGCACACACACAAAACACATACAAAGATAGAAAAATCTAGAAACAAAAGCAAATCAAGAAAGGAAAAATGTTACCAATGGGTTGCCTCCCACCAAGCGCTTCTTTAAGGTCATTAGCTTGACCAAACTCGGGAGGCGTCTACTCAAGGTGAAGTGGGGCAATTATCTCCATCGGAGCTCCCGGTATATACTTCTTCAACCGGTGCCCATTCACCTTAAAGTTCCCACAATGTTCCCCTCCTATCTCAATGGCTCCATGGGAAAAGATCTTCTTCACCACATATGGCCCGGTCCATCTTGATTTGAGCTTTCCGGGAAAGAGCCTTAGCCTTGAGTTGAAGAGAAGGACAAGATCTCCTTCACTCAACTCCTTGGGGAGGATCTTCTTGTCATGCCATCTTTTGGTTCTCTCTTTGTAAATCCTGGCATTCTCATAAGCGTCCAACCGGATCTCCTCGAGGGCATTCAATTCAAGCAATCTCTTTTCTCCCGCCGCCTTGAGATCAAAATTTAGCCACTTAATGGCCCAATAAGCTCTATGCTCCATCTCTACCGGAAGGTGGCAAGACTTGCCATAGACCAACTTGTAAGGAGTGGTGCCAATCGGTGTCTTGAAGGCAGTTCTATATGCCCATAAGGCATCATTTAGCCTCATAGCCCAATCCTTTCTAGTCCTAGACACCGTCTTCTCAAGGATGGCCTTGATCTCCCGGTTGGAGATCTCCACTTGGCCACTAGTTTGGGGATGGTAAGGTGTTGCCACCTTATGAGTCACCCCATACTTAGCCAAAAGCGCTCCAAAGTTCCTATTCGTGAAGTGCTTTCCTCCATCACTAATGATCACCCTTGGTGTTCCAAACCTAGGGAAGATCACCCGGTTGAAGAACCGCACCACCACCTTGGCATCATTTGTAGGAGAGGCGATTGCCTCCACCCATCTTGACACATAGTCCACCGCCAATAGGATGAAGAGATTGCCACATGAAGAAGGGAATGGTCTCATGAAGTCTACACCCCACACATCAAATATTTCGACTTCTTGGATGTTGTTCAAGGGCATCTCATTCCTTCTTGAGATGTTGCCCGTCCTTTGGCAAGTATCACATGCCGCTACAAAACCTTGCACATCTTTAACAAGTTAGGCCAATAAAAACCGGATTGTAATACCTTTGCACACGTCTTGTGTGAGCTAGCATGGCCTCCACATGGTAAGGAGTGACAATGCCGGATCACACTCTCTACTTCGTCTTCCGGTATGCATCTTCTAAACATTCCATCCGGGCCTTTCTTGAACAAGAGTGGCTCACTCCAATAGTAATGCCTCACATCGTTGAAGAACTTCTTTCTTTGTGCATATGTCAATCCGGGAGGCACTTCCTCACACACTAAGTAGTTCACAATGTCGGCATACCATGGCTCATTTCCTCTAGACACTTGGAACAAGCATTCCTCCACCATTTGCAATTGCTCATCTCGGAATGAGTCATCAATTGGAATGTCATCTCTTCCAAGCTCTAATGGAGGCAATCTACTAAGGTGATCCGCCACGGAGTTCTCGGATCCCTTCTTATCTCGTATTTCCAAATCAAACTCTTGAAGAAGAAGGATCCACCGAATCAACCTTGGTTTGGCATCCTTCTTTGTAAGTAGATAACGGACCGCAGCATGATCCGTATAAACTATGACCTTCGCTCCAACAAGGTATGAGCGGAACTTCTCAAATGCATAAACCACCGCTAGCAACTCCTTCTCAGTGGTAGCATAATTGAGTTGGGCATCATCTAGCGTCTTGCTAGCATAATAAATAGCATGAGTGCGCCCATCTTTCCTTTGCCCCAAAACAGCCCCTACGGCTACATCGCTTGCATCGCACATGATCTCGAATGGTAGACTCCAATCCGGAGATTGCATGATAGGTGCGGAGATCAAGGCGTTCTTCAACCTACAAAAAGCCTCAAGACAATCTTTTGAAAAGACAAAATCAACATCCTTCATTAGTAGGTTAGTGAGAGGCTTAGAAATTTTAGAGAATTCTTGAATAAACCTCCGGTAAAAACCGGCATGCCCTAAGAAACTCCTTACCCCTTTCACCGAGGTAGGTGGCGGCAACTTCTCTATCGTTTCAATTTTGGTCCTATCAACCTCAATGCCACGGTTAGACACCAAGTGTCCTAACACAATGCCTTCACTTACCATGAAGTGGCATTTTTCCCAATTCAAGACAAGATTTGTCTCCTCACATCTTTGTAATACTAATGACAAGTTAGCCAAGCAATTATCAAAGGAAGAACCATAAACAGAGATATCATCCATAAACACTTCCATGATATTTTCTATGTATTCCGAAAAGATAGCCATCATACACCTTTGGAAGGTGGCGGGTACATTACACAACCCAAATGGCATTCTCCTATATGCAAAGGTACCCCATGGACATGTAAAGGTTGTTTTCTCTTGGTCATCGGGGTGGATAGGGATTTGGAAGAATCCACTATAGCCATCTAGATAGCAAAAATGAGAGTGTTGAGCTAACCTTTCTAGCATTTGGTCAATGAAGGGGAGAGGGAAGTGATCTTTCCTAGAGGCCATGTTCAATTTCCTATAATCAATACACATCCTCCACCCCGTAACCGTCCTAGTCGGGATTAGTTCATTGTTCTCATTAGTTACTACGGTCATTCCACCCTTCTTAGGAACTACATGAACGGGACTAACCCACTTACTATCCGAGATAGGGTAGATAATTCCCGCATCTAGCAACTTAATGATTTCCTTTTTGACTACCTCTTTCATTATAGGATTCAATCTCCTTTGATGTTCAATAGAGGGTTTGTGGTTATCTTCCATCATTATCTTATGCATGCACAAAGAAGGCTTAATGCCAACCAAATCATCAATAGTGTAGCCAATGGCTTTCCTATGCAATCTTAGTTCATGCAACAACTTAGCAAGTTCATCATCACTCAAGCATGCATTAACAATGACAGGATATGTAGAGTTTTCACCAAGGAATGCATATTTCAAATGAGAGGGGAGGGGTTTGAGTTCAAGTGAAGGAGGACCTTTATCGGTTGAAGAGGATCCAAATAACGTTGGATGAGATGAATCCAAAGCAATTGAAGACTCCTCATGGCTCCTAAAAGCTTGACCATCATCAAGGGCTGGTCCAGGGAAAACCACGGCTGGAATCACGGTTTGCTCAACTTCCACGGCCGTGGTTCTTGCTAAGCTTGCTTCCCGGAGTTGTCCAGAAAGTTTGACGGCCGTGGAACTTAAATCTCGACCGTGGAACTTGCAGCTGTTCAACACCTCTTCGTGGCTTTCAAATCCAACTCTTGGCTCCTCTTCCAATGCTTCCAAGGCCTTGATCTCTTCATTGCAAGCCTCCTCAACACCTTCCTCCATCATACTTAAGGTAAGAACCTTCTCCAAGGGATCCTTGATCAAGATCGAGCTCACAATTTCCCTAGATTCCTCTTGCTCGACTATGTTGAAGAGATCCTCATCAAGGGCTGACCCTTTCGTCATTGTGGACAACTTGAACTTGATGTTCTCTTCTCCAATGTTGAAGGAGAGAGTTCCATTCTTGCAATCCACTAGGCATCCGGAGGTGGCTAGGAAGGGTCTTCCTAAGATGATGGGAACCGGATAATCCGCCGGAATGTCCAAGACCACAAAATCAATTGGCACATAGAATCCTCCTAGTTGCACCGGGATGTCTTCTAAGATCCCAACCGGATGAGTGATAGAACGATCCGCCATATAGAGGGTCATCTTGACCGGTTTCGGCTCTCCTAGCCCAACCTTGTTGCAAAGTGCAAGCGGTATGATGCTTACACTCGCTCCAAGATCACAAAGGGCTTCGTACTTCACATCTCCCACTCCAATTGGGACACAAAAAGAGCCCGGATCTCTTAGCTTGGGAGGCATCTCCTCCTTCATTGTTTGGATCAATTCCGAGGATCTCTTGGTCATTCTTATCTCCCCATACTCCTCCAACTTCCTTTTGTTGGAGAGTATTTCCTTCAGAAACTTGCCATATGCCGGCATTCCTAAAATGGCATCCATGAACGGAGTGTTAATATGTAATTTGGACATTAGTTCAAGGAACTTACCAAAGTGATTGTCCAAACGAGATCTTGCTCTTGATTATGGAAACGGTAGTGGTGGCTTGTATGGAGATGGTGCCACATAGGTTGGCTCTACATCCTTGCTCTTGCCTCCATCTTCTTGCAACTTTCCCTCTTCTACCACTACTTGCTTTCCTTTAGCATTGTTCTTGGGCAAAGGATCTTTCATACTCAACACACTCCTCGTTGTGATAGCCAACACTTGGCCTCTTGGGTTGTCTTCGGTCCTTCCGGGAAGCTTTCCCGGGTCTCTATGGGCTTCACCCGCTTTTTGGAACACTTGTGCTTCCAAAACCTTTTGAGCCTTAGAAATTGAAGTCACCGTGCTCTCAAGACCACTCAACCTTCCAAGCAATTGCTCAAACATTATTTCGGTTCTATCCTTTGGAGGTTGAGTAAATCCGGGTGGAGGTTCTTGTGAAGCTCTTGATGGTGGTGTTGTGCTTGTGGAGGAGGAGGGGTTCAAGGCTCCATCCGGGTTAGAGTATGAAAATCCTGGATGGTTGTGGTTGGGCCGGTAATTGTTGAATTGCCGCTTGTTGTTGAAACTCCTTAGGCCTTGGTAATTGTTGAAGTTGCCCCTTCCCATATAATTCACATCCTCCTCCTTGGAAGACAAGTTGGCTTGTGGAAGCACTTGAGGAGTTGCTTGGTTCTTCAAAGTTGTAGCACACAACTCCCTCAAGGACTTCAACTCATTGTTGATGGCGTCAAGCTTGAAATTGCTCATGGTGACTTCACTCACCTCATATGCTCCCGCCTTTCTTCCTTCACTCTTTCTATGAGAGTATTTCTCAATCACTAGAGCTTGCTTCTCCACAAACTCCCAAGCTTCATCTACATGCTTCTCCATAAATGTCCCACCGGAAAGGAATTGGAGCTTGAATTGGCTATCTTCATCAAGTCCTTTGAAGTAGATCTCCAATAGCTCAATTTTCGGTATGCCATGGTGTGGACAATCAAGGAGAAGATCTTTGAACCTCTCCCAAGACTTGAATAAACTCTATCTATCCTTCATCACGAAGGCATTGATCTTCCCTCTTAACTCGGTAGTCTTGGAAGGTGGAAAGAACTTAGTCAAAAACTCAGTTGTCATCTCCTCCCAAGTACCAACTCGCCCTTGTGGAATAGATTGATACCAAGCTAAGGCTTTATCCCCAGCAACGGCGCCAAAAACTTGTTACGCTAAGATCGTGATGCGCAAATGGGTGTTAAATTTATAACTCGAACTAAATCCTAACTACCTAGCGAAACCCGTAGTGTACGGGACGTTTGTAGAAGGGATAGTATTCCGAGGTCGAACACAAAGACTAAGGTGGAATTGATTCGAATTGTGATTGAGTTTAGTAAAGATCTAGGTTGAAAGAAAAGAAAGAAATAAAGAAAAGAAAATCTCAAATGTTTTTGGTTGGTTTTTGGTGATCAATCAAAGATCACAATTCATGCAAAGTAACCAATCAAACTAAACTAAGAATCAACACAAATAAACAAGCTAAACAAGATAATGATCAAGGAAAGAAAAGATGGATTCTAGGGGTTGGAAGTTCCGGTTATGGCATAGGACTCAAGTTATCTATTCATTCCTTGGATTAACTATGATATGTTGGGATTAAGTGTTTCTAAATTGGGATCAATTACCGGGTAGGTCTCATGTCCAACTAGTCCACTCCTAAGGTCTCATTACCGGGTAAGTCTCTAAGAACCTAAGGATAGGAATTCTACACAAACCGGATTGTTAATTAGGAGTCTAACCTATCCTTACCGGGTAAGTCTTGGAAAGGAAAGTCCTAAACAACTATCCTAGCACACCTAATCCAATGGCGGCTTATTAGGCTCACCACTACCTAAGGTTTGTTATCTTTGGAATCTAAGAGCAAGGATTACCGGATAAGTCTCTCCTAACACTTAGTTACTACACTAGGTTACCCTAGGGTAGATTAGACTCAACAAACACTTAGGATTTCAACATTCTATGGATCTAAGACAAGATCCTTCGAACCAGGGAAAATCACGGTTTGTTCTACCTAAACCACGGCCGTGGTCAGAAAAGAACTACCCGTGATTTCTAACAGCAACTACGTTCATACACACAAGTCATCCAAAGGTAAATCTAAGTCCGTCCTATCATAGCCCTAGCCATAACCATCCTTTCCTTTCCCTAGAACCACATCAATTTAGCCTACAACGTTTATAATAGAAATCGAAACAAACAAACATAAAATCATAACATCCATTGCAAATGATGAAGAAAAAGAGATGAACTAGTGAACTTAAAACAACCAAGCTGAAAATAGAATTAGAGCAACTTACAATCCTTCCAAAAGAAGGTTCAATGATTCATACAACTCTTAGAAATAAAATCCGGAATTCTTCAATACAAAACTATCAAGTGTGGTGATGGTGTGTGTTCTTCTCTTCCTCTTCAATGGAGCTCTTCTTCTTCCTCTTTGACACTTTCCTTCCTAGAAAAACTTCTTGTTCAGAGAATATTTTTGTTAGAGAGTCATGGATAATGGAGAGTTTCTCCAAGATGCTTCTCACAACCCATGAAGGACCACTTTTATAACAAACTTGCATGAGCTGGCCATGAGAGTCGTGGCAGAGCTGTCACAAAAATCTGGCAAAATCCACGGTTGATTCCACGGACGTGGAGTGTTAGAGAACCGTGATTCTGTGCAGAAACTTCGCCTTGGATCATTAAGCTGTGGTTTGGTGCATGGCAAGTGTTGGCAAGGCTCCATGAGTCCTCCTTAGCCTTTAGCTTGTGTCCTAATGAGTCCGAGGGTGTGTCATCTAGATGAACAATCCTCAAACGTGTCGTTTTGCTCCCAAATCTCCCGAAATACCTATAAAACACGCACAAGTCCGTGTAGACGTCTATCTCGGCAAAATACATGAATTGAGTGCAAAACGTCGTGAACTAGTGCTAAACCATGCATGAATGAGTGAAAAATCTATCAAAATGATTACCTAAAACTAAGTCATAAATCGTGTTATCACCGACGATGGCCATGTCATGCCCGATGATGGCGTTGACATGCCCGACGATGGCGTTGACATGCCCGACGATCGCCTTGTCATGCCCGACAATGGCCTTGTCATTCACGACAATGGCCTTGTCATGCCCGACGATGGCCTTGCCATGCCCGACGCTGGCCTTGCCATGCCCGACGATGGCCTTGTCATGCCCCACGATGGCCTTGTCATGCCCACCGCTGGCCTTGTCATGCTCGACAATGGCATTGTCATGCCCGAAGATGGTAGTGTCATGTCCGAGAGTTGCCTTGACATGCCAAGCGCTGGCCTAGTCATGCCCGACGATGGCCTTGCCATGCCCTACGCTGGCCTTGCCATGCCCTACGCTGGCCTTGTCATGCTCGACGGTGGCATTGTCATGCCCGACGATGGCAGTGCCATGTTCGAGAGTTGCCTTGACATGCCAGGTGTTGGCCTTGTCATGCCCGACGATGGGAGTGCCATGTCCGAGAGTTGCCTTGACATGCCAGGCGTTGGCCTTGTCATGCCCGACGTTGGCCTAGTCATTCACGACAATGGCCTTGTCATGCCCGACGATGGCTTGCCATGCCCGACGCTGGCCTTGCCATGCCCGACGATGGCCTTGTCATGCCCCACGATGGCCTTGTCATGCCCGCCGCTGGCCTTGTCATGCTCGACGATGGCATTGTCCTGCCCGCCGATGGTAGTGTCATGTCCGAGAGTTGCCTTGACATGCCAGACGCTGGCCTAGTCATGCCGGACGATGGCCTTGCCATGCCCTACGCTGGCCTTGCCATGCCCGACGATGGCCTTGTCATGCCCAACCATGGCCTCGTCATGCACGACGCTGGCATTGTCATGCTCGACTATGGCATTGTCATGCCCGACAATGACAGTGCCATGTCCGAGAGTTGCCTTGACATGCCAGGCGTTGGCCTTGTCATGCCCGACGATGGCAGTGCCATGTCCGAGAGTTGCCTTGACATGCCAGGCGTTGGCCTTGTCATGCCCGACGATGGCCTTGTCATGTCCTTGTCATGCCCGACGCTGGCCATATCATGCCCGACGATGGCCTCGCCATGTCCGAGAGTGGCATTGTCATGGCCTTGTCATGCCCGAGAGTTGCCTTGTCATGACCTTGTCATGCACAGCGTTGGCCTTGTCAAGCTTGACGATGGCCACGCCATGTCCGAGAGTGGCACTGTCATTCCCAACGATGGCCTTGCCATGACCGACGTTGCCTTGCCATGCCCGACGCTGGCCTTGCCATGCTTGACGCTGGCCTTGTCATGCCCGACGATGGCCTTGCCATGTCCGAGAGTGGCATTGTCATTCCCAACGATGGCCTTGTCATGCCCCACGTTGCCTTGCCATGCCCGACGCTAGCCTTGCCATGCTTGACCTTGGCCTTGTCATGCCCGACGATGGCCTTGCCATGCCCGACGATGGCCATGTCATGCCCGACAATGGACTTTTCATGCCAGACGATGGCCTTGGCATGCCCGACGATGGCCTTACCATGCCCGACGCTGGCCTTGCCATGCCCGACGATGGCCTTGTCATTCCCGACGCTGGCCTTGTCATGCCCGGCGATGGCCTTGTCATGCCCGACGATGGCATTTACATGCCCGACGATGGCAAGGTCATGTCCGAGAGTTGCCTTGTCATGCCGACGCTAGCTTTGTCATGCTCGGTGATGGCCTCGCCATGTCCGAGAGTGGCATTGTCATGGCCTTGTCATGCCCGACGATGGCCTAGCCATGCTCGACGCTGTCCTTGTCATGGCCTTGTCATGCACGACGATGGCCTTCCCATGCCCGACGCTGTCCTTGTCATGTCCGAGAGTTGCCTTGTCATGACCTTGTCATGCCCGACGCTGGCCTTGTCAAGCCCGACGATTGCCTAGCCATGTCCGATAGTGGCATTGTCATGCTCGACGATGGCCTTGTCATGCCCGACGATGGCCTTGCCATGCCCGACGCTGGCCTTGCCATGCTTGACGCTGGCCTTGCCATGGCCGATGCTGGCCTTGCCATGCCTGACGATGGCCTTGCCATGCCCTACGCTGGCCTTGCCATGCCCGACGATGGCCTTGTCATGCCCAACGATGGCCTCGTCATGCCCGACGCTGGCATTGTCATGCTCGACTATGGCATTGTCATGCCCGACAATGACAGTGCCATGTCCGAGAGTTGCCTTGACATGCCAGGCGTTGGCCTTGTCATGCCCGACGATGGTAGTGCCATGTCCGAGAGTTGCCTTGACATGCCAGGCGTTGGCCTTGTCATGCACGACGATGGCCTTGTCATGTCCTTGTCATGCCCGACGCTGGCCATGTCATGCCCGACGATGGCCTCGCCATGTCCGAGAGTGGCATTGTCATGGCCTTGTCATGCCCGACGAGGGCCTTGCCAAGCCCGACACTTTCCTTGTCTTGTCCGAAAGTTGCCTTTTCATGACCTTGTCATGCCCGACGATGGCCTCGACATGTCCGAGAGTGGAATTGTCATGGCCTTGTCATGCCCGACGATGGACTTGCCATGCCCGACGCTGGCTTGCCATGCCCGATGTTGGCCTTGCCATGCTCGACGATGGCCTTGCCATGCTCGACCCTGTCCTTGTCATGTCCGAGAGTTGCCTTGTCATGACCTTGTCATGCACAGCGCTGGCCTTGTCAAGCTTGATGATGGCCACGCCATGTCCGAGAGTGGCACTGTCATTCCCAACGATGGCCTTTCCATGCCCGACGTTGCCTTGCCATGCCCTTGTCATGCCCAGCGCTGGCCTTGTCAAGCTTGACGATTACCTCGCCATGTCCGATTGTGGCATTGTCATGCCCGACGATGGCCTTGTCATGCCCGACGATGGCCTTGCCATGCTCGACGCTGGGCTTGCAATGCCCGACGCTGGCCATGTCATACCCGACGATGGCCTTGCCATGTCCGAGAGTGGCATTGTCATGTCCTTGTCATGCCCGACGAGGGCCTTGCCAAGCCCGACACTTTCCTTGTGATGTCTGAAAGTTGCCTTGTCATGACCTTGTCATGCACGAAGATGGCCTCGCCATGTCCGAGAGTGGCAATGTCATGGCCTTGTCATGCCCGACGATGGACTTGCCATGCCCGACGCTGGCCTTTCCATGCCCGATGGTGGCCTTGCCATGCTCGACGATGGCCTTGCCATGCTCGACCCTGTCCTTGTCATGTCCGAGAGTTGCCTTGTCATGCACAGCGTTGGCCTTGTCAAGCTTGACGATGGCCACGCCATGTCCGAGAGTGGCACTGTCATTCCCAACGATGGCCTTGCCATGACCGACGTTGCCTTGCCATGCCCGACGTTGGCCTTGCCATGCTTGACGCTGGCCTTGTCATGCCCGACGATGGCCTTGCCATGTCCGAGAGTGGCATTGTCATTCCCAACGATGGCCTTGTCATGCCCCACGTTGGCTTGCCATGCCCGACGCTAGCCTTGCCATGCTTGACCTTGGCCTTGTCATGCCCGACGATGGCCATGCCATCCCCGACGATGGCCATGTCATGCCCGACAATGGACTTTTCATGCCAGACGATGGCCTTGGCATGCCCGACGATGGCCTTACCATGCCCGACGCTGGCCTTGCCATGCCCGACGATGGCCTTGTCATTCCCGACGCTGGCCTTGTCATGCCCGGCGATGGCCTCGACATGTCCGAGAGTGGAATTGTCATGGCCTTGTCATGCCCGACGATGGACTTGCCATGCCCGACGCTGGCTTGCCATGCCCGATGCTGGCCTTGCCATGCTCGACGATGGCCTTGCCATGCTCGACCCTGTCCTTGTCATGTCCGAGAGTTGCCTTGTCATGACCTTGTCATGCACAGCGCTGGCCTTGTCAAGCTTGATGATGGCCACGCCATGTCCGAGAGTGGCACTGTCATTCCCAACGATGGCCTTTCCATGCCCGACGTTGCCTTGCCATGCCCTTGTCATGCTTAGCGCTGGCCTTGTCAAGCTTCACGATTACCTCGCCATGTCCGATTGTGGCATTGTCATGCCCGACGATGGCCTTGTCATGCCCGACGATGGCCTTGCCATGCTCGACGCTGGGCTTGCAATGCCCGACGCTGGCCATGTCATACCCGACGATGGCCTTGCCATGTCCGAGAGTGGCATTGTCATGTCCTTGTCATGCCCGACGAGGGCCTTGCCAAGCCCGACACTTTCCTTGTGATGTCTGAAAGTTGCCTTGTCATGACCTTGTCATGCACGAAGATGGCCTCGCCATGTCCGAGAGTGGCAATGTCATGGCCTTGTCATGCCCGACGATGGACTTGCCATGCCCGACGCTGGCCTTTCCATGCCCGATGGTGGCCTTGCCATGCTCGACGATGGCCTTGCCATGCTCGACCCTGTCCTTGTCATGTCCGAGAGTTGCCTTGTCATGCACAGCGTTGGCCTTGTCAAGCTTGACGATGGCCACGCCATGTCCGAGAGTGGCACTGTCATTCCCAACGATGGCCTTGCCATGACCGACGTTGCCTTGCCATGCCCGACGTTGGCCTTGCCATGCTTGACGCTGGCCTTGTCATGCCCGACGATGGCCTTGCCATGTCCGAGAGTGGCATTGTCATTCCCAACGATGGCCTTGTCATGCCCCACGTTGGCTTGCCATGCCCGACGCTAGCCTTGCCATGCTTGACCTTGGCCTTGTCATGCCCGACGATGGCCATACCATCCCCGACGATGGCCATGTCATGCCCGACAATGGACTTTTCATGCCAGACGATGGCCTTGGCATGCCCGACGATGGCCTTACCATGCCCGACGCTGGCCTTGCCATGCCCGACGATGGCCTTGTCATTCCCGACGCTGGCCTTGTCATGCCCGGCGATGGCCTTGTCATGCCCGACGATGGCATTTACATGCCCGACGATGGCAAGGTCATGTCCGAGAGTTGCCTTGTCATGCCGACGCTAGCTTTGTCATGCTCGGTGATGGCCTCGCCACGTCCGAGAGTGGCATTGTCATGGCCTTGTCATGCCCGACGATGGCCTAGCCATGCTCGACGCTGTCCTTGTCATGGCCTTGTCATGCACGACGATGGCCTTCCCATGCCCGACGCTGTCCTTGTCATGTCCGAGAGTTGCCTTGTCATGACCTTGTCATGCCCGACGCTGGCCTTGTCAAGCCCGACGATTGCCTCGCCATGTCCGATAGTGGCATTTTCAAGCCCGACTATTGGCCTTGTCATGCCCGATGATGGCCCTACCATGCCCGACGCTGGCCTTGCCATGCTTGACGCTGGCCTTGCCATGCCCGATGCTGGCCTTGCCATGCCCGACGATGGCCTTGCCATGCCCTACGCTGGCCTTGCCATGCCCGACGATGGCCTTGTCATGCCCAACGATGGCCTCGTCATGCCCGACACTGGCATTGTCATGCTCGACTATGGCATTGTCATGCCCGACAATGACAGTGCCATGTCCGAGAGTTGCCTTGACATGCCAGGCGTTGGCCTTTTCATGCCCGACGATGGTAGTGCCATGTCCGAGAGTTGCCTTGACATGCCAGGCGTTGGCCTTGTCATGCACGACGATGGCCTTGTCATGTCCTTGTCATGCCCGACGCTGGCCATGTCATGCCCGACGATGGCCTCGCCATGTCCGAGAGTGGCATTGTCATGGCCTTGTCATGCCCGACGAGGGCCTTGCCAAGCCCGACACTTTCCTTGTCATGTCTGAAAGTTGCCTTTTCATGACCTTGTCATGCTCGACGATGGCCTCGACATGTCCGAGAGTGGAATTGTCATGGCCTTGTCATGCCCGACGATGGACTTGCCATGCCCGACGCTGGCTTGCCATGCCCGATGCTGGCCTTGCCATGCTCGACGATGGCCTTGCCATGCTCGACGATGGCCTTGCCATGCTCGACCCTGTCCTTGTCATGTCCGAGAGTTGCCTTGTCATGACCTTGTCATGCACAGCGCTGGCCTTGTCAAGCTTGATGATGGCCACGCCATGTCCGACAGTGGCACTGTCATTCCCAACGATGGCCTTTCCATGCCCGACGTTGCCTTGCCATGCCCTTGTCATGCCCAGCGCTGGCCTTGTCAAGCTTGACGATTACCTCGCCATGTCCGATTGTGGCATTGTCATGCCCGACGATGGCCTTGTCATGCCCGACGATGGCCTTTCCATGCTCGACGCTGGGCTTGCCATGCCCGACGCTGGCCATGTCATACCCGACGATGGCCTTGCCATGTCCGAGAGTGGCATTGTCATGTCCTTGTCATGCCCGACGAGGGCCTTGCCAAGCCCGACACTTTCCTTGTGATGTCTGAAAGTTGCCTTGTCATGACCTTGTCATGCACGAAGATGGCCTCGCCATGTCCGAGAGTGGCAATGTCATGGCCTTGTCATGCCCGACGATGGCCTTGTCATGCCCGACGATGGCCTTGTCATGCCCGATGGTGGCCTTGCCATGCTCGACGATGGCCTTGCCATGCTCGACCCTGTCCTTGTCATGTCCGAGAGTTGCCTTGTCATGCACAGCGTTGGCCTTGTCAAGCTTGACGATGGCCACGCCATGTCCGAGAGTGGCACTGTCATTCCCAACGATGGCCTTGCCATGACCGACGTTGCCTTGCCATGCCCGACGTTGGCCTTGCCATGCTTGACGCTGGCCTTGTCATGCCCGACGATGGCCTTGCCATGTCCGAGAGTGGCATTGTCATTCCCAACGATGGCCTTGTCATGCCCCACGTTGGCTTGCCATGCCCGACGCTAGCCTTGCCATGCTTGACCTTGGCCTTGTCATGCCCGACGATGGCCATGCCATCCCCGACGATGGCCATGTCATGCCCGACAATGGACTTTTCATGCCAGACGATGGCCTTGGCATGCCCGACGATGGCCTTACCATGCCCGACGCTGGCCTTGCCATGCCCGACGATGGCCTTGTCATTCCCGACGCTGGCCTTGTCATGCCCGGCGATGGCCTTGTCATGCCCGACGATGGCATTTACATGCCCGACGATGGCAAGGTCATGTCCGAGAGTTGCCTTGTCATGCCGACGCTAGCTTTGTCATGCTCGGTGATGGCCTCGCCATGTCCGAGAGTGGCATTGTCATGGCCTTGTCATGCCCGACGATGGCCTAGCCATGCTCGACGCTGTCCTTGTCATGGCCTTGTCATGCACGACGATGGCCTTCCCATGCCCGACGCTGTCCTTGTCATGTCCGAGAGTTGCCTTGTCATGACCTTGTCATGCCCGACGCTGGCCTTGTCAAGCCCGACGATTGCCTAGCCATGTCCGATAGTGGCATTGTCATGCTCGACGATGGCCTTGTCATGCCCGACGATGGCCTTGCCATGCCCGACGCTGGCCTTGCCATGCTTGACGCTGGCCTTGCCATGCCCGATGCTGGCCTTGCCATGCCCGACGATGGCCTTGTCATGCCCTACGCTGGCCTTGCCATGCCCGACGATGGCCTTGTCATGCCCAACCATGGCCTCGTCATGCCCAAAGCTGGCATTGTCATGCTCGACTATGGCATTGTCATGCCCGACAATGACAGTGCCATGTCCGAGAGTTGCCTTGACATGCCAGGCGTTGGCCTTGTCATGCCCGACGATGGCAGTGCCATGTCCGAGAGTTGCCTTGACATGCCAGGCGTTGGCCTTGTCATGCCCGACGATGGCCTTGTCATGTCCTTGTCATGCCCGACGCTGGCCATGTCATGCCCGACGATGGCCTCGCCATGTCCGAGAGTGGCATTGTCATGGCCTTGTCATGCCCGACGAGGGCCTTGCCAAGCCCGACACTTTCCTTGTCATGTCCGAAAGTTTCCTTTTCATGACCTTGTCATGTCCGACGATGGCCTCGACATGTCCGAGAGTGGAATTGTCATGGCCTTGTCATGCCCGACGCTGGCCTTGTCATGCCCGGCGATGGCCTTGTCATGCCCGACGATGGCATTTACATGCCCGACGATGGCACGGTCATGTCCGAGAGTTGCCTTGTCATGCCGACGCTAGCTTTGTCATGCTCGGTGATGGCCTCGCCATGTCCGAGAGTGGCATTGTCATGGCCTTGTCATGCCCGACGATGGCCTAGCCATGCCCGACGCTGTCCTTGTCATGGCCTTGTCAAGCACGACGATGGCCTTACCATGCCCGACGCTGTCCTTGTCATGTCCGAGAGTTGCCTTGTCATGACCTTGTCATGCCCGACGCTGGCCTTGTCAAGCCCGACGATTGCCTAGCCATGTCCGATAGTGGCGTTGTCATGCTCGACGATGGCCTTGTCATGCCCGACGATGGCCTTGCCATGCCCGACGTTGGCCTTGCCATGCTTGACGCTGGCCTTGCCATGCCCGATGCTGGCCTTGCCATGCCCGACGATGGCCTTGTCATGCCCTACGCTGGCCTTGCCATGCCCGACGATGGCCTTGTCATGTCCAACCATGGCCTCGTCATGCCCGACGCTGGCATTGTCATGCTCGACTATGGCATTGTCATGCCCGACAATGACAGTGCCATGTCCGAGAGTTGCCTTGACATGCCAGGCGTTGGCCTTGTCATGCCCGACAATGGCAGTGCCATGTCCAAGAGTTGCCTTGACATGCCAGGCGTTGGCCTTGTCATGCCCGACGATGGCCTTGTCATGTCCTTGTCATGCCCGACGCTGGCCATGTCATGCCCGAGGATGGCCTCGCCATGTCCGAGAGTGGCATTGTCATGGCCTTGTCATGCCCGACGAGGGCCTTGCCAAGCCCGACACTTTGGCCTAGCCATGCCCGACGATGGCCTAGCCATGCCCTACGCTGTCCTTGTCATGGCCTTGTCAAGCACGATGATGGCCTTACCATGCCCGACACTGTCCTTGTCATGTCCGAGAGTTGCCTTGTCATGACCTTGTCATGCCCGACGCTGGCCTTGTCAAGCCCGACGATTGCCTAGCCATGTCCGATAGTGGCATTGTCATGCTCGACGATGGCCTTTTCATGCCCGACGATGGCCTTGCCATGCCCGACGCTGGCCTTGCCATGCTTGACGCTGGCCTTGCCATGCCCGATGCTGGCCTTGCCATGCCCGACGATGGCCTTGTCATGCTCTACGTTGGCCTTGCCATGCCCGACGATGGCCTTGTCATGCCCAACCATGGCCTCGTCATGCCCGACGCTGGCATTGTCATGCTCGACTATGGCATTGTCATGCCCGACAATGACAGTGCCATGTCCGAGAGTTGCCTTGACATGCCAGGCGTTGGCCTTGTCATGCCCGACGATGGCAGTGCCATGTCCAAGAGTTGCCTTGACATGCCAGGCGTTGGCCTTGTCATGCCCGACGATGGCCTTGTCATGTCCTTGTCATGCCCGACGCTGGCCATGTCATGCCCGACGATGGCCTCGCCATGTCCGATAGTGGCATTGTCATGCTCGACGATGGCCTTGTCATGCCCGACGATGGCCTTGCCATGCCCGACGCTGGCCTTGCCATGCTTGACGCTGGCCTTGCCATGCCCGATGCTGGCCTTGCCATGCCCGACGATGGCCTTGTCATGCCCTACGCTGGCCTTGCCATGACCGACGATGGCCTTGTCATGCCCAACCATGGCCTCGTCATGCCCGACGCTGGCATTGTCATGCTCGACTATGGCATTGTCATGCCCGACAATGACAGTGCCATGTCCGAGAGTTGCCTTGACATGCCAGGCGTTGGCCTTGTCATGCCCGACGATGGCAGTGCCATGTCCAAGAGTTGCCTTGACATGCCAGGCGTTGGCCTTGTCATGCCCGACGATGGCCTTGTCATGTCCTTGTCATGCCCGACGCTGGCCATGTCATGCCCGACGATGGCCTCGCCATGTCCGAGAGTGGCATTGTCATGGCCTTGTCATGCCCGACGAGGGCCTTGCCAAGCCCGACACTTTCCTTGTCATGTCCGAAAGTTGCCTTTTCATGACCTTGTCATGCCCGACGATGGCCTCGACATGTCCGAGAGTGGAATTGTCATGGCCTTGTCATGCCCGACGATGGACTTGCCATGCCCGACGCTGGCTTGCCATGCCCGATGTTGGCCTTGCCATGCTCGACGATGGCCTTGCCATGCTCGACCCTGTCCTTGTCATGTCCAAGAGTTGCCTTTTCATGACCTTGTCATGCACAGCGCTGGCCTTGTCAAGCTTGATGATGGCCACGCCATGTCCGAGAGTGGCACTGCCATTCCCAACGATGGCCTTGCCATGCCCGACGTTGCCTTGCCATGCCCTTGTCATGCCCAGCGCTGGCCTTGTCAAGCTTGACGATTACCTCGCCATGTCCGATTGTGGCATTGTCATGCCCGACGATGGCCTTGTCATGCCCGACGATGGCCTTGCCATGCTCGACGCTGGGCTTGCAATGCCCGACGCTGGCCATGTCATACCCGACGATGGCCTTGCCATGTCCGAGAGTGGCATGGTCATGTCCTTGTCATGCCCGACGAGGGCCTTGCCAAGCCCGACACTTTCCTTGTCATGTCCGAAAGTTGCCTTGTCATGACCTTGTCATGCACGACGATGGCCTCGCCATGTCCAAGAGTGGCAATGTCATGGCCTTGTCATGCCCGACGATGGACTTGCCATGCCCGACGCTGGCCTTTCCATGCCCGATGGTGGCCTTACCATGCTCGACGATGGCCTTGCCATGCTCGACCCTGTCCTTGTCATGTCCGAGAGTTGCCTTGTCATGACCTTGTCATCCACAGCGCTGGCCTTGTCAAGCTTGACGATGGCCACGCCATGTCCGAGAGTGGCACTGTCATTCCCAACGATGGTCTTGCCATGACCGACGTTGCCTTGCCATGCCCGACGTTGGCCTTGCCATGCTTGAAACTGGCCTTGTCATGCCCGACGATGGCCTTGCCATGTCCGAGAGTGGCATTGTCATTCCCAAGGATGGCCTTGCCATGCCCCACGTTGCCTTGCCATGCCCGACGCTAGCCTTGCCATGCTTGACCTTGGCCTTGTCATGTCCGACGATGGCCTTGCCATGCTTGAAAGTTGCCTTTTCATGACCTTGTCATGCTCGACGATGGCCTCGACATGTCCGAGAGTGGAATTGTCATGGCCTTGTCATGCCCGACGATGGACTTGCCATGCCCGACGCTGGCTTGCCATGCCCGATGCTGGCCTTGCCATGCTCGACGATGGCCTTGCCATGCTCGACGATGGCCTTGCCATGCTCGACCCTGTCCTTGTCATGTCCGAGAGTTGCCTTGTCATGACCTTGTCATGCACAGCGCTGGCCTTGTCAAGCTTGATGATGGCCACGCCATGTCCGACAGTGGCACTGTCATTCCCAACGATGGCCTTTCCATGCCCGACGTTGCCTTGCCATGCCCTTGTCATGCCCAGCGCTGGCCTTGTCAAGCTTGACGATTACCTCGCCATGTCCGATTGTGGCATTGTCATGCCCGACGATGGCCTTGTCATGCCCGACGATGGCCTTTCCATGCTCGACGCTGGGCTTGCCATGCCCGACGCTGGCCATGTCATACCCGACGATGGCCTTGCCATGTCCGAGAGTGGCATTGTCATGTCCTTGTCATGCCCGACGAGGGCCTTGCCAAGCCCGACACTTTCCTTGTGATGTCTGAAAGTTGCCTTGTCATGACCTTGTCATGCACGAAGATGGCCTCGCCATGTCCGAGAGTGGCAATGTCATGGCCTTGTCATGCCCGACGATGGCCTTGTCATGCCCGACGATGGCCTTGTCATGCCCGATGGTGGCCTTGCCATGCTCGACGATGGCCTTGCCATGCTCGACCCTGTCCTTGTCATGTCCGAGAGTTGCCTTGTCATGCACAGCGTTGGCCTTGTCAAGCTTGACGATGGCCACGCCATGTCCGAGAGTGGCACTGTCATTCCCAACGATGGCCTTGCCATGACCGACGTTGCCTTGCCATGCCCGACGTTGGCCTTGCCATGCTTGACGCTGGCCTTGTCATGCCCGACGATGGCCTTGCCATGTCCGAGAGTGGCATTGTCATTCCCAACGATGGCCTTGTCATGCCCCACGTTGGCTTGCCATGCCCGACGCTAGCCTTGCCATGCTTGACCTTGGCCTTGTCATGCCCGACGATGGCCATGCCATCCCCGACGATGGCCATGTCATGCCCGACAATGGACTTTTCATGCCAGACGATGGCCTTGGCATGCCCGACGATGGCCTTACCATGCCCGACGCTGGCCTTGCCATGCCCGACGATGGCCTTGTCATTCCCGACGCTGGCCTTGTCATGCCCGGCGATGGCCTTGTCATGCCCGACGATGGCATTTACATGCCCGACGATGGCAAGGTCATGTCCGAGAGTTGCCTTGTCATGCCGACGCTAGCTTTGTCATGCTCGGTGATGGCCTCGCCATGTCCGAGAGTGGCATTGTCATGGCCTTGTCATGCCCGACGATGGCCTAGCCATGCTCGACGCTGTCCTTGTCATGGCCTTGTCATGCACGACGATGGCCTTCCCATGCCCGACGCTGTCCTTGTCATGTCCGAGAGTTGCCTTGTCATGACCTTGTCATGCCCGACGCTGGCCTTGTCAAGCCCGACGATTGCCTAGCCATGTCCGATAGTGGCATTGTCATGCTCGACGATGGCCTTGTCATGCCCGACGATGGCCTTGCCATGCCCGACGCTGGCCTTGCCATGCTTGACGCTGGCCTTGCCATGCCCGATGCTGGCCTTGCCATGCCCGACGATGGCCTTGTCATGCCCTACGCTGGCCTTGCCATGCCCGACGATGGCCTTGTCATGCCCAACCATGGCCTCGTCATGCCCAAAGCTGGCATTGTCATGCTCGACTATGGCATTGTCATGCCCGACAATGACAGTGCCATGTCCGAGAGTTGCCTTGACATGCCAGGCGTTGGCCTTGTCATGCCCGACGATGGCAGTGCCATGTCCGAGAGTTGCCTTGACATGCCAGGCGTTGGCCTTGTCATGCCCGACGATGGCCTTGTCATGTCCTTGTCATGCCCGACGCTGGCCATGTCATGCCCGACGATGGCCTCGCCATGTCCGAGAGTGGCATTGTCATGGCCTTGTCATGCCCGACGAGGGCCTTGCCAAGCCCGACACTTTCCTTGTCATGTCCGAAAGTTTCCTTTTCATGACCTTGTCATGTCCGACGATGGCCTCGACATGTCCGAGAGTGGAATTGTCATGGCCTTGTCATGCCCGACGCTGGCCTTGTCATGCCCGGCGATGGCCTTGTCATGCCCGACGATGGCATTTACATGCCCGACGATGGCACGGTCATGTCCGAGAGTTGCCTTGTCATGCCGACGCTAGCTTTGTCATGCTCGGTGATGGCCTCGCCATGTCCGAGAGTGGCATTGTCATGGCCTTGTCATGCCCGACGATGGCCTAGCCATGCCCGACGCTGTCCTTGTCATGGCCTTGTCAAGCACGACGATGGCCTTACCATGCCCGACGCTGTCCTTGTCATGTCCGAGAGTTGCCTTGTCATGACCTTGTCATGCCCGACGCTGGCCTTGTCAAGCCCGACGATTGCCTAGCCATGTCCGATAGTGGCGTTGTCATGCTCGACGATGGCCTTGTCATGCCCGACGATGGCCTTGCCATGCCCGACGTTGGCCTTGCCATGCTTGACGCTGGCCTTGCCATGCCCGATGCTGGCCTTGCCATGCCCGACGATGGCCTTGTCATGCCCTACGCTGGCCTTGCCATGCCCGACGATGGCCTTGTCATGTCCAACCATGGCCTCGTCATGCCCGACGCTGGCATTGTCATGCTCGACTATGGCATTGTCATGCCCGACAATGACAGTGCCATGTCCGAGAGTTGCCTTGACATGCCAGGCGTTGGCCTTGTCATGCCCGACAATGGCAGTGCCATGTCCAAGAGTTGCCTTGACATGCCAGGCGTTGGCCTTGTCATGCCCGACGATGGCCTTGTCATGTCCTTGTCATGCCCGACGCTGGCCATGTCATGCCCGAGGATGGCCTCGCCATGTCCGAGAGTGGCATTGTCATGGCCTTGTCATGCCCGACGAGGGCCTTGCCAAGCCCGACACTTTGGCCTAGCCATGCCCGACGATGGCCTAGCCATGCCCTACGCTGTCCTTGTCATGGCCTTGTCAAGCACGATGATGGCCTTACCATGCCCGACACTGTCCTTGTCATGTCCGAGAGTTGCCTTGTCATGACCTTGTCATGCCCGACGCTGGCCTTGTCAAGCCCGACGATTGCCTAGCCATGTCCGATAGTGGCATTGTCATGCTCGACGATGGCCTTTTCATGCCCGACGATGGCCTTGCCATGCCCGACGCTGGCCTTGCCATGCTTGACGCTGGCCTTGCCATGCCCGATGCTGGCCTTGCCATGCCCGACGATGGCCTTGTCATGCTCTACGTTGGCCTTGCCATGCCCGACGATGGCCTTGTCATGCCCAACCATGGCCTCGTCATGCCCGACGCTGGCATTGTCATGCTCGACTATGGCATTGTCATGCCCGACAATGACAGTGCCATGTCCGAGAGTTGCCTTGACATGCCAGGCGTTGGCCTTGTCATGCCCGACGATGGCAGTGCCATGTCCAAGAGTTGCCTTGACATGCCAGGCGTTGGCCTTGTCATGCCCGACGATGGCCTTGTCATGTCCTTGTCATGCCCGACGCTGGCCATGTCATGCCCGACGATGGCCTCGCCATGTCCGATAGTGGCATTGTCATGCTCGACGATGGCCTTGTCATGCCCGACGATGGCCTTGCCATGCCCGACGCTGGCCTTGCCATGCTTGACGCTGGCCTTGCCATGCCCGATGCTGGCCTTGCCATGCCCGACGATGGCCTTGTCATGCCCTACGCTGGCCTTGCCATGACCGACGATGGCCTTGTCATGCCCAACCATGGCCTCGTCATGCCCGACGCTGGCATTGTCATGCTCGACTATGGCATTGTCATGCCCGACAATGACAGTGCCATGTCCGAGAGTTGCCTTGACATGCCAGGCGTTGGCCTTGTCATGCCCGACGATGGCAGTGCCATGTCCAAGAGTTGCCTTGACATGCCAGGCGTTGGCCTTGTCATGCCCGACGATGGCCTTGTCATGTCCTTGTCATGCCCGACGCTGGCCATGTCATGCCCGACGATGGCCTCGCCATGTCCGAGAGTGGCATTGTCATGGCCTTGTCATGCCCGACGAGGGCCTTGCCAAGCCCGACACTTTCCTTGTCATGTCCGAAAGTTGCCTTTTCATGACCTTGTCATGCCCGACGATGGCCTCGACATGTCCGAGAGTGGAATTGTCATGGCCTTGTCATGCCCGACGATGGACTTGCCATGCCCGACGCTGGCTTGCCATGCCCGATGTTGGCCTTGCCATGCTCGACGATGGCCTTGCCATGCTCGACCCTGTCCTTGTCATGTCCAAGAGTTGCCTTTTCATGACCTTGTCATGCACAGCGCTGGCCTTGTCAAGCTTGATGATGGCCACGCCATGTCCGAGAGTGGCACTGCCATTCCCAACGATGGCCTTGCCATGCCCGACGTTGCCTTGCCATGCCCTTGTCATGCCCAGCGCTGGCCTTGTCAAGCTTGACGATTACCTCGCCATGTCCGATTGTGGCATTGTCATGCCCGACGATGGCCTTGTCATGCCCGACGATGGCCTTGCCATGCTCGACGCTGGGCTTGCAATGCCCGACGCTGGCCATGTCATACCCGACGATGGCCTTGCCATGTCCGAGAGTGGCATGGTCATGTCCTTGTCATGCCCGACGAGGGCCTTGCCAAGCCCGACACTTTCCTTGTCATGTCCGAAAGTTGCCTTGTCATGACCTTGTCATGCACGACGATGGCCTCGCCATGTCCAAGAGTGGCAATGTCATGGCCTTGTCATGCCCGACGATGGACTTGCCATGCCCGACGCTGGCCTTTCCATGCCCGATGGTGGCCTTACCATGCTCGACGATGGCCTTGCCATGCTCGACCCTGTCCTTGTCATGTCCGAGAGTTGCCTTGTCATGACCTTGTCATCCACAGCGCTGGCCTTGTCAAGCTTGACGATGGCCACGCCATGTCCGAGAGTGGCACTGTCATTCCCAACGATGGTCTTGCCATGACCGACGTTGCCTTGCCATGCCCGACGTTGGCCTTGCCATGCTTGAAACTGGCCTTGTCATGCCCGACGATGGCCTTGCCATGTCCGAGAGTGGCATTGTCATTCCCAAGGATGGCCTTGCCATGCCCCACGTTGCCTTGCCATGCCCGACGCTAGCCTTGCCATGCTTGACCTTGGCCTTGTCATGTCCGACGATGGCCTTGCCATGCTTGAAAGTTGCCTTTTCATGACCTTGTCATGCTCGACGATGGCCTCGACATGTCCGAGAGTGGAATTGTCATGGCCTTGTCATGCCCGACGATGGACTTGCCATGCCCGACGCTGGCTTGCCATGCCCGATGCTGGCCTTGCCATGCTCGACGATGGCCTTGCCATGCTCGACGATGGCCTTGCCATGCTCGACCCTGTCCTTGTCATGTCCGAGAGTTGCCTTGTCATGACCTTGTCATGCACAGCGCTGGCCTTGTCAAGCTTGATGATGGCCACGCCATGTCCGACAGTGGCACTGTCATTCCCAACGATGGCCTTTCCATGCCCGACGTTGCCTTGCCATGCCCTTGTCATGCCCAGCGCTGGCCTTGTCAAGCTTGACGATTACCTCGCCATGTCCGATTGTGGCATTGTCATGCCCGACGATGGCCTTGTCATGCCCGACGATGGCCTTTCCATGCTCGACGCTGGGCTTGCCATGCCCGACGCTGGCCATGTCATACCCGACGATGGCCTTGCCATGTCCGAGAGTGGCATTGTCATGTCCTTGTCATGCCCGACGAGGGCCTTGCCAAGCCCGACACTTTCCTTGTGATGTCTGAAAGTTGCCTTGTCATGACCTTGTCATGCACGAAGATGGCCTCGCCATGTCCGAGAGTGGCAATGTCATGGCCTTGTCATGCCCGACGATGGCCTTGTCATGCCCGACGATGGCCTTGTCATGCCCGATGGTGGCCTTGCCATGCTCGACGATGGCCTTGCCATGCTCGACCCTGTCCTTGTCATGTCCGAGAGTTGCCTTGTCATGCACAGCGTTGGCCTTGTCAAGCTTGACGATGGCCACGCCATGTCCGAGAGTGGCACTGTCATTCCCAACGATGGCCTTGCCATGACCGACGTTGCCTTGCCATGCCCGACGTTGGCCTTGCCATGCTTGACGCTGGCCTTGTCATGCCCGACGATGGCCTTGCCATGTCCGAGAGTGGCATTGTCATTCCCAACGATGGCCTTGTCATGCCCCACGTTGGCTTGCCATGCCCGACGCTAGCCTTGCCATGCTTGACCTTGGCCTTGTCATGCCCGACGATGGCCATGCCATCCCCGACGATGGCCATGTCATGCCCGACAATGGACTTTTCATGCCAGACGATGGCCTTGGCATGCCCGACGATGGCCTTACCATGCCCGACGCTGGCCTTGCCATGCCCGACGATGGCCTTGTCATTCCCGACGCTGGCCTTGTCATGCCCGGCGATGGCCTTGTCATGCCCGACGATGGCATTTACATGCCCGACGATGGCAAGGTCATGTCCGAGAGTTGCCTTGTCATGCCGACGCTAGCTTTGTCATGCTCGGTGATGGCCTCGCCATGTCCGAGAGTGGCATTGTCATGGCCTTGTCATGCCCGACGATGGCCTAGCCATGCTCGACGCTGTCCTTGTCATGGCCTTGTCATGCACGACGATGGCCTTCCCATGCCCGACGCTGTCCTTGTCATGTCCGAGAGTTGCCTTGTCATGACCTTGTCATGCCCGACGCTGGCCTTGTCAAGCCCGACGATTGCCTAGCCATGTCCGATAGTGGCATTGTCATGCTCGACGATGGCCTTGTCATGCCCGACGATGGCCTTGCCATGCCCGACGCTGGCCTTGCCATGCTTGACGCTGGCCTTGCCATGCCCGATGCTGGCCTTGCCATGCCCGACGATGGCCTTGTCATGCCCTACGCTGGCCTTGCCATGCCCGACGATGGCCTTGTCATGCCCAACCATGGCCTCGTCATGCCCAAAGCTGGCATTGTCATGCTCGACTATGGCATTGTCATGCCCGACAATGACAGTGCCATGTCCGAGAGTTGCCTTGACATGCCAGGCGTTGGCCTTGTCATGCCCGACGATGGCAGTGCCATGTCCGAGAGTTGCCTTGACATGCCAGGCGTTGGCCTTGTCATGCCCGACGATGGCCTTGTCATGTCCTTGTCATGCCCGACGCTGGCCATGTCATGCCCGACGATGGCCTCGCCATGTCCGAGAGTGGCATTGTCATGGCCTTGTCATGCCCGACGAGGGCCTTGCCAAGCCCGACACTTTCCTTGTCATGTCCGAAAGTTTCCTTTTCATGACCTTGTCATGTCCGACGATGGCCTCGACATGTCCGAGAGTGGAATTGTCATGGCCTTGTCATGCCCGACGCTGGCCTTGTCATGCCCGGCGATGGCCTTGTCATGCCCGACGATGGCATTTACATGCCCGACGATGGCACGGTCATGTCCGAGAGTTGCCTTGTCATGCCGACGCTAGCTTTGTCATGCTCGGTGATGGCCTCGCCATGTCCGAGAGTGGCATTGTCATGGCCTTGTCATGCCCGACGATGGCCTAGCCATGCCCGACGCTGTCCTTGTCATGGCCTTGTCAAGCACGACGATGGCCTTACCATGCCCGACGCTGTCCTTGTCATGTCCGAGAGTTGCCTTGTCATGACCTTGTCATGCCCGACGCTGGCCTTGTCAAGCCCGACGATTGCCTAGCCATGTCCGATAGTGGCGTTGTCATGCTCGACGATGGCCTTGTCATGCCCGACGATGGCCTTGCCATGCCCGACGTTGGCCTTGCCATGCTTGACGCTGGCCTTGCCATGCCCGATGCTGGCCTTGCCATGCCCGACGATGGCCTTGTCATGCCCTACGCTGGCCTTGCCATGCCCGACGATGGCCTTGTCATGTCCAACCATGGCCTCGTCATGCCCGACGCTGGCATTGTCATGCTCGACTATGGCATTGTCATGCCCGACAATGACAGTGCCATGTCCGAGAGTTGCCTTGACATGCCAGGCGTTGGCCTTGTCATGCCCGACAATGGCAGTGCCATGTCCAAGAGTTGCCTTGACATGCCAGGCGTTGGCCTTGTCATGCCCGACGATGGCCTTGTCATGTCCTTGTCATGCCCGACGCTGGCCATGTCATGCCCGAGGATGGCCTCGCCATGTCCGAGAGTGGCATTGTCATGGCCTTGTCATGCCCGACGAGGGCCTTGCCAAGCCCGACACTTTGGCCTAGCCATGCCCGACGATGGCCTAGCCATGCCCTACGCTGTCCTTGTCATGGCCTTGTCAAGCACGATGATGGCCTTACCATGCCCGACACTGTCCTTGTCATGTCCGAGAGTTGCCTTGTCATGACCTTGTCATGCCCGACGCTGGCCTTGTCAAGCCCGACGATTGCCTAGCCATGTCCGATAGTGGCATTGTCATGCTCGACGATGGCCTTTTCATGCCCGACGATGGCCTTGCCATGCCCGACGCTGGCCTTGCCATGCTTGACGCTGGCCTTGCCATGCCCGATGCTGGCCTTGCCATGCCCGACGATGGCCTTGTCATGCTCTACGTTGGCCTTGCCATGCCCGACGATGGCCTTGTCATGCCCAACCATGGCCTCGTCATGCCCGACGCTGGCATTGTCATGCTCGACTATGGCATTGTCATGCCCGACAATGACAGTGCCATGTCCGAGAGTTGCCTTGACATGCCAGGCGTTGGCCTTGTCATGCCCGACGATGGCAGTGCCATGTCCAAGAGTTGCCTTGACATGCCAGGCGTTGGCCTTGTCATGCCCGACGATGGCCTTGTCATGTCCTTGTCATGCCCGACGCTGGCCATGTCATGCCCGACGATGGCCTCGCCATGTCCGATAGTGGCATTGTCATGCTCGACGATGGCCTTGTCATGCCCGACGATGGCCTTGCCATGCCCGACGCTGGCCTTGCCATGCTTGACGCTGGCCTTGCCATGCCCGATGCTGGCCTTGCCATGCCCGACGATGGCCTTGTCATGCCCTACGCTGGCCTTGCCATGACCGACGATGGCCTTGTCATGCCCAACCATGGCCTCGTCATGCCCGACGCTGGCATTGTCATGCTCGACTATGGCATTGTCATGCCCGACAATGACAGTGCCATGTCCGAGAGTTGCCTTGACATGCCAGGCGTTGGCCTTGTCATGCCCGACGATGGCAGTGCCATGTCCAAGAGTTGCCTTGACATGCCAGGCGTTGGCCTTGTCATGCCCGACGATGGCCTTGTCATGTCCTTGTCATGCCCGACGCTGGCCATGTCATGCCCGACGATGGCCTCGCCATGTCCGAGAGTGGCATTGTCATGGCCTTGTCATGCCCGACGAGGGCCTTGCCAAGCCCGACACTTTCCTTGTCATGTCCGAAAGTTGCCTTTTCATGACCTTGTCATGCCCGACGATGGCCTCGACATGTCCGAGAGTGGAATTGTCATGGCCTTGTCATGCCCGACGATGGACTTGCCATGCCCGACGCTGGCTTGCCATGCCCGATGTTGGCCTTGCCATGCTCGACGATGGCCTTGCCATGCTCGACCCTGTCCTTGTCATGTCCAAGAGTTGCCTTTTCATGACCTTGTCATGCACAGCGCTGGCCTTGTCAAGCTTGATGATGGCCACGCCATGTCCGAGAGTGGCACTGCCATTCCCAACGATGGCCTTGCCATGCCCGACGTTGCCTTGCCATGCCCTTGTCATGCCCAGCGCTGGCCTTGTCAAGCTTGACGATTACCTCGCCATGTCCGATTGTGGCATTGTCATGCCCGACGATGGCCTTGTCATGCCCGACGATGGCCTTGCCATGCTCGACGCTGGGCTTGCAATGCCCGACGCTGGCCATGTCATACCCGACGATGGCCTTGCCATGTCCGAGAGTGGCATGGTCATGTCCTTGTCATGCCCGACGAGGGCCTTGCCAAGCCCGACACTTTCCTTGTCATGTCCGAAAGTTGCCTTGTCATGACCTTGTCATGCACGACGATGGCCTCGCCATGTCCAAGAGTGGCAATGTCATGGCCTTGTCATGCCCGACGATGGACTTGCCATGCCCGACGCTGGCCTTTCCATGCCCGATGGTGGCCTTACCATGCTCGACGATGGCCTTGCCATGCTCGACCCTGTCCTTGTCATGTCCGAGAGTTGCCTTGTCATGACCTTGTCATCCACAGCGCTGGCCTTGTCAAGCTTGACGATGGCCACGCCATGTCCGAGAGTGGCACTGTCATTCCCAACGATGGTCTTGCCATGACCGACGTTGCCTTGCCATGCCCGACGTTGGCCTTGCCATGCTTGAAACTGGCCTTGTCATGCCCGACGATGGCCTTGCCATGTCCGAGAGTGGCATTGTCATTCCCAAGGATGGCCTTGCCATGCCCCACGTTGCCTTGCCATGCCCGACGCTAGCCTTGCCATGCTTGACCTTGGCCTTGTCATGTCCGACGATGGCCTTGCCATCCCCGACGATGGCCTTACCATGCCCGACGCTGGCCTTGCCATGCCCGACGATGGCCTTGTCATGCCCGACGCTGGCCTTGTCATGCCCGACGATGGCACGGTCATGTCCGAGAGTTGCCTTGTCATGCCGACGCTAGCTTTGTCATGCTCGGTGATGGCCTCGCCATGTCCGAGAGTGGCATTCTCATGGCCTTGTCATGCACGACGATGGCCTAGCCATGCCCGACGCTGTCCTTGTCATGGCCTTGTCATGCACGACGATGGCCTTACCATGCCCGACGCTGTCCTTGTCATGTCCGAGAGTTGCCTTGTCATGACCTTGTCATGCCCGACGCTGGCCTTGTCAAGCCCGATGATTGCCTCGCCATGTCCGATAGTGGCATTGTCATGCTCGACGATGGCCTTGTCATGCCCGACGATGGCCTTGCCATGCCTGACGCTGGCCTTGCCATGCTTGACGCTGGCCTTGCCATGCCCGACGATGGCCTTGTCATGCCCTACGCTTTCCTTGCCATGCCCGACAATGGCCTTGTCATGCCCAACCATGGCCTCGTCATGCCTGACGCTGGCCTTGTCATGCGCGACGGTGGCATTTTCATGCCCGACAATGGCAGTGCCATGTCCGAGAGTTGCCTTGACATGCCGGGCGTTGGCCTTGTAATGCTCTACGATGGAAGTGCCATGTCCGAGAGTTGCCTTGACATGCCAGGCGTTGGCCTTGTCATGCCCGACGATGGCCTTGTCATGTCCTTGTCATGCCCGACGATGGCCTCGCCATGTCCGAGAGTGGCATTGTCATGGCCTTGTCATGCCGGACGAGGGCCTTGCCAAGCCCGACACTTTCCTTGCCATGTCCGAAAGTTGCCTTGTCATGTCCTTGTCATGCCCAACGATGGCCTCGACATGTCCGAGAGTGGCATTGTCAAGGCCTTGTCATGCCCGACGATGGACTTGCCATGCCCGACGCTGGCTTGCCATGCCCGATGCTGGCCTTGCCATGCTCGACGATGGCCTTGCCATGCTCGACATTGTCCTTGTCATGTCCGAGAGTTGCCTTGTCATGACCTTGTCATGCCCAGCGCTGGCTTTGTCAAGCCTGACGATTGCCTCGCCATGTCCGATTGTGGCATTGTCATGCCCGACGATGGCCTTGTCATGCCCGACGATGGCCTCGCCATGCTCGACGCCGGGCTTGCCATGCCCGACGCTGGCCATGTCATACCCGAAGATGGCCTTTCCATGTCCGAGAGTGGCATTGTCATGTCCTTGTCATGCCCGACAAGGGCCTTGCCAAGCCCGACACTTTCCTTGTCATGTCCGAAAGTTGCCTTGTCATGACCTTGTCATGCCCGACGATGGCCTCGCCATGTCCGAGAGTGGCATTTTCATGGCCTTGTCATGCCCGACGATGGACTTGTCATGCCCGACGCTGGCCTTGTCATGCCCGATGGTGGCCTTGCCATGCTCGACCCTGTCCTTGTCATATCCGAGAGTTGCCTTGTCATGACCTTGTCATGCACAGCGCTGGCCTTGTCAAGCTTGACGATGGCCTCGCCATGTCCGAGAGTGGCATTGTCATTCCCAACGATGGCCTTGCCATGCCCGACGTTGCCTTGCCATGCCTGACGATGGCCTTGCCATGCTTGACGCTGGCCTTGCCATGCCTGACGATGGCCTTGCCATGTCCGAGAGTGGCATTGTCATTTTCCAACGATGGCCTTGCCATGCCCCACGTTGCCTTGCCATGCCTGACGCTTGCCTTGACATTCTTGACTTTGGCCTAGTCATGCCCGATGATGGCCTTGCCATGCCCGACGATGGCCATGTGATGCCCGACAATGGACTTTTCATGCCCGACGATGGCCTTGGCATGCCCGACAATGGCCTTGCTATGCCAGACGCTGGCCTTGCCATGCCCGACGATGGCCTTATCATGCCTGACGCTGGCCTTGTCATGCCCGGCGATGGCCTTGTCATGCCCGACGATGGCATTTACATGCCCGACGATGGCATGGTCATGTCCGAGAGTTGCCTTGTCATGCCAACGCTAGCTTTGTCATGCCCGGTGAGGGCCTCGCCATGTCCGAGAGTGGCATTGTCATGGCCTTGTCATGCCCGACGATGGCCTAGCCATGCCTGACGCTGTCCTTGTCATGGCCTTGTCATGCCCGACGATGGCCTTGTCATTCACGACAATGGCCTTGTCATGCCTGACGA
Source organism: Fagopyrum homotropicum (assembly GCA_033239125.1). Taxonomy (NCBI): domain Eukaryota; kingdom Viridiplantae; phylum Streptophyta; class Magnoliopsida; order Caryophyllales; family Polygonaceae; genus Fagopyrum; species Fagopyrum homotropicum. The sequence continues at coordinate 92,566,005 of BSWB01000004.1, read as the reverse complement.
TGGCCTTGCCATGCCCAACGCCGGCCTTGCCATGCCCGACGATGGCCTTGTCATGCCCCACGATGGCCTTGTCATGCCCCCCGCTGGCCTTGTCATGCTCGATGATGGCATTGTCATGCCCGACGATGGTAGTGTCATGTCCGAGAGTTGACTTGACATGCCAGGCGTTGGCCTAGTCATGCCCGACGATGGCTTTGCCATGCCCTACGTTGGCCTTGCCATGCCCTACGCTGGCCTTGTCATGCTCGATGGTGGCATTGTCATGCCCGACAATGGTAGTGCCATGTCCGAGAGTTGCCTTTACATGCCAGGCGTTGGCCTTGTCATGCCATGCGTTGGCCTTGTCATGCCTGACGATGGCAGTGCCATGTCCGAGAGTTGCCTTGACATGCCAGGCGTTGGCCTTGTCATGCCCGACGATGGCCTTGTCATTCACGACAATGGCCTTGTCATGCCCGACGATGGCTTGCCATGCCCGACGCTGGCCTTGCCATGCCCGACGATGGCCTTGTCATGCCCCACGATGGCCTTGTCATGCCCGCCGCTGGCCTTGTCATGCTCGATGATGGCATTGTCATACCCGGCGATGGTAATGTCATGTCCGAGAGTTGCCTTGACATGCCAGGCGCTGGCCTAGTCATGCCCAACGATGGCCTTGCCATGCCCTACGCTGGCCTTGCCATGTCCGACGATGGCCTTGTCATGCCCAACGATGGCCTCGTCATGCTTGACGCTGGCCTTGTCATGCTCGTCGATGGCATTGTCATGCCTGACAATGGCAGTGCCATGTCCGAGAGTTGCCTTGACATGCCAGGCGTTGGCCTTGTCATGCCCGACGATGGCAGTGCCATGTCCGAGAGTTGTCTTGACATGCCAGGCGTTGGCCTTGTCATGCCCGACGATGGCCTTGTCATGTCCTTGTCATGCCCGACGCTGGCCATGTCATGCCCCACGATGGCCTCGCCATGTCCGAGAGTGGCATTGTCATGCCCGACGAGGGCCTTGCCAAGCCCGACACTTTCCTTGTCATGTCCGAAAGTTGCCTTGTCATGCCCGACGATGGCCTCGACATGTCCGAGAGTGGCATTGTCATGGCCTTGTCATGCCCGACGATGGACTTGCCATGCCCGACGATGGCTTGCCATGCCCGATGGTGGTATTGCCATGCTCGACGATGGCCTTGCCATGCTCGACGATGGCCTTGCCATGCTCGACCCTGTCCTTGTCATGTCCGAGAGTTGCCTTGTCATGACCTTGTCATGCACAGCGCTGGCCTTGTCAAGCTTGACGATGGCCACGCCATGTCCGAGAGTGGCACTGTCATTCGCAACGATGGCCTTGCCATGCCCGACGTTGGCTTTGGCATGCCCGACGATGGCCTTGCCATGCCCGACGATGGCCTTGCCATGCCCGACACTAGGGTTGCCATGCCCTACGATGGCCTTGTCATGCCCGACGATGGCCATGTCATGCCCGACGATGGCGTTGACATGGCCGACGATGGCTTTGACATGCTCGGCGATCGCCTTGTCATGCTTGACGATGGACTTGTCATTCACGACAATGGCCTTGTCATGCCCGACGATGGCCTTGCCATGCCCGACGATGGCCTTGTCATGCCCCACGATGGCCTTGTCATGCCCACCGCTGGCCTTGTCATGCTCGACGATGGCATTGTCATGCCCGACGATGGTAGTGCCATGTCCGAGAGTTGCCTTGACATGCCAGGCGTTTGCCTTGTCATGCCCGACGATGGCAGTGCCATGTCCGAGAGTTACCTTGACATGCCAGGCGTTGGCCTTGTCATGCCCGACGATGGCCTTGTCATGCCCGACGATGGCCATGTCATGCCCGACGATGGCGTTGACATGCCCGACGCTGGCCTTTCCATGCCCGAGGATGGCCTTGTCATGCCCCACGATGGCCTTGTCATGCCCGCCGCTGGCCTTGTCATGCTCGACGATGGTATTGTCATGCCCGGCGATGGTAGTGTCATGTCCGAGAGTTGCCTTGACATGCCAGGCGCTGGCCTAGTCATGCCCGACGATGGCCTTGCCATGCCCTACGCTGGCCTTGCCATACCCGACGATGGCCTTGTCATGCCCAACGATGGCCTCGTCATGCCCAACGCTGGCCTTGTCATGGTCGACGATGGCATTGTCATGCCCGACAATGGCAGTGCCATGTCTGAGAGTTGCCTTGACATGCCAGGCGTTGGCCTTGTCATGCCCGACGATGGCAGTGCCATGTCCGAGAGTTGCCTTGACATGCCAGGCGTTGGCCTTGTCATGCCCGACGATGGCCTTGTCATGTCCTTGTCATGCCCGAAAATTTTTAAATTTTCTGATTAGGATCATATCCATAGCCAATCACAAGACAAGTTTCATCATTAGGATCATATCCAAGCCTAGAAAGCACGAAAATTTTTAAATTTTCTGATTTTTATGGGATTTTCGTTCTAAGTATGTACAATGCAAGAAATGTGCAAATATTAACCTATCCTACATGCTCATCATGCAAAGGATCATGCAAACCCCACCCCATACTTAGAAACACATACTTAGAAACACATTGTCCACATTGTCCCCAATGTAAAATTGTTTGCTATGGTATTTGGGAATTCTCAAGTGAATTGATGTTGGATGATCCTTTCAACCATGGTAGAGAGCTCTAAGCATCCTTCAAAGCTTCGGAACCCGCGCTAGGCACCGCTAGCCGTCCAAGTTCCGCGTCCGCTCCACCCATAATCGGTGAGGGTTTCATCATCATCATTTTCATCGCCAAGGAAGGCTTCCAATGCCACTAATGCTCTAGCACACACACGAAGGTAGACAAAACACACACAAAGTACACAAAAACAGAAAAATCTAAGCAAAAATGAAAAGGGAAAAATGTTACCAATGGGTTGCCTCCCACCAAGCGCTTCTTTAAGGTCATTAGCTTGACCAAATTCGGGAGCGTCTATTCGAGGTGAAGTGGGGCAATCATGTCTACCGGGGCTCCCGGAATATACTTCTTCAAGCGATGCCCATTCACCTTGAAATTTCCACAATGCTCCCCTCCTATTTCAATAGCTCCATGGGGAAAGATCTTCTTCACTACATATGGCCCGGTCCATCTTGATTTGAGCTTTCCGGGAAAGAGCCTTAGCCTTGAGTTGAAGAGGAGGACAAGATCTCCTTCACTCAACTCCTTTGGAATGATCCTCTTGTCATGCCACCTTTTGGTTCTCTCCTTGTAGATCCGGGCATTCTCATAAGCTTCCAACCGGAGCTCCTCAAGGGCATTGATATCAAGTAACCTCTTTTCTCCCGCTTCCTTGAGGTCAAAATTTAGCCACTTAATGGCCCAATAAGCTCTATGCTCCATTTCCACCGGGAGATGGCAAGACTTGCCATAGACCAACTTGTAGGGAGTGGTTCCAATTGGTGTCTTGAAGGCGGTTCTATATGCCCATAGTGCGTCATTGAGCTTCATAGCCCAATCCTTCCTTGTCCTAGACACCGTCTTTTCGAGGATGGCCTTGATCTCTCGGTTGGAGATCTCCACTTGACCACTAGTTTGGGGGTGGTAGGGTGTTGCCACCTTATGAGTCACCCCATACATGGCCAAAAGTGCTCCAAAGTTCCTATTTGTGAAGTGCTTCCCTCCATCACTAATGATTACCCTTGGTGTTCCAAACCTAGGGAAGATCACCCGGTTGAAGAATCGCACTACCACCTTGGCATCATTCGTAGGAGAAGCGATCGCTTCTACCCATCTTGACACATAGTCCACCGCCAATAGGATGTAGAGATTGCCACATGAAGAAGGGAAGGGTCCCATGAAGTCTACACCCCACACATCAAAGATCTCAACTTCTTGGATGTTATTCAAAGGCATTTCATTCCTCCTTGAGATGTTGCCCGTTCTTTGGCAAGCATCATATGCCTCTACAAAACCTTGCACATCTCTAAACAAGTTAGGCCAATAAAAACCGGATTGCAATACCTTTGCACACGTCTTGTGTGAGCTAGCATGGCCTCCGCATGGTAAGGAGTGGCAATGCCGGATCACACTCTCCACTTCATCCTCTGGTATGCATCTTCTAAGCACCCCATCCGGGCCTCTCTTGAATAGAAGTGGCTCATTCCAATAGTAGTGCCTTACATCGTTGAAGAGCTTCTTCCTTTGTGCATATGTAAATCCGGGAGGCACTTCCTCACACACTAAGTAGTTCACGATGTCGGCGTACCATGGCTCACTTCCTCTAGCCACTTGGAACAAGCATTCCTCCACCAATTGTAATTGTTCATCCCGGAATGAATCATCTATCGGGATGTTGTCTTTCCCAAGCTCCGATGGTGGGAGTCTACTAAGGTGATCCGCCACGGAGTTCTCGGATCCCTTCTTATCTCGTATTTCCAAATCAAACTCTTGAAGAAGAAGGATCCACCGAATCAACCTTGGTTTGGCATCCTTCTTTGTAAGTAAATAACGGATCGCCGCATGATCCGTATAAACTATGACCTTCGCTCCAACAAGGTATGAGCGGAACTTCTCAAATGCATACACCACCGCCAACAACTCCTTCTCGGTGGTAGCATAATTGAGTTGGGCGTCATCTAGCGTCTTGCTAGCATAGTAAATAGCATGAGTGCGCCATTCTTTCCTTTGCCCTAAAACGGCCCCAACGGCCACATCACTTGCATCGCACATGATCTCAAATGGTAGACTCCAATCCGGAGGTTGCATGATAGGTGCGGAGATCAAGGCGTTCTTCAACCTACAAAAAGCTTCAAGACAATCCTTGGAAAAGACAAAATCGACATCTTTCATTAGTAGGTTAGTAGAGGCTTAGAAATTTTATAGAAGTCTTGAATAAACCTCCGGTAAAAACCGGCATGCCCTAAGAAACTCCTTAACCCACTTCACCGAGGTAGGTGGTGGCAACTTCTCTATCGTTTCAATCTTATCCCTATCAACCTCAATGCCACGGTTAGATACCAAGTGTCCTAACACAATCCCTTCACTTACCATGACGTGGCATTTTTCCCAATTTAAGACAAGATTTGTCTTCTCACATCTTTGCAATACTAATGACAAGTCAGCCAAGCAATCATCGAAAGAAGAACCATAAACAGAGAAATCATCCATGAACACTTCCATGATATTTTCTATGTATTCCGAAAAGATAGCCATCATACACCTTTGGAAGGTGGCGGGTGCATTACACAACCCAAATGGCATTCTCCTATATGCAAAGGTACCCCATGGACATGTAAAAGTCGGGGTGGATAGGGATTTGGAAGAATCCACTATATCCTTCTAGATAGCAAAAATGAGAGTGTTGAGCTAACCTTTCTAGCATTTGGTCAATGAAGGGGAGGGGGAAGTGATCTTTCCTAGAGGCCATGTTCAATTTCCTATAATCAATGCACATCCTCCACCCCGTAACCGTCCTAGTCTGTATCAGTTCATTGTTCTCATTAGTTACGACCGTCATTCCACCCTTCTTAGGTACTACATGAACGGGGCTAACCCACTTACTATCCGAGATAGGGTAGATAATTCCCGCATCTAGCAACTTAATGATTTCCTTTTTGACCACCTCTTTCATTATAGGATTCAATCTCCTTTGATGCTCAATAGAGGGTTTGTGGTTATCTTTCATCATTATCTTATGCATGCACAAAGATGGCTTAATGCCAACCAAATCATCAATAGTATAACCAATGGCTTTCCTATGCAATCTTAGTTCATGCAGCAATTTAGCAAGTTCATCATCACTCAAGCATGCATTACCAATCACAGGATACGTAGAATTATCACCAAGAAATGCATACTTTAAATGAGAGGGAAGGGGTTTAAGTTCAAGTGAGGGAGGACCTCTATCGGTTGAAGACGATCCAAATAAGGTTGGATGAGATGAATTCAAAGCAAAAGAAGACTCCTCATGGCTCCTAGAAGCTTGATCATCGGGAGCTGATTCAGGAAAAACCACGGTTGGAAACACGGGTTGCTCATCTTCCACGGCCGTGGTTCTTGCCAAGCTTGCTTCTCGGAGTTGTCCAGAAAGTTTGACGGCCGTGGAACATAAATCTCGACCGTGGAACTTGCAGCTGTTCATCACCTCTTCGTGGCTTTCAAATCCAACTCTTGGCTCCTCATCCAAGGCTTCCAAGGCTTTGATCTTTTCATTGCAGTCCTCTTCAACACCTTCCTCCATCATACTTAAGGTGAGAACCTTTTCCAAGGGATCCTTGATCAAGATCGAGCTCACAATTTCTCTAGATTCTTCTTGCTCGACTATGTTGAAGATATCTTCATCAAGGGTTGGCCCTTTCATCATTGTGGAAAGCTTGAACTTGATGTTCTCTTCCCCGATGTTGAAGGAGAGAGTCCCGTTCTTGCAATCCACTAGGCAACCGGAAGTGGCTAAGAAAAGGTCTTCCTAAGATGATAGGAACCGGATAATCCGCCGGAATGTCCAACACTACAAAATCAATAGGCACGTAGAATCCTCCTAGTTGCACCGGAATGTCCTCTAGAATCCCAACCGGATGAGTGATAGAACGGTCCGCCATATAGAGGGTCATCTTGACCGGCTTTGGCTCTCCTAGCCCGACCTTGTTGCTAAGTGTAAGCGGTATGATGCTTACACTCGCCCCAAGATCACAAAGGGCCTCGTACTTCACATCTCCCACTCCTATTGGGACGCAAAAGGAGCCCGGATCCCTTAGCTTGGGAGGCATTTCTTCCTTCATGGTTTGGATCAATTCCGAGGATCTCTTGGTCATCCTTATCTCCCCATACTCCTCCAACTTCCTTTTGTTGGAGAGTATTTCTTTCAAAAATTTCCCATATGCCGGCATTCCTAAGATGGCATCCATGAACGGAATGTTAATATGTAACTTGGACATTAGTTCAAGGAACTTACCAAAGTGATTGTCCAAACGAGCTCTTGCTCTTGATTGTGGGAACGGTAGTGGCGGCTTGTATGGAGGCGGTGCCACATAAGTTGGCTCTACATCCTTGCTCTTGCCTCCATCTTCTTGCCTTCTTCCCTTTTCTACCACTACTTGCTTTCCCTTAGCTTGGTCCTTGGGCATAGGATCCTTCATACTCAACCCACTCCTTGTAGTTGTTGAAGTTGAAATTTCTTGGGCCTTGGTAGTTGTTGAAGTTGCCCCTTCCCATATAATTCACATCCTCCTCCTTGGAAGACAAGTTAGCTTGTGGAAGCACTTGAGGAGTTGCTTGGCTCTTCAAGGTTGTAGTACACAACTCTCTCAAGGATTTCAACTCGTTGTTGATGGCGTCAAGCTTGAAATTGCTCATGGTGACTTCGCTCACCTCATATGCTCCCGCCTTTCTTCCTTCACTCTTCCTATGAGAGTACTTCTCAATCACTAGAGTTTGCTTCTCCACAAACTCCCAAGCATCATCTACATGTTTCTCCATAAATGTCCCACCGGAGAGAGATTGAAGCTTGAATTGGCTATCCTCATCAAGTCCCTTGAAATAGATCTCCAATAGCTCAATTTTCGGTATGCCATGGTGTGGACAATCTAGGAGAAGGTCTTTGAATCTCTCCCAAGACTTGAACAAACTTTCTCTATCCCTCATCACGAAGGCATTGATCTTCCCTCTTAATTCGGTGGTCTTGGAAGGTGGGAAGAACTTGGTCAAGAACTCGGTTGTCATCTCCTCCCAAGTACCAACTCGCCCTTGTGGAATAGATTGATACCAAGCCAAGGCTTTATCCTTAAGAGAGAAGGAAAAAGCCCTAAGCTTATGGTTGTTGCTCTCCAATCTTGGCGGTCTAAGAGTCTCCATCAAAATCTCGTAGTTCATCAAATGTTGGTGAGGAGACTCTCCTTCCATCCCTCCAAATTGATTGTGCCGGATCATTTGTAGAACTTGAGGGCGGAGCTCATAGTTGTGGGTTGCGGGATCTCCTAGATTCACACCCGGTCGGTGTGCTCTTTGTGCCGGATCCATACGTCTCCCTAGGGTTTGTGGCTCCTCGATAGCAATGGGAACAACCCTAACATTGGCCGCCGGCTGCAGTTGTACCACCGGTGGTGGAGGAGGTGGAGGTTGTCGGCGATTAAGCTCTCCTTGAACAAGGGCTTGCCTAATCTCCCCAATCTCCCTCCTTGTTTCCTCTTGCCTCTCATTGGCAAGTCTCCTTTCTTCCTCCAAGAGCTCATCTCTTAGCCTTATTTGCTCTAAGGCTTCATCTAACTCAGCTTGAAGATTTCTACCGGCCATCTCTCTCTCTTTTCGGATGTTCTTGGATCTAGATCGAAGGGTTTTCTCCGGTTCGGGATCGAATGTAGCTAAATCCTTACCACGAGATCTTCGCATACACCTAAAGAGTAATAGATGTCATGAAAAGCAAAGACACCAACCAAAGAGAGATCAAAAGCAACAAGAAAGATCTACACTAGAAACAATCACAAAATAGACTCAATCTAGACCTAGTCCCCGGCAACGGCGCCAAAAACTTGTTACGCTAAAAAGAGTGTACGCAATAAGCCTTAAATTTATACTCGTTATAATTATCCTAACTTCTAGCGCACCCGCAGTGTACGGGACGTTTGTAGCATGGATAGTATTCCGAGGTCGAACACAAAGACTAAGGTGAAATTGACTCGGTTTTGTGATTAAGTTTAGTGAAGGTCTAAGGTTAGAAAAGAGGGAAACAAAGAAGTGAAAATCTAAATTGTTTTTGGTCGGTTTTGGTGATCAATCAAAGATCACAATTCATGCAAAGTAAACAATCAAACTAGACTAAAAATCAGCACAAATGAACAAACCAAACAAGATAATGATCAAGGAAAGAAAAGACGGATTCTAGGGGTCGGAAGTTCCGGTTATGGCATAGAACTAAGGTTATCTATTCGTTCTTTGGATTAACTAATATATGTTGGGATTAAGTGTATCTAATTTGGGATCAATTACCGGTAGGTCTCATGGTCCAACTAGTCCACACCTAAGGTCTTATTACCGGGTAGGTCTCTAAGAGCCTAAGGATAGGAATTCTACACAAACCGGATTGTAGATTAGGGGTCTAACCTATCCTTACCGGGTAAGTCTTGGAAGGGGAAGTCCTAAGCAACTATCCTAGCACATCTAATCCAATGGTGGCTTATTAGGCTCACCACTACCTAAGGTTTGCTATTTTAGGTTCTAAGGGCAAGGATTACCGGGTAAGTCTCTCCTAGCACTTAGTCACTACACTAGGTAGGTTAAACTCAGCAATACTTAGGATTTCAACATTTTATAGGTCTAAGGCAGGATCCTTCAAATCAGGGAAAATCACGGGTTGTTCTTCCTAAACCACGGCCGTGGTTCTTCAAGAACTACCCGTGATTTCTAACAGCAACTACGTTCATAAGCAAAAGTCATCCAAAGGCAAATCTAAGTTCATCCTATCACGGTTCTAGCCATAACCATCCTTTCCTTACCCTAGAACCACATCGATTTAGCCTACAACATTCATAATAGAAATCGAAGCAAACAAATACAAAATCAAAACATCCATTGCAAGATAATGAAAGAAGAGAGGTGCACAAGTGAACTTAATTCAAAACTAAGCTGAAGATTAGAATAGAGCCACTTACAACCCTTCCAAAAGAAGGTTCAAAGGTTCATACAATCTCTAGAAAACGAAATCCGAAATACAAGAAAGCTATGGTGTGTTTCCTTCTCCTCCTCTTCAATGGAACTCTCCTTCTTCTCTTTGACACTTTCCTTCCTAGAAAATCTTCTTCTTTTTGAGAATATATTTGTTAGAGAGAAATGGATAATGGATGAGCTGCTCCCAAACTACCCCCAACTCCTCAAACAACCCATGAAGGACCACTTTTATAACAAATCCTTCATGAGCTGGCCATGAGAGTCGTGGCACAGCTGTCACGAGAATCTGGCAAAATCCACGGTCATAACCACGGCCGTGGTTCTTCAGAGAACCGTGATTCTATGCAGAAACTCCGCCTTGAATCATTAAGCTGTGATTTGGTGCATGGCTTGTGTTGGCAAGGTTCGATGAGTCCTCCTCGGCCCTTGGCTTGTGTCCTAATGAGTCCGAGGGTGAATGATCCTCAAACACATCGTTTAAGCTCCTAAACTTCCCGTAATACCTACAAAACGCGCACAAGTCCGTGTAGACGTCTATTTCGACAAGATATGTGAATTGGGTGAAAAACGTCTTGAACTAATGCTAGATCATGCATAAATGAGCGAGAATTCTATCTAAACATACACCTAAAACTATGTTATAAATCGTGTTATCAAGGAGTTTTCTAGGGCATGCCGGTTTTTACCGGAGATTTATTAAAGATTTCTCTAAGATTTCTAAGCCTCTTACTAACCTACTAATGAAAGATGTTGAGTTTGTTTTCTCCAAGGATTGCCTTGAGGCTTTTTGTAGGTTGAAGAACGCTTTGATCTCCGCACCTATCATGCAACCTCCGGATTGGAGTTTACCGTTTGAGATCATGTGTGATGCAAGTGATGTAGCCGTTGGGGCTGTTTTGGGGCAAAGGAAAGATGGGCACACACATGCCATTTAATATGCTAGCAAGACGCTAGATGACGCCAACTCAATTATGCTACCACCGAGAAGGAGTTGCTAGCGGTTGTGTATGCATTTGAGAAGTTCCGCTCATATCTTGTTGGAGCGAAGGTCATAGTGTATACGGATCATGCTGCGATCCGTTATCTCCTTACAAAGAAGGATTCCAAGCCTAGGTTGATTCGGTGGATCCTTCTTCTTCAAGAGTTTGACTTGGAAATCAGGGACAAGAAGGGGTCCGAGAATTCTGTGGCGGATCACCTTAGTAGACTCCCACCGTTAGAGCTTGAAAGAGATGACATCCCGATTGATGACTCATTCCGGGATGAGCAATTGCAAATGGTGGAGGAATGCTTGTTCCAAGTGTCTAGAGGAAGTGAGCCATGGTATGCCGACATTGTGAACTATCTTGTGTGTGACGAAGTGCCTCCCGGTTTGTCATATGCCCAAAGGAAGAAGTTCTTCAAAGACGCGAGGCACTACTATTGGAGTGAACCACTTTTGTTCAAAAGAGGGCCGGATGGAGTATTTAGAATATGCATACCGGAGGATGAGGTGGATAGTGTGATCCACCATTGTCACTCCTTGCAATGTGGAGGGCATGCTAGCTCACACAAGACATGTGCGAAGGTGTTGCAATCGGGCTTCTTTTGGCCAAGTTTGTTCAAGGATGTGCAAAGCTTTGTGGTAGCTTGTGATGCTTGCCAAAGGACGGGCAACATCTCAAGTAGGAATGAGATGCCTTTGAACAACATACAAGAGGTGGAGATATTTGATGTGTGGGGTGTGGACTTCATCGGACCATTCCCTTCTTCATGTGGCAACCTCTACATCCTATTGGCGGTAGACTATGTTTCGAGATGGGTGGAGGCAATCGCCTCTCCTACAAATGATGCCAAGGTTGTGGTGCGGTTCTTCAACCAAGTGATCTTTCCTAGGTTCGGAACACCAAGGGTGATCATAAGTGATGGAGGGAAGCACTTCACCAATAGGAACTTCGGGACACTTTTGGCTAAGTATGGGGTGACTCATAAGGTGGCAACACCTTACCATCCCCAAACTAGTGGCCAAGTAGAGATCTCCAACCGGGAGATAAAGGGAATTCTTGAGAAGACGGTCTCTAGGACGAGAAAAGATTGGGCTATGAAGCTCGATGATGCCTTGTGGGCATATAGAACCGCCTTCAAGACACCGATTGGCACCACTCCTTACAAGTTAGTCTATGGCAAGTCTTGCCACCTTCAATAGAGATGAAGCATACTGCTTATTGGGCCATTAAGTGGCTGAATTTTGACCTCAAGGAGGCCGGTGAGAAGAGATTGCTTGACATGAATGCTCTTGAGGAGATCCGTTTGGATGCCTATGAGAATGCCCGGATCTACAAGGAAAGGACCAAACGGTGGCATGATAGGTGCCTCATCCCGAAGGAGTTGAGTGAAGGCGACCTTGTCCTTCTCTTCAACTCAAGGCTGCGGCTTTTCCCCGGAAAGCTAAAGTCAAGATGGACCGGTCCTTATGTGGTAAAGAAGATCTTTCCCCATGGAGCTATTGAGATAGGAGGGGAGCATTGTGGAGACTTCAAGGTGAATGGGCACCGTTTGAAGAAGTATATCCCGGGAGCTCCGGTGGATATGATTGCCCCACTTCACCTAGAATGAGACGCCCCCGAGTTTGGTCAAGCTAATGACCTTAAAGAAGCGCTTGATGGGAGGCAACCCATTGGTAACGTTTTCCCTTTTTCGTTTTGTTTTTGTTTGTGATTTTTCTGTTTTTGTGTGTTTGGTGTGCTTTGCGTGTGTGCTAGAGTCTTGGTAGCATGGAAGCCTTGCATGGCATAAGAATGAATCCCTCATCAATTATGGGTGGAGAGGACGTGGGATTTGGACGGCTAGCGGTGCCTAGCGCGGGTCCCGACGCCTTGATGAACACTTAGAGCTCTCTACCTTTGTTGATAGGATCATCCACCATCAATCTACTTGAGTAATTCCAAATACCGAAGCAAACCATTTTTACATTGTGAGAACCCTCTTTCACTCTTCTTTACTTCATTTACACATTGGGGACAATGTGTTTCTAAGTATGGGGTGAGGTTTGCATGATCCTTTGCATGATTAGCATCTAGGAATGTTTAATATCATCACATGTCTTGCATTGTACATACTCATTTCGAAAAAAATCCAAAAAATCAGAAAATTTAAAAATTTTTGTGCTTTCTAGGCTTGGATATGACCCTAATGATGAATCTTGTCATGTGGATGGGCTATGGATGGCCTTATGTGTTGAAATGATGAATTGCATATGTGGACTTGAAGTACTTATCTTGAATCCCATGAATGATTTGTGATCATGATGTTTGCCTAGAATGGATTGAGTATTGAAAGTCGAAATTACATGCTAGTTCTTGCACACCATCTAGGAATGAATGAGGCAATTCACCTTTCTCTACTTCTCATCTTGATCATGTTGTTTGAGCACCTCAATTGATATAAATTTGACCTCTTTTGACCCATACGGGAATAGGAGCATGTTAGTGTGTTGATGTGTGTGAAAGGCAAGTGTGGGGTGAAGATGTTGATGAAATAATACTATGAATAAAGTGCTGAATTTGTTGTGAAAGTGTAGACAAAAATATAGGTTTGGGGACGTTGGTTTAAATGACGAGTAACTCGGCACCATTCACATAATCGGGTGTTTGTGCCTTGCCAAAGTCAAATAAACCAATAGTCCTAACGAGCTTTGGTATGTGTGCCCGGTGTGGATGCACCTCGAAAAATAGAAAAAGCCCGAGGACGGCTAATCACCAAGGTTTCGGCTTTTATACATCAATGCCATTGTCTCAAAAATAAGTGAAAAAGAAAAGAAAACAAAGAGAAAAGATGGAAAAAAAACATACACTTGGGGGAACTTGATCGAGGATAAAATTGTGCAGTTAGTTCCATTCCCGGATTAGCATCACGAAGCCTAGAAAAATCCTCACCTAATCACAACGTTTCTTGGCCTTTTATCTCACAAGCCCTTATGACCTATTTGCATGTGTGTAAGACTTAGTAATCTAGATTGGATATGCTCTTGATCATCTTGACTTCTTCATTTTTACATTTCACGCATGCTTTCGAGTTAAGTACAATTGTTTTTCCATGTCTTCACTTGTTTGATGCATGATTGCTTGTCCATTGTCATGAAACATGACTATGAAAGTGATTCAATATTAGAAGCACAACTCCAAAAAGATTTTTGCCATTTTTCTGCATGCATAAACCATGTCATCTCTTAGTCTATAGTTGAGAATTTGCTCGGAAACGAGCAAACCTTAAGTATAGGGTATTTTTGATAACACGATTTATGACTTAGGATTAGATACTCATTTAGATAGATTTTTCACTCATTCATGTATGGTTTAGCACTAGTTCACGACGTTTGCACTCAATTCACGTATTTTGTCGAGATAGACGTCTACACGGACTTTTGCATTGCTTTGTAGGTATTTTGGGAGATTTAGGAGCTTAATCGATACGTTTGAGGATCGTTCATCAAGATGACACACCCTCGGACTCATTAGGATGCAAGCTAGAGGCTAAGGAGGACTCATGGAACCTTGTCAACACAAGCCATGCACTAAATCGAAGCTTAATGATCCAAGGCAAAGCTGAAGCACCAAACCACGGTTACTGGTACTTCCACGACCGTGGAAACAAACCGTGGTTTTTGCCAGACGGTTGTGACAGCTGTGCCACGATCTCATGGCCTTCTCTAACAAGGTTGTAGTATAAAAGTGGTCCTGCAAGGCTGAGAGAAGGACATCCCCTATCATCCAATCAAATCCACATTCTCTCCCACACTCTCAACAAGAGGATTCTCTCAAGAGGAGAGCTACCATTTTTTTGGAGGAGAAAAGCTCCATTGGAGAAGAAGAGAAGAACACATCATTGCTAGCCTTTGATAAGTTTTGTAGTGAAGATTTTTGGAATCGTTTTTCTAGGGTTGTAAGAATCGATAAAACCTTCTTTTGAAGGATTGTGAGTCGTTCTAATCTCATTTTCAGCTTGGTTTTACTTGTTTCACTTGTTCATCTCTTTCTTTTCATTATCTTGCAAATGGAAGCCATGATTCTATGTTTGATGATTTCAATTGTGATGATGTATGTTGTAGGCTAAATAGATGCGATTCTAGGGTAAGGAAAGAAAGGTTATGGCTAGGACTATGATAGGATGGACTTAGATTCGCCCTTGGATGATTCATTTGCTTGAACAAAGTCACTACTGTAGTCCACGGTTTGTTCTTGCCAGTCCACGGCCGTGGAAGTGGTAGAACAGCCCGTGATTTGCCTGATTCGTTTGGTTTGATGGATCTAAGTTTTAGAATGTTAGAATGTTGAAATCCTAGTGTTTGTTGAGTTAATTCTATCCTAGGGTGACATAGGGTTAGCAACTAAGTGTTAGAAGAGACCTACCCGGTGATTCTTACTCTTAGATTTCAAAGATGATAAACTCTAGGTAGTGGTGAGCCTCATAAGCCGCCATTGGAGTAAGTGTGCTATGATAGTTGTTTAGGACATGCCCTTCCGAGACTTACCCGGTGAGGATAGGTTAGATTCCTAGGTGACAATCCGGTTTGTGTAGAATTCCATTCCTTAGGCTCTTTGAGACTTACCCGGTGATGAGGCCTTAGGTACGGACTAGTGGACCATGAGACCTACCCGGTGATTGATCCCAATCTAGAAACACTCACTCCCAACATATCATAATCCAAGGAATGATTAGATAGCTTGAGTCCTATGCCATAACCGGAATTTCCAACCCCTAGAATCCACTTTTCTCTCTTTGATCTCATACCTCGAGTTTAGCTTGTTTGTTTGAGTTGATTTGTTGACTTAGTTGATTGTTTATTTCGCATGATTTGTGATCCTTGATTGATCACCTAAAAACCAACCAAAAACATTGAGATTTTCATTTCTTTATTTCTTTCTCTTTTCTTCACCTAGATCTTCACTAAACTTAATCATTAATCGATTCAATCTCACCTCAATCTTTGCGTTCGACCTCGGAATACTATCCCTACTACAAATGTCCCGTACACTACGGGTTCGCTAGGAGTCGGGAGAAATATAACGAGTTTATAAATTGTAGAACTTGCCATGCTCGACGATGGCATTGTCATGCCCGACGATGGTAGTGTCATGCCCAACGATGGCCTTGTCATGACCGACGCTGGCCTTGTCATGCTCGACTATGGAATTGTCATGCCCGATGATAGCAGTGTCATGTCCGAGAGTTGCCTTGTCATGGCCGACGATGGTCTTGCCATGTCCGAGAGTGGCCTTATCATGCCCGACGTTGGCCTTGTCATGACCGGCGCTGACCTTGTCATGTACGAGAGTGGCCTTGTCGTGCCCAACGATGGCCTTGCCATGCCCGACGCTAGCCTTGCCACGCCCTGCGATGGCCTTGCCATGCCCGAGAGTTTCCTTGTCATGCCCTGCGATGGCCTTGCCATGCCCGAGAGTTGCCTTGTCATGCCCAACGCTGGCCTTGTCATGCTCGGCACTGGCCTTGTCATGTCCGAGAGTTGCCTTGTCATGGCCTTTCCATGCCCGATGATGGCCTTGCCATGCCCGACGATGGCCTTGTCATGCCCGACGATGGTCTTGCCATGCCCGACATTGTCCTTGACATGTCCGAGAGTTGCCTTGTCATGACCTTGTCATCCCCGACGATGGCCTCGCCATGTCTCAGAGTCGCATTGTCATGGCCTTGTCATGCCCGACGATGGCCTTGTCATGCCCGACGATGGCCTTGCCATGCCCGACGCAGGCCTTGCCTTGCCCAACGATGGCCTTGCCATATCCGAGAGTTGTCTTGTCATGGCCTTGTTATGCCCGACGCTTGCCTTGTCATGCCGGACGCTGGCCTTGCCATGCCCGACGATGGCCTTGTCATGCCCGACGATGGCCTTGTCATGCCCGATGCTGGCCTTGTCATGCTCGACGATGGCATTGTCATGCCCGACGATGGCAGAGTCATGTCCGAGAGTTGCCTTGTCATGGCCGACGATGGTCTTGCCATGTCCGAGAGTGGCCTTGTCATGCCCGACGTTGGCCTTGTCATGATCGGCGCTGACCTTGTCATGTACGAGAGTGGCCTTGTCGTGCCCAACGATGGCCTTGCCATGCCCGACGCTAGCCTTGCCATGCCGTGCGATGGCCTTGCCATGCCCGAGAGTTGCCTTGTGATGCCCTGCAATGGCCTTGCCATGCCCGAGAGTTGCCTTGTCATGCCCAACGCTGGCCTTGTCATGCTCGGCACTGGCCTTGTCATGTCCGAGAGTTGCCTTGTCATGGCCTTTCCATGCCCGATGATGGCCTTGCCATGCCCGACGATGGCCTTGTCATGCCCGACGATGGCCTTGCCATGCCCGACATTGTCCTTGACATGTCCGACATTGTCCTTGACATGTCCGAGAGTTGCCTTGTCATGACCTTGTCATCCCCGACGATGGCCTCGCCATGTCCCAGAGTCGCATTGTCATGGCCTTGTCATGCCCGACGATGGCCTTGTCATGCCCGACGATGGCCTTGCCATGCCCGACGCAGGCCTTGCCTTGCCCAACGATGGCCTTGCCATATCCGAGAGTTGCCTTGTCATGGCCTTGTTATGCCCGACGCTTGCCTTGTCATGCCGGACGCTGGCCTTGCCATGCCCGACGATGGCCTTGTCATGCCCGACGATGGCCTTGTCATGCCCGACGCTGGCCTTGTCATGCTCGACGATGGCATTGTCATGCCCGACGATGGCAGAGTCATGTCCGAGAGTTGCCTTGTCATGGCCGACGATGGTCTTGCCATGTCCGAGAGTGGCCTTGTCATGCCCGACGTTGGCCTTGTCATGACCGGCGCTGACCTTGTCATGTACGAGAGTGGCCTTGTCGTGCCCAACGATGGCCTTGCCATGCCCGACGCTAGCCTTGCCATGCCCTGCGATGGCCTTGCCATGCCCGAGAGTTGCCTTGTCATGCCCTGCGATGGCCTTGCCATGCCCGAGAGTTGCCTTGTCATGCCCAACGCTGGCCTTGTCATGCTCGGCACTGGCCTTGTCATGTCCGAGAGTTGCCTTGTCATGGCCTTTTCATGCCCGATGATGGCCTTGCCATGCCCGACGATGGCCTTGTCATGCCCGACGATGGCCTTGCCATGCCCGACATTGTCCTTGACATGTCCGAGAGTTGCCTTGTCATGACCTTGTCATCCCCGACGATGGCCTCGCCATGTCCCAGAGTCGCATTGTCATGGCCTTGTCATGCCCGACGATGGCCTTGTCATGCCCGACGATGTCCTTGCCATGCCCGACGCAGGCCTTGCCTTGCCCAACGATGGCCTTGCCATATCCGAGAGTTGCCTTGTCATGGCCTTGTTATGCCCGACGCTTGCCTTGTCATGCCGGACGCTGGCCTTTCCATGCCCGACGATGGCCTTGTCATGCCCGACGATGGCCTTGTCATGCCCGACGCTGGCCTTGTCATGCTCGACGATGGCATTGTCATGCCCGACGATGGCAGAGTCATGTCCGAGAGTTGCCTTGTCATGGCCGACGATGGTCTTGCCATATCCGAGAGTGGCCTTGTCATGCCCGACGCTGGCCTTGTCATGACTGGCGTTGACCTTGTCATGTCCGAGAGTGGCCTTGTCATGCCTAACGATGGCCTTTCATGCCCGACGCTAGCCTTGCCATGCCCGACGATGGCCTTGCCATGCCCGAGAAATGCCTTGTCATGCCCAACGCTGGCCTTGTCATGCCCAAGAGTTGCCTTGTCATGTCCGAGAGTTGCCTTGCAAAGGTCTTACCATGCCCGATGCTGGCCTTGCCATGCCCGACGATGGCCTTGCCATGCCCGACGCTGTCCTTGTCATGTCCGAGAGTTGCCTTCTTTGGCCCGACGATGGCCTTGCCATGCCCGACGTTGTCCTTGACATGTCCGAGACTTGCCTTGTCATGACTTTGTCATCCCCGACGATGGCCTCGCCATCTCTTAGAGTGGCATTGTCATGGCCTTGTCATGCCCGACGATGGCCTTGCCATGCCCGACGCAGGCCTTGCCATGCCCGACGCTGGCCTTGCCATGCCCAACAATGGCCTTGTCATGCCCGACGATGGCCTTGTCATGCCCGACGCTGGCCTTGTCATGCTCGACAAAGGAATTGTCATGCGCAACGATGGCAATGTCATGTCCGAGAGTTGCCTTGTCATGGCCGACGATGGTCTTGTCATGTCCGAGAGTGGCCTTGTCATGCCTGACGTTGGCCTTGTCATGACCGGAGCTGACCTTGTCATGTCCTTGAGTGGCCTTGTCATGCCCAACGTTGGCCTTTCCATGCCCGACCCTAGCCTTGCCATGCCCGGCGATGGCCTTGTCATGCCCGAGAGTTGCGTTATCATGCCCAACGCTGGCCTTGTCATGCCCGGCGCTGGCCTTGTCATGTCCGAGAGTTGCCTTGTCATGGCCTTGTCATGCCCGATGATGGCCTTGCCATGCCCGACGCTGTCCTTGTCATGTCCGAGAGCGGCCTTGTCTTGCCTGACGATGGCCTTGCCATGCCTGACGTTGTCCTTGACATATCCGAGAGTTGCCTGGTCATGACCTTGTCATCCCCGACGATGGCCTCGCCATGTCCCAGAGTGGCATTGTCATGTCCTTGTCATGCCCGATGATAGCCTTGTCATGCCCGACGATGGCCTTGCCATGCCCGACGATGGCCTTGCCATGGCCGACGTAGGCCTTGCCATGCCCGACGATGGCCTTGCCATATCCGAGAGTTTCCTTGTCATGGCCTTGTCATGCCCGACGCTTGCTTTGTCATGCCCGACGCTGGCCTTGTCTTGCCCGACAATGGCCTTGTCATGCCCGACGATGGCCTTGTCATGCTCGACGATGGCATTGTCATGCCCGACGATGGTAGTGTCATGTCCGAGAGTTGCCTTGTCATGGCCGACGATGGTCTTGCCATGTCCGAGAGTGGCCTTGTCATGCCCGACGATGTCCTTGTCATGACCGGCGCTGACCTTGTCATATCCGAGAGTGGCCTTGTCATGCCCAACAATGGCCTTGCCATGCCCGACGCTAACCTTGCCATGCCCGACGATGGCCTTACCATGACCGAGAGTTGCCTTGTCATGCCCAACGCTGGCCTTGTCATGCCCGGCGCTACCCTTGTCATGTCCGAGAGTTGCCTTGCCATGGTCTTACCATGCCCGATGCTGGCCTTGCCATGGCCGACGATGGTCTTGCCATGCCCGACGCTATCTTTGTCATATCCGAGAGTTGCCTTGTCTGGGCTGACGATGGCCTTGCCGTGCCCGACGTTGTCCTTGACATGTCCGAGAGTTGCCATGTCATGACCTTGTCATCCCCGACGATGGCCTCGCCATGTCCCAGAGTGGCATTGTCATGCCCGATGATAGCCTTGTCATGCCCGACGATGGCCTTGCCATGCCCGACGATGGCCTTGCCATGGCAGACGCAGGCCTTGCCATGCCCGACGCTTGCCTTGTCATGCTTGACGCTGGCCTTGCCATGCCCGACGATGGCCTTGTCATGCCCGACGATGGCCTTGTCATGCCCGACGCTGGCCTTGTCATGCTCGACGATGGCGTTGTCATGCCCGACGATGGCAGAGTCATGTCCGAGAGTTGCCTTGTCATGGCCGACGATGGTCTTGCCATATCCGAGAGTGGCCTTGTCATGCCCGACGCTGGCCTTGTCATGACTGGCGCTGACCTTGTCATGTCCGAGAGTGGCCTTGTCATGCCTAACGATGGCCTTTCATGCCCGACGCTAGCCTTGCCATGCCCGACGATGGCCTTGCCATGCCCGAGAGTTGCCTTGTCATGCCCCACGCTGGCCTTGTCATGCCCGGCGCCGGCCTTGTCATGTCCGAGAGTTGCCTTGTCATGGCCTTGTCATGCCCGATGATGGCCTTGCCATGCCCGACGCTGTCCTTGTCATGTCCGTGAGTGGGCTTGTCTTGCCTGACGATGGCCTTGCCATGCCCGACGTTGTCCTTGACATGTCCGAGAGTTGCCTGGTCATGACCTTGTTATCCCCGACGATGGCCTCGCCATGTCCCAGAGTGGCATTGTCATGTCCTTGTCATGCCCGATGATAGCCTTGTCATGCCCGACGATGGCCTTGCCATGCCCGACGCAGGCCTTGCCATGCTTGACGATAGCCTTGCCATATCCGAGAGTTTCCTTGTCATGGCCTTGTCATACCCGACGCTTGCCTTGTCATGTCCGACCCTGGCCTTGCCATGCCCGATAATAACCTTGTCATGCCTGACGATGGCCTTGTCATGCTCGACGATGGCGTTGTCATGCCCGACGATGGCAGTATCATGCCCGACGATGGCCTTGTCATGCCCGACGCTGGCCTTGTCATGCTCGACGATGGAATTGTCATGCCCGATGATGGCAGTGTCATGTCCGAGAGTTGCCTTGTCATGGCCGACGATGGTCTTGCCATGTCCGAGAGTGGCCTTGTCAAGCCCGACGCTGGCCTTGTCATGACCGGCCTGACCTTGTCATTTCCGAGAGTGGCCTTGTCATGCCCAACGATGGCCTTGCCATGCCCGACGCTAGCCTGGCCATGCCCGGCGATGGCCTTGCCATGCCCGGTGCTGGCCTTGTCATGTCCGAGAGTTTCCTTGTCATGGCCTTGTCATGCCCGATGATGACCTTGCCATGCCCGACGCTGTCCTTGTCATGTCCTAGAGTTGCCTTGTCATGACCTTGTCATCCCCGACGATGGCCTCGCCATGTCCCAGAGTGGCATTGTCATGGTCTTGTCATGCCCGATGATAGCCTTGTCATGCCCGACGATGGCCTTGCCATGCCCGACGATGGCCTTGCCATGGCCGACGTAGGCCTTGCCATGCCCGACGATGGCCTTGCCATATCCGAGAGTTTCCTTGTCATGCCCGACGCTTGCTTTGTCATGCCCGACGCTGGCCTTGCCTTGCCCGACAATGGCCTTGTCATGCCCGACGATGGCCTTGTCATGCTCGACGATGGCATTGTCATGCCCGACGATGGCAGTGTCATGTCCGAGAGTTGCCTTGTCATGGCCGACGATGGTCTTGCCATGTCCGAGAGTGGCCTTGTCATGCCCGACGATGTCCTTGTCATGACCGGCGTTGACCTTGTCATGCCCAACAATGGCCTTGCCATGCCCGACGCTAACCTTGCCATGCCCGACGATGGCCTTACCATGACCGAGAGTTGCCTTGTCATGCCCAACGCTGGCCTTGTCATGCCCGGCGCTGCCCTTGTCATGTCCGAGAGTTGCCTTGCCATGGTCTTACCATGCCCGATGCTGGCCTTGCCATGGCCGACGATGGTCTTGCCATGCCCGACGCTATCTTTGTCATATCCGAGAGTTGCCTTGTCTGGGCTGACGATGGCCTTGCCGTGCCCGACGTTGTCCTTGACATGTCCGAGAGTTGCCATGTCATGACCTTGTCATCCCCGACGATGGCCTCGCCATGTCCCAGAGTGGCATTGTCATGCCCGATGATAGCCTTGTCATGCCCGACGATGGCCTTGCCATGCCCGACGATGGCCTTGCCATGCCCGACGCTTGCCTTGTCATGCTTGACGCTGGCCTTGCCATGCCCGACGATGGCCTTGTCATGCCCGACGATGGCCTTGTCATGCCCGACGCTGGCCTTGTCATGCTCGACGATGGCGTTGTCATGCCCGACGATAGCAGAGTCATGTCCGAGAGTTGCCTTGTCATGGCCGACGATGGTCTTGCCATATCCGAGAGTGGCCTTGTCATGCCCGACGCAGGCCTTGTCATGACTGGCGCTGACCTTGTCATGTCTGAGAGTGGCCTTGTCATGCCTAACGATGGCCTTTCATGCCCGACGCTAGCCTTGCCATGCCCGACGATGGCCTTGCCATGCCCGAGAGTTGCCTTGTCATGCCCCACGCTGGCCTTGTCATGCCCGGCGCTGGCCTTGTCATGTCCGAGAGTTGCCTTGCAATGGTCTTACCATGCCCGATGCTGGCCTTGCCATTCCCGACGATGGCCTTGTCATGCCCGACGCTATCCTTGTCATGTCCGAGAGTTGCCTTGTCTGGCCCGACGATGGCCTTGCCATGCCCGACGTTGTCTTTGACATGTCCGAGACTTGCCTTGTCATGACTTTGTCATCCCCGACGATGGCCTCGCCATGTCCCAGAGTGGCATTGTCATGGCCTTGTCATGCCCGACGATGGCCTTATCATGCCCGACGATGGCCTTGCCATGCCCGACGCAGGCCTTGCCATGCCCGACGATGGCCGAGAGTTGCCTTGTCATGGCCTTGTCATGCCCGACACTGGCCTTGCCATGCCCAACAATGGCCTTGTCATGCCCGACGATGGCCTTGCCATGCCCGACGATGGCCTTGCCATGGCAGACGCAGGCCTTGCCATGCCCGACGCTTGCCTTGTCATGCTTAACGCTGGCCTTGCCATGCCCGACGATGGCCTTGTCATGCCCGACGATGGCCTTGTCATGCCCGACGCTGGCCTTGTCATGCTCGACGATGGCGTTGTCATGCCCGACGATGGCAGAGTCATGTCCGAGAGTTGCCTTGTCATGGCCAACGATGGTCTTGCCATATCCGAGAGTGGCCTTGTCATGCCCGACGCTGGCCTTGTCATGGTCGACGATGGTCTTGCCATGTCCGAGAGTGGCCTTGTCATGACCGGAACTGACCTTGTCATGTCCGAGAGTGGCCTTGTCATGCCCAACGATGGCCTTTCATGCCCGACGCTAGCCTTGCCATGCCCGACGATGGCCTTGCCATGCCCGAGAGTTTCCTTGTCATGCCCCACGCTGGCCTTGCCATGCCCGACGATGGCCTTGCCATGCCCGAGAGTTGCCTTGTCATGCCCCACGCTGGCCTTGTCATGCCCGGCGCTGGCCTTGTCATGTCCGAGAGTTGCCTTGCAATGGTCTTACCATGCCCGATGCTGGCCTTGCCATGCCCGACGATGGCCTTGTCATGCCCGACGTTGTCCTTGTCATGTCCGAGAGTTGCCTTGTCTGGCCCGACGATGGTTTTGCCATGCCCGACGTTGTCCTTGACATGTCCGAGACTTGCCTTGTCATGACTTTGTCATCCCCGACGATGGCCTCGCCATGTCCCAGAGTGGCATTGTCATGGCCTTGTCATGCCCGACTATGCCCTTGTCATGCCCGACGATGGCCTTGCCATGCCCGACGCAGGCCTTGCCATGCCCGACGATGGCCGAGAGTTGCCTTGTCATGGCCTTGTCATGCCCGACACTGGCCTTGCCATGCCCAACAATGGCCTTGTCATGCCCGACGCTGGCCTTGTCATGCTCGACGATGGAATTGTCATGCGCAACGATGGCAGTGTCATGTCCGAGAGTTGCCTTGTCATGGCCGACGATGGTCTTGCCATGTCCGAGAGTGGCCTTGTCAAGCCCGACGCTGGCCTTGTCATGACCGGCCTGACCTTGTCATTTCCGAGAGTGGCCTTGTCATGCCCAACGATGGCCTTGCCATGCCCGACGCTAGCCTGGCCATGCCCGGCGATGGCCTTGCCATGCCCGGTGCTGGCCTTGTCATGTCCGAGAGTTTCCTTGTCATGGCCTTGTCATGCCCGATGATGACCTTGCCATGCCCGACGCTGTCCTTGTCATGTCCTAGAGTTGCCTTGTCATGACCTTGTCATCCCCGACGATGGCCTCGCCATGTCCCAGAGTGGCATTGTCATGGTCTTGTCATGCCCGATGATAGCCTTGTCATGCCCGACGATGGCCTTGCCATGCCCGACGATGGCCTTGCCATGGCCGACGTAGGCCTTGCCATGCCCGACGATGGCCTTGCCATATCCGAGAGTTTCCTTGTCATGCCCGACGCTTGCTTTGTCATGCCCGACGCTGGCCTTGCCTTGCCCGACAATGGCCTTGTCATGCCCGACGATGGCCTTGTCATGCTCGACGATGGCATTGTCATGCCCGACGATGGCAGTGTCATGTCCGAGAGTTGCCTTGTCATGGCCGACGATGGTCTTGCCATGTCCGAGAGTGGCCTTGTCATGCCCGACGATGTCCTTGTCATGACCGGCGTTGACCTTGTCATGCCCAACAATGGCCTTGCCATGCCCGACGCTAACCTTGCCATGCCCGACGATGGCCTTACCATGACCGAGAGTTGCCTTGTCATGCCCAACGCTGGCCTTGTCATGCCCGGCGCTGCCCTTGTCATGTCCGAGAGTTGCCTTGCCATGGTCTTACCATGCCCGATGCTGGCCTTGCCATGGCCGACGATGGTCTTGCCATGCCCGACGCTATCTTTGTCATATCCGAGAGTTGCCTTGTCTGGGCTGACGATGGCCTTGCCGTGCCCGACGTTGTCCTTGACATGTCCGAGAGTTGCCATGTCATGACCTTGTCATCCCCGACGATGGCCTCGCCATGTCCCAGAGTGGCATTGTCATGCCCGATGATAGCCTTGTCATGCCCGACGATGGCCTTGCCATGCCCGACGATGGCCTTGCCATGCCCGACGCTTGCCTTGTCATGCTTGACGCTGGCCTTGCCATGCCCGACGATGGCCTTGTCATGCCCGACGATGGCCTTGTCATGCCCGACGCTGGCCTTGTCATGCTCGACGATGGCGTTGTCATGCCCGACGATAGCAGAGTCATGTCCGAGAGTTGCCTTGTCATGGCCGACGATGGTCTTGCCATATCCGAGAGTGGCCTTGTCATGCCCGACGCAGGCCTTGTCATGACTGGCGCTGACCTTGTCATGTCTGAGAGTGGCCTTGTCATGCCTAACGATGGCCTTTCATGCCCGACGCTAGCCTTGCCATGCCCGACGATGGCCTTGCCATGCCCGAGAGTTGCCTTGTCATGCCCTACGCTGGCCTTGTCATGCCCGGCGCTGGCCTTGTCATGTCCGAGAGTTGCCTTGCAAAGGTCTTACCATGCCCGATGCTGGCCTTGCCATTCCCGACGATGGCCTTGTCATGCCCGACGCTATCCTTGTCATGTCCGAGAGTTGCCTTGTCTGGCCCGACGATGGCCTTGCCATGCCCGACGTTGTCCTTGACATGTCCGAGACTTGCCTTGTCATGACTTTGTCATCCCCGACGATGGCCTCGCCATGTCCCAGAGTGGCATTGTCATGGCCTTGTCATGCCCGACGATGGCCTTGTCATGCCCGACGATGGCCTTGCCATGCCCGACGCAGGCCTTGCCATGCCCGACGATGGCCGAGAGTTGCCTTGTCATGGCCTTGTCATGCCCGACACTGGCCTTGCCATGCCCAACAATGGCCTTGTCATGCCCGACGATGGCCTTGCCATGCCCGGCGATGGCCTTGCCATGGCAGACGCAGGCCTTGCCATGCCCGACGCTTGCCTTGTCATGCTTAACGCTGGCCTTGCCATGCCCGACGATGGCCTTGTCATGCCCGACGATGGCCTTGTCATGCCCGACGCTGGCCTTGTCATGCTCGACGATGGCGTTGTCATGCCCGACGATGGCAGAGTCATGTCCGAGAGTTGCCTTGTCATGGCCGACGATGGTCTTGCCATATCCGAGAGTGGCCTTGTCATGCCCGACGCTGGCCTTGTCATGACTGGCGTTGACCTTGTCATGTCCGAGAGTGGCCTTGTCATGCCTAACGATGGCCTTTCATGCCCGACGCTAGCCTTGCCATGCCCGACGATGGCCTTGCCATGCCCGAGAAATGCCTTGTCATGCCCAACGCTGGCCTTGTCATGCCCAAGAGTTGCCTTGTCATGTCCGAGAGTTGCCTTGCAAAGGTCTTACCATGCCCGATGCTGGCCTTGCCATGCCCGACGATGGCCTTGCCATGCCCGACGCTGTCCTTGTCATGTCCGAGAGTTGCCTTCTTTGGCCCGACGATGGCCTTGCCATGCCCGACGTTGTCCTTGACATGTCCGAGACTTGCCTTGTCATGACTTTGTCATCCCCGACGATGGCCTCGCCATGTCTTAGAGTGGCATTGTCATGGCCTTGTCATGCCCGACGATGGCCTTGCCATGCCCGACGCAGGCCTTGCCATGCCCGACGCTGGCCTTGCCATGCCCAACAATGGCCTTGTCATGCCCGACGATGGCCTTGTCATGCCCGACGCTGGCCTTGTCATGCTCGACAAAGGAATTGTCATGCGCAACGATGGCAATGTCATGTCCGAGAGTTGCCTTGTCATGGCCGACGATGGTCTTGTCATGTCCGAGAGTGGCCTTGTCATGCCTGACGTTGGCCTTGTCATGACCGGAGCTGACCTTGTCATGTCCTTGAGTGGCCTTGTCATGCCCAACGTTGGCCTTTCCATGCCCGACCCTAGCCTTGCCATGCCCGGCGATGGCCTTGTCATGCCCGAGAGTTGCGTTATCATGCCCAACGCTGGCCTTGTCATGCCCGGCGCTGGCCTTGTCATGTCCGAGAGTTGCCTTGTCATGGCCTTGTCATGCCCGATGATGGCCTTGCCATGCCCGTCGCTGTCCTTGTCATGTCCGAGAGCGGCCTTGTCTTGCCTGACGATGGCCTTGCCATGCCCGACGTTGTCCTTGACATATCCGAGAGTTGCCTGGTCATGACCTTGTCATCCCCGACGATGGCCTCGCCATGTCCCAGAGTGGCATTGTCATGTCCTTGTCATGCCCGATGATAGCCTTGTCATGCCCGACGATGGCCTTGCCATGCCCGACGATGGCCTTGCCATGGCCGACGTAGGCCTTGCCATGCCCGACGATGGCCTTGCCATATCCGAGAGTTTCCTTGTCATGGCCTTGTCATGCCCGACGCTTGCTTTGTCATGCCCGACGCTGGCCTTGTCTTGCCCGACAATGGCCTTGTCATGCCCGACGATGGCCTTGTCATGCTCGACGATGGCATTGTCATGCCCGACGATGGCAGTGTCATGTCCGAGAGTTGCCTTGTCATGGCCGACGATGGTCTTGCCATGTCCGAGAGTGGCCTTGTCATGCCCGACGATGTCCTTGTCATGACCGGCGCTGACCTTGTCATATCCGAGAGTGGCCTTGTCATGCCCAACAATGGCCTTGCCATGCCCGACGCTAACCTTGCCATGCCCGACGATGGCCTTACCATGACCGAGAGTTGCCTTGTCATGCCCAACGCTGGCCTTGTCATGCCCGGCGCTACCCTTGTCATGTCCGAGAGTTGCCTTGCCATGGTCTTACCATGCCCGATGCTGGCCTTGCCATGGCCGACGATGGTCTTGCCATGCCCGACGCTATCTTTGTCATATCCGAGAGTTGCCTTGTCTGGGCTGACGATGGCCTTGCCGTGCCCGACGTTGTCCTTGACATGTCCGAGAGTTGCCATGTCATGACCTTGTCATCCCCGACGATGGCCTCGCCATGTCCCAGAGTGGCATTGTCATGCCCGATGATAGCCTTGTCATGCCCGACGATGGCCTTGCCATGCCCGACGATGGCCTTGCCATGGCAGACGCAGGCCTTGCCATGCCCGACGCTTGCCTTGTCATGCTTGACGCTGGCCTTGCCATGCCCGACGATGGCCTTGTCATGCCCGACGATGGCCTTGTCATGCCCGACGCTGGCCTTGTCATGCTCGACGATGGCGTTGTCATGCCCGACGATGGCAGAGTCATGTCCGAGAGTTGCCTTGTCATGGCCGACGATGGTCTTGCCATATCCGAGAGTGGCCTTGTCATGCCCGACGCTGGCCTTGTCATGACTGGCGCTGACCTTGTCATGTCCGAGAGTGGCCTTGTCATGCCTAACGATGGCCTTTCATGCCCGACGCTAGCCTTGCCATGCCCGACGATGGCCTTGCCATGCCCGAGAGTTGCCTTGTCATGCCCCACGCTGGCCTTGTCATGCCCGGCGCCGGCCTTGTCATGTCCGAGAGTTGCCTTGTCATGGCCTTGTCATGCCCGATGATGGCCTTGCCATGCCCGACGCTGTCCTTGTCATGTCCGTGAGTGGGCTTGTCTTGCCTGACGATGGCCTTGCCATGCCCGACGTTGTCCTTGACATGTCCGAGAGTTGCCTGGTCATGACCTTGTTATCCCCGACGATGGCCTCGCCATGTCCCAGAGTGGCATTGTCATGTCCTTGTCATGCCCGATGATAGCCTTGTCATGCCCGACGATGGCCTTGCCATGCCCGACGCAGGCCTTGCCATGCTTGACGATAGCCTTGCCATATCCGAGAGTTTCCTTGTCATGGCCTTGTCATACCCGACGCTTGCCTTGTCATGTCCGACCCTGGCCTTGCCATGCCCGATAATAACCTTGTCATGCCTGACGATGGCCTTGTCATGCTCGACGATGGCGTTGTCATGCCCGACGATGGCAGTATCATGCCCGACGATGGCCTTGTCATGCCCGACGCTGGCCTTGTCATGCTCGACGATGGAATTGTCATGCCCGATGATGGCAGTGTCATGTCCGAGAGTTGCCTTGTCATGGCCGACGATGGTCTTGCCATGTCCGAGAGTGGCCTTGTCAAGCCCGACGCTGGCCTTGTCATGACCGGCCTGACCTTGTCATTTCCGAGAGTGGCCTTGTCATGCCCAACGATGGCCTTGCCATGCCCGACGCTAGCCTGGCCATGCCCGGCGATGGCCTTGCCATGCCCGGTGCTGGCCTTGTCATGTCCGAGAGTTTCCTTGTCATGGCCTTGTCATGCCCGATGATGACCTTGCCATGCCCGACGCTGTCCTTGTCATGTCCTAGAGTTGCCTTGTCATGACCTTGTCATCCCCGACGATGGCCTCGCCATGTCCCAGAGTGGCATTGTCATGGTCTTGTCATGCCCGATGATAGCCTTGTCATGCCCGACGATGGCCTTGCCATGCCCGACGATGGCCTTGCCATGGCCGACGTAGGCCTTGCCATGCCCGACGATGGCCTTGCCATATCCGAGAGTTTCCTTGTCATGCCCGACGCTTGCTTTGTCATGCCCGACGCTGGCCTTGCCTTGCCCGACAATGGCCTTGTCATGCCCGACGATGGCCTTGTCATGCTCGACGATGGCATTGTCATGCCCGACGATGGCAGTGTCATGTCCGAGAGTTGCCTTGTCATGGCCGACGATGGTCTTGCCATGTCCGAGAGTGGCCTTGTCATGCCCGACGATGTCCTTGTCATGACCGGCGTTGACCTTGTCATGCCCAACAATGGCCTTGCCATGCCCGACGCTAACCTTGCCATGCCCGACGATGGCCTTACCATGACCGAGAGTTGCCTTGTCATGCCCAACGCTGGCCTTGTCATGCCCGGCGCTGCCCTTGTCATGTCCGAGAGTTGCCTTGCCATGGTCTTACCATGCCCGATGCTGGCCTTGCCATGGCCGACGATGGTCTTGCCATGCCCGACGCTATCTTTGTCATATCCGAGAGTTGCCTTGTCTGGGCTGACGATGGCCTTGCCGTGCCCGACGTTGTCCTTGACATGTCCGAGAGTTGCCATGTCATGACCTTGTCATCCCCGACGATGGCCTCGCCATGTCCCAGAGTGGCATTGTCATGCCCGATGATAGCCTTGTCATGCCCGACGATGGCCTTGCCATGCCCGACGATGGCCTTGCCATGCCCGACGCTTGCCTTGTCATGCTTGACGCTGGCCTTGCCATGCCCGACGATGGCCTTGTCATGCCCGACGATGGCCTTGTCATGCCCGACGCTGGCCTTGTCATGCTCGACGATGGCGTTGTCATGCCCGACGATAGCAGAGTCATGTCCGAGAGTTGCCTTGTCATGGCCGACGATGGTCTTGCCATATCCGAGAGTGGCCTTGTCATGCCCGACGCAGGCCTTGTCATGACTGGCGCTGACCTTGTCATGTCTGAGAGTGGCCTTGTCATGCCTAACGATGGCCTTTCATGCCCGACGCTAGCCTTGCCATGCCCGACGATGGCCTTGCCATGCCCGAGAGTTGCCTTGTCATGCCCCACGCTGGCCTTGTCATGCCCGGCGCTGGCCTTGTCATGTCCGAGAGTTGCCTTGCAATGGTCTTACCATGCCCGATGCTGGCCTTGCCATTCCCGACGATGGCCTTGTCATGCCCGACGCTATCCTTGTCATGTCCGAGAGTTGCCTTGTCTGGCCCGACGATGGCCTTGCCATGCCCGACGTTGTCCTTGACATGTCCGAGACTTGCCTTGTCATGACTTTGTCATCCCCGACGATGGCCTCGCCATGTCCCAGAGTGGCATTGTCATGGCCTTGTCATGCCCGACGATGGCCTTGTCATGCCCGACGATGGCCTTGCCATGCCCGACGCAGGCCTTGCCATGCCCGACGATGGCCGAGAGTTGCCTTGTCATGGCCTTGTCATGCCCGACACTGGCCTTGCCATGCCCAACAATGGCCTTGTCATGCCCGACGATGGCCTTGCCATGCCCGACGATGGCCTTGCCATGGCAGACGCAGGCCTTGCCATGCCCGACGCTTGCCTTGTCATGCTTAACGCTGGCCTTGCCATGCCCGACGATGGCCTTGTCATGCCCGACGATGGCCTTGTCATGCCCGACGCTGGCCTTGTCATGCTCGACGATGGCGTTGTCATGCCCGACGATGGCAGAGTCATGTCCGAGAGTTGCCTTGTCATGGCCGACGATGGTCTTGCCATATCCGAGAGTGGCCTTGTCATGCCCGACGCTGGCCTTGTCATGGTCGACGATGGTCTTGCCATGTCCGAGAGTGGCCTTGTCATGACCGGAACTGACCTTGTCATGTCCGAGAGTGGCCTTGTCATGCCCAACGATGGCCTTTCATGCCCGACGCTAGCCTTGCCATGCCCGACGATGGCCTTGCCATGCCCGAGAGTTGCCTTGTCATGCCCCACGCTGGCCTTGCCATGCCCGACGATGGCCTTGCCATGCCCGAGAGTTGCCTTGTCATGCCCCACGCTGGCCTTGTCATGCCCGGCGCTGGCCTTGTCATGTCCGAGAGTTGCCTTGCAATGGTCTTACCATGCCCGATGCTGGCCTTGCCATGCCCGACGATGGCCTTGTCATGCCCGACGCTGTCCTTGTCATGTCCGAGAGTTGCCTTGTCTGGCCCGACGATGGTTTTGCCATGCCCGACGTTGTCCTTGACATGTCCGAGACTTGCCTTGTCATGAGTTTGTCATCCCCGACGATGGCCTCGCCATGTCCCAGAGTGGCATTGTCATGGCCTTGTCATGCCCGACTATGCCCTTGTCATGCCCGACGATGGCCTTGCCATGCCCGACGCAGGCCTTGCCATGCCCGACGATGGCCGAGAGTTGCCTTGTCATGGCCTTGTCATGCCCGACACTGGCCTTGCCATGCCCAACAATGGCCTTGTCATGCCCGACGCTGGCCTTGTCATGCTCGACGATGGAATTGTCATGCGCAACGATGGCAGTGTCATGTCCGAGAGTTGCCTTGTCATGGCCGACGATGGTCTTGCCATGTCCGAGAGTGGCCTTGTCATGACCGGCGCTGACCTTGTCATGTCCGAGAGTTGCCTTGCCATGCCCAACAATGGCCTTGTCATGGCCGACGCTAGCCTTGCCATGCCCGGCGATGGCCTTGCCATGCCCGAGAGTTGCCTTGTCATGGCCTTGTCATGCCCAACGCTGGCCTTGTCATGCCCGAGAGTTGCCTTGTCATGGCCTTGTCATGCCCGACGATGGCCTTCCATGCCCGAAGTTGTCCTTGTCATGTCCGAGAGTGGCCTTGTCTTGCCTGACGATGGCCTTGCCATGCCTGACGTTGTCCTTGACATGTCCGAGAGTTGCCTTGTCATGACCTTGTCATCCCCGACGATGGCCTCGCTATGTCCCAGAGTGGCAATGTCATGGCCTTGTCATGCCCGATGATAGCCTTGTCATGCCCGACGATGGCATTGCCATGCCCGACGCAGCCTTGCCATGCCTGACGATGGCCTTGCCATATCTGAGAGTTTCCTTGTCATGACCTTGTCATGTCCGAGAGTTGCCTTGTCATGGCCTTGTCATGCCCGACGATGGCCTTGCCATGCCCGACGTTTTCCTTGTCATGTCTGAGAGTTGCCTTGTCATGACCTTGTCATCCCCGACGATGGCCTCGCCATGTCCCAGAGTGGCATTGTCATGGCCTTGGCATGCCCGATGATAGCCTTGTCATGTCCGACGATGGCCTTGCCATGCCCGACGATGGCCTTGCCATGGCCGACGTAGGCCTTGCCATGCCCGACGATGGCCTTGCCATATCCGAGAGTTTCCTTGTCATGGCCTTGTCATGCCCGACGCTTGCTTTGTCATGCCCGACGCTGGCCTTGCCTTGCCCGACAATGGCCTTGTCATGCCCGACGATGGCCTTGTCATGCTCGACGATGGCATTGTCATGCCCGACGATGGCAGTGTCATGTCCGAGAGTTGCCTTGTCATGGCCGACGATGGTCTTGCCATGTCCGAGAGTGGCCTTGTCATGCCCAACGATGGCCTTGTCATGACCGGCTGTTCGCCCTAAAACGTGCGTGCAAATAAGCTTTAAATTTATAAAACTAGAATCAAGCAAGCGAACCCGCAGTGTACGGATCGACGTAGTTAAGCAAGAATTTCAGAGTATCGAACACAGGGATTTGGGGGGAACAAATTCGATTGTAGATTATCAAGCAGGTAAATATAAGAGCTTTGCAAATTATTGGGAAAACAACAATCCTAAAGATCCAAGTATCCAGCTGTGGCTATCGATTCAAGATGTACTAATGATATAAGGACAGAGTTAAGATATGCAAAAGTATGCTACTGTAAGGTAATCGTACGGTGAAGTTCCAAAAACCTTATATGACTCACCTACAAGACACTCTCTATAAAGGTTGTTGAGGCTTCAATATAGAAAGGATCTAAAGGTAAGAGTTAATGTCAAATACCCAAACTTGTAATCCAAGGATCAAGACTAACTAAATCGATTAAGGTTGTGACACTCACAATCGAGGTAGAGGTTGTTGAGGCTTCACTACCACCTAGAAAAGGCATGCCTAAACTAAGTTAAAGCAAATCTTTAACTTTGGATCAAAGTAAAAGCAAATTCGTAGACTTAAGGGAAATCACGGTTAGTTCTTGAGGTTCCACGGCCGTGGACTCAAGAACAGGCCGTAATTTACGGTTCGTCGGCGATTCTCTCTAACTCTCAGGGTCCAATCTGTTTACGATCGATCTATCATCATCTAAGCCACAACTATCAACCCTTCACCTTAGAATTGTTAAGGGTTTTTAGCCAACAATAGTCATAATGATATCAAATTCAAGGTTTAAAAGATTGAAGGATGAAAACTTCCGAAAACTTTCAATAAACTTCAAATCAATCTCAATGTCACAATCAAGAACAAATATTGTCACTAGATTCGGAATAGAATGTTACGCTAAAAAGTGTGCACGCAATAAGCCTTAAATTTATACTCGTTATAATTATCCTAACTTCTAGCGCACCCGCAGTGTACGGGACGTATGTAGAAAGATAAGTATTCCGAGGTCGAACACAAAGACTAAGGTGAAATTGATTCGGTTTTGTGTTTAAGTTTAGTGAAGATCTAAGGTTAGAAAAGAGGGAAACAAAGAAATGAAAATCTCAATTGTTTTTGTTGGTTTTAAGTGATCACATCAAAGATCACAATTCATGCAAGCAATCAATCAAACTAAACCAAAAAAATCAGCACAAATAAACAAATCAAACAAGATTTTGATCAAGGAAAAGGAAAAAACGGATTCTAGGGGTTTGAAATTCCGGTTATGGCATAGAACTCAAGTTATCTATTCATTCTTTGGATTGATTTTGATATGTTGGGATTAGGTGTTTCTAAATTGGGATCAATTACCGGGTAGGTCTCATGATCCAACTAATCCACACCTAAGGTCTCATTACCGGGTAAGTCTCTAAGAACCTAAGGTTAGGAATTCTACACAAACCGGAATTGTCAATTAGGGATCTAACCTATCCTTACCGGGTAAGTCTTGGAATGGGAAGTCCTAATTAACATTCCTAGCACATCTAATCCAATGGCGACTTGTTAGGTTCACCACTACCTAAGATTTTTGCTATTTTAGATTCTAAGGGAAGGGATCACCGGGTAAGTCTCTCCTATCACTTAGTCACTACACTAGGACACCCTAGGGTAGGTTAAACTCAGCAAAAACTTAGGGTTTCAACAATTTTATGAATCTAAGGTAAGATCCTTCGAACCAGGAAGAATCACGGTTTGTTCTACAGAAACCACGACCGTGGTTCTTCAAGAACTACCAGTGATTTCTAACAGCAGCTACGTTCATAAGTGAAAATCATCCAAAGGTAAATCTAAGTCCGTTCTATCATAGATATAGCCATAACCATCCTTTCCTTACCCTAGAATCACATCAATTTAGCCTATAATATTCATAATCGAAATCAAAGCAAACAAACATAGAATCATAACCTCCATTGCAAGATAATGAAAGAAAGAAGATGAACAATTGAACTTCAAACACAATCCAAATCTGAAGATGGAATTAGAACGACTTACATCCCTTCCAAAAGAAGGTTCAAGAGTTCATAAATCCCTAGAAATAAATCCGAAATACAAGAAACTAAGTGTGTCTTCTCCTTTCTTCTTCAATGGCTCCTTTCTTCTTCTCTTTGGCACTTTCCTTCCTAGAAAAACCTCTTGATTTTTGAGAATATATTTGTTAGAGAAATGGGAAATGGATGAGCTGCTCCCAAACTACCCCAGCTGCCTCAAACAACCCATCAAGGACCACTTTTATAACAAATTGTGCATGAGCTGGCCATGAGAGTCGTGGCACAGCTGTCACGAGAATCTGGCAAAATCCACGGTCATTTCCACGGCCGTGGTTCTTCAGAGAACCGTGATTCTAAGCAGAAACTTAGCCTTTGATCATTAAGTTGTGGTTTGGTGCATGGCTTGTGTTGGCACGGTTCCAAGAGTCCTCCTTATCCCTTGGCTTGTGTCCTAATGTGTCCGAGGTCGTGTCATCTAAACGAACGATCCTCAAACGCATCGTTTTGGCTCTAAACTTCCCGAAAAACCTACAAAACGCACACAAGTCCGTGTAGACGTCTATTTCGACAAAATACATGTTTTGAGTTCAAAAACGTCTTGGGCTAATGCTAGACCATGCATGATTGAGCGAGAAATCTATCTAAATGTACACCAAAAACTATGCTATAAATCGTGTTATCAAAATACCCCATACTTAAGGTTTGCTCGTCCCCGAGCAAATTCCCAACTATAGACTAAGAGATGACATGATTTATGTATGCAGAAAAGTGCGAAAATCTTTTTGGGTTTTGTGCTTCTACTATTGGATCACCTTCATAGTCATGATCAATGGCAATTTGATAACCAATTATGTATCAAACAATAAGGGCATGGAAAGACAATTGTACTTAGCTCAAAAGCATGCATGAGATGTGACGATGAAGAAGTCAAGAAGATCAAGAGTCTATCCAATCTAGATTACTAAGTCTTACAAACATGCAAGTAGGTCATAAGGACTTGTGACATAAAAGGCCAAGAAACATTGCAATTGGGCGGGGAATTTTTCTAGGTATGTGATGCTAATCCGGGAATGGAACTAACTTCACTTCCTTGTCCTCGATCAACTTCCCCCAAGTGTGTATTTTTCCCTATCTTGCTTTCTTTTCTTTTTCTTTAACTCATTTTTGAGACAATGGCATTGGTGTACAATAGCCGAAACCTCGGTGATTAGCCATCCTCGGGCTTTTTCTCTTTTTCGAGGTGCATCCACACCGGGCACACATACCAAAGCTCGTTAGGGCTATTGGTTCATTTGACTTTGGCAAGGCACCAACACCCGATTATGTGAAGTGTACCGAGTTACTTGTCATTTAAACCAACGCCCCCAAACCTATATTTTGGCTACACTTCCACAATAATTTCAGCATTCCATTCACGACATTCTTTTCATTACATCTTCACCCCGCACTTGCTTTTACACATTCAAACACACTAGCATGCTCCTATTCCCGGATGGGTTTAAAGGAGGTTGAATTTATATCAATTGAGGTGTTCAAGCAATCATGATCAAGATGAGAAGTAGAGAAAGATGAATTGCGTCATTCATTCCTAGATGGTATGCAAGAACTATCATGTAATTTCGACTTTCAATACTCAATCCATTCTAGGCAATCATCATGATCTCAAGTCATTCATAGAATTTGAGAAAAGTAGTTCAAGTCCACATATGCATTTATCAATCCAACACATAAGGCCATTCATAGCCAATCACAAGACAAGTTTCATCATTAGGATCATATCCAAGCCTAGAAAGCACAAATTTTTTTTAAATTTTCTGATTTTTATGGGATTTTTGTTTTAAATATGTACAATGCAAGACATGTGCAAAATATTAGCCTATCCTAGATGCTCATCATGCAAAGGATCATGCAAACCCCACCCCATACTTAGAAATACATTGTTCCCAATGTGGTATTCAAGTAAAGAGAGTGAAGGAAGGTTCTCACAATGTAAAATTGCTTGCTATGGCAATTGGGAATTCTTCAAGTGAATTGATGTTGGATGATCCCTTCAACCATGGTAGAGAGCTCTAAGCATCCTTCAAGCTTCGGAACCCGCGCTAGGCACCGCTAGCCGTCCAAGATCCGCGTCCGCTCCACCCATAATTGGTGAGGGTTTCATCATCATCATGTTCATTGCTAAGAAAGGCTTCCAATGCCACTAATGCTCTAGCACACACACGAAAGTAGACAAAACACACACAAAGCACACAAAAACAGAAAAATCTAAGCAAAAATGAAAAGGAAAAAAAAATGTTACCAATGGGTTGCCTCCCACCAAGCGCTTCTTTAAGGTCATTAGCTTGACCAAACTCGGGAGCGTCTATTCGAGGTGAAGCGGGGCAATCATGTCTACCGGGGCTCCGGGAATATACTTCTTCAAGCGATGCCCATTCACTTTGAAATTTCCACAATGCTCCCCTCCTATTTCAATAGCTCCATGGGGAAAGATCTTCTTCACCACATATGGCCCGGTCCATCTTGATTTGAGCTTTCCGGGGAAAAGTCTTAGCCTCGAGTTGAAGAGAAGGACAAGATCTCCTTCACTCAACTCCTTTGGGATAATCCTCTTGTCGTGCCATCTCTTGGTTCTCTCCTTGTAGATCCGGGCATTCTCATAGGCTTCCAATCGGAGCTCCTCAAGGACATTGATATCAAGCAATTCCTTCTCTCCCGCCTCCTTGAGATCAAAATTTAGCCACTTAATGGCCCAATAAGCTCTATGCTCCTTTTCCACCGGAAGATGGAAAGACTTGCCATAGACCAACTTGTAAGGAGTGGTACCAATAGGCGTCTTGAAGGCGGTTCTATATGCCCATAGTGCGTCATTGAGCTTCATAGCCCAACTTCCTTGTTCTAGACACCGTCTTCTCAAGGATGGCCTTTATCTCTCGGTTGGAGATCTCCACTTGACCACTAGTTTGGGGGTGGTAAGGTGTTGCCACCTTATGAGTCACCCCATACTTAGCCAATAGTGCTCCAAAATTCCTATTTGTGAAGTGCTTCCCTCCATCACTAATGATCACCCTTGGTGTTCCAAACCTAGGGAAGATCACTCGGTTGAAGAACCGCACCACCACCTTGGCATCATTTGTAGGAGAGGCGATGGCCTCTACCCATCTTGACACATAGTCCACCGCTAATAGGATGTAGAGATTGCCACATGAAGAAGGGAATGGTCCCATGAAGTCTACACCCCACACATCAAAAATCTCAACTTCTTGGATGTTATTCAAGGGCATTTCATTCCTCCTTGAAATATTGCCCGTCCTTTGGCAAGCATCACATGCCGCTACAAAACCTTGCACATCTCTAAACAAGTTAGGCCAATAAAAACCGGATTGCAATACCTTGGCACACGTTTTGTGTGAGCTAGCATGGCCTCCACATGGTAAGGAGTGACAATGCCGGATCACACTTTCCATTTCATCTTCCGGTATGCATCTCCTAAGCACCCCATCCGGGCCTCTCTTGAATAGAAGAGGCTCACTCCAATAGTAATGCCTTACATCGTTGAAGAACTTTTTCCTTTGTGCATATGTTAATCCGGGAGGCACTTCCTCACACACCAAGTAATTCACAATGTCGGCATACCATGGCTCACTTCCTCTAGCCACGTGGAACAAGCATTCTTCCACCATTTACAATTGTTCGTCCCGGAATGAATCATCTATCGGGATGTTGTCTTTCCCAAGCTCCAAGGGTGGGAGTCTACTAAGGTGATCCGCCACGGAGTTCTCGGATCCTTTCTTATCTCGTATCTCCAAATCAAACTCTTGAAGAAGAAGGATCCACCGAATCAACCTTGGTTTGGCATCCTTCTTTGTAAGTAGATAACGGATCGCCGCATGATCCGTATAGACTATGACCTTCGCTCCAACAAGGTATGAGCGGAATTTTTCAAATGCATACACCACCGCTAACAACTCCTTTTCGGTAGTAGCATAATTGAGTTGGGCATCATCTAGCGTCTTGCTAGCATAGTAAATAGCATGAGTGCGCCCTTCTTTCCTTTGCCCTAAAACGGCCCCAACAGCCACATCACTTGCATCGCACATGATCTCAAATGGTAGAGTCCAATCCGGAGGTTGCATGATAGGTGCGGAGATCAAGGCGTTCTTCAACCTACAAAACGCTTCAAGACAATCTTTGGAAAAGACAAAGTCAACATCTTTCATTAGTAGGTTAGTGAGAGGCTTAGAAATTTTAGAGAAATCTTGAATGAACCTCCGGTAAAAACCGGCATGCCCTAAGAAACTTCTTACCCCCTTCACCGAGGTAGGTGGTGGCAACTTCTCTATCGTTTTAATTTTAGCTCTATCAACCTCAATGCCACGGTTAGACACCAAGTGTCCTAACACAATCCCTTCACTTACCATGAAGTGGCATTTCTCCCAATTTAAGACAAGATTTGTCTCCTCACATCTTTGCAACACTAATGACAAGTTAGCCAAGCAATCATCGAAAGAAGAACCATAAACAGAGAAATCATCCATGAACACTTCCATGATATTTTCTATGTATTCCGGAAAGATAGCCATCATACACCTTTGGAAGGTGGCGGGTGCATTACACAACCCAAATGGTATTCTCCTATATGCAAAGGTACCCCATGGACATGTAAAAGTCGTTTTCTCTTGGTCATCGGGGTGGATAGGGATTTGGAAAAATCCACTATACCCATCTAAATAGCAAAAATGAGAGTGTTGAGCTAACCTTTCTAGCATTTGGTCAATGAAGGGGAGAGGGAAATGATCTTTCCTAGAGGCCATGTTTAACTTCCTATAATCTATGCACATCCTCCATCCCGTGACCGTCCTAGTTGGTATTAGTTCATTGTTCTCATTAGTTACTACCGTCATTCCACCCTTCTTAGGTACTACATGAACGGGACTAACCCACTTACTATCCGAGATAGGGTAGATAATCCCCGCATCTAGCAACTTAATGATTTCCTTTTTGACCACCTCTTTCATTATAGGATTCAATCTCCTTTGATGTTCTATAGAGGGTTTGTGGTTATCTTCCATCATTATCTTATGCATGCACAAAGATGGCTTAATGCCAACCAAATCATCAATAGTGTATCCAATGGCTTTCCTATGCAATCTTAGTTCATGCAGCAATTTAGCAAGTTCATCATCACTCAAGCATGCATTAACAATCACAGGATATGTAGAATTATCACCAAGGAATGCATACTTTAAATCAGAGGGGAGGGGTTTAAGTTCAAGTGAGGGAGGACCTTTATCGGTTGAAGACGATCCAAATAAGATTGGATGAGATGAATCCAAGGCAAAAGAAGACTCTCCTTGGCTCCTAAAAGCTTGATCATCATCAAGAGTTGATTCAGGAAAAACCACGGTCGGAAACACGGCTTGTTCATCTTCCACGGCCGTGGTTCTTGCCAAGCTTGCTTCTCGGAGTTGTCCAGAGAGTTTGACGGCCGTGGAACCTGAATCTCGACCGTGGAACTTGTAGCTGTTCACGACCTCTTCGTGGCTCTCAAATCCTACTCTTGGCTCCTCTTCCAAGGCCTCCAAGGCCTTGATCTCTTCATTGCATTCCTCCTCAATGTCTTCCTCCATCATACTCAAGGTAAGAACCTTCTCCAAGGGGTCCTTGATCAAGATCGAGCTTACAACTTCTCTAGATTCTTCTTGCTCGACAATGCTGAAGATATCTTCATCAAGGGTTGGCCCTTTCATCATTGTGGACAGCTTGAACTTGATGTTCTCCTCTCCGATGTTGAAGGAGAGAGTCCCGTTCTTGCAATCCACTAAACATCCGGAAGTGGCTAGGAAAGGCCTTCCTAGAATGATAGGAACCGGATAATCCGCCGGAATGTCCAACACTACAAAGTCGATGGGTACATAGAATCCTCCCAATTGCACCGGAATGTCCTCTAGAATCCCAACCGGATGAGTAATAGAGCGGTCCGCCATATAGAGGGTCATCTTGACCGGCTTTGGCTCTCCTAGCCCGACCTTGTTGCTAAGTGCAAGCGGTATGATGCTTACACTCGCCCCAAGATCACAAAGGGCCTCGTACTTCACGTCTCCTACTCCAATTGGGACGCAAAAAGAGCCCGGATCTCTTAGCTTGGGAGGCATTTCCTCCTTCATCGTTTGGATCAACTCCGAGGATCTCTTGGTCATCCTTATCTCCCCATACTCCTCCAACTTCCTTTTGTTGGAGAGTATTTCTTTCAAAAACTTCCCATATGCCGGCATTCCTAAGATGGCATCCATAAACGGAATGTTAATATGTAACTTGGACATTAGTTCAAGGAACTTACCAAAGTGATTGTCCAAACGAGCTCTCGCTCTTGATTGTGGGAACGGTAGTGGTGGCTTGTATGGAGGCGGTGCCACATAAGTTGGCTCTACATCCTTGCTTTTTCCTTCATCATCTTGCTTTCTTCCCTCTTCTACCACTACTTGCTTTCCTTTAGCTTGGTCCTTGGGCAAAGGATCCTTCATGCTCAACCCACTCCTTGTTGTGATAGCCAACACTTGGCCTCTTGGGTTGTCTTCGGTTTTCCCAGGAAGCTTCCCCGGATCCCTATGTGCTTCACCCGCCTTTTGAAAGACTTGTGCTTCCAAGACCTTTTGAGCCTTAGAGATTGAAGTCACGGTGCTCTCAAGTCCATTCAATCTTCCTAGCAATTGCTCAAACATGACTTCGGTTCTATCCTTGGAAGGTTGAGAAAAACCGGGTGGAGGTTCTTGTGAAGCTCTTTGTGGTGGAGTTGCACTTGTGGAAACGGGAGGGTTCAAGGCTCCATCCGGGTTAGAGTAAGAAAACCCGGGATGGTTGTGGTTTGGCCGGTAATTGTTGAATTGCCGGTTGTTGTTGAAATTCCTTGGGCCTTGGTAATTGTTGAAATTGCCCCTTCCCATATAATTCACATCTTCCTCCTTGGAAGACAAGTTGGCTTGTGGAGGTGTTTGAGGAGTTGCTTGGCTCTTTAAGGTGGTAGTACACAACTCCCTCAAGGACTTCAACTCGTTGTTGATGGCGTCAAGCTTGAAATTGCTCATGGTGACTTCAGTCACCTCATATGCTCCCGCCTTTCTTCCTTCGCTCTTCCTATGAGAGTACTTTTTAATTACTAGAGATTGCTTCTCCACAAACTCCCAAGCATCATCTACATGTTTCTCCATAAATGTCCCACCGGAAAGAGATTGAAGCTTGAATTGGCTATCTTCATCAAGCCCCTTGAAGTAGATCTCCAATAGCTCAATCTTCGGTATGCCATGGTGCGGACAATCTAGGAGAAGGTCTTTGAATCTCTCCCAAGACTTGAACAAACTTTCTCTATCCCTCATCACAAAGGCATTGATCTTTCCTCTTAATTCGGTGGTCTTGGAAGGTGGGAAAAACTTGGTCAAGAACTCGGTTGTCATCTCCTCCCAAGTACCAACTCGCCCTTGTGGAATAGATTGATACCAAGCCAAGGCTTTGTCCTTAAGAGAGAAGGAAAAGGCCCTTAGCTTATGGTTGTTGCTCTCCAATCTTGGTGGTCTAAGAGTCTCCATCAAAATCTCGTAGTTCATCAAATGTTGGTGAGGAGACTCTCCTTCCATCCCTCCAAATTGATTGTGCCGGATCATTTGTAGAACTTGAGGGCGGAGCTCATAGTTGTGGGTTGCGGGATCTCCTAGATTCACACCCGGTCGGTGTGCTCTTTGTGCCGGATCCATACGCCTCCCTAGGGTTTGTGGCTCCTCAATCGCAATGGGAACAACCCTAACATTGGCCGCCGGCTGCGGTTGTGGTGGAGGAGGTGGAGGTTGTCGGCGATTAAGCTCCCCTTGAACAAGGGCTTGCCTAATCTCCTCAATCTCCCTCCTAGTTTCCTCTTGCCTCTCATTGGCAAGTCTCCTTTCTTCCTCCAAGAGCTCATCTCTTAGCCTTATTTGCTCTAAGGCTTCATCCAACTCAGCTTGAAGATTTCTACCGGCCATCTCTTTCTCTTTTCGGATGTTCTTAGATCTAGATCGAAGGGTTTTCTCCGGTTCGGGATCGAATGGAGCTAAATCCTTGCCACGAGATTTTCGCATACACCTAAAGAGTAATAGATGTCCTGAAAAGCAAAGACACAAACCAAAGAGAGATCAAAAGCAACAAGAAAGATCTACACTAGAAATAATCACAAAATAGACTCAATCTAGACCTAGTCCCCGGCAACGGCGCCAAAAACTTGTTACGCTAAAAAGTGTGCACGCAATAAGCCTTAAATTTATACTCGTTATAATTATCCTAACTTCTAGCGCACCCGCAGTGTACGGGACGTATGTAGAAAGATAAGTATTCCGAGGTCGAACACAAAGACTAAGGTGAAATTGATTCGGTTTTGTGTTTAAGTTTAGTGAAGATCTAAGGTTAGAAAAGAGGGAAACAAAGAAATGAAAATCTCAATTGTTTTTGTTGGTTTTAAGTGATCACATCAAAGATCACAATTCATGCAAGCAATCAATCAAACTAAACCAAAAAAATCAGCACAAATAAACAAATCAAACAAGATTTTGATCAAGGAAAAGGAAAAAACGGATTCTAGGGGTTTGAAATTCCGGTTATGGCATAGAACTCAAGTTATCTATTCATTCTTTGGATTGATTTTGATATGTTGGGATTAGGTGTTTCTAAATTGGGATCAATTACCGGGTAGGTCTCATGATCCAACTAATCCACACCTAAGGTCTCATTACCGGGTAAGTCTCTAAGAACCTAAGGTTAGGAATTCTACACAAACCGGAATTGTCAATTAGGGATCTAACCTATCCTTACCGGGTAAGTCTTGGAATGGGAAGTCCTAATTAACATTCCTAGCACATCTAATCCAATGGCGACTTGTTAGGTTAACCACTACCTAAGATTTTTGCTATTTTAGATTCTAAGGGAAGGGATCACCGGGTAAGTCTCTCCTATCACTTAGTCACTACACTAGGACACCCTAGGGTAGGTTAAACTCAGCAAAAACTTAGGGTTTCAACAATTTTATGAATCTAAGGTAAGATCCTTCGAACCAGGAAGAATCACGGTTTGTTCTACAGAAACCACGACCGTGGTTCTTCAAGAACTACCCGTGATTTCTAACAGCAGCTACGTTCATAAGCGAAAATCATCCAAAGGTAAATCTAAGTCTGTTCTATCATAGATCTAGCCATAACCATCCTTTCCTTACCCTAGAATCACATCAATTTAGCCTACAATATTCATAATCGAAATCAAAGCAAACAAACATAGAATCATAACCTCCATTGCAAGATAATGAAAGAAAGAAGATGAACAATTGAACTTCAAACACAATCCAAATCTGAAGATGGAATTAGAACGACTTACAACCCTTCCAAAAGAAGGTTCAAGAGTTCATAAATCCCTAGAAATAAATCCGAAATACAAGAAACTAAGTGTGTCTTCTCCTTTCTTCTTCAATGGCTCCTTTCTTCTTCTC
Source organism: Fagopyrum homotropicum (assembly GCA_033239125.1). Taxonomy (NCBI): domain Eukaryota; kingdom Viridiplantae; phylum Streptophyta; class Magnoliopsida; order Caryophyllales; family Polygonaceae; genus Fagopyrum; species Fagopyrum homotropicum. Next base: position 92,521,402 of record BSWB01000004.1, on the reverse strand, counting down.
TTTGGCACTTTCCTTCCTAGAAAAACCTCTTGATTTTTGAGAATATATTTGTTAGAGAAATGGGAAATGGATGAGTTGCTCCCAAACTACCCCAGCTGCCTCAAACAACCCATCAAGGACCACTTTTATAACAAATTGTGCATGAGCTGGCCATGAGAGTCGTGGCACAGCTGTCACGAGAATCTGGCAAAATCCACGGTCATTTCCACGGCCGTGGTTCTTCAGAGAACCGTGATTCTATGCAGAAACTTCGCCTTTGATCATTAAGTTGTGGTTTGGTGCATGGCTTGTGTTGGCACGGTTCCAAGAGTCCTCCTTAGCCCTTGGCTTGTGTCCTAATGTGTCCGAGGTCGTGTCATCTAAACGAACGATCCTCAAACGCATCGTTTTGGCTCTAAACTTCCCGAAATACCTACAAAACGCACACAAGTCCGTGTAGACGTCTATTTCGACAAAATACATGTTTTGAGTGCAAAAACGTCTTGGGCTAATGCTAGACCATGCATGATTGAGCGAGAAATCTATCTAAATGTACACCAAAAACTATGCTATAAATCGTGTTATCATAGAACACACAAACACAAATCTTAGATAAGAAGGGAGAACGGGATGTCAATCCGTTTTCTAAATCTAACCTAAACAAGAAGAGAAATCTTCTTACAAACAATCTTCCGAATCTTCGACCTTCCGTAAATCTGGAAATCTCAATCACAATCTCCACCAAAAGTGCGAGATTAGGCCAATTCCAGGCGTAAACGTCGGATGCGTCTATGCGTAAGCCAAGGTGTAAAAACACGTGTAAAGCGAGGTGACGGAATCTCTCTTCGTCCGTCCTTTTATAGTGTATGATGAAGTAGCGGCCCGGCCCAATCTTTTAAAAGATCGTGGCTTAAAGTGTGGAGAAAAAGATCGCCAAGATCACGGTCGTGGAAGGTTCCACGACCGTAATTTAGAGCATGAAAATCAACACAGTTTGAACACATGATTCCACGACCGTAGAAGCCACTGGAATGAATCACGCTTCACTTGCTAGGGTTCCACGGCCGTGGAACGGAACGTGGAAAGTAGTACGGCCGTATTTTAGAGCGTGGTTTAGGGCAAGAACGTGATTCTTCCCTAGCTTCGTGCATTTCATAAGTTGACACTCCTTTTGCTCCTAAGAATGCCCTCAATCCATGGACATGTCAAACAATTCCATCTTTGCTCGATTCCGTTCGAAAATAGCTCTCAATCACCTATAGTCAACATAAAGCTTGTGTAGACATCCATATCGATAATATAGGCAAACTAGCTCACAAATGCAACAATGCTCAATCAATGACTATCAATATGAATCAAATACGCTTAGAAAACGTGCCTAAAATATCACAATATTTCATGCTAACACCGGCGCAGACCTTGTCATGTCCGAGAGTGGCCTTGTCATGCCCAACGATGGCCTTGCCATGCCCGACGCTAACCTTGCCATGCCCGACGATGGCCTTACCATGCCCGAGAGTTGCCTTGTCATGCCCAACGCTGGCCTTGTCATGCCCGGCGTTGGCCTTGTCATGTCCGAGAGTTGCCTTGCCATGGTCTTACCATGCCCGATACTGGCCTTGCCATGCCCGACGATGGCCTTGCCATGCCCGACGCTATCCTTGTCATGTCCGAGAGTTGCCTTGTCTGGGCTGACGATGGCCTTGCCATGCCCGACGTTGTCCTTGACATGTCCGAGAGTTGCCATGTCATGACCTTGTCATCCCCGACAATGGCCTCGCCATGTCCCAGAGTGGCATTGTCATGGCCTTGTCATGCCCGATGATAGCCTTGTCATGCCCGACGATGGCCTTGCCATGCCCGACGATGGCCTTGCCATAGCAGACGCAGGCCTTGCCATGCCTGACGATGGCCTTCCCATATCCGAGAGTTGCCTTGTGATGGCCTTGTTATGCCCGATGCTTGCCTTGTCATGCCTGACGCTGACCTTGCCATGCCAACGATGGCCTTGTCATGCCCGACGATGGCCTTGTCATGCCCGACGCTGGCCTTGTCATGCTCGACGATGGCATTGTCATGCCCGACGATGGCAGAGTCATGTCCGAGAGTTGCCTTGTCATGCCCGACGTTGGCCTTGTCATGACCGGCGCTGACCTTGTCATTCCGAGAGTGGCCTTGTCATGCCCAACGATGGCCTTGCCATGCCCGACGCTAGCCTTGCCATGCCCGGCGATGGCCTTTCCATGCCCGAGAGTTGCCTTGTCATGCCCAACGCTGGCCTTGTCATGCCCGGCGCTGGCCTTGTCATGTCCGAGAGTTGCCTTGTCATGGCCTTGTCATGCCCGACGATGGCCTTGCCATGCCCGACGTTGTCCTTGTCATGTCCGAGAGTGGCCTTGTCTTGCCTGACGATGGCCTTGCCATGGCCGACGTTGTCCTTGACATGTCCGAGAGTTGCCTTGTCATGACCTTGTCATCCCCGACGATGGCCTCGCCAGGTCCCAGAGTGGCATTGTCATGGCCTTGTCATGCCCGATGATAGCCTTGACATGCCCGACGATGGCCTTGCCATGCCCGACGCAGGCCTTGCCATGCCTGACGATGGCCTTGCCATATCCGAGAGTTTCCTTGTCATGTCCGAGAGTTGCCTTGTCATGGCCTTGTCATGCCCGACGATGGCCTTGCCATGCCCGACGCTGTCCTTGTCATGTCCGAGAGTTGCCTTGTCATGACCTTGTCATCCCCGACGATGGCCTCGCCATGTCCCAAGGTGGCATTGTCATGGCCTTGTCATGCTCGATGATAGCCTTGTCAGGCCCGACGATGGCCTTGCCATGCCCGACGATGGCCTTGCCATATCCGAGAGTTTCCTTGTCATGGCCTTGTCATGCCCGACGCTTGCTTTGTCATGCCCGACGCTGGCCTTGCCTTGCCCGACAATGGCCTTGTCATGCCCGACGATGGCCTTGTCATGCTCGACGATGGCATTGTCATGCCCGACGATGGCAGTGTCATGTCCGAGAGTTGCCTTGTCATGTCGACGATGGTCTTGCCATGTCCGAGAGTGGCCTTGTCATGCCCGACGATGGCCTTGTCATGACCGGTGCTGACCTTGTCATGTCCGAGAGTGGCCTTGTCATGCCCAACGAGGGCCTTGTCATGACCGACGAGGGCCTTGTCATGCCCGACGAGGGCCTTGCCAAGCCCGACACTTTCCTTGTCATGTCCGATAGTTGCCTTATCATGACCTTGTCATGCCCCACGATGGCCTCGACATGTCCGAGAGTGGCATTGTCATGGCCTTGTCATGCCCGACGATGGACTTGCCATGCCCGACGCTGGCTTGCTATGCCCGATGGTGGCCTTGCCATGCTCGACGATGGCCTTGCCATACTCGACCCTGTCCTTGTCATGTCCGAGAGTTGCCTTGTCATGCACAGCGCTGGCCTTGTCAAGCTTGACGATGGCCACGCCATGTCCGAGAGTGGCACTGTCATTCCCAACGATGGCCTTGCCATGCCCGACGTTGGCTTTGGCATGCCCGACGATGGCCTTGCCTTGCCCGACACTAGCGTTGCCATGCCCTACGATGGCCTTGTCATGCCCGACTGTTACGCTAAGATCGTGATGCGCAAATGGGTTTTAAATTTATAACTCGAAATAAATCCTAACTACCTAGCGAAACCCGCAGTGTACGGGTCGTTTGTAGAAGGGATAGTATTCCGAGGTCGAACACAAAGACTAAGGTGAAATTGATTCGAATTGTGACTGAGTTTAGTAAAGATCTAGGTTGAAAGAAAAGAAAGAAATAAAGAAAAGAAAATCTCAAATGTTTTTGGTTGGTTTTTGGTGATCAATCAAAGATCACAATTCATGCAAAGTAACCAATCAAACTAAACTAAGAATCAACACAAATAAACAAGCTAAACAAGATAATGATCAAGGAAATAAAAGACGGATTCTAGGGGTTGGAAGTTCCGGTTATGGCATAGGACTCAAGTTATCTATTCATTCCTTGGATTAACTATGATATGTTGGGATTAAGTATTTCTAAATTAGGATCAATTACCGGGTAGGTCTCATGTCCAACTAGTCCACTCCTAAGGTCTCATTACCGGGTAAGTCTCTAAGAACCTAAGGATAGGAATTCTACACAAACCGGATTGTTAATTAGGAGTCTAACCTATCCTTACCGGGTAAGTCTTGGAAAGGAAAGTCCTAAACAACTATCCTAGCACACCTAATCCAATGGCGGCTTATTAGGCTCACCACTACCTAAGGTTTGTTATCTTTGGAATCTAAGAGTAAGGATTACCGGGTAAGTCTCTCCTAACACTTAGTTACTACACTAGGTTACCCTAGGGTAGATTAGACTCAACAAACACTTAGGATTTCAACATTCTATGGATCTAAGACAAGATCCTTCGAACCAGGGAAAATCACGGTTTGTTCTACCTAAACCACGGCCGTGGTCAGACAAGAACTACCCGTGATTTCTAACAGCAACTACGTTCATACACACAAGTCATCCAAAGGTAAATCTAAGTCCGTCCTATCATAGCCCTAGCCATAACCATCCTTTCCTTTCCCTAGAACCACATCAATTTAGCCTACAACGTTCATAATAGAAATCGGAACAAACAAACATAAAATCATAACATCCATTGCAAATGATGAAGGAAAAGAGATGAACTAGTGAACTTAAAACAACCAAGCTGAAAATAGAATTAGAGCAACTTACAATCCTTCCAAAAGAAGGTTCAATGATTCATACAACTCTTAGAAATAAAATCCGGAATTCTTCAATACAAAACTATCAAGTGTGGTGATGGTGTGTGTTCTTCTCTTCCTCTTCAATGGAGCTCTTCTTCTTCCTCTTTGACACTTTCCTTCCTAGAAAAACTTCTTGTTGAGAGAATATTTTTGTTAGAGAGTCATGGATAATGGAGAGCTGCTCCAAGATGCTTCTCAAAGCCCATGAAGGACCACTTTTATAACAAACTTGCATGAGCTGGCCATGAGAGTCGTGGCAGAGCTGTCACAAGAATCTGGCAAAATCCACGGTTGATTCCACGGCCGTGGAGTGTCAGAGAACCGTGATTCTGTGCAGAAACTTTGCCTTGGATCATTAAGTTGTAGTTTGGTGCATGGCAAGTGTTGGCAAGGCTCCATAAATCATGTCATCTCTTAGTCTATAGTCGTGGCAGAGCTTGTGTCCTAATGAGTCCGAGGGTGTGTCATCTAGATGAACAATCCTCAAACATGTCGTTTTGCTCCCAAATCTCCCGAAATACCTATAAAACACGCAAAAGTCCGTGTAGACGTCTATCTCGGCAAAATACATGAATTGAGTGCAAAATGTCGTGAACTAGTGCTAAACCATGCATGAATGAGTGAGAAATCTATCTAAATGATTACCTAAAACTAAGTCATTAATCGTGTTATCAAAATACCCCATACTTAAGGTTTGCTCGTCCCCGAGCAAATTCCCAACTATAGACTAAGAGATGACATGATTTATGTATGCAGAAAAATGGCAAAATCTTTTTGGGTTTGTGCTTCTATTATTGGATCTCCTTCAAAGTCATGTTTCATGGCAAAGGATAAGCAATCATGCATCAAACAAAATGAAAGCATGGAAAGACAATTGTACTTAACTCAAAGGTATGCATGAAATGTAAAGATGAAGAAGTCAAGAAGGTCAAGAGTACATCCAATCTAAATCACTAAGTCTTACAAACATGCAAATAGGTCATAAGGTCTTGTGAGATAAAAGGGCCAAGAAATGTAGTGATTGGGTGGGGATTTCTAAGTTATGTGATGCTAATCCGGGAACGGAACTAACTCCACATTCTTGTCCTCGATCAACTTCCCTCAAGTGTATATTTTCCTCTATCTTTTCTTTCTTTTTTTTTTCTTTGACTTATTTTTGAGACAATGGCATTGGTGTACAAAAGCCGAAACCTTGGTGATTAGCCGTCCTCGGGCTTTTTCTTAGTTTTCGAGGTGCATCCACACCGGGCACACATACCAAAGCTCGTTAGGACTATTGGTTCATTTGACTTTGGCAAGGCACCAACACCCGATTATGTGAAGTGTACCGAGTTACTTGTCATTTAAACCAATGTCCCCAAACCTATATTATTGGCTACACTTTTCACAACAAATTCAGCATTTTATGCATGATGTTCTCTTCATCAACAACTTCACCTCACACATGCTTTTCACACACATCAACACACTAGCATGCTCCTATTCCCGGATGGGTTAAAAGAGTTCGAATTAATCTCGATTGAGGTGCTCAAGCAATCATGATTAAGATGAGAAGTAGAGAAAGATTGAATTGTCTCATTCATTCCTAGATGGTATGCAAGAACTATCATGTAATTTCGATCTTCACTACTCAATCCTTTCTAGGCAAACATCATGGTCACAAATCATTCATAGTATTTCAAGAGAAGTACTTCAAGTCTACATATGCGTTCATTAATCCTAACACATGAGGCCATCCATAGCCAATTCACAAGACAAGATTCATCATTAGGATCATATCCAAGCCTAGAAAGCACAAAATTTTTAAAATTTTCTGATTTTTTATGGTATTTTCGATTTAAGTATGTATAATGCAAGACATGTGAAGATTTTAAACTATCCTAGATGCTCATCATGCAAAGGATCATGCAAACCCCACCCCATACTTAGAAACACATTGTCCTCAATGTGGTATACAAGTAAAAAGAGTGAAAGAAGGTTCTCACAGTGCAAAAATGGTTTGTTATGGTATTTGGGATTGCTCAATAGTGAATTGACGTTTGATGATCCTATCAACCATGGTAGAGAGCTCTAAGCATCCATCAAAGCTTCGGGACCCGCGCTAGGCACCGCTAGCCGTCCAAGTTCCGCGTCCGCTCCACCCATAATTGATGAGGGTTTCATCATCATCATTCCTATGTCAAGCAAGGCCTCCAATGCCACTAATGTTCTAGCACACACACAAAACACATACAAAGATAGAAAAATCTAGAAACAAAAGCAAATCAAGAAAGGAAAAATGTTACCAATGGGTTGCCTCCCACCAAGCGCTTCTTTAAGGTCATTAGCTTGACCAAACTCGGGAGGCGTCTACTCAAGGTGAAGTGGGGCAATTATCTCCATCGGAGCTCCCGGTATATACTTCTTCAACCGGTGCCCATTCACCTTAAAGTTCCCACAATGTTCCCCTCCTATCTCAATGGCTCCATGGGAAAAGATCTTCTTCACCACATATGACCCGGTCCATCTTGATTTGAGCTTTCCGGGAAAGAGCCTTAGCCTTGAGTTGAAGAGAAGGACAAGATCTCCTTCACTCAACTCCTTGGGGAGGATCTTCTTGTCATGCCATCTTTTGGTTCTCTCTTTGTAAATCCGGGCATTCTCATAAGCGTCCAACCGGATCTCCTCGAGGGCATTCAATTCAAGCAATCTCTTTTCTTCCGCCACATTGAGATCAAAATTTAGCCACTTAATGGCCCAATAAGCTCTATGCTCCATCTCTACCGGAAGGTGGCAAGACTTGCCATAGACTAACTTGTAAGGAGTGGTGCCAATCGGTGTCTTGAAGGCGGTTCTATATGCCCATAAGGCATCATTTAGCCTCATAGCCCAATCCTTTCTAGTCCTAGACACCGTCTTCTCAAGGATGGCCTTGATCTCCCGGTTGGAGATCTCCACTTGGCCACTAGTTTGGGGATGGTAAGGTGTTGCCACCTTATGAGTCACCCCATACTTAGCCAAAAGCGCTCCAAACTTCCTATTCGTGAAGTGCTTTCCTCCATCACTAATGATAACCCTTGGTGTTCCAAACCTAGGGAAGATCACCCGGTTGAAGAACCGCACCACCACCTTGGCATCATTTGTAGGAGAGGCGATTGCCTCCACCCATCTTGACACATAGTCCACCGCCAATAGGATGAAGAGATTGCCACATGAAGAAGGGAATGGTCCCATGAAGTCCACACCCCACACATCAAATATTTCGACTTCTTGGATGTTGTTCAAGGGCATCTCATTCCTTCTTGAGATGTTGCCCGTCCTTTGGCAAGCATCACATGCCGCTACAAAACCTTGCACATCTTTAAACAAGTTAGGCCAATAAAAACCGGATTGTAATACCTTTGCACACGTCTTGTGTGAGCTAGCATGGCCTCCACATGGTAAGGAGTGACAATGCCGGATCACACTCTCTACTTCATCTTCCGGTATGCATCTTCTAAACATTCCATCCGGGCCTTTCTTGAACAAGAGTGGCTCACTCCAATAGTAATGCCTCACATCGTTGAAGAACTTCTTTCTTTGTGCATATGTCAATCCGGGAGGCACTTCCTCACACACTAAGTAGTTCACAATGTCGGCATACCATGGCTCATTTCCTCTAGACACTTGGAACAAGCATTCCTCCACCATTTGCAATTGCTCATCTCGGAATGAGTCATCAATTGGAATGTCATCTCTTCCAAGCTCTAATGGAGGCAATCTACTAAGGTGATCCGCCACAGAGTTCTCGGATCCCTTCTTATCTCGTATTTCCAAATCAAACTCTTGAAGAAGAAGGATCCACCAAATCAACCTTGGTTTGACATCCTTCTTTGTAAGTAGATAACGGATCGCAGCATGATCCGTATAAACTATGACCTTCGCTCCAATAAGGTATGAGCGGAACTTCTCAAATGCATACACCACCGCTAGCAACTCCTTCTCGGTGGTAGCATAATTGAGTTGGGCATCATCTAGCGTCTTGCTAGCATAATAAATAGCATGAGTGCGCCCATCTTTCCTTTGCCCCAAAACAGCCCCTACGGCTACATCGCTTGCATCGCACATGATCTCGAATGGTAGACTCCAATCCGGAGGTTGCATGATAGGTGTGGAGATCAAGGCGTTCTTCAACCTACAAAAAGCCTCAAGACAATCTTTTGAAAAGACAAAATCAACATCCTTCATTAGTAGGTTAGTGAGAGGCTTAGAAATTTTAGAGAATTCTTGAATAAACCTCCGGTAAAAACCGGCATGCCCTAAGAAACTCCTTACCCCTTTCACCGAGGTAGGTGGCGGCAACTTCTCTATCGTTTCAATTTTGGCCCTATCAACCTCAATGCCACGGTTAGACACCAAGTGTCCTAACACAATGCCTTCACTTACCATGAAGTGGCATTTTTCCCAATTCAAGACAAGATTTGTCTCCTCACATCTTTGCAATACTAATGACAAGTTAGCCAAGCAATTATCAAAGGAAGAACCATAAACAGAGAAATCATCCATAAACACTTCCATGATATTTTCTATGTATTCCGAAAAGATAGCCATCATACACCTTTGGAAGGTGGCGGGTGCATTACACAACCCAAATGGCATTCTCCTATATGCAAAGGTACCCCATGGACATGTAAAGGTTGTTTTCTCTTGGTCATCGGGGTGGATAGGGATTTGGAAGAATCCACTATAGCCATCTAGATAGCAAAAATGAGAGTGTTGAGCTAACCTTTCTAGCATTTGGTCAATGAAGGAGAGAGGGAAGTGATCTTGCCTAGAGGCCATGTTCAATTTCCTATAATCAATGCACATCCTCCACCCCGTAACCGTCCTAGTCGGGATTAGTTCATTGTTCTCATTAGTTACTACGGTCATCCCACCCTTCTTAGGAACTACATGAACGGGACTAACCCACTTACTATCCGAGATAGGGTAGATAATTCCCGCATCTAGCAACTTAATGATTTCCTTTTTGACTACCTCTTTCATTATAGGATTCAATCTCCTTTGATGTTCAATAGAGGGTTTGTGGTTATCTTCCATCATTATCTTATGCATGCACAAAGAAGGCTTAATGCCAACCAAATCATCAATAGTGTAGCCAATGGCTTTCCTATGCAATCTTAGTTCATGCAACAACTTAGCAAGTTCATCATCACTCAAGCATGCATTAACAATGACAGGATATGTAGAGTTTTCACCAAGGAATGCATATTTCAAATGAGAGGGGAGGGGTTTGAGTTCAAGTGAAGGAGGACCTTTATCGGTTGAAGAGGATCCAAATAACGTTGGATGAGATGAATCCAAAGCAATTGAAGACTCCTCATGGCTCCTAAAAGCTTGACCATCATCAAGGGCTGGTCCAGGGAAAACCACGGCTGGAATCACGGTTTGCTCAACTTCCACGGCCGTGGTTCTTGCTAAGCTTGCTTCCCGGAGTTGTCCAGAAAGTTTGACGGCCGTGGAACTTAAATCTCGACCGTGGAACTTGCAGCTGTTCAACACCTCTTCGTGGCTTTCAAATCCAACTCTTGGCTCCTCTTCCAATGCTTCCAAGGCCTTGATCTCTTCATTGCAAGCCTCCTCAACACCTTCCTCCATCATACTTAAGGTAAGAACCTTCTCCAAGGGATCCTTGATCAAGATCGAGCTCACAATTTCCCTAGATTCCTCTTGCTCGACTATGTTGAAGAGATCCTCATCAAGGGCTGACCCTTTCGTCATTGTGGACAACTTGAACTTGATGTTCTCTTCTCCAATGTTGAAGGAGAGAGTTCCATTCTTGCAATCCACTAGGCATCCGGAGGTGGCTAGGAAGGGTCTTCCTAAGATGATGGGAACCGGATAATCCGCCGGAATGTCCAAGACCACAAAATCAATTGGCACATAGAATCCTCCTAGTTGCACCGGGATGTCTTCTAAGATCCCAACCGGATGAGTGATAGAACGATCCGCCATATAGAGGGTCATCTTGACCGGTTTCGGCTCTCCTAGCCCAACCTTGTTGCAAAGTGCAAGCGGTATGATGCTTACACTCGCTCCAAGATCACAAAGGGCTTCGTACTTCACATCTCCCACTCCAATTGGGACACAAAAAGAGCCCGGATCTCTTAGCTTGGGAGGCATCTCCTCCTTCATTGTTTGGATCAATTCCGAGGATCTCTTGGTCATTCTTATCTCCCCATACTCCTCCAACTTCCTTTTGTTGGAGAGTATTTCCTTCAGAAACTTGCCATATGCCGGCATTCCTAAAATGGCATCCATGAACGGAATGTTAATATGTAATTTGGACATTAGTTCAAGGAACATACCAAAGTGATTGTCCAAACGAGCTCTTGCTCTTGATTATGGAAACGGTAGTGGTGGCTTGTATGGAGATGGTGCCACATAGGTTGGCTCTACATCCTTGCTCTTGCCTCCATCTTCTTGCAACTTTCCCTCTTCTACCACTACTTGCTTTCCTTTAGCATTGTCCTTGGGCAAAGGATCTTTCATACTCAACCCACTCCTCGTTGTGATAGCCAACACTTGGCCTCTTGGGTTGTCTTCGGTCCTTCCGGGAAGCTTTCCCGGGTCTCTATGGGCTTCACCCGCTTTTTGGAACACTTGTGCTTCCAAAACCTTTTGAGCCTTAGAAATTGAAGTCACCGTGCTCTCAAGACCACTCAACCTTCCAAGCAATTGCTCAAACATTATTTCGGTTCTATCCTTTGGAGGTTGAGTAAATCCGGGTGGAGGTTCTTGTGAAGGTCTTGATGGTGGTGTTGTGCTTGTGGAGGAGGAGGGGTTCAGGGCTCCATCCGGGTTAGAGTAAGAAAATCCTGGATGGTTGTGGTTGGGCCGGTAATTGTTGAATTGCCGCTTGTTGTTGAAACTCCTTAGGCCTTGGTAATTGTTGAAGTTGCCCCTTCCCATATAATTCACATCCTCCTCCTTGGAAGACAAGTTGGCTTGTGGAAGCACTTGAGGAGTTGCTTGGTTCTTCAAAGTTGTCGCACACAACTCCCTCAAGGACTTCAACTCGTTGTTGATGGCGTCAAGCTTGAAATTGCTCATGGTGACTTCACTCACCTCATATGCTCCCGCCTTTCTTCCTTCACTCTTTCTATGAGAGTATTTCTCAATCACTAGAGCTTGCTTCTCCACAAACTCCCAAGCTTCATCTACATGCTTCTCCATAAATGTCCCACCGGAAAGGGATTGGAGCTTGAATTGGCTATCTTCATCAAGTCCTTTGAAGTAGATCTCCAATAGCTCAATTTTCGGTATGCCATGGTGTGGACAATCAAGGAGATGATCTTTGAACCTCTCCCAAGACTTGAATAAACTCTCTCTATCCTTCATCACGAAGGCATTGATCTTCCCTCTTAACTCGGTAGTCTTGGAAGGTAGAAAGAACTTAGTCAAAAACTCGGTTGTCATCTCCTCCCAAGTACCAACTCGCCCTTGTGGAATAGATTGATACCAAGCTAAGGCTTTATCCCCGGCAACGGCGCCAAAAACTTGTTACGCTAAGATCGTGATGCGCAAATGGGTGTTAAATTTATAACTCGAACTAAATCCTAACTACCTAGCGAAACCCGCAGTGTACGGGACGTTTGTAGAAGGGATAGTATTCCGAGGTCGAACACAAAGACTAAGGTGAAATTGATTCGAATTGTGATTGAGTTTAGTAAAGATCTAGGTTGAAAGAAAAGAAAGAAATAAAGAAAAGAAAATCTCAAATGTTTTTGGTTGGTTTTTGGTGATCAATCAAAGATCACAATTCATGCAAAGTAACCAATCAAACTAAACTAAGAATCAACACAAATAAATAAGCTAAACAAGATAATGATCAAGGAAAGAAAAGACGGATTCTAGGGGTTGGAAGTTCCGGTTATGGAATAGGACTCAAGTTATCTATTCATTCCTTGGATTAACTATGATATGTTGGGATTAAGTGTTTCTAAATTGGGATCAATTACCGGGTAGGTCTCATGTCCAACTAGTCCACTCCTAAGGTCTCATTACCGGGTAAGTCTCTAAGAACCTAAGGATAGGAATTCTACACAAACCGGATTGTTAATTAGGAGTCTAACCTATCCTTACCGGGTAAGTATTGGAAAGGAAAGTCCTAAACAACTATCCTAGCACACCTAATCCAATGGCGGCTTATTAGGCTCACCACTACCTAAGGTTTGTTATCTTTGGAATCTAAGAGCAAGGATTACCGGATAAGTCTCTCCTAACACTTAGTTACTACACTAGGTTACCCTAGGGTAGATTAGACTCAACAAACACTTAGGATTTCAACATTCTATGGATCTAAGACAAGATCCTTCGAACCAGGGAAAATCACGGTTTGTTCTACCTAAACCACGGCCGTGGTCAGAAAATAACTACCCGTGATTTCTAACAGCAACTACGTTCATACACACAAGTCATCCAAAGGTAAATCTAAGTCCGTCCTATCATAGCCCTAGCCATAACCATCCTTTCCTTTCCCTAGAACCACATCAATTTAGCCTACAACGTTCATAATAGAAATCGGAACAAACAAACATAAAATCATAACATCCATTGCAAATGATGAAGGAAAAGAGATGAACTAGTGAACTTAAAACAACCAAGCTGAAAATAGAATTAGAGCAACTTACAATCCTTCCAAAAGAAGGTTCAATGATTCATACAACTCTTAGAAATAAAATCCGGAATTCTTCAATACAAAACTATAAAGTGTGGTGATGGTGTGTGTTCTTCTCTTCCTCTTCAATGGAGCTCTTCTTCTTCCTCTTTGACACTTTCCTTCCTAGAAAAACTTCTTGTTGAGAGAATATTTTTGTTAGAGAGTCATGGATAATGGAGAGCTGCTCCAAGATGCTTCTCACAGCCCATGAAGGACCACTTTTATAACAAACTTGCATGAGCTGGCCAAGAGAGTCGTGGTAGAGCTGTCACAAGAATCTGGCAAAATCCACGGTTGATTCCACGGCCGTGGAGTGTCAGAGAACCGTGATTCTGTGCAGAAACTTCGCCTTGGATCATTAAGCTGTGGTTTGGTGCATGGCAAGTGTTGGCAAGGCTCCATGAGTCCTCCTTAGCCTTTAGCTTGTGTCCTAATGAGTCCGAGGGTGTGTCATCTAGATGAACAATCCTCAAACGTGTCGTTTTGCTCCCAAATCTCTCGAAATACCTATAAAACACGCACAAGTCCGTGTAGACGTCTATCTCGGCAAAATACATGAATTGAGTGCAAAACGTCGTGAACTAGTGCTAAACCATGCATGAATGAGTGAGAAATCTATCTAAATGATTACCTAAAACTAAGTCATAAATCGTGTTATCACCGACGATGGCCATGTCATGCCCGACGATGGCGTTGACATGCCCGACGAAGGCGTTGACATGCCCGACGATCGCCTTGTCATGCCCGACAATGGCCTTGTCATTCACGACAATGGCCTTGTCATGCCCGACGATGGCCTTGCCATGCCCGACGCTGGCCTTGCCATGCCCGACGATGGCCTTGTCATGCCCCACGATGGCCTTGTCATGCCCACCGCTGGCCTTGTCATGCTCGACAATGGCATTGTCATGCCCGAAGATGGTAGTGTCATGTCCGAGAGTTGCCTTGACATGCCAAGCGCTGGCCTAGTCATGCCCGACGATGGCCTTGCCATGCCCTACGCTGGCCTTGCCATGCCCTACGCTGGCCTTGTCATGCTCGACGGTGGCATTGTCATGCCCGACGATGGCAGTGCCATGTTCGAGAGTTGCCTTGACATGCCAGGCGTTGGCCTTGTCATGCCCGACGATGGGAGTGCCATGTCCGAGACTTGCCTTGACATGCCAGGCGTTGGCCTTGTCATGCCCGACGTTGGCCTTGTCATTCACGACAATGGCCTTGTCATGCCCCACGATGGCCTTGTCATGCCCGCCGCTGGCCTTGTCATGCTCGACGATGGCATTGTCATGTCCGGCGATGGTAGTGTCATGTCCGAGAGTGGCCTTGACATGCCAGACGCTGGCCTAGTCATGCCCGACGATGGCCTTGCCATGCCCTACGCTGGCCTTGCCATGCCCGACGATGGCCTTGTCATGCCCAACGATGGCCTCGTCATGCCCGACGCTGGCATTGTCATGCTCGACTATGGCATTGTCATGCCCGACAATGACAGTGCCATGTCCGAGAGTTGCCTTGACATGCCAGGCGTTGGGCTTGTCATGCCCGACGATGGCAGTGCCATGTCCGAGAGTTGCCTTGACATGCCAGGCGTTGGCCTTGTCATGCCCGACGATGGCCTTGTCATGTCCTTGTCATGCCCGACGCTGGCCATGTCATGCCCGACGATGGCCTCGCCATGTCCGAGAGTGGCCTTGTCATGCCCGACGAGGGCCTTGCCAAGCCCGACACTTTCCTTGTCATGTCCGAAAGTTGCCTTTTCATGACCTTGTCATGCCCGACGATGGCCTCGACATGTCCGAGAGTGGAATTGTCATGGCCTTGTCATGCCCGACGATGGACTTGCCATGCCCGACGCTGGCTTGCCATGCCCGATGCTGTCCTTGCCATGCTCGACGATGGCCTTGCCATGCTCGACCTTGTCCTTGTCATGTCCGAGAGTTGCCTTGTCATGACCTTGTCATGCACAACGCTGGCCTTGTCAAGCTTGATGATGGCCACGCCATGTCCGAGAGTGGCACTGTCATTCCCAACGATGGCCTTGCCATGCCCGACGTTGCCTTGCCATGCCCTTGTCATGCCCAGCGCTGGCCTTGTCAAGCTTGACGATTACCTCGCCATGTCCGATTGTGGCATTGTCATGCCCTACGATGGCCTTGTCATGCCCGACGATGGCCTTGCCATGCTCGACGCTGGGCTTGCCATGCCCGACGCTGGCCATGTCATACCCGACGATGGCCTTGCCATGTCCGAGAGTGGCATTGTCATGTCCTTGTCATGCCCGACGAGGGCCTTGCCAAGCCCGACACTTTCCTTGTTATGTCCGAAAGTTGCCTTGTCATGACCTTGTTATGCACGAAGATGGCCTCGCCATGTCCGAGAGTGGCAATGTCATGGCCTTGTCATGCTCGACAATGGACTTGCCATGCCCGACGCTGGCCTTTCCATGCCCGATGGTGGCCTTGCCATGCTCGACGATGGCCTTGCCATGCTCGACGATGGCCTTGCCATGCTCGACCTTGTCCTTGTCATGTCCGAGAGTTGCCTTGTCATGACCTTGTCATGCACAGCGTTGGCCTTGTCAAGCTTGACGATGGCCACGCCATGTCTGAGAGTGGCACTGTCATTCCCAACGATGGCCTTGCCATGACCGACGTTGCCTTGCCATGCCCGACGCTGGCCTTGCCATGCTTGACGCTGGCCTTGTCATGCCCGACGATGGCCTTGCCATGTCCGAGAGTGGCATTGTCATTCCCAACAATGGCCTTGTCATGCCCCACGTTGCCTTGCCATGCCCGACGCTAGCCTTGCCATGCTTGACCTTGGCCTTGTCATGCCCGACGATGGCCTTGCCATGCCCGACGATGGCCATGTCATGCCCGACAATGGACTTTTCATGCCAGACGATGGCCTTGGCATGCCCGACGATGGCCTTACCATGCCCGACGCTGGCCTTGCCATGCCTGACGATGGCCTTGTCATGCCCGACGCTGGCCTTGTCATGCCCGGCGATGGCCTTGTCATGCCCGACGATGGCATTTACATGCCCGACGATGGAACGGTCATGTCCGAGAGTTGCCTTGTCATGCCGACGCTAGCTTTGTCATGCTCGGTGATGGCCTCGCCATGTCCGAGAGTGGCATTGTCATGACCTTATCATGCCCGACGATGGCCTAGCCATGCCCGACGCAGTCCTTGTCATGGCCTTGTCATGCACGACGATGGCCTTACCATGCCCGACGCTGTCCTTGTCATGTCCGAGAGTTGCCTTGTCATGACCTTGTCATGCCCGACGCTAGCCTTGTCAAGCCCGACGATTGCCTCGCCATGTCCGATAGTGGCATTGTCAAGCCCGACGATGGCCTTGTCATGCCCGACGATGGCCTTGCCATGCCCGACGCTGGCCTTGCCATGCCCGACGTTGGCCTTGCCATGCCCGACGCTGGCCTTGCCATGCCCGACGCTGGCCTTGCCATGCCCGACGCTGGCCTTGCCATGCCCGACGATGGCCTTGCCATGCCCTACGCTGGCCTTGCCATGCCCGACGATGGCCTTGTCATGCCCAACGATGGCCTCGTCATGCCCGACGCTAGCATTGTCATGCTCGACTATGGCATTGTCATGCCCGACAATGACAGTGCCATGTCCGAGAGTTGCCTTGACATGCCAGGCGTTGGCCTAGTCATGCCCGACGATGGCAGTGCCATGTCCGAGAGTTGCCTTGACATGCCAGGCGTTGGCCTTGTCATGCCCGACGATGGCCTCGCCATGTCCGAGAGTGGCATTGTCATGGCCTTGTCATGCCCGACGAGGGCCTTGCCAAGCCCGACACTTTCCTTGTCATGTCCGAAAGTTGCCTTTTCATGACCTTGTCATGCCCGACGATGGCCTTGACATGTCCGAGAGTGGAATTGTCATGGCCTTGTCATGCCCGACGATGGACTTGCCATGCCCGACGCTGGCTTGCCATGCCCGATGCTGGCCTTGCCATGCTCGACGATGGCCTTGCCATGCTCGACCCTGTCCTTGTCATGTCCGAGAGTTGCCTTGTCATGACCTTGTCATGCACAGCGCTGGCCTTGTCAAGCTTGATGATGGCCACGCCATGTCCGAGAGTGGCACTGTCATTCCCAACGATGGCCTTGCCATGCCCGACGTTGCCTTTCCATGCCCTTGTCATGCCCAGCGCTGGCCTTGTCAAGCTTGACGATTACCTCGCCATGTCCGATTGTGGCATTGTCATGCCCGACGATGGCCTTGTCATGCCCGACGATGGCCTTGCCATGCTCGACGCTGGGCTTTCCATGCCCGACGCTGGCCTTGCCATGTCCGAGAGTGGCATTGTCATGTCCTTGTCATGCCCGACGATGGCCTTGTCATGTCCTTGTCATGCCCGACGCTGGCCATGTCATGCCCGACGATGGCCTCGCCATGTCCGAGAGTGGCCTTGTCATGCCCGACGAGGGCCTTGCCAAGCCCGACACTTTCCTTGTCATGTCCGAAAGTTGCCTTTTCATGACCTTGTCATGCCCGACGATGGCCTCGACATGTCCGAGAGTGGAATTGTCATGGCCTTGTCATGCCCGACGATGGACTTGCCATGCCCGACGCTGGCTTGCCATGCCCGATGCTGTCCTTGCCATGCTCGACGATGGCCTTGCCATGCTCGACCTTGTCCTTGTCATGTCCGAGAGTTGCCTTGTCATGACCTTGTCATGCACAACGCTGGCCTTGTCAAGCTTGATGATGGCCACGCCATGTCCGAGAGTGGCACTGTCATTCCCAACGATGGCCTTGCCATGCCCGACGTTGTCTTGCCATGCCCTTGTCATGCCCAACGCTGGCCTTGTCAAGCTTGACGATTACCTCGCCATGTCCGATTGTGGCATTGTCATGCCCTACGATGGCCTTGTCATGCCCGACGATGGCCTTGCCATGCTCGACGCTGGGCTTGCCATGCCCGACGCTGGCCATGTCATACCCGACGATGGCCTTGCCATGTCCGAGAGTGGCATTGTCATGTCCTTGTCATGCCCGACGAGGGCCTTGCCAAGCCCGACACTTTCCTTGTTATGTCCGAAAGTTGCCTTGTCATGACCTTGTTATGCACGAAGATGGCCTCGCCATGTCCGAGAGTGGCAATGTCATGGCCTTGTCATGCTCGACAATGGACTTGCCATGCCCGACACTGGCCTTTCCATGCCCGATGGTGGCCTTGCCATGCTCGACGATGGCCTTGCCATGCTCGACGATGGCCTTGCCATGCTCGACCTTGTCCTTGTCATGTCCGAGAGTTGCCTTGTCATGACCTTGTCATGCACAGCGTTGGCCTTGTCAAGCTTGACGATGGCCACGCCATGTCCGAGAGTGGCACTGTCATTCCCAACGATGGCCTTGCCATGACCGACGTTGCCTTGCCATGCCCGACGCTGGCCTTGCCATGCTTGACGCTGGCCTTGTCATGCCCGACGATGGCCTTGCCATGTCCGAGAGTGGCATTGTCATTCCCAACAATGGCCTTGTCATGCCCCACGTTGCCTTGCCATGCCCGACGCTAGCCTTGCCATGCTTGACCTTGGCCTTGTCATGCCCGACGATGGCCTTGCCATGCCCGACGATGGCCATGTCATGCCCGACAATGGACTTTTCATGCCAGACGATGGCCTTGGCATGCCCGACGATGGCCTTACCATGCCCGACGCTGGCCTTGCCATGCCTGACGATGGCCTTGTCATGCCCAACGCTGGCCTTGTCATGCCCGGCGATGGCCTTGTCATGCCCGACGATGGCATTTACATGCCCGACGATGGAACGGTCATGTCCGAGAGTTGCCTTGTCACGTCGACGCTAGCTTTGTCATGCTCGGTGATGGCCTCGCCATGTCCGAGAGTGGCATTGTCATGGCCTTATCATGCCCGACGATGGCCTAGCCATGCCCGACGCAGTCCTTGTCATGGCCTTGTCATGCACGACGATGGCTTTACCATGCCCGACGCTGTCCTTGTCATGTCCGAGAGTTGCCTTGTCATGACCTTGTCATGCCCGACGCTAGCCTTGTCAAGCCCGACGATTGCCTCGCCATGTCCGATAGTGGCATTGTCAAGCCCGACGATGGCCTAGTCATGCCCGACGATGGCCTTGCCATGCCCGACGCTGGCCTTGCCATGCCCGACGCTGGCCTTGCCATGCCCGACGCTGGCCTTGCCATGCTTGACGGTGGCCTTGCCATGCCCGACGCTGGCCTTGCCATGCCCGACGATGGCCTTGCCATGCCCTACGCTGGCCTTGCCATGCCCGACAATGGCCTTGTCATGCCCAACGATGGCCTCGTCATGCCCGACGCTAGCATTGTCATGCTCGACTATGGCATTGTCATGCCCGACAATGACAGTGCCATGTCCGAGAGTTGCCTTGACATGCCAGGCGTTGGCCTAGTCATGCCCGACGATGGCAGTGCCATGTCCGAGAGTTGCCTTGACATGCCAGGCGTTGGCCTTGTCATGCTCGACGATGGCCTCGCCATGTCCGAGAGTGGCATTGTCATGGCCTTGTCATGCCCGACGAGGGCCTTGCCAAGCCCGACACTTTCCTTGTCATGTCCGAAAGTTGCCTTTTCATGACCTTGTCATGCCCGACGATGGCCTTGACATGTCCGAGAGTGGAATTGTCATGGCCTTGTCATGCCCGACGATGGACTTGCCATGCCCGACGCTGGCTTGCCATGCCCGATGCTGGCCTTGCCATGCTCGACGATGGCCTTGCCATGCTCGACCCTGTCCTTGTCATGTCCGAGAGTTGCCTTGTCATGACCTTGTCATGCACAGCGCTGGCCTTGTCAAGCTTGATGATGGCCACGCCATGTCCGAGAGTGGCACTGTCATTCCCAACGATGGCCTTGCCATGCCCGACGTTGCCTTTCCATGCCCTTGTCATGCCCAGCGCTGGCCTTGTCAAGCTTGACGATTACCTCGCCATGTCCGATTGTGGCATTGTCATGCCCGACGATGGCCTTGTCATGCCCGACGATGGCCTTGCCATGCTCGACGCTGGGCTTGCCATGCCCGACGCTGGCCTTGCCATGTCCGAGAGTGGCATTGTCATGTCCTTGTCATGCCCGACGAGGGCCTTGCCAAGCCCGACACTTTCCTTGTCATGTCCGAAAGTTGCCTTGTCATGACCTTGTCATGCACGACGATGGCCTCGCCATGTCCGAGAGTGGCAATGTCATGGCCTTGTCATGCCCGACGATGGACTTGCCATGCCCGACGCTGGCCTTTGCATGCCCGATGGTGGCCTTGCCATGCTCGACGATGGCCTTGCCATGCTCGACCCTGTCCTTGTCATGTCCGAGAGTTGCCTTGTCATGACCTTGTCATGCACAGCGCTGGCCTTGTCAAGCTTGACGATGGCCACGCCATGTCCGAGAGTGGCACTGTCATTCCCAACGATGGCCTTGCCATGACCGACGTTGCCTTGCCATGCCCGACGCTGGCCTTGCCATGCTTTATGCTGGCCTTGTCATGCCCGACGATGGCCTTGCCATGTCCGAGAGTGGCATTGTCATTCCCAACGATGGCCTTGCCATGCCCCACGTTGCCTTGCCATGCCCGACGCTAGCCTTGCCATGCTTGAACTTGGCCTTGTCATGTCCGACGATGGCCTTGCCATCCCCGACGATGGCCATGTCATGCCCGACAATGGACTTTTCATGCCAAACGATGGCCTTGGCATGCCCGACGATGGCCTTACCATGCCCGACGCTGGCCTTGCCATGCCCGACGATGGCCTTGTCATGCCCGACGCTGGCCTTGTCATGCCCGGCGATGGTCTTGTCATGCCCGACGATGGCATTTACATTCCCGACGATGGCACGGTCATGTCCGAGAGTTACCTTGTCATGCCGACGCTAGCTTTGTCATGCTCGGTGATAGCCTCGCCATGTCCGAGAGTGGCATTGTCATGGCCTTGTCATGCCCGATGATGGCCTAGCCATGCCCGACGTTGTCCTTGTCATGGCCTTGTCATGCACGACGATGGCCTTACCATGCCCGACGCTGTCCTTGTCATGTCCGAGAGTTGCCTTGTCATGACCTTGTCATGCCCGACGCTGGCCTTGTCAAGCCCGACGATTGCCTCGCCATGTCCGATAGTGGCATTGTCATGCTCGACGATGGCCTTGTCATGCCCGACGATGGCCTTGCCATGCCCGACGCTGGCCTTGCCATGCTTGACGCTGGCCTTGCCATGGCCGATGCTGGCCTTGCCATGCCCGACGATGGCCTTGTCATGCCCTACGCTGGCCTTGCCATGCCCGACGATGGCCTTGTCATGCCCAACCATGGCCTCGTCATGCCCGACGCTGGCCTTGTCATGCGCGACGGTGGCATTTTCAAGCCCGACAATGGCAGTGCCATGTCCGAGAGTTGCCTTGACATGCCGGGCGTTGGCCTTGTAATGCTCTACGATGGAAGTGCCATGTCCGAGAGTTGCCTTGACATGCCAGGCGTTGGCCTTGTCATGCCCGAAGATGGCAGTGCCATGTCCGAGAGTTGCCTTGACATGTCAGGCGTTGGCCTTGTCATGCCCGACGATGGCCTTGTCATGTCCTTGTCATGCCCGACGCTGGCCATGTCATGCCCGACGAAGGCCTCGCCATGTCCGAGAGTGGCATTGTCAGGGCCTTATCATGCCGGACGAGGGCCTTGCCATGCCCGACACTTTCCTTGCCATGTCCGAAAGTTGACTTGTCATGTCCTTGTCATGCCAAACGATGGCCTCGACATGTCCGAGAGTGGCATTGTCAAGGCCTTGTCATGCCCGACGATGGACTTGCCATGCCCGACGCTAGCTTGCCATGCCCGATGTTGGCCTTGCCATGCTCGACGATGGCCTTGCCATGCTCGACGTTGTCCTTGTCATGTCCGAGAGTTGCCTTGTCATGACCTTGTCATGCCCAGCGCTGGCTTTGTCAAGCCTGACGATTGCCTCGCCATGTCCGATTGTGGCATTGTCATGCCCGACGATGGCCTTGTCATGCCCGACGATGGCCTCGCCATGCTTGACGCCGGGCTTGCCATGCCCGACGCTGGCCATGTCATACCCGAAGATGGCCTTGCCATGTCCGAGAGTGGCATTGTCATGTCCTTGTCATGCCCGACAAGGGCCTTGCCAAGCCCGACACTTTCCTTGTCATGTCCGATAGTTGCCTTGTCATGACCTTGTCATGCCCGACGATGGCCTCGCCATGTCCGAGAGTGGCATTGTCATGGCCTTGTCATGCCCGACGATGGACTTGCCATGCCCGACGCTGGCCTTGTCATGCCCGATGGTGGCCTTGCCATGCTCGACCCTGTCCTTGTCATATCCGAGAGTTGCCTTGTCATGACCTTGTCATGCACAGCGCTGGCCTTGTCAAGCTTGACGATGACCTCGCCATGTCCGAAAGTTGCCTTTTCATGACCTTGTCATGCCCGACGATGGCCTCGACATGTCCGAGAGTGGAATTGTCATGGCCTTGTCATGCCCGACGATGGACTTGCCATGCCCGACGCTGGCTTGCCATGCCCGATGCTGGCCTTGCCATGCTCGACGATGGCCTTGCCATGCTCGACCCTGTCCTTGTCATGTCCGAGAGTTGCCTTGTCATGACCTTGTCATGCACAGCGCTGGCCTTGTCAAGCTTGATGATGGCCACGCCATGTCCGAGAGTGGCACTGTCATTCCCAACGATGGCCTTGCCATGCCCGACATTGCCTTGCCATGCCCGACGCTGGCCTTGCCATGCTTGACGCTGGCCTTGCCATGCCCGACGATGGCCTTGCCATGTCCGAGAGTGGCATTGTCATTTTCCAACGATGGCCTTGCCATGCCCCACGTTGCCTTGCCATGCCTGACGCTTGCCTTGACATTCTTGACTTTGGCCTTTTCATGCCCGACGATGGCCTTGCCATGCCCGACGATGGCCATGTCATGCCCGACAATGGACTTTTCATGCCCGACGATGGCCTTGGCATGCCCGACAATGGCCTTGCCATGCCAGACGCTGGCCTTGCCATGCCCGACGATGGCCTTGTCATGCCCGACGCTGGCCTTGTCATGCCCGGCGATGGCCTTGTCATGCCCGACGATGGCATTTATATGCCCGACGATGGCATGGTCATGTCCGAGAGTTGCCTTGTCATGTCCGAGAGTGGCATTGTCATGGCCTTGTCATGCCCGAAGATGGCCTAGCCATGCCTGACACTGTCCTTGTCATGGCCTTGTCATGCCCAACGATGGCCTTGTCATTCACGACAATGGCCTTGTCATGCCCGACGATGGCCTTGCCATGCCCAACGCTGGCCTTGCCATGCCCGACGATGGCCTTGTCATGCCCCACGATGGCCTTGTCATGCCCCCCGCTGGCCTTGTCATGCTCGACGATGGCATTGTCATGCCCGACGATGGTAGTGTCATGTCCGAGAGTTGCCTTGACATGCCAGGCGTTGGCCTAGTCATGCCCGACGATGGTTTTGCCATGCCCTACGCTGGCCTTGTCATGCTCGACGGTGGCATTGTCATGCCCGACAATGGTAGTGCCATGTCCGAGAGTTGCCTTTACATGCCAGGCGTTGGCCTTGTCAAGTCTGACGATGGCAGTGCCATGTCCGAGAGTTGCCTTGACATGCCAGGAGTTGGCCTTGTCATGCCCGACGATGGCCTTGTCATTCACGACAATGGCCTTGTCATGCCCGACGATGGCTTGCCATGCCCGACGCTGGCCTTGCCATGCCCGACGATGGCCTTGTCATGCCCCACGATGGCCTTGTCATGCCCGCCGCTGGCCTTGTCATGCTCGACGATGGCATTGTCATACCCGGCGATGGTAGTGTCATGTCCGAGAGTTGCCTTGACATGCCAGGCGCTGGCCTAGTCATGCCCAACGATGGCCTTGCCATGCCCTACGCTGGCCTTGCCATGTCCGACGATGGCCTTGTCATGCCCAATGATGGCCTCGTCATGCCCGACGCTGGCCTTGTCATGCTCGACGATTGCATTGTCATGCCCGACGATGGTAGTGTCATGTCTTAGAGTTGCCTTGACATGCTAGGCGTTGGCCTTGTCATGCCCGACGATGGCAGTGCCATGTCCGAGAGTTGCCTTGACATGCCAGGCGTTGGCCTTGTCATGCCCGACGATGGCCTTGCCATGTCCTTGTCATGCCCGACGCTGGCCATGTCATGCCCGACGACGGCCCCGCCATGTCCGAGAGTGGCATTGTCATGGCCTTGTCATGCCCGACGAGGGCCTTGTCATGCCCGACGAGGGCCTTGCCAAGCCCGACACTTTCCTTGTCATGTCCGAAAGTTGCCTTGTCATGACCTTGTCATGCCCGACGATGGCCTCGACATGTCCGAGAGTGGCATTGTCATGGCCTTGTCATGCCCGACGATGGACTTGCCATGCCCGACGCTGGCTTGCCATGCCCGATGGTGGCCATCGTCGGACATGACAAGGCCATGACAATGCCACTCTCGGACATGTCGAGTCCATCGTCGGGCATGACAAGGTCATGACAAGGCAACTTTCGGACATGACAAGGAAACTGTCGGGCTTGGCAAGGCCCTCGTCGGGCATGACAAGGCCATGACAATGCCACTCTCGGACATGGCGAGGCCATCGTCGGGCATGACATGGCCAGCGTCGGGCATGACAAGGACATGACAAGGCCATCGTCGGGCATGACAAGGCCAACGCCTGACATGTCAAGGCAACTCTCGGACAGTGCACTGCCATCGTCGGGCATGACAAGGCCGACGCCTGGCATGTCAAGGCAACTCTCGGACATGGCACTGTCATTGTCGGGCTTGACAATGCCATAGTCGAGCATGACAATGCCAGCGTCGGGCATGACGAGGCCATCGTGGGGCATGACAAGGCCATCCTCGGGCATGGAAAGGCCAGCGTCGGGCATGTCAACGCCATCGTCGGGCATGACATGGCCATCGTCGGGCATGACAAGGCTATCGTAGGGCATGGCAACGCTAGTGTCGGGCATGGCAAGGCCATCGTCGGGCATGCCAAAGCCAACGTCGGGCTTGGCAAGGCCATCGTTGGGAATGACAGTGCCATGTCTGAGAGTTGCCTTGACATGCCCAACGCTGGCCTTGTCATGCTCGACGATTGCATTGTCATGCCCGACAATGGCAGTGCAATGTCTGAGAGTTGCCTTGACATGCCAGGCATTGGCCTTGTCATGCCCAACGATGGCAGTGCCATGTCCAAGAGTTGCCTTGACATGCCAGGCGTTGGCCTTGTCATGCCCGACGATGGCCTTGTCATGTCCTTGTCATGCCCGACGCTGGCCATGTCATGCCCGACGACGGCCTCGCCATGTCCGAGAGTGGCATTGTCATGGCCTTGTCATGCCCGACGAGCGCCTTGTCATGCCCGACGAGGGCCTTGCCAAGCCCGACACTTTCCTTGTCATGTCCGAAAGTTGCCTTGTCATGACCTTGTCATTCCCGACGATGGCCTCGACATATCCGAGAGTGGCATTGTCATGGCCTTGTCATGCCCGACGATGGACTTGCCATGCCCGACGCTGACTTGCCATGCCCGATGGTGGCCTTGCCATGCTCGACGATGGCCTTGCCATGCTCGACCCTGTCCTTGTCATGTCCGAGAGTTGCCTTGTCATGCACAGCGCTGGCCTTGTCAAGCTTGACGATGGCCACGCCATGTCCGAGAGTAGCACTGTCATTCCCAACGATGGCCTTGCCAAGCCCGACGTTGGCTTTGGCATGCCCATCGATGGCCTTGCCATGCCCGACACTAGCGTTGCCATGCCCTACGATGGCCTTGTCATGCCCGACGATGGCCATGTCATGCCCGACGATGGCGTTGACATTCCCGACGCTGGTCTTTCCATGCCCGAGGATGGCCTTGTCATGCCCCACGATGGCCTCGTCATGCCCGACGCTGGCATTGTCATGCTCGACTATGGCATTGTCATGCCCGACAATGACAGTGCCATGTCCGAGAGTTGACTTGACATGCCAGGCGTTGGCCTTGTCATGCCTGACGATGGCAGTGCCATGTCCGAGAGTTGCCTTGACATGTCAGGCGTTGGCCTTGTCATGCCCGACGATGGCCTTGTCATGTCCTTGTCATGCCCGACGCTGGCCATGTCATGCCCGACGATGGCCTCGCCATGTCCGAGAGTGGCATTTTCATGGCCTTGTCATGCCCGACGAGGGCCTTGCCAAGCCCGACAGTTTCCTTGTCATGTCCGAAAGTTGCCTTGTCATGACCTTGTCATGCCCGACGATGGACTCGACATGTCCGAGAGTGGCATTGTCATGGCCTTGTCATGCCCGACGATGGACTTGCCATGCCCGACGATGGCTTGCCATGCCCGATGGTGGCCTTGCCATGCTCGACGATGGCCTTGCCATGCTCGACCCTGTCCTTGTCATGTCTGAGAGTTGCCTTGTCATGACCTTGTCATGCACAGCGCTGGCCTGGTCAAGCTTGACGATGGCCACGCCATGTCCGAGAGTGGCACTGTCATTCGCAACGATGGCCTTGCCATGCCCGACGTTGGCTTTGGCATGCCCGACACTAGCGTTGCCATGCCCTACGATGGCCTTGTCATGCCCGACGATGGCCATGTCATGCCCGACGATGGCGTTGACATGCCCAACGATGGCTTTGACATGCTCGGCGATCGCCTTGTCATGCCCGACGATGGCCTTGTCATTCACGACAATGGCCTTGGCATGCCCGACGATGGCCTTGCCATGCCCGACGATGGCCTTGTCATACCCCACGATGGCCTTTTCATGCGCACCGGTGGCCTTGTCATGCTCGACGATGGCATTGTCATGCCCGACGATGGTAGTGTCATGTCCGAGAGTTGCCTTGACATGCCAGGCGCTGGCCTAGTCATGCCCGACAATGGCCTTGCCATGCCCTACACTAGCCTTGCCATGCCCTACGTTGGCCTTATCATGCTCGACGGTGGCATTGTCATGCCCGACAATGGCAGTGCCATGTCCGAGAGTAGCCTTGACATGCCAGGCGTTGGCCTTGTCATGCCCGACGATGGCAGTGCCATGTCCGAGAGTTACCTTGACATGCCAGGCGTTGGCCTTGTCATGCCCGAAGATGGCCTTGTCATGCCCGACGATGGCCATGTCATGCCCGACGATGGTGTTGACATGCCCGACGCTGGCCTTTCCATGCCTGAGGATGGCCTTGTCATGCCCCACGATGGCCTTGTCATGCCCGCCGCTGGCCTTGTCATGCTCGACGATGGTATTGTCATGCCCGGGGATGGTAGTGTCATGTCCGAGAGTTGCCTTGACATGCCAGGTGCTTGCTTAGTCATGCCCGACGTTGGCCTTGCCATTCCCTACGCTGGCCTTGCCATGCCCGACGATGGCCTTGTCATGCCCAACGATGGCCTCGTCATGCCCAACGCTGGCCTTGTCATGCTCGACTATGGCATTGTCATGCCCGACAATGGCAGTGCCATGTCTGAGAGTTGCCTTGACATGCCAGGCGTTGGCCTTGTCATGCCCGACGATGTCAGTGCCATGTCCGAGAGTTGCCTTGACATGCCAGGCGTTGGCCTTGTCATGCCCGACGATGGCCTTGTCATGTCCTTGTCATGCCCGACGCTGGCCATGTCATGCCCGACGACGGCCTCGCCATGTCCGAGAGTGGCATTGTCATGGCCTTGTCATGCCCGACGAGGGCCTTGTCATGCCCGACGAGGGCCTTGTCATGCCCGACGAGGGCCTTGCCAAGCCCGACACTTTCCTTGTCATGTCCGAAAGTTGCCTTGTCATGACCTTGTCATGCCCGACGATGGCCTCGACATATCCGAGAGTGGCATTGTCATGACCTTGTCATGCCCGACGATGGACTTGCCATGCCCGACGCTGGCTTGCCATGCCCGATGGTGGCCTTGCCATGCTCGACGATGGCCTTGCCATGCTCGACCCTGTCCTTGTCATGTCCGAGAGTTGCCTTGTCATGCACAGCGCTGGCCTTGTCAAGCTTGACGATGGCCACGCCATGTCCGAGAGTGGCACTGTCATTCGCAACGATGGCCTTGCCATTCCCGACGTTGGCTTTGGCATGCCCGACACTAGCGTTGCCATGCCCTACGATGGCCTTGTCATGCCCGACGATGGCCATGTCATGCCCGACGATGGCGTTGACATGCCCAACGATGGCTTTGACATGCTCGGCGATCGCCTTGTCATGCCCGACGATGGCCTTGTCATTCACGACAATGGCCTTGTCATGCCCGACGATGGCCTTGCCATGCCCGACGATGGCCTTGTCATACCCCACGATGGCCTTTTCATGCGCACCGCTGGCCTTGTCATGCTCGACGATGGCATTGTCATGCCCGACGATGGTAGTGTCATGTCCGAGAGTTGCCTTGACATGCCAGGCGCTGGCCTAGTCATGCCCGACAATGGCCTTGCCATGCCCTACGCTAGCCTTGCCATGCCCTACGTTGGCCTTATCATGCTCAACGGTGGCATTGTCATGCCCGACAATGGCAGTGCCATGTCCGAGAGTAGCCTTGACATGCTAGGCGTTGGCCTTGTCATGCCCGACGATGGCAGTGCCATGTACGAGAGTTACCTTGACATGCCAGGCGTTGGCCTTGTCATGCCCGAAGATGGCCTTGTCATGCCCGACGATGGCCATGTCATGCCCGACGATGGCGTTGACATGCCCGACGCTGGCCTTTCCATGCCTGAGGATGGCCTTGTCATGCCCCACGATGGCCTTGTCATGCCCGCCGCTGGCCTTGTCATGCTCGACGATGGTATTGTCATGCCCGGGGATGGTAGTGTCATGTCCGAGAGTTGCCTTGACATGCCAGGTGCTTGCTTAGTCATGCCCGACGATGGCCTTGCCATGCCCTACGCTAGCCTTGCCATGCCCGACGATGGCCTTGTCATGCCCAACGATGGCCTCGTCATGCCCAACGCTGGCCTTGTCATGCTCGACTATGGCATTGTCATGTCCGACAATGGCAGTGCCATGTCTGAGAGTTGCCTTGACATGCCAGGCGTTGGCCTTGTCATGCCCGACGATGTCAGTGCCATGTCCGAGAGTTGCCTTGACATGCCAGGCGTTGGCCTTGTCATGCCCGACGATGGCCTTGTCATGTCCTTGTCATGCCCGACGCTGGCCATGTCATGCCCGACGACGGCCTCGCCATGTCCGAGAGTGGCATTGTCATGGCCTTGTCATGCCCGACGAGGGCCTTGTCATGCCCGACGAGGGCCTTGTCATGCCCGACGAGGGCCTTGCCAAGCCCGACACTTTCCTTGTCATGTCCGAAAGTTGCCTTGTCATGACCTTGTCATGCCCGACGATGGCCTCGACATATCCGAGAGTGGCATTGTCATGACCTTGTCATGCCCGACGATGGACTTGCCATGCCCGACGCTGGCTTGCCATGCCCGATGGTGGCCGTGCCATGCTCGACGATGGCCTTGCCATGCTCGACCCTGTCCTTGTCATGTCCGAGAGTTGCCTTGTCATGCACAGCGCTGGCCTTGTCAAGCTTGACGATGGCCACGCCATGTCCGAGAGTAGCATTGTCATTCCCAACGATGGCCTTGCCAAGCCCGACGTTGGCTTTGGCATGCCCATCGATGGCCTTGCCATGCCCGACACTAGCGTTGCCATGCCCTACGATGGCCTTGTCATGCCCGACGATGGCCATGTCATGCCCGACGATGGCGTTGACATTCCCGACGCTGGCCTTTCCATGCCCGAGGATGGCCTTGTCATGCCCCACGATGGCCTCGTCATGCCCGACGCTGGCATTGTCATGCTCGACTATGGCATTGTCATGCCCGACAATGACAGTGCAATGTCCGAGAGTTGACTTGACATGCCAGGCGTTGGCCTTGTCATGCCTGACGATGGCAGTGCTATGTCCGAGAGTTGCCTTGACATGTCAGGCGTTGGCCTTGTCATGCCCGACGATGGCCTTGTCATGTCCTTGTCATGCCCGACGCTGGCCATGTCATGCCCGACGATGGCCTCGCCATGTCCGAGAGTGGCATTTTCATGGCCTTGTCATGCCCGACGAGGGCCTTGCCAAGCCCGACAGTTTCCATGTCATGTCCGAAAGTTGCCTTGTCATGACCTTGTCATGCCCGACGATGGACTCGACATGTCCGAGAGTGGCATTGTCATGGCCTTGTCATGCCCGACGATGGACTTGCCATGCCCGACGATGGCTTGCCATGCCCGATGGTGGCCTTGCCATGCTCGACGATGGCCTTGCCATGCTCGACCCTGTCCTTGTCATGTCTGAGAGTTGCCTTGTCATGACCTTGTCATGCACAGCGCTGGCCTGGTCAAGCTTGACGATGGCCACGCCATGTCCGAGAGTGGCACTGTCATTCGCAACGATGGCCTTGCCATGCCCGACGTTGGCTTTGGCATGCCCGACACTAGCGTTGCCATGCCCTACGATGGCCTTGTCATGCCCGACGATGGCCATGTCATGCCCGACGATGGCGTTGACATGCCCAACGATGGCTTTGACATGCTCGGCGATCGCCTTGTCATGCCCGACGATGGCCTTGTCATTCACGACAATGGCCTTGGCATGCCCGACGATGGCCTTGCCATGCCCGACGATGGCCTTGTCATACCCCACGATGGCCTTTTCATGCGCACCGGTGGCCTTGTCATGCTCGACGATGGCATTGTCATTCCCGACGATGGTAGTGTCATGTCCGAGAGTTGCCTTGACATGCCAGGCGCTGGCCTAGTCATGCCCGACAATGGCCTTGCCATGCCCTACACTAGCCTTGCCATGCCCTACGTTGGCCTTATCATGCTCGACGGTGGCATTGTCATGCCCGACAATGGCAGTGCCATGTCCGAGAGTAGCCTTGACATGCCAGGCGTTGGCCTTGTCATGCCCGACGATGGCAGTGCCATGTCCGAGAGTTACCTTGACATGCCAGGCGTTGGCCTTGTCATGCCCGAAGATGGCCTTGTCATGCCCGACGATGGCCATGTCATGCCCGACGATGGCGTTGACATGCCCGACGCTGGCCTTTCCATGCCTGAGGATGGCCTTGTCATGCCCCACGATGGCCTTGTCATGCCCGCCGCTGGCCTTGTCATGCTCGACGATGGTATTGTCATGCCCGGGGATGGTAGTGTCATGTCCGAGAGTTGCCTTGACATGCCAGGTGCTTGCTTAGTCATGCCCGACGTTGGCCTTGCCATTCCCTACGCTGGCCTTGCCATGCCCGACGATGGCCTTGTCATGCCCAACGATGGCCTCGTCATGCCCAACGCTGGCCTTGTCATGCTCGACTATGGCATTGTCATGCCCGACAATGGCAGTGCCATGTCTGAGAGTTGCCTTGACATGCCAGGCGTTGGCCTTGTCATGCCCGACGATGTCAGTGCCATGTCCGAGAGTTGCCTTGACATGCCAGGCGTCGGCCTTGTCATGCCCGACGATGGCCTTGTCATGTCCTTGTCATGCCCGACGCTGGCCATGTCATGCCCGACGACGGCCTCGCCATGTCCGAGAGTGGCATTGTCATGGCCTTGTCATGCCCGACGAGGGCCTTGTCATGCCCGACGAGGGCCTTGTCATGCCCGACGAGGGCCTTGCCAAGCCCGACACTTTCCTTGTCATGTCCGAAAGTTGCCTTGTCATGACCTTGTCATGCCCGACGATGGCCTCGACATATCCGAGAGTGGCATTGTCATGACCTTGTCATGCCCGACGATGGACTTGCCATGCCCGACGCTGGCTTGCCATGCCCGATGGTGGCCGTGCCATGCTCGACGATGGCCTTGCCATGCTCGACCCTGTCCTTGTCATGTCCGAGAGTTGCCTTGTCATGCACAGCGCTGGCCTTGTCAAGCTTGACGATGGCCACGCCATGTCCGAGAGTAGCATTGTCATTCCCAACGATGGCCTTGCCAAGCCCGACGTTGGCTTTGGCATGCCCATCGATGGCCTTGCCATGCCCGACACTAGCGTTGCCATGCCCTACGATGGCCTTGTCATGCCCGACGATGGCCATGTCATGCCCGACGATGGCGTTGACATTCCCGACGCTGGCCTTTCCATGCCCGAGGATGGCCTTGTCATGCCCCACGATGGCCTCGTCATGCCCGACGCTGGCATTGTCATGCTCGACTATGGCATTGTCATGCCCGACAATGACAGTGCCATGTCCGAGAGTTGACTTGACATGCCAGGCGTTGGCCTTGTCATGCCTGACGATGGCAGTGCTATGTCCGAGAGTTGCCTTGACATGTCAGGCGTTGGCCTTGTCATGCCCGACGATGGCCTTGTCATGTCCTTGTCATGCCCGACGCTGGCCATGTCATGCCCGACGATGGCCTCGCCATGTCCGAGAGTGGCATTTTCATGGCCTTGTCATGCCCGACGAGGGCCTTGCCAAGCCCGACAGTTTCCATGTCATGTCCGAAAGTTGCCTTGTCATGACCTTGTCATGCCCGACGATGGACTCGACATGTCCGAGAGTGGCATTGTCATGGCCTTGTCATGCCCGACGATGGACTTGCCATGCCCGACGATGGCTTGCCATGCCCGATGGTGGCCTTGCCATGCTCGACGATGGCCTTGCCATGCTCGACCCTGTCCTTGTCATGTCTGAGAGTTGCCTTGTCATGACCTTGTCATGCACAGCGCTGGCCTGGTCAAGCTTGACGATGGCCACGCCATGTCCGAGAGTGGCACTGTCATTCGCAACGATGGCCTTGCCATGCCCGACGTTGGCTTTGGCATGCCCGACACTAGCGTTGCCATGCCCTACGATGGCCTTGTCATGCCCGACGATGGCCATGTCATGCCCGACGATGGCGTTGACATGCCCAACGATGGCTTTGACATGCTCGGCGATCGCCTTGTCATGCCCGACGATGGCCTTGTCATTCACGACAATGGCCTTGGCATGCCCGACGATGGCCTTGCCATGCCCGACGATGGCCTTGTCATACCCCACGATGGCCTTTTCATGCGCACCGGTGGCCTTGTCATGCTCGACGATGGCATTGTCATTCCCGACGATGGTAGTGTCATGTCCGAGAGTTGCCTTGACATGCCAGGCGCTGGCCTAGTCATGCCCGACAATGGCCTTGCCATGCCCTACACTAGCCTTGCCATGCCCTACGTTGGCCTTATCATGCTCGACGGTGGCATTGTCATGCCCGACAATGGCAGTGCCATGTCCGAGAGTAGCCTTGACATGCCAGGCGTTGGCCTTGTCATGCCCGACGATGGCAGTGCCATGTCCGAGAGTTACCTTGACATGCCAGGCGTTGGCCTTGTCATGCCCGAAGATGGCCTTGTCATGCCCGACGATGGCCATGTCATGCCCGACGATGGCGTTGACATGCCCGACGCTGGCCTTTCCATGCCTGAGGATGGCCTTGTCATGCCCCACGATGGCCTTGTCATGCCCGCCGCTGGCCTTGTCATGCTCGACGATGGTATTGTCATGCCCGGGGATGGTAGTGTCATGTCCGAGAGTTGCCTTGACATGCCAGGTGCTTGCTTAGTCATGCCCGACGTTGGCCTTGCCATTCCCTACGCTGGCCTTGCCATGCCCGACGATGGCCTTGTCATGCCCAACGATGGCCTCGTCATGCCCAACGCTGGCCTTGTCATGCTCGACTATGGCATTGTCATGCCCGACAATGGCAGTGCCATGTCTGAGAGTTGCCTTGACATGCCAGGCGTTGGCCTTGTCATGCCCGACGATGTCAGTGCCATGTCCGAGAGTTGCCTTGACATGCCAGGCGTTGGCCTTGTCATGCCCGACGATGGCCTTGTCATGTCCTTGTCATGCCCGACGCTGGCCATGTCATGCCCGACGACGGCCTCGCCATGTCCGAGAGTGGCATTGTCATGGCCTTGTCATGCCCGACGAGGGCCTTGTCATGCCCGACGAGGGCCTTGTCATGCCCGACGAGGGCCTTGCCAAGCCCGACACTTTCCTTGTCATGTCCGAAAGTTGCCTTGTCATGACCTTGTCATGCCCGACGATGGCCTCGACATATCCGAGAGTGGCATTGTCATGACCTTGTCATGCCCGACGATGGACTTGCCATGCCCGACGCTGGCTTGCCATGCCCGATGGTGGCCTTGCCATGCTCGACGATGGCCTTGCCATGCTCGACCCTGTCCTTGTCATCTCCGAGAGTTGCCTTGTCATGCACAACGCTGGCCTTGTCAAGCTTGACGATGGCCACGCCATGTCCGAGAGTGGCACTGTCATTCGCAACGATGGCCTTGCCATTCCCGACGTTGGCTTTGGCATGCCCGACACTAGCGTTGCCATGCCCTACGATGGCCTTGTCATGCCCGACGATGGCCATGTCATGCCCGACGATGGCGTTGACATGCCCAACGATGGCTTTGACATGCTCGGCGATCGCCTTGTCATGCCCGACGATGGCCTTGTCATTCACGACAATGGCCTTGTCATGCCCGACGATGGCCTTGCCATGCCCGACGATGGCCTTGTCATACCCCACGATGGCCTTTTCATGCGCACCGCTGGCCTTGTCATGCTCGACGATGGCATTGTCATGCCCGACGATGGTAGTGTCATGTCCGAGAGTTGCCTTGACATGCCAGGCGCTGGCCTAGTCATGCCCGACAATGGCCTTGCCATGCCCTACGCTAGCCTTGCCATGCCCTATGTTGGCCTTATCATGCTCGACGGTGGCATTGTCATGCCCGACAATGGCAGTGCCATGTCCGAGAGTAGCCTTGACATGCTAGGCGTTGGCCTTGTCATGCCCGACGATGGCAGTGCCATGTCCGAGAGTTACCTTGACATGCCTGGCGTTGGCCTTGTCATGCCCGAAGATGGCCTTGTCATGCCCGACGATGGCCATGTCATGCCCGACGATGGCGTTGACATGCCCGACGCTGGCCTTTCCATGCTTGAGGATGGCCTTGTCATGCCCCACGATGGCCTTGTCATGCCCGCCGCTGGCCTTGTCATGCTCGACGATGGTATTGTCATGCCCGGGGATGGTAGTGTCATGTCCGAGAGTTGCCTTGACATGCCAGGTGCTTGCTTAGTCATGCCCGACGATGGCCTTGCCATGCCCAAAGCTAGCCTTGCCATGCCCGACGATGGCCTTGTCATGCCCAACGATGGCCTCGTCATGCCCAACGCTGGCCTTGTCATGCTCGACTATGGCATTGTCATGCCCGACAATGGCAGTGCCATGTCTGAGAGTTGCCTTGACATGCCAGGCGTTGGCCTTGTCATGCCCGACGATGTCAGTGCCATGTCCGAGAGTTGCCTTGACATGCTAGGCGTTGGCCTTGTCATGCCCGACGATGGCCTTGTCATGTCCTTGTCATGCCCGACGCTGGCCATGTCATGCCCGACGACGGCCTCGCCATGTCCGAGAGTGGCATTGTCATGGCCTTGTCATGCCCGACGAGGGCCTTGTCATGCCCGACGAGGGCCTTGTCATGCCCGACGAGGGCCTTGTCATGCCCGACGAGGGCCTTGCCAAGCCCGACACTTTCCTTGTCATGTCCGAAAGTTGCCTTGTCATGACCTTGTCATGCCCGACGATGGCCTCGACATATCCGAGAGTGGCATTGTCATGACCTTGTCATGCCCGACGATGGACTTGCCATGCCCGACGCTGGCTTGCCATGCCCGATGGTGGCCTTGCCATGCTCGACGATGGCCTTGCCATGCTCGACCCTGTCCTTGTCATGTCCGAGAGTTGCCTTGTCATGCACAGCGCTGGCCTTGTCAAGCTTGACGATGGCCACGCCATGTCCGAGAGTGGCACTGTCATTCCCAACGATGGCCTTGTCAAGCCCGACGTTGGCTTTGGCATGCCCGACGATGGCCTTGCCATGCCCGACACTAGCGTTGCCATGCCCTACGATGGCCTTGTCATGCCCGACGATGGCCATGTCATGCCCGACGATGGCGTTGACATGCCCGACGCTGGCCTTTCCATGCCCGAGGATGGCCTTGTCATGCCCCACGATGGCCTTGTCATGCCCGCCGCTGGCCTTGTCATGCTCGACGATGTTATTGTCATGCCCGGCGATGGTAGTGTCATGTCCGAGAGTTGCCTTGACATGCCAGGCGCTGGCCTAGTCATGCCCGACGATGGCCTTGCCATGCCCTACGCTGGCCTTGCCATGCCCGACGATGGCCTTGTCATGCCCAACGATGGCCTCGTCATGCCCAACGCTAGCCTTGTCATGCTCGACGATGGCATTGTCATGCCCGACAATGGCAGTGCCATGTCTGAGAGTTGCCTTGACATGCCAGGCGTTGGCCTTGTCATGCCCGACGATGGCAGTGCCATGTCCGAGAGTTGCCTTGACATGCCAGGCGTTGGCCTTGTCCTGCCCGACGATGTCCTTGTCATGTCCTTATCATGCCCGACGACGGCCTCGCCATGTCCGAGTGTAGCATTGTCATGGCCTTGTCATGCCCGACGAGTGTCTTGTCATGCCCGACGAGGGCCTTGCCAAGCCCGACACTTTCCTTGTCATGTCCGAAAGTTGCCTTGTCATGACCTTGTCATGCCCGACGATGGCCTCGACATGTCCGAGAGTGGCATTGTCATGGCCTTATCATGCCCGACGATGGACTTGCCATGCCCAACGCTGGCTTGTCATGCCCGATGGTGGCCTTGCCATGCTCGACGATGGCCTTGCCATGCTCGACCCTGTTCTTGTCATGTCCGAGAGTTGCCTTGTCATGCACAGCGCTGGCCTTGTCAAGCTTGACGATGGCCACGCCATGTCCGAGAGTGGCACTGTCATTCCCAACAATGGCCTTGCCATGCCCGACGTTGGCTTTGGCATGCCCGACGATGGCCTTGCCATGCCCGACACTAGCGTTGCCATGCCCTACGATGGCCTTGTCATGCCCGACGATGGCCATGTCATGGGCGACGATGGCGTTGACATGCCCGACGATGGCGTTGACATGCCCGACGATCGCCTTGTCATGCCCGACGATGGCCTTGTCATTCACGAGAATGGCCTTGTCATGCCCGACGATGGCCTTGCCATGCCCGACGCTGGCCTTGTCATGCCCCACGATGGCCTTGTCATGCCCCACGATGGCCTTGTCATGCCCACCGCTGGCGTTGTCATGCTCGACGATGGCATTGTCATGCCCGACGATGGTAGTGTCATGTCCTATAGTTGCCTTGACATGCCAAGCGATGGCCTAGTAATGCCCGACGATGGCCTTGCCATGCCCTACGCTGGCCTTGTCATGCCCTACGCTGGCCTTGTCATGCTCGACGGTGGCATTGTCATGCCCGACGATGGCAGTGCCATGTCCGAGAGTTGCCTTGACATGCCAAGCATTGGCCTTGTCATGCCCGACGATGGCTTGCCATGCCCGACCCTGGCCTTGCCATGCCCGACGATGGCCTTGTCATGCCCCACGATGGCCTTGTCATGCCCGCCGCTGGCCTTGTCATGCTCGACGATGGCATTGTCATGCCCGGCGATGGTAGTGTCATGTCCGAGAGTTGCCTTGACATGCCAGACGCTGGCCTAGTCATGCCCGACGATGGCCTTGCCATGCCCTACGCTTGCCTTGCCATGCCCGACGATGGCCTTGTCATGCCCAACGATGGCCTCGTCATGCCCAACGCTGGCCTTGTCATGCTCGACTATGGCATTGTCATGCCCGACAATGGCAGTGCCATGTCTGAGAGTTGCCTTGACATGCCAGGCGTTGGCCTTGTCATGCCCGACGATGGCAGTGCCATGTCCGAGAGTTGCCTTGACATGCCAGGCGTTGGCCTTGTCATGCCCGACGATGGCCTTGTCATGTCCTTGTCATGCCCGACGCTGGCCATGTCATGCTCGACGATGGCCTCGCCATGTCCGAGAGTGGCATTGTCATGGCCTTGTCATGCCCGACGAGGGCCTTGTCATGCCCGACGAGGGCCTTGCCAAGCCCGACACTTTCCTTGTCATGTCCGAAAGTTGCCTTGTCATGACCTTGTCATTCCCGACGATGGCCTCGACATATCCGAGAGTGGAATTGTCATGGCCTTGTCATGCCCGACGATGGACTTGCCATGCCCGACGCTGGCTTGCCATGCCCGATAGTGGCCTTGCCATGCTCGACGATGGCCTTGCCATGCTCGACCTTGTCCTTGTCATGTCCGAGAGTTGCCTTGTCATGCACAGCGCTGGCCTTGTCAAGCTTGACGATGGCCACGCCATGTCCGAGAGTGGCACTGTCATTCCCAACGATGGCCTTGTCAAGCCCGACGTTGGCTTTGGCATGCCCGACGATGGCCTTGCCATGCCCGACACTAGCGTTGTCATGCCCTACGATGGCCTTGTCATGCCCGACGATGGCCATGTCATGCCCGACGATGGCATTGACATACCCGACGCTGGCCTTTCCATGCCCGAGGATGGCCTTGTCATGCCCCACGATGGCCTTGTCATGCCCGCCGCTGGCCTTGTCATGCTCGACGACTGTATTGTCATGCCCGGCGATGGTAGTGTCATGTCCGAGAGTTGCCTTGACATGCTAGGCGCTGGCCTAGTCATGCCCGACG
Source organism: Fagopyrum homotropicum (assembly GCA_033239125.1). Lineage (NCBI taxonomy): Eukaryota > Viridiplantae > Streptophyta > Magnoliopsida > Caryophyllales > Polygonaceae > Fagopyrum > Fagopyrum homotropicum. Next base: position 92,482,350 of record BSWB01000004.1, on the reverse strand, counting down.
ATGGCCTTGCCATGCCCTACGCTGGCCTTGCCATGCCCGACGATGGCCTTGTCATGTCCAACGATGGCCTCGTCATGCCCAACGCTAGCCTTGTCATGCTCGACGATGGCATTGTCATGCCCGACAATGGCAGTGCCATGTCTGAGAGTTGCCTTGACATGCCAGGCATTGGCCTTGTCATGCCCGACGATGGCAGTGCCATGTCCGAGAGTTGCCTTGACATGCCAGGCGTTGGCCTTGTCATGCCCGACGATGGCCTTGTCATGTCCTTGTCATGCCCGACGCCGGCCATGTCATGCCCGACGACGGCCTCGCCATGTCCGAGAGTAGCATTGTCATGGCCTTGTCATGCCCGACGAGGGTCTTGTCATGCCCGACGAGGGCCTTGCCAAGCCCGACACTTTCCTTGTCATGTCCGAAAGTTGCCTTGTCATGACCTTGTCATGCCCGACGATTGCCTCGACATGTTCGAGAGTGGCATTGTCATGGCCTTATCATGCCCGACGATGGACTTTCCATGCCCAACGCTGGCTTGCCATTCCCGATGGTGGCCTTGCCATGCTCGACGATGGCCTTGCCATGCTCGACCCTATCCTTGTCATGTCCGAGAGTTGCCTTGTCATGCACAGCGCTGGCCTTGTCAAGCTTTACGATGGCCACGCCATGTCCGAGAGTGGCACTGTCATTCCCAACGATGGCCTTGCCATGCCCGACGTTGGCTTTGGCATGCCCGACGATGGCCTTGCCATGCCCGACACTAGAGTTGCCATTCCCTACGATGGCCTTGTCATGCCCGACGATGGCCATGTCATGGGCGACGATGGCGTTGACATGCCCGACGATGGCGTTGACATGCCCGACGATCGCCTGGTCATGCCCGACAATGGCCTTGTCATTCACGAGAATGGCCTTGTCATGCCCGACGATGGCCTTGCCATGCCCGACGCTGGCCTTGTCATGCCCCACGATGGCCTTGTCATGCCCCACGATGGCCTTGTCATGCCCACCGCTGGCCTTGTCATGCTCGACGATGGCATTGTCATGCCCGACGATGGTAGTGTCATGTCCTAGAGTTGCCTTGACATGCCAAGCGATGGCCTAGTCATGCCCGTCGATGGCCTTGCCATGCCCTACGCTGGCCTTGCCATGCCCTACGCTGGCCTTGTCATGCTCGACGGTGGCATTGTCATGCCCGACGATGGCAGTGCCATGTTCGAGAGTTGCCTTGACATGCCAGGCGTTGGCCTTGTCATGCCCGACAATGGCAGTGCCATGTGCGAGAGTTGCCTTGACATGCCATGCATTGGCCTTGTCATGCCCGACGTTGGCCTTGTCATTCACGACAATGACCTTGTCATGCCCGACGATGGCTTGCCATGCCCGACCCTGGCCTTGCCATGCCCGACGATGGCCTTGTCATGCCCCACGATGGCCTTGTCATGCCCGCCGCTGGCCTTGTCATGCTCAACGATGGCATTGTCATGCCCGGCGATGGTAGTGTCATGTCCGAGAGTTGCCTTGACATGCCAGACGCTGGCCTAGTCATGCCCGACGATGGCCTTGCCATGCCCTACGCTGGCCTTGCCATGCCCGACGATGGCCTTGTCATGCCCAACGATGGCCTCGTCATGCCCGACGCTGGCATTGTCATGCTCGACTATGGCATTGTCATGCCCGACAATGGCAGTACCATGTCCGAGAGTTTCCTTGACATGCAAAGCTTTGGCCTTGTCATGCCCGACGATGGCAGTGCCATGTCCGAGAGTTGCATTGACATGCCAGGCGTTGGCCTTGTCATGCCCGACGATGGCCTTGTCATGTCCTTGTCATGCCCGACGCTGGCCATGTCATGCCCGACGATGGCCTCGCCATATCCGAGAGTGGCATTGTCATGGCCTTGTCATGCCGGACGAGGGCCTTGCCAAGCCCGACACTTTCCTTGCCATGTCCGAAAGTTGCCTTGTCATGTCCTTGTCATGCCCAACGATGGCCTCGACCTGTCCGAGAGTGGCATTGTCAAGGCCTTGTCATGCCCGACGATGGACTTGTCATGCCCGACGCTGGCTTGCCATGCCCGATGCTGGCCTTGCCTTGCTCGACGATGGCCTTGCCATGCTCGACGTTGTCCTTGTCATGTCCAAGAGTTGCCTTGTCAGGACCTTGTCATGCCCAGCGCTGGCTTTGTCAAGCTTGACGATTGCCTCGCCATGTCCGATTGTGGCATTGTCATGCCCGACGATGGCCTTGTCATGCCCGACGATGGCCTCGCCATGCTCGACGCCGGGCTTGCCATGCCCGAAGCTGGCCATGTCATACCCAAAGATGGCCTTGCCATGTCCGAGAGTGGCATTGTCATGTCCTTGTCATGCCCGACGATGGCTTGCCATGCCCGACCCTGGCCTTGCCATGCCCCACGATGGCCTTGTCATGCCCCACGATGGCCTTGTCATGCCCGCCGATGGCCTTGTCATGCTCGACGATGGCATTGTCATGCCCGGCGATGGTAGTGTCATGTCCGAGAGTAGCCTTGACATGCCAGACGCTGGCCTAGTCATGCCCGACGATGGCCTTGCCATGCCCTACGCTGGCCTTGTCATGCCCTACGATGGCCTCGTCATGCCCGACGCTGGCATTGTCATGCTCGACTATGGCATTGTCATGCCCGACAATGGCAGTGCCATGTCCGAGAGTTGCCTTGACATGCAAGGCGTTGGCCTTGTCATGCCCGACGATGGCAGTGCCATGTCCGAGAGTTGCCTTGACATGCCAGGCGTTGGCCTTGTCATGCCCGACGATGGCCTTGTCATGTCCTTGTCATGCCCGACGCTGGCCATGTCATGCCCGACGATGGCCTCGCCATGTCCGAGAGTGGCATTGTCATGGCCTTGTCATGCCCGACGAGGGCCTTGCCAAGCCCGACACTTTCCTTGTCATGTCCGAAAGTTGCCTTTTCATGACCTTGTCATGCCCGACGATGGCCTCGATATGTCCGAGAGTGGAATTGTCATGGCCTTGTCATGCCCGACGATGGACTTGCCATGCCCGACGCTGGCTTGCCATGCCCGATGCTGGCCTTGCCATGCTCGACGATGGCCTTGCCATGCTCGACCCTGTCCTTGTCATGTCCGAGAGTTGCCTTGTCATGACCTTGTCATGCACAGCGCTGGCCTTGTCAAGCTTGATGATGGCCACGCCATGTCCGAGAGTGGTACTGTCATTCCCAACGATGGCCTTGCCATGCCCGACGTTGCCTTGCCAAGCCCTTGTCATGCCCAATGCTGTCCTTGTCAAGCTTGATGATTACCTCGCCATGTCCGATTGTGGCATTGTCATGCCCGACGATGGCCTTGTCATGCCCGACGATGGCCTTGCCATGCTCGACGCTGGGCTTGCCATGCCCGACGCTGGCCATGTCATACCCGAGGATGGCCTTGCTATGTCAGAGAGTGGCATTGTCATGTCCTTGCCATGCCCGACGAGGGCCTTGCCAAGCCCGACACTTTCCTTTTCATGTCCGAAAGTTGCCTTGTCATGACCTTGTCATGCCCGACGATGGCCTCTTCATGTCCGAGAGTGGCAATGTCATGGCCTTGTCATGCCCGACGATGGACTTGCCATGCCCAACGTTGGCCTTTCCATTCCCGATGGTGGCCTTGCCATGCTCGACGATGGCCTTGCCATGCTCGACCCTGTCCTTGTCATGTCCGAAAGTTGCCTTGTCATGACCATGTCATGCACAACGCTGGCCTTGTCAAGCTTGACGATGGCCATGCCATGTCCGAGAGTGGCACTGTCATTCCCAACGATGGCCTTGCCATGACCGACGTTGCCTTGCCATGCCCGACGCTGGCCTTGCCATGCTTGATGCTGGCCTTGTCATGCCCGACGATGGCCTTGCCATGTCCGAGAATGGCATTGTCATTCCTAACGATGGCCTTGCCATGCCCCACGTTGCCTTGCCATGCCCGACGCTAGCCTTGCCATGTTTGACCTTGGCCTTGTCATGCCCGACGATGGCCTTGTCATGCCCGACGATGGCCTTGCCATGCCCGATGATGGCCATGTCATGCCCGACAATGGACTTTTCATGCCAGACGATGGCCTTGGCATGCCCGACGATGGCCTTACCATGCCCGACGCTGTCCTTGCCATGTCCGACGATGGCCTTGTCATGCCCGACGCTGGCCTTGTCATGCCCAGCGATGGCCTTGTCATGCCCGACGATGGCATTTAAATGCCCGACGATGGCACGGTCATTTCCGACAGTTGCCTTGTCATGCCGACGCTAGCTTTGTCATGCTCGGTGATGGCCTCGCCATGTCCGATTGTGGCATTGTCATGCCCGACGATGGCCTAGCCATGCCCGACGCTATCCTTGTCATGGCCTTGTCATGCTCGACGATGGCCTTACCATGCCCGACGTTGTCTTTGTCATGTCCGAGAGTTGCCTTGTCATGACCTTGTCATGCCCGACGCTGGCCTTGTCAAGCCCGACAATTGCCTCGCCATGTCCGATAGTGGCATTGTCATGCCCGACGATGGCCTTGTCATGCCCGACGATGGCCTTGCCATGCCCGACGCTGGCCTTGCCATGCTTGACGCTGGCCTTGCCATGCCCGACGCTGGCCTTGCCATGCCCGACGCTGGCCTTGCCATGCCCGACGATGGCCTTGCCATGCCCTACGCTGGCCTTGCCATGCCCGACGATGGCCTTGTCATGCCCAACCATGGCCTCGTCATGCCCGACGCTGGCCTTGTCATGCGCGACGGTGGCATTGTCATGCCCGACAATGGCAGTGCTATGTCCGAGAGTTGCCTTGACATGCCAGGCGTTGGCCTTGTCATGCTCGACGATGGCCTTGTCATGTCCTTGTCATGCCCGACGCTGGCCATGTCATGCCCGACGATGGCCTCGCCATGTCCGAGAGTTGCCTTGTCATGTCCGAAAGTTGCCTTGTCATGTCCTTGTCATGCCCAACGATGGCCTCGACATGTCCGAGAGTGGCATTGTCAAGGCCTTGTCATGCCCGACGATGGACTTGCCATGCCCGACGCTGGCTTGCCATGCCCGATGCTGGCCTTGCCATGCTTGACGATGGCCTTGCCATGCTCGACGTTGTCCTTGTCATCTCCGAGAGTTGCCTTGTCATGACCTTGTCATGCCCAGCGCTGGCTTTGTCAAGCCTGACGATTGACTCGCCATGTCCGATAGTGGCATTGTCAAGCCCGACGATGGCCTTGTCATGCCCGACGATGGCCTTCCCATGCCCGACGCTGGCCTTGCCATGCTTGACGCTGGCCTTTCCATGCCCGACGCTGGCCTTGCCATGCCCGACGATGGCCTTGCCATGCCCTACGCTGGCCTTGCCATGCCCGACGATGGCCTTGTCATGCCCAACGATGGCCTCGTCATGCCCGACGCTGGCATTGTCATGCTCGACTATGGCAGTGTCATGCCCAACAATGATAGTGCCATGTCCGAGAGTTGCCTTGACATGCCAGGCGTTGGCCTTGTCATGCCCGACGATGGCAGTGCCATGTCCGAGAGTTGCCTTGACATGCCAGGCGTTGGCCTTGTCATGCCCGACGATGGCCTTGTCATGTCCTTGTCATGCCCGACGCTGGCCATGTCATGCCCGACGATGGCCTCGCCATGTCCGAGAGTGGCATTGTCATGGCCTTGTCATGCCCGACGAGGGCCTTGCCAAGCCCGACACTTTCCTTGTCATGTCCGAAAGTTGCCTTTTCATGACCTTGTCATGCCCGACGATGGCCTCGACATGTCCGAGAGTGGAATTGTAATGGCCTTGTCATGCCCGACGATGGACTTGCCATGCCCGACGCTGGCTTGCCATGCCCGATGCTGGCCTTGTCATGCCCAACGATGGCAGTGCCATGTCCAAGAGTTGCCTTGACATGCCAGGCGTTGGCCTTGTCATGCCCGACGATGGCCTTGTCATGTCCTTGTCATGCCCGACGCTGGCCATGTCATGCCCGACGACGGCCTCGCCATGTCCGAGAGTGGCATTGTCATGGCCTTGTCATGCCCGACGAGGGCCTTGTCATGCCCGACGAGGGCCTTGCCAAGCCCGACACTTTCCTTGTCATGTCCGAAAGTTGCCTTTTCATGACCTTGTCATGCCCGACGATGGCCTCGACATGTCCGAGAGTGGAATTGTCATGGCCTTGTCATGCCCGACGATGGACTTGCCATGCCCGACGCTGGCTTGCCATGCCCGATGCTGGCCTTGCCATGCTCGACGATGGCCTTGCCATGCTCGACCCTGTCCTTGTCATGTCCGAGAGTTGCCTTGTCATGACCTTGTCATGCACAGCGCTGGCCTTGTCAAGCTTGATGATGGCCACGCCATGTCCGAGAGTGGCACTGTCATTCCCAACGATGGCCTTGCCATGCCCGACGTTGCCTTGCCATGCCCTTGTCATGCGCAGCGCTGGCCTTGTCAAGCTTGACGATTACCTCGCCATGTCCGATTGTGGCATTGTCATGCCCGACGATGGCCTTGTCATGCCCGACGATGGCCTTGTCATGCTCGACGCTGGGCTTGCCATACCCGACGCTGGCCATGTCATACCCGACGATGGCCTTGCTATGTCCGAGAGTGGCATTGTCATGTCCTTGTCATGCCCGACGAGGGCCTTGCCAAGCCCGACACTTTCCTTGTCATGTCCGAAAGTTGCCTTGTCATGACCTTGTCATGCCCGACGATGGACTTGCCATGCCCAACGGTGGCCTTTCCATGCCCGATGGTGGCCTTGCCATGCTCGACGATGGCCTTGCCATGCTCGACCTTGTCCTTGTCATGTCCGAGAGTTGCCTTGTCATGACCTTGTCACGCACAGCGCTGGCCTTGTCAAGCTTGACGATGGCCACGCCATGTCCGAGAGTGGCACTGTCATTCCCAACGATGGCCTTGCCATGACGGACGTTGCCTTGCCATGCCCGACGTTGGCCTTGCCATGCTTGACGCTGGCCTTGTCATGCCCGACGATGGGCTTGCCATGTCCGAGAGTGGCATTGTCATTCCCAACGATGGCCTTGCCATGCCCCACGTTGCCTTGCCATGCCCGACGCTAGCCTTGCCATGTTTGACCTTGGCCTTGTCATGCCCGACGATGGCCTTGCCATGCCCGACGATGGCCATGTCATGCCCGACGGTGGCCTTGTCATGCCCGACGCTGGCCTTGTCATGCCCGGCGATGGCCTTGTCATGCCCGACGATGGCATTTACATGCCCGACGATGGCACGGTCATGTCCGAGAGTTGCCTTGTCATGCCGACGCTAGCTTTGTCATGCTCGGTGATGGCCTCGCCATGTCCGATTGTGGCATTGTCATGGCCTTGTCATGCCCGACGATGGCCTAGCCATGCCCGACGCTATCCTTGTCATGGCCTTGTCATGCTCGACGATGGCCTTACCATGCCCGACGTTGTCTTTGTCATGTCCGAGAGTTGCCTTGTCATGACCTTGTCATGCCCGACGCTGGCCTTGTCAAGCCCGACGATTGCCTCGCCATGTCCGATAGTGGCATTGTCATGCCCGACGATGGCCTTGTCACGCCCGACGATGGCCTTGCCATGCCCGACGCTGGCCTTGCCATGCTTGACGCTGGCCTTGCCATGCCCGACGCTGGCCTTGCCATGCCCGACGCTGGCGTTGCCATGCCCTACGCTGGCCTTGCCATGCCCGACGATGGCCTTGTCATGCCCAACCATGGCCTCGTCATGCCCGACGCTGGCCTTGTCATGCTCGACGGTGGCATTGTCATGCCCGACAATGGCAGTACTATGTCCGAGAGTTGCCTTGACATGCGAGGCGTTGGCCTTGTAATGCTCTACGATGGAAGTGCCATGTCCGAGAGTTGCCTTGACATGCCAGGCGTTGGCCTTGTCATGCTCGACGATGGCCTTGTCCTGTCCTTGTCATGCCCGACGCTGGCCATGTCATGCCCGACGATGGCCTCGCCATGTCCGAGAGTTGCATTGTCATGGCCTTGTCATGCCGGACGAGGGCCTTGCCAAGCCCGACACTTTCCTTGCCATGTCCGAAAGTTGCCTTGTCATGTCCTTGTCATGCCCAACGATGGCCTCGACATGTCCGAGAGTGGCATTGTCAAGGCCTTGTCATGCCCGACGATGGACTTGCCATGCCCGACGCTGGCTTGCCATGCCCGATGCTGGCCTTGCCATGCTCGACGATGGCCTTGCCATGCTCGACGTTGTCCTTGTCATCTCCGAGAGTTGCCTTGTCATGACCTTGTCATGCCCAGCGCTGGCTTTGTCAAGCCTGACGATTGACTCGCCATGTCCGATAGTGGCATTGTCAAGCCCGACGATGGCCTTGTCATGCCCGACGATGGCCTTCCCATGCCCGACGCTGGCCTTGCCATGCTTGACGCTGGCATTTCCATGCCCGACGCTGGCCTTGCCATGCCCGACGATGGCCTTGCCATGCCCTACGCTGGCCTTGCCATGCCCGACGATGGCCTTGTCATGCCCAACGATGGCCTCGTCATGCCTGACGCTGGCATTGTCTTGCTCGACTATGGCAGTGTCATGCCCGACAATGATAGTGACATGTCCGAGAGTTGCCTTGACATGCCAGGCGTTGGCCTTGTCATGCCCGACGATGGCAGTGCCATGTCCGAGAGTTGCCTTGACATGCCAGGCGTTGGCCTTGTCATGCCCGACGATGGCCTTGTCATGTCCTTGTCATACCCGACGCTGGCCATGTCATGCCCGACGATGGCCTCGCCATGTCCGAGAGTGGCATTGTCATGGCCTTGTCATGCCCGACGAGGGCCTTGCCAAGCCCGACACTTTCCTTGTCATGTCCGAAAGTTGCCTTTTCATGACCTTGTCATGCCCGACGATGGCCTCGACATGTCCGAGAGTGGAATTGTCATGGCCTTGTCATGCCCGACGATGGACTTGCCATGCCCGACGCTGGCTTGCCATGCCCGATGCTGGCCTTGCCATGCTCGACGATGGCCTTGCCATGCTCGACCCTGTCCTTGTCATGTCCGAGAGTTGCCTTGTCATGACCTTGTCATGCACAGCGCTGGCCTTGTCAAGCTTGATGATGGCCACGCCATGTCCGAGAGTGGCACTGTCATTCCCAACGATGGCCTTGCCATGCCCGACGTTGCCTTGCCATGCCCTTGTCATGCGCAGCGCTGGCCTTGTCAAGCTTGACGATTACCTCGCCATGTCCGATTGTGGCATTGTCATGCCCGACGATGGCCTTGTCATGCCCGACGATGGCCTTGCCATGCTCGACGCTGGGCTTGCCATACCCGACGCTGGCCATGTCATACCCGACGATGGCCTTGCTATGTCCGAGAGTGGCATTGTCATGTCCTTGTCATGCCCGACGAGGGCCTTGCCAAGCCCGACACTTTCCTTGTCATGTCCGAAAGTTGCCTTGTCATGACCTTGTCATGCCCGACGATGGCCTCGCCATGTCCGAGAGTGGCAATGTCATGGCCTTGCCATGCCCGACGATGGACTTGCCATGCCCAACGGTGGCCTTTCCATGCCCGATGGTGGCCTTGCCATGCTCGACGATGGCCTTGCCATGCTCGACCTTGTCCTTGTCATGTCCGAGAGTTGCCTTGTCATGACCTTGTCACGCACAGCGCTAGCCTTGTCAAGCTTGACGATGGCCACGCCATGTCCGAGAGTGGCACTGTCATTCCCAACGATGGCCTTGCCATGACCGACGTTGCCTTGCCATGCCCGACGCTGGCCTTGCCATGCTTGACGCTGGCCTTGTCATGCTCGACGATGGGCTTGCCATGTCCGAGAGTGGCATTGTCATTCCCAACGATGGCCTTGCCATGCCCCACGTTGCCTTGCCATGCCCGACGCTAGCCTTGCCATGTTTGACCTTGGCCTTGTCATGGCCGACGATGGCTTGCCATGCCCGACGCTGGCCTTGCCATGCCCGACGATGGCCTTGTCATGCCCCACGATGGCCTTGTCATGCCGCCGTTGGCCTTGTCATGCTCGACGATGGCATTGTCATGCCCGACAATGGTAGTGCCATGTCCGAGAGTTGCCTTGACATGCCAGGCGTTGGCCTTGTCATGCCCGACGATGGCAGTGACATGTCCGAGAGTTGCCTTGACATACCAGGCGTTGGCCTTGTCATGCCCGACGATGGCCTTGTCATGTCCTTGTCATGCCCGACGTTGGCCATGTCATGCCCGACGATGGCCTCGCCATGTCCGAGAGTGGCATTGTCATGGCCTTGTCATGCCCGACGAGGGCCTTGCCAAGCCCGACACTATCCTTGTCATGTCCAAAAGTTGCCTTGTCATGACCTTGTCATGCCCGACGATGGCCTCGACATGTCCGAGAGTGGCATTGTCATATCCTTGTCATTCCCGACGATGGACTTGCCATGCCCGACGATGGCTTGCCATGCCCGATGGTGGCCTTGCCATGCTCGACGATGGCCTTGCCATGCTCGACCCTGTCCTTGTCATGTCCGAGAGTTGCCTTGTCATGACCTTGTCATGCACAGCGCTAACCTTGTCAAGCTTGACGATGGCCACGCCATGTCCGAGAGTGGCACTGTCATTCCCAACGATGGCCTTGCCATGCCCGACGTTGTCTTTGGCATGCCCGACGATGGCCTTGCCATGCCCGACACTAGCGTTGCCATGCCCTACGCTGGCCTTGCCATGCCCGACGATGGCACGGTCATGTCCGAAAGTTGCCTTGTCATGCCGACGCTAGCTTTGTCATGCTCGGTGATGGCCTCGCCATGTCCGATAGTGGCATTGTCATGGCCTTGTCATGCCCGACGATGACCTAGCCATGCCCGACGCTATCCTTGTCATGGCCTTGTCATGCTCGACGATGGCCTTACCATGCCCGACGCTGTCCTTGTCATGTCCGAGAGTTGCCTTGTCATGACCTTGTCATGCCCGACGCTGGCCTTGTCAAGCCCGACGATTGCCTCGCCATGTCCGATAGTGGCATTGTCATGCCCGACGATGGCCTTGGCATGCCCGACGATGGCCTTGCCATGCCCGACGCTGGCCTTGCCATGCGTGACGCTGGCCTTGCCATGCCCGACGCTGGCCTTGCCATGCCCGACGATGGCCTTGCCATGCCCTACGCTGGCCTTGCCATGCTCGACGATGGCCATGTCATGCCCATCCATGGCCTCGTCATGCCCGACGCTGGCCTTGTCATGCGCGACGGTGGCATTGTCATGCCCGACAATGGCAGTGCTATGTCCGAGAGTTGCCTTGACATGCCTGGCGTTGGCCTTGTAATGCTCTACGATGGAAGTGCCATGTCCGAGAGTTGCCTTGACATGCCAGACGTTGGCCTTGTCATGTCCTTGTCATGCCCGACGCTGGCCATGTCATGCCCGACGATGGCCTCGCCATGTCCGAGAGTGGCATTGTCATGGCCTTGTCATGCCGGACGAGGGCCTTGCCAAGCCCGACACTTTCCTTGCCATGTCCGAAAGTTGCCTTGTCATGTCCTTGTCATGCCCAACGATGGCCTCGACATGTCCAAGAGTGCCATTGTCAAGGCCTTGTCATTCCCGATGATGGACTTGCCATGCCCGACGCTGGCTTGCCATGCCCGATGCTGGCCTTGCCATGCTCGACGATGGCCTTGCCATGCTCGACGTTGTCCTTGTCATGTCCGAGAGTTGCCTTGTCATGACCTTGTCATGCCCAGCGCTGGCTTTGTCATGCCTGACGATTGCCTCGCCATGTCCGATTGTGGCATTGTCATGCCCGACGATGGCCTCGCCATGCTCAACGCCGGGCTTTCCATGCCCGAAGCTGGCCATGTCATACCCGAAGATGACCTTTCCATGTCCGAGAGTGGCATTGTCATGTCCTTGTCATGCCCGACAAGGGCCTTGCCAAGCCCGACACTTTCCTTGTCATGTCGGAAAGTTGCCTTTTCATGACCTTGTCATGCCCGACGATGGCCTCGACATGTCCGAGAGTTGAATTGTCATGGCCTTGTCATGCCCGACGATGGACTTGTCATGCCCGACGCTGGCTTGCCATGCCCGATGCTGGCCTTGCCATGCTCGACGATGGCCTTGCCATGCTCGACCCTGTCCTTGTCATGTCCGAGAGTTGCCTTGTCATGACCTTGTCATGCACAGCGCTGGCCTTGTCAAGCTTGATGATGGCCACGCCATGTCCGATTGTGGCAATGTCATGCCCGACGATGGCCTTGTCATCCCGACGATGGCCTTTCCATGCTCGACGCTGGGCTTGCCATGCCCGACGCAGGCCATGTCATACCCGACGATGGCCTCGCCATGTCCGAGAGTGGCATTGTCATGGCCTTGTCATGCCCGACGAGGGCCTTGCCAAGCCCGACAGTTTCCTTGTCATGTCCGAAAGTTGCCTTGTCATGACCTTGTCATGCCCGACGATGGACTCGACATGTCCGAGAGTGGCATTGTCATGGCCTTGTCAAGCCCGACGATGGACTTGCCTTGCCCGACGGTGGCCTTTCCATGCCCGATGGTGGCCTTACCATGCTCGACGATGGCCTTGCCATGCTCGACCTTGTCCTTGTTATGTCTGAGAGTTGCCTTGTCATGACCTTGTCAGGCACAGCGCTGGCCTTGTCAAGCTTGACGATAGCCACGCCATGTCCGAGAGTGGCACTGTCATTCCCAACGATGGCCTTGCCATGACCGATGTTGCCTTGCCATGCCCGACGCTGGCCTTGCCATGCTTGACGCTGGCCTTGTCATGCCCGCCGATGGCCTTGCCATGTCCGAGAGTGGCATTGTCATTCCCAACGATGGCCTTGCCATGCCCCACGTTGCCTTGCCATGCCCGATGCTAGCCTTGCCATGTTTGACCTTGGCCTTGTCATGCCCGACGATGGCCTTGCCATGCCCGACGATGGCCATGTCATGCCCGACAATGGACTTTTCATGCCAGACGATGGCCTTGGCATGCCCGACGATGGCCTTACCATGCCCGACGCTGGCCTTGCCATGCCCGACGCTGGCCTTGCCATGCCCGACGCTGGCCTTGCCATGCCCGACGCTGGCCTTGTCATGCCCGGCGATGGCCTTGTCATGCCCAACGATGGCATTTACATGCCCGACGATGGCACGGTCATGTCCGAGAGTTGCCTTGTCGTGCCGACGCTAGCTTTGTCATGCTCGGTGATGGCCTCGCCATGTCCGAGAGTGGCATTGTCATGGCCTTGTCATGCCCGACGATGGCCTAGCCATGCCCGACGCTGTCCTTGTCATGGCCTTGTCATGCTCGACGATGGCCTTACCATGGCCGACGCTGTCCTTGTCATGTCCGAGATTTGCCTTGTCATGACCTTGTCATGCCAGACGCTGGCCTTGTCAAGCCCGACGATTGCCTCGCCATGTCCGATAGTGGCATTGTCATGCCCGACAGTGGCCTTGTCATGCCCGACGATGGCCTTGCCATGCCCGACGCTGGCCTTGCCATGCTTGACGCTGGCCTTGCCATGCCCGACGATGGCCTTGCCATGCCCGACGATGGCCTTGTCATGCCCAACGATGGCCTCGTCATGCCCGACGCTGGCCTTGTCATGCGCGACGGTGGCATTGTCATTCCCGACAATGGCAGTGCTATGTTTGAGAGTTGCCTTGACATGCCAGGCGTTGGCCTTGTAATGCTCTACGATGGAAGTGCCATGTCCGAGAGTTGCCTTGACATGCCAGGCGTTGGCCTTTTCATGCCCGACGATGGCCTTGTCATGTCCTTATCATGCCCGACGCTGGCCATGTCATGCCCGACAATGGCCTCGCCATGTCCGAGATTTGCATTGTCATGGCCTTGTCATGCCGGACGAGGGCCTTGCCAAGCCCGACACGTTCCTTGCCATGTCCGAAAGTTGCCTTGTCATGTCCTTGTCATGCCCAACGATGGCCTCGACATGTCCGAGAGTGGCACTATCAAGGCCTTGTCAAGCCCGACGATGGACTTGCCATGCCCGACGGTGGCCATTCCATGCCCGATGGTGGCCTTTCCATGCTCGACGATGGCCTTGCCATGCTCGACCTTGTCCTTGTTATGTCCGAGAGTTGCCTTGTCATGACCTTGTCATGCACAACGCTGGCCTTGTCAAGCTTGACGATGGCCACGCCATGTCCGAGAGTGGCACTGTCATTCCCAACGATGGCCTTGCCATGACCGATGTTGCCTTGCCATGCCCGACGCTGGCCTTGCCATGCTTGACGCTGGCCTTGTCATGCCCGACGATGGCCTTGCCATGTCCGAGAGTGGCATTGTCATTCCCAACGATGGCCTTGCCATGCCCCACGTTGCCTTGCCATGCCCGATGCTAGCCTTGCCATGTTTGACCTTGGCCTTGTCATGCCCGACGATGGCCTTGCCATGCCCGACGATGGCCATGTCGTGCCCGACAATGGACTTTTCATGCCAGACGATGGCCTTGGCATGCCCGACGATGGCCTTACCATGCCCGACGCTGGCCTTGCCATGCCCGACGTTGGCCTTGTCATGCCCGACGCTGGCCTTGTCATGCCCGGCGATGGCCTTGTAATGCCCGACGATGGCATTTACATGCCCGACGATGGCACGGTCATGTCCGAGAGTTGCCTTGTCATGCCGACGCTAGCTTTGTCATGCTCGGTGATGGCCTCGCCATGTCCGAGAGTGGCATTGTCATGGCCTTGTCATGCCCGACGATGGCCTAGCCATGCCCGACGCTGTCCTTGTCATGGCCTTGTCATGCTCGACGATGGCCTTAACATGCCCGACGCTGTCCTTGTCATGTCCGAGAGTTGCCTTGTCATGACCTTGTCATGCCCGACGTTGGCCTTGTCAAGCCCGACGATTGCCTCGCCATGTCCGATAGTGGCATTGTCATGCCCGACAATGGCCTTGTCATGCCCGACGATGGCCTTGCCATGCCCGACGCTGGCCTTGCCATGCTTGACGCTGGTCTTGCCATGCCCGACGATGGCCTTGCCATGCCCTACGCTGGCCTTGCCATGCCCGACGATGGCCTTGTCATGCCCAACGATGGCCTCGTCATGCCCGACGCTGGCCTTGTCATGCGCGACGGTGGCATTGTCATTCCCGACAATGGCAGTGCTATGTCTGAGAGTTGCCTTGACATGCCAGGCGTTGGCCTTGTAATGCTCTACGATGGAAGTGCCATGTCCGAGAGTTGCCTTGACATGCCAGGCGTTGGCCTTTTCATGCCCGACGATGGCCTTGTCATGTCCTTATCATACCCGACGTTGGCCATGTCATGCCCGACAATGGCCTCGCCATGTCCGAGAGTGGAATTGTCATGGCCTTGTCATGCCGGACGAGGGCCTTGCCAAGCCCGACACTTTCCTTGCCATGTCCGAAAGTTGCCTTGTCATGTCCTTGTCATGCCCAACGATGGCCTCGACATATCCGAGAGTGGCACTGTCAAGGCCTTGTCATGCCCGACGATGGACTTGCCATGCCCGACGCTGGCTTGCCATGCCCGATGCTGGCCTTGCCATGCTCGACGATGGCCTTTCCATGCTCGACGTTGTCCTTGTCATGTCCGAGAGTTGCCTTGTCAGGACCTTGTCATGCCCAGCGCTGGCTTTGTCAAGCCTGACGATTGCCTCGCCATGTCCGATTGTGGCATTGTCATGCCCGACGATGGCCTTGTCATGCCCGACGATGGCCTCACCATGCTCGACGCCGGGCTTGCCATGCCCGAAGCTGGCCATGTCATACCCGAAGATGGCCTTGCCATGTCCGAGAGTGGCATTGTCATGTCCTTGTCATGCCCGACAAGGGCCTTGCCAAGCCCGAGACTTTCCTTGTCATGTCCGAAAGGTTTCTTGTCATGCCCGACGATGGCCTCGCCATGTCCGAGAGTGGCATTGTCATGGCCTTGTCATGCCCGACGATGGACTTGCCATGCCCGACGCTGGCCTTGCCATGCCCGATGGTGGCCTTGCCATGCTCGACCCTGTCCTTGTCATATCCGAGAGTTGCCTTGTCATGAACTTGTCATGCACAACGCTGGCCTTGTCAAGCTTGACGATGGCCTCGCCATGTCCGAGAGTGGCATTGTCATTCCCAAAGTTGGCCTTGCCATGCCCGACGTTGCCTTGCCATGCCCGACGCTGGCCTTGCCATGCTAGACGCTGGCCTTGCCATACCCGACGATGGCCTTGCCATGTCCGAGAGTGGCATTGTCATTTTCCAACGATGGCCTTGCCATGCCCCACGTTGCCTTGCCATGCCTGACGCTAGCCTTGACATGCTTGACGTTGGCCTTGTCATGCCCGACGATGGCCTTGCCATGCCCGACGATGGCCATGTCATGCCCGACAATGGACTTTTCATGGCCGACGATGGCCTTGGCATGCCCGACGATGGCCTTGCCATGCCAGACGGTGGCCTTGCCATGCCCGACGATGGCCTTGTCATGCCCGACGCTGGCCTTATCATGCCCGGCGATGGCCTTGTCATGCCCGACGATGGCATTTACATGCCCGGCGATGGCATGGTCATGTCCGAGAGTTGCCTTGTCATGCCAACGCTAGCTTTGTCATGCCCGGTGATGGCCTCGCCATGTCCGAGAGTGGCATTGTCATGGCCTTGTCATGCCCGACGATGGCCTAGCCATGCCCGACGCTGTCCTTGTCATGGCCTTGTCATGCCTGACGATGGCCTTGTCATTCACGACAATGGCCTTGTCATGCCCGACGATGGCCTTGCCATGCCCAACGCTGGCCTTGCCATGCCCGACGATGGCCTTGTCATGCCCCACGATGGCCTTGTCATGCCCCACGATGGCTTTGTCATGCCCCCCGCTGGCCTTGTCATGCTCGACGATGGCATTGTCATGCCCGACGATGGTAGTGTCATGTCCGAGAGTTGCCTTGACATGCCAGGCGTTGGCCTAGTCATGCCCGACGATGGCCTTGCCATGCCCTACGCTGGCCTTGCCGTGCCCTACGCTGGCCTTGTCATGCTCGACGGTGGCATTGTCATGCCCGACAATGGCAGTGCCATGTCCGAGAGTTGCCTTTACATGCCAGGCGTTGGCCTTGTCATGCCTGACGATGGCAGTGCCATGTCCGAGAGTTGCCTTGACATGCCAGGCGTTGGCCTTGTCCTGCCCGACGATGGCGTTGTCAATCACGACAATGGCCTTGTCATGCCCGACGATGGCTTGCCATGCCCGACGCTGGCCTTGCCATGCCCGACGATGGCCTTGTCATGCTCCACGATGGCCTTGTCATGCCCGCCGCTGGCCTTGTCATGCTCGACGATGGCATTGTCATGCCCAGAAATGGTAGTGTCATGTCCGAGAGTTGCCTTGACATGCCAGGCGCTGGCCTAGTCATGCCCGACGATGGCCTTGCCATGCCCTACACTGGCCTTGCCATGCCCGACGATGGCCTTGTCATGCCCAACGATGGCCTCGTCATGCCCGACGCTGGCCTTGTCATGCTCGACGATGGCATTGTCATGCCCGACAATGGTAGTGCCATGTCCGAGAGTTGCCTTGACATGCCAGGCGTTGGCCTTGTCATGCCCGACGATGGCAGTGACATGTCCGAGAGTTGCCTTGACATGCTAGGCGTTGGCCTTGTCATGCCCGACGATGGCCTTGTCATGTCCTTGTCATGCCCGATGCTGGCCATGTCATGCCCGACGATGGCCTCGCCATGTTCGAGAGTGGCATTGTCATGGCCTTGTCATGCCCGACGAGGGCCTTGCCAAGCCCGACACTTTCCTTGTCATGTCCGAAAGTTGCCTTGTCATGACCTTGTCATGCCCGACGATGGCCTCGACATGTCCGAGAGTGGCATTGTCATATCCTTGTCATGCCCGACGATTGACTTGCCATGCCCGACGATGGCTTGCCATGCCCGATGGTGGCCTTGCCATGCTCGACGATGGCCTTGCCATGCTCGACCCTGTCCTTGTCATGTCCGAGAGTTGCCTTGTCATGACCTTGTCATACACAGCGCTGGCCTTGTCAAGCTTGACGATGCCCACGCCATGTCCGAGAGTGGCACTGTCATTCCCAACGATGGCCTTGGCATCCCCGACGTTGGCTTTGGCATGCCCGACGATGGCCTTGCCATGCCCGTCACTAGCGTTGCCATGCCCTACGATGGCCTCCTCATGCCCGACGATGGCCATGTCATGATCGACGATGGCGTTGACATGCCCGACGATGGCGTTGACATGCTCGGCGATCGCCTTGTCATGCCCGACGATGGCCTTGTCATTCACGACAATGGCCTTGTCATGCCCGACGATGGCCTTGCCATGCCCGACGATGGCCTTGTCATGCCCCACGATGGCCTTGTCATGCCCACCGCTGGCCTTGTCATGCTCGACGATGGCATTGTCATGCCCGACGATGGTAGTGTCATGTTCGAGAGTTGCCTTGACATGCCAGGCGCTGGCCTAGTCATGCCCGACGATGGCCTTGCCATGCCCTACGCTGGCCTTACCATGCCCTACGTTGGCCTTATCATGCTCGACGGTGGCATTGTCATGCCCGACAATGGTAGTGCCATGTCCGAGAGTTGCCTTGACATGCCAGGCGTTGGCCTTGTCATGCCCGACGATGGTAGTGCCATGTTCGAGAGTTACCTTGACATGCCAGGTGTTGGCCTTGTCATGCCCGACGATGGCCTTGTCATTCACGACAATGGCCTTGTCATGCCCGACGATGGCTTGCCATGCCCGACGCTGGCCTTTCCATGCCCGACGATGGCCTTGTCATGCCCCACGATGGCCTTGTCATGCCCGCTGCTGGCCTTGTCATGCTCGACGATGGTATTGTCATGCCCGGCGATGGTAGTGTCATGTCCGAGAGTTGCCTTGACATGCCAGGCGCTTGCCTAGTCATGCCCGTCGATGGCCTTGCCATGCCCTACGCTGGCCTTGCCATTCCCGTCGATGGCCTTGCCATGCCCTACGCTGGCCTTGCCGTGCCCTACGCTGGCCGTGTCATGCTCGACGGTGGCATTGTCATGCCCGACAATGGCAGTGCCATGTCCGAGAGTTGCCTTTACATACCAGGTGTTGGCCTTGTCATGCCTGACGATGGCAGTGCCATGTCCGAGAGTTGCCTTGACATGCCAGGCGTTGGCCTTGTCCTGCCAGGCGTTGGCCTTGTCCTGCCCGACGATGGCGTTGTCAATCACGACAATGGTCTTGTCAAGCCCGACGATGGCTTGCCATGCCCGACGCTGGCCTTGCCATGCCCGACGATGGCCTTGTCATGCCCCACGATGGCCTTGTCATGCCCGCCGCTGGCCTTGTCATGCTCGATGATGGCATTGTCATGCCCGGCAATGGTAGTTTCATGTCCGAGAGTTGCCTTGACATGCCAGGCGCTGGCCTAGTCATGCCCGACGATGGCCTTGCCATGCCCTAGCTGGCCTTGCCATGCCCGACGATGGCCTTGTCATGCCCAACGATGGCTTCGTCATGCTCGACGCTGGCCTTGTCATGCTCGACGATGGCATTGTCATGCCCGACAATGGTAGTGCCATGTCCGAGAGTTGCCTTGACATGCCAGGCGTTGGCCTTGTCATGCCCGACGATGGCAGTGACATGTCCGAGAGTTGCCTTGACATGCTAGGCGTTGGCCTTGTCATGCCCGACTTTGGCCTTGTCATGTCCTTGTCATGCCCGATGCTGGCCATGTAATGCCCGACGATAGCCTCGCCATGTCCGAGAGTGGCATTGTCATGGCCTTGTCATGCCCGAGGAGGGCCTTGCTAAGCCCGACAATTTCCTTGTCATGTCCGAAAGTTGCCTTGTCATGACCTTGTCATGCCCGACGATGGCCTCGACATGTCCGAGAGTGGCATTGACATATCCTTGTCATGCCCGACGATGGACTTGTCATGCCCACCGCTGGCCTTTTCATGCTCGACGATGGCATTGTCATGCCCGACGATGGTAGTGTCATGTTCGAGAGTTGCCTTGACATGCCAGGCGCTGGCCTAGTCATGCCCGACGATGGCCTTGCCATGCCTTACGCTGGCCTTGCCATGCCCTACGTTGGCCTTATCATGCTCGACGGTGGCATTGTCATGCCCGACAATGGTAGTGCCATGTCCGAGAGTTGCCTTGACATGCCAGGCGTTGGCCTTGTCATGCCCGACGATGGCAGTGCCATGTCCGAGAGTTACCTTGACATGCTAGGTGGTGGCCTTGTCATGCCCGACGATGGCCTTGTCATTCACGACAATGGCCTTGTCATGCCCGACGATGGCTTGCCATGCCCGACGCTGGCCTTTCCATGCCCGACGATGGCCTTGTCATGCCCCACGATGGCCTTGTCATGCCCGCCGCTGGCCTTGTCATGCTCGACGATGGTATTGTCATGCCCGGCGATGGTAGTGTCATGTCCGAGAGTTGCCTTGACATGCCAGGCGCTTGCCTAGTCATGCCCGACGATGGCCTTGCCATACCCTACGCTGGCCTTGCCATGTCCGACGATGGCCTTGTCATGCCCAACGATGGCCTCGTGATGCCCAACGCTGGCCTTGTCATTCTCGACGATGGCATTGTCATGCCCGACAATGGCAGTGCCATGTCTGAGAGTTGCCTTGACATGCCAGGCATTGGCCTTGTCATGCCCGACGATGGCAGTGCCATGTCCGAGAGTTGCCTTGACATGCCAGGCGTTGGCCTTGTCATGCCCGACGATGGCCTTGTCATGTCCTTGTCATGCCCGACGCTGGCCATGTCATGCCCGACGAAGGCCTCGACATGTCCGAGAGTGGCATTGTCATGGCCTTGTCATGCCCGACGAGGGCCTTGTCATGCCCGACGAGGGCCTTACCAAGCCCGACACTTTCCTTGTCATGTCCGAAAGTTGCCTTGTCATGACCTTGTCATGCCCGACGATGGCCTCGACAAGTCCGAGAGTGGCATTGTCATGGCCTTATCATGCTCGACGGTGGCATTGTCATGCCCGACAATGGCAGTGCCATGTCCGAGAGTTGCCTTTAAATGCCAGGCGTTGGCGTTGTCATGCCTGATGATGGCAGTGCCATGTCCGAGAGTTGCCTTGACATGCCAGGCGTTGGCCTTGTCCTGCCCGACGATGGCGTTGTCAATCACGACAATGGCCTTGTCATGCCCGACGATGGCTTGCCATGCCCGACGCTGGCCTTGCCATGCCTGACGATGGCCTTGTCATGCCCCACGATGGCCATGTCATGCCCACCGCTGGCCTTGTCATGCTCGACGATGGCAGTGACATGTCCGAGAGTTGCCTTGACATGCTAGGCGTTGGCCTTGTCATGCCCGACGATGGCCTTGTCATGTCCTTGTCATGCCCGATGCTGGCCATGTCATGCCCGACGATGGCCTCGCCATGTCCGAGAGTGGCATTGTCATGGCCTTGTCATGCCCGACGAGGGCCTTGCTAAGCCCGACACTTTCCTTGTCATGTCCGAAAGTTGCCTTGTCATGACCTTGTCATGCCCGACGATGGCCTCGACATGTCCGAGAGTGGCATTGTCGTGCCCGACGATGTACTTGCCATGCCCGACGATGGCTTGCCATGCCCGATGGTGGCCTTGCCAAGCTCGACGATGGCCTTGCCATGCTCGACCCTGTCCTTGTCATGTCCGAGAGTTGCCTTGTCATGACCTTGTCATGCACAGCGCTGGCCTTGTCAAGCTTGACGATGGCCACGCCATGTCCGAGAGTGGCCCTGTCATTCCCAACGATGGCCTTGCCATGCCCGACGTTGGCTTTGGCATGCCCGACGATGGCCTTGCCATGCCCGACACTAGCGTTGCCATGCCCTACGATGGCCTCGTCATGCCCGACGATGGCCATGTCATGCCCGACGATGGCGTTGACATGCCCGACGATGGCGTTCACATGCTCGGCGATCGCCTTGTCAAGCCCGACGATGGCCTTGTCATTCACGAGAATGGCCTTGTCATGCCCGACGATGACCTTGCCATGCCCGACGATGGCCTTGTCATGCCCCACGATGGCCTTGTCATGCCCACCGCTGGCCTTGTCATGCTCGACGATGGCATTGTCATGCCCGACGATGGTAGTGTCATGTTCGAGAGTTGCCTTGACATGCCAGGCGCTGGCCTAGTCATGCCCGACGATGGCCTTGCCATGCCCTACGCTGGCCTTGCCATGCCTTACGTTGGCCTTATCATGCTCGACGGTGGCATTGTCATGCCCGACAATGGTAGTGCCATGTCCGAGAGTTGCCTTGACATGCCAGGCGTTGGCCTTGTCATGCCCGACGATGGCAGTGCCATGTCCGAGAGTTACCTTGACATGCCAGGTGTTGGCCTTGTCATGCCCGACGATGGCCTTGTCATTCACGACAATGGCCTTGTCATGCCCGACGATGGCTTGCCATGCCCGACGCTGGCCTTTCCATGCCCGACGATGGCCTTGTCATGCCCCACGATGGCCTTGTCATGCCCGCCGCTGGCCTTGTCATGCTCGACGATGGTATTGTCATGCCTGGCGATGGTAGTGTCATGTCCGAGAGTTGCCTTGACATGCCAGGCGCTTGCCTAGTCATGCCCGACGATGGCCTTGCCATACCCTACGCTGGCCTTGCCATGCCCGACGATGGCCTTGTCATGCCCAACGATGGCCTCGTGATGCCCAATGCTGGCCTTGTCATTCTCGACGATGGCATTGTCAAGCCCGACAATGGCAGTGCCATGTCTGAGAGTTGCCTTGACATGCCAGGCGTTGGCCTTGTCATGCCCGACAATGTCAGTGCCATGTCCGAGAGTTGCCTTGACATGCCAGGCGTTGGCCTTGTCATGCCCGACGATGGCCTTGTCATGTCCTTGTCATGCCCGACGCTGGCCATGTCATGCCCGACGAAGGCCTCGCCATGTCCGAGAGTGGCATTGTCATGGCCTTGTCATGCCCGACGAGGGCCTTGTCATGCCCGACGAGGGCCTTACCAAGCCCGACACTTTCCTTGTTATGTCCGAAAGTTGCCTTGTCATGACCTTGTCATGCCCGACGATGGCCTCGACAAGTCCGAGAGTGGCATTGTCATGGCCTTATCATGCTCGACGGTGGCATTGTCATGCCCGACAATGGCAGTGCCATGTCCGAGAGTTGCCTTTAAATGCCAGGCGTTGGCGTTGTCATGCCTGACGATGGCAGTGCCATGTCCGAGAGTTGCCTTGACATGCCAGACGTTGGCCTTGTCCTGCCCGACGATGGCGTTGTCAATCACGACAATGGCCTTGTCATGCCCGACGATGGCTTGCCATGCCCGACGCTGGCCTTGCCATGCCCGACGATGGCCTTGTCATGCCCCACGATGGCCTTGTCATGCCCGCCGCTGGCCTTGTCATGCTCGACGATGGCATTGTCATGCCCGGCAATGGTAGTGTCATGTCCGAGAGTTGCCTTGACATGCCAGGCGCTTGCCTAGTCATGCCCGACGATGGCCTTGCCATGCCCGACGCTGGCCTTGCCATGCCCGACGATGGCCTTGTCATGCCTCACGATGGCCTTGTCATGCCCGCCGCTGGCCTTGTCATGCTCGACGATGGCATTGTCATGCCCGACGATGGCATTGTCATGCCCGACGATGGCATGGTCATGCCCGAGAGTTGCCTTGACATGCCAGGCGCTGGCCTAGTCATGCCCGACGATGGACTTGCCATGCCCCACGCTAGCCTTGCCATGCCCGACGATGGCCTTGTCATGCCCAACGATGGCCTTGTCATGCCCGACGCTGGCCTTGTCATGCTCGACGATAGCATTGTCATGCCCGACAATGACAGTGCCATGTCTGAGAGTTGCCTTGACATGCCAGGCGTTGGCCTTGTCATGCCCGACGATGGCAGTGCCATGTCCGAGAGTTGCCTTGACATGCCAGGCGTTGGCCTTGTCATGCCCGACGATGGCCTTGTCATGTCCTTGTCATGCCCGACGCTGGCCATGTCATGCCCGACGAAGGCCTCGCCATGTCCGAGAGTGGCATTGTCATGGCCTTGTCATGCACGACGAGGGCCTTACCAAGCCCGACACTTTCCTTGTCATGTCCGTAAGTTGCCTTGTCATGACCTTGTCATGCCCGACGATGGCCTCGACAAGTCCGAGATTGGCATTGTCATGGCCTTATCATGCTCGACGGTGGCATTGTCATGCCCGACAATGGCAGTGCCATGTCCGAGAGTTGCCTTTAAATGCCACGCGTTGGCGTTGTCATGCCTGATGATGGCAGTGCCATGTCCGAGAGTTGCCTTGACATGCCAGACGTTGGCCTTGTCCTGCCCGACGATGGCGTTGTCAATCACGACAATGGCCTTGTCATGCCCGACGATGGCTTGCCATGCCCGACGCTGGCCTTGCCATGCCTGACGATGGCCTTGTCATGCCCCACGATGGCCTTGTCATGCCCGCCGCTGGCCTTGTCATGCTCGACGATGGCAGTGACATGTCCGAGAGTTGCCTTGACATGCTAGGCGTTGGCCTTGTCATGCCCGACGATGGCCTTGTCATGTCCTTGTCATGCCCGATGCTGGCCATGTCATGCCCAACGATGGCCTCGCCATGTCTGAGAGTGGCATTGTCATGGCCTTGTCATGCCCGACGAGGGCCTTGCTAAGCCCGACACTTTCCTTGTCATGTCCGAAAGTTGCCTTGTCATGACCTTGTCATGCCCGACGATGGCCTCGACATGTCCGAGAGTGGCATTGTCATGCCCGACGATGGACTTGCCATGCCCGACGATGGCTTGCCATGCCCGATGGTGGCCTTGCCAAGCTCGACGATGGCCTTGCCATGCTCGACCCTGTCCTTGTCATGTCCGAGAGTTGCCTTGTCATGACCTTGTCATGCACAGCGCTGGCCTTGTCAAGCTTGACGATGGCCACGCCATGTCCGAGAGTGGCCCTGTCATTCCCAACGATGGCCTTGCCATGCCCGACGTTGGCTTTGGCATGCCCGACGATGGCCTTGCCATGCCTGACACTAGCGTTGACATGCCCTACGATGGCCTCGTCATGCCCGACGATGGCCATGTCATGCCCGACGATGGCGTTGACATGCCCGACGATGGCGTTGACATGCTCGGCGATCGCCTTGTCATGCCCGACGATGGCCTTGTCATTCACGACAATGGCCTTGTCATGCCCGACGATGGCCTTGCCATGCCCGACGATGGCCTTGTCATGCCCCACGATGGCCTTGTCATGCCCACCGCTGGCCTTGTCATGCTCGACGATGGCATTGTCATGCCCGACGATGGTAGTGTCATGTTCGAGAGTTGCCTTGACATGCCAGGCGCTGGCCTAGTCATGCCCGACGATGGCCTTGTCATGCCCTACGCTGGCCTTGCCATGCCTTACGTTGGCGTTATCATGCTCGACGGTGGCATTGTCATGCCCGACAATGGTAGTGCCATGTCCGAGAGTTGCCTTGACATGCCAGGCGTTGGCCTTGTCATGCCCGACGATGGCAGTGCCATGTCCGAGAGTTACCTTGACATGCCAGGTGTTGGCCTTGTCATGCCCGACGATGGCCTTGTCATTCACGACAATGGCCTTGTCATGCCCGACGATGGCTTGCCATGCCCGACGCTGGCCTTTCCATGCCCGACGATGGCCTTGTCATGCCCCACGAAGGCCTTGTCATGCCCGCCGCTGGCCTTGTCATGCTCGACGATGGTATTGTCATGCCCGGCGATGGTAGTGTCATGTCCGAGAGTTGCCTTGACATGCCAGGCGCTTGCCTAGTCATGCCCGACGATGGCCTTGCCATACCCTACGCTGGCCTTGCCATGCCCGACGATGGCCTTGTCATGCCCAACGATGGCCTCGTGATGCCCAACGCTGGCCTTGTCATTCTCGACGATGGCATTGTCAAGCCCGACAATGGCAGTGCCATGTCTGAGAGTTGCCTTGACATGCCAGGCGTTGGCCTTGTCATGCCCGACGATGCCAGTGCCATGTCCGAGAGTTGCCTTGACATGCCAGGCGTTGGCCTTGTCATGTCCGACGATGGCCTTGTCATGTCCTTGTCATGCCCGACGCTGGCCATGTCATGCCCGACGAAGGCCTCGCCATGTCCGAGAGTGGCATTGTCATGGCCTTGTCATGCCCGACGAGGGCCTTGTCATGCCCGACGAGGGCCTTACCAAGCCCGACACTTTCCTTGTCATGTCCGAAAGTTGCCTTGTCATGACCTTGTCATGCCCGACGATGGCCTCGACAAGTCCGAGAGTGGCATTGTCATGGCCTTATCATGCTCGACGGTGGCATTGTCATGCCCGACAATGGCAGTGCCATGTCCGAGAGTTGCCTTTAAATGCCAGGCGTTGGCGTTGTCATGCCTGACGATGGCCGTGCCATGACCGAGAGTTGCCTTGACATACCAGGCGTTGGCCTTGTCCTGCCCGACGATGGCGTTGTCAATCACGACAATGGCCTTGTCATGCCCGACGATGGCTTGCCATGCCCGACGCTGGCCTTGCCATGCCCGACGATGGCCTTGTCATGCCCCACGATGGCCTTGTCATGCCCGCCGCTGGCCTTGTCATGCTCGACGATGGCATTGTCATGCCCGGCAATGGTAGTGTCATGTCCGAGAGTTGCCTTGACATGCCAGGCGCTTGCCTAGTCATGCCCGACGATGGCCTTGCCATGCCCTACGCTGGCCTTGCCATGCCCTACGCTGGCCTTGCCATGCCCGACGATGGCCTTGTCATGCCCAACGATGGCCTCGTCATGCCCGGCGCTGGCCTTGTCATGCTCGACGATGGCATTGTCATGCCCGACAATGGTAGTGTCATGTCCGAGAGTTGCCTTGACATGCCAGGCGTTGGCCTTGTCATGCCCGACGATGGCAGTGACATGTCCGAGAGTTGCCTTGACATGCTAGGCGTTGGCCTTGTCATGCCCGACGATGGCCTTGTCATGTCCTTGTCATGCCCGATGCTGGCCATGTCATGCCCGACGATGGCCTCGCCATGTCCGAGAGTGGCATTGTCATGGCCTTGTCATGCCCGACGAGGGCCTTGCTAAGCCCGACACTTTCCTTGTCATGTCCGAAAGTTGCCTTGTCATGACCTTGTCATGACCTTGTCATGCCCGACGATGGCCTCGACAAGTCCGAGAGTGGCATTGTCATGGCCTTATCATGCTCGACGGTGGCATTGTCATGCCCGACAATGGCAGTGCCATGTCCGAGAGTTGCCTTTAAATGCCAGGCGTTGGCGTTGTCATGCCTGACGATGGCAGTGCCATGTCCGAGAGTTGCCTTGACATGCCAGGCGTTGGCCTTGTCCTGCCCGACGATGGCGTTGTCAATCACGACAATGGCCTTGTCATGCCCGACGATGGCTTGCCATGCCCGACGCTGGCCTTGCCATGCCCGACGATGGCCTTGTCATGCCCCACGATGGCCTTGTCATGCCCGCCGCTGGCCTTGTCATGCTCGACGATGGCATTGTCATGCCCGACAATGGTAGTGTCATGTCCGAGAGTTGCCTTGACATGCCAGGCGTTGGCCTTGTCATGCCCGACGATGGCAGTGACATGTCCGAGAGTTGCCTTGACATGCTAGGCGTTGGCCTTGTCATGCCCGACGATGGCCTTGTCATGTCCTTGTCATGCCCGATGCTGGCCATGTCATGCCCGACGATGGCCTCGCCATGTCCGAGAGTGGCATTGTCATGGCCTTGTCATGCCCGACGAGGGCCTTGCTAAGCCCGACACTTTCCTTGTCATGTCCGAAAGTTGCCTTGTCATGACCTTGTCATGACCTTGTCATGCCCGACGATGGCCTCGACAAGTCCGAGAGTGGCATTGTCATGGCCTTATCATGCTCGACGGTGGCATTGTCATGCCCGACAATGGCAGTGCCATGTCCGAGAGTTGCCTTTAAATGCCAGGCGTTGGCGTTGTCATGCCTGACGATGGCAGTGCCATGTCCGAGAGTTGCCTTGACATGCCAGGCGTTGGCCTTGTCCTGCCCGACGATGGCGTTGTCAATCACGACAATGGCCTTGTCATGCCCGACGATGGCTTGCCATGCCCGACGCTGGCCTTGCCATGCCCGACGATGGCCTTGTCATGCCCCACGATGGCCTTGTCATGCCCGCCGCTGGCCTTGTCATGCTCGACGATGGCATTGTCATGCCCGGCAATGGTAGTGTCATGTCTGAGAGTTGCCTTGACATGCCAGGCGCTTGCCTAGTCATGCCCGACGATGGCCTTGCCATGCCCGACGCTGGCCTTGCCATGCCCGACGATGGCCTTGTCATGCCTCACGATGGCCTTGTCATGCCCGCCGCTGGCCTTGTCATGCTCGACGATGGCATTGTCATGCCCGACGATGGCATGGTCATGCCCGAGAGTTGCCTTGACATGCCAGGCGCTGGCCTAGTCATGCCCGACGATGGACTTGCCATACCCCACGCTAGCCTTGCCATGCCCGACGATGGCCTTGTCATGCCCAACGATGGCCTTGTCATGCCCGACGCTGGCCTTGTCATGCTCGACGATAGCATTGTCATGCCCGACAATGGCAGTGCCATGTCTGAGAGTTGCCTTGACATGCCAGGTGTTGGCCTTGTCATGCCCGACGATGGCAGTGCCATGTCCGAGAGTTGCCTTGACATGCCAGGCGTTGGCCTTGTCATGCCCGACGATGGCCTTGTCATGTCCTTGTCATGCCCGACGCTGGCCATGTCATGCCCGACGAAGGCCTCGCCATGTCCGAGAGTTGCATTGTCATGGCCTTGTCATGCACGACGAGGGCCTTACCAAGCCCGACACTTTCCTTGTCATGTCCGTAAGTTGCCTTGTCATGACCTTGTCATGCCCGACGATGGCCTCGACAAGTCCGAGAGTGGCATTGTCATGGCCTTATCATGCTCGACGGTGGCATTGTCATGCCCGACAATGGCAGTGCCATGTCCGAGAGTTGCCTTTAAATGCCACGCGTTGGCGTTGTCATGCCTGATGATGGCAGTGCCATGTCCGAGAGTTGCCTTGACATGCCAGACGTTGGCCTTGTCCTGCCCGACGATGGCGTTGTCAATCACGACAATGGCCTTGTCATGCCCGACGATGGCTTGCCATGCCCGACGCTGGCCTTGCCATGCCTGACGATGGCCTTGTCATGCCCCACGATGGCCTTGTCATGCCCGCCGCTGGCCTTGTCATGCTCGACGATGGCAGTGACATGTCCGAGAGTTGCCTTGACATGCTAGGCGTTGGCCTTGTCATGCCCGACGATGGTCTTGTCATGTCCTTGTCATGCCCGATGCTGGCCATGTCATGCCCAACGATGGCCTCGCCATGTCTGAGAGTGGCATTGTCATGGCCTTGTCATGCCCGACGAGGGCCTTGCTAAGCCCGACACTTTCCTTGTCATGTCCGAAAGTTGCCTTGTCATGACCTTGTCATGCCCGACGATGGCCTCGACATGTCCGAGAGTGGCATTGTCATGCCCGACGATGGACTTGCCATGCCCGACGATGGCTTGCCATGCCCGATGGTGGCCTTGCCAAGCTCGACGATGGCCTTGCCATGCTCGACCCTGTCCTTGTCATGTCCGAGAGTTGCCTTGTCATGACCTTGTCATGCACAGCGCTGGCCTTGTCAAGCTTGACGATGGCCACGCCATGTCCGAGAGTGGCCCTGTCATTCCCAACGATGGCCTTGCCATGCCCGACGTTGGCTTTGGCATGCCCGACGATGGCCTTGCCATGCCTGACACTAGCGTTGCCATGCCCTACGATGGCCTCGTCATGCCCGACGATGGCCATGTCATGCCCGACGATGGCGTTGACATGCCCGACGATGGCGTTGACATGCTCGGCGATCGGCTTGTCATGCCCGACGATGGCCTTGTCATTCACGACAATGGCCTTGTCATGCCCGACGATGGCCTTGCCATGCCCGACGATGGCCTTGTCATGCCCCACGATGGCCTTGTCATGCCCACCGCTGGCCTTGTCATGCTCGACGATGGCATTGTCATGCCCGATGATGGTAGTGTCATGTTCGAGAGTTGCCTTGACATGCCAGGCGCTGGCCTAGTCATGCCCGACGATGGCCTTGCCATGCCCTACGCTGGCCTTGCCATGCCTTACGTTGGCGTTATCATGCTCGACGGTGGCATTGTCATGCCCGACAATGGTAGTGCCATGTCCGAGAGTTGCCTTGACATGCCAGGCGTTGGCCTTGTCATGCCCGACGATGGCAGTGCCATGTCCGAGAGTTACCTTGACATGCCAGGTGTTGGCCTTGTCATGCCCGACGATGGCCTTGTCATTCACGACAATGGCCTTGTCATGCCCGACGATGGCTTGCCATGCCCGACGCTGGCCTTTCCATGCCCGACGATGGCCTTGTCATGCCCCACGATGGCCTTGTCATGCCCGCCGCTGGCCTTGTCATGCTCGACGATGGTATTGTCATGCCCGGCGATGGTAGTGTCATGTCCGAGAGTTGCGTTGACATGCCAGGCGCTTGCCTAGTCATGCCCGACGATGGCCTTGCCATACCCTACGCTGGCCTTGCCATGCCCGACGATGGCCTTGTCATGCCCAACGATGGCCTCGTGATGCCCAACGCTGGCCTTGTCATTCTCGACGATGGCATTGTCAAGCCCGACAATGGCAGTGCCATGTCTGAGAGTTGCCTTGACATGCCAGGCGTTGGCCTTGTCATGCCCGACGATGCCAGTGCCATGTCCGAGAGTTGCCTTGACATGCCAGGCGTTGGCCTTGTCATGTCCGACGATGGCCTTGTCATGTCCTTGTCATGCCCGATGCTGGCCATGTCATGCCCGACGAAGGCCTCGCCATGTCCGAGAGTGGCATTGTCATGGCCTTGTCATGCCCGACGAGGGCCTTGTCATGCCCGGCGAGGGCCTTACCAAGCCCGACACTTTCCTTGTCATGTCCGAAAGTTGCCTTGTCATGACCTTGTCATGCCCGACGATGGCCTCGACAAGTCCGAGAGTGGCATTGTCATGGCCTTATCATGCTCGACGGTGGCATTGTCATGCCCGACAATGGCAGTGCCATGTCCGAGAGTTGCCTTTAAATGCCAGGCGTTGGCGTTGTCATGCCTGACGATGGCCGTGCCATGTCCGAGAGTTGCCTTGACATACCAGGCGTTGGCCTTGTCCTGCCCGACGATGGCGTTGTCAATCACGACAATGGCCTTGTCATGCCCGACGATGGCTTGCCATGCCCGACGCTGGCCTTGCCATGCCCGACGATGGCCTTGTCATGCCCCACGATGGCCTTGTCATGCCCGCCGCTGGCCTTGTCATGCTCGACGATGGCATTGTCATGCCCGGCAATGGTAGTGTCATGTCCGAGAGTTGCCTTGACATGCCAGGCGCTTGCCTAGTCATGCCCGACGATGGCCTTGCCATGCCCTACGCTGGCCTTGCCATGCCCGACGATGGTCTTGTCATGCCCAACGATGGCCTCGTCATGCCCGGCGCTGGCCTTGTCATGCTCGACGATGGCATTGTCATGCCCGACAATGGTAGTGTCATGTCCGAGAGTTGCCTTGACATGCCAGGCGTTGGCCTTGTCATGCCCGACGATGGCAGTGACATGTCCGAGAGTTGCCTTGACATGCTAGGCGTTGGCCTTGTCATGCCCGACGATGGCCTTGTCATGTCCTTGTCATGCCCGATGCTGGCCATGTCATGCCCGACGATGGCCTCGCCATGTCCGAGAGTGGCATTGTCATGGCCTTGTCATGCCCGACGAGGGCCTTGCTAAGCCCGACACTTTCCTTGTCATGTCCGAAAGTTGCCTTGTCATGACCTTGTCATGCCCGACGATGGCCTCGACATGTCCGAGAGTGGCATTGTCATATCCTTGTCATGCGCGACGATGGACTTGCCATGCCCGACGATGGCTTGCCATGCCCGATGGTGGCCTTGCCATGCTCGACGATGGCCTTGCCATGCTCGACCCCGTCCTTGTCATGTCCGAGAGTTGCCTTGTCATGACCTTGTCATGCACAGCGCTGGCCTTGTCAAGCTTGACGATGGCCACGCCATGTCCGAGAGTGGCACTGTCATTCCCAACGATGGCCTTGCCATGCCCGACGTTGGCTTTGGCATGCCCGACGATGGCCTTGCCATGCCCGACACTAGCGTTACCATGCCCTACAATGGCTTTGTCATGCCCGACGATGGCCATGTCATGCCCGACGATGGCGTTGACATGCCCGACGATGGCGTTGACATGCTCGGCGATCGCCTTGTCATGCCCGACGATGGTCTTGTCATTCACGACAATGGCCTTGTCATGCCCGACGATTGCCTTGCCATGCCCGACGATGGCCTTGTAATGCCCCACGATGGCCTTGTCATGCCCACCGCTGGCCTTGTCATGCTCGACGATGGCATTGTCATGCCCGACGATGGTAGTGTAATGTTCGAGAGTTGCCTTGACATGCCAGGCGCTGGCCTAGTCATGCTTGACGATGGCCTTTCCATGCCCTACGCTGGCCTTGCCATGCCCTACGTTGGCCTTATCATGCTCGACGATGGCATTGTCATGCCCGGCAATGGTAGTGTCATGTCCGAGAGTTGCCTTGACATGCCAGGCGCTGGCCTAGTCATGCCCGACGATGGCCTTGCCATGCCCTACGCTGGCCTTGCCATGCCCGACGATGGCCTTGTCATGCCCAACTATGGCCTCGTCATGCCCGACGCTGGCCTTGTCATGCTCGACGATGGCATTGTCATGCCCGACAATGGTAGTGCCATGTCCGAGAGTTGCCTTGACATGCCAGGCGTTGGCCTTGTCATGCCCGACGATGGCAGTGACATGTCCGAGAGTTGCCTTGACATGCTAGGCGTTGGCCTTGTCATGCCCGACGATGGCCTTGTCATGTCCTTGTCATGCCCGATGCTGGCCATGTCATGCCCGATGATGGCCTCGCCATGTCCGAGAGTGGCATTGTCATGGCCTTGTCATGCCCGACGAGGGCCTTGCTAAGCCCGACACTTTCCTTGTCATGTCCGAAAGTTGCCTTGTCATGACCTTGTCATGCCCGACGATGGCCTCGACATTTTCGAGAGTGGCATTGTCATATCCTTGTCATGCCCGACGATGGACTTGCCATACCCGACGATGGCTTGCCATGCCCGATGGTGGCCTTGCCATGCTCGACGATGGCCTTGCCATGCTCGACCCTGTCCTTGTCATGTCCGAGAGTTGCCTTGTCATGACCTTGTCATGCACAACGCTGGCCTTGTCAAGCTTGACGATGGCCACGCCATGTCCGAGAGTGGCACTGTCATTCCCAACGATGGCCTTGCCATGCCCGACGTTGGCTTTGGCATGCCCGACGATGGCCTTGCCATGCCCGACACTAGCGTTGCCATGCCCTACGATGGCTTTGTCATGCCCGACGATGGCCATGTCATGCCCGACGATGGCGTTGACATGCCCGACGATGGCGTTGACATGCTCGGCGATCGCCTTGTCATGCCCGACGATGGCCTTGTCATTCACGACAATGGCCTTGTCATGCCCGACGATGGCCTTGCCATGCCCGACGATGGCCTTGTCATGCCCCACGATGGCCTTGTCATGCCCACCGCTGGCCTTGTCATGCTCGACGATGGCATTGTCATGCCCGACGATGGTAGTGTCATGTTCGAGAGTTGCCTTGACATCCCAGGCGCTGGCCTAGTCATGCCCGACGATGGCCTTGCCATGCCCTACGCTGGCCTTGCCATGCCCTACGTTGGCCTTATCATGCTCGACGGTGGCATTGTCATGCCCGACAATGGTAGTGCCATGTCCGAGAGTTGCCTTGACATGCCAAGCGTTGGCCTTGTCATGCCCGACGATGGCAGTGCCATGTCCGAGAGTTACCTTGACATGCCAGGTGTTGGCCTTGTCATGCCCGACGATGGCCTTGTCATTCACGACAATGGCCTTGTCATGCCCGACGATGGCTTGCCATGCCCGACGCTGGCCTTTCCATGCCCGACGATGGCCTTGTCATGCCCCACGATGGCCTTGTCATGCCCGCCGCTGGCCTTGTCATGCTCGACGATGGTATTGTCATGCCCGGCGATGGTAGTGTCATGTCCGAGAGTTGCCTTGACATGCCATGCGCTTGCCTAGTCATGGCCGACGATGGCCTTGCCATGCCCTACGCTGGCCTTGCCATGCCCGAAGATGGCCTTGTCATGCCCAACGATGGCCTCGTCATGCCCAACGCTGACCTTGTCATTCTCGACGATGGCATTGTCATGCCCGACAATGGCAGTGCCATGTCTGAGAGTTGCCTTGACATGCCAGGCGTTGGCCTTGTCATGCCCGACGATGGCAGTGCCATGTCCGAGAGTTGCCTTGACATGCCAGGCGTTGGCCTCGTCATGCCCGACGATGGCCTTGTCATGTCCTTGTCATGCCCGACGCTGGCCATGTCATGCCCGACGAAGGCCTCGCCATGTCCGAGAGTGGCATTTTCATGGCCTTGTCATGCCCGACGAGGGCCTTGTCATGCCCGATGAGGGCCTTACCAAGCCCGACACTTTCCTTGTCATGTCCGAAAGTTGCCTTGTCATGACCTTGTCATGCCCGACGATGGCCTCGACAAGTCCGAGAGTGGCATTGTCATGGCCTTGTCATGCCCGACGATGGACTTGCCATGCCCGACGCTGGCTTGCCATGCCCGATGGTGGCCTTGCCATGCTCGACGATGGCCTTGCCATGCTCGACCCTGTCCTTGTCATGTCCGAGAGTTGCCTTGTTATGCACAACGCTGGCCTTGTCAAGCTTGACGATGGCCACGCCATGTCCGAGAGTGGTACTGTCATTCCCAACGATGGCCTTGCCATGCCCGACGTTGGCTTTGGCATGCCCGACGATGGCCTTGCCATGCCCGACACTAGCGTTGCCATGCCCTAAGATGGCCTTGTCATGCCCGACGATGGCCATGTCATGCCCGACGATGGTGTTGACATGCCCGACGATGGCGTTGACATGCCCGACGATCGCCTTGTCAAGCCCGACGAT
This sequence comes from Fagopyrum homotropicum, assembly GCA_033239125.1. Classification (NCBI taxonomy): domain Eukaryota; kingdom Viridiplantae; phylum Streptophyta; class Magnoliopsida; order Caryophyllales; family Polygonaceae; genus Fagopyrum; species Fagopyrum homotropicum. The sequence goes on along the minus strand of BSWB01000004.1, from coordinate 92,447,297 downwards.
GGCCTTGTCATTCACGACTATGGTCTTGTCATGCCTGACGATGGCCTTGCCATGCCCGACGCTGGCCTTTCCATGCCCGACGATGGCTTTGTCATGCCCCACGATGGCCTTGTCATGCCCACCGCTGGCCTTGTCATGCTCGACGATGGCATTGTCATGCCCGACGATGGTAGTGTCATGTCCGAGAGTTGCCTTGACAAGCCAAGCGCTGGCCTAGTCATGCCCGACGATGGCCTTGCCATGCCCTACGCTGGCCTTGAGATGCCCTACGCTGGCCTTGTCATGCTCGACGGTGGCATTGTCATGTCCGACGATGGCAGTGCCATGTTCGAGAGTTGCCTTGACATGTCAGGCGTTGGCCTTGTCATGCCCGACGATGGCAGTGCCATGTCCGAGAGTTGCCTTGACATGCCAGGCGTTGGCCTTGTCATGCCCGACGTTGGCCTTGTCATTCACGACAATGGCCTTGTCATGCCCGACGATGGCTTGCCATGCCCAACGCTGGCCTTGCCATGCCCGACGATGGCCTTGTCATGCCCCACGATGGCCTTGTCATGCCCGCCGCTGGCCATGTCATGCTCGACGATGGCATTGTCATGCCCGGCGATGGTAGTGTCATGTCCGAGAGTTGCCTCGACATGCCAGATGCTGGCCTAGTCATGCCCGACGATGGCCTTGCCATGCCCTACGCTGGCCTTGCCATGCCCGACGATGGCCTTGTCATGCCCAACGATGGCCTTGTCATGCCCGACGCTGGCATTGTCATGCTCGACTATGGCATTGTCATGCCCGAAAATGGAAGTGCCATGTCCGAGAGTTGCCTTGACATGCCAGGCGTTGGCCATGTCATGCCCGACGATGGCAGTGCCATGTCCGAGAGTTGCCTTGACATGCCAGGCGTTGGCCTTGTCATGCCCGACGATGGCCTTGTGATGTCCTTGTCATGCCCGACGCTGGCCATGTCATGCCCGACGATGGCCTCGCCATGTCCGAGAGTGGCATTGTCATGGCCTTGTCATGCCCGACGAGGGCCTTGCCAAGCCCGACACCTTCTTTGTCATGTCCGAAAGTTGCCTTTTCATGACCTTGTCATGCCCGACGATGGCCTCGACATGTCCGAGAGTGGAATTGTCATGGCCTTGTCATGCCCGACGATGGACTTGCCATGCCCGACGCTGGCTTGCCATGCCCAATGCTGGCCTTGCCATGCTCGACGATGGCCTTGCCATGCTCGACCGTGTCCTTGTCATGTCCGAGAGTTGCCTTGTCATGACCTTGTCATGCACAACGCTGGCCTTGTCAAGCTTGATGATGGCCACGCCATGTCCGAGAGTGGCATTATCATTCCCAACGATGGCCTTGCCATGCCCGACGTTGCCTTGCCATGCCCTTGTCATGCCCAGCGCTGGCCTTGTCAAGCTTGACGATTACCTCGCCATGTCCGATTGTGGCATTGTCATGCCCGACGATGGCCTTGCCATGCTCGACGCTGGGCTTGCCATGCCCGACGCTGGCCATGTCATACCCGACGATGGCCTTGCCATGTCCGAGAGTGGCACTGTCATGTCCTTGTCATGCCCGACGAGGGCCTTGCCAAGCCCGACACTTTCCTTGTCATGTCCGAAAGTTGCCTTGTCATGACCTTGTAATGTCCGACGATGGCCTCGCCATGTCCGAGAGTGGCAATGTCATGGCCTTGTCATGCCCGACGATGGACTTGCCATGCCCGACGTTGGCCTTTCCATGCCCGATGGTGGCCTTGCCATGCTCGACGATGGCCTTGCCATGCTCGACCTTGTCCTTGTCATGTCCGAGAGTGGCACTGTCATTCCCAACGATGGCCTTGCCATGACCGACGTTGCCTTGCCATGCCCGACGCTGGCCTTGCCATGCTTGACGCTGGCCTTGTCATGCCCGACGATGGCCTTGCCATGTGCGAGAGTGGCATTGTCATTCCCAACGATGGCCTTGCCATGCCCCACGTTGTTTTTCCATGCCCGACGCTAGCCTTGCCATGCTTGACCTTGGCCTTGTCATGCCCGACGATGGCCTTGCCATGCCCGACGATGGCCATGTCATGCCCGACAATGGACTTTTCATGCCAGACGATGGCCTTGGCATGCCCGACGATGGCCTTACCATGCCCGACACTGGCCTTGCCATGCCCGACGATGGCCTTGTCATGCCCGACGCTGGCCTTGTCATGCCCGGCGATGGCCTTGTCATGCTCGACGATGGCATTTACATGCCCGACGATGGCACGGTCATGTCCGAGAGTTGCCTTGTCATGCCGACGCTAGCTTTGTCATGCTCGGTGATGGCCTCGCCATGTCCGAGAGTGGCATTGTCATGGCCTTGTCATGCCCGACGATGGCCTAGCCATGCCAGACGCTGTCGTTGTCATGGCCTTGTCATGCTCGACGATGGCCTTACCATGCCCGACGCTGTCCTTGTCATGTCCGAGAGTTGCCTTGTCATGACCTTGTCATGCCCGACGCTGGCCTTGTCAAGCCCGACGATTGCCTCGCCATGTCCGATAGTGGCATTGTCATGCCCGACGATGGCCTTGTCATGCCCGACGATGGCCTTGCCATGCCCGACGCTGGCCTTGCCATGCTTGACGCTGGCCTTGCTATGCCCGACGATGGCCTTTCCATGCCCTACGCTGGCCTGGCCATGCCCGACGATGGCCTTGTCATGCCCAACGATGGCCTCGTCATGCCCGACGCTGGCCTTGTCATGCGCGACGGTGGCATTGTCATGCCCGACAATGGCAGTGCCATGTCCGGGAGTTGCCTTGACATGCCAGGCGTTGGCCTTGTAATGCTCTACGATGGAAGTGCCATGTCCGAGAGTTGCCTTGACATGCCAGGCGTTGGCCTTGTCATGCCCGACGATGGCCTTGTCATGTCCTTGTCATGCCGGACGTTGGCCATGTCATGCCCGACCATGGCTTCGCCCTGTCCGAGAGTGGCATTGTCATGGCCTTGTCATGCCGGACGAGGGCCTTGCCAAGCCCGACACTTTCCTTGCCATGTCCGAAAGTTGCCTTGTCATGTCCTTGTCATGCCCAACGATAGCCTCAACATGTCCGAGAGTGGCATTGTCAAGGCCTTGTCATGCCCGACGATGGACTTGCCATGCCCGACGCTGGCTTGCCATGCCCGATGCTGGCATTGCCATGCTCGACGATGGCCTTGCCATGCTCGACGTTGTCCTTGTCATGTCAGAGAGTTGCCTTGTCATGACCTTGTCATGCCCAGCGCTGGCTTTGTCAAGCCTGAGGATTGCCTCGCCATGTCCGATTGTGGCATTGTCATGCCCGACGATGGCCTTGCCATGCTCGACGTTGTCCTTGTCATGTCCGAGAGTTGCCTTGTCATGACCTTGTCATGCCCAGCGCTGGCTTTGTCAAGCCTGACGATTGCCTCGCCATGTCCGATTGTGGCATTGTCATGCCCGACGATGGCCTTGTCATGCCCGACGATGGCCTTGTCATGCCCGACGATGGCCTCGCCATGCTCGACGCCGGGCTTGCCATGCCCGTAGCTGGCCATGTCATACCCGAAGATGGCCTTGCCATGTCCGAGAGTGGCATTATCATGTCCTTGTCATGCCCGACAAGGGCCTTGCCAAGCCCGACACTTTCCTTGTCATGTCCGAAAGTTGCCTTGTCATGACCTTGTCATGCCCTACGATGGCCTCGCCATGTCCGAGAGTGGCATTGTCATGGCCTTGCCATGCCCGACGCTGGCCTTGCCATGCCCGATGGTGGCCTTGCCATGCTCGACCCTGTCCTTGTCATATCCGAGAGTTGCCTTGTCATGACCTTGTCATGCACAGCGCTGGCCTTGTCAAGCTTGACAATGGCCTCGCCATGTCCGAGAGTGGCATTGTCATTCCCAACGATGGCCTTGCCATGCCCGACGTTGCCTTGCCATGCCCGACGCTGAACTTGCCATGCTTGACGCTAGCCTTGCCATGCCCGACGATGGCCTTGCCATGTCCGAGAGTGGCATTGTCATTTTCCAACGATGGCCTTGCCATGCCCCACGTTGCCTTGCCATGCCTGACGCTAGCCTTGACATGCTTGACGTTGGCCTTGTCATGCCCGACGATGGCCTTGCCATGCCCGACGATGGCCATGTCATGCCCAACAATGGACTTTTCATGGCCGACAATGGCCTTGGCATGCCCGACGATGGCCTTGCCATGCCAAAGGCTGGCCTTACCATGCCCGACGATGGCCTTGTCATGCCTGACGCTGGCCTTGACATGCCCGACGATGGCCTTGTCATCCCGACGATGGCATTTACATGCCCGACGATGGCATGGTCATGTCCGAGAGTTGCCTTGTCATGCCAACGCTAGCTTTGTCATGCCCGGTGATGGCCTCCCCATGTCTGAGAGTGGCATTGTCATGGCCTTGTCATGCCCGACGATGGCCTAGCCATGCCCGACGCTGTCCTTGTCATGGCCTTGTCATGCTCGACAATGGCCTTGCCATGCCCGACGTTGTCCTTGTCATGTCCGAGAGTTGCCTTGTTATGACCTTGTCATGCCCGACGCTGGCCTTGTCAAGCCCGACGATTGCCTCGCATGTCCGATAGTGGCATTGTCATGCCCGACGATGGCCTTGTCATGCCCGACGATCGCCTTTCCATGGTCGACGCTGGCCTTGCCATGCTTGACGCTGGCCTTGTCATGCCCGACGATGGACTTGCCATGCCCGACGCTGGCCTTGCCATGCCCGATGGTGGCCTTGCCATGCTCGACGATGGCCTTGCCATGCTCGACCCTGTCCTTGTCATGACCTTGTCATGCACAGCGCTGGCCTTGTCAAGCCCGACGATGGCCTCGCCATGTCCGAGAGTGGCATTGTCATTCCCAACGATGGCCTTGCCATGCCCGGTGTTGCCCTGCCATGCCCGACGCTGGCCTTGCCATCCTTGACGCTGGCATTGTCATGCCCGACGATGGCCTTGCCATGTCCGAGAGTGGCATTGTCATTCCCAACGATGGCCTTGCCATGCGCCACGTTGCCTTGCCATGCCCGACGCTGGCCTTGCCATGCTTGATGTTGGCCTTGTCATGCCTGACGATGGCCTTGCCATGCCCGACGATTCCCTTTTCATGCCCCACGATGGCCATGTCATGCCCGATGAAGGCCTTGGCATGCACGATGATGGCCTTGCCATGCCCGACGCTGGCCTTGCCATGCCCGACGATGGCCTTGTCATGCCCGACGCTGGTCTTGTCATGCCCGGCGATGGCCTTGTCATGCCCGACGATGGCATTTACATGCCCGACGATGGCATGGTCATGTCCGAGAGTTGCCTTGTCATGCCGACAGTAGCCTTGTCATGCCCGATGATGGCCTCGCCATGTCCGAGAGTAGCATTGCCATGGCTTTGTCATGCCCGACGATGGCCTTGCCATGCCCGACGCTGTCCTTGTCATGTCCTTGTCATGCCCGACGATGGCCTTGCCATGCCCGACGCTGTCCTTGTCATGTCCGAGAGTTGCCTTGTCATGACCTTGTCATGCCCGACGCTGGCCTTGTCAAGCCCGACGATTGCCTCGCCATGTCCGATAGTGGCATTGTCATCCCCGACGATGGCCTTGTCATGCCCGACGATGGCCTTGCCATGCCCGATGCTGGCCTTGCCATGCTTGACGCTGGCCTTGCCATGCCCGACGATGGCCTTGCCATGCCCGACAATTCCCTTGTCATGCCCGACGATGGCCATGTCATGCCCGAATATGGACTTGTCATGCCCGACGATGGCTTTACCATTCCCGACACTGTCCTTGTCATGTCCGAGAGTTCCCTTGTCATGACCTTATCATGCCTGAAGTTGGCCTTGTCATGCCCGACGAGGGCCTCGCCATGTCCGAGAGGGGCATTGTCATTCCCAAGGATGGCCTTGCCATGCCCGACGTTGGCTTTGGCATGCCCGACGATGGCCTTGCCATGCCCGACACTAGCGTTGCCATGCCCGACAATGGCCTTGTCATGCCCGACGATGGCCATGTCATGCCCGACGATGGCATTGACATGCGCGACGATCGCCTTGTCATGCCCGACGATGGCCTTGTTATTCACGACGATGGCCTAGTCATGCCAACGATGGCCTTGCCATGCCCAACGCTGGCCTTGCCATGCCCCACGATGGCCTTGTCATGCCCCACGATGGCCTTGTCATGCCCGCCGCTGGCCTTGTCATGCTCGACGATGGCATTGTTATGCCCGACGATGGTAGTGTCATGTCCTAGACGTGCCTTGACATGCCAGGTGCTGGCCTATTCATGCCCGACGATGGCCTTGTCATGCCCTACGCTGGCCTTGCCATGCCCTACAATGGCCTTGACATGCCCAACGATGGCCTTTTTATCCCCGACGATAACCTTGCCATGCCCGACGCTGAACATGTCATGCTTGATGCTGGCCTTGTCATGCCCGACGATGGCCTTGCCATGCCTGACGATTCCCTTGTCATGCCCGATGATGGCCATGTCATGCCCGACGATGGACTTCTCATGCCCGACGATGGCTTTGCCATTCCCGACGCTGTCCTTGTCATGTCCGAGAGTTGCCTTGTCATGACCTTATCATGCCTGAAGTTGGCCTTGTCATGCCGGACGAGGTCCTCGCCATGTCTGAGAGTGGCATTGTCATTCCCAACGATGGCCTTGCCATGCCCGACGTTGGCTTTGGCATGCCCGACGATGGCCTTGCCATGCCCGACACTGGAGTTGCCATGCCCGACGATGGCCTTGTCATCCCCGGCGATGGCCTTGTCATGCCCGACGATGGCATTTACGTGCCCGACGATGGCATGGTCATGTCCGAGAGTTGCCTTGTCATGCCGACAGTAGCCTTGTCATGCCCGATGATGGCCTCGCCATGTCCGAGAGTAGCATTGCCATGGCTTTGTCATGCCCGACGATGGCCTTGCCATGCCCGACGCTGTCCTTGTCATGTCCTTGTCATGCCCGACGATGGCCTTGCCATGCCCGACGCTGTCCTTGTCATGTCCGAGAGTTGCCTTGTCATGACCTTGTCATGCCCGACGCTGGCCTTGTCAAGCCCGACGATTGCCTCGCCATGTCCGATAGTGGCATTGTCATCCCCGACGATGGCCTTGTCATGCCCGACGATGGCCTTGCCATGCCCGACGCTGGCCTTGTCATGCTTGATGTTACGTCTAGGAATAGATGTGCACGCAATAAGTCTTAAATTTTTACTCGTTACAATTATCCTAACTCCTAGCGAACCCGCAGTGTACGGGACGTTTGTAGAAAGGTAAGTATTCCGAGGTCGAACACAAAGACTAAGGTGAAATCGAGTCAAGCAATGATCAAAAATAGTGTAAATCTAGACTAAGATAAGGTGAGGAACAAAGAAAATGGAAAACACAATGTTTTTTTTGGTTTTTGTGGTGATCAAACAAAGATCACAAGTCAAGCAAGATGATAAACAACTAACAACTCAAGCTAGCAAACGAACAAGCAAACACAAAGCACAAGAATATGATCAAGAGAGAAAAGTAGATTTTAGAGGTCAAGATTTCCGGTTATGACATTGGATTCAAGGTTCTAAAGATTCTAAGGACTAAGCTGCGGTGTTGGGAAAGAATGTTTCGCTAATGGAAGCAATTACCGGGTAGGTCTCTCACTTCACTAATCCCGCATCAAACTCCTATTACCGGGTAAGTCTCTAGGGGTTAGAGTAAGGAATTCCACACAAACTAGATACTACTTAAGGGTAACCCTCTCCTTACCGGGTAAGTCACGGAATAGGGAAATCTCAAGCAATAATCCTAGCACACTCAATCCAATAGCGCTTATGAGGCTCACTACTACCTAGCATTCATCATCTTAGGTATCTAAGATCGGAAATCATCGGGTAGATCTCTTCCCTCACTTAGGTTGGTAGCATTAGGTGATTCTAAGCTAAATTAGGCTTAATAAACACTAGGATTTAAACAACCAAGGACCCCAACATGCAGATTCATCAATTAAAGAGCAACAGAGAAGAAAATCGGGTGGATCATACAGAAAATCGGACGATCTAAATGAAGAACAGGTCGATTTTTGTCTCTGAAATGGGTTTCGTGCATACAAATCATCCTAAACTAACATATAAGTCCATCCTATCATCACCCAAGCCATAACCATCAATCCATCACTCTAAAATCACAAGAAACTAGCCAATAATATGCATATCAAGATCCGAAATGATCAAACAAGCATACATGGTGTTCATAGATGAGTAATGAAAGATGAGTAAGCAAAATCAATAAATCTCAGCCCAATCCAAGTTGTAGCAAGACTTACAAACTCTAAAATGAAGATGCAAAACGTTCTTAACAATCCTTGCAATTAGTTCTTCAATCCAAGTCTACAAAATCACTCAAAATCACTCTTAGAATGGTCTTCTTCTTCTTCCTTCAATCCTTGGGAGCTTTTCTTCTTCTCCAATCTTCCTCCAAGATCCAATGAGCTGTCAATGAGAGTGTGGGAGAGGAGAGATGCTCAGCAACCACCTGAGGGACCACTTATATTCTCCACCAAGAGCAAGGACGGACAAGAGATCGTGGGACACGTGGCTTAAGCTGTCAAAGCCTCAAAAATCGACCCAGTGGATAAAAATCGGCCGATTTAAATGCTTGCTGGTCCGATTTTCTTCAGCAGAAAGGTGTTATGCTCATTTAGCCATGAGTTGATCCATTGCTCGCACCAATAGTGGTCTTTGTGTCCTTTGTTGCTCCAATTATGCTCCTCCAAAGCCTTGGATGTGTACCATCATGAGGCTTGGCCCTCAAATGTATCGATTAACGTCCAATAGATCCCCGAATTACCTACAAAACCGATAAAAGGTAGTGTAGACGTCTTTTCTAGAAATGTGCGTGAATTGAGCGAAGACGTCATGAATCAATGCCAAAACTTGCACGAATGAATGAGAAATCTATCTAAGTGACTACCTAATCCTAAGTCATAAATCGTGTTATCAATATACCCCATACTTAAGGTTTGCTCGTCCCCGAGCAAATTCCCAACTATAGACTAAGAGATGACATGATTTATGTATGCAGAAAAATTGTCAAAATCTTTTGGAGTTGTGCTTCTAATATTGGATCACCTTCATAGTCATGTTTCATAGCAATGGACAAGCAATTATGCATCAAATAAATGAAAGCATGGAAAGACAATTACACTTAACTTGATAGCATGCAATGAAATGTAAAGATGAAGAAGTCAAGATGATCATGAGCATGTCCAATCTAAATCACTTAGTCTTACACACATGCAAGTAGGTCATAAGGACTTGTGAAATAGAAGGCCAAGAAACGTCGTGATTAGGCGGGAATTTTCTAGGCTATGTGATGCTAATCCGGGAAAGGAACTAAACAACCACTACTTCAAATTTTCTTATCAACTTCCCTCAAGTGTATATTTTTCTTCATTTTCTTTTCTTTCTTTTATTTTTGAGACAATGGCATTGGTGTGCAAAAGCCGAAACCTTGGTGATTAGCCATTCTCGGGCTTTTTCTATTTTTCGAGATGCATCCACACCGGGCACACATACCAAAGCTCGTTAGGACTATTGGTTTATTTGACTTTGGCAAGGCACCAACACCCGATTATGTGAAGTGTACCGAGTTACTTGTCATTTAAACCAACGTCCCCAAACCTATATTTTTGTCTACACTTTCACGAAAAATTCAGCATTCTATTCATGGCATTCTTTCATCAACACCTTCACCCCACACTTGCTTTTCACAAACATCAACACACTAGCATGCTCCTATTCCCGGATGGGTCAAAAGAGGTCAATTTATATCAATTGAGGTGCTCAAACAACGTGATCAAGATGAGAAGTAGAGAAAGATGAATTGCCTCATTCATTCCTAGATGATGTGCAAGAACTAGCATGCGATTTCGATTTTCAATACTCAATTCAATCAAGGCAAACATTCATGATCACAAATCATTCATGGTTTCAAGAGAAGTACTTCAAGTCCACATATGCATCATCTACTCAACACATAAGGCTATCCATAGCCAATCCACAAGACAAGGTTCATCATTAGGGTCATATCCAAGCCTTAGAAGCACTAAAATTTTTAAAATTTTCTGAATTTTTTGGATTTTTCGAAATATGTATGTTCAATGCAAGACATAATGAAACATGTGACAAAATTAAACTATCCTAGATGCTAATCATGCAAGTGATTATGAAAACCCCACCCCATACTTAGAAACACATTGTCCCCAATGTGGAAGCTAAATAAAGAAGTGAAAGAGAGTCCTCACAATGTAAAATTGGTGATGCTTTGGTATTTCGGTTCTCATTGAATGATGATGGTGGGTGATCGATCAAGGATGGTAGAGAGCTCTTGATGTTCGTTATGATGTCGGAACCCGCGCTTGGCACCGCAAGCCGTCCAAGTTCCACGTCCGCTCCACCCATGCTTGATTGGAGATCATCACTTTCCCTTGTACAGAGGAAAAATCGCCCCATAGCCCAGGAAAATCGGCCGATTTATTGATGAACAGGCCGATTTTTCTGGGTGCTTTCCTCTTCGTCCATGTGCTTGGATCTTGTTCCTTCAACTGGTCCATGAGGCTTCCACATGACCTCCAACATCCCATAACTCATGATAATCAACAAGATCTAGCACCCAAAAACACAAAAGAAAAACAAAGCACACCAAGAGTGAGATTAAACAAAAGCAAGAAAAACACAAGGAAAAATATATACCAATGGGTTGCCTCCCATTAAGCGCTTCTTTAAGGTCATTAGCTTGACCAAATTCGGGAGCGTTTCAATCGAGGTGAAGCGGGGCAATCACTTCCACCAGGGCTTCCGGGATGTACTTCTTCAATCGATGCCCATTCACCTTGAAGTTACCACAATGATCTCCTCCTATCTCCACCGCTCCATGAGGAAAGACCTTCTTCACAACATAGGGCCCGGTCCATCTTGATTTGAGCTTTCCGGGAAAAAGCCGCAGCCTTGAGTTGAAGAGATGGACAAGGTCTCCTTCACTCAACTCCTTTGGGATGATCCTCTTATCATGCCATCGCTTGGTTCTCTCCTTGTAGATCCGAGCATTCTCATATGCATCCAACCGGATCTCCTCAAGGGCGTTCATGTCTAGCAACCGCTTTTCTCCGGCCTCTTAGAGATCAAAATTTAGCCACCTTATAGCCCAATATGCTCGATGCTCCATCTCTACCGGAAGGTGACAAGACTTTCCATAGACCAACTTGTAAGGAGTGGTGCCAATTGGTGTTTTGAAGGCGGTCCTATATGCCCACAAGGTATCATCGAGCTTCATAGCCCAATCTTTTCTCGTCCTTGATACCGTCTTCTCAAGAATGGCCTTGATCTCCCGGTTGGAGATCTCCACTTGGCCACTAGTTTGGGGATGGTAAGGTGTTGCCACCTTATGAGTCACCCCATACTTGGCCAAAAGTGCTCCAAAATTCCTATTGGTGAAATGCTTCCCTCCATCGCTTATGATCACCCTAGGTGTTCCAAACCTAGGAAAGATCACTCGGTTGAAGAACCGCACCACAACCTTGGCATCATTTGTAGGAGAGGCGATTGCCTTCACCCATCTTGAAACATAGTCAACCGCCAATAGGATGTAGAGGTTGCCACATGAAGAGGGGAAAGGTCCCATGAAGTCCACACCCCACACATCAAATATTTCCACCTCTTGTATGTTGTTCAAGGGCATCTCATTTCTCCTTGAGATGTTGCCCGTCCTTTGGCAAGCATCACAAGCTACCACAAAGCCTTGCACGTCCTTGAACAAACTTGGCCAAAAGAAGCCCGATTGTAGCACTTTCGCACATGTCTTGTGTGCACTAGCATGCCCTCCACATGGCAAGGAATGACAATGGCGGATCACACTCTCCACCTCATCCTCCGGTATGCATCTTCTAAACATCCCATCCGGCCCTCTTTTGAACAAAAGTGGCTCGCTCCAATAGTAATGCCTCACATCTTTGAAGAACTTCTTCCTTTGGGCATATGTCAAACCGGGAGGCACTTCCTCACACACTAGGTAGTTCACAATGTCGGCAAACCATGGCTCGCTTCCTCTAGACACTTGGAATAAGCACTCCTCCACCATTTGCAATTGCTCATCCCGGAATGAGTCATCAATCGGGATGTCCTCTCTTTCAAGCTCCAATGGTGGGAGTCTGCTAAGGTGATCCGCCACGGAGTTCTCGGATCCCTTCTTGTCCCGGATCTCCAAATCAAACTCTTGAAGAAGAAGGATCCATCGAATCAATCTAGGCTTTGCATCCTTCTTGGTAAGGAGATAACGGATCGCAGCATGATCCGTATACACTATGACTTTCGCTCCAACGAGGTATGACCGAAACTTCTCAAAGGCATACACTACCGCTAGCAACTCTTTCTCGGTTGTGGCATAGTTAAGTTGGGCATCATCTAGCGTCTTGCTAGCATAATAAATAGCATGAGTTTTCCCATCTTTCCTTTGCCCCAAAACAGCCCCAACGGCTACATCGCTTGCATCACACATGATCTCAAACGGTAAACTCCAATCCGGAGGTTGCATGATGGGTGCGGAGATCAAGGCGTTCTTCAACCTACAAAAAGCTTCAAGGCAATCTTTGGAGAAGACAAAATCAACATCCTTCATTAGTAGGTTAGTGAGAGGCTTAGAAATTTTAGAGAAATCTTGAATGAACCTCCGGTAAAAACCGGCATGCCCTAAAAAGCTCCTTACCCCCTTCACCGAGGTAGGTGGCGGCAACTTCTCTATCGTTTCAATTTTCGCTCTATCAACCTCAATGCCATGGTTAGACACCAAGTGTCCTAACACAATACCCTCACTTACCATGAAGTGGCATTTTTCCCAATTTAAGACAAGATTTGTCTCCTCACATCTTTGTAATACTAAGGACAAGTTAGCCAAGCAATCATCGAAAGAAGAACCATAAACAGAGAAATCATCCATAAACACTTCCATGATATTTTCTATGTATTCCGAAAAGATAGCCATCATACACCTTTGGAAGGTGGCGGGTGCATTACACAACCCAAATGGCATTCTCCTATATGCAAAAGTACCCCATGGACATGTAAAGGTTGTTTTCTCTTGGTCATCGGGGTGGATAGGGATTTGGAAGAATCCACTATAGCCATCTAGGTAGCAAAAATGGAAGTGTTGAGCTAATCTCTCTAGCATTTGGTCAATGAAAGGGAGAGGGAAGTGATCTTTCCTAGAGGCCATGTTCAACTTCCTATAATCAATGCACATCCTCCATCCCGTAACCGTTCTAGTGGGAATTAGTTCATTGTTCTCATTGGTTACTACGGTCATCCCACCCTTCTTAGGTACTACATGAACGGGACTAACCCACTTACTATCCGAGATAGGGTAGATAATTCCCGCATCTAGCAACTTTATGATCTCCTTCTTAACTACCTCTTTCATTATAGGATTTAACCTTCTTTGATGTTCAATAGAGGGTTTATGATTATCTTCCATCATTATCCTATGCATGCACAAAGATGGTTTGATGCCAACAAGATCATCAATGGTGTATCCTATTGCTTTTCTATGCAGTTTCAATTCATTCAACAATCTATTAAGCTCATCATCATTCAAAGATGCATTCACAATCACCGGATAAGTAGAATTTGAACCAAGGAAAGCATACTTTAAATGAGAAGGAAGAGGTTTAAGATCAAGTTGAGGAGGACCTTTTTCGGTTGGAGACGATCCATTCAATGTAGGTTGAGATGATTGCAAAGCCATGGAAGCCTCCTTGAAGTCCCTTGATGATTGCTCATACTCAAGTGGTTGATGCTGAAAAGACTCAGGAAAATCGACCCAGGAAGAAAAATCGGTCGATTTTTCTGAAGGGGGGTCGATCTGAGTTTCTGTTTTGGCAAAACTGGCTGAAATTTCAGCATAAGTACAAAAATCGGCCGATTTTGGGCCCCCAGTCCGATTTTTCTGGCAGTTTTCCTCTTCTTCCAGCACTTCAAACCCAACACTTGGTAGCTCGTCCAATGCATTCAAGGCCTTGATCACTTCATTGCTACTCTCCTCAACTCCTTCCTCCATCAAGCTTGAGCTAAGAACTCTCTCAAGTGGATCCTTGAGCAAGATTGAGCTCACAACCTCTCTAGACTCCTCTTCTTCTACTATGTTGAATACATCTTCATCAAGGGTTGGCCCTTTCATCATTGTGGACAGCTTGAACTTGATGTTCTCTTCTCCAATGTTGAAGGAGAGAGTCCCATTCTTGCAATCCACTAGACATCCGGAAGTAGCTAGGAAAGGTCTCCCCAAGATGATAGGAACCGGATAGTCCGCCGGGATGTCTAAAACAACGAAGTCTATGGGCACATAGAACTTCCCTAATTGCACCGGGATGTCTTCCAAGATCCCAACCGGATGAGTGATTGAGCGGTCCGCCATGTAAAGAGTCATCTTGACCGGCTTTGGCTCTCCTAGCCCAACCTTGTTGCAAAGTGCAAGCGGGATGATGACTTGCCCCAAGATCACATAGGGCATCATACTTCACTTCTCCTACTCCGATTGGCACACAAAAGGATCCCGGATCCCTTAGCTTGGGAGGCATCTCCTCCTTCATCGTTTGAATCAACTCCGAGGATCTCTTCGTCATTCTTATCTCCCCATACTCCTCCAACTTCCTCTTGTTGGAGAGTATTTCCTTTAAGAACTTGCCATATGCCGGCATACCTAAGATAGCATCCATGAACGGAATGTTAATATGCAATTTAGACATAGGTTCAAGGAATTTACCAAAGTGATTGTCCAAGCGAGCTCTTGCTCGTGATTGAGGGAACGGTAGTGGTGGCTTGTATGGAGGCGGTGCCACACATCTTGGCTCTACATCCTTGCTCTTGCCTCCATCTCCTTGCGAAGTCTCTTCTTCATTCACCACTTGCTTCCCTTTAGCATTCTCCTTAGGCAAAGGATCCTTCATGCTTAACCCACTTCTTGTTGTAATGGCCAACACTTGGCCCTTTGGGTTTTCTTCGGTCCTTCCGGGAAGCTTCCCCGGATCTCTATGTGCTTCACCCGCCTTTTGGAACACTTGTGCTTCCAACACTTTTTGAGCCTTGGAAATGGAAGTCACCGTGCTCTCAAGACCGCTCAACCTTCCTAGCAATTGCTCAAACATCATTTCCGTTCTATCCTTTGGCGGTTGAGTGAATCCGGGTGGAGGTTCTTGTGAAGCTCTTGGTGGTGGAGTTGTGCTTGTAGAAGCGTGAGGGTTCAAGGCTCCATCCGGGTTAGAGTAAGAAAACCCGGGATGGTTATGGTTGGGCCGGTAATTGTTGAATTGCCGGTTGTTGTTGAAGTTCCTTGGGCCTTGGTAGTTGTTGTAGTTGCCCCTTCCCATATAGTTCACATCCTCCTCCTTGGAAGATAGGTTGGCTTGGGGAAGCACTTGAGGGGTTGCTTGGTTCTTCAAAGTTGTAGCACACAACTCCCTCAAGGATTTCAACTCATTGTTGATGGCGTCGAGCTTGAAGTTGCTCATGGTGACCTCACTCACCTCATATGCTCCCGCCTTTCTCCCTTCACTCTTCCTATGGGAGTACTTCTCAATCACTAGAGCTTGCTTCTCCACAAACTCCCAAGCATCATCTACATGCTTCTCCATGAAAGTCCCACCGAAAAGGGATTGGAGCTTGAATTGGCTATCTTCATCAAGTCCTTTGAAGTAGATCTCCAATAGCTCAATTTTCGGTATGCCATGGTGTGGACAATCTAGGAGAAGGTCTTTGAATCTCTCCCAAGACTTGAACAAACTCTCTCTATCCTTCATCACGAAGGCATTGATCTTCCCTCTTAATTCGGTAGTCTTGGAAGGTGGGAAGAACTTAGTCAAAAACTCGGTTGTCATCTCCTCCCAAGTACCAACTCGCCCTTGTGGAATAGATTGATACCAAGCTAAGGCCTTGTCCTTAAGAGAGAAGGAGAAAGCCCTTAGCTTATGGTTGTTGCTCTCCAATCTCGGCGGTCTAAGGGTCTCCATTAAGATCTCGTAGTTCATCAAATGTTGGTGAGGAGACTCTCCTTCCATCCCTCCAAATTGGTTATGCCGGATCATTTGTAGAACTTGAGGGCGGAGCTCGTAATCATGGGCTGCGGGATCTCCTAAGTTCACACCCGGGCGGTGTGCTCTTTGTGCCGGATCCATACGTTGCCCCAACGTTTGTGGCTCATCCATAGCAATGGGCACAACCCTAACGTTCACCGCCGGCTGCGGTTGTGGTGGAGGTGGAGGAGGTTGTTGACGGTTAAGCTCCCTTTGCACAAGTGCTTGCCTAATCTCCTCAATCTCCCTCCTAGTTGCCTCTTGCCTCTCATTGGCAAGTCTCCTTTCTTCCTCCAAGAGCTCATCTCTTAGCCTAATTTGCTCTAAGGCTTCATCCAACTCAGCTTGGAGGTTCCTACCGGCCATCTCTTTCTCTTTTCGAATGCTCTTGGATCTAGATCTAAGGGTTTTCTCCGGTTCGGGATCGAATGGAGCTAAATCCTTGCCACGAGATCTTCGCATACACCTAAAGAGTAAGAGATGTCCTGAAAAGCAAAGACACACACCAAAGAGATATCAAAAGCAACAAGAAAGATCTACACTATAAACAATCACGAAATGACTCAATCTAGACCTAGTCCCCGGCAACGGCGCCAAAAACTTGTTACGTCTAGGAATAGATGTGCACGCAATAAGTCTTAAATTTATACTCGTTATAATTATCCTAACTCCTAGCGAACCCGCAGTGTACGGGACGTTTGTAGAAAGGTAAGTATTCCGAGGTCGAACACAAAGACTAAGGTGAAATCGAGTCAAGCAATGATCAAAAATAGTGTAAATCTAGACTAAGATAAGGTGAGGAACAAAGAAAATGGAAAACACAATGTTTTTGTTGGTTTTTGTGGTGATCAAACAATGATCACAAGTCAAGCAAGATGATAAACAACTAACAACTCAAGCTAGCAAACGAACAAGCAAACACAAAGCACAAGAATATGATCAAGAGAAAAAAGTAGATTTTAGAGGTCAAGATTTCCGGTTATGGCATTGGATTCAAGGTTCTAAAGATTCTAAGGACTAAGTTGCGGTGTTGGGAAAGAATGTTTCGCTAATGGAAGCAATTACCGGGTAGGTCTCTCACTTCACTAATCCCGCATCAAACTCCTATTACCGGGTAAGTCTCTAGGGGTTAGAGTAAGGAATTCCACACAAACTAGATACTACTTAAGGGTAACCCTCTCCTTACCGGGTAAGTCTCGGAATAGGGAAATCTCAAGCAATAATCCTAGCACACTCAATCCAATAGCGGCTTATGAGGCTCACTACTACCTAGCATTCATCATCTTAGGTATCTAAGATCGGAAATCATCGGGTAGATCTCTTCCCTCACTTAGATTGGTAGCATTAGGTGATTCTAAGCTAAATTAGGCTTAATAAACACTAGGATTTAAACAACCAAGGACCCCAACATGCAGATTCATCAATTAAAGAGAAACAGAGAAGAAAATCGGGTGGATCATACAGAAAATCGGACGATCTAAATGAAGAACAGGTCGATTTTTGTCTCTGAAATGGGTTTCGTGCATACAAATCATCCTAAACTAACATATAAGTCCATCCTATCATCACCCAAGCCATAACCATCAATCCATCACTCTAAAATCACAAGAAACTAGCCAATAATATGCATATCAAGATCCGAAATGATCAAACAAGCATACATGGTGTTCATAGATGAGTAATGAAAGATGAGTAAGCAAAATCAATAAATCTCAGCCCAATCCAAGTTGTAGCAAGACTTACAAACTCTAAAATGAAGATGCAAAACGTTCTTAACAATCCTTGCAATTAGTTCTTCAATCCAAGTCTACAAAATCACTCAAAATCACTCTTAGAATGGTCTTCTTCTTCTTCCTTCAATCCTTGGAAGCTTTTCTTCTTCTCCAATCTTCCTCCAAGATCCAATGAGCTGTCAATGAGAGTGTGGGAGAGGAGAGATGCTCAGCAACCACCTGAGGGACCACTTATATTCTCCACCAAGAGCAAGGACGGACAAGAGATCGTGGGACACGTGGCTTAAGCTGTCAAAGCCTCAAAAATCGACCCAGTGGATAAAAATCGGCCGATTTAAATGCTTGCTGGTCCGATTTTCTTCAGCAGAAAGGTGTTATGCTCATTTAGCCATGAGTTGATCCATTGCTCGCACCAATAGTGGTCTTTGTGTCCTTTGTTGCTCCAATTATGCTCCTCCAAAGCCTTGGATGTGTACCATCATGAGGCTTGGCCCTCAAATGTATCGATTAACGTCCAATAGATCCCCGAATTACCTACAAAACCGATAAAAGGTAGTGTAGACGTCTTTTCTAGAAATGTGCGTGAATTGAGCGAAGACGTCATGAATCAATGCCAAAACTTGCACGAATGAATGAGAAATCTATCTAAGTGACTACCTAATCCTAAGTCATAAATCGTGTTATCACTTGACGCTGGCCTTGCCATGCCCGACGATGGCCTTGCCATGCCCGACAATTCCCTTGTCATGCCCGACGATGGCCATGTCATGCCCGAATATGGACTTGTCATGCCCGACGATGGCTTTACCATTCCTGACACTGTCCTTGTCATGTCCGAGAGTTCCCTTGTCATGACCTTATCATGCCTGAAGTTGGCCTTGTCATGCCCGACGAGGGCCTCGCCATGTCCGAGAGGGGCATTGTCATTCCCAAGGATGGCCTTGCCATGCCCGACGTTGGCTTTGGCATGCCCGACGATGGCCTTGCCATGCCCGACACTGGCGTTGCCATGCCCGACAATGGCCTTGTCATGCCCGACGATGGCCATGTCATGCCCGACGATGGCCTCGCCATGGCTTTGTCATGCTCGACGATCGCCTTGTCATGCCCGACGAGGGCCTCGCCATGTCCGAGAGTGGCATTGTCATTCCCAACGATGGCCTTGCCATGCCCGACGTTGGCTTTGGCATGCCCGACAATGGCCTTCTCATGCCCGACGATGGCCATGTCATGCCCGACGATGGCATTGACATGCCCGACGATGGCCTTGTCATGCCCGACGATGGCCTTGTCATTCACGACGATGGCCTAGTCATGCCGACGATGGCCTTGCCATGCCGGACGCTGGCCTTGCCATGCCCGACGATGGCCTTGTCATGCCCCACCATGGCCTTGTCATGCCCGCCGCTGGCCTTGTCATGCTCGACGATGGCATTGTCATGCCCGACGATGGTAGTGTCATGTCCGAGAGTTCCCTTGACATGCCAGGTGCTGGCCTATTCATGCCCGACGATGGCCTTGCCATGCCCTACGCTGGCCTTGCCATGCCTTACGATGGCCTTGACATGCCCGACGATGGCTTTTTTATCCCCGACGATGGCCTTGCCATGCCCGACGCTGGCCTTGCCATGCTTGACGCTGGCCTTGCCATGCCCGACGATGGCCTTGCCATGCCCGACAATTCCCTTGTCATGCCCGACGATGGCCATGTCATGCCCGAATATGGACTTGTCATGCCCGACGATGGCTTTACCATTCCCGACACTGTCCTTGTCATGTCCGAGAGTTCCCTTGTCATGACCTTATCATGCCTGAAGTTGGCCTTGTCATGCCCGACGAGGGCCTCGCCATGTCCGAGAGGGGCATTGTCATTCCCAAGGATGGCCTTGCCATGCCCGACGAGGGCCTCGCCATGTCCGAGAGGGGCATTGTCATTCCCAAGGATGGCCTTGCCATGCCCGACGTTGGCTTTGGCATGCCCGACGATGGCCATGTCATGCCCGACGATGGCCTTGCCATGGCTTTGTCATGCTCGACGATCGCCTTGTCATGCCCGACGCGGGCCTCGCCATGTCCGAGAGTGGCATTGTCATTCCCAACGATGGCCTTGCCATGCCCGACGTTGGCTTTGGCATGCCCGACAATGGCCTTCTCATGCCCGATGATGGCCATGTCATGCCCGACGATGGCATTGACATGCCCGACGATGGCCTTGTCATGCCCGACGATGGCCTTGTCATTCACGACGATGGCCTAGTCATGCCGACGATGGCCTTGTCATGCCCGACGATGGTAGTGTCATGTCCGAGAGTTGCCTTGACATGCCAGGCGCTGGCCTAGTCATGCCCGACGATGGCCTTGCCATGCCCCACGCTGGCCTTGCCATGCCCGACGATGGCCTTGTCATGCCCAACGATGGCCTTGTCATGCCCGACGCTGGCCTTGTCATGCTCGACGATGGCATTGTTATGCCCGACAATGGCAGTGCCATGTCCGAGAGTTGCCTTGACATGCCAGGCGTTGGCCGTGTCATGCCCGACGATGGCAGTGCCATGTCCGAGAGTTGCCTTGACATGCCAGGCGTTGGCCTTGTCATGCCCGACGATGGCCTTGTCATGTCCTTATCATGCCGACGTTGGCCATGTCATGCCCGACGATAGCCTCGCCATGTCCGAGAGTGGCATTCTCATGGCCTTGTCATGCCCGACGAGGGCCTTGCCAAGCCCGACACTTTCCTTGTCATGTCCGAAAGTTGCCTTGTCATGACCTTGTCATGCCCGACGATGGCCTCGACATGTCCGAGAGTGGCATTGTCATGGCCTTGTCATGCCCGACGATGGACTTGCCATGCCCGACGCTGGGTTCCCATGCCCGATGCTGGCCTTGCCATGCTTGACGATGGCCTTGCCATGCTCGACGTTGTCCTTGTCATGTCCGAGAGTTGCCTTGTCATGCCCAGCACTGCCCTTGTCAAGCCTGACGAATGCCTCGCCATAACCGATTGTGGTATTGTCATGCCCGACGATGGCCTTGTCATGCCCGACGATGGCCTTTCCATGTCCGAGAGTGGCATTGTCATGTCCTTGTCATGCCCGACGAGGGCCTTGCCAAGCCCGATACTTTCCTTGTCATGTCCGAAATTTGCCTTGTCACGCCCGACGATGGCCTCGCCCTGTCCGAGAGTGGCATTGTCATGGCCTTGTCATGCCCGACACTGGCCTTGCCATGCCCGATGGTGGCCTTGCCATGCTCAACGATGGCCTTGCCATGCTCGCTCCTGTCCTTGTCATGTCCGAGAGTTGCCTTGTCATGACCTTGTCATGCACAGCGCTGGCCTTGTCAAGCCCGACGATGGCCTCGCCATGTCCGATAGTGGCATTGTCATTCCCAACAATGGCCTTGCCATGCCCGACGTTGCCTTTCCATTCCTGACACTGGCCTTGCCATGCTTGACGCTGGCCTTGTCATGCCCGACGATGGCCTTGCCATGCCCGACAATTCCCTTGTCATGCCCGAATATGGACTTGTCATGCCCGACGATGGCATTGCCATGCCCGACCATGGCCTTGTCATGCCCGACGATGGCATTGCCATGCCCGACCATGGCATCGTCATATCCGAGAGTTGCATTGTTATGACCTTGTCATGCCCGACGCTGGCCTTGTCAAGCCCGACGATTGCCTCGCCATGTCCGATAGTGGCATTGTCATCCCCGACGATGGACTTGTCATGCCCGACGATGGCCTTGCCATGCCCGACGCTGGCCTTGCCATGCTTGAGCTGGCCTTGCCATGCCCGACGATGGCCTTGCCATGCCCGACAATTCCCTTGTCATGCCCGACGATGGCCATGTCATGCCCGAATATGGACTTGTCATGCCCGACGATGGCTTTACCATTCCCGACACTGTCCTTGTCATGTCCGAGAGTTCCCTTGTCATGACCTTATCATGCCTGAAGTTGGCCTTGTCATGCCCGACGAGGGCCTCGCCATGTCCGAGAGGGGCATTGTCATTCCCAAGGATGGCCTTGCCATGCCCGACGAGGGCCTCGCCATGTCCGAGAGGGGCATTGTCATTCCCAAGGATGGCCTTGCCATGCCCGACGTTGGCTTTGGCATGCCCGACGATGGCCATGTCATGCCCGACGATGGCCTCGCCATGGCTTTGTCATGCTCGACGATCGCCTTGTCATGCCCGACGAGGGCCTCGCCATGTCCGAGAGTGGCATTGTCATTCCCAACGATGGCCTTGCCATGCCCGACGTTGGCTTTGGCATGCCCGACAATGGCCTTCTCATGCCCGACGATGGCCATGTCATGCCCGACGATGGCATTGACATGCCCGACGATGGCCTTGTCATGCCCGACGATGGCCTTGTCATTCACGACGATGGCCTAGTCATGCCGACGATGGCCTTGTCATGCCCGACGATGGTAGTGTCATGTCCGAGAGTTGCCTTGACATGCCAGGCGCTGGCTTAGTCATGCCCGACGATGGCCTTGCCATGCCCCACGCTGGCCTTGCCATGCCCGACGATGGCCTTGTCATGCCCAACGATGGCCTTGTCATGCCCGACGCTGGCCTTGTCATGCTCGACGATGGCATTGTTATGCCCGACAATGGCAGTGCCATGTCCGAGAGTTGCCTTGACATGCCAGGCGTTGGCCGTGTCATGCCCGACGATGGCAGTGCCATGTCCGAGAGTTGCCTTGACATGCCAGGCGTTGGCCTTGTCATGCCCGACGATGGCCTTGTCATGTCCTTATCATGCCGACGTTGGCCATGTCATGCCCGACGATGGCCTCGCCATGTCCGAGAGTGGCATTCTCATGGCCTTGTCATGCCCGACGAGGGCCTTGCCAAGCCCGACACTTTCCTTGTCATGTCCGAAAGTTGCCTTGTCATGACCTTGTCATGCCCGACAATGGCCTCGACATGTCCGAGAGTGGCATTGTCATGGCCTTGTCATGCCCGACGATGGACTTGCCATGCCCGACGCTGGGTTCCCATGCCCGATGCTGGCCTTGCCATGCTTGACGATGGCCTTGCCATGCTCGACGTTGTCCTTGTCATGTCCGAGAGTTGCCTTGTCATGCCCAGCACTGCCCTTGTCAAGCCTGACGAATGCCTCGCCATAACCGATTGTGGTATTGTCATGCCCGACGATGGCCTTGTCATGCCCGACGATGGCCTTGCCATGTCCGAGAGTGGCATTTTCATGTCCTTGTCATGCCCGACGAGGGCCTTGCCAAGCCCGATACTTTCCTTGTCATGTCCGAAATTTGCCTTGTCACGCCCGACGATGGCCTCGCCCTGTCCGAGAGTGGCATTGTCATGGCCTTGTCATGCCCGACACTGGCCTTGCCATGCCCGATGGTGGCCTTGCCATGCTCAACGATGGCCTTGCCATGCTCGCTCCTGTCCTTGTCATGTCCGAGAGTTGCCTTGTCATGACCTTGTCATGCACAGCGCTGGCCTTGTCAAGCCCGACGATGGCCTCGCCATGTCCGATAGTGGCATTGTCATTCCCAACAATGGCCTTGCCATGCCCGACGTTGCCTTTCCATTCCCGACACTGGCCTTGCCATGCTTGACGCTGGCCGTGTCATGCCCGACGATGGCCTTGCCATGCCCGACAATTCCCTTGTCATGCCCGAATATGGACTTGTCATGCCCGACAATGGCATTGCCATGCCCGACCATGGCCTTGTCATGCCCGACGATGGCATTGCCATGCCCGACCATGGCATCGTCATATCCGAGAGTTGCATTGTCATGACCTTGTCATGCCCGACGCTGGCCTTGTCAAGCCCGACGATTGCCTCGCCATGTCCGATAGTGGCATTGTCATCCCCGACGATGGCCTTGTCATGCCCGACGATGGCCTTGCCATGCCCGACGCTGGCCTTGCCATGCTTGACGCTGGCCTTGCCATGCCCGACGATGGCCTTGCCATGCCCGACAATTCCCTTGTCATGCCCGACGATGGCCATGTCATGCCCGAATATGGACTTGTCATGCCCGACGATGGCTTTACCATTCCCGACACTGTCCTTGTCATGTTCGAGAGTTCCCTTGTCATGACCTTATCATGCCTGAAGTTGGCCTTGTCATGCCCGACGAGGGCCTCGCCATGTCCGAGAGGGGCATTGTCATTCCCAAGGATGGCCTTGCCATGCCCGACGAGGGCCTCGCCATGTCCGAGAGGGGCATTGTCATTCCCAAGGATGGCCTTGCCATGCCCGACGTTGGCTTTGGCATGCCCGACGATGGCCATGTCATGCCCGACGATGGCCTCGCCATGGCTTTGTCATGCTCGACGATCGCCTTGTCATGCCCGACGAGGGCCTCGCCATGTCCGAGAGTGGCATTGTCATTCCCAACGATGGCCTTGCCATGCCCGACGTTGGCTTTGGCATGCCCGACAATGGCCTTCTCATGCCCGACGATGGCCATGTCATGCCCGACGATGGCATTGACATGCCCGACGATGGCCTTGTCATGCCCGACGATGGCCTTGTCATTCACGACGATGGCCTAGTCATGCCGACGATGGCCTTGTCATGCCCGACGATGGTAGTGTCATGTTCGAGAGTTGCCTTGACATGCTAGGCGCTGGCCTAGTCATGCCCGACGATGGCCTTGCCATGCCCCACGCTGGCCTTGCCATGCCCGACGATGGCCTTGTCATGCCCAACGATGGCCTTGTCATGCCCGACGCTGGCCTTGTCATGCTCGACGATGGCATTGTTATGCCCGACAATGGCAGTGCCATGTCCGAGAGTTGGCTTGACATGCCAGGCGTTGGCCGTGTCATGCCCGACGATGGCAGTGCCATGTCCGAGAGTTGCCTTGACATGCCAGGCGTTGGCCTTGTCATGCCCGACGATGGCCTTGTCATGTCCTTATCATGCCGACGTTGGCCATGTCATGCCCGACGATGGCCTCGCCATGTCCGAGAGTGGCATTCTCATGGCCTTGTCATGCCCGACGAGGGCCTTGCCAAGCCCGACACTTTCCTTGTCATGTCCGAAAGTTGCCTTGTCATGACCTTGTCATGCCTGACGATGGCCTCGACATGTCCGAGAGTGGCATTGTCATGGCCTTGTCATGCCCGACGATGGACTTGCCATGCCCGACGCTGGGTTCCCATGCCCGATGCTGGCCTTGCCATGCTTGACGATGGCCTTGCCATGCTCGACGTTGTCCTTGTCATGTCCGAGAGTTGCCTTGTCATGCCCAGCACTGCCCTTGTCAAGCCTGACGAATGCCTCGCCATAACCGATTGTGGTATTGTCATGCCCGACGATGGCCTTGTCATGCCCGACGATGGCCTTGCCATGTCCGAGAGTGGCATTGTCATGTCCTTGTCATGCCCGACGAGGGCCTTGCCAAGCCCGATACTTTCCTTGTCATGTCCGAAATTTGTCTTGTCACGCCCGACGATGGCCTCGCCCTGTCCGAGAGTGGCATTGTCATGGCCTTGTCATGCCCGACACTGGCCTTGCCATGCCCGATGGTGGCCTTGCCATGCTCAACGATGGCCTTGCCATGCTCGCTCCTGTCCTTGTCATGTCCGAGAGTTGCCTTGTCATGACCTTGTCATGCACAGCGCTGGCCTTGTCAAGCCCGACGATGGCCTCGCCATGTCCGATAGTGGCATTGTCATTCCCAACAATGGCCTTGCCATGCCCGACGTTGCCTTTCCATTCCCGACACTGGCCTTGCCATGCTTGACGCTGGCCGTGTCATGCCTGACGATGGCCTTGCCATGCCCGACAATTCCCTTGTCATGCCCGAATATGGACTTGTCATGCCCGACGATGGCATTGCCATGCCCGACCATGGCCTTGTCATGCCCGACGATGGCATTGCCATGCCCGACCATGGCATCGTCATATCCGAGAGTTGCATTGTCATGACCTTGTCATGCCCGACGCTGGCCTTGTCAAGCCCGACGATTGCCTCGCCATGTCCGATAGTGGCATTGTCATCCCCGACGATGGCCTTGTCATGCCCGACGATGGCCTTGCCATGCCCGACGCTGGCCTTGCCATGCTTGACGCTGGCCTTGCCATGCCCGACGATGGCCTTGCCATGCCCGACAATTCCCTTGTCATGCCCGAGGATGGCCATGTCATGCCCGAATATGGACTTGTCATGCCCGACGATGGCTTTACCATTCCCGACACTGTCCTTGTCATGTCCGAGAGTTCCCTTGTCATGACCTTATCATGCCAGAAGTTGGCCTTGTCATGCCCGACGAGGGCCTCGCCATGTCCGAGAGGGGCATTGTCATTCCCAAAGATGGACTTGCCATGCCCGACGTTGGCTTTGGCATGCCCGACGATGGCCTTACCATGCCCGACACTAGCGTTGCCATGCCCGACAATGGCCTTGCATGCCCGACGATGGCCATGTCATGCCCGATGATGGCCTCGCCATGGCTTTGTCATGCTCGACGATCGCCTTGTCATGCCCGACGAGGGCCTCGCCATGTCCGATAGTGGCATTGTCATTCCCAACGATGGCCTTGCCATGCCCGACGTTGGCTTTGGCATGCCCGACAATGGCCTTCTCATGCCCGACGATGGCCATGTCATGCCCGACGATGGCATTGACATGCCCGACGATGGCCTTGTCATGCCCGACGATGGCCTTGTCATTCACGACGATGGCCTAGTCATGCCGACGATGGCCTTGCCATGCCCGACGCTGGCCTTGCCATGCTCGACGATGGCCTTGTCATGCCCCACCATGGCCTTGTCATGCCCGCCGCTGGCCTTGTCATGCTCGACGATGGCATTGTCATGCCCGACGATGGTAGTGTCATGTCCGAGAGTTCCCTTGACATGCCAGGTACTGGCCTATTCATGCCCGACGATGGCCTTGCCATGCCCTACGCTGGCCTTGCCATGCCTTACGATGGCCTTGACATGCCCGACGATGGCTTTTTTATCCCCGACGATGGCCTTGCCATGCCCGACGCTGAACTTGCCATGCTTGATGCTGGCCTTGTCATGCCCGACGATGGCCTTGCCATGCCCGACGATTCCCTTGTTATGCCCGATGATGGCCATGTCATGCCCGACGATGGACTTCTCATGCCCGACGATGGCTTTGCCATTCCCGACGCTGTCCTTGTCATGTCCGAGAGTTGCCTTGTCATGACCTTATCATGCCTGAAGTTGGCCTTGTCATGCCGGACGAGGGCCTCGCCATGTCCGAGAGTGGCATTGTCATTCCCAACGATGGCCTTGCCATGCCCGACGTTGGCTTTGGCATGCCCGACGATGGCCTTTCCATGCCCGACACTGGAGTTGCCATGCCCGACGATGGCCTTGTCATCCCCGACGATGGCCATGTCCTGCCCGACGATGGCGTTGACATGCCCGACGATCGCCTTGTCATGCCCGACGATGGTCTTGTCATTCACGACGATGGCCTTGTCATGCCCGACGATGGCCTTGCCATGCCCGACGCTGGCCTTGCCATGCCCGACGATGGCCTTGTCATGCCTCACGATGGCCTTGTCATGCCCGCCGCTGGCCTTGTCATGCTCGACGATGGCATTGTCATGCCCGACGATGGTAGTGTCATGTCCGAGAGTTGCCTTGACATGCCAGGCGCTGGCCTAGTCATGCCCGACGATGGCCTTGACATGCCCCACGCTGGCCTTGCCATGCCCGACGATGGCCTTGTCATGCCCAACGATGGCCTTGTCATGCCCGACGCTGGCCTTGTCATGCTCGACGATGGCATTGTTATGCCCGACAATGGCAGTGCCATGTCCGAGAGTTGCCTTGACATGCCAGGCGTTGGCCGTGTCATGCCCGACGATGGCAGTGCCATGTCCGAGAGTTGCCTTGACATGCCAGGCGTTGGCCTTGTCATGCCCGACGATGGCCTTGTCATGTCCTTATCATGCCGACGTTGGACATGTCATGCCCGACGATGGTCTCGCCATGTCCGAGAGTGGCATTCTCATGGCCTTGTCATGCCCGACGAGGGCCTTGCCAAGCCCGACACTTTCCTTGTCATGTCCGAAAGTTGCCTTGTCATGACCTTGTCATGCCCGACGATGGCCTCGACATGTCCGAGAGTGGCATTGTCATGCCCGAATATGGACTTGTCATGCCCGACGATGGCTTTACCATTCCCGACACTGTCCTTGTCATGTCCGAGAGTTCCCTTGTCATGACCTTATCATGCCAGAAGTTGGCCTTGTCATGCCCGACGAGGGCCTCGCCATGTCCGAGAGGGGCATTGTCATTCCCAAAGATGGACTTGCCATGCCCGACGTTGGCTTTGGCATGCCCGACGATGGCCTTACCATGCCCGACACTAGCGTTGCCATGCCCGACAATGGCCTTGCATGCCCGACGATGGCCATGTCATGCCCGATGATGGCCTCGCCATGGCTTTGTCATGCTCGACGATCGCCTTGTCATGCCCGACGAGGGCCTCGCCATGTCCGATAGTGGCATTGTCATTCCCAACGATGGCCTTGCCATGCCCGACGTTGGCTTTGGCATGCCCGACAATGGCCTTCTCATGCCCGACGATGGCCATGTCATGCCCGACGATGGCATTGACATGCCCGACGATGGCCTTGTCATGCCCGACGATGGCCTTGTCATTCACGACGATGGCCTAGTCATGCCGACGATGGCCTTGCCATGCCCGACGCTGGCCTTGCCATGCTCGACGATGGCCTTGTCATGCCCCACCATGGCCTTGTCATGCCCGCCGCTGGCCTTGTCATGCTCGACGATGGCATTGTCATGCCCGACGATGGTAGTGTCATGTCCGAGAGTTCCCTTGACATGCCAGGTGCTGGCCTATTCATGCCCGACGATGGCCTTGCCATGCCCTACGCTGGCCTTGCCATGCCTTACGATGGCCTTGACATGCCCGACGATGGCTTTTTTATCCCCGACGATGGCCTTGCCATGCCCGACGCTGAACTTGCCATGCTTGATGCTGGCCTTGTCATGCCCGACGATGGCCTTGCCATGCCCGACGATTCCCTTGTTATGCCCGATGATGGCCATGTCATGCCCGACGATGGACTTCTCATGCCCGACGATGGCTTTGCCATTCCCGACGCTGTCCTTGTCATGTCCGAGAGTTGCCTTGTCATGACCTTATCATGCCTGAAGTTGGCCTTGTCATGCCGGACGAGGGCCTCGCCATGTCCGAGAGTGGCATTGTCATTCCCAACGATGGCCTTGCCATGCCCGACGTTGGCTTTGGCATGCCCGACGATGGCCTTTCCATGCCCGACACTGGAGTTGCCATGCCCGACGATGGCCTTGTCATCCCCGACGATGGCCATGTCCTGCCCGACGATGGCGTTGACATGCCCGACGATCGCCTTGTCATGCCCGACGATGGTCTTGTCATTCACGACGATGGCCTTGTCATGCCCGACGATGGCCTTGCCATGCCCGACGCTGGCCTTGCCATGCCCAACGATGGCCTTGTCATGCCTCACGATGGCCTTGTCATGCCCGCCGCTGGCCTTGTCATGCTCGACGATGGCATTGTCATGCCCGACGATGGTAGTGTCATGTCCGAGAGTTGCCTTGACATGCCAGGCGCTGGCCTAGTCATGCCCGACGATGGCCTTGACATGCCCCACGCTGGCCTTGCCATGCCCGACGATGGCCTTGTCATGCCCAACGATGGCCTTGTCATGCCCGACGCTGGCCTTGTCATGCTCGACGATGGCATTGTTATGCCCGACAATGGCAGTGCCATGTCCGAGAGTTGCCTTGACATGCCAGGCGTTGGCCGTGTCATGCCCGACGATGGCAGTGCCATGTCCGAGAGTTGTCTTGACATGCCAGGCGTTGGCCTTGTCATGCCCGACGATGGCCTTGTCATGTCCTTATCATGCCGACGTTGGACATGTCATGCCCGACGA
Source organism: Fagopyrum homotropicum (assembly GCA_033239125.1). Taxonomy (NCBI): domain Eukaryota; kingdom Viridiplantae; phylum Streptophyta; class Magnoliopsida; order Caryophyllales; family Polygonaceae; genus Fagopyrum; species Fagopyrum homotropicum. The sequence continues at coordinate 92,417,500 of BSWB01000004.1, read as the reverse complement.
TGGTCTCGCCATGTCCGAGAGTGGCATTCTCATGGCCTTGTCATGCCCGACGAGGGCCTTGCCAAGCCCGACACTTTCCTTGTCATGTCCGAAAGTTGCCTTGTCATGACCTTGTCATGCCCGACGATGGCCTCGACATGTCCGAGAGTGGCATTGTCATGGCCTTGTCATGCCCGACGATGGACTTGCCATGCCCGACGCTGGGTTCCCATGCCCGATGCTGGCCTTGCCATGCTTGACGATGGCCTTGCCATGCTCGACGTTGTCCTTGTCATGTCCGAGAGTTGCCTTGTCATGCCCAGCACTGCCCTTGTCAAGCCTGACGAATGCCTCGCCATAACCGATTGTGGTATTGTCATGCCCGACGATGGCCTTGTCATGCCCGACGATGGCCTTGCCATGTCCGAGAGTGGCATTGTCATGTCCTTGTCATGCCCGACGAGGGCCTTGCCAAGCCCGATACTTTCCTTGTCATGTCCGAAATTTGCCTTGTCACGCCTGACGATGGCCTCGCCCTGTCCGAGAGTGGCATTGTCATGGCCTTGTCATGCCCGACACTGGCCTTGCCATGCCCGATGGTGGCCTTGCCATGCTCAACGATGGCCTTGCCATGCTCGCTCCTGTCCTTGTCATGTCCGAGAGTTGCCTTGTCATGACCTTGTCATGCACAGCGCTGGCCTTGTCAAGCCCGACGATGGCCTCGCCATGTCCGATAGTGGCATTGTCATTCCCAACAATGGCCTTGCCATGCCCGACGTTGCCTTGCCATTCCCGACACTGGCCTTGCCATGCTTGACGCTGGCCTTGTCATGCCCGACAATGGCCTTGCCATGCCCGACGATTCCCTTTTCATGCTCTACGATGGCCATGTAATGCCCGACGATGGACTTGTCATGCCCGACGATGGCCTTGTGATGCCCGACGATGGCATTTACATGCCCGACGATGGCATGGTCATGTCCGAGAGTTGCCTTGTCATGCCGACGCTAGCCTTGTCATGCCCGACGTTGTCCTTATCATGTCCGAGAGTTGCCTTGTCATGATCTTGTCATGCCCGACGCTGGCGTTGTCAAGCCCGACGATTGCCTCGCCATGTCCGATAGTGGCATTGTCATGCCCGACGCTGGCCTTGTCAAACCCGACGATTGCCTCGCCATGTCCGATAGTGGCATTGTCATGCCCCACGATGGCCTTGTCATGCCCGACGATGGCCTTGCCATGCCCGACGCTGGCCTTGCCATGCTTGACGCTGGCCTTGTCATGCCCGACGATGGTCTTGCCATGCCCGACGATTCCCTTGTCATGCCCGACGATGGCTTTGCCATTCCCGACGATGGAATTGTCATGCCCGAGAGTTGCCTTGTCATGACCTTATCATGCCTGAATTTGGCCTTGTCATGCCCGACGAGGGCCTTGCCATGTCCGAGAGTGGCATTGTCATTCCAAACGATGGCCTTGCCATGCCCGATGTTGTCTTTGGCACGCTCGACGATGGCCTTGCCATGCCCGACACTGGCGTTGCCATGCCCGACGATGGCCTTGTCATGCCCGACGATGGCCATGTCATGCCCGACGATGGCGTTGACATGCCCGACGATTGCCTTGTCATGCCCGACGAGGGCCTCGCCATGTCCGAGAGTGGCATTGTCATTCCCAACGATGGCCTTGCCATGCCCGACGTTGGCTTTGGCATGCCCGACGATGGCCTTGCCATGCCCGACACTGGCGTTGCCATGCCCGACAATGGCCTTGTCATGCCCGACGATGGCCATGTCATGCCCGACGATGGCATTGACATGCCCGACGATGGCCTTGTCATACCCGACGATGGCCTTGTCATTCACGATAATGGCCTAGTCATGCCGACGATGGCCTTGCCATGCCCGACGCTGGCCTTGCCATGCCCGACGATGGCCTTGTCATGCCCCACGATGGCCTTGTCATGCCCGCCGCTGGCCTTGTCATGCTCGACGATGGCATTGTCATGCCCGACGATGGTAGTGTCATGTTCGAGAGTTGCCTTGACATGCCATGTGTTGGCCTATTCATGCCCGACGATGGCCTTGCCATGCCCTACGCTGGCCTTGCCATGCCCTACGATGGCTTGACATGCCCGACGATGGCCTTTTTATCCCCGACGATGGCCTTGCCATGCCCGACGCTGAACTTGCCATGCTTGATGCTAGCCTTGTCATGCCCGACGATGGCCTTGCCATGCCCGACGATTCCCTTGTCATGCCCGATGATGGCCATGTCATGCCCGACGATGGACTTCTCATGCCCGACGACGGCTTTGCCATTCCCGACGTTGTCCTTGTCATGTCCGAGAGTTGCCTTGTCATGACCTTATCATGCCTGAAGTTGGCCATGTCATGCCGGACGAGGGCATCGCCATGTCCGAGAGTGGCATTGTCATTCCCAACAATGGCCTTGCCATGCCCGATGTTGGCTTTGGCATGCCCGACGATGGCCTTGCCATGCCCGACACTGGAATTGCCATGCCCGACGATGGCCTTGTCATCCCCGACAATGGCCATGTCATGCTCGACGATGGCGTTGACATGCCCGACGATCGCCTTGTCATGCCCGACGATGGCCTTGTCATTCACAACGATGGCCTTGTCATGCCCGACGATGGCCTTGCCATGCCCGACGCTGGCCTTGCCATGCCCGTCGATGGCCTTGTCATGCCTCACGATGGCCTTGTCATGCCCGCCGTTGGCCTTGTCATGCTCGACGATGGCATTGTCATGCCCGACGATGGTAGTGTCATGTCCGAAAGTTGCCTTGACATGCCAGGCGCTGGCCTAGTCATGCCCGACGATGGCCTTGCCATGCCCCACGCTGGGCTTGCCATGCCCGACGATTGCCTTTTAATGCCCCACGATGGCCTTGTCATGCCCGACGCTGGCCTTGTCATGCTCGACGATGGCATTGTCATGCCCGACAATGGCAGTGCCATGTCCGAGAGTTGCCTTGACATACCAGGCGTTGGCCTTGTCATGCCCGACGATGGCAGTGCCATGTCCGAGAGTTGCCTTGACATGCCAGGCGTTGGCCTTGTCATGCCCGACGATGGCCTTGTCATGTCCTTATCATGCCGACGCTGGCCATGTAATGCCCGACGATGGCCTCGCCATGTCCGAGAGTGGCATTCTCATGGCCTTGTCATGCCCGACGAGGGCCTTGCCAAGCCCGACATTTTCCTTGTCATGTCCGAAAGTTGCCTTGTCATGCCCGACGATGGCCTCGACATGTCCGAGATTGGCATTGTCATGGCCTTGTCATGCCCGACGATGGACTTGCCATGCCCGACGCTGGGTTCCCATGCCCGATGCTGGCCTTTCCATGCTCGACGATGGCCTTGCCATGCTCGACGTTGTCCTTGTCATGTCCGATAGTTGCCTTGTCATACCCAGCACTGCCCTTGTCAAGCCTGACGATTGCCTCGCATGTCCGATAGTGGCATTGCCATGCCCGACGATGGCCTTGTCATGCCCGACGATCGCCTTGCCATGGTCGACGCTGGCCTTGCCATGCTTGACGCTGGCCTTGTCATGCCCGACGATGGACTTGCCATGCCCGACGCTGGCCTTGCCATGCCCGATGGTGGCCTTGCCATGCCCGATGGTGGCCTTGCCATGCTCGACGATGGCCTTGCCATGCTCGACCCTGTCCTTGTCATGACCTTGTCATGCACAGCGCTGGCCTTGTCAAGCCCGACGATGGCCTCGCCATGTCCGAGAGTGGCATTGTCATTCCCAACGATGGCCTTGCCATGCCCGGTGTTGCCTTGCCATGCCCGACGCTGGCCTTGCCATCCTTGATGCTGGCATTGTCATGCCCGACGATGGCCTTGTCATGTCCGAGAGTGGCATTGTCATTCCCAACGATGGCCTTGCCATGCCCCACGTTGCCTTGCCATGCCCGACGCTGGCCTTGCCATGCTTGATGTTGGCCTTGTCATGCCTGACGATGGCCTTGCCATGCCCGACGATTCCCTTTTCATGCCCCACGATGGCCATGTCATGCCCGAAGACGGCCTTGGCATGCACGATGATGGCCTTGCCATGCCCGACGCTGGCCTTGCCATGCCCGACGATGGCCTTGTCATGCCCGACGCTGGTCTTGCCATGCCCGGCGATGGCCTTGTCATGCCCGACGATGGCATTTACATGCTCGACGATGGCATGGTCATGTCCGAAAGTTGCCTTGTCATGCCGACAGTAGCCTTGTCATGCCCGATGATGGCCTCGCCATGTCCGAGAGTAGCATTGCCATGGCTTTGTCATGCCCGACGATGGCCTTGCCATGCCCGACGCTGTCCTTGTCATGTCCTTGTCATGCCCGACGATGGCCTTGCCATGCCCGACGCTGTCCTTGTCATGTCCGAGAGTTGCCTTGTCATGACCTTGTCATGCACGACGTTGGCCTTGTCAAGCCCGACGATTGCCTCGCCATTTCCGATAGTGGCATTGTCATCCCCGACGATGGCCTTGTCATGCCCGACGATGGCCTTGCCATGCCCGACGCTGGCCTTGCCATGCTTGACGCTGGCCTTGCCATGCCCGACGATGGCCTTGCCATGCCCAACAATTCCCTTGTCATGCCCGACGATGGCCATGTCATGCCCGAATATGGACTTGTCATGCCCGACGATGGCTTTACCATTCCCGACACTGTCCTTGTCATGTCCGAGAGTTCCCTTGTCGTGACCTTATCATGCCTGAAGTTGGCCTTGCCATGCCCGACGTTGGCTTTTGCATGCCCGACGATGGCCTTGCCATGCCCGACACTGGCGTTGCCATGCCCGACAATGGCCTTGTCATGCCCGACGATGGCCATGTCATGCCCGACGATGGCATTGACATGCCCGACGATCGCCTTGTCATGCCCGACGATGGCCTTGTCATTCACGACGATGGCATTGACATGCCCGACGATCGCCTTGTCATGCCCGACGATGGCCTTGTCATTCACGACGATGGCCTAGTCATTCCAACGATGGCCTTGCCATGCCCGACGCTGGCCTTGCCATGCCCGACGATGGCCTTGTCATGCCCCACGATGGCCTTGTCATGCCCGCCGCTGGCCTTGTCATGCTCGACGATGGCATTGTTATGCCCGACGATGGTAGTGTCATGTCCGAGAGTTGCCTTGACATGCCAGGTGCTGGCCTATTCATGCCCGACGATGGCCTTGCCATGCCCTACGCTGGCCTTGCCATGCCCTACAATGGCCTTGACATGCCCGACGATGGCCTTTTTATCCCCGACGATGGCCTTGCCATGCCCGACGCTGAACTTGCCATGCTTGATGCTGGCGTTGTCATGCCCGACGATGGCCTTGCCATGCCCGACGATTCCCTTGTCATGCCCGATGATGGCCATGTCATGCCCGACGATGGACTTCTCATGCCCGACGATGGCCTTGCCATGCCCGACGCTGTCCTTGTCATGTCCTTGTCATGCCCGACGATGGCCTTGCCATGCCCGACGCTGTCCTTGTCATGTCCGAGAGTTGCCTTGTCATGACCTTGTCATGCCCGACGTTGGCCTTGTCAAGCCCGACGATTGCCTCGCCATTTCCGATAGTGGCATTGTCATCCCCGACGATGGCCTTGTCATGCCCGACGATGGCCTTGCCATGCCCGACGCTGGCCTTGCCATGCTTGACGCTGGCCTTGCCATGCCCGACGATGGCCTTGCCATGCCCGACGATGGCCTTGCCATGCCCAACAATTCCCTTGTCATGCCCGACGATGGCCATGTCATGCCCGAATATGGACTTGTCATGCCCGACGATGGCTTTACCATTCCCGACACTGTCCTTGTCATGTCCGAGAGTTCCCTTGTCATGACCTTATCATGCCTGAAGTTGGCCTTGCCATGCCCGACGTTGGCTTTTGCATGCCCGACGATGGCCTTGCCATGCCCGACACTGGCGTTGCCATGCCCGACAATGGCCTTGTCATGCCCGACGATGGCCATGTCATGCCCGACGATGGCATTGACATGCCCGACGATCGCCTTGTCATGCCCGACGATGGCCTTGTCATTCACGACGATGGCATTGACATGCCCGACGATCGCCTTGTCATGCCCGACGATGGCCTTGTCATTCACGACGATGGCCTAGTCATTCCAACGATGGCCTTGCCATGCCCGACGCTGGCCTTGCCATGCCCGACGATGGCCTTGTCATGCCCCACGATGGCCTTGTCATGCCCGCCGCTGGCCTTGTTATGCTCGACGATGTCATTGTTATGCCCGACGATGGTAATGTCATGTCCGAGAGTTGCCTTGACATGCGAGGTGCTGGCCTATTCATGCCCGACGATGGCCTTGCCATGCCCTACGCTGGCCTTGCCATGCCCTACAATGGCCTTGACATGCCCGACGATGGCCTTTTTATCCCCGACGATGGCCTTGCCATGCCCGACGCTGAACTTGCCATGCTTGATGCTGGCGTTGTCATGCCCGACGATGGCCTTGCCATGCCCGACGATTCCCTTGTCATGCCCGATGATGGCCATGTCATGCCCGACGATGGACTTCTCATGCCCGACGATGGCTTTGCCATTCCCGACGCTGTCCTTGTCATGTCCGAGTGTTGCCTTGTCATGACCTTATCATGCCTGAAGTTGGCCTTGTCATGCCGGACGAGGTCCTCGCCATGTCCGAGAGTGGCATTGTCATTCCCAAAGAATGGCCTTGCCATGCCCGAGGTTGGCTTTGGCATGCCCGACGATGGCCTTGCCATGCCCGACACTGGAGTTGCCATGCCCGACGATGGCCTTGTCATCCCCGACGATGGCCATGTCATGCCCGACGATGGCGTTGACATGCCCGACGATCGCCTTGTCATGCCCGACGAGGGCCTCGCCATGTCCGAGAGTGGCATTGTCATTCCCAACGATGGCCTTGCCATGCCCGACGTTGGCTTTGGCATGCCTGACGATGGCCTTGCCATGCCCGACACTGGCGTTGCCATGCCCGACAATGGCCTTGTCATGCCCGATGATGGCCATGTCATGCCCGACGATGGCATTGACATGCCCGACGATGGCCTTGTCATGCCCGACGATGGGCTTGTCAATCACGACGATGGCGTAGTCATGCCGACGATGGCCTTGCCATGCCCGACGCTGGCCTTGCCATGCCCGACGATGGCCTTGTCATGCCCCACCATGGCCTTGTCATGCCCGCCGCTGGCCTTGTCATGCTCGACGATGGCAGTGTCATGCCCGACGATGGTAGTGTCATGTCCGAGAGTTGCCTTGACATGCCAGGTGCTGGCCTATTCATGCCCGACGATGGCCTTGCCATGCCCTACGCTGGCCTTGCCATGCCTTACGATGGCCTTGACATGCCCGACGATGGCTTTTTTATCCCCGACGATGGCCTTGCCATGCCCGACGCTTAACTTGCCATGCTTGATGCTGGCCTTGTCATGCCCGACGATGGCCTCGCCATGCCCGACGATTCCCTTGTTATGCCCGATGATGGCCATGTCATGCCCGACGATGGACTTCTCATGCCCGACGATGGCTTTGCCATTCCCGACGTTGTCCTTGTCATGTCCGAGAGTTGCCTTGTCATGACCTTATCATGCCTGAAGTTGGCCTTGTCATGCCGGACGAGGGCCTCGCCATGTCCGAGAGTGGCATTGTCATTCCCAACGATGGCCTTGCCATGCCCGACGTTGGCTTTAGCATGCCCGACGATGGCCTTGCCATGCCCGACAATGGAGTTGCTATGCCCGACGATGGCCTTGTCATCCCCGACGATGGCCATGTCATGCCCGACGATGGCGTTATCATGCCCGACGATCGCCTTGTCATGCCCGACGATGGCCTTGTCATTCACGACGATGGCCTTGTCATGCCCGACGATGGCCATGCCATGCCCGACGCTGGCCTTGCCATGCCCGACGATGGCCTTGTCATGCCTCACGATGGCCTTGTCATGCCCACCGCTGGCCTTGTCATGCTCGACGATGGCATTGTCATGCCCGACGATGGCATGGTCATGCCCGAGAGTTGCCTTGACATGCCAGGCGCTGGCCTAGTCATGCCCGACGATGGACTTGCCATGCCCCACGCTAGCCTTGCCATGCCCGACGATGGCCTTGTCATGCCCAACGATGGCCTTGTCATACCCGACGCTGGCCTTGTCATGCTCGACGATAGCATTGTCATGCCCGACAATGGCAGTGCCATGTCCGAGAGTTGCCTTGACATGCCAGGCGTTGGCCTTGTCATGCCCGACGATGGAAGTGCCATGTCCGAGAGTTGCCTTGACATGCCAGGCGTTGGCCTTGTCATTCCCGACGATGGCCTTGTCATGTCCTTATCATGCCAACGTTGGCCATGTCATGCCCGACGATGGCCTCGCCATGTCCGAGAGTGCCATTCTCATGGCCTTGTCATGCCCGACGAGGGCCTTGCCAAGCCCGACACTTTCCTTGTCATGTCCGAAAGTTGCCTTGTCATGACCTTGTCATGCCCGACGATGGCCTCGACATGTCCGAGAGTGGCATGGTCATGGCCTTGTCATGCCCGACGATGGACTTTCCATGCCCGACGCTGGGTTCCCATGCCCGATGCTGGCCTTGCCATGCTTGACGATGGCCTTGCCATGCTCGACGTTGTCCTTGTCATGTCCGAGAGTTGCCTTGTCATGCCCAGCACTGCCCTTGTCAAGCCTGACGAATGCCTCGCCATAACCGATTGTGGTAATGTCATGCCCGACGATGGCCTTGTCATGCCCGATGATGGCCTTGCCATGTCCGAGAGTGGCATTGTCATGTCGTTGTCATGCCCGACGAGGGCCTTGCCAAGCCCGATACTTTCCTGGTCATGTCCGAAATTTGCCTTGTCATGCCCGACGATGGCCTCGCCCTGTCCGAGAGTGGCATTGTCATGGCCTTGTCATGCCCGACGCTGGCCTTGCCATGCCCGATGGTGGCCTTGCCATGCTCAACGATGGCCTTGCCATGCTCGCCCCTGTCCTTGTCATGTCCGAGAGTTGCCTTGTCATGACCTTGTCATGCACAGCACTGGCCTTGTCAAGCCCGACGATGGCCTCGCCATGTCCGATAGTGGCATTGCCATTCCCAACGATGGCCTTGCCATGCCCGACGTTGCCTTGCCATTCCCGACGCTGGCCTTGCCATGCTTGACGCTGGCCTTGTCATGCCCGACGATGGCCTTGCCATGCCCGACGATTCCCTTTTTATGCCCTACGATGGCCATGTCATGCCCGGCGATGGACTTGTCATGCCCGACGATGGCCTTGGCATGCCCGACGATGGCCTTGTCATGCCCGACGATGGCCTTGTGATGCCCGACGATGGCGTTTACATGCCCGACGATGGCATGGTCATGTCCGAGAGTTGCCTTGTCATGCCGACGCTAGCCTTGTCATGCCCGACGTTGTCCTTTTCATGTCCGAGAGTTGCCTTGTCATGATCTTGTCATGCCCGACGCTGGCTTTGTCAAGCCCGACGATTGCCTCGCCATGTCCGATAGTGGCATTGTCATGCCCCACGATGGCCTTGTCATGCCCGACGATGGCCTTGCCATGCCCGACGCTGGCCTTGCCATGCTGGACGCTGGCCTTGTCATGCCTGACGATGGTCTTGCCATGCCCGACGATTCCCTTGTCATGCCCGACGATGGCTTTGCCATACCCGACGATGGACTTGTCATGCCCGAGAGTTGCCTTGTCATGACCTTATCATGCCTGAAGTTGGCCTTGCCATGCCCGACGAGGGCCTTGCCATGTCCGAGAGTGGCATTGTCATTCCAAACGATGTCCTTGCCATGCCCGATGTTGGCTTTGGCACGCTCGACGATGGCCTTGCCATTCCCGACCCTAGTGTTGCCATGCCCGACGATGGCCTTGTCATGCCCGACGATGGCCACGTCATGCCCGACAATGGCGTTGACATGCCCGACGATCGCCTTGTCATTCCCGACGAGGGCCTCACCATGTCCGAGAGTGGCATTGTCATTCCCAACGATGGCCTTTCCATGCCCGACGTTGGCTTTGGCATGCCCGACGATGGCCTTGCCATGCCCGTAACTGGCATTGCCATGCCCGACAATGACCTTGTCATGCCCGACGATGGCCATGTCATGCCCGACGATGGCATTGACATGCCCGACGATCGCCTTGTCATGCCCGACGATGGCCTTGTCATTCACGACGATGGCCTAGTCATGCCGACGATGGCCTTGCCATGCCCGACGCTGGCCTTTCCATGCCCGACGATGGCCTGGTTATGCCCCACGATGGCCTTGTCATGCCCGCCGCTGGCCTTGTCATGCTCGACGATGGCATCGTCATGCCCGACGATGGTAGTGTCATGTCCGAGAGTTGCCTTGACATGCCAGGTGCTGGCCTATTCATGCCCGACGATGGCCTTGCCATGCCCTACGCTGGCCTTGCCATGCCCTACGATGGCTTGACATGCCCGACGATGGCCTTTTTATCCCCGAAGATGGCCTTGCCATGCCCGACGCTGAACTTGCCATGCTTGATGCTAGCCTTGTCATGCCCGACGATGGCCTTGCCATGCCCGACGATTCCCTTGTTATGCCCGATGATGGCCATGTCATGCCCGACGATGGCCTTGTCATTCACGACGATGGCCTTGTCATGCCCGACGATGGCCTTGCCATGCCCGACGCTGGCCTTGCCATGCCCGACGATGGCCTTGTCATGCCTCACGATGGCCTTGTCATGCCCGCCGCTGGCCTTGTCATGCTCGACGATGGCATTGTCATGCCCGACGATGGCATGGTCATGCCCGAGAGTTGCCTTGACATGCCAGGCGCTGGCCTAGTCATGCCCGACGATGGACTTGCCATGCCCCACGCTAGCCTTGCCATGCCCGACGATGGCCTTGTCATGCCCAACGATGGCCTTGTCATGCCCGACGCTGGCCTTGTCATGCTCGACGATGGCATTGTCATGCCCGACAATGGCAGTGCCATGTCCGAGAGTTGCCTTGACATGCCAGGCGTTGGCCTTGTCATGCCCGACGATGGCAGTGCCATGTCCGAGAGTTGCCTTGACATGCCAGGCGTTGGCCTTGTCATGCCCGACGATGGCCTTGTCATGTCCTTATCATGCCGACGTTGGCCATGTCATGCCCGACGATGGCCTCGCCATGTCCGAGAGTGCCATTCTCAAGGCCTTGTCATGCCCGACGAGGGCCTTGCCAAGCCCGACACTTTCCTTGTCATGTCCGAAAGTTGCCTTGTCATGACCTTGTCATGCCCGACGATGGCCTCGACATGTCCGAGAGTGGCATTGTCATGGCCTTGTCATGCTCGACGATGGACTTGCCATGTCCGACGCTGGGTTCCCATGCCCGATGCTGGCCTTGCCATGCTTGACGATGGCCTTGCCATGCTCGATGTTGTCCTTGTCATGTCCGAGAGTTGCCTTGTCATGCCCAGCACTGCCCTTGTCAAGCCTGACGAATGCCTCGCCATAACCGATTGTGGTATTGTCATGCCCGACGATGGCCTTGTCATGCCCGATGATGGCCTTGCCATGTCCGATAGTGGCATTGTCATGTCCTTGTCATGCCCGACGAGGGCCTTGCCAAGCCCGATACTTTCCTTGTCATGTCCGAAATTTGCCTTGTCATGCCCGACGATGGCCTCGCCCTGTCCGAGTGTGGCATTGTCATGGCCTTGTCATGCCCGACGCTGGCCTTGCCATGCCCGATGGTGGCCTTGCCATGCTCAACGATGGCCTTTCCATGCTCGCCCCTGTCCTTGTCATGTCCGAGAGTTGCCTTGTCATGACCTTGTCATGCACAGCGCTGGCCTTTTCAAGCCCGACGATGGCCTCGCCATGTCCGATAGTGGCATTGTCATTCCCAACGATGGCCTTGCCATGCCCGACGTTGCCTTGCCATTCCTGACGCTGGCCTTGCCATGCTTGATGCTGGCCTTGTCATGCCCGATGATGGCCTTGCCATGCCCGACGATTCCCTTTTTATGCCCTACGATGGCCATGTCATGCCCGACGATGGACTTGTCATGCCCGACGATGGCCTTGGCATGCCCGACAATGGCCTTGTCATGCCCGACGATGGCCTTGTGATGCCCGACGATGGCATTTACATGCCCGACGATGGCATGGTCATGTCCGAGAGTTGCCTTGTCATGCCGACGCTAGCCTTGTCATGCTCGACGTTGTCCTTATCATGTCCGAGAGTTGCCTTGTCATGATCTTGTCATGCCCGACGCTGGCCTTGTCAAGCCCGACGATTGCCTCGCCATATCCGATAGTGGCATTGTCATGCCCCACGATGGCCTTGTCATGCCCGACGATGGCCTTGCCATGCCCGACGCTGGCCTTGCCATGCTTGACGCTGGTCTTGTCATGCCCGACGATGGTCTTGCCATGCCCGAGGATTCCCTTGTCATGCCCGACGATGGCTTTGCCATTCCCGACGATGGACTTGTCATGCCCGAGAGTTGCCTTGTCAAGACCTTATCATGCCTGAAGTTGGCCTTGCCATGACCGACGAGGGCCTTGCCATGTCGAGAGTGGCATTGTCATTCCAAACGATGTCCTTGCCATGCCCGATGTTGGCTTTGGCACGCTCGACGATGGCCTTGCCATGGCCGACACTAGCGTTGCCATGCCCGACGATGGCCTTGTCATGCCCGACGATGGCCATGTCATGCCCGACGATGGCGTTGACATGCCCGACGATCGCCTTGTCATGCCCGACGAGGGCCTCACCATGTCCGAGAGTGGCATTGTCATTCCCAACGATGGCCTTGCCATGCCCGACGTTGGCTTTGGCATGCCCGACGATGGCCTTGCCATGCCCGTAACTGGCATTGCCATGCCCGACAATGGCCTTGTCATGCCCGACGATGGCCATGTCATGCCCGACGATGGCATTGACATGCCCGACGATCGCCTTGTCATGCCCGACGATGGCCTTGTCATTCACGACGATGGCCTAGTCATGCCGACGATGGCCTTGCCATGCCTGACGCTGGCCTTGCCATGCCCGACGATGGCCTTGTTATGCCCCACGATGGCCTTGTCATGCCCGCCGCTGGCCTTGTCATGCTCGACGATGGCATCGTCATGCCCGACGATGGTAGTGTCATGTCCGAGAGTTGCCTTGACATGCCAGGTGCTGGCCTATTCATGCCCGACGATGGCCTTTCCATGCCTTACGCTGGCCTTGCCATGCCCTACGATGGCTTGACATGCCCGACGATGGCCTTTTTATCCCCGAAGATGGCCTTGCCATGCCCGACGCTGAACTTGCCATGCTTGTTGCTAGCCTTGTCATGCCCGACGATGGGCTTGCCATGCCCGACGATTCCCTTGTTATGCCCGATGATGGCCATGTCATGCCCGACGATGGACTTCTCATGCCCGACGATGGCTTTGCCATTCCCGACGTTGTCCTTGTCATGTCCGAGAGTTGCCTTGTCATGACCTTGTCATGCACAGCGCTGGCCTTTTCAAGCCCGACGATGGCCTCGCCATGTCCGATAGTGGCATTGTCATTCCCAACGATGGCCTTGCCATGCCCGACGTTGCCTTGCCATTCCCGACGCTGGCCTTGCCATGCTTGACGCTAGCCTTGTCATGCCCGACGATGGCCTTGCCATGCCCGACGATTCCCTTTTTATGCCCTACGATGGCCATGTCATGCCCGACGATGGACTTGTCATGCCCGACGATGGCCTTGGCATGCCCGACAATGGCCTTGTCATGCCCGACGATGGCCTTGTGATGCCCGACGATGGCATTTACATGCCCGACGATGGCATGGTCATGTCCGAGAGTTGCCTTGTCATGCCGACGCTAGCCTTGTCATGCCCGACGTTGTCCTTATCATGTCCGAGAGTTGCCTTGTCATGATCTTGTCATGCCCGACGCTGGCCTTGTCAAGCCCGACGATTGCCTCGCCATATCCGATAGTGGCATTGTCATGCTCCACGATGGCCTTGTCATGCCCGACGATGGCCTTGCCATGCCCGACGTTGGCCTTTCCATGCTTGAGGCTGGCCTTGTCATGCCCGACGATGGTCTTGCCATGCCCGACGATTCCCTTGTCATGCCCGACGATGGCTTTGCCATTCCCGACGATGGACTTGTCATGCCCGAGAGTTGCCTTGTCATGACCTTATCATGCCTGAAGTTGGCCTTGCCATGCCCGACGAGGGCCTTGCCATGTCGAGAGTGGCATTGTCATTCCAAACGATGTCCTTGCCATGCCCGATGTTGGCTTTGGCACGCTCGACGATGGCCTTGCCATGGCCGACACTAGCGTTGCCATGCCCGACGATGGCCTTGTCATGCCCGACGATGGCCATGTCATGCCCGACGATGGCGTTGACATGCCCGACGATCGCCTTGTCATGCCCGACGAGGGCCTCACCATGTCCGAGAGTGGCATTGTCATTCCCAACGATAGCCTTGCCATGCCCGACGTTGGCTTTGGCATGCCCGACGATGGCCTTGCCATGCCCGTAACTGGCGTTGCCATGCCCGACAATGGCCTTGTCATGCTCGACGATGGCCATGTCATGCCCGACGATGGCATTGACATTCCCGACGATTGCCTTGTCATGCCCGACGATGGCCTTGTCATTCACGACGATGGCCTAGTCATGCCGACGATGGCCTTGCCATGCCCGACGCTGGCCTTGCCATGCCCGACGATGGCCTTGTTATGCCCCACGATGGCCTTGTCATGCCCGCCGCTGGCCTTGTCATGCTCGACGATGGCATCGTCATGCCCGACGATGGTAGTGTCATGTCCGAGAGTTGCCTTGACATGCCAGGTGCTGGCCTATTCATGCCCGACGATGGCCTTGCCATGCCTTACGCTGGCCTTGCCATGCCCTACGATGGCTTGACATGCCCGACGATGGCCTTTTTATCCCCGAAGATGGCCTTGCCATGCCCGACGCTGAACTTGCCATGCTTGTTGCTAGCCTTGTCATGCCCGACGATGGCCTTGCCATGCCCGACGATTCCCTTGTTATGCCCGATGATGGCCATGTCATGCCCGACGATGGACTTCTCATGCCCGACGATGGCTTTGCCATTCCCGACGTTGTCCTTGTCATGTCCGAGAGTTGCCTTGTCATGACCTTATCATGCCTGAAGTTGGCCTTGTCATGCCGGACGAGGGCATCGCCATGTCCGAGAGTGGCATTGTCATTCCCAACATTGGCCTTGCCATGCCCGACGTTGGCTTTGGCATGCCCGACGATGGCCTTGCCATGCCCGACACTGGAGTTGCCATGCCCGACGATGGCCTTGTCATCCCCGATGATGGCCATGTCATGCCCGACGATGGCGTTGACATGCCCGACGATCGCCTTGTCATGCCCGACGATGGCCTTGTCATTCACGACGATGGCCTTGTCATGCCCGACGATGGCCTTGCCATGCCCGACGCTGGCCTTGCCATGCCCGACGATGGCCTTGTCATGCCTCACGATGGCCTTGTCATGCCCGCCGCTGGCCTTGTCATGCTCGACGATGGCATTGTCATGCCCGACGATGGTAGTGTCATGTCCGAGAGTTGCCTTGACATGCCAGGCGCTGGCTTAGTCATGCCCGACGATGGCCTTGCCATGCCCCACGCTGGCCTTTCCATGCCCGACGATGGCCTTGTCATGCCCGACGCTGGCCTTGTCATGCTCGACGATGGCATTGTCATGCCCGACAATGGCAGTGCCATGTCCGAGAGTTGCCTTGACATGCCAGGCGTTGGCCTTGTCATGCCCGACGATGGCAGTGCCATGTCCGAGAGTTGCCTTGACATGCCAGGCGTTGGCCTTGTCATGCCTGATGATGGCCTTGTCATGTCCTTATCATGCCGACGCTGGCCATGTCATGCCCGACGATGGCCTCGCCATGTCCGAGAGTGGCATTCTCATGGCCTTGTCATGCCCGACGAGGGCCTTGCCAAGCCCGACATTTTCCTTGTCATGTCCGAAAGTTGCCTTGTCATGACCTTGTCATGCCCGACGATGGCCTCGACATGTCCGAGAGTGGCATTGTCATGGCCTTGTCATGCCCGACGATGGACTTGCCATGCCCGACGCTGGGTTCCCATGCCCGATGCTGGCCTTTCCATGCTCGGCGATGGCCTTGCCATGCTCGACGTTGTCCTTGTCATGTCCGAGAGTTTCCTTGTCATGCCCAGTACTGCCCTTGTCAAGCGTGACGATTGCCTCGCCATAACCGATTGTGGTATTGTCATGCCCGACGAAGGCCTTGTCATGCCCGACGATGGCCTTGCCATGTCCGAGAGTGGCATTGTCATGTCCTTGTCATGCCCGACGAGGGCCTTGCCAAGCCCGATACTTTCCTTGTCATGTCCGAAATTTTCCTTGTCATGCCCGACGATGGCCTCGCCCTGTCCGAGAGTGGCATTGTCATGGCCTTGTCATGCCCGACGCTGGCCTTGCCATGCCCGATGGTGGCCTTGCCATGCTCAACGATGGCCTTGCCATGCTCGCCCCTGTCCTTGTCATGTCCGAGAGTTGCCTTGTCATGACCTTGTCATGCACAGCGCTGGCCTTGCCATGCCCGACGTTGCCTTGCCATGCCCGACGTTGCCTTGCCATTCCCGACGCTAGCCTTACCATGCTTGACGCTGGCCTTGCCATGCCCGACGCTGGCCTTGCCATGCCCGACGATGGCCTTGCCATGCCCTACGCTGGCCTTGCCATGCCCGACGATGGCCTTGTCATGCCCGACGATGGCCTTGTCATCCCCGACGATGGCCATGTCATGCCCGACGATGGCGTTGATATGCCCGACGATCGCCTTGTCATGCCCGACGAGGGCCTCGCCATGTCCGAGAGTGGCATTGTCATTCCCAACGATGGCCTTGCCATGCCCGACGTTGGCTTTGGCATGCCCGACGATGGCCTTGCCATGCCCGACACTGGCGTTGCCATGCCCGACAATGGCCTTGTCATGCCCGACGATGGCCATGTCATGCCCGACGATGGCATTGACATGCCCGACGATGGCCTTGTCATGCCCGACGATGGCCTTGTCAATCACGACGTTGGCCTAGTCATGCCGACGATGGCCTTGCCATGCCCGACGCTGGCCTTGCCATGCTCGACGATGGCCTTGTCATGCCCCACCATGGCCTTGTCATGCCCGCCGCTGGCCTTGTCATGCTCGACGATGGCATTGTCATGCCCGACGATGGTAGTGTCATGTCCGAGAGTTGCCTTGACATGCCAGGTGCTGGCCTATTCATGCCCGACGATGGCCTTGCCATGCCCTACGCTGGCCTTGCCATGCCTTACGATGGCCTTGACATGCCCAGCGATGGCTTTTTTATCCCCGACGATGGCCTTGCCATGCCCGACGCTGAACTTGCCATGCTTGATGCTGGCCTTGTCATGCCCGACGATGGCCTTGCCATGCCCGACGATTCCCTTGTTATGCCCGATGATGGCCATGTCATGCCCGACGATGGACTTCTCATGCCCGACGATGGCTTTGCCATTCCCGACGCTGTCCTTGTCATGTCCGAGAGTTGCCTTGTCATGACCTTATCATGCCTGAAGTTGGCCTTGTCATGCCGGACGAGGGCCTCGCCATGTCCGAGAGTGGCATTGTCATTCCCAACGATGGCCTTGCCATGCCCGACATTGGCTTTAGCATGCCCGACGATGGCCTTGCCATGCCCGACACTGGAGTTGCCATGCCCGACGATGGCCTTGTCATCCCCGACGATGGCCATGTCATGCCCGACGATGGCGTTGACATGCCCGACGATGGCCTTGCCATGCCCGACGCTGGCGTTGTCATTCACGACGATGGCCTTGTCATGCCCGACGATGGCCTTGCCATGCCCGACGCTGGCCTTGCCATGCCCGACGATGGCCTTGTCATGCCTCACGATGGCCTTGTCATGCCCGCCGCTGGCCTTGTCATGCTCGACGATGGCATTGTCATACCCGACGATGGCATGGTCATGCCCGAGAGTTGCCTTGACATGCCAGGCGCTGGCCTAGTCATGCCCGACGATGGACTTGCCATGCCCCACGCTAGCCTTGCCATGCCCGACGATGGCCTTGTCATGCCCAACGATGGCCTTGTCATGCCCGACGCTGGCCTTGTCATGCCCGACGATGGCCTTGTCATTCACGACGATGGCCTTGTCATGCCCGACGATGGCCTTGCCATGCCCGACGCTGGCCTTGCCATGCCCGACGATGGCCTTGTCATGCCTCACGATGGCCTTGTCATGCCCGCCGCTGGCCTTGTCATGCTCGACGATGGCATTGTCATGCCCGACGATGGCATGGTCATGCCCGAGAGTTGCCTTGACATGCCAGGCGCTGGCCTAGTCATGCCCGACGATGGACTTGCCATGCCCCACGCTAGCCTTGCCATGCCCGACGATGGCCTTGTCATGCCCAACGATGGCCTTGTCATGCCCGACGCTGGCCTTGTCATGATCGACGATGGCATTGTCATGCCCGACAATGGCAGTGCCATGTCCGAGAGTTGCCTTGACATGCCAGGCGTTGGCCTTGTCATGCCCGACGATGGCAGTGCCATGTCCGAGAGTTGCCTTGACATGCCAGGCGTTGGCCTTGTCATGCCCGACGATGGCCTTGTCATGTCCTTATCATGCCGACGTTGGCCATGTCATGCCCGACGATGGCCTCGCCATGTCCGAGAGTGCCATTCTCATGGCCTTGTCATGCCCGACGAGGGCCTTGCCAAGCCCGACACTTTCCTTGTCATGTCCGAAAGTTGCCTTGTCATGACCTTGTCATGCCCGACGATGGCCTCGCCCTGTCCGAGAGTGGCATTGTCATGGCCTTGTCATGCCCGACGCTGGCCTTGCCATGCCCGATGGTGGCCTTGCCATGCTCAACGATGGCCTTGCCATGCTCGCCCCTGTCCTTGTCATGTCCGAGAGTTGCCTTGTCATGACCTTGTCATGCACAGCCCTGGCCTTGTCAAGCCCGACGATGGCCTCGCCATGTCCGATAGTGGCATTGTCATTCCCAACGATGGCCTTGCCATGCCCGACGTTGCCTTGCCATTCCCGACGCTGGCCTTGCCATGCTTGACGCTGGCCTTGTCATGCCCGACGATGACCTTGCCATGCCCGACGATTCCCTTTTTATGCCCTACGTTGGCCATGTCATGCCCGACGATGGACTTGTCATGCCCGACGATGGCCTTGGCATGCCGGACGATGGCCTTGTCATGCCCGACGATGGCCTTGTGATGCCCGACGATGGCATTTACATGCCCGACGATGGCATGGTCATGTCCGAGAGTTGCCTTGTCATGCCGACGCTAGCCTTGTCATGCCCGACGTTGTCCTTATCATGTCCGAGAGTTGCCTTGTCATGATCTTGTCATGCCCGACGCTGGCCTAGTCAAGCCCGACGATTGCCTCGCCATGTCCGATAGTGGCATTGTCATGCCCCACGATGGCCTTGTCATGCCCGACGATGGCCTTGCCATGCCCGACGCTGGCCTTGCCATGCTTGACGATGGCCTTGTCATGCCTCACGATGGCCTTGCCATGCCCGACGATTCCCTTGTCATGCCCGACGATGGCTTTGCCATTCCCGACGATGGACTTGTCATGCCCGAGAGTTGCCTTGTCATGACCTTATCATGCCTGAAGATGGCCTTGCCATGCCCGACGAGGGCCTTGCCATGTCCGAGAGTGGCATTGTCATTCCAAACGATGTCCTTGCCATGCCCGATGTTGGCTTTGACACGCTCGACGATGGCCTTGCCATGTCCGACACTAGCGTTGCCATGCCCGACGATGGCCTTGTCATGCCCGACGATGGCCATGTCATGCCCGACGATGGCGTTGACATGCCCGACGATCGCCTTGTCATGCCCGACGAGGGCCTCACCATGTCCGAGAGTGGCATTGTCATTCCCAACGATGGCCTTGCCATGCCCGACGTTGGCTTTGGCATGCCCGACGATGGCCTTGCCATGCCCGTAACTGGCGTTGACATGCCCGACAATGGCCATGTCATGCCCGACGATGGCATTGACATGCCCGACGATCGCCTTGTCATGCCCGACGATGGCCTTGTCATTCACGACGATGGCCTAGTCATGCCGACGATGGCCTTGCCATGCCCGACGCTGGCCTTGCCATGCCCGACGATGGCCTTGTTATGCCCCACGATGGCCTTGTCATGCCCGCCGCTTGCCTTGTCATGCTCGACGATGGCATCGTCATGCCCGACGATGGTAGTGTCATGTCCGAGAGTTGCCTTGACATGCCAGGTGTTGGCCTATTCATGCCCGACGATGGCCTTGCCATGCCCTACGCTGGCCTTGCCATGCCCTACGATGGCTTGACATGCCCGACGATGGCCTTTTTATCCCCGAAGATGGCCTTGCCATGCCCGACGCTGAACTTGCCATGCTTGATGCTAGACTTGTCATGCCCGACGATGGCCTTGCCATGCCCGACGATTCCCTTGTTATGCCCGATGATGGCCATGTCATGCCCGACGATGGACTTCTCATGCCCGACGATGGCTTTGCCATTCCCGACGTTGTCCTTGTCATGTCCGAGAGTTGCCTTGTCATGACCTTATCATGCCTGAAGTTGGCCTTGTCATGCCGGACGAGGGCATCGCCATGTCCGAGAGTGGTATTGTCATTCCCAACAATGGCCTTGCCATGCCCGACGTTGGCTTTGGCATGCCCGACGACGGCCTTGCCATGCCCGACACTGGAGTTGCCATGCCCGACGATGGCCTTGTCATCCCCGACGATGGCCATGTCATGCCCGACGATGGCGTTGACATGCCCGACGATCGCCTTGTCATGCCCGACGATGGCCTTGTCATTCACGACGATGGCCTTGTCATGCCCGACGATGGCCTTGCCATGCCCGACGCTGGCCTTGCCATGCCCGACGATGGCCTTGTCATGCCTCACGATGGCCTTGTCATGCCCGCCGCTGGCCTTGTCATGCTCGACGATGGCATTGTCATGCCCGACGATGGTAGTGTCATGTGCGAGAGTTAACTTGATATGCCAGGCGCTGGCCTAGTCATGCCCGACGATGGCCTTGCCATGCCCCATGCTGGCCTTGCCATGCCCGACGATGGCCTTGTCATGCCCGACGCTGGCCTTGTCATGCTCGACAATGGCATTGTCATGCCCGACAATGGCAGTGCCATGTCCGAGAGTTGCCTTGACATGCCAGGCGTTGGCCTTGTCATGCCCGACGATGGCAGTGCCATGTCCAAGAGTTGCCTTGACATGCCAGGCGTTGGCCTTGTCATGCCCGACGATGGCCTTGTCATGTCCTTATCATGCCGACGCTGGCCATGTCATGCCCGACGATGGCCTCGCCATGTCCGAGAGTGGCATTCTCATGGCCTTGTCATGCCCGACGAGGGCCTTGCCAAGCCCGACATTTTCCTTGTCATGTCCGAAAGTTGCCTTGTCATGACCTTGTCATGCCCGACGATGGCCTCGACATGTCCGAGAGTGGCATTGTCATGGCCTTGTCATGCCCGACGATGGACTTGCCATGCCCGACGCTGGGTATCCATGCCCGATGCTGGCCTTTCCATGCTCGGCGATGGCCTTGCCATGCTCGACGTTGTCCTTGTCATGTGCGAGAGTTGCCTTGTCATGCCCATCACTGCCCTTGTCAAGCCTGACGATTGCCTCGCCATAACCGATTGTGGTATTGTCATGCCCGACGAAGGCCTTGTCATGCCCGACGATGGCCTTGCCATGTCCGAGAGTGGCATTGTCATGTCCTTGTCATGCCCGACGAGGGCCTTGCCAAGCCCGATACTTTCCTTGTCATGTCCGAAATTTTCCTTGTCATGCCCGACGATGGCCTCGCCCTGTCCGAGAGTGGCATTATCATGGCCTTGCCATGCCCGATGGTGGCCTTGCCATGCCCGATGGTGGCCTTGCCATGCTCAACGATGGCCTTGCCATGCTCGCCCCTGTCCTTGTCATGTCCGAGAGTTGCCTTGTCATGACCTTGTCATGCACAGCGTTGGCCTTGTCAAGCCCGACGATGGCCTCGCCATGTCCGATAGTGGCATTGTTATTCCCAACGATGGCCTTGCCATGCCCGACGTTGCCTTGCCATTCCCGACGCTAGCCTTGCCATGCTTGACGCTGGCCTTGCCATGCCCGACGCTGGCCTTGCCATGCCCGACGATGGCCTTGCCATGCCCTACGCTGGCCTTGCCATGCCCGACGATGGCCTTGTCATGCCCAACGATGGCCTCGTCATGCCCGACGCTGGCCTTGTCATGCGCGACGGTGGCATTGTCATGCCCGACAATGGCAGTGCCATGTCCGGGAGTTGCCTTGACTTGCCAGGCGTTGGCCTTGTAATGCTCTACGATGGAAGTTCCATATCCGAGAGTTGCCTTGACATGCCAGGCGTTGGCCTTGTCATGCCCGACGATGGCCTTGTCATGTCCTTGTCATGCCCGACGCTGGCCATGTCATGCCCGACGATGGCCTCGCCATGTCCGAGAGTGGCATTGTCATGGCCTTGTCATGCCGGACGAGGGCCTTGCCAAGCCCGACACTTTCCTTGCCATGTCCGAAAGTTGCCTTGTCATGTCCTTGTCATGCCCAACGATGGCCTCAACATGTCCGAGAGTGGCATTGTCAAGGCCTTGTCATGCCCGACGATGGACTTGCCATGCCCGACGCTGGCTTGCCATGCACGATGCTGGCACTGCCATGCTCGATGATGGCCTTGCCATGCTCGACGTTGTCCTTGTCATGTCCGAGAGTTGCATTGTCATGACCTTGTCATGCCCAGCGCTGGCTTTGTCAAGCCTGACGATTGCCTCGCCATGTCCGATTGTGGCATTGTCATGCCCGACGATGGCCTTGTCATGCCCGACGATGGCCTCGCCATGCTCGACGCCGGGCTTGCCATGCCCGAAGCTGGCCATGTCATACCCGAAGATGGCCTTGCCATGTCCGAGAGTGGCATTAATATATCCTTGTCATGCCCGACAAGGGCCTTGCCAAGCCCGACACTTTCCTTGTCATGTCCGAAAGTTGCCTTGTCATGACCTTGTCATGCCCGACGATGGCCTCGCCATGTCCGAGAGTGGCATTGTCATGGCCTTGTCATGCCCGACGATGGACTTGCCATGCCCGACGCTGGCCTTGCCATGCCCGATGGTGGCCTTGCCATGCTCGACCCTGTCCTTGTCATATCCGAGAGTTGCCTTGTCATGACCTTGTCATGCACAGCGCTGGCCTTGTCAAGCTTGACAATAGCCTCGCCATGTCCGAGAGTGGCATTGTCATTCCCAACGATGGCCTTGCCATGCCCGACGTTGCCTTGCCATGCCCGACGCTGGCCTTGCCATGCTTGACGCTGGCCTTGCCATGCCCGACGATGGCCTTGCCATGTCCGAGAGTGGCATTGTCATTTTCCAACGATGGCCTTGACATGCCCCACGTTGCCTTGCCATGCCTGACGCTAGCCTTGACATGCTTGACGTTGGCCTTGTCATGACCGACGATGGTCTTGCCATGCCCGACGATGGCCATGTCATGCCCGACAATGGACTTTTCATGGCCGACAATAGCCTAGGCATGCCCGACGATGGCCTTGCCATGCCAGACGCTGGCCTTGCCATGCCCGACGATGGCCTTGTCATGCCCGACGCTGGCCTTGTCATGCCCGACGATGGCCTTGTCATCCCGACGATGGCATTTAAATGCCCGACGATGGCATGGTCATGTCCGAGAGTTGCCTTGTCATGCCAACGCTAGCTTTGTCATGCACGGTGATGGCCTCGCCATGTCCGAGAGTGGCATTGTCATGGCCTTGTCATGCCCGATGATGGCCTAGCCATGCCCGACGCTGTCCTTGTCATGGCCTTGTCATGCTCGACGATAGCCTTGCCATGCCCGGCGCTGTCCTTGTCATGTCCGAGAGTTGCCTTGTTATGCCCTTGTCATGCCCGACGCTGGCCTTGTCAAGCCCGACGATTGCCTCGCATGTCCGATAGTGGCATTGTCATGCCCGACGATGGCCTTGTCATTCCCGACGATCGCCTTGCCATGGTCGACGTTGGCCTTGCCATGCTTGACGCTGGCCTTGTCATGCCCGACGATGGACTTGCCATGCCCGACGCTGTCCTTGTCATGTCCTTGTCATGCCCGACGATGGCCTTGCCATGCCCGACGATGTCCTTGTCATGTCCGAGAGTTGCCTTGTCATGACCTTGTCATGCCCGACGCTGGCCTTGTCAAGCCCGACGATTGCCTCGCCATGTCCGATAGTGGCATTGTCATCCCCGACGATGGCCTTGTCATGCCCGACGATGGCCTTGCCATGCCCGACGCTGGCCTTGCCATGCTTGACGCTGGCTTGCCATGCCCGACGATGGCCTTCCCATGCGCGACGATGGCCTTGCCATGCCCGACAATTCCCTTGTCATGCCCGACGATGGCCATGTCATGCCCGAATATGGACTTTTCATGCCCGACGATGGCTTTACCATTCCCGACACTGTCCTTGTCATGTCCGAGAGTTCCCTTGTCATGACCTTATCATGCCTGAAGTTGGCCTTGTCATGCCCGACGATGGCCTTGCCATGCTCGACCCTGTCCTTGTCATGACCTTGTCATGTACAGCTGGCCTTGTCAAGCCCGACGATGGCCTCGCCATGTCCGAGAGTGGCATTGTCATTTCCAACGATGGCCTTGCCATGCCCGGTGTTGCCTTGCCATGCCCGACGTTGGCCTTGCCATCCTTGACGCTGGCATTGTCATGCCCGACGATGGCCTTGCCATGTCCGAGAGTGGCATTGTCATTCCCAACGATAAACTTGCCATGCCCCACGTTGCCTTGCCATGCCCGACGCTGGCCTTGCCATGCTTGATGTTGGCCTTGTCATGCCTGACGATGGCCTTGCCATGCCCGACGATTCCCTTTTCATGCCCCACGATGGCCATGTCATGCCCGATGAAGGCCTTGGCATGCATGATGATGGCCTTGCCATGCCAGACGCTGGCCTTGCCATGCCCGACGATGGCCTTGTCATGCCCGACGCTGGTCTTGTCATGCCCGGCGATGGCCTTGTCATGCCCGACGATGGCATTTACATGCCCGACGATGGCATGGTCATGTCCGAGAGTTGCCTTGTCATGTCCGAAAGTTGCCTTGTCATGACCTTGTCATGCCCGACGATGGCCTCGCCATGTCCGAGAGTGGCATTGTCATGGCCTTGTCATGCCCGACGATGGACTTGCCATGCCCGACGCTGGCCTTGCCATGCCCGATGGTGGCCTTGCCATGCTCGACCCTGTCCTTGTCATATCCGAGAGTTGCCTTGTCATGACCTTGTCATGCACAGCGCTGGCCTTGTCAAGCTTGACAATAGCCTCGCCATGTCCGAGAGTGGCATTGTCATTCCCAACGATGGCCTTGCCATGCCCGACGTTGCCTTGCCATGCCCGACGCTGGCCTTGCCATGCTTGACGCTGGCCTTGCCATGCCCGACGATGGCCTTGCCATGTCCGAGAGTGGCATTGTCATTTTCCAACGATGGCCTTGACATGCCCCACGTTGCCTTGCCATGCCTGACGCTAGCCTTGACATGCTTGACGTTGGCCTTGTCATGACCGACGATGGTCTTGCCATGCCCCACGATGGCCATGTCATGCCCGACAATGGACTTTTCATGGCCGACAATGGCCTAGGCATGCCCGACGATGGCCTTGCCATGCCAGACGCTGGCCTTGCCATGCCCGACGATGGCCTTGTCATGCCCGACGCTGGCCTTGTCATGCCCGACGATGGCCTTGTCATCCCGACGATGGCATTTAAATGCCCGACGATGGCATGGTCATGTCCGAGAGTTGCCTTGTCATGCCAACGCTAGCTTTGTCATGCACGGTGATGGCCTCGCCATGTCCGAGAGTGGCATTGTCATGGCCTTGTCATGCCCGATGATGGCCTAGCCATGCCCGACGCTGTCCTTGTCATGGCCTTGTCATGCTCGACGATAGCCTTGCCATGCCCGGCGCTGTCCTTGTCATGTCCGAGAGTTGCCTTGTTATGCCCTTGTCATGCCCGACGCTGGCCTTGTCAAGCCCGACGATTGCCTCGCATGTCCGATAGTGGCATTGTCATGCCCGACGATGGCCTTGTCATTCCCGACGATCGCCTTGCCATGGTCGACGTTGGCCTTGCCATGCTTGACGCTGGCCTTGTCATGCCCGACGATGGACTTGCCATGCCCGACGCTGTCCTTGTCATGTCCTTGTCATGCCCGACGATGGCCTTGCCATGCCCGACGATGTCCTTGTCATGTCCGAGAGTTGCCTTGTCATGACCTTGTCATGCCCGACGCTGGCCTTGTCAAGCCCGACGATTGCCTCGCCATGTCCGATAGTGGCATTGTCATCCCCGACGATGGCCTTGTCATGCCCGACGATGGCCTTGCCATGCCCGACGCTGGCCTTGCCATGCTTGACGCTGGCTTGCCATGCCCGACGATGGCCTTCCCATGCGCGACGATGGCCTTGCCATGCCCGACAATTCCCTTGTCATGCCCGACGATGGCCATGTCATGCCCGAATATGGACTTTTCATGCCCGACGATGGCTTTACCATTCCCGACACTGTCCTTGTCATGTCCGAGAGTTCCCTTGTCATGACCTTATCATGCCTGAAGTTGGCCTTGTCATGCCCGACGATGGCCTTGCCATGCTCGACCCTGTCCTTGTCATGACCTTGTCATGTACAGCTGGCCTTGTCAAGCCCGACGATGGCCTCGCCATGTCCGAGAGTGGCATTGTCATTTCCAACGATGGCCTTGCCATGCCCGGTGTTGCCTTGCCATGCCCGACGTTGGCCTTGCCATCCTTGACGCTGGCATTGTCATGCCCGACGATGGCCTTGCCATGTCCGAGAGTGGCATTGTCATTCCCAACGATAAACTTGCCATGCCCCACGTTGCCTTGCCATGCCCGACGCTGGCCTTGCCATGCTTGATGTTGGCCTTGTCATGCCTGACGATGGCCTTGCCATGCCCGACGATTCCCTTTTCATGCCCCACGATGGCCATGTCATGCCCGATGAAGGCCTTGGCATGCATGATGATGGCCTTGCCATGCCAGACGCTGGCCTTGCCATGCCCGACGATGGCCTTGTCATGCCCGACGCTGGTCTTGTCATGCCCGGCGATGGCCTTGTCATGCCCGACGATGGCATTTACATGCCCGACGATGGCATGGTCATGTCCGAGAGTTGCCTTGTCATGCCGACAGTAGCCTTGTCATGCCCGATGATGGCCTCGCCATGTCCGAGAGTAGCATTGCCATGGCTTTGTCCTGCCCGACGATGGCCTTGCCATGCCCGACGCTGTCCTTGTCATGTCCTTGTCATGCCCGACGATGGCCTTGCCATGCCCGACGCTGTCCTTGTCATGTCCGAGAGTTGCCTTGTCATGACCTTGTCATGCCCGACGCTGGCCTTGTCAAGCCCGACGATTGCCTCGCCATGTCCGATAGTGGCATTGTCATCCCCGACGATGGCCTTGTCATGCCCGACGATGGCCTTGCCATGCCCGACGCTGGCCTTGCCATGCTTGACGATGGCCTTGCCATGCCCGACAATTCCCTTGTCATGCCCGACGATGGCCATGTCATGCCCGAATATGGACTTGTCATGCCCGACGATGGCTTTACCATTCCCGACACTGTCCTTGTCATGTCCGAGAGTTCCCTTGTCATGACCTTATCATGCCTGAAGTTGGCCTTGTCATGCCCGACGAGGGCCTCGCCATGTCCGAGAGTGGCATTTTCATTCCCAACGATGGCCTTGCCATGCCCGACGTTGGCTTTGGCATGCCCGACGATGGCCTTGCCATGCCCGACACTAGCGTTGCCATGCCCGACAATGGCCTTGTCATGCCCGACGATGGCCATGTCATGCCCGACGATGGCATTGACATGCCCGACGATCGCCTTGTCATGCCCGACGATGGCCTTGTCATTCACGACGATGGCCTAGTCATGCCGACGATGCCCTTGCCATGCCCGACGCTGGCCTTGCCATGCCCGACGATGGCCTTGTCATGCCCCATGATGGCCTTGTCATGCCCGCCGCTGGCCTTGTCATGCTCGACGATGGCATTGTCATGCCCGACGATGGTAGTGTCATGTCCGAGAGTTGCCTTGACATGCCAGGTGCTGGCCTATTCATGCCCGACGATGGCCTTGCCATGCTCTACGCTGGCCTTGCCATGCCCTACGATGGCCTTGACATGCCCGACGATGGCCTTTTTATCCCCGACGATGGCTTTGCCATGCCCGACGCTGAACTTGCCATGCTTGATGCTAGCCTTGTCATGCCCCACGATGGCCTTGCCATGCCCGACGATTCCCTTGTCATGCCCGATGATGGCCATGTCATGCCCGACGATGGACTTCTCATGCCCGACGATGGCTTTGCCATTCCCGATGTTGTCCTTGTCATGTCCGAGAGTTGCCTTGTCATGACCTTATCATGCCTGAAGTTGGCCTTGTCATGCCGGACGAGGGCCTCGCCATGTCCGAGAGTGGCATTGTCATTCCCAACGATGGCCTTGCCATGCCCGACGTTGGCTTTGGCATGCCCGACGATGGCCTTGCCATGCCCGACACTGGAGTTGCCATGCCCGACGATGGCCTTGTCATCCCCGACGATGGCCATGTCATGCCCGACGATGGCGTTGACATGCCCGACGATCGCCTTGTCATGCCCGACGATGGCCTTGTCATTCACGACGATGGCCTTGTCATGCCCGACGATGGCCTTGCCATGCCCGACGCTAGCCTTGGCATGCCCGACGATGGCCTTGTCATGCCTCACGATGGCCTTGTCATGCCCACCGCTGCCTTGTCATGCTCGACGATGGCATTGTCATGCCCGACAATGGTAGTGTCATGTCCGAGAGTTGCCTTGACATGCCAGGCGCTGGCCTAGTCATGCCCGACGATGGCCTTGCCATGCCCCACGCTGGCCTTGCCATGACCGACGATGGCCTTGTCATGCCCAACGATGGCCTTGTCATGCCCGATGCTGGCCTTGTCATGCTCGACGATGGCATTGTCATGCCCGACAATGGCAGTGCCATGTCCGAGAGTTGCCTTGACATGCCAGGCGTTGGCCTTGTCATGCCCGACGATGGCAGTGCCATGTCCGAGATTTGCCTTGACATGCCAGGCGTTGGCCTTGTCATGCCCGACGATGGCATTGTCATGTCCTTATCATGTCGACGTTGGCCATGTCATGCCCGACGATGGCCTCGCCATGTCCGAGAGTGGCATTCTCATGGCCTTGTCATGCCCGACGAGGGCCTTGCCAAGCCCAACACTTTCCTTGTCATGTCCAAAAGTTGCCTTGTCATGACCTTGTCATGCCCGACGATGGCCTCGACATGCCTGAGAGTGGCATTGTCATGGCCTTGTCATGCCCGACGATGGATTTGCCATGCCCGACGCTGGGTTCCCATGCCCGATGCTGGCCTTGCCATGCTTGACGATGGCCTTGCCATGCTCGACGTTGTCCTTGTCATGTCCGAGAGTTGCCTTGTTATGCCCAGCACTGCCCTTGTCAAGCCTGACGAATGCCTCGCCATAACCGATTGTTGTATTGTCATGCCCGACGATGGCCTTGCCATGTCCGAGAGTGGCATTGTCATGTCCTTGTCATGCCCGACGAGGGCCTTGCCAAGCCCGATACTTTCCTTGTCATGTCCGAAATTTGCCTTGTCATGCCCGACGATGGCCTCGCCCTGTCCGAGAGTGGCATTGTCATGGCCTTGTCATGCCCGACGCTGGCCTTGCCATGCCCGATGGTGGCCTTGCCATGCTCGCCCCTGTCCTTGTCATGTCCGAGAGTTGCCTTGTCATGACCTTGTCATGCACAGCGCTGGCCTTGTCAAGCCCGACGATGGCCTCGCCATGTCCGATAGTGGCATTGTCATTCCCAACGATGGCCTTGCCATGCCCGACGTTGCCTTGCCATTCCCGACGCTGGCCTTGCCATGCTTGACGTTGGCCTTGTCATGCCCGACGATGGCCTTGCCATGCCCGACGATTCCCTTTTCATGCCCTACGATGGCCATGTCATGCCCGACGATGGACTTGTCATGCCCGACGATGGCCTTGGCATGCCCGACGATGGCCTTGTCATGCCCGACGATAGCCTTGTGATGCCCGTCGATGGCATTTACATGCCCGACGATGGCATGGTCATGTCCTACAGTTGCCTTGTCATGCCGACGCTAGCCTTGTCATGCCCAACGTTGTCCTTATCATGTCCGAGAGTTGCCTTGTCATGATCTTGTCATGCCCAACGCTGGCCTTGTCAAGCCCGACGATTGCCTCGCCATGTCCGATAGTGGCATTGTCATGCCCCACGATGGCCTTGTCATGCCCGACGATGGCCTTGCCATGCCCGACGCTGGCCTTGCCATGCCCGACGATGGCCTTGTCATGCCCAACGATGGCCTTGTCATGCCCGACGCTGGCCTTGTCATGCTCGACGATGGCATTGTCATGCCCGACAATGGCAGTGCCATGTCCGAGAGTTGCCTTGACATGCTAGGCGTTGGCCTTGTCATGCCTGACGATGGCAGTGCCATGTCCGAGAGTTGCCTTGACATGCCAGGCGTTGGCCTTGTCATGCCCGACGATGGCCTTGTCATGTCCTTATCATGCCGACGCTGGCCATGTCATGCCCGACGATGGCCTCGCCATGTCCGAGAGTGGCATTCTCATGGCCTTGTCATGCCCGACGAGGGCCTTGCCAAGCCCGACACTTTCCTTGTCATGTCCGAAAGTTGCCTTGTCATGACCTTGTCATGCCCGACGATGGCCTCGACATGTCCGAGAGTGGCATTGTCATGGCCTTGTCATGCCCGACGATGGACTTGCCATGCCCGACGCTGGGTTCTCATGCCCGATGCTGGCCTTTCCATGCTCGACGATGGCCTTGCCATGCTCGACGTTGTCCTTGTCATGTCCGAGAGTTGCCTTGTCATGCCCAACACTGCCCTTGTCAAGCCTGACGATTGCCTCGCCATAACCGATTGTGGTATTGTCATGCCCGACGAAGGCCTTGTCATGCCCGACGATGGCCTTGCCATGTCCGAGAGTGGCATTGTCATGTCCTTGTCATGCCCGACGAGGGCCTTGCCAAGCCCGATACTTTCCTTGTCATGTCCGAAATTTGCCTTGTCATGCCGGACGATGGCCTCGCCCTGTCCGAGAGTGGCATTGTCATGGCCTTGTCATGCCCGACGCTGGCCTTGCCATGCCCGATGGTGGCCTTGCCATGCTCAACGATGGCCTTGCCTTGCTCGCCCCTGTCCTTGTCATGTCCGAGAGTTGCCTTGTCATGACCTTGTCATGCACAGCGCTGGCCTTTTCAAGCCCGACGATGGCCTCGCCATGTCCGATAGTGGCATTGTTATTCCCAACGATGGCCTTGCCATGCCCGACGTTGCCTTGCCATTCCCGACGCTAGCCTTGCAATGCTTGACGCTGGCCTTGTCATGCCCGACGATGGCCTTGCCATGCCCGACGATTCCCTTTTCATGCCCTACGATGGCCATGTCATGCCCGACAATGGACTTGTCATGCCCGACGATGGCCTTGGCATGCCCGACGTTGTCCTTGTCATGTCCGAGAGTTGCCTTGCCATGACCTTATCATGCCTGAAGTTGGCCTTGTCATGCCGGACGAGGGCATCACCATGTCCGAGAGTGGCATTGTCATTCCCAACAATGGCCTTGCCATGCCCGACGTTGGCTTTGGCATGCCCGACGATGGCCTTGCCATGCCCGACACTGGAGTTGCCATGCCCGACGATGGCCTTGTCATCCCCGACGATGGCCATGTCATGCCCGACGATGGCGTTGACATGCCCGACGATCGCCTTGTCATGCCCGACGATGGCCTTGTCATTCACGACGATGGCCTTGTCATGCCCGACGATGGCCTTGCCATGCCCGACGCTGGCCTTGCCATGCCCGACGATGGCCTTGTCATGCCTCACGATGGCCTTGTCATGCCCGCCGCTGGCCTTGTCATGCTCGACGATGGCATTGTCATGCCCGACGATGGTAGTGTCATGTCCGAGAGTTGCCTTGACATGCCAGGCGCTGGCCTAGTCATGCCCGACGATGGTCTTGCCATGCCCCACGCTGGCCTGGCCATGCCCGACGATGGCCTTGCCATGCCCAATGATGGCCTTGTCATGCCCGACGCTGGCCTTGTCATGCCCGACAATGGCAGTGCCATGTCCGAGAGTTGCCTTGACATGCCAGGCGTTGGCCTTTTCATGCCCGACGATGGCAGTGCCATGTCCGAGAGTTGCCTTGACATGCCAAGCGTTGGCCTTGTCATGCCCGACGATGGCCTTGTCATGTCCTTATCATGCCGACGCTGGCCATGTCATGCCCGACGATGGCCTCGCCATGTCCGAGAGTGGCATTGTCATGGCCTTGTCATGCCCGACGAGGGCCTTGCCAAGCCCGACACTTTCCTTGTCATGTCCGAAAGTTGCCTTGTCATGACCTTGTCATGCCCGACGATGGCCTTGACATGTCCGAGAGTGGCATTGTCATGGCCTTGTCATGCCCGACGATGGACTTGCCATGCCCGACGCTGGGTTCCCATGCCCGATGTTGGCCTTGCCATGCTCGACGATGGCCTTGCCATGCTCGACGTTGTCCTTGTCATGTCCGAGAGTTGCTTTGTCATGCCCAGCACTGCCCTTGTCAAGCCTGACGATTGCCTCGCCATAACCGATTGTGGTATTATCATGCCCGACGATGGCCTTGTCATGCCTGACGATGGCGTTTCCATGTCCGAGAGTGGCATTGTCATGTCCTTGTCATGCCCGACGAGGGCCTTGCCAAGCCCGATACTTTCCTTGTCATGTCCGAAATTTGCCATGTCATGCCCGACGATGGCCTCGCCCTGTCCGAGAGTGGCATTGTCATGGCCTTGTCATGCCCGACACTGGCCTTGCCATGCCCGATGGTGGCCTTTCCATGCTCAACGATGGCCTTGCCATGCTCGCCCCTGTCCTTGTCATGTCCGAGAGTTGCCTTGTCATGACCTTGTCATGCACAGCGCTGGCCTTGTCAAGCATGACGATGGCCTCGCCATGTCCGATAGTGGCATTGTTATTCCCAACGATGGCCTTGCCATGCCCGACGTTGCCTTGCCATTCCCGACGCTAGCCTTGCCATGCTTGATGTTGGCCTTGTCATGCCCGACGATGGCCTTGCCATGCCCGACGATTCGCTTTTCATGCCCTACGATGGCCATGTCATGCCCGACGATGGACTTGTCATGCCCGACGATGGCCTTGGCATGCCCGACGATGGCCTTGTGATGCCCGACGATGGCATTTACATGCCCGACGATGGCATGGTCATGTCCGAGAGTTGCCTTGTCATGCCGACGCTAGCCTTGTCATGCCCGACGTTTTCCTTATCATGTCCGAGAGTTGCCTTGTCATGATCTTGTCATGCCCGACGCTGGCCTTCTCAAGCCCGACGATTGCCTCGCCATGTCCGATAGTGGCATTGTCATGCCCCACGATGGCCTTGTCATGCCCGACGATGGCCTTGCCATGCCCGACGCTGGCCTTGCCATGCTTGACGCTGGCCTTGTCATGCCCGACGATGGTCTTGCCATGCCCGACGATTCCCTTGTCATGCCCGACGATGGCCATGTCATGCCCGACGAAGGACTTGTCATGCCCGACGATGGCTTTGCCATTCCCGACGTTGTCCTTGTCATGTCCGAGAGTTGCCTTGTCATGACCTTATCATGCCTGAAGTTGGCCTTGCCATGCCCGACGGGGGCCTCGCCATGTCCGAGAGTGGCATTGTCATTCCAAACGATGGCCTTGCCATGCCCGATGTTGGCTTTGGCACGCTCGACGATGGCCTTGCCATGCCCGACACTAGCGTTGCCATGCCCGACGATGGCCTTGTCATACCCGACGATGGCCATGTCATGCCCGACGATGGCGTTGACATGCCCGACGATCGCCTTGTCATGCCCGACGATGGCCTTGTCTTTCACGACGATGGCCTTGTCATGCCCGACGATGGCCTTGCCATGCCCGATGCTGGCCTTGCCATGCCCGACGATGGCCTTGTCATGCCCCACGATGGCCTTGTCATGCCCGACGCTGGCCTTGTCATGCTCGACGATGGCATTGTCATGCCCGACGATGGTAGTGTCATGTCCGAGAGTTGCCTTGACATGCCAGGCGCTGGCCTAGTCATGCCCGACGATGGCCTTGCCATGCCCTACGCTGGCCTTGCCATGCTCAACGATGGCCTTGTCATGCCCGACGATGGCCTTGCCATGTCCGAGAGTTGCCTTGTCATGGCCGACGATGGTCTTGCCATGTTCGAGAGTGGCCTTGTAATGCCTGACGCTGACCTCGTCATGTCTAAGAGTGGCCTTGTTATGGCCAACGATTCCTTGTCAGGACCTTGTCATGCCCGACGATGGCCTTGTCAAGACCTTGTCATGCCCGACGATGGCCTTGCCATGCCCGGCGGTTGCCTTATCATGTCTGACAGTTGCGTTGAAATGCCTGACGCTAGCCTTGCCATGTCTTAGAGTGGCCTTGCCATGACCTTGTCATGCCCGACGCTGGCCTTGCCATGCCCGACGTTGGCCTTGTCATGCCCGACGCTGGCCTTGTCATGCCCGACGCTGACCTTTCCATGCCCGAGAATGGTTTTGTCATGTCCGACGCTGGCCTTTTCATGCCTGACGCTGGCCTTGTCTTGCCCGGCGTTGGCCTTGTCATGTCCGAGAGTGGCCTTGCCATGGCCTTGTCATGCCCGACGCTGGAATTACCATGCCCGACGATGGCCTTGTCATGTCCGACAGTGGCATTGTCATGGCCTTGTCATGCCCGACGAAGGCTTTGCCATTTCTGAAGATGTCCTTGTCATGTTCGAGAGTTGCCTTGTCATGACCTTATCATGCCCGAAGCTCGCCTTGTCATGCCAGACGATGGCCTCGTCATGTCCGAGAGTGGCATTGTCATTCCCAACGATGGCCTTGTCATGCTCGACGATGGCCTTGCCATGCTCGACGCTGGCTTTGTCATGCCCGACGATGGCCATGCCATGCCCGACGCTGGCGTTGCAATGCCCGACGATGGCCTTTCATGCCGACGATGGCCATGTCATGCCCGACGATGTCCTTGTCATGCCCGACGATGGCCTTATCATGCGCGAGGATGGCCTTGTCATGTCCGACAATGGCCTTGCCATGCCCGACGCTGGCCTTGCCATGCCCGACGATGGCCTTGTCATGCCCCACGATGGCCTTGTCATGCCCGACGCTGACCTTGTCATGCTCGACGATGGCATTGTCATGCCCGACGATGGTAGTGTCATGTCTGAGAGTTGCCTTGACATGCCAGGCGCTGGCCTAGTCATGCCCGACGATGGCCTTGCCATGCCCTACGTTGGCCTTGCCATGCTCGACGATGGCCTTGTCATGCCGGACGATGGCCTTGCTATGTCCGACGATGGCCTTGTCATGCCCGACGATGGCCTTGTCATGTCCGAGAGTTGCCTTGTCATGGCCGAAGATGGTCTTGCCATGTCCGAGAGTGGCCTTGTCATGCCCGACGCTGACCTCGTCATGTCTGAGAGTGGCCTTGTTATTGCCAATGATTCCTTGTCAGGACCTTGTCATGCCCGACGATGGCCTTGTCATGACCTTGTCATGCCCGACGATGGCCTTGCGATGCCCGGCGGTTGCCTTATCATGTCCGAGAGTTGCGTTGTCATGCCCGACGCTGGCCTTGCCATGACCTTGTCATAACCGACGCTGGCCTTGCATTGCCAAATGTTGGCCTTGTCATGCCCGACGTTGGCCTTGTCATGCCCGACGCTGACCTTGCCATGCCCGATGATGGTTTTGTCATGCCCGACGCTGACCTTGCCGTGCCCGATGATGGCCTTGTCATGCCCGACGATGGATTTGCCATGCCCGACGCTAGGTTCCCATGCCCGATGCTGGCCTTGCCATGCTTGACGATGGCCTTGCCATGCTCGACGTTGTCCTTGTCATGTCCGAGAGTTGCCTTGTGATGCCCAGCGCTGCCCTTGTCAAGCCTGACGATTGCCTCGCCATAACCGATTGTGGTATTGTCATGCCCGACGATGGCCTTGTCATGCCCGACGATGGCCTTGCCATGTCCGAGAGTGGCATTGTCATTTCCTTGTCATGCCCGACGAGGGCCTTGCCAAGCCCGATACTTTCCTTGTCTTGTCCGAAATTTGCCTTGTCATGCCCCACGATGGCCTCGCCCTGTCCGAGAGTGGCATTGCCATGGCCTTGTCATGCCCGACGCTGGCCTTGCCATGCCCGATGGTGGCCTTGCCATGCTCAACGATGGCCTTGCCATGCTCACCCCTGTCCTTGTCATGTCCGAGAGTTGCCTTGTCATGACCTTGTCATGCACAGCACTGGCCTTGTCAAGCCCGACGATGGCCTCGCCATGTCCGATAGTGGCATTGTCATTCCCAACGATGGCCTTGCCATGCCCGACGTTGCCTTGCCATTCCCGACGCTGGCCTTGCCATGCTTGACGCTGGCCTTGTCATGCCCGACGATGGCCTTGCCATGCCCGACGATTCCCTTTTCATGCCATACGATGGCCATGTCATGCCCGACGATGGACTTGTCATGCCCGACGATGGCCTTGGCATGCCCGACGATGGCCTTGTCATGCCCGACGATGGCCTTGTGATGCCCGACGATGGCATTTACATGCCCAACGATGGCATGGTCATGTCCGAGAGTTGCCTTGTCATGCCGACGCTAGCCTTGTCATGCCCGACGTTGTCCTTATCATGTCCGAGAGTTGCCTTGTCATGATCTTGTCATGCCCGACGCTGGCCTTGTCAAGCCCGACGATTGCCTCGCCATGTCCGATAGTGGCATTGTCATGCCCCACGATGGCCTTGTCATGCCCGACGATGGCCTTGCCATGCCCGACGCTGGCCTTGTCATGCTTGACGCTGGCCTTGTCATGCCCGACGATGGTCTTGCCATGCCCGACGATTCCCTTGTCATGCCCGACGATGGCCATGTCATGCCCGACGATGGACTTGTCATGCCCGACGATGGCTTTGCCATTCCCGACGCTGTCCTTGTCATGTCCGAGAGTTGCCTTGTCATGACCTTATCATGCCTGAAGTTGGCCTTGCCATGCCCGACGAGGGCCTCGCCATGTCCGAGAGTGGCATTGTCATTCCAAACGATGGCCTTGCCATGCCCGATGTTGGCTTTGGCACGCTCGACGATGGCCTTGCCATGCCCGACACTGGCGTTGCCATGCCCGACGATGGCCTTGTCATGCCCGACGATGGCCATGTCATGCCCGACGATGGCGTTGACATGCCCGACGATCTTCTTGTCATGCCCGACGATGGCCTTTTAATGCGCGAGGATGGCCTTGTCATGTCCGACGATGGCCTTGCCATGCCCGACGCTGGCCTTGCCATGCCCGACGATGGCCTTGTCATGCCCCACGATGGCCTTGTCATGCCCGACGCTGACCTTGTCATGCTCGACGATGGCATTGTCATGCCCGACGATGGTAGTGTCATGTCCGAGAGTTGCCTTGACATGCCAGGCGCTGGCCTAGTCATGCCCGACGATGGCCTTGCCATGCCCTACGCTGGCCTTGCCATGCTCGACGATGGCCTTGTCATGCCCGACGATGGCCTTGCCATGTCCGACGATGGCCTTGTCATGCCCGACGATGGCCTTGTCATGTCCGAGAGTTGCCTTGTCATGGCCGACGATGGTCTTGCCATGTCCGAGAGTGGCCTTGTCATGCCCGACGCTGACCTCGTCATGTCTGAGAGTGGCCTTGTTATGGCCAACGATTCCTTGTCAAGACCTTGTCATGCCCGACGATGGCCTTGTCATGACCTTGTAATCCCGACGATGGCCTTGCGATGCCCGGCGGTTGCCTTATCATGTCTGAGAGTTGCGTTGTCATGCCCGACGCTGGCCTTGCCATGACCTTGTCATGCCCAACGCCGGCCTTGCATTGCCAAATATTGGCCTTCTCAAGCCCGACGATTGCCTCGCCATGTCCGATAGTGGCATTGTCATGCCCCACGATGGCCTTGTCATGTCCGACGATGGCCTTGCCATGCCCGACGCTGGCCTTGCCATGCTTGACGCTGGCCTTGTCATGCCCGACGATGGTCTTGCCATGCCCGACGATGGCCTTGTCATTTCCGACAGTAGCATTGTCATGGCCTTGTCATGCCCGACCATGGCTTTGCCATTCCCGACGCTGTCCTTGTCATGTCCGAGAGTTGCCTTGTCACACTACAAAAAATAAATAGATTTGCGACGGAGGTTTGCGTCGGTATAAGTTTGCCGACGCCATTGAGACATTTTTGCGACGGCTAGATGACGGCGTTAAATGCCGTCGTTTACTTTGCGACCGCGGAATTTTCCCCGTCGCGAATCGTATATCAACTTGCGACAGGGTTTAAGTGCCGTCGTTAAAAAAATTGCATTCACGTCGGACCTTGATGACCGTCGCAAAAAAGCATAGGCCCGTGAATTAAAAAAAATAAAAATAATTACTCACTTTATTCAGCCTTTTTTTTTCAGCCAAGAGGTAAAACTCGACTTAACCCTAGAACCTTTATCCTCTTCATCTCTTTCACGATACTCTCAAAGGTGGTCCTCAATGACGGTTTTCAATCCCTTCCACCGTTATTGCTCCTCAATCGAAGGTATCTCTTCGTCTCTTCTTCATCTCTTCATTATTTTGTTTGTGATTTTTGTTGTTTCTGATTCTCATCCTTCTTTTTCTCTTTTTGGAGTTTGATTTTTTAATTCTAATGACCTAACCAATCAAATCGGTTTAAAATTGGTCATTGTTGAATTTGGGCGATTTTTTGTATATGGAATGATTCACCTGCTGATACTTGGGCACTTTTGCTGTGAAACTGAGCCAACCCTAACGGAAATCACCTCTCTTGTGGACCGTAAAAGATGAAATCAAATTAGATGTTATATTAGAAACTCTTCGTTTGTAAAGCTGCTAGTCGCATGTGTTGGTTTCACTGGTGAGGCTGGTTATGCAATTCTTTTAGGGTTCATTTTGTGCCTTATATTCTTTCCCTTCTGGGTCATAAGGACTACAAGGTTTGTTAAATATGGCTGCCATGATTATATTATTGAATTATATCCTATATATTCAATTCACGCATTTCGTTTTGGTCTTTTATGTAGTGATGATCTCTGCAATTACTTGAACCTCTCAAAGACCTATCACAAGTCCCTGTACTATGTCTTCAACACGATGTTGTTGATGCTTCTTGTGTTCCACATAAACTGGTGGATTTTTATATGCGCAATGATCATGAAGCAGCTGGAAAATAAAGGAAAAGTAGGAGAAGATATAAGATCTGGTAATTTCTTATTGCTTATCTTTCTATATTAAAAATCCATATCTTTCAGGGTATAGATTGTAGATTAGAAATATCCTTTTAGCTATGCTGCAAAGCATCTTCAATTATGGTGATTCTTAACATTCGCTAGAAACGATTCTAATATCCTTTAGTCGGTATTGTGATGTGGAACCATCCCTAACCCACATCATATTGTCTATATAGTCTACTGTTGCACGAGTTGTTAGTGGTAAATAATGATAAATGTAGGATGAAAAACTATGTTTACATTTGTAAGGACATAAATAAACTAGGATCATGGTGCATTTCTAGGATCTTTGAAATGGTCGTGTGACTATTTGGCATTTAAGGTCCAATTAATGTTAAAAAAATTTACTTTTTTTGCAAAGGAAAGGTAGAAAGTGATTGAAGTACATATCATATTTCTGAAGTTTCTTGGAGTGGAACTGTTATTTGATATGATACAGTTTCAGAGCTTAAAATATCATAAAGATGAGATCAGCTCAGTCAGAAAAAAGATGATCTGGAAAAGGGCCAAGAGCCTTATTGTATTGATTGTGTTTGATTGTGTTATACACCTTGCAATTCAGTCAGGAAGATAAGATTGAGATCATTACAGCCCTGGGTTTGGGTCACTTACAGGTCAGGTCGAATAGGGCTCAGCCTAAACTTTTTTTTTTTTTTTTTAGCTTGATTCAAGTTGGATATAGGCAGATTGGGGTTTGATACTTCTAAATCTGGATCAAATTAGATCCGATTACCTTATAAACCACAAAAAATTTCTTGCCAAGATCTAGTACTTTTGGTGTAGATGCGGTTATAATGGTCGTGATCATTATGAGTCATCTGAATTCATGGTGATATCATCATGCGTTTCATAGATTATATATGAAGCTTATAAGAAACCCTAGATGATATATAAGGTCTCTAGCTATAATGTGGGTGTTGGTGCAGATTCGGAAGATGATGAGTGACAGAGGACTATACTGACGCGATGTGTGTGTTACCACTATTTGTATTTTATCAACATATGAAGACAACAAAGACGTTGCAGATTTTGTTCGAATGGTTTTCGACTTCTTTTGGCATTGGTTATTCGATTGACAAATGGAGGTAGGACACATGCATTCAAGCTCTTGGGATGAGCTTCTTGTTGTATAAATAGGATTTAGTGATATAGGTTTCGTATCGTGTTGTTCACAAGAAATTTGAATATTTTCTTTCATTTTGTGTTGTTCACAAGACAAGTGTTTATCACTTTTGTTTTCGGATGAATCTAAAATGTGTCAATTATGTACTTTTGTTTAGAAACAATATGAAGTATGTATCAATTACAATGGTTGATGATGGTAACTTTAATTAGCTTTGTGACGACAATTATCAATATCCAATTCATGTGTAACTTTTGCGTCGACATCTAGCCGCCATAAATTTAAATAATATAGTCGTTAAACGTTTTGCGACAGGGAATAACCGTCACAATGAAAGAAATAAAAAGCTGCATTTTTTTCGCGACAGCGAGTTACCATCGCAACTAGCTGGAAAGTACACATCATCTTTTTTGTGACGGTTAAATAAGCGTCGACAACACCAATTTTTCGCGATGGCTATCACCGACGTAATGCCGTCGCAAGATCTTTAGCGGCGGTAATCTACCGTCGCAAATACCTTTTACGACGGCCCAGTTTGCGTCGGCGTTTTTGCCGACGCAATGCCGTCGCAAATAGTTTGCTGCCGTCGCAAAATGTCTTTTTGCCGTCGCAAACAACCGTCGCAAAACTAATTATTTTTTGTAGTGTCATGACCTTATCATGCCCGAAGTTGTCCTTGTCATGTCATGGCCTTGTCATGCCCAACGAGGGCCTTGCCAAGCCCGACACTTTCCTCGTCATGTCCGAAAGTGGCCGTGTCATTACCTTGACATGCCCGACGATGGCCTAGCCATGTCCGAGAGTGGCAATGTCATGGACTTGTCATGCCCGACGATGGACTTGCCATGCTAGACGCTGGCCTTGCCACGCCCGACGCTGGCCTTGCCATGCTCGATGATGGCCTTGACATGCCTGACGTTGTCCTTGTCATATCCCAGAGTTGCCTTGTCATGACCTTGTAATGCCCGACGCTGGCCTTCTCAAGCCAGACGATTGCCTCGCCATGTCCGATAGTGGCATTTTCATGCCCGACGATGGCCTTGTCATACCCGACGATGGTCTTGCCATGCCCGACGCTGGCCTTGTCATGCCTGACGGTGGCCTTGCCATGCCTGACGCTGGCCTTGCCATGCCCGACGATTCCCTTGTCATGCCCGACGATGGCCATGTCATTCCCGACGATGGCGTGGTCATGCTCGACGATGGCATTGTCATGCCTGACGATGGCCTTGTCATGCCCGCCGCTGGCCTTGCCATGCCCGACGCTGGGCTTGCCATGCCCGACGCTGGCCTTGTCATGCCCGACGCTGGCCTTCTCATGCCCGACGATGGCCTTGTCATGCCCGACGATGGTCTTGCCATGCCCGACGCTAGCCTTGCCATGCCCGACGATTCCCTTGTCATGCCCGACGATGGCTTTTTCATGCCCGACGATGGCCTTGCCATGCCCGACGCTGGCCTTGCCATGCCCGACGATTCCCTTGTCATTCCCGACGATAGCCATGTCATGCCCGACGCTGGCATTGCCATGCCCGAAGCTGGCCTTGCCATGCTCGACGATGGCCTTGCCATGCTCGACGTTCTCCTTGTCATGTCCGAGAGTTGCCTTGTCATGACCTTGTCATGCCCAGCGTTGGCCTTGTCAAAACCGACGATTGCCTCACCATGTCCGATTGTGGCATTGTCATGCCCGACGATGGCCTTGTCATGCCCGCCGCTGGCCTTGCCATGCCCGACGGTGGGCTTGCCATGCCCGACGCTGGCCTTGTCATGCCCGACGCTGGCCTTCTCATGCCCGACGATGGCCTTGTCATGCCCGACGATGGTCTTGCCATGCCCGACGCTAGCCTTGCCATGCCCGACGATTCACTTGTCATGCCCGACGATGGCCATGTCATGCCCGACGATGGCCTTGTCATGCCCGCCGCTGGCCTTGCCATGCCCGACGCTGGGCTTGCCATGCCCGACGCTGGCCTTGTCATGCCCGACGCTGGCCTTCTCATGCCCGACGATGGCCTTGTCATGCCCGACGATGGTCTTGCCATGCCCGACGCTAGCCTTGCCATGCCCGACGATTCCCTTGTCATGCCCGACGATGGCCTTGTCATGCCCGACGATGGCCTTGCCATGTCCGAGAGTGGCATTGTCATTTCCTTGTCATGCCCGATGAGGGCCTTGCCAAGCCCGATACTTTCCTTGTCTTGTCCGAAATTTGCCTTGTCATGCCCCACGATGGGCTCGCCCTGTCCGAGAGTGGCATTGTCATGGCCTTGTCATGCCCGACGCTGGCCTTGCCATGCCCGATGGTGGCCTTGCCATGCTCAACGATGGCCTTGCCATGCTCGCCCCTGTCCTCGTCATGTCCGAGAGTTGCCTTGTCATGACCTTGTCATGCACAGCACTGGCCTTGTCAAGCCCGACGATGGCCTCGCCATGTCCGATAGTGGCATTGTCATTCCCAACGATGGCCTTGCCATGCCCGACGTTGCCTTGCCATTCCCGACGCTGGCCTTGCCATGCTTGACGCTGGCCTTGTCATGCCCGACGATGGCCTTGCCATGCCCGACGATTCCCTTTTCATGCCCTACGATGGCCATGTCATGCCCGACGATGGACTTGTCATGCCCGACGATGGCCTTGGCATGCCCGACCATGGCCTTGTCATGCCCGACGATGGCCTTGTGATGCCCGACGATGGCATTTACATGCCCGACGATGGCATGGTCATGTCCGAGAGTTGCCTTGTCATGCCGACGCTAGCCTTGTCATGCCCGACGTTGTCCTTATCATGTCCGAGAGTTGCCTTGTCATGATCTTGTCATGCCCGACGCTGGCCTTGTCAAGCCCGACGATTGCCTCGCCATGTCCGATAGTGGCATTGTCATGCCCCACGATGGCCTTGTCATGCCCGACGATGGCCTTGCCATGCCCGACGCTGGCCTTGTCATGCTTGACGATGGCCTTGTCATTCCCGACGATGGTCTTGCCATGCCCGACGATTCCCTTGTCATGCCCGACGATGGCCATGTCATGCCCGACGATGGACTTGTCATGCCCGACGATGGCTTTGCCATTCCCGACGCTGTCCTTGCACTACAAAAAAAAATTCAATTAGCGACGGCTGTTTGCGACGGCAGAAAAGGCATTTTCCGTCGCCAATAATCAACGGCGACGGCTTGGCGACGGCAAAACCGGGCGTAGCCAGAACAGGCGACGCGAAATTTTTTTGCGACGGCACATGGCCGTCGTTAATATTTCGCGTCGCCTCTTGGCGACTGATGTCATCCGTCGCCAAATTTTGCGTCGGCTAAAGCCGTCGCTGTCCGGTGTGTAGCAAACTTCGAAATTTGGTGGGAAATTTTGTATGTTTGGCAACGGTAAGGAGCCGTCGCAAAATTTAAATTTGGTGGGAAATTTTGTGTTTTTGGTTCGCAAATTTTAAAAATGTGTTTAAAATATTAATTTTTAGCAACGGTAACCTGCCGTGACAAAGTAAATTTGGTGGAAAAATTCTACCACATCTTGTAAAACTATACCACAACCTATATTATCTGAAAACATCTAAATGACTGCATCAAATTGCAACAACAATTTTTATAAACCAAAAAAGTGTATTTAACCTTCAAAACAATCAAAATAGCACGATTCGAAGTGTAAATAAGTTCACAATATGAAAGTACAAAACCTAGATGTACTTCATCTTTAACAAAGCGGTAATGAGGTTCACAATCACACACTTTCACGATCTAAACATCTTCTACTTGGACAAATTCATCATCAACTGCATTATTTTCTCTAATTGGTTCCTTTTCTAATGCTACATGATCTCCATCTCCAATAGACTCTTTTCGATGTGCACTAGTTGCAACCTATAAAATATGAAATAATAACAATAGTTTAGATGGAGAAAAATTACGGTAACGAAGTCTTATGCACATAGATGAGCATTTACTTATTAAACATTGAATTTTTAAAGAATTTAAAGTTCTAAATTACCAAAACTAA
Source organism: Fagopyrum homotropicum (assembly GCA_033239125.1). Lineage (NCBI taxonomy): Eukaryota > Viridiplantae > Streptophyta > Magnoliopsida > Caryophyllales > Polygonaceae > Fagopyrum > Fagopyrum homotropicum. Next base: position 92,372,788 of record BSWB01000004.1, on the reverse strand, counting down.
CCTGTGTAAGTGAATGCGAGCTTCTTCTTTTATTGCTCTCCGATTGCATCAAAAGTTTCTTCAATTCTTCATACTTCATCTCAAAGTGCTTTGTCAATTTTGTTGTTACATCTTCAGTTGACTTTTCGAGCTACATCTTCAATGACTTCTACTCTTAACTCTTCCATCATCTTTTGCATTTGCTCCGGATTGCTCTTATATGTAGATGGGTCTGATGGATCATAGAAGGAGGTGCACTAGAACCAAAGGCATCGTAATCACCTCGGATCACCTACATATATATATGCACATTGTAAACAAACAGATAAATAAGTATATGAGCTTGCAACAAACAGATAGCTTATGAACTATACTTCACAACAATCCAAATTGATATACTTCAATATACACATAAGATCGAAAAGAGCAAATTTACCGAACATGTTTTTGTTGAATAAGGGAACATCTATATATATATATATATGGTAAATTTAAGTACTTAATTTAATTACAAATGTGAAAACTATTTTGTAATGGTAACTTTAATATGATTTCTATAAGAATAGAGTCAATGTATACAAGTTAAAAAACATGCGCCTCAAACTTATACTCAAATATAATTAGTTAGAACAAATGAAAGAAATACCATAAAACTTTTTAATAAGAAGTATCAAGTATGTAGAGAAGTTGTCATAATGTTCGGACAAAAAACGGTTTAAAAACTAGATTAGTAATCAAATACCACATTGGTATAATGAACAAATATAGAAATTTAGTGAAATATAATGAATATTATGAGATTCTTATGTACAAAATAAAAGTCTAACATTTAATATTGTTTTATAATTACAGGAATTGAAAAACTTAATCCAATTACAAAAACTTGAAACAACCATGGTTAATAGATGAAATCACAATTAACAACAGAATTGGTTGATATTGAATGTGTGAAGTACTGACACAATTAAGTAATTTGAAGTTATACAGAAACTGTATGTAAGTAATTGTAGAATAGAGTCCCACCGGTTGATATGCTCATTTGCTTAATGTATGTAACCAATTTGAAAATAGTTAATTATGGAGTTATAAAGAAACTATGGGTTTAATATATAATTTGAAGTATTTTAAGCTTCTATAGTTGAATTACACATCCAGAGTTGATGTCATTCTGTGTAGATGCATATGGAGAATTAAGTGAGGCATACAAGTGTTGAAACTGTAGGGTGGTGAAGCATGAAAAATGTAGGTAAAGCCTAATCAATGAATTAAGGTACCTAATGAGAGTATAAGCAGTTGAGTGGTAGGAAGAGAAGTAGAGAGGCTATATATAGATAGGGCTCTCAACCTAATGAATGAATTAACAGTGACAGAATATAGATTAGGTAATGCAGACAAATGAGAATCTTATGATTTATGATTTGTATTGAGAAAGAAATGTATTTGGTGTTTGAATTTCCGAGAGTGTTTGGGCAGAAGAAGAAGAAGAAGCAGCAGAGCCCCTCTCCCCATTCAGGGTAATAGAGCATCTCCCTTGTGGGTTTTGCTATGAAGCCTCTACGACCTTCCAATTCGGCGTACTACAGCCTTGCAGGCGAGTGTGAGTGAGGACCACTCACCCTCATCCACCGCTATAAACTAATAACCCACAACAACAACAACTGCTCAATTCCCTGGTCGTCATGTCTTCCACCCACAACAACTGCTCAACTCCGGTGAGGGGGAAAAAGGTCCCAAGAAACAGCCCAGGAGAGGTATGGGCGTCGCTCAGTTGGAGAGGATCCGGATCCATAACCTCCTTACGGACCCGGCCTCAACTCTCTCTTGCTGCCACCACAACCCTGCTCTTGACTGGGGTCACTTTTATTTCAATTACAAGGTCTCTCTCTATCTAAGTTACCTTATTACCAACGAATTTACTTACATATATTTCTACTTTTATGCTGCAGAAGAAGAGGGTTGTCAATGAGGAGGGTTTTGTGGAAAACAAGTGCTTTCAGGTATATTGCACTAGCAGCTAGAGGTGGATCAAAAACTTACACAATGGACTTCAACTAACCGAACATAAAGTTTGAGCTAACTATAAACAATTTTCAAACTAACATTATAAAAGTTTAAAATGCATGATATTATTTTTTTTTAAAACAATATAAAATGTTTAAACCAATGAAACACTATATACAAACTAGTAGTATAAAAATTTTGTATAAAAATTTTGAGCTAATAAATATTATAATAAAAATATACAAATAAAATTTGTATTCCATAAACATTACTTTAAAATATTATAAAAAAATATATGTGAATTGATAAAGTATGAATTAACATATAGAATCATAGATGTTAGGACTGGTGTGAGAAACAATAAGTTATTAGCTTGTTTGAAAATGTAAGATATAATATAGATCAGTAGGATTTGGAACCACATGAAATGTATGAGAGTTTTGTAATTAGCCTCAAACAGTAGATTAAAGAAATTAAATGAAGGATAACTTGTGTTCATCAGTATTTAAGTGGATTTGCAGTAAAGTGTGTTAACAAAGATAGATAACAAATTAAATGTAGCTTATCTTGTGTTGCCTAATATGAGGTATACGATTTGCAAAGTAAACTAATCATTGGACAAATCAAGAAGAATATAGTATCAGTAGTAGTATGATGTATACAACTTGTTGTTGCCTAACATGTGCAGGGATGAGTGGAGTTTCTATAGGTTATGCATAACCAGAGGTCAGCATCCATCCTGCTATACTCTCCAACCAACTGTCCATAACAATTCACAATATCAAACTCTCCAATACATTCATCATTCACATTGAGCATACTTTCTCTTTTAAGGACTAATTTAATCAACTCATGAATAATGTTAACCAGGAACATGATTGTAACAATGTGACGTTATCTGTAAATGCCAACTATGTTCTATATATGGTTCACTTCACAATTGCTGAACATGGATAAGCATAGACAAAAAATGCATAATCTATGCAGTTGGATCATTATCTAGCAACAAGACTGAGAGCGTCCCTAAGACTAAGAGAGAGACCGGAGATTGCTCGGAGACGGAGGTGTGTCTTGTTGCCAGTCTTCCTCGGCTACTCGAGACTGCGAGACTGCCATAGTCGAGCCTTATAATTAGAGAAATACAAAGGAATATAGGATGGTATTGTACTAGAGACTGCGAGAGAGGAGCATACCTGAGGCTGAGAGAGATCGTCTTTGTCGGCCGACCGTTGATCTCCCCTAGTCTTCGCCAAACAAGGAAAACCGCTGATCTCCCCAAAAAATTCGTCTTCGTCGCCGTCTCGCCGAAGTGCCGTTTGTTCCCAATTTACAAACTGCAAAACCTAATGTTGAGTATCGGGTGATGAGGTGAGGGTGAGTGGGCTTTTTTAAAAAACTTTTATTAATATTATTATTATTATTATTATTATTATTATTATTATTATTATTACTATTATTATTATTATTATTATTATCATTATCATTATCATTATGATTTTTATTATTATTATTATCACTATTATTATGATTATTATTATTATTATTATTATTATTATTATTATTATTATTATTAATATGAAGGAAAACACGTTACAAGCCGGTGAAAGGGAGCCGACTAACAAGATGGGCTCCGCAACCCTTTTGAAATTATTATTATTATTATAATTATTATCATCATTATTATTATTAGTAGTAGTAGTAAATGAGCTTTTGCGAGCCGCTCGTATTCGGCTCGGGCTCGTTTACGAGCTCAATACCAGACTCGTATTCAGGTCGTTTTATAATATGAGCGAGCCAAAACGAGCTTTTGGCAAGCCGAGTCGAGAAGAACAAGATGGAAAAGTATGATGAAAAACAAGTAAAAAAGAGTTGTTAAAGAGAACATCAAATTAAAGGAGATTAAGTCGGACATCAAACTGGAATTCCCGAGAAGTGATTGCCGGCTTCTTCGTAACGATGACGGAGAATAAAAACAACACGGACGAGAGTAGAAGATGGTGGCGAGTAGAGGGTAGTATCAATGAATTCCAACTATAATTCCATAATCAATACTTTGGGCGAGGGTTTTGGAGAAGAGTAGAGGACGGTTTCAAGTGATTCCAATAATAATTCCGTAATCGATACTTAGGGGGAGGGTTTTTGGGGAAGAGTAAAGGACTAATCGACAAGGTGGACAGTTGAGGACGGTGTCAATCGATTCTAACTATAATTTCGTCCGTAATCAATAATTTTGGAGAGGGTTCTTGGAGACAAACAAGGAAGACAATTCATCGTCTCTTCGATGAGATGATTTTTGTTAGGGTTTTTTAAAGGATTTTTAACAAGCTGCCATTATTAGGAAAAAATTATAAAATTTTATTGATGGAAGGTTTTTGGAGATAAAATTTTTAAAAATTTATAGGGAATTTTAATTATTTTGAAAGAAAAAAAATTAATTATATTATTTTTTAACGTTTTTTTACCCCAATATTTCATATGGCGTCAAATAATATGGTTGTTGGCGTCGGCAACATAACCGTCGCCAAAGGTACCTTATATTAGCCACGGCAAAGATTAGCCGACGCCAATTACAAGACTATTAGCGACGGTCGTATACCGCCGACGCAAATAATTGGAATTTTTTGCCACGCTGATGTTGACGTTGCTAAATAAAGATCAACGGCGATGGCAAACCCTTGCCGTTGCCAACAAGCGTGGCCAATTGAATTATTTTTTGTAGTGTTGTCATGTCCGAGAGTTGCCTTGTCATGACCTTATCATGCCTGAAGTTGGCCTTGCCATGCCCGACGAGGGCCTCGCCATGTCCGAGAGTGGCATTGTCATTCCAAACGATGGCCTTGCCATGCCCGATGTTGGCTTTGGCACGCTCGACGATGGCCTTGCCATGCCCGACACTGGCGTTGCCATGCCCGACGATGGCCTTGTCATGCCCGACGATGGCCATGTCATGCCCGACGATGGCGTTGACATGCCCGACGATCGACTTGTCATGCCCGACGATAGCCTTTTAATGCGCGAGGATGGCCTTGTCATGTCCGACGATGGCCTTGCCATGCCCGACGCTGGCCTTGCCATGCCCGACGATGGCCTTGTCATGCCCCACGATGGCCTTGTCATGCCCGACGCTGACCTTGTCATGCTCGACGATGGCATTGTCATGCCCGACGATGGTAGTGTCATGTCCGAGAGTTGCCTTGACATGCCAGGCGCTGGCCTAGTCATGCCCGACGATGGCGTTGCCATGCCCTACGCTGGCCTTGCCATGCTCGACGATGGCCTTGTCATGCCCGACGATGGCCTTGCCATGTCCGACGATGGCCTTGTCATGCCCGACGATGGCCTTGTCATGTCCGAGAGTTGCCTTGTCATGGCCGACGATGGTCTTGCCATGTCCGAGAGTGGCCTTGTCATGCCCGACGCTGACCTCGTCATGTCTGAGAGTGGCCTTGTTATGGCCAACAATTCCTTGTCAAGACCTTGTCATGCCCGACGATGGCCTTGTCATGACCTTGTCATCCCGACGATGGCCTTGCGATGCCCGGCGGTTGCCTTATCATGTCTGAGAGTTGCGTTGTCATGCCCGACGCTGGCCTTGCCATGACCTTGTCATGCCCAACGCTGGCCTTGCATTGCCAAATGTTGGCCTTCTCAAGCCCGACGATTGCCTCGCCATGTCCGATAGTGGCATTGTCATGCCCCACGATGGCCTTGTCATGCCCGACGATGGCCTTGCCATGCCCGACGGGGGCCTCGCCATGTCCGAGAGTGGCATTGTCATTCCAAACGATGGCCTTGCCATGCCCGATGTTGGCTTTGGCACTCTCGACGATGGCCTTGCCATGCCCGACACTGGCGTTGCCATGCCCGACGATGGCCTTGTCATACCCGACGATGGCCATGTCATGCCCGACGATGGCGTTGCCATGCCCGACGATCGCCTTGTCATGCCCGACGATGGCCTTGTCTTTCACGACGATGGCCTTGTCATGCCCGACGATGGCCTTGCCATGCCCGATGCTGGCCTTGCCATGCCCGACGATGGCCTTGTCATGCCCCACGATGGCCTTGTCATGCCCGACGCTGGCCTTGTCATGCTCGACGATGGCATTGTCATGCCCGACGATGGTAGTGTCATGTCCGAGAGTTGCCTTGACATGCCAGGAGCTGGCCTAGTCATGCCCGACGATGGCCTTGCCATGCCCTACGCTGGCCTTGCCATGCTCAACGATGGCCTTGTCATGCCCGACGATGGCCTTGCCATGTCCGAGAGTTGCCTTGTCATGGCCGACGATGGTCTTGCCATGTTCGAGAGTGGCCTTGTAATGCCTGACGCTGACCTCGTCATGTCTAAGAGTGGCCTTGTTATGGCCAACGATTCCTTGTCAGGACCTTGTCATGCCCGACGATGGCCTTGTCATGACCTTGTCATGCCCGACGATGGCCTTGCCATGCCCGGCGGTTGGCTTATCATGTCTGACAGTTGCGTTGAAATGCCTGACACTAGCCTTGCCATGTCTTAGAGTGGCCTTGCCATGACCTTGTCATGCCCGACGCTGGCCTTGCCATGCCCGACGTTGGCCTTGTCATGCCCGACGCTGGCCTTGTCATGCCCGACGCTGACCTTGCCATGCCCGAGAATGGTTTTGTCATGTCCGACGCTGGCCTTTTCATGCCTGACGCTGGCCTTGTCTTGCCCGGCGTTGGCCTTGTCATGTCCGAGAGTGGCCTTGCCATGGCCTTGTCATGCCCGACGCTGGAATTACCATGCCCGACGATAGCCTTGTCATGTCCGACAGTGGCATTGTCATGGCCTTGTCATGCCCGACGAAGGCTTTGCCATTTCTGAAGATGTCCTTGTCATGTTCGAGAGTTGCCTTGTCATGACCTTATCATGCCCGAAGCTCGCCTTGTCATGCCAGACGATGGCCTCGTCATGTCCGAGAGTGGCATTGTCATTCCCAACGATGGCCTTGTCATGCTCGACGATGGCCTTGCCATGCTCGACGCTGGCTTTGTCATGCCCGACGATGGTCATGCCATGCCCGACGCTGGCGTTGCAACGCCCGACGATGGCCTTTCATGCCGACGATGGCCATGTCATGCCCGACGATGTCCTTGTCATGCCCGACGATGGCCTTATCATGCGCGAGGATGGCCTTGTCATGTCCGACAATGGCCTTGCCATGCCCGATGCTGGCCTTGCCATGCCCGACGATGGCCTTGTCATGCCCCACGATGGCCTTGTCATGCCCGACGCTGACCTTGATATGCTCGACGATGGCATTGTCATGCCCGACGATGGTAGTGTCATGTCTGAGAGTTGCCTTGACATGCCAGGCGCTGGCCTAGTCATGCCCGACTATGGCCTTGCCATGCCCTACGCTGGCCTTGCCATGCTCGACGATGGCCTTGTCATGCCGGACGATGGCCTTGCTATGTCCGACGATGGCCTTGTCATGCCCGACGATGGCCTTGTCATGTCCGAGAGTTGCCTTGTCATGGCCGAAGATGGTCTTGCCATGTCCGAGAGTGGCCTTGTCATGCCCGACGCTGACCTCGTCATGTTTGAGAGTGGCCTTGTTATTGCCAATGATTCCTTGTCAGGACCTTGTCATGCCCGACGATGGCCTTGTCATGACCTTGTCATGCCCGACGATGGCCTTGCGATGCCCGGCGGTTGCCTTATCATGTCCGAGAGTTGCGTTGTCATGCCCGACGCTGGCCTTGCCATGACCTTGTCATGCCCGACGCTGGCCTTGCATTGCCAAATGTTGGCCTTGTCATGCCCGACGCTGGCCTTGTCATGCCCGACGCTGACCTTGCCATGCCCGATGATGGTTTTGTCATGCTCGACGCTGACCTTGCCGTGCCCGATGATGGCTTTGTCATGCCCGACGATGGATTTGCCATGCCCGACGCTGGGTTCCCATGCCCGATGCTGGCCTTGCCATGCTTGACGATGGCCTTGCCATGCTCGACGTTGTCCTTGTCATGTCCGAGAGTTGCCTTGTGATGCCCAGCGCTGCCCTTGTCAAGCCTGACGATTGCCTCGCCATAACCGATTGTGGTATTGTCATGCCCGACGATGGCCTTGTCATGCCCGACGAGGGTCTTGCCATGTCCGAGAGTGGCATTGTCATTTCCTTGTCATGCCCGACGAGGGCCTTGCCAAGCCCGATACTTTCCTTGTCTTGTCCGAAATTTGCCTTGTCATGCCCCACGATGGCCTCCCCCTGTCCGAGAGTGGCATTGTCATGGTCTTGTCATGCCCGACGCTGGCCTTGCCATGCCCTATGGTGGCCTTGCCATGCTCAACGATGGCCTTGCCATGCTCGCCCCTGTCCTTGTCATGTCCGAGAGTTGCCTTGTCATGACCTTGTCATGCACAGCACTGGCCTTGTCAAGCCCGACGATGGCCTCGCCATGTCCGATAGTGGCATTGTCATTCCCAACGATGGCCTTGCCATGCCCGACGTTGCCTTGCCATTCCCGACGTTGGCCTTGCCATGCTTGACGCTGGCCTTGTGATGCCCGACGATGGCCTTGCCATGCCCGACGATTCCCTTTTCATGCCCTACGATGGCAATGTCATGCCCGACGATGGACTTGTCATGCCCGACGATGGCCTTGTCATGCCCGACGATGGCCTTGTCATGCCCGACGATGGCCTTGTGATGCCCGACGATGGCATGGTCATGTCCGAGAGTTGCCTTGTCATGCCGACGCTAGCCTTGTCATGCCCGACGTTGTCCTTATCATGCTCAACGATGGCCTTGCCATGCTCGCCCCTGTCCTTGTCATGTCCGAGAGTTGCCTTGTCATGATCTTGTCATGCCCGACGCTGGCCTTGTCAAGCCCGACGATTGCCTCGCCATGTCCGATAGTGGCATTGTCATGCCCCACGATGGCCTTGTCATGCCCGACGATGGCCTTGCCATGCCCGACGCTGGCCTTGTCATGCTTGACGCTGGCCTTGTCATGCCCGACGATGGTCTTGCCATGCCCGACGATTCCCTTGTCATGCCCGACGATGGCCATGTCATGCCCGACGATGGACTTGTCATGCCCGACGATGGCTTTGCCATTCCCGACGCTGTCCTTGTCATGTCCGAGAGTTGCCTTGTCATGACCTTATCATGCCTGAAGTTGGCCTTGCCATGCCCGACGAGGGCCTCACCATGTCCGAGAGTGGCATTGTCATTCCAAACGATGGCCTTGCCATGCCCGATGTTGGCTTTGGCACGCTCGACGATGGCGTTGCCATGCCCGACACTGGCGTTGCCATGCCCGACGATGGCCTTGTCATGCCCGACGATGGCCATGTCATGCCCGACGATGGCGTTGACATGCCCGACGATCGACTTGTCATGCCCGACGATGGCCTTTTAATGCGCGAGGATGGCCTTGTCATGTCCGACGATGGCCTTGCCATGCCCGACGCTGGCCTTGCCATGCCCGACGATGGCCTTGTCATGCCCCACGATGGCCTTGTCATGCCCGACGCTGACCTTGTCATGCTCGACGATGGCATTGTCATGCCCGACGATGGTAGTGTCATGTCCGAGAGTTGCCTTGACATTCCAGGCGCTGGCCTAGTCATGCCCGACGATGGCCTTGCAATGCCCTACGTTGGCCTTGCCATGCTCGACGATGGCCTTGTCATGCCCGACGATGGCCTTGCCATGTCCGACGATGGCCTTGTCATGCCCGACGATGGCCTTGTCATGTCCGAGAGTTGCCTTGTCATGGCCGACGATGGTCTTGCCATGTCCGAGAGTGGCCTTGTCATGCCCGACGCTGACCTCGTCATGTCTGAGAGTGGCCTTGTTATGGCCAACGATTCCTTGTCAAGACCTTGTCATGCCCGACGATGGCCTTGTCATGACCTTGTCATCCCGACGATGGCCTTGCGATGCCCGGCGGTTGCCTTATCATGTCTGAGAGTTGCGTTGTCATGCCCAACGCTGGCCTTGCCATGACCTTGTCATGCCCAACGCTGGCCTTGCATTGCCAAATGTTGGCCTTGTCATGCCCGACGCTAGCCTTGTCATGCCCGACGCTGACCTTGCCATGCCCGATGATGACCTTGCCATGCCCGATGATGGTTTTGTCATGCCCGATGCTGACCTTGCCATGCCCGATGATGGCCTTGTCATGCCCGACGATGGACTTGCCATGCCCGACGCTGGGTTCCCATGCCCGATGCTGGCCTTGCCATGCTCGACAATGGCCTTGCCGTGCTCGACGTTGTCCTTGTCATGTCCGAGAGTTGCCTTGTCATGCCCAGCACTGCCCTTGTCAAGCTTGACGATTGCCTCGCCATAACCGATTGTGGTATTGTCACGCCCGACGATGGCCTTGTCATGCCCGACGATGGCCTTGCCATGGCCGAGAGTGGCATTGTCATGTCCTTGTCATGCCCGACAAGGGCCTTGCTAAGCCCGATACTTTCCTTGTCATGTCCGAAATTTGCCTTGTCATGCCCGACGATGGCCTCGCCCTGTCCGAGAGTGGCATTGTCATGGCCTTGTCATGCCCGACGCTGGCCTTGCCATGCCCGATGGTGGCCTTGCCATGCTCAACGATGGCCTTGCCATGCTCGCCCCTGTCCTTGTATTGTCCGAGAGTTGCCTTGTCATGCACAACGCTGGCCTTGTCAAGCCCGACGATGGCCTCGCCATGTCCGATAGTGGCATTGTCATTCCCAACGATGGCCGTGCCATGCCCGACGTTGCCTTGCCATTCCCGACGCTGGCCTTGCCATGCTTGACACTGGCCTTGTCATGCCCGACGATGGCCTTGCCATGCCCGACGATTCCCTTTTCATGCCCTACGATGGCCATGTCATGCCCGACGATGGAATTGTCATGCCCGACGATGGCCTTGGCATGCCCGACGATGGCCTTGTCATGCCCGACGATGGCCTTGTGATGCCCGACGATGGCATTTACATGCCCGACGATGGCATGGTCATGTACGAGAGTTGCCTTGTCATGCCGACGCTAGCCTTGTCATGCCCGACGTCGTCCTTATCATGTCCGAGAGTTGCCTTGTCATGATCTTGTCATGCCCGACGCTGGCCTTGTCAAGCTCGACGATTGCCTCACCATGTCCGATAGTGGCATTGTCATGCCCCACGATGGCCTTGTCATGCCCGACGATGGCCTTGCCATGCCCGACGCTGGCCTTGTCATGCTTGACGATGGCCTTGTCATGCCCGACGATGGTCTTGCCATGCCCGACGATTCCCTTGTCATGCCCGACGATGGCCATGTCATGCCCGACGATGGACTTGTCATGCCCGACGATGGCTTTACCATTCCCGACGCTGTCCTTGTCATGTCCGAGAGTTGCCTTGTCATGACCTTATCATGCCTGAAGTTGGCCTTGCCATGCCCGACGAGGGCCTCGCCATGTCCGAGAGTGGCATTGTCATTCCAAACGATGGCCTTGCCATGCCCGATGTTGGCTTTGGCACGCTCGACGATGGCCTTGCCATGCCCGACACTGGCGTTGCCATGCCCGACGATGGCCTTGTCATACCCGACGATGGCCATGTCATGCCCGACGGTGGCGTTGACATGCCCGACGATCGCCTTGTCATGCCCAACGATGGCCTTGTCTTTCACGATGATGGCCTTGTCATGCCCGACGATGGCCTTGCCATGCCCGATGCTGGCCTTGCCATGCCCGACGATGGCCTTGTCATGCCCCAGGATGGCCTTGTCATGCCCGACGCTGGCCTTGTAATGCTCGACGATGGCATTGTCATGCCCGACGATGGTAGTGTCATGTCCGAGAGTTGCCTTGACATGCCAGGCGCTGGCCTAGTCATGCCCGACGATGGCCTTGCCATGCCCTACGCTGGCCTTGCCATGCTCGACGATGGCCTTGTCATGCCCGACGATGGCCTTGCCATGTCCGAGAGTTGCCTTGTCATGGCCGACGATGGTCTTGCCATGTCCGAGAGTGGCCTTGTAATGCCCGACGCTGACCTCGTCATGTCTAAGAGTGGCCTTGTTATGGCCAACGATTCCTTGTCAGGACCTTGTCATGCCCGACGATGGCCTTGTCATGACCTTGTCATGCCCGACGATGGCCTTGCCATGCCCGGCGGTTGCCTTATCATGTCCGACAGTTGCGTTGACATGCGTGACGCTAGCCTTGCCATGTCTTAGAGTGGCGTTGCCATGACCTTGTCATGCGCGACGCTGGCCTTGCCATGCCCGACATTGGCTTTGTCATGCCCGATGCTAGCCTTGTCATGGCCGACGCTGACCTTGCCATGCCCGATGATGGTTTTGTCATGTCCGACGCAGGCCTTTTCATGCCTGACGCTGGCCTTGTCTTGCCCGGCGTTGGCCTTGTCATGTCCGAGAGTGGCCTTGCCATGGCCTTGTCATGCCCGACGCTGGAATTACCATGCCCGACGATGGCCTTGTCATGTCCGACAGTGGCATTGTCATGGCCTTGTCATGCCCGACGATGGCTTTGCCATTCCCGAAGATGTCCTTGTCATGTTCGAGAGTTGCCTTGTCATGACCTTATCATGCCCGAAGCTCGCCTTGTCATGCCCGACGATGGCCTCGTCATGTCCGAGAGTGGCATTGTCATTCCCAACGATGGCCTTGTCATGCTCGACGATGGCCTTGCCATAATCGACGCTGGCTTTGTCATGCCCGACGATGGCCATGCCATGCCCGACGCTGGCGTTGCAATGCCCGACAATGGCCTTTCATGCCGACGATGACCATGTCATGCCCGACGATGTCCTTGTCATGCCCGACGATGGCCTTTTAATGCGCGAGGATGGCCTTGTCATGTCCGATGATGGCCTTGCCATGCCCGACGCTGGCCTTGCCATGCCCGACGATGGCCTTGTCATGCCCCACGATGGCCTTGTCATGCCCGACGCTGACCTTGTCATGCTCGACGATGGCATTGTCATGCCCGACGATGGTAGTGTCATGTCCGAGAGTTGCCTTGACATGCCAGGCGCTGGCCTAGTCATGCCCAACGATGGCCTTGCCATGCCCTACGCTGGCCTTGCCATGCTCGACGATGGCCTTGTCATGCCCGACGATGGCCTTGCCATGTCCGACGATGGCCTTGTCATGCCCGACGATGGCCTTGTCATGTCCGAGAGTTGCCTTGTCATGGCCGACGATGGTCTTGCCATGTCCGAGAGTGGCCTTGTCATGCCCGACGCTGACCTCGTCATGTCTTAGACTGGCCTTGTTATGGCCAACGATTCCTTGTCAGGACCTTGTCATGCCCGACGATGGCCTTGTCATGACCTCGTCATGCCCGACGATGGCCTTGCGATGCCCGGCGGTTGCCTTATCATGTCCGAGAGTTGCGTTGTCATGCCCGACGCTGGCCTTGCCATGACCTTGTCATGCCCGACACTGGCCTTGCATTGCCAAATGTTGGCCTTGTCATGCCCGACGCTGACCTTGCCATGCCCGATGATGGTTTTGTCATGCCCGACGCTGGCCTTTTCATGCATGACGCTGGCCTTGTCTTGCCCGGCGTTGGCTTTGTCATGTCCGAGAGTGGCATTGTCATGGCCGTGTCATGCCCGACGATGGCTTTGCCATTCCCGACGATGTCCTTGTCATGTTCGAGAGTTGCCTTGTCATGACCTTATCATGCCCGAAGCTCGCCTTGTCATGCCCGACGATGGCCTCGTCATGTCCGAGAGTGGCATTGTCATTCCCAACGATGGCCTTGTCATGCTGGACGATGGCCTTGCCATGCGCGAAGCTGGCTTTGTCATGCCCGACGATGGCCTTGCCATGCCCGACGCTAGCGTTGCAATGCCCGACGATGGCCTTTCATGCCGACGATGGCCATGTCATGCCCGACGATGTCCTTGTCATGCCTGACGATGGCCTTGTAATGCGAGACGATGGCCTTGCAATGCCCGATGCTGGCCTTGCCACGCCCGACGATGGCCTTGTCATGCCCCACAATGGCCTTGTCATGCCCGACGCTGGCCTTGTCATGCTCGACGATGGCATAGTCATGCCCGACGATCGCCTTGCCATGCCCGACGCTCCGTTGCCATGCCCGACGATAGCCTTGTCATGCCCGACGATGGCCTTATCATGCCCGACACTTGCCTTGTCATGCCCGATGTTGGCCTTGTCATGCCCGGTGTTGGCCTTGTCATGTCCGAGAGTGGGCTTGCCATGGCCTTGTCATGCCCGACGCTGGCCTTGCCATGCCCGACGATGGCATTGGCATGTCCGACAGTGGCATTGTCATGGCCTTGTCATGCCCGACGCAGTCCTTTAATGTCCGAGAATTGCCTTGTCATGACCGTATCATGCCCGAAGCTGGCCTTGTCATACCCGACGATGGCCTCACCATGTCCGAGAGTGGCATTGTCATTCCCAACGATGGCCTTTCCATGCCCGACGTTGCCTTGCCATGCCCGACGCTGGCCTTGCCATTCTTGACGCTGGCCTTGTCATGCCCGACGATGGCCTTGCCATGCCCGACGATTCCCTTTTCATGCCCGACGATGGACTTGTCATGCCCGACGATGGCCTTGGCATGCCCGACGATGGCCTTGTCATGCCCGACGATGGCCTTGTGATGCCCGACGATGGCATTTACATGCCCGACGATGGCATGGTCATGTCCGAGAGTTTCCTTGTCATGACCTTGTCATGCCCGACAATGGCCTTGTAATGACCTTTTCATGCCCGACGATGGCCTTGCCATGCCCAGCGCTGGCCTTATCATGTCCGAGGGTTGCATTGTCATGCCCGACGCTGGCATTGCCATGACCGACGATGGCCTTCTCATGTCCGAGAGTTCCCTTGTCATGCCCGATGATGGCCTGGCAATGCCCTACGCTGGCCTTGTCATGCCCGACGTTGGCCATGTAATGCCCGACGTTGGCCTTGTCATGCCCGACGATGGTCTTTTCATGCCCGACGCTGGCCTTGTCATGCCCGACGCTGGTCTTGTCATGCCCGGCGCTACCCTTGTCATGTCCGAGAGTGGCCTTGTCATGCTTGACGCTGGCGTTGCCATATCCGAGAGTTGCCTTGTCATGACCTTATCATGCCCAACGATGGCCTTGCCATGCCCGACGTTGGCCTTATCATGCCAAACGCTGGCCTTGCCATGCCCGACGATGGCCTTATCATGCCCGAAGCTCGCCTTGTCATGCCCGACGATGGCTTCGTCATGTCCGAGAGTGGCATTGTCATTCCCAACGATGGCCTTGTCATGCTCGACGATGGCCTTGCCATGCGCGACGCTGGCTTTGTCATGCCCGACGATGGCCTTGCCATTCTCGACGCTAGCGTTGCAATGCCCGACGATTGCCTTTAATGCCGACGATGGCCATGTCATGCCCGACGATGGCCTTGTAATGCGCGACGATGGCCTTGTCAGTTCCGACGATGGCCTTGCCATGCCCGACGCTGGCCTTGCCACGCCCGACGATGGCCTTGTCATGCCCCACAATGGCCTTGTCATGCCCGACGCTGGCCTTGTCATGCTCGACGATGGCAAAGTCATGCCCGACGATCGCCTTGCCATGCCCGACGCTGGCGTTGCCATGCCCGACGATGGCCTTGTCATGCCCGACGATGGCCTTGTCATGCCCGACACTTGCCTTGTCATGCCTGATGCTGGCCTTGTCATACCCGGTGTTGGCCTTGTCATGTCCGAGAGCGGCCTTGCCATGGCCTTGTCATGCCCGACGCTGGCCTTGCCATGCCCGACGATGGCCTTGGCATGTCCGACAGTGGCTTTGTCATGGCCTTGTCATGCCCGACGATGGCCTTGCCATGCCCGACGTAGTCCTTTCATGTCCGAGAGTTGCCTTGTCATGACCGTATCATGCCCGAAGCTGGCCTTGTCATACCCGACGATGGCCTTGCCATGTCCGAGAGTGGCATTGTCATTCCCAACGATGGACTTGTCATGCCCGACGATGGCCTTGCCATGCCCGACGCTGCCCTTGTCATGCCCGACGATCGCCTTGCCATGCCCGACGCTGGCGTTGCCATGCCCGACGATGACCTTGACATTCCGACGATGGCCATGTCATGCCCGACGATGGCCTTGCCATGTCCGGGAGTTGCCTTGTCATGGCCGACGAAGGTCTAAACATGTCTGAGAGTGGCCTTGTCATTCCCGACGGTGACCTTGTCATGTCCGAGAGTGCCCTTGTTATGCCCAAAGATGGCCTTGTCATGACCTTGTCATGCCCGACGATGGCCTTGTAATGACCTTGTCATGCCCGACGATGGCCTTGCCATGCCCGGCGCTGGCCTTATCATGTCCGAGTGTTGCGTTGTCATGCCCGACGCTGGCATTTCCATGACCGACGATGGCCTTCTCATGTCCGAGAGTTCCCTTGTCATGCCCGACGCTGGCCTTGCCCTGTCCGAGAGTTGCCTTGTCATGACCTTGTCATGCCCGATGATGGCCTGGCCATGCCCTACGCTGGCCTTGTCATGCTCGACGTTGGCTTTGTAATGCCCGACGTTGGCCTTGTCATGCCCGACGATGGCCTTTTCATGCCCAACGCTGGCCTTGTCATGCACGGCGCTACCCTTGTCATGTCCGAGAGTGGCCTTGTCATGCCCGACGCTGGCCTTGTCATGCCCGACGCTGGCCTTGCCATATCCGAGAGTTGCCTAGTCATGACCTTATCATGCCCAACGATGGCCTTGGCATGCCCGACGTTGGCCTTGTCATGCCAAACGCTGGCCTTGCCATGCTCGACGATGGCCTTATCATGCCCGAAGCTCGCCTTGTCATGCCCGACGATGGCCTCGTCATGTCCGAGAGTGGCATTGTCATTCCCAATGATGGCCTTGTCATGCTCGACGATGGCCTTGCCATGCGCGACGCTGTCTTTGTCATGCACGACGATGGCCTTGCCATGCCAGACGCTGGCGTTGCAATGCCCGACGATGGCCTTTCATGCCGACGATGGCCATGTCATGCCCGATGATGTCCTTGTCATGCCCGACGATGGCCTTGTAATGCGCGACGATGGCCTTGTCATGTCCGACGATGGCCTTGCTGATAACACGATTTATGACTTAGTTTTAGACACTCATTTAGATAGATTTTCCGCTCATTCATGCATGGTTTAGCATTAGTTCACGGCGTTTGCAGTCAAATCACGTATTTTGTCGAGATAGACGTCTACTCGGACTTTTGCTTGCTTTGTAGGTATTTTGGGAGATTTAAGAACCTAATCGATACATCCGAGGATCATTCCTCGAGATGACACACTTCCGGACTCATTGGAATGCTAGCTAAGGGCTAAGGAGGACTCATGGAACCTTGCCAACACAAGCCATGCACCAAATCATGACTTAACGAGCCTAGGAGAAGCTTCTGGACCAAACCACGGTCTGGACCAAGACCATGGCCTTGGACTTGCCCGTGATTCTTGCCAGGACCACATCGACAGCTGGCCACGATCTCTTCCATTGCTCTTGCATCTTAGTGGGTATTTAAAGGATTTTGCAGGCTGTAATTGGGGATCCTTCTCCTCTCTTTTGACCTACCTTTCTTCCCCAAAACACTTCTCCATTGTTGCCTCTCTTCCAAGCACCCATTAGGGGTGTTCTTGGAAGAGATTAGTGTAGATTCTCGTTTTAGAGTGAGATTAGAGTGGATTTGAGTGAAGCTTCCATTGTTGTCAAGTTGGATTAGCTCTTGGAGCCTTGTAAGAAATTGGTAATTTCTATTCTATGCTTTTAATGTCTTTTCTTTGGATTGTTCTTCATCATTTGACCATGACTTTAAAGCATGCTTTATTTGTGGAGATTGATCTTGAAATGAATGTTGTTGGCTAGATAGATTGCGATTCTAGGGTAAGGAAAGAAGGGTTATGGCTAGAAGCATGATAGGATGAACCTATATTTTTACCCTTGGATGACTTGTGTTGTTGAAATCCTAGTGTTTGTTGAGCTTAATTTAGCTTAGGATCACCTAATGCTATCAACCTAAGTGAGGGAAGAGATCTACCCGATGATTTCCGATCTTAGATACCTAAGATGACAAACCCTAGGTAGTGGTGAGCCTCACAAGCCGCCATTGGACTAAGTGTGCTAGGATAGTTGATTAGGACTTCCCTTTCCGAGACTTACCCGGTAAGGATAGGTTAGACCCCTAGGTAACAATCCGGTTTGTGTAGAATTTCTATCCTTAGGTTCTTAGAGACTTACCCGGTGATGAGACTTAAGGAATGGACTAGTGGACCATGAGACCTACCCGGTAATTGATCCCAATCTAGAAACGCTAAATCCCGACATATCATAGTTAACCCGAGGAATGAATAGTTAGCTTGAGTCTATGCCATAACCGGGACTTCCAAACTCTAGAATCCGTTTTGTTACTTCCATTCTCCTATCTTTTGTGTTAGTGTGTGTTTGTGTTGTTTGATTGTGTTCACATACTTGTGATCTTTGTTTGATCACCCGAAACCCTCCAAAAACACTGTGTTTTCCATTTTCTTTATTCCTCATCTTATCTTAGTCTAGATTCACACTATCTTCGATCATCGAATGACTTAGTTTCACCTCAGTCCTTGTGTTCGACCTCGGAATACTTTCCTTTCTACAAAACGACCCGTACACTGCGGGTTTCGCTAGGTAGTTTAGGATTTAGTTCGAGTTATAAATTTAAAACCCATTTGCGCATCACGATCTTAGCGTAACAAGTTTTTGGCGCCGTTGCCGGGGACTAGGTTAAGATTAAGTCATTTGCTTTTGATTGTTTTTAGTGTTTATCTTTCTTGTTACTTTTGATCTTGTGTTGTTTTTGTCTTTGCCTTTTCATGTTTGCCATGGACGGATTGTACCTCCAAGACGACCTTGACAACATGGAGTATGAGGAGTGGATGGAAGGCCAAGATCTAGGACCTCTCCATGATGAGTTTGAGTATTGGGAGAAGTTCAATGTCTATCATGAGTCCCATGATCAAACTCACATGATTACATTACCTCATGAGGAACCTCACCATCAACTTCATGAAGATCGATTGGAATCAATGCTAGAGAAAATATTGTGGAAGATGGATGATCTAGAAAGCAACCTTACTTCCATTTCTAGTTCCCACATGGAGCTTGAAGCGGAAGTATGTCATCGAAAGGAGGTTCACTATGAGGAGATCCAAGAATTGCCCGATTCAACCATAACCAATAGAAGCCTTGAGGAAGAGTTGAATGAAGCTAGGGAGCAATTGAGACTATGGGATTTGGCCCTGAAGGAAGAAAGGAGATTGAATACCGAGAGAGAAGAACAAATGAGGAGGGAGATTGAGGAGATTAGGAATGCTCTTGTGCTAGGAGATCCTACCATTCTTCAAGATTCACCTCCATCACCTTCACCTTTAGAGGAGTGCAATGAAGTATTCTCATCCCCAGACATCCTTGCCATCAACCCCGGAACCATACATGAAGAGCTCGCTTGGAACGGATGCAGCATAGTGAACCACGGCCGTGGAGGACAAACCACGCCCGTGGAAGACTACAAAGGAAATCACGGCCGTGGAGTACAAATCACGCCCGTGGAAGGGTCTGTCCTAGACGATCCTAAGCTAATTTCAGCTCCCTCCGACCCTTTCTTGCTTGCCCGGAGTACACACGAAGATTGGAGCCCCTTTCCTAAGGATCCTCCATTAATGAATGATGGAGGCAAGCATGATGGATCCATGATGGTTATGAAGTACTTCAATGAAGGATTCTTTCCAAGAATCGGCTTTCCTCGGATCATAGAGGATGACGATGACAAGCACTTCACCGGAGTGACCGCGGAGTATAAATTGCCTAAGTATGGGGTGACACCTATGGTTGCAACTCTATACTATCATCAAGGAAGCGGTGATGAAGGAGTCTACTACTCACCGGTGAAGAGAGAACTTAAAGCTTATTTGGGCATCAAGTGGCCCTTGCTTGTCATCATGGATTCCGGGAAGAGATGGTTGCTTGGACTCCTCAAGCAAACCATGGTATTCGAGGTGGATTGACATATCCACGGAGTTTGGTCAAGCTAATGACCTAAAAGAAGCACTTATTGGGAGGCAACCCATTGGTACAACTCTTTCACTTTTCTCTTTTGCCTTTGTTTTTGCTTTTGTGTGTTTTTGTGTTTTGTGTTTGTGGTAGATTTTAGGTAATGAGGAAGCCTTGCAAGGCGAGTTGATGACGATGATTCCGTTTTCAAACATGGGTGGAGCGGACATGAGGCTTGGACGGCTTGAGGTGTCTTGTTAGATTAAAGAGCTCCCATCTCACATATACCTTGGCGCGGGTCTCGACGCCGGAATGATTATGAAGAGCTCTCTACCATGCTTGATCGATCATCCATCACCACCACTCCACACGAGTTCATCCCAAATACCGAAGCAAACCATTTTACATTGTGAGAACCTTCTTTCACTCTCTTTACTTGAATACCACATTGGGGACAATGTGTTTCTAAGTATGGGGTGGGGTTTGCATGATCTTTTGCATGACTAGCATCTAGAATAGTTTCTTTTTATGTTTTATTATATCTTGCATTGTATATACATATTTCGAAAATTCCAAAAAATCAGAAAATTTAAAATTTTTTTGTGCTTTCTAGGCTTGGATATGACCCTAATGATGAACCTTGTCTTGTGAATTGGCTATGGATGGCCTTGTGTGTTTAATTGATGATGCATATATGGACTTGAAATACTTATCTTGAATTCCATGAATGACTTGTGATTATGATGCTTGCCTTGATTTAATTGAGGACGGCTAATCACCAAGGTTTCGGCTTTGGTATGTGTGCCCGGTGTGGATGTACCTCGAAAAAATAGAAAAAGCCCGAGGACGGCTAATCACCAAAGTTTCGGCTTTTATACATCAATGCCATTATCTTGAATTCCATGAATGACTTGTGATTATGATGCTTGCCTTGATTTAATTGAGGACGGCTAATCACCAAGGTTTCGGCTTTGGTATGTGTGCCCGGTGTGGATGTACCTCGAAAAAATAGAAAAAGCCCGAGGACGGCTAATCACCAAAGTTTCGGCTTTTATACATCAATGCCATTGTCTCAAAAATAAGTGAAAAAGAAAAGAAAACAAAGAGAAAAGATGGAAAAAAAACATACACTTGGGGGAAGTTGATCGAGGATAAAATTGTGCAGTTAGTTCCATTCCCGGATTAGCATCACGAAGCCTAGAAAAATCCTCACCTAATCACAACGTTTCTTGGCCTTTTATCTCACAAGCCCTTATTACCTATTTGCATGTGTGTAAGACTTAGTAATCTAGATTGGATATGCTCTTGATCATCTTGACTTCTTCATTTTTACATTTCACGCATGCTTTCGAGTTAAGTACAATTGTTTTTCCATGTCTTCACTTGTTTGATGCATGATTGCTTGTCCATTTTCATGAAACATGACTATGAAAGTGATTCAATATTAGAAGCACAACTCCAAAAAGATTTTTGCCATTTTTCTGCATGCATAAACCATGTCATCTCTTAGTCTATAGTTGAAAATTTGCTCGGGAACGAGCAAACCTTAAGTATAGGGTATTTTTGATAACACGATTTATGACTTAGGATTAGATACTCCTTTAGATAGATTTTTCACTCATTCATGCATGGTTTAGCACTAGTTCACGACGTTTGCACTCAATTCACGTATTTTGTCGAGATAGACGTCTACACGGACTTTTGCATTGCTTTGTAGGTATTTTGGGAGAATTAGGAGCTTAATCGATACGTTTGAGGATCGTTCATGAAGATGACACACCCTCGGACTCATTAGGATGCAAGCTAGAGGCTAAGGAGGACTCATGGAACCTTGTCAACACAAGCCATGCACCAAATCGAAGCTTAATGATCCAAGGCAAAGCTGAAGCACCAAACCACGGTTACTGGTACTTCCACGACCGTGGAAACAAACCGTGGTTTTTGCCAGACGGTTGTGACAGCTGTGCCACGATCTCATGACCTTCTCTAACAAGGTTGTAGTATAAAAGTGGTCCTCCAAGGCTGAGAGAAGGACATCCCCTATCATCCAATCAAATCCACATTCTCTCCCACACTCTCAACAAGAGGATTCTCTCAAGAGGAGAGCTACCATTTTTTTGGAGGAGAAAAGCTCCATTGGAGAAGAAGAGAAGAACACATCATTGCTAGCCTTTGATAAGTTTTGTAGTGAAGATTTTTAGAATCGTTTTTCTAGGGTTGTAAGAATCGATAAAACCTTCTTTTGAAGGATTGTGAGTCTTTCTAATCTCATTTTCAGCTTGGTTTTACTTGTTTCACTTGTTCATCTCTTTCTTTTCATTATCTTGCAAATGGAAGCCATGATTCTATGTTTGATGATTTCAATTGTGATGATGTATGTTGTAGGCTAAATAGATGCGATTCTAGGGTAAGGAAAGAAAGGTTATGGCTAGGACTATGATAGGATGGACTTAGATTCGCCCTTGGATGATTCATTTGCTTGAACAAAGTCACTACTGTAGTCCACGGTTTGTTCTTGCTAGTCGACGGCCGTGGAAGTGGTAGAACAGCCCGTGATTTGCCTGATTCGTTTGGTTTGATGGATCTAAGTTTTAGAATGTTAGAATGTTGAAATCCTAGTGTTTGTTGAGTTAATTCTATCCTAGGGTGACATAGGGTTAGCAACTAAGTGTTAGAAGAGACCTACCTGGTGATTCTTACTCTTAGATTTCAAAGATGATAAACTCTAGGTAGTGGTGAGCCTCATAAGCCGCCATTGGACTAAGTGTGCTATGATAGTTGTTTAGGACATGCCCTTCCGAGACTTACCCGGTGAGGATAGGTTAGATTCCTAGGTGACAATCCGGTTTGTGTAGAATTCCATTCCTTAGGCTCTTTGAGACTTACCCGGTGATGAGGCCTTAGGTACGGACTAGTGGACCATGAGACCTACCCGGTGATTGATCCCAATCTAGAAACACTCACTCTCAACATATCATAATCCAAGGAATGATTAGATAGCTTGAGTCCTATGCCATAACCGGAATTTCCAACCCCTAGAATCCACTTTTCTCTCTTTGATCTCATACCTCGAGTTTAGCTTGTTTGTTTGAGTTGATTTGTTGACTTAGTTGATTGTTTATTTCGCATGATTTGTGATCCTTGATTGATCACCTAAAAACCAACCAAAAACATTGAGATTTTCATTTCTTTATTTCTTTCTCTTTTCTTCACCTAGATCTTCACTAAACTTAATCATTAATCGATTCAATCTCACCTCACTCTTTGCGTTCGACCTCGGAATACTATCCCTACTACAAATGTCCCGTACACTGCGGGTTCGCTAGGAGTCAGGAGAAATATAACGAGTTTATAAATTGTAGAACTTGTCATGCTCGACGATGGCATTGTCATGCCCGACGATGGTAGTGTCATGCCCAACGATGGCCTTGTCATGACCGACGCTGGCCTTGTCATGCACGACTATGGAATTGTCATGCCCGATGATGGCAGTGTCATGTCCGAGAGTTGCCTTGTCATGGCCGACGATGGTCTTGCCATGTCCGAGAGTGGCCTTGTCATGCCCGACGTTGGCCTTGTCATGACCGGCGCTGACCTTGTCATGTCCGAGAGTGGCCTTGTTGTGCCCAACGATGGCCTTGCCATGCCCGACGCTAGCCTTGCCATGCTCTGCGATGGCCTTGCCATGCCCGAGAGTTGCCTTGTCATGCCCAACGCTGGCCTTGTCATGCTCGGCACTGGCCTTGTCATGTCCGAGCGTTGCCTTGTCATGGCCTTTCCATGCCCGACGATGGCCTTGCCATGCCCGACGATGGCCTTGTCATGCCCGACGATGGCCTTGCCATGCCCGACATTGTCCTTGACATGTCCGAGAGTTGCCTTGTCATGACCTTGTCATCCCCGACGATGGCCTCGCCATGTCCCAGAGTCGCATTGTCATGCCCTTGTCATGCCCGACGATGGCCTTGTCATGCCCGACGATGGCCTTGCCATGCCCGACGCAGGCCTTGCCTTTCCCAACGATGGCCTTGCCATATCCGAGAGTTGCCTTGTCATGGCCTTGTTATGCCCGACGCTTGCCTTGTCATGCCGGACGCTAGCCTTGCCATGCCCGACGATGGCCTTGTCATGCCCGATGATGGCCTTGTCATGCCCGACGCTGGCCCTGTCAAGCTCGACGATGGCATTGTCATGCCCGACGATGGCAGAGTCATGTCCGAGAGTTGCCTTGTCATGGCCGACGATGGTCTTGCCATATCCGAGAGTGGCCTTGTCATGCCCGACGCTGGCCTTGTCATGACTGGCGCTGACCTTGTCATGTCCGAGAGTGGCCTTGTCATGCCTAACGATGGCCTTTCATGCCCGACGCTAGCCTTGCCATGCCCGACGATGGCCTTGCCATGCCCGAGAGTTGCCTTGTCATGCCCAACGCTGGCCTTGTCATGCCCGGCGCTGGCCTTGTCATGTCCGAGAGTTGCCTTGCAATGGTCTTACCATGCCCGATGGTGGCCTTGACATGCCCGACGATGGCCTTGCCATGCCCGACGTTGTCCTTGTCATGTCCGAGAGTTGCCTTCTCTGGCCCGACGATGGCCTTGCCATGCCCGACGTTGTCCTTGACATGTCCGAGACTTGCCTTGTCATGACTTTGTCATCCCCGACGATGGCCTCGCCATGTCTTAGAGTGGCATTGTCATGGCCTTGTCATGCCCGACGATGGCCTTGCCATGCCCGACGCAGGCCTTGCCATGCCCGAAGATGGCCGAGAGTTGCCTTGTCATGGCCTTGTCATGCCCGACGCTGGCCTTGCCATGCCCAACAATGGCCTTGTCATGCCCGACGATGGCCTTGTCATGCCCGACGCTGGCCTTGTCATGCTCGACAAAGGAATTGTCATGCCCAACGATGGCAATGTCATGTCCGAGAGTTGCCTTGTCATGGCCGACGATAGTCTTGTCATGTCCGAGAGTGGTCTTGTCATGCTTGACGTTGGCCTTGTCATGACCAGCGCTGACCTTGTCATGTCCGAGAGTGGCCTTGTCATGCCCAACGTTGGCCTTTCCATGCCCGACCCTAGCCTTGCCATGCCCGGCGATGGTCTTGCCATGCCCGAGAGTTGCCTTATCATGCCCAACGCTGGCCTTGTCATGCCCGGCGCTGGCCTTGTCATGTCCGAGAGTTGCCTTGTCATGGCCTTGTCATGCCCGACGATGGCCTTGCCATGCCCGACGCTGTCCTTGTCATGTCCGAGAGTGGCCTTGTCTTGCCTGACGATGGCCTTGCCATGCCCGACGTTGTCCTTGACATGTCCGAGAGTTGCCTGGTCATGACCTTGTCATCCCCGACGATGGCCTCGCCATGTCCCAGAGTGGCATTGTCATGTCCTTGTCATGCCCGATGATAGCCTTGTCATGCCCGACGATGGCCTTGCCATGCCCGACGCAGCCCTTGCCATGCTTGACGATGGCCTTGCCATATCCGAGAGTTTCCTTGTCATGGCCTTGTCATGCCCGGCGCTTGCCTTGTCATGTCCGACCCTGGCCTTGCCATGCCCGACAATGACCTTGTCATGCCTGACGATGGCCTTGTCATGCTCGACGATGGCATTGTCATGCCCGACGATGGCTGTATCATGCCCGACGATGGCCTTGTCATGCCCGACGCTGGCCTTGTCATGCTCGACGATGGAATTCTCATGCCCGATGATGGCAGTGTCATGTCCGAGAGTTGCCTTGTCATGGCCGACGATGGTCTTGCCATGTCCGACAGTGGCCTTGTCAAGCTCGACGCCGGCCTTGTCATGACCGGCCTGACCTTGTCATTTCCGAGAGTGGCCTTGTCATGCCCAACGATGGCCTTGCCATGCCCGACGCTAGCCTTGCCATGCCCGGCGATGGCCTTGCCATGCCCGGTGTTGGCCTTTTCATGTCCGAGAGTTACCTTGTCATGGCCTTGTCATGCCCGATGATGGCCTTGCCATGCCCGACGCTGTCCTTGTCATGTCAGAGAGTTGCCTTGTCATGACCATGTCATCCCCGACGATGGCCTCGCCATGTCCCAGAGTGGCATTGTCATGGCCTTGTCATGCCCGATGATAGCCTTGTCATGCCCGACGATGGCCTTGCCATGCCCGATGATGGCCTTGCCATGGCCGACGTAGGCCTTGCCATGCCCGACGATGGCCTTGCCATATCCGAGAGTTTCCTTGTCATGGCCTTGTCATGGCCGACGCTTGCTTTATCATGCCCGACGCTGGCCTTGCCTTGCCCGACAATGGCCTTGTCATGCCCGACGATGGCCTTGTCATGCTCGACGATGGCATTGTCATGCCCGACGATGGCAGTGTCATGTCCGAGAGTTGCCTTGTCATGGCCGACGATGGTCTCGCCATGTCCGAGAGTGGCCTTGTCATGCCAGACGATGTCCTTGTCATGACCGGTGCTGACCTTGTCATGTCCGAGAGTGGCCTTGTCATGCCCAACAATGGCCTTGCCATGCCCGACGCTAACCTTGCCATGCCCGACGATGGCCTTACCATGACCGAGAGTTGCCTTGTCATGCCCAACGCTGGCCTTGTCATGCCCGGCGCTGCCCTTGTCATGTCCGAGAGTTGCCTTGCCATGGTCTTACCATGCCCGATGCTGGCCTTGCCATGGCCGACGATGGTCTTGCCATGCCCGACACTATCTTTGTCATATCCGAGAGTTGCCTTGTCTGGTCTGACGATGGCCTTGCCGTGCCCGACGTTGTCCTTGACATGTCCGAGAGTTGCCATGTCATGACCTTGTCATCCCCGACGATGGCCTCGCCATGTCCCAGAGTGGCATTGTCATGCCCGATGATAGCCTTGTGATGCCCGACGATGGCCTTGCCATGCCCGACGATGGCCTTGCCATGGCAGACGCAGGCCTTGCCATGCCCGACGCTTGCCTTGTCATGCTTGACGCTGGCCTTGCCATGCCCGACGATGGCCTTGTCATGCCCGACGATGGCCTTGTCATGCCCGACGCTGGCCTTGTCATGCTCGACGATGGCGTTGTCATGCCCGAAGATGGCAGAGTCATGTCCGAGAGTTGCCTTGTCATGGCCGACGATGGTCTTGCCATATCCGAGAGTGGCCTTGTCATGCCCGACGCTGGCCTTGTCATGACTGGCGCTGACCTTTTTATGTCCGAGAGTGGCCTTGTCATGCCTAACGATGGCCTTTCATGCCCGACGCTAGCCTTGCCATGCCCGACGATGGCCTTGCCATGCCCGAGAATTGCCTTGTCATGCCCAACGCTGGCCTTGTCATGCCCGGCGCTGGCCTTGTCATGTCCGAGAGTTGCCTTGCAATGGTCTTACCATGCCCGATGCTGGCCTTGCCATGCCCGACGATGGCCTTGTCATGCCCGACGCTGTCCTTGTCATGTCCGAGAGTTGCCTTGTCTGGCCCGACGATGGCCTTGCCATGCCCGACGTTGTCCTTGACATGTCCGAGACTTGCCTTGTCATGACTTTGTCATCCCCGACGATAGCCTCGCCATGTCCCAGAGTGGCATTGTCATGGCCTTGTCATGCCCGACGATGGCCTTGTCATGCCCGACGATGGCCTTGCCATGCCCGACGCAGGCCTTGCCATGCCCGACGATGGCCGAGATTTGCCTTGTCATGGCCTTGTCATGCCCGACACTGGACTTGCCATGCCCAACAATGGCCTTGTCATGCCCGACAATGGCCTTGTCATGCCCGACGCTGGCCTCGCCATGTCCGATAGTGGCATTGTCATTCCCAACGATGGCCTTGCCATGCCCGACGTTGCCTTGCCATTCCCGACGCTGGCTTTGCCACGCTTGACGCAGGCCTTGTCATGCCCGACGATGGCCTTGCCATGCCCGACGATTCCCTTTTCATGCCCTACGATGGCCATGTCATTCCCGACGATGGACTTGTCATGCCCGACGATGGCCTTGGCATGCCTAACGATGGCCTTGTCATGCCCGACGATGGCCTTGTGATGCCCGATGATGGCATTTACATGCCCGACGATTGCATGGTCATGTCCGAGAGTTGCCTTGTCATGTCGACGTTAGCCTTGTCATGCCCGACGTTGTCCTTATCATGTCCGAGAGTTGTCTTGTCATGATCTTGTCATGCCCGACGCTGGCCTTGTCAAGCCCGACGATTGCCTCGCCATGTCCGATAGTGGCATTGTCATGCCCCACGATGGCCTTGTCATGCCCGACGATGGCCTTGCCATGCCCGACGCTGGCCTTGCCATGCTTGACGCTGGCCTTGTCATGCCCGACGATGGTCTTGCCATGCCCGACGATTCCCTTGTCATGCCCGACGATGGCCATGTCATGCCCGACGATGGACTTGTCATGCCCGAAGATGGCTTTGCCATTCCCGACGCTGTCCTTGTCATGTCCGAGAGTTGCCTTGTCATGACCTTATCATGCCTGAAGTTGGCCTTGCCATGCCCGACGAGGGCCTCGCCATGTCCGAGAGTGGCATTGTCATTCCAAACGATGGCCTCTCCATGCCCGATGTTTGCTTTGGCACGCTCGACGATGGCCTTGCCATGCCCGACACTGGCGTTGCCATGCCCGACGATGGCCTTGTCATGCCCGACGATGGCCATGTCATGCCCGACGATGGCGTTGACATGCTCGACGATCGCCTTGTCATGCCCGACGATGGCCTTTTAATGCGCGAGGATGGCCTTGTCATGTCCGACGCTGGCCTTGCCATGCCCGACGATGGCCTTGTCATGCCCCACGATGGCCTTGTCATGCCCGACGCTGACCTTGTCATGCTCGACGATGGCATTGTCATGCCCGACGATGGTAGTGTCATGTCCGAGAGTTGCCTTGACATGCCAGGCGCTAGCCTAGTCATGCCCGACGATGGCCTTGCCATGCCCTACGCTGGCCTTGCCATGCTCGACGATGGCCTTGTCATGCCCGACGATGGCCTTGCCATGTCCGACAATGGCCTTGTCATGCCCGACGATGGCCTTGTCATGTCCGAGAGTTGCCTTGTCATGGCCGACGATGGTCTTGCCATGTCCGAGAGTGGCCTTGTCATGCCCGACGCTGACCTCGTCATGTCTGAGAGTGGCCTTGTTATGGCCAACGATTCCTTGTTAGGACCTTGTCATGCCCGACGATGGCCTTGTCATGACCTTGTCATCCCGACGATGGCCTTGTGATGCCCGGCGGTTGCCTTATCATGTCCGAGAGTTGCGTTGTCATGCCCGACGCTGGCCTTGCCATGACCTTGTCATGCCCGACGCTAGCCTTGCATTGCCAAATGTTGGCCTTGTCATGCCCGACGCTAGCCTTGTCATGCCCGACGCTGACCTTGCCATGCCCGATGATGGTTTTGTCATGCCCGACGCTGAACTTGCCATGCCCGATGATGGCCTTGTCATGCCCGACGATGGACTTGCCATGCCCGACGCTGGGTTCCCATGCCCGATGCTGACCTTGCCATGCTCGACGATGGCCTTGCCATGCTCGATGTTGTCTCTGTCATGTCCGAGAGTTGCCTTGTCATGCCCAGCACTGCCCTTGTCAAGCCTGACGATTGCCTCGCCATAACCGATTGTGGTATTGTCATGCCCGACGATGGCCTTGCCATGTCCGAGAGTGGCATTGTCATGTCCTTGTCATGCCCGACGAGGGCCTTGCCAAGCCCGATACTTTCCTTGTCATGTCCGAAATTTGCCTTGTCATGCCGGACGATGGCCTCGCCTTGTCCGAGAGTGGCATTGTCATGGCCTTGTCATGCCCGACGCTGGCCTTGCCTTGCCCGATGGTGGCCTTGCCATGCTCAAATATGGCCTTGCCATGCTCGCCCCTGTCCTTGTCATGTCCGAGAGTTGCCTTGTCATGACCTTGTCATGCACAACTCTGGCCTTGTCAAGCCCGACGATGGCCTCGCCATGTCCGATAATGGCATTGTCATTCCCAACGGTGGCCGTGCCATGCCCGACGTTGCCTTGCCATTCCCGACGCTAGCCTTGCCATGATTGACGCTGGCCTTGTCATGCCCGACGATGGCCTTGCCATGCCCGACAATTCCCTTTTCATGCTCTACGATGGCCATGTCATGCCCGACGATGGACTTGTCATGCCCGACGATGGCCTTGGCATGCCCGACGATGTCCTTGTCATGCCCGACGATGGCCTTGTGATGCCCGACGATGGCATTTACATGCCCGACGATGGCATGGTCATGTCCGAGAGTTGCCTTGTCATGCCGACGCTAGCCTTGTCATGCCCGACGTTGTCCTTATCATGTCCGAGAGTTGCCTTGTCATGATCTTGTCATGCCCGACGCTGGCCTTGTCAAGCCCGACGATTGCCTCGCCATGTCCGATAGTGGCATTGTCATGCCCCACGATGGCCTTGTCATGCCCGACGATGGCCTTGCCATGCCCGACGCTGGCCTTGCCATGCTTGACGCTGGCCTTGTCATGCCCGACGATGGTCTTGCCATGCCCGACGATTCCCTTGTCATGCCCTACGATGGCCATGTCATGCCCGACGATGGACTTGTCATGCCCGACGATGGCTTTGCTATTCCCGACGTTGTCCTTGTCATGTCCGAGAGTTGCCTTGTCATGACCTTATCATGCCTGAAGTTGGCCTTGCCATGCCCGACGAGGGCCTCGCCATGTCCGAGAGTGGCATTGTCATTCCAAACGATGGCCTTGCCATGCCCGATGTTGGCTTTGGCACGCTCGACGATGGCCTTGCCATGCCTGACACTGGCGTTGCCATGCCCGATGATGGCCTTGTCATGTCCGACGATGGCCATGTCATGCCCGACGATGGCGTTGACATGCCCGACGATCGCCTTGTCATGCCCGACGATGGCCTTGTCTTTCACGACGATGGCCTTGTCATGCACGACGATGGCCTTGCCATGCCCGATGCTGGCCTTGCCATGCCCGACGATGGCCTTGTCATGCCCCACGATGGCCTTGTCATGCCCGACGCTGGCCTTGTCATGCTCGACGATGGCATTGTCATGCCCGACGATGGTAGTGTCATGTCCGAGAGTTGCCTTGACATGCCAGGCGCTGGCCTAGTCATGCCCGACGATGGCCTTGCCATGCCCTACGCTGGCCTTGCCATGCTCGACGATGGCCTTGTCATGCCCGACGATGGCCTTGCCATGTCCAAGAGTTGCCTTGTCATGGCCGACGATGGTCTTGCCATGTCCGAGAGTGGCCTTGTAATGCCTGACGCTGACCTCGTCATGTCTAAGAGTGGCCTTGTTATGGCCAACGATTCCTTGTCAGGACCTTGTCATGCCCGACGATGGCCTTGTCATGACCTTGTCATGCCCGACGATGGCCTTTCCATGCCCGGCGGTTGCCTTATCATGTCCGACAGTTGCGTTGACATGCCTGACGCTAGCCTTGCCATGTCTTAGAGTGGGCTTACCATGACCTTGTCATGCCCGACGCTGGCCTTGCCATGCCCGACGTTGGCCTTGTCATGCCCGACGCTGGCCTTGTCATGCCCGACGCTGACCTTGCCATGCCCGAGGATGGTTTTGTCATGTCCGACGCTGGCCTTTTCATGCCTGACGCTGGCCTTGTCTTGCCCGGCGTTGACCTAGTCATGTCCGAGAGTGGCCTTGCCATGGCCTTGTCATGCCCGACGCTAGAATTACCATGCTCGACGATGGCCTTGTCATGTCCGACAGTGGCATTGTCATGGCCTTGTCATGCCCGACGAAGGCTTTGCCATTCCCGAAGATGTCCTTGTCATGTTCGAGAGTTGCCTTGTCATGACCTTATCATGCCCGAAGCTCGCCTTGTCATGCCAGACGATGGCCTCGTCATGTCCGAGAGTGGCATTGTCATTCCCAACGATGGCCTTGTCATGCTCGACGATGGCCTTGCCATGCTCGACGCTGGCTTTGTCATGCCCGACGATGGCCATGCCATGCCCGACGCTGGCGTTGCAATGCCCGACGATGGCCTTTCATGCCGACGATGGCCATGTCATGCCCGACGATGTCCTTGTCATGCCCGACGATGGCCTTATCATGCACGAGGATGGCCTTGTCATGTCCGACGATGGCCTTGCCATGCCCGACGCTAGCCTTGCCATGCCCGACGATGGCCTTGTCATGCCCCACGATGGCCTTGTCATGCCCGACGCTGACCTTGTCATGCTCGACGATGGCATTGTCATGCCCGACGATGGTAGTGTCATGTCCGAGAGTTGCCTTGACATGCCAGGCGCTGGCCTAGTCATGCCCGACGATGGCCTTGCCATGCCCTACGTTGGCCTTGCCATGCTCGACGATGGCCTTGTCATGCCCGACGATGGCCTTGCTATGTCCGACGATGGCTTTGTCATGCCCGACGATGGCCTTGTCATGTCCGAGAGTTGCCTTGTCATGGCCGACGATGGTCTTGCCATGTCCGAGAGTGGCCTTGTTATGCCCGACGCTGACCTCGTCATGTCTGAGAGTGGCCTTGTTATTGCCAACGATTCCTTGTCAGGACCTTGTTATGCCCGACGTTGGCCTTGTCATGACCTTGTCATGCCCGACGATGGCCTTGCGATGCCCGGCGGTGGCCTTATCATGTCCGAGAGTTGTGTTGTCATGCCCAACGCTGGCCTTGCCATGACCTTGTCATGCCCGACGCTGGCCTTGCATTGCCAAATGTTGGCCTTGTCATGCCCGACGCTGGCCTTGTCATGCCCGACGCTGACCTTGCCATGCCCGATGATGGTTTTGTCATGCCCGACGTTGACCTTGCCATGCCCGATGATGGCGTTATCATGCCGACGATGGACTTGCCATGCCCGACGCTGGGTTCCCATGCCCGATGCTGGCCTTGCCATGCTCGACGATGGCCTTGCCATGCTCGACGTTGTCCTTGTCATGTCCGAGAGTTGCCTTGTCATGCCCAGCACTACCCTTGTCAAGCTTGACGATTGCCTCGCCATAACCGATTGTGGTATTGTCATGCCCGACGATGGCCTTGTCATGCCTGACGATGGCCTTGCCATGTCCGAGAGTGGCATTGTCATGTCCTTGTCATGCCCGACGAGGGCCTTGCCAAGCCCGATATTTGCTTGTCTTGTCCGAAATTTGCCTTGTCATGCCCCACGATGGCCTCGCCCTGTCCGAGAGTGGCATTGTCATGGCCTTGTCATGCCCGACGCTGGCCTTGCCATGCCCGATGGTGGCCTTGCCATGCTCAACGATGGCCTTGCCATGCTCGCCCCTGTCCTTGTCATGTCCGAGAGTTGCCTTGTCATGACCTTGTCATGCACAGCGCTGGCCTTGTCAAGCCCGACGATGGCCTCGCCATGTCCGATAGTGGCATTGTCATTCCCAACGATGGCCTTGCCATGCCCGACGTTGCCTTGCCATTCCCGACGCTGGCTTTGCCACGCTTGACGCAGGCCTTGTCATGCCCGACGATGGCCTTGCCATGCCCGACGATTCCCTTTTCATGCCCTACGATGGCCATGTCATTCCCGACGATGGACTTGTCATGCCCGACGATGGCCTTGGCATGCCTGACGATGGCCTTGTCATGCCCGACGATGGCCTTGTGATGCCCGATGATGGCATTTACATGCCCGACGATGGCATGGTCATGTCCGAGAGTTGCCTTGTCATGTCGACGTTAGCCTTGTCATGCCCGACGTTGTCCTTATCATGTCCGAGAGTTGCCTTGTCATGATCTTGTCATGCCCGACGCTGGCCTTGTCAAGCCCGACGATTGCCTCGCCATGTCCGATAGTGGCATTGTCATGCCCCACGATGGCCTTGTCATGCCCGACGATGGCCTTGCCATGCCCGACGCTGGCCTTGCCATGCTTGACGCTGGCCTTGTCATGCCCGACGATGGTCTTGCCATGCCCGACGATTCCCTTGTCATGCCCGACGATGGCCATGTCATGCCCGACGATGGACTTGTCATGCCCGACAATGGCTTTGCCATTCCCGACGCTGTCCTTGTCATGTCCGAGAGTTGCCTTGTCATGACCTTATCATGCCTGAAGTTGGCCTTGCCATGCCCGACGAGGGCCTCGCCATGTCCGAGAGTGGCATTGTCATTCCAAACGATGGCCTCTCCATGCCCGATGTTTGCTTTGGCACGCTCGACGATGGCCTTGCTATGCCCGACACTGGCGTTGCCATGCCCGACGATGGCCTTGTCATGCCCGACGATGGCCATGTCATGCCCGACGATGGCGTTGACATGCTCGACGATCGCCTTGTCATGCCCGACGATGGCCTTTTAATGCGCGAGGATGGCCTTGTCATGTCCGACGCTGGCCTTGCCATGCCCGACGATGGCCTTGTCATGCCCCACGATGGCCTTGTCATGCCCGACGCTGACCTTGTCATGCTCGACGATGGCATTGTCATGCCCGACGATGGTAGTGTCATGTCCGAGAGTTGCCTTGACATGCCAGGCGCTAGCCTAGTCATGCCCGACGATGGCCTTGCCATGCCCTACGCTGGCCTTGCCATGCTCGACGATGGCCTTGTCATGCCCGACGATGGCCTTGCCATGTCCGACGATGGCCTTGTCATGCCCGACGATGGCCTTGTCATGTCCGAGAGTTGCCTTGTCATGGCCGACGATGGTCTTGCCATGTCCGAGAGTGGCCTTGTCATGCCCGACGCTGACCTCGTCATGTCTGAGAGTGGCCTTGTTATGGCCAACGATTCCTTGTCAGGACCTTGTCATGCCCGACGATGGCCTTGTCATGACCTTGTCATGCCCGACGCTGGCCTTGTCAAGCCCGACGATAGCCTCGCCATGTCCGATAGTGGAATTGTCATGCCCCACGATGGCCTTGTCATGCCCGACGATGGCCTTGCCATGCCCGACGCTGGCCTTGCCATGCTTGACGCTGGCCTTGTCATGCCCGACGATGGTCTTGCCATGCCCGACGATTCCCTTGTCATGCCCGACGATGGCCATGTCATGCCCGACGATGGACTTGTCATGCCCGACAATGGCTTTGCCATTCCCGACGCTGTCCTTGTCATGTCCGAGAGTTGCCTTGTCATGACCTTATCATGCCTGAAGTTGGCCTTCCCATGCCCGACGAGGGCCTCGCCATGTCCGAGAGTGGCATTGTCATTCCAAACGATGGCCTCTCCATGCCCGATGTTTGCTTTGGCACGCTCGACGATGGCCTTGCCATGCCCGACACTGGCGTTGCCATGCCCGACGATGGCCTTGTCATGCCCGACGATGGCCATGTCATGCCCGACGATGGCGTTGACATGCTCGACGATCGCCTTGTCATGCCCGACGATGGCCTTGTCATGCCCCACGATGGCCTTGTCATGCCCGACGCTGACCTTGTCATGCTCGACGATGGCATTGTCATGCCCGACGATGGTAGTGTCATGTCCGAGAGTTGCCTTGACATGCCAGGCGCTAGCCTAGTCATGCCCGACGATGGCCTTGCCATGCCCTACGCTGGCCTTGCCATGCTCGACGATGGCCTTGTCATGCCCGACGATGGCCTTGCCATGTCCGACGATGGCCTTGTCATGCCCGACGATGGCCTTGTCATGCCCGAGAGTTGCCTTGTCATGGCCGACGATGGTCTTGCCATGTCCGAGAGTGGCCTTGTCATGCCCGACGCTGACCTCGTCATGTCTGAGAGTGGCCTTGTTATGGCCAACGATTCCTTGTGAGGACCTTGTCATGCCCGACGATGGCCTTGTCATGACCTTGTCATCCCGACGATGGCCTTGTGATGCCCGGCGGTTGCCTTATCATGTCCGAGAGTTGCGTTGTCATGCCCGACGCTGGCCTTGCCATGACCTTGTCATGCCCGACGCTGGCCTTGCATTGCCAAATGTTGGCCTTGTCATGCCCGACGCTAGCCTTGTCATGCCCGACGCTGACCTTGCCATGCCCGATGATGGTTTTGTCATGCCCGACGCTGAACTTGCCATGCCCGATGATGGCCTTGTCATGCCCGACGATGGACTTGCCATGCCCGACGCTGGGTTCCCATGCCCGATGCTGACCTTGCCATGCTCGACGATGGCCTTGCCATGCTCGACGTTGTCTCTGTCATGTCCGAGAGTTGCCTTGTCATGCCCAGCACTGCCCTTGTCAAGCCTGACGATTGCCTCGCCATAACCGATTGTGGTATTGTCATGCCCGACGATGGCCTTGTCATGCCCGACGATGGCCTTGCCATGTCCGAGAGTGGCATTGTCATGTCCTTGTCATGCCCGACGAGGGCCTTGCCCAGCCCGATACTTTCCTTGTCATGTCTGAAATTTGCCTTGTCATGCCGGACGATGGCCTCGCCTTGTCCGAGAGTGGCATTGTCATGGCCTTGTCATGCCCGACGCTGGCCTTGCCATGCCCGATGGTGGCCTTGCCATGCTCAAATATGGCCTTGCCATGCTCGCCCCTGTCCTTGTCATGTCCGAGAGTTGCCTTGTCATGACCTTGTCATGCACAACGCTGGCCTTGTCAAGCCCGACGATGGCCTCGCCATGTCCGATAGTGGCATTGTCATTCCCAACGATGGCCGTGCCATGCCCGACGTTGCCTTGCCATTCCCGACGCTAGCCTTGCCATGATTGACGCTGGCCTTGTCATGCCCGACGATGGCCTTGACATGCCCGACAATTCTCTTTTCATGCCCTACGATGGCCATGTCATGCCCGACGATGGACTTGTCATGCCCGACGATGGCCTTGGCATGCCCGACGATGTCCTTGTCATGCCCGACGATGGCCTTGTGATGCCCGACGATGGCATTTACATGCCCGACGATGGCATGGTCATGTCCGAGAGTTGCCTTGTCATGCCGACGCTAGCCTTGTCATGCCCGACGTTGTCCTTATCATGTCCGAGAGTTGCCTTGTCATGATCTTGTCATGCCCGACGCTGGCCTTGTCAAGCCCGACGATTGCCTCGCCATGTCCGATAGTGGCATTGTCATGCCCCACGATGGCCTTGTCATGCCCGACGATGGCCTTGCCATGCCCGACGCTGGCCTTGCCATGCTTGACGCTGGCCTTGTCATGCCCGACGATGGTCTTGCCATGCCCGACGATTCCCTTGTCATGCCCGACGATGGCCATGTCATGCCCGACGATGGACTTGTCATGCCCGACGATGGCTTTGCCATTCCCGACGTTGTCCTTGTCATGTCCGAGAGTTGCCTTGTCATGACCTTATCATGCCTGAAGTTGGCCTTGCCATGCCCGACGAGGGCCTCGCCATGTCCGAGAGTGGCATTGTCATTCCAAACGATGGCCTTGCCATGCCCGATGTTGGCTTTGGCACGCTCGACGATGGCCTTGCCATGCCCGACACTGGCGTTGCCATGCCCGACGATGGCCTTGTCATGCCCGACGATGGCCATGTCATGCCCGACGATGGCGTTGACATGCCCGACGATCGCCTTGTCATGCCCGACGATGGCCTTGTCTTTCACGACGATGGCCTTGTCATGCACGACGATGGCCTTGCCATGCCCGATGCTGGCCTTGCCATGCCCGACGATGGCCTTGTCATGCCCCACGATGGCCTTGTCATGCCCGACGCTGGCCTTGTCATGCTCGACGATGGCATTGTCATGCCCGACGATGGTAGTGTCATGTCCGAGAGTTGCCTTGACATGCCAGGCGCTGGCCTAGTCATGCCCGACGATGGCCTTGCCATGCCCTACGCTGGCCTTGCCATGCTCGACGATGGCCTTGTCATGCCCGACGATGGCCTTGCCATGTCCTAGAGTTGCCTTGTCATGGCCGACGATGGTCTTGCCATGTCCGAGAGTGGCCTTGTAATGCCTGACGCTGACCTCGTCATGTCTAAGAGTGGCCTTGTTATGGCCAACGATTCCTTGTCAGGACCTTGTCATGCCCGACGATGGCCTTGCCATGACCTTGTCATGCCCGACGATGGCCTTTCCATGCCCGGCGGTTGCCTTATCATGTCCGACAGTTGCGTTGACATGCCTGACGTTAGCCTTGCCATGTCTTAGAGTGGGCTTGCCATGACCTTGTCATGCCCGACGCTGGCCTTGCCATGCCCGACGTTGGCCTTGTCATGCCCGACGCTGGCCTTGTCATGCCCGACGTTGACCTTGCCATGCCCGAGGATGGTTTTGTCATGTCCGACGCTGGCCTTTTCATGCCTGACGCTGACCTAGTCATTTCCGAGAGTGGCCTTGCCATGGCCTTGTCATGCCCGACGCTAGAATTACCATGCTCGACGATGGCCTTGTCATGTCCGACAGTGGCATTGTCATGGCCTTGTCATGCCCGACGAAGGCTTTGCCATTCCCGAAGATGTCCTTGTCATGTTCGAAAGTTGCCTTGTCATGACCTTATCATGCCCGAAGCTCGCCTTGTCATGCCAGACGATGGCCTCGTCATGTCCGAGAGTGGCATTGTCATTCCCAACGATGGCCTTGTCATGCTCGACGATGGCCTTGCCATGCTCGACGCTGGCTTTGTCATGCCCGACGATGGCCATGCCATGCCCGACGCTGGCGTTGCAATGCCCGACGATGGCCTTTCATGCCGACGATGGCCATGTCATGCCCGACGATGTCCTTGTCATGCCCGACGATGGCCTTATCATGCACGAGGATGGCCTTGTCATGTCCGACGATGGCCTTGCCATGCCCGACGCTAGCCTTGCCATGCCCGACGATGGCCTTGTCATGCCCCACGATGGCCTTGTCATGCCCGACGCTGACCTTGTCATGCTCGACGATGGCATTGTCATGCCCGACGATGGTAGTGTCATGTCCGAGAGTTGCCTTGACATGCCAGGCGCTGGCCTAGTCATGCCCGACGATGGCCTTCCCATGCCCTACGTTGGCCTTGCCATGCTCGACGATGGCCTTGTCATGCCCGACGATGGCCTTGCTATGTCCGACGATGGCTTTGTCATGCCCGACGATGGCCTTGTCATGTCCGAGAGTTGCCTTGTCATGGCCGACGATGGTCTTGCCATGTCCGAGAGTGGCCTTGTTATGCCCGACGCTGACCTCGTCATGTCTGAGAGTGGCCTTGTTATTGCCAACGATTCCTTGTCAGGACCTTGTTATGCCCGACGTTGGCCTTGTCATGACCTTGTCATGCCCGACGATGGCCTTGCGATGCCCGGCGGTGGCCTTATCATGTCCGAGAGTTGCGTTGTCATGCCCGACGCTGGCCTTGCCATGACCTTGTCATGCCCGACGCTGGCCTTGCATTGCCAAATGTTGGCCTTGTCATGCCCGACGCTGGCCTTGTCATGCCCGACGCTGACCTTGCCATGCCCGATGATGGTTTTGTCATGCCCGACGCTGACCTTGCCATGCCCGATGATGGCCTTGTCATGCCGACGATGGACTTGCCATGCCCGACGCTGGGTTCCCATGCCCGATGCTGGCCTTGCCATGCTCGACGATGGCCTTGCCATGCTCGACGTTGTCCTTGTCATGTCCGAGAGTTGCCTTGTCATGCCCAGCATTGCCCTTGTCAAGCTTGACGATTGCCTCGCCATAACCGATTGTGGTATTGTCATGCCCGACGATGGCCTTGTCATGCTTGACGATGGCCTTGCCATGTCCGAGAGTGGCATTGTCATGTCCTTGTCATGCCCGACGAGGGCCTTGCCAAGCCGGATATTTCCTTGTCTTGTCCGAAATTTGCCATGTCATGCCCCACGATGGCCTCGCCCTGTCCGAGAGTGGCATTGTCATGGCCTTGTCATGCCCGACGCTGGCCTTGCCATGCCCGATGGTGGCCTTGCCATGCTCAACGATGGCCTTGCCATGCTCGCCCCTGTCCTTGTCATGTCCGAGAGTTGCCTTGTCATGACCTTGTCATGCACAGCGCTGGCCTTGTCAAGCCCGACGATGGCCTCGCCATGTCCGATAGTGGCATTGTCATTCCCAACGATGGCCTTGCCATGCCCGACGTTGCCTTGCCATTCCCGACGCTGGCTTTGCCACGCTTGACGCATGCCTTGTCATGCCCGACGATGGCCTTGCCATGCCCGACGATTCCCTTTTCATGCCCTACGATGGCCATGTCATTCCCGACGATGGACTTGTCATGCCCGACGATGGCCTTGGCATGCCTGACGATGGCCTTTTCATGCCCGACGATGGCCTTGTGATGCCCGATGATGGCATTTACATGCCCGACGATGGCATGGTCATGTCCGAGAGTTGCCTTTTCATGATCTTGTCATGCCCGACGCTGGCCTTGTCAAGCCCGACGATTGCCTCGCCATGTCCGATAGTGGCATTGTCATGCCCCACGATGGCCTTGTCATGCCCGACGATGGCCTTGCCATGCCCGACGCTGGCCTTGCCATGCTTGACGCTGGCCTTGTCATGCCCGACGATGGTCTTGCCATGCCCGACGATCCCTTGTCATGCCCGACGATGGCCATGTCATGCCCGACGATGGACTTGTCTTGCCCGACGATGGCTTTGCCATTCCCGACGCTGTCCTTGTCATGTCCGAGAGTTGCCTTGTCATGACCTTATCATGCCTGAAGTTGGCCTTGCCATGCCCGACGAGGGCCTCGCCATGTCCGAGAGTGGCATTGTCATTCCGAACGATGGCCTTGCCATGCCCGATGTTTGCTTTGGCAAGCTCGACGATGGCCTTGCCATGCCCGACACTGGCGTTGCCATGCCCGACGATGGCCTTGTCATGCCCGACGATGGCCATGTCATGCCCGACGAAGGCGTTGACATGCTCGACGATCGCCTTGTCATGCCCGACGATGGCCTTTTAATGCGCGAGGATGGCCTTGTCATGTCCGACGCTGGCCTTGCCATGCCCGACGATGGCCTTGTCATGCCCCACGATGGCCTTTTCATGCCCGACGCTGACCTTGTCATGCTCGACGATGGCATTGTCATGCCCGACGATGGTAGTGTCATGTCCGAGAGTTGCCTTGACATGCCAGGCGCTGGCCTAGTCATGCCCGACGATGGCCTTGCCATGCCCTACGCTGGCCTTGCCATGCTCGACGATGGCCTTGTCATGCCCGACGATGGCCTTGCCATGTCCGACGATGGCCTTGTCATGCCCGACGATGGCCTTGTCATGTCCGAGAGTTGCCTTGTCATGGCCGAAGATGGTCTTGCCATGTCCGAGAGTGGCCTTGTCATGCCCGACGCTGACCTCGTCATGTCTGAGAGTGGCCTTGTTATGGCCAACGATTCCTTGTCAGGACCTTGTCATGCCCGACGATGGCCTTGTCATGACCTTGTCATCCCGACGATGGCCTTGCGATGCCCGGCGGTTGCCTTATCATGTCCGAGAGTTGCGTTGTCATGCCCGACGCTGGCCTTGCCATGACCTTGTCATGCCCGACGCTGGCCTTGCATTGCCAAATGTTGGCCTTGTCATGCCCGACGCTGGCCTTGCCATGCCCGATGATGGTTTTGTCATGCCCGACGCTGACCTTGCCATGCCCGATGATGGCCTTGTCATGCCCGACGATGGACTTGCCATGCCCGACGCTGGGTTCCCATGCCCGATGCTGACCTTGCCATGCTCGATGATGGCCTTGCCATGCTCGACGTTGTCCTTGTCATGTCCGAGAGTTGCCTTGTCATGCCCAGCACTGCCCTTGTCAAGCCTGACGATTGCCTCGCCATAACCGATTGTGGTATTGTCATGCCCGACGATGGCCTTGTCATGCCCGACGATGGCCTTGCCATGTCCGAGAGTGGCATTGTCATGTCCTTGTCATGCCCGACGAGGGCCTTGCCAAGCCCGATACTTTCCTTGTCATGTCCGAAATTTGCCTTGTCATGCCCGACGATGGCCTCGCCCTATCCGAGAGTGGCATTGTCATGGCCTTGTCATGCCCGACGCTAGCCTTGCCATGCCCGATGGTGGCCTTGTCATGCTCAACGATGGCCTTGCCATGCTCGCCCCTGTCCTTGTCATGTCCGAGAGTTGCCTTGTCATGACCTTGTCATGCACAGCGCTGGCCTTGTCAAGCCCGACGATGGCCTCGCCATGTCCGATAGTGGCATTGTCATTCCCAACGATGGCCGTGCCATGCCCGACGTTGCCTTGCCATTCCCGACGCTGGCCTTGCCATGATTGACGTTGGCCTTGTCATGCCCGACGATGGCCTTGCCATGCCCGACGATTCCCTTTTCATGCCCTACGATGGCCATGTCATGCCCGACGATGGCCTTGTGATGTCCGACGATGGCATTTACATGCCCGACGATGGCATTGTCATGTCCGAGAGTTGCCTTGTCATGCCGACGCTAGCCTTGTCATGCCCGACGTTGTCCTTATCATGTCCGAGAGTTGCCTTGTCATGATCTTGTCATGCCCGACGCTGGCCTTGTCAAGCCCGACGATTGCCTCGCCATGTCCGATAGTGGCATTGTCATGCCCCACGATGGCCTTGTCATGCCCGACGATGGCCTTGCCATGCCCGACGCTGGCCTTGTCATGCTTGACGCTGGCCTTGTCATGCCCGACGATGGTCTTGCCATGCCCGACGATTCCCTTGTCATGCCCGACGATGGCCATGTCATGCCCGACGATGGACTTGTCATGCCCGACGATGGCTTTGCCATTCCCGACGCTGTCCTTGTCATGTCCGAGAGTTGCCTTGTCATGACCTTATCATGCCTGAAGTTGGCCTTGCCATGCCCGACGAGGGCCTCGCCATGTCCGAGAGTGGCATTGTCATTCCAAACGATGGCCTTGCCATGCCCGATGTTGGCTTTGGCACGCTCGACGATGGCCTTGCCATGCCCGACACTGGCGTTGCCATGCCCGACGATGGACTTGTCATGCCCGACGATGGCCATGTCATGCCCGACGATGGCGTTGACATGCCCGACGATCGCCTTGTCATGCCCGACGATGGCCTTGTCTTTC
The DNA here is from genome assembly GCA_033239125.1 of Fagopyrum homotropicum. NCBI lineage: Eukaryota > Viridiplantae > Streptophyta > Magnoliopsida > Caryophyllales > Polygonaceae > Fagopyrum > Fagopyrum homotropicum. The sequence continues at coordinate 92,329,913 of BSWB01000004.1, read as the reverse complement.
ACGATGATGGCCTTGTCATGCCCGACGATGGCCTTGCCATGCCCGATGCTGCCCTTGCCATGCCCGACGATGGCCTTGTCATGTCCCACGATGGCCTTGTCATGTCCCACGATGGCCTTGTCATGCGCGACGCTGGCCTTGTAATGCTCGACGATGGTAGTGTCATGTCCGAGAGTTGCCTTGACATGCCAGGCGCTGGCCTAGTCATGCCCGACGATGGCCTTGCCATGCCCTACGCTGGCCTTGCCATGCTCGACGATGGCCTTGTCATGCCCGACGATGGCCTTGCCATGTGCGAGAGTTGCCTTGTCATGGCCGACGATGGTCTTGCCATGTCCGAGAGTGGCCTTGTAATGCCCGACGCTGACCTCGTCATGTCTTAGAGTAGCCTTGTTATGGCCAACGATTCCTTGTCAGGACCTTGTCATGCCCAACGATGGCCTTGTCATGACCTTGTCATGCCCGACGATGGACTTGCCATGCCCGGCGGTTGCCTTATCATGTCCGACAGTTGCGTTGACATACCTGACGCTAGCCTTGCCATGTCTTAGAGTGGCCTTGCCATGACCTTGTCATGCCCGACGCTGGCCTTGCCATGCCCGACGTTGGCCTTGTCATGCCCGACGCTGGCCTTGTCATGGCCGACGCTGACCTTGCCATGCCCGATGATGGTTTAGTCATGTCCGACGCTGGCCTTTTCATGCCTGACGCTGGCCTTGTCTTGCCCGGCGTTGGCCTTGTCATGTCCGAGAGTGTCCTTGCCATGGCCTTGTCATGCCCGACGCTGGAATTACCATGCCCGATGATGGCCTTGTCATGTTCGACAGTGGCATTGTCATGGCCTTGTCATGCCCGACGATGGCTTTGCCATTCCCGAAGATGTCCTTGTCATGTTCGAGAGTTTCCTTGTCATGACCTTATCATGCCCGAAGCTCACCTTGTCATGCCCGACGATGGCCTCGTCATGTTCGAGAGTGGCATTGTCATTCCCAACGATGGCCTTGTCATGCTCGACGATGGCCTTGCCATGCTCGACGCTGGCTTTGTCATGCCCGACGATGGCCATGCCATGCCCGACGCTGGCGTTGCAATGCCCGACAATGGCCTTTCATGCCGACGATGACCATGTCATGCCCGACGATGTCCTTGTCATGCCCGACGATGGCCTTTTAATGTGCGAGGATGGCCTTGTCATGTCCGACGATGGCCTTGCCATGCCCGACGCTGGCCTTGCCATGCCCGACGATGGCATTGTCATGCCCCACGATGGCCTTGTCATGCCCGACGCTGACCTTGTCATGCTCGACGATGGCATTGTCATGCCCGATGATGGTAGTGTCATGTCCGAGAGTTGCCTTGACATGCCAGGCGCTGGCCTAGTCATGCCCGACGATGGCCTTGCCATGCCCTACGATGGCCTTGCCATGCTCGACGATGGCCTTGTCATGCCCGACGATGGCCTTATCCGAGAGTTGCCTTGTCATGACCTTATCATGCCCAACGATGGCCTTGCCATGCCCGACGTTGGCCTTATCATGCCAAACGCTGGCCTTGTCATGCCCGAGGATGGCCTTATTATGCCCGAAGCTTGCCTTGTCATGCCCGACGATGGCTTCGTCATGTCCGAGAGTGGGATTGTCATTCCCAACGATGGCCTTGTCATGCTCGACGATGGCCTTGCCATGCGCGACGCTGGCTTTGTCATGCCCGACGATGGCCTTGCCATGCTCGACGCTGGCGTTGCAATGCCCGACGATGGCCTTTAATGCCGATGATGGCCATGTCATGCCCGACGATGGCCTTGTAATGCGCGACGATGGCCTTGTCAGTTCCGACGATGGCCTTGCCATGCCCGACGCTGGCCTTGCCACGCCCGACGATGGCCTTGTCATGCCCCACAATGGCCTTGTCATGCCCGACGCTGGCCTTGTCATGCTCGACGATGGCATAGTCATGCCCGACGATCGCCTTGCCATGACCGACGCTGGCGTTTCCATGCCCGACGATGGCCTTATCATGCCCGACGATGGCCTTGTCATGCCCGACACTTGCCTTGTCATGCCTGATGCTGGCCTTGTCATGCCCGGTGTTGGCCTTGTCATGTCCGAGAGCGGCCTTGCCATGGCCTTGTCATGCCCGACGCTGGCCTTGCCATGCCCGACGATGGCCTTGGCATGTCCGACAGTGGCATTGTCATGGCCTTGTCATGCCCGACGATGGCCTTGCCATGCCCGACGTAGTCCTTTCATGTCCGAGAGTTGCCTTGTCATGACCGTATCATTTCCAAAGCTGGCCTTGTCATACCCGACGATGGCCTTGCCATGTCCGAGAGTGGCATTGTCATTCCCAACGATGGACTTGTGTCACGCTAAAAGAGTATGCACACAATAAGCCTTAAATTTATACTCGTTATAATTATCCTAACTTCTAGCGCACCCGCAGTGTACGGGACGTTTGTAGTATGGATAGTACTTTGAGGTCGAACGCAAAGACTAAGGTGAAATTGATTCGGTTTTGTGATTAAATTTAGTGAAAATCTAAGGTTAGAAAAGTGAGAAACAAAGGAAGAAAATCTCAATTGTTTTTGTTGGTTTTAAGTGATCACATCAAAGATCATAACTCATGCAAAGCAACCAATAAAGCTAAACCAAAAATCAGCACAAATAAACGAATCAAACAAGATATTGACCAAGGAAAGAGAGAGACGGATTCTAGGGGTCGGAAATTCCGGTTATGGCATAGAACTCAAGTTATCTATTCATACTTTGGATTGATTTTGATATGTTGGGATTAGGTGTTTCCAAATTGGGAGCAATTACCGGGTAAGTCTCATGATCCAACTAATCCACACCTAAGGTCTTATTACCGGGTAAGTCTCTAAGAACCTAAGGTTAGGAATTTTCTCACAAACCGGGATTGTCAATTAGGGATCTAACCTATCCTTACCGGGTAAGTCTTGGAGAGGGAAGTCTTAATCAACATTCCTAGCACATCTAATCCAATGGCGACTTGTTAGATTCACCACTACCTAAGGTTTCACTATTTTAGATTCTAAGGGAAAGGATTACCGGGTAAGTCTCTCCTAACTCTTAGTCACTACACTAGGATACCCTAGAGTAGGTTAAACTCAGCAAAAACTTAGGGTTTCAACAATTTTATGAATCTAAGGTAAAATCCTTCGAACAGGAAAAATCACGGTTTGTTCTTCAGAAACCACGACCGTGGTTCTTCAAGAACTACCCGTGATTCCTAACAGCAGCTACGTTCATAAACGAAAATCATCCAAAAGTAAATCTAAGTCCGTCCTATCATAGATCTAGCCATAACCATCCTTTCTTTACCCTAGAATCACATCCAATTAGCCTACAACATTCATAATGGAAATCAAAGCAAACAAATATAGAATCACAACCTCCATTGCAAGAAAATGAAAGAAAGAAGATGAACAAATGAACTTCAAATACAATCCAAATCTGAAGATGAAATAGGAACGACTTAGAATCCTTCTAAAAGAAGGTTCAAGAGTTCATAAATCCCTAGCAATAAACCCGAATTACAAGAACTAAGTGTGTCTTCTCCTCTCTTTTTCAATGGCTCCTTCCTTCTTCTTCTTTGCACTTTCCTTCCTAGAAAAATCCTTCTTCTTCTTGGAATATATTTTGTTCAAGGAATGGATAATGTGTGAGCTCTCTCAAACTACCCCAGCTCCCAGCTCCCAGCTGCTCCCAAACAACCCTTCTTGGACCACTTTTATAACAAATTCTTCATGAGCTGGCCATGAGAGTCGTGGCACAGCTGTCACGAGAATCTGGCAAAATCCACGGTCATTTCCACGGCCGTGGTTCTTCAAGAGCCCGTGATTCTATGCAGAAACTTCGCCTTGGATCATTGAGCTGTGGTTTGGTGCATGGCTAGAATTGGCAAGGTTCCATGAGTCCTCCTAGCTCTTTGTTTGTGTTGTAATGAGTCCGAGGACGTGTCATCTAAATGAATGATCCTTTGACGCATCGTTTTAGCTCTAAACTTCCCGAAATACCTACAAAATGCGCACAAGTCCGTGTAGACGTCTATCTCGCCAAAATAGATGTTTTAAGTGCAAAACGTATTGGACTAGTGCTAGATCATGCATGATTGAGCGGGAATTCCATCTAAATGTTACCCTAAAACTATGCTATAAATCGTGTTATCACCTTGTCATGCCCGACGATGGCCTGCCATGCCCGACGCTGCCCTTGTCATGCCCGACGATCGCCTTGCCATGCCCGACGCTGGCGTTGCCATGCCCGACGATGACCTTGTCATTCCGACAATGGCCATGTCATGCCCAACGATGGCCTTGCCATGTCCGGGAGTTGGCTTGTCATGGCCGACGAAGATCTTGCCATGTTTGAGAGTGGCCTTGTCATTCCCGACGGCGACCTTGTCATGTCCGAGAGTGCCCTTGTTATGCCCAACGATGGCCTTGTCATGCCCGACGATGGCCTTGTAATGACCTTGTCATGCCCGACGATGGCCTTGCCATGCCCGGCGCTGGCCTTATCATGTCCGAGTGTTGCGTTGTCATGCCCGACGCTGGCATTGCCATGACCGACGATGGCCTTCTCATGTCCGAGAGTTCCCTTGTCATGCCCGACGCTGGCCTTGCCCTGTCCGAGAGTTGCCTTGTCATGACCTTGTCATGCCCGATGATGGCCTGTCCATGCCCTACGCTGGCCTTGTCATGCTCGACGTTGGCTTTGTAATGCCCGACGTTGGCCTTGTCATGCCCGACGATGGCCTTTTCATGCCCAACGATGGCCTTGTCATGCCCGGCGCTACCCTTGTCATGTCCGAGAGTGGCCTTGTCATGCCCGACGCTGGCCTTGTCATGCCCGACGCTGGCCTTGCCATATCCGAGAGTTGCCTAGTCATGACCTTATCATGCCCAACGATGGCCTTGGCATGCCCGACGTTGGCCTTGTCATGCCAAACGCTGGCCTTGCCATGCTCGACGATGGCCTTATCATGCCCGAAGCTCGCCTTGTCATGCCCGACGATGGCCTCGTCATGTCCGAGAGTGGCATTGTCATTCCCAACGATGGCCTTGTCATGCTCGACGATGGCCTTGCCATGCGCGACGCTGGCTTTGTCATGCACGACGATGGCCTTGCCATGCCCGACGCTGGCGTTGCAATGCCCGACGATGGCCTTTCATGCCGACGATGGCCATGTCATGCCCGACGATGTCCTTGTCATGCCCGACGATGGCCTTGTAATGCGCGACGATGGCCTTGTCATGTCCGACGATGGCCTTGCTGATAACACGATTTATGACTTAGTTTTAGACACTCATTTAGATAGATTTTCCGCTCATTCATGCATGGTTTAGCATTAGTTCACGGCGTTTGCACTCAAATCACGTATTTTGTCGAGATAGACGTCTACTCGGACTTTTGCTTGCTTTGTAGGTATTTTGGGAGATTTAAGAACCTAATCGATACATCCGAGGATCATTCCTCGAGATGACACACTTCCGGACTCATTGGAATGCTAGCTAAGGGCTAAGGAGGACTCATGGAACCTTGCCAACACAAGCCATGCACCAAATCATGACTTAACGAGCCTAGGAGAAGCTTCTGGACAAAACCACGGTCTGGACCAAGACCACGGCCTTGGACTTGCCCGTGATTCTTGCCAGGACCACATCGACAGCTGGCCACAATCTCTTCCATTGCTCTTGCATCTTAGTGGGTATTTAAAGGATTTTGCAGGCTGTAATTGGGGATCCTTCTCCTCTCTTTTGACCTACCTTTCTTCCCCAAAACACTTCTCCATTGTTGCCTCTCTTCCAAGCACCCATTAGGGGTGTTCTTGGAAGAGATTAGTGTAGATTCTCCTTTTAGAGTGAGATTAGAGTGGATTTGAGTGAAACTTCCATTGTTGTCAAGTTGGATTAGCTCTTGGAGCCTTGTAAGAAATTGGTAATTTCTATTCTATGCTTTTAATGTCTTTTCTTTGGATTGTTCTTCATCATTTGACCATGACTTTAAAGCATGCTTTATTTGTGGAGATTGATCTTGAAATGAATGTTGTTGGCTAGATAGATTGCGATTCTAGGGTAAGGAAAGAAGGGTTATGGCTAGAAGCATGATAGGATGAACCTATATTTTTACCCTTGGATGACTTGTGTTGTTGAACTCCTAGTGTTTGTTGAGCTTAATTTAGCTTAGGATCACCTAATGCTATCAACCTAAGTGAGGGAAGAGATCTACCCGATGATTTCCGATCTTAGATACCTAAGATGACAAACCCTAGGTAGTGGTGAGCCTCACAAGCCGCCATTGGACTAAGTGTGCTAGGATAGTTGATTAGGACTTCCCTTTCCGAGACTTACCCGGTAAGGATAGGTTAGACCCCTAGGTAACAATCCGGTTTGTGTAGAATTCCTATCCTTAGGTTCTTAGAGACTTATCCGGTGATGAGACTTAAGGAATGGACTAGTGGACCATGAGACCTACCCGGTAATTGATCCCAATCTAGAAACGCTAAATCCCGAAATATCATAGTTAACCCGAGGAATGAATAGTTAGCTTGAGTTTGTGCCATAACCGGGACTTCCAAACTCTAGAATCCGTTTTGTTACTTCCATTCTCCTATCTTTTGTGTTAGTGTGTGTTTGTGTTGTTTGATTGTGTTCACATACTTGTGATCTTTGTTTGATCACCCGAAACCCTCCAAAAACACTGTGTTTTCCATTTTCTTTATTCCTCATCTTATCTTAGTCTAGATTCACACTATCTTCGATCATCGAATGACTTAGTTTCACCTCAGTCCTTGTGTTCGACCTCGGAATACTTTCCTTTCTACAAAACGACCCGTACACTGCGGGTTTCGCTAGGTAGTTTAGGATTTAGTTCGAGTTATAAATTTAAAACCCATTTGCGCATCACGATCTTAGCGTAACAAGTTTTTGGCGCCGTTGCCGGGGACTAGGTTAAGATTAAGTCATTTTCTTTTGATTGTTTTTAGTGTTTATCTTTCTTGTTACTTTTGATCTTGTGTTGTTTTTGTCTTTGCCTTTTCATGTTTGCCATGGACGGATTGTACCTCCAAGACGACCTTGACAACATGGAGTATGAGGAGTGGATGGAAGGCCAAGATCTAGGACCTCTCCATGATGAGTTTGAGTATTGGGAGAAGTTCAATGTCTATCATGAGTCCCATGATCAAACTCACATGATTACATTACCTCATGAGGAACCTCACCATCAACTTCATGAAGATCGATTGGAATCAATGCTAGAGAAAATGTTGTGGAAGATGGATGATCTAGAAAGCAACCTTACTTCCATTTCTAGTTCCCACATGGAGCTTGAAGCGGAAGTATGTCATCGAAAGGAGGTTCACTATGAGGAGATCTAAGAATTGCCCGATTCAACCATAACAAATAGAAGCCTTGAGGATGAGTTGAATGAAGCTAGGGAGCAATTGAGACTAAGGGATTTGGCCCTGAAGGAAGAAAGGAGATTGAATACCGAGAGAGAAGAACAAATGAGGAGGGAGATTGAGGAGATTAGGAATGCTCTTGTGCTAGGAGATCCTACCATTCTTCAAGATTCACCTCCATCTCCTTCACCTTTAGAGGAGTGCAATGAAGTATTCTCATCCCCGGACATCCTTGCCATCAACCCCGGAACCATACATGAAGAGCTCACTTGGAACGGATGCAGCAGAGTGAACCACGGCCGTGGAGGACAAACCACGCCCGTGGAAGACTAGAGTACAAATCACGCCCGTGGAGTACAAATCACGCCCGTGGAAGGGTCTGTCCTAGACGATCCTAAGCTAATTTCAGCTCCCTCCGACCCTTTCTTGCTTGCCCGGAGTACACACAAAGATTGGAGCCCATTTCCTAAGGATCCTCCATTAATGAATGATGGAGGCAAGCATGATGGATCCATGATGGTTATGAAGTACTTCAATGAAGGATTCTTTCCAAGAATCGGCTTTCCTCGGATCATAGAGGATGAGGATGACAAGCACTTCACCGGAGTGACCGCGGAGTATAAATTGCCTAAGTATGGGGTGGCACCTATGGTTGCAACTCTATACTATCATCAAGGAAGCGGTGATGAAGGAGTCTACTACTCACCGGTGAAGAGAGAACTTAAAGCTTATTTGGGCATCAAGTGGCCCTTGCTTGTCATCATGGATTCCGGGAAGAGATGGTTGCTTGGACTCCTCAAGCAAACCATGGTATTCGAGGTGGATTGACATATCCACGGAGTTTGGTCAAGCTAATGACCTAAAAGAAGCGCTTAGTGGGAGGCAACCCATTGGTACAACTCTTTCCCTTTTCTCTTTTGCCTTTGTTTTTGCTTTTGTGTGTTTTTGTGTTTTGTGTTTGTGGTAGATTTTAGGTAATGAGGAAGCCTTGCAAGGAGAGTTGATGACGATGATTCCGTTTTCAAACATGGGTGGAGCGGACGTGAGGCTTGGACGGCTTGAGGTGTCTTGTTAGATGAAAGAGCTCCCATCTCACATATACCTTGGCGCGGGTCTCGACGCCGGAATGATTATGAAGATCTCTCTACCATGCTTGATCGATCATCCATCACCACCACTCCACACGAGTTCATCCCAAATACCGAAGCAAACCATTTTACATTGTGAGAACCTTCTTTCACTCTCTTTACTTGAATACCACATTGGGGACAATGTGTTTCTAAGTATGGGGTGGGGTTTGCATGACTAGCATCTAGAATAGTTTCTTTTTATGTTTTATTATATCTTGCATTGTATATACATATTTCGAAAATTCCAAAAAATCAGAAAATTTAAAATTTTTTTGTGCTTTCTAGGCTTGGATATGACCCTAATGATGAACCTTGTCTTGTGGATTGGCTATGGATGGCCTTGTGTGTTTAATTGATGATGTATATGTGGACTTGAAATACTTATCTTGAATTCCATGAATGACTTGTGATTATGATGCTTGCCTTGATTTAATTGAGGATTGAAAGTCGAAATTGCATGCTAGTTCTTGCACATCAATTAGGAGTGATTAAGGCAATTCATCTTCCTCTACTTCTCATCTTGATCATGTTGCTTGAGCACCTCAATTGAGATAAATTTGACCTCTTTTGACCCATCCGGGAATAGGAACATGTTAGTGTGTTGATGTGTGTGAAAAGCAAGTGTGGGGTGAAGTTGTTGATGAAAGGAATGTCATGAATGAAGTGCTGAAATTATTGTCAAAGTGTAGCCAAAAAATATAGGTTTGGGGACGTTGGCTTAAATGACAAGTAACTCGGTACACTTCACATAATCGGGTGTTGGTGCCTTGCCAAAGTCAAATAAACCGATAGTCCTAACGAGCTTTGGTATGTGTGCCCGGTGTGGATGCACCTCAAAAAATAAGAAAAAGCCCGAGGATGGCTAATCACCAAGGTTTCTGCTTTTGTACACCAATGCCATTGTCTCAAAAATAAGCAAAAGAAAAAGAAAAGAAAGAAAAGAAAATGAAGAAAAATATACACTTGAGGGAAGTTGATAAGAAAGGTGAAGTTGTGGATGTTTAGTTCCTTTCCCGGATTAGCATCACATAGCCTAGAAAATTCCCACCTAATCACAACGTTTCTTGGCCTTCTATTTTACAAGTCCTTTTGACCTACTTGCATGTGTGTAAGACTAAGTGATAATTGTCTTTCCATGCTTTCATTTATTTGATACATAATTGCTTGTCCATTGCCATGAAACATAACTATAAAGGTGATCCAATATTAGAAGCACAACTCCAAAAAGATTTTGCCATTTTTCTGCATACATAAATCATGTCATCCTTTAGTCAATAGTTGAGCATTTGCTCGGGGACGAGCAAACCTTAAGTATGGGGTATTTTGATAACACGATTTATGACTTAGTTTTAGACACTCATTTAGATAGATTTTCCGCTCATTCATGCATGGTTTAGCATTAGTTCACGGCGTTTGCACTCAAATCACGTATTTTGTCTAGATAGACGTCTACTCGGACTTTTGCTTGCTTTGTAGGTATTTTGGGAGATTTAAGAACCTAATCGATACATCCGAGGATCATTCCTCGAGGTGACACACTTCCGGACTCATTGGAATGCAAGCTAAGGGCTAAGGAGGACTCATGGAACCTTGCCAACACAAGCCATGCACCAAATCATGACTTAACGAGCCTAGGAGAAACTTCTGGACCAAACCACGGTCTGGACCAAGACCACGGCCGTGGACTTGCCCGTGATTCTTGCCAGGACCACATCGACAGCTGGCCACGATCTCTTCCATTGCTCTTGCATCTTAGTGGGTATTTAAAAGATTTTGCAGGCTGTAATTGGGGATCCTTCTCCTCTCTTTTGACCTACCTTTCTTCCCCAAAACACTTCTCCATTGTTGCCTCTCTTCCAAGCACCCATTAGGGGTGTTCTTGGAAGAGATTAGTGTAGATTCTCGTTTTAGAGTGAGATTTGAGTGAAGCTTCCATTGTTGTCAAGTTGAATTAGCTCTTGGAGCCTTGTAAGAAATTGGTAATTTCTATTCTATGCTTTTAATGTCTTTTCTTTGGATTGTTCTTCATCATTTTATCATGACTTTAAAGCATGCTTTATTTGTGGAGATTGATCTTGAAATGAATGTTGTTGGCTAGATAGATTGCGATTCTAGGGTAAGGAAAGAAGGGTCATGGCTAGAAGCATGATAGGATGAACCTAGATTTTTACCCTTGGATGACTTGTGTTGTTGAAATCCTAGTGTTTGTTGAGCTTAATTTAGCTTAGGATCACCTAATGCTATCAACCTAAGTGAGGGAAGAGATCTACCCGATGACTTCCGATCTTAGATACCTAAGATGACAAACCCTAGGTAGTGGTGAGCCTCACAAGCCGCCATTGGACTAAGTGTGCTAGGATAGTTGATTAGGACTTCCCTTTCCGAGACTTACCCGGTAAGGATAGGTTAGACCCCTAGGTAACAATCCGGTTTGTGTAGAATTCCTATCCTTAGGTTCTTAGAGACTTACCCGGTGATAAGACTTAAGGAATGGAGTAGTGGACCATAAGACCTACCCGGTAATTGATCCCAATCTAGAAACGCTAAATCCCGACATATCATAGTTAACCCGAGGAATGAATAGTTAGCTTGAGTCTATGCCATAAGCGGGACTTCCAAACTCTAGAATCTGTTTTGTTATTTCCATTCTCCTATCTTTTGTGTTAGTGTGTGTTTGTGTTGTTTGATTGTGTTCACATACTTGTGATCTTTGTTTGATCACCCGAAACCCTCCAAAAACACTGTGTTTTCCATTTTCTTTATTCCTCATCTTATCTTAGTCTAGATTCACACTATCTTCGATCATCGAATGACTTAGTTTCACCTCAGTCCTTGTGTTCGACATCGGAATACTTTCCTTTCTACAAAACGACCCGTACACTGCGGGTTTCGCTAGGTAGTTTAGGATTTAGTTCGAGTTATAAATTTAAAACCCATTTGCACATCACGATCTTAGCGTAACACTTGCCATGCCCGACGCTGGCCTTGCCACGCCCGACGATGGCCTTGTCATGTCCCACTATGGCCTTGTCATGCCCAACGCTCTCCTTGTCATGCTCGACGATGGCATTGTCATGCCCGACGATCGCCTTGCCATGCCTGACGCTGGCCTTGTCATGCCAGACGTTGGCCTTGTCATGCCCGACGCTGGCCTTGCCAGGCCCGACGATGGCCTTGTCATGCCCGACGCTGGCCTTGCCATGCCCGACGATGGCCCTTTCATGTCCGACAGTGGCATTGTCATGGCCTTGCCATTCCCGACGATGACCTTGTCATGCCCGACGATGGCCATGTCATGCCCAACGATGGCCTTGTCATGCCCGACGATGGCCTTGTCATGCTTGACGATGCCCTTGTCATGTGCGACGATGGCCTTGTCATGCTCGACGATGGCCTTACCGTGCCTGACGTTGGCCTTGCAATGCCCGACGATGGCCTTGTCATGCCCAACGATGGCCTTGTCATTCCCGACGCTGGCCTTGTGATGCTCGACGATGGCATTATCATGTCCGACGATGGCAGTGTCATGTCCGAGAGTTGCCTTGACATGTCAGGCGTTAGCCTTGTCATGCCCGACGATGGCCTCGCCATGTCCGAGAGTGGCATTGTCATGGCCTTGTCATGCCCGACGAGGGCCTTGCCAAGCCCGACACTTTCCTTTTCATGTCCGAAAGTTGCCTTGTCATGACCTTGTCATGCCCGACGATGGCCTCGACATGTCCGAGAGTGGCATTGTCATGGCCTTGTCATGCCCGACGATGGACTTGCCATGCCCGACGCTTGCTTGCCATGCCTGATGCTGGATTTGCCATGCTCGATGATGACCTTGCCATGCTCGACGTTGTCCTTGTCATGTCCGAGAGTTGCCTCGTCATGACCTTGTCATGCCTAGCGCTGGCCTTGTCAAGCCCGACGATTGCCTCGCCATGTCCGATTGTGGCATTGTCATGCCCGACGATGGCCTTTTCATGCCCGACGATGGTCTTGCCATGCCCGACGCTGGGCTTGCCATGCCCGACGCTGGCCATGTCATGCCCGACGATGGCCTCGCCATGTCCGAGAGTGGCTTTGTCATGTCCTTGTCATGCCCGACGAGGGCTTTGCCAAGCCCGACACTTTCCTTGTCATGTCCGAAAGTTGTCTTGTCATGACCTTGTCATGCCCGACGATGGCCTCGCCATGTCCGAGAGTGGCATTGTCATGGCCTTGTCATGCCGACGATGGACATGCCATGCCCGACGCTGGCCTTGCCATGCCCGATGGTGGCCTTGCCATGCTCAGCGTTGTCCTTGCCATGCCCGATGGTGACCTTGTCATGCCCAACGCTGGCCTTGTCAAGCCCAACGATCGCCTCGCCATGTCCAATTGTGGCATTATCATGCCCGACGATGGCCTTGTCATGCCCGACGCTGGCCTTGCCATGCCCGACTCTGGGCTTGCCATGCCCGACGCTGGCCTTGTCATGCCCGACGATGGTCTTGCCATGCCCGACGCTCGCCTTGCCATGCCCGACGATTCCCTTGTCATGCCCGACGATGGCCTTGTCATGCTCGACGATTGCATTGGCATGCCCGACGATTTTGTCATGCCCGACGCTGGCCTTGTCATGCCCGACGATGGCCTCGCCATGTCCGAGAGTGGCCTTGTCATGCCCGACGATGGCCATGTCGTGCCCGACGATGGCCTTGCCATCTCCGGGAGTTGCCTTGTCATGGCCGACGATGATCTTGCCATGTTTGCGAGTGGCCTTGTCATTCCCGAAGGTGACCTTGTCATGTCCGAGAGTGCCCTTGTTATGCCCAACGATGGCCTTGTCATGACCTTGTCATGCCCGACGATGGCCTTGTAATGACCTTGTCAATCCCGACGATGGCCTAGCCATGCCCGGCGCTGGCCTTATCATGTCCGAGTGTTGCGTTGTCATGCCCGACGCTGGCCTTTCCATGTCCGAGATTTGCCTTGCCATGACCTTGTCATGCCCGACGCTGGCCTTGCGCTGTCCGAGAGTTGCCTTGTCATGACCTTGTCATGCCCGATGATGGCCTGGCCATGCCCTACGCTGGCCTTGTCATGCCCGACGTGGGCCTTGTAATGCCCGACGTTGGCCTTGTCATGCCCGACGATGGCCTTTTCATGCCCGACGCTGGCCTTGTCTTGCCCGACACTGGCCTTGTCAAGCCCGGCGCTACCCTTGTCATGTCCGAGAGTGGCCTTGTCATGCCCGACGCTGGCCTTGCCATATCCGAGAGTTGCCTTGTCATGACCTTATCATGCCCAACGATGGCCTTTCCATACCCGACGTTGGCCTTCTCATGCCAAACGCCGGCCTTGCCATACCCGACGATGGCCTTGTCATGCCGAACGCTGGCCTTGTCACTCCCGACGCTGGCCTTGTCATGCCCGGCGCTGGCCTTGTCATGTCCGAGAGTGGCCTTGCCATGGCCTTGTCATGCAAGACCCTGGCCTTGCCATGCCCGACGATGGCCTTGTCATGTCTGACAGTGGCATTGTCATGGCCTTGTCATGCCCGACGATGGCCTTGCCATGCCCGACGATGTCCTTGTCATGGCCTTACAATGCCCGACGATGGCCTTGCCATGCCCGACGATGTGCTTGTCATGTCTGAGAGTTGCCTTGTCATGACCGTATCATGCCCGACGCTGGCCTTGTCATAGCCGACGATGGCCTCGCCATGTTTGAGAGTGGCATTGTCATTTCCAACGATGGACTTGTCATGCCCGACGATGGCCTTGCCATGCCCGACGATTGCCTTGCCATGTCCGACGCTAGCGTTGCCATGCCCGACGATGGCCTTGTCATGCCCGACGATGGCCATATCATGCCCGACGTTGGCCTTGTAATGCCCGACGTTGGCCTTGTCATGCCCGACGATGGCCTTTTCATGCCCGACGCTGGCCTTGTCTTGCCCGACACTGGCCTTGTCAAGCCCGGCGCTACCCTTGTCATGTCCGAGAGTGGCCTTGTCATGCCCGACGCTGGCCTTGCCATATCCGAGAGTTGCCTTGTCATGACCTTATCATGCCCAACGATGGCCTTTCCATACCCGACGTTGGCCTTCTCATGCCAAACGCCGGCCTTGCCATACCCGACGATGGCCTTGTCATGCCGAACGCTGGCCTTGTCACTCCCGACGCTGGCCTTGTCATGCCCGGCGCTGGCCTTGTCATGTCCGAGAGTGGCCTTGCCATGGCCTTGTCATGCAAGACCCTGGCCTTGCCATGCCCGACGATGGCCTTGTCATGTCTGACAGTGGCATTGTCATGCCCGACGATGGCCTTGCCATGCCCGACGATGTCCTTGTCATGGCCTTACAATGCCCGACGATGGCCTTGCCATGCCCGACGATGTGCTTGTCATGTCTGAGAGTTGCCTTGTCATGACCGTATCATGCCCGACGCTGGCCTTGTCATAGCCGACGATGGCCTCGCCATGTTTGAGAGTGGCATTGTCATTTCCAACGATGGACTTGTCATGCCCGACGATGGCCTTGCCATGCCCGACGCTGGCCTTGTCATGCCCGACGATTGCCTTGCCATGTCCGACGCTAGCGTTTCCATGCCCGACGATGGCCTTGTCATGCCCGACGATGACCATGTCATGCCCGACGATGGCCTTGTCATGCCCGACGATAGCCTTGTCATGCCCGACGATTGCCTTGTCATGCCCGACGATGGCATTGGAATGCGCGACGATGGCCTTGACATGCCCGACGCTGGCCTTGTCATGCCAGACAATGGCCTCGCCATGTCCGAGAGTGGCATAGTCATGGCATTGTCGTGTTCGACGAGGGCCTTCCCAAGCCCGACACTTTCCTTGTCATGTCCGAAAGTTGCCTTGTCATGACCTTGTCATGCCCGACGATGGCCTCGCCATGTCCGAGAGTGGCATTGTCATGTCCTTGTGCCCAATGATGGGCTTGCCATGCCCGATGTTGGCCTTGCCATGCCCGACGCTGGCCTCTCCAGGCTCGACGATGGCCTTGCCATGCTCGACGCTGTCCTTGTCATGTCAGAGAGTTGCCTTGTCCTGACCTTGTCATCTCCGAAGCTGGCCTTGTCAAGCCCGACGATTGCTTCGCCATGTCCGATTGTGGCATTGTCATGCCCGACGATGGCCTTGCCATGCCCGACGACGGCCTTGCCGTGCCCAACGCTAAACTTGCCATGCCCGACGCTGGCCTTGTCATGCCCGACGCTGGCGTTGCCATGCCCGACGATGGTCTTGTCATGCCCGACGATGGCCATGTCATGCCCGACGATGGCCTTGCCATGTCCGAGAGTTGCCTTGTCATGGCCGATGATGGTTTTGACATGTCCGAGAGTGGCCTTGTCATGCCCGATGCTTACCTTGTCATGTCCGAGAGTGGCCTTGTTATGCCCAACGATGACCTTGTCATGACCTTGTCATGCCTGACGATGGCCTTGTAATGCCCTTGTCATGTCCGACTCTCATGGCCAGCTCATGCCCGGCGCTGGCCTTATCATGTCCAAGAGTTGCGTTGTCATGCCCGACGTTGGCCTTGCCATGTCCGAGAATGGCCTTGCCATGACGTTGTCATGCCCGATGATGGCCTGGCCATGCCCGAAGCTGGCCTTGTCATGTTTGAGAGTGGCCTTGGCATGACCTTGTCATACCCAATGATGGCCTGGCCATGCCCGACGATGGCCTTGTCATGTCCGAGAGTTCCCTTGTCAAGCCCGACGATGGCCTTGTCATGCTCGACGATGGCCTTACCGTGCCTGACGTTGGCCTTGCAATGCCCGACGATGGCCTTGTCATGCCCAACGATGGCCTTGTCATTCCCGACGCTGGCCTTGTGATGCTCGACGATGGCATTATCATGTCCGACGATGGCAGTGTCATGTCCGAGAGTTGCCTTGACATGTCAGGCGTTAGCCTTGTCATGCCCGACGATGGCCTCGCCATGTCCGAGAGTGGCATTGTCATGGCCTTGTCATGCCCGACGAGGGCCTTGCCAAGCCCGACACTTTCCTTTTCATGTCCGAAAGTTGCCTTGTCATGACCTTGTCATGCCCGACGATGGCCTCGACATGTCCGAGAGTGGCATTGTCATGGCCTTGTCATGCCCGACGATGGACTTGCCATGCCCGACGCTTGCTTGCCATGCCTGATGCTGGATTTGCCATGCTCGATGATGACCTTGCCATGCTCGACGTTGTCCTTGTCATGTCCGAGAGTTGCCTCGTCATGACCTTGTCATGCCTAGCGCTGGCCTTGTCAAGCCCGACGATTGCCTCGCCATGTCCGATTGTGGCATTGTCATGCCCGACGATGGCCTTTTCATGCCCGACGATGGTCTTGCCATGCCCGACGCTGGGCTTGCCATGCCCGACGCTGGCCATGTCATGCCCGACGATGGCCTCGCCATGTCCGAGAGTGGCTTTGTCATGTCCTTGTCATGCCCGACGAGGGCTTTGCCAAGCCCGACACTTTCCTTGTCATGTCCGAAAGTTGTCTTGTCATGACCTTGTCATGCCCGACGATGGCCTCGCCATGTCCGAGAGTGGCATTGTCATGGCCTTGTCATGCCGACGATGGACATGCCATGCCCGACGCTGGCCTTGCCATGCCCGATGGTGGCCTTGCCATGCTCAGCGTTGTCCTTGCCATGCCCGATGGTGACCTTGTCATGCCCAACGCTGGCCTTGTCAAGCCCAACGATCGCCTCGCCATGTCCAATTGTGGCATTATCATGCCCGACGATGGCCTTGTCATGCCCGACGCTGGCCTTGCCATGCCCGACTCTGGGCTTGCCATGCCCGACGCTGGCCTTGTCATGCCCGACGATGGTCTTGCCATGCCCGACGCTCGCCTTGCCATGCCCGACGATTCCCTTGTCATGCCCGACGATGGCCTTGTCATGCTCGACGATTGCATTGGCATGCCCGACGATTTTGTCATGCCCGACGCTGGCCTTGTCATGCCCGACGATGGCCTCGCCATGTCCGAGAGTGGCCTTGTCATGCCCGACGATGGCCATGTCGTGCCCGACGATGGCCTTGCCATCTCCGGGAGTTGCCTTGTCATGGCCGACGATGATCTTGCCATGTTTGCGAGTGGCCTTGTCATTCCCGAAGGTGACCTTGTCATGTCCGAGAGTGCCCTTGTTATGCCCAACGATGGCCTTGTCATGACCTTGTCATGCCCGACGATGGCCTTGTAATGACCTTGTCAATCCCGACGATGGCCTAGCCATGCCCGGCGCTGGCCTTATCATGTCCGAGTGTTGCGTTGTCATGCCCGACGCTGGCCTTTCCATGTCCGAGATTTGCCTTGCCATGACCTTGTCATGCCCGACGCTGGCCTTGCGCTGTCCGAGAGTTGCCTTGTCATGACCTTGTCATGCCCGATGATGGCCTGGCCATGCCCTACGCTGGCCTTGTCATGCCCGACGTGGGCCTTGTAATGCCCGACGTTGGCCTTGTCATGCCCGACGATGGCCTTTTCATGCCCGACGCTGGCCTTGTCTTGCCCGACACTAGCCTTGTCAAGCCCGGCGCTACCCTTGTCATGTCCGAGAGTGGCCTTGTCATGCCCGACGCTGGCCTTGCCATATCCGAGAGTTGCCTTGTCATGACCTTATCATGCCCAACGATGGCCTTTCCATACCCGACGTTGGCCTTCTCATGCCAAACGCCGGCCTTGCCATACCCGACGATGGCCTTGTCATGCCGAACGCTGGCCTTGTCACTCCCGACGCTGGCCTTGTCATGCCCGGCGCTGGCCTTGTCATGTCCGAGAGTGGCCTTGCCATGGCCTTGTCATGCAAGACCCTGGCCTTGCCATGCCCGACGATGGCCTTGTCATGTCTGACAGTGGCATTGTCATGGCCTTGTCATGCCCGACGATGGCCTTGCCATGCCCGACGATGTCCTTGTCATGGCCTTACAATGCCCGACGATGGCCTTGCCATGCCCGACGATGTGCTTGTCATGTCTGAGAGTTGCCTTGTCATGACCGTATCATGCCCGACGCTGGCCTTGTCATAGCCGACGATGGCCTCGCCATGTTTGAGAGTGGCATTGTCATTTCCAACGATGGACTTGTCATGCCCGACGATGGCCTTGCCATGCCCGACGATTGCCTTGCCATGTCCGACGCTAGCGTTGCCATGCCCGACGATGGCCTTGTCATGCCCGACGATGGCCATATCATGCCCGACGTTGGCCTTGTAATGCCCGACGTTGGCCTTGTCATGCCCGACGATGGCCTTTTCATGCCCGACGCTGGCCTTGTCTTGCCCGACACTGGCCTTGTCAAGCCCGGCGCTACCCTTGTCATGTCCGAGAGTGGCCTTGTCATGCCCGACGCTGGCCTTGCCATATCCGAGAGTTGCCTTGTCATGACCTTATCATGCCCAACGATGGCCTTTCCATACCCGACGTTGGCCTTCTCATGCCAAACGCCGGCCTTGCCATACCCGACGATGGCCTTGTCATGCCGAACGCTGGCCTTGTCACTCCCGACGCTGGCCTTGTCATGCCCGGCGCTGGCCTTGTCATGTCCGAGAGTGGCCTTGCCATGGCCTTGTCATGCAAGACCCTGGCCTTGCCATGCCCGACGATGGCCTTGTCATGTCTGACAGTGGCATTGTCATGCCCGACGATGGCCTTGCCATGCCCGACGATGTCCTTGTCATGGCCTTACAATGCCCGACGATGGCCTTGCCATGCCCGACGATGTGCTTGTCATGTCTGAGAGTTGCCTTGTCATGACCGTATCATGCCCGACGCTGGCCTTGTCATAGCCGACGATGGCCTCGCCATGTTTGAGAGTGGCATTGTCATTTCCAACGATGGACTTGTCATGCCCGACGATGGCCTTGCCATGCCCGACGCTGGCCTTGTCATGCCCGACGATTGCCTTGCCATGTCCGACGCTAGCGTTTCCATGCCCGACGATGGCCTTGTCATGCCCGACGATGACCATGTCATGCCCGACGATGGCCTTGTCATGCCCGACGATAGCCTTGTCATGCCCGACGATTGCCTTGTCATGCCCGACGATGGCATTGGAATGCGCGACGATGGCCTTGACATGCCCGACGCTGGCCTTGTCATGCCAGACAATGGCCTCGCCATGTCCGAGAGTGGCATAGTCATGGCATTGTCGTGTTCGACGAGGGCCTTCCCAAGCCCGACACTTTCCTTGTCATGTCCGAAAGTTGCCTTGTCATGACCTTGTCATGCCCGACGATGGCCTCGCCATGTCCGAGAGTGGCATTGTCATGTCCTTGTGCCCAATGATGGGCTTGCCATGCCCGATGTTGGCCTTGCCATGCCCGACGCTGGCCTCTCCAGGCTCGACGATGGCCTTGCCATGCTCGACGCTGTCCTTGTCATGTCAGAGAGTTGCCTTGTCCTGACCTTGTCATCTCCGAAGCTGGCCTTGTCAAGCCCGACGATTGCTTCGCCATGTCCGATTGTGGCATTGTCATGCCCGACGATGGCCTTGCCATGCCCGACGACGGCCTTGCCGTGCCCAACGCTAAACTTGCCATGCCCGACGCTGGCCTTGTCATGCCCGACGCTGGCGTTGCCATGCCCGACGATGGTCTTGTCATGCCCGACGATGGCCATGTCATGCCCGACGATGGCCTTGCCATGTCCGAGAGTTGCCTTGTCATGGCCGATGATGGTTTTGACATGTCCGAGAGTGGCCTTGTCATGCCCGATGCTTACCTTGTCATGTCCGAGAGTGGCCTTGTTATGCCCAACGATGACCTTGTCATGACCTTGTCATGCCTGACGATGGCCTTGTAATGCCCTTGTCATGTCCGACTCTCATGGCCAGCTCATGCCCGGCGCTGGCCTTATCATGTCCAAGAGTTGCGTTGTCATGCCCGACGTTGGCCTTGCCATGTCCGAGAATGGCCTTGCCATGACGTTGTCATGCCCGATGATGGCCTGGCCATGCCCGAAGCTGGCCTTGTCATGTTTGAGAGTGGCCTTGGCATGACCTTGTCATACCCAATGATGGCCTGGCTATGCCCGACGATGGCCTTGTCATGTCCGAGAGTTCCCTTGTCAAGCCCGACGATGGCCTTGTCATGCTCGACGATGGCCTTACCGTGCCTGACGTTGGCCTTGCAATGCCCGACGATGGCCTTGTCATGCCCAACGATGGCCTTGTCATTCCCGACGCTGGCCTTGTGATGCTCGACGATGGCATTATCATGTCCGACGATGGCAGTGTCATGTCCGAGAGTTGCCTTGACATGTCAGGCGTTAGCCTTGTCATGCCCGACGATGGCCTCGCCATGTCCGAGAGTGGCATTGTCATGGCCTTGTCATGCCCGACGAGGGCCTTGCCAAGCCCGACACTTTCCTTTTCATGTCCGAAAGTTGCCTTGTCATGACCTTGTCATGCCCGACGATGGCCTCGACATGTCCGAGAGTGGCATTGTCATGGCCTTGTCATGCCCGACGATGGACTTGCCATGCCCGACGCTTGCTTGCCATGCCTGATGTTGGATTTGCCATGCTCGATGATGACCTTGCCATGCTCGACGTTGTCCTTGTCATGTCCGAGAGTTGCCTCGTCATGACCTTGTCATGCCTAGCGCTGGCCTTGTCAAGCCCGACGATTGCCTCGCCATGTCCGATTGTGGCATTGTCATGCCCGACGATGGCCTTTTCATGCCCGACGATGGTCTTGCCATGCCCGACGCTGGGCTTGCCATGCCCGACGCTGGCCATGTCATGCCCGACGATGGCCTCGCCATGTCCGAGAGTGGCTTTGTCATGTCCTTGTCATGCCCGACGAGGGCTTTGCCAAGCCCGACACTTTCCTTGTCATGTCCGAAAGTTGTCTTGTCATGACCTTGTCATGCCCGACGATGGCCTCGCCATGTCCGAGAGTGGCATTGTCATGGCCTTGTCATGCCGACGATGGACATGCCATGCCCGACGCTGGCCTTGCCATGCCCGATGGTGGCCTTGCCATGCTCAGCGTTGTCCTTGCCATGCCCGATGGTGACCTTGTCATGCCCAACGCTGGCCTTGTCAAGCCCAACGATCGCCTCGCCATGTCCAATTGTGGCATTATCATGCCCGACGATGGCCTTGTCATGCCCGACGCTGGCCTTGCCATGCCCGACTCTGGGCTTGCCATGCCCGACGCTGGCCTTGTCATGCCCGACGATGGTCTTGCCATGCCCGACGCTCGCCTTGCCATGCCCGACGATTCCCTTGT
Organism: Fagopyrum homotropicum; assembly: GCA_033239125.1. Classification (NCBI taxonomy): domain Eukaryota; kingdom Viridiplantae; phylum Streptophyta; class Magnoliopsida; order Caryophyllales; family Polygonaceae; genus Fagopyrum; species Fagopyrum homotropicum. The sequence goes on along the minus strand of BSWB01000004.1, from coordinate 92,308,122 downwards.
CATGCCCGACGATGGCCTTGTCATGCTCGACGATTGCATTGGCATGCCCGACGATTTTGTCATGCCCGACGCTGGCCTTGTCATGCCCGACGATGGCCTCGCCATGTCCGAGAGTGGCCTTGTCATGCCCGACGATGGCCATGTCGTGCCCGACGATGGCCTTGCCATCTCCGGGAGTTGCCTTGTCATGGCCGACGATGATCTTGCCATGTTTGCGAGTGGCCTTGTCATTCCCGAAGGTGACCTTGTCATGTCCGAGAGTGCCCTTGTTATGCCCAACGATGGCCTTGTCATGACCTTGTCATGCCCGACGATGGCCTTGTAATGACCTTGTCAATCCCGACGATGGCCTAGCCATGCCCGGCGCTGGCCTTATCATGTCCGAGTGTTGCGTTGTCATGCCCGACGCTGGCCTTTCCATGTCCGAGATTTGCCTTGCCATGACCTTGTCATGCCCGACGCTGGCCTTGCGCTGTCCGAGAGTTGCCTTGTCATGACCTTGTCATGCCCGATGATGGCCTGGCCATGCCCTACGCTGGCCTTGTCATGCCCGACGTGGGCCTTGTAATGCCCGACGTTGGCCTTGTCATGCCCGACGATGGCCTTTTCATGCCCGACGCTGGCCTTGTCTTGCCCGACACTAGCCTTGTCAAGCCCGGCGCTACCCTTGTCATGTCCGAGAGTGGCCTTGTCATGCCCGACGCTGGCCTTGCCATATCCGAGAGTTGCCTTGTCATGACCTTATCATGCCCAACGATGGCCTTTCCATACCCGACGTTGGCCTTCTCATGCCAAACGCCGGCCTTGCCATACCCGACGATGGCCTTGTCATGCCGAACGCTGGCCTTGTCACTCCCGACGCTGGCCTTGTCATGCCCGGCGCTGGCCTTGTCATGTCCGAGAGTGGCCTTGCCATGGCCTTGTCATGCAAGACCCTGGCCTTGCCATGCCCGACGATGGCCTTGTCATGTCTGACAGTGGCATTGTCATGGCCTTGTCATGCCCGACGATGGCCTTGCCATGCCCGACGATGTCCTTGTCATGGCCTTACAATGCCCGACGATGGCCTTGCCATGCCCGACGATGTGCTTGTCATGTCTGAGAGTTGCCTTGTCATGACCGTATCATGCCCGACGCTGGCCTTGTCATAGCCGACGATGGCCTCGCCATGTTTGAGAGTGGCATTGTCATTTCCAACGATGGACTTGTCATGCCCGACGATGGCCTTGCCATGCCCGACGATTGCCTTGCCATGTCCGACGCTAGCGTTGCCATGCCCGACGATGGCCTTGTCATGCCCGACGATGGCCATATCATGCCCGACGTTGGCCTTGTAATGCCCGACGTTGGCCTTGTCATGCCCGACGATGGCCTTTTCATGCCCGACGCTGGCCTTGTCTTGCCCGACACTGGCCTTGTCAAGCCCGGCGCTACCCTTGTCATGTCCGAGAGTGGCCTTGTCATGCCCGACGCTGGCCTTGCCATATCCGAGAGTTGCCTTGTCATGACCTTATCATGCCCAACGATGGCCTTTCCATACCCGACGTTGGCCTTCTCATGCCAAACGCCGGCCTTGCCATACCCGACGATGGCCTTGTCATGCCGAACGCTGGCCTTGTCACTCCCGACGCTGGCCTTGTCATGCCCGGCGCTGGCCTTGTCATGTCCGAGAGTGGCCTTGCCATGGCCTTGTCATGCAAGACCCTGGCCTTGCCATGCCCGACGATGGCCTTGTCATGTCTGACAGTGGCATTGTCATGCCCGACGATGGCCTTGCCATGCCCGACGATGTCCTTGTCATGGCCTTACAATGCCCGACGATGGCCTTGCCATGCCCGACGATGTGCTTGTCATGTCTGAGAGTTGCCTTGTCATGACCGTATCATGCCCGACGCTGGCCTTGTCATAGCCGACGATGGCCTCGCCATGTTTGAGAGTGGCATTGTCATTTCCAACGATGGACTTGTCATGCCCGACGATGGCCTTGCCATGCCCGACGCTGGCCTTGTCATGCCCGACGATTGCCTTGCCATGTCCGACGCTAGCGTTTCCATGCCCGACGATGGCCTTGTCATGCCCGACGATGACCATGTCATGCCCGACGATGGCCTTGTCATGCCCGACGATAGCCTTGTCATGCCCGACGATTGCCTTGTCATGCCCGACGATGGCATTGGAATGCGCGACGATGGCCTTGACATGCCCGACGCTGGCCTTGTCATGCCAGACAATGGCCTCGCCATGTCCGAGAGTGGCATAGTCATGGCATTGTCGTGTTCGACGAGGGCCTTCCCAAGCCCGACACTTTCCTTGTCATGTCCGAAAGTTGCCTTGTCATGACCTTGTCATGCCCGACGATGGCCTCGCCATGTCCGAGAGTGGCATTGTCATGTCCTTGTGCCCAATGATGGGCTTGCCATGCCCGATGTTGGCCTTGCCATGCCCGACGCTGGCCTCTCCAGGCTCGACGATGGCCTTGCCATGCTCGACGCTGTCCTTGTCATGTCAGAGAGTTGCCTTGTCCTGACCTTGTCATCTCCGAAGCTGGCCTTGTCAAGCCCGACGATTGCTTCGCCATGTCCGATTGTGGCATTGTCATGCCCGACGATGGCCTTGCCATGCCCGACGACGGCCTTGCCGTGCCCAACGCTAAACTTGCCATGCCCGACGCTGGCCTTGTCATGCCCGACGCTGGCGTTGCCATGCCCGACGATGGTCTTGTCATGCCCGACGATGGCCATGTCATGCCCGACGATGGCCTTGCCATGTCCGAGAGTTGCCTTGTCATGGCCGATGATGGTTTTGACATGTCCGAGAGTGGCCTTGTCATGCCCGATGCTTACCTTGTCATGTCCGAGAGTGGCCTTGTTATGCCCAACGATGACCTTGTCATGACCTTGTCATGCCTGACGATGGCCTTGTAATGCCCTTGTCATGTCCGACTCTCATGGCCAGCTCATGCCCGGCGCTGGCCTTATCATGTCCAAGAGTTGCGTTGTCATGCCCGACGTTGGCCTTGCCATGTCCGAGAATGGCCTTGCCATGACGTTGTCATGCCCGATGATGGCCTGGCCATGCCCGAAGCTGGCCTTGTCATGTTTGAGAGTGGCCTTGGCATGACCTTGTCATACCCAATGATGGCCTGGCCATGCCCGACGATGGCCTTGTCATGTCCGAGAGTTCCCTTGTCAAGCCCGACGCTGGCCTTGCCATGACCGAAAGTTGCCTTGTCATGACCTTGTCATGCCCGATGATGGCCTGGCCATGCCCGACACTGGCCTTGTCATGCCCGACGCTGGCCTTGTCATGCCCGACGCTGGCCTTGTCATGCCCGACGTTGGCCTTGTCATGCCCGACGATGGCCTTTTCATGCCCGTCGCTGGCCTTGTCTTGCCCGACGCTGGCCTTGTCAAGCCCGGCGCTACCCTTGTCATGTCCGAGAGTGGCCTTGTCATGCCCGACGCTGGCCTTGCCATATCCGAGAGTTGCCTTGTCATGACCTTATCATGCCCAACGATGGCCTTTCCATACCCGACGTTGGCCTTCTCATGCCAAACGCCGGCCTTGCCATACCCGACGATGGCCTTGTCATGCCGAACGCTGGCCTTGTTACTCCCGGCGCTGGCCTTGTCATGCCCGGCGCTGGCCTTGTCATGTCCGAGAGTGGCCTTGCCATGGCCTTGTCATGCAAGACCCTGGCCTTGCCATGCCCGACGATGGCCTTGTCATGTCTGACAGTGGCATTGTCATGGCCTTGTCATGCCCGACGATGGCCTTGCCATGCCCGACGATGTCCTTGTCATGGCCTTACAATGCCCGACGATGGCCTTGCCATGCCCGATGATGTGCTTGTCATGTCTGAGAGTTGCCTTGTCATGACCGTATCATGCCCGACGCTGGCCTTGTCATAGCCGACGATGGCCTCGCCATGTTTGAGAGTGGCATTGTCATTTCCAACGATGGACTTGTCATGCCCGACGATGGCCTTGCCATGCCCGACGCTGGCCTTGTCATGCCCGACGATTGCCTTGCCATGTCCGACGCTAGCGTTGCCATGCCCGACGATGGCCTTGTCATGCCCGACGATGGCCATGTCATGCCCGACGTTGGCCTTGTAATGCCCGACGTTGGCCTTGTCATGCCCGACGATGGCCTTTTCATGCCCGACGCTGGCCTTGTCTTGCCCGACGCTGGCCTTGTCAAGCCCGGCGCTACCCTTGTCATGTCCGAGAGTGGCCTTGTCATGCCCGACGCTGGCCTTGCCATATCCGAGAGTTGCCTTGTCATGACCTTATCATGCCCAACGATGGCCTTTCCATACCCGACGTTGGCCTTCTCATGCCAAACGCCGGCCTTGCCATACCCGACGATGGCCTTGTCATGCCGAACGCTGGCCTTGTCACTCCCGACGCTGGCCTTGTCATGCCCGGCGCTGGCCTTGTCATGTCCGAGAGTGGCCTTGCCAAGGCCTTTTCATGCAAGACACTGGCCTTGCCATGCCCGACGATGGCCTTGTCATGTCTGACAGTGGCATTGTCATGGTGATAACACGATTTATAGCATAGTTTTAGGTGCACATTTAGGTAGAATTCTCGCTCAATCATGCATTATCTAGCACTAGTCCAATACGTTTTGCACTCAAAACATGTATTTTGTCAAGATAGACGTCTACACGGACTTGTGTGCGTTTTGTAGGTATTTCGGGAAGTTTCGAGCCAAAACGACACGTTTGAGGGTCGCTCATTTAGAGGACACGTTTCCAAACTCATTAGAACGCAAGGCAAGGGCTGAGAAAGACTCAAGGAACCTTGCCAACACAGGCCATGCACCAAACCACAGCCTAATGATCCAAGGTGAAGTTTCTGCACAGAATCACGGTTCTCTGAAGAACCACGGCCGTGGAAATGACCGTGGATTTTGCCAGATTCTCGTGACAGCTGTGCCACGACTCTCATGGCCAGCTCATGAAGAATTGGTTATAAAAGTGGTCCTTGATAGTTGTTAGAGGCAGCTGGGATTTGGGTAGTTTGAGAGCAGCTCACATATTCTCCATTTTTCTTTGACAAAATATATTCCAAGAAGAAGAAGGACTTTTTCTAGGAAGGAAAGTGCAAGAAGAAGAAGAAAGGAGCCATTGCCATTGAAGAGGAGAGGAGAAGACACACTTAGCTCTTGTATTTTCGGACTTATTTCTAGAAGTTTTTGAACTCTTGAACCTTCCTTTGGAAGGGTTGTAAGTCGTTCTAATTTCATCTTCAGATTTAGATTGTGTTTGAAGTTCATTTGTTCATCTTCTTTCTCTCATTTTCTTGCAATGGAGGTTATGAATATATGCTTGTTTGTTTTGATTTCTAATATGAATGTTGTAGGCTAGATTGATGTGATTCTAGGGTAAGGAAAGGATGGTTATGGCTAGATCTATGATAGGACGAACTTAGATTTACCTTTGGATGATTTTTGTTTATGAACGTAGCTACTGTTAGAAATCACGGGTAGTTCTTGAAGAACCACGGTCGTGGTTTCTGTAGAACAAACCGTGGTTCTTCCTGGTTCGAAGGATCTTATCTTAGGTTCATAAAATTGTTGAAACCCTAAGTTTTTGCTGAGTTTAACCTACCCTAGGGTGTCCTAGTGTAGCGACTAAGTGTTAGGAGAGACTTACCCGGTAATCCTTGCCCTTAGAATCTAAAATAGCAAAACCTTAGGTAATGGTGAGCCTAATAAGCCGCCATTGGATTAAATGTGCTAGGATAGTTGATTAGGACTTCCCTTTCCGAGACTTACCCGGTGAGGATAGGTTAGATCCCTAATTAAACAATCCGGTTTGTGTTAAATTCCTCCCCTTAGGTTCTTAGAGACTTAACCGGTAATGAGACCTTAGGTGTGGATTAGTTGGATCATGAGACTTACCCGATAATTGATCCCATTTTAGGAACACTTAATCCCAACATATCATAATCAATCCAAAGAATGAATAGATAACTTGAGTTTTATGCCATAACCGGAATTTCCAACCCCTAGAATCCGTCTTCCCTTTCTCTTGATCAATATCTCGTTTGACTCGTTTATTTGTGCTGATTTTTGGTTTGGTTTGATTTATTGCTTTGCATGAGTTATGACCCTTGCTTGATGACCATAAAAACCAACAAAAACATTGAGTTTTCCATTTTCTTTGTTCCTCATCTTGTCTTAGCCTAGATTTACACTATTTTTGATCATTGCTTGACTCGATTTCACCTTAGTCTTTGAGTTCGACCTCGGAATACTTACCTTTCTACATAACGATCCGTACACTGCGGGTTTCGCTAGGTAGTTTAGGATTTAGTTCGAGTTTATAAATGTAAAGCTTTTTGTGCTATTTCCTAGCGTGACAAGTTTTTGGCGCCGTTGCCGGGGACTAGGTCTAGATTGAGTCATTTCGTGATTGTTGGTAGTGTAGATCTTTCTTGTTGCTTTTGATCTCTCTTTGGTGTGTGTCTTTGCTTTTCAGGACATCTCTTACTCTTTAGGTGTATGCGAAGATCTCGTGGCAAGGATTTAGCTCCATTCGATCCCGAACCAGAGAAAACCCTTAGATCTAGATCCAAGAGCATTCGAAAAGAGAAAGAGATGGCCGGTAGGAATCTCCAAGCTGAGTTGGATGAAGCCTTAGAGCAAATTAGGCTAAGAGATGAGCTCTTGGAGGAAGAAAGGAGACTTGCCAATGAGAGGCAAGAGGCAACTAGGAGGGAGATTGAGGAGATTAGGCAAGCACTTGTGCAAAGGGAGCTTAACCGTCAACAACCTCCTCCACCTCCACCACAACCGCAGCCGGCGGTGAACGTTAGAGTTGTGCCCATTGCTATGGATGAGCCACAAACATTGGGGCAACGTATGGATCCGGCACAAAGAGCACACCGCCCGGGTGTGAACTTAGGAGATCCCGCAGCCCATGATTACGAGCTCCGCCCTCAAGTTCTACAAATGATCCGGCATAACCAATTTGGAGGGATGGAAGGAGAGTCTCCTCACCAACATTTGATGAACTATGAGATTTTGATGGAGACTCTTAGACCGCCGAGATTGGAGAGCAACAACCATAAGCTAAGGGCTTTCTCCTTCTCTCTTAAGGACAAGGCCTTAGCTTGGTATCAATCTATTCCACAAGGGAGAGTTGGTACTTGGGAGGAGATGACAACCGAGTTCTTGACCAAGTTCTTTCCACCTTCCAAGACTACCGAATTAAGGGGAAAGATCAATGCCTTTGTGATGAGGGATAGAGAAAGTTTGTTCAAGTCTTGGGAGAGATTCAAAGACCTTCTCCTAGATTGCCCACACCATGGTATACCGAAGATTGAGCTATTGGAGATCTACTTCAAGGGGCTTGATGAAGATAGCCAATTCAAGCTTCAATCTCTTTCCGGTGGGACATTTATGGAGAAACATGTAGATGATGCTTGGGAGTTTGTGGAGAAGCAAGCTCTAGTGATTGAGAAGTACTCCCATAGGAAGAGTGAAGGGAGAAAGGCGGGAGCATATGAGGTGAGCGAAGTCACCATGAGCAATTTCAAGCTTGACGCCATCAACAATGAGTTGAAGTCCTTGAGAGAGTTGTGCACTACCACCTTGAAAAGCCAAGCAACTCCTCAAGCACCTCCACGAGCCAACTTGTCTTCCAAGGAGGAAGATGTGAATTATATGGGAAGGGGCAACTTCAACAATTACCAAGGCCCAAGAAATTTCAACAACAACCGGCAATTCAACAATTACCGGCCAAACCACAACCATCCCGGGTTTTCTTACTCTAATCCGGATGGAGCCTTGAACCCTCCCGCCTCCACAAGCACAACTCCACCACAAAGAGCTTCACAAGAACCTCCACCCGGTTTTACTCAACCTTCAAAGGATAGAACCGAAGTCATGTTTGAACAATTGCTAGGAAGATTGAGTGGACTTGAGAGCACCGTTACTTCAATTTCTAAGGCTCAAAAGGTCTTGGAAGCACAAGTCTTTCAAAAGGCGGGTGAGGCACATAGAGATCCGGGGAAGCTTCCCGGAAGAACCGAAGACAACCCAAGAGGCCAAGTTTTGGCTATCACAACAAGGAGTGGGTTGAGTATGAAGGATCCTTTGCCCAAGGACCAAGCTAAGGGGAGTCAAGTAGTGGTAGAAGAGGGAAGAAAGCAAGATGATGGAGGCAAGAGCAAGGATGTAGAGCCAACTTATGTAGCACCGCCTCCATACAAGCCACCACTACCGTTCCCACAATCAAGAGCAAGAGCTCGTTTGGACAATCACTTTGGTAAGTTCCTTGAACTAATGTCCAAGTTACATATTAACATTCCGTTCATGGATGCCATCTTAGGAATGCCGGCATACGGAAAATTCTTGAAAGAAATACTCTCCAACAAAAGGAAGTTGGAGGAGTATGGGGAGATTAGGATGACCAAGAGATCCTCGGAGTTAATCCAAACAATGAAGGAGGCAATGCCTCCCAAGCTAAGGGATCCGGGCTCTTTTTGTGTTCCGATTGGAGTAGGAGACGTGAAGTACGAAGCCCTTTGTGATCTTGGAGCAAGTGTAAGCATCATACCGCTTGCACTTAGCAACAAGGTCGGGTTAGGAGAGCCAAAGCCGGTCAAGATGACCCTCTATATGGCGGACCGTTCTATCACTCATCCAGTTGGGATTCTTGAGGACATTCCGGTGCAATTGGGAGGATTCTATGTGCCTATTGACTTTGTAGTGTTGGACATTCCGGCGGATTACCCGGTTCCCATCATCCTAGGAAGACCTTTCTTAGCTACCTCCGGATGTTTAGTGGATTGCAAGAATGGGACTCTCTCCTTCAACATAGGAGAGGAGAACATCAAGTTCAAGCTGTCCACAATGATGAAAGGGCCAACCCTTGATGAAGATATCTTCAACATAGTCGAGCAAGAAGAATCTAGAGAAATGGTGAGCTCGATCTTGATCAAGGACCCCTTGGAAAAGGTTCTTACCTTGAGTATGATGGAGGAAGACATTGAGGAGAATTGCAATGAAGAGATCAAAGCCTTGAAGGCATTGGAAGAGGAGCCAAGAGTTGGATTTGAGAGCCATGAAGAAATTGTGAACAGCTGCAAGTTCCACGGTCGAAATTCAGGAACCACGGCCGTCAAACTCTCTGGACAACTCCAAGAAACAAGCCTGGAAGGAACCACGGTCGTGGAAGTTGAGCAACCCGTGATTCCAGCCGTGGTTTTCCCTGAATCAGCTCTTGATGATGATCAAGCTTCTAGGAGCCAAGGGGAATCCTCATTTGCTTTGAATTCATCTCATCCAACCTTGTTTGGATCGTCTTCAACCGATAAAGGTCCTCCCTCACTTGAACTCAAACCCCTCCCCTCTCATTTAAAGTATGCATTCCTTGGTGATAATTCTACATATCCGGTGATTGTTAATGCATGCTTGAGTGATGATGAACTTGCTAAATTGCTGCATGAACTAAGATTGCATAGGAAAGCCATTGGTTATACTATTGATGATTTGGTTGGCATTAAGCCATCTTTGTGCATGCATAAGATAATGATGGAAGATAACCACAAACCCTCTATTGAACATCAAAGGAGATTGAATCCTATAATGAAAGAGGTGGTCAAGAAGGAAATCATTAAGTTGCTAGATGCGGGAATTATCTACCCTATCTCGGATAGTAAGTGGGTTAGCCCCGTTCATGTAGTACCTAAGAAAGGTGGAATGACGGTAGTAACTAATGAGAACAATGAACTAATACCAACTAGGACGGTCACGGGATGGAGAATGTGTATAGATTATAGGAAATTGAACATGGCCTCTAGGAAAGATCACTTTCCCCTCCCCTTCATTGACCAAATGCTAGAAAGATTAGCTCAACACTATCACTTTTGCTATCTAGATGGGTATAGTGGATTCTTCCAAATCCCTATCCACCCCGATGACCAAGAGAAAACAACTTTTACATGTCCATGGGGTACATTTGCATATAGGAGAATGCCATTTGGGTTGTGTAATGCACCGCCACCTTTCAAAGGTGTATGATGGCCATCTTTTCGGAATACATAGAAAATATCATGGAAGTGTTCATGGATGATTTCTCTGTTTACGGTTCTTCTTTTGATAATTGCTTAGCTAATTTGTCATTGGTGTTGCAAAGATGTGAGGAAACAAATCTTGTCTTAAATTGGGAAAAATGCCACTTCATGGTAAGTGAAGGGATTGTGTTAGGACACTTGGTGTCTAACCGTGGCATTGAGGTTGATAGGGCTAAGATTGAAACAACAGAGAAGTTGCCGCCACCTACCTCGGTGAAGGGGGTAAGGAGTTTCTTAGGGCATGCCGGTTTTTACCGGAGGTTTATTCAAGATTTCTCTAAAATTTCTAAGCCTCTCACTAACCTACTAATGAAAGATGTTGATTTTGTGTTTTCCAAAGATTGTCTTGAAGCGTTTTGTAGGTTGAAGAACGCCTTGATCTCCGCACCTATCATGCAACCTCCGGATTGGAGTCTACCATTTGAGATTATGTGCGATGCAAGTGATGTGGCCGTTGGGGCCGTTTTGGGGCAAAGGAAAGAAGGGCGCACTCATGCTATTTACTATGCTAGCAAGACGCTAGATGATGCCCAACTCAATTATGCTACTACCGAGAAGGAGTTGTTAGCGGTAGTGTATGCATTTGAGAAGTTCCGCTCGTACCTTGTTGGAGCGAAGGTCATAGTTTACACGGATCATGCGGCGATCCGTTATCTACTTACAAAGAAGGATGCCAAGCCAAGGTTGATTCGGTGGATCCTTCTTCTTCAAGAGTTTGATTTGGAGATAAGAGATAAGAAGGGATCCGAGAACTCGGTGGCGGATCACCTTAGTAGACTCCCACCATTAGAGCTTGGGAAAGACAACATCCCGATAGATGACTCTTTCCGGGATGAACAATTGCAAATGGTGGAAGAATGCTTATTCCAAGTGGCTAGGGGAAGTGAGCCATGGTATGCCGACATTGTGAATTACTTGGTGTGTGAGGAAGTGCCTCCCGGATTATCATATTCACAAAGGAAGAAGTTCTTCAACGATGTAAGGCATTACTATTGGAGCGAGCCACTTCTATTCAAGAGAGGCCCGGATGGGGTGCTTAGAAGATGCATACCGGAAGATGAAATGGAGAGTGTGATCCGGCATTGTCACTCCCTACCATGTGGAGGCCATGCTAGCTCACACAAAACGTGTGCCAAGGTATTGCAATCCGGTTTTTATTGGCCTAACTTGTTTAGAGACGTGCAAGGTTTTGTAGCGGCATGTGATGCTTGCCAAAGAACGGGGAACATCTCAAGGAGGAATGAAATGCCCTTGAACAACATCCAAGAAGTTGAGATTTTTGATGTGTGGGGTGTAGACTTCATGGGACCATTCCCTTCTTCATGTGGCAATCTATTCATCCTATTGGCGGTGGACTATGTGTCAAGATGGGTAGAGGCAATCGCCTCTCCTACGAATGATGCCAAGGTGGTGGTGCGGTTCTTCAACCGAGTGATCTTCCCTAGGTTTGGAACACCAAGGGTGATCATTAGTGATGGAGGGAAGCACTTCACAAATAGGAATTTTGGAGCACTTTTGGCCAAGTATGGGGTGACTCATAAAGTGGCCACACCCTACCACCCCCAAACTAGTGGCCAAGTGGAGATCTCCAACCGAGAAATCAAGGCCATCCTCGAGAAGACGGTGTCTAGAACAAGGAAGGATTGGGCCATGAAGCTCAATGACGCACTATGGGCATATAGAACCGCCTTCAAGACACCTATTGGCACCACTCCCTACAAATTGGTCTATGGCAAGTCTTGCCATCTTCCGGTGGAAATGGAGCATAGAGCTTATTGGGCCATTAAGTGGCTAAATTTTGACCTCAAGGAGGCGGGAGAGAAGAGATTGCTTGATATCAACGCCCTTGAGGAACTCCGGTTGGAAGCTTATGAGAATGCCCGGATTTACAAGGAGAGAACCAAAAGGTGGCAAGACAAGAGGATCATTCCAAAAGAGTTGAGTGAAGGAGATCTTGTCCTTCTCTTCAACTCGAGGCTAAGGCTTTTCCCCGGAAAGCTCAAATCAAGATGGACCGGGCCATATGTGGTAAAGAAGATCTTTCCCCATGGAGCTATTGAGATAGGAGGGAAGCATTGTGGAGATTTCAAAGTGAATGGGCATCGCTTGAAGAAGTACATTCCGGGAGCCCCAATAGACATGATCGCCCCGCTTCACCTTGCATAAACGCTCCCGAGCTTGGTCAAGCTAATGACCTTAAAGAAGCGCTTGGTGGGAGGCAACCCATCGGTAACATTTTTTCTTCATTTTAGCTTAGATTTTTCTGTTTTTGTGTGCTTTGTGTGTTTTGTCTATTTTATGTGTGCTAGAACATTAGTGGCATTGGAAACCTTTCTTGGAAATGATGATGATGAAACCCTCACTAATCATGGGTGGAGCGGACGCGGAACTTGGACGGCTAGCGGTGCCTAGCGCGGGTTTCAAAGCTTGAAGGATGCTTAGAGCTCCCTACCATGGTTGAAAGGATCATCCAACATCAATCCTCTTAGGAATTCCCAAATACCGAAGAAAACCATTTTACATTGTGAGAACCTTCTTTCACTCTCTTTACTTGAATACTACATTGGGGACAATGTGTTTCTAAGTATGGGGTGGGGTTTGCATGATCCTTTGCATGATGAGCATCTAGGATAGGTTAATATTTGCACATATCTTGCATTGTACATACTTAAATCGAAAATTCCATAAAAATCAGAAAATTTAAAAATTTTTTGTGCTTTCTAGGCTTGGATATGATCCTAATGATGAAACTTGTCTTGTGATTGGCTATGAATGGCCTTATGTGTTGAATTGATAAATGCATATGTGGACTTGAACTACTTCTCTTGAATTCCATGAATGACTTGAGATCATGATGATTGCCTAGAATGGATTGAGTATTGAAAATCGAAATTACATGATAGTTCTTGCATACCATCTAGGAATGAATAAGGCAGTTCATCTTTCTCTACTTCTCATCTTGATCATGATTGCTTGAGCACCTCAATTGATATAAAATTTGACCTCCTTTTAAAACCCATCCGGGAATAGGAGCATGCTAGTGTGTTTGAATGTGTAAAAAGCAAGTGCGGGGTGAAGATGTAATGAAAAGAATGTCGTGAATGGAATGCTGAAATTATTGTGGAAGTGTAGCCAAAATAGGTTTGGGGGCGTTGGTTTAAATGACAAGTAACTCGGTACACTTCACATAATCGGGTGTTGGTGCCTTGCCAAAGTCAAATAAGCCAATAACCCTAACGAGCTTTGGTATGTGTGCCTGGTGTGGATGCACCTCGAAAAAGAGAAAAAGCCCGAGGATGGCTAATCACCGAGGTTTCGGCTATTGTACACCAATGCCATTGTCTCAAAAATGAGCTAAAGAAAAAGAAAAGAAAGCAAGATAGGAAAATATGCACTTGGGGGAAGTTGATCGAGGACAAGGAAGTGAAGTTAGTTCCATTCCCGGATTAGCATCACATACCTAGAAAATTCCCCTCCCCAATTGAAACGTTTCTTAGCCTTTTATGTCACAAGCCCTTATGACCTACTTGCATGTTTGTAAGACTTAGTAATCTAGATTGGATAGACTCTTGATCTTCTTGACATCTCCGTCCTCCCAACTCATGCATGTTTTTGAGTTAAGTACAATTGTCTTTCCATGACTTTATTGTTTGATACATAATTGCTTATTCAATTGCCATTGATCATGACTATGAAGGTGATCCAATAGTAGAAGCACAAAACCAAAAAGATTTTGCCATTTTTCTGCACATATAAATCATGTCATCTCTTAGTCTATAGATGGGAATTTGCTCGGGGACGAGCAAACCTTAAGTATGGGGTATTTTGATAACACGATTTATAGCATAGTTTTAGGTGCACATTTAGGTAGAATTCTCGCTCAATCATGCATTATCTAGCACTAGTCCAATACGTTTTGCACTCAAAACATGTATTTTGTCGAGATAGACGTCTACACGGACTTGTGTGCGTTTTGTAGGTATTTCGGGAAGTTTCGAGCCAAAACGACACGTTTGAGGGTCGCTCATTTAGAGGACACGTTTCCAAACTCATTAGAACGCAAGGCAAGGGCTGAGAAAGACTCAAGGAACCTTGCCAACACAGGCCATGCACCAAACCACAGCCTAATGATCCAAGGCGAAGTTTCTGCACAGAATCACGGTTCTCTGAAGAACCACGGCCGTGGAAATGACCGTGGATTTTGCCAGATTCTCGTGACAGCTGTGCCACGACTCTCATGGCCAGCTCATGAAGAATTGGTTATAAAAGTGGTCCTTGATAGTTGTTAGAGGCAGCTTGGATTTGGGTAGTTTTAGAGCAGCTCACATATTCTCCATTTTTCTTTGACAAAATATATTCCAAGAAGAAGAAGGACTTTTTCTAGGAAGGAAAGTGCAAGAAGAAGAAGAAAGGAGCCATTGCCATTGAAGAGGAGAGGAGAAGACACACTTAGCTCTTGTATTTTCGGACTTATTTCTAGAAGTTTTTGAACTCTTGAACCTTCCTTTGGAAGGGTTGTAAGTCGTTCTAATTTCATCTTCAGATTTAGATTGTGTTTGAAGTTCATTTGTTCATCTTCTTTCTCTCATTTTCTTGCAATGGAGGTTATGAATCTATGCTTGTTTGTTTTGATTTCTAATATGAATGTTGTAGGCTAGATTGATGTGATTCTAGGGTAAGGAAAGGATGGTTATGGCTAGATCTATGATAGGACGAACTTAGATTTACCTTTGGATGATTTTTGTTTATGAACGTAGCTACTGTTAGAAATCACGGGTAGTTCTTGAAGAACCACGGTCGTGGTTTCTGTAGAACAAACCGTGGTTCTTCCTGGTTCGAAGGATCTTATCTTAGGTTCATAAAATTGTTGAAACCCTAAGTTTTTGCTGAGTTTAACCTACCCTAGGGTGTCCTAGTGTAGCGACTAAGTGTTAGGAGAGACTTACCCGGTAATCCTTGCCCTTAGAATCTAAAATAGCAAAACCTTAGGTAATGGTGAGCCTAATAAGCCTCCATTGGATTAAATGTGCTAGGATAGTTGATTAGGACTTCCCTTTCCGAGACTTACCCGGTGAGGATAGGTTAGATCCCTAATTAAACAATCCGGTTTGTGTTAAATTCCTCCCCTTAGGTTCTTAGAGACTTAACCGGTAATGAGACCTTAGGTGTGGATTAGTTGGATCATGAGACTTACCCGGTAATTGATCCCATTTTAGGAACACTTAATCCCAACATATCATAATCAATCCAAAGAATGAATAGATAACTTGAGTTTTATGCCATAACCGGAATTTCCAACCCCTAGAATCCGTCTTCCCTTTCTCTTGATCAATATCTCGTTTGACTCGTTTATTTGTGCTGATTTTTGGTTTGGTTTGATTTATTGCTTTGCATGAGTTATGACCCTTGCTTGATGACCATAAAAACCAACAAAAACATTGAGTTTTCCATTTTCTTTGTTCCTCATCTTGTCTTAGCCTAGATTTACACTATTTTTGATCATTGCTTGACTCGATTTCACCTTAGTCTTTGAGTTCGACCTCGGAATACTTACCTTTCTACATAACGATCCGTACACTGCGGGTTTCGCTAGGTAGTTTAGGATTTAGTTCGAGTTTATAAATGTAAAGCTTTTTGTGCTATTTCCTAGCGTGACACATGGCCTTGTCATTCCCGACGATGGCCTTGCCATGCCCGACGATGTCCTTGTCATGGCCTTACAATGCCCGACGATGGCCTTGCCATGCCCGACGATGTGCTTGTCATGTCTGAGAGTTGCCTTGTCATGACCGTATCATGCCCG
This sequence comes from Fagopyrum homotropicum, assembly GCA_033239125.1. Lineage (NCBI taxonomy): Eukaryota > Viridiplantae > Streptophyta > Magnoliopsida > Caryophyllales > Polygonaceae > Fagopyrum > Fagopyrum homotropicum. Next base: position 92,292,228 of record BSWB01000004.1, on the reverse strand, counting down.
ACGCTGGCCTTGTCATAGCCGACGATGGCCTCGCCATGTTTGAGAGTGGCATTGTCATTTCCAACGATGGACTTGTCATGCCCGACGATGGCCTTGCCATGCCCGACGCTGGCCTTGTCATGCCCGACGATTGCCATGCCATGTCCGACGCTGACCTTGTCATGTTTGAGAGTGGCCTTGGCATGACCTTGTCATACCCAATGATGGCCTGCCCATGCCCGACGATGGCCTTGTCATGTCCGAGAGTTCCCTTGTCAAGCCCGACGCTGGCCTTGCCATGACCGAAAGTTGCCTTGTCATGACCTTGTCATGCCCGATGATGGCCTGGCCATGCCCGACGCTGGCCTTGTCATGCCCGACGCTGGCCTTGTCATGCCCGATGGTGGCCTTGTCATGCCCGACGTTGGCCTTGTCATGCCCGACGATGGCCTTTTCATTCCTGATGCTGGCCTAGTCATGCCCGACGCTGGCCTTGTCATGCACGGAGCTGGCCTTGTCATGTCCGAGAGTGGCCTTGTCATGTCCGACGATGGCCTTGCCATGTCCGAGAGTTGCCTTGTCATGACCTTATCATGCCCAACAATGGCCTTGCCATGCCCGACGGTGGCCTTGTCATGCCAAACGCTGGCCTTGTCATGCCCGACGCTGGCCTTGCCATGCCCGAAAATTGGCCTTGTCATGCCGAACGCAGGCCTTGTCAGCACGAGGCTAGCCTTGTCATGCTCAGCGCTGGCCTTGTCATGTCCGAGAGTGGCCTTGCCATGGCCTTGTCATGCAAGGCGCTGGCCTTGCCATGCCCGACGATGGCCTTGTCATGCAAGGCGCTGGCCTTGCCATGCCCGACGATGTCCTTGTCATGGCCTTACAATGCCCGACGATGGCCTTGCCATGCCCGACGATGTGCTTGTCATGTCTGAGAGTTGCCTTGTCATGACCGTATCATGCCCGACGCTGGCCTTGTCATAGCCGACGATGGCCTCGCCATGTTTGAGAGTGGCATTGTCATTTCCAACGATGGACTTGTCATGCCCGACGATGGCCTTGCCATGCCCGACGCTAGCCTTGTCATGCCCGACGATTGCCATGCCATGTCCGACGCTGGCCTTGTCATGTTTGAGAGTGGCCTTGGCATGACCTTGTCATACCCAATGATGGCCTGCCCATGCCCGACGATGGCCTTGTCATGTCCGAGAGTTCCCTTGTCAAGCCCGACGCTGGCCTTGCCATGACCGAAAGTTGCCTTGTCATGACCTTGTCATGCCCGATGATGGCCTGGCCATGCCCGACGCTGGCCTTGTCATGCCCGACGCTGGCCTTGTCATGCCCGATGGTGGCCTTGTCATGCCCGACGTTGGCCTTGTCATGCCCGACGATGGCCTTTTCATGCCTGATGCTGGCCTAGTCATGCCCGACGCTGGCCTTGTCATGCACGGAGCTGGCCTTGTCATGTCCGAGAGTGGCCTTGTCATGTCCGACGATGGCCTTGCCATGTCCGAGAGTTGCCTTGTCATGACCTTATCATGCCCAACAATGGCCTTGCCATGCCCGACGGTGGCCTTGTCATGCCAAACGCTGGCCTTGTCATGCCCGACGCTGGCCTTGCCATGCCCGAAAATTGGCCTTGTCATGCCGAACGCTGGCCTTGTCAGCACGAGGCTGGCCTTGTCATGCTCAGCGCTGGCCTTGTCATGTCCGAGAGTGGCCTTGCCATGGCCTTGTCATGCAAGGCGATGGCCTTGCCATGCCCGACGATGGCCTTTTCATGTCCGATAGTTGCCTTGTCATGGCCGACGATGGTCTTGCCATGTCCGAGAGTGGCCTTGTCATGCCCGACGCTGGCCTTGTCATGACCGACGCTGACCTTGTCATGTCCGAGAGTGGCTTTGTCATGCCCAAAAATGGCCATGCTATGCCCGACGCTAGCCTTGCCATGCCCGACGATGGCCTTGCCATGCCTGAGAGTTGTCATTCATGCCCAACGCTGGCCTTGTCATGTCCGGTGCTGGCCTTGTCATGTCCGAGATTTGCCTTGTTATGGCCTTGTCGTGCCCGACGATGGCCTTGCCATGCCCGACGTTGTCCTTGTCATGTCCGAGAGTTGCCTTGTCTTGCCCGACGATGGCCTTGCCATGCCCGACGTTGTCCTTGACATGTCCGAGACTTACCTTGTCATGACCTTGTCATCCCCGACGATAGCCTCGCCATGTCCCCGAGAGGCATTGTCAAGGCCTTGTCATGCCCGAAGATGGCCTTGTCATGCCCGACGATGGCCTTGCCATGCCCGACGATGGTCTTGCCATATCCGAGAGTTGCCTTGTCATGTCCTTGTCATGCCCGACGTTTGCCTTGTCAAGCACGACGATAGCCTTGTCATGCCCGACGATGGCCTTGCCATGCCCGACGCTGGCCTTGTCATGCCCGACGCTGGCCTTGTCATGCCCGACGCTGGCCTTGTCGTGCTCGACGATGGCATTGTCATGCTCGACGATGGCCTTTTCATGCCTGATGCTGGCCTAGTCATGCCCGACGCTGGCCTTGTCATGCACGGAGCTGGCCTTGTCATGTCCGAGAGTGGCCTTGTCATGTCCGACGATGGCCTTGCCATGTCCGAGAGTTGCCTTGTCATGACCTTATCATGCCCAACAATGGCCTTGCCATGCCCGACGGTGGCCTTGTCATGCCAAACGCTGGCCTTGTCATGCCCGACGCTGGCCTTGCCATGCCCGAAAATTGGCCTTGTCATGCCGAACGCTGGCCTTGTCAGCACGAGGCTAGCCTTGTCATGCTCAGCGCTGGCCTTGTCATTTCCGAGAGTGGCCTTGCCATGGCCTTGTCATGCAAGGCGCTAGCCTTGCCATGCCCGACGATGGGCTTGTCATGTCCGATAGTTGCCTTGTCATGGCCGACGATGGTCTTGCCATGTCCGAGAGTGGCCTTGTCATGCCCGACGCTGGCCTTGTCATGACCGACGCTGACCTTGTCATGTCCTAGAGTGGCTTTGTCATGCCCAAAAATGGCCATGCCATGCCCGACGCTAGCCTTGCCATGCCCGACGATGGCCTTGCCATGCCCGAGAGTTGTCATTCATGCCCAACGCTGGCCTTGTCATGTCCGGTGCTGGCCTTGTCATGTCCGAGATAGCCTCGCCATGTCCCCGAGAGGCATTGTCAAGGCCTTGTCATGCCCGAAGATGGCCTTGTCATGCCCGACGATGGCCTTGCCATGCCCGACGATGGTCTTGCCATATCCGAGAGTTGCCTTGTCATGTCCTTGTCATGCCCGACGTTTGCCTTGTCAAGCACGACGATAGCCTTGTCATGCCCGACGATGGCCTTGCCATGCCCGACGCTGGCCTTGTCATGCCCGACGCTGGCCTTGTCATGCCCGACGCTGGCCTTGTCGTGCTCGACGATGGCATTGTCATGCTCGACGATGGCCTTTTCATGCCTGATGCTGGCCTAGTCATGCCCGACGCTGGCCTTGTCATGCACGGAGCTGGCCTTGTCATGTCCGAGAGTGGCCTTGTCATGTCCGACGATGGCCTTGCCATGTCCGAGAGTTGCCTTGTCATGACCTTATCATGCCCAACAATGGCCTTGCCATGCCCGACGGTGGCCTTGTCATGCCAAACGCTGGCCTTGTCATGCCCGACGCTGGCCTTGCCATGCCCGAAAATTGGCCTTGTCATGCCGAACGCTGGCCTTGTCAGCACGAGGCTGGCCTTGTCATGCTCAGCGCTGGCCTTGTCATGTCCGAGAGTGGCCTTGCCATGGCCTTGTCATGCAAGGCGCTGGCCTTGCCATGCCCGACGATGGCCTTGTCATGTCCGATAGTTGCCTTGTCATGGCCGACGATGGTCTTGCCATGTCCGAGAGTGGCCTTGTCATGCCCGACGCTGGCCTTGTCATGACCGACGCTGACCTTGTCATGTCCGAGAGTGGCTTTGTCATGCCCGACGCTGGCCTTGTCATGACCGGCGCTGACCTTGTCATGTCCGAGAGTGGCCTTGTCATGCCCGACGCTGACCTTGTCATGACCGGCGCTGACCTTGTCATGTCCGAGAGTGGCCTTGTCATGCCCAACGATGGCCTTGCCATGCCCGACGCTTTCCTTGCCATGCCCGACGATGGCCTTGCCATGCCCGAGAGTTGCCTTGTCATGCCCAATGCTAGCCTAGTCATGTCCGAGAGTTGCCTTGTCATGGCCTTACCATGCCCGATGCTGGCCTTGTCATGCCCGACGCTGGCCTTGCCAGGCCCGACGATGGCCTTGTCATGTCCGACGCTGGCCTTGCCATGCCCGACGATGGCCTTTTCATGTCCGACAGTGGCATTGTCATGGCCTTGCCATTCCCGACGATGGCCTTGTCATGCCCGACGATGGCCATGTCATGCCCAACGATGACCTTGTCATGCCCGACGATGGCCTTGTCATGCCTGACGATGCCCTTGTCATGCGCGACGATGGCCTTGTCATGCCCAATGATGGGCTTACCGTGCCTGATATTGGCCTTGCAATGCCCGACGATGGCCTTGTCATGCCCAACGATGGCCTTGTCATGCCCGACGCTGACCTTGTGATGCTCGACGATGGTAGTGTCATGTCCGAGAGTTGTCTTAACATGCCAGGCGTTAGCCTTGTCATGCCCGACGATGGCCTTGTCATGTCCTTGTTATGCCCGACGCTGGCCATGTCATGCCCGACGATGGCCTCGCCATGTCCGAGAGTGGGATTGTCATGGCCTTGTCATGCCCGACGAGGGCCTTGCCAAGCCCGACACTTTCCTTGGCATGTCCGAAAGTTGCCTTGTCATGACCTTGTCATGCCCGACGATGGCCTCGAAATGTCCGAGAGTGGCATTGTCATGGCCTTGTCATGCCCGACGATGGACTTGCCATGCCCGACGCTTGCTTGCCATGCCTGATGCTGGCCTCGCCATGCTCGACGCTGTCTTTGTCATGTCCGAGATTTGCCTTGTCATGACCTTGTCACGCCCAGCGCTGGCCTTGTCAAGCCCGACGGTGGCCTTGCCATGTCCGATTGTGGCATTGTCATGCCCGACGATAGCCTTTTCATGCCCAACGATGGCCTTGCCATGCCCGACGTTGGGCTTGCCATGCCCGACGCTGGCCATGTCATGCCCGACGATGGCCTCGCCATGTCCGAGAGTGGCTTTGTCATGTCCTTGTCATGCCCGACGAGGGCTTTGCCAAGCCCGATACTTTCCTTGTCATGTCCGAAAGTTATCTTGTCATGACCTTGTCATGCCCGACGATGGCCTCGCCATGTCCGAGAGTGGCATTGTCATGGCCTTGTCATGCTGACGATGGACATGCCATGCCCGATGCTGGCCTTGCCATGCCCGATGGTGGACTTGCCATGGTCAGCGCTGTCCTTGCCTTGCCCGATGGTGACCTTGTCATGCCCAACGCTGGCCTTGTCAAGCCCAACAAACGCCTCGCCATGTCCAATTGTGGCATTATCATGCCCGACTCTAGGCTTGCCATGCCCGACGCTGGCCTTGTCATGCCCGACGATGGTCTTGCCGTGCCCGACGCTTGCCTTGCCATGCCCGACGATTCCCTTGTCATGCCCGACGATGGCCTTGTCATGCTCGACGATTGCATTGGCATGCCCGACGATTTTGTCATGCCCGACGCTGGCCTTGTCATGCCCGACGATGACCTCGCCATGTCCGAGAGTGGCCTTGTCATGCCCGACGATGGCCATGTCGTGCCCGACGATGGCGTTGCCATGTCCGGGAGTTGCCTTGTCATGGCCGACGATGGTCTTGCCATGTTTGAGAGTGGCCTTGTCATTCCCGAAGGTGACCTTGTCATGTCCGAGAGTGCCCTTGTTATGCCCAACGATGGCCTTGTCATGACCTTGTCATGCCCGACGATGGCCTTGTAATGACCTTGTCAATCCCGACGATGGCCTTGCCATGCCCGGCGCTGGCCTTATCATGTCCGAGTGTTGCGTTGTCATGCCCGACGCTGGCCTTTCCATGTCCGAGATTTGCCTTGCCATGACCTTGTCATGCCCGACGCTGGCCTTGCGCTGTCCGAGAGTTGCCTTGTCATGACCTTGTCATTCCCGATGATGGCCTGGCCATGCCCTACGCTGGCCTTGTCATGCCCGACGTTGGCCTTGTAATGCCCGACGTTGGCCTTGGCATGCCCGACGATGGCCTTTTCATGCCCGACGCTGGCCTTGTCTTGCCCGACGTTGGGCTTGTCAAGCCCGGCGCTACCCTTGTCATGTCCGAGAGTGGCCTTGTCATGCCCGACGCTGGCCTTGCCATATCCGAGAGTTGCCTTGTCATGACCTTATCATGCCCAACGATGGCCTTTCCATACCCGACGTTGGCCTTCTCATGCCAAACGCCGGCCTTGCCATACCCGACGATGGCCTTGTCATACCGAACGCTGGCCTTGTCACTCCCGACGCTGGCCTTGTCATGCCCGGCGCTGGCCTTGTCATGTCCGAGAGTGGCCTTGCCATGGCCTTGTCATGCAAGACCCTGGCCTTGCCATGCCCGACGATGGCCTTGTCATGTCTGACAGTGGCATTGTCATGGCCTTGTCATGCCCGACGATGGCCTTGCCATGCCCGACGATGTCCTTGTCATGGCCTTACAATGCCCGACGATGGCCTTGCCATGCCCGACGATGTGCTTGTCATGTCTGAGAGTTGCCTTGTCATGACTGTATCATGCCCGACGCTGGCCTTGTCATAGCCGACGATGGCCTTGCCATGCCCGACGCTGGCCTTGTCATGCCCGATGATTGCCTTGCCATGTCCGACGCTAGCGTTGCCATGCCCGGCGATGGCCTTGTCATGCCCGACGATGGCCATGTCATGCCCGACGATGGCCTTGTCATGCCCGACGATAGCCTTGTCATGCCCGACGATTGCCTTGTCATGCCCGACGATGGCATTGGAATGCGCGACGATGGCCTTGACATGCCCGACGCAGGCCTTGTCATGCCAGACGATGGCCTCGCCATGTCCAAGAGTGGCATAGTCATGGCATTGTCGTGTTCAACGAGGGCCTTCCCAAGCCCGACACTTTCTTTGTCATGTCCGAAAGTTGCCTTGTCATGACCTTGTCATGCCCGACGATGGCCTCGCCATGTCCGAGAGTGGCATTGTCATGTCCTTGTCATACCCAATGATGGGCTTGCCATGCCCGATGCTGGCCTTGCCATGCCCGACGCTGGCCTCTCCATGCTCGACAATGGCCTTGCCATGCTCGACGCTGTCCTTGTCATGTCCGAGAGTTGCCTTGTCGTGACCTTGTCATCTTCGAAGCTGGCCTTGTCAAGCCCGACGATTACTCCGCCATGTCCGATTGTGGCATTGTCATGCCCGACGATGGCCTTGCCATGCCCGACGACGGCCTTGTCGTGCCCAACGCTAACCTTGCAATGCCCGACGCTGGCCTTGTCATGCCCGACGCTGGTGTTGCCATGCCCGACGATGGTCTTGTCATGCCCGACGATGGCCATGTCATGCCCGACGATGGCCTTGCCATGTCCGAGAGTTGCCTTGTCATGGCCGATGATGGTCTTGACATGTCCGAGAGTGGCCTTGTCATGCCCGATGCTTACCTTGTCATGTTCGAGAGTGGCCTTGTTATGTCCAACGATGACCTTGTCATGACCTTGTCATGCCTGACGATGGCCTTGTAATGCCCTCGTCATGTCCGACGATGGCCTTGTCATGCCCGGCGCTAGCCTTATCATGTCCGAGAGTTGCGTTGTCATGCCCGACGTTGGCCTTGCCATGTCCGAGAATGGCCTTGCCATGACGTTGTCATGCCCGATGATGGCCTCGCCATGCCCGAAGCTGGCCTTGTCATGTTTGAGAGTGGCCTTGGCATGACCTTGTCATACCCAATGATGGCCTGGCCATGCCCGACGATGGCCTTGTCATGTCCGAGAGTTCCCTTGTCAAGCCCGACGTTGGCCTTGCCATGTCCGAAAGTTGCCTTGTCATGACCTTGTCATGCCCGATGATGGCCTGGCCATGCCCGACGCTGGCCTTGTCATGCCCGACGCTGGCCTTGTCATGCCCGACGCTGGCCTTGTCATGCCCGACGTTGGCCTTGTCATGCCCGACGATGGCCTTTTCATGCCTGATGATGGCCTAGTCATGCCCGACGCTGGCCTTGTCATGCACGGAGCTGGCCTTGTCATGTCCGAGAGTGGCCTTGTCATGTCCGACGATGGCCTTGCCATGTCCGAGAGTTGCCTTGTCATGACCTTATCATGCCCAACGATGGCCTTGCCATGCCCGACGGTGACCTTGTCATGCCAAACGCTGGCCTTGTCATGCCCGACGCTGACCTTGCCAAACCCGAAAATTGGCCTTGTCATGCCGAACGCTGGCCTTGTCAGCACGACGCTGGCCTTGTCATGCTCAACGCTGGCCTTGTCATGTCCGAGAGTGGCCTTGTCATGCAAGGCGCTGGCCTTGCCATGCCCGACGATGGCCTTGTCATGTCCGATAGTTGCCTTGTCATGGCCGACGATGGTCTTGCCATGTCCGAGAGTGGCCTTGTCATGCCCGACGCTGGCCTTGTCATGACCGACGCTGACCTTGTCATGTCCGAGAGTGGCTTGGTCATGCCCAAAAATGGCCATGCCATGCCCGTCGCTAGCCTTGCCATGCCCGACGATGGCCTTGCCATGCCCGAGAGTTGTCATTCATGCCCAACCCTGGCCTTGTCATGTCCGGTGTTGGCCTTGTCATGTCCGAGATTTGCCTTGTTATGGCCTTGTCGTGCCCGACGATGGCCTTGCCATGCCCGACGTTGTCCTTGTCATGTCCGAGAGTTGCCTTGTCTTGCCCGACGATGGCCTTGCCATGCCCGACGTTGTCCTTGACATGTCCGAGACTTACCTTGTCATGACCTTGTCATCCCCGACGATGGCCTCGCCATGTCCCCGAGAGGCATTGTCAAGGCCTTGTCATGCCCGAAGATGGCCTTGTCATGCCCGACGATGGTCTTGCCATGCCCGACGATGGCCTTGCCATATCCGAGAGTTGCCTTGTCATGGTCTTGTCATGCCCGGCGTTTGCCTTGTCAAGCACGACGATGGCCTTGTCATGCCCGACGATGGCCTTGCCATGCCCGACGCTGGCCTTGTCATGCCCGACGCTGGCCTTGTCGTGCTCGACGATGGCATTGTCATGCCCGACGATGGCAGTGTCATGTCCGAGAGTTGCCTTGTTATGACCGACGATGGTCTTGCCATGTCCGAGAGTGGCCTTGTCATGCCCGACGCTGGCCTTGTCATGACCGGCGCTGACCTTGTCATGTCCGAGAGTGGCCTTGTCATGCCCAACGATGGCCTTGCCATGCCCGACGCTTTCCTTGCCATGCCCGACGATGGCCTTGCCATGCCCGAGAGTTTCCTTGTCATGCCCAACGCTGGCCTAGTCATGTCCGAGAGTTGCCTTGTCATGGCCTTACCATGCCCGATGCTGGCCTTGTCATGCCCGACGTTGGCCTTGCCATGCCCGACGATGGCCTTGTCATGCACGACGCTGGCCTTGCCATGCCCGACGATGGCCTTTTCATGTCCGACAGTGCATTGTCATGGCCTTGCCATTCCCGACGATGGCCTTGTCATGCCCGACGATGGCCATGTCATGCCCAACGATGACCTTGTCATGCCCGACGATGGCCTTGTCATGCCTAACGATGCCCTTGTCATGCGCGACGATGGCCTTGTCATGCCCAATGATGGGCTTACCGTGCCTGATATGGGCCTTGCAATGCCCGACGATGGCCTTGTCATGCCCAACGATGGCCTTGTCATGCCCGACGCTGGCCTTGTGTTGCTCGACGATGGCATTGTCATGTCCGACGATGGTAGTGTCATGTCCGAGAGTTGCCTTGACATGCCAGGCGTTAGCCTTGTCATGCCCGACGATGGCCTCGTCATGTCCTTGTTATGCCCGACGCTGGCCATGTCATGCCTGACGATGGCCTCGCCATGTCCGAGAGTGGCATTGTCATGGCCTTGTCATGCCCGACGAGGGCCTTGCCAAGCCCGACACTTTCCTTGTCATGTCCGAAAGTTGCCTTGTCAGGACCTTGTCATGCCCGACGATGGCCTCGACATGTCCGAGAGTGGCATTGTCATGGCCTTGTCATGCCCGACGATGGACTTGCCATGCCCGACGCTTGCTAGCCATGCCTGATGCTGGCCTATCCATGCTCGACGATGGCCTTGCCATGCTCGACGCTGTCTTTGTCATGTCCGAGATTTTCCTTGTCATGACCTTGTCATGCCCAGCGCTGGCCTTGTCAAGCCCGACGGTGGCCTTGCCATGTCCGATTGTGGCATTGTCATGCCCGACGATAGCCTTTTCATGCCCGACGATGGCCTTGCCATGCCCGACGCTGGGCTTGCCATGCCCGACGCTGGGCATGTCATGCCCGACGATGGCCTCGCCTGTCCGAGAGTGGCTTTGTCATGTCCTTGTCATGCCCGACGAGGGCTTTGCCAAGCCCGACACTTTCCTTGTCATGTCCGAAAGTTATCTTGTCATGACCTTGTCATGCCCGACGATGGCCTCGCCATGTCCGAGAGTGGCATTGTCATGGCCTTGTCATGCTGACGATGGACATGCCATGCCCGACGCTGGCCTTGCCATGCCCGATGGTGGACTTGCCATGGTCAGCGCTGTCCTTGCCATGCCCGATGGTGACCTTGTCATGCCCAAAGCTGGCCTTGTCAAGCCCAACAAACGCCTCGCCATGTCCAATTGTGGCATTATCATGCCCGACTCTAGGCTTGCCATGCCCGACGCTGGCCTTGTCATGCCAGACGATGGTCTTGCCGTGCCCGACGCTAGCCTTGCCATGCCCGACGATTCCCTTGTCATGCCCGACGATGGCCTTGTCATGCTCGACGATTGCATTGGCATGCCCGACGATTTTGTCATGCCCGACGCTGGCCTTGCCATTCCCGACAATGGCCTCGCCATGTCCGAGAGTGGCATTGTCATTCCCAACGATGGACTTGTCATGCCCGACGATGGCCTTGCCATGCCCGACGCTGCCCTTGTCATGCCCGACGATCGCCTTGCCATGCCCGACGACGGCCTTGTCATGCTCGACGATGGCCATGTCGTGCCCGACGATGGCCTTGCCATGTCCGGGAGTTGCCTTGTCATGCCCGACGCTGGCCTTGTCATGCCCGACGCTGGCCTTGTCATGCCCGACGTTGGCCTTGTCATGCCAGACGATGGCCTTTTCATGCCTGATGATGGCCTAGTCATGCCCGACGCTGGCCTTGTCATGCACGGAGCTGGCCTTGTCATGTCCGAGAGTGGCCTTGTCATGTCCGACGATGGCCTTGCCATGTCCGAGAGTTGCCTTGTCATGACCTTATCATGCCCAACGATGGCCTTGCCATGCCCGACGGTGGCCTTGTCATGCCAAACGCTGGCCTTGTCATGCCCGACGCTGGCCTTGCCATGCCCGAAAATTGGCCTTGTCATGCCGAACGCTGGCCTTGTCAGCACGACGCTGGCCTTGTCATGCTCAGCGCTGGCCTTGTCATGTCCGAGAGTGGCCTTGTCATGCAAGGCGCTGGCCTTGCCATGCCCGACGATGGCCTTGTCATGTCCGATAGTTGCCTTGTCATGGCCGACGATGGTCTTGCCATGTCCGAGAGTGGCCTTGTCATGCCCGACGCTGGCCTTGTCATGACCGACGCTGACCTTGTCATGTCCGAGAGTGGCTTGGTCATGCCCAAAAATGGCCATGCCATGCCCGTCGCTAGCCTTGCCATGCCCGACGATGGCCTTGCCATGCCCGAGAGTTGTTATTCATGCCCAACCCTGGCCTTGTCATGTCCGGTGTTGGCCTTGTCATGTCCGAGATTTGCCTTGTTATGGCCTTGTCGTGCCCGACGATGGCCTTGCCATGCCCGACGTTGTCCTTGTCATGTCCGAGAGTTGCCTCGTCTTGCCCGACGATGGCCTTGCCATGCCCGACGTTGTCCTTGACATGTCCGAGACTTACCTTGTCATGACCTTGTCATCCCCGACGATGGCCTCGCCATGTCCCCGAGAGGCATTGTCAAGGCCTTGTCATGCCCGAAGATGGCCTTGTCATGCCCGACGATGGCCTTGCCATGCCCGACGATGGCCTTGCCATATCCGAAAGTTGCCTTGTCATGGTCTTGTCATGCCCGACGTTTGCCTTGTCAAGCACGACGATGGCCTTGTCATGCCCGACGATGGCCTTGCCATGCCCGACGCTGGCCTTGTCATGCCCGACGCTGGCCTTGTCGTGCTCGACGATGGCATTGTCATGCCCGACGATGGCAGTGTCATGTCCGAGAGTTGCCTTGTTATGACCGACGATGGTCTTGCCATGTCCGAGATTGCCTTGTCATGCCCGACGCTGGCCTTGTCATGACCGGCACTGACCTTGTCATGTCCGAGAGTGGCCTTGTCATGCCCAACGATGGCCTTGCCATGCCCGACGCTTTCCTTGCCATGCCCGACGATGGCCTTGCCATGCCCGAGAGTTTCCTTGTCATGCCCAACGCTGGCCTAGTCATGTCCGAGAGTTGCCTTGTCATGGCCTTACCATGCCCGATGCTGGCCTTGTCATGCCCGACGTTGGCCTTGCCATGCCCGACGATGGCCTTGTCATGCACGACGCTGGCCTTGCCATGCCCGACGATGGCCTTTTCATGTCCGACAGTGGCATTGTCATGGCCTTGCCATTCCCGACGATGGCCTTGTCATGCCCGACGATGGCCATGTCATGCCCAACGATGACCTTGTCATGCCCGACGATGGCCTTGTCATGCCTAATGATGCCCTTGTCATGCGCGACGATGGCCTTGTCATGCCCAATGATGGGCTTACCGTGCCTGATATGGGCCTTGCAATGCCCGACGATGGCCTTGTCATGCCCAACGATGGCCTTGTCATGCCCGACGCTGGCCTTGTGATGCTCGACGCTGGCCTTGTGATGCTCGACGATGGCATTGTCATGTCCGACGATGGCAGTGTCATGTCCGAGAGTTGCCTTGACATGCCAGGCGTTAGCCTTGTCATGCCCGACGATGGCCTCGTCATGTCCTTGTTATGCCCGACGCTGGCCATGTCATGCCTGACGATGGCCTCGCCATGTCCGAGAGTGGCATTGTCATGGCCTTGTCATGCCCGACGAGGGCCTTGCCAAGCCCGACACTTTCCTTGTCATGTCCGAGAGTGGCTTGGTCATGCCCAAAAATGGCCATGCCATGCCCGTCGCTAGCCTTGCCATGCCCGACGATGGCCTTGCCATGCCCGAGAGTTGTTATTCATGCCCAACCCTGGCCTTGTCATGTCCGGTGTTGGCCTTGTCATGTCCGAGATTTGCCTTGTTATGGCCTTGTCGTGCCCGACGATGGCCTTGCCATGCCCGACGTTGTCCTTGTCATGTCCGAGAGTTGCCTTGTCTTGCCCGACGATGGCCTTGCCATGCCCGACGTTGTCCTTGACATGTCCGAGACTTACCTTGTCATGACCTTGTCATCCCCGACGATGGCCTCGCCATGTCCCCGAGAGGCATTGTCAAGGCCTTGTCATGCCCGAAGATGGCCTTGTCATGCCCGACGATGGCCTTGCCATGCCCGACGATGGCCTTGCCATATCCGAGAGTTGCCTTGTCACGGTCTTGTCATGCCCGACGTTTGCCTTGTCAAGCACGACGATGGCCTTGTCATGCCCGACGATGGCCTTGCCATGCCCGACGCTGGCCTTGTCATGCCCGACGCTGGCCTTGTCGTGCTTGACGATGGCATTGTCATGCCCGACGATGGCAGTGTCATGTCCGAGAGTTGCCTTGTTATGACCGACGATGGTCTTGCCATGTCCGAGAGTGGCCTTGTCATGCCCGACGCTGGCCTTGTCATGACCGGCGCTGACCTTGTCATGTCCGAGAGTGGCCTTGTCATGCCCAACGATGGCCTTGCCATGCCCGACGCTTTCCTTGCCATGCCCGACGATGGCCTTGCCATGCCCGAGAGTTTCCTTGTCATGCCCAACGCTGGCCTAGTCATGTCCGAGAGTTGCCTTGTCATGGCCTTACCATGCCCGATGCTGGCCTTGTCATGCCCGACGTTGGCCTTGCCATGCCCGACGATGGCCTTGTCATGCACGACGCTGGCCTAGCCATGCCCGACGATGGCCTTTTCATGTCCGACAGTGGCATTGTCATGGCCTTGCCATTCCCGACGATGGCCTTGTCATGCCCGACGATGGCCATGTCATGCCCAACGATGACCTTGTCATGCCCGACGATGGCCTTGTCATGCCTAACGATGCCCTTGTCATGCACGACAATGGCCTTGTCATGCCCAATGATGGGCTTACCGTGCCTGATATGGGCCTTGCAATGCCCGACGATGGCCTTGTCATGCCCAACGATGGCCTTGTCATGCCCGACGCTGGCCTTGTGATGCTCGACGATGGCATTGTCATGTCCGACGATGGTAGTGTCATGTCCGAGAGTTGCCTTGACATGCCAGGCGTTAGCCTTGTCATGCCCGACGATGGCCTCGTCATGTCCTTGTTATGCCCGACGCTGGCCATGTCATGCCTGACGATGGCCTCGCCATGTCCGAGAGTGGCATTGTCATGGCCTTGTCATGCCCGACGAGGGCCTTGCCAAGCCCGACACTTTCCTTGTCACGTCCGAAAGTTATCTTGTCATGACCTTGTCATGCCCGACGATGGCCTCGCCATGTCCGAGAGTGGCATTGTCATGGCCTTGTCATGCTGACGATGGACATGCCATGCCCGACGATGGCCTTGCCATGCCCGATGGTGGACTTGCCATGGTCAGCGCTGTCCTTGCCATGCCCGATGGTGACCTTGTCATGCCGAACGCTGGCCTTGTCAAGCCCAACAAACGCCTCGCCATGTCCAATTGTGGCATTATCATGCCCGACTCTAGGCTTGCCATGCCCGACGCTGGCCTTGTCATGCCAGACGATGGTCTTGCCGTGCCCGACGCTAGCCTTTCCTTGCCCGACGATTTCCTTGTCATGCCCGACGATGGCCTTGTCATGCTCGACGATTGCATTGGCATGGCCGACGATTTTGTCATGCCCGACGCTGGCCTTGTCATTCCCGACGATGGCCTCGCCATGTCCGAGAGTGGCATTGTCATTCCCAACGATGGACTTGTCATGCCCGACGATGGCCTTGCCATGCCCGACGCTGCCCTTGTCATGCCCGACGATCGCCTTGCCATGCCCGACGACGGCCTTGTCATGCCCGACGATGGCCATGTCGTTCCCGACGATGGCCTTGCCATGTCCGGGAGTTGCCTTGTCATGGCCGACGATGGTCTTGCCATGTTTGAGAGTGGCCTTGTCATTCCCGAAGGTGACCTTGTCATGTCCGAGAGTGCCCTTGTAATGCCCAACGATGGCCTTGTCATGCCCGACGATGGCCTTGTAATGACCTTGTCAATCCCGACGATGGCCTTGCCTTGCCCGGCGCTGGCCTTATCATGTCCGAGTGTTGTGTTGTCATGCCCGACGCTGGCCTTTCCATGTCCGAGAGTTGCCTTGCCATGACCTTGTCATGCCCGACGCTGGCCTTGCGCTGTCCGAGAGTTGCCTTGTCATGACGTTGTCATGCCCGATGATGGCCTGGCCATGCCCTACGCTGGCCTTGTCATGCCCGACGTTGGCCTTGTAATGCCCGACGTTGGCCTTGTCATGCCCGTCGATGGCCTTTTCACGCCCGACGCTGGCCTTGTCATGCCCGACGCTGGCCTTGTCAAGCCCGGCGCTACCCTTCTCATGTCCGAGAGTGGCCTTGTCATGCCCGACGCTGGCCTTGCCATATCCGAGAGTTGCCTTGTCATGACCTTATCATGCCAAACGATGGCCTTTCCATGCCCGACGTTGGCCTTGTCATGCCAAACGCCGGCCTTGCCATACCCGATGATGGCCTTGTCATGCCGAACACTGGCCTTGTCACTTCCGACGCTGGCCTTGTCATGCCCGGCGTTGGCCTTGTCATGTCCGAGAGTGGCCTTGCCATGGCCTTGTCATGCAAGACCCTGGCCTTGCCATGCCCGACGATGGCCTTGTCATGTCTGACAGTGGCATTGTCATGGCGTTGTCATGCCCGACGATGGCCTTGCCATGCCCGACGATGTCCTTGTCATGGGCTTACAATGTCCGACGATGGCCTTGCCATGCCCGATGATGTGCTTGTCATGTCCGAGAGTTGCCTTGTCATGACCATATCATGCCCGACGCTGGCCTTGTCATACCCGACGATGGCCTTGCCATGTTTGAGAGTGGCATTGTCATTTCCAACGATGGACTTGTCATGCCCGACGATGGCCTTGCCATGCCCGACGCTGGCCTTGTCATGCCCGATGATTGCCTTTCCATGTCCGACGCTAGCGTTGCCATGCCCGACGATGGCCTTGTCATGTCCGACGATGGCCATGTCATGCCCGACGATGGCCTTGTCATGCCCGACGATTGCCTTGTCATGCCCCACGATTGCCTTGTCATGCCCGACGATGGCATTGGAATGCGCGACGATGGCCTTGTCATGCCCGACGATGGCCTCGCCATGTCCGAGAGTGGCATAGTCATGGCATTGTTGTGCCCGACGAGGGCCTTCCCAAGCCCGACACTTTCCTTGTCATGTCCGAAAGTTGCCTTGTCATGACCTTGTCATGCCCGACGATGGCCTCGCCATGTCCGAGAGTGGCATTGTCATGTCCTTGTCATGCCCAATGATGGGCGTGCCATGCCCGATGCTGGCCTTGCCATGCCCGACGCTGGCCTCTCCATGCTCGACAATGGCCTTGCCATGCTCGACGTTGTCCTTGTCATGTCTGAGAGTTGCCTTGTCATGACCTTGTCATGCCCGACGATGGCCTCGCCATGTCCGAGAGTGGCATTCCCATGTCCTTGTCATGCCCAATGATGGGCGTTCCATGCCCGATGCTGGCCTTGCCATGCCCGACGCTGGCCTCTCCATGCTCGACAATGGCCTTGTCATGCCCGACTATGGCCATGTCATGCCCGACGATGGCCTTGCCATGTCCGAGAGTTGCCTTGTCATGGCCGATGACGGTCTTGACATGTCCGAGAGTGGCCTTGTCATGCCCGATGCTTACCTTATAATGTCCGAGAGTGGCCTTGTTATACCCTACGATGACCTTGTCATGACCTTGTCATGCCTGACGATGGCCTTGTAATGCCCTTGTCATGTCCGACGATGGCCTTGTCATGCCCGGCGCTGGCCTTATCATGTCCGAGAGTTGCGTTGTCATGCCCGACGTTGGCCTTGCCGTGTCCGAGAATGGCCTTGCCATGACGTTGTCATGCCCGATGATGGCCTGGCCATGCCCGACGCTGGCCTTGTCATGTTTGAGAATGGCCTTGGCATGACCTTGTCATACCCAATGATGGCCTGGCCATGCCCGACGATGGCCTTGTCATGTCCGAGAGTTCCCTTGTCAAGCCCGACGCTGGCCTTGCCATGTCCGAAAGTTGCCTTGTCATGACCTTGTCATGCCCGATGATGGCCTGGCCATGCCCGACGCTGGCCTTGTCATGCCCGACGCTGGCCTTGTCATGCCCGACCTTGGCCTTGTCATGCCCGACGCTGGCCTTGTCATGCCCGACCTTGGCCTTTTCATGCCCGACGATGGCCTTTTCATGCCTGATGCTGGCCTAGTCATGCCCGACGCTGGCCTTGTCATGCACGGAGCTGGCCTTGTCATGTCCGAGAGTGGCCTTGTCATGCCCGACGATGGCCTTGCCATGTCCGAGAGTTGCCTTGTCATGACCTTATCATGCCCAACGATGGCCTTGCCATGCCCGACGGTGGCCTTGTCATGCCAAACGCTGGCCTTGTCATGCCCGACGCTGGCCTTGCCATGCCCGAAAATTGGCCTTGTCATGCCGAACGCTGGCCTTGTCATGCACGACGCTGGCCTTGTCATGCTCAGCGCTTGCCTTGTCGTGTCCGAGAGTGGCCTTGCCATGGCCTTGTCATGCAAGGCGCTGGCCTTACCATGCCCGACGATGGCCTTGTCATGCCCGACGCTGGCCTTGTCATGCCCGACGATGGCCTCGCCATGTCCGAGAGTGGCATAGTCATGGCATTGTCGTGCCCGACGAGGGCCTTCCCAAGCCAGACACTTTCCTTGTCATGTCCGAAAGTTGCCTTGTCATGACCTTGTCATGCCCGACGATGGCCTCGCCATGTCCGAGAGTGGCATTGTCATGTCCTTGTCATGCCCAATGATGGGCGTGCCATGCCCGATGCTGGCCTTGCCATGCCCGACGCTGGCCTCTCCATGCTCGACAATGGCCTTGCCATGCTCGACGTTGTCCTTGTCATGTCCGAGAGTTGCCTTGTCATGACCTTGTCATGCCCGACGATGGCCTCGCCATGTCCGAGAGTGGCATTGTATTGTCCTTGTCATGCCCAATGATGGGCGTGCCATGCCCGATGCTGGCCTTGCCATGCCCGACGCTGGCCTTGTCATGCCCGACGATGGCCATGTCATGCCCGACGATGGCCTTGCCATGTCCGAGAGTTGCCTTGTCATGGCCGATGATGGTCTTGACATGTCCGAGAGTGGCCTTGTAATGCCCGATGCTTACCTTGTAATGTCCGAGAGTGGCCTTGTTATGCCCAACGATGACCTTGTCATGACCTTGTCATGCCTGACGATGGCCTTGTAATGCCCTTGTCATGTCCGACGATGGCCTTGTCATGCCCGGCGCTGGCCTTATCATGTCCGAGAGTTGCGTTGTCATGCCCGACGTTGGCCTTGCCGTGTCCGAGAATGGCCTTGCCATGACGTTGTCATGCCCGATGATGGCCTGGCCATGCCCGACGCTGGCCTTGTCATGTTCGAGAGTGGCCTTGGCATGACCTTGTCATACCCAATGATGGCCTGGCCATGCCCGATGATGGCCTTGTCATGTCCGAGAGTTCCCTTGTCAAACCCGACGCTGGCCTTGCCATGTCCGAAAGTTGCCTTGTCATGACCTTGTCATGCCCGATGATGGCCTGGCCATGCCCGACGCTGGCCTTGTCATGCCCGACGCTGGCCTTGTCATGCCCGACCTTGGCCTTTTCATGCCCGACGATGGCCTTTTCATGCCTGATGCTGGCCTAGTCATGCCCGACGCTGGCCTTGTCATGCACGGAGCTGGCCTTGTCATGTCCGAGAGTGGCCTTGTCATGCCCGACGATGGCCTTGCCATGTCCGAGAGTTGCCTTGTCATGACCTTATCATGCCCAACGATGGCCTTGCCATGCCCGACGGTGGCCTTGTCATGCCAAACGCTGGCCTTGTCATGCCCGACGCTGGCCTTGCCATGCCCGAAAATTGGCCTTGTCATGCCGAACGCTGGCCTTGTCATGCCGAACGCTGGCCTTGTCATGCACGACGCTGGCCTTGTCATGCTCAGCGCTTGCCTTGTCGTGTCCGAGAGTGGCCTTGCCATGTCCTTGTCATGCAAGGCGCTGGCCTTGCCATGCCCGACGATGGCCTTGTCATGCCCGACGCTGGCCTTGTCATGCCCGACGATGGCCTCGCCATGTCCGAGAGTGGCATAGTCATGGCATTGTCGTGCCCGACGAGGGCCTTCCCAAGCCCGACACTTTCCTTGTCATGTCCGAAAGTTGCCTTGTCATGACCTTGTCATGCCCGACGATGGCCTCGCCATGTCCGAGAGTGGCATTGTCATGTCCTTGTCATGCCCAATGATGGGCGTGCCATGCCCGATGCTGGCCTTGCCATGCCCGACGCTGGCCTCTCCATGCTCGACAATGGCCTTGCCATGCTCGACGTTGTCCTTGTCATGTCCGAGAGTTGCCTTGTCATGACCTTGTCATGCCCGACGATGGCCTCGCCATGTCCGAGAGTGGCATTGTCATGTCCTTGTCATGCCCAATGATGGGCGTGCCATGCCCGATGCTGACCTTGCCATGCCCGACGCTGGCCTCTCCATGCTCGACAATGGCCTTGTCATGCCCGACTATGGCCATCTCATGCCCGACGATGGCCTTGCCCTGTCCGAGAGTTGCCTTGTCATGGCCGATGATGGTCTTGACATGTCCGAGAGTGGCCTTGTCATGCCCGATGCTTACCTTATAATGTCCGAGAGTGGCCTTGTTATACCCTACGATGACCTTGTCATGACCTTGTCATGCCTGACGATGGCCTTGTAATGCCCTTGTCATGTCCGACGATGGCCTTGTCATGCCCGGCGCTGGCCTTATCATGTCCGAGAGTTGCGTTGTCATGCCCGACGTTGGCCTTGCCGTGTCCGAGAATGGCCTTGCCATGACGTTGTCATGCCCGATGATGGCCTGGCCATGCCCGACGCTGGCCTTGTCATGTTTGAGAGTGGCCTTGGCATGACCTTGTCATACCCAATGATGGCCTGGCCATGCCCGACGATGGCCTTGTCATGTCCGAGAGTTCCCTTGTCAAGCCCGACGCTGGCCTTGCCATGTCCGAAAGTTGCCTTGTCATGACCTTGTCATGCCCGATGATGGCCTGGCCATGCCCGACGCTGGCCTTGTCATGCCCGACGCTGGCCTTGTCATGCCCGACCTTGGCCTTGTCATGCCCGACGCTGGCCTTGTCATGCCCGACCTTGGCCTTTTCATGCCCGACGATGGCCTTTTCATGCCTGATGCTGGCCTAGTCATGCCCGACGCTGGCCTTGTCATGCACGGAGCTGGCCTTGTCATGTCCGAGAGTGGCCTTGTCATGCCCGACGATGGCCTTGCCATGTCCGAGAGTTGCCTTGTCATGACCTTATCATGCCCAACGATGGCCTTGCCATGCCCGACGGTGGCCTTGTCATGCCAAACGCTGGCCTTGTCATGCCCGACGCTGGCCTTGCCATGCCCGAAAATTGGCCTTGTCATGCCGAACGCTGGCCTTGTCATGCACGACGCTGGCCTTGTCATGCTCAGCGCTTGCCTTGTCGTGTCCGAGAGTGGCCTTGCCATGGCCTTGTCATGCAAGGCGCTGGCCTTACCATGCCCGACGATGGCCTTGTCATGCCCGACGCTGGCCTTGTCATGCCCGACGATGGCCTCGCCATGTCCGAGAGTGGCATAGTCATGGCATTGTCGTGCCCGACGAGGGCCTTCCCAAGCCAGACACTTTCCTTGTCATGTCCGAAAGTTGCCTTGTCATGACCTTGTCATGCCCGACGATGGCCTCGCCATGTCCGAGAGTGGCATTGTCATGTCCTTGTCATGCCCAATGATGGGCGTGCCATGCCCGATGCTGGCCTTGCCATGCCCGACGCTGGCCTCTCCATGCTCGACAATGGCCTTGCCATGCTCGACGTTGTCCTTGTCATGTCCGAGAGTTGCCTTGTCATGACCTTGTCATGCCCGACGATGGCCTCGCCATGTCCGAGAGTGGCATTGTATTGTCCTTGTCATGCCCAATGATGGGCGTGCCATGCCCGATGCTGGCCTTGCCATGCCCGACGCTGGCCTTGTCATGCCCGACGATGGCCATGTCATGCCCGACGATGGCCTTGCCATGTCCGAGAGTTGCCTTGTCATGGCCGATGATGGTCTTGACATGTCCGAGAGTGGCCTTGTAATGCCCGATGCTTACCTTGTAATGTCCGAGAGTGGCCTTGTTATGCCCAACGATGACCTTGTCATGACCTTGTCATGCCTGACGATGGCCTTGTAATGCCCTTGTCATGTCCGACGATGGCCTTGTCATGCCCGGCGCTGGCCTTATCATGTCCGAGAGTTGCGTTGTCATGCCCGACGTTGGCCTTGCCGTGTCCGAGAATGGCCTTGCCATGACGTTGTCATGCCCGATGATGGCCTGGCCATGCCCGACGCTGGCCTTGTCATGTTCGAGAGTGGCCTTGGCATGACCTTGTCATACCCAATGATGGCCTGGCCATGCCCGATGATGGCCTTGTCATGTCCGAGAGTTCCCTTGTCAAACCCGACGCTGGCCTTGCCATGTCCGAAAGTTGCCTTGTCATGACCTTGTCATGCCCGATGATGGCCTGGCCATGCCCGACGCTAGCCTTGTCATGCCCGACGCTGGCCTTGTCATGCCCGACCTTGGCCTTTTCATGCCCGACGATGGCCTTTTCATGCCTGATGCTGGCCTAGTCATGCCCGACGCTGGCCTTGTCATGCACGGAGCTGGCCTTGTCATGTCCGAGAGTGGCCTTGTCATGCCCGACGATGGCCTTGCCATGTCCGAGAGTTGCCTTGTCATGACCTTATCATGCCCAACGATGGCCTTGCCATGCCCGACGGTGGCCTTGTCATGCCAAACGCTGGCCTTGTCATGCCCGACGCTGGCCTTGCCATGCCCGAAAATTGGCCTTGTCATGCCGAACGCTGGCCTTGTCATGCACGACGCTGGCCTTGTCATGCTCAGCGCTTGCCTTGTCGTGTCCGAGAGTGGCCTTGCCATGTCCTTGTCATGCAAGGCGCTGGCCTTGCCATGCCCGACGATGGCCTTGTCATGCCCGACGCTGGCCTTGTCATGCCCGACGATGGCCTCGCAATGTCCGAGAGTGGCATAGTCATGGCATTGTCGTGCCCGACGAGGGCCTTCCCAAGCCCGACACTTTCCTTGTCATGTCCGAAAGTTGCCTTGTCATGACCTTGTCATGCCCGACGATGGCCTCGCCATGTCCGAGAGTGGCATTGTCATGTCCTTGTCATGCCCAATGATGGGCGTGCCATGCCCGAT
Organism: Fagopyrum homotropicum; assembly: GCA_033239125.1. NCBI lineage: Eukaryota > Viridiplantae > Streptophyta > Magnoliopsida > Caryophyllales > Polygonaceae > Fagopyrum > Fagopyrum homotropicum. The sequence goes on along the minus strand of BSWB01000004.1, from coordinate 92,269,442 downwards.
GCTGGCCTTGCCATGCCCGACGCTGGCCTCTCCATGCTCGACAATGGCCTTGCCATGCTCGACGTTGTCCTTGTCATGTCCGAGAGTTGCCTTGTCATGACCTTGTCATGCCCGACGATGGCCTCGCCATGTCCGAGAGTGGCATTGTCATGTCCTTGTCATGCCCAATGATGGGCGTGCCATGCCCGATGCTGGCCTTATCATGCCCGACGCTGGCCTCTCCATGCTCGACAATGGCCTTGTCATGCCCGACGATGGCCATGTCATGCCCGACGATGGCCTTGCCATGTCCGAGAGTTGCCTTGTCATGGCCGATGATGGTCTTGACATGTCCGAGAGTGGCCTTGTAATGCCCGATGCTTACCTTGTAATGTCCGAGAGTGGCCTTGTTATGCCCAACGATGACCTTGTCATGACCTTGTCATGCCTGACGATGGCCTTGTAATGCCCTTGTCATGTCCGACGATGGCCTTGTCATGCCCGGCGCTGGCCTTATCATGTCCGAGAGTTGCGTTGTCATGCCCGACGTTGGCCTTGCCGTGTCCGAGAATGGCCTTGCCATGACGTTGTCATGCCCGATGATGGCCTGGCCATGCCCGACGCTGGCCTTGTCATGTTCGAGAGTGGCCTTGGCATGACCTTGTCATACCCAATGATGGCCTGGCCATGCCCGATGATGGCCTTGTCATGTCCGAGAGTTCCCTTGTCAAACCCGACGCTGGCCTTGCCATGTCCGAAAGTTGCCTTGTCATGACCTTGTCATGCCCGATGATGGCCTGGCCATGCCCGACGCTAGCCTTGTCATGCCCGACGCTGGCCTTGTCATGCCCGACCTTGGCCTTTTCATGCCCGACGATGGCCTTTTCATGCCTGATGCTGGCCTAGTCATGCCCGACGCTGGCCTTGTCATGCACGGAGCTGGCCTTGTCATGTCCGAGAGTGGCCTTGTCATGCCCGACGATGGCCTTGCCATGTCCGAGAGTTGCCTTGTCATGACCTTATCATGCCCAACGATGGCCTTGCCATGCCCGACGGTGGCCTTGTCATGCCAAACGCTGGCCTTGTCATGCCCGACGCTGGCCTTGCCATGCCCGAAAATTGGCCTTGTCATGCCGAACGCTGGCCTTGTCATGCACGACGCTGGCCTTGTCATGCTCAGCGCTTGCCTTGTCGTGTCCGAGAGTGGCCTTGCCATGTCCTTGTCATGCAAGGCGCTGGCCTTGCCATGCCCGACGATGGCCTTGTCATGCCCGACGCTGGCCTTGTCATGCCCGACGATGGCCTCGCCATGTCCGAGAGTGGCATAGTCATGGCATTGTCGTGCCCGACGAGGGCCTTCCCAAGCCCGACACTTTCCTTGTCATGTCCGAAAGTTGCCTTGTCATGACCTTGTCATGCCCGACGATGGCCTCGCCATGTCCGAGAGTGGCATTGTCATGTCCTTGTCATGCCCAATGATGGGCGTGTCATGCCCGATGCTGGCCTTGCCATGCCCGACGCTGGCCTCTCCATGCTCGACAATGGCCTTGCCATGCTCGACGTTGTCCTTGTCATGTCCGAGAGTTGCCTTGTCATGACCTTGTCATGCCCGACGATGGCCTCGCCATGTCCGAGAGTGGCATTGTCATGTCCTTGTCATGCCCAATGATGGGCGTGCCATGCCCGATGCTGGCCTTATCATGCCCGACGCTGGCCTCTCCATGCTCGACAATGGCCTTGTCATGCCCGACGATGGCCATGTCATGCCCGACGATGGCCTTGCCATGTCCAAGAGTTGCCTTGTCATGGCCGATGATGGTCTTGACATGTCCGAGAGTGGCCTTGTCATGCCCGATGCTTACCTTGTAATGTCCGAGAGTGGCCTTGTTATGCCCAACGATGACCTTGTCATGACCTTGTCATGCCTGACGATGGCCTTGTAATGCCCTTGTCATGTCCGACGATGGCCTTGTCATGCCCGGCGCTGGCCTTATCATGTCCGAGAGTTGCGTTGTCATGCCCGACGTTGGCCTTGCCGTGTCCGAGAATGGCCTTGCCATGACGTTGTCATGCCCGATGATGGCCTGGCCATGCCCGACGCTGGCCTTGTCATGTTTGAGAGTGGCCTTGGCATGACCTTGTCATACCCAATGATGGCCTGGCCATGCCCGACGATGGCCTTGTCATGTCCGAGAGTTCCCTTGTCAAGCCCGACGCTGGCCTTGCCATGTCCGAAAGTTGCCTTGTCATAACCTTGTCATGCCCGATGATGGCCTGGCCATGCCCGACGCTGGCCTTGTCATGCCCGACGCTGGCCTTGTCATGCCCGACCTTGGCCTTTTCATGCCCGACGATGGCCTTTTCATGCCTGATGCTGGCCTAGTCATGCCCGACGCTGGCCTTGTCATGCACGGAGCTGGCCTTGTCATGTCCGAGAGTGGCCTTGTCATGCCCGACGATGGCCTTGCCATGTCCGAGAGTTGCCTTGTCATGACCTTATCATGCCCAACGATGGCCTTGCCATGCCCGACGGTGGCCTTGTCATGCCAAACGCTGGCCTTGTCATGCCCGACGCTGGCCTTGCCATGCCCGAAAATTGGCCTTGTCATGCCGAACGCTGGCCTTGTCATGCACGACGCTGGCCTTGTCATGCTCAGCGCTTGCCTTGTCGTGTCCGAGAGTGGCCTTGCCATGTCCTTGTCATGCAAGGCGCTGGCCTTGCCATGCCCGACGATGGCCTTGTCATGCCCGACGCTGGCCTTGTCATGCCCGACGATGGCCTCGCCATGTCCGAGAGTGGCATAGTCATGGCATTGTCGTGCCCGACGAGGGCCTTCCCAAGCCCGACACTTTCCTTGTCATGTCCGAAAGTTGCCTTGTCATGACCTTGTCATGCCCGACGATGGCCTCGCCATGTCCGAGAGTGGCATTGTCATGTCCTTGTCATGCCCAATGATGGGCGTGCCATGCCCGATGCTGGCCTTGCCATGCCCGACGCTGGCCTCTCCATGCTCGACAATGGCCTTGCCATGCTCGACGTTGTCCTTGTCATGTCCGAGAGTTGCCTTGTCATGACCTTGTCATGCCCGACGATGGCCTCGCCATGTCCGAGAGTGGCATTGTCATGTCCTTGTCATGCCCAATGATGGGCGTGCCATGCCCGATGCTGGCCTTGTCATGCCCGACGCTGGCCTCTCCATGCTCGACAATGGCCTTGTCATGCCCGACGATGGCCATGTCATGCCCGACGATGGCCTTGCCATGTCCAAGAGTTGCCTTGTCATGGCCGATGATGGTCTTGACATGTCCGAGAGTGGCCTTGTCATGCCCGATGCTTACCTTGTAATGTCCGAGAGTGGCCTTGTTATGCCCAACGATGACCTTGTCATGACCTTGTCATGCCTGACGATGGCCTTGTAATGCCCTTGTCATGTCCGACGATGGCCTTGTCATGCCCGGCGCTGGCCTTATCATGTCCGAGAGTTGCGTTGTCATGCCCGACGTTGGCCTTGCCGTGTCCGAGAATGGCCTTGCCATGACGTTGTCATGCCCGATGATGGCCTGGCCATGCCCGACGCTGGCCTTGTCATGTTTGAGAGTGGCCTTGGCATGACCTTGTCATACCCAATGATGGCCTGGCCATGCCCGACGATGGCCTTGTCATGTCCGAGAGTTCCCTTGTCAAGCCCGACGCTGGCCTTGCCATGTCCGAAAGTTGCCTTGTCATGACCTTGTCATGCCCGATGATGGCCTGGCCATGCCCGACGCTGGCCTTGTCATGCCCGACGCTGGCCTTGTCATGCCCGACCTTGGCCTTTTCATGCCCGACGATGGCCTTTTCATGCCTGATGCTGGCCTAGTCATGCCCGACGCTGGCCTTGTCATGCACGGAGCTGGCCTTGTCATGTCCGAGAGTGGCCTTGTCATGCCCGACGATGGCCTTGCCATGCCCGACGGTGGCCTTGTCATGCCAAACGCTGGCCTTGTCATGCCCGACGCTGGCCTTGCCATGCCCGAAAATTGGCCTTGTCATGCCGAACGCTGGCCTTGTCATGCACGACGCTGGCCTTGTCATGCTCAGCGCTTGCCTTGTCGTGTCCGAGAGTGGCCTTGCCATGGCCTTGTCATGCAAGGCGCTGGCCTTGCCATGCCCGACGATGGCCTTGTCATGTCCGATAGTTGCCTTGTCATGGCCGACGATGGTCTTGCCATGTCCGAGTGTGGCCTTGTCATGCCCGACGCTGGCCTTGTCATGACCGACGCTGACCTTGTCATGTCCGAGAGTGGCTTTGTCATGCCCAAAAATGGCCTTGCCATGCCCGACGCTAGCCTTACCATGCCCGACGATGGCCTTGCCATGCCCGAGAGTTGTCATTCATGCCCAACGCTGGCCTTGTCATGTCCGGTGCTGGCCTTGTCATGTCCGAGATTTGCCTTGTTATGGCCTAGTCGTGCCCGACGATGGCCTTGCCATGCCCGACGTTGTCCTTGTCATGTCCGAGAGTTGCCTTGTCTTGCCCGACGATGGCCTTGCCATGCCCGACGTTGTCCTTGACATGTTCGAGACTTACCTTGTCACGACCTTGTCATCCCCGACGATGGCCTCGCCATGTCCCCGAGAGGCATTGTCAAGGCCTTGTCATGCGCGAAGATGGCCTTGTCATGCCCGACGATGGCCTTGCCATGCCCGACGATGGCCTTGCCATATCCGAGAGTTGCCTTGTCATGGCCTTGTCATGCCCGACGTTTGCCTTGTCAAGCACGACGATGGCCTTCTCATGCCCGACGATGGCCTTGCCATGCCCGACGTTGGCCTTGTCATGCCCGACGCTGGCCTTGTCGTGCTCGACGATGGCATTGTTTTGCCCGATGATGGCAGTGTCATGTCCGAGAGTTGCCTTGTCATGACCGACGATGGTCTTGCCATGTCCGAGAGTGGCCTTGTCATGCCCGACGCTGGCCTTGTCATGACCGGCGTTGACCTTGTCATGACCGAGAGTGGCCTTGTCATGCCCAACGATGGCCTTGTCATGCCCGACGCTTTCCTTGCCATGCCCGACGATGGCCTTGCCATGCGCGAGAGTTGCCTTGTCATGCCCAACGCTGGCCTAGTCATGTCCGAGAGTTGCCTTGTCATGGCTTTACCATGCCCGATCCTGGCCTTGTCATGCCCGACGCTGGCCTTGCCATGCCCGACGATGGCCTTGCCATGCCTAACGCTGGCCTTGTCATGCCAGACGTTGGCCTTGTCATGCCCGACGCTGGCCTTGCCAGGCCCGACGATGGCCTTGTCATGCCCGACGCTGGCCTTGCCATGCCCGACGATGGCCTTTTCATGTCCGACAGTGGCATTGTCATGGCCTTGCCATTCCCGACGATGGCCTTGTCATGCCCGATGATGGCCATGTCATGCCCAACGATGACCTTGTCATGCCCGACGATGGCCTTGTCATGCCTGACGATGCCCTTGTCATGCGCGACGATGGCCTTGTCATGCCCAATGATGGGCTTACCGTGCCTGATATTGGCCTTGCAATGCCCGACGATGGCCTTGTCATGCCCAACGATGGCCTTGTCATGCCCGACGCTGGCCTTGTGATGCTCGACGATGGCATTGTCATGTCCGACGTTGGCAGTGTCATGTCCGAGAGTTGCCTTGACATGCCAGGCGTTAGCCTTGTCATGCCGGACGATGGCCTTGTCATGTCCTTGTTATGCCCGACGCTGGCCATGTCATGTCCGACGATGGCCTCGCCATGTCCGAGAGTGGCATTGTCATGGCCTTGTCATGCCCGACGAGGGCCTTGCCAAGCCCGACACTTTCCTTGTCATGTCTGAAAGTTGCCTTGTCATGACCTTGTTATGCCCGACGATGGCCTCGACATGTCCGAGAGTGGCATTGTCATGGCCTTGTCATGCCCGACGATGGACTTGCCATGCCCGACGCTTGCTTGCCATGCCTGATGCTGGCCTCGCCATGCTCGACGATGGCCTTGCCATGCTCGACGTTGTCCTTGTCATGTCCGAGATTTGCCTTGTCAAGCCCGACGGTGGCCTTGCCATGTCCGATTGTGGCATTGTCATGCCCGACGATAGCCTTTTCATTCCCGACGATGGCCTTGCCATGCCCGACGTTGGGCTTGCCATGCCCGACGCTGGCCATGTCATGCCCGACGATGGCGTCGCCATGTCCGAGAGTGGCTTTGTCATGTCCTTGTCATGCCCGACGAGGGCTTTGCCAAGCCCGACACTTTCCTTGTCATGTCCGAAAGTTATCTTGTCATGACCTTGTCATGCCCGACGATGGCCTCGCCATATCCGAGAGTGGCATTGTCATGGCCTTGTCATGCTGACGATGGACATGCCATGCCCAACGCTGGCCTTGCCATGCCCGATGGTGGACTTGCCATGGTCAGCGCTGTCCTTGCCATGCCCGATGGTGGCCTTGTAATGCCCAACGCTGGCCTTGTCAAGCCCAACAAACGCCTCGCCATGTCCAATTGTGGCATTATCATGCCCGACTCTGGGCTTGCCATGCCCGACGCTGGCCTTGTCATGCCCGACGATGGTCTTGCCGTGCCCGATGCTAGCCTTGCCATGCCCGACGATTCCCTTGTCATGCCCGACGATGGCCTTGACATGCTCGACGATGGCATTGGCATGCCCGACGATTTTGTCATGCCCGACGCTGGCCTTGTCATTCCCGACGCTGACCTTTTCATGCCTGACGCTGGCCTTGTCATGCCCGGCGTTCGCCTTTTCATGTCCGAGAGTGGCCTTGCCATGGCCTTGTCATGCCCGACCCTGGCCTTGCCATGCCCGACGATGGCCTTGTCATTTCCGACAGTGGCATTGTCATGGCCTTGTCATGCCCGACGATGGCTTTGCATTCCCGACGTTTTCTTTGTCATGTCCGAGAGATGCCTTGTCATGACCTTATCATGCCCGAAGTTGGCCTTGTCATGCCCGACGATGGTCTCGCCATGTCCGAGAGTGGCATTGTTATTCCCAACGATGGCCTTGCCATTCCCGACGTTGGCTTTGGCATGCCCGACGATGGCCTTTCCATGCCCGACACTAGCGTTTCCATACCCGAAGATGGCCTTGTCATGCCCGACGATGGCCATGTCATGCCCGACGATGGCCTTGACATGCCCGACGATCGCCATGTCACGCCCGACGATGGGCTTGCCATTGACGACGATGGCCTTGTCATGCCTGACGATGGCCTTGCCATGCCCGACGCTGGCCTTGCCATGCCCGACGATGGCCGTGTCATGCCCCACGATGGCCTTGTCATGCCCGACGCTGGCCTTGTCATGCTCGACGATGGCATTGTCATGCCCGACGATGGTAGTGTCATGTCCAAGAGTTGCATTCACATGCCAGGCGCTGGCCTTGTCATGCCCGACGATGGTCTTGCCATGCCCTACGCTGGCCTTGCCATGCTCGAAGATGGCCTTGTCATGCCCGACGATGGCCTTGTCATGCCCGACGATGGCCTTGCTATGTTCGAGAGTTGGCTTGTCAGGGCCGACGATGGTCTTGCCATGTCCGAGAGTGGCCTTGTCATGCCCGACGCTGACCTTGTCATGTCCGAGAGTGGCCTTGTTATGACCAACGATTCCTTATCATGACCTTGTCATGCCCGACGATGGCCTTGTCACGACCTTTTCATGCCCGGTGATGGCCTTGCCATGCCCGGCGGTTGACTTATCATGTCCGAGAGTCACGTTGTCATGCCCGACGCTGGCCTTGCCATGTCCGAGAGTGGCCTTGCCATGACCTTGTCATGCCCAACGATGGCCTTGCCATGCCCGACGTTGGCCTTGTCATGCCCGACGCTGGCCTCGTCATGCCCGACGCTGACCTTGCCATGCCGGATGATGGTCTTGTCATGCCCAACGTTGACAACGTTGGCCTTGTCATGCCCGACTATGGCCTTGCCATGCCCGACGCTGGCGTTGCCATTCCCGACGATGGCCTTGTCATGTCCGAGAGTGGCGTTGTCATGGCCTTCTCATGCCCGACGAGGGCCTTGCCAAGCCCGACACTTTCCTTGTCATGTCGAAAAGTTGCCTTGTCATGAGCTTGTCAAGCCCGACGATGGCCTCGACATGTCCGAGAGTGGCATTGTCATGGCCATGTCATGCCCAACGATGGACTTGCCATGCCCGACAAGCCCGACGATTGCCTCGCCATGTCCGATTGTGGCATTGTCATGCCCGACGATGCCCTTGTCATGCCCGACGATGGCATTGCCATGCCCGACGTCGGGCTTACCATGCCCGACGCTGGCCATGTCATGCCCGACGATGGCCTTGCCCTGTCCGAGAGTGGCATTGTCATGTCCTTGTCATGCCCAACGAGGGCCTTGCCAAGCCCGACACTTTCCTTTTCATGTCCGAAAGTTGCCTTGTCATGACCTTGTCATGCCTGACGATGGCCTCGCCATGTCCGAGAGTGGAATTGTCATGGCCTTGTCATGACGACGATGGACTTGCCATGCCCGACGCTGGCCTTCCCATGCCCGATGGTGGCCTTGCCATGCTCAGCGCTGGCCTTGCCATGCCCGATGGTGACCTTGTCATGCCCAGCGCTAGCCTTGTCAAGCCCAACGATTGCCTCGCCATGTTCGATTGTGGCATTATCATGCCCGACGATGGCCTTTTCATGCCCGACGCTTGCCTTGCCATGCCTGACTCTGGGTTTGCAATTCCCGACGCTGGCCTTGTCATGCCTGACGATGGTCTTGCCATGCCCGACGCTAGCCTTGCCATGCCCGACGATTCCCTTGTGATGCCTGACGCTGGCCTTGCCATGCCCGTTGATAGCCTTGTCATGTCCGCCAGTGGCATTGTCATGGCCTTGTCATGCCCGACGATGGCGTTGCCATGCCCGACGTAGTCCTTGTCATGTCCGAGAGTTGCCTTGTCTTGACCGTATCATGCCCGACGTTGTCCTTGTCATACCCGACGATGGCCTCGCCATGTCCGAGCGTGGCATTGTCATTCCCAACGATGGACTTGTCATGCCCGACGATGGCCTTTCCATGCCCGAAGCTGGCCTTGTCATGCCCGACGATCGCCTTGCCATGCCCGACGCTGGCGTTTCCATGCTCGACGATGGCCTTGTCATGCCCGACGATGGCCATGTCATGCCCTACGATGGCCTTGTCATGTCCGAAAGTTGCCTTGTCATGCCCGACGGTGGTCTTGCCATGTCCGAGAGTGGCCTTGTCATGCCCGACGTTGGCCTTGTCATGACCGACGCTTACCTTGTCATGTCCGAGAGTGGCTTTGTCATGCCCAAAAATGGCCTTGCAATGCCCGACGCAAGCCTTGCCATGCCCGACGATGGCCTTGCCATGCCTGAGAGTTGTCTTGTCATGCCCAACGCTTGCCTTGTCATGTCCGGTGTTGGCCTTGTCATGTCCAAGAGTTGCCTTGTTATGGCCTTGTCGTGCCCGACGATGGCCTTGCCATGCCCGACGTTGTCCTTGTCATATCCGAGAGTTGCCTTGTCTTGCCCGACGATGGCCTTGCCATGCCCGACGTTGTCCTTGACATGTCCGAGACTTGCCTTGTCATGACCTTGTCATCCCCGACGATGGCCTCGCCATGTCCCCGAGAGGCATTGTCATGTCCTTGTCATGCCCGACGAGGGCTTTGCCAAGCCCGACACTTTCCTTGTCATGTACGAAAGTTATCTTGTCATGACCTTGTCATGCCCAACGATGGCCTCGCCATGTCCGAGAGTGGCATTGTCATGGCCTTGTCATGCTGACGATGGACATGCCATGCCCGATGCTGGCCTTGCCATGCCCGATGGTGGACTTGCCATGGTCAGCGCTGTCCTTGCCATGCCCGATGGTGACGTTGTCATGCCCAACGCTGGCCTTGTCAAGCCCAACGAACGCCTCGACATGTCCAATTGTGGCATTATCATGCCCGACTCTGGGCTTGCCATGCCCGACGCTGGCCTTGTCATGCCCGACGACGGTCTTGCCGTGCCCGACGCTAGCCTTGCCATGCCCGACGATTCCCTTGTCATGCCCGACGATGGCCTTGTCATTCTCGACGATTGCATTGGCATGCCCGATGATTTTGTCATGCCCGACGCTAGCCTTGTCATTCCCGACGCTGACCTTTTCATGCCTGACGCTGGCCTTGTCATGCCCGGCGTTCGCCTTTTCATGTCCGAGAGTGGCCTTGCCATGGCCTTGTCATGTCCGACCCTGGCCTTGCCATGCCCGACGATGGCCTTGTCATTTCCGACAGTGGCATTGTCATGGCCATTTCATGCCCGACGATGGCTTTGCCATTCCCGACGTTTTCTTTGTCATGTCCGAGAGATGCCTTGTCATGACCTTATCATGCCCGAAGTTGGCCTTGTCATGCCCGACGATGGTCTCGCCATGTCCGAGAGTGGCCTTGTCATTCCCAACGATGGCCTTGCCATGCCCGACGTTGGCTTTGGCATGCCCGACGATGGCCTTTCCATGCCCGACACTAGCGTTGCCATACCCGACGATGGCCTTGTCATGCCCGACGATGGCCATGTCATGCCCGACGATGGCCTTGACATGCCCGACGATCGCCATGTCACGCCCGACGATGGGCTTGCCATTGACGACGATGGCCTTGTCATGCCTGACGATGGCCTTGCCATGCCCGACGCTGGCCTTGCCATGCCCGACGATGGCCTTGTCATGCCCCACGATGGCCTTGTCATGCCCGACGCTGGCCTTGTCATGCTCGACGATGGCATTGTCATGCCCGACGATGGTAGTGTCATGTCCAAGAGTTGCCTTCACATGCCAGGCGCTGGCCTTGTCATGCCCGACGATGGTCTTGCCATGCCTTACGCTGGCCTTGCCATGCTCGAAGATGGCCTTGTCATGCGCGACGATGGCCTTGCTATGTCCGAGAGTTAGCTTGTCATGGCCGACGATGGTCTTGCCATGTCCGAGAGTGGCCTTGTCATGCCCGACGCTGACCTTGTCATGTCCGAGAGTGGCCTTGTTATGGCCAACGATTCCTTATCATGACCTTGTCATGTCCGACGATGGCCTTGTCAGGACCTTTTCATGCCCGGTGATGGCCTTGCCATGCCCGACGGTTGACTTATCATGTCCGAGAGTCACGTTGTCATGCCCGACGCTGGCCTTGCCATGTCCGAGAGTGGCCTTGCCATGACCTTGTCATGCCCATTGATGGCCTTTCCATGCCCGACGTTGGCCTTGTCATGCCCGACGCTGGCCTCGTCATGCCCGACGCTGACCTTGCCATGCCCGATGATGGTCTTGTCATGCCCAACGCTGACAACGTTGGCCTTGTCATGCCCGACGATGGCCTTGCCATGCCCGACGCTGGCGTTGCCATTCCCGACGATGGCCTTGTCATGCCCGAGGATGGCCATGTCATGCCCAACGATGGCCTTGTCATGCCCGACGATGGCCTTGTCATGCCCCACGATGCCCTTGTCATGCCCGACGATTGCCTTGTCATGCCCGACGATGGCCTTACCGTGCCTAACGCTGGCCTTGCAATGCCCGACGATGGCCTTGTCATGCCCGACGATGGCCTTGTCATGCCCGACGCAGGCCTTGTCATGCTCGACATTGGCATTGTCATGCCCGACAATGGCAGTGTCATGTCCGAGAGTTGCCTTGACATGTCAGGCGTTGGCCTTGTCATGCCCGACGATGGCCTCGCCATGTCCGAGAGTGGCGTTGTCATGGCCTTCTCATGCCCGACGAGGGCCTTGCCAAACCCGACACTTTCCTTGTCATGTCCAAAAGTTGCCTTGTCATGAGCTTGTCAAGCCCGACGATGGCCTCGACATGTCCGAGAGTGGCATTGTCATGGCCATGTCATGCCCAACGATGGACTTGCCATGCCCGACAAGCCCGACGATTGCCTCGCCATGTCCGATTGTGGCATTGTCATGCCCGACGATGCCCTTGTCATGCCCGACGATGGCATTGCCATGCCCGACGTCGGGCTTACCATGCCCGACGCTGGCCATGTCATGCCCGACGATGGCCTTGCCCTGTCCGAGAGTGGCATTGTCATGTCCTTGTCATGCCCAACGAGGGCCTTGCCAAGCCCGACACTTTCCTTTTCATGTCCGAAAGTTGCCTTGTCATGACCTTGTCATGCCTGACGATGGCCTCGCCATGTCCGAGAGTGGAATTGTCATGGCCTTGTCATGACGACGATGGACTTGCCATGCCCGACGCTGGCCTTCCCATGCCCGATGGTGGCCTTGCCATGCTCAGCGCTGGCCTTGCCATGCCCGATGGTGACCTTGTCATGCCCAGCACTGGCCTTGTCAAGCCCAACGATTGCCTCGCCATGTTCGATTGTGGCATTATCATGCCCGACGATGGCCTTTTCATGCCCGACGCTTGCCTTGCCATGCCTGACTCTGGGCTTGCAATTCCCGACGCTGGCCTTGTCATGCCTGACGATGGTCTTGCCATGCCCGACGCTAGCCTTGCCATGCCCGACGATTCCCTTGTGATGCCCGACGCTGGCCTTGCCATGCCCGTTGATAGCCTTGTCATGTCCGACAGTGGCATTGTCATGGCCTTGTCATGCCCGACGATGGCGTTGCCATGCCCGACGTAGTCCTTGTCATGTCCGAGAGTTGCCTTGTCATGACCGTATCATGCCCGACGTTGTCCTTGTCATACCCGACGATGGCCTCGCCATGTCCGAGCGTGGCATTGTCATTCCCAACGATGGACTTGTCATGCCCGACGTTCGCCTTTTCATGTCCGAGAGTGGCCTCGCCATGGCCTTGTCATGCCCGACCCTGGCCTTGCCATGCCCGACGATGACCTTGTCATTTCCGACAGTGGCATTGTCATGGCCTTGTCATGCCCGACGATGGCTTCGCCATTCCCGACGTTGTCTTTGTCATGTCCGAGAGATGCCTTGTCAAGACCTTATCATGCCCGACGTTGGCTTTGGCATGCCCGACGATGGCCTTTCCATGCCCGACACTAGCGTTGCCATACCCGACGATGGCCTTGTCATGCCCGACGATGGCCATGTCATGCCCGACGATGGCCTTGACATGCCCGACGATCGCCATGTCACGCCCAACGATGGGCTTGCCATTCACGACGATGGCCTTGTCATGCCCAACGATGGCCTTGCCATGCCCGACGCTGGCCTTGCCATGCCCGACGATGACCTTGTCATGCCCCACGATGGCCTTGTCATGCCCGACGCTGGCCTTGTCATGCTCAACGAAGGCATTGTCATGCCCGACGATGGTAGTGTCATGTCCGAGAGTTGCCTTCACATGCCAGGCGCTGGCCTTGTCATGCCCGACGATGGTCTTGCCATGCCCTACGCTGGCCTTGCCATGCTCGGAGATGGCCTTGTCATGCCCGACGATGGCCTAGCTATGTCCGAGAGTTGGCTTGTCATGGCCGACGATGGTCTTGCCATGTCCGAGAGTGGCCTTGTCATGCCCGACGCTGACCTTGTCATGTCCGAGAGTGGCCTTGTTATGGCCAACGATTCCTTGTCATGACCTTGTCATGCCCGACGATCGCCTTGTCATGACCTTTTCACGCCCGGTGATGGCCTTGCCATGCCCGGCGATTGACTTATCATGTCCGAAAGTCGCGTTGTCATGCCCGACGCTGGCCTTGCCATGTCCGAGAGTGGCCTTGCCATGACCTTGTCATGCCCAACGATGGCCTTGCCATGCCCGACGTTGGCCTTGTCATGCCCGACGCTGGCCTTGTCATGCCCAACGCTGACAACGTTGGCCTTGTCATGCCCGACAATGGCCTTGCCATGCCCGACGCTGGCGTTGCCATTCCCGACGATGGCCTTGTCATGCCCGAGGATGGCCATGTCATGCCCAACGATGGCCTTGTCATGCCCGATGATGGCCTTGTCATGCCCCACGATGCCCTTGTCATGCGCGACGATTGTCTTGTCATGCCCGACGATGGCCTTACCGTGCCTAACGCTGGCCTTGCAATGCCCGACGATGGCCTTGTCATGCCCGACGATGGCCTTGCCATGCCCGACGTCGAGCTTACCATGCCCTACGCTGGCCATGTCATGCCCGACGATGGCCTCACCCTGTCCGAGAGTGGCATTGTCATGTCCCTGTCATGCCCAACGAGGGCCTTGCCAAGCCCGATACTTTCCTTTTCATGTCCGAAAGTTGCCTTGTCATGACCTTGTCATGCCCGACGATGGCCTCGCCATGTCCGAGAGTTGCATTGTCATGGCCTTGTCATGACGACGATGGACCTGCCATGCCCGACACTGGCCTTGCCATGCCCGATGGTGGCCTTGCCATGCTCAGCGCTGGCCTTGCCATGCCCGATGGTGACCTTGTCATGCCCAGCGTTGGCCTTGTCAAGCCCAACGATTGCCTCGCCATGTTCGATTGTGGCATTATCATGCCCGACGATGGCCTTTTCATGCCCGACGATGGCCTTGTCATGCCCGACGCTTGCCTTGCCATACCCAACTCTGTCCTTGTCGTTCCCGACGCTGGCCATGTCATGCCCGACGATGTTCTTGCCATGCCCGATGATTCCCTTGTCATGCCCGACGCTGGCCTTGACATGCCCGACGATAGCCTTGTCATGTCCGACAGTGGCATTGTCATGGCCTTGTCATGCCCGACGATGGCGTTGCCATGCCCGACGTAGTCCTTGTCATGTCAGAGAGTTGCCTTGTCATGACCGTATCATGCCCGACGTTGGCCTTGTCATACCCGACGATGGCCTCGCCATGTCCGAGCGTGGCATTGTCATTCCCAACGATGGACTTGTCATGCCCGACGATGTCCTTGCCATGCCCGAGGCTGGCCTTGTCATGCCAGACGATCGCCATGCCATGCCCGACGCTGGCGTTTCCATGCTCGACGATGGCCTTGTCATGCCCGACGATGGCCATGTCATGCCCGACGATGGCCTTGTCATGTCCGATAGTTGCCTTGTCATGGCCGACGATGGTCTTGCCATGTCCGAGAGTGGCCTTGTCATGCGCGACGCTGACCTTGTCATGTCCGAGAGTGGCCTTGTTATGGCCAACGATTCCTTGTCATGACCTTGTCATGCCCGACGATCGCCTTGTCATGACCTTTTCACGCCCGGTGATGGCCTTGCCATGCCCGGCGATTGACTTATCATGTCCGAAAGTCGCGTTGTCATGCCCGACGCTGGCCTTGCCATGTCCGAGAGTGGCCTTGCCATGACCTTGTCATGCCCAACGATGGCCTTGCCATGCCCGACGTTGGCCTTGTCATGCCCGACGCTGGCCTTGTCATGCCCAACGCTGACAACGTTGGCCTTGTCATGCCCGACAATGGCCTTGCCATGCCCGACGCTGGCGTTGCCATTCCCGACGATGGCCTTGTCATGCCCGAGGATGGCCATGTCATGCCCAACGATGGCCTTGTCATGCCCGATGATGGCCTTGTCATGCCCCACGATGCCCTTGTCATGCGCGACGATTGTCTTGTCATGCCCGACGATGGCCTTACCGTGCCTAACGCTGGCCTTGCAATGCCCGACGATGGCCTTGTCATGCCCGACGATGGCCTTGCCATGCCCGACGTCGAGCTTACCATGCCCTACGCTGGCCATGTCATGCCCGACGATGGCCTCACCCTGTCCGAGAGTGGCATTGTCATGTCCCTGTCATGCCCAACGAGGGCCTTGCCAAGCCCGATACTTTCCTTTTCATGTCCGAAAGTTGCCTTGTCATGACCTTGTCATGCCCGACGATGGCCTCGCCATGTCCGAGAGTTGCATTGTCATGGCCTTGTCATGACGACGATGGACCTGCCATGCCCGACACTGGCCTTGCCATGCCCGATGGTGGCCTTGCCATGCTCAGCGCTGGCCTTGCCATGCCCGATGGTGACCTTGTCATGCCCAGCGTTGGCCTTGTCAAGCCCAACGATTGCCTCGCCATGTTCGATTGTGGCATTATCATGCCCGACGATGGCCTTTTCATGCCCGACGATGGCCTTGTCATGCCCGACGCTTGCCTTGCCATACCCAACCCTGTCCTTGTCGTTCCCGACGCTGGCCATGTCATGCCCGACGATGTTCTTGCCATGCCCGATGATTCCCTTGTCATGCCCGACGCTGGCCTTGACATGCCCGACGATAGCCTTGTCATGTCCGACAGTGGCATTGTCATGGCCTTGTCATGCCCGACGATGGCGTTGCCATGCCCGACGTAGTCCTTGTCATGTCAGAGAGTTGCCTTGTCATGACCGTATCATGCCCGACGTTGGCCTTGTCATACCCGACGATGGCCTCGCCATGTCCGAGCGTGGCATTGTCATTCCCAACGATGGACTTGTCATGCCCGACGATGTCCTTGCCATGCCCGAGGCTGGCCTTGTCATGCCAGACGATCGCCATGCCATGCCCGACGCTGGCGTTTCCATGCTCGACGATGGCCTTGTCATGCCCGACGATGGCCATGTCATGCCCGACGATGGCCTTGTCATGTCCGATAGTTGCCTTGTCATGGCCGACGATGGTCTTGCCATGTCCGAGAGTGGCCTTGTCATGCCCGATGTTGGTCTTGTCATGACCGACGCTGACCTTGTCATGTCCGAGAGTGGCTTTGTCATGCCCAAAAATGGCCTTGCCATGCCCGACGCTAGCCTTGACATGCCCGACGATGGCCTTGCCATGCCTGAGAGTTGTCTTGTCATGCCCAACGCTGGCCTTGTCATATCCGGTGCTGGCCTTGTCATGTCCAAGAGTTGCCTTGTTATGGCCTTGTCGTGCCCGACGATGGCCTTTGCATGCCCGACGTTGTCCTTGTGATATCCGAGAGTTGCCTTGTCTTGCCCGACGATGGCATTGCCATGCCCGACGTTGTCCTTGACATGTCCGAGACTTGCCTTGTCATGATCTTGTCATCCCCGACGATGGCCTCGCCATGTCCCCGAGAGGCATTGTCAAGGCCTTGTCATGCCCGACGATGGCCTTGTCATGCCCGACGATGGCCTTGTCATGCCCGACGATGGCCTTGTCGTGCCCGACGATGGCCTTGCCATATCCTAGAGTTGCCTTGTCATGGCCTTGTCATGCCCGACGTTTGCCTTGTCAAGCACGACGATGGCCTTGTCATGCCCGACGATGGCCTTGCCAAGCCCGACGCTGGCCTTGTCTTGCCCGACGCTGGCGTTGTCATGCTCGACGATGGCATTGTCATGCCCGACGATGGCAGTGTCATGTCCGAGAGTTGCCTTGTCATGACCGACGATGATCTTGCCATGTCCGAGAGTGGCCTTGTCATGCCCGATGCTGGCCTTGTCATGACCGGCGCTGACCTTGTCATGTCCGAGAGTGGCCTTGTCATGCCCAACGATGGCCTTGCCATGCCCGACGCTTGCCTTGCCATGCCCGACGATGGCCTTGCCATGCCCGAGAGTTGCCTTGTCATGCCCAACGCTGGCCTAGTCATGTCCGAGAGTTGCCTTGTCATGGCCTTACCATGCCCGATGCTGGCCTTGTCATGCCCGACGCTGGCCTTGCCATGCCCGACGATGGCCTTGCCATGCCTGACGCTGGCCTTGTCATGCCAGACGTTGGCCTTGTCATGCCCGACGCTGGCCTTGCCTGGCCCGACGATGGCCTTGTCATGCCAGACGCTGGCCTTGCCATGCCCGACGATGGCCTTTTCATGTCCGACAATGGCATTGCCATGGCCTTGCCATTGCCGACGATGGCCTTGTAATGCCCGACGATGGCCATGTCATGCCCAACGATGACCTTGTCATGCCCGACGATGGCCTTGTCATGCCTGACGATGCCCTTGTCATGCGCGACGATGGCCTTGTCATGCTCGACGATGGCCTTACTGTGCCTGATGTTGGCCTTGGAATGCCCGACGATGGCCTTGTCATGCCCAACGATGACCTTGTCATGCCCGACGCTGGCCTTGTGATGCTCGACGATGGCATTGTCATGTCCGACGATGGCATTGTCATGTCCGAGAGTTGCCTTGACATGCCAGGCGTTGGCCTTGTCATGCCCGACGATGGCCTTGTCATGTCCTTGTTATGCCCGACGCTGGCCATGTCATGCCCGACGATGGCCTCGCCATGTCCGAGAGTGGCATTGTCATGGCCTTGTCATGCCCGACGAGGGCCTTGCCAACTCCGACACTTTCCTTGTCATGTCCGATAGTTGCCTTGTCATGACCTTGTCATGCCCGACGATGGCCTCGACATGTCCGAGAGTGGCATTGTCATGGCCTTGTAATGCTCGACGATGGACTTGCCATGCCCGACGCTTGCTTGCCATACCTGATGCTGGCCTTGCCATGCTCGACGATGGCCTTGCCATGCTCGACGATGGCCTTGCCATGCTCGACGCTGTCCTTGTCATGTCCGAGATTTGCCTTGTCATGACCTTGTCATGCCGAGCGCTGGCCTTGTCAAGCCCGACGATTGCCTCGCCATGTCCGATTGTGGCATTGTCATGCCCGACGATGGCCTTTTTATGCCCGACGATGGCCTTGCCATGCCCGACGCCGGGCTTGCCATGCCCGACGCTGGCCATGTCATGCCCGACGATGGCCTCGCCATGTCCGAGAGTGGCTTTGTCATGTCCCTGTCATGCCCGACGAGGGCTTTGCCAAGCCCGACAATTTCCTTGTCATGTCCGAAAGTTGTCTTGTCATGACCTTGTCATGCCCGACGATGGCCTCGCCATGTCCGAGAGTGGCATTGTCATGGCCTTGTCATGCCGACGATGGACATGCCATGCCCGACGCTGGCCTTGCCATGCCCGATGGTGACCTTGTCATGCCCAACGCTGGCCTTGTCAAGCCCAACGATCACCTCGCCATGTTCAATTGTGGCATTATCATGCCCGACGATGGCCTTGTCATGCTCGACGCTGGCCTTGCCATGCCAGACTCTAGGCTTTCCATGCCCGACGCTGGCCTTGTCATGCCCGACGATGGTCTTGCCATGCCCGACGCTAGCCTTGCCATGCCCGACGATTCCCTTGTCATGCCCGACGATGGCCTTGTCATGCCCGACGATGGCCTTGTCATGCTCGACGATGGCATTGGCATGCCCGACGATGGCCTTGTCATGCCCGACGCTGGCTTTGTCATTCCCGACGCTGACCTTTTCATGACTGACGCTGGCCTTGTCATGCCCTGCGTTGGCCTTGTCATGTCCGAGAGTGGCCTTGTAATGGCCTTGTCATGCCCAACCCTGGCCTTGCCATGCCCGACGATGACCTTGTCATTTCCGATAGTGGCATTGTCATGGCCTTGTCATGCCCGACGATGGCTTTGCCATTCCCGACGCTGTCCTTGTCATGTCCGAGAGTTGCCTTGTCATTACCTTATCATGCCTGAAGTTGGCCTTGTCATGCCCGACGATGGCCTCGCCATGTCCGAGAGTGGCATTGTCATTCCCAACGATGGCCTTGCCATGCCCGACGTTGGCTTTGGCATACCCCACGATGGCCTTGTCATGCCCGACGATGGCCATGTCATGCCCGACGATGGCCTTGACATGCCCGACGATCGCCATGTCACGCCCGACGATGGGCTTGACATTCACGACGATGGCCTTGTCATGCCCGACGATGGCCTTGCCATGCCCGACGCTGGCCTTTCCATGCCCGACGATGGCCTTGTCATGCCCTACGATGGCCTTGTCATGCCCGACGCTGGCCTTGTCATGCTCAACGAAGGCATTGTCATGCCCGACGATGGTAGTGTCATGTCCGAGAGTTGCCTTCACATGCCAGACGCTGGCCTTGTCATGCCCGACGATGGTCTTGCCATGCCCTACGCTGGCCTTGCCATGCTCGAAGATGGCCTTGTCATGCCCGACGATGGCCTAGCTATGTCCGAGAGTTGGCTTGTCATGGCCGACGATGGTCTTGCCATGTCCGAGAGTGGCCTTGTCATGCCCGACGCTGACCTTGTCATGTCCGAGAGTGGCCTTGTTATGGCCAACGATTCCTTGTCATGACCTTGTCATGCCCGACGATGGCCTTGTCATGACCTTTTCAAGCCCGGTGATGGCCTTGCCATGCCCGGCGGTTGACTTATCATGTCCGAAAGTCGCGTTGTCATGCCCGACGTTGGCCTTGCCATGTCCGAGAGTGGCCTTCTCAGGACCTTGTCACGCCCAACGATGGCCTTGCCATGCCCGACGTTGGCCTTGTCATGCCCGACGCTGGCCTTGTCATGCCCAACGAGGGCCTTGCCAAGCCCGACACTTTCCTTTTCATGTCCGAAAGTTGCCTTGTCATGACCTTGTCATGCCCGACGATGGCCTCGTCATGTCCGAGAGTGGCATTGTCATGGCCTTGTCATGACGACGATGGACTTGCCATGCCCGACACTAGCCTTGCCATGCCCGATGGTGGCCTTGCCATGCTCAGCGCAAGCCATGCCATGCCCGATGGTGACCTTGTCATGCCCAGCGTTGGCCTTGTCAAGCCCAACGATTGCCTCGCCATGTTCGATTGTGGCATTATCATGCCCGACGATGGCCTTTTCATGCCCGACGATGGCCTTGTCATGCCCGACGCTTGCCTTGCCATGCCCAACGATGGTCTTGCCATGCCCGACGATTCCCTTGTCATGCCCGACGACGGACTTGCCATGCCCGACGATTCCCTTGTCATGCCCGACGCTGGCCTTGCCATGCCCGACGATAGCCTTGTCATGTCCGACAGTGGCATTGTCATGGCCTTGTCATGCCCGACGATGGCGTTGCCATGCCCGACGTAGTCCTTGTCATGTCCGAGAGTTGCCTTGTCTTGACCGTATCATGCCCGACGTTGTCCTTGTCATACCCGACGATGGCCTCGCCATGTCCGAGCGTGGCATTGTCATTCCCAACGATGGACTTGTCATGCCCGACGATGGCCTTTCCATGCCCGAAGCTGGCCTTGTCATGCCCGACGATCGCCTTGCCATGCCCGACGCTGGCGTTTCCATGCTCGACGATGGCCTTGTCATGCCCGACGATGGCCATGTCATGCCCTACGATGGCCTTGTCATGTCCGAAAGTTGCCTTGTCATGCCCGACGATGGTCTTGCCATGTCCGAGAGTGGCCTTGTCATGCCCGATGGTGACCTTGTCATGCCCGACGGTGACCTTGTCATGCCCAGCGTTGGCCTTGTCAAGCCCAACGATTGCCTCCCCATGTTCGATTGTGGCATTATCATGCCCGACGATGGCTTTGCCATGCCCGACGCTGGCCTTGTCATGCCCGACGATCGCCTCCCATGCCCGACGCTGGCGTTTCCATGCTCGACGATGGCCTTGTCATGCCCGACGATGGCCATGTCATGCCCGACGATGGCCTTGTCATGTCCGATAGTTGCCTTGTCATGGCCGACGATGGTCTTGCCATGTCCGAGAGTGGAGTTGTCATGTCCGACGTGGGTCTTGTCATGACCGACGCTGACCTTGTCATGTCCGTGAGTGGCTTTGTCATGCCCAAAAATGGCCTTGCCATGCCCGACGCTAGCCTTGACATGCCCGACGATGGCCTTGCCATGCCTGAGAGTTGTCTTGTCATGCCCAACGCTGGCCTTGTCATGTCCGGTGCTGGCCTTGTCATGTCCAAGAGTTGCCTTGTTATGGCCTTGTCGTGCCCGACGATGGCCTTGCCATGCCCGACGTTGTCCTTGTCATATCCGAGAGTTGCCTTGTCTTGCCCGACGATGGCCTTGCCATGCCCAACGTTGTCCTTGACATGTCCGAGACTTGCCTTGTCATGACCTTGTCATCCCCGACGCTGGCCTCGCCATGTCCCCGACAGGCATTGTCAAGGCCTTGTCATGCCCGACGATGGCCTTGTCATGCTCGACGATGGCCTTGCCATGCCCGACGATGGCCTTGTCATGCCCGACGATGGCCTTGCCATATCCGAGAGTTGCCTTGTCATGGCCTTGTCATGCCCGACGTTTGCCTTGTCAAGCACGACGATGGCCTTGTCATGCCCGACGATGGCCTTGCCATGCCCGACGCTGGCCTTGTCATGCCCGACGCTGGCATTGTCATGCTCGACGATGGCATTGTCATGCCCGACGATGGCAGTGTCATGTCCGAGAGTTGCCTTGTCATGACCGACGATGGTCTTGCCATGTCCGAGAGTGGCCTTGTCATGCCCGACGCTGGCCTTGTCATGACCGGCGCTGACCTTGTCATGTCCGAGAGTGGCCTTGTCATGCCCAACGATGGCCTTGCCATGCCCGACGCTTGCCTTGCAATGCCCGACGATGGCCTTGCCTTGTCATGCCCAACGCTGGCCTAGTCATGTCCGAGAGTTGCCTTGTCATGGCCTTACCATGCCCGATGCTAGCTTTGTCATGCCCGACGCTGGCCTTGCCATGCCCGATGATGGCCTTGCCATGCCTGACGGTGGCCTTGTCATGCCAGACGTTGGCCGTGTCATGCCCGACGCTGGCCTTGCCTGGCCCGACGATGGCCTTGTCATGCCAGACGTTGGCCTTGCCATGCCCGACGATGGCCTTTTCCTGTCCGACAATAGCATTGCCATGGCCTTGCCATTCCCGACAATGGCCTTGTAATGCCCGACGATGGCCATGTCATGCCCAACGATGACCTTGTCATGCCCGACGATGGCCTTGTCATGCCTGACGATGCCCTTGTCATGCGCGACGATGGCCTTGTCATGCTCGACGATGGCCTTACTGTGCCTGATGTTGGCCTTGCAATGCCCGACGATGGCCTTGTCATGCCCAACGATGGCCTTGTCATGCCCGACGCTGGCCTTGTGATGCTCGACGATGGCATTGTCATATCCGACGATGGCATTGTCATGTCCGAGAGTTGCCTTGACATGCCAGGCGTTAGCCTTGTCATGCCCGACGATGGCCTTGTCATGTCCTTGTTATCCCGACGCTGGCCATGTCATGCCCGACGATGGCCTCGCCATGTCCGAGAGTGGCATTGTCATGGCCTTGTCATGCCCGACGAGGGCCTTGCCAAGCCCGACACTTTCCTTGTCATGTCCGAAAGTTGCCTTGTCATGACCTTGTCATGCCCGACGATGGCCTCGACATGTCCGAGGGTGGCATTGTCATGGCCTTGTAATGCCCGACGATGGAGTTGCCACGCCCGACGCTTGCTTGCCATGCCTGATGCTGGCCTTGCCATGCTCGACGATGGCCTTTTCCTGTCCGACAATAGCATTGCCATGGCCTTGCCATTCCCGACAATGGCCTTGTAATGCCCGACGATGGCCATGTCATGCCCAACGATGACCTTGTCATGCCCGACGATGGCCTTGTCATGCCTGACGATGCCCTTGTCATGCGCGACGATGGCCTTGTCATGCTCGACGATGGCCTTACTGTGCCTGATGTTGGCCTTGCAATGCCCGACGATGGCCTTGTCATGCCCAACGATGGCCTTGTCATGCCCGACGCTGGCCTTGTGATGCTCGACGATGGCATTGTCATATCCGACGATGGCATTGTCATGTCCGAGAGTTGCCTTGACATGCCAGGCGTTAGCCTTGTCATGCCCGACGATGGCCTTGTCATGTCCTTGTTATCCCGACGCTGGCCATGTCATGCCCGACGATGGCCTCGCCATGTCCGAGAGTGGCATTGTCATGGCCTTGTCATGCCCGACGAGGGCCTTGCCAAGCCCGACACTTTCCTTGTCATGTCCGAAAGTTGCCTTGTCATGACCTTGTCATGCCCGACGATGGCCTCGACATGTCCGAGGGTGGCATTGTCATGGCCTTGTAATGCCCGACGATGGAGTTGCCACGCCCGACGCTTGCTTGCCATGCCTGATGCTGGCCTTGCCATGCTCGACGATGGCCTTGCCATGCTCGACGCTGTCCTTGTCATGTCCGAGATTTGCCTTGTCATGACCTTGCCATGCCCAGCGCTGGCCTTGTCAAGCCCGACGATTGCCTCGATATGTCCGATTGTGGCATTGTCATGCCCGACGATGGTCTTTTTATGCCCGACGATGGCCTTGCCATGCCCGACGCCGGGCTTGCCATGCCCGACGCTAGCCATGTCATGCCCGACGATGGCCTCGCAATGTCCGAGAGTGGCTTTGTCATGTCCTTGTCATGCCCGACGAGGGCTTTGCCAAGCCCGACACTTTCCTTTTCATGTCCGAAAGTTGTCTTGTCATGACCTTGTCATGCCCGACGATGGCCTCGCCATGTCCGAGAGTGGCATTGTCATGGTCTTGTCATGCCGACGATGGACATGCCATGCCCGACGCTGGCCTTGCCATGCCCGATGGTGACCTTGTCATGCCCAACGCTTGCCTTGTCAAGCCCAACGATCACCTCGCCATGTTCAATTGTGGCATTATCATGCCTTGCGATGGCCTTGTCATGCCCGACGCTGGCCTTGCCATGCC
Source organism: Fagopyrum homotropicum (assembly GCA_033239125.1). NCBI lineage: Eukaryota > Viridiplantae > Streptophyta > Magnoliopsida > Caryophyllales > Polygonaceae > Fagopyrum > Fagopyrum homotropicum. The sequence goes on along the minus strand of BSWB01000004.1, from coordinate 92,245,046 downwards.
AGACTCTAGGCTTGCCATGCCCGACGCAGGCCTTGTCATGCCCGACGATGGTCTTGCAATGCCCGACACTAGCCTTGCCATGCCCAACGATTCCCTTGTCATGCCCGACGATGGCCTTGTCATGCCCGATTCTGGCCTTGTCATGCCTGACGTTGGCCTTGTCATGCCTGACGCTGGCCTTGTCAAGCCCGACGATTGCCTCGCCATGTCCGATTATGGCATTGTCATGCCCGACGATGGCCTTTTTATGCCCGACGATGGTCTTGCCATGCCCGACGCCGGGCTTGCCATGCTCGACGCTGGCCATGTCATGCCCGACGATGGCCTCGCCATGTCCGAGAGTGGCATTGCCATGGCCTTGTCATGCCGACGATGGACATGCCATGCCCGACGCTGGCCTTGCCATGCCCGATGGTGGCCTTGCCATGCTCAGCGTTGTCCTTGCCATGCCCGATGGTGACCTTGTCATGCCAAACGCTGGCCTTGTCAAGCCCAACGATCGCCTCGTCATGTCCAATTGTGGCATTATCATGCCCGACGATGGCCTTGTCATGCCCGACGCTGGCCTTGCCATGCCCGACTCTGAGCTTGCCATGCCCGACGCTGGCCTTGTCATGTTCAACGATGGTCTTGCCATGCCCGACGCTAGCCTTGCCATGCCCGACGATTCCCTTGTCACGCCCGACGATGGCCTTGTCATGCCCGATGCTGGCATTGTCATGCCTGACGTTGGCCTTGTCATGCCTGACACTGGCCTTGTCATTCTCGACGCTGGCCTTGCCATGCCCGACGATGGTCTTGTCATGCCCGACGCTGACCTTTTCATGCCTGACGTTGGCCTTGTCATGCATGGCGTTGGCCTTGTCATGTCTGAGAGTGGCCTTGCCATGGCCTTGTCATGCCCGACCCTGGCCTTGCCATGCCCGACGATGGCCTTGTCATTTCCGACAGTGGCATTGTCATGGCCTTGTCATGCCCAACGATGGCTTTGCCATTCCCGACGTTGTCCTTGTCATGTCCGAGAGTGGCCTTTCCATGGCCTTGTCATGCCTGACGCTGGCCTTGTAATGCCCGACATTGGCCTTGGCATGTCCGACAGTGGCATTGTCATGGCCTTGTCATTCCCAACGATGGCCTTGTCATGCTCGACGATGGCCTTGCCATGCGCGACGCTGGCTTTGTCATGCCCGACGATCGCCTTGCCATGCCCGACGCTGGCGTTGCCATGCCCGACGATGGCCTTGTCATGCCCGACACTTGCCTTGTCATGCTTGATGCTGGCCTTGTCATGCCCGGTGTTGGCCTTGTCATGTCCGAGAGCGGCCTTGCCATGGCCTTGTCATGCCCGACGCTGGCCTTGCCATGCCCGACGATGGCCTTGGCATGTCCGACAGTGGCATTGTCATGGCCTTGTCATGCCCGACGATGGCCTTGCCATGCCCGACACAGTCCTTTCATGTCCGAGAGTTGCCTTGTCATGACCGTATCATGCCCGAAGCTGGCCTTGTCATACCCGACGATGGCCTCGCCATGTCCGAGAGTGGCATTGTCATTCCCAACAATGGACTTGTCATGCCCGACGATGGCCTTGCCATGCCCGACTCTGCCCTTGTCATGCCCGACGATCGCCTTCCCATGCCCGACGATGGCCTTGCCACATCCGGGAGTTGCCTTGTCATGGCCGACGATGGTCTTGCCATGTTTGAGAGTGGCCTTGTCATTCCCGAAGGTGACCTTGTCATGTCCGAGAGTGCCCTTGTTATGCCCAACGATGGCCTTGTCATGACCTTGTCATGCCCGACGATGGCCTTGTAATGACCTTGTCAATCCCGACGATGGCCTTGCCATGCCCGGCACTGGCCTTATCATGTCCGAGTGTTGCATTGTCATGCCCGACGCTGGCCTTTCCATGTCCGAGATTTGCCTTGCCATGACCTTGTCATGCCCGACGCTGGCCTTGCACTGTCCTAGAGTTGCCTTGTCATGACCTTGTCATGCCCGATGATGGCCTGGCCATGCCCTACGCTGGCCTTGTCATGCCCGACGTTGGCCTTGTAATGCCCGACGTTGGCCTTGTCATGCCCGACGATGGCCTTTTCATGCCCGACGCTGGCCTTGTCTTGCCCGACGCTGGCCTTGTCAAGCCCGGCGCTACCCTTGTCATGTCCGAGAGTGGCCTTGTCATGCCCGACGCTGGCCTTGCCATATCCGAGAGTTGCCTTGTCATGACCTTATCATGCCCAACGATGGCCTTTCCATACCCGACGTTGGCCTTCTCATGCCCAATGCCGGCCTTGCCATACCCGACGATGGCCTTGTCATGCCGAACGCTGGCCTTGTCACTCCCGATGCTGGCCTTGTCATGCCCGGCGCTGGCCTTGTCATGTCCGAGAGTGGCCTTGCCATGGCCTTGTCATGCAAGACCCTGGCCTTGCCATGCCCGACGATGTCTTGTCATGGCCTTACAATGCCCGACGATGTGCTTGTCATGTCTGAGAGTTGCCTTGTCATGACCGTATCATGCCCGACGTTGGCCTTGTCATAGCCGACGATGGCCTCGCCATGTTTGAGAGTGGCATTGTCATTTCCAACGATGGACTTGTCATGCCCGACGATGGCCTTGCCATGCCCGACGCTGGCCTTGTCATGCCCGACGATTGCCTTGCCATGTCCGACGCTAGCGTTGCCATGCCCGACGATGGCCTTGTCATGCCCGACGATGGCCATGTCATGCCCGACGATGGCCTTGTCATGCCCGACGATAGCCTTGTCATGCCCGACGATTGCCTTGTCATGCCCGACGATGGCATTGGAATGCGCGACGATGGCCTTGACATGCCCGACGCTAGCCTTGTCATGCCAGACGATGGCCTCGCCATGTCCGAGAGTGGCATTGTCATGGCATTGTCGTGTTCGACGAGGGCCTTCCCAAGCCCGACACTTTCCTTGTCATGTCCGAAAGTTGCCTTGTCATGACCTTGTCATGCCCGACGATGGCCTCGCCATGTCCGAGAGTGGCATTGTCATGTCCTTGTCATGCCCAATGATGGGCTTGCCATGCCCGATGCTGGCCTTGCCATGCCCGACGCTGGCCTCTCCATGCTCGACGATGGCCTTGCCATGCTCGACGCTGTCCTTGTCATGTCCGAGAGTTGCCTTGTCATGACCTTGTCATCTCCGAAGCTGGCCTTGTCAACCCCGACGATTGCTTCGCCATGTCCGATTGTGGCATTGTCATGCCCGGCGATGGCCTTGCCATGCCTGACGACGGCCTTGCCGTGCCCAACGCTAACCTTGCCATGCCCGACGTTGGCCTTGTCATGCCCGACGATGGCTATGTCATGCCCGATGATGACCTTGCAATGTCCGAGAGTTGCTTTGTCATGGCCGATGATGGTCTTGACATGTCCGAGAGTGGCCTTGTCATGCCCGATGCTTTACTTGTCATGTCCGAGAGTGGCCTTGTTATGCCCAACGATGACCTTGTCATGACCTTGTCATGCCTGACGATGGCCTTGTAATGCCCTTGTCATGTCCGACGATGGCCTTGTCATGTCCGGCGCTGGCCTTATCATGTCCGAGAGTTGCGTTGTCATGCCCGACGTTGGCCTTGCCATGTCCGAGAATGGCCTTGCCATGACGTTGTAATGCCCGATGATGGCCTGGCCATGCCCGAAGCTGGCCTTGTCATGTTTGAGAGTGGCCTTGGCATGACCTTGTCATACCCAATGATGGCCTGGCCATGCCCGACGATGGCCTTGTCATGTCCGAGAGTTCCCTTGTCAAGCCCGACGCTGGCCCTGCCATGTCCGAAAGTTGCCTTGTCATGACCTTGTCATGCCCGATTCTGGCCTTGTCATGCCTGACGTTGGCCTTGTCATGCCTGACGCTGGCCTTGTCAAGCCCGACGATTGCCTCGCCATGTCCGATTGTTGCATTGTCATGCCCGACGATGGCCTTGCCATGCCCGACGCCGTGCTTGCCATGCCCGACGCTGGCCATGTCATGCCCGACGATGGCCTCGCCATGTCCGAGAGTGGCATTGTCATGGCCTTGTCATGCCGACGATGGACATGCCATGCCCGACGCTGGCCTTGCCATGCCCGATGGTGGCCTTGCCATGCTCAGCGTTGTCCTTGCCATGCCCGATGGTGACCTTGTCATGCCCAACGCTGGCCTTGTCAAGCCCAACGATCGCCTCGTCATGTCCAATTGTTGCATTATCATGCCCGACGATGGCCTTGTCATGCCCGACGCTGGCCTTGCCATGCCCGACTCTGGGCTTGCCATGCCCGACGCTGGCCTTGTCATGCCCGACGATGGTCTTGCCATGCCCGACGCTAGCCTTGCCATGCCCGACGATTTCCTTGTCATGCCCGACGATGGCCTTGTCATGCCCGATGCTGGCCTTGTCGTGCCTGACGTTGGCCTTGTCATGCCTAACACTGGCCTTGTCATTCTCGACGCTGGCCTTGCCATGCCCGACGATGGTTTTGTCATGCCCGACGCTGACCTTTTCATGCCTGAAGCTGGCCTTGTCATGCCCGGCGTTGGCCTTGTCATGTCTGAGAGTGGCCTTGCCATGGCCTTGTCATGCCCGACCCTGGCCTTGCCATGCCCGATGATGGCCTTGTCATTTCCGACTGTGGCATTGTCATGGCCTTGTCATGCCCAACGATGGCTTTGCCATTCCCGACGTTGTCCTTGTCATGTCCGAGAGTGGCCTTTCCATGGCCTTGTCATGCCTGACGCTGGCCTTGTAATGCCCGACGTTGGCCTTGGCATGTCCGACAGTGGCATTGTCATGGCCTTGTCATTCCCAACGATGGCCTTGTCATGCTCGACGATGGCCTTGCCATGTGTGACGCTGGCTTTGTCATGCCCGACGATAGCCTTGCCATGCCCGACGCTGGCGTTGCCTTGCCCGACGATGGCCTTGTCATGCCCGACTCTTGCCTTGTCATGCCTGATGCTGGCCTTGTCATGCCCGGTGTTGGCCTTGTCACGTCCGAGAGCGGCCTTGCCATGGCCTTGTCATGCCCGACGCTGGCCTTGCCATGCCCGACGATGGCCTTGGCATGTCCGACAGTGGCATTGTCATGCCCGACGATGGCCTTGCCATGTCCGGGAGTTGCCTTGTCATGGCCGACGATGGTCTTGCCATGTTTGAGAGTGGCCTTGTCATTCCCGAAGGTGACCTTGTCATGTCCGAGAGTGCCCTTGTTATGCCCAACGATGGCCTTGCCATGACCTTGTCATGCCCGACGATGGCCTTGTAATGACCTTGTCTATCCCGACGATGGCCTTGCCATGCCCGGCACTGGCCTTATCATGTCCGAGTGTTGCATTGTCATGCCCGACGCTGGCCTTTCCATGTCCGAGATTTGCCTTGCCATGACCTTGTAATGCCCGACGCTGGCCTTGCGCTGTCCGAGAGTTGCCTTGTCATGACCTTGTCATGCCCGATGATGGCCTGGCCATGCCCTACGCTGGCCTTGTCATGCCCGACGTTGGCCTTGTAATGCCCGACGTTGGCCTTGTCATGCCCGACGATGGCCTTTTCATGCCCGACGCTAGCCTTGTCTTGCCCGACGCTGGCCTTGTCAAGCCCGGCGCTACCCTTGTCATGTCCGAGAGTGGCCTTGTCATGCCCGACGCTGGCCTTGCCATATCCGATAGTTGCCTTGTCATGACCTTATCATGCCCAACGATGGCCTTTCCATACCCGACGTTGGCCTTCTCATGCCAAACGCTGGCCTTGCCATACCCGACGATGGCTTTGTCATGCCGAACGCTGGCCTTGTCACTCCCGACGCTGGCCTTGTCATGCCCGGCGCTGGCCTTGTCATGTCCGAGAGTGGCCTTGCCATGGCCTTTTCATGCAAGACCCTGGCCTTGCCATGCCCGACGATGGCCTTGTCATGTCTGACAGTGGCATTGTCATGGCCTTGTCATGCCCGACGATGGCCTTGCCATGCCCGACGATGTCCTTGTCATGGCCTTACAATGCCCGACGATGGCCTTGTCATGCCCGACGATGTGCTTGTCATGTCTGAGAGTTGCCTTGTCATGACCGTATCATGCCCGACGCTGGCCTTGTCATAGCCGACGATGGCCTCGCCATGTTTGAGAGTGGCATTGTCATTTCCAACGATGGACTTGTCATGCCCGACGATGGCCTTGCCATGCCCGACGCTAGCCTTGTCATGCCCGACGATTGCCTTGCCATGTCCGACGCTAGCGTTGCCATGCCCGACGATGGCCTTGTCATGCCCGACGATGGCCATGTCATGCCCGACGATGGCCTTGTCATGCCCGACGATTGCCTTGTCATGCCCGACGATGGCATTGGAATGCGCGACGATGGCCTTGACATGCCCGACGCTGGCCTTGTCATGCCAGACGATGGCCTCGCCATGTCCGAGAGTGGCATAGTCATGGCATTGTCGTGTTCGACGAGGGCCTTCCCAAGCCCGACACTTTCCTTGTCATGTCCGAAAGTTGCCTTGTCATGCCCGACGATGGCCTCGCCATGTCCGAGAGTGGCATTGTCATGTCCTTGTCATGCCTAATGATGGGCTTGCCATGCCCGATGTTGGCCTTGCCATGCCCGACGCTGGCCTCTCCATGCTCGACGATGGCCTTGCCATGATCGACGCTGTCCTTGTCATGTCCGAGAGTTGCCTTGTCATGACCTTGTCATCTCCGAAGCTGTCCTTGTAAAGCCCGACGATTGCTTCGCCATGTCCATTGTGGCATTGTCATGCCCGACGATGGTCTTGCCATGCCCGACGACGGCCTTGCCGTGCCCAATGCTAACCTTGCCATGCCCGACGCTGGCCTTGTCATGCCCGACGCTGGCGTTACCATGCCCGACGATGGTCTTGTCATGCCCGACGATGGCCATGTCATGCCCGACGATGGCCTTGCCATGTCCGAGAGTTGCCTTGTCATGGCCGATGATTGTCTTGACATGTCCGAGAGTGGCCTTGTCATGCCCGATGCTTACCTTGTCATGTCCGAGAGTGGCCTTGTTATGCCCAACGATGACCTTGTCATGACCTTGTCATGCCTGACGATGGCCTTGTAATGCCCTTGTCATGTCCGACGATGGCCTTGTCATGCCCGGCGCTGGCCTTATCATGTCCGAGAGTTGCGTTGTCATGCCTGACGTTGGCCTTGCCATGTCCGAGAATGATGCTGGCCTAGTCATGCCCGACGCTGCCCTTGTCATGCACGGAGCTGGCCTTGTCATGTCCGAGAGTGGCCTTGTCATGACCGACGATGGCCTTGCCATGTCCGAGAGTTGCCTTGTCATGACCTTATCATGCCCAACGATGGCCTTACCATGCCCAACGGTGGCCTTGTCATGCCAAACGCTGGCCTTGTCATGCCCGACGCTAGCCTTGCCATGCCCGAAAATTGGCCTTGTCATGCCGAACGCTGGCCTTGTCATGCTCAGTGCTGGCCTTGTCATGTCCGAGAGTGGCCTTGCCATGGCCATGCCATGCCCGACGCTAGCCTTGCCATGCCCGACGATGGCCTTGCCATGCCCGAGAGTTGTCATTCATGCCCAACGCTGGCCTTATCATGTCCGGTGCTGGCCTTGTCATGTCCGAGAGTTGCCTTGTCTTGCCCGACGATGGCCTTGCCATGCCCGACGTTGTCCTTGACATGTCCGAGACTTACCTTTTCATGACCTTGTCATCCCCGACGATGGCCTCGCCATGTCCCCGAGAGGCATTGTCAAGGCCTTGTCATGCCCGAAGATGGCCTTGGCATGCCCGACGATGGCCTTGCCATGCCCGACGATGGCCTTGCCATATCCGAGAGTTGCCTTGTCATGGCCTTGTCATGCCCGACGTTTGCCTTGTCAAGCACGACGATGGCCTTGTCATGCCCGACGATGGCCTTGCCATGCCCGACGCTGGCCTTGTCATGCCCGACGCTGGCCTTGTCGTGCTCGACGATGGCATTGTCATGCCCGACGATGGCAGTGTCATGTCCGAGAGTTGCCTTGTCATGACCGACGATGGTCTTGCCATGTCCGAGAGTGGCCTTGTCATGCCCGACGCTGGCCTTGTCATGACCGGCGCTGACCTTGTCATGTCCGAGAGTGGCCTTGTCATGCCCAACGATGGCCTTGTCATGCCCGACGACGGTGACCTTGCCTTGTCATGCCCAACGCTGGCCTAGTCATGTCCGAGAGTTGCCTTGTCATGGCCTTACCATGCCCGATGCTGGCCTTGTCATGCCCGACGCTGGCCTTGCCATGCCCGACGATGGCCTTGCCATGCCTAACGCTGGCCTTGTCATGCCCGACGCTGGCCTTGCCAGGCCCGACGATGGCCTTGTCATGCCCGACGCTGGCCTTGCCATGCCCGACGATGCCTTTTCATGTCCGACAGTGGCATTGTCATGGCCTTGCCATTCCCGACGATGGCCTTGTCATGCGCGACGATGGCCATGTCATGCCCAACGATGACCTTGTCATGCCCGACGATGGCCTTGTCATGCCTGACGATGCCCTTGTCATGCGCGACGATGGCCTTGTCATGCCCAATGATGGGCTTACCGTGCCTGATATTGGCCTTGCAATGCCCGACGATGGCCTTGTCATGCCCAACGATGGCCTTGTCATGCCCGACGCTGGTCTTAGGATGCTCGACGATGGCATTGTCATGTCTGACGATGGCAGTGTCATGTCCGAGAGTTGCCTTGACATGTCAGGCGTTAGCCTTGTCATGCCCGACGATGGCCTTGTCATGTCCTTGTTATGCCCGACGCTGGCCATGTCATGCCCGACGATAGCCTCGCCATGTCCGAGAGTGGCATTGTCATGGCCTTGTCATGCCCGACGAGGGCCTTGCCAAGCCCGACACTTTCCTTGTCATGTCTGAAAGTTGCCTTGTCATGACCTTGTCATGCCCGACGATGGCCTCGACATGTCCGAGAGTGGCATTGTCATGGCCTTATCATGCCCGACGATGGACTTGCCATGCCCGACGCTTGCTTGCCATGCCTGATGCTGGCCTCGCCATGCTCGACGATGGCCTTGCCATGCTCGACGCTGTCCTTGTCATGTCCGAGATTTGCCTTGTCATGACCTTGTCATGCCCAGCGCTGGCCTTGTCAAGCCCGACGGTGGCCTTGCCATGTCCGATTGTGGCATTGTCATGCCCGACGATAGCCTTTTCATGCCCGACGATGCCCTTGCCATGGCCGACGCTGGGCTTGCCATGCCCGACGCTGGCCATGTCATGCCCGACGATGGCCTCGCCATGTCCGAGAGTGGCTTTGTCATGTCCTTGTCATGCCCGACGAGGGCTTTGCCAAGCCCGACACTTTCCTTGTCATGTTCGAAAGTTATCTTGTCATGACCTTGTCATGCCCGACGATGGCCTCGCCATGTCCGAGAGTGGCATTGTCATGGCATTGTTATGTTGACGATGGACATGCCATGCCCGACGCTGGCCTTGCCATGCCCGATGGTGGACTTGCCATGGTCAGCGTTGTCCTTGCCATGCCCGATGGTAACCTTGTCATGCCCAACGCTGGCCTTGTCAAGCCCAACAAACGCCTCGCCATGTCCAATTGTGGCATTATCATGCCCGACTCTGGGCTTGCCATGCCCGACGTTGGCCTTGTCATGCCCGACGATGGTCTTGCCGTGCCCGACGCTAGCCTTGCCATGCCCGACGATTCCCTTGTCATGCCCGACGATGGCATTGTCATGCTCGACGATTGCATTGGAATGCCCGACGATTTTGTCATGCCCGACGCTGGCCTTGTCATTCCCGACGATGGCCTCGCCATGTCCGAGAGTGGCATTGTCATTCCCAACGATGGACTTGTCATGCCCGACGATGGCCTTGCCATGCCCGACGCTGCCCTTGTCATGCCCGACGATCGCCTTGCCGTGCCCGACGATGGCCTTGTCATTCCCGACGATGGCCATGTCGTGCCCGACGATGGCCTTGCCATGTCCGGGAGTTGCCTTGTCATGGCCGACGATGGTCTTGCCATGTTTGAGAGTGGCCTTGTCATTCCCGAAGGTGACCTTGTCATGTCCGAGAGTGCCCTTGTTATGCCCAACGATGGCCTTGTCATGCCCGACGATGGCCTTGTAATGACCTTGACAATCCCGACGATGGCCTTGCCATGCCCGGCGCTGGCCTTATCATGTCCGAATGTTGCGTTGTCATGCCCGACGCTGGCCTTTCCATGTCCGAGAGTTGCCTTGCCATGACCTTGTCATGCCCGACGCTGGCCTTGCGCTGTCCGAGAGTTGCCTTGTCATGACCTTGTCATGCCCGATGATGGCCTGACCATGCCCTACGCTGGCCTTGTCATGCCCGACGTTGGCCTTGTAATGCCCGACGTTGGCCTTGTCATGCCCGTCGATGGCCTTTTCATGCCCGACGCTGGCCTTGTCATGCCCGACGCTGGCCTTGTCAAGCCCGGCGCTACCCTTGTCATGTCCGAGAGTGGCCTTGTCATGCCCGACGCTGGCCTTGCCATATCCGAGAGTTGCCTTGTCATGACCTTATCATGCCCAACGATGGCCTTTCCATGCCCGACGTTGGCCTTGTCATGCCAAACGCCGGCCTTGCCATACCCGATGATGGCCTTGTCATGCCGAACGCTGGCCTTGTCACTCCCGACGCTGGCCTTGTCATGCCCGGCGCTGGCCTTGTCATGTCCGAGAGTGACCTTGCCATGGCCTTGTCATGCAAGACCCTGGCCTTGCCATGCCCGACGATGGCCTTGTCATGTCTGGCAGTGGCATTGTCATGGCCTTGTCATGCCCGACGATGGCCTTGCCATGCCCGACGATGTCCTTGTCATGACCTTACAATGTCCGACGATGGCCTTGCCATGGCCGATGATGTGCTTGTCATGTCCGAGAGTTGCCTTGTCATGACCATATCATGCCCGACGCTGGCCTTGTCATGCCCGACGATAGCCTCGCCATGTCCGAGAGTGGCATTGTCATGGCCTTGTCATGCCCGACGAGGGCCTTGCCAAGCCCGACACTTTCCTTGTCATGTCTGAAAGTTGCCTTGTCATGACCTTGTCATGCCCGACGATGGCCTCGACATGTCCGAGAGTGGCATTGTCATGGCCTTGTCATGCCCGACGATGGACTTGCCATGCCCGACGCTTGCTTGCCATGCCTGATGCTGGCCTTGCCATGCTCGACGATGGCCTTGCCATGCTCGACGCTGTCCTTGGCATGTCCGAGATTTGCCTTTTCATGACCTTGTCATGCCCAGCGCTGGCCTTGTCAAGCCCGACGGTGGCCTTGCCATGTCCGATTGTGGCATTGTCATGCCCGACGATAGCCTTTTCATGCCCGACGATGGCCTTGCCATGCCCGACGCTGGGCTTGCCATGCCCGATGCTGGCCATGTCATGCCCGACGATGGCCTCGCCATGTCTGAGAGTGGCTTTTTCTTGTCCTTGTCATGCCCGACGAGGGCTTTGCCAAGCCCGACACTTTCTTTGTCATGTCCGAAAGTTATCTTGTCATGACCTTGTCATGCCCGACGATGGCCTCGCCATGTCCGAGAGTGGCATTGTCATGGCCTTGTCATGCTGACGATGGACATGCCATGCCCGACGCTGGCCTTGCCATGCCCGATGGTGGACTTGCCATGGTCAGCGCTGTCCTTGCCATGCCCGATGGTGACCTAGTCATGCCCAACGCTGGCCTTGTCAAGCCCAACAAACGCCTCGCCATGTCCAATTGTGGCATTATCATGCCCGACTCTGGGCTTGCCATGCCCGACGCTGGCCTTGTCATGCCCGACGATGGTCTTACCGTGCCCGACGCTAGCCTTGCCATGCCCGACGATTCCCTTGTCATGCCCGACGATGGCCTTGTCATGCTCGACGATTGCATTGGCATGCCCGACGATTTTGTCATGCCCGACGCTGGCCTTGTCATTCCCGACGATGGCCTCGCCATGTCCGAGAGTGGCATTGTCATTCCCAACGATGGACTTGTCATGTCCAACGATGGCCTTGCCATGCCCGACGCTGCCCTTGTCATGCCCGACGATCGCCTTGCCATGCCCGACGATGGCCTTGTCATTCCCGACGATGGCCATGTCGTGCCCGACGATGGCCTTGCCATGTCCGGGAGTTGCCTTGTCATGGCCGACGATGGTCTTGCCATGTTTGAGAGTGGCCTTGTCATTCCCGAAGGTGACCTTGTCATGTCCGAGAGTGCCCTTGTTATGCCCAACGATGGCCTTGTCATGCCCGACGATGGCCTTGTAATGACCTTGTCAATCCCGACGATGGCCTTGCCATGCCCGGCGCTGGCCTTATCATGTCCGAGTGTTGCGTTGTCATGCCCGATGCTGGCCTTTCCATATCCGAGAGTTGCCTTGCCATGACCTTGTCATGCCCGACGCTGGCCTTGCGCTGTCCGAGAGTTGCCTTGTCATGACCTTGTCATGCCCGATGATGGCTTGGCCATGCCCTACGCTGGCCTTGTCACGCCCGACGTTGGCCTTGTAATGCCCGACGTTGGCCTTGTCATGCCCGTCGATGGCCTTTTCATGCCCGACGCTGGCCTTGTCATGCCCGACGCTGGCCTTGTCAAGCCCGGCGCTACCCTTGTCATGTCCGAGAGTGGCCTTGTCATGCCCGACGCTGGCCTTGCCATATCCGAGAGTTGCCTTGTCATGACCTTATCATGCCCAACGATGGCCTTTCCATGCCAGACGTTAGCCTTGTCATGCCAAACGCCGGCCTTGCCATACCCGATGATGGCCTTGTCATGCCGAACGCTGGCCTTGTCACTCCCGACGCTGGCCTTGTCATGCCCGGCGCTAGCCTTGTCATGTCCGAGAGTGGCCTTGCCATGGCCTTGTCATGCAAGCCCCTGGCCTTGCCATGCCCGACGATGGCCTTGTCATGTCTGACAGTGGCATTGTCATCGCCTTGTCATGCCCGACGATGGCCTTGCCATGCCCGACGATGTCCTTGTCATGGCCTTACAATGTCCGACGATGGCCTTGCCATGGCCGATGATGTGCTTGTCATGTCCGAGAGTTGCCTTGTCATTACCATATCATGCCCGACGCTGGCCTTGTCATACCCGACGATGGCCTCGCCATGTTTGAGAGTGGCATTGTCATTTCCAACGATGGACTTGTCATGCCCGACGATGGCCTTGCCATGCCCGACGCTGACCTTGTCAGGCCCGATGATTGCCTTTCCATGTCCGACGCTAGCGTTGCCATGCCCGACGATGGCCTTGTCATGCCCGACGATGGGCATGTCATGCCCGACGATGGCCTTGTCATGCCCGCCGATTGCCTTGTCATGCCCGACGATTGCCTTGTCATGCCCGACGATGGCATTGGAATGCGCGACGATGGCCTTGTCATGCCCGACGCTGGCCTTGTCATGCCCGACGATGGCCTCGCCATGTCCGAGAGTGGCATAGTCATGGCATTGTCGTGCCCGACGAGGGCCTTCCCAAGCCCGACACTTTCCTTGTCATGTCCGAAAGTTGCCTTGTCATGACCTTGTCATGCCCGACGATGGCCTCGCCATGTCCGAGAGTGGCATTGTCATGTCCTTGTCATGCCCAATGATGGGCGTGCCATGCCCGATGCTGGCCTTGCCATGCCCGACGCTGGCCTCTCCATGCTCGACGATGGCCTTGCCATGCTCGACGCTGTCCTTGTCATGTCCGAGAGTTGCCTTGTCATGACATTGTCATCTCCGAAGCTGACCTTGTCAAGCCCGACGATTGCTTCGCCAAGTCCGATTGTGGCATTGTCATGCCCGACGACGGCCTTGCCGTGCCCAACGCTAACCTTGCCATGCCCGACGCTGGCCTTGTCATGCCCGACCCTATCGTTGCCATGCCCGACGATGGGCTTGTCATGCCCGACGATGGCCATGTCATGCCCGACGATGGCCTTGCCATGTCCGAGAGTTGCCTTGTCATGGCCGATGATGGTCTTGACATGTCCGAGAGTGGCCTTGTCATGCCCGATGCTTACCTTGTCATGTCCGAGAGTGGCCTTGTTATGCCCAACGATGATCTTGTCACGACCTTGTCATGCCTGACGATGGCCTTGTAATGCCCTTGTCATGTCCGACGATGGCCTTGTCATGCCCGGCGCTGGCCTTATCATGTCCGAGAGTTGCGTTGTCATGCCCGACGTTGGCCTTGCCATGTCCGAGAATGGCCTTGCCATGACGTTGTCATGCCCGATGATGGCCTGCACATGCCCGACGCTGGCCTTGTCATGTTTGAGAGTGGCCTTGGCATGACCTTGTCATACCCAATGATGGCCTGACCATGCCCGACGATGGCCTTGTCATGTCCGAGAGTTCCCTTGTCAAGCCCGACGCTGGCCTTGCCATGTCCGAAAGTTGCCTTGTCATGACCTTGTCATGCCCGATGATGGCCTGGCCATGCCCGACGCTGGCCTTGTCATGCCCGACGCTGGCCTTGTCATGCCCGACGTTGGCCTTTTCATGCCCGACGATGGCCTTTTCATGCCTGATGCTGGCCTAGTCATGCCCGACGCTGGCCTTGTCATGCATGGAGCTGGCCTTATCATGTCCGAGAGTGGCCTTGTCATGCCCGACGATGGCCTTGCCATGTCCGAGAGTTGCCTTGTCATGACCTTATCATGCCCAACGATGGCCTTGCCATGCCCGACGGTGGCCTTGTCATGCCAAACGCTGGCCTTCTCATGCCCGACGCTGGCCTTGCCATGCCCGAAAATTGGCCTTGTCATGCCGAACGCTGGCCTTGTCATGCACGACGCTGGCCTTGTCATGCTCAGCGCTTGCCTTGTCATGTCCGAGAGTGGCCTTGCCATGGCCTTGTCATGCAAGGCGCTGGCCTTGCCATGCCCGACGATGGCCTTGTCATGTCCGATAGTTGCCTTGTCATGGCCGACGATGGTCTTGCCATGTCCGAGAGTGGCCTTGTCATTCCCGACGCTGGCCTTGTCATGACCGACGCTGACCTTGTCATGTCCGAGAGTGGCTTTGTCATGCCCAAAAATGGCCTTGCCATGCCCGACGCTAGCCTTGCCATGCCCGACGATGGCCTTGCCATGCCCGAGAGTTGTCATTCATGCCCAACGCTGGCCTTGTCATGTCCGGTGCTGGCCTTGTCATGTCCGAGAGTTGCCTTGTCTTGACCGTATCATGCCCGACGTTGTCCTTGTCATACCCGACGATGGCCTCGCCATGTCCGAGCGTGGCATTGTCATTCCCAACGATGGACTTGTCATGCCCGACGATGGCTTTTCCATGCCCGAAGCTGTCCTTGTCATGCCCGACGATCGCCTTGCCATGCCCGACGCTGGCGTTTCCATGCTCGACGATGGCCTTGTCATGCCCGACGATGGCCATGTCATGCCCTACGATGGCCTTGTCATGTCCGAAAGTTGCCTTGTCATGCCCGACGATGGTCTTGCCATGTCCGAGAGTGGCCTTGTCATGCCCGACGTTGGCCTTGTCATGACCGACGCTTACCTTGTCATATCCGAGAGTGGCTTTGTCATGCCCAAAAATGGCCTTGCAATGCCCGACGCAAGCCTTGCCATGCCCGACGATGGCCTTGCCATGCCTGAGAGTTGTCTTGTCATGCCCAACGCTTGCCTTGTCATGTCTGGTGTTGGCCTTGTCATGTCCAAGAGTTTCCTTGTTATGGCCTTGTCGTGCCCGACGATGGCCTTGCCATGCCCGACGTTGTCCTTGTCATATCCGAGAGTTGCCTTGTCTTGCCCGACGATGGCCTTGCCATGCCTGACGTTGTCCTTGACATGTCCGAGACTTACCTTGTCATGACCTTGTCATCCCCGACGATGGCCTCGCCATGTCCCCGAGAGGCATTGTCAAGGCCTTGTCATGCCCGAAGATGGCCTTGTCATGCCCGACGATGGCCTTGCCATGCCCGACGATGGCCTTGCCATATCCAAGAGTTGCCTTGTCATGGCCTTGTCATGCCCGACGTTTGCCTTGTCAAGCACGACGATGGCCTTGTCATGCCCGACGATGGCCTTGCCATGCCCGACGCTGGCCTTGTCATGCCCGACGCTGGCCTTGTTGTGCTCGACGATGGCATTGTCATGCCCGACGATGGCAGTGTCATGTCCGAGAGTTGCCTTGTCATGACCGACGATGGTCTTGCCATGTCCGAGAGTGGCCTTGTCATGCCCAACGCTGGCCTTGTCATGACCGGCGCTGACCTTGTCATGTCCGAGAGTGGCCTTGTCATGCCCAACGATGGCCTTGCCATGCCCGACGCTTTCCTTGCCATGCCCGAGAGTTGCCTTGTCATGCCCAACGCTGGCCTAGTCATGTCCGAGAGTTGCCTTGTCATGGCCTTACCATGCCCGATGCTGGCCTTGTCATGCCCGACACTGGCCTTGCCATGCCCGACGCTGGCCTTGTCATGCCAGACGTTGGCCTTGTCATGCCCGACGCTGGCCTTGCCAGGCCCGACAATGGCCTTGTCATGCCCGACGCTGGCCTTGCCATGCCCGACGATGGCCTTTTCATGTCCGACAATGGCATTGTCATGGCCTTGCCATTCCCGACGATGGCCTTGTCATGCCCGACGATGGCCATGTCATGCCCAACGATGACCTTGTCATGCCCGACGATGGCCTTGTCATGCCTGACGATGCCCTTGTCATGCGCGACGATGGCCTTGTCATGCCCAATGATGGGCTTACCGTGCTTGATATTGGCCTTGCAATGCCCGACGATGGCCTTGTCATGCCCAACGATGGCCTTGTCATGCCCGACGCTGGCCTTGTGATGCTCGACGATGGCATTGTCATGTCCGACGATGGCAGTGTCATGTCCGAGAGTTGGCTTGACATGCCAGGCGTTAGCCTTGTCATGCCCGACGATGGCCTTGTCATGTCCTTGTTATGCCCGACGCTGGCCATGTCATGCCCGACGATGGCCTCGCCATGTCCGAGAGTGACATTGTCATGGCCTTGTCATGCCCGACGAGGGCCTTGCCAAGCCCGACACTTTCCTTGTCATGTCTGAAAGTTGCCTTGTCATGACCTTGTCATGCCCGACGATGGCCTCGACATGTCCGAGAGTGGCATTGTCATGGCCTTGTCATGCCCGACGATGGATTTGCCATGCCCGATGCTTGCTTGCCATGCCTGATGCTGGCCTCGCCATGCTCAACGATGGCCTTGCCATGCTCGACGCTGTCCTTGTCATGTCCGAGATTTGCCTTGTCATGACCTTGTCATGCCCAGCACTGGCCTTGTCAAGCCCGACGGTGGCCTTGCCATGTCCGATTGTGGCATTGTCATGCCCGACGATAGCCTTTTCATGCCCGACGATGGCCTTGCCATGCCCGACGCTGGGCTTGCCATGCCCGACGCTGGCCATGTCATGCCCGACGATGGCCTCGCCATGTCCGAGAGTGGCTTTGTCATGTCCTTGTCATGCCCGACGAGGGCTTTGCCAAGCCCGACACTTTCCTTGTCATGTCCGAAAGTTATCTTGTCATGACCTTGTCATGCCCGACGATGGCCTTGTCAAGCACGACGATGGCCTTGTCATGCCCGACGATGGCCTTGCCATGCCCGACGCTGGCCTTGTCATGCCCGACGCTGGCCTTGTTGTGCTCGACGATGGCATTGTCATGCCCGACGATGGCAGTGTCATGTCCGAGAGTTGCCTTGTCATGACCGACGATGGTCTTGCCATGTCCGAGAGTGGCCTTGTCATGCCCAACGCTGGCCTTGTCATGACCGGCACTGACCTTGTCATGTCCGAGAGTGGCCTTGTCATGCCCAACGATGGCCTTGCCATGCCCGACGCTTTCCTTGCCATGCCCGAGAGTTGCCTTGTCATGCCCAACGCTG
The DNA here is from genome assembly GCA_033239125.1 of Fagopyrum homotropicum. Taxonomy (NCBI): domain Eukaryota; kingdom Viridiplantae; phylum Streptophyta; class Magnoliopsida; order Caryophyllales; family Polygonaceae; genus Fagopyrum; species Fagopyrum homotropicum. The sequence goes on along the minus strand of BSWB01000004.1, from coordinate 92,227,158 downwards.
GCCTAGTCATGTCCGAGAGTTGCCTTGTCATGGCCTTACCATGCCCGATGCTGGCCTTGTCATGCCCGACGCTGGCCTTGCCATGCCCGACGCTGGCCTTGTCATGCCAGACGTTGGCCTTGTCATGCCCGACGCTGGCCTTGCCAGGCCCGACAATGGCCTTGTCATGCCCGACGCTGGCCTTGCCATGCCCGACGATGGCCTTTTCATGTCCGACAATGGCATTGTCATGGCCTTGCCATTCCCGACGATGGCCTTGTCATGCCCGACGATGGCCATGTCATGCCCAACGATGACCTTGTCATGCCCGACGATGGCCTTGTCATGCCTGACGATGCCCTTGTCATGCGCGACGATGGCCTTGTCATGCCCAATGATGGGCTTACCGTGCTTGATATTGGCCTTGCAATGCCCGACGATGGCCTTGTCATGCCCAACGATGGCCTTGTCATGCCCGACGCTGGCCTTGTGATGCTCGACGATGGCATTGTCATGTCCGACGATGGCAGTGTCATGTCCGAGAGTTGGCTTGACATGCCAGGCGTTAGCCTTGTCATGCCCGACGATGGCCTTGTCATGTCCTTGTTATGCCCGACGCTGGCCATGTCATGCCCGACGATGGCCTCGCCATGTCCGAGAGTGACATTGTCATGGCCTTGTCATGCCCGACGAGGGCCTTGCCAAGCCCGACACTTTCCTTGTCATGTCTGAAAGTTGCCTTGTCATGACCTTGTCATGCCCGACGATGGCCTCGACATGTCCGAGAGTGGCATTGTCATGGCCTTGTCATGCCCGACGATGGATTTGCCATGCCCGATGCTTGCTTGCCATGCCTGATGCTGGCCTCGCCATGCTCGACGATGGCCTTGCCATGCTCGACGCTGTCCTTGTCATGTCCGAGATTTGCCTTGTCATGACCTTGTCATGCCCAGCACTGGCCTTGTCAAGCCCGACGGTGGCCTTGCCATGTCCGATTGTGGCATTGTCATGCCCGACGATAGCCTTTTCATGCCCGACGATGGCCTTGCCATGCCCGACGCTGGGCTTGCCATGCCCGACGCTGGCCATGTCATGCCCGACGATGGCCTCGCCATGTCCGAGAGTGGCTTTGTCATGTCCTTGTCATGCCCGACGAGGGCTTTGCCAAGCCCGACACTTTCCTTGTCATGTCCGAAAGTTATCTTGTCATGACCTTGTCATGCCCGACGATGGCCTTGTCAAGCACGACGATGGCCTTGTCATGCCCGACGATGGCCTTGCCATGCCCGACGCTGGCCTTGTCATGCCCGACGCTGGCCTTGTTGTGCTCGACGATGGCATTGTCATGCCCGACGATGGCAGTGTCATGTCCGAGAGTTGCCTTGTCATGACCGACGATGGTCTTGCCATGTCCGAGAGTGGCCTTGTCATGCCCAACGCTGGCCTTGTCATGACCGGCGCTGACCTTGTCATGTCCGAGAGTGGCCTTGTCATGCCCAACGATGGCCTTGCCATGCCCGACGCTTTCCTTGCCATGCCCGAGAGTTGCCTTGTCATGCCCAACGCTGGCCTAGTCATGTCCGAGAGTTGCCTTGTCATGGCCTTACCATGCCCGATGCTGGCCTTGTCATGCCCGACGCTGGCCTTGCCATGCCCGACGCTGGCCTTGTCATGCCAGACGTTGGCCTTGTCATGCCCGACGCTGGCCTTGCCAGGCCCGACAATGGCCTTGTCATGCCCGACGCTGGCCTTGCCATGCCCGACGATGGCCTTTTCATGTCCGACAATGGCATTGTCATGGCCTTGCCATTCCCGACGATGGCCTTGTCATGCCCGACGATGGCCATGTCATGCCCAACGATGACCTTGTCATGCCCGACGATGGCCTTGTCATGCCTGACGATGCCCTTGTCATGCGCGACGATGGCCTTGTCATGCCCAATGATGGGCTTACCGTGCTTGATATTGGCCTTGCAATGCCCGACGATGGCCTTGTCATGCCCAACGATGGCCTTGTCATGCCCGACGCTGGCCTTGTGATGCTCGACGATGGCATTGTCATGTCCGACGATGGCAGTGTCATGTCCGAGAGTTGGCTTGACATGCCAGGCGTTAGCCTTGTCATGCCCGACGATGGCCTTGTCATGTCCTTGTTATGCCCGACGCTGGCCATGTCATGCCCGACGATGGCCTCGCCATGTCCGAGAGTGACATTGTCGTGGCCTTGTCATGCCCGACGAGGGCCTTGCCAAGCCCGACACTTTCCTTGTCATGTCTGAAAGTTGCCTTGTCATGACCTTGTCATGCCCGACGATGGCCTCGACATGTCCGAGAGTGGCATTGTCATGGCCTTGTCATGCCCGACGATGGATTTGCCATGCCCGATGCTTGCTTGCCATGCCTGATGCTGGCCTCGCCATGCTCGACGATGGCCTTGCCATGCTCGACGCTGTCCTTGTCATGTCCGAGATTTGCCTTGTCATGACCTTGTCATGCCCAGCACTGGCCTTGTCAAGCCCGACGGTGGCCTTGCCATGTCCGATTGTGGCATTGTCATGCCCGACGATAGCCTTTTCATGCCCGACGATGGCCTTGCCATGCCCGACGCTGGGCTTGCCATGCCCGACGCTGGCCATGTCATGCCCGACGATGGCCTCGCCATGTCCGAGAGTGGCTTTGTCATGTCCTTGTCATGCCCGACGAGGGCTTTGCCAAGCCCGACACTTTCCTTGTCATGTCCGAAAGTTATCTTGTCATGACCTTGTCATGCCCGACGATGGCCTTGTCAAGCACGACGATGGCCTTGTCATGCCCGACGATGGCCTTGCCATGCCCGACGCTGGCCTTGTCATGCCCGACGCTGGCCTTGTTGTGCTCGACGATGGCATTGTCATGCCCGACGATGGCAGTGTCATGTCCGAGAGTTGCCTTGTCATGACCGACGATGGTCTTGCCATGTCCGAGAGTGGCCTTGTCATGCCCAACGCTGGCCTTGTCATGACCGGCGCTGACCTTGTCATGTCCGAGAGTGGCCTTGTCATGCCCAACGATGGCCTTGCCATGCCCGACGCTTTCCTTGCCATGCCCGAGAGTTGCCTTGTCATGCCCAACGCTGGCCTAGTCATGTCCGAGAGTTGCCTTGTCATGGCCTTACCATGCCCGATGCTGGCCTTGTCATGCCCGACACTGGCCTTGCCATGCCCGACGCTGGCCTTGTCATGCCAGACGTTGGCCTTGTCATGCCCGACGCTGGCCTTGCCAGGCCCGACAATGGCCTTGTCATGCCCGACGCTGGCCTTGCCATGCCCGACGATGGCCTTTTCATGTCCGACAATGGCATTGTCATGGCCTTGCCATTCCCGACGATGGCCTTGTCATGCCCGACGATGGCCATGTCATGCCCAACGATGACCTTGTCATGCCCGACGATGGCCTTGTCATGCCTGACGATGCCCTTGTCATGCGCGACGATGGCCTTGTCATGCCCAATGATGGGCTTACCGTGCTTGATATTGGCCTTGCAATGCCCGACGATGGCCTTGTCATGCCCAACGATGGCCTTGTCATGCCCGACGCTGGCCTTGTGATGCTCGACGATGGCATTGTCATGTCCGACGATGGCAGTGTCATGTCCGAGAGTTGGCTTGACATGCCAGGCGTTAGCCTTGTCATGCCCGACGATGGCCTTGTCATGTCCTTGTTATGCCCGACGCTGGCCATGTCATGCCCGACGATGGCCTCGCCATGTCCGAGAGTGACATTGTCATGGCCTTGTCATGCCCGACGAGGGCCTTGCCAAGCCCGACACTTTCCTTGTCATGTCTGAAAGTTGCCTTGTCATGACCTTGTCATGCCCGACGATGGCCTCGACATGTCCGAGAGTGGCATTGTCATGGCCTTGTCATGCCCGACGATGGATTTGCCATGCCCGATGCTTGCTTGCCATGCCTGATGCTGGCCTCGCCATGCTCAACGATGGCCTTGCCATGCTCGACGCTGTCCTTGTCATGTCCGAGATTTGCCTTGTCATGACCTTGTCATGCCCAGCACTGGCCTTGTCAAGCCCGACGGTGGCCTTGCCATGTCCGATTGTGGCATTGTCATGCCCGACGATAGCCTTTTCATGCCCGACGATGGCCTTGCCATGCCCGACGCTGGGCTTGCCATGCCCGACGCTGGCCATGTCATGCCCGACGATGGCCTCGCCATGTCCGAGAGTGGCTTTGTCATGTCCTTGTCATGCCCGACGAGGGCTTTGCCAAGCCCGACACTTTCCTTGTCATGTCCGAAAGTTATCTTGTCATGACCTTGTCATGCCCGACGATGGCCTTGTCAAGCACGACGATGGCCTTGTCATGCCCGACGATGGCCTTGCCATGCCCGACGCTGGCCTTGTCATGCCCGACGCTGGCCTTGTTGTGCTCGACGATGGCATTGTCATGCCCGACGATGGCAGTGTCATGTCCGAGAGTTGCCTTGTCATGACCGACGATGGTCTTGCCATGTCCGAGAGTGGCCTTGTCATGCCCAACGCTGGCCTTGTCATGACCGGCACTGACCTTGTCATGTCCGAGAGTGGCCTTGTCATGCCCAACGATGGCCTTGCCATGCCCGACGCTTTCCTTGCCATGCCCGAGAGTTGCCTTGTCATGCCCAACGCTGGCCTAGTCATGTCCGAGAGTTGCCTTGTCATGGCCTTACCATGCCCGATGCTGGCCTTGTCATGCCCGACGCTGGCCTTGCCATGCCCGACGCTGGCCTTGTCATGCCAGACGTTGGCCTTGTCATGCCCGACGCTGGCCTTGCCAGGCCCGACAATGGCCTTGTCATGCCCGACGCTGGCCTTGCCATGCCCGACGATGGCCTTTTCATGTCCGACAATGGCATTGTCATGGCCTTGCCATTCCCGACGATGGCCTTGTCATGCCCGACGATGGCCATGTCATGCCCAACGATGACCTTGTCATGCCCGACGATGGCCTTGTCATGCCTGACGATGCCCTTGTCATGCGCGACGATGGCCTTGTCATGCCCAATGATGGGCTTACCGTGCTTGATATTGGCCTTGCAATGCCCGACGATGGCCTTGTCATGCCCAACGATGGCCTTGTCATGCCCGACGCTGGCCTTGTGATGCTCGACGATGGCATTGTCATGTCCGACGATGGCAGTGTCATGTCCGAGAGTTGGCTTGACATGCCAGGCGTTAGCCTTGTCATGCCCGACGATGGCCTTGTCATGTCCTTGTTATGCCCGACGCTGGCCATGTCATGCCCGACGATGGCCTCGCCATGTCCGAGAGTGACATTGTCATGGCCTTGTCATGCCCGACGAGGGCCTTGCCAAGCCCGACACTTTCCTTGTCATGTCTGAAAGTTGCCTTGTCATGACCTTGTCATGCCCGACGATGGCCTCGACATGTCCGAGAGTGGCATTGTCATGGCCTTGTCATGCCCGACGATGGATTTGCCATGCCCGATGCTTGCTTGCCATGCCTGATGCTGGCCTCGCCATGCTCGACGATGGCCTTGCCATGCTCGACGCTGTCCTTGTCATGTCCGAGATTTGCCTTGTCATGACCTTGTCATGCCCAGCACTGGCCTTGTCAAGCCCGACGGTGGCCTTGCCATGTCCGATTGTGGCATTGTCATGCCCGACGATAGCCTTTTCATGCCCGACGATGGCCTTGCCATGCCCGACGCTGGGCTTGCCATGCCCGACGCTGGCCATGTCATGCCCGACGATGGCCTCGCCATGTCCGAGAGTGGCTTTGTCATGTCCTTGTCATGCCCGACGAGGGCTTTGCCAAGCCCGACACTTTCCTTGTCATGTCCGAAAGTTATCTTGTCATGACCTTGTCATGCCCGACGATGGCCTTGTCAAGCACGACGATGGCCTTGTCATGCCCGACGATGGCCTTGCCATGCCCGACGCTGGCCTTGTCATGCCCGACGCTGGCCTTGTTGTGCTCGACGATGGCATTGTCATGCCCGACGATGGCAGTGTCATGTCCGAGAGTTGCCTTGTCATGACCGACGATGGTCTTGCCATGTCCGAGAGTGGCCTTGTCATGCCCAACGCTGGCCTTGTCATGACCGGCGCTGACCTTGTCATGTCCGAGAGTGGCCTTGTCATGCCCAACGATGGCCTTGCCATGCCCGACGCTTTCCTTGCCATGCCCGAGAGTTGCCTTGTCATGCCCAACGCTGGCCTAGTCATGTCCGAGAGTTGCCTTGTCATGGCCTTACCATGCCCGATGCTGGCCTTATCATGCCCGACGCTGGCCTTGCCATGCCCGACGCTGGCCTTGTCATGCCAGACGTTGGCCTTGTCATGCCCGACGCTGGCCTTGCCAGGCCCGACAATGGCCTTGTCATGCCCGACGCTGGCCTTGCCATGCCCGACGATGGCCTTTTCATGTCCGACAATGGCATTGTCATGGCCTTGCCATTCCCGACGATGGCCTTGTCATGCCCGACGATGGCCATGTCATGCCCAACGATGACCTTGTCATGCCCGACGATGGCCTTGTCATGCCTGACGATGCCCTTGTCATGCGCGACGATGGCCTTGTCATGCCCAATGATGGGCTTACCGTGCTTGATATTGGCCTTGCAATGCCCGACGATGGCCTTGTCATGCCCAACGATGGCCTTGTCATGCCCGACGCTGGCCTTGTGATGCTCGACGATGGCATTGTCATGTCCGACGATGGCAGTGTCATGTCCGAGAGTTGGCTTGACATGCCAGGCGTTAGCCTTGTCATGCCCGACGATGGCCTTGTCATGTCCTTGTTATGCCCGACGCTGGCCATGTCATGCCCGACGATGGCCTCGCCATGTCCGAGAGTGACATTGTCGTGGCCTTGTCATGCCCGACGAGGGCCTTGCCAAGCCCGACACTTTCCTTGTCATGTCTGAAAGTTGCCTTGTCATGACCTTGTCATGCCCGACGATGGCCTCGACATGTCCGAGAGTGGCATTGTCATGGCCTTGTCATGCCCGACGATGGATTTGCCATGCCCGATGCTTGCTTGCCATGCCTGATGCTGGCCTCGCCATGCTCGACGATGGCCTTGCCATGCTCGACGCTGTCCTTGTCATGTCCGAGATTTGCCTTGTCATGACCTTGTCATGCCCAGCACTGGCCTTGTCAAGCCCGACGGTGGCCTTGCCATGTCCGATTGTGGCATTGTCATGCCCGACGATAGCCTTTTCATGCCCGACGATGGCCTTGCCATGCCCGACGCTGGGCTTGCCATGCCCGACGCTGGCCATGTCATGCCCGACGATGGCCTCGCCATGTCCGAGAGTGGCTTTGTCATGTCCTTGTCATGCCCGACGAGGGCTTTGCCAAGCCCGACACTTTCCTTGTCATGTCCGAAAGTTATCTTGTCATGACCTTGTCATGCCCGACGATGGCCTTGTCAAGCACGACGATGGCCTTGTCATGCCCGACGATGGCCTTGCCATGCCCGACGCTGGCCTTGTCATGCCCGACGCTGGCCTTGTTGTGCTCGACGATGGCATTGTCATGCCCGACGATGGCAGTGTCATGTCCGAGAGTTGCCTTGTCATGACCGACGATGGTCTTGCCATGTCCGAGAGTGGCCTTGTCATGCCCAACGCTGGCCTTGTCATGACCGGCGCTGACCTTGTCATGTCCGAGAGTGGCCTTGTCATGCCCAACGATGGCCTTGCCATGCCCGACGCTTTCCTTGCCATGCCCGAGAGTTGCCTTGTCATGCCCAACGCTGGCCTAGTCATGTCCGAGAGTTGCCTTGTCATGGCCTTACCATGCCCGATGCTGGCCTTGTCATGCCCGACGCTGGCCTTGCCATGCCCGACGCTGGCCTTGTCATGCCAGACGTTGGCCTTGTCATGCCCGACGCTGGCCTTGCCAGGCCCGACAATGGCCTTGTCATGCCCGACGCTGGCCTTGCCATGCCCGACGATGGCCTTTTCATGTCCGACAATGGCATTGTCATGGCCTTGCCATTCCCGACGATGGCCTTGTCATGCCCGACGATGGCCATGTCATGCCCAACGATGACCTTGTCATGCCCGACGATGGCCTTGTCATGCCTGACGATGCCCTTGTCATGCGCGACGATGGCCTTGTCATGCCCAATGATGGGCTTACCGTGCTTGATATTGGCCTTGCAATGCCCGACGATGGCCTTGTCATGCCCAACGATGGCCTTGTCATGCCCGACGCTGGCCTTGTGATGCTCGACGATGGCATTGTCATGTCCGACGATGGCAGTGTCATGTCCGAGAGTTGGCTTGACATGCCAGGCGTTAGCCTTGTCATGCCCGACGATGGCCTTGTCATGTCCTTGTTATGCCCGACGCTGGCCATGTCATGCCCGACGATGGCCTCGCCATGTCCGAGAGTGACATTGTCGTGGCCTTGTCATGCCCGACGAGGGCCTTGCCAAGCCCGACACTTTCCTTGTCATGTCTGAAAGTTGCCTTGTCATGACCTTGTCATGCCCGACGATGGCCTCGACATGTCCGAGAGTGGCATTGTCATGGCCTTGTCATGCCCGACGATGGATTTGCCATGCCCGATGCTTGCTTGCCATGCCTGATGCTGGCCTCGCCATGCTCGACGATGGCCTTGCCATGCTCGACGCTGTCCTTGTCATGTCCGAGATTTGCCTTGTCATGACCTTGTCATGCCCAGCAGTGGCCTTGTCAAGCCCGACGGTGGCCTTGCCATGTCCGATTGTGGCATTGTCATGCCCGACGATAGCCTTTTCATGCCCGACGATGGCCTTGCCATGCCCGACGCTGGGCTTGCCATGCCCGACGCTGGCCATGTCATGCCCGACGATGGCCTCGCCATGTCCGAGAGTGGCTTTGTCATGTCCTTGTCATGCCCGACGAGGGCTTTGCCAAGCCCGACACTTTCCTTGTCATGTCCGAAAGTTATCTTGTCATGACCTTGTCATGCCCGACGATGGCCTCGCCATGTCCGAGAGTGGCATTGTCATGGCCTTGTCATGCTGACGATGGACATGCCATGCCCGACGGTGGCCTTGCCATGCCCGATGGTGGACTTGCCATGGTCAGCGCTGTCCTTGCCATGCCCGATGGTGACCTTGTCATGCCCAACGCTGGCCTTGTCAAGCCCAACGAACGCCTTGTCATGCCCGACGCTGGCCTTGTCATGTCCGACGATGGTCTTGCCGTGCCCGACGCTAGCCTTGCCATCCCCGACGATTCCCTTGTCATGCCCGACGATGGCCTTGTCATGCTCGACGATGGCATTGGCATGCCCGACGATTTTTTCATGCCCGACGCTGGCATTGTCATTCCCGACGCTGACCTTTTCATGCCTGACGTTGGCCTTGTCATGCCCAGCGTTCGCCTTTTCATGTCCGAGAGTGGCCTTGCCATGGCCTTGTCATGCCCGACCCTGGCCTTGCCATGCCCGACGATGGCCTTGTCATTTCCGACAGTGGCATTGTCATGGCCTTGTCATGCCCGACGATGGCTTTGCCATTCCCGACGTTTTCTTTGTCATGTCCGAGAGATGCCTTGTCATGACCTTATCATGCCCGAAGTTGGCCTTGTCATGCCCGACGATGGTCTCGCCATGTCCGAGAGTGGCATTGTCATTCCCAAAGATGGCCTTGCCATGCCCGACGTTGGCTTTGGCATGCCCGACGATGGCCTTTCCATGCCCGACACTAGCGTTGCCATACCCGACGATGGCCTTGTCATGCCCGACGATGGCCATGTCATGCCCGACGATGGCCTTGACATGCCCGACGATCGCCATGTCACGCCCGACGAAGGGCTTGCCATTGACGACGATGGCCTTGTCATGCCTGACGATGGCCTTGCCATGCCCGACGCTGGCCTTGCCATGCCCGACGATGGCCTTGTCATGCCCCACGATGGCCTTGTCATGCCCGACGCTGGCCTTGTCATGCTCGACGATGGCATTGTCATGCCCGACGATGGTAGTGTCATGTCCAAGAGTTGCCTTCACATGCCAGGCGCTGGCCTTGTCATGCCCGACGATGGTCTTGCCATGCCCTACGCTAGCCTTGCCATGCTCGAAGATGGCCTTGTCATGCGCGACGATGGCCTTGTCATGCCCGACGCTGGCCTTGCCATGCCCGACGATGGCCTTTTCATGTCCGACAATGGCATTGTCATGGCCTTGCCATTCCCGACGATGGCCTTGTCATGCCCGACGATGGCCATGTCATGCCCAACGATGACCTTGTCATGCCCGACGATGGCCTTGTCATGCCTGACGATGCCCTTGTCATGCGCGACGATGGCCTTGTCATGCCCAATGATGGGCTTACCGTGCTTGATATTGGCCTTGCAATGCCCGACGATGGCCTTGTCATGCCCAACGATGGCCTTGTCATGCCCGACGCTGGCCTTGTGATGCTCGACGATGGCATTGTCATGTCCGACGATGGCAGTGTCATGTCCGAGAGTTGGCTTGACATGCCAGGCGTTAGCCTTGTCATGCCCGACGATGGCCTTGTCATGTCCTTGTTATGCCCGACGCTGGCCATGTCATGCCCGACGATGGCCTCGCCATGTCCGAGAGTGACATTGTCGTGGCCTTGTCATGCCCGACGAGGGCCTTGCCAAGCCCGACACTTTCCTTGTCATGTCTGAAAGTTGCCTTGTCATGACCTTGTCATGCCCGACGATGGCCTCGACATGTCCGAGAGTGGCATTGTCATGGCCTTGTCATGCCCGACGATGGATTTGCCATGCCCGATGCTTGCTTGCCATGCCTGATGCTGGCCTCGCCATGCTCGACGATGGCCTTGCCATGCTCGACGCTGTCCTTGTCATGTCCGAGATTTGCCTTGTCATGACCTTGTCATGCCCAGCACTGGCCTTGTCAAGCCCGACGGTGGCCTTGCCATGTCCGATTGTGGCATTGTAATGCCCGACGATAGCCTTTTCATGCCCGACGATGGCCTTGCCATGCCCGACGCTGGGCTTGCCATGCCCGACGCTGGCCATGTCATGCCCGACGATGGCCTCGCCATGTCCGAGAGTGGCTTTGTCATGTCCTTGTCATGCCCGACGAGGGCTTTGCCAAGCCCGACACTTTCCTTGTCATGTCCGAAAGTTATCTTGTCATGACCTTGTCATGCCCGACGATGGCCTCGCCATGTCCGAGAGTGGCATTGTCATGGCCTTGTCATGCTGACGATGGACATGCCATGCCCGACGGTGGCCTTGCCATGCCCGATGGTGGACTTGCCATGGTCAGCGCTGTCCTTGCCATGCCCGATGGTGACCTTGTCATGCCCAACGCTGGCCTTGTCAAGCCCAACGAACGCCTTGTCATGCCCGACGCTGGCCTTGTCATATCCGACGATGGTCTTGCCGTGCCCGACGCTAGCCTTGCCATCCCCGACGATTCCCTTGTCATGCCCGACGATGGCCTTGTCATGCTCGACGATGGCATTGGCATGCCCGACGATTTTTTCATGCCCGACGCTGGCATTGTCATTCCCGACACTGACCTTTTCATGCCTGACGCTGGCCTTGTCATGCCCAGCGTTCGCCTTTTCATGTCCGAGAGTGGCCTTGCCATGGCCTTGTCATGCCCGACCCTGGCCTTGCCATGCCCGACGATGGCCTTGTCATTTCCGACAGTGGCATTGTCATGGCCTTGTCATGCCCGACGATGGCTTTGCCATTCCCGACGTTTTCTTTGTCATGTCCGAGAGATGCCTTGTCATGACCTTATCATGCCCGAAGTTGGCCTTGTCATGCCCGACGATGGTCTCGCCATGTCCGAGAGTGGCATTGTCATTCCCAAAGATGGCCTTGCCATGCCCGACGTTGGCTTTGGCATGCCCGACGATGGCCTTTCCATGCCCGACACTAGCGTTGCCATACCCGACGATGGCCTTGTCATGCCCGACGATGGCCATGTCATGCCCGACGATGGCCTTGACATGCCCGACGATCGCCATGTCACGCCCGACGAAGGGCTTGCCATTGACGACGATGGCCTTGTCATGCCTGACGATGGCCTTGCCATGCCCGACGCTGGCCTTGCCATGCCCGACGATGGCCTTGTCATGCCCCACGATGGCCTTGTCATGCCCGACGCTGGCCTTGTCATGCTCGACGATGGCATTGTCATGCCCGACGATGGTAGTGTCATGTCCAAGAGTTGCCTTCACATGCCAGGCGCTGGCCTTGTCATGCCCGACGATGGTCTTGCCATGCCCTACGCTAGCCTTGCCATGCTCGAAGATGGCCTTGTCATGCCCGACGATGGCCTTGTCATGCCCGACGATGGCCTTGCTATGTCCGAGAGTTGGCTTGTCATGGCCGACGATGGTCTTGCCATTTCCGAGAGTGGCCTTGTCATGCCCGACGCTGACCTTGTCATGTCCGAGAGTGGCCTTGTTATGGCCAACGATTCCTTATCATGACCTTGTCATGCCCGACGATGGCCTTGTCAGGACCTTTTCATGCCCGGTGATGGCCTTGCCATGCCCGGCGGTTGACTTATCATGTCCGAGAGTCACGTTGTCATGCCCGACGCTGGCCTTGCCATGTCCGAGAGTGGCCTTTCCATGACCTTGTTATGCCCAACGATGGTCTTGCCATGCCCGACGTTGGCCTTGTCATGCCCGACGCTGGCCTCGTCATGCCCGACGCTGACCTTGCCATGCCCGATGATGGTCTTGTCATGCCCAACGCTGACAACGTTGGCCTTGTCATGCCCGACGATGGCCTTGCCATGCCCGACGCTGCCCTTGCCATTCCCTAGGATGGCCTTGTCATGTCCGAGAGTTGGCTTGTCATGCCCGACGATGGCCTTGCCATGCCCGACAATGGCCTTGCCATATCCGAGAGTTGCCTTGTCATGGCCTTGTCATGCCCGACGTTTGCCTTGTCAAGCATGACGATGGCCTTGTCATGCCCGACGATGGCCTTGCCATGCCCGACGCTGGCCTTGTCGTGCTCGACGATGGCATTGTTTTGCCCGTCGATGGCAGTGTCATGTCCGAGAGTTGTCTTGTCATGACCGACGATGGTCTTGCCATGTCCGAGAGTGGCCTTGTCATGCCCGACGCTGGCCTTGTCATGACCGGCGCTGACCTTGTCATGCCCAACGATGGCCTTGTCATGCCCGACGCTTTCCTTGCCATGCCCGACGATGGCCTTGCCATGCGCGAGAGTTGCCTTGTCATGCCCAACGCTGGCCTAGTACTGTCCGAGAGTTGCCTTGTCATGGCCTTACCATGCCCGATCCTGGCCTTGTCATGCCCGACGCTGGCCTTGCCATGCCCGACGATGGCCTTGCCATGCCTAACGCTGGCCTTGTCATGCTAGACGTTGGCCTTGTCATGCCCGACGCTGGCCTTGCCAGGCCCGACGATGGCCTTGTCATGCTCGACGCTGGCCTTGCCATGCCCGACGATGGCCTTTTCATGTCCGACAGTGGCATTGTCATGGCCTTGCCATTCCCGACGATGGCCTTGTCATGCCCGACGATGGCCATGTCATGCCCAACGATGACCTTGTCATGCCCGACGATGGCCTTGTCATGCCTGACGATGCCCTTGTCATGCGCGACGATGGCCTTGTCATGCCCAATGATGGGCTTACCGTGCCTGATATTGGCCTTGCAATGCCCGACGATGGCCTTGTCATGCCCAACGATGGCCTTGTCATGCCTGACGCTGGCCTTGTGATGCTCGACGATGGCATTGTCATGTCCGACGATGGCAGTGTCATGTCCGAGAGTTGCCTTGACATGCCAGGCGTTAGCCTTGTCATGCCTGACGATGGCCTTGTCATGTCCTTGTTATGCCCGACGCTGGCCATGTCATGTCCGACGATGGCCTCGCCATGTCCGAGAGTGGCATTGTCATGGCCTTGTCATGCCCGACGAGGGCCTTGCCAAGCCCGACACTTTCCTTGTCATGTCTGAAAGTTGCCTTGTCATGACCTTGTCATGCCCGACGATGGCCTCGACATGTCCGAGAGTGGCATTGTCATGGCCTTGTCATGCCCGACGATGGACTTGCCATGCCCGACGCTTGCTTGCCATGCCTGATGCTGGCCTCGCCATGCTCGACGATGGCCTTGCCATGCTCGACGTTGTCCTTGTCATGTCCGAGATTTGCCTTGTCAAGCCCGACGGTGGCCTTGCCATGTCCGATTGTGGCATTGTCATGCCCGACGATAGCCTTTTCATGCCCGACGATGGCCTTGCCATGCCCGACGTTGGGCTTGCCATGCCCGACGCTGGCCATGTCATGCCCGACGATGGCGTCGCCATGTCCGAGAGTGGCTTTGTCATGTCCTTGTCATGCCCGACGAGGGCTTTGCCAAGCCCGACACTTTCCTTGTCATGTCCGAAAGTTATCTTGTCATGACCTTGTCATGCCCGACGATGGCCTCGCCATATCCGAGAGTGGCATTGTCATGGCCTTGTCATGCTGACGATGGACATGCCATGCCCAACGCTGGCCTTGCCATGCCCGATGGTGGACTTGCCATGGTCAGCGCTGTCCTTGCCATGCCCGATGGTGACCTTGTCATGCCCAACGCTGGCCTTGTCAAGCCCAACAAACGCCTCGCCATGTCCAATTGTGGCATTATCATGCCCGACTCTGGGCTTGCCATGCCCGACGCTGGCCTTGTCATGCCCGACGATGGTCTTGCCGTGCCCGATGCTAGCCTTGTCATGCCCGACGCTGGCCTTGTCATGACCGGCGCTGACCTTGTCATGCCCAACGATGGCCTTGTCATGCCCGACGCTTTCCTTGCCATGCCCGACGATGGCCTTGCCATGCGCGAGAGTTGCCTTGTCATGCCCAACGCTGGCCTAGTACTGTCCGAGAGTTGCCTTGTCATGGCCTTACCATGCCCGATCCTGGCCTTGTCATGCCCGACGCTGGCCTTGCCATGCCCGACGATGGCCTTGCCATGCCTAACGCTGGCCTTGTCATGCTAGACGTTGGCCTTGTCATGCCCGACGCTGGCCTTGCCAGGCCCGACAATGGCCTTGTCATGCCCGACGCTGGCCTTGCCATGCCCGACGATGGCCTTTTCATGTCCGACAATGGCATTGTCATGGCCTTGCCATTCCCGACGATGGCCTTGTCATGCCCGACGATGGCCATGTCATGCCCAACGATGACCTTGTCATGCCCGACGATGGCCTTGTCATGCCTGACAATGCCCTTGTCATGCGCGACGATGGCCTTGTCATGCCCAATGATGGGCTTACCGTGCTTGATATTGGCCTTGCAATGCCCGACGATGGCCTTGTCATGCCCAACGATGGCCTTGTCATGCCCGACGCTGGCCTTGTGATGCTCGACGATGGCATTGTCATGTCCGACGATGGCAGTGTCATGTCCGAGAGTTGGCTTGACATGCCAGGCGTTAGCCTTGTCATGCCCGACGATGGCCTTGTCATGTCCTTGTTATGCCCGACGCTGGCCATGTCATGCCCGACGATGGCCTCGCCATGTCCGAGAGTGACATTGTCATGGCCTTGTCATGCCCGACGAGGGCCTTGCCAAGCCCGACACTTTCCTTGTCATGTCTGAAAGTTGCCTTGTCATGACCTTGTCATGCCCGACGATGGCCTCGACATGTCCGAGAGTGGCATTGTCATGGCCTTGTCATGCCCGACGATGGATTTTCCATGCCCGATGCTTGCTTGCCATGCCTGATGCTGGCCTCGCCATGCTCGACGATGGCCTTGCCATGCTCGACGCTGTCCTTGTCATGTCCGAGATTTGCCTTGTCATGACCTTGTCATGCCCAGCACTGGCCTTGTCAAGCCCGACGGTGGCCTTGCCATGTCCGATTGTGGCATTGTCATGCCCGACGATAGCCTTTTCATGCCCGACGATGGCCTTGCCATGCCCGACGCTGGGCTTGCCATGCCCGACGCTGGCCATGTCATGCCCGACGATGGCCTCGCCATGTCCGAGAGTGGCTTTGTCATGTCCTTGTCATGCCCGACGAGGGCTTTGCCAAGCCCGACACTTTCCTTGTCATGTCCGAAAGTTATCTTGTCATGACCTTGTCATGCCCGACGATGGCCTCGCCATGTCCGAGAGTGGCATTGTCATGGCCTTGTCATGGTGACGATGGACATGCCATGCCCGACGGTGGCCTTGCCATGCCCGATGGTGGACTTGCCATGGTCAGCGCTGTCCTTGCCATGCCCGATGGTGACCTTGTCATGCCCAACGCTGGCCTTGTCAAGCCCAACGAACACCTTGTCATGCCCGACGCTGGCCTTGTCATGTCCGACGATGGTCTTGCCGTGCCCGACGCTAGCCTTGCCATCCCCGACGATTCCCTTGTCATGCCCGACGATGGCCTTGTCATGCTCGACGATGGCATTGGCATGCCCGACGATTTTGTCATGCCCGACGCTGGCCTTGTCATTCCCGACGCTGACCTTTTCATGCCTGACGCTGGCCTTGTCATGCCCAGCGTTCGCCTTTTCATGTCCGAGAGTGGCCTTGCCATGGCCTTGTCATGCCCGACCCTGGCCTTGCCATGCCCGACGATGGCCTTGTCATTTCCGACAGTGGCATTGTCATGGCCTTGTCATGCCCGACGATGGCTTTGCCATTCCCGACGTTTTCTTTGTCATGTCCGAGAGATGCCTTGTCATGACCTTATCATGCCCGAAGTTGGCCTTGTCATGCCCGACGATGGTCTCGCCATGTCCGAGAGTGGCATTGTCATTCCCAAAGATGGTCTTGCCATGCCCGACGTTGGCTTTGGCATGCCCGACGATGGCCTTTCCATGCCCGACACTAGCGTTGCCATACCCGACGATGGCCTTGTCATGCCCGACGATGGCCATGTCATGCCCGACGATGGCCTTGACATGCCCGACGATCGCCATGTCACGCCCGACGAAGGGCTTGCCATTGACGACGATGGCCTTGTCATGCCTGACGATGGCCTTGCCATGCCCGACGCTGGCCTTGCCATGCCCGACGATGGCGTTGTCATGCCCCACGATGGCCTTGTCATGCCCGACGCTGGCCTTGTCATGCTCGACGATGGCATTGTCATGCCCGACGATGGTAGTGTCATGTCCAAGAGTTGCCTTCACATGCCAGGCGCTGGCCTTGTCATGCCCGACGATGGTCTTGCCATGCCCTACGCTGGCCTTGCCATGCTCGAAGATGGCCTTGTCATGCCCGACGATGGCCTTGTCATGCCCGACGATGGCCTTGCTATGTCCGAGAGTTGGCTTGTCATGGCCGACGATGGTCTTGCCATTTCCGAGAGTGGCCTTGTCATGCCCGACGCTGACCTTGTCATGTCCGAGAGTGGCCTTGTTATGGCCAACGATTCCTTATCATGACCTTGTCATGCCCGACGATGGCCTTGTCAGGACCTTTTCATGCCCGGTGATGGCCTTGCCATGCCCGGCGGTTGACTTATCATGTCCGAGAGTCACGTTGTCATGCCCGACGCTGGCCTTGCCATGTCCGAGAGTGGCCTTTCCATGACCTTGTCATGCCCAACGATGGCCTTGCCATGCCCGACGTTGGCCTTGTCATGCCCGACGCTGGCCTCGTCATGCCCGACGTTGACCTTGCCATGCCCGATGATGGTCTTGTCATGCCCAACGCTGACAACGTTGGCCTTGTCATGCCCGACGATGGCCTTGCCATGCCCGACGCTGCCCTTGCCATTCCCTAGGATGGCCTTGTCATGTCCGAGAGTTGGCTTGTCATGCCCGACGATGGCCTTGCCATGCCCGACAATGGCCTTGCCATATCCGAGAGTTGCCTTGTCAAGGCCTTGTCATGCCCGACGTTTGCCTTGTCAAGCATGACGATGGCCTTGTCATGCCCGACGATGGCCTTGCCATGCCCGACGCTGGCCTTTTCGTGCTCGACGATGGCATTGTTTTGCCCGACGATGGCAGTGTCATGTCCGAGAGTTGTCTTGTCATGACCGACGATGGTCTTGCCATGTCCGAGAGTGGCCTTGTCATGCCCGACGCTGGCCTTGTCATGACCGGCGCTGACCTTGTCATGCCCAACGATGGCCTTGTCATGCCCGACGCTTTCCTTGCCATGCCCGACGATGGCCTTGCCATGCGCGAGAGTTGCTTTGTCATGCCCAACGCTGGCCTAGTACTGTCCGAGAGTTGCCTTGTCATCGCCTTACCATGCCCGATCCTGGCCTTGTCATGCCCGACGCTGGCCTTGCCATGCCCGACGATGGCCTTGCCATGCCTAACGCTGGCCTTGTCATGCTAGACGTTGGCCTTGTCATGCCCGACGCTGGCCTTGCCAGGCCCGACGATGGCCTTGTCATGCTCGACGCTGGCCTTGCCATGCCCGACGATGGCCTTTTCATGTCCGACAGTGGCATTGTCATGGCCTTGCCATTCCCGACGATGGCCTTGTCATGCCCGACGATGGCCATGTCATGCCCAACGATGACCTTGTCATGCCCGACGATGGCCTTGTCATGCCTGACGATGCCCTTGTCATGCGCGACGATGGCCTTGTCATGCCCAATGATGGGCTTACCGTGCCTGATATTGGCCTTGCAATGCCCGACGATGGCCTTGTCATGCCCAACGATGGCCTTGTCATGCCTGACGCTGGCCTTGTGATGCTCGACGATGGCATTGTCATGTCCGACGATGGCAGTGTCATGTCCGAGAGTTGCCTTGACATGCCAGGCGTTAGCCTTGTCATGCCCGACGATGGCCTTGTCATGTCCTTGTTATGCCCGACGCTGGCCATGTCATGTCCGACGATGGCCTCGCCATGTCCGAGAGTGGCATTGTCATGGCCTTGTCATGCCCGACGAGGGCCTTGCCAAGCCCGACACTTTCCTTGTCATGTCTGAAAGTTGCCTTGTCATGACCTTGTCATGCCCGACGATGGCCTCGACATGTCCGAGAGTGGCATTGTCATGGCCTTGTCATGCCCGACGATGGACTTGCCATGCCCGACGCTTGCTTGCCATGCCTGATGCTGGCCTCGCCATGCTCGACGATGGCCTTGCCATGCTCGACGTTGTCCTTGTCATGTCCGAGATTTGCCTTGTCAAGCCCGACGGTGGCCTTGCCATGTCCGATTGTGGCATTGTCATGCCCGACGATAGCCTTTTCATGCCCGACGATGGCCTTGCCATGCCCGACGTTGGGCTTGCCATGCCCGACGCTGGCCATGTCATGCCCGACGATGGCGTCGCCATGTCCGAGAGTGGCTTTGTCATGTCCTTGTCATGCCCGACGAGGGCTTTGCCAAGCCCGACACTTTCCTTGTCATGTCCGAAAGTTATCTTGTCATGACCTTGTCATGCCCGACGATGGCCTCGCCATATCCGAGAGTGGCATTGTCATGGCCTTGTCATGCTGACGATGGACATGCCATGCCCAACGCTGGCCTTGCCATGCCCGATGGTGGACTTGCCATGGTCAGCGTTGTCCTTGCCATGCCCGATGGTGACCTTGTCATGCCCAACGCTGGCCTTGTCAAGCCCAACAAACACCTCGCCATGTCCAATTGTGGCATTATCATGCCCGACTCTGGGCTTGCCATGCCCGACGCTGGCCTTGTCATGCCCGACGATGGTCTTGCCGTGCCCGATGCTAGCCTTGCCATGCCCGACGATTCCCTTGTCATGCCCGACGATGGCCTTGTCATGCTCGACGATGGCATTGGCATGCCCGACGATTTTGTCATGCCCGACGCTGGCCTTGTCATTCCCGACGCTGACCTTTTCATGCCTGACGCTGGCCTTGTCATGCCCGGCGTTCGCCTTTTCATGTCCGAGAGTGGCCTTGCCATGGCCTTGTCATGCCCGACCCTGGCCTTGCCATGCCCGACGATGGCCTTGTCATTTCCGACAGTGGCATTGTCATGGCCTTGTCATGCCCGACGATGGCTTTGCCATTCCCGACGTTTTCTTTGTCATGTCCGAGAGATGCCTTGTCATGACCTTATCATGCCCGAAGTTGGCCTTGTCATGCCCGACGATGGTCTCGCCATGTCCGAGAGTGGCATTGTTATTCCCAACGATGGCCTTGCCATGCCCGACGTTGGCTTTGGCATGCCCGACGATGGCCTTTCCATGCCCGACACTAGCGTTTCCATACCCGAAGATGGCCTTGTCATGCCCGACGATGGCCATGTCATGCCCGACGATGGCCTTGACATGCCCGACGATCGCCATGTCACGCCCGACGATGGGCTTGCCATTGACGACGATGTCCTTGTCATGCCTGACGATGGCCTTGCCATGCCCGACGCTGGCCTTGCCATGCCCGACGATGGCCTTGTCATGCCCCACGATGGCCTTGTCATGCCCGACGCTGGCCTTGTCATGCTCGACGATGGCATTGTCATGCCCGACGATGGTAGTGTCATGTCCAAGAGTTGCCTTCACATGTCAGGCGCTGGCCTTGTCATGCCCGACGATGGTCTTGCCATGCCCTACGCTGGCCTTGCCATGCTCGAAGATGGCCTTGTCATGCCCGACGATGGCCTTGTCATGCCCGACGATGGCCTTGCTATGTCCGAGAGTTGGCTTGTCATGGCCGACGATGGTCTTGCCATGTCCGAGAGTGGCCTTGTCATGTTCGAGAGTGGCCTTGTCATGCCCGACGCTGACCTTGTCATGTCCGAGAGTGGCCTTGTTATGACCAACGATTCCTTATCATGACCTTGTCATGCCCGACGATGGCCTTGTCACGACCTTTTCATGCCCGGTGATGGCCTTGCCATGCCCGGCGGTTGACTTATCATGTCCGAGAGTCACGTTGTCATGCCCGACGCTGGCCTTGCCATGTCCGAGAGTGGCCTTGCCATGACCTTGTCATGCCCAACGATGGCCTTGCCATGCCCGACGTTGGCCTTCTCATGCCCGACGCTGGCCTCGTCATGCCCGACGCTGACCTTGCCATGCCGGATGATGGTCTTGTCATGCCCAACGCTGACAACGTTGGCCTTGTCATGCCCGACTATGGCCTTGCCATGCCCGACGCTGGCGTTGCCATTCCCGACGATGGCCTTGTCATGCCCGAGGATGGCCATGTCATGCCCAACGATGGCCTTGTCATGCCCGACGATGGCCTTGTCATGCCCCACGATGCCCTTGTCATGCGCGACGATTGCCTTGTCATGCCCGACGATGGCGTTACCGTGCCTAACGCTGGCCTTGCAATGCCCGACGATGGCCTTGTCATGCCCGACGATGGCCTTGTCATGCCCGACGCAGGCCTTGTCATGCTCGACGATGGCATTGTCATGCCCGACAATGGCAGTGTCATGTCCGAGAGTTGCCTTGACATGTCCGGCGTTGGCCTTGTCATGCCCGACGATGGCCTTGTCATGTCCTTGTCATGCCCGATCCTCGCCATGTCATGCCCGACGATGGCCTCGCCATGTCCGAGAGTGGCGTTGTCATGGCCTTCTCATGCCCGACGAGGGCCTTGCCAAGCCCGACACTTTCCTTGTCATGTCGAAAAGTTGCCTTGTCATGAGCTTGTCAAGCCCGACGATGGCCTCGACATGTCCGAGAGTGGCATTGTCATGGCCATGTCATGCCCAACGATGGACTTGCCATGCCTGACAAGCCCGACGATTGCCTCGCCATGTCCGATTGTGGCATTGTCATGCCCGACGATGCCCTTGTCATGCCCGACGATGGCATTGCCATGCCCGACGTCGGGCTTACCATGCCCGACGCTGGCCATGTCATGCCCGACGATGGCCTTGCCCTGTCCGAGAGTGGCATTGTCATGTCCTTGTCATGCCCAACGAGGGCCTTGCCAAGCCCGACACTTTCCTTTTCATGTCCGAAAGTTGCCTTGTCATGACCTTGTCATGTCTGACGATGGCCTCGCCATGTCCGAGAGTGGAATTGTCATGGCCTTGTCATGACGACGATGGCCTTGTCATGCCCGACGATGGCCTTGCTATGTCCGAGAGTTGGCTTGTCATGGCCGACGATGGTCTTGCCATGTCCGAGAGTGGCCTTGTCATGCCCGACGCTGACCTTGTCATGTCCGAGAGTGGCCTTGTTATGGCCAACGATTCCTTATCATGACCTTGTCATGCCCGACGATGGCCTTGTCAGGACCTTTTCATGCCCGGTGATGGCCTTGCCATGCCCGGCGGTTGACTTATCATGTCCGAGAGTCACGTTGTCATGCCCGACGCTGGCCTTGCCATGTCCGAGAGTGGCCTTTCCATGACCTTGTCATGCCCAACGATGGCCTTGCCATGCCCGACGTTGGCCTTGTCATGCCTGACGCTGGCCTCGTCATGCCCGACGCTGACCTTGCTATGCCCGATGATGGTCTTGTCATGCCCAACGCTGACAACGTTGGCCTTGTCATGCCCGACGATGGCCTTGCCATGCCCGACGCTGCCCTTGCCATTCCCTAGGATGGCCTTGTCATGTCCGAGAGTTGGCTTGTCATGCCCGACGATGGCCTTGCCATGCCCGACAATGGCCTTGCCATATCCGAGAGTTGCCTTGTCATGGCCTTGTCATGCCCGACGTTTGCCTTGTCAAGCATGACGATGGCCTTGTCATGCCCGACGATGGCCTTGCCATGCCCGACGCTGGCCTTGTCGTGCTCGACGATGGCATTGTTTTGCCCGACGATGGCAGTGTCATGTCCGAGAGTTGTCTTGTCATGACCGACGATGGTCTTGCCATGTCCGAGAGTGGCCTTGTCATGCCCGACGCTGGCCTTGTCATGACCGGCGCTGACCTTGTCATGCCCAACGATGGCCTTGTCATGCCCGACGCTTTCCTTGCCATGCCCGACGATGGCCTTGCCATGCGCGAGAGTTGCCTTGTCATGCCCAACGCTGGCCTAGTACTGTCCGAGAGTTGCCTTGTCATGGCCTTACCATGCCCGATCCTGGCCTTGTCATGCCCGACGCTGGCCTTGCCATGCCCGACGATGGCCTTGCCATGCCTAACGCTGGCCTTGTCATGCTAGACGTTGGCCTTGTCATGCCCGACGCTGGCCTTGCCAGGCCCGACGATGGCCTTGTCATGCTCGACGCTGGCCTTGCCATGCCCGACGATGGCCTTTTCATGTCCGACAGTGGCATTGTCATGGCCTTGCCATTCCCGACGATGGCCTTGTCATGCCCGACGATGGCCATGTCATGCCCAACGATGACCTTGTCATGCCCGACGATGGCCTTGTCATGCCTGACGATGCCCTTGTCATGCGCGACGATGGCCTTGTCATGCCCAATGATGGGCTTACCGTGCCTGATATTGGCCTTGCAATGCCCGACGATGGCCTTGTCATGCCCAACGATGGCCTTGTCATGCCTGACGCTGGCCTTGTGATGCTCGACGATGGCATTGTCATGTCCGACGATGGCAGTGTCATGTCCGAGAGTTGCCTTGACATGCCAGGCGTTAGCCTTGTCATGCCCGACGATGGCCTTGTCATGTCCTTGTTATGCCCGACGCTGGCCATGTCATGTCCGACGATGGCCTCGCCATGTCCGAGAGTGGCATTGTCATGGCCTTGTCATGCCCGACGAGGGCCTTGCCAAGCCCGACACTTTCCTTGTCATGTCTGAAAGTTGCCTTGTCATGACCTTGTCATGCCCGACGATGGCCTCGACATGTCCGAGAGTGGCATTGTCATGGCCTTGTCATGCCCGACGATGAACTTGCCATGCCCGACGCTTGCTTGCCATGCCTGATGCTGGCCTCGCCATGCTCGACGATGGCCTTGCCATGCTCGACGTTGTCCTTGTCATGTCCGAGATTTGCCTTGTCAAGCCCGACGGTGGCCTTGCCATGTCCGATTGTGGCATTGTCATGCCCGACGATAGCCTTTTCATGCCCGACGATGGCCTTGCCATGCCCGACGTTGGGCTTGCCATGCCCGACGCTGGCCATGTCATGCCCGACGATGGCGTCGCCATGTCCGAGAGTGGCTTTGTCATGTCCTTGTCATGCCCGACGAGGGCTTTGCCAAGCCCGACACTTTCCTTGTCATGTCCGAAAGTTATCTTGTCATGACCTTGTCATGCCCGACGATGGCCTCGCCATATCCGAGAGTGGCATTGTCATGGCCTTGTCATGCTGACGATGGACATGCCATGCCCAACGCTGGCCTTGCCATGCCCGATGGTGGACTTGCCATGGTCAGCGCTGTCCTTGCCATGCCCGATGGTGACCTTGTCATGCCCAACGCTGGCCTTGTCAAGCCCAACAAACGCCTCGCCATGTCCAATTGTGGCATTATCATGCCCGACTCTGGGCTTGCCATGCCCGACGCTGGCCTTCTCATGCCCGACGATGGTCTTGCCGTGCCCGATGCTAGCCTTGCCATGCCCGACGATTCCCTTGTCATGCCCGACGATGGCCTTGTCATGCTCGACGATGGCATTGGCATGCCCGACGATTTTGTCATGCCCGACGCTGGCCTTGTCATTCCCGACGCTGACCTTTTCATGCCTGACGCTGGCCTTGTCATGCCCGGCGTTCGCCTTTTCATGTCCGAGAGTGGCCTTGCCATGGCCTTGTCATGCCCGACCCTGGCCTTGCCATGCCCGACGATGGCCTTGTCATTTCCGACAGTGGCATTGTCATGGCCTTGTCATGCCCGACGATGGCTTTGCCATTCCCGACGTTTTCTTTGTCATGTCCGAGAGATGCCTTGTCATGACCTTATCATGCCCGAAGTTGGCCTTGTCATGCCCGACGATGGTCTCGCCATGTCCGAGAGTGGCATTGTTATTCCCAACGATGGCCTTTCCATGCCCGACGTTGGCTTTGGCATGCCCGACGATGGCCTTTCCATGCCCGACACTAGCGTTTCCATACCCGAAGATGGCCTTGTCATGCCCTACGATGGCCATGTCATGCCCGACGATGGCCTTGACATGCCCGACGATCGCCATGTCACGCCCGACGATGGGCTTGCCATTGACGACGATGGCCTTGTCATGCCTGACGATGGCCTTGCCATGCCCGACGCTGGCCTTGCCATGCCCGACGATGGCCTTGTCATGCCCCACGATGGCCTTGTCATGCCCGACGCTGGCCTTGTCATGCTCGACGATGGCATTGTCATGCCCGACGATGGTAGTGTCATGTCCAAGAGTTGCCTTCACATGTCAGGCGCTGGCCTTGTCATGCCCGACGATGGTCTTGCCATGCCCTACGCTGGCCTTGCCATGCTCGAAGATGGCCTTGTCATGCCCGACGATGGCCTTGTCATGCCCGACGATGGCCTTGTCATGCCCGACGATGGCCTTGCTATGTCCGAGAGTTGGCTTGTCATGGCCGACGATGGTCTTGCCATGTCCGAGAGTGGCCTTGTCATGTCCGAGAGTGGCCTTGTCATGCCCGACGCTGACCTTGTCATGTCCGAGAGTGGCCTTGTTATGACCAACGATTCCTTATCATGACCTTGTCATGCCCGACGATGGCCTTGTCACGACCTTTTCATGCCCGGTGATGGCCTTGCCATGCCCGGCGGTTGACTTATCATGTCCGAGAGTCACGTTGTCATGCCCGACGCTGGCCTTGCCATGTCCGAGAGTGGCCTTGCCATGACCTTGTCATGCCCAACGATGGCCTTGCCATGCCCGACGTTGGCCTTGTCATGCCCGACGCTGGCCTCGTCATGCCCGACGCTGACCTTGCCATGCCGGATGATGGTCTTGTCATGCCCAACGCTGACAACGTTGGCCTTGTCATGCCCGACTATGGCCTTGCCATGCCCGACGCTGGCGTTGCCATTCCCGACGATGGCCTTGTCATGCCCGAGGATGGCCATGTCATGCCCAACGATGGCCTTGTCATGCCCGACGATGGCCTTGTCATGCCCCACGATGCCCTTGTCATGCGCGACGATTGCCTTGTCATGCCCGACGATGGCCTTACCGTGCCTAACGCTGGCCTTGCAATGCCCGACGATGGCCTTGTCATGCCCGACGATGGCCTTGTCATGCCCGACGCAGGCCTTGTCATGCTCGACGATGGCATTGTCATGCCCGACAATGGCAGTGTCATGTCCGAGAGTTGCCTTGACATGTCAGGCGTTGGCCTTGTCATGCCCGACGATGGCCTTGTCATGTCCTTGTCATGCCCGATCCTCGCCATGTCATGCCCGACGATGGCCTCGCCATGTCCGAGAGTGGCGTTGTTATGGCCTTCTCATGCCCGACGAGGGCCTTGCCAAGCCCGACACTTTCCTTGTCATGTCGAAAAGTTGCCTTGTCATGAGCTTGTCAAGCCCGACGATGGCCTCGACATGTCCGAGAGTGGCATTGTCATGGCCATGTCATGCCCAACGATGGACTTGCCATGCCCGACAAGCCCGACGATTGCCTCGCCATGTCCGATTGTGGCATTGTCATGCCCGACGATGCCCTTGTCATGCCCGACGATGGCATTGCCATGCCCCACGTCGGGCTTACCATGCCCGACGCTGGCCATGTCATGCCCGACGATGGCCTTGCCCTGTCCGAGAGTGGCATTGTCATGTCCTTGTCATGCCCAACGAGGGCCTTGCCAAGCCCGACACTTTCCTTTTCATGTCCGAAAGTTGCCTTGTCATGACCTTGTCATGTCTGACGATGGCCTCGCCATGTCCGAGAGTGGAATTGTCATGGCCTTGTCATGACGATGATGGACTTGCCATGCCCGACGCTGGCCTTCCCATGCCCGATGGTGGCCTTGCCATGCTCAGCGCTGGCCTTGCCATGCCCGATGGTGACCTTGTCATGCCCAACGCTAGCCTTGTCAAGCCCAACGATTGCCTCGGCATGTTCGATTGTGGCATTATCATGCCCGACGATGGCCTTTTCATGCCCGACGCTTGCCTTGCCATGCCTGACTCTGGGCTTGCAATTCCCGACGCTAGCCTTGTCATGCCTGACGATGGTCTTGCCATGCCCGACGCTAGCCTTGCCATGCCCGAAGATTCCCTTCTGATGCCTGACGCTGGCCTTGCCATGCCCGTTGATAGCCTTGTCATGTCCGTCAGTGGCATTGTCATGGCCTTGTCATGCCCGACGATGGCGTTGCCATGCCCGACGTAGTCCTTGTCATGTCCGAGAGTTGCCTTGTCTTGACCGTATCATGCCCGACGTTGTCCTTGTCATACTCGACGATGGCCTCGCCATGTCCGAGCGTGGCATTGTCATTCCCAACGATGGACTTGTCATGCCCGACGATGGCTTTTCCATGCCCGAAGCTGGCCTTGTCATGCCCGACGATCGCCTTGCCATGCCCGACGCTGGCGTTTCCATGCTCGACGATGGCCTTGTCATGCCCGACGATGGCCATGTCATGCCCTACGATGGCCTTGTCATGTCCGAAAGTTGCCTTGTCATGCCCGACGATGGTCTTGCCATGTCCGAGAGTGGCCTTGTCATGCCCGACGTTGGCCTTGTCATGACCGACGCTTACCTTGTCATGTCCGAGAGTGGCTTTGTCATGCCTAAAAATGGCCTTGCAATGCCCGACGCAAGCCTTGCCATGCCCGACGATGGCCTTGCCATGCCTGAGAGTTGTCTTGTCATGCCCAACGCTTGCCTTGTCATGTCCGGTGTTGGCCTTGTCATGTCCAAGAGTTGCCTTGTTATGGCCTTGTCGTGCCCGACGATGGCCTTGCCATGCCCGACGTTGTCCTTGTCATATCCGAGAGTTGCCTTGTCTTGCCCGACGATGGCCTTGCCATGCCCGACGTTGTCCTTGACATGTCCGAGACTTGCCTTGTCATGACCTTGTCATCCCAGACGATGGCCTCGCCATGTCCCCGAGAGGCATTGTCATGTCCTTGTCATGCCCGACGAGGGCTTTGCCAAGCCCGACACTTTCCTTGTCATGTACGAAAGTTATCTTGTCATGACCTTGTCATGCCCAACGATGGCCTCGCCATGTCCGAGAGTGGCATTGTCATGGCATTGTCGTGTTCGACGAGGGCCTTCCCAAGCCCGACACTTTCCTTGTCATGTCCGAAAGTTGCCTTGTCATGCCCGACGATGGCCTCGCCATGTCCGAGAGTGGCATTGTCATGTCCTTGTCATGCCTAATGATGGGCTTGCCATGCCCGATGCTGGCCTTGCCATGCCCGATGCTGGCCTCTCCATGCTCGACGATGGCCTTGCCATGATCGACGCTATCCTTGTCATGTCCGAGAGTTGCCTTGTCATGACCTTGTCATCTCCGAAGCTGTCCTTGTAAAGCCCGACGATTGCTTCGCCATGTCCATTGTGGCATTGTCATGCCCGACGATGGTCTTGCCATGCCCGACGACGGCCTTGCCGTGCCCAATGCTAACCTTGCCATGCCCGACGCTGGCCTTGTCATGCCCGACGCTGGCGTTACCATGCCCGACGATGGTCTTGTCATGCCCGACGATGGCCATGTCATGCCCGACGATGGCCTTGCCATGTCCGAGAGTTGCCTTGTCATGGCCGATGATTGTCTTGACATGTCCGAGAGTGGCCTTGTCATGCCCGATGCTTACCTTGTCATGTCCGAGAGTGGCCTTGTTATGCCCAACGATGACCTTGTCATGACCTTGTCATGCCTGACGATGGCCTTGTAATGCCCTTGTCATGTCCGACGATGGCCTTGTCATGCCCGGCGCTGGCCTTATCATGTCCGAGAGTTGCGTTGTCATGCCTGACGTTGGCCTTGCCATGTCCGAGAATGGCCTTGCCATGACGTTGTCATGCCCGATGATGGCCTGGCCATGCCCGAAGCTGGCCTTGTCATGTTTGAGAGTGGCCTTGGCATGACCTTGTCATACCCAATGATGGCCTGGCCATGCCCGACGATGGCCTTGTCATGTCCGAGAGTTCCCTTGTCAAGCCCGACGCTGGCCTTGCCATGTCCGAAAGTTGCCTTGTCATGACCTTGTCATGCCCGATGATGGCCTGGCCATGCCCGACGCTGGCTTTGTCATGCCCGACGCTGGCCTTGTCATGCCCGACGCTGGCCTTGTCATGCCCGACGTTGGCCTTGTCATGCCCGACGATGGCCTTTTCATGCCTGATGCTGGCCTAGTCATGCCCGACGCTGCCCTTGTCATGCACGGAGCTGGCCTTGTCATGTCCGAGAGTGGCCTTGTCATGACCGACGATGGCCTTGCCATGTCCGAGAGTTGCCTTGTCATGACCTTATCATGCCCAACGATGGCCTTGCCATGCCCAACGGTGGCCTTGTCATGCCAAACGCTGGCCTTGTCATGCCCGACGCTAGCCTTGCCATGCCCGAAAATTGGCCTTGTCATGCCGAACGCTGGCCTTGTCATGCTCAGTGCTGGCCTTGTCATGTCCGAGAGTGGCCTTGCCATGGCCTTGTCATGCAAGGCGCTGGGCTTGCCATGCCCGACGATGGCCTTGTCATGTCCGATAGTTGCCTTGTCATGGCCGACGATGGTCTTGCCATGTCCGAGAGTGGCTTTGTCATGACCGACGCTGACCTTGTCATGACCGACGCTCGCCTTGTCATGACCGACGCTGACCTTGTCATCTCCGAGAGTGGCTTTGTCATGCCCAAAAATGGCCATGCCATGCCCGACGCTAGCCTTGCCATGCCCGACGATGGCCTTGCCATGCCCGAGAGTTGTCATTCATGCCCAACGCTGGCCTTATCATGTCCGGTGCTGGCCTTGTCATGTCCGAGAGTTGCCTTGTCTTGCCCGACGATGGCCTTGCCATGCCCGACGTTGTCCTTGACATGTCCGAGACTTACCTTTTCATGACCTTGTCATCCCCGACGATGGCCTCGCCATGTCCCCGAGAGGCATTGTCAAGGCCTTGTCATGCCCGAAGATGGCCTTGTCATGCCCGACGATGGCCTTGCCATGCCCGACGATGGCCTTGCCATATCCGAGAGTTGCCTTGTCATGGCCTTGTCATGCCCGATGTGCCTTGTCAAGCACGACGATGGCCTTGTCATGCCCGACGATGGCCTTGCCATGCCCGACGCTGTTCTTGTCATGCCCGACGCTGGCCTTGTCGTGCTCGACGATGGCATTGTCATGCCCGACGATGGCAGTGTCATGTCCGAGAGTTGCCTTGTCATGACCGACGATGGTCTTGCCATGTCCGAGAGTGGCCTTGTCATGCCCGACGCTGGCCTTGTCATGACCGGCGCTGACCTTGTCAAGTCCGAGAGTGGCCTTGTCATGCCCAACGATGGCCTTGTCATGCCCGACGACGGTGACCTTGCCTTGTCATGCCCAACGCTGGCCTAGTCATGTCCGAGAGTTGCCTTGTCATGGCCTTACCATGCCCGATGCTGGCCTTGTCATGCCCGACGCTGGCCTTGCCATGCCCGACGATGGCCTTGCCATGCCTAACGTTGGCCTTGTCATGCCCGACGCTGGCCTTGCCAGGCCCGACGATGGCCTTGTCATGCCCGACGCTGGCCTTGCCATGCCCGACGATGGCCTTTTCATGTCCGACAGTGGCATTGTCATGGCCTTGCCATTCCCGACGATGGCCTTGTCATGCCCGACGATGGCCATGTCATGCCCAACGATGACCTTGTCATGCCCGACGATGGCCTTGTCATGCCTGACGATGCCCTTGTCATGCGCGACGATGGCCTTGTCATGCCCAATGATGGGCTTACCGTGCCTGATATTGGCCTTGCAATGCCCGACGATGGCCTTGTCATGCCCAACGATGGCCTTGTCATGCCCGACGCTGGCCTTAGGATGCTCGACGATGGCATTGTCATGTCCGACGATGGCAGTGTCATGTCCGAGAGTTGCCTTGACATGTCAGGCGTTAGCCTTGTCATGCCCGACGATGGCCTTGTCATGTCCTTGTTATGCCCGACGCTGGCCATGTCATGCCCGACGATAGCCTCGCCATGTCCGAGAGTGGCATTGTCATGGCCTTGTCATGCCCGACGAGGGCCTTGCCAAGCCCGACACTTTCCTTGTCATGTCTGAAAGTTGCCTTGTCATGACCTTGTCATGCCCGACGATGGCCTCGACATGTCCGAGAGTGGCATTGTCATGGCCTTGTCATGCCCGACGATGGACTTGCCATGCCCGACGCTTGCTTGCCATGCCTGATGCTGGCCTCGCCATGCTCGACGATGGCCTTGCCATGCTCGACGCTGTCCTTGTCATGTCCGAGATTTGCCTTGTCATGACCTTGTCATGCCCAGCGCTGGCCTTGTCAAGCCCGACGGTGGCCTTGCCATGTCCGATTGTGGCATTGTCATGCCCGACGATAGCCTTTTCATGCCCGACGATGCCCTTGCCATGGCCGACGCTGGGCTTGCCATGCCCGACGCTGGCCATGTCATGCCCGACGATGGCCTCGCCATGTCCGAGAGTGGCTTTGTCATGTCCTTGTCATGCCCGACGAGGGCTTTGCCAAGCCCAACACTTTCCTTGTCATGTTCGAAAGTTATCTTGTCATGACCTTGTCATGCCCGACGATGGCCTCGCCATGTCCGAGAGTGGCATTGTCATGGCCTTGTTATGCTGACGATGGACATGCCATGCCCGACGCTGGCCTTGCCATGCCCGATGGTGGACTTGCCATGGTCAGCGTTGTCCTTGCCATGCCCGATGGTAACCTTGTCATGCCCAACGCTGGCCTTGTCAAGCCCAACAAACGCCTCGCCATGTCCAATTGTGGCATTATCATGCCCGACTCTGGGCTTGCCATGCCCGACGTTGGCCTTGTCATGCCCGACGATGGTCTTGCCGTGCCCGATGCTAGCCTTGCCATGCCCGACGATTCCCTTGTCATGCCCGACGATGGCATTGTCATGCTCGACGATTGCATTGGAATGCCCGACGATTTTGTCATGCCCGACGCTGGCCTTGTCATTCCCGACGATGGCCTCGCCATGTCCGAGAGTGGCATTGTCATTCCCAACGATGGACTTGTCATGCCCGACGATGGCCTTGCCATGCCCGACGCTGCCCTTGTCATGCCCGACGATCGCCTTGCCGTGCCCGACGATGGCCTTGTCATTCCCGACGATGGCCATGTCGTGCCCGACGATGGCCTTGCCATGTCCGGGAGTTGCCTTGTCATGGCCGACGATGGTCTTGCCATGTTTGAGAGTGGCCTTGTCATTCCCGAAGGTGACCTTGTCATGTCCGAGAGTGCCCTTGTTATGCCCAACGATGGCCTTGTCATGCCCGACGATGGCCTTGTAATGACCTTGACAATCCCGACGATGGCCTTGCCATGCCCGGCGCTGGCCTTATCATGTCCGAGTGTTGCGTTGTCATGCCCGACGCTGGCCTTTCCATGTCCGAGAGTTGCCTTGCCATGACCTTGTCATGCCCGACGCTGGCCTTGCGCTGTCCGAGAGTTGCCTTGTCATGACCTTGTCATGCCCGATGATGGCCTGACCATGCCCTACGCTGGCCTTGTCATGCCCGACGTTGGCCTTGTAATGCCCGACGTTGGCCTTGTCATGCCCGTCGATGGCCTTTTCATGCCCGACGCTGGCCTTGTCATGCCCGACGTTGGCCATGTCAAGCCCGGCGCTACCCTTGTCATGTCCGAGAGTGGCCTTGTCATGCCCGACGCTGGCCTTGCCATATCCGAGAGTTGCCTTGTCATGACCTTATCATGCCCAACGATGGCCTTTCCATGCCCGACGTTGGCCTGGTCATGCCAAACGCCGGCCTTGCCATACCCGATGATGGCCTTGTCATGCCGAACGCTGGCCTTGTCACTCCCGACGCTGGCCTTGTCATGCCCGGCGCTGGCCTTGTCATGTCCGAGAGTGACCTTGCCATGGCCTTGTCATGCAAGACCCTGGCCTTGCCATGCCCGACGATGGCCTTGTCATGTCTGGCAGTGGCATTGTCATGGCCTTGTCATGCCCGACGATGGCCTTGCCATGCCCGACGATGTCCTTGTCATGACCTTACAATGTCCGACGATTGCCTTGCCATGGCCGATGATGTGCTTGTCATGTCCGAGAGTTGCCTTGTCATGACCATATCATGCCCGACGCTGGCCTTGTCATGCCCGACGATAGCCTCGCCATGTCCGAGAGTGGCATTGTCATGGCCTTGTCATGCCCGACGAGGGCCTTGCCAAGCCCGACACTTTCCTTGTCATGTCTGAAAGTTGCCTTGTCATGACCTTGTCATGCCCGAAGATGGCCTCGACATGTCCGAGAGTGGCATTGTCATGGCCTTGTCATGCCCGACGATGGACTTGCCATGCCCGACGCTTGCTTGCCATGCCTGATGCTGGCCTCGCCATGCTCGACGATGGCCTTGCCATGCTCGACGCTGTCCTTGTCATGTCCGAGATTTGCCTTTTCATGACCTTGTCATGCCCAGCGCTGGCCTTGTCAAGCCCGACGGTGGCCTTGCCATGTCCGATTGTGGCATTGTCATGCCCGACGATAGCCTTTTCATGCCCGACGATGGCCTTGCCATGCCCGACGCTGGGCTTGCCATGCCCGACGCTGGCCATGTCATGCCCGACGATGGCCTCGCCATGTCCGAGAGTGGCTTTTTCTTGTCCTTGTCATGCCCGACGAGGGCTTTGCCAAGCCCGACACTTTCCTTGTCATGTCCGAAAGTTATCTTGTCATGACCTTGTCATGCCCGACGATGGCCTCGCCATGTCCGAGAGTGGCATTGTCATGGCCTTGTCATGCTGACGATGGACATGCCATGCCCGACGCTGGCCTTGCCATGCCCGATGGTGGACTTGCCATGGTCAGCGCTGTCCTTGCCATGCCCGATGGTGACCTAGTCATGCCCAACGCTGGCCTTGTCAAGCCCAACAAACGCCTCGCCATGTCCAATTCTGGCATTATCATGCCCGACTCTGGGCTTGCCATGCCCGACGCTGGCCTTGTCATGCCCGACGATGGTCTTGCCGTGCCCGACGCTAGCCTTGCCATGCCCGACGATTCCCTTGTCATGCCCGACGATGGCCTTTTCATGCTCGACGATTGCATTGGCATGCCCGACGATTTTGTCATGCCCGACGCTGGCCTTGTCATTCCCGACGATGGCCTCGCCATGTCCGAGAGTGGCATTGTCATTCCCAACGATGGACTTGTCATGTCCAACGATGGCCTTGCCATGCCCGACGCTGCCCTTGTCATGCCCGACGATCGCCTTGCCATGCCCGACGATGGCCTTGTCATTCCCGACGATGGCCATGTCGTGCCCGACGATGGCCTTGCCATGTCCGGGAGTTGCCTTGTCATGGCCGACGATGGTCTTGCCATGTTTGAGAGTGGCCTTGTCATTCCCGAAGGTGACCTTGTCATGTCCGAGAGTGCCCTTGTTATGCCCAACGATGGCCTTGTCAAGCCCGGCGCTACCCTTGTCATGTCCGAGAGTTGCCTTGTCATGCCCGACGCTGGCCTTGCCATATCCGAGAGTTGCCTTGTCATGACCTTATCATGCCCAACGATGGCCTTTCCATGCCAGACGTTTGCCTTGTCATGCCAAACGCCGGCCTTGCCATACCCGATGATGGCCTTGTCATGCCGAACGCTGGCCTTGTCACTCCCGACGCTGGCCTTGTCATGCCCGGCGCTAGCCTTATCATGTCCGAGAGTGGCCTTGCCATGGCCTTGTCATGCAAGACCCTGGCCTTGCCATGCCCGACGATGGCCTTGTCATGTCTGACAGTGGCATTGTCATCGCCTTGTCATGCCCGACGATGGCCTTGCCATGCCCGACGATGTCCTTGTCATGGCCTTACAATGTCCGACGATGGCCTTGCCATGGCCGATGATGTGCTTGTCATGTCCGAGAGTTGCCTTGTCATTACCATATCATGCCCGACGCTGGCCTTGTCATACCCGACGATGGCCTCGCCATGTTTGAGAGTGGCATTGTCATTTCCAACGATGGACTTGTCATGCCCGACGATGGCCTTGCCATGCCCGACGCTGACCTTGTCATGCCCGATGATTGCCTTTCCATGTCCGACGCTAGCGTTGCCATGCCCGACGATGGCCTTTTCATGCCCGACGATGGGCATTTCATGCCCGACGATAGCCTTGTCATGCCCGACGATTGCCTTGTCATGCCCGACGATTGCCTTGTCATGCCCGACGATGGCATTGGAATGCGCGACGATGGCCTTGTCATGCCCGACGCTGGCCTTGTCATGCCCGACGATGGCCTCGCCATGTCCGAGAGTGGCATAGTCATGGCATTGTCGTGCCCGACGAGGGCCTTCCCAAGCCCGACACTTTCCTTGTCATGTCCGAAAGTTGCCTTGTCATGACCTTGTCATGCCCGACGATGGCCTCGCCATGTCCGAGAGTGGCATTGTCATGTCCTTGTCATGCCCAATGATGGGCGTGCCATGCCCGATGCTGGCCTTGCCATGCCCGACGCTGGCCTCTCCATGCTCGACGATGGCCTTGCCATGCTCGACGCTGTCCTTGTCATGTCCGAGAGTTGCCTTGTCATGACATTGTCATCTCCGAAGCTGGCCTTGTCAAGCCCGACGATTGCTTCGCCAAGTCCGATTGTGGCATTGTCATGCCCGACGACGGCCTTGCCGTGCCCAACGCTAACCTTGCCATGCCCGACGCTGGCCTTGTCATGCCCGACCCTATCGTTGCCATGCCCGACGATGGGCTTGTCATGCCCGACGATGGCCATGTCATGCCCGACGATGGCCTTGCCATGTCCGAGAGTTGCCTTGTCATGGCCGATGATGGTCTTGACATGTCCGAGAGTGGCCTTGTCATGCCCGATGCTTACCTTGTCATGTCCGAGAGTGGCCTTGTTATGCCCAACGATGATCTTGTCACGACCTTGTCATGCCTGACGATGGCCTTGTAATGCCCTTGTCATGTCCGACGATGGCCTTGTCATGCCCGGCGCTGGCCTTATCATGTCCGAGAGTTGCGTTGTCATGCCCGACGTTGGCCTTGCCATGTCCGAGAATGGCCTTGCCATGACGTTGTCATGCCCGATGATGGCCTGCACATGCCCGACGCTGGCCTTGTCATGTTTGAGAGTGGCCTTGGCATGACCTTGTCATACCCAATGATGGCCTGGCCATGCCCGACGATGGCCTTGTCATGTCCGAGAGTTCCCTTGTCAAGCCCGACGCTGGCCTTGCCATGTCCGAAAGTTGCCTTGTCATGACCTTGTCATGCCCGATGATGGCCTGGCCATGCCCGACGCTGGCCTTGTCATGCCCGACGCTGGCCTTGTCATGCCCGACGTTGGCCTTTTCATGCCCGACGATGGCCTTTTCATGCCTGATGCTGGCCTAGTCATGCCCGACGCTGGCCTTGTCATGCATGGAGCTGGCCTTATCATGTCCGAGAGTGGCCTTGTCATGCCCGACGATGGCCTTGCCATGTCCGAGAGTTGCCTTGTCATGACCTTATCATGCCCAACGATGGCCTTGCCATGCCCGACGGTGGCCTTGTCATGCCAAACGCTGGCCTTGTCATGCCCGACGTTGGCCTTGCCATGCCCGAAAATTGGCCTGGTCATGCCGAACGCTGGCCTTGTCATGCACGACGCTGGCCTTGTCATGCTCAGCGCTTGCCTTGTCATGTCCGAGAGTGGCCTTGCCATGGCCTTGTCATGCAAGGCGCTGGCCTTGCCATGCCCGACGATGGCCTTGTCATGTCCGATAGTTGCCTTGTCATGGCCGACGATGGTCTTGCCATGTCCGAGAGTGGCCTTGTCATTCCCGACGCTGGCCTTGTCATGACCGACGCTGACCTTGTCATGTCCGAGAGTGGCTTTGTCATGCCCAAAAATGGCCTTGCCATGCCCGACGCTAGCCTTGCCATGCCCGACGATGGCCTTGCCATGCCCGAGAGTTGTCATTCATGCCCAACGCTGGCCTTGTCATGTCCGGTGCTGGCCTTGTCATGTCCGAGAGTTGCCTTGTCTTGACCGTATCATGCCCGACGTTGTCCTTGTCATACCCGACGATGGCCTTGCCATGTCCGAGTGTGGCATTGTCATTCCCAACGATGGACTTGTCATGCCCGACGATGGCTTTTCGATGCCCGAAGCTGGCCTTGTCATGCCCGACGATCGCCTTGCCATGCCCGACGCTGGCGTTTCCATGCTCGACGATGGCCTTGTCATGCCCGACGATGGCCATGTCATGCCCTACGATGGCCTTGTCATGTCCGAAAGTTGCCTTGTCATGCCCGACGATGGTCTTGCCATGTCCGAGAGTGGCCTTGTCATGCCCGACGTTGGCCTTGTCATGACCGACGCTTACCTTGTCATGTCCGAGAGTGGCTTTGTCATGCCCAAAAATGGCCTTGCAATGCCCGACGCAAGCCTTGCCATGCCCGACGATGGCCTTGCCATGCCTGAGAGTTGTCTTGTCATGCCCAACGCTTGCCTTGTCATGTCCGGTGTTGGCCTTGTCATGTCCAAGAGTTTCCTTGTTATGGCCTTGTCGTGCCCGACGATGGCCTTGCCATGCCCGACGTTGTCCTTGTCATATCCGAGAGTTGCCTTGTCTTGCCCGACGATGGCCTTGCCATGCCCGACGTTGTCCTTGACATGTCCGAGACTTACCTTGTCATGACCTTGTCATCCCCGACGATGGCCTCGCCATGTCCCCGAGAGGCATTGTCAAGGCCTTGTCATGCCCGAAGATGGCCTTGTCATGCCCGACGATGGCCTTGCCATGCCCGACGATGGCCTTGCCATATCCAAGAGTTGCCTTGTCATGGCCTTGTCATGCCCGACGTTTGCCTTGTCAAGCACGACGATGGCCTTGTCATGCCCGACGATGGCCTTGCCATGCCCGACGCTGGCCTTGTCATGCCCGACGCTGGCCTTGTTGTGCTCGACGATGGCATTGTCATGCCCGACGATGGCAGTGTCATGTCCGAGAGTTGCCTTGTCATGACCGACGATGGTCTTGCCATGTCCGAGAGTGGCCTTGTCATGCCCAACGCTGGCCTTGTCATGACCGGCGCTGACCTTGTCATGTCCGAGAGTGGCCTTGTCATGCCCAACGAACGCCTTGCCATGCCCGACGCTTTCCTTGCCATGCCCGACGATGGCCTTGCCATGCCCGAGAGTTGCCTTGTCATGCCCAACGCTGGCCTAGTCATGTCCGAGAGTTGCCTTGTCATGGCCTTACCATGCCCGATGCTGGCCTTGTCATGCCCGACGCTGGCCTTGCCATGCCCGACGCTGGCCTTGTCATGCCAGACGTTGGCCTTGTCATGCCCGACGCTGGCCTTGCCAGGCCCGACGATGGCCTTGTCATGCCCGACGCTGGCCTTGCCATGCCCGACGATGGCCTTTTCATGTCCGACAATGGCATTGTCATGGCCTTGCCATTCCCGACGATGGCCTTGTCATGCCCGACGATGGCCATGTCATGCCCAACGATGACCTTGTCATGCCCGACGATGGCCTTGTCATGCCTGACGATGCCCTTGTCATGCGCGACGATGGCCTTGTCATGCCCAATGATGGGCTTACCGTGCTTGATATTGGCCTTGCAATGCCCGACGATGGCCTTGTCATGCCCAACGATGGCCTTGTCATGCCCGACGCTGGCCTTGTGATGCTCGACGATGGCATTGTCATGTCCGACGATGGCAGTGTCATGTCCGAGAGTTGGCTTGACATGCCAGGCGTTAGCCTTGTCATGCCCGACGATGGCCTTGTCATGTCCTTGTTATGCCCGACGCTGGCCATGTCATGCCCGACGATGGCCTCGCCATGTCCGAGAGTGACATTGTCATGGCCTTGTCATGCCCGACGAGGGCCTTGCCAAGCCCGACACTTTCCTTGTCATGTCTGAAAGTTGCCTTGTCATGACCTTGTCATGCCCGACGATGGCCTCGACATGTCCGAGAGTGGCATTGTCATGGCCTTGTCATGCCCGACGATGGATTTGCCATGCCCGATGCTTGCTTTTCATGCCTGATGTTGGCCTCGCCATGCTCGACGATGGCCTTGCCATGCTCGACGCTGTCCTTGTCATGTCCGAGATTTGCCTTGTCATGACCTTGTCATGCCCAGCACTGGCCTTGTCAAGCCCGACGGTGGCCTTGCCATGTCCGATTGTGGCATTGTCATGCCCGACGATAGCCTTTTCATGCCCGACGATGGCCTTGCCATGCCCGACGCTGGGCTTGCCATGCCCGACGCTGGCCATGTCATGCCCGACGATGGCCTCGCCATGTCCGAGAGTGGCTTTGTCATGTCCTTGTCATGCCCGACGAGGGCTTTGCCAAGCCCGACACTTTCCTTGTCATGTCCGAAAGTTATCTTGTCATGACCTTGTCATGCCCGACGGTGACCTTGTCATGCCCAGCGCTGTCCTTGCCATGCCCGATGGTGACCTTGTCATGCCCAACGCTGGCCTTGTCAAGCCCAACGAACGCCTTGTCATGCCCGACGCTGGCCTTGTCATGCCCGACGATGGTCTTGCCGTGCCCGACGCTAGCCTTGCCATCCCCGACGATTCCCTTGTCATGCCCGACGATGGCCTTGTCATGCTCGACGATGGCATTGGCATGCCCGACGATTTTGTCATGCCCGACGCTAGCCTTGTCATTCCCGACGCTGACCTTTTCATGCCTGACGCTGGCCTTGTCATGCCCGGCGTTCGCCTTTTCATGTCCGAGAGTGGCCTTGCCATGGCCTTGTCATGCCCGACCCTGGCCTTGCCATGCCCGACGATGGCCTAGTCATTTCCGACAGTGGCATTGTCATGGCCTTGTCATGCCCGACGATGGCTTTGCCATTCCCGACGTTTTCTTTGTCATGTCCGAGAGATGCCTTGTCATGACCTTATCATGCCCGAAGTTGGCCTTGTCATGCCCGACGATGGTCTCGCCATGTCCGAGAGTGGCATTGTCATTCCCAAAGATGGCCTTGCCATGCCCGACGTTGGCTTTGGCATGCCCGACGATGGCCTTTCCATGCCCGACACTAGCGTTGCCATACCCGACGATGGCCTTGTCATGCCCGACGATGGCCATGTCATGCCCGACGATGGCCTTGACATGCCCGACGATCGCCATGTCACGTCCGACGAAGGGCTTGCCATTGACGACGATGGCCTTGTCATGCCTGACGATGGCCTTGCCATGCCCGACGCTGGCCTTGCCATGCCCGACGATGGCCTTGTCATGCCCCACGATGGCTTTTTCATGCCCGACGCTGGCCTTGTCATGCTCGACGATGGCATTGTCATGCCCGACGATGGTAGTGTCATGTCCAAGAGTTGCCTTCACATGCCAGGCGCTGGCCTTGTCATGCCCGACGATGGTCTTGCCATGCCCTACGCTGGCCTTGCCATGCTCGAAGATGGCCTTGTCATGCCCGACGATGGCCTTGTCATGCCCGACGATGGCCTTGCTATGTCCGAGAGTTGGCTTGTCATGGCCGACGATGGTCTTGCCATGTCCGAGAGTGGCCTTGTCATGCCCGACGCTGACCTTGTCATGTCCGAGAGTGGCCTTGTTATGGCCAACGATTCCTTATCATGACCTTGTCATGCCCGACGATGGCCTTGTCAGGACCTTTTCATGCCCGGTGATGGCCTTGCCATGCCCGGCGGTTGACTTA
This sequence comes from Fagopyrum homotropicum, assembly GCA_033239125.1. Classification (NCBI taxonomy): domain Eukaryota; kingdom Viridiplantae; phylum Streptophyta; class Magnoliopsida; order Caryophyllales; family Polygonaceae; genus Fagopyrum; species Fagopyrum homotropicum. The sequence goes on along the minus strand of BSWB01000004.1, from coordinate 92,186,631 downwards.
TCATGTCCGAGAGTCACGTTGTCATGCCCGACGCTGGCCTTGCCATGTCCGAGAGTGGCCTTTCCATGACCTTGTCATGCCCAACGATGGCCTTTCCATGCCCGACGTTGGCCTTGTCATGCCCGACGCTGGCCTCGTCATGCCCGACGCTGACCTTGCCATGCCCGATGATGGTCTTGTCATGCCCAACGCTGACAACGTTGGCCTTGTCATGCCCGACGATGGCCTTGCCATGCCCGACGCTGCCCTTGCCATTCCCTAGGATGGCCTTGTCATGTCCGAGAGTTGGCTTGTCATGCCCGACGATGGCCTTGCCATGCCCGACAATGGCCTTGCCATATCCGAGAGTTGCCTTGTCATGGCCTTGTCATGCCCGACGTTTGCCTTGTCAAGCATGACGATGGCCTTGTCATGCCCGACGATGGCCTTGCCATGCCCGACGTTGGCCTTGTCATGCCCGACGCTGGCCTTGTCGTGCTCGACGATGGCATTGTTTTGCCCGACGATGGCAGTGTCATGTCCGAGAGTTGTCTTGTCATGACCGACGATGGTCTTGCCATGTCCGAGAGTGGCCTTGTCATGCCCGACGCTGGCCTTGTCATGACCGGCGTTGACCTTGTCATGCCCAACGATGGCCTTGTCATGCCCGACGCTTTCCTTGCCATGCCCGACGATGGCCTTGCCATGCGCGAGAGTTGCCTTGTCATGTCCAACGCTGGCCTAGTACTGTCCGAGAGTTGCCTTGTCATGGCCTTACCATGCCCGATCCTGGCCTTGTCATGCCTGACGCTGGCCTTGCCATGCCCGACGATGGCCTTGCCATGCCTAACGCTGGCCTTGTCATGCCAGACGTTGGCCTTGTCATGCACGACGCTGGCCTTGCCAGGCCCGACGATGGCCTTGTCATGCTCGACGCTGGCCTTGCCATGCCCGACGATGGCCTTTTCATGTCCGACAGTGGCATTGTCATGGCCTTGCCATTCCCGACGATGGCCTTGTCATGCCCGACGATGGCCATGTCATGCCCAACGATGACCTTGTCATGCCCGACGATGGCCTTGTCATGCCTGACGATGCCCTTATCATGCGCGACGATGGCCTTGTCATGCCCAATGATGGGCTTACCGTGCCTGATATTGGCCTTGCAATGCCCGACGATGGCCTTGTCATGCCCAACGATGGCCTTGTCATGCCTGAAGCTGGCCTTGTGATGCTCGACGATGGCATTGTCATGTCCGACGATGGCAGTGTCATGTCCGAGAGTTGCCTTGACATGCCAGGCGTTAGCCTTGTCATGCCCGACGATGGCCTTGTCATGTCCTTGTTATGCCCGACGCTGGCCATGTCATGTCCGACGATGGCCTCGCCATGTCCGAGAGTGGCATTGTCATGGCCTTGTCATGCCCGACGAGGGCCTTGCCAAGCCCGACACTTTCCTTGTCATGTCTGAAAGTTGCCTTGTCATGACCTTGTCATGCCCGACGATGGCCTCGACATGTCCGAGAGTGGCATTGTCATGGCCTTGTCATGCCCGACGATGGACTTGCCATGCCCGACGCTTGCTTGCCATGCCTGATGCTGGCCTCGCCATGCTCGACGATGGCCTTGCCATGCTCGACGTTGTCCTTGTCATGTCCGAGATTTGCCTTGTCAAGCCCGACGGTGGCCTTGCCATGTCCGATTGTGGCATTGTCATGCCCGACGATAGCCTTTTCATGCCCGACGATGGCCTTGCCATGCCCGACGTTGGGCTTGCCATGCCCGACGCTGGCCATGTCATGCCCGACGATGGCGTCGTCATGTCCGAGAGTGGCTTTGTCATGTCCTTGTCATGCCCGACGAGGGCTTTGCCAAGCCCGACACTTTCCTTGTCATGTCCGAAAGTTATCTTGTCATGACCTTGTCATGCCCGACGATGGCCTCGCCATATCCGAGAGTGGCATTGTCATGGCCTTGTCATGCTGACGATGGACATGCCATGCCCAACGCTGGCCTTGCCATGCCCGATGGTGGACTTGCCATGGTCAGCGCTGTCCTTGCCATGCCCGATGGTGACCTTGTCATGCCCAACGCTGGCCTTGTCAAGCCCAACAAACGCCTCGCCATGTCCAATTGTGGCATTATCATGCCCGACTCTGGGCTTGCCATGCCCGACGCTGGCCTTGTCATGCCCGACGATGGTCTTGCCGTGCCCGATGCTAGCCTTGCCATGCCCGACGATTCCCTTGTCATGCCCGACGATGGCCTTGTCATGCTCGACGATGGCATTGGCATGCCCGACGATTTTGTCATGCCCGACGCTGGCCTTGTCATTCCCGACGCTGACCTTTTCATGCCTGACGCTGGCCTTGTCATGCCCGGCGTTCGCCTTTTCATGTCCGAGAGTGGCCTTGCCATGGCCTTGTCATGCCCGACCCTGGCCTTGCCATGCCCGACGATGGCCTTGTCATTTCCGACAGTGGCATTGTCATGGCCTTGTCATGCCCGACGATGGCTTTGCCATTCCCGACGTTTTCTTTGTCATGTCCGAGAGATGCCTTGTCATGACCTTATCATGCCCGAAGTTGGCCTTGTCATGCCCGACGATGGTCTCGCCATGTCCGAGAGTGGCATTGTTATTCCCAACGATGGCCTTGCCATGCCCGACGTTGGCTTTGGCATGCCCGACGATGGCCTTTCCATGCCCGACACTAGCGTTTCCATACCCGAAGATGGCCTTGTCATGCCCGACGATGGCCATGTCATGCCCGACGATGGCCTTGACATGCCCGACGATCGCCATGTCACGCCCGACGATGGGCTTGCCATTGACGACGATGGCCTTGTCATGCCCGACGATGGCCTTGCCATGCCCGACGCTGGCCTTGCCATGCCCGACGATGGCCTTGTCATGCCCCACGATGGCCTTGTCATGCCCGACGCTGGCCTTGTCATGCTCGACGATGGCATTGTCATGCCCGACGATGGTAGTGTCATGTCCAAGAGTTGCCTTCACATGCCAGGCGCTGGCCTTGTCATGCCCGACGATGGTCTTGCCATGCCCTACGCTGGCCTTGCCATGCTCGAAGATGGCCTTGTCATGCCCGACGATGGCCTTGTCATGCCCGACGATGGCCTTGCTATATCCGAGAGTTGGCTTGTCATGGCCGACGATGGTCTTGCCATGTCCGAGAGTGGCCTTGTCATGCCCGACGCTGACCTTGTCATGTCCGAGAGTGGCCTTGTTATGACCAACGATTCCTTATCATGACCTTGTCATGCCCGACGATGGCCTTGTCACGACCTTTTCATGCCCGGTGATGGCCTTGCCATGCCCGGCGGTTGACTTATCATGTCCGAGAGTCACGTTGTCATGCCCGACGCTGGCCTTGCCATGTCCGAGAGTGGCCTTGCCATGACCTTGTCATGCCCAACGATGGCCTTGCCATGCCCGACGTTGGCCTTGTCATGCCCGACGCTGGCCTCGTCATGCCCGACGCTGACCTTGCCATGCCGGATGATGGTCTTGTCATGCCCAACGCTGACAACGTTGGCCTTGTCATGCCCGACTATGGCCTTGCCATGCCCGACGCTGGCGTTGCCATTCCCGACGATGGCCTTGTCATGCCCGAGGATGGCCATGTCATGCCCAACGATGGCCTTGTCATGCCCGACGATGGCCTTGTCATGCCCCACGATGCCCTTGTCATGCGCGACGATTGCCTTGTCATGCCCGACGATGGCCTTACCGTGCCTAACGCTGGCCTTGCAATGCCCGACGATGGCCTTGTCATGCCCGACGATGGCCTTGTCATGCCCGACGCAGGCCTTGTCATGCTCGACGATGGCATTGTCATGCCCGACAATGGCAGTGTCATGTCCGAGAGTTGCCTTGACATGTCAGGCGTTGGCCTTGTCATGCCCGACGATGGCCTTGTCATGTCCTTGTCATGCCCGATCCTCGCCATGTCATGCCCGACGATGGCCTCGCCATGTCCGAGAGTGGCGTTGTCATGGCCTTCTCATGCCCGACGAGGGCCTTGCCAAGCCCGACACTTTCCTTGTCATGTCGAAAAGTTGCCTTGTCATGAGCTTGTCAAGCCCGACGATGGCCTCGACATGTCCGAGAGTGGCATTGTCATGGCCATGTCATGCCCAACGATGGACTTGCCATGCCCGACAAGCCCGACGATTGCCTCGCCATGTCCGATTGTGGCATTGTCATGCCCGACGATGCCCTTGTCATGCCCGACGATGGCATTGCCATGCCCGACGTCGGGCTTACCATGCCCGACGCTGGCCATGTCATGCCCGACGATGGCCTTGCCCTGTCCGAGAGTGGCATTGTCATGTCCTTGTCATGCCCAACGAGGGCCTTGCCAAGCCCGACACTTTCCTTTTCATGTCCGAAAGTTGCCTTGTCATGACCTTGTCATGCCTGACGATGGCCTCGCCATGTCCGAGAGTGGAATTGTCATGGCCTTGTCATGACGACGATGGACTTGCCATGCCCGACGCTGGCCTTCCCATGCCCGATGGTGGCCTTGCCATGCTCAGCGCTGGCCTTGCCATGCCCGATGGTGACCTTGTCATGCCCAGCGCTAGCCTTGTCAAGCCCAACGATTGCCTCGCCATGTTCGATTGTGGCATTATCATGCCCGACGATGGCCTTTTCATGCCCGACGCTTGCCTTGCCATGCCTGACTCTGGGCTTGCAATTCCCGACGCTAGCCTTGTCATGCCTGACGATGGTCTTGCCATGCCCGACGCTAGCCTTGCCATGCCCGAATATTCCCTTGTGATGCCTGACGCTGGCCTTGCCATGCCCGTTGATAGCCTTGTCATGTCCGCCAGTGGCATTGTCATGGCCTTGTCATGCCCGACGATGGCGTTGCCATGCCCGACGTAGTCCTTGTCATGTCCGAGAGTTGCCTTGTCTTGACCGTATCATGCCCGACGTTGTCCTTGTCATACCCGACGATGGCCTCGCCATGTCCGAGCGTGGCATTGTCATTCCCAACGATGGACTTGTCATGCCCGACGATGGCTTTTCCATGCCCGAAGCTGGCCTTGTCATGCCCGACGATCGCCTTGCCATGCCCGACGCTAGCGTTTCCATGCTCGACGATGGCCTTGTCATGCCCGACGATGGCCATGTCATGCCCTACGATGGCCTTGTCATGTCCGAAAGTTGCCTTGTCATGCCCGACGATGGTCTTGCCATGTCCGAGAGTGGCCTTGTCATGCCCAACGTTGGCCTTGTCATGACCGACGCTTACCTTGTCATGTCCGAGAGTGGCTTTGTCATGCCCAAAAATGGCCTTGCAATGCCCGACGCAAGCCTTGCCATGCCCGACGATGGCCTTGCCATGCCTGAGAGTTGTCTTGTCATGCCCAACGCTTGCCTTGTCATGTCCGGTGTTGGCCTTGTCATGTCCAAGAGTTGCCTTGTTATGGCCTTGTCGTGCCCGACGATGGCCTTGCCATGCCCGACGTTGTCCTTGTCATATCCGAGAGTTGCCTTGTCTTGCCCGACGATGGCCTTGCCATGCCCGACGTTGTCCTTGACATGTCCGAGACTTGCCTTGTCATGACCTTGTCATCCCAGACGATGGCCTCGCCATGTCCCCGAGAGGCATTGTCATGTCCTTGTCATGCCCGACGAGGGCTTTGCCAAGCCCGACACTTTCCTTGTCATGTACGAAAGTTATCTTGTCATGACCTTGTCATGCCCAACGATGGCCTCGCCATGTCCGAGAGTGGCATTGTCATGGCCTTGTCATGTTGACGATGGACATGCCATGCCCGATGCTTGCCTTGCCATGCCCGATGGTGGACTTGCCATGGTCAGCGCTGTCCTTGCCATGCCCGATGGTGACCTTGTCATGCCCAACGCTGGCCTTGTCAAGCCCAACGAACGCCTCGCCATGTCCAATTGTGGCATTATCATTCCCCACTCTGGGCTTGCCATGCCCGACGCTAGCCTTGTCATGCCCGACGATGGTCTTGCCGTGCCCGACGCTAGCCTTGCCATGCCCGACAATTCCCTTGTCATGCCCGACGATGGCCTTGTCATTCTCGACGATTGCATTGGCATGCCCGATCATTTTGTCATGCCCGACGCAAGCCTTGTCATTCCCGACGCTGACCTTTTCATGCCTGACGCTGGCCTTGTCATGCCCAGCGTTCGCCTTTTCATGTCCGAGAGTGGCCTTGCCATGGCCTTGTCATGTCCGACCCTGGCCTTGCCATGCCCGACGATGGCCTTGTCATTTCCGACAGTGGCATTGTCATGGCCATTTCATGCCCGACGATGGCTTTGCAATTCCCGACGTTTTCTTTGTCATGTCCGAGAGATGCCTTGTCATGACCTTATCATGCCCGAAGTTGGCCTTGTCATGCCCGACGATGGTCTCGCCATGTCCGAGAGTGGCATTGTCATTCCCAACGATGGCCTTGCCATGCCCGACGATGGCCTTGTCATGCCCGACGATGGCCATGTCATGCCCGACGATGGCCTTGACATGCCCGACGATCGCCATGTCACGCCCGACGATGGGCTTGCCATTGACGACGATGGCCTTTTCATGCCTGACGATGGCCTTGCCATGCCCGACGTTGGCCTTGCCATGCCCGACGATGGCCTTGTCATGCCCCACGATGGCCTTGTCATTCCCGACGCTGGCCTTGTCATGCTCGACGATGGCATTGTCATGCCCGACGATGGTAGTGTCATGTCCAAGAGTTGCCTTCACATGCCAGGCGCTGGCCTTGTCATGCCCGACAATGGTCTTGCCATGCCTTACGCTGGCCTTGCCATGCTCGAAGATGGCCTTGTCATGCCCGACAATGGCCTTGTCATGCGCGACGTTGGCCTTGCTATGTCCGAGAGTTAGCTTGTCATGGCCGACGATGGTCTTGCCATGTCCGAGAGTGGCCTTGTCATGCCCGACGCTGACCTTGTCATGTCCGAGAGTGGCCTTGTTATGGCCAACGATTCCTTATCATGACCTTGTCATGCCCGACGATGGCCTTGTCAGGACCTTTTCATGCCCGGTGATGGCATTGCCATGCCCGACGGTTGACTTATCATGTCCGAGAGTCACGTTGTCATGCCCGACGCTGGCCTTGCCATGTCCGAGAGTGGCCTTGCCATGACCTTGTCATGCCCAACGATGGCCTTGCCATGCCCGACGTTGGCCTTGTCATGCCCGACGCTGGCCTCGTCATGCCCGACGCTGACCTTGCCATGCCCGATGATGGTCTTGTCATGCCCAACGCTTACAACGTTGGCCTTGTCATGCCCGACGATGGCCTTGCCATGCCCGACGCTGGCGTTGCCATTCCCGACGATGGCCTTGTCATGCCCGAGGATGGCCATGTCATGCCCAACGATGGCCTTGTCATGCCCGACGATGGCCTTGTCATGCCCCACGATGCCCTTGTCATGCGCGACGATTGCCTTGTCATGCCCGACGATGGCCTTACCGTGCCTAACGCTGGCCTTGCAATGCCCGACGATGGCCTTGTCATGCCCGACGATGGCCTTGTCATGCCCGACGCAGGCCTTGTCATGCTCGACGATGGCATTGTCATGCCCGACAATGGCAGTGTCATGTCCGAGAGTTGCCTTGACATGTCAGGCGTTGGCCTTGTCATGCCCGACGATGGCCTCGCCATGTCCGAGAGTGGCGTTGTCATGGCCTTCTCATGCCCGACGAGGGCCTTGCCAAGCCCGACACTTTCCTTGTCATGTCCAAAAGTTGCCTTGTCATGAGCTTGTCAAGCCCGACGATGGCCTCGACATGTCCGAGAGTGGCATTGTCATGGCCATGTCATGCCCAACGATGGACTTGCCATGCCCGACAAGCCCGACGATTGCCTCGCCATGTCCGATTGTGGCATTGTCATGCCCGACGATGCCCTTGTCATGCCCGACGATGGCATTGCCGTGCCCGACGTCGGGCTTACCATGCCCGACGCTGGCCATGTCATGCCCGACGATGGCCTTGCCCTGTCCGAGAGTGGCATTGTCATGTCCTTCTCATGCCCAACGAGGGTCTTGCCAAGCCCGACACTTTCCTTTTCATGTCCGAAAGTTGCCTTGTCATGACCTTGTCATGCCTGACGATGGCCTCGCCATGTCCGAGAGTGGAATTGTCATGGCCTTGTCATGACGACGATGGACTTGCCATGCCCGACGCTGGCCTTCCCATGCCCGATGGTGGCCTTGCCATGCTCAGCGCTGGCCTTACCATGCCCGATGGTGACCTTGTCATGCCCAGCGCTGGCCTTGTCAAGCCCAACGATTGCCTCGCCATGTTCGATTGTGGCATTATCATGCCCGACGATGGCCTTTTCATGCCCGACGCTTGCCTTGCCATGCCTGACTCTGGGCTTGCAATTCCCGACGCTGGCCTTGTCATGCCTGACGATGGTCTTGCCATGCCCGACGCTAGCCTTGCCATGCCCGACGATTCCCTTGTGATGCCCGACGCTGGCCTTGCCATGCCCGTTGATAGCCTTGTCATGTCCGACAGTGGCATTGTCATGGCCTTGTCATGCCCGACGATGGCATTGCCATGCCCGACGTAGTCCTTGTCATGTCCGAGAGTTGCCTTGTCATGACCGTATCATGCCCGACGTTGTCCTTGTCATACCCGACGATGGCCTCGCCATGTCCGAGCGTGGCATTGTCATTCCCAACGATGGACTTGTCATGCCCGACGTTCGCCTTTTCATGTCCGAGAGTGGCCTCGCCATGGCCTTGTCATGCCCGACCCTGGCCTTGCCATGCCCGACGATGGCCTTGTCATTTCCGACAGTGGCATTGTCATGGCCTTGTCATGCCCGACGATGGCTTCGCCATTCCCGACGTTGTCTTTGTCATGTCCGAGAGATGCCTTGTCATGACCTTATCATGCCCGACGTTGGCTTTGGCATGCCCGACGATGGCCTTTCCATGCCCGACACTAGCGTTGCCATACCCGACGATGGCCTTGTCATGCCCGACGATGGCCATGTCATGCCCGACGATGGCCTTGACATGCCCGACGATCGCCATGTCACGCCCAACGATGGGCTTGCCATTCACGACGATGGCCTTGTCATGCCCAACGATGGCCTTGCCATGCCCGACGCTGGCCTTGCCATGCCCGACGATGGCCTTGTCATGCCCCACGATGGCCTTGTCATGCCCGACGCTGGCCTTGTCATGCTCAACGAAGGCATTGTCATGCCCGACGATGGTAGTGTCATGTCCGAGAGTTGCCTTCACATGCCAGGCGCTGGCCTTGTCATGCCCGACGATGGTCTTGCCATGCCCTACGCTGGCCTTGCCATGCTCGGAGATGGCCTTGTCATGCCCGACGATGGCCTAGCTATGTCCGAGAGTTGGCTTGTCATGGCCGACGATGGTCTTGCCATGTCCGAGAGTGGCCTTGTCATGCCCGACGCTGACCTTGTCATGTCCGAGAGTGGCCTTGTTATGGCCAACGATTCCTTGTCATGACCTTGTCATGCCCGACGATCGCCTTGTCATGACCTTTTCAAGCCCGGTGATGGCCTTGCCATGCCCGGCGATTGACTTATCATGTCCGAAAGTCGCGTTGTCATGCCCGACGCTGGCCTTGCCATGTCCGAGAGTGGCCTTGCCATGACCTTGTCATGCCCGACGTTGGCCTTGTCATGCCCGACGTTGGCCTTGTCATGCCCGACGCTGGCCTTCTCATGCCCAACGCTGACAACGTTGGCCTTGTCATGCCCGACAATGGCCTTGCCATGCCCGACGCTGGCGTTGCCATTCCCGACGATGGCCTTGTCATGCCCGAGGATGGCCATGTCATGCCCAACGATGGCCTTGTCATGCCCGATGATGGCCTTGTCATGCCCCACGATGCCCTTGTCATGCGCGACGATTGTCTTGTCATGCCCGACGATGGCCTTACCGTGCCTAACGCTGGCCTTGCAATGCCCGACGATGGACTTGTCATGCCCGACGATGGCCTTGCCATGCCCGACGTCGGGCTTACCATGCCCTACGCTGGCCATGTCATGCCCGACGATGGCCTCACCCTGTCCGAGAGTGGCATTGTCATGTCCTTGTCATGCCCAACAAGGGCCTTGCCAAGCCCGACACTTTCCTTTTCATGTCCGAAAGTTGCCTTGTCATGACCTTGTCATGCCCGACGATGGCCTCGCCATGTCCGAGAGTTGCATTGTCATGGCCTTGTCATGACGACGATGGACCTGCCATGCCCGACACTGGCCTTGCCATGCCCGATGGTGGCCTTGCCATGCTCAGCGCTGGCCTTGCCATGCCCGATGGTGACCTTGTCATGCCCAGCGTTGGCCTTGTCAAGCCCAACGATTGCCTCGCCATGTTCGATTGTGGCATTATCATGCCCGACGATGGCCTTTTCATGCCCGACGATGGCCTTGTCATGCCCGACGCTTGCCTTGCCATACCCAACTCTGTGCTTGTCGTTCCCGACGCTGGCCATGTCATGCCCGACGATGGTCTTGCCATGCCCGATGATTCCCTTGTCATGCCCGACGCTGGCCTTGACATGCCCGACGATAGCCTTGTCATGTCCGACAATGGCATTGTCATGGCCTTGTCATGCCCGACGATGGCGTTGCCATGCCCGACGTAGTCCTTGTCATGTCCGAGAGTTGCCTTGTCATGACCGTATCATGCCCGACGTTGGCCTTGTCATACCCGACGATGGCCTCGCCATGTCTGAGCGTGGCATTGTCATTCCCAACGATGGACTTGTCATGCCCGACGATGTCCTTGCCATGCCCGACGCTGGCCTTGTCATGCCCGACGATCGCCTTGCCATGCCCGACGCTGGCGTTTCCATGCTCGACGATGGCCTTGTCATGCCCGACGATGGCCATGTCATGCCCGACGATGGCCTTGTCATGTCCGATAGTAGCCTTGTCATGGCCGACGATGGTCTTGCCATGTCCGAGAGTGGCCTTGTCATGCCCGATGTTGGTCTTGTCATGACCGACGCTGACCTTGTCATGTCCGAGAGTGGCTTTGTCATGCCCAAAAATGGCCTTGCCATGCCCGACGCTAGCCTTGACATGCCCGACGATGGCCTTGCCATGCCTGAGAGTTGTCTTGTCATGCCCAACGCTGGCCTTGTCATATCCGGTGCTGGCCTTGTCATGTCCAAGAGTTGCCTTGTTATGGCCTTGTCGTGCCCGACGATGGCCTTGCCATGCCCGACGTTGTCCTTGTGATATCCGAGAGTTGCCTTGTCTTGCCCGACGATGGCCTTGCCATGCCCGACGTTGTCCTTGACATGTCCGAGACTTGCCTTGTCATGACCTTGTCATCCCAGACGATGGCCTCGCCATGTCCCCGAGAGGCATTGTCATGTCCTTGTCATGCCCGACGAGGGCTTTGCCAAGCCCGACACTTTCCTTGTCATGTACGAAAGTTATCTTGTCATGACCTTGTCATGCCCAACGATGGCCTCGCCATGTCCGAGAGTGGCATTGTCATGGCCTTGTCATGTTGACGATGGACATGCCATGCCCGATGCTTGCCTTGCCATGCCCGATGCTGGCCTTGCCATGTCCGAGAGTGGCCTTGCCATGACCTTGTCATGCCCAACGATGGCCTTGCCATGCCCGACGTTGGCCTTGTCATGCCCGACGCTGGCCTCGTCATGCCCGACGCTGACCTTGCCATGCCCGATGATGGTCTTGTCATGCCCAACGCTTACAACGTTGGCCTTGTCATGCCCGACGATGGCCTTGCCATGCCCGACGCTGGCGTTGCCATTCCCGACGATGGCCTTGTCATGCCCGAGGATGGCCATGTCATGCCCAACGATGGCCTTGTCATGCCCGACGATGGCCTTGTCATGCCCCACGATGCCCTTGTCATGCGCGACGATTGCCTTGTCATGCCCGACGATGGCCTTACCGTGCCTAACGCTGGCCTTGCAATGCCCGACGATGGCCTTGTCATGCCCGACGATGGCCTTGTCATGCCCGACGCAGGCCTTGTCATGCTCGACGATGGCATTGTCATGCCCGACAATGGCAGTGTCATGTCCGAGAGTTGCCTTGACATGTCAGGCGTTGGCCTTGTCATGCCCGACGATGGCCTCGCCATGTCCGAGAGTGGCGTTGTCATGGCCTTCTCATGCCCGACGAGGGCCTTGCCAAGCCCGACACTTTCCTTGTCATGTCCAAAAGTTGCCTTGTCATGAGCTTGTCAAGCCCGACGATGGCCTCGACATGTCCGAGAGTGGCATTGTCATGGCCATGTCATGCCCAACGATGGACTTGCCATGCCCGACAAGCCCGACGATTGCCTCGCCATGTCCGATTGTGGCATTGTCATGCCCGACGATGCCCTTGTCATGCCCGACGATGGCATTGCCGTGCCCGACGTCGGGCTTACCATGCCCGACGCTGGCCATGTCATGCCCGACGATGGCCTTGCCCTGTCCGAGAGTGGCATTGTCATGTCCTTCTCATGCCCAACGAGGGTCTTGCCAAGCCCGACACTTTCCTTTTCATGTCCGAAAGTTGCCTTGTCATGACCTTGTCATGCCTGACGATGGCCTCGCCATGTCCGAGAGTGGAATTGTCATGGCCTTGTCATGACGACGATGGACTTGCCATGCCCGACGCTGGCCTTCCCATGCCCGATGGTGGCCTTGCCATGCTCAGCGCTGGCCTTACCATGCCCGATGGTGACCTTGTCATGCCCAGCGCTGGCCTTGTCAAGCCCAACGATTGCCTCGCCATGTTCGATTGTGGCATTATCATGCCCGACGATGGCCTTTTCATGCCCGACGCTTGCCTTGCCATGCCTGACTCTGTGCTTGCAATTCCCGACGCTGGCCTTGTCATGCCTGACGATGGTCTTGCCATGCCCGACGCTAGCCTTGCCATGCCCGACGATTCCCTTGTGATGCCCGACGCTGGCCTTGCCATGCCCGTTGATAGCCTTGTCATGTCCGACAGTGGCATTGTCATGGCCTTGTCATGCCCGACGATGGCATTGCCATGCCCGACGTAGTCCTTGTCATGTCCGAGAGTTGCCTTGTCATGACCGTATCATGCCCGACGTTGTCCTTGTCATACCCGACGATGGCCTCGCCATGTCCGAGCGTGGCATTGTCATTCCCAACGATGGACTTGTCATGCCCGACGTTCGCCTTTTCATGTCCGAGAGTGGCCTCGCCATGGCCTTGTCATGCCCGACCCTGGCCTTGCCATGCCCGACGATGGCCTTGTCATTTCCGACAGTGGCATTGTCATGGCCTTGTCATGCCCGACGATGGCTTCGCCATTCCCGACGTTGTCTTTGTCATGTCCGAGAGATGCCTTGTCATGACCTTATCATGCCCGACGTTGGCTTTGGCATGCCCGACGATGGCCTTTCCATGCCCGACACTAGCGTTGCCATACCCGACGATGGCCTTGTCATGCCCGACGATGGCCATGTCATGCCCGACGATGGCCTTGACATGCCCGACGATCGCCATGTCACGCCCAACGATGGGCTTGCCATTCACGACGATGGCCTTGTCATGCCCAACGATGGCCTTGCCATGCCCGACGCTGGCCTTGCCATGCCCGACGATGGCCTTGTCATGCCCCACGATGGCCTTGTCATGCCCGACGCTAGCCTTGTCATGCTCAACGAAGGCATTGTCATGCCCGACGATGGTAGTGTCATGTCCGAGAGTTGCCTTCACATGCCAGGCGCTGGCCTTGTCATGCCCGACGATGGTCTTGCCATGCCCTACGCTGGCCTTGCCATGCTCGGAGATGGCCTTGTCATGCCCGACGATGGCCTAGCTATGTCCGAGAGTTGGCTTGTCATGGCCGACGATGGTCTTGCCATGTCCGAGAGTGGCCTTGTCATGCCCGACGCTGACCTTGTCATGTCCGAGAGTGGCCTTGTTATGGCCAACGATTCCTTGTCATGACCTTGTCATGCCCGACGATCGCCTTGTCATGACCTTTTCAAGCCCGGTGATGGCCTTGCCATGCCCGGCGATTGACTTATCATGTCCGAAAGTCGCGTTGTCATGCCCGACGCTGGCCTTGCCATGTCCGAGAGTGGCCTTGCCATGACCTTGTCATGCCCAACGATGGCCTTGTCATGCCCGACGTTGGCCTTGTCATGCCCGACGCTGGCCTTCTCATGCCCAACGCTGACAACGTTGGCCTTGTCATGCCCGACAATGGCCTTGCCATGCCCGACGCTGGCGTTGCCATTCCCGACGATGGCCTTGTCATGCCCGAGGATGGCCATGTCATGCCCAACGATGGCCTTGTCATGCCCGATGATGGCCTTGTCATGCCCCACGATGCCCTTGTCATGCGCGACGATTGTCTTGTCATGCCCGACGATGGCCTTACCGTGCCTAACGCTGGCCTTGCAATGCCCGACGATGGACTTGTCATGCCCGACGATGGCCTTGCCATGCCCGACGTCGGGCTTACCATGCCCTACGCTGGCCATGTCATGCCCGACGATGGCCTCACCCTGTCCAAGAGTGGCATTGTCATGTCCTTGTCATGCCCAACAAGGGCCTTGCCAAGCCCGACACTTTCCTTTTCATGTCCGAAAGTTGCCTTGTCATGACCTTGTCATGCCCGACGATGGCCTCGCCATGTCCGAGAGTTGCATTGTCATGGCCTTGTCATGACGACGATGGACCTGCCATGCCCGACACTGGCCTTGCCATGCCCGATGGTGGCCTTGCCATGCTCAGCGCTGGCCTTGCCATGCCCGATGGTGACCTTGTCATGCCCAGCGTTGGCCTTGTCAAGCCCAACGATTGCCTCGCCATGTTCGATTGTGGCATTATCATGCCCGACGATGGCCTTTTCATGCCCGACGATGGCCTTGTCATGCCCGACGCTTGCCTTGCCATACCCAACTCTGTGCTTGTCGTTCCCGACGCTGGCCATGTCATGCTCGACGATGGTCTTGCCATGCCCGATGATTCCCTTGTCATGCCCGACGCTGGCCTTGACATGCCCGACGATAGCCTTGTCATGTCCGACAATGGCATTGTCATGGCCTTGTCATGCCCGACGATGGCGTTGCCATGCCCGACGTAGTCCTTGTCATGTCCGAGAGTTGCCTTGTCATGACCGTATCATGCCCGACGTTGGCCTTGTCATACCCGACGATGGCCTCGCCATGTCTGAGCGTGGCATTGTCATTCCCAACGATGGACTTGTCATGCCCGACGATGTCCTTGCCATGCCCGACGCTGGCCTTGTCATGCCCGACGATCGCCTTGCCATGCCCGACGCTGGCGTTTCCATGCTCGACGATGGCCTTGTCATGCCCGACGATGGCCATGTCATGCCCGACGATGGCCTTGTCATGTCCGATAGTAGCCTTGTCATGGCCGACGATGGTCTTGCCATGTCCGAGAGTGGCCTTGTCATGCCCGATGTTGGTCTTGTCATGACCGACGCTGACCTTGTCATGTCCGAGAGTGGCTTTGTCATGCCCAAAAATGGCCTTGCCATGCCCGACGCTAGCCTTGACATGCCCGACGATGGCCTTGCCATGCCTGAGAGTTGTCTTGTCATGCCCAACGCTGGCCTTGTCATATCCGGTGCTGGCCTTGTCATGTCCAAGAGTTGCCTTGTTATGGCCTTGTCGTGCCCGACGATGGCCTTGCCATGCTCGACGTTGTCCTTGTGATATCCGAGAGTTGCCTTGTCTTGCCCGACGATGGCCTTGCCATGCCCGACGTTGTCCTTGACATGTCCGAGACTTGCCTTGTCATGATCTTGTCATCCCCGACGATGGCCTCGCCATGTCCCCGAGAGGCATTGTCAAGGCCTTGTCATGCCCGACGATGGCCTTGTCATGCCCGACGATGGCCTTGTCATGCCCGACGATGGCCTTGTCATGCCCGACGATGGCCTTGTCGTGCCCGACGATGGCCTTGCCATATCCTAGAGTTGCCTTGTCATGGCCTTGTCATGCCCGACGTTTGCCTTGTCAAGCACGACGATGGCCTTGTCATGCCCGACGATGGCCTTGCCAAGCCCGACGCTGGCCTTGTCTTGCCCGACGCTGGCGTTGTCATGCTCGACGATGGCATTGTCATGCCCGACGATGGCAGTGTCATGTCCGAGAGTTGCCTTGTCATGACCGACGATGGTCTTGCCATGTCCGAGAGTGGCCTTGTCATGCCCGACGCTGGCCTTGTCATGACCGGCGCTGACCTTGTCATGTCCGAGAGTGGCCTTGTCATGCCCAACGATGGCCTTGCCATGCCCGACGCTTGCCTTGCCATGCCCGACGATGGCCTTGTCATGCCCAACGCTGGCCTAGTCATGTCCGAGAGTTGCCTTGTCATGGCCTTACCATGCCCGATGCTGGCCTTGTCATGCCCGACGCTGGCCTTGCCATGCCCGACGATGGCCATGCCATGCCTGACGCTGGCCTTGTCATGCTAGACGTTGGCCTTGTCATGCCCGACGCTGGCCTTGCCTGGCCCGACGATGGCCTTGTCATGCCAGACGCTGGCCTTGCCATGCCCGACGATGGCCTTTTCATGTCCGACAATGGCATTGCCATGGCCTTGCCATTGCCGACGATGGCCTTGTAATGCCCGACGATGGCCATGTCATGCCCAACGATGACCTTGTCATGCCCGACGATGGCCTTGTCATGCCTGACGATGCCCTTGTCATGCGCGACGATGGCCTTGTCATGCTCGACGATGGCCTTACTGTGCCTGATGTTGGCCTTGGAATGCCCGACGATGGCCTTGTCATGCCCAACGATGGCCTTGTCATGCCCGACGCTGGCCTTGTGATGCTCGACGATGGCATTGTCATGTCCGACGATGGCATTGTCATGTCCGAGAGTTGCCTTGACATGCCAGGCGTTGGCCTTGTCATGCCCGACGATGGCCTTGTCATGTCCTTGTTATGCCCGACGCTGGCCATGTCATGCCCGACGATGGCCTCGCCATGTCCGAGAGTGGCATGGTCATGGCCTTGTCATGCCCGACAAGGGCCTTGCCAAGCCCGACACTTTCCTTGTCATGTCCGAAAGTTGCCTTGTCATGACCTTGTCATGCCCGACGATGGCCTCGACATGTCCGAGAGTGCCATTGTCATGGCCTTGTAATGCTCGACGATGGACTTGCCATGCCCGACGCTTGCTTGCCATGCCTGATGCTGGCCTTGCCATGCTCGACGATGGCCTTGCCATGCTCGACGATGGCCTTGCCATGCTCGACGCTGTCCTTGTCATGTCCGAGATTTGCCTTGTCATGACCTTGTCATGCCGAGCGCTGGCCTTGTCAAGCCCGACGATTGCCTCGCCATGTCCGATTGTGGCATTGTCATGCCCGACGATGGCCTTTTTATGCCCGACGATGGCCTTGCCATGCCCGACGCCGGGCTTGCCATGCCCGACGCTGGCCATGTCATGCCCGACGATGGCCTCGCCATGTCCGAGAGTGGCTTTGTCATGTCCCTGTCATGCCCGACGAGGGCTTTGCCAAGCCCGACACTTTCCTTGTCATGTCCGAAAGTTGTCTTGTCATGACCTTGTCATGCCCGACGATGGCCTCGCCATGTTCGAGAGTGGCATTGTCATGGCCTTGTCATGCCGACGATGGACATGCCATGCCCGACGCTGGCCTTGCCATGCCCGATGGTGACCTTGTCATGCCCAACGCTGGCCTTGTCAAGCCCAACGATCACCTCGCCATGTTCAATTGTGGCATTATCATGCCCGACGATGGCCTTGTCATGCTCGACGCTGGCCTTGCCATGCCAGACTCTAGGCTTGCCATGCCCGACGCTGGCCTTGTCATGCCCGACGATGGTCTTGCCATGCCCGACGCTAGCCTTACCATGCCCGACGATTCCCTTGTCATGCCTGACGATGGCCTTGTCATGCCCGACGATGGCCTTGTCATTCCCAACGATGGACTTGTCATGCCCGACGATATCCTTGCCATGCCCGACACTGGCCTTGTCATGCCCGACGATCGCCTAACCATGCCCGACGCTGGCGTTTCCATGCTCGACGATGGCCTTGTCATGCCCGACGATGGCCATGTCATGCCCGACGATGGCCTTGTCATGTCCGATAGTTGCCTTGTCATGGCCGACGATGGTCTTGCCAAGTCCGAGAGTGGCCTTGTCATGCCCGATGTTGTTCTTGTCATGACCGACGCTGACCTTGTCATGTCCGAGAGTGGCTTTGTCATGCCCAAAAATGGCCTTGCCATGCCCGACGCTAGCCTTGACATGCCCGACGATGGCCTTGCCATGCCTGAGAGTTGTCTTGTCATGCCCAACGCTGGCCTTGTCATATCCGGTGCTGGCCTTGTCATGTCCAAGAGTTGCCTTGTTATGGCCTTGTCGTGCCCGACGATGGCCTTGCCATGCCCGACGTTGTCCTTGTGATATCCGAGAGTTGCCTTGTCTTGCCCGACGATGGCCTTGCCATGCCCGACGTTGTCCTTGACATGTCCGAGACTTGCCTTGTCATGATCTTGTCATCCCCGACGATGGCCTCGCCATGTCCCCGAGAGGCATTGTCAAGGCCTTGTCATGCCCGACGATGGCCTTGTCATGCCCGACGATGGCCTTGTCATGCCCGACGATGGCCTTGTCGTGCCCGACGATGGCCTTGCCATATCCTAGAGTTGCCTTGTCATGGCCTTGTCATGCCCGACGTTTGCCTTGTCAAGCACGACGATGGCCTTGTCATGCCCGACGATGGCCTTGCCAAGCCCGACGCTGGCCTTGTCTTGCCCGACGCTGGCGTTGTCATGCTCGACGATGGCATTGTCATGCCCGACGATGGCAGTGTCATGTCCGAGAGTTGCCTTGTCATGACCGACGATGGTCTTGCCATGTCCGAGAGTGGCCTTGTCATGCCCGACGCTGGCCTTGTCATGACCGGCGCTGACCTTGTCATGTCCGAGAGTGGCCTTGTCATGCCCAACGATGGCCTTGCCATGCCCGATGCTTGCCTTGCCATGCCCGACGATGGCCTTTCCATGCCCGAGAGTTGTCTTGTCATGCCCAACGCTGGCCTAGTCATGTCCGAGAGTTGCCTTGTCATGGCCTTACCATGCCCGATGCTGGCCTTGTCATGCCCGACGCTGGCCTTGCCATGCCCGACGCTGGCCTTGCCATGCCCGACGATGGCCTTGTCATGCCAGACGTTGGCCTTGTCATGCCCGACGCTGGCCTTGCCTGGCCCGACGATGGCCTTGTCATGCCAGACGCTGGCCTTTCCATGCCCGACGATGGCCTTTTCATGTCCGACAATGGCATTGCCATGGCCTTTCCATTGCCGACGATGGCCTTGTAATGCCCGACGATGGCCATGTCATGACCAACGATGACCTTGTCATGCCCGACGATGACCTTGTCATCCCCGACGATGGCCTCGCCATGTCCCCGAGAGGCATTGTCAAGGCCTTGTCATGCCCGACGATGGCCTTGTCATGCCCGACGATGGCCTTGTCATGCCCGACGATGGCCTTGTCATGCCCGACGATGGCCTTGTCATGCCCGACGATGGCCTTGTCGTGCCCGACGATGGCCTTGCCATATCCTAGAGTTGCCTTGTCATGGCCTTGTCATGCCCGACGTTTGCCTTGTCAAGCACGACGATGGCCTTGTCATGCCCGACGATGGCCTTGCCAAGCCCGACGCTGGCCTTGTCTTGCCCGACGCTGGCGTTGTCATGCTCGACGATGGCATTGTCATGCCCGACGATGGCAGTGTCATGTCCGAGAGTTGCCTTGTCATGACCGACGATGGTCTTGCCATGTCCGAGAGTGGCCTTGTCATGCCCGACGCTGGCCTTGTCATGACCGGCGCTGACCTTGTCATGTCCGAGAGTGGCCTTGTCATGCCCAACGATGGCCTTGCCATGCCCGACGCTTGCCTTGCCATGCCCGACGATGGCCTTGTCATGCCCAACGCTGGCCTAGTCATGTCCGAGAGTTACCTTGTCATGGCCTTACCATGCCCGATGCTGGCCTTGTCATGCCCGACGCTGGCCTTGCCATGCCCGACGATGGCCTTGCCATGCCTGACGCTGGCCTTGTCATGCTAGACGTTGGCCTTGTCATGCCCGACGCTGGCCTTGCCTGGCCCGACGATGGCCTTGTCATGCCAGACGCTGGCCTTGCTATGCCCGACGATGGCCTTTTCATGTCCGACAATGGCATTGCCATGGCCTTGCCATTGCCGACGATGGCCTTGTAATGCCCAACGATGGCCATGTCATGCCCAACGATGACCTTGTCATGCCCGACGATGGCCTTGTCATGCCTGACGATGCCCTTGTCATGCGCGACGATGGCCTTGTCATGCTCGACGATGGCCTTATTGTGCCTGATGTTGGCCTTGGAATGCCCGACGATGGCCTTGTCATGCCCAACGATGGCCTTGTCATGCCCGACGCTGGCCTTGTGATGCTCGACGATGGCATTGTCATGTCCGACGATGGCATTGTTATGTCCGAGAGTTGCCTTGACATGCCAGGCGTTGGCCTTGTCATGCCCGACGATAGCCTTGTCATGTCCTTGTTATGCCCGACGCTGGCCATGTCATGCCCGACGATGGCCTCGCCATGTCCGAGAGTGGCATGGTCATGGCCTTGTCATGCCCGACGAGGGCCTTGCCAAGCCCGACACTTTCCTTGTCATGTCCGAAAGTTGCCTTGTCATGACCTTGTCATGCCCGACGATGGCCTCGACATGTCCGAGAGTGCCATTGTCATGGCCTTGTAATGCTCGACGATGGACTTGCCATGCCCGACGCTTGCTTGCCATGCCTGATGCTGGCCTTGCCATGCTCGACGATGGCCTTGCCATGCTCGACGATGGCCTTGCCATGCTCGACGCTGTCCTTGTCATGTCCGAGATTTGCCTTGTCATGACCTTGTCATGCCGAGCGCTGGCCTTGTCAAGCCCGACGATTGCCTCGCCATGTCCGATTGTGGCATTGTCATGCCCGACGATGGCCTTTTTATGCCCGACGATGGCCTTGCCATGCCCGACGCCGGGCTTGCCATGCCCGACGCTGGCCATGTCATGCCCGACGATGGCCTCGCCATGTCCGAGAGTGGCTTTGTCATGTCCCTGTCATGCCCGACGAGGGCTTTGCCAAGCCCGACACTTTCCTTGTCATGTCCGAAAGTTGTCTTGTCATGACCTTGTCATGCCCGACGATGGCCTCGCCATGTTCGAGAGTGGCATTGTCATGGCCTTGTCATGCCGACGATGGACATGCCATGCCTGACGCTGGCCTTGCCATGCCCGATGGTGACCTTGTCATGCCCAACGCTGGCCTTGTCAAGCCCAACGATCACCTCGCCATGTTCAATTGTGGCATTATCATGCCCGACGATGGCCTTGTCATGCTCGACGCTGGCCTTGCCATGCCAGACTCTAGGCTTGCCATGCCCGACGCTGGCCTTGTCATGCCCGACGATGGTCTTGCCATGCCCGACGCTAGCCTTACCATGCCCGACGATTCCCTTGTCATGCCTGACGATGGCCTTGTCATGCCCGACGATGGCCTTGTCATTCCCAACGATGGACTTGTCATGCCCGACGATGTCCTTGCCATGCCCGACGCTGGCCTTGTCATGCCCGACGATCGCCTTGCCATGCCCGACGCTGGCGTTTCCATGCTCGACGATGGCCTTGTCATGCCCGACGATGGCCATGTCATGCCCGACGATGGCCTTGTCATGTCCAATAGTTGCCTTGTCATGGCCGACGATGGTCTTGCCATGTCCGAGAGTGGCCTTGTCATGCCCGATGTTGGTCTTGTCATGACCGACGCTGACCTTGTCATGTCCGAGAGTGGCTTTGTCATGCCCAAAAATGGCCTTGCCATGCCCGACGCTAGCCTTGACATGCCCGACGATGGCCTTGCCATGCCTGAGAGTTGTCTTGTCATGCCCAACGCTGGCCTTGTCATATCCGGTGCTGGCCTTGTCATGTCCAAGAGTTGCCTTGTTATGGCCTTGTCGTGCCCGACGATGGCCTTGCCATGCCCGACGTTGTCCTTGTGATATCCGAGAGTTGCCTTGTCTTGCCCGACGATGGCCTTGCCATGCCCGACGTTGTCCTTGACATGTACGAGACTTGCCTTGTCATGATCTTGTCATCCCCGACGATGGCCTCGCCATGTCCCCGAGAGGCATTGTCAAGGCCTTGTCATGCCCGACGATGGCCTTGTCATGCCCGACGATGGCCTTGTCATGCCCGACGATGGCCTTGTCGTGCCCGACGATGGCCTTGCCATATCCTAGAGTTGCCTTGTCATGGCCTTGTCATGCCCGACGTTTGCCTTGTCAAGCACGACGATGGCCTTGTCATGCCCGACGATGGCCTTGCCAAGCCCGACGCTGGCCTTGTCTTGCCCGACGCTGGCGTTGTCATGCTCGACGATGGCATTGTCATGCCCGACGATGGCAGTGTCATGTCCGAGAGTTGCCTTGTCATGACCGACGATGGTCTTGCCATGTCCGAGAGTGGCCTTGTCATGCCCGACGCTGGCCTTGTCATGACCGGCGCTGACCTTGTCATGTCCGAGAGTGGCCTTGTCATGCCCAACGATGGCCTTGCCATGCCCGACGCTTGCCTTGCCATGCCCGACGATGGCCTTTCCATGCCCGAGAGTTGCCTTGTCATGCCCAACGCTGGCCTAGTCATGTCCGAGAGTTGCCTTGTCATGGCCTTACCATGCCCGATGCTGGCCTTGTCATGCCCGACGCTGGCCTTGCCATGCCCGACGATGGCCTTGCCATGCCTGACGCTGGCCTTGTCATGCCCGACGATGGCCTTGTCATGCCCGACGCTGGCCTTGCCTGGCCCGACGATGGCCTTGTCATGCCAGACGCTGGCCTTTCCATGCCCGACGATGGCCTTTTCATGTCCGACAATGGCATTGCCATGGCCTTTCCATTGCCGACGATGGCCTTGTAATGCCCGACGATGGCCATGTCATGACCAACGATGACCTTGTCATGCCCGACGATGGCCTTGTCATGCCTGACGATGCCCTTGTCATGCGCGACGATGGCCTTGTCATGCTCGACGATGGCCTTACTGTGCCTGATGTTGGCCTTGGAATGCCCGACGATGGTCTTGTCATGCCCAACGATGGCCTTGTCATGCCCGACGCTGGCCTTGTGATGCTCGACGATGGCATTGTCATGTCCGATGATGGCATTGTCATGTCCGAGAGTTGCCTTGACATGCCAGGCGTTGGCCTTGTCATGCCTGACGATGGCCTTGTCATGTCCTTGTTATGCCCGACGCTGGCCATGTCATGCCCGACGATGGCCTCGCCATGTCCGAGAGTAGCATTGTCATGGCCTTGTCATGCCCGACGAGGGCCTTGCCAAGCCCGACACTTTCCTTGTCATGTCCGAAAGTTGCCTTGTCATGACCTTGTCATGCCCGACGATGGCCTTGACATGTCCGAGAGTGCCATTGTCATTGCCTTGTAATGCTCGACGATGGACTTGCCATGCCCGACGCTTGCTTGCCATGCCTGATGCTGGCCTTGCCATGCTCGACGATGGCCTTGCCATGCTCGACGATGGCCTTGCCATGCTCGACGCTGTCCTTGTCATGTCCGAGATTTGCCTTGTCATGACCTTGTCATGCCGAGCGCTGGCCTTGTCAAGCCCGACGATTGCCTCGCCATGTCCGATTGTGGCATTGTCATGCCCGACGATGGCCTTTTTATGCCCGATGATGGCCTTGCCATGCCCGACGCCGGGCTTGCCATGCCCGACGCTGGCCATGTCATGCCCGACGATGGCCTCGCCATGTCCGAGAGTGGCTTTGTCATGTCCCTGTCATGCCCGACGAGGGCTTTGCCAAGCCCGACACTTTCCTTGTCATGTCCGAAAGTTGTCTTGTCATGACCTTGTCATGCCCGACGATGGCCTCGCCATGTCCGAGAGTGGCATTGTCATGGCCTTGTCATGCCGACGATGGACATGCCATGCCCGACGCTGGCCTTGCCATGCCCGATGGTGACCTTGTCATGCCCAACGCTGGCCTTGTCAAGCCCAACGATCACCTCGCCATGTTCAATTGTGGCATTATCATGCCCGACGATGGCCTTGTCATGCTCGACGCTGGCCTTGCCATGCCAGACTCTAGTCTTGCCATGCCCGACGATGGCCTTGTCATGCTCGACGCTGGCCTTGCCATGCCAGACTCTAGTCTTGCCATGCCCGACGCTGGCCTTGTCATGCCCGACGATGGTCTTGCCATGCCCGACGCTAGCCTTGCCATGCCCGACGATTCCCTTGTCATGCCCGACGATAGCCTTGTCATGCCCGACCCTGGCTTTGTCATTCCCGACGCTGACCTTTTCATGACTGACGCTGGCCTTGTCATTCCCTGCGTTGGCCTTGTCATGTCCGAGAGTGGCCTTGTAATGGCCTTGTCATGCCCAACCCTGGCCTTGCCATGCCCGACGATGGCCTTGTCATTTCCGATAGTGGCATTGTCATGGCCTTGTCATGCCCGACGATGGCTTTGCCATTCCCGACGCTGTCCTTGTCATGTCCGAGAGTTGCCTTGTCATTACCTTATCATGCGCGAAGTTGGCCTTGTCATGCCCGACGATGGCCTCGCCATGTCCGAGAGTGGCATTGTCATTCCCAACGATGGCCTTGCCATGCCCGACGTTGGCTTTGGCATACCCCACGATGGCCTTGTCATGCCCGACGATGGCCATGTCATGCCCGACGATGGCCTTGACATGCCCGACGATCGCCATGTCACGCCCGACGATGGGCTTGACATTCACGACGATGGCCTTGTCATGCCCGACGATGGCCTTGCCATGCCCGACGCTGGCCTTTCCATGCCCGACGATGGCCTTGTCATGCCCTACGATGGCCTTGTCATGCCCGACGCTGGCCTTGTCATGCTCAACGATGGCCTAGCTATGTCCGAGAGTTGGCTTGTCATGGCCGACGATGGTCTTGCCATGTCCGAGAGTGGCCTTGTCATGCCCGACGCTGACCTTGTCATGTCCGAGAGTGGCCTTGTTATGGCCAACGATTCCTTGTCATGACCTTGTCATGCCCGACGATGGCCTTGTCATGACCTTTTCAAGCCCGGTGATGGCCTTGCCATGCCCGGCGGTTGACTTATCATGTCCGAAAGTCGCGTTGTCATGCCCGACGCTGGCCTTGCCATGTCCGAGAGTGGCCTTCTCATGACCTTGTCATGCCCAACGATGGCCTTGCCATGCCCGACGTTGGCCTTGTCATGCCCGACGCTGGCCTTGTCATGCCCAACGAGGGCCTTGCCAAGCCCGACACTTTCCTTTTCATGTCCGAAAGTTGCCTTGTCATGACCTTGTCATGCCCGACGATGGCCTCGCCATGTCCGAGAGTGGCATTGTCATGGCCTTGTCAAGACGACGATGGACTTGCCATGCCCGACACTAGCCTTGCCATGCCCGATGGTGGCCTTGCCATGCTCAGCGCTAGCCTTGCCATGCCCGATGGTGACCTTGTCATGCCCAGCGTTGGCCTTGTCAAGCCCAACGATTGCCTCGCCATGTTTGATTCTGGCATTATCATGCCCGACGATGGCCTTTTCATGCCCGACGATGGCCTTGTCATGCCCGACGCTTGCCTTGCCATGCCCAACGATGGTCTTGCCATGCCCGACGATTCCCTTGTCATGCCCGACGACGGACTTGCCATGCCCGACGATTCCCTTGTCATGCCCGACGCTGGCCTTGCCATGCCCGACGATAGCCTTGTCATGTCCGACAGTGGCATTGTCATGGCCTTGTCATGCCGGACGATGGCGTTGCCATGCCCGACATAGTCCTTGTCATGTCCGAGAGTTGCCTTGTCATGACCGTATCATGCCCGACGTTGGCCTTGTCATACCCGACGATGGCCTCGCCATGTCCGAGCGTGGCATTGTCAATCCCAACGATGGACTTGTCATGCCCGACGATGGCTTTGCCATGCCCGACGCTGGCCTTGTCATGCCCGACGATCGCCTCCCATGCCCGACGCTGGCGTTTCCATGCTCGACGATGGCCTTGTCATGCCCGACGATGGCCATGTCATGCCCGACGATGGCCTTGTCATGTCCGATAGTTGCCTTGTCATGGCCGACGATGGTCTTGCCATGTCCGAGAGTGGCGTTGTCATGTCCGACGTGGGTCTTGTCATGACCGACGCTGACCTTGTCATGTCCGTGAGTGGCTTTGTCATGCCCAAAAATGGTCTTGCCATGCCCGACGCTAGCCTTGACATGCCCGACGATGGCCTTGCCATGCCTGAGAGTTGTCTTGTCATGCCCAACGCTGGCCTTGTCATGTCCGGTGCTGGCCTTGTCATGTCCAAGAGTTGCCTTGTTATGGCCTTGTCGTGCCCGACGATGGCCTTGCCATGCCCGACGTTGTCCTTGTCATATCCGAGAGTTGCCTTGTCTTGCCCGACGATGGCCTTGCCATGCCCAACGTTGTCCTTGACATGTCCGAGACTTGCCTTGTCATGACCTTGTCATCCCCGACGATGGCCTCGCCATGTCCCCGACAGGCATTGTCAAGGCCTTGTCATGCCCGACGATGGCCTTGGCATGCCCGACGATGGCCTTGTCATGCTCGACGATGGCCTTGCCATGCCCGACGATGGCCTTGTCATGCCCGACGATGGCCTTGCCATATCCGAGAGTTGCCTTGTCATGGCCTTGTCATGCCCGACGTTTGCCTTGTCAAGCACGACGATGGCCTTGTCATGCCCGACGATGGCCTTGCCATGCCCGACGCTGGCCTTGTCATGCCCGACGCTGGCATTGTCATGCTCGACGATGGCATTGTCATGCCCGACGATGGCAGTGTCATGTCCGAGAGTTGCCTTGTCATGACCGACGATGGTCTTGCCATGTCCGAGAGTGGCCTTGTCATGCCCGACGCTGGCCTTGTCATGACCGGCGCTGACCTTGTCATGTCCGAGAGTGGCCTTGTCATGCCCAACGATGGCCTTGCCATGCCCGACGCTTGCCTTGCAATGCCCGACGATGGCCTTGCCATGCCCGAGAGTTGCCTTTTCATGCCCAACGCTGGCCTAGTCATGTCCGAGAGTTGCCTTATCATGGCCTTACCATGCCCGATGCTATCTTTGTCATGCCCGACGCTGGCCTTGCCATGCCCGATGATGGCCTTGCCATGCCTGACGGTGGCCTTGTCATGCCAGACGTTGGCCTTGTCATGCCCGACGTTGGCCTTGCCTGGCCCGACGATGGCCTTGTCATGCTAGACGCTGGCCTTGCCATGCCCGACGATGGCCTTTTCCTGTCCGACAATAGCATTGCCATGGCCTTGACATTCCCGACAATGGCCTTGTAATGCCCGACGATGGCCATGTCATGCCCAACGATGACCTTGTCATGCCCGACAATGGCCTTGTCATGCCTGACGATGCCCTTGTCATGCGCGACGATGGCCTTGTCATGCTCGACGATGGCCTTACTGTGCCTGATGTTGGCCTTGCAATGCCCGACGATGGCCTTGTCATGCCCAACGATGGCCTTGTCATGCCCGACGCTGGCCTTGTGATGCTCGACGATGGCATTGTCATATCCGACGATGGCATTGTCATGTCCGAGAGTTGCCTTGACATGCCAGGTGTTAGCCTTGTCATGCCCGACGATGGCCTTGTCATGTCCTTGTTATGCCGACGCTGGCCATGTCATGCCCGACGATGGCCTCGCCATGTCCGAGAGTGGCATTGTCATGGCCTTGTCATGCCCGACGAGGGCCTTGCCAAGCCCGACACTTTCCTTGTCATGTCCGAAAGTTGCCTTGTCATGACCTTGTCATGCCCGACGATGGCCTCGACATGTCCGAGGGTGGCATTGTCATGGCCTTGTAATGCCCGACGATGGACTTGCCACGCCCGACGCTTGCTTGCCATGCCTGATGCTGGCCTTGCCATGCTCGAAGATGGCCTTGCCATGCTCGACGCTGTCCTTGTCATGTCCGAGATTTGCCTTGTCATGAACTTGCCATGCCCAGCGCTGTCCTTGTCAAGCCCGACGATTGCCTCGCCATGTCCGATTGTGGCATTGTCATGCCCGACGATGGCCTTTTTATGCCCGACGATGGCCTTGCCATGCCCGACGCCGGGCTTGCCATGCCCGACGCTGGCCATGTCATGCCCGACGATGGCCTCGCAATGTCCGAGAGTGGCTTTGTCATGTCCTTGTCATGCCCGACGAGGGCTTTGCCAAGCCCGACACTTTCCTTTTCATGTCCGAAAGTTGTCTTGTCATGACCTTGTCATGTCCGACGATGGCCTCGCCATGTCCGAGAGTGGCATTGTCATGGTCTTGTCATGCCGACGATGGACATGCCATGCCCGACGCTGGCCTTGCCATGCCCGATGGTGACTTGTCATGCCCAACGCTGGCCTTGTCAAGCCCAACGATCACCTCGCCATGTTCAATTGTGGCATTATCATGCCCGGCGATGGCCTTGTCATGCCCGACGCTGGCCTTGCCATGCCAGACTCTAGGCTTGCCATGCCCGACGCAAGCCTTGTCATGCCCGACGATGGTCTTGCAATGCCCGACACTAGCCTTGCCATGCCCAACGATTTCCTTGTCATGCCCGACGATGGCCTTGTCATGCCCGATTCTGGCCTTGTCATGCCTGACGTTGGCCTTGTCATGCCTGACGTTGGCCTTGTCATGCCTGACGCTGGCCTTGTCAAGCCCGACGATTGCCTCGCCATGTCCGATTATGGCATTGTCATGCCCGACGATGGCCTTTTTATGCCCGACGATGGCCTTGCCATGCCCGACGCCGGGCTTGCCATGCTCGACGCTGGCCATGTCATGCCCGACGATGGCCTCGCCATGTCCGAGAGTGGCATTGTCATGGCCTTGTCATGCCGACGATTGACATGCCATGCCCGACGCTGGCCTTGCCATGCCTGATGGTGGCCTTGCCATGCTCAGCGTTGTCCTTGCCATGCCCGATGGTGACCTTGTCATGCCCAACGCTGGCCTTGTCAAGCCCAACGGTCGCCTCGTCATGTCCAATTGTGGCATTATCATGCCCGACGATGGCCTTGTCATGCCCGACGCTGGCCTTGCCATGCCCGACTCTGGGCTTGCCATGCCCGATGCTGGCCTTGTCATGTTCGACGATGGTCTTGCCATGCCCGACGCTAGCCTTGCCATGCCCGACGATTCCCTTGTCACGCCCGACGATGGCTTTGTCATGCCCGATGCTGGCCTTGTCATGCTTGACGTTGGCCTTGTCATGCTTGACACTGGCCTTGTCATTCTCGACGCTGGCCTTGCCATGCCCGACGATGGTCTTGTCATGCCCGACGCTGACCTTTTCATGCCTGACGTTGGCCTTGTCATGCCCGGCGTTGGCCTTGTCATGTCTGAGAGTGGCCTTGCCATGGCCTTGTCATGCCCGACCCTGGCCTTGTCATGCCCGACGATGGCCTCGCCATGTCCGAGAGTGGCATTGTCATGTCCTTGTCATGCCCAATGATGGGCTTGCCATGCCCGATGCTGGCCTTGCCATGCCCGACGCTGGCCTCTCCATGCTCGACGATGGCCTTGCCATGCTCGACGCTGTCCTTGTCATGTCCGAGAGTTTCCTTGTCATGACCTTGTCATCTCCGAAGCTGGCCTTGTCAAGCCCGACGATTGCTTCGCCATGTCCGATTGTGGCATTGTCATGCCCGACGATGGCCTTGCCATGCCCGACGACGGCCTTGCCGTGCCCAACGCTAACCTTGCCATGCCCGACGCTGGCCTTGTCATGCCCGACGCTGGCGTTGCCATGCCCGACGATGGTCTTGTCATGCCCAACGATGGCTATGTCATGCCCGACGATGACCTTGCAATGTCCGAGAGTTGCCTTGTCATGGCCGATGATGGTCTTGACATGTCCGAGAGTGGCCTTGTCATGCCCGATGCTTACCTTGTCATGTCCGAGAGTGGCCTTGTTATGCCCAACGATGACCTTGTCATGACCTTGTCATGCCTGACGATGGCCTTGTAATGCCCTTGTCATGTCCGACGATGGCCTTGTCATGTCCGGCGCTGGCCTTATCATGTCCGAGAGTTGCGTTGTCATGCCCGACGTTGGCCTTGCCATGTCCGAGAATGGCCTTGCCATGACGTTTTCATGCCCGATGATGGCCTGGCCATGCTCGAAGCTGGCCTTGTCATGTTTGAGAGTGGCCTTGGCATGACCTTGTCATACCCAATGATGGCCTGGCCATGCCCGACGATGGCCTTGTCATGTCCGAGAGTTCCCTTGTCAAGCCCGACGCTGGCCCTGCCATGTCCGAAAATTGCCTTGTCATGACCTTGTCATGCCCGATTCTGGCCTTGTCATGCCTGACGTTGGCCTTGTCATGCCTGACGCTGGCCTTGTCAAGCCCGACGATTGCCTCGCCATGTCCGATTGTGGCATTGTCATGCCCGACGATGGCCTTTTTATGCCCGACGATGGCCTTGCCATGCCCGACGCCGGGCTTGCCATGCCCGACGCTGGCCATGTCATGCCCGACGATGGCCTCGCCATGTCCGAGAGTGGCATTGTCATGGCCTTGTCATGCCGACGATGGACATGCCATGCCCGACGCTGGCCTTGCCATGCCCGATGGTGGCCTTGCCATGCTCAGCGTTGTCCTTGCCATGCCCGATGGTGACCTTGTCATGCCCAACGCTGGCCTTGTCAAGCCCAACGATCGCCTCGTCATGTCCAATTGTTGCATTATCATGCCCGACGATGGCCTTGTCATGCCCGAAGCTGGCCTTGCCATGCCCGACTCTTGGCTTGCCATGCCCGACGCTGGCCTTGTCATGCCCGACGATGGTCTTGCCATGCCCGACGCTAGCCTTGCCATGCCCGACGATTTCCTTGTCATGCCCGACGATGGCCTTGTCATGCCCGATGCTGGCCTTGTCATGCCTGACGTTGGCCTTGTCATGCCTGACACTGGCCTTGTCATTCTCGACGCTGGCCTTGCCATGCCCGACGATGGTCTTGTCATGCCCGACGCTGACCTTTTCATGCCTGACGCTGGCCTTGTCATGCCCGGCGTTGGCCTTGTCATGTCTGAGAGTGGCCTTGCCATGGCCTTGTCATGCCCGACCCTGGCCTTGCCATGCCCGACGATGGCCTTGTCATTTCCGACTGTGGCATTGTCATGGCCTTGTCATGCCCAACGATGGCTTTGCCATTCCCGACGTTGTCCTTGTCATGTCCGAGAGTGGCCTTTCCATGGCCTTGTCATGCATGACGCTGGCCTTGTAATGCCCGACGTTGGCCTTGGCATGTCTGACAGTGGCATTGTCATGGCCTTGTCATTCCCAACGATGGCCTTGTCATGCTCGACGATGGCCTTGCCATGTGTGACGCTGGCTTTGTCATGCCCGACGATCGCCTTGCCATGCCCGACGCTGGCGTTGCCATGCCCGACGATGGCCTTGTCATGCCCGACTCTTGCCTTGTCATGCCTGATGCTGGCCTTGTCATGCCCGGTGTTGGCCTTGTCACGTCCGAGAGCGGCCTTGCCATGGCCTTGTCATGCCCGACGCTGGCCTTGCCATGCCCGACGATGGCCTTGGCATGTCCGACAGTGGCATTGTCATGGCCTTGTCATGCCCGACGATGGCCTTGCCATGCCCGACGCAGTCCTTTCATGTCCGAGAGTTGCCTTGTCATGACCATATCATGCCCGAAGCTGGCCTTGTCATACCCGACGATGGCCTCGCCATGTCCGAGAGTGGCATTGTCATTCCCAACAATGGACTTGTCATGCCCGACGATGGCCTTGCCATGCCCGACTCTGCCCTTGTCATGCCCGACGATCGCCTTCCCATGCCCGACGATGGCCTTGCCATGTCCGGGAGTTGCCTTGTCATGGCCGACGATGGTCTTGCCATGTTTGAGAGTGGCCTTGTCATTCCCGAAGGTGACCTTGTCATGTCCGAGAGTGCCCTTGTTATGCCCAACGATGGCCTTGTCATGACCTTGTCATGCCCGACGATGGCCTTGTAATGACCTTGTCAATCCCGACGATGGCCTTGCCATGCCCGGCACTGGCCTTATCATGTCCGAGTGTTGCGTTGTCATGCCCGCCGCTGGCCTTTCCATGTCCGAGATTTGCCTTGCCATGACCTTGTCATGCCCGACGCTGGCCTTGCGCTGTCCGAGAGTTGCCTTGTCATGACCTTGTCATGCCCGATGATGGCCTGGCCATGCCCTACGCTGGCCTTGTCATGACCTTGTCATGCCCGATGATGGCCTGGCCATGCCCTACGCTGGCCTTGTCATGCCCGACGTTGGCCTTGTAATGCCCGACGTTGGCCTTGTCATGCCCGACGATGGCCTTTTCATGCCCGATGCTGGCCTTGTCTTGCCCGACGCTGGCCTTGTCAAGCCCGGCGCTACCCTTGTCATGTCCGAGAGTGGCCTTGTCATGCCCGACGCTGGCCTTGCCATATCCGAGAGTTGCCTTGTCATGACCTTATCATGCCCAACGATGGCCTTTCCATACCCGACGTTGGCCTTCTCATGCCCAATGCCGACCTTGCCATACCCGACGATGGCCTTGTCATGCCGAACGCTGGCCTTGTCACTCCCGACGCTGGCCTTGTCATGCCCGGCGCTGGCCTTGTCATGTCCGAGAGTGGCCTTGCCATGGCCTTGTCATGCAAGTCCCTGGCCTTGCCATGCCCGACGATGTCTTGTCATGGCCTTACAATGCCCGACGATGGCCTTGCCATGCCCGACGATGTGCTTGTCATGTTTGAGAGTTGCCTTGTCATGACCGTATCATGCCCGACGTTGGCCTTGTCATAGCCGACGATGGCCTCGCCATGTTTGAGAGTGGCATTGTCATTTCCAACGATGGACTTGTCATGCCCGACGATGGCCTTGCCATGCCCGACGCTGGCCTTGTCATGCCCGACGATTGCCTTGCCATGTCCGACGCTAGCGTTGCCATGCCCGACGATGGCCTTGTCATGCCCGACGATGGCCATGTCATGCCCGACGATGGCCTTGTCATGCCCGACGATAGCCTTGTCATGCCCGACGATTGCCTTGTCATGCCCGACGATGGCATTGGAATGCGCGACGATGGCCTTGACATGCCCGACGCTAGCCTTGTCATGCCAGACGATGGCCTCGCCATGTCCGAGAGTGGCATAGTCATGGCATTGTCGTGTTCGACGAGGGCCTTCCCAAGCCCGACACTTTCCTTGTCATGTCCGAAAGTTGCCTTGTCATGACCTTGTCATGCCCGACGATGGCCTCGCCATGTCCGAGAGTGCCATTGTCATGTCCTTGTCATGCCCAATGATGGGCTTGCCATGCCCGATGCTGGCCTTGCCATGCCCGACGCTGGCCTCTCCATGCTCGACGATGGCCTTGCCATGCTCGACGCTGTCCTTGTCATGTCCGAGAGTTTCCTTGTCATGACCTTGTCATCTCCGAAGCTGGCCTTGTCAAGCCCGACGATTGCTTCGCCATGTCCGATTGTGGCATTTTCATGCCCGACGATGGCCTTGCCATGCCCGACGACGGCCTTGCCGTGCCCAACGCTAACCTTGCCATGCCCGACGCTGGCCTTGTCATGCCCGACGCTGGCGTTGCCATGCCCGACGATGGTCTTGTCATGCCCGACGATGGCTATGTCATGCCCGACGATGACCTTGCAATGTCCGAGAGTTGCCTTGTCATGGCCGATGATGGTCTTGACATGTCCGAGAGTGGCCTTGTCATGCCCGATGCTTACCTTGTCATGTCCGAGAGTGGCCTTGTTATGCCCAACGATGACCTTGTCATGACCTTGTCATGCCTGACGATGGCCTTGTAATGCCCTTGTCATGTCCGACGATGGCCTTGTCATGTCCGGCGCTGGCCTTATCATGTCCGAGAGTTGCGTTGTCATGCCCGACGTTGGCCTTGCCATGTCCGAGAATGGCCTTGCCATGACGTTTTCATGCCCGATGATGGCCTGGCCATGCCCGAAGCTGGCCTTGTCATGTTTGAGAGTGGCCTTGGCATGACCTTGTCATACCCAATGATGGCCTGGCCATGCCCGACGATGGCCTTGTCATGTCCGAGAGTTCCCTTGTCAAGCCCGACGCTGGCCCTGCCATGTCCGAAAATTGCCTTGTCATGACCTTGTCATGCCCGATTCTGGCCTTGTCATGCCTGACGTTGGCCTTGTCATGCCTGACGCTGGCCTTGTCAAGCCCGACGATTGCCTCGCCAAGTCCGATTGTGGCATTGTCATGCCCGACGATGGCCTTTTTATGCCCGACGATGGCCTTGCCATGCCCGACGCCGGGCTTGCCATGCCCGACGCTGGCCATGTCATGCCCGACGATGGCCTCGCCATGTCCGAGAGTGGCATTGTCATGGCCTTGTCATGCCGACGATGGACATGCCATGCCCGACGCTGGCCTTGCCATGCCCGATGGTGGCCTTGCCATGCTCAGCGTTGTCCTTGCCATGCCCGATGGTGACCTTGTCATGCCCAACGCTGGCCTTGTCAAGCCCAACGATCGCCTCGTCATGTCCAATTGTTGCATTATCATGCCCGACGATGGCCTTGTCATGCCCAACGCTGGCCTTGCCATGCCCGACTCTGGGCTTGCCATGCCCGACGCTGGCCTTGCCATGCCCGACGCTAGCCTTGCCATGCCCGACGATTTCCTTGTCATGCCCGACGATGGCCTTGTCATGCCCGATGCTGGCCTTGTCATGCCTGACGTTGGCCTTGTCATGCCTGACACTGGCCTTGTCATTCTCGACGCTGGCCTTGCCATGCCCGACGATGGTCTTGTCATGCCCGACGCTGACCTTTTCATGCCTGACGCTGGCCTTGTCATGCCCGGCGTTGGCCTTGTCATGTTTGAGAGTGGCCTTGCCATGGCCTTGTCATGCCCGACCCTGGCCTTGCCATGCCCGACGATGGCCTTGTCATTTCCGACTGTGGCATTGTCATGGCCTTGTCATGCCCAACGATGGCTTTGCCATTCCCGACGTTGTCCTTGTCATGTCCGAGAGTGGCCTTTCCATGGCCTTGTCATGCATGACGCTGGCCTTGTAATGCCCGACGTTGGCCTTGGCATGTCTGACAGTGGCATTGTCATGGCCTTGTCATTCCCAACGATGGCCTTGTCATGCTCGACGATGGCCTTGCCATGTGTGACGCTGGCTTTGTCATGCCCGACGATCGCCTTGCCATGCCCGACGCTGGCGTTGCCATGCCCGACGATGGCCTTGTCATGCCCGACTCTTGCCTTGTCATGCCTGATGCTGGCCTTGTCATGCCCGGTGTTGGCCTTGTCACGTCCGAGAGCGGCCTTGCCATGGCCTTGTCATGCCCGACGCTGGCCTTGCCATGCCCGACGATGGCCTTGGCATGTCCGACAGTGGCATTGTCATGGCCTTGTCATGCCCGACGATGGCCTTGCCATGTCCGGGAGTTGCCTTGTCATGGCCGACGATGGTCTTGCCATGTTTGAGAGTGGCCTTGTCATTCCCGAAGGTGACCTTGTCATGTCCGAGAGTGCCCTTGTTATGCCCAACGATGGCCTTGTCATGACCTTGTCATGCCCGACGATGGCCTTGTAATGACCTTGTCAATCCCGACGATGGCCTTGCCATGCCCGGCACTGGCCTTATCATGTCCGAGTGTTGCATTGTCATGCCCGACGCTGGCCTTTCCATGTCCGAGATTTGCCTTGCCATGACCTTGTAATGCCCGACGCTGGCCTTGCGCTGTCCGAGAGTTGCCTTGTCATGACCTTGTCATGCCCGATGATGGCTTGGCCATGCCCTACGCTGGCCTTGTCATGCCCGACGTTGGCCTTGTAATGCCCGACGTTGGCCTTGTCATGCCCGACGATGGCCTTTTCATGCCCGACGCTAGCCTTGTCTTGCCCGACGCTGGCCTTGTCAAGCCCGGCGCTACCCTTGTCATGTCCGAGAGTGGCCTTGTCATGCCCGACGCTGGCCTTGCCATATCCGATAGTTGCCTTGTCATGACCTTATCATGCCCAACGATGGCCTTTCCATACCCGACGTTGGCCTTCTCATGCCAAACGCTGGCCTTGCCATACCCGACGATGGCTTTGTCATGCCGAACGCTGGCCTTGTCACTCCCGACGCTGGCCTTGTCATGCCCGGCGCTGGCCTTGTCATGTCCGAGAGTGGCCTTGCCATGGCCTTTTCATGCAAGACCCTGGCCTTGCCATGCCCGACGATGGCCTTCTCATGTCTGACAGTGGCATTGTCATGGCCTTGTCATGCCCGACGATGGCCTTGCCATGCCCGACGATGTCCTTGTCATGGCCTTACAATGCCCGACGATGGCCTTGTCATGCCCGACGATGTGCTTGTCATGTCTGAGAGTTGCCTTGTCATGACCGTATCATGCCCGACGCTGGCCTTGTCATAGCCGACGATGGCCTCGCCATGTTTGAGAGTGGCATTGTCATTTCCAACGATGGACTTGTCATGCCCGACGATGGCCTTGCCATGCCCGACGCTAGCCTTGTATTGCCCGACGATTGCCTTGCCATGTCCGACGCTAGCGTTGCCATGCCCGACGATGGCCTTGTCATGCCCGACGATGGCCATGTCATGCCCGACGATGGCCTTGTCATGCCCGACGATAGCCTTGTCATGCCCGACGATTGCCTTGTCATGCCCGACGATGGCATTGGAATGCGCGACGATGGCCTTGACATGCCCGACGCTGGCCTTGTCATGCCAGACGATGGCCTCGCCATGTCCGAGAGTGGCATAGTCATGGCATTGTCGTGTTCGACGAGGGCCTTCCCAAGCCCGACACTTTCCTTGTCATGTCCGAAAGTTGCCTTGTCATGCCCGACGATGGCCTTGCCATGTCCGAGAGTGGCATTGTCATGTCCTTGTCATGCCTAATGATGGGCTTGCCATGCCCGATGCTGGCCTTGCCATGCCCGACGCTGGCCTCTCCATGCTCGACGATGGCCTTGCCATGCTCGACGCTGTCCTTGTCATGTCCGAGAGTTGCCTTGTCATGACCTTGTCATCTCCGAAGCTGGCCTTGTAAAGCCCGACGATTGCTTCACCATGTCCATTGTGGCATTGTCATGCCCGACGATGGTCTTGCCATGCCCGACGACGGCCTTGCCGTGCCCAATGCTAACCTTGCCATGCCCGACGCTGGCCTTGTCATGCCCGACGCTGGCGTTGCCATGCCCGACGATGGTCTTGTCATGCCCGACGATGGCCATGTCATGCCCGACGATGGCCTTGCCATGTCCGAGAGTTGCCTTGTCATGGCCGATGATTGTCTTGACATGTCCGAGAGTGGCCTTGTCATGCCCGATGCTTACCTTGTCATGTCCGAGAGTGGCCTTGTTATGCCCAACGATGACCTTGTCATGACCTTGTCATGCCTGACGATGGCCTTGTAATGCCCTTGTCATGTCCGACGATGGCCTTGTCATGCCCGGCGCTGGCCTTATCATGTCCGAGAGTTGCGTTGTCATGCCTGACGTTGGCCTTGCCATGTCCGAGAATGGCCTTTCCATGACGTTGTCATGCCCGATGATGGCCTGGCCATGCCCGAAGCTGGCCTTGTCATGTTTGAGAGTGACCTTGGCATGACCTTGTCATACCCAATGATGGCCTGGCCATGCCCGACGATTGCCTTGTCATGTCCGAGAGTTCCCTTGTCAAGCCCGACGCTGGCCTTGCCATGTCTGAAAGTTGCCTTGTCATGACCTTGTCATGCCCGATGATGGCTTGGCCATGCCCGACGCTGGCCTTGTCATGCCCGACGCTGGCCTTGTCATGCCCAACGCTGGCCTTGTCATGCCCGACGTTGGCCTTGTCATGCCCGACGATGGCCTTTTCATGCCTGATGCTGGCCTAGTCATGCCCGACGCTGGCCTTGTCATGCACGGAGCTGGCCTTGTCATGTCCGAGAGTGGCCTTGTCATGACCGACGATGGCCTTGCCATGTCCGAGAGTTTCCTTGTCATGACCTTATCATGCCCAACGATGGCCTTGCCATGCCCAACGGTGGCCTTGTCATGCCAAACGCTGGCCTTGTCATGCCCGACGCTAGCCTTGCCATGCCCGAAAATTGGCCTTGTCATGCCGAACGCTGGCCTTGTCATGCTCAGTGCTGGCCTTGTCATGTCCGAGAGTGGCCTTGCCATGGCCTTGTCATGCAAGGCGCTGGCCTTGCCATGCCCGACGATGGCCTTGTCATGTCCGATAGTTGCCTTGTCATGGCCGACGATGGTCTTGCCATGTCCGAGAGTGGCCTTGTCATGCCCGACGCTGGCCTTGTCATGACCGACGCTGACCTTGTCATCTCCGAGAGTGGCTTTGTCATGCCCAAAAATGGCCATGCCATGCCCGACGCTAGCCTTGCCATGCCCGACGATGGCCTTGCCATGCCCGAGAGTTGTCATTCATGCCCAACGCTGGCCTTATCATGTCCGGTGCTGGCCTTGTCATGTCCGAGAGTTGCCTTGTCTTGCCCGACGATGGCCTTGCCATGCCCGACGTTGTCCTTGACATGTCCGAGACTTACCTTTTCATGACCTTGTCATCCCCGACGATGGCCTCGCCATGTCCCCGAGAGGCATTGTCAAGGCCTTGTCATGCCCGAAGATGGCCTTGTCATGCCCGATGTTGGCCTTGTCATGCCTGACGTTGGCCTTGTCATGCCTGACACTGGCCTTGTCATTCTCGACGCTGGCCTTGCCATGCCCGACGATGGTCTTGTCATGCCCGACGCTGACCTTTTCATGCCTGACGCTGGCCTTGTCATGCCCGGCGTTGGCCTTGTCATGTCTGAGAGTGGCCTTGCCATGGCCTTGTCATGCCCGACCCTGGCCTTGCCATGCCCGACGATGGCCTTGTCATTTCCGACTATGGCATTGTCATGGCCTTGTCATGCCCAACGATGGCTTTGCCATTCCCGACGTTGTCCTTGTCATGTCCGAGAGTGGCCTTTCCATGGCCTTGTCATGCATGACGCTGGCCTTGTAATGCCCGACGTTGGCCTTGGCATGTCCGACAGTGGCATTGTCCTGGCCTTGTCATTCCCAACGATGGCCTTGTCATGCTCGACGATGGCCTTGCCATGTGTGACGCTGGCTTTGTCATGCCCGACGATCGCCTTGCCATGCCCGACGCTGGCGTTGCCATGCCCGACGATGGCCTTGTCATGCCCGACTCTTGCCTTGTCATGCCTGATGCTGGCCTTGTCATGCCCGGTGTTGGCCTTGTCACGTCCGAGAGTGGCCTTGCCATGGCCTTGTCATGCCCCACGCTGGCCTTGCCATGCCCGACGATGGCCTTGGCATGTCCGACAGTGGCATTGTCATGGCCTTGTCATGCCCGACGATGGCCTTGCCATGTCCGGGAGTTGCCTTGTCATGGCCGACGATGGTCTTGCCATGTTTGAGAGTGGCCTTGTCATTCCCGAAGGTAACCTTGTCATGTCCGAGAGTGCCCTTGTTATGCCCAACGATGGCCTTGTCATGGCCTTGCCATGCCCGGCACTGGCCTTATCATGTCCGAGTGTTGCATTGTCATGCCCGACGCTGGCCTTTCCATGTCCGAGATTTGCCTTGCCATGACCTTGTAATGCCCGACGCTGGCCTTGCGTTGTCCGAGAGTTGCCTTGTCATGACCTTGTCATGCCCGATGATGGCCTGGCCATGCCCTACGCTGGCCTTGTCATGCCCGACGTTGGCCTTGTAATGCCCGACGTTGGCCTTGTCATGCCCGACGATGGCCTTTTCATGCCCGACGCTAGCCTTGTCTTGCCCGACGCTGGCCTTGTCAAGCCCGGCGCTACCCTTGTCATGTCCGAGAGTGGCCTTGTCATGCCCGACGCTGGCCTTGCCATATCCGATAGTTGCCTTGTCATGACCTTATCATGCCCAACGATGGCCTTTCCATACCCGACGTTGGCCTTCTCATGCCAAACGCTGGCCTTGCCATACCCGACGATGGCTTTGTCATGCCGAACGCTGTCCTTGTCACTCCCGACGCTGGCCTTGTCATGCCCGGCGCTGGCCTTGTCATGTCCGAGAGTGGCCTTGCCATGGCCTTTTCATGCAAGACCCTGGCCTTGCCATGCCCGACGATGGCCTTGTCATGTCTGACAGTGGCATTGTCATGGCCTTGTCATGCCCGACGATGGCCTTGCCATGCCCGACGATGTCCTTGTCATGGCCTTACAATGCCCGACGATGGCCTTGTCATGCCCGACGATGTGCTTGTCATGTCTGAGAGTTGCCTTGTCATGACCGTATCATGCCCGACGCTGGCCTTGTCATAGCCGACGATGGCCTCGCCATGTTTGAGAGTGGCATTGTCATTTCCAACGATGGACTTGTCATGCCCGACGATGGCCTTGCCATGCCCGACGCTAGCCTTGTCATGCCCGACGATTGCCTTGCCATGTCCGACGCTAGCGTTGCCATGCCCGACGATGGCCTTGTCATGCCCGACGATGGTCATGTCATGCCCGACGATGGCCTTGTCATGCCCGACGATAGCCTTGTCATGCCCGACGATTGCCTTGTCATGCCCGACGATGGCATTGGAATGCGCGACGATGGCCTTGACATGCCCGACGCTGGCCTTGTCATGCCAGACGATGGCCTCGCCATGTCCGAGAGTGGCATAGTCATGGCATTGTCGTGTTCGACGAGGGCCTTCCCAAGCCCGACACTTTCCTTGTCATGTCCGAAAGTTGCCTTGTCATGCCCGACGATGGCCTTGCCATGTCCGAGAGTGGCATTGTCATGTCCTTGTCATGCCTAATGATGGGCTTGCCATGCCCGATGCTGGCCTTGCCATGCCCGACGCTGGCCTCTCCATGCTCGACGATGGCCTTGCCATGCTCGACGCTGTCCTTGTCATGTCCGAGAGTTGCCTTGTCATGACCTTGTCATCTCCGAAGCTGGCCTTGTAAAGCCCGACGATTGCTTCGCCATGTCCATTGTGGCATTGTCATGCCCGACGATGGTCTTGCCATGCCCGACGACGGCCTTGCCGTGCCCAATGCTAACCTTGCCATGCCCGACGCTGGCCTTGTCATGCCCGACGCTGGCGTTGCCATGCCCGACGATGGTCTTGTCATGCCCGACGATGGCCATGTCATGCCCGACGATGGCCTTGCCATGTCCGAGAGTTGCCTTGTCATGGCCGATGATTGTCTTGACATGTCCGAGAGTGGCCTTGTCATGCCCGATGCTTACCTTGTCATGTCCGAGAGTGGCCTTGTTATGCCCAACGATGACCTTGTCATGACCTTGTCATGCCTGACGATGGCCTTGTAATGCCCTTGTCATGTCCGACGATGGCCTTGTCATGCCCGGCGCTGGCCTTATCATGTCCGAGAGTTGCGTTGTTATGCCTGACGTTGGCCTTGCCATGTCCGAGAATGGCCTTGCCATGACGTTGTCATGCCCGATGATGGCCTGGCCATGCCCGAAGCTGGCCTTGTCATGTTTGAGAGTGGCCTTGGCATGACCTTGTCATACCCAATGATGGCCTGGCCATGCCCGACGATGGCCTTGTCATGTCCGAGAGTTCCCTTGTCAAGCCCGACGCTGGCCTTGCCATGTCCGAAAGTTGCCTTGTCATGACCTTGTCATGCCCGATGATGGCCTGGCCATGCCCGACGCTGGCCTTGTCATGCCCGACGCTGGCCTTGTCATGCCCGACGCTGGCCTTGTCATGCCCGACGTTGGCCTTGTCATGCCCGACGATGGCCTTTTCATGCCTGATGCTGGCCTAGTCATGCCCGACGCTGGCCTTGTCATGCACGGAGCTGGCATTGTCATGTCCGAGAGTGGCCTTGTCATGACCGACGATGGCCTTGCCATGTCCGAGAGTTGCCTTGTCATGACCTTATCATGCCCAACGATGGCCTTGCCATGCCCAACGGTGGCCTTGTCATGCCAAACGCTGGCCTTGTCATGCCCGACGCTAGCCTTGCCATGCCCGAAAATTGGCCTTGTCATGCCGAAC
Source organism: Fagopyrum homotropicum (assembly GCA_033239125.1). Lineage (NCBI taxonomy): Eukaryota > Viridiplantae > Streptophyta > Magnoliopsida > Caryophyllales > Polygonaceae > Fagopyrum > Fagopyrum homotropicum. The sequence goes on along the minus strand of BSWB01000004.1, from coordinate 92,144,532 downwards.
GCTGGCCTTGTCATGCTCAGTGCTGGCCTTGTCATGTCCGAGAGTGGCCTTGCCATGGCCTTGTCATGCAAGGCGCTGGCCTTGCCATGCCCGACGATGGCCTTGTCATGTCCGATAGTTGCCTTGTCATGGCCGACGATGGTCTTGCCATGTCCGAGAGTGGCCTTGTCATGCCCGACGCTGGCCTTGTCATGACCGACGCTGACCTTGTCATCTCCGAGAGTGGCTTTGTCATGCCCAAAAATGGCCATGCCATGCCCGACGCTAGCCTTGCCATGCCCGACGATGGCCTTGCCATGCCCGAGAGTTGTCATTCATGCCCAACGCTGGCCTTATCATGTCCGGTGCTGGCCTTGTCATGTCCGAGAGTTGCCTTGTCTTGCCCGACGATGGCCTTGCCATGCCCGACGTTGTCCTTGACATGTCCGAGACTTACCTTTTCATGACCTTGTCATCCCCGACGATGGCCTCGCCATGTCCCCGAGAGGCATTGTCAAGGCCTTGTCATGCCCGAAGATGGCCTTGCCATGCCCGACGATGGCCTTGCCATGCCCGACGATGGCCTTGCCATATCCGAGAGTTGCCTTGTCATGGCCTTGTCATGCCCGACGTTTGCCTTGTCAAGCACGACGATGGCCTTGTCATGCCCGACGATGGCCTTGCCATGCCCGACGCTGGCCTTGTCATGCCCGACGCTGGCCTTGTCGTGCTCGACGATGGCATTGTCATGCCCGACGATGGCAGTGTCATGTCCGAGAGTTGCCTTGTCATGACCGACGATGGTCTTGCCATGTCCGAGAGTGGCCTTGTCATGCCCGACGCTGGCCTTGTCATGACCGGCGCTGACCTTGTCATGTCCGAGAGTGGCCTTGTCATGCCCAACGATGGCCTTGTCATGCCCGACGACGGTGACCTTGCCTTGTCATGCCCAACGCTGGCCTAGTCATGTCCGAGAGTTGCCTTGTCATGGCCTTACCATGCCCGATGCTGGCCTTGTCATGCCCGACGCTGGCCTTGCCATGCCCGACGATGGCCTTTTCATGTCCGACAGTGGCATTGTCATGGCCTTGCCATTCCCGACGATGGCCTTGTCATGCCCGACGATGGCCATGTCATGCCCAACGATGACCTTGTCATGTCCGACGATGGCCTTGTCATGCCTGACGATGCCCTTGTCATGCGCGACGATGGCCTTGTCATGCCCAATGATGGGCTTACCGTGCCTGATATTGGCCTTGCAATGCCCGACGATGGCCTTGTCATGCCCAACGATGGCCTTGTCATGCCCGACGCTGGCCTTGTGATGCTCGACGATGGCATTGTCATGTCCGACGATGGCAGTGTCATGTCCGAGAGTTGCCTTGACATGCCAGGCGTTAGCCTTGTCATTCCCGACGATGGCCTTGTCATGTCCTTGTTATGCCCGACGCTGGCCATGTCATGCCCGACGATAGCCTCGCCATGTCCGAGAGTGGCATTGTCATGGCCTTGTCATGCCCGACGAGGGCCTTGCCAAGCCCGACACTTTCCTTGTCATGTCTGAAAGTTGCCTTGTCATGACCTTGTCATGCCCGACGATGGCCTCGACATGTCCGAGAGTGGCATTGTCATGGCCTTGTCATGCCCGACGATGGACTTGCCATGCCCGACGCTTGCTTGCCATGCCTGATGCTGGCCTCGCCATGCTCGACGATGGCCTTGCCATGCTCGACGCTGTCCTTGTCATGTCCGAGATTTGCCTTGTCATGACCTTGTCATGCCCAGCGCTGGCCTTGTCAAGCCCGACGGTGGCCTTGCCATGTCCGATTGTGGCATTGTCATGCCCGACGATAGCCTTTTCATGCCCGACGATGCCCTTGCCATGGCCGACGCCGGGCTTGCCATGCCCGACGCTGGCCATGTCATGCCCGACGATGGCCTCGCCATGTCCGAGAGTGGCTTTGTCATGTCCTTGTCATGCCCGACGAGGGCTTTGCCAAGCCCGACACTTTCCTTGTCATGTCCGAAAGTTATCTTGTCATGACCTTGTCATGCCCGACGATGGCCTCGCCATGTCCGAGAGTGGCATTGTCATGGCCTTGTTATGCTGACGATGGACATGCCATGCCCGACGCTGGCCTTGCCATGCCCGATGGTGGACTTGCCATGGTCAGCGTTGTCCTTGCCATGCCCGATGGTAACCTTGTCATGCCCAACGCTGGCCTTGTCAAGCCCAACAAACGCCTCGCCATGTCCAATTGTGGCATTATCATGCCCGACTCTGGGCTTGCCATGCCCGACGTTGGCCTTGTCATGCCCGACGATGGTCTTGCCGTGCCCGACGCTAGCCTTGCCATGCCCGACGATTCCCTTGTCATGCCCGACGATGGCCTTGTCATGCTCGACGATTGCATTGGAATGCCCGACGATTTTGTCATGCCCGACGCTGGCCTTGTCATTCCCGACGATGGCCTCGCCATGTCCGAGAGTGGCATTGTCATTCCCAACGATGGACTTGTCATGCCCGACGATGGCCTTGCCATGCCCGACGCTGCCCTTGTCATGCCCGACGATCGCCTTGCCGTGCCCGACGATGGCCTTGTCATTCCCGACGATGGCCATGTCGTGCCCGACGATGGCCTTGCCATGTCCGGGAGTTGCCTTGTCATGGCCGACGATGGTCTTGCCATGTTTGAGAGTGGCCTTGTCATGTCCGAGAGTGCCCTTGTTATGCCCAACGATGGCCTTGTCATGCCCGACGATGGCCTTGTAATGACCTTGTCAATCCCGACGATGGCCTTGCCATGCCCGGCGCTGGCCTTATCATGTCCGAGTGTTGCGTTGTCATGCCCGACGCTGGCCTTTCCATGTCCGAGAGTTGCCTTGCCATGACCTTGTCATGCCCGACGCTGGCCTTGCGCTGTCCGAGAGTTGCCTTGTCATGACCTTGTCATGCCCGATGATGGCCTGGCCATGCCCTACGCTGGCCTTGTCATGCCCGACGTTGGCCTTGTAATGCCCGACGTTGGCCTTGTCATGCCCGTCGATGGCCTTTTCATGCCCGACGCTGGCCTTGTCATGCCCGACGCTGGCCTTGTCAAGCCCGGCGCTACCCTTGTCATGTCCGAGAGTGGCCTTGTCATGCCCGACGCTGGCCTTGCCATATCCTAGAGTTGCCTTGTCATGACCTTATCATGCCCAACGATGGCCTTTCCATGCCCGACGTTGGCCTTGTCATGCCAAACGCCGGCCTTGCCATACCCGATGATGGCCTTGTCATGCCGAACGCTGGCCTTGTCACTCCCGACGCTGGCCTTGTCATGCCCGGCGCTGACCTTGTCATGTCCGAGAGTGACCTTGCCATGGCCTTGTCATGCAAGACCCTGGCCTTGCCATGCCCGACGATGGCCTTGTCATGTCTGGCAGTGGCATTGTCATGGCCTTGTCATGCCCGACGATGGCCTTGCCATGCCCGACGATGTCCTTGTCATGACCTTACAATGTCCGACGATGGCCTTGCCATGGCCGATGATGTGCTTGTCATGTCCGAGAGTTGCCTTGTCATGACCATATCATGCCCGACGCTGGCCTTGTCAAGCCCGACGATAGCCTCGCCATGTCCGAGAGTGGCATTGTCATGGCCTTGTCATGCCCGACGAGGGCCTTGCCAAGCCCGACACTTTCCTTGTCATGTCTGAAAGTTGCCTTGTCATGACCTTGTCATGCCCGACGATGGCCTCGACATGTCCGAGAGTGGCATTGTCATGGCCTTGTCATGCCCGACGATGGACTTGCCATGCCCGACGCTTGCTTGCCATGCCTGATGCTGGCCTCGCCATGCTCAACGATGGCCTTGCCATGCTCGACGCTGTCCTTGTCATGTCCGAGATTTGCCTTTTCATGACCTTGTCATGCCCAGCGCTGGCCTTGTCAAGCCCGACGGTGGCCTTGCCATGTCCGATTGTGGCATTGTCATGCCCGACGATAGCCTTTTCATGCCCGACGATTGCCTTGCCATGCCCGACGCTGGGCTTGCCATGCCCGACGCTGGGCTTGCCATGCCCGACGCTGGGCTTGCCATGCCCGACGATGGCCTCGCCATGTCCGAGAGTGGCTTTTTCTTGTCCTTGTCATGCCCGACGAGGGCTTTGCCAAGCCCGACACTTTCCTTGTCATGTCCGAAAGTTATCTTGTCATGACCTTGTCATGCCCGACGATGGCCTCGCCATGTCCGAGAGTGGCATTGGCATGGCCTTGTCATGCTGACGATGGACATGCCATGCCCGACGCTGGCCTTGCCATGCCCGATGGTGGACTTGCCATGGTCAGCGCTGTCCTTGCCATTCCCGATGGTGACCTTGTCATGCCCAACGCTGGCCTTGTCAAGCCCAACAAACGCCTCGCCATGTCCAATTGTGGCATTATCATGCCCGACTCTGGGCTTGCCATGCCCGACGCTGGCCTTGTCATGCCCGACGATGGTCCTTCCGTGCCCGACGCTAGCCTTGCCATGCCCGACGATTCCCTTGTCATGCCCGACGATGGCCTTGTCATGCTCGACGATTGCATTGGCATGCCCGACGATTTTGTCATGCCCGACGCTGGCCTTGTCATTCCCGACGATGGCCTCGCCATGTCCGAGAGTGGCATTGTCATTCCCAACGATGGACTTGTCATGTCCAACGATGGCCTTGCCATGCCCGACGCTGCCCTTGTCATGCCCGACGATCGCCTTGCCATGCCCGACGATGGCCTTGTCATTCCCGACGATGGCCATGTCGTGCCCGACGATGGCCTTGCCATGTCCGGGAGTTGCCTTGTCATGGCCGACGATGGTCTTGCCATGTTTGAGAGTGGCCTTGTCCTTCCCGAAGGTGACCTTGTCATGTCCGAGAGTGCCCTTGTTATGCCCAACGATGGCCTTGTCATGCCCGACGATGGCCTTGTAATGACCTTGTCAATCCCGACGATGGCCTTGCCATGCCCGGCACTGGCCTTATCATGTCCGAGTGTTGCGTTGTCATGCCCGACGCTCGCCTTTCCATATCCGAGAGTTGCCTTGCCATGACCTTGTCATGCCCGACGCTGGCCTTGCGCTGTCCGAGAGTTGCCTTGTCATGACCTTGTCATGCCCGATGATGGCTTGGCCATGCCCTACGCTGGCCTTGTCATGCCCGACGTTGGCCTTGTAATGCCCGACGTTGGCCTTGTCATGCCCGTCGATGGCCTTTTCATGCCCGACACTGGCCTTGTCATGCCCGACGCTGGCCTTGTCAAGCCCGGCGCTACCCTTGTCATGTCCGAGAGTGGCCTTGTCATGCCCGACGCTGGCCTTGCCATATCCGAGAGTTGCCTTGTCATGACATTATCATGCCCAACGATGGCCTTTCCATGCGAGACGTTGGCCTTGTCATGCCAAACGCCGGCCTTGCCATACCCGATGATGGCCTTGTCATGCCGAACGCTGGCCTTGTCACTCCCGACGCTGGCCTTGTCATGCCCGGCGCTGGCCTTGTCATGTCCGAGAGTGGCCTTGCCATGGCCTTGTCATGCAAGACCCTGGCCTTGCCATGCCCGACGATGGCCTTGTCATGTCTGACAGTGGCATTGTCATCGCCTTGTCATGCCCGACGATGGCCTTGCCATGCCCGACGATGTCCTTGTCATGGCCTTACAATGTCCGACGATGGCCTTGCCATGGCCGATGATGTGCTTGTCATGTCCGAGAGTTGCCTTGTCATGACCATATCATGCCCGACGCTGGCCTTGTCATACCCGACGATGGCCTCGCCATGTTTGAGAGTGGCATTGTCATTTCCAACGATGGACTTGTCATGCCCGACGATGGCCTTGCCATGCCCGACGCTGACCTTGTCATGCCCGATGATTGCCTTTCCATGTCCGACGCTAGCGTTGCCATGCACGACGATGGCCTTGTCATGCCCGACGTTTGCCTTGTCAAGCACGACGATGGCCTTGTCATGCCCGACGCTGGCCTTGTCATGCCCGACGCTGGCCTTGTCGTGCTCGACGATGGCATTGTCATGCCCGACGATGGCAGTGTCATGTCCGAGAGTTGCCTTGTCATGACCGACGATGGTCTTGCCATGTCCGAGAGTGGCCTTGTCATGCCCGACGCTGGCCTTGTCATGACCGGCGCTGACCTTGTCATGTCCGAGAGTGGCCTTGTCATGCCCAACGATGGCCTTGTCATGCCCGACGACGGTGACCTTGCCTTGTCATGCCCAACGCTGGCCTAGTCATGTCCGAGAGTTGCCTTGTCATGGCCTTACCATGCCCGATGCTGGCCTTGTCATGCCCGACGCTGGCCTTGCCATGCCCGACGATGGCCTTGCCATGCCTAATGCTGGCCTTGTCATGCCCGACGCTGGCCTTGCCAGGCCCGACGATGGCCTTGTCATGCCCGACGCTGGCCTTGCCATGCCCGACGATGGCCTTTTCATGTCCGACAGTGGCATTGTCATGGCCTTGCCATTCCCGACGATGGCCTTGTCATGCCCGACGATGGCCATGTCATGCCCAACGATGACCTTGTCATGCCCGACGATGGCCTTGTCATGCCTGACGATGCCCTTGTCATGCGCGACGATGGCCTTGTCATGCCCAATGATGGGCTTACCGTGCCTGATATTGGCCTTGCAATGCCCGACGATGGTCTTGTCATGCCCAACGATGGCCTTGTCATGCCCGACGCTGGCCTTGTGATGCTCGACGATGGCATTGTCATGTCCGACGATGGCAGTGTCATGTCCGAGAGTTGCCTTGACATTCCAGGCGTTAGCCTTGTCATGCCCGACGATGGCCTTGTCATGTCCTTGTTATGCCCGACGCTGGTCATGTCATGCCCGACGATAGCCTCGCCATGTCCGAGAGTGGCATTGTCATGGCCTTGTCATGCCCGACGAGGGCCTTGCCAAGCCCGACACTTTCCTTGTCATGTCTGAAAGTTGCCTTGTCATGACCTTGTCATGCCCGACGATGGCCTCGACATGTCCGAGAGTGGCATTGTCATGGCCTTGTCATGCCCGACGATGGACTTGCCATGCCCGACGCTTGCTTGCCATGCCTGATGCTGGCCTCGCCATGCTCGACGATGGCCTTCCCATGCTCGACGCTGTCCTTGTCATGTCCGAGATTTGCCTTGTCATGACCTTGTCATGCCTAGCGCTGGCCTTGTCAAGCCCGACGGTGGCCTTGCCATGTCCGATTGTGGCATTGTCATGCCCGACGATAGCCTTTTCATGCCCGACGATGCCCTTGCCATGGCCGACGCTGGGCTTGCCATGCCCGACGCTGGCCATGTCATGCCCGACGATGGCCTCGCCATGTCCGAGAGTGGCTTTGTCATGTCCTTGTCATGCCCGACGAGGGCTTTGCCAAGCCCGACACTTTCCTTGTCATGTCCGAAAGTTATCTTGTCATGACCTTGTCATGCCCGACGATGGCCTCGCCATGTCCGAGAGTGGCATTGTCATGGCCTTGTTATGCTGACGATGAACATGCCATGCCCGACGCTGGCCTTGCCATGCCCGATGGTGGACTTGCCATGGTCAGCGTTGTCCTTGCCATGCCCGATGGTAACCTTGTCATGCCCAACGCTGGCCTTGTCAAGCCCAACAAACGCCTCGCCATGTCCAATTGTGGCATTATCATGCCCGACTCTGGGCTTGCGATGCCCGACGTTGGCCTTGTCATGCCCGATGATGGTCTTGCCGTGCCCGACGCTAGCCTTGCCATGCCCGACGATTCCCTTGTCATGCCCGACGATGGCCTTGTCATACTCGACGATTGCATTGGAATGCCCGACGATTTTGTCATGCCCGACGCTGGCCTTGTCATTCCCGACGATGGCCTCGCCATGTCCGAGAGTGGCATTGTCATTCCCAACGATGGACTTGTCATGCCCGACGATGGCCTTGCCATGCCCGACGCTGCCCTTGTCATGCCCGACGATCGCCTTGCCGTGCCCGACGCTGGCCTTGTCATTCCCGACGATGGCCATGTCGTGCCCGACGATGGCCTTGCCATGTCCGGGAGTTGCCTTGTCATGGCCGACGATGGTCTTGCCATGTTTGAGAGTGGCCTTGTCATGTCCGAGAGTGCCCTTGTTATGCCCAACGATGGTCTTGTCATGCCCGACGATGGCCTTCTAATGACCTTGTCAATCCCGACGATGGCCTTGCCATGCCCGGCGCTGGCCTTATCATGTCCGAGTGTTGCGTTGTCATGCCCGACGCTGGCCTTTCCATGTCCGAGTGTTGCCTTGCCATGACCTTGTCATGCCCGACGCTGGCCTTGCGCTGTCCGAGAGTTGCCTTGTCATGACCTTATCATGCCCGATGATGGCCTGGCCATGCCCTACGCTGGCCTTGGCATGCCCGACGTTGGCCTTGTAATGCCCGACGTTGGCCTTGTCATGCCCGTCGATGGCCTTTTCATGCCCGACGCTGGCCTTGTCATGCCCGACGCTGGCCTTGTCAAGCCCGGCGCTACCCTTGTCATGTCCGAGAGTGGCCTTGTCATGCCCGACGCTGGCCTTGCCATATCCGAGAGTTGCCTTGTCATGACCTTATCATGCCCAACGATGGCCTTTCCATGCCCGACGTTGGCCTTGTCATGCCAAACGCCGGCCTTGCCATACCCGATGATGGCCTTGTCATGCCGAACACTGGCCTTGTCACTCCCGACGCTGGCCTTGTCATGCCCGGCGCTGGCCTTGTCATGTCCGAGAGTGACCTTGCCATGGCCTTTTCATGCAAGACCCTGGCCTTGCCATGCCCGACGATGGCCTTGTCATGTCTGGCAGTGGCATTGTCATGGCCTTGTCATGCCCGACGATGGCCTTGCCATGCCCGACGATGTCCTTGTCATGACCTTACAATGTCCGACGATGGCCTTGCCATTGCCGATGATGTGCTTGTCATGTCCGAGAGTTGCCTTGTCATGACCATATCATGCCCGACGCTGGCCTTGTCATGCCCGACGATAGCCTCGCCATGTCCGAGAGTGGCATTGTCATGGCCTTGTCATGCCCGACGAGGGCCTTGCAAAGCCCGACACTTTCCTTGTCATGTCTGAAAGTTGCCTTGTCATGACCTTGTCATGCCCGACGATGGCCTCGACATGTCCGAGAGTGGCATTGTCATGGCCTTGTCATGCCCGACGATGGACTTGCCATGCCCGACGCTTGCTTGCCATGCCTGATGCTGGCCTCGCCATGCTCGACGATGGCCTTGCCATGCTCGACACTGTCCTTGTCATGTCCGAGATTTGCCTTTTCATGACCTTGTCATGCCCAGCGTTGGCCTTGTCAAGCCCGACGGTGGCCTTGCCATGTCCGATTGTGGCATTGTCATGCCCGACGATAGCCTTTTCATGCCCGACGATGGCCTTGTCATGCCCGACGCTGGGCTTGCCATGCCCGACGCTGGCCATGTCATGCCCGACGATGACCTCGCCATGTCCGAGAGTGGCTTTTTCTTGTCCTTGTCATGCCCGACGAGGGCTTTGCCAAGCCCGACACTTTCCTTGTCATGTCCGAAAGTTATCTTGTCATGACCTTGTCATGCCCGACGATGGCCTCGCCATGTCCGAGAGTGGCATTGTCATGGCCTTGTCATGCTGACGATGGACATGCCATGCCCGATGCTGGCCTTGCCATGCCCGATGGTGGACTTGCCATGGTCAGCGCTGTCCTTGCCATGCCCGATGGTGACCTTGTCATGCCCAACGCTGGCCTTGTCAAGCCCAACAAACGCCTCGCCATGTCCAATTGTGGCATTATCATGCCCGACTCTAGGCTTGCCATGCCCGACGCTGGCCTTGTCATGCCCGACGATGGTCCTGCCGTGCCCGACGCTAGCCTTGCCATGCCCGACGATTCCCTTGTCATGCCCGACGATGGCCTTGTCATGCTCGACGATTGCATTGGCATGCCCGACGATTTTGTCATGCCCGACGCTGGCCTTGTCATTCCCGACGATGGCCTCGCCATGTCCGAGAGTGGCATTGTCATTCCCAACGATGGACTTGTCATGTCCAACGATGGACTTGCCATGCCCGACGCTGCCCTTGTCATGCCCGACGATCGCCTTGCCATGCCCGACGATGGCCTTGTCATTCCCGACGATGGCCATGTCGTGCCCGACGATGGCCTTGCCATGTCCGGGAGTTGCCTTGTCATGGCCGACGATGGTCTTGCCATGTTTGAGAGTGGCCTTGTCCTTCCCGAAGGTGACCTTGTCATGTCCGAGAGTGCCCTTGTTATGCCCAACGATGGCCTTGTCATGCCCGACGATGGCCTTGTAATGACCTTGTCAATCCCGACGATGGCCTTGCCATGCCCGGCACTGGCCTTATCATGTCCGAGTGTTGCGTTGTCATGCCCGACGCTGGCCTTTCCATATCGGAGAGTTGCCTTGCCATGACCTTGTCATGCCCGACGCTGGCCTTGCGCTGTCCGAGAGTTGCCTTGGCATGACCTTGTCATGCCCGATGATGGCTTGGCCATGCCCTACGCTGGCCTTGTCATGCACGACGTTGGTCTTGTAATGCCCGACGTTAGCCTTGTCATGCCCGTCGATGGCCTTTTCATGCCCGACGCTGGCCTTGTCATGCCCGACGCTGGCCTTGTCAAGCCCGGCGCTACCCTTGTCATGTCCGAGAGTGGCCTTGTCATGCCCGACGCTGGCCTTGCCATATCCGAGAGTTGCCTTGTCATGACCTTATCATGCCCAACGATGGCCTTTCCATGCTAGACGTTGGCCTTGTCATGCCAAACGCCGGCCTTGCCATACCCGATGATGGCCTTGTCATGCCGAACGCTGGCCTTGTCACTCCCGACGCTGGCCTTGTCATGCCCGGCGCTGGCCTTGTCATGTCCGAGAGTGGCCTTGCCATGGCCTTGTCATACAAGACCCTGGCCTTGCCATGCCCGACGATGGCCTTGTCATGTCTGACAGTGGCATTGTCATCGCCTTGTCATGCCCGACGATGGCCTTGCCATGCCCGACGATGTCCTTGTCATGGCCTTACAATGTCCGACGATGGCCTTGCCATGGCCGATGATGTGCTTGTCATGTCCGAGAGTTGCCTTGTCATGACCATATCATGCCCGACGCTGGCCTTGTCATACCCGACGATGGCCTCGCCATGTTTGAGAGTGGCATTGTCATTTCCAACGATGGACTTGTCATGCCCGACGATGGCCTTGCCATGCCCGACGCTGACCTTGACATGCCCGATGATTGCCTTTCCATGTCCGACGCTAGCGTTGCCATGCCCGACGATGGCCTTGTCATGCCCGACGATGGCCATGTCATGCCCGACGATGGCCTTGTCATGCCCGACGATTGTCTTGTCATGCCCGACGATTGCCTTGTCATGCCCGACGATGGCATTGGAATGCGCGACGATGGCCTTGTCATGCCCGACGCTGGCCTTGTCATGCCCGACGATGGCCTCGCCATGTCCGAGAGTCGCATAGTCATGGCATTGTCGTGCCCGACGAGGGCCTTCCCAAGCCCGACACTTTCCTTGTCATGTCCGAAAGTTGCCTTGTCATGACCTTGTCATGCCCGACGATGGCCTCGCGATGTCCGAGAGTGGCATTGTCATGTCCTTGTCATGCCCAATGATGGGCGTGCCATGCCCGATGCTGGCCTTGCCATGCCCGACGCTGGCCTCTCCATGCTCGACGATGGCCTTGCCATGCTCGACGCTGTCCTTGTCATGTCCGAGAGTTGCCTTGTCATGACCTTGTCATCTCCGAAGCTGGCCTTGTCAAGCCCGACGATTGCTTCGCCAAGTCCGATTGTGGCATTGTCATGCCCGACGACGGCCTTGCCGTGCCCAACGCTAACCTTGCCATGCCCGACGCTGGCCTTGTCATGCCTGACCCTATCGTTGCCATGCCCGACGATGGGCTTGTCATGCCCGACGATGGCCATGTCATGCCCGACGATGGCCTTGCCATGTCCGAGAGTTGCCTTGTCATGGCCGATGATGGTCTTGACATTTCCGAGAGTGGCCTTGTCATGTCCGAGAGTGGCCTTGTTATGCCCAACGATGATCTTGTCACGACCTTGTCATGCCTGACGATGGCCTTGTAATGCCCTTGTCATGTCCGACGATGGCCTTGTCATGCCCGGCGCTGGCCTTATCATGTCCGAGAGTTGCGTTGTCATGCCCGACGTTGGCCTTGCCATGTCCGAGAATGGCCTTGCCATGACGTTGTCATGCCCGATGATGGCCTGGCCATGCCCGACGTTGGCCTTGTCATGTTTGAGAGTGGCCTTGGCATGACCTTGTCATACCCAATGATGGCCTGGCCATGCCCGACGATGGCCTTGTCATGTCCGAGAGTTCCCTTGTCAAGCCCGACGCTGGCCTTGCCATGTCCGAAAGTTGCCTTGTCATGACCTTGTCATGCCCGATGATGGCCTGGCCATGCCTGACGCTGGCCTTGTCATGCCCGACGCTGGCCTTGTCATGCCCAACGTTGGCCTTTTCATGCCCGACGATGGCCTTTTCATGCCTGATGCTGGCCTAGTCATGCCCGACGCTGGCCTTGTCATGCACGGAGCTGGCGTTATCATGTCCGAGAGTGGCCTTGTCATGCCCGACGATGGCCTTGCCATGTCCGAGAGTTGCCTTGTCATGACCTTATCATGCCCAACGATGGCCTTGCCATGCCCGACGGTGGCCTTGTCATGCCAAACGCTGGCCTTGTCATGCCCGACGCTGCCCTTGCCATGCCCGAAAATTGGCCTTGTCATGCCGAACGCTGGCCTTGTCATGCACGACGCTGGCCTTGTCATGCTCAGCGCTTGCCTTGTCATGTCCGAGAGTGGCCTTGCCATGGCCTTGTCATGCAAGGCGCTGGCCTTGCCACGCCCGACGATGGCCTTGTCATGTCCGATAGTTGCCTTGTCATGGCCGACGATGGTCTTGCCATGTCCGAGAGTGGCCTTGTCATTCCTGACGCTGGCCTTGTCATGACCGACGCTGACCTTGTCATGTCCGAGAGTGGCTTTGTCATGCCCAAAAATGGCCTTGCCATGCCCGACGCTAGCCTTGCCATGCCCGACGATGGCTTTGCCATGCCCGAGAGTTGTCATTCATGCCCAACGCTGGCCTTGTCATGTACGGTGCTGGCCTTGTCATGTCCGAGATTTGCCTTGTTATGGCCTTGTCGTTCCCGACGATGGCCTTGCCATGCCCGACGTTGTCCTTGTCATGTCCGAGAGTTGCCTTGTCTTGCCCGACGATGGCCTTTCCATGCCCGACGTTGTCCTTGACATGTCCGAGACTTACCTTGTCATGACCTTGTCATCCCCGACGATGGCCTCGCCATGTCCCCGAGAGGCATTGTCAAGGCCTTGTCATGCCCGAAGATGGCCTTGTCATGCCCGACGATGGCCTTGCCATGCCCGACGATGGCCTTGCCATATCCGAGAGTTGCCTTGTCATGGCCTTGTCATGCCCGACGATGGCCTTGCCATGCCCGACGATGTCCTTGTCATGGCCTTACAATGTCCGACGATGGCCTTGCCATGGCCGATGATGTGCTTGTCATGTCCGAGAGTTGCCTTGTCATGACCATATCATGCCCGACGCTGGCCTTGTCATACCCGACGATGGCCTCGCCATGTTTGAGAGTGGCATTGTCATTTCCAACGATGGACTTGTCATGCCCGACGATGGCCTTGCCATGCCCGACGCTGACCTTGTCATGCCCGATGATTGCCTTTCCATGTCCGACGCTAGCGTTGCCATGCCCGACGATGGCCTTGTCATGCCCGACGATGGCCATGTCATGCCCGACGATGGCCTTGTCATGCCCGACGATTGTCTTGTCATGCCCGACGATTGCCTTGTCATGCCCGACGATGGCATTGGAATGCGCGACGATGGCCTTGTCATGCCCGACGCTGGCCTTGTCATGCCCGACGATGGCCTCGCCATGTCCGAGAGTCGCATAGTCATGGCATTGTCGTGCCCGACGAGGGCCTTCCCAAGCCCGACACTTTCCTTGTCATGTCCGAAAGTTGCCTTGTCATGACCTTGTCATGCCCGACGATGGCCTCGCGATGTCCGAGAGTGGCATTGTCATGTCCTTGTCATGCCCAATGATGGGCGTGCCATGCCCGATGCTGGCCTTGCCATGCCCGACGCTGGCCTCTCCATGCTCGACGATGGCCTTGCCATGCTCGACGCTGTCCTTGTCATGTCCGAGAGTTGCCTTGTCATGACCTTGTCATCTCCGAAGCTGGCCTTGTCAAGCCCGACGATTGCTTCGCCAAGTCCGATTGTGGCATTGTCATGCCCGACGACGGCCTTGCCGTGCCCAACGCTAACCTTGCCATGCCCGACGCTGGCCTTGTCATGCCCGACCCTATCGTTGCCATGCCCGACAATGGGCTTGTCATGCCCGACGATGGCCATGTCATGCCCGACGATGGCCTTGCCATGTCCGAGAGTTGCCTTGTCATGGCCGATGATGGTCTTGACATGTCCGAGAGTGGCCTTGTCATGTCCGAGAGTGGCCTTGTTATGCCCAACGATGATCTTGTCACGACCTTGTCATGCCTGACGATGGCCTTGTAATGCCCTTGTCATGTCCGACGATGGCCTTGTCATGCCCGGCGCTGGCCTTATCATGTCCGAGAGTTGCGTTGTCATGCCCGACGTTGGCCTTGCCATGTCCGAGAATGGCCTTGCCATGACGTTGTCATGCCCGATGATGGCCTGGCCATGCCCGACGTTGGCCTTGTCATGTTTGAGAGTGGCCTTGGCATGACCTTGTCATACCCAATGATGGCCTGGCCATGCCCGACGATGGCCTTGTCATGTCCGAGAGTTCCCTTGTCAAGCCCGACGCTGGCCTTGCCATGTCCGAAAGTTGCCTTGTCATGACCTTGTCATGCCCGATGATGGCCTGGCCATGCCTGACGCTGGCCTTGTCATGCCCGACGCTGGCCTTGTCATGCCCAACGTTGGCCTTTTCATGCCCGACGATGGCCTTTTCATGCCTGATGCTGGCCTAGTCATGCCCGACGCTGGCCTTGTCATGCACGGAGCTGGCGTTATCATGTCCGAGAGTGGCCTTGTCATGCCCGACGATGGCCTTGCCATGTCCGAGAGTTGCCTTGTCATGACCTTATCATGCCCAACGATGGCCTTGCCATGCCCGACGGTGGCCTTGTCATGCCAAACGCTGGCCTTGTCATGCCCGACGCTGCCCTTGCCATGCCCGAAAATTGGCCTTGTCATGCCGAACGCTGGCCTTGTCATGCACGACGCTGGCCTTGTCATGCTCAGCGCTTGCCTTGTCATGTCCGAGAGTGGCCTTGCCATGGCCTTGTCATGCAAGGCGCTGGCCTTGCCACGCCCGACGATGGCCTTGTCATGTCCGATAGTTGCCTTGTCATGGCCGACGATGGTCTTGCCATGTCCGAGAGTGGCCTTGTCATTCCCGACGCTGGCCTTGTCATGACCGACGCTGACCTTGTCATGTCCGAGAGTGGCTTTGTCATGCCCAAAAATGGCCTTGCCATGCCCGACGCTAGCCTTGCCATGCCCGACGATGGCTTTGCCATGCCCGAGAGTTGTCATTCATGCCCAACGCTGGCCTTGTCATGTACGGTGCTGGCCTTGTCATGTCCGAGATTTGCCTTGTTATGGCCTTGTCGTTCCCGACGATGGCCTTGCCATGCCCGACGTTGTCCTTGTCATGTCCGAGAGTTGCCTTGTCTTGCCCGACGATGGCCTTTCCATGCCCGACGTTGTCCTTGACATGTCCGAGACTTACCTTGTCATGACCTTGTCATCCCCGACGATGGCCTCGCCATGTCCCCGAGAGGCATTGTCAAGGCCTTGTCATGCCCGAAGATGGCCTTGTCATGCCCGACGATGGCCTTGCCATGCCCGACGATGGCCTTGCCATATCCGAGAGTTGCCTTGTCATGGCCTTGTCATGCCCGACGATGGCCTTGCCATGCCCGACGATGTCCTTGTCATGGCCTTACAATGTCCGACGATGGCCTTGCCATGGCCGATGATGTGCTTGTCATGTCCGAGAGTTGCCTTGTCATGACCATATCATGCCCGACGCTGGCCTTGTCATACCCGACGATGGCCTCGCCATGTTTGAGAGTGGCATTGTCATTTCCAACGATGGACTTGTCATGCCCGACGATGGCCTTGCCATGCCCGACGCTGACCTTGTCATGCCCGATGATTGCCTTTCCATGTCCGACGCTAGCGTTGCCATGCCCGACGATGGCCTTGTCATGCCCGACGATGGCCATGTCATGCCCGACGATGGCCTTGTCATGCCCGACGATTGTCTTGTCATGCCCGACGATTGCCTTGTCATGCCCGACGATGGCATTGGAATGCGCGACGATGGCCTTGTCATGCCCGACGCTGGCCTTGTCATGCCCGACGATGGCCTCGCCATGTCCGAGAGTCGCATAGTCATGGCATTGTCGTGCCCGACGAGGGCCTTCCCAAGCCCGACACTTTCCTTGTCATGTCCGAAAGTTGCCTTGTCATGACCTTGTCATGCCCGACGATGGCCTCGCGATGTCCGAGAGTGGCATTGTCATGTCCTTGTCATGCCCAATGATGGGCGTGCCATGCCCGATGCTGGCCTTGCCATGCCCGACGCTGGCCTCTCCATGCTCGACGATGGCCTTGCCATGCTCGACGCTGTCCTTGTCATGTCCGAGAGTTGCCTTGTCATGACCTTGTCATCTCCGAAGCTGGCCTTGTCAAGCCCGACGATTGCTTCGCCAAGTCCGATTGTGGCATTGTCATGCCCGACGACGGCCTTGCCGTGCCCAACGCTAACCTTGCCATGCCCGACGCTGGCCTTGTCATGCCCGACCCTATCGTTGCCATGCCCGACAATGGGCTTGTCATGCCCGACGATGGCCATGTCATGCCCGACGATGGCCTTGCCATGTCCGAGAGTTGCCTTGTCATGGCCGATGATGGTCTTGACATGTCCGAGAGTGGCCTTGTCATGTCCGAGAGTGGCCTTGTTATGCCCAACGATGATCTTGTCACGACCTTGTCATGCCTGACGATGGCCTTGTAATGCCCTTGTCATGTCCGACGATGGCCTTGTCATGCCCGGCGCTGGCCTTATCATGTCCGAGAGTTGCGTTGTCATGCCCGACGTTGGCCTTGCCATGTCCGAGAATGGCCTTGCCATGACGTTGTCATGCCCGATGATGGCCTGGCCATGCCCGACGTTGGCCTTGTCATGTTTGAGAGTGGCCTTGGCATGACCTTGTCATACCCAATGATGGCCTGGCCATGCCCGACGATGGCCTTGTCATGTCCGAGAGTTCCCTTGTCAAGCCCGACGCTGGCCTTGCCATGTCCGAAAGTTGCCTTGTCATGACCTTGTCATGCCCGATGATGGCCTGGCCATGCCTGACGCTGGCCTTGTCATGCCCGACGCTGGCCTTGTCATGCCCAACGTTGGCCTTTTCATGCCCGACGATGGCCTTTTCATGCCTGATGCTGGCCTAGTCATGCCCGACGCTGGCCTTGTCATGCACGGAGCTGGCGTTATCATGTCCGAGAGTGGCCTTGTCATGCCCGACGATGGCCTTGCCATGTCCGAGAGTTGCCTTGTCATGACCTTATCATGCCCAACGATGGCCTTGCCATGCCCGACGGTGGCCTTGTCATGCCAAACGCTGGCCTTGTCATGCCCGACGCTGCCCTTGCCATGCCCGAAAATTGGCCTTGTCATGCCGAACGCTGGCCTTGTCATGCACGACGCTGGCCTTGTCATGCTCAGCGCTTGCCTTGTCATGTCCGAGAGTGGCCTTGCCATGGCCTTGTCATGCAAGGCGCTGGCCTTGCCACGCCCGACGATGGCCTTGTCATGTCCGATAGTTGCCTTGTCATGGCCGACGATGGTCTTGCCATGTCCGAGAGTGGCCTTGTCATTCCCGACGCTGGCCTTGTCATGACCGACGCTGACCTTGTCATGTCCGAGAGTGGCTTTGTCATGCCCAAAAATGGCCTTGCCATGCCCGACGCTAGCCTTGCCATGCCCGACGATGGCTTTGCCATGCCCGAGAGTTGTCATTCATGCCCAACGCTGGCCTTGTCATGTACGGTGCTGGCCTTGTCATGTCCGAGATTTGCCTTGTTATGGCCTTGTCGTTCCCGACGATGGCCTTGCCATGCCCGACGTTGTCCTTGTCATGTCCGAGAGTTGCCTTGTCTTGCCCGACGATGGCCTTTCCATGCCCGACGTTGTCCTTGACATGTCCGAGACTTACCTTGTCATGACCTTGTCATCCCCGACGATGGCCTCGCCATGTCCCCGAGAGGCATTGTCAAGGCCTTGTCATGCCCGAAGATGGCCTTGTCATGCCCGACGATGGCCTTGCCATGCCCGACGATGGCCTTGCCATATCCGAGAGTTGCCTTGTCATGGCCTTGTCATGCCCGACGTTTGCCTTGTCAAGCACGACGATGGCCTTGTCATGCCCGACGATGGCCTTGCCATGCCCGACGCTGGCCTTGTCATGCCCGACGCTAGCCTTGTTGTGCTCGACGATGGCATTGTCATGCCCGACGATGGCAGTGTCATGTCCGAGAGTTGCCTTGTCATGACCGACGATGGTCTTGCCATGTCCGAGAGTGGCCTTGTCATGCCCAACGCTGGCCTTGTCATGACCGGCGCTGACCTTGTCATGTCCGAGAGTGGCCTTGTCATGCCCAACGATGGCCTTGCCATGCCCGACGCTTTCCTTGTCACTCCCGACGCTGGCCTTGTCATGCCCGGCGCTGGCCTTGTCATGTCCGAGAGTGACCTTGCCATGGCCTTTTCATGCAAGACCCTGGCCTTGCCATGCCCGACGATGGCCTTGTCATGTCTGGCAGTGGCATTGTCATGGCCTTGTCATGCCCGACGATGGCCTTGCCATGCCCGACGATGTCCTTGTCATGACCTTACAATGTCCGACGATGGCCTTGCCATTGCCGATGATGTGCTTGTCATGTCCGAGAGTTGCCTTGTCATGACCATATCATGCCCGACGCTGGCCTTGTCATGCCCGACGATAGCCTCGCCATGTCCGAGAGTGGCATTGTCATGGCCTTGTCATGCCCGACGAGGGCCTTGCCAAGCCCGACACTTTCCTTGTCATGTCTGAAAGTTGCCTTGTCATGACCTTGTCATGCCCGACGATGGCCTCGACATGTCCGAGAGTGGCATTGTCATGGCCTTGTCATGCCCGACGATGGACTTGCCATGCCCGACGCTTGCTTGCCATGCCTGATGCTGGCCTCGCCATGCTCGACGATGGCCTTGCCATGCTCGACACTGTCCTTGTCATGTCCGAGATTTGCCTTTTCATGACCTTGTCATGCCCAGCGTTGGCCTTGTCAAGCCCGACGGTGGCCTTGCCATGTCCGATTGTGGCATTGTCATGCCCGACGATAGCCTTTTCATGCCCGACGATGGCCTTGTCATGCCCGACGCTGGGCTTGCCATGCCCGACGCTGGCCATGTCATGCCCGACGATGACCTCGCCATGTCCGAGAGTGGCTTTTTCTTGTCCTTGTCATGCCCGACGAGGGTTTTGCCAAGCCCGACACTTTCCTTGTCATGTCCGAAAGTTATCTTGTCATGACCTTGTCATGCCCGACGATGGCCTCGCCATGTCCGAGAGTGGCATTGTCATGGCCTTGTCATGCTGACGATGGACATGCCATGCCCGATGCTGGCCTTGCCATGCCCGATGGTGGACTTGCCATGGTCAGCGCTGTCCTTGCCATGCCCGATGGTGACCTTGTCATGCCCAACGCTGGCCTTGTCAAGCCCAACAAACGCCTCGCCATGTCCAATTGTGGCATTATCATGCCCGACTCTAGGCTTGCCATGCCCGACGCTGGCCTTGTCATGCCCGACGATGGTCCTGCCGTGCCCGACGCTAGCCTTGCCATGCCCGACGATTCCCTTGTCATGCCCGACGATGGCCTTGTCATGCTCGACGATTGCATTGGCATGCCCGACGATTTTGTCATGCCCGACGCTGGCCTTGTCATTCCCGACGATGGCCTCGCCATGTCCGAGAGTGGCATTGTCATTCCCAACGATGGACTTGTCATGTCCAACGATGGCCTTGCCATGCCCGACGCTGCCCTTGTCATGCCCGACGATCGCCTTGCCATGCCCGACGATGGCCTTGTCATTCCCGACGATGGCCATGTCGTGCCCGACGATGGCCTTGCCATGTCCGGGAGTTGCCTTGTCATGGCCGACGATGGTCTTGCCATGTTTGAGAGTGGCCTTGTCCTTCCCGAAGGTGACCTTGTCATGTCCGAGAGTGCCCTTGTTATGCCCAACGATGGCCTTGTCATGCCCGACGATGGCCTTGTAATGACCTTGTCAATCCCGACGATGGCCTTGCCATGCCCGGCACTGGCCTTATCATGTCCGAGTGTTGCGTTGTCATGCCCGACGCTGGCCTTTCCATATCGGAGAGTTGCCTTGCCATGACCTTGTCATGCCCGACGCTGGCCTTGCGCTGTCCGAGAGTTGCCTTGTCATGACCTTGTCATGCCCGATGATGGCTTGGCCATGCCCTACGCTGGCCTTGTCATGCACGACGTTGGTCTTGTAATGCCTGACGTTAGCCTTGTCATGCCCGTCGATGGCCTTTTCATGCCCGACGCTGGCCTTGTCATGCCCGACGCTGGCCTTGTCAAGCCCGGCGCTACCCTTGTCATGTCCGAGAGTGGCCTTGTCATGCCCGACGCTGGCCTTGCCATATCCGAGAGTTGCCTTGTCATGACCTTATCATGCCCAACGATGGCCTTTCCATGCTAGACGTTGGCCTTGTCATGCCAAACGCCGGCCTTGCCATACCCGATGATGGCCTTGTCATGCCGAACGCTGGCCTTGTCACTCCCGACGCTGGCCTTGTCATGCCCGGCGCTGGCCTTGTCATGTCCGAGAGTGGCCTTGCCATGGCCTTGTCATGCAAGACCCTGGCCTTGCCATGCCCGACGATGGCCTTGTCATGTCTGACAGTGGCATTGTCATCGCCTTGTCATGCCCGACGATGGCCTTGCCATGCCCGACGATGTCCTTGTCATGGCCTTACAATGTCCGACGATGGCCTTGCCATGGCCGATGATGTGCTTGTCATGTCCGAGAGTTGCCTTGTCATGACCATATCATGCCCGACGCTGGCCTTGTCATACCCGACGATGGCCTCGCCATGTTTGAGAGTGGCATTGTCATTTCCAACGATGGACTTGTCATGCCCGACGATGGCCTTGCCATGCCCGACGCTGACCTTGTCATGCCCGATGATTGCCTTTCCATGTCCGACGCTAGCGTTGCCATGCCCGACGATGGCCTTGTCATGCCCGACGATGGCCATGTCATGCCCGACGATGGCCTTGTCATGCCCGACGATTGTCTTGTCATGCCCGACGATTGCCTTGTCATGCCCGACGATGGCATTGGAATGCGCGACGATGGCCTTGTCATGCCCGACGCTGGCCTTGTCATGCCCGACGATGGCCTCGCCATGTCCGAGAGTCGCATAGTCATGGCATTGTCGTGCCCGACGAGGGCCTTCCCAAGCCCGACACTTTCCTTGTCATGTCCGAAAGTTGCCTTGTCATGACCTTGTCATGCCCGACGATGGCCTCGCGATGTCCGAGAGTGGCATTGTCATGTCCTTGTCATGCCCAATGATGGGCGTGCCATGCCCGATGCTGGCCTTGCCATGCCCGACGCTGGCCTCTCCATGCTCGACGATGGCCTTGCCATGCTCGACGCTGTCCTTGTCATGTCCGAGAGTTGCCTTGTCATGACCTTGTCATCTCCGAAGCTGGCCTTGTCAAGCCCGACGATTGCTTCGCCAAGTCCGATTGTGGCATTGTCATGCCCGACGACGGCCTTGCCGTGCCCAACGCTAACCTTGCCATGCCCGACGCTGGCCTTGTCATGCCTGACCCTATCGTTGCCATGCCCGACGATGGGCTTGTCATGCCCGACGATGGCCATGTCATGCCCGACGATGGCCTTGCCATGTCCGAGAGTTGCCTTGTCATGGCCGATGATGGTCTTGACATTTCCGAGAGTGGCCTTGTCATGTCCGAGAGTGGCCTTGTTATGCCCAACGATGATCTTGTCACGACCTTGTCATGCCTGACGATGGCCTTGTAATGCCCTTGTCATGTCCGACGATGGCCTTGTCATGCCCGGCGCTGGCCTTATCATGTCCGAGAGTTGCGTTGTCATGCCCGACGTTGGCCTTGCCATGTCCGAGAATGGCCTTGCCATGACGTTGTCATGCCCGATGATGGCCTGGCCATGCCCGACGTTGGCCTTGTCATGTTTGAGAGTGGCCTTGGCATGACCTTGTCATACCCAATGATGGCCTGGCCATGCCCGACGATGGCCTTGTCATGTCCGAGAGTTCCCTAGTCAAGCCCGACGCTGGCCTTGCCATGTCCGAAAGTTGCCTTGTCATGACCTTGTCATGCCCGATGATGGCCTGGCCATGCCTGACGCTGGCCTTGTCATGCCCGACGCTGGCCTTGTCATGCCCAACGTTGGCCTTTTCATGCCCGACGATGGCCTTTTCATGCCTGATGCTGGCCTAGTCATGCCCGACGCTGGCCTTGTCATGCACGGAGCTGGCCTTATCATGTCCGAGAGTGGCCTTGTCATGCCCGACGATGGCCTTGCCATGTCCGAGAGTTGCCTTGTCATGACCTTATCATGCCCAACGATGGCCTTGCCATGCCCGACGGTGGCCTTGTCATGCCAAACGCTGGCCTTGTCATGCCCGACGCTGCCCTTGCCATGCCCGAAAATTGGCCTTGTCATGCCGAACGCTGGCCTTGTCATGCACGACGCTGGCCTTGTCATGCTCAGCGCTTGCCTTGTCATGTCCGAGAGTGGCCTTGCCATGGCCTTGTCATGCAAGGCGCTGGCCTTGCCACGCCCGACGATGGCCTTGTCATGTCCGATAGTTGCCTTGTCATGGCCGACGATGGTCTTGCCATGTCCGAGAGTGGCCTTGTCATTCCCGACGCTGGCCTTGTCATGACCGACGCTGACCTTGTCATGTCCGAGAGTGGCTTTGTCATGCCCAAAAATGGCCTTGCCATGCCCGACGCTAGCCTTGCCATGCCCGACGATGGCTTTGCAATGCCCGAGAGTTGTCATTCATGCCCAACGCTGGCCTTGTCATGTACGGTGCTGGCCTTGTCATGTCCGAGATTTGCCTTGTTATGGCCTTGTCGTTCCCGACGATGGCCTTGCCATGCCCGACGTTGTCCTTGTCATGTCCGAGAGTTGCCTTGTCTTGCCCGACGATGGCCTTGCCATGCCCGACGTTGTCCTTGACATGTTCGAGACTTACCTTGTCATGACCTTGTCATCCCCGACGATGGCCTCGCCATGTCCCCGAGAGGCATTGTCAAGGCCTTGTCATGCCCGAAGATGGCCTTGTCATGCCCGACGATGGCCTTGCCATGCCCGACGATGGCCTTGCCATATCCGAGAGTTGCCTTGTCATGGCCTTGTCATGCCCGACGTTTGCCTTGTCAAGCACGACGATGGCCTTGTCATGCCCGACGATGGCCTTGCGATGCCCGACGCTGGCCTTGTCATGCCCGACGCTAGCCTTGTTGTGCTCGACGATGGCATTGTCATGCCCGACGATGGCAGTGTCATGTCCGAGAGTTGCCTTGTCATGACCGACGATGGTCTTGCCATGTCCGAGAGTGGCCTTGTCATGCCCAACGCTGGCCTTGTCATGACCGGCGCTGACCTTGTCATGTCCGAGAGTGGCCTTGTCATGCCCAACGATGGCCTTGCCATGCCCGACGCTTTCCTTGACATGCCCGACGATGGCCTTGCCATGCCCGAGAGTTGCCTTGTCATGCCCAACGCTGGCCTAGTCATGTCCGAGAGTTGCCTTGTCATGGCCTTACCATGCCCGATGCTGGCCTTGTCATGCCCGACGCTGGCCTTGCCATGCCCGACGCTGGCCTTGTCATGCCAGACGTTGGCCTTGTCATGCCCGACGCTGGCCTTGCCAGGCCCGACGATGGCCTTGTCATGCCCGACGCTGGCCTTGCCATGCCGGACGATGGCCTTTTCATGTCCGACAGTGGCATTGTCATGGCCTTGCCATTCCCGACGATGGCCTTGTCATGCCCGACGATGGCCATGTCATGCCCAACGATGACCTTGTCATGCCCGACGATGGCCTTGTCATGCCTGACGATGCCCTTGTCATGCGCGACGATGGCCTTGTCATGCCCAATGATGGGCTTACCGTGCCTGATATTGGCCTTGCAATGCCCGACGATGGCCTTGTCATGCCCAACGATGGCCTTGTCATGCCCGACGCTGGCCTTGTGATGCTCGACGATGGCATTGTCATGTCCGACGATGGCAGTGTCATGTCCGAGAGTTGGCTTGACATGCCAGGCGTTAGCCTTGTCATGCCCCACGATGGCCTTGTCATGTCCTTGTTATGCCCGACGCTGGCCATGTCATGCCCGACGATGGCCTCGCCATGTCCGAGAGTGACATTGTCATGGCCTTGTCATGCCCGACGATGGCCTCGCCATGTCCGAGAGTGACATTGTCATGGCCTTGTCATGCCCGACGAGGGCCTTGCCAAGCCCGACACTTTCCTTGTCATGTCTGAAAGTTGCCTTGTCATGACCTTGTCATGCCCGACGATGGCCTCGACATGTCCGAGAGTGGCATTGTCATGGCCTTGTCATGCCCGACGATGGATTTGCCATGCCCGACGCTTGCTTGCCATGCCTGATGCTGGCGTCGCCATGCTCGACGATGGCCTTGCCATGCTCGACGCTGTCCTTGTCATGTCCGAGATTTGCCTTGTCATGACCTTGTCATGCCCAGCACTGGCCTTGTCAAGCCCGACGGTGGCCTTGCCATGTCCGATTGTGGCATTGTCATGCCCGACGATAGCCTTTTCATGCCCGACGATGGCCTTGCCATGCCCGACGCTGGGCTTGCCATGCCCGACGCTGGCCATGACATGCCCGACGATGGCCTCGCCATGTCCGAGAGTGGCTTTGTCATGTCCTTGTCATGCCCGACGAGGGCTTTGCCAAGCCCGAAACTTTCCTTGTCATGTCCGAAAGTTATCTTGTCATGACCTTGTCATGCCCGACGATGGCCTCGCCATGTCCGAGAGTGGCATTGTCATGGCCTTGTCATGCTGACGATGGACATGCCATGCCCGACGGTGGCCTTGCCATGCCCGATGGTGGACTTGCCATGGTCAGCGCTGTCCTTGCCATGCCCGATGGTGACCTTGTCATGCCCAACGCTGGCCTTGTCAAGCCCAACGAACGCCTCGCCTTGTCCAATTGTGGCATTATTATGCCCGACTCTAGGCTTGCCATGCCCGACGCTGGCCTTGTCATGCCCGACGATGGTCTTGCCGTGCCCGACGCTAGCCTTGCCATCCCCGACGATTCCCTTGTCATGCCCGACGATGGCCTTGTCATGCTCGACGATGGCATTGGCATGCCCGACGATTTTGTCACGCCCGACGCTGGCCTTGTCATTCCCGACGCTGACCTTTTCATGCCTGACGCTGGCCTTGTCATGCCCGTCGTTCGCCTTTTCATGTCCGAGAGTGGCCTTGCCATGGCCTTGTCATGCCCGACCCTGGCCTTGCCATGCCCGACGATGGCCTTGTCATTTCCGACAGTGGCATTGTCATTTCCGACAGTGGCATTGTCATGGCCTTGTCATGCCCGACGATGGCTTTGCCATTCCCGACGTTTTCTTTGTCATGTCCGAGAGATGCCTTGTCATGACCTTATCATGCCCGAAGTTGGCCTTGTCATGCCCGACGATGGTCTCGCCATGTCCGAGAGTGGCATTGTCATTCCCAAAGATGGCCTTGCCATGCCCGACGTTGGCTTTGGCATGCCCGACAATGGCCTTTCCATGCCCGACACTAGCGTTGCCATACCCGACGATGGCCTTGTCATGCCCGACGATGGCCATGTCATGCCCGACGATGGCCTTGACATGCCCGACGATCGCCATGTCACGCCCGACGAAGGGCTTGCCATTGACGACGATGGCCTTGTCATGCCTGACGATGGCCTTGCCATGCCCGACGCTGGCCTTGCCATGCCCGACGATGGCCTTGTCATGCCCCACGATGGCCTTGTCATGCCCGACGCTGGCCTTGTCATGCTCGACGATGGCATTGTCATGCCCGACGATGGTAGTGTCATGTCCAAGAGTTGCCTTCACATGCCAGGCGTTGGCCTTGTCATGCCCGACGATGGTCTTGCCATGCCCTACGCTGGCCTTGCCATGCTCGAAGATGGCCTTGTCATGCCCGACGATGGCCTTGCTATGTCCGAGAGTTGGCTTGTCATGGCCGACGATGGTCTTGCCATGTCCGAGAGTGGCCTTGTCATGCCCGACGCTGACCTTGTAATGTCCGAGAGTGGCCTTGTTATGGCCAACGATTCCTTATCATGACCTTGTCATGCCCGACGATGGCCTTGTCAGGACCTTTTCATGCCCGGTGATGGCCTTGCCATGCCCGGCGGTTGACTTATCATGTCCGAGAGTCACGTTGTCATGCCCGACGCTGGCCTTGCCATGTCTGAGAGTGGCCTTGCCATGACCTTGTCATGCCCAACGATGGCCTTGCCATGCCCGACGTTGGCCTTGTCATGCCCGACGCTGGCCTCGTCATGCCCGACGCTGACCTTGCCATGCCCGATGATGGTCTTGTCATGCCCAACGCTGACAACGTTGGCCTTGTCATGCCCGACGATGGCCTTGCCATGCCCGACGCTGCCCTTGCCATTCCCTAGGATGGCCTTGTCATGCCCGACGATGGCCTTGTCATGCCCCACGATGCCCTTGTCATGCCCGACGATGGCCTTGTCATGCCCCACGATGCCCTTGTCATGCGTGACGATTGCCTTGTCATGCCCAACGATGGCCTTACCGTGCCTAACGCTGGCATTGCAATGCCCGACGATGGCCTTGTCATGCCCGACGATGGCCTTGTCATGCCCGACGCAAGCCTTGTCATGCTCGACAATGGCATTGTCAAGCCCGACAATGGCAGTGTCATGTCCGAGAGTTGCCTTGACATGTCAGGCGTTAGCCTTGTCATGCCCGACGATGGCCTTGTCATGTCCTTGTCATGCCCGATCCTCGCCATGTCATGCCCGACGATGGCCTCGCCATGTCCGAGAGTGGCGTTGTTATGGCCTTCTCATGCCCGACGAGGGCCTTGCCAAGCCCGACACATTCCTTGTCATGTCCAAAAGTTGCCTTGTCATGAGCTTGTCAAGCCCGACGATGGCCTCGACATGTCCGAGAGTGGCATTGTCATGGCCATGTCATGCCCAACGATGGACTTGCCATGCCCGACAAGCCCGACGATTGCCTCGCCATGTCCGATTGTGGCATTGTCATGCCCGACGATGCCCTTGTCATGCCCGACGATGGCATTGCCATGCCCGACGTCGGGCTTACCATGCCCGACGCTGGCCATGTCATGCCCGACGATGGTCTTGCCCTGTCCGAGAGTGGCATTGTCATGTCCTTGTCATGCCCAACGAGGGCCTTGCCAAGCCCGACACTTTCCTTTTCATGTCCGAAAGTTGCCTTGTCATGACCTTGTCATGCTTGACGATGGCCTCGCCATGTCCGAGAGTGGAATTGTCATGGCCTTGTCATGACGACGATGGACTTCCCATGCCCGACGCTGGCCTTCCCATGCCCGATGGTGGCCTTGCCATGCTCAGCGCTGGCCTTGCCATGCCCGATGGTGACCTTGTCATGCCCAGCGCTGGCCTTGTCAAGGCCAACGATTGCCTCAACATGTTCGATTGTGGCATTATCATGCCCGACGATGGCCTTTTCATGCCCGACGCTTGCGTTGCCATGCCTGACTCTGGGCTTGCAATTCCCGACGCTGGCCTTGTCATGACTGACGATTGTCTTGCCATGCCCGACGCTAGCCTTGCCATGCCCGACGATTCCCTTGTGATGCCCGACGCTGGCCTTGCCATGCCCGTTGATAGCCTTGTCATGTCCGACAGTGGCATTGTCATGGCCTTGTCATGCCCGACGATGGCGTTGCCATGCCCGACATAGTCCTTGTCATGTCCGAGAGTTGCCTTCACATGCCAGGCGCTGGCCTTGTCATGCGCGACGATGGTCTTGCCATGCCCTACGCTGGCCTTGCCATGCTCGAAGATGGCCTTGTCATGCCCGACGATGGCCTTGTCATGCCCGATGATGGCCTTGCTATGTCCGAGAGTTGGCTTGTCATGGCCGACGATGGTCTTGCCATGTCCGAGAGTGGCCTTGTCATGACCGACGCTGACCTTGTCATGTCCGAGAGTGGCCTTGTTATGGCCAACAATTCCTTGTCATGACCTTGTCATGCCCGACGATGGCCTTGTCATGACCTTTTCATGCCCGGTGATGGCCTTGCCATGTCCGAGAGTGCCCTTCCCATGACCTTGAAATGCCCAACGATGGCCTTGCCATGCCCGACGTTGGCCTTGTTATGCCGGACGCTGGCCTTGTCATGCTCGACGATGGCATTGTCATGCCCGACAATGGCAGTGTCATTTCCGAGAGTTGCCTTGACATGTCAGGCGTTGGCCTTGTCATTCCCGACGATGGCCTTGTCATGTCCTTGTCATGCCCGATTCTCGCCATGTCATGCCCGACGATGGCCTCGCCATGTCCGAGAGTGGTGTTGTCATGCCCGACGAGGGCCTTGCCAAGCCCGACACTTTCCTTGTCATGTCCGAAAGTTGCCTTGTCATGACCTTGTCAACACGGACGATGGCCTCGAGATGTCCGCGAGTGGCATTGTCATGGCCTTGTCATGCCCGACGAGGGACTTGCCATGCCCGACGCTGGCTTGCCATGCCTGATGCTGGCCTTGCCATGCTCGACGATGGCCTTGCCATGCTCGACGCTGTCCTTGTCATGTCCGAGAGTTGCCTTGTCATGACCTTGTAATACCCAGCGCTGGCCTTGACAAGCCCGACGATTGCCTCGCCATGTCCGATTGTGGCATTGTCATGCCCGACGATGGCCTTGCCATGCCCGACGATGGCCTTGCCATGCCCGACGCTGGGCTTGCCATGCCCGACGCTGGCCATTTCATGCCCGACGATGGCCTCGCCATGTCCGAGAGTGGCTTTGTCATGTCCTTGTCATGCCCGACGAGGGCTTTGCCAAGCCCGACACTTTCCTTGTCATGTCCGAAAGTTGTCTTGTCATGACCTTGTCATGCCCGACGATGGCCTCGCCATGTCCGAGAGTGGTATTGTCATGCCCTTGTCATGCGCGACGCTGGCCATTTCATGCCCGACGATGGCCTCGCCATGTCCGAGAGTGGCTTTGTCATGTCCTTGTCATGCCCGACGAGGGCTTTGCCAAGCCCGACACTTTCCTTGTCATGTCCGAAAGTTGTCTTGTCATGACCTTGTCATGCCCGACGATGGCCTCGCCATGTCCGAGAGTGGTATTGTCATGCCCTTGTCATGCGCGACGCTGGCCATTTCATGCCCGACGATGGCCTCGCCATGTCCGAGAGTGGCTTTGTCATGTCCTTGTCATGCCCGACGAGGGCTTTGCCAAGCCCGACACTTTCCTTGTCATGTCCGAAAGTTGTCTTGTCATGACCTTGTCATGCCCGACGATGGCCTCGCCATGTCCGAGAGTGGTATTGTCATGCCCTTGTCATGCGCGACGATTGCCTTGTCATGCCCGACGATGACCTTACCGTGCCTAACGCTGGCCTTGCAATGCCCGATGATGGCCTTGTCATGCCCGACGTTGGCCTTGTCATGCTCGACGATGGCATTGTCATGCCCGACAATGGCATTGTCATGTCCGAGAGTTGCCTTGACATGCCAGGCGTTAGCCTTGTCATGCCCGACGATGGCCTTGTCATGTCCTTGTTATGCCCGATGCTGGCCATGTCATGCCCGACGATGGCCTCGCCATGTCCGAGAGTGGCATTGTCATGACCTTGTCATGCCCGACGAGGGCCTTGCCAAGCCCGACGCTTGCTTGCCATGCCTGATGCTGGCCTCGCCATGCTCGACGATGGCCTTGCCATGCTCGAGGCTGTCCTTGTCATGTCCGAGATTTGCCTTGTCATGACCTTGTCAAGCCCAGCGCTGGCCTTGTCAAGCCCGACGGTGGCCTTGCCATGTCCGATTGTGGCATTATCATGCCCGACGATAGCCTTTTCATGCCCAACGCTGGCCTTGCCATGCCCGACGCTGGCCATGCCATGCCCGACGATGGCCTCGCCATGTCCGAGAGTGGCTTTGTCATGTCCTTGTCATGCCCGACGAGGGCTTTGCCAAGCCCGACACTTTCCTTGTCATGTCCGAGAGTGGCCTTCCCATTACCTTGAAATGCCCAACGATGGCCTTGCCATGCCCGACGTTGGCCTTGTCATGCCCGACGCTGGCCTTGTCATGCTCGACGATGGCATTGTCATGCCCGACAATGGCCGTGTCATGTCCGAGAGTTGCCTTGACATGTCAGGCGTTGGCCTTGTCATTCCCGACGATGGCCTTGTCATGTCCTTGTCATGCCCGATCCTCTCCATGTCATGCCCGACGATGGCCTCGCCATGTCCGAGAGTGGTGTTGTCATGCCCGACGAGGGCCTTGCCAAGCCCGACACTTTCTTTGTCATGTCCGAAAGTTGCCTTGTCATGACCTTGTCAACACGGACGATGGCCTCGAGATGTCCGCGAGTGGCATTGTCATGGCCTTGTCAATCCCGACGAGGGACTTGCCATGCCCGACGCTGGCTTGCCATGCCTGATTCTGGCCTTGCCATGCTCGACGATGGCCTTGCCATGCTCGACGCTGTCCTTGTCATGTCCGAGAGTTGCCTTGTCATGACCTTGTAATGCCCAGCGCTGGCCTTGACAAGCCCGACGATTGCCTTGCCATGTCCGATTGTGGCATTGTCATGCCCGACGATTGCCTCGCCATGTCCGATTGTGGCATTGTCATGCCCGACGATGGCCTTTTCATGCCCGACGCTGGCCAATTCATGCCCGACGATGGCCTCGCCAAGTCCGAGAGTGGCTTTGTCATGTCCTTGTCATGCCCGACGAGGGCTTTGCCAAGCCCGACACTTTCCTTGTCATGTCCGAAAGTTGTCTTGTCATGACCTTGTCATGCCCGACGATGGCCTCGCCATGTCCGAGAGTGGTATTGTCATGCCCTTGTCATGCACGACGATGACCTTACCGTGCCTAACGCTGGCCTTGCAATGCCCGATGATGGCCTTGTTATGCCCGACGTTGGCCTTGTCATGCTCGACGATGGCATTGTCATGCCCGACAATGGCATTGTCATGTCCGAGAGTTGCCTTGACATGCCAGGCGTTAGCCTTGTCATGCCCGACGATGGCCTTGTCATGTCCTTGTTATGCCCGACGCTGGCCATGTCATGCCCGACGATGGCCTCGCCATGTCCGAGAGTGGCATTGTCATGGCCTTGTCATGCCCGACGAGGGCCTTGCCAAGCCCGACACTTTCCTTGTCATGTCCGAAAGTTGCCTTGTCATGACCTTGTCATGCCCGACAATGGCCTTGACATGTCCGAGAGTGGCATTGTCATGGCCCTGTCATGCCCGACGATGGACTTGCCATGCCCGACGCTTGCTTGCCATGCCTGATGCTGGCCTCGCCATGCTCGACGATGGCCTTGCCATGCTCGACGCTGTCCTTGTCATGTCCGAGATTTTCCTTGTCATGACCTTGTCAAGCCCAGCGCTGGCCTTGTCAAGCCCGACGGTGGCCTTGCCATGTCCGATTGTGGCATTGTCATGCCCGACGATAGCCTTTTCATGCCCGACGATGGCCTTGCCATGCCCGACGCTGGTCTTGCCATGCCCGACGCTGGCCATGTCATGCCCGACGATGGCCTCGCCATGTCCGAGAGTGGCTTTGTCATGTCCTTGTCATGCCCGACGAGGGCTTTGCCAAGCCCGACACTTTCCTTGTCATGTCCGAAAGTTGTCTTGTCATGACCTTGTCATGCCCGACGATGGCCTCGCCATGTCCGAGAGTGGCATTGTCATGGCGTTGTCATGCCGACGATGGACATGCCATGCCCGAAGCTGGCCTTGCCATGCCCGATGGTGGCCTTGCCATGGTCAGCGCTGTCCTTGCCATGCCCGATGGTGACCTTGTCATGCCCAACGCTGGCCTTGTCAAGCCCAACGAACGCCTCGCCATGTCCAATTGTGGCATTATCATGCTCGAATCTGGGCTTGCCATGCCCGACGCTGGCCTTGTCATGCCCGACGATGGTCTTGCCATGCCCGACGCTAGCCTTGCCATGCCCGACGATTCCCTTGTCATGCCCGACGATGGCCTTGTCATGCCCGACGATGGCTTTGTCATGCTCGACGATGGCATTGGCATGCCCGACGATTTTGTTGTGCCCGACGCTGGCCTTGTCATTCCCGACGCTGACCTTTTCATGCCTGACGCTGGCCTTGTCATGCCCGGCGTTCGCCTTTTCATGTCCGAGAGTGGCCTCGCCATGGCCTTGTCATGCCCGACCCTGGCCTTGCCATGCCCGACGATGGCCTTGTCATTTCCGACAGTGGCATTGTCATGGCCTTGTCATGCCCGACGATGGCTTCGCCATTCCCGACGTTGTCTTTGTCATGTCTGAGAGATGCCTTGTCATGACCTTATCATGCCCGAAGTTGGCCTTGTCATGCCCGACGATGGCCTTGCCATGTCCGAGAGTGGCATTGTCATTCCCAACGATGGCCTTGCCATGCCCGATGTTGGCTTTGGCATGCCCGACGATGGCCTTTCCATGCCCGACACCAGCGTTTCCATACCCGACGATGGCCTTGTCATGCCCGACGATGGCCATGTCATGCCCGACTATGGCCTTGACATGCCCGACGATCGCCATGTCACGCCCGACGATGGGCTTGCCATTCACGACGATGGCCTTGTCATACCCAACGATGGTCGTGCCATGCCCGACGCTGGCCTTGCCATGCCCGACGATGGCCTTGTCATACCCCACGATGGCCTTGTCATGCCCGACGCTGACCTTGTCATGCTCAACGAAGGCATTGTCATGCCCGACGATGGTAGTGTCATGTCCGAGAGTTGCCTTCACATGCTAGGCGCTGGCCTTGTCATGCCCGACGATGGTCTTGCCATGCCCTACGCTGGCCTTGCCATGCTCGAAGATGGCCTTGTCATGCCCGACGATGGCCTAGCTATGTCCGAGAGTTGGCTTGTCATGGCCGACGATGGTCTTGCCATGTCCGAGAGTGGCCTTGTCATGCCCGACGCTGACCTTGTCATGTCCGAGAGTGCCTTGTTATGGCCAACGATTCCTTGTCATGACCTTGTCATGCCCGACGATCGCCTTGTCATGACCTTTTCAATCCCGGTGATGGCCTTGCCATGCCCGGCGGTTGACTTATCATGTCCGAAAGTTGCGTTGTCATGCCCGACGATGGCCTTGCCATGTCCGAGAGTGGCCTTGCCATGACCTTGTCATGCCCAACGATGGCCTTGCCATGCCCGACGTTGGCCTTGTCATGCCCGACGCTGGCCTTGTCATGCCCAACGCTGACAACGTTGGCCTTGTCATGCCCGACAATGGCCTTGCCATGCCCGACGCTGGCGTTGCCATTCCCGACGATGGCCTTGTCATGTCCGAGGATGGCCATGTCATGCCCAACGATGGCCTTGTCATGCCCCACGATGCCCTTGTCATGCGCGACGATTGTCTTGTCATGCCCGACGATGGCCTTACCGTGCCTAACGCTGGCCTTGCAATGCCCGACGATGGCCTTGTCATGCCCGACGATGGCCTTGCCATGCCCGACGTCGGGCTTACCATGCCCTACGCTGGCCATGTCATGCCCGACGATGGCCTCGCCCTGTCCGAGAGTGGCATTGTCATGTCCTTGTCATGCCCAACGAGGGCCTTGCCAAGCCCGACACTTTCCTTTTCATGTCCGAAAGTTGCCTTGTCATGACCTTGTCATGCCAGACGATGGCCTCGCCATGTCCGAGAGTGGCATTGTCATGGCCTTGTCATGACGACGATGGACTTGCCATGCCCGACACTGGCCTTGCCATGCCCGATGGTGGCCTTGCCATGCTCAGCGCTGGCCTTGCCATGCCCGATGGTGACCTTGTCATGCCCAGCGTTGGCCTTGTCAAGCCCAACGATTGCCTCGCCATGTTCGATTGTGGCATTATCATGCCCGACGATGGCCTCGCCAAGTCCGAGAGTGGCATTGTCATGTCCTTGTCATGCCCGACGAGGGCTTTGCCAAGCCCGACACTTTCCTTGTCATGTCCGAAAGTTGTCTTGTCATGACCTTGTCATGCCCGACGATGGCCTCGCCATGTCCGAGAGTGGTATTGTCATGCCCTTGTCATGCACGACGATGACCTTACCGTGCCTAACGCTGGCCTTGCAATGCCCGATGATGGCCTTGTCATGCCCGACGTTGGCCTTGTCATGCTCGACGATGGCATTGTCATGCCCGACAATGGCATTGTCATGTCCGAGAGTTGCCTTGACATGCCAGGCGTTAGCCTTGTCATGCTCGACGATGACCTTGTCATGTCCTTGTTATGCCCGACGCTGGCCATGTCATGCCCGACGATGGCCTCGCCATGTCCGAGAGTGGCATTGTAATGGCCTTGTCATGCCCGACGAGGGCCTTGCCAAGCCCGACACTTTCCTTGTCATGTCCGAAAGTTGCCTTGTCATGACCTTGTCATGCCCGACAATGGCCTTGACATGTCCGAGAGTGGCATTGTCATGCCCGACGATAGCCTTTTCATGCCCGACGATGGCCTTGCCATGCCCGACGCTGGTCTTGCCATGCCCGACGCTGGCCATGTCATGCCCGACGATGGCCTCGCCATGTCCGAGAGGGGCTTTGTCATGTCCTTGTCATGCCCGACGAGGGCTTTGCCAAGCCCGACACTTTCCTTGTCATGTCCGAAAGTTGTCTTGTCATGACCTTGTCATGCCCGACGATGGCCTCGCCATGTCCGAGAGTGGCATTGTCATGGCGTTGTCATGCCGACGATGGACATGCCATGCCCGAAGCTGGCCTTGCCATGCCCGATGGTGGCCTTGCCATGGTCAGCGCTGTCCTTGCCATGCCCGATGGTGACCTTGTCATGCCCAACGCTGGCCTTGTCAAGCCCAACGAACGCCTCGCCATGTCCAATTGTGGCATTATAATGCTCGAATCTGGGCTTGCCATGCCCGACGCTGGCCTTGTCATGCCCGACGATGGTCTTGCCATGCCCGACGCTAGCCTTGCCATGCCCGACGATTCCCTTGTCATGCCCGACGATGGCCTTGTCATGCCCGACGATGGCTTTGTCATGCTTGACGATGGCATTGGCATGCCCGACGATTTTGTCATGCCCGACGCTGGCCTTGTCATTCCCGACGATGGCCTTGTCATGTCCTTGTCATGCCCGATCCTCGCCATGTCATGCCCGACGATGGCCTCGCCATGTCCGAGAGTGGTGTTGTCATGCCCGACGAGGGCCTTGCCAAGCCCGACACTTTCCTTGTCATGTCCGAAAGTTGCCTTGTCATGACCTTGTCAACACGGACGATGGCCTCGAGATGTCCGCGAGTGGCATTGTCATGGCCTTGTCATGCCCGACGAGGGACTTGCCATGCCCGACGCTGGCTTGCCATGCCTGATGCTGGCCTTGCCATGCTCGACGATGGCCTTGCCATGCTCGACGCTGTCCTTGTCATGTCCGAGAGTTGCCTTGTCATGACCTTGTAATGCCCAGCGCTGGCCTTGACAAGCCCGACGATTGCTTCGCCATGTCCGATTGTGGCATTGTCATGCCCGACGATGGCCTTGCCATGCCCGACGCTGGGCTTGCCATGCCCGACGCTGGCCATTTCATGCCCGACGATGGCCTCGCCATGTCCGAGAGTGGCTTTGTCATGTCCTTGTCATGCCCGACGAGGGCTCTGCCAAGCCCGACACTTTCCTTGTCATGTCCGAAAGTTGTCTTGTCATGACCTTGTCATGCCCGACGATGGCCTCGCCATGTCCGAGAGTGGTATTGTCATGCCCTTGTCATGCGCGACGATTGCCTTGTCATGCCCGACGATGGCCTTACCGTGCCTAACGCTGGCCTTGCAATGCCCGATGATGGCCTTGTCATGCCCGACGTTGGCCTTGTCATGCTCGACGATGGCATTGTCATGCCCGACAATGGCATTGTCATGTCCGAGAGTTGCCTTGACATGCCAGGCGTTAGCCTTGTCATGCCCGACGATGGCCTTGTCATGTCCTTGTTATGCCCGACGCTGGCCATGTCATGCCCGACGATGGCCTCGCCATGTCCGAGAGTGGCATTGTCATGGCCTTGTCATGCCCGACGAGGGCCTTGCCAAGCCCGACACTTTCCTTGTCATGTCCGTAAGTTGCCTTGTCATGACCTTGTCATGCCCGACAATGGCCTTGACATGTCCGAGAGTGGCATTGTCATGACCTTGTCATGCCCGACGATGGACTTGCCATGCCCGACGCTTGCTTGCCATGCCTGATGCTGGCCTCGCCATGCTCGACGATGGCCTTGCCATGCTCGACGCTGTCCTTGTCATGTCCGAGATTTGCCTTGTCATGACCTTGTCAAGCCCAGCGCTGGCCTTGTCAAGCCTGACGGTGGCCTTGCCATGTCCGATTGTGGCATTGTCATGCCCGACGATAGCCTTTTCATGCCCGACGATGGCCTTGCCATGCCCGACGCTGGTCTTGCCATGCCCGACGCTGGCCATGTCATGCCCGACGATGGCCTCGCCATGTCCGAGAGTGGCTTTGTCATGTCCTTGTCATGCCCGACGAGGGCTTTGCCAAGCCCGACACTTTCCTTGTCATGTCCGAGAGTGGCCTTCCCATTACCTTGAAATGCCCAACGATGGCCTTGCCATGCCCGACGTTGGCCTTGTCATGCCCGACGCTGGCCTTGTCATGCTCGACGATGGCATTGTCATGCCCGACAATGGCCGTGTCATGTCCGAGAGTTGCCTTGACATGTCAGGCGTTGGCCTTGTCATTCCCGACGATGGCCTTGTCATGTCCTTGTCATGCCCGATCCTCTCCATGTCATGCCCGACGATGGCCTCGCCATGTCCGAGAGTGGTGTTGTCATGCCCTACGAGGGCCTTGCCAAGCCCGACACTTTCCTTGTCATGTCCGAAAGTTGTCTTGTCATGACCTTGTCATGCCCGACGATGGCCTCGCCATGTCCGAGAGTGGTATTGTCATGCCCTTGTCATGCACGACGATGACCTTACCGTGCCTAACGCTGGCCTTGCAATGCCCGATGATGGCCTTGTCATGCCCGACGTTGGCCTTGTCATGCTCGACGATGGCATTGTCATGCCCGACAATGGCATTGTCATGTCCGAGAGTTGCCTTGACATGCCAGGCGTTAGCCTTGTCATGCCCGACGATGGCCTTGTCATGTCCTTGTTATGCCCGACGCTGGCCATGTCATGCCCGACGATGGCCTCGCCATGTCCGAGAGTGGCATTGTCATGGCCTTGTCATGCCCGACGAGGGCCTTGCCAAGCCCGACACTTTCCTTGTCATGTCTGAAAGTTGCCTTGTCATGACCTTGTCATGCCCGACGATGGCCTCGACATGTCCGAGAGTGGCATTGTCATGGCCTTGTCATGCCCGACGATGGACTTGCCATGCCCGACGCTTGCTTGCCATGCCTGATGTTGGCCTCGCCATGCTCGACGATGGCCTTGCCATGCTCGACGCTGTCCTTGTCATGTCCGAGATTTGCCTTGTCATGACCTTGTCAAGCCCAGCGCTGGCCTTGTCAAGCCCGACGGTGGCCTTGCCATGCCCGATTGTGGCATTGTCATGCCCGACGATAGCCTTTTCATGCCCGACGATGGCCTTGCCATGCCCGACGCTGGTCTTGCCATGCCCGACGCTGGCCATGTCATGCCCGACGATGGCCTCGCCATGTCCGAGAGTGGCTTTGTCATGTCCTTGTTATGCCCGACGAGGGCTTTGCCAAGCCCGACACTTTCCTTGTCATGTCCGAGAGTGGCCTTCCCATTACCTTGAAATGCCCAACGATGGCCTTGCCATGCCCGACGTTGGCCTTGTCATGCCCGACGCTGGCCTTGTCATGCTCGACGATGGCATTGTCATGCCCGACAATGGCCGTGTCATGTCCGAGAGTTGCCTTGACATGTCAGGCGTTGGCCTTGTCATTCCCGACGATGGCCTTGTCATGCCCGATCCTCTCCATGTCATGCCCGACGATGGCCTCGCCATGTCCGAGAGTGGTGTTGTCATGCCCGACGAGGGCCTTGCCAAGCCCGACACTTTCCTTGTCATGTCCGAAAGTTGCCTTGTCATGACCTTGTCAACACGGACGATGGCCTCGAGATGTCCGCGAGTGGCATTGTCATGGCCTTGTCATGCCCGACGAGGGACTTGCCATGCCCAACGCTGGCTTGCCATGCCTGATGCTGGCCTTGCCATGCTCGACGATGGCCTTGCCATGCTCGACGCTATCCTTGTCATGTCCGAGAGTTGCCTTGTCATGACCTTGTAATGCCCAGCGCTGGCCTTGACAAGCCCGACGATTGCCTCGCCATGTCCGATTGTGGCATTGTCATGCCCGACGATGGCCTTTTCATGCCCGACGATGGCCTTGTCATGCCCGACGTTGGGCTTGCCATGCCCGACGCTGGCCATTTCATGCCCGACGATGGCCTCGCCAAGTCCGAGAGTGGCTTTGTCATGTCCTTGTCATGCCCGACGAGGGCTTTGCCAAGCCCGACACTTTCCTTGTCATGTCCGAAAGTTGTCTTATCATGACCTTGTCATGCCCGACGATGGCCTCGCCATGTCCGAGAGTGGTATTGTCATGCCCTTGTCATGCACGACGATGACCTTACCGTGCCTAACGCTGGCCTTGCAATGCCCGATGATGGCCTTGTCATGCCCGACGTTGGCCTTGTCATGCTCGACGATGGCCTTGCCAAGCCCGACACTTTCCTTGTCATGTCCGAAAGTTGCCTTGTCATGACCTTGTCATGCCCGACAATGGCCTTGACATGTCCGAGAGTGGCATTGTCATGGCCTTGTCATGCCCGACGATGGACTTGCCATGCCCGACGCTTGCTTGCCATGCCTGATGCTGGCCTCGCCATGCTCGACGATGGCCTTGCCATGCTCGACGCTGTCCTTGTCATGTCCGAGATTTTCCTTGTCATGACCTTGTCAAGCCCAGAGCTGGCCTTGTCAAGCCCGACGGTGGCCTTGCCATGTCCGATTGTGGCATTGTCATGCCCGACGATAGCCTTTTCATGCCCGACGATGGCCTTGCCATGCCCGACGCTGGTCTTGCCATGCCCGACGCTGGCCATGTCATGCCCGACGATGGCCTCGCCATGTCCGAGAGTGGCTTTGTCATGTCCTTGTCATGCCCGACGAGGGCTTTGCCAGGCCCGACACTTTCCTTGTCATGTCCGAAAGTTGTCTTGTCATGACCTTGTCATGCCCGACGATGGCCTCGCCATGTCCGAGAGTGGCATTGTCATGGCGTTGTCATGCCTACGATGGACATGCCATGCCCGAAGCTGGCCTTGCCATGCCCGATGGTGGCCTTGCCATGGTCAGCTCTGTCCTTGCCATGCCCGATGGTGACCTTGTCATGCCCAACGCTGGCCTTGTTAAGCCCAACGAACGCCTCGCCATGTCCAATTGTGGCATTATCATGCTCGAATCTGGGCTTGCCATGCCCGACGCTGGCCTTGTCATGCCCGACGAAGGTCTTGCCATGCCCGACGCTAGCCTTGCCATGCCCGACGATTCCCTTGTCATGCCCGACGATGGCCTTGTCATGCCCGACGATGGCTTTGTCATGCTCGACGATGGCAATGGCATGCCCGACGATTTTGTCATGCCCGACGCTGGCCTTGTCATTCCCGACGCTGACCTTTTCATGCCTGACGCTGGCCTTGTCATGCCCGGCGTTCGCCTTTTCATGTCCGAGAGTGGCCTCGCCATGGCCTTGTCATGCCCGACCCTGGCCTTGCCATGCCCGACGATGGCCTTGTCATTTCCGACAGTGGCATTGTCATGGCCTTGTCATGCCCGACGATGGCTTCGCCATTCCCGACGTTGTCTTTGTCATGTCTGAGAGATGCCTTGTCATGACCTTATCATGCCCGAAGTTGGCCTTGTCATGCCCGACGATGGCCTTGCCATGTCCGAGAGTGGCATTGTCATTCCCAACGATAGCCTTGCCATGCCCGATGTTGGCTTTGGCATACCCGACGATGGCCTTTCCATGCTCGACACCAGCGTTTCCATACCCGACGATGGCCTTGACATGCCCGACGATCGCCATGTCACGCCCGACGATGGGCTTGCCATTCACGACGATGGCCTTGTCATGCCCAACGATGGTCGTGCCATGCCCGACGCTGGCCTTGCCATGCCCGACGATGGCCTTGTCATACCCCACGATGGCCTTGTCATGCCCGACGCTGACCTTGTCATGCTCAACGAAGGCATTGTCATGCCCGATGATGGTAGTGTCATGTCCGAGAGTTGCCTTCACATGCTAGGCGCTGGCCTTGTCATGCCCGACGATGGTCTTGCCATGCCCTACGCTGGCCTTGCCATGCTCGAAGATGACCTTGTCATGCCCGACGATGGCCTAGCTATGTCCGAGAGTTGGCTTGTCATGGTCGACGATGGTCTTGCCATGTCCGAGAGTGGCCTTGTCATGCCCGACGCTGACCTTGTCATGTCCGAGAGTGCCTTGTTATGGCCAACGATTCCTTGTCATGACCTTGTCATGCCCGACGATCGCCTTGTCAAGACCTTTTCAATCCCGGTGATGGCCTTGCCATGCCCGGCGGTTGACTTATCATGTCCGAAAGTCGCGTTGTCATGCCCGACGCTGACCTTGCCATGTCCGAGAGTGGCCTTGCCATGACCTTGTCATGCCCAACGATGGCCTTGCCATTCCCGACGTTGGCCTTGTCATGCCCGACGCTGGCCTTGTCATGCCCAACGCTGACAACGTTGGCCTTGTCATGCCCGACAATGGCCTTGCCATGCCCGACGCTGGCGTTGCCATTCCCGACGATGGCCTTGTCATGTCCGAGGATGGCCATGTCATGCCCAACGATGGCCTTGTCATGCCCGATGATGGCCTTGTCATGCCCCACGATGCCCTTGTCATGCGCGACGATTGTCTTGTCATGCCCGACGATGGCCTTACCGTGCCTAACGCTGGCCTTGCAATGCCCGACGATGGCCTTGTCATGCCCGACGATGGCCTTGCCATGCCCGACGTCGGGCTTACCATGCCCTACGCTGGCCATGTCATGCCCGACGATGGCCTCGCCCTGTCCGAGAGTGGCATTGTCATGTCCTTGTCATGCCCAACGAGGGCCTTGCCAAGCCCGACACTTTCCTTTTCATGTCCGAAAGTTGCCTTGTCATGACCTTGTCATGCCAGACGATGGCCTCGCCATGTCCGAGAGTGGCATTGTCATGACCTTGTCATGACGACGATGGACTTGCCATGCCCGACACTGGCCTTGCCATGCCCGATGGTGGCCTTGCCATGCTCAGCGCTGGCCTTGCCATGCCCGATGGTGACCTTGTCATGCCCAGCGTTGGCCTTGTCAAGCCAACGATTGCCTCGCCATGTTCGATTGTGGCATTATCATGCCCGACGATGGCCTTTTCATTCCCGACGATGGCCTTGTCATGCCCGACGCTTGCCTTGCCATACCCAACTCTGTGCTTGTCGTTCCCGACGCTGGCCTTGTCATGCCCGACGATGGTCTTGCCATGCCCGATGATTCCCTTGTCATGCCCGACGCTGGCCTTGCCATGCCCGACGATAGCCTTGTCATGTCCGACAGTGGCATTGTCATGGCCTTGTCATGCCTGACGATGGCGTTGCCATGCCCGACGTAGTCCTTGTCATGTCCGAGAGTTGCCTTGTCATGCCCGTATCATGCCCGACGTTGGCCTTGTCATACCGGACGATGGCCTCGCCATGTCCGAGCGTGGCATTGTCATTCCCAACGATGGACTTGTCATGCCCGACGATGGCCTTGCCATGCCCGACGCTGGCCTTGTCATGCCCGACGATCGCCTTGCCATGCCCGACGCTGACATTTCCATGCTCGACGATGGCCTTGTCATGCCCGACGATGGCCTTGTCATGTCCGATAGTTGCCTTGTCATGGCCGACGATGGTCTTGCCATGTCCGAGAGTGGCCTTGTCATGCCCGACGTTGGTCTTGTCATGACCGACGCTGACCTTGTCATGTCCGAGAGTGGCTTTGTCATGCCCAAAAATGGCCTTGCCATGCCCGACGCTAGCCTTGACATGCCCGACGATGGCCTTGCCATGCCTGAGAGTTGTCTTGTCATGCCCAATGCTGGCCTTGTCATGTCCGGTGCTGGCCTTGTCATGTCCAAGAGTTGCCTTGTTATGGCCTTGTCGTGCCCGACGATGACCTTGCCATGCCCGACGTTGTCCTTGTGATATCCGAGAGTTGCCTTGTCTTGCCCGACGATGGCCTTGCCATGCCCGACGTTGTCCTTGACATGTCCGAGACTTGCCTTGTCATGACCTTGTCATCCCCGACGATGGCCTCGTCATGTCCCCGAGAGGCATTGTCAAGGCCTTGTCATGCCCGACGATGGCCTTGTCATGCCGACAATGGCCTTGTCATGCCCGACGATGGCCTTGTCATGCCCGACAATGGCCTTGCCATATCCGAGAGTTGCCTTGTCATGGCCTTGTCATGCCCGACGTTTGCCTTGTCAAGCACGACGATGGCGTTGTCATGCCCGACGATGGCCTTGCCATGCCCGACGTTGGCCTTGTCATGCCCGACGCTGGCGTTGTCATGCTCGACGATGGCATTGTCATGCCCGACGATGGCAGTGTCATGTCCGAGAGCTGCCTTGTCAAGACCGACGATGGTCTTGCCATGTCCGAGAGTGGCCTTGTCATGCCCGACGCTGGCCTTGTCATGACCGGCGCTGACCTTGTCATGTCCGAGAGTGGCCTTGTCATGCCCAACGATGGCCTTGCCATGCCCGACGCTTGCCTTGCCATGCCCGACGAAGGCCTTGCCATGCCCGAGAGTTGCCTTGTCATGCCCAACGCTGGCCTAGTCATGTCCGAGAGTTGCCTTGTCATGGCCTTACCATGCCCGATGCTGGCCTTGTCATGCCCGACGCTGGCCTTGCCATGCCCGACGATGGCCTTGCCATGCCTGACGCTGGCCTTGTCATGCCAGACGTT
This sequence comes from Fagopyrum homotropicum, assembly GCA_033239125.1. Classification (NCBI taxonomy): domain Eukaryota; kingdom Viridiplantae; phylum Streptophyta; class Magnoliopsida; order Caryophyllales; family Polygonaceae; genus Fagopyrum; species Fagopyrum homotropicum. The sequence goes on along the minus strand of BSWB01000004.1, from coordinate 92,101,075 downwards.
GGCCTTGTCATGCCCGACGCTGGCCTTGCCTGGCCCGACGATGGCCTTGTCATGCCAGACGTTGGCCTTGCCATGCCCGACGATGGCCTTTTCATGTCCGACAATGGCATTGCCATGGCCTTGCCATTGCCGACGATGGCCTTGTAATGCCCGACAATGGCCATGTCATGCCCAACGATGACCTTGTCATGCCCGACGATGGCCTTGTCATGCCTGACGATGCCCTTGTCATGCGCGACGATGGCCTTGTCATGCTCGACGATGGCCTTACTGTGCCTGATGTTGGCCTTGCAATGCCCGACGATGGCCTTGTCATGCCCAACGATGGCCTTGTCATGCCCGACGCTGGCCTTGTGATGCTCGACGATGGCATTGTCATATCCGACGATGGCATTGTCATGTCCGAGAGTTGCCTTGACACGCCAGGCGTTAGCCTTGTCATGCCCGACGATGGCCTTGTCATGTCCTTGTTATGCCGACGCTGGCCATGTCATGCCTGACGATGGCCTCGCCATGTCCGAGAGTGGCATTGTCATGGCCTTGTCATGCCCGACGAGGGCCTTGCCAAGCCCGACACTTTCCTTGTCATGTCCGAAAGTTGCCTTGTCATGACCTTGTCATGCCCGACGATGGCCTCGACATGTCCGAGGGTGGCATTGTCATCGCCTTGTAATGCCCGACGATGGACTTGCCATGCCCGACGCTTGCTTGCCATGCCTGATGCTGGCCTTCCCATGCTCGACGATGGCCTTGCCATGCTCAACGCTGTCCTTGTCATGTCCGAGATTTGCCTTGTCATGACCTTATCATGCCCAGCGCTGGCCTTGTCAAGCCCGACGGTTGCCTCGCCATGTCCGATTGTGGCATTGTCATGCCCGACGATGGCGTTTTTATGCCCGACGATGGCCTTGCCATGCCCGACGCCGGGCTTGCCATGCCCGACGCTGGCCATGTCATGCCCGACGATGGCCTCGCCATGTCCGAGAGTGGCTTTGTCATGTCCTTGTCATGCCCGACGAGGGCTTTGCCAAGCCCGACACTTTCCTTTTCATGTCCGAAAGTTGTCTTGTCATGACCTTGTCATGCCCGACGATGGCCTCGCCATGTCCGAGAGTGGCATTGTCATGGTCTTGTCATGCCGACGATGGTCATGCCATGCCCGACGCTGGCTTTGCCATGCCCGATGGTGACCTTGTCATGCCCAACGCTGGCCTTGTCAAGCCCAACGATCACCTCGCCATGTTCAATTGTGGCATTATCATGCCCGACGATGGCCTTGTCATGCCCGACGCTGGCCTTGCCATGCCAGACTCTAGGCTTGCCATGCCCGACGCTGGCCTTGTCATGCCCGACGATGGTCTTGCCATGCCCGACGCTAGCCTTGCCATGCCCGACGATTCCCTTGTCATGCCCGACGATGGCCTTGTCATGCCCGACGATGGCCTTGTCATGCTCGACGATGGCATTGGCATGCCCGACGATGGCCTTGTCATGCCCGACGCTAGCCTTGTCATTCCCGACCCTAACCTTTTCATGACTGACGCTGGCCTTGTCATGCCCGGCGTTGGCCTTGTCATGTCCGAGAGTTGCCTTGTCATGGCCTTGTCATGCCCAACCCTGGCCTTGCCATGCCCGACGATGGCCTTGTCATTTCCGATAGTGGCATTGTCATGGCCTTGTCATGCCCGACGATGGCTTTGCCATTCCCGACGCTGTCCTTGTCATGTCCGAGAGTTGCCTTGTCATGACCTTATCATGCATGAAGTTGGCCTTGTCATGCTCGACGATGGCCTCGCCATGTCCGAGAGTGGCATTGTCATTCCCAACGATGGCCTTGCCATGCCCGGCGTTGGCTTTGGCATGCCCGACGATGGCCTTTCCATGCCCGATACTAGCGTTGCCATACCCGACGATGGCCTTGTCATTCCCGACGATGGCCATGTCATGCCCGACGATGGCCTTGACATGCCCGACGATCGCCTTGTCACGCCCGACGATGGGCTTGCCATTCACGACGATGGCCTTGTCATGCCCGACGATGGCCTTGCCATGCCCGACGCTGGCCTTGCCATGCCCGACGATGGCCTTGTCATGCCCCACGATGGCCTTGTCATGCCCGACGCTGGCCTTGTCATGCTCGACGATGGCATTGTCATGCCCGACGATGGTAGTGTCATGTCCGAGAGTTGCCTTCACATGCCAGGCGTTGGCCTTGTCATGCCCGACGATGGTCTTGCCATGCCCTACGCTGGCCTTGCCATGCTCGAAGATGGCCTTGTCATGCCCGACGATGGCCTTGCCATGCCCGATGATGGCCTTGCTATGTCCGAGAGTTGGCTTGTCATGGCCTTGTCATGCTGACGATGGACATGCCATGCCCGACGGTGGCCTTGCCATGCCCGATGGTGGACTTGCCATGGTCAGCGCTGTCCTTGCCATGCCCGATGGTGACCTTGTCATGCCCAACGCTGGCCTTGTCAAGCCCAACGAACGCCTTGTCATGCCCGACGCTGGCCTTGTCATGCCCGACGATGGTCTTGCCGTGCCAGACGCTAGCCTTACCATCCCCGACGATTCCCTTGTCATGCCCGACGATGGCCTTGTCATGCTCGACGATGGCATTGGCATGCCCGACGATTTTGTCATGCCCGACGCTGGCCTTGTCATTCCCGACGCTGACCTTTTCATGCCTGACGCTGGCCTTGTCATGCCCGGCGTTCGCCTTTTCATGTCCGAGAGTGGCCTTGCCATGGCCTTGTCATGCCCGACCCTGGCCTTGCCATGCCCGACGATGGCCTTGTCATTTCCGACAGTGGCATTGTCATGGCCTTGTCATGCCCGTCGATGGCTTTGCCATTCCCGACGTTTTCTTTGTCATGTCCGAGAGATGCCTTGTCATGACCTTATCATGCCCGAAGTTGGCCTTGTCATGCCCGACGATGGTCTCGCCATGTCCGAGAGTGGCATTGTCATTCCCAAAGATGGCCTTGCCATGCCCGACGTTGGCTTTGGCATGCCCGACGATGGCCTTTCCATGCCCGACACTAGCGTTACCATACCCGACGATGGCCTTGTCATGCCCGACGATGGCCATGTCATGCCCGACGATGGCCTTGACATGCCCGACGATCGCCATGTCACGCCCGACGAAGGGCTTGCCATTGACGACGATGGCCTTGTCATGCCCGACGATGGCCTTGCCATGCCCGACGCTGGCCTTGCCATGCCCGACGATGGCCTTGTCATGCCCCACGATGGCCTTGTCATGCCCGACGCTGGCCTTGTCATGCTCGACGATGGTATTGTCATGCCCGACGATGGTAGTGTCATGTCCAAGAGTTGCCTTCACATGCCAGGCGCTGGCCTTGTCATGCCCGACGATGGTCTTGCCATGCCCTACGTTGGCCTTGCCATGCTCGAAGATGGCCTTGTCATGCCCGACGATGGCCTTGTCATGCCCGACGATGGCCTTGCTATGTCCGAGAGTTGGCTTGTCATGGCCGACGATGGTCTTGCCATGTCCGAGAGTGGCCTTGTCATGCCCGACGCTGACCTTGTCATGTCCGAGAGTGGCCTTGTTATGGCCAACGATTCCTTATCATGACCTTGTCATGCCCGACGATGGCCTTGTCAGGACCTTTTCATGCCCGGTGATGGCCTTGCCATGCCCGGCGGTTGACTTATCATGTCCGAGAGTCACGTTGTCATGCCCGACGCTGGCCTTGCCATGTCCGAGAGTGGCCTTTCCATGACCTTGTCATGCCCAACGATGGTCTTGCCATGCCCGACGTTGGCCTTGTCATGCCCGACGCTGGCCTCGTCATGCCCGACGCTGACCTTGCCATGCCCGATGATGGTCTTGTCATGCCCAACGCTGACAACGTTGGCCTTGTCATGCCCGACGATGGCCTTGCCATGCCCGACGCTGCCCTTGCCATTCCCTAGGATGGCCTTGTCATGTCCGAGAGTTGGCTTGTCATGCCCGACGATGGCCTTGCCATGCCCGACAATGGCCTTGCCATATCCGAGAGTTGCCTTGTCATGGCCTTGTCATGCCCGACGTTTGCCTTGTCAAGCATGACGATGGCCTTGTCATGCCCGACGATGGCCTTGCCATGCCCGACGTTGGCCTTGTCATGCCCGACGCTGGCCTTGTCGTGCTCGACGATGGCATTGTTTTGCCCGACGATGGCAGTGTCATGTCCGAGAGTTGTCTTGTCATGACCGACGATGGTCTTGCCATGTCCGAGAGTGGCCTTGTCATGCCCGACGCTGGCCTTGTCATGACCGGCGCTGACCTTGTCATGCCCAACGATGGCCTTGTCATGCCCGACGCTTTCCTTGCCATGCCCGACGATGGCCTTGCCATGCGCGAGAGTTGCCTTGTCATGCCCAACGCTGGCCTAGTACTGTCCGAGAGTTGCCTTGTCACGGCCTTACCATGCCCGATCCTGGCCTTGTCATGCCCGACGCTGGCCTTGCCATGCCCGACGATGGCCTTGCCATGCCTAACGCTGGCCTTGTCATGCCAGACGTTGGCCTTGTCATGCCCGACGCTGGCCTTGCCAGGCCCGACGATGGCCTTGTCATGCTCGACGCTGGCCTTGCCATGCCCGACGATGGCCTTTTCATGTCCGACAGTGGCATTGTCATGGCCTTGCCATTCCCGACGATGGCCTTGTCATGCCCGACGATGGCCATGTCATGCCCAACGATGACCTTGTCATGCCCGACGATGGCCTTGTCATGCCTGACGATGCCCTTGTCATGCGCGACGATGGCCTTGTCATGCCCAATGATGGGCTTACCGTGCCTGATATTGGCCTTGCAATGCCCGACGATGGCCTTGTCATGCCCAACGATGGCCTTGTCATGCCTGACACTGGCCTTGTGATGCTCGACGATGGCATTGTCATGTCCGACGATGGCAGTGTCATGTCCGAGAGTTGCCTTGACATGCCAGGCGTTAGCCTTGTCATGCCCGACGGTGGCCTTGTCATGTCCTTGTTATGCCCGACGCTGGCCATGTCATGTCCGACGATGGCCTCGCCATGTCCGAGAGTGGCATTGTCATGGCCTTGTCATGCCCGACGAGGGCCTTGCCAAGCCCGACACTTTCCTTGTCATGTCTGAAAGTTGCCTTGTCATGACCTTGTCATGCCCGACGATGGCCTCGACATGTCCGAGAGTGGCATTGTCATGGCCTTGTCATGCCCGACGATGGACTTGCCATGCCCGACGCTTGCTTGCCATGCCTGATGCTGGCCTCGCCATGCTCGACGATGGCCTTGCCATGCACGACGTTGTCCTTGTCATGTCCGAGATTTGCCTTGTCAAGCCCGACGGTGGCCTTGCCATGTCCGATTGTGGCATTGTCATGCCCGACGATAGCCTTTTCATGCCCGACGATGGCCTTGCCATGCCCGACGTTGGGCTTGCCATGCCCGACGCTGGCCATGTCATGCCCGACGATGGCGTCGCCATGTCCGAGAGTGGCTTTGTCATGTCCTTGTCATGCCCGACGAGGGCTTTGCCAAGCCCGACACTTTCCTTGTCATGTCCGAAAGTTATCTTGTCATGACCTTGTCATGCCCGACGATGGCCTCGCCATATCCGAGAGTGCCATTGTCATGGCCTTGTCATGCTGACGATGGACATGCCATGCCCAACGCTGGCCTTGCCATGCCCGATGGTGGACTTGCCATGGTCAGCGCTGTCCTTGCCATGCCCGATGGTGACCTTGTCATGCCCAACGCTGGCCTTGTCAAGCCCAACAAACGCCTCGCCATGTCCAATTGTGGCATTATCATGCCCGACTCTGGGCTTGCCATGCCCGACGCTGGCCTTGTCATGCCCGACGATGGTCTTGCCGTGCCCGATGCTAGCCTTGCCATGCCCGAGAGTTGCCTTGTCATGGCCTTACCATGCCCGATCCTGGCCTTGTCATGCCCGACGCTGGCCTTGCCATGCCCGACGATGGCCTTGCCATGCCTAACGCTGGCCTTGTCATGCCAGACGTTGGCCTTGTCATGCCCGACGCTGGCCTTGCCAGGCCCGACGATGGCCTTGTCATGCTCGACGCTGGCCTTGCCATGCCCGACGATGGCCTTTTCATGTCCGACAGTGGCATTGTCATGGCCTTGCCATTCCCAACGATGGCCTTGTCATGCCCGACGATGGCCATGTCATGCCCAACGATGACCTTGTCATGCCCGACGATGGCCTTGTCATGCCTGACGATGCCCTTGTCATGCGCGACGATGGCCTTGTCATGCCCAATGATGGGCTTACCGTGCCTGATATTGGCCTTGCAATGCCCGACGATGGCCTTGTCATGCCCAACGATGGCCTTGTCATGCCTGACGCTGGCCTTGTGATGCTCGACGATGGCATTGTCATGTCCGACGATGGCAGTGTCATGTCCGAGAGTTGCCTTGACATGCCAGGCGTTAGCCTTGTCATGCCCGACGATGGCCTTGTCATGTCCTTGTTATGCCCGACGCTGGCCATGTCATGTCCGACGATGGCCTCGCCATGTCCGAGAGTGGCATTGTCATGGCCTTGTCATGCCCGACGAGGGCCTTGCCAAGCCCGACACTTTCCTTGTCATGTCTGAAAGTTGCCTTGTCATGACCTTGTCATGCCCGACGATGGCCTCGACATGTCCGAGAGTGGCATTGTCATGGCCTTGTCATGCCCGACGATGGACTTGCCATGCCCGACGCTTGCTTGCCATGCCTGATGCTGGCCTCGCCATGCTCGACGATGGCCTTGCCATGCTCGACGTTGTCCTTGTCATGTCCGAGATTTGCCTTGTCAAGCCCGACGGTGGCCTTGCCATGTCCGATTGTGGCATTGTCATGCCCGACGATAGCCTTTTCATGCCCGACGATGGGCTTGCCATGCCCGACGCTGGCCATGTCATGCCCGACGATGGCGTCGCCATGTCCGAGAGTGGCTTTGTCATGTCCTTGTCATGCCCGACGAGGGCTTTGCCAAGCCCGACACTTTCCTTGTCATGTCCGAAAGTTATCTTGTCATGACCTTGTCATGCCCGACGATGGCCTCGCCATATCCGAGAGTGGCATTGTCATGGCCTTGTCATGCTGACGATGGACATGCCATGCCCAACGCTGGCCTTGCCATGCCCGATGGTGGACTTGCCATGGTCAGCGCTGTCCTTGCCATGCCCGATGGTGACCTTGTCATGCCCAACGCTGGCCTTGTCAAGCCCAACAAACGCCTCGCCATGTCCAATTGTGGCATTATCATGCCCGACTCTGGGCTTGCCATGCCCGACGCTGGCCTTGTCATGCCCGACGATGGTCTTGCCGTGCCCGATGCTAGCCTTGCCATGCCCGACGATTCCCTTGTCATGCCCGACGATGGCCTTGTCATGCTCGACGATGGCATTGGCATGCCCGACGATTTTGTCATGCCCGACGCTGGCCTTGTCATTCCCTACGCTGACCTTTTCATGCCTGACGCTGGCCTTGTCATGCCCGGCGTTCGCCTTTTCATGTCCGAGAGTGGCCTTGCCATGGCCTTGTCATGCCCGACCCTGGCTTTGCCATGCCCGACGATGGCCTTGTCATTTCTGACAGTGGCATTGTCATGGCCTTGTCATGCCCAACGATGGCTTTGCCATTCCCGACGTTTTCTTTGTCATGTCCGAGAGATGCCTTGTCATGACCTTATCATGCCCGAAGTTGGCCTTGTCATGCCCGACGATGGTCTCGCCATGTCCGAGAGTGGCATTGTTATTCCCAACGATGGCCTTGCCATGCCCGACGTTGGCTTTGGCATGCCCGACAATGGCCTTTCCATGCCCGACACTAGCGTTTCCATACCCGAAGATGGCCTTGTCATGCCCGACGATGGCCATGTCATGCCCGACGATGGCCTTGACATGCCCGACGATCGCCATGTCACGCCCGACGATGGGCTTGCCATTGACGACGATGGCCTTGTCATGCCTGACGATGGCCTTGCCATGCCCGACGCTGGCCTTGCCATGCCCGACGATGGCCTTGTCATGCCCCACGATGGCCTTGTCATGCCCGACGCTGGCCTTGTCATGCTCGACGATGGCATTGTCATGCCCGACGATGGTAGTGTCATGTCCAAGAGTTGCCTGCACATGCCAGGCGCTGGCCTTGTCATGCCCGACGATGGTCTTGCCATGCCCTACGCTGGCCTTGCCATGCTCGAAGATGGCCTTGTCATGCCCGACGATGGCCTTGTCATGCCCGACGATGGCCTTGCTATGTCCGAGAGTTGGCTTGTCATGGCCGACGATGGTCTTGCCATGTCCGAGAGTGGCCTTGTCATGCCCGACGCTGACCTTGTCATGTCCGAGAGTGGCCTTGTTATGACCAACGATTCCTTATCATGACCTTGTCATGCCCGACGATGGCCTTGTCACGACCTTTTCATGCCCGGTGATGGCCTTGCCATGCCCGGCGGTTGACTTATCATGTCCGAGAGTCACGTTGTCATGCCCGACGCTGGCCTTGCCATGTCCGAGAGTGGCCTTGCCATGACCTTGTCATGCCCAACGATGGCCTTGCCATGCCCGACGTTGGCCTTGTCATGCCCGACGCTGGCCTCGTCATGCCCGACGCTGACCTTGCCATGCCGGATGATGGTCTTGTCATGCCCAACGCTGACAACGTTGGCCTTGTCATGCCCGACTATGGCCTTGCCATGCCCGACGCTGGCGTTGCCATTCCCGACGATGGCCTTGTCATGCCCGAGGATGGCCATGTCATGCCCAACGATGGCCTTGTCATGCCCGACGATGGCCTTGTCATGCCCCACGATGCCCTTGTCATGCGCGACGATTGCCTTGTCATGCCCGACGATGGCCTTACCGTGCCTAACGCGGGCCTTGCAATGCCCGACGATGGCCTTGTCATGCCCAACGATGGCCTTGTCATGCCCGACGCAGGCCTTGTCATGCTCGACGATGGCATTGTCATGCCCGACAATGGCAGTGTCATGTCCGAGAGTTGCCTTGACATGTCAGGCGTTGGCCTTGTCATGCCCGACGATGGTCTTGTCATGTCCTTGTCATGCCCGATCCTCGCCATGTCATGCCCGACGATGGCCTCGCCATGTCCGAGAGTGGCGTTGTCATGGCCTTCTCATGCCCGACGAGGGCCTTGCCAAGCCCGACACTTTCCTTGTCATGTCGAAAAGTTGCCTTGTCATGAGCTTGTCAAGCCCGACGATGGCCTCGACATGTCCGAGAGTGGCATTGTCATGGCCATGTCATGCCCAACGATGGACTTGTCATGCCCGACAAGCCCGACGATTGCCTCGCCATGTCCGATTGTGGCATTGTCATGCCCGACGATGCCCTTGTCATGCCCGACGATGGCATTGCCATGCCCGACGTCGGGCTTACCATGCCCGACGCTGGCCATGTCATGCCCGACGATGGCTTGCCCTGTCCGAGAGTGGCATTGTCATGTCCTTGTCATGCCCAACGAGGGCCTTGCCAAGCCCGACACTTTCCTTTTCATGTCCAAAAGTTGCCTTGTCATGACCTTGTCATGCCTGACGATGGCCTCGCCATGTCCGAGAGTGGAATTGTCATGGCCTTGTCATGACGACGATGGACTTGCCATGCCCGGCGCTGGCCTTCCCATGCCCGATGGTGGCCTTGCCATGCTCAGCGCTGGCCTTGCCATGCCCGATGGTGACCTTGTCATGCCCAGCGCTAGCCTTGTCAAGCCCAACGATTGCCTCGCCATGTTCGATTGTGGCATTATCATGCCCGACGATGGCCTTTTCATGCCCGACGCTTGCCTTGCCATGCCTGACTCTGGGCTTGCAATTCCCGACGCTAGCCTTGTCATGCCTGACGATGGTCTTGCCATGCCCGACGCTAGCCTTGCCATGCCCGAAGATTCCCTTGTGATGCCTGACGCTGGCCTTGCCATGCCCGTTGATAGCCTTGTCATGTCCGCCAGTGGCATTGTCATGGCCTTGTCATGCCCGACGATGGCGTTGCCATGCCCGACGTAGTCCTTGTCATGTCCGAGAGTTGCCTTGTCTTGACCGTATCATGCCCGACGTTGTCCTTGTCATACCCGACGATGGCCTCGCCATGTCCGAGCGTGGCATTGTCATTCCCAACGATGGACTTGTCATGCCCGACGATGGCTTTTCCATGCCCGAAGCTGGCCTTGTCATGCCCGACGATCGCCTTGCCATGCCCGACGTTGGCGTTTCCATGCTCGACGATGGCCTTGTCATGCCCGACGATGGCCATGTCATGCCCTACGATGGCCTTGTCATGTCCGAAAGTTGCCTTGTCATGCCCGACGATGGTCTTGCCATGTCCGAGAGTGGCCTTGTCATGCCCGACGTTGGCCTTGTCATGACCGATGCTTACCTTGTCATGTCCGAGAGTGGCTTTGTCATGCCCAAAAATGGCCTTGCAATGCCCGACGCAAGCCTTGCCATGCCCGACGATGGCCTTGCCATTCCTGAGAGTTGTCTTGTCATGCCCAACGCTTGCCTTGTCATGTCCGGTGTTGGCCTTGTCATGTCCAAGAGTTGCCTTGTTATGGCCTTGTCGTGCCCGACGATGGCCTTGCCATGCCCGACGTTGTCCTTGTCATATCCGAGAGTTGCCTTGTCTTGCCCGACGATGGCCTTGCCATGCCCGACGTTGTCCTTGACATGTCCGAGACTTGCCTTGTCATGACCTTGTCATCCCAGACGATGGCCTCGCCATGTCCCCGAGAGGCATTGTCATGTCCTTGTCATGCCCGACGAGGGCTTTGCCAAGCCCGACACTTTCCTTGTCATGTACGAAAGTTATCTTGTCATGACCTTGTCATGCCCAACGATGGCCTCGCCATGTCCGAGAGTGGCATTGTCATGGCCTTGTCATGCTGACGATGGACATGCCATGCCCGATGCTGGCCTTGCCATGCCCGATGGTGGACTTGCCATGGTCAGCGCTGTCCTTGCCATGCCCGATGGTGACCTTGTCATGCCCAACGCTGGCCTTGTCAAGCCCAACGAACGCCTCGCCATGTCCAATTGTGGCATTATCATGCCCGACTCTGGGCTTGCCATGCCCGACGCTGGCCTTGTCATGCCCGACGACGGTCTTGCCGTGCCCGACGCTAGCCTTGCCATGCCCGACGATTCCCTTGTCATGCCCGACGATGGCCTTGTAATTCTCGACGATTGCATTGGCATGCCCGATGATTTTGTCATGCCCGACGCTAGCCTTGTCATTCCCGACGCTGACCTTTTCATGCCTGACGCTGGCCTTGTCATGCCCGGCGTTCGCCTTTTCATGTCCGAGAGTGGCCTTGCCATGGCCTTGTCATGTCCGACCCTGGCCTTGCCATTCCCGACGATGGCCTTGTCATTTCCGACAGTGGCATTGTCATGGCCATTTCATGCCCGACGATGGCTTTGCCATTCCCGACGTTTTCTTTGTCATGTCCGAGAGATGCCTTGTCATGACCTTATCATGCCCGAAGTTGGCCTTGTCATGCCCGACGATGGTCTCGCCATGTCCGAGAGTGGCATTGTCATTCCCAACGATGGCCTTGCCATGCCCGACGTTGGCTTTGGCATGCCCGACGATGGCCTTTCCATGCCCGACACTAGCGTTGCCATACCCGACGATGGCCTTGTCATGCCCGACGATGGCCATGTCATGCCCGACGATGGCCTTGACATGCCCGACGATCGCCATGTCACGCCCGACGATGGGCTTGCCATTGACGACGATGGCCTTGTCATGCCTGACGATGGCCTTGCCATGCCCGACGCTGGCCTTGCCATGCCCGACGATGGCCTTGTCATGCCCCACGATGGCCTTGTCATGCCCGACGCTGGCCTTGTCATGCTCGACGATGGCATTGTCATGCCCGACGATGGTAGTGTCATGTCCAAGAGTTGCCTTCACATGCCAGGTGCTGGCCTTGTCATGCCCGACGATGGTCTTGCCATGCCTTACGCTGGCCTTGCCATGCTCGAAGATGGCCTTGTCATGCCCGACAATGGCCTTGTCATGCGCGACGATGGCCTTGCTATGTCCGAGAGTTAGCTTGTCATGGCCGACGATGGTCTTGCCATGTCCGAGAGTGGCCTTGTCATGCCCGACGCTGACCTTGTCATGTCCGAGAGTGGCCTTGTTATGGCCAACGATTCCTTATCATGACCTTGTCATGCCCGACGATGGCCTTGTCAGGACCTTTTCATGCCCGGTGATGGCATTGCCATGCCCGACGGTTGACTTATCATGCCCGACGCTGGCCTTGCCATGTCCGAGAGTGGCCTTGCCATGACCTTGTCATGCCCATTGATGGCCTTGCCATGCCCGACGTTGGCCTTGTCATGCCCGACGCTGGCCTCGTCATGCCCGACGCTGACCTTGCCATGCCCGATGATGGTCTTGTCATGCCCAACGCTTACAACGTTGGCCTTGTCATGCCCGACGATGGCCTTGCCATGCCCGACGCTGGCGTTGCCATTCCCGACGATGGCCTTGTCAAGCCCGAGGATGGCCATGTCATGCCCAATGATGGCCTTGTCATGCCCGACGATGGCCTTGTCATGCCCCACGATGCCCTTGTCATGCGCGACGATTGCCTTGTCATGCCCGACGATGGCCTTACCGTGCCTAACGCTGGCCTTGCAATGCCCGACGATGGCCTTGTCATGCCCGACGATGGCCTTGTCATGCCCGACGCAGGCCTTGTCATGCTCGACGATGGCATTGTCATGCCCGACAATGGCAGTGTCATGTCCGAGAGTTGCCTTGACATGTCAGGCGTTGGCCTTGTCATGCCCGACGATGGCCTCGCCATGTCCGAGAGTGGCGTTGTCATGGCCTTCTCATGCCCGACGAGGGCCTTGCCAAGCCCGACACTTTCCTTGTCATGTCCAAAAGTTGCCTTGTCATGAGCTTGTCAAGCCCGACGATGGCCTCGACATGTCCGAGAGTGGCATTGTCATGGCCATGTCATGCCCAACGATGGACTTGCCATGCCCGACAAGCCCGACGATTGCCTCGCCATGTCCGATTGTGGCATTGTCATGCCCGACGATGCCCTTGTCATGCCCGACGATGGCATTGCCATGCCCGACGTCGGGCTTACCATGCCCGACGCTGGCCATGTCATGCCCGACGATGGCCTTGCCCTGTCCGAGAGTGGCATTGTCATGTCCTTGTCATGCCCAACGAGGGCCTTGCCAAGCCCGACACTTTCCTTTTCATGTCCGAAAGTTGCCTTGTCATGACCTTGTCATGCCTGACGATGGCCTCGCCATGTCCGAGAGTGGAATTGTCATGGCCTTGTCATGACGACGATGGACTTGCCATGCCCGACGCTGGCCTTCCCATGCCCGATGGTGGCCTTGCCATGCTCAGCGCTAGCCTTGCCATGCCCGATGGTGACCTTGTCATGCCCAGCGCTGGCCTTGTCAAGCCCAACGATTGCCTCGCCATGTTCGATTGTGGCATTATCATGCCCGACGATGGCCTTTTCATGCCCGACGCTTGCCTTGCCATGCCTGACTCTGGGCTTGCAATTCCCGACGCTGGCCTTGTCATGCCTGACGATGGTCTTGCCATGCCCGACGCTAGCCTTGCCATGCCCGACGATTCCCTTGTGATGCCCGACGCTGGCCTTGCCATGCCCGTTGATAGCCTTGTCATGTCCGACAGTGGCATTGTCATGGCCTTGTCATGCCCGACGATGGCGTTGCCATGCCCGACGTAGTCCTTGTCATGTCCGAGAGTTGCCTTGTCATGACCGTATCATGCCCGACGTTGTCCTTGTCATACCCGACGATGGCCTCGCCATGTCCGAGCGTGGCATTGTCATTCCCAACGATGGACTTGTCATGCCCGACGTTCGCCTTTTCATGTCCGAGAGTGGCCTCGCCATGGCCTTGTCATGCCCGACCCTGGCCTTGCCATGCCCGACGATGGCCTTGTCATTTCCGACAGTGGCATTGTCATGGCCTTGTCATGCCCGACGATGGCTTCGCCATTCCCGACGTTGTCTTTGTCATGTCCGAGAGATGCCTTGTCATGACCTTATCATGCCCGACGTTGGCTTTGGCATGCCCGACGATGGCCTTTCCATGCCCGACACTAGCGTTGCCATACCCGACGATGGCCTTGTCATGCCCGACGATGGCCATGTCATGCCCGACGATGGCCTTGACATGCCCGACGATCGCCATGTCACGCCCAACGATGGGCTTGCCATTCACGACGATGGCCTTGTCATGCCCAACGATGGCCTTGCCATGCCCGACGCTGGCCTTGCCATGCCCGACGATGGCCTTGTCATGCCCCACGATGGCCTTGTCATGCCCGACGCTGGCCTTGTCATGCTCAACAAAGGCATTGTCATGCCCGACGATGGTAGTGTCATGTCCGAGAGTTGCCTTCACATGCCAGGCGCTGGCCTTGTCATGCCCGACGATGGTCTTGCCATGCCCTACGCTGGCCTTGCCATGCTCGGAGATGGCCTTGTCATGCCCGACGATGGCCTAGCTATGTCCGAGAGTTGGCTTGTCATGGCCGACGATGGTCTTGCCATGTCCGAGAGTGGCCTTGTCATGCCCGACGCTGACCTTGTCATGTCCGAGAGTGGCCTTGTTATGGCCAACGATTCCTTGTCATGACCTTGTCATGCCCGACGATCGCCTTGTCATGACCTTTTCAAGCCCGGTGATGGCCTTGCCATGCCCGGCGATTGACTTATCATGTCCGAAAGTCGCGTTGTCATGCCCGACGCTGGCCTTGCCATGTCCGAGAGTGGCCTTGCCATGACCTTGTCATGCCCAACGATGGCCTTGCCATGCCCGACGTTGGCCTTGTCATGCCCGACGCTGGCCTTGTCATGCCCAACGCTGACAACGTTGGCCTTGTCATGCCCGACAATGGCCTTGCCATGCCCGACGCTGGCGTTGCCATTCCCGACGATGGCCTTGTCATGCCCGAGGATGGCCATGTCATGCCCAACGATGGCCTTGTCATGCCCGATGATGGCCTTGTCATGCCCCACGATGCCCTTGTCATGCGCGACGATTGTCTTGTCATGCCCGACGATGGCCTTACCGTGCCTAACGCTGGCCTTGCAATGCCCGACGATGGACTTGTCATGCCCGACGATGGCCTTGCCATGCCCGACGTCGGGCTTACCATGCCCTACGCTGGCCATGTCATGCCCGACGATGGCCTCACCCTGTCCGAGAGTGGCATTGTCATGTCCTTGTCATGCCCAACAAGGGCCTTGCCAAGCCCGACACTTTCCTTTTCATGTCCGAAAGTTGCCTTGTCATGACCTTGTCATGCCCGACGATGGCCTCGCCATGTCCGAGAGTTGCATTGTCATGGCCTTGTCATGACGACGATGGACCTGCCATGCCCGACACTGGCCTTGCCATGCCCGATGGTGGCCTTGCCATGCTCAGCGCTGGCCTTGCCATGCCCGATGGTGACCTTGTCATGCCCAGCGTTGGCCTTGTCAAGCCCAACGATTGCCTCGCCATGTTCGATTGTGGCATTATCATGCCCGACGATGGCCTTTTCATGCCCGATGATGGCCTTGTCATGCCCGACGCTTGCCTTGCCATACCCAACTCTGTGCTTGTCGTTCCCGACGCTGGCCATGTCATGCCCGACGATGGTCTTGCCATGCCCGATGATTCCCTTGTCATGCCCGACGCTGGCCTTGACATGCCCGACGATAGCCTTGTCATGTCCGACAGTGGCATTGTCATGGCCTTGTCATGCCCGACGATGGCGTTGCCATGCCCGACGTAGTCCTTGTCATGTCCGAGAGTTGCCTTGTCATGACTGTATCATGCCCGACGTTGGCCTTGTCATACCCGACGATGGCCTCGCCATGTCTGAGCGTGGCATTGTCATTCCCAACGATGGACTTGTCATGCCCGACGATGTCCTTGCCATGCCCGACGCTGGCCTTGTCATGCCCGACGATCGCCTTGCCATGCCCGACGCTGGCGTTTCCATGCTCGACGATGGCCTTGTCATGCCCGACGATGGCCATGTCATGCCCGACGATGGCCTTGTCATGTCCGATAGTAGCCTTGTCATGGCCGACGATGGTCTTGCCATGTCCGAGAGTGGCCTTGTCATGCCCGATGTTGGTCTTGTCATGACCGACGCTGACCTTGTCATGTCCGAGAGTGGCTTTGTCATGCCCAAAAATGGCCTTGCCATGCCCGACGCTAGCCTTGACATGCCCGACGATGGCCTTGCCATGCCTGAGAGTTGTCTTGTCATGCCCAACGCTGGCCTTGTCATATCCGGTGCTGGCCTTGTCATGTCCAAGAGTTGCCTTGTTATGGCCTTGTCGTGCCCGACGATGGCCTTGCCATGCCCGACGTTGTCCTTGTGATATCCGAGAGTTGCCTTGTCTTGCCCGACGATGGCCTTGCCATGCCCGACGTTGTCCTTGACATGTCCGAGACTTGCCTTGTCATGATCTTGTCATCCCCGACGATGGCCTCGCCATGTCCCCGAGAGGCATTGTCAAGGCCTTGTCATGCCCGACGATGGCCTTGTCATGCCCGACGATGGCCTTGTCATGCCCGACGATGGCCTTGTCGTGCCAGACAATGGCCTTGCCATATCCTAGAGTTGCCTTGTCATGGCCTTGTCATGCCCGACGTTTGCCTTGTCAAGCACGACGATGGCCTTGTCATGCCCGACGATGGCCTTGCCAAGCCCGACGCTGGCCTTGTCTTGCCCGACGCTGGCGTTGTCATGCTCGACGATGGCATTGTCATGCCCGACGATGGCAGTGTCATGTCCGAGAGTTGCCTTGTCATGACCGACGATGGTCTTGCCATGTCCGAGAGTGGCCTTGTCATGCCCGACGCTGGCCTTGTCATGACCGGCGCTGACCTTGTCATGTCCGAGAGTGGCCTTGTCATGCCCAACGATGGCCTTGCCATGCCCGACGCTTGCCTTGCCATGCCCGACGATGGCCTTGCCATGCCCGAGAGTTGCCTTGTCATGCCCAACGCTGGCCTAGTCATGTCCGAGAGTTGCCTTGTCATGGCCTTACCATGCCCGATGCTGGCCTTGTCATGCCCGACGCTGGCCTTGCCATGCCCGACGATGGCCTTGCCATGCCTGACGCTGGCCTTGTCATGCTAAACGTTGGCCTTGTCATGCCCGACGCTGGCCTTGCCTGGCCCGACGATGGCCTTGTCATGCCAGACGCTGGCCTTGCCATGCCCGACGATGGCCTTTTCATGTCCGACAATGGCATTGCCATGGCCTTGCCATTGCCGACGATGGCCTTGTAATGCCCGACGATGGCCATGTCATGCCCAACGATGACCTTGTCATGCACGACGATGGCCTTGTCATGCCTGACGATGCCCTTGTCATGCGCGACGATGGCCTTGTCATGCTCGACGATGGCCTTACTGTGCCTGATGTTGGCCTTGGAATGCCCGACGATGGCCTTGTCATGCCCAACGATGGCCTTGTCATGCCCGACGCTGGCCTTGTGATGCTCGACGATGGCATTGTCATGTCCGACGATGGCATTGTCATGTCCGAGAGTTGCCTTGACATGCCAGGCGTCGGCCTTGTCATGCCCGACGATGGCCTTGTCATGTCCTTGTTATGCCCGACGCTGGCCATGTCATGCCCGACGATGGCCTCGCCATGTCCGAGAGTGGCATGGTCATGGCCTTGTCATGCCCGACGAGGGCCTTGCCAAGCCCGACACTTTCCTTGTCATGTCCGAAAGTTGCCTTGTCATGACCTTGTCATGCCCGACGATGGCCTCGACATGTCCGAGAGTGCCATTGTCATGGCCTTGTAATGCTCGACGATGGACTTGCCATGCCCGACGCTTGCTTGCCATGCCTGATGCTGGCCTTGCCATGCTCGACGATGGCCTTGCCATGCTCGACGATGGCCTTGCCATGCTCGACGCTGTCCTTGTCATGTCCGAGATTTGCCTTGTCATGACCTTGTCATGCCGAGCGCTGGCCTTGTCAAGCCCGACGATTGCCTCGCCATGTCCGATTGTGGCATTGTCATGCCCGACGATGGCCTTTTTATGCCCGACGATGGCCTTGCCATGCCCGACGCCGGGCTTGCCATGCCCGACGCTGGCCATGTCATGCCCGACGATGGCCTCGCCATGTCCGAGAGTGGCTTTGTCATGTCTTGTCATGCCCGACGAGGGCTTTGCCAAGCCCGACACTTTCCTTGTCATGTCCGAAAGTTGTCTTGTCATGACCTTGTCATGCCCAACGATGGCCTCGCCATGTTCGAGAGTGGCATTGTCATGGCCTTGTCATGCCGACGATGGACATGCCATGCCCGACGCTGGCCTTGCCATGCCCGATGGTGACCTTGTCATGCCCAACGCTGGCCTTGTCAAGCCCAACGATCACCTCGCCATGTTCAATTGTGGCATTATCATGCCCGACGATGGCCTTATCATGCTCGACGCTGGCTTGCCATGCCAGACTCTAGGCTTGCCATGCCCGACGCTGGCCTTGTCATGCCCGACGATGGTCTTGCCATGCCCGACGCTAGCCTTACCATGCCCGACGATTCCCTTGTCATGCCCGACGATGGCCTTGTCATGCCCGACGATGGCCTTGTCATTCCCAACGATGGACTTGTCATGCCCGACGATGTCCTTGCCATGCCCGACGCTGGCCTTGTCATGCCCGACGATCGCCTTGCCATGCCCGACGCTGGCGTTTCCATGCTCGACGATGGCCTTGTCATGCCCGACGATGGCCATGTCATGCCCGACGATGGCCTTGTCATGTCCGATAGTTGCCTTGTCATGGCCGACGATGGTCTTGCCATGTCCGAGAGTGGCCTTGTCATGCCCGATGTTGGTCTTGTCATGACCGACGCTGACCTTGTCATGTCCAAGAGTGGCTTTGTCATGCCCAAAAATGGCCTTGCCATGCCCGACGCTAGCCTTGACATGCCCGACGATGGCCTTGCCATGCCTGAGAGTTGTCTTGTCATGCCCAACGCTGGCCTTGTCATATCCGGTGCTGGCCTTGTCATGTCCAAGAGTTGCCTTGTTATGGCCTTGTCGTGCCCGACGATGGCCTTGCCATGCCCGACGTTGTCCTTGTGATATCCGAGAGTTGCCTTGTCTTGCCCGACGATGGCCTTGCCATGCCCGACGTTGTCCTTGACATGTCCGAGACTTGCCTTGTCATGATCTTGTCATCCCCGACGATGGCCTCGCCATGTCCCCGAGAGGCATTGTCAAGGCCTTGTCATGCCCGACGATGGCCTTGTCATGCCCGACGATGGCCTTGTCATGCCCAACGATGGCCTTGTCGTGCCCGACGATGGCCTTGCCATATCCTAGAGTTGCCTTGTCATGGCCTTGTCATGCCCGACGTTTGCCTTGTCAAGCACGACGATGGCCTTGTCATGTCCGACGATGGCCTTGCCAAGCCCGACGTTGGCCTTGTCTTGCCCGACGCTGGCGTTGTCATGCTCGACGATGGCATTGTCATGCCCGACGATGGCAGTGTCATGTCCGAGAGTTGCCTTGTCATGACCGACGATGGTCTTGCCATGTCCGAGAGTGGCCTTGTCATGCCCGACGCTGGCCTTGTCATGACCGGCGCTGACCTTGTCATGTCCGAGAGTGGCCTTGTCATGCCCAACGATGGCCTTGCCATGCCCGACGCTTGCCTTGCCATGCCCGACGATGGCCTTTCCATGCCCGAGAGTTGCCTTGTCATGCCCAACGCTGGCCTAGTCATGTCCGAGAGTTGCCTTGTCATGGCCTTACCATGCCCGATGCTGGCCTTGTCATGCCCGACGCTGGCTTTGCCATGCCCGACGATGGCCTTACCATGCCTGACGCTGGCCTTGTCATGCCAGACGTTGGCCTTGTCATGCCCGACGCTGGCCTTGCCTGGCCCGACGATGGCCTTGTCATGCCAGACGCTGGCCTTTCCATGCCCGACGATGGCCTTTTCATGTCCGACAATGGCATTGCCATGGCCTTGCCATTGCCGACGATGGCCTTGTAATGCCCGACGATGGCCATGTCATGACCAACGATGGCCTTGTCATGCCCGACGATGGCCTTGTCATGCCTGACGATGCCCTTGTCATGCGCGACGATGGCCTTGTCATGCTCGACGATGGCCTTACTGTGCCTGATGTTGGCCTTGGAATGCCCGACGATGGCCTTGTCATGCCCAACGATGGCCTTGTCATGCCCGACGCTGGCCTTGTGATGCTCGACGATGGCATTGTCATGTCCAACGATGGCATTGTCATGTCCGAGAGTTGCCTTGACATGCCAGGCGTTGGCCTTGTCATGCCCGACGATGGCCTTGTCATGTCCTTGTTATGCCCGACGCTGGCCATGTCATGCCCGACGATGGCCTCGCCATGTCCGAGAGTGGCATTGTCATGGCCTTGTCATGCCCGACGAGGGCCTTGCCAAGCCCGACACTTTCCTTGTCATGTCCGAAAGTTGCCTTGTCATGACCTTGTCATGCCCGACGATGGCCTCGACATGTCCGAGAGTGCCATTGTCATGGCCTTGTAATGCTCGACGATGGACTTGCCATGCCCGACGCTTGCTTGCCATGCCTGATGCTGGCCTTGCCATGCTCGACGATGGCCTTGCCATGCTCGACGATGGCCTTGCCATGCTCGACGCTGTCCTTGTCATGTCCGAGATTTGCCTTGTCATGACCTTGTCATGCCGAGCGCTGGCCTTGTCAAGCCCGACGATTGCCTCGCCATGTCCGATTGTGGCATTGTCATGCTCGACGATGGCCTTTTTATGCCCGACGATGGCCTTGCCATGCCCGACGCCGGGCTTGCCAAGCCCGACGCTGGCCATGTCATGCCCGACGATGGCCTCGCCATGTCCGAGAGTGGCTTTGTCATGTCCCTGTCATGCCCGACGAGGGCTTTGCCAAGCCCGACACTTTCCTTGTCATGTCCGAAAGTTGTCTTGTCATGACCTTGTCATGCCCGACGATGGCCTCGCCATGTCCGAGAGTGGCATTGTCATGGCCTTGTCATGCCGACGATGGACATGCCATGCCCGACGCTGGCCTTGCCATGCCCGATGGTGACCTTGTCATGCCCAACGCTGGCCTTGTCAAGCCCAACGATCACCTCGCCATGTTCAATTGTGGCATTATCATGCCCGACGATGGCCTTGTCATGCTCGACGCTGGCCTTGCCATGCCAGACTCTAGGCTTGCCATGCCCGACGCTGGCCTTGTCATGCCCGACGATGGTCTTGCCATGCCCGACGCTAGCCTTGCCATGCCCGACGATTCCCTTGTCATGCCCGACGATGGCCTTGTCATGCCCGACGATGGCCTTGTCATGCTCGACGATGGCATTGGCATGCCCGACGATGGCCTTGTCATGCCCGACCCTGGCTTTGTCATTCCCGACGCTGACCTTTTCATGACTGACGCTGGCCTTGTCATGCCCTGCGTTGGCCTTGTCATGTCCGAGAGTGGCCTTGTAATGGCCTTGTCATGCCCAACCCTGGCCTTGCCATGCCCGACGATGGCCTTGTCATTTCCGATAGTGGCATTGTCATGGCCTTGTCATGCCCGACGATGGCTTTGCCATTCCCGACGATGTCCTTGTCATGTCCGAGAGTTGCCTTGTCATTACCTTATCATGCCCGAAGTTGGCCTTGTCATGCCCGACGATGGCCTCGCCATGTCCGAGAGTGGCATTGTCATTCCCAACGATGGCCTTGCCATGCCCGACGTTGGCTTTGGCATACCCCACGATGGCCTTGTCATGCCCGACGATGGCCATGTCATGCCCGACGATGGCCTTGACATGCCCGACGATCGCCATGTCACGCCCGACGATGGGCTTGACATTCACGACGATGGCCTTGTCATGCCCGACGATGGCCTTGCCATGCCCGACGCTGGCCTTTCCATGCCCGACGATGGCCTTGTCATGCCCTACGATGGCCTTGTCATGCCCGACGCTGGCCTTGTCATGCTCAACGAAGGCATTGTCATGCCCGACAATGGTAGTGTCATGTCCGAGAGTTGCCTTCACATGCCAGGCGCTGGCCTTGTCATGCCCGACGATGGTCTTGCCATGCCCTACGCTGGCCTTGCCATGCTCGAAGATGGCCTTGTCATGCCCGACGATGGCCTAGCTATGTCCGAGAGTTGGCTTGTCATGGCCGACGATGGTCTTGCCATGTCCGAGAGTGGCCTTGTCATGCCCGACGCTGACCTTGTCATGTCCGAGAGTGGCCTTGTTATGGCCAACGATTCCTTGTCATGACCTTGTCATGCCCGACGATGGCGTTGCCATGACCTTTTCAAGCCCGGTGATGGCCTTGCCATGCCCGGCGGTTGACTTATCATGTCCGAAAGTCGCGTTGTCATGCCCGACGATGGCCTTGCCATGTCCGAGAGTGGCCTTCTCATGACCTTGTCATGCCCAACGATGGCCTTGCCATGCCCGACGTTGGCCTTGTCATGCCCGACGCTGGCCTTGTCATGCCCAACGAGGGCCTTGCCAAGCCCGACACTTTCCTTTTCATGTCCGAAAGTTGCCTTGTCATGACCTTGTCATGCCCGACGATGGCCTCGCCATGTCCGAGAGTGGCATTGTCATGGCCTTGTCAAGACGACGATGGACTTGCCATGCCCGACACTAGCCTTGCCATGCCCGATGGTGGCCTTGCCATGCTCAGCGCTAGACTTGCCATGCCCGATGGTGACCTTGCCATGCCCAGCGTTGGCCTTGTCAAGCCCAACGATTGCCTCGCCATGTTTGATTGTGGCATTATCATGCCCGACGATGGCCTTTTCATGCCCGACGATGGCCTTGTCATGCCCGACGCTTGCCTTGCCATGCCCAACGATGGTCTTGCCATGCCCGACGATTCCCTTGTCATGCCCGACGACGGACTTGCCATGCCCGACGATTCCCTTGTCATGCCCGACGCTGGCCTTGCCATGCCCGACGATAGCCTTGTCATGTCCGACAGTGGCATTGTCATGGCCTTGTCATGCCGGACGATGGAGTTGCCATGCCCGACATAGTCCTTGTCATGTCCGAGAGTTGCCTTGTCATGACCGTATCATGCCCGACGTTGGCCTTGTCATACCCGACGATGGCCTCGCCATGTCCGAGCGTGGCATTGTCAATCCCAACGATGGACTTGTCATGCCCGACGATGGCTTTGCCATGCCCGACGCTGGCCTTGTCATGCCCGACGATCGCCTCCCATGCCCGACGCTGGCGTTTCCATGCTCGACGATGGCCTTGTCATGCCCGACGATGGCCATGTCATGCCCGACGATGGCCTTGTCATGTCCGATAGTTGCCTTGTCATGGCCGACGATGGTCTTGCCATGTCCAAGAGTGGCGTTGTCATGTCCGACGTGGGTCTTGTCATGACCGACGCTGACCTTGTCATGTCCGTGAGTGGCTTTGTCATGCCCAAAAATGGTCTTGCCATGCCCGACGCTAGCCTTGACATGCCCGACGATGGCCTTGCCATGCCTGAGAGTTGTCTTGTCATGCCCAACGCTGGCCTTGTCATGTCCGGTGCTGGCCTTGTCATGTCCAAGAGTTGCCTTGTTATGGCCTTGTCGTGCCCGACGATGGCCTTGCCATGCCCGACGTTGTCCTTGTCATATCCGAGAGTTGCCTTGTCTTGCCCGATGATGGCCTTGCCATGCCCAACGTTGTCCTTGACATGTCCGAGACTTGCCTTGTCATGACCTTGTCATCCCCGACGATGGCCTCGCCATGTCCCCGACAGGCATTGTCAAGGCCTTGTCATGCCCGACGATGGCCTTGTCATGCCCGACGATGGCCTTGTCATGCTCGACGATGGCCTTGCCATGCCCGACGATGGCCTTGTCATGCCCGACGATGGCCTTGCCATATCCGAGAGTTGCCTTGTCATGGCCTTGTCATGCCCGACGTTTGCCTTGTCAAGCACGACGATGGCCTTGTCATGCCCGACGATGGCCTTGCCATGCCCGACGCTGGCCTTGTCATGCCCGACGCTGGCATTGTCATGCTCGACGATGGCATTGTCATGCCCGACGATGGCAGTGTCATGTCCGAGAGTTGCCTTGTCATGACCGACGATGGTCTTGCCATGTCCGAGAGTGGCCTTGTCATGCCCGACGCTGGCCTTGTCATGACCGGCGCTGACCTTGTCATGTCCGAGAGTGGCCTTGTCATGCCCAACGATGGCCTTGCATGCCCGACGCTTGCCTTGCAATGCCCGACGATGGCCTTGCCATGCCCGAGAGTTGCCTTGTCATGCCCAACGCTGGCCTAGTCATGTCCGAGAGTTGCCTTATCATGGCCTTACCATGCCCGATGCTAGCTTTGTCATGCCCGACGCTGGCCTTGCCATGCCCGATGATGGCCTTGCCATGCCTGACGGTGGCCTTGTCATGCCAGACGTTGGCCTTGTCATGCCCGACGCTAGCCTTGCCTGGCCCGACGATGGCCTTGTCATGCTAGACGCTGGCCTTGCCATGCCCGACGATGGCCTTTTCCTGTCCGACAATAGCATTGCCATGGCCTTGCCATTCCCGACAATGGCCTTGTAATGCCCGACGATGGCCATGTCATGCCCAACGATGACCTTGTCATGCCCGACGATGGCCTTGTCATGCCTGACGATGCCCTTGTCATGCGCGACGATGGCCTTGTCATGCTCGACGATGGCCTTATTGTGCCTGATGTTGGCCTTGCAATGCCCGACGATGGCCTTGTCATGCCCAACGATGGCCTTGTCATGCCCGACGCTGGCCTTGTGATGCTCGACGATGGCATTGTCATATCCGACGATGGCATTGTCATGTCCGAGAGTTGCCTTGACATGCCAGGCGTTAGCCTTGTCATGCCCGACGATGGCCTTGTCATGTCCTTGTTATGCCGACGCTGGCCATGTCATGCCCGACGATGGCCTCGCCATGTCCGAGAGTGGCATTGTCATGGCCTTGTCATGCCCGACGAGTGCCTTGCCAAGCCCGACACTTTCCTTGTCATGTCCGAAAGTTGCCTTGTCATGACCTTGTCATGCCCGACGATGGCCTCGACATGTCCGAGGGTGGCATTGTCATGGCCTTGTAATGCCCGACGATGGACTTGCCACGCCCGACGCTTGCTTGCCATGCCTGATGCTGGCCTTGCCATGCTCGACGATGGCCTTGCCATGCTCGACGCTGTCCTTGTCATGTCCGAGATTTGCCTTGTCATGAACTTGCCATGCCCAGCGCTGGCCTTGTCAAGCCCAACGATTGCCTCGCCATGTCCGATTGTGGCATTGTCATGCCCGACGATGGACTTTTTATGCCCGACGATGGCCTTGCCATGCCCGACGCCGGGCTTGCCATGCCCGACGCTGGCCATGTCATGCCCGACGATGGCCTCGCAATGTCCGAGAGTGGCTTTGTCATGTCCTTGTCATGCCCGACGAGGGCTTTGCCAAGCCCGACACTTTCCTTTTCATGTCCGAAAGTTGTCTTGTCATGACCTTGTCATGCCCGACGATGGCCTCGCCATGTCCGAGAGTGGCATTGTCATGGTCTTGTCATGCCGACGATGGACATGCCATGCCCGACGCTGGCCTTGCCATGCCCGATGGTGACTTGTCATGCCCAACGCTGGCCTTGTCAAGCCCAACGATCACCTCGCCATGTTCAATTGTGGCATTATCATGCCCGGCGATGGCCTTGTCATGCCCGACGCTGGCCTTGCCATGCCAGACTCTAGGCTTGCCATGCCCGACGCAGGCCTTGTCATGCCCGACGATGGTCTTGCAATGCCCGACACTAGCCTTGCCATGCCCAACGATTCCCTTGTCATGCCCGACGATGGCCTTGTCATGCCCGATTCTGGCCTTGTCATGCCTGACGTTGGCCTTGTCATGCCTGACGCTGGCCTTGTCAAGCCCGACGATTGCCTCGCCATGTCCGATTATGGCATTGTCATGCCCGATGATGGCCTTTTTATACCCGACGATGGCCTTGCCATGCCCGACGCCGGGCTTGCCATGCTCGACGTTGGCCATGTCATGCCCGACGATGGCCTCGCCATGTCCGAGAGTGGCATTGTCATGGCCTTGTCATGCCGACGATGGACATGCCATGCCCGACGCTGGCCTTGCCATGCCCGATGGTGGCCTTGCCATGCTCAGCGTTGTCCTTGCCATGCCCGATGGTGACCTTGTCATGCCCAACGCTGGCCTTGTCAAGCCCAACGATCGCCTCGTCATGTCCAATTGTGGCATTATCATGCCCGACGATGGCCTTGTCATGCCCGACGCTGGCCTTGCCATGCCCGACTCTGGGCTTGCCATGCCCGACGCTGGCCTTGTCATGTTCGACGATGGTCTTGCCATGCCCGACGCTAGCCTTGCCATGCCCGATGATTCCCTTGTCACGCCCGACGATGGCCTTGTCATGCCCGATGCTGGCCTTGTCATGCCTGACGTTGGCCTTGTCATGCCTGACACTGGCCTTGTCATTCTCGACGCTGGCCTTGCCATGCCCGACGATGGTCTTGTCATGCCCGACGCTGACCTTTTCATGCCTGACGTTGGCCTTGTCATGCCCGGCGTTGGCCTTGTCATGTCTGAGAGTGGCCTTGCCATGGCCTTGTCATGCCCGACCCTGGCCTTGCCATGCCCGACGATGGCCTTGTCATTTCCGACAGTGGCATTGTCATGGCCTTGTCATGCCCAACGATGGCTTTGCCATTCCCGACGTTGTCCTTGTCATGTCCGAGAGTGGCCTGTCCATGGCCTTGTCATGCCTGACGCTGGCCTTGTAATGCCCGACGTTGGCCTTGGCATGTCCGACAGTGGCATTGTCATGGCCTTGTCATTCCCAACGATGGCCTTGTCATGCTCGACGATGGCCTTGCCATGCGCGACGCTGGCTTTGTCATGCCCGACGATCGCCTTGCCATGCCCGACGCTGGCGTTGCCATGCCCGACGATGGCCGTGTCATGCCCGACACTTGCCTTGTCATGCTTGATGCTGGCCTTGTCATGCCCGGTGTTGGCCTTGTCATGTCCGAGAGCGGCCTTGCCATGGCCTTGTCATGCCCGACGCTGGCCTTGCCATGCCCGACGATGGCCTTGGCATGTCCGACAGTGGCATTGTCATGGCCTTGTCATGCCCGACGATGGCCTTGCCATGCCCGACGCAGTCCTTTCATGTCCGAGAGTTGCCTTGTCATGACCGTATCATGCCCGAAGCTGGCCTTGTCATACCCGACGATGGCCTCGCCATGTCCGAGAGTGGCATTGTCATTCCCAACAATGGACTTGTCATGCCCGACGATGGCCTTGCCATGCCCGACTCTGCCCTTGTCATGCCCGACGATCGCCTTCCCATGCCCGACGATGGCCTTGCCATGTCCGGGAGTTGCCTTGTCATGGCCGACGATGGTCTTGCCATGTTTGAGAGTGGCCTTGTCATTCCCGAAGGTGACCTTGTCATGTCCGAGAGTGCCCTTGTTATGCCCAACGATGGCCTTGTCATGACCTTGTCATGCCCGACGATGGCCTTGTAATGACCTTGTCAATCCCGACGATGGCCTTGCCATGCCCGGCACTGGCCTTATCATGTCCGAGTGTTGCGTTGTCATGCCCGCCGCTGGCCTTTCCATGTCCGAGATTTGCCTTGCCATGACCTTGTCATGCCGGACGCTGGCCTTGCGTTGTCCGAGAGTTGCCTTGTCATGACCTTGTCATGCCCGATGATGGCCTGGCCATGCCCTACGCTGGCCTTGTCATGCCCGACGTTGGCCTTGTAATGCCCGACGTTGGCCTTGTCATGCCCGACGATGGCCTTTTCATGCCCGATGCTGGCCTTGTCTTGCCCGACGCTGGCCTTGTCAAGCCCGGCGCTACCCTTGTCATGTCCGAGAGTGGCCTTGTCATGCCCGACGCTGGCCTTGCCATATCCGATAGTTGCCTTGTCATGACCTTATCATGCCCAACGATGGCCTTTCCATACCCGACGTTGGCCTTCTCATGCCCAATGCCGGCCTTGCCATACCCGACGATGGCCTTGTCATGCCGAACGCTGGCCTTGTCACTCCCGACGCTGGCCTTGTCATGCCCGGCGCTGGCCTTGTCATGTCCGAGAGTGGCCTTGCCATGGCCTTGTCATGCAAGACCCTGGCCTTGCCATGCCCGACGATGTCTTGTCATGGCCTTACAATGCCCGACGATGGCCTTGCCATGCCCGACGATGTGCTTGTCATGTCTGAGAGTTGCCTTGTCATGACCGTATCATGCCCGACGTTGGCCTTGTCATAGCCGACGATGGCCTCGCCATGTTTGAGAGTGGCATTGTCATTTCCAACGATGGACTTGTCATGCCCGACGATGGCCTTGCCATGCCCGACGCTGGCCTTGTCATGCCCGACGATTGCCTTGCCATGTCCGACACTAGCGTTGCCATGCCCGACGATGGCCTTGTCATGCCCGACGATGGCCATGTCATGCCCGACGATGGCCTTGTCATGCCCGACGATAGCCTTGTCATGCCCGACGATTGCCTTGTCATGCCCGACGATGGCATTGGAATGCGCGACAATGGCCTTGACATGCCCGACGCTAGCCTTGTCATGCCAGACGATGGCCTCGCCATGTCCGAGAGTGGCATAGTCATGGCATTGTCGTGTTCGACGAGGGCCTTCCCAAGCCCGACACTTTCCTTGTCATGTCCGAAAGTTGCCTTGTCATGACCTTGTCATGCCCGACGATGGCCTCGCCATGTCCGAGAGTGGCATTGTCATGTCCTTGTCATGCCCCATGATGGGCTTGCCATGCCCGATGCTGGCCTTGCCATGCCCGACGCTGGCCTCTCCATGCTCGACGATGGCCTTGCCATGCTCGACGCTGTCCTTGTCATGTCCGAGAGTTGCCTTGTCATGACCTTGTCATCTCCGAAGCTGGCCTTGTCAAGCCCGACGATTGCTTCGCCATGTCCGATTGTGGCATTGTC
Source organism: Fagopyrum homotropicum (assembly GCA_033239125.1). Taxonomy (NCBI): domain Eukaryota; kingdom Viridiplantae; phylum Streptophyta; class Magnoliopsida; order Caryophyllales; family Polygonaceae; genus Fagopyrum; species Fagopyrum homotropicum. The sequence goes on along the minus strand of BSWB01000004.1, from coordinate 92,072,029 downwards.
ATGCCCGACGATGGCCTTGCCATGCCCGACGACGGCCTTGCCGTGCCCAACGCTAACCTTGCCATGCCCGACGCTGGCATTGTCATGCCCGACGCTGGCGTTGCCATGCCCGACGATGGTCTTGTCATGCCCGACGATGGCTATGTCATGCCCGACGATGACCTTGCAATGTCCGAGAGTTGCCTTGTCATGGCCGATGATGGTCTTGACATGTCCGAGAGTGGCCTTGTCATGCCCGATGCTTACCTTGTCATATCCGAGAGTGGCCTTGTTATGCCCAACGATGACCTTGTCATGACCTTGTCATGCCTGACGATGGCCTTGTAATGCCCTTGTCATGTCCGACGATGGCCTTGTCATGTCCGGCGCTGGCCTTATCATGTCCGAGAGTTGCGTTGTCATGCTCGACGTTGGCCTTGCCATGTCCGAGAATGGCCTTGCCATGACGTTTTCATGCCCGATGATGGCCTAGCCATGCCCGAAGCTGGCCTTGTCATGTTTGAGAGTGGCCTTGGCATGACCTTGTCATACCCAATGATGGCCTGGCCATGCCCGACGATGGCCTTGTCATGTCCGAGAGTTCCCTTGTCAAGCCCGACGCTGGCCCTGCCATGTCCGAAAATTGCCTTGTCATGACCTTGTCATGCCCGATTCTGGCCTTGTCATGCCTGACGTTGGCCTTGTCATGCCTGACGCTGGCCTTGTCAAGCCCGACGATTGCCTCGCCATGTCCGATTGTGGCATTGTCATGCCCGACGATGGCCTTTTTATGCCCGACGATGGCCTTGCCATGCCCGACGCCGGGCTTGCCATGCCCGACGCTGGCCATGTCATGCCCGACGATGGCCTCGCCATGTCCGAGAGTGGCATTGTCATGGCCTTGTCATGCCGACGATGGACATGCCATGCCCGACGCTGGCCTTGCCATGCCCGATGGTGGCCTTGCCATGCTCAGCGTTGTCCTTGCCATGCCCGATGGTGACCTTGTCATGCCCAATGCTGGCCTTGTCAAGCCCAACGATCGCCTCGTCATGTCCAATTGTTGCATTATCATGCCCGACGATGGCCTTGTCATGCCCGACGCTGGCCTTGCCATGCCCGACTCTGGGCTTGCCATGCCCGACGTTGGCCTTGTCATGCCCGACGATGGTCTTTCCATGCCCGACGCTAGCCTTGCCATGCCCGACGATTTCCTTGTCATGCCCGACGATGGCCTTGTCATGCCCGATGCTGGCCTTGTCATGCCTGACGTTGGCCTTGTCATGCCCGACACTGGCCTTGTCATTCTCGACGCTGGCCTTGCCATGCCCGACGATGGTCTTGTCATGCCCGACGCTGACCTTTTCATGCCTGACGCTGGCCTTGTCATGCCCGGCGTTGGCCTTGTCATGTTTGAGAGTGGCCTTGCCATGGCCTTGTCATGCCCGACCCTGGCCTTGCCATGCCCGACGATGGCCTTGTCATTTCCGACTGTGGCATTGTCATGGCCTTGTCATGCCCAACGATGGCTTTGCCATTCCCGACGTTGTCCTTGTCATGTCCGAGAGTGGCCTTTCCATGGCCTTGTCATGCATGACGCTGGCCTTGTAATGCCCGACGTTGGCCTTGGCATGTCCGACAGTGGCATTGTCATGGCCTTGTCATTCCCAACGATGGCCTTGTCATGCTCGACGATGGCCTTGCCATGTGTGACGCTGGCTTTGTCATGCCCGACGATCGCCTTGCCATGCCCAACGCTGGCGTTGCCATGCCCGACGATGGCCTTGTCATGCCCGACTCTTGCCTTGTCATGCCTGATGCTGGCCTTGTCATGCCCGGTGTTGGCCTTGTCACGTCCGAGAGCGGCCTTGCCATGGCCTTGTCATGCCCGACGCTGGCCTTGCCATGCCCGACGATGGCCTTGGCATGCCCGACGATGGCCTTGCCATGTCCGGGAGTTGCCTTGTCATGGCCGACGATGGTCTTGCCATGTTTGAGAGTGGCCTTGTCATTCCCGAAGGTGACCTTGTCATGTCCGAGAGTGCCCTTGTTATGCCCAACGATGGCCTTGTCATGACCTTGTCATGCCCGACGATGGCCTTGTAATGACCTTGTCAATCCCGACGATGGCCTTGCCATACCCGGCACTGGCCTTATCATGTCCGAGTGTTGCATTGTCATGCCCGACGCTGGCCTTTCCATGTCCGAGATTTGCCTTGCCATGACCTTGTAATGCCCGACGCTGGCCTTGCGCTGTCCGAGAGTTGCCTTGTCATGACCTTGTCATGCCCGATGATGGCCTGGCCATGCCCTACGCTGGCCTTGTCATGCCCGACGTTGGCCTTGTAATGCCCGACGTTGGCCTTGTCATGCCCGACGATGGCCTTTTCATGCCCGACGCTAGCCTTGTCTTGCCCGACGCTGGCCTTGTCAAGCCCGGCGCTACCCTTGTCATGTCCGAGAGTGGCCTTGTCATGCCCGACGCTGGCCTTGCCATATCCGATAGTTGCCTTGTCATGACCTTATCATACCCAACGATGGCCTTTCCATACCCGACGTTGGCCTTCTCATGCCAAACGCTGGCCTTGCCATACCCGACGATGGCTTTGTCATGCCGAACGCTGGCCTTATCACTCCCGACGCTGGCCTTGTCATGCCTGGCGCTGGCCTTGTCATGTCCGAGAGTGGCCTTGCCATGGCCTTTTCATGCAAGACCCTGGCCTTGCCATGCCCGACGATGGCCTTGTCATGTCTGACAGTGGCATTGTCATGGCCTTGTCATGCCCGACGATGGCCTTGCCATGCCCGACGATGTCCTTGTCATGGCCTTACAATGCCCGACGATGGTCTTGTCATGCCCGACGATGTGCTTGTCATGTCTGAGAGTTGCCTTGTCATGACCGTATCATGCCCGACGCTGGCCTTGTCATAGCCGACGATGGCCTCGCCATGTTTGAGAGTGGCATTGTCATTTCCAACGATGGACTTGTCATGCCCGACGATGGCCTTGCCATGCCCGACGCTAGCCTTGTATTGCCCGACGATTGCCTTGCCATGTCCGACGCTAGCGTTGCCATGCCCGACGATGGCCTTGTCATGCCCGACGATGGCCATGTCATGCCCGACGATGGCCTTGTCATGCCCGACGATAGCCTTGTCATGCCCGACGATTGCCTTGTCATGCCCGACGATGGCATTGGAATGCGCGACGATGGCCTTGACATGCCCGACGCTGGGCTTGTCATGCCAGACGATGGCCTCGCCATGTCCGAGAGTGGCATAGTCATGGCATTGTCGTGTTCGACGAGGGCCTTCCCAAGCCCGACACTTTCCTTGTCATGTCCGAAAGTTGCCTTGTCATGCCCGACGATGGCCTTGCCATGTCCGAGAGTGGCATTGTCATGTCCTTGTCATGCCTAATGATGGGCTTGCCATGCCCGATGCTGGCCTTGCCATGCCCGACGCTGGCCTCTCCATGCTCGACGATGGCCTTGCCATGCTCGACGCTGTCCTTGTCATGTCCGAGAATTGCCTTGTCATGACCTTGTCATCTCCGAAGCTGGCCTTGTAAAGCCCGACGATTGCTTCACCATGTCCATTGTGGCATTGTCATGCCCGACGATGGTCTTGCCATGCCCGACGACGGCCTTGCCGTGCCCAATGCTAACCTTGCCATGCCCGACGCTGGCCTTGTCATGCCCGACGCTGGCGTTGCCATGCCCGACGATGGTCTTGTCATGCCCGACGATGGCCATGTCATGCCCGACGATGATCTTGCCATGTCCGAGAGTTGCCTTGTCATGGCCGATGATTGTCTTGACATGTCCGAGAGTGGCCTTGTCATGCCCGATGCTTACCTTGTCATGTCCGAGAGTGGCCTTGTTATGCCCAACGATGACCTTGTCATGACCTTGTCATGCCTGACGATGGCCTTGTAATGCCCTTGTCATGTCCGACGATGGCCTTGTCATGCCCGGCGCTGGCCTTATCATGTCCGAGAGTTGCGTTGTCATGCCTGACGTTGGCCTTGCCATGTCCGAGAATGGCCTTGCCATGACGTTGTCATGCCCGATGATGGCCTGGCCATGCCCGCAGCTGGCCTTGTCATGTTTGAGAGTGGCCTTGGCATGACCTTGTCATACCCAATGATGGCCTGGCCATGCCCGACGATGGCCTTGTCATGTCCGAGAGATCCCTTGTCAAGCCCGACGCTGGCCTTGCCATGTCCGAAAGTTGCCTTGTCATGACCTTGTCATGCCCGATGATGGCCTGGCCATGCCCAACGCTGGCCTTGTCATGCCCGACGCTGGCCTTGTCATGCCCAACGCTGGCCTTGTCATGCTCGACGTTGGCCTTGTCATGCCCGACGATGGCCTTTTCATGCCTGATGCTGGCCTAGTCATGCCCGACGCTGGCCTTGTCATGCACGGAGCTGGCCTTGTCATGTCCGAGAGTGGCCTTGTCATGACCGACGATGGCCTTGCCATGTCCGAGAGTTTCCTTGTCATGACCTTATCATGCCCAACGATGGCCTTGCCATGCCCAACGGTGGCCTTGTCATGCCAAACGCTGGCCTTGTCATGCCCGACGCTAGCCTTGCCATGCCCGAAAATTGGCCTTGTCATGCCGAACGCTGGCCTTGTCATGCTCAGTGCTGGCCTTGTCATGTTCGAGAGTGGCCTTGCCATGGCCTTGTCATGCAAGGCGCTGGCCTTGCCATGCCCGACGATGGCCTTGTCATGTCCGATAGTTGCCTTGTCCTGGCCGACGATGGTCTTGCCATGTCCGAGAGTGGCCTTGTCATGCCCGACGCTGGCCTTGTCATGACCGACGCTGACCTTGTCATCTCCGAGAGTGGCTTTGTCATGCCCAAAAATGGCCATGCCATGCCCGACGCTAGCCTTGCCATGCCCGACGATGGCCTTGCCATGCCCGAGAGTTGTCATTCATGCCCAACGCTGGCCTTATCATGTCCGGTGCTGGCCTTGTCATGTCCGAGAGTTGCCTTGTCTTGCCCGACGATGGCCTTGCCATGCCCGACGTTGTCCTTGACATGTCCGAGACTTACCTTTTCATGACCTTGTCATCCCCGACGATGGCCTCGCCATGTCCCCGAGAGGCATTGTCAAGGCCTTGTCATGCCCGAAGATGGCCTTGTCATGCCCGATGTTGGCCTTGTCATGCCTGACGTTGGCCTTGTCATGCCTGACACTGGCCTTGTCATTCTCGACGCTGGCCTTGCCATGCCCGACGATGGTCTTGTCATGCCCGACGCTGACCTTTTCATGCCTGACGCTGGCCTTGTCATGCCCGGCGTTGGCCTTGTCATGTCTGAGAGTGGCCTTGCCATGGCCTTGTCATGCCCGACCCTGGCCTTGCCATGCCCGACGATGGCCTTGTCATTTCCGACTGTGGCATTGTCATGGCCTTGTCATGCCCAACGATGGCTTTGCCATTCCCGACGTTGTCCTTGTCATGTCCGAGAGTGGCCTTTCCATGGCCTTGTCATGCATGACGCTGGCCTTGTAATGCCCGACGTTGGCCTTGGCATGTCCGACAGTGGCATTGTCATGGCCTTGTCATTCCCAACGATGGCCTTGTCATGCTCGACGATGGCCTTGCCATGTGTGACGCTGGCTTTGTCATGCCCGACGATCGCCTTGCCATGCCCGACGCTGGCGTTGCCATGCCCGACGATGGCCTTGTCATGCCCGACTCTTGCCTTGTCATGCCTGATGCTGGCCTTGTCATGCCCGGTGTTGGCCTTGTCACGTCCGAGAGCGGCCTTGCCATGGCCTTGTCATGCCCGACGCTGGCCTTGCCATGCCCGACGATGGCCTTGGCATGTCCGACAGTGGCATTGTCATGGCCTTGTCATGCCCGACGATGGCCTTGCCATGTCCGGGAGTTGCCTTGTCATGGCCGACGATGGTCTTGCCATGTTTGAGAGTGGCCTTGTCATTCCCGAAGGTGACCTTGTCATGTCCGAGAGTGCCCTTGTTATGCCCAACGATGGCCTTGTCATGACCTTGTCATGCCCGACGATGGCCTTGTAATGACCTTGTCAATCCCGACGATGGCCTTGCCATGCCCGGCACTGGCCTTATCATGTCCGAGTGTTGCATTGTCATGCCCGACGCTGGCCTTTCCATGTCCGAGATTTGCCTTGCCATGACCTTGTAATGCCCGACGCTGGCCTTGCGCTGTCTGAGAGTTGCCTTGTCATGACCTTGTCATGCCCGATGATGGCCTGGCCATGCCCTACGCTGGCCTTGTCATGCCCGACGTTGGCCTTGTAATGCCCGACGTTGGCCTTGTCATGCCCGACGATGGCCTTTTCATGCCCGACGCTAGCCTTGTCTTGCCCGACGCTGGCCTTGTCAAGCCCGGCGCTACCCTTGTCATGTCCGAGAGTGGCCTTGTCATGCCCGACGCTGGCCTTGCCATATCCGATAGTTGCCTTGTCATGACCTTATCATGCCCAACGATGGCCTTTCCATACCCGACGTTGGCCTTCTCATGCCAAACGCTGGCCTTGCCATACCCGACGATGGCTTTGTCATGCCGAACGCTGTCCTTGTCACTCCCGACGCTGGCCTTGTCATGCCCGGCGCTGGCCTTGTCATGTCCGAGAGTGGCCTTGCCATGGCCTTTTCATGCAAGACCCTGGCCTTGCCATGCCCGACGATGGCCTTGTCATGTCTGACAGTGGCATTGTCATGGCCTTGTCATGCCCGACGATGGCCTTGCCATGCCCGACGATGTCCTTGTCATGGCCTTACAATGCCCGACGATGGCCTTGTCATGCCCGACGATGTGCTTGTCATGTCTGAGAGTTGCCTTGTCATGACCGTATCATGCCCGACGCTGGCCTTGTCATAGCCGACGATGGCCTCGCCATGTTTGAGAGTGGCATTGTCATTTCCAACGATGGACTTGTCATGCCCGACGATGGCCTTGCCATGCCCGACGCTAGCCTTGTCATGCCCGACGATTGCCTTGCCATGTCCGACGCTAGCGTTGCCATGCCCGACGATGGCCTTGTCACGCCCGACGATGGCCATGTCATGCCCGGCGATGGCCTTGTCATGCCCGACGATAGCCTTGTCATGCCCGATGATTGCCTTGTCATGCCCGACGATGGCATTGGAATGCGCGACGATGGCCTTGACATGCCCGACGCTGGCCTTGTCATGCCAGACGATGGCCTCGCCATGTCCGAGAGTGGCATAGTCATGGCATTGTCGTGTTCGACGAGGGCCTTCCCAAGCCCGACACTTTCCTTGTCATGTCCGAAAGTTGCCTTGTCAAGCCCGACGATTGCCTCGCCATGTCCGATTGTGGCATTGTCATGCCCGACGATGGCCTTTTTATGCCCGACGATGGCCTTGCCATGCCCGACGCCGGGCTTGCCATGCCCGACGCTGGCCATGTCATGCCCGACGATGGCCTCGCCATGTCCGAGAGTGGCATTGTCATGGCCTTGTCATGCCGACGATGGACATGCCATGCCCGACGCTGGCCTTGCCATGCCCGATGGTGGCCTTGCCATGCTCAGCGTTGTCCTTGCCATGCCCGATGGTGACCTTGTCATGCCCAATGCTGGCCTTGTCAAGCCCAACGATCGCCTCGTCATGTCCAATTGTTGCATTATCATGCCCGACGATGGCCTTGTCATGCCCGACGCTGGCCTTGCCATGCCCGACTCTGGGCTTGCCATGCCCGACGTTGGCCTTGTCATGCCCGACGATGGTCTTGCCATGCCCGACGCTAGCCTTGCCATGCCCGACGATTTCCTTGTCATGCCCGACGATGGCCTTGTCATGCCCGATGCTGGCCTTGTCATGCCTGACGTTGGCCTTGTCATGCCCGACACTGGCCTTGTCATTCTCGACGCTGGCCTTGCCATGCCCGACGATGGTCTTGTCATGCCCGACGCTGACCTTTTCATGCCTGACGCTGGCCTTGTCATGCCCGGCGTTGGCCTTGTCATGTCTGAGAGTGGCCTTGCCATGGCCTTGTCATGCCCGACCCTGGCCTTGCCATGCCCGACGATGGCCTTGTCATTTCCGACTGTGGCATTGTCATGGCCTTGTCATGCCCAACGATGGCTTTGCCATTCCCGACGTTGTCCTTGTCATGTCCGAGAGTGGCCTTTCCATGGCCTTGTCATGCATGACGCTGGCCTTGTAATGCCCGACGTTGGCCTTGGCATGTCCGACAGTGGCATTGTCATGGCCTTGTCATTCCCAACGATGGCCTTGTCATGCTCGACGATGGCCTTGCCATGTGTGACGCTGGCTTTGTCATGCCCGACGATCGCCTTGCCATGCCTGACGCTGGCGTTGCCATGCCCGACGATGGCCTTGTCATGCCCGACTCTTGCCTTGTCATGCCTGATGCTGGCCTTGTCATGCCCGGTGTTGGCCTTGTCACGTCCGAGAGCGGCCTTGCCATGGCCTTGTCATGCCCGACGCTGGCCTTGCCATGCCCGACGATGGCCTTGGCATGCCCGACGATGGCCTTGCCATGTCCGGGAGTTGCCTTGTCATGGCCGACGATGGTCTTGCCATGTTTGAGAGTGGCCTTGTCATTCCCGAAGGTGACCTTGTCATGTCCGAGAGTGCCCTTGTTATGCCCAACGATGGCCTTGTCATGACCTTGTCATGCCCGACGATGGCCTTGTAATGACCTTGTCAATCCCGACGATGGCCTTGCCATACCCGGCACTGGCCTTATCATGTCCGAGTGTTGCATTGTCATGCCCGACGCTGGCCTTTCCATGTCCGAGATTTGCCTTGCCATGACCTTGTAATGCCCGACGCTGGCCTTGCGCTGTCCGAGAGTTGCCTTGTCATGACCTTGTCATGCCCGATGATGGCCTGGCCATGCCCTACGCTGGCCTTGTCATGCCCGACGTTGGCCTTGTAATGCCCGACGTTGGCCTTGTCATGCCCGACGATGGCCTTTTCATGCCCGACGCTAGCCTTGTCTTGCCCGACGCTGGCCTTGTCAAGCCCGGCGCTACCCTTGTCATGTCCGAGAGTGGCCTTGTCATGCCCGACGCTGGCCTTGCCATATCCGATAGTTGCCTTGTCATGACCTTATCATACCCAACGATGGCCTTTCCATACCCGACGTTGGCCTTCTCATGCCAAACGCTGGCCTTGCCATACCCGACGATGGCTTTGTCATGCCGAACACTGGCCTTGTCACTCCCGACGCTGGCCTTGTCATGCCCGGCGCTGGCCTTGTCATGTCCGAGAGTGGCCTTGCCATGGCCTTTTCATGCAAGACCCTGGCCTTGCCATGCCCGACGATGGCCTTGTCATGTCTGACAGTGGCATTGTCATGGCCTTGTCATGCCCGACGATGGCCTTGCCATTCCCGACGATGTCCTTGTCATGGCCTTACAATGCCCGACGATGGTCTTGTCATGCCCGACGATGTGCTTGTCATGTCTGAGAGTTGCCTTGTCATGACCGTATCATGCCCGACGCTGGCCTTGTCATAGCCGACGATGGCCTCGCCATGTTTGAGAGTGGCATTGTCATTTCCAACGATGGACTTGTCATGCCCGACGATGGCCTTGCCATGCCCGACGCTAGCCTTGTATTGCCCGACGATTGCCTTGCCATGTCCGACGCTAGCGTTGCCATGCCCGACGATGGCCTTGTCATGCCCGACGATGGCCATGTCATGCCCGACGATGGCCTTGTCATGCCCGACGATAGCCTTGTCATGCCCGACGATTGCCTTGTCATGCCCGACGATGGCATTGGAATGCGCGACGATGGCCTTGACATGCCCGACGCTGGCCTTGTCATGCCAGACGATGGCCTCGCCATGTCCGAGAGTGGCATAGTCATGGCATTGTCGTGTTCGACGAGGGCCTTCCCAAGCCCGACACTTTCCTTGTCATGTCCGAAAGTTGCCTTGTCATGCCCGACGATGGCCTTGCCATGTCCGAGAGTGGCATTGTCATGTCCTTGTCATGCCTAATGATGGGCTTGCCATGCCCGATGCTGGCCTTGCCATGCCCGACGCTGGCCTCTCCATGCTCGACGATGGCCTTGCCATGCTCGACGCTGTCCTTGTCATGTCCGAGAATTGCCTTGTCATGACCTTGTCATCTCCGAAGCTGGCCTTGTAAAGCCCGACGATTGCTTCACCATGTCCATTGTGGCATTGTCATGCCCGACGATGGTCTTGCCATGCCCGACGACGGCCTTGCCGTGCCCAATGCTAACCTTGCCATGCCCGACGCTGGCCTTGTCATGCCCGACGCTGGCGTTGCCATGCCCGACGATGGTCTTGTCATGCCCGACGATGGCCATGTCATGCCCGACGATGGCCTTGCCATGTCCGAGAGTTGCCTTGTCATGGCCGATGATTGTCTTGACATGTCCGAGAGTGGCCTTGTCATGCCCGATGCTTACCTTGTCATGTCCGAGAGTGGCCTTGTTATGCCCAACGATGACCTTGTCATGACCTTGTCATGCCTGACGATGGCCTTGTAATGCCCTTGTCATGTCCGACGATGGCCTTGTCATGCCCGGCGTTGGCCTTATCATGTCCGAGAGTTGCGTTGTCATGCCTGACGTTGGCCTTGCCATGTCCGAGAATGGCCTTGCCATGACGTTGTCATGCCCGATGATGGCCTGGCCATGCCCGCAGCTGGCCTTGTCATGTTTGAGAGTGGCCTTGGCATGACCTTGTCATACCCAATGATGGCCTGGCCATGCCCGACGATGGCCTTGTCATGTCCGAGAGATCCCTTGTCAAGCCCGACGCTGGCCTTGCCATGTCCGAAAGTTGCCTTGTCATGACCTTGTCATGCCCGATGATGGCCTGGCCATGCCCAACGCTGGCCTTGTCATGCCCGACGCTGGCCTTGGCATGCCCAACGCTGGCCTTGTCATGCTCGACGTTGGCCTTGTCATGCCCGACGATGGCCTTTTCATGCCTGATGCTGGCCTAGTCATGCCCGACGCTGGCCTTGTCATGCACGGAGCTGGCCTTGTCATGTCCGAGAGTGGCCTTGTCATGACCGACGATGGCCTTGCCATGTCCGAGAGTTTCCTTGTCATGACCTTATCATGCCCAACGATGGCCTTGCCATGCCCAACGGTGGCCTTGTCATGCCAAACGCTGGCCTTGTCATGCCCGACGCTAGCCTTGCCATGCCCGAAAATTGGCCTTGTCATGCCGAACGCTGGCCTTGTCATGCTCAGTGCTGGCCTTGTCATGTCCGAGAGTGGCCTTGCCATGGCCTTGTCATGCAAGGCGCTGGCCTTGCCATGCCCGACGATGGCCTTGTCATGTCCGATAGTTGCCTTGTCCTGGCCGACGATGGTCTTGCCATGTCCGAGAGTGGCCTTGTCATGCCCGACGCTGGCCTTGTCATGACCGACGCTGACCTTGTCATCTCCGAGAGTGGCTTTGTCATGCCCAAAAATGGCCATGCCATGCCCGACGCTAGCCTTGCCATGCCCGACGATGGCCTTGCCATGCCCGAGAGTTGTCATTCATGCCCAACGCTGGCCTTATCATGTCCGGTGCTGGCCTTGTCATGTCCGAGAGTTGCCTTGTCTTGCCCGACGATGGCCTTGCCATGCCCGACGTTGTCCTTGACATGTCCGAGACTTACCTTTTCATGACCTTGTCATCCCCGACGATGGCCTCGCCATGTCCCCGAGAGGCATTGTCAAGGCCTTGTCATGCCCGAAGATGGCCTTGTCATGCCCGATGTTGGCCTTGTCATGCCTGACGATGGCCTTGTCATGCCTGACACTGGCCTTGTCATTCTCGACGCTGGTCTTGCCATGCCCGACGATGGTCTTGTCATGCCCGACGCTGACCTTTTCATGCCTGACGCTGGCCTTGTCATGCCCGGCGTTGGCCTTGTCATGTCTGAGAGTGGCCTTGCCATGGCCTTGTCATGCCCGACCCTGGCCTTGCCATGCCCGACGATGGCCTTGTCATTTCCGACTGTGGCATTGTCATGGCCTTGTCATGCCCAACGATGGCTTTGCCATTCCCGACGTTGTCCTTGTCATGTCCGAGAGTGGCCTTTCCATGGCCTTGTCATGCATGACGCTGGCCTTGTAATGCCCGACGTTGGCCTTGGCATGTCCGACAGTGGCATTGTCATGGCCTTGTCATTCCCAACGATGGCCTTGTCATGCTCGACGATGGCCTTGCCATGTGTGACGCTGGCTTTGTCATGCCCGACGATCGCCTTGCCATGCCCGACGCTGGCGTTGCCATGCCCGACGATGGCCTTGTCATGCCCGACTCTTGCCTTGTCATGCCTGATGCTGGCCTTGTCATGCCCGGTGTTGGCCTTGTCACGTCCGAGAGCGGCCTTGCCATGGCCTTGTCATGCCCGACGCTGGCCTTGCCATGCCCGACGATGGCCTTGGCATGTCCGACAGTGGCATTGTCATGGCCTTGTCATGCCCGACGATGGCCTTGCCATGTCCGGGAGTTGCCTTGTCATGGCCGACGATGGTCTTGCCATGTTTGAGAGTGGCCTTGTCATTCCCGAAGGTGACCTTGTCATGTCCGAGAGTGCCCTTGTTATGCCCAACGATGGCCTTGTCATGACCTTGTCATGCCCGACGATGGCCTTGTAATGACCTTGTCAATCCCGACGATGGCCTTGCCATGCCCGGCACTGGCCTTATCATGTCCGAGTGTTGCATTGTCATGCCCGACGCTGGCCTTTCCATGTCCGAGATTTGCCTTGCCATGACCTTGTAATGCCCGACGCTGGCCTTGCGCTGTCTGAGAGTTGCCTTGTCATGACCTTGTCATGCCCGATGATGGTCTGGCCATGCCCTACGCTGGCCTTGTCATGCCCGACGTTGGCCTTGTAATGCCCGACGTTGGCCTTGTCATGCCCGACGATGGCCTTTTCATGCCCGACGCTAGCCTTGTCTTGCCCGACGCTGGCCTTGTCAAGCCCGGCGCTACCCTTGTCATGTCCGAGAGTGGCCTTGTCATGCCCGACGCTGGCCTTGCCATATCCGATAGTTGCCTTGTCATGACCTTATCATGCCCAACGATGGCCTTTCCATACCCGACGTTGGCCTTCTCATGCCAAACGCTGGCCTTGCCATACCCGACGATGGCTTTGTCATGCCGAACGCTGTCCTTGTCACTCCCGACGCTGGCCTTGTCATGCCCGGCGCTGGCCTTGTCATGTCCGAGAGTGGCCTTGCCATGGCCTTTTCATGCAAGACCCTGGCCTTGCCATGCCCGACGATGGCCTTGTCATGTCTGACAGTGGCATTGTCATGGCCTTGTCATGCCCGACGATGGCCTTGCCATGCCCGACGATGTCCTTGTCATGGCCTTACAATGCCCGACGATGGCCTTGTCATGCCCGACGATGTGCTTGTCATGTCTGAGAGTTGCCTTGTCATGACCGTATCATGCCCGACGCTGGCCTTGTCATAGCCGACGATGGCCTCGCCATGTTTGAGAGTGGCATTGTCATTTCCAACGATGGACTTGTCATGCCCGACGATGGCCTTGCCATGCCCGACGCTAGCCTTGTCATGCCCGACGATTGCCTTGCCATGGCCTTGACATGCCCGACGCTGGCCTTGTCATGCCAGACGATGGCCTCGCCATGTCCGAGAGTGGCATAGTCATGGCATTGTCGTGTTCGACGAGGGCCTTCCCAAGCCCGACACTTTCCTTGTCATGTCCGAAAGTTGCCTTGTCAAGTCCGACGATTGCCTCGCCATGTCCGATTGTGGCATTGTCATGCCCGACGATGGCCTTTTTATGCCCGACGATGGCCTTGCCATGCCCGACGCCGGGCTTGCCATGCCCGACGCTGGCCATGTCATGCCCGACGATGGCCTCGCCATGTCCGAGAGTGGCATTGTCATGGCCTTGTCATGCCGACGATGGACATGCCATGCCCGACGCTGGCCTTGCCATGCCCGATGGTGGCCTTGCCATGCTCAGCGTTGTCCTTGCCATGCCCGATGGTGACCTTGTCATGCCCAATGCTGGCCTTGTCAAGCCCAACGATCGCCTCGTCATGTCCAATTGTTGCATTATCATGCCCGACGATGGCCTTGTCATGCCCGACGCTGGCCTTGCCATGCCCGACTCTGGGCTTGCCATGCCCGACGTTGGCCTTGTCATGCCCGACGATGGTCTTGCCATGCCCGACGCTAGCCTTGCCATGCCCGACGATTTCCTTGTCATGCCCGACGATGGCCTTGTCATGCCCGATGCTGGCCTTGTCATGCCTGACGTTGGCCTTGTCATGCCCGACACTGGCCTTGTCATTCTCGACGCTGGCCTTGCCATGCCCGACGATGGTCTTGTCATGCCCGACGCTGACCTTTTCATGCCTGACGCTGGCCTTGTCATGCCCGGCGTTGGCCTTGTCATGTCTGAGAGTGGCCTTGCCATGGCCTTGTCATGCCCGACCCTGGCCTTGCCATGCCCGACGATGGCCTTGTCATTTCCGACTGTGGCATTGTCATGGCCTTGTCATGCCCAACGATGGCTTTGCCATTCCCGACGTTGTCCTTGTCATGTCCGAGAGTGGCCTTTCCATGGCCTTGTCATGCATGACGCTGGCCTTGTAATGCCCGACGTTGGCCTTGGCATGTCCGACAGTGGCATTGTCATGGCCTTGTCATTCCCAACGATGGCCTTGTCATGCTCGACGATGGCCTTGCCATGTGTGACGCTGGCTTTGTCATGCCCGACGATCGCCTTGCCATGCCTGACGCTGGCGTTGCCATGCCCGACGATGGCCTTGTCATGCCCGACTCTTGCCTTGTCATGCCTGATGCTGGCCTTGTCATGCCCGGTGTTGGCCTTGTCACGTCCGAGAGCGGCCTTGCCATGGCCTTGTCATGCCCGACGCTGGCCTTGCCATGCCCGACGATGGCCTTGGCATGCCCGACGATGGCCTTGCCATGTCCGGGAGTTGCCTTGTCATGGCCGACGATGGTCTTGCCATGTTTGAGAGTGGCCTTGTCATTCCCGAAGGTGACCTTGTCATGTCCGAGAGTGCCCTTGTTATGCCCAACGATGGCCTTGTCATGACCTTGTCATGCCCGACGATGGCCTTGTAATGACCTTGTCAATCCCGACGATGGCCTTGCCATACCCGGCACTGGCCTTATCATGTCCGAGTGTTGCATTGTCATGCCCGACGCTGGCCTTTCCATGTCCGAGATTTGCCTTGCCATGACCTTGTAATGCCCGACGCTGGCCTTGCGCTGTCCGAGAGTTGCCTTGTCATGACCTTGTCATGCCCGATGATGGCCTGGCCATGCCCTACGCTGGCCTTGTCATGCCCGACGTTGGCCTTGTAATGCCCGACGTTGGCCTTGTCATGCCCGACGATGGCCTTTTCATGCCCGACGCTAGCCTTGTCTTGCCCGACGCTGGCCTTGTCAAGCCCGGCGCTACCCTTGTCATGTCCGAGAGTGGCCTTGTCATGCCCGACGCTGGCCTTGCCATATCCGATAGTTGCCTTGTCATGACCTTATCATACCCAACGATGGCCTTTCCATACCCGACGTTGGCCTTCTCATGCCAAACGCTGGCCTTGCCATACCCGACGATGGCTTTGTCATGCCGAACACTGGCCTTGTCACTCCCGACGCTGGCCTTGTCATGCCCGGCGCTGGCCTTGTCATGTCCGAGAGTGGCCTTGCCATGGCCTTTTCATGCAAGACCCTGGCCTTGCCATGCCCGACGATGGCCTTGTCATGTCTGACAGTGGCATTGTCATGGCCTTGTCATGCCCGACGATGGCCTTGCCATGCCCGACGATGTCCTTGTCATGGCCTTACAATGCCCGACGATGGTCTTGTCATGCCCGACGATGTGCTTGTCATGTCTGAGAGTTGCCTTGTCATGACCGTATCATGCCCGACGCTGGCCTTGTCATAGCCGACGATGGCCTCGCCATGTTTGAGAGTGGCATTGTCATTTCCAACGATGGACTTGTCATGCCCGACGATGGCCTTGCCATGCCCGACGCTAGCCTTGTATTGCCCGACGATTGCCTTGCCATGTCCGACGCTAGCGTTGCCATGCCCGACGATGGCCTTGTCATGCCCGACGATGGCCATGTCATGCCCGACGATGGCCTTGTCATGCCCGACGATAGCCTTGTCATGCCCGACGATTGCCTTGTCATGCCCGACGATGGCATTGGAATGCGCGACGATGGCCTTGACATGCCCGACGCTGGCCTTGTCATGCCAGACGATGGCCTCGCCATGTCCGAGAGTGGCATAGTCATGGCATTGTCGTGTTCGACGAGGGCCTTCCCAAGCCCGACACTTTCCTTGTCATGTCCGAAAGTTGCCTTGTCATGCCCGACGATGGCCTTGCCATGTCCGAGAGTGGCATTGTCATGTCCTTGTCATGCCTAATGATGGGCTTGCCATGCCCGATGCTGGCCTTGCCATGCCCGACGCTGGCCTCTCCATGCTCGACGATGGCCTTGCCATGCTCGACGCTGTCCTTGTCATGTCCGAGAATTGCCTTGTCATGACCTTGTCATCTCCGAAGCTGGCCTTGTAAAGCCCGACGATTGCTTCACCATGTCCATTGTGGCATTGTCATGCCCGACGATGGTCTTGCCATGCCCGACGACGGCCTTGCCGTGCCCAATGCTAACCTTGCCATGCCCGACGCTGGCCTTGTCATGCCCGACGCTGGCGTTGCCATGCCCGACGATGGTCTTGTCATGCCCGACGATGGCCATGTCATGCCCGACGATGGCCTTGCCATGTCCGAGAGTTGCCTTGTCATGGCCGATGATTGTCTTGACATGTCCGAGAGTGGCCTTGTCATGCCCGATGCTTACCTTGTCATGTCCGAGAGTGGCCTTGTTATGCCCAACGATGACCTTGTCATGACCTTGTCATGCCTGACGATGGCCTTGTAATGCCCTTGTCATGTCCGACGATGGCCTTGTCATGCCCGGCGTTGGCCTTATCATGTCCGAGAGTTGCGTTGTCATGCCTGACGTTGGCCTTGCCATGTCCGAGAATGGCCTTGCCATGACGTTGTCATGCCCGATGATGGCCTGGCCATGCCCGCAGCTGGCCTTGTCATGTTTGAGAGTGGCCTTGGCATGACCTTGTCATACCCAATGATGGCCTGGCCATGCCCGACGATGGCCTTGTCATGTCCGAGAGATCCCTTGTCAAGCCCGACGCTGGCCTTGCCATGTCCGAAAGTTGCCTTGTCATGACCTTGTCATGCCCGATGATGGCCTGGCCATGCCCAACGCTGGCCTTGTCATGCCCGACGCTGGCCTTGGCATGCCCAACGCTGGCCTTGTCATGCTCGACGTTGGCCTTGTCATGCCCGACGATGGCCTTTTCATGCCTGATGCTGGCCTAGTCATGCCCGACGCTGGCCTTGTCATGCACGGAGCTGGCCTTGTCATGTCCGAGAGTGGCCTTGTCATGACCGACGATGGCCTTGCCATGTCCGAGAGTTTCCTTGTCATGACCTTATCATGCCCAACGATGGCCTTGCCATGCCCAACGGTGGCCTTGTCATGCCAAACGCTGGCCTTGTCATGCCCGACGCTAGCCTTGCCATGCCCGAAAATTGGCCTTGTCATGCCGAACGCTGGCCTTGTCATGCTCAGTGCTGGCCTTGTCATGTCCGAGAGTGGCCTTGCCATGGCCTTGTCATGCAAGGCGCTGGCCTTGCCATGCCCGACGATGGCCTTGTCATGTCCGATAGTTGCCTTGTCCTGGCCGACGATGGTCTTGCCATGTCCGAGAGTGGCCTTGTCATGCCCGACGCTGGCCTTGTCATGACCGACGCTGACCTTGTCATCTCCGAGAGTGGCTTTGTCATGCCCAAAAATGGCCATGCCATGCCCGACGCTAGCCTTGCCATGCCCGACGATGGCCTTGCCATGCCCGAGAGTTGTCATTCATGCCCAACGCTGGCCTTATCATGTCCGGTGCTGGCCTTGTCATGTCCGAGAGTTGCCTTGTCTTGCCCGACGATGGCCTTGCCATGCCCGACGTTGTCCTTGACATGTCCGAGACTTACCTTTTCATGACCTTGTCATCCCCGACGATGGCCTCGCCATGTCCCCGAGAGGCATTGTCAAGGCCTTGTCATGCCCGAAGATGGCCTTGTCATGCCCGATGTTGGCCTTGTCATGCCTGACGATGGCCTTGTCATGCCTGACACTGGCCTTGTCATTCTCGACGCTGGTCTTGCCATGCCCGACGATGGTCTTGTCATGCCCGACGCTGACCTTTTCATGCCTGACGCTGGCCTTGTCATGCCCGGCGTTGGCCTTGTCATGTCTGAGAGTGGCCTTGCCATGGCCTTGTCATGCCCGACCCTGGCCTTGCCATGCCCGACGATGGCCTTGTCATTTCCGACTGTGGCATTGTCATGGCCTTGTCATGCCCAACGATGGCTTTGCCATTCCCGACGTTGTCCTTGTCATGTCCGAGAGTGGCCTTTCCATGGCCTTGTCATGCATGACGCTGGCCTTGTAATGCCCGACGTTGGCCTTGGCATGTCCGACAGTGGCATTGTCATGGCCTTGTCATTCCCAACGATGGCCTTGTCATGCTCGACGATGGCCTTGCCATGTGTGACGCTGGCTTTGTCATGCCCGACGATCGCCTTGCCATGCCCGACGCTGGCGTTGCCATGCCCGACGATGGCCTTGTCATGCCCGACTCTTGCCTTGTCATGCCTGATGCTGGCCTTGTCATGCCCGGTGTTGGCCTTGTCACGTCCGAGAGCGGCCTTGCCATGGCCTTGTCATGCCCGACGCTGGCCTTGCCATGCCCGACGATGGCCTTGGCATGTCCGACAGTGGCATTGTCATGGCCTTGTCATGCCCGACGATGGCCTTGCCATGTCCGGGAGTTGCCTTGTCATGGCCGACGATGGTCTTGCCATGTTTGAGAGTGGCCTTGTCATTCCCGAAGGTGACCTTGTCATGTCCGAGAGTGCCCTTGTTATGCCCAACGATGGCCTTGTCATGACCTTGTCATGCCCGACGATGGCCTTGTAATGACCTTGTCAATCCCGACGATGGCCTTGCCATGCCCGGCACTGGCCTTATCATGTCCGAGTGTTGCATTGTCATGCCCGACGCTGGCCTTTCCATGTCCGAGATTTGCCTTGCCATGACCTTGTAATGCCCGACGCTGGCCTTGCGCTGTCTGAGAGTTGCCTTGTCATGACCTTGTCATGCCCGATGATGGTCTGGCCATGCCCTACGCTGGCCTTGTCATGCCCGACGTTGGCCTTGTAATGCCCGACGTTGGCCTTGTCATGCCCGACGATGGCCTTTTCATGCCCGACGCTAGCCTTGTCTTGCCCGACGCTGGCCTTGTCAAGCCCGGCGCTACCCTTGTCATGTCCGAGAGTGGCCTTGTCATGCCCGACGCTGGCCTTGCCATATCCGATAGTTGCCTTGTCATGACCTTATCATGCCCAACGATGGCCTTTCCATACCCGACGTTGGCCTTCTCATGCCAAACGCTGGCCTTGCCATACCCGACGATGGCTTTGTCATGCCGAACGCTGTCCTTGTCACTCCCGACGCTGGCCTTGTCATGCCCGGCGCTGGCCTTGTCATGTCCGAGAGTGGCCTTGCCATGGCCTTTTCATGCAAGACCCTGGCCTTGCCATGCCCGACGATGGCCTTGTCATGTCTGACAGTGGCATTGTCATGGCCTTGTCATGCCCGACGATGGCCTTGCCATGCCCGACGATGTCCTTGTCATGGCCTTACAATGCCCGACGATGGCCTTGTCATGCCCGACGATGTGCTTGTCATGTCTGAGAGTTGCCTTGTCATGACCGTATCATGCCCGACGCTGGCCTTGTCATAGCCGACGATGGCCTCGCCATGTTTGAGAGTGGCATTGTCATTTCCAACGATGGACTTGTCATGCCCGACGATGGCCTTGCCATGCCCGACGCTAGCCTTGTCATGCCCGACGATTGCCTTGCCATGTCCGACGCTAGCGTTGCCATGCCCGACGATGGCCTTGTCACGCCCGACGATGGCCATGTCATGCCCGACGATGGCCTTGTCATGCCCGACGATAGCCTTGTCATGCCCGACGATTGCCTTGTCATGCCCGACGATGGCATTGGAATGCGCGACGATGGCCTTGACATGCCCGACGCTGGCCTTGTCATGCCAGACGATGGCCTCGCCATGTCCGAGAGTGGCATAGTCATGGCATTGTCGTGTTCGACGAGGGCCTTCCCAAGCCCGACACTTTCCTTGTCATGTCCGAAAGTTGCCTTGTCATGCCCGACGATGGCCTTGCCATGTCCGAGAGTGGCATTGTCATGTCCTTGTCATGCCTAATGATGGGCTTGCCATGCCCGATGCTGGCCTTGCCATGCCCGACGCTGGCCTCTCCATGCTCGACGATGGCCTTGCCATGCTCGACGCTGTCCTTGTCATGTCCGAGAGTTGCCTTGTCATGACCTTGTCATCTCCGAAGCTGGCCTTGTAAAGCCCGACGATTGCTTCGCCATGTCCATTGTGGCATTGTCATGCCCGACGATGGTCTTGCCATGCCCGACGACGGCCTTGCCGTGCCCAATGCTAACCTTGCCATGCCCGACGCTGGCCTTGTCATGCCCGACGCTGGCGTAGCCATGCCCGACGATGGTCTTGTCATGCCCGACGATGGCCATGTCATGCCCGACGATGGCCTTGCCATGTCCGAGAGTTGCCTTGTCATGGCCGATGATTGTCTTGACATGTCCGAGAGTGGCCTTGTCATGCCCGATGCTTACCTTGTCATGTCCGAGAGTGGCCTTGTTATGCCCAACGATGACCTTGTCATGACCTTGTCATGCCTGACGATGGCCTTGTAATGCCCTTGTCATGTCCGACGATGGCCTTGTCATGCCCGGCGCTGGCCTTATCATGTCCGAGAGTTGCGTTGTTATGCCTGACGTTGGCCTTGCCATGTCCGAGAATGGCCTTGCCATGACGTTGTCATGCCCGATGATGGCCTGGCCATGCCCGAAGCTGGCCTTGTCATGTTTGAGAGTGGCCTTGGCATGACCTTGTCATACCCAATGATGGCCTGGCCATGCCCGACGATGGCCTTGTCATGTCCGAGAGTTCCCTTGTCAAGCCCGATGCTGGCCTTGCCATGTCCGAAAGTTGCCTTGTCATGACCTTGTCATGCCCGATGATGGCCTGGCCATGCCCGACGCTGGCCTTGTCATGCCCGACGCTGGCCTTGTCATGCCCGACGCTGGCCTTGTCATGCCCGACGTTGGCCTTGTCATGCCCGACGATGGCCTTTTCATGCCTGATGCTGGCCTAGTCATGCCCGACGCTGGCCTTGTCATGCACGGAGCTGGCCTTGTCATGTCCGAGAGTGGCCTTGTCATGACCGACGATGGCCTTGCCATGTCCGAGAGTTGTCTTGTCATGACCTTATCATGCCCAACGATGGCCTTGCCATGCCCAACGGTGGCCTTGTCATGCCAAACGCTGGCCTTGTCATGCCCGACGCTAGCCTTGCCATGCCCGAAAATTGGCCTTGTCATGCCGAACGTTGGCCTTGTCATGCTCAGTGCTGGCCTTGTCATGTCCGAGAGTGGCCTTGCCATGGCCTTGTTATGCAAGGCGCTGGCCTTGCCATGCCCGACGATGGCCTTGTCATGTCCGATAGTTGCCTTGTAATGGCCGACGATGGTCTTGCCATGTCCGAGAATGGCCTTGTCATGCCCGACGCTGGCCTTGTCATGACCGACGCTGACCTTGTCATCTCCGAGAGTGGCTTTGTCATGCCCAAAAATGGCCATGCCATGCCCGACGCTAGCCTTGCCATGCCCGACGATGGCCTTGCCATGCCCGAGAGTTGTCATTCATGCCCAACGCTGGCCTTATCATGTCCGGTGCTGGCCTTGTCATGTCCGAGAGTTGCCTTGTCTTGCCCGACGATGGCCTTGCCATGCCCGACGTTGTCCTTGACATGTCCGAGACTTACCTTTTCATGGCCTTGTCATGCCCGACGATGGCCTTGCCATGCCCGACGATGGCCTTGCCATATCCGAGAGTTGCCTTGTCATGGCCTTGTCATGCCCGACGTTTGCCTTGTCAAGCACGACGATGGCCTTGTCATGCCCGACGATGGCCTTGCCATGCCCGACGCTGGCCTTGTCATGCCCGACGCTGGCCTTGTCGTGCTCGACGATGGCATTGTCATGCCCGACGATGGCAATGTCATGTCCGAGAGTTGCCTTGTTATGACCGACGATGGTCTTGCCATGTCCGAGAGTGGCCTTGTCATGCCCGACGCTGGCCTTGTCATGACCGGCGCTGACCTTGTCATGTCCGAGAGTGGCCTTGTCATGCCCAACGATGGCCTTGTCATGCCCGACGACGGTGACCTTGCCTTGTCATGCCCAACGCTGGCCTAGTCATGTCCGAGAGTTGCCTTGTCATGGCCTTACCATGCCCGATGCTGGCCTTGTCATGCCCGACGCTGGCCTTGCCATGCCCGACGATGGCCTTGCCATGCCTAACGCTGGCCTTGTCATGCCCGACGCTGGCCTTGCCAGGCCCGACGATGGCCTTGTCATGCCCGACGCTGGCCTTGCCATGCCCGACGATGGCCTTTTCATGTCCGACAGTGGCATTGTCATGGCCTTGCCATTCCCGACGATGGCCTTGTCATGCCCGACGATGGCCATGTCATGCCCAACGATGACCTTGTCATGCCCGACGATGGCCTTGTCATGCCTGACGATGCCCTTGTCATGCGCGACGATGGCCTTGTCATGCCCAATGATGGGCTTACCGTGCCTGATATTGGCCTTGCAATGCCCGACGATGGCTTTGTCATGCCCAACGATGGCCTTGTCATGCCCGACGCTGGCCTTGTGATGCTCGACGATGGCATTGTCATGTCCGACGATGGCAGTGTCATGTCCGAGAGTTGCCTTGACATGCCAGGCGTTAGCCTTGTCATGCCCGACGATGGCCTTGTCATGTCCTTGTTATGCCCGACGCTGGCCATGTCATGCCCGACGATAGCCTCGCCATGTCCGAGAGTGGCATTGTCATGGCCTTGTCATGCCCGACGAGGGCCTTGCCAAGCCCGACACTTTCCTTGTCATGTCTGAAAGTTGCCTTGTCATGACCTTGTCATGCCCGACGATGGCCTCGACATGTCCGAGAGTGGCATTGTCATGGCCTTGTCATGCCCGACGATGGACTTGCCATGCCCGACGCTTGCTTGCCATGCCTGATGCTGGCCTCGCCATGCTCGACGATGGCCTTGCCATGCTCGACGCTGTCCTTGTCATGTCCGAGATTTGCCTTGTCATGACCTTGTCATGCCCAGCGCTGGCCTTGTCAAGCCCGACGGTGGCCTTTTCATGCCCGACGATGCCCATGTCATGCCCAGCGCTGGCCTTGTCATGCCCGACGATAGCCTTTTCATGCCCGACGATGCCCATGCCATGGCCGACGCTGGGCTTGCCATGCCCGACGCTGGCCATGTCATGCCCGACGATGGCCTCGCCATGTCCGAGAGTGGCTTTGTCATGTCCTTGTCATGCCCGACGAGGGCTTTTCCAAGCCCGACACTTTCCTTGTCATGTCCGAAAGTTATCTTGTCATGACCTTGTCATGCCCGACGATGGCCTCGCCATGTCCGAGAGTGGCATTGTCATGGCCTTGTTATGCTGACGATGGACATGCCATGCCCGACGCTGGCCTTGCCAAGCCCGATGGTGGACTTGCCATGGTCAGCGTTGTCCTTGCCATGCCCGATGGTAACCTTGTCATGCCCAACGCTGGCCTTGTCAAGCCCAACAAACGCCTCGCCATGTCCAATTGTGGCATTATCATGCCCGACTCTGGGCTTGCCATGCCCGACGTTGGCCTTGTCATGCCCGACGATGGTCTTGCCGTGCCCGACGCTAGCCTTGCCATGCCCGAGGATTCCCTTGTCATGCCCGACGATGGCCTTGTCATGCTCGACGATTGCATTGGAATGCCCGACGATTTTGTCATGCCCGACGCTGGCCTTGTCATTCCCGACGATGGCCTCGCCATGTCCGAGAGTGGCATTGTCATTCCCAACGATGGACTTGTCATGCCCGACGATGGCCTTGCCATGCCCGACGCTGCCCTTGTCATGCCCGACGATCGCCTTGCCGTGCCCGACGATGGCCTTGTCATTCCCGACGATCGCCTTGCCGTGCCCGACGATGGCCTTGCCATGTCCGGGAGTTGCCTTGTCATGGCCGACGATGGTCTTGCCATGTTTGAGAGTGGCCTTGTCATGTCCGAGAGTGCCCTTGTTATGCCCAACGATGGCCTTGTCATGCCCGACGATGGCCTTGTAATGACCTTGTCAATCCCGACGATGGCCTTGCCATGCCCGGCGCTGGCCTTATCATGTCCGAGTGTTGCGTTGTCATGCCCGACGCTGGCCTTTCCATGTCCGAGAGTTGCCTTGCCATGACCTTGTCATGCCCAACGCTGGCCTTGCGCTGTCCGAGAGTTGCTTTGTCATGACCTTGTCATGCCCGATGATGGCCTGGCCATGCCCTACGCTGGCCTTGTCATGCCCGACGTTGGCCTTGTAATGCCCGACGTTGGCCTTGTCATGCCCGTCGATGGCCTTTTCATGCCCGACGCTGGCCTTGTCATGCCCGACGCTGGCCTTGTCAAGCCCGGCGCTACCCTTGTCATGTCCGAGAGTGGCCTTGTCATGCCCGACGCTGGCCTTGCCATATCCGAGAGTTGCCTTGTCATGACCTTATCATGCCCAACGATGGCCTTTCCATGCCCGATGTTGGCCTTGTCATGCCAAACGCCGGCCTTGCCATACCCGATGATGGCCTTGTCATGCCGAACGCTGGCCTTGTCACTCCCGACGCTGGCCTTGTCAAGCCCGGCGCTGGCCTTGTCATGTCCGAGAGTGACCTTGCCATGGCCTTGTCATGCAAGACCCTGGCCTTGTCATGCCCGACGATGGCCTTGTCATGTTTGGCAGTGGCATTGTCATGGCCTTGTCATGCCCGACGATGGCCTTGTCATGCCCGACGATGTCCTTGTCATGACCTTACAATGTCCGACGATGGCCTTGCCATGGCCGATGATGTGCTTGTCATGTCCGAGAGTTGCCTTGTCATGACCATATCATGCCCGACGCTGGCCTTGTCATGCCCGACGATAGCCTCGCCATGTCCGAGAGTGGCATTGTCATGGCCTTGTCATGCCCGACGAGGGCCTTGCCAAGCCCGACACTTTCCTTGTCATGTCTGAAAGTTGCCTTGTCATGACCTTGTCATGCCCGACGATGGCCTCGACATGTCCGAGAGTGGCATTGTCATGGCCTTGTCATGCCCGACGATGGACTTGCCATGCCCGACGCTTGCTTGCCATGCCTGATGCTGGCCTCGCCATGCTCGACGATGGCCTTGCCATGCTCGACGCTGTCCTTGTCATGTCCGAGATTTGCCTTTTCATGACCTTGTCATGCCCAGCGTTGGCCTTGTCAAGCCCGACGGTGGCCTTGCCATGTCCGATTGTGGCATTGTCATGCCCGACGATAGCCTTTTCATGCCCGACGATGGCCTTGCCATGCCCGACGCTGGGCTTGCCATGCCCGACGCTGGCCATGTCATGCCCGACGATGACCTCGCCATGTCCGAGAGTGGCTTTTTCTTGTCCTTGTCATGCCCGACGAGGGCTTTGCCAAGCCCGACACTTTCCTTGTCATGTCCGAAAGTTATCTTGTCATGACCTTGTCATGCCCGACGATGGCCTCGCCATGTCCGAGAGTGGCATTGTCATGGCCTTGTCATGCTGACGATGGACATGCCATGCCCGATGCTGGCCTTGCCATGCCCGATGGTGGACTTGCCATGGTCAGCGCTGTCCTTGCCATGCCCGATGGTGACCTTGTCATGCCCAACGCTGGCCTTGTCAAGCCCAACAAACGCCTCGCCATGTCCGAGAGTGGCATTGTCATTCCCAACGATGGACTTGTCATGTCCAACGATGGCCTTGCCATGCCCGACGCTGCCCTTGTCATGCCCGACGATCGTCTTGCCATGCCCGACGATGGCCTTGTCATTCCCGACGATGGCCATGTCGTGCCCGACGATGGCCTTGCCATGTCCGGGAGTTGCCTTGTCATGGCCGACGATGGTCTTGCCATGTTTGAGAGTGGCCTTTTCATTCCCGAAGGTGACCTTGTAATGTCCGAGAGTGCCCTTGTTATGCCCAACGATGGCCTTGTCATGCCCGACGATGGCCTTGTAATGACCTTGTCAATCCCGACGATGGCCTTGCCATGCCCGGCGCTGGCCTTATCATGTCCGAGTGTTGCGTTGTCATGCCCGACGCTGGCCTTTCCATATCCGAGAGTTGCCTTGCCATGACCTTGTCATGCCCGACGCTGGCCTTGCGTTGTCCGAGAGTAGCCTTGTCATGACCTTGTCATGCCCGATGATGGCCTGGCCATGCCCTACGCTGGCCTTGTCATGCACGACGTTGGCCTTGTAATGCCCGACGTTGGCCTTGTCATGCCCGTCGATGGCCTTTTCATGCCCGACGCTGGCCTTGTCATGCCCGACGCTGGCCTTGTCAAGCCCGGCGCTACCCTTGTCATGTCCGAGAGTGGCCTTGTCATGCCCGACGCTGGCCTTGCCATATCCGAGAGTTGCCTTGTCATGACCTTATCATGCCCAACGATGGCCTTTCCATGCCAGACGTTGGCCTTGTCATGCCAAACGCCGGCCTTGCCATACCCGATGATGGCCTTCTCATGCCGAACGCTGGCCTTGTCACTCCCGACGCTGGCCTTGTCATGTCCGGCGCTAGCCTTGTCATGTCCGAGAGTGGCCTTGCCATGGCCTTGTCATGCAAGACCCTGGCCTTGCCATGCCCGACGATGGCCTTGTCATGTCTGACAGTGGCATTGTCATCGCCTTGTCATGCCCGACGATGGCCTTGCCATGCCCGACGATGTCCTTGTCATGGCCTTACAATGTCCGACGATGGCCTTGCCATGGCCGATGATGTGCTTGTCATGTCCGAGAGTTGCCTTGTCATGACCATATCATGCCCGACGCTGGCCTTGTCATACCCGACGATGGCCTCGCCATGTTTGAGAGTGGCATTGTCATTTCCAACGATGGACTTGTCATGCCCGACGATGGCCTTGCCATGCCCGACGCTGACCTTGTCATGCCCGATGATTGCCTTTCCATGTCCGACGCTAGCGTTGCCATGCCCGACGATGGCCTTGTCATGCCCGACGATGGCCATGTCATGCCCGACCATGGCCTTGTCATGCCCGACGATTGTCTTGTCATGCCCGACGATTGCCTTGTCATGCCCGACGATGGCATTGGAATGCGCGACGATGGCCTTGTCATGCCCGACGCTGGCCTTGTCATGCCCGACGATGGCCTCGCCATGTCCGAGAGTGGCATAGTCATGGCATTGTCGTGCCCGACGAGGGCCTTCCCAAGCCCGACACTTTCCTTGTCATGTCCGAAAGTTGCCTTGTCATGACCTTGTCATGCCCGACGATGGCCTCGCCATGTCCGAGAGTGGCATTGTCATGTCCTTGTCATGCCCAATGATGGGCGTGCCATGCCCGATGCTGGCCTTGCCATGCCCGACGCTGGCCTCTCCATGCTCGACGATGGCCTTGCCATGCTCGACGCTGTCCTTGTCATGTCCGAGAGTTGCCTTGTCATGACCTTGTCATCTCCGAAGCTGGCCTTATCAAGCCCGACGATTGCTTCGCCAAGTCCGATTGTGGCATTGTCATGCCCGACGACGGCCTTGCCGTGCCCAACGCTAACCTTGCCATGCCCGACGCTGGCCTTGTCATGCCCGACCCTATCGTTGCCATGCCCGACGATGGGCTTGTCATGCCCGACGATGGCCATGTCATGCCCGACGATGGCCTTGCCATGTTCGAGAGTTGCCTTGTCATGGCCGATGATGGTCTTGACATGTCCGAGAGTGGCCTTGTCATGCCCGATGCTTACCTTGTCATGTCCGAGAGTGGCCTTGTTATGCCCAACGATGATCTTGTCACGACCTTGTCATGCCTGACGATGGCCTTGTAATGCCCTTGTCATGTCCGACGATGGCCTTGTCATGCCCGGCGCTGGCCTTATCATGTCCGAGAGTTGCGTTGTCATGCCCGACGTTGGCCTTGCCATGTCCGAGAATGGCCTTGCCATGACGTTGGCATGCCCGATGATGGCCTGGCCATGCCCGACGTTGGCCTTGTCATGTTTGAGAGTAGCCTTGGCATGACCTTGTCATACCCAATGATGGCCTGGCCATGCCCGACGATGGCCTTGTCATGTCCGAGAGTTCCCTTGTCAAGCCCGACGCTGGCCTTGCCATGTCCGAAAGTTGCCTTGTCATGACCTTGTCATGCCCGATGATGGCCTGGCCATGCCTGACGCTGGCCTTGTCATGCCCGACGCTGGCCTTGTCATGCCCAACGTTGGCCTTTTCATGCCCGACGATGGCCTTTTCATGCCTGATGCTGGCCTAGTCATGCCCGACGCTGGCCTTGTCATGCACGGAGTTGGCCTTATCATGTCCGAGAGTGGCCTTGTCATGCCCGACGATGGCCTTGCCATATCCGAGAGTTGCCTTGTCATGACCTTATCATGCCCAACGATGGCCTTGCCATGCCCGACGGTGGCCTTGTCATGCCAAACGCTGGCCTTGTCATGCCCGACGCTGGCCTTGCCATGCCCGACGATGTCCTTGTCATGGCCTTACAATGTCCGACGATGGCCTTGCCATGGCCGATGATGTGCTTGTCATGTCCGAGAGTTGCCTTGTCATGACCATATCATGCCCGACGCTGGCCTTGTCATACCCGACGATGGCCTCGCCATGTTTGAGAGTGGCATTGTCATTTCCAACGATGGACTTGTCATGCCCGACGATGGCCTTGCCATGCCCGACGCTGACCTTGTCATGCCCGATGATTGCCTTTCCATGTCCGACGCTAGCGTTGCCATGCCCGACGATGGCCTTGTCATGCCCGACGATGGCCATGTCATGCCCGACGATGGCCTTGCCATGCCCGACGCTGACCTTGTCATGCCCGATGATTGCCTTTCCATGTCCGACGCTAGCGTTGCCATGCCCGACGATGGCCTTGTCATGCCCGACGATGGCCATGTCATGCCCGACGATGGCGTTGTCATGCCCGACAATTGTCTTGTCATGCCCGACGATTGCCTTGTCATGCCCGACGATGGCATTGGAATGCGCGACGATGGCCTTGTCATGCCCGACGCTGGCCTTGTCATGCCCGACGATGGCCTCGCCATGTCCGAGAGTGGCATAGTCATGGCATTGTCGTGCCCGACGAGGGCCTTCCCAAGCCCGACACTTTCCTTGTCATGTCCGAAAGTTGCCTTGTCATGACCTTGTCATGCCCGACGATGGCCTCGCCATGTCCGAGAGTGGCATTGTCATGTCCTTGTCATGCCCAATGATGGGCGTGCCATGCCCGATGCTGGCCTTGCCATGCCCGACGCTGGCCTCTCCATGCTCGACGATGGCCTTGCCATGCTCGACGCTGTCCTTGTCATGTCCGAGAGTTGCCTTGTCATGACCTTGTCATCTCCGAAGCTGGCCTTATCAAGCCCGACGATTGCTTCGCCAAGTCCGATTGTGGCATTGTCATGCCCGACGACGGCCTTGCCGTGCCCAACGCTAACCTTGCCATGCCCGACGCTGGCCTTGTCATGCCCGACCCTATCGTTGCCATGCCCGACGATGGGCTTGTCATGCCCGACGATGGCCATGTCATGCCCGACGATGGCCTTGCCATGTTCGAGAGTTGCCTTGTCATGGCCGATGATGGTCTTGACATGTCCGAGAGTGGCCTTGTCATGCCCGATGCTTACCTTGTCATGTCCGAGAGTGGCCTTGTTATGCCCAACGATGATCTTGTCACGACCTTGTCATGCCTGACGATGGCCTTGTAATGCCCTTGTCATGTCCGACGATGGCCTTGTCATGCCCGGCGCTGGCCTTATCATGTCCGAGAGTTGCGTTGTCATGCCCGACATTGGCCTTGCCATGTCCGAGAATGGCCTTGCCATGACGTTGTCATGCCCGATGATGGCCTGGCCATGCCCGACGTTGGCCTTGTCATGTTTGAGAGTGGCCTTGGCATGACCTTGTCATACCCAATGATGGCCTGGCCATGCCCGACGATGGCCTTGTCATGTCCGAGAGTTCCCTTGTCAAGCCCGACGCTGGCCTTGCCATGTCCGAAAGTTGCCTTGTCATGACCTTGTCATGCCCGATGATGGCCTGGCCATGCCTGACGCTGGCCTTGTCATGCCCGACGCTGGCCTTGTCATGCCCAACGTTGGCCTTTTCATGCCCGACGATGGCCTTTTCATGCCTGATGCTGGCCTAGTCATGCCCGACGCTGGCCTTGTCATGCACGGAGCTGGCCTTATCATGTCCGAGAGTGGCCTTGTCATGCCCGACGATGGCCTTGCCATGTCCGAGAGTTGCCATGTCATGACCTTATCATGCCCAACGATGGCCTTGCCATGCCCGACGGTGGCCTTGTCATGCCAAACGCTGGCCTTGTCATGCCCGACGCTGGCCTTGCCATGCCCGAAAATTGGCCTTGTCATGCCGAACGCTGGCCTTGTCATGCACGACGCTGGCCTTGTCATGCTCAGCGCTTGCCTTGTCATGTCCGAGAGTGGCCTTGCCATGGCCTTGTCATGCAAGGCGCTGGCCTTGCCATGCCCGACGATGGCCTTGTCATGTCCGATAGTTGCCTTGTCATGGCCGACGATGGTCTTGCCATGTCCGAGAGTGGCCTTGTCATTCCCGACGCTGGCCTTGTCATGACCGACGCTGACCTTGTCATGTCCGAGAGTGGCTTTGTCATGCCCAAAAATGGCCTTGCCATGCCCGACGCTAGCCTTGCCATGCCCGACGATGGCCTTGCCATGCCCGAGAGTTGTCATTCATGCCCAACGCTGGCCTTGTCATGTACGGTGCTGGCCTTGTCATGTCCGAGATTTGCCTCGTTATGGCCTTGTCGTTCCCGACGATGGCCTTGCCATGCCCGACGTTGTCCTTGTCATGTCCGAGAGTTGCCTTGTCTTGCCCGACGATGGCCTTGCCATGCCCGACGTTGTCCTTGACATTTCCGAGACTTACCTTGTCATGACCTTGTCATCCCCGACGATGGCCTCGCCATGTCCCCGAGAGGCATTGTCAAGGCCTTGTCATGCCCGAAGATGGCCTTGTCATGCCCGACGATGGCCTTGCCATGCCCGACGATGGCCTTGCCATATCCGAGAGTTGCCTTGTCATGGCCTTGTCATGCCCGACGTTTGCCTTGTCAAGCACGACGATGGCCTTGTCATGCCCGACGATGGCCTTGCCATGCCCGACGCTGGCCTTGTCATGCCCGACGCTGGCCTTGTTGTGCTCGACGATGGCATTGTCATGCCCGACGATGGCAGTGTCATGTCCGAGAGTTGCCTTGTCATGACCGACGATGGTCTTGCCATGTCCGAGAGTGGCCTTGTCATGCCCAACGCTGGCCTTGTCATGACCGGCGCTGACATTGTCATGTCCGAGAGTGGCCTTGTCATGCCCAACGATGGCCTTGCCATGCCCGACGCTTTCCTTGCCATGCCCGACGATGGCCTTGCCATGCCCGAGAGTTGCCTTGTCATGCCCAACGCTGGCCTAGTCATGTCCGAGAGTTGCCTTGTCATGGCCTTACCATGCCCGATGCTGGCCTTGTCATGCCCGACGCTGGCCTTGCCATGCCCGACGCTGGCCTTGTCATGCCAGACGTTGGCCTTGTCATGCCCGACGCTGGCCTTGCCAGGCCCGACGATGGCCTTGTCATGCCCGACGCTGGCCTTGCCATGCCGGACGATGGCCTTTTCATGTCCGACAGTGGCATTGTCATGGCCTTGCCATTCCCGACGATGGCCTTGTCATGCCCGACGATGGCCATGTCATGCCCAACGATGACCTTGTCATGCCCGACGATGGCCTTGTCATGCCTGACGATGCCCTTGTCATGCGCGACGATGGCCTTGTCATGCCCAATGATGGGCTTACCGTGCCTGATATTGGCCTTGCAATGCCCGACGATGGCCTTGTCATGCCCAACGATGGCCTTGTCATGCCCGACGCTGGCCTTGTGATGCTCGACGATGGCATTGTCATGTCCGACGATGGCAGTGTCATGTCCGAGAGTTGGCTTGACATGCCAGGCGTTAGCCTTGTCATGCCCCACGATGGCCTTGTCATGTCCTTATTATGCCCGACGCTGGCCATGTCATGCCCGACGATGGCCTCGCCATGTCCGAGAGTGACATTGTCATGGCCTTGTCATGCCCGACGAGGGCCTTGCCAAGCCCGACACTTTCCTTGTCATGTCTGAAAGTTGTCTTGTCATGACCTTGTCATGCCCGACGATGGCCTCGACATGTCCGAGAGTGGCATTGTCATGGCCTTGTCATGCCCGACGATGGATTTGCCATGCCCGACGCTTGCTTGCCATGCCTGATGCTGGCGTCGCCATGCTCGACGATGGCCTTGCCATGCTCGACGCTGTCCTTGTCATGTCCGAGATTTGCCTTGTCATGACCTTGTCATGCCCAGCACTGGCCTTGTCAAGCCCGATGGTGGCCTTGCCATGTCCGATTGTGGCATTGTCATGCCCGACGATAGCCTTTTCATGCCCGACGATGGCCTTGCCATGCCCGACGCTGGGCTTGCCATGCCCGACGCTGGCCATGTCATGCCCGACGATGGCCTCGCCATGTCCGAGAGTGGCTTTGTCATGTCCTTGTCATGCCCGACGAGGGCTTTGCCAAGCCCGACACTTTCCTTGTCATGTCCGAAAGTTATCTTGTCATGACCTTGTCATGCCCGACGATGGCCTCGCCATGTCCGAGAGTGGCATTGTCATGGCCTTGTCATGCTGACGATGGACATGCCATGCCCGACGGTGGCCTTGCCATGCCCGATGGTGGACTTGCCATGGTCAGCGCTGTCCTTGCCATGCCCGATGGTGACCTTGTCATGTCCAACGCTGGCCTTGTCAAGCCCAACGAACGCCTCGCCTTGTCCAATTGTGGCATTATTATGCCCGACTCTAGGCTTGCCATGCCCGACGCTGGCCTTGTCATGCCCGACGATGGTCTTGTCGTGCCCGACGCTAGCCTTGCCATCCCCGACGATTCCCTTGTCATGCCCGACGATGGCCTTGTCATGCTCGACGATGGCATTGGCATGCCCGACGATTTTGTCATGCCCGACGCTGGCCTTGTCATTCCCGACGCTGACCTTTTCATGCCTGACGCTGGCCTTGTCATGCCCGGCGTTCGCCTTTTCATGTCCGAGAGTGGCCTTGCCATGGCCTTGTCATGCCCGACCCTGGCCTTGCCATGCCCGACGATGGCCTTGTCATTTCCGACAGTGGCATTGTCATTTCCGACAGTGGCATTGTCATGGCCTTGTCATGCCCGACGATGGCTTTGCCATTCCCGACGTTTTCTTTGTCATGTCCGAGAGATGCCTTGTCATGACCTTATCATGCCCGAAGTTGGCCTTGTCATGCCCGACGATGGTCTCGCCATGTCCGAGAGTGGCATTGTCATTCCCAAAGATGGCCTTGCCATGCCCGACGTTGGCTTTGGCATGCCCGACGATGGCCTTTCCATGCCCGACACTAGCGTTGCCATACCCGACGATGGCCTTGTCATGCCCGACGATGGCCATGTCATGCCCGACGATGGCCTTGACATGCCCGACGATCGCCATGTCACGCCCGACGAAGGGCTTGCCATTGACGACGATGGCCTTGTCATGCCTGACGATGGCGTTGCCATGCCCGACGCTGGCCTTGCCATGCCCGACGATCGCCTTGTCATGCCCCACGATGGCCTTGTCATGCCCGACGCTGGCCTTGTCATGCTCGACAATGGCATTGTCATGCCCGACGATGGTAGTGTCATGTCCAAGAGTTGCCTTCACATGCCAGGCGCTGGCCTTGTCATGCCCGACGATGGTCTTGCCATGCCCTACGCTGGCCTTGCCATGCTCGAAGATGGCCTTGTCATGCCCGACGATGGCCTTGTCATGCCCGACGATGGCCTTGCTATGTCCGAGAGTTGGCTTGTCATGGCCGACGATGGTCTTGCCATGTCCGAGAGTGGCCTTGTCATGCCCGACGCTGACCTTGTCATGTCCGAGAGTGGCCTTCTTATGGCCAACGATTCCTTATCATGACCTTGTCATGCCCGACGATGGCCTTGTCAAGACCTTTTCATGCCCGGTGATGGCCTTGCCATGCCCGGCGGTTGACTTATCATGTCCGAGAGTCACGTTGTCATGCGCGACGCTGGCCTTGCCATGTCCGAGAGTGGCCTTGCCATGACCTTGTCATGCCCAACGATGGCCTTGCCATGCCCGACGTTGGCCTTGTCATGCCCGACGCTGGCCTCGTCATGCCCGACGCTGACCTTGCCATGCCCGATGATGGTCTTGTCATGCCCAACGCTGACACGTTGGCCTTGTCATGCCCGACGATGGCCTTGCCATGCCCGACGCTGCCCTTGCCATTCCCTAGGATGGCCTTGTCATGCCCGACGATGGCCTTGTCATGCCCCACGATGCCCTTGTCATGCGTGACGATTGCCTTGTCATGCCCAACGATGGCCTTACCGTGCCTAACGCTGGCATTGCAATGCCCGACGATGGCCTTGTCATGCCCGACGATGGCCTTGTCATACCCGATGCAGGCCTTGTCATGCTCGACAATGGCATTGTCAAGCCCGACAATGGCAGTGTCATGTCCGAGAGTTGCCTTGACATGTCAGGCGTTAGCCTTGTCATGCCCGACGATGGCCTTGGCATGTCCTTGTCATGCCCGATCCTCGCCATGTCATGCCCGACGATGGCCTCGCCATGTCCGAGAGTGGCGTTGTCATGGCCTTCTCATGCCCGACGAGGGCCTTGCCAAGCCCGACACTTTCCTTGTCATGTCCAAAAGTTGCCTTGTCATGAGCTTGTCAAGCCCGACGATGGCCTCGACATGTCCGAGAGTGGCATTGTCATGGCCATGTCATGCCCAACGATGGACTTGCCATGCCCGACAAGCCCGACGATTGCCTCGCCATGTCCGATTGTGGCATTGTCATGCCCGACGATGCCCTTGTCATGCCCGACGATGGCGTTGCCATGCCCGACGTCGGGCTTACCATGCCCGACGCTGGCCATGTCATGCCCGACGATGGTCTTGCCCAGTCCGAGAGTGGCATTGTCATGTCCTTGTCATGCCCAACGAGGGCCTTGCCAAGCCCGACACTTTCCTTTTCATGTCCGAAAGTTGCCTTGTCATGACCTTGTCATGCCTGACGATGGCCTCGCCATGTCCGAGAGTGGAATTGTCATGGCCTTGTCATGACGACGATGGACTTCCCATGCCCGACGCTGGCCTTCCCATGCCCGATGGTGGCCTTGCCATGCTCAGCGCTGGCCTTCCCATGCCCGATGGTGGCCTTGCCAAGCTCAGCGCTGGCCTTGCCATGCCCGATGGTGACCTTGTCATGCCCAGCGCTGGCCTTGTCAAGCCCAACGATTGCCTCGCCATGTTCGATTGTTGCATTATCATGCCCGACGATGGCCTTTTCATGCCCGACGCTTGCCTTGCCATGCCTGACTCTGGGCTTGCAATTCCCGACGCTGGCCTTGTCATGACTGACGATTGTCTTGCCATGCCCGACGCTAGCCTTGCCATGCCCGACGATTCCCTTGTGATGCCCGACGCTGGCCTTGCCATGCCCGTTGATAGCCTTGTCATGTCCGACAGTGGCATTGTCATGGCCTTGTCATGCCCGACGATGGCGTTGCCATGCCCGACATAGTCCTTGTCATGTCCGAGAGTTGCCTTCACATGCCAGGCGCTGGCCTTGTCATGCCCGACGATGGTCTTGCCATGCCCTACGCTGGCCTTGCCATGCTCGAAGATGGCCTTGTCATGCCCGACGATGGCCTTGTCATGCCCGATGATGGCCTTGCTATGTCCGAGAGTTGGCTTGTCATGGCCGACGATGGTCTTGCCATGTCCGAGAGCGGCCTTGTCATGCCCGACGCTGACCTTGTCATGTCCGAGAGTGGCCTTGTTATGGCCAACAATTCCTTGTCATGACCTTGTCATGCCCGACGATGGCCTTGTCATGACCTTTTCATGCCCGGTGATGGCCTTGCCATGTCCGAGAGTGCCCTTCCCATGACCTTGAAATGCCCTACGATGGCCTTGCCATGCCCGACGTTGGCCTTGTTATGCCGGACGCTGGCCTTGTCATGCTCGACGATGGCATTGTCATGCCCGACAATGGCAGTGTCATTTCCGAGAGTTGCCTTGACATGTCAGGCGTTGGCCTTGTCATTCCCGACGATGGCCTTGTCATGTCCTTGTCATGCCCGACGATGGCCTCGCCATGTCCGAGAGTGGTGTTGTCATGCCCGACGACGGCCTTGCCAAGCCCGACACTTTCCTTGTCATGTCCGAAAGTTGCCTTGTCATGACCTTGTCAACACGGACGATGGCCTCGAGATGTCCGCGAGTGGCATTGTCATGGCTTTGTCATGCCCGACGAGGGACTTGCCATGCCCGACGCTGGCTTGCCATGCCTGATGCTGGCCTTGCCATGCTCGACGATGGCCTTGCCATGCTCGACGCTGTCCTTGTCATGTCCGAGAGTTGCCTTGTCATGACCTTGTAATGCCCAGCGTTGGCCTTGACAAGCCCGACGATTGCCTCGCCATGTCCGATTGTGGCATTGTCATGCCCGACGATGGCCTTGCCATGCCCGACGATGGCCTTGCCATGCCCGACGCTGGGCTTGCCATGCCCGACGCTGGCCATTTCATGCCCGACGATGGCCTCGCCATGTCCGAGAGTGGCTTTGTCATGTCCTTGTCATGCCCGACGAGGGCTTTGCCAAGCCCGACACTTTCCTTGTCATGTCCGAAAGTTGTCTTGTCATGACCTTGTCATGCCCGACGATGGCCTCGCCATGTCCGAGAGTGGTATTGTCATGCCCTTGTCATGCGCGACGCTGGCCATTTCATGCCCGACGATGGCCTCGCCATGTCCGAGAGTGGCTTTGTCATGTCCTTGTCATGCCCGACGAGGGCTTTGCCAAGCCCGACACTTTCCTTGTCATGTCCGAAAGTTGTCTTGTCATGACCTTGTCATGCCCGACGATGGCCTCGCCATGTCCGAGAGTGGTATTGTCATGCCCTTGTCATGCGCGACGCTGGCCATTTCATGCCCGACGATGGCCTCGCCATGTCCGAGAGTGGCTTTTTCATGTCCTTGTCATGCCCGACGAGGGCTTTGCCAAGCCCGATACTTTCCTTGTCATGTCCGAAAGTTGTCTTGTCATGACCTTGTCATGCCCGACGATGGCCTCGCCATGTCCGAGAGTGGTATTGTCATGCCCTTGTCATGCGCGACGATTGCCTTGTCATGCCCGACGATGACCTTACCGTGCCTAACGCTGGCCTTGCAATGCCCGATGATGGCCTTGTCATGCCCGACGTTGGCCTTGTCATGCTCGACGATGGCATTGTCATGCCCGACAATGGCATTGTCATGTCCGAGAGTTGCCTTGACATGCCAGGCGTTAGCCTTGTCATGCCCGACGATGGCCTTGTCATGTCCTTGTTATGCCCGACGCTGGCCATGTCATGCCCGACGATGGCCTCGCCATGTCCGAGAGTGGCATTGTCGTGGCCTTGTCATGCCCGACGAGGGCCTTGCCAAGCCCGACACTTTCCTTGTCATGTCCGAAAGTTGCCTTGTCATGACCTTGTCATGCCCGACAATGGCCTTGACATGTCCGAGAGTGGCATTGTCATGGCCTTGTCATGCCCGACGATGGACTTGCCATGCCCGACGCTTGCTTGCCATGCCTGATGCTGGCCTCGCCATGCTCGACGATGGCCTTGCCATGCTCGACGCTGTCCTTGTCATGTCCGAGATTTGCCTTGTCATGACCTTGTCAAGCCCAGCGCTGGCCTTGTCAAGCCCGACGGTGGCCTTGCCATGTCCGATTGTGGCATTGTCATGCCCGACGATAGCCTTTTCATGCCCGACGCTGGCCTTGCCATGCCCGACGCTGGCCATGCCATGCCCGACGATGGCCTCGCCATGTCCGAGAGTGGCTTTGTCATGTCCTTGTCATGCCCGACGAGGGCTTTGCCAAGCCCAACACTTTCCTTGTCATGTCCGAGAGTGGCCTTCCCATTACCTTGAAATGCCCAACGATGGCCTTGCCATGCCCGACGTTGGCCTTGTCATGCCCGACGCTGGCCTTGTCATGCTCGACGATGGCATTGTCATGCCCGACAATGGCCGTGTCATGTCCGAGAGTTGCCTTCACATGTCAGGCGTTGGCCTTGTCATTCCCGACGATGGCCTTGT
Organism: Fagopyrum homotropicum; assembly: GCA_033239125.1. NCBI lineage: Eukaryota > Viridiplantae > Streptophyta > Magnoliopsida > Caryophyllales > Polygonaceae > Fagopyrum > Fagopyrum homotropicum. The sequence continues at coordinate 92,033,504 of BSWB01000004.1, read as the reverse complement.
CATGTCCTTGTCATGCCCGATCCTCTCCATGTCATGCCCGACGATGGCCTCGCCATGTCCGAGAGTAGTGTTGTCATGCCCGACGAGGGCCTTGCCAAGCCCGACACTTTCTTTGTCATGTCCGAAAGTTGCCTTGTCATGACCTTGTCAACACGGACGATGGCCTCGAGATGTCCGCGAGTGGCATTGCATGGCCTTGTCATGCCCGACGAGGGACTTGCCATGCCCGACGCTGGCTTGCCATGCCTGATTCTGGCCTTGCCATGCTCGACGATGGCCTTGCCATGCTCGACGCTGTCCTTGTCATGTCCGACAGTTGCCTTGTCATGACCTTGTAATGCCCAGCACTGGCCTTGACAAGCCCGACGATTGCCTCGCCATGTCCGATTGTGGCATTGTCATGCCCGACGATGGCCTTTTCATGCCCGACGATGGCCTTGCCATGCCCGACGCTGGGCTTGCCATGCCCGACGCTGGCCATTTCATGCCCGACGATGGCCTCGCCAAGTCCGAGAGTGGCTTTGTCATGTCCTTGTCATGCCCGACGAGGGCTTTGCCAAGCCCGACACTTTCCTTGTCATGTCCGAAAGTTGTCTTGTCATGACCTTGTCATGCCCGACGATGGCCTCGCCATGTCCGAGAGTGGTATTGTCATGCCCTTGTCATGCACGACGATGACCTTACCGTGCCTAACGCTGGCCTTGCAATGCCCGATGATGGCCTTGTCATGCCCGACGTTGGCCTTGTCATGCTCGACGATGGCATTGTCATGCCCGACAATGGCATTGTCATGTCCGAGAGTTGCCTTGACATGCCAGGCGTTAGCCTTGTCATGCCCGACGATGGCCTTGTCATGTCCTTGTTATGCCCGACGCTGGCCATGTCATGCCCGACGATGGCCTCGCCATGTCCGAGAGTGGCATTGTCATGGCCTTGTCATGCCCGACGAGGGCCTTGCCAAGCCCGACACTTTCCTTGTCATGTCCGAAAGTTGCCTTGTCATGACCTTGTCATGCCCGACAATGGCCTTGACATGTCCGAGAGTGGCATTGTCATGGCCTTGTCATGCCCGACGATGGACTTGCCATGCCCGACGCTTGCTTGCCATGCCTGATGCTGGCCTCGCCATGCTCGACGATGGCCTTGCCATGCTCGACGCTGTCCTTGTCATGTCCGAGATTTTCCTTGTCATGACCTTGTCAAGCCCAGCGCTGGCCTTGTCAAGCCCGACGGTGGCCTTGCCATGTCCGATTGTGGCATTGTCATGCCCGACGATAGCCTTTTCATGCCCGACGATGGCCTTGCCATGCCCGACGCTGGTCTTGCCATGCCCGACGCTGGCCATGTCATGCCCGACGATGGCCTCGCCATGTCCGAGAGTGGCTTTGTCATGTCCTTGTCATGCCCGACGAGGGCTTTGCCAAGCCCGACACTTTCCTTGTCATGTCCGAAAGTTGTCTTGTCATGACCTTGTCATGCCCGACGATGGCCTCGCCATGTCCGAGAGTGGCATTGTCATGGCGTTGTCATGCCGACGATGGACATGCCATGCCCGAAGCTGGCCTTGCCATGCCCGATGGTGGCCTTGCCATGGTCAGCGCTGTCCTTGCCATGCCCGATGGTGACCTTGTCATGCCCAACGCTGGCCTTGTCAAGCCCAACGAACGCCTCGCCATGTCCAATTGTGGCATTATCATGCTCGAATCTGGGCTTGCCATGCCCGACGCTGGCCTTGTCATGCCCGACGATGGTCTTGCCATGCCCGACGCTGGCCTTGTCATTCCCGACGATGGCCTTGTCATGTCCTTGTCATGCCCGACGATGGCCTCGCCATGTCCGAGAGTGGTGTTGTCATGCCCGACGACGGCCTTGCCAAGCCCGACACTTTCCTTGTCATGTCCGAAAGTTGCCTTGTCATGACCTTGTCAACACGGACGATGGCCTCGAGATGTCCGCGAGTGGCATTGTCATGGCTTTGTCATGCCCGACGAGGGACTTGCCATGCCCGACGCTGGCTTGCCATGCCTGATGCTGGCCTTGCCATGCTCGACGATGGCCTTGCCATGCTCGACGCTGTCCTTGTCATGTCCGAGAGTTGCCTTGTCATGACCTTGTAATGCCCAGCGCTGGCCTTGACAAGCCCGACGATTGCCTCGCCATGTCCGATTGTGGCATTGTCATGCCCGACGATGGCCTTGCCATGCCCGACGATGGCCTTGCCATGCCCGACGCTGGGCTTGCCATGCCCGACGCTGGCCATTTCATGCCCGACGATGGCCTCGCCATGTCCGAGAGTGGCTTTGTCATGTCCTTGTCATGCCCGACGAGGGCTTTGCCAAGCCCGACACTTTCCTTGTCATGTCCGAAAGTTGTCTTGTCATGACCTTGTCATGCCCGACGATGGCCTCGCCATGTCCGAGAGTGGTATTGTCATGCCCTTGTCATGCGCGACGCTGGCCATTTCATGCCCGACGATGGCCTCGCCATGTCCGAGAGTGGCTTTGTCATGTCCTTGTCATGCCCGACGAGGGCTTTGCCAAGCCCGACACTTTCCTTGTCATGTCCGAAAGTTGTCTTGTCATGACCTTGTCATGCCCGACGATGGCCTCGCCATGTCCGAGAGTGGTATTGTCATGCCCTTGTCATGCGCGACGCTGGCCATTTCATGCCCGACGATGGCCTCGCCATGTCCGAGAGTGGCTTTTTCATGTCCTTGTCATGCCCGACGAGGGCTTTGCCAAGCCCGATACTTTCCTTGTCATGTCCGAAAGTTGTCTTGTCATGACCTTGTCATGCCCGACGATGGCCTCGCCATGTCCGAGAGTGGTATTGTCATGCCCTTGTCATGCGCGACGATTGCCTTGTCATGCCCGACGATGACCTTACCGTGCCTAACGCTGGCCTTGCAATGCCCGATGATGGCCTTGTCATGCCCGACGTTGGCCTTGTCATGCTCGACGATGGCATTGTCATGCCCGACAATGGCATTGTCATGTCCGAGAGTTGCCTTGACATGCCAGGCGTTAGCCTTGTCATGCCCGACGATGGCCTTGTCATGTCCTTGTTATGCCCGACGCTGGCCATGTCATGCCCGACGATGGCCTCGCCATGTCCGAGAGTGGCATTGTCGTGGCCTTGTCATGCCCGACGAGGGCCTTGCCAAGCCCGACACTTTCCTTGTCATGTCCGAAAGTTGCCTTGTCATGACCTTGTCATGCCCGACAATGGCCTTGACATGTCCGAGAGTGGCATTGTCATGGCCTTGTCATGCCCGACGATGGACTTGCCATGCCCGACGCTTGCTTGCCATGCCTGATGCTGGCCTCGCCATGCTCGACGATGGCCTTGCCATGCTCGACGCTGTCCTTGTCATGTCCGAGATTTGCCTTGTCATGACCTTGTCAAGCCCAGCGCTGGCCTTGTCAAGCCCGACGGTGGCCTTGCCATGTCCGATTGTGGCATTGTCATGCCCGACGATAGCCTTTTCATGCCCGACGCTGGCCTTGCCATGCCCGACGCTGGCCATGCCATGCCCGACGATGGCCTCGCCATGTCCGAGAGTGGCTTTGTCATGTCCTTGTCATGCCCGACGAGGGCTTTGCCAAGCCCAACACTTTCCTTGTCATGTCCGAGAGTGGCCTTCCCATTACCTTGAAATGCCCAACGATGGCCTTGCCATGCCCGACGTTGGCCTTGTCATGCCCGACGCTGGCCTTGTCATGCTCGACGATGGCATTGTCATGCCCGACAATGGCCGTGTCATGTCCGAGAGTTGCCTTCACATGTCAGGCGTTGGCCTTGTCATTCCCGACGATGGCCTTGTCATGTCCTTGTCATGCCCGATCCTCTCCATGTCATGCCCGACGATGGCCTCGCCATGTCCGAGAGTAGTGTTGTCATGCCCGACGAGGGCCTTGCCAAGCCCGACACTTTCTTTGTCATGTCCGAAAGTTGCCTTGTCATGACCTTGTCAACACGGACGATGGCCTCGAGATGTCCGCGAGTGGCATTGCATGGCCTTGTCATGCCCGACGAGGGACTTGCCATGCCCGACGCTGGCTTGCCATGCCTGATTCTGGCCTTGCCATGCTCGACGATGGCCTTGCCATGCTCGACGCTGTCCTTGTCATGTCCGAGAGTTGCCTTGTCATGACCTTGTAATGCCCAGCACTGGCCTTGACAAGCCCGACGATTGCCTCGCCATGTCCGATTGTGGCATTGTCATGCCCGACGATGGCCTTTTCATGCCCGACGATGGCCTTGCCATGCCCGACGCTGGGCTTGCCATGCCCGACGCTGGCCATTTCATGCCCGACGATGGCCTCGCCAAGTCCGAGAGTGGCTTTGTCATGTCCTTGTCATGCCCGACGAGGGCTTTGCCAAGCCCGACACTTTCCTTGTCATGTCCGAAAGTTGTCTTGTCATGACCTTGTCATGCCCGACGATGGCCTCGCCATGTCCGAGAGTGGTATTGTCATGCCCTTGTCATGCACGACGATGACCTTACCGTGCCTAACGCTGGCCTTGCAATGCCCGATGATGGCCTTGTCATGCCCGACGTTGGCCTTGTCATGCTCGACGATGGCATTGTCATGCCCGACAATGGCATTGTCATGTCCGAGAGTTGCCTTGACATGCCAGGCGTTAGCCTTGTCATGCCCGACGATGGCCTTGTCATGTCCTTGTTATGCCCGACGCTGGCCATGTCATGCCCGACGATGGCCTCGCCATGTCCGAGAGTGGCATTGTCATGGCCTTGTCATGCCCGACGAGGGCCTTGCCAAGCCCGACACTTTCCTTGTCATGTCCGAAAGTTGCCTTGTCATGACCTTGTCATGCCCGACAATGGCCTTGACATGTCCGAGAGTGGCATTGTCATGGCCTTGTCATGCCCGACGATGGACTTGCCATGCCCGACGCTTGCTTGCCATGCCTGATGCTGGCCTCGCCATGCTCGACGATGGCCTTGCCATGCTCGACGCTGTCCTTGTCATGTCCGAGATTTTCCTTGTCATGACCTTGTCAAGCCCAGCGCTGGCCTTGTCAAGCCCGACGGTGGCCTTGCCATGTCCGATTGTGGCATTGTCATGCCCGACGATAGCCTTTTCATGCCCGACGATGGCCTTGCCATGCCCGACGCTGGTCTTGCCATGCCCGACGCTGGCCATGTCATGCCCGACGATGGCCTCGCCATGTCCGAGAGTGGCTTTGTCATGTCCTTGTCATGCCCGACGAGGGCTTTGCCAAGCCCGACACTTTCCTTGTCATGTCCGAAAGTTGTCTTGTCATGACCTTGTCATGCCCGACGATGGCCTCGCCATGTCCGAGAGTGGCATTGTCATGGCGTTGTCATGCCGACGATGGACATGCCATGCCCGAAGCTGGCCTTGCCATGCCCGATGGTGGCCTTGCCATGGTCAGCGCTGTCCTTGCCATGCCCGATGGTGACCTTGTCATGCCCAACGCTGGCCTTGTCAAGCCCAACGAACGCCTCGCCATGTCCAATTGTGGCATTATCATGCTCGAATCTGGGCTTGCCATGCCCGACGCTGGCCTTGTCATGCCCGACGATGGTCTTGCCATGCCCGACGCTAGCCTTGCCATGTCCGACGATTCCCTTGTCATGCCCGACGATGGCCTTGTCATGCCCGACGATGGCTGTCATGCTCGACGATGGCATTGGCATGCCCGACGATTTTGTTGTGCCCGACGCTGGCCTTGTCATTCCCGACGCTGACCTTTTCATGCCTGACGCTGGCCTTGTCATGCCCGGCGTTCGCCTTTTCATGTCCGAGAGTGGCCTCGCCATGGCCTTGTCATGCCCGACCCTGGCCTTGCCATGCCCGACGATGGCCTTGTCATTTCCGACAGTGGCATTGTCATGGCCTTGTCATGCCCGACGATGGCTTCGCCATTCCCGACGTTGTCTTTGTCATGTCTGAGAGATGCCTTGTCATGACCTTATCATGCCCGAAGTTGGCCTTGTCATGCCCGACGATGGCCTTGCCATGTCCGAGAGTGGCATTGTCATTCCCAACGATGGCCTTGCCATGCCCGATGTTGGCTTTGGCATGCCCGACGATGGCCTTTCCATGCCCGACACCAGCGTTTCCATACCCGACGATGGCCTTGTCATGCCCGACGATGGCCATGTCATGCCCGACGATGGCCTTGACATGCCCGACGATCGCCATGTCACGCCCAACGATGGGCTTGCCATTCACGACGATGGCCTTGTCATGCCCAACGATGGTCGTGCCATGCCCGACGCTGGCCTTGCCATGCCCGACGATGGCCTTGTCATACCCCACGATGGCCTTGTCATGCCCGACGCTGACCTTGTCATGCTCAACGAAGGCATTGTCATGCCCGACGATGGTAGTGTCATGTCCGAGAGTTGCCTTCACATGCTAGGCGCTGGCCTTGTCATGCCCGACGATGGTCTTGCCATGCCCTACGCTGGCCTTGCCATGCTCGAAGATGGCCTTGTCATGCCCGACGATGGCCTAGCTATGTCCGAGAGTTGGCTTGTCATGGCCGACGATGGTCTTGCCATGTCCGAGAGTGGCCTTGTCATGCCCGACGCTGACCTTGTCATGTCCGAGAGTGCCTTGTTATGGCCAACGATTCCTTGTCATGACCTGGTCATGCCCGACGATCGCCTTGTCATGACCTTTTCAATTCCGGTGATGGCCTTGCCATGCCCGGCGGTTGACTTATCATGTCCGAAAGTTGCATTGTCATGCCCGACGATGGCCTTGCCATGTCCGAGAGTGGCCTTGCCATGACCTTGTCATGCCCAACGATGGCCTTGCCATGCCCGACGTTGGCCTTGTCATGCCCGACGCTGGCCTTGTCATGCCCAACGCTGACAACGTTGGCCTTGTCATGCCCGACAATGGCCTTGCCATGCCCGACGCTGGCGTTGCCATTCCCGACGATGGCCTTGTCATGTCCGAGGATGGCCATGTCATGCCCAACGATGGCCTTGTCATGCCCCACGATGCCCTTGTCATGCGCGACGATTGTCTTGTCATGCCCGACGATGGCCTTACCGTGCCTAACGCTGGCCTTGCAATGCCCGACGATGGCCTTGTCATGCCCGACGATGGCCTTGCCATGCCCGACGTCGGGCTTACCATGCCCTACGCTGGCCATGTCATGCCCGACGATGGCCTCGCCCTGTCCGAGAGTGGCATTGTCATGTCCTTGTCATGCCCAACGAGGGCCTTGCCAAGCCCGACACTTTCCTTTTCATGTCCGAAAGTTGCCTTGTCATGACCTTGTCATGCCAGACGATGGCCTCGCCATGTCCGAGAGTGGCATTGTCATGGCCTTGTCATGACGACGATGGACTTGCCATGCCCGACACTGGCCTTGCCATGCCCGATGGTGGCCTTGCCATGCTCAGCGCTGGCCTTGCCATGCCCGATGGTGACCTTGTCATGCCCAGCGTTGGCCTTGTCAAGCCCAACGATTGCCTCGCCATGTTCGATTGTGGCATTATCATGCCCAACGATGGCCTCGCCAAGTCCGAGAGTGGCTTTGTCATGTCCTTGTCATGCCCGACGAGGGCTTTGCCAAGCCCGACACTTTCCTTGTCATGTCCGAAAGTTGTCTTGTCATGACCTTGTCATGCCCGACGATGGCCTCGCCATGTCCGAGAGTGGTATTGTCATGCCCTTGTCATGCACGACGATGACCTTACCGTGCCTAACGCTGGCCTTGCAATGCCCGATGATGGCCTTGTCATGCCCGACGTTGGCCTTGTCATGCTCGACGATGGCATTGTCATGCCCGACAATGGCATTGTCATGTCCGAGAGTTGCCTTGACATGCCAGGCGTTAGCCTTGTCATGCCCGACGATGGCCTTGTCATGTCCTTGTTATGCCCGACGCTGGCCATGTCATGCCCGACGATGGCCTCGCCATGTCCGAGAGTGGCATTGTCATGGCCTTGTCATGCCCGACGAGGGCCTTGCCAAGCCCGACACTTTCCTTGTCATGTCCGAAAGTTGCCTTGTCATGACCTTGTCATGCCCGACAATGGCCTTGACATGTCCGAGAGTGGCATTGTCATGGCCTTGTCATGCCCGACGATGGACTTGCCATGCCCGACGCTTGCTTGCCATGCCTGATGCTGGCCTCGCCATGCTCGACGATGGCCTTGCCATGCTCGACGCTGTCCTTGTCATGTCCGAGATTTTCCTTGTCATGACCTTGTCAAGCCCAGCGCTGGCCTTGTCAAGCCCGACGGTGGCCTTGCCATGTCCGATTGTGGCATTGTCATGCCCGACGATAGCCTTTTCATGCCCGACGATGGCCTTGCCATGCCCGACGCTGGTCTTGCCATGCCCGACGCTGGCCATGTCATGCCCGACGATGGCCTCGCCATGTCCGAGAGGGGCTTTGTCATGTCCTTGTCATGCCCGACGAGGGCTTTGCCAAGCCCGACACTTTCCTTGTCATGTCCGAGAGTGGCCTTCCCATTACCTTGAAATGCCCAACGATGGCCTTGCCATGCCCGACGTTGGCCTTGTCATGCCCGACGCTGGCCTTGTCATGCTCGGCGATGGCATTGTCATGCCCGACAATGGCCGTGTCATGTCCGAGAGTTGCCTTCACATGTCAGGCGTTGGCCTTGTCATTCCCGACGATGGCCTTGTCATGTCCTTGTCATGCCCGATCCTCTCCATGTCATGCCCGACGATGGCCTCGCCATGTCCGAGAGTAGTGTTGTCATGCCCGACGAGGGCCTTGCCAAGCCCGACACTTTCTTTGTCATGTCCGAAAGTTGCCTTGTCATGACCTTGTCAACACGGACGATGGCCTCGAGATGTCCGCGAGTGGCATTGCATGGCCTTGTCATGCCCGACGAGGGACTTGCCATGCCCGACGCTGGCTTGCCATGCCTGATTCTGGCCTTGCCATGCTCGACGATGGCCTTGCCATGCTCGACGCTGTCCTTGTCATGTCCGAGAGTTGCCTTGTCATGACCTTGTAATGCCCAGCACTGGCCTTGACAAGCCCGACGATTGCCTCGCCATGTCCGATTGTGGCATTGTCATGCCCGACGATGGCCTTTTCATGCCCGACGATGGCCTTGCCATGCCCGACGCTGGGCTTGCCATGCCCGACGCTGGCCATTTCATGCCCGACGATGGCCTCGCCAAGTCCGAGAGTGGCTTTGTCATGTCCTTGTCATGCCCGACGAGGGCTTTGCCAAGCCCGACACTTTCCTTGTCATGTCCGAAAGTTGTCTTGTCATGACCTTGTCATGCCCGACGATGGCCTCGCCATGTCCGAGAGTGGTATTGTCATGCCCTTGTCATGCACGACGATGACCTTACCGTGCCTAACGCTGGCCTTGCAATGCCCGATGATGGCCTTGTCATGCCCGACGTTGGCCTTGTCATGCTCGACGATGGCATTGTCATGCCCGACAATGGCATTGTCATGTCCGAGAGTTGCCTTGACATGCCAGGCGTTAGCCTTGTCATGCCCGACGATGGCCTTGTCATGTCCTTGTTATGCCCGACGCTGGCCATGTCATGCCCGACGATGGCCTCGCCATGTCCGAGAGTGGCATTGTCATGGCCTTGTCATGCCCGACGAGGGCCTTGCCAAGCCCGACACTTTCCTTGTCATGTCCGAAAGTTGCCTTGTCATGACCTTGTCATGCCCGACAATGGCCTTGACATGTCCGAGAGTGGCATTGTCATGGCCTTGTCATGCCCGACGATGGACTTGCCATGCCCGACGCTTGCTTGCCATGCCTGATGCTGGCCTCGCCATGCTCGACGATGGCCTTGCCATGCTCGACGCTGTCCTTGTCATGTCCGAGATTTTCCTTGTCATGACCTTGTCAAGCCCAGCGCTGGCCTTGTCAAGCCCGACGGTTGCCTTGCCATGTCCGATTGTGGCATTGTCATGCCCGACGATAGCCTTTTCATGCCCGACGATGGCCTTGCCATGCCCGACGCTGGTCTTGCCATGCCCGACGCTGGCCATGTCATGCCCGACGATGGCCTCGCCATGTCCGAGAGTGGCTTTGTCATGTCCTTGTCATGCCCGACGAGGGCTTTGCCAAGCCCGACACTTTCCTTGTCATGTCCGAAAGTTGTCTTGTCATGACCTTGTCATGCCCGACGATGGCCTCGCCATGTCCGAGAGTGGCATTGTCATGGCGTTGTCATGCCGACGATGGACATGCCATGCCCGAAGCTGGCCTTGCCATGCCCGATGGGGGCCTTACCATGGTCAGCGCTGTCCTTGCCATGCCCGATGGTGACCTTGTCATGCCCAACGCTGGCCTTGTCAAGCCCAACGAACGCCTCGCCATGTCCAATTGTGGCATTATCATGCTCGAATCTGGGCTTGCCATGCCCGACGCTGGCCTTGTCATGCCCGACGATGGTCTTGCCATGCCCGACGCTAGCCTTGCCATGTCCGACGATTCCCTTGTCATGCCCGACGATGGCCTTGTCATGCCCGACGATGGCTTTGTCATGCTCGACGATGGCATTGGCATGCCCGACGATTTTGTTGTGCCCGACGCTGGCCTTGTCATTCCCGACGCTGACCTTTTCATGCCTGACGCTGGCCTTGTCATGCCCGGCGTTCGCCTTTTCATGTCCGAGAGTGGCCTCGCCATGGCCTTGTCATGCCCGACCCTGGCCTTGCCATGCCCGACGATGGCCTTGTCATTTCCGACAGTGGCATTGTCATGGCCTTGTCATGCCCGACGATGGCTTCGCCATTCCCGACGTTGTCTTTGTCATGTCTGAGAGATGCCTTGTCATGACCTTATCATGCCCGAAGTTGGCCTTGTCATGCCCGACGATGGCCTTGCCATGTCCGAGAGTGGCATTGTCATTCCCAACGATGGCCTTGCCATGCCCGATGTTGGCTTTGGCATGCCCGACGATGGCCTTTCCATGCCCGACACCAGCGTTTCCATACCCGACGATGGCCTTGTCATGCCCGACGATGGCCATGTCATGCCCGACGATGGCCTTGACATGCCCGACGATCGCCATGTCACGCCCAACGATGGGCTTGCCATTCACGACGATGGCCTTGTCATGCCCAACGATGGTCGTGCCATGCCCGACGCTGGCCTTGCCATGCCCGACGATGGCCTTGTCATACCCCACGATGGCCTTGTCATGCCCGACGCTGACCTTGTCATGCTCAACGAAGGCATTGTCATGCCCGACGATGGTAGTGTCATGTCCGAGAGTTGCCTTCACATGCTAGGCGCTGGCCTTGTCATGCCCGACGATGGTCTTGCCATGCCCTACGCTGGCCTTGCCATGCTCGAAGATGGCCTTGTCATGCCCGACGATGGCCTAGCTATGTCCGAGAGTTGGCTTGTCATGGCCGACGATGGTCTTGCCATGTCCGAGAGTGGCCTTGTCATGCCCGACGCTGACCTTGTCATGTCCGAGAGTGCCTTGTTATGGCCAACGATTCCTTGTCATGACCTGGTCATGCCCGACGATCGCCTTGTCATGACCTTTTCAATTCCGGTGATGGCCTTGCCATGCCCGGCGGTTGACTTATCATGTCCGAAAGTTGCATTGTCATGCCCGACGATGGCCTTGCCATGTCCGAGAGTGGCCTTGCCATGACCTTGTCATGCCCAACGATGGCCTTGCCATGCCCGACGTTGGCCTTGTCATGCCCGACGCTGGCCTTGTCATGCCCAACGCTGACAACGTTGGCCTTGTCATGCCCGACAATGGCCTTGCCATGCCCGACGCTGGCGTTGCCATTCCCGACGATGGCCTTGTCATGTCCGAGGATGGCCATGTCATGCCCAACGATGGCCTTGTCATGCCCCACGATGCCCTTGTCATGCGCGACGATTGTCTTGTCATGCCCGACGATGGCCTTACCGTGCCTAACGCTGGCCTTGCAATGCCCGACGATGGCCTTGTCATGCCCGACGATGGCCTTGCCATGCCCGACGTCGGGCTTACCATGCCCTACGATGGCCATGTCATGCCCGACGATGGCCTCGCCCTGTCCGAGAGTGGCATTGTCATGTCCTTGTCATGCCCAACGAGGGCCTTGCCAAGCCCGACACTTTCCTTTTCATGTCCGAAAGTTGCCTTGTCATGACCTTGTCATGCCAGACGATGGCCTCGCCATGTCCGAGAGTGGCATTGTCATGGCCTTGTCATGACGACGATGGACTTGCCATGCCCGACACTGGCCTTGCCATGCCCGATGGTGGCCTTGCCATGCTCAGCGCTGGCCTTGCCATGCCCGATGGTGACCTTGTCATGCCCAGCGTTGGCCTTGTCAAGCCCAACGATTGCCTCGCCATGTTCGATTGTGGCATTATCATGCCCGACGATGGCCTCGCCAAGTCCGAGAGTGGCTTTGTCATGTCCTTGTCATGCCCGACGAGGGCTTTGCCAAGCCCGACACTTTCCTTGTCATGTCCGAAAGTTGTCTTGTCATGACCTTGTCATGCCCGACGATGGCCTCGCCATGTCCGAGAGTGGTATTGTCATGCCCTTGTCATGCACGACGATGACCTTACCGTGCCTAACGCTGGCCTTGCAATGCCCGATGATGGCCTTGTCATGCCCGACGTTGGCCTTGTCATGCTCGACGATGGCATTGTCATGCCCGACAATGGCATTGTCATGTCCGAGAGTTGCCTTGACATGCCAGGCGTTAGCCTTGTCATGCCCGACGATGGCCTTGTCATGTCCTTGTTATGCCCGACGCTGGCCATGTCATGCCCGACGATGGCCTCGCCATGTCCGAGAGTGGCATTGTCATGGCCTTGTCATGCCCGACGAGGGCCTTGCCAAGCCCGACACTTTCCTTGTCATGTCCGAAAGTTGCCTTGTCATGACCTTGTCATGCCCGACAATGGCCTTGACATGTCCGAGAGTGGCATTGTCATGGCCTTGTCATGCCCGACGATGGACTTGCCATGCCCGACGCTTGCTTGCCATGCCTGATGCTGGCCTCGCCATGCTCGACGATGGCCTTGCCATGCTCGACGCTGTCCTTGTCATGTCCGAGATTTTCCTTGTCATGACCTTGTCAAGCCCAGCGCTGGTCTTGTCAAGCCCGACGGTGGCCTTGCCATGTCCGATTGTGGCATTGTCATGCCCGACGATAGCCTTTTCATGCCCGACGATGGCCTTGCCATGCCCGACGCTGGTCTTGCCATGCCCGACGCTGGCCATGTCATGCCCGACGATGGCCTCGCCATGTCCGAGAGGGGCTTTGTCATGTCCTTGTCATGCCTGACGAGGGCTTTGCCAAGCCCGACACTTTCCTTGTCATGTCCGAAAGTTGTCTTGTCATGACCTTGTCATGCCCGACGATGGCCTCGCCATGTCCGAGAGTGGCATTGTCATGGCGTTGTCATGCCGACGATGGACATGCCATGCCCGAAGCTGGCCTTGCCATGCCCGATGGTGGCCTTGCCATGGTCAGCGCTGTCCTTGCCATGCCCGATGGTGACCTTGTCATGCCCAACGCTGGCCTTGTCAAGCCCAACGAACGCCTCGCCATGTCCAATTGTGGCATTATCATGCTCGAATCTGGGCTTGCCATGCCCGACGCTGGCCTTGTCATGCCCGACGATGGTCTTGCCATGCCCGACGCTAGCCTTGCCATGCCCGACGATTCCCTTGTCATGCCCGACGATGGCCTTGTCATGCCCGACGATGGCTTTGTCATGCTTGACGATGGCATTGGCATGCCCGACGATTTTGTCATGCCCGACGCTGGCCTTGTCATTCCCGACGCTGACCTTTTCATGCTTGACGCTGGCCTTGTCATGCCCGGCGTTCGCCTTTTCATGTCCGAGAGTGGCCTCGCCATGGCCTTGTCATGCCCGACCCTGGCTTGCCATGCCCGACGATGGCCTTGTCATTTCCGACAGTGGCATTGTCATGGCCTTGTCATGCCCGACGATGGCTTCGCCATTCCCGACGTTGTCTTTGTCATGTCTGAGAGATGCCTTGTCATGACCTTATCATGCCCGAAGTTGGCCTTGTCATGCCCGACGATGGCCTTGCCATGTCCGAGAGTGGCATTGTCATTCCCAACGATGGCCTTGCCATGCCCGATGTTGGCTTTGGCATGCCCGACGATGGCCTTTCCATGCCCGACACCAGCGTTTCCATACCCGACGATGGCCTTGTCATGCCCGACGATGGCCATGTCATGCCCGACGATGGCCTTGACATGCCCGACGATCGCCATGTCACGCCCGACGATGGGCTTGCCATTCACGACGATGGCCTTGTCATGCCCAACGATGGTCGTGCCATGCCCGACGCTGGCCTTGCCATGCCCGACGATGGCCTTGTCATACCCCACGATGGCCTTGTCATGCCCGACGCTGACCTTTTCATGCTCAACGAAGGCATTGTCATGCCCGACGATGGTCTTGCCATGCCCTACGCTGGCCTTGCCATGCTCGAAGATGGCCTTGTCATGCCCGACGATGGCCTAGCTATGTCCGAGAGTTGGCTTGTCATGGCCGACGATGGTCTTGCCATGTCCGAGAGTGGCCTTGTCATGCCCGACGCTGACCTTGTCATGTCCGAGAGTGCCTTGTTATGGCCAACGATTCCTTGTCATGAACTTGTCATGCCCGACGATCGCCTTGTCATGACCTTTTCAATCCCGGTGATGGCCTTGCCATGCCCGGCAGTTGACTTATCATGTCCGAAAGTCGCGTTGTCATGCCCGACGCTGGCCTTGCCATGTCCGAGAGTGGCCTTGCCATGACCTTGTCATGCCCAACGATGGCCTTGCCATGCCCGACGTTGGCCTTGTCATGCCCGACGCTGGCCTTGTCATGCCGAACGCTGACAACGTTGGCCTTGTCATGCCCGACAATGGCCTTGCCATGCCCGACGCTGGCGTTGCCATTCCCGACGATGGCCTTGTCATGTTCGAGGATGGCCATGTCATGCCCAACGATGGCCTTGTCATGCCCCACGATGCCCTTGTCATGCGCGACGATTGTCTTGTCATGCCCGACGATGGCCTTACCGTGCCTAACGCTGGCCTTGCAATGCCCGACGATGGCCTTGTCATGCCCGACGATGGCCTTGCCATGCCCGACGTCGGGCTTACCATGCCCTACGCTGGCCATGTCATGCCCGACGATGGCCTCGCCCTGTCCGAGAGTGGCATTGTCATGTCCTTGTCATGCCCAACGAGGGCCTTGCCAAGCCCGACACTTTCCTTTTCATGTCCGAAAGTTACCTTGTCATGACCTTGTCATGCCAGACGATGGCCTCGCCATGTCCGAGAGTGGCATTGTCATGGCCTTGTCATGACGACGATGGACTTGCCATGCCCGACACTGGCCTTGCCATGCCCGATGGTGGCCTTGCCATGCTCAGCACTGGCCTTGCCATGCCCGATGGTGACCTTGTCATGCCCAGCGTTGGCCTTGTCAAGCCCAACGATTGCCTCGCCATGTTCGATTGTGGCATTATCATGCCCGACGATGGCCTTACATGCCCGACGATGGCCTTGTCATGCCCGACGCTTGCCTTGCCATACCCAACTCTGTGCTTGTCGTTCCCGACGCTGGCCTTGTCATGCCCGACGATGGTCTTGCCATGTCCGATGATTCCCTTTTCATGCCCGACGCTGGGCTTGCCATGCCCGACGATAGCCTTGTCATGTCCGACAGTGGCATTGTCATGGCCTTGTCATGCCCGACGATGGCGTTGCCATGCCCGACGTAGTCCTTGTCATGTCCGAGAGTTGCCTTGTCATGCCCGTATCATGCCCGACGTTGGCCTTGTCATACCCGACGATGGCCTCGCCATGTCCGAGCGTGGCATTGTCATTCCCAACGATGGACTTGTCATGCCCGACGATGGCCTTGCCATGCCCGACGCTGGCCTTGTCATGCCCGACGATCGCCTTGCCATGCCCGCACTAACATTTCCATGCTCGACGATGGCCTTGTCATGCCCGACGATGGCCATGTCATGCCCGACGATGGCCTTGTCATGTCCGATAGTTGCCTTGTCATGGCCGACGATGGTCTTGCCATGTCCGAGAGTGGCCTTGTCATGCCCGACGTTGGTCTTGTCATGACCGACGCTGACCTTGTCATGTCCGAGAGTGGCTTTGTCATGCCCAAAAATGGCCTTGCCATGCCCGACGCTAGCCTTTACATGTCCGACGATGGCCTTGCCATGCCTGAGAGTTGTCTTGTCATGCCCAATGCTGGCCTTGTCATGTCCGGTGCTGGCCTTGTCATGT
This sequence comes from Fagopyrum homotropicum, assembly GCA_033239125.1. NCBI lineage: Eukaryota > Viridiplantae > Streptophyta > Magnoliopsida > Caryophyllales > Polygonaceae > Fagopyrum > Fagopyrum homotropicum. Next base: position 92,017,232 of record BSWB01000004.1, on the reverse strand, counting down.
CCAAGAGTTGCCTTGTTATGGCCTTGTCGTGCCCGACGATGGCCTTGCCATGCCCGACGTTGTCCTTGTGATATCCGAGAGTTGCCTTGTCTTGCCCGACGATGGCCTTGCCATGCCCGACGTTGTCCTTGACATGTCCGAGACTTGCCTTGTCATGACCTTGTCATCCCCGACGATGGCCTCGCCATGTCCCCGAGAGGCATTGTCAAGGCCTTGTCATGCCCGACGATGGCCTTGTCATGCCCGACAATGGCCTTGTCATGCCCGACGATGGCCTTGTCATGCCCGACGATGGCCTTGCCATATCCGAGAGTTGCCTTGTCATGGCCTTGTCATGCCCGACGTTTGCCTTGTCAAGCACGACGATGGCGTTGTCATGCCCGACGATGGCCTTGCCATGCCCGACGCTGGCCTTGTCATGCCCGACGCTGGCGTTGTCATGCTCGACGATGGCATTGTCATGCCCGACGATGGCAGTGTCATGTCCGAGAGCTGCCTTGTCAAGACCGACGATGGTCTTGCCATGTCCGAGAGTGGCCTTGTCATGCCCGACGCTGGCCTTGTCATGACCGGCGCTGACCTTGTCATGTCCGAGAGTGGCCTTGTCATGCCCAACGATGGCCTTGCCATGCCCGACGCTTGCCTTGCCATGCCCGACGATGGCCTTGCCATGCCCGAGAGTTGCCTTGTCATGCCCAACGCTGGCCTAGTCATGTCCGAGAGTTGCCTTGTCATGGCCTTACCATGCCCGATGTTGGCCTTGTCATGCCCGACGCTGGCCTTGCCATGCCCGACGATGGCCTTGCCATGCCTGACGCTGGCCTTGTCATGCCAGACGTTGGCCTTGTCATGCCCGACGCTGGCCTTGCCTGGCCCGACGATGGCCTTGTCATGCCAGACGCTGGCCTTGCCATGCCCGACGATGGCCTTTTCATGTCCGACAATGGCATTGCCATGGCCTTGCCATTGCCGACGATGGCCTTGTAATGCCCGACGATGGCCATGTCATGCCCAACGATGACCTTGTCATGCCCGACGATGGCCTTGTCATGCCTGACGATGCCCTTGTCATGCGCGACGATGGCCTTGTCATGCTCGACGATGGCCTTACTGTGCCTGATGTTGGCCTTGCAATGCCCGACGATGGCCTTGTCATGCCCAACGATGGCCTTGTCATGCCCGACGCTGGCCTTGTGATGCTCGACGATGGCATTGTCATATCCGACGATGGCATTGTCATGTCCGAGAGTTGCCTTGACACGCCAGGCGTTAGCCTTGTCATGCCCGACGATGGGCTTGTCATGTCCTTGTTATGCCGACGCTGGCCATGTCATGCCTGACGATGGCCTCGCCATGTCCGAGAGTGGCATTGTCATGGCCTTGTCATGCCCGACGAGGGCCTTGCCAAGCCCGACACTTTCCTTGTCATGTCCGAAAGTTGCCTTGTCATGACCTTGTCATGCCCGACGATGGCCTCGACATGTCCGAGGGTGGCATTGTCATCGCCTTGTAATGCCCGACGATGGACTTGCCATGCCCGACGCTTGCTTGCCATGCCTGATGCTGGCCTTCCCATGCTCGACGATGGCCTTGCATGCTCAACGTTGTCCTTGTCATGTCCGAGATTTGCCTTGTCATGACCTTATCATGCCCAGCGCTGGCCTTGTCAAGCCCGACGATTGCCTCGCCATGTCCGATTGTGGCATTGTCATGCCCGACGATGGCCTTTTTATGCCCGACAATGGCCTTGCCATGCCCGACGCCGGGCTTGCCATGCCCGACGAGGGCTTTGCCAAGCCCGACACTTTCCTTTTCATGTCCGAAAGTTGTCTTGTCATGACCTTGTCATGCCCGACGATGGCCTCGCCATGTCCGAGAGTGGCATTGTCATAGTCTTGTCATGCCGACGATGGACATGCCATGCCCGACGCTGGCCTTGCCATGCCCGATGGTGACCTTGTCATGCCCAACGCTGGCCTTGTCAAGCCCAACGATCACCTCGCCATGTTCAATTGTGGCATTATCATGCCCGACGATGGCCTTGTCATGCACGACGCTGGCCTTGCCATGCCAGACTCTAGGCTTGCCATGCCCGACGCTGGCCTTGTCATGCCCGACGATGGTCTTGCCATGCCCGACGCTAGCCTTGCCATGCCCGACGATTCCCTTGTCATGCCCGACGATGGCCTTGTCATGCCCGACGATGGCCTTGTCATGCTCGACGATGGCATTGGCATGCCCGACGATGGCCTTGTCATGCCCGACGCTAGCCTTGTCATTCCCGACGCTAACCTTTTCATGACTGACGCTGGCCTTGTCATGCCCGGCGTTGGCCTTGTCATGTCCGAGAGTTTCCTTGTCATGGCCTTGTCATGCCCAACCCTGGCCTTGCCATGCCCGACGATGGCCTTGTCATTTCCGATAGTGGCATTGTCATGGCCCTGTCATGCCCGACGATGGCTTTGCCGTTCCCGACGCTGTCCTTGTCATGTCCGAGAGTTGCCTTGTCATGACCTTATCATGCACGAAGTTGGCCTTGTCATGCTCGACGATGGCCTCGCCATGTCCGAGAGTGGCATTGTCATTCCCAACGATGGCCTTGCCATGCCCGGTGTTGGCTTTGGCATGCCCGACGATGGCCTTTCCATGCCCGATACTAGCGTTGCCATACCCGACGATGGCCTTGTCATGCCCGACGATGGCCATGTCATGCCCGACGATGGCCTTGACATGCCCGACGATCGCCTTGTCACGCCCGCCGATGGGCTTGCCATTCACGACGATGGCCTTGTCATGCCCGACGATGGCCTTGCCATGCCCGACGCTGGCCTTGCCATGCCCGACGATGGCCTTGTCATGCCCCACGATGGCCTTGTCATGCCCGACGCTGGCCTTGTCATGCTCGACGATGGCATTGTCATGCCCGACGATGGTAGTGTCATGTCCGAGAGTTGCCTTCACATGCCAGGCGTTGGCCTTGTCATGCCCGACGATGGTCTTGCCATGCCCTACGCTGGCCTTGCCATGCTCGAAGATGGCCTTGTCATGCCCGACGATGGCCTTGTCATGCCCGATGATGGCCTTGCTATGTCCGAGAGTTGGCTTGTCATGGCCGACGATGGTCTTGCCATGTCCGAGAGTGGCCTTGTCATGCCCGACGCTGACCTTGTCATGTCCGAGAGTGGCCTTGTTATGGCCAACGATTCCTTGTCATGACCTTGTCATGCCCGACGATGGCCTTGTCATGACCTTTTCATGCCCGGTGATGGCCTTGCCATGTCCGAGAGTGCCCTTCCCATGACCTTGAAATGCCCAACGATGGCCTTGCCATGCCCGACGTTGGCCTTGTCATGCCCGACGCTGGCCTTGTCATGCTCGACGATGGCATTGTCATGCCCGACAATGGCAGTGTCATGTCCGAGAGTTGCCTTGACATGTCAGGCGTTGGCCTTGTCATTCCCGACGATGGCCTTGTCATGTCCTTGTCATGCCCGATCCTCGCCATGTCATGCCCGACGATGGCCTCGCCATGTCCGAGAGTGGTGTTGTCATGCCCGACGAGGGCCTTGCCAAGCCCGACACTTTCCTTGTCATGTCCGAAAGTTGCCTTGTCATGACCTTGTCAACACGGACGATGGCCTCGAGATGTCCGCGAGTGGCATTGTCATGGCCTTGTCATGCCCGACGAGGGACTTGCCATGCCCGACGCTGGCTTGCCATGCCTGATGCTGGCCTTGCCATGCTCGACGATGGCCTTGCCATGCTCGACGCTGTCCTTGTCATGTCCGAGAGTTGCCTTGTCATGACCTTGTAATGCCTAGCGCTGGCCTTGACAAGCCCGACGATTGCCTCGCCATGTCCGATTGTGGCATTGTCATGCCCGACGATGGCCTTTTCATGCCCGACGATGGCCTTGCCATGCCCGACGCTGGGCTTGCCATGCCCAACGCTGGCCATTTCATGCCCGACGATGGCCTCGCCATGTCCGAGAGTGGCTTTGTCATGTCCTTGTCATGCCCGACGAGGGCTTTGCCAAGCCCGACACTTTCCTTGTCATGTCCGAAAGTTGTCTTGTCATGACCTTGTCATGCCCGACGATGGCCTCGCCATGTCCGAGAGTGGTATTGTCATGCCCTTGTCATGCGCGACGATTGCCTTGTCATGCCCGACGATGGCCTTACCGTGCCTAACGCTGGCCTTGCAATGCCCGATGATGGCCTTGTCATGCCCGACGTTGGCCTTGTCATGCTCGACGATGGCATTGTCATGCCCGACAATGGCATTGTCATGTCCGAGAGTTGCCTTGACATGCCAGGCGTTAGCCTTGTCATGCCCGACGATGGCCTTGTCATGTCCTTGTTATGCCCGACGCTGGCCATGTCATGCCCGACGATGGCCTCGCCATGTCCGAGAGTGGCATTGTCATGGCCTTGTCATGCCCGACGAGGGCCTTGCCAAGCCCGACACTTTCCTTGTCATGTCCGTAAGTTGCCTTGTCATGACCTTGTCATGCCCGACAATGGCCTTGACATGTCCGAGAGTGGCATTGTCATGGCCTTGTCATGCCCGACGATGGACTTGCCATGCCCGACGCTTGCTTGCCATGCCTGATGCTGGCCTCGCCATGCTCGACGATGGCCTTGCCATGCTCGACGCTGTCCTTGTCATGTCCGAGATTTGCCTTGTCATGACCTTGTCAAGCCCAGCGTTGGCCTTGTCAAGCCTGACGGTGGCCTTGCCATGTCCGATTGTGGCATTGTCATGCCCGACGATAGCCTTTTCATGCCCGACGATGGCCTTGCCATGCCCGACGCTGGTCTTGCCATGCCCGACGCTGGCCATGTCATGCCCGACGCTGGCCATGTCATGCCCGACGATGGCCTTGCCATGCCCGACGTTGGCCTTGTCATGCCCGACGCTGGCCTTGTCATTCTCGACGATGGCATTGTCATGCCCGACAATGGCCGTGTCATGTCCGAGAGTTGCCTTGACATGTCAGGCGTTGGCCTTGTCATTCCCGACGATGGCCTTGTCATGTCCTTGTCATGCCCGATCCTCTCCATGTCATGCCCGACGATGGCCTCGCCATGTCCGAGAGTGGTGTTGTCATGCCCGACGAGGGCCTTGCCAAGCCCGACACTTTCCTTGTCATGTCCGAAAGTTGTCTTGTCATGACCTTGTCATGCCCGACGATGGCCTCGCCATGTCCGAGAGTGGTATTGTCATGCCCTTGTCATGCACGACGATGACCTTACCGTGCCTAACGCTGGCCTTGCAATGCCCGATGATGGCCTTGTCATGCCCGACGTTGGCCTTGTCATGCTCGACGATGGCATTGTCATGCCCGACAATGGCATTGTCATGTCCGAGAGTTGCCTTGACATGCCAGGCGTTAGCCTTGTCATGCCCGACGATGGCCTTGTCATGTCCTTGTTATGCCCGACGCTGGCCATGTCATGCCCGACGATGGCCTCGCCATGTCCGAGAGTGGCATTGTCATGGCCTTGTCATGCCCGACGAGGGCCTTGCCAAGCCCGACACTTTCCTTGTCATGTCTGAAAGTTGCCTTGTCATGACCTTGTCATGCCCGACGATGGCCTCGACATGTCCGAGAGTGGCATTGTCATGGCCTTGTCATGCCCGACGATGGACTTGCCATGCCCGACGCTTGCTTGCCATGCCTGATGCTGGCCTCGCCATGCTCGACGATGGCCTTGCCATGCTCGACGCTGTCCTTGTCATGTCCGAGATTTGCCTTGTCATGACCTTGTCAAGCCCAGCGCTGGCCTTGTCAAGCCCGACGGTGGCCTTGCCATGCCCGATTGTGGCATTGTCATGCCCGACGATAGCCTTTTCATGCCCGACGATGGCTTTGCCATGCCCGACGCTGGTCTTGCCATGCCCGACGCTGGCCATGTCATGCCCGACGATGGCCTCGCCATGTCCGAGAGTGGCTTTGTCATGTCCTTGTCATGCCCGACGAGGGCTTTGCCAAGCCCGACACTTTCCTTGTCATGTCCGAGAGTGGCCTTCCCATTACCTTGAAATGCCCAACGATGGCCTTGCCATGCCCGACGTTGGCCTTGTCATGCCCGACGCTGGCCTTGTCATGCTCGACGATGGCATTGTCATGCCCGACAATGGCCGTGTCATGTCCGAGAGTTGCCTTGACATGTCAGGCGTTGGCCTTGTCATTCCCGACGATGGCCTTGTCATGTCCTTGTCATGCCCGATCCTCTCCATGTCATGCCCGACGATGGCCTCGCCATGTCCGAGAGTGGTGTTGTCATGCCCGACGAGGGCCTTGCCAAGCCCGACACTTTCCTTGTCATGTCCGAAAGTTGCCTTGTCATGACCTTGTCAACACGGACGATGGCCTCGAGATGTCCGCGAGTGGCATTGTCATGGCCTTGTCATGCCCGACGAGGGACTTGCCATGCCCGACGCTGGCTTGCCATGCCTGATGCTGGCCTTGCCATGCTCGACGATGGCCTTGCCATGCTCGACGCTGTCCTTGTCATGTCCGAGAGTTGCCTTGTCATGACCTTGTAATGCCCAGCGCTGGCCTTGACAAGCCCGACGATTGCCTCGCCATGTCCGATTGTGGCATTGTCATGCCCGACGATGGCCTTTTCATGCCCGACGATGGCCTTGTCATGCCCGACGTCGGGCTTGCCATGCCCGACGCTGGCCATTTCATGCCCGACGATGGCCTCGCCAAGTCCGAGAGTGGCTTTGTCATGTCCTTGTCATGCCCGACGAGGGCTTTGACAAGCCCGACACTTTCCTTGTCATGTCCGAAAGTTGTCTTATCATGACCTTGTCATGCCCGACGATGGCCTCGCCATGTCCGAGAGTGGTATTGTCATGCCCTTGTCATGCACGACGATGACCTTACCGTGCCTAACGCTGGCCTTGCAATGCCCGATGATGGCCTTGTCATGCCCGACGTTGGCCTTGTCATGCTCGACGATGGCTTTGTCATGCCCGACAATGGCATTGTCATGTCCGAGAGTTGCCTTGACATGCCAGGCGTTAGCCTTGTCATGCCCGACGATGGCCTTGTCATGTCCTTGTTATGCCCGACGCTGGCCATGTCATGCCCGACGATGGCCTCGCCATGTCCGAGAGTGGCATTGTCATGGCCTTGTCATGCCCGACGAGGGCCTTGCCAAGCCCGACACTTTCCTTGTCATGTCCGAAAGTTGCCTTGTCATGACCTTGTCATGCCCGACAATGGCCTTGACATGTCCGAGAGTGGCATTGTCATGGCCTTGTCATGCCCGACGATGGACTTGCCATGCCCGACGCTTGCTTGCCATGCCTGATGCTGGCCTCGCCATGCTCGACGATGGCCTTGCCATGCTCGACGCTGTCCTTGTCATGTCCGAGATTTTCCTTGTCATGACCTTGTCAAGCCCAGCGCTGGCCTTGTCAAGCCCGACGGTGGCCTTGCCATGTCCGATTGTGGCATTGTCATGCCCGACGATAGCCTTTTCATGCCCGACGATGGCCTTGCCATGCCCGACGCTGGTCTTGCCATGCCCGACGCTGGCCATGTCATGCCCGACGATGGCCTCGCCATGTCCGAGAGTGGCTTTGTCATGTCCTTGTCATGCCCGACGAGGGCTTTGCCAAGCCCGACACTTTCCTTGTCATGTCCGAAAGTTGTCTTGTCATGACCTTGTCATGCCCGACGATGGCCTCGCCATGTCCGAGAGTGGCATTGTCATGGCGTTGTCATGCCGACGATGGACATGCCATGCCCGAAGCTGGCCTTGCCATGCCCGATGGTGGCCTTGCCATGGTCAGCTCTGTCCTTGCCATGCCCGATGGTGACCTTGTCATGCCCAACGCTGGCCTTGTCAAGCCCAACGAACGCCTCGCCATGTCCAATTGTGGCATTATCATGCTCGAATCTGGGCTTGCCATGCCCGACGCTGGCCTTGTCATGCCCGACGATGGTCTTGCCATGCCCGACGCTAGCCTTGCCATGCCCGACGATTCCCTTGTCATGCCCGACGATGGCCTTGTCATGCCCGACGATGGCCTTGTCATGCTCGACGATGGCCTTGTCATGCCCGACGATGACCTTACCGTGCCTAACGCTGGCCTTGCAATGCCCGATGATGGCCTTGTCATGCCCGACGTTGGCCTTGTCATGCTCGACGATGGCATTGTCATGCCCGACAATGGCATTGTCATGTCCGAGAGTTGCCTTGACATGCCAGGCGTTAGCCTTGTCATGCCCGATGATGGCCTTGTCATGTCCTTGTTATGCCCGACGCTGGCCATGTCATGCCCGACGATGGCCTCGCCATGTCCGAGAGTGGCATTGTCGTGGCCTTGTCATGCCCGACGAGGGCCTTGCCAAGCCCGACACTTTCCTTGTCATGTCCGAAAGTTGCCTTGTCATGACCTTGTCATGCCCGACAATGGCCTTGACATGTCCGAGAGTGGCATTGTCATGGCCTTGTCATGCCCGACGATGGACTTGCCATGCCCGACGCTTGCTTGCCATGCCTGATGCTGGCCTCGCCATGCTCGACGATGGCCTTGCCATGCTCGACGCTGTCCTTGTCATGTCCGAGATTTGCCTTGTCATGACCTTGTCAAGCCCAGCGCTGGTCTGGTCAAGCCCGACGGTGGCCTTGCCATGTCCGATTGTGGCATTGTCATGCCCGACGATAGCCTTTTCATGCCCGACGCTGGCCTTGCCATGCCCGACGCTGGCCATGCCATGCCCGACGATGGCCTCGCCATGTCCGAGAGTGGCTTTGTCATGTCCTTGTCATGCCCGACGAGGGCTTTGCCAAGCCCGACACTTTCCTTGTCATGTCCGAGAGTGGCCTTCCCATTACCTTGAAATGCCCAACGATGGCCTTGCCATGCCCGACGTTGGCCTTGTCATGCCCGACGCTGGCCTTGTCATGCTCGACGATGGCATTGTCATGCCCGACAATGGCCGTGTCATGTCCGAGAGTTGCCTTCACATGTCAGGCGTTGGCCTTGTCATTCCCGACGATGGCCTTGTCATGTCCTTGTCATGCCCGATCCTCTCCATGTGATGCCCGACGATGGCCTCGCCATGTCCGAGAGTAGTGTTGTCATGCCCGACGAGGGCCTTGCCAAGCCCGACACTTTCTTTGTCATGTCCGAAAGTTGCCTTGTCATGACCTTGTCAACACGGACGATGGCCTCGAGATGTCCGCGAGTGGCATTGCATGGCCTTGTCATGCCCGACGAGGGACTTGCCATGCCCGACGCTGGCTTGCCATGCCTGATTCTGGCCTTGCCATGCTCGACGATGGCCTTGCCATGCTCGACGCTGTCCTTGTCATGTCCGAGAGTTGCCTTGTCATGACCTTGTAATGCCCAGCACTGGCCTTGACAAGCCCGACGATTGCCTCGCCATGTCCGATTGTGGCATTGTCATGCCCGACGATGGCCTTTTCATGCCCGACAATGGCCTTGCCATGCCCGACGCTGGGCTTGCCATGCCCGACGCTGGCCATTTCATGCCCGACGATGGCCTCGCCAAGTCCGAGAGTGGCTTTGTCATGTCCTTGTCATGCCCGACGAGGGCTTTGCCAAGCCCGACACTTTCCTTGTCATGTCCGAAAGTTGTCTTGTCATGACCTTGTCATGCCCGACGATGGCCTCGCCATGTCCGAGAGTGGTATTGTCATGCCCTTGTCATGCACGACGATGACCTTACCGTGCCTAACGCTGGCCTTGCAATGCCCGATGATGGCCTTGTCATGCCCGACGTTGGCCTTGTCATGCTCGACGATGGCATTGTCATGCCCGACAATGGCATTGTCATGTCCGAGAGTTGCCTTGACATGCCAGGCGTTAGCCTTGTCATGCCCGACGATGGCCTTGTCATGTCCTTGTTATGCCCGACGCTGGCCATGTCATGCCCGACGATGGCCTCGCCATGTCCGAGAGTGGCATTGTCATGGCCTTGTCATGCCCGACGAGGGCCTTGCCAAGCCCGACACTTTCCTTGTCATGTCCGAAAGTTGCCTTGTCATGACCTTGTCATGCCCGACAATGGCCTTGACATGTCCGAGAGTGGCATTGTCATGGCCTTGTCATGCCCGACGATGGACTTGCCATGCCCGACGCTTGCTTGCCATGCCTGATGCTGGCCTCGCCATGCTCGACGATGGCCTTGCCATGCTCGACGCTGTCCTTGTCATGTCCGAGATTTTCCTTGTCATGACCTTGTCAAGCCCAGCGCTGGCCTTGTCAAGCCCGACGGTGGCCTTGCCATGTCCGATTGTGGCATTGTCATGCCCGACGATAGCCTTTTCATGCCCGACGATGGCCTTGCCATGCCCGACGCTGGTCTTGCCATGCCCGACGCTGGCCATGTCATGCCCGACGATGGCCTCGCCATGTCCGAGAGTGGCTTTGTCATGTCCTTGTCATGCCCGACGAGGGCTTTGCCAAGCCCGACACTTTCCTTGTCATGTCCGAAAGTTGTCTTGTCATGACCTTGTCATGCCCGACGATGGCCTCGCCATGTCCGAGAGTGGCATTGTCATGGCGTTGTCATGCCGACGATGGACATGCCATGCCCGAAGCTGGCCTTGCCATGCCCGATGGTGGCCTTGCCATGGTCAGCGCTGTCCTTGCCATGCCCGATGGTGACCTTGTCATGCCCAACGCTGGCCTTGTCAAGCCCAACGAACGCCTCGCCATGTCCAATTGTGGCATTATCATGCTCGAATCTGGGCTTGCCATGCCCGACGCTGCCCTTGTCATGCCCGACGATGGTCTTGCCATGCCCGACGCTAGCCTTGCCATGTCCGACGATTCCCTTGTCATGCCCGACGATGGCCTTGTCATGCCCGACGATGGCTTTGTCATGCTCGACGATGGCATTGGCATGCCCGACGATTTTGTTGTGCCCGACGCTGGCCTTGTCATTCCCGACGCTGACCTTTTCATGCCTGACGCTGGCCTTGTCATGCCCGGCGTTCGCCTTTTCATGTCCGAGAGTGGCCTCGCCATGGCCTTGTCATGCCCGACCCTGGCCTTGCCATGCCCGACGATGGCCTTGTCATTTCCGACAGTGGCATTGTCATGGCCTTGTCATGCCCGACGATGGCTTCGCCATTCCCGACGTTGTCTTTGTCATGTCTGAGAGATGCCTTGTCATGACCTTATCATGCCCGAAGTTGGCCTTGTCATGCCCGACGATGGCCTTGCCATGTCCGAGAGTGGCATTGTCATTCCCAACGATGGCCTTGCCATGCCCGATGTTGGCTTTGGCATGCCCGACGATGGCCTTTCCATGCCCGACACCAGCGTTTCCATACCCGACGATGGCCTTGTCATGCCCGACGATGGCCATGTCATGCCCGACGATGGCCTTGACATGCCCGACGATCGCCATGTCACGCCCAACGATGGGCTTGCCATTCACGATGATGGCCTTGTCATGCCCAACGATGGTCGTGCCATGCCCGACGCTGGCCTTGCCATGCCCGACGATGGCCTTGTCATACCCCACGATGGCCTTGTCATGCCCGACGCTGACCTTGTCATGCTCAACGAAGGCATTGTCATGCCCGACGATGGTAGTGTCATGTCCGAGAGTTGCCTTCACATGCTAGGCGCTGGCCTTGTCATGCCCGACGATGGTCTTGCCATGCCCTACGCTGGCCTTGCCATGCTCGAAGATGGCCTTCTCATGCCCGACGATGGCCTAGCTATGTCCGAGAGTGGGCTTGTCATGGCCGACGATGGTCTTGCCATGTCCGAGAGTGGCCTTGTCATGCCCGACGCTGACCTTGTCATGTCCGAGAGTGCCTTGTTATGGCCAACGATTCCTTGTCATGACCTGGTCATGCCCGACGATCGCCTTGTCATGACCTTTTCAATTCCGGTGATGGCCTTGCCATGCCCGGCGGTTGACTTATCATGTCCGAAAGTTGCATTGTCATGCCCGACGATGGCCTTGCCATTTCCGAGAGTGGCCTTGCCATGACCTTGTCATGCCCAACGATGGCCTTGCCATGCCCGACGTTGGCCTTGTCATGCCCGACGCTGGCCTTGTCATGCCCAACGCTGACAACGTTGGCCTTGTCATGCCCGACAATGGCCTTGCCATGCCCGACGCTGGCGTTGCCATTCCCGACGATGGCCTTGTCATGTCCGAGGATGGCCATGTCATGCCCAACGATGGCCTTGTCATGCCCCACGATGCCCTTGTCATGCGCGACGATTGTCTTGTCATGCCCGACGATGGCCTTACCGTGCCTAACGCTGGCCTTGCAATGCCCGACGATGGCCTTGTCATGCCCGACGATGGCCTTGCCATGCCCGACGTCGGGCTTACCATGCCCTACGCTGGCCATGTCATGCCCGACGATGGCCTCGCCCTGTCCGAGAGTGGCATTGTCATGTCCTTGTCATGCCCAACGAGGGCCTTGCCAAGCCCGACACTTTCCTTTTCATGTCCGAAAGTTGCCTTGTCATGACCTTGTCATGCCAGACGATGGCCTCGCCATGTCCGAGAGTGGCATTGTCATGGCCTTGTCATGACGACGATGGACTTGCCATGCCCGACACTGGCCTTGCCATGCCCGATGGTGGCCTTGCCATGCTCAGCGCTGGCCTTGCCATGCCCGATGGTGACCTTGTCATGCCCAGCGTTGGCCTTGTCAAGCCCAACGATTGCCTCGCCATGTTCGATTGTGGCATTATCATGCCCGACGATGGCCTCGCCAAGTCCGAGAGTGGCTTTGTCATGTCCTTGTCATGCCCGACGAGGGCTTTGCCAAGCCCGACACTTTCCTTGTCATGTCCGAAAGTTGTCTTGTCATGACCTTGTCATGCCCGACGATGGCCTCGCCATGTCCGAGAGTGGTATTGTCATGCCCTTGTCATGCACGACGATGACCTTACCGTGCCTAACGCTGGCCTTGCAATGCCCGATGATGGCCTTGTCATGCCCGACGTTGGCCTTGTCATGCTCGACGATGGCATTGTCATGCCCGACAATGGCATTGTCATGTCCGAGAGTTGCCTTGACATGCCAGGCGTTAGCCTTGTCATGCCCGACGATGGCCTTGTCATGTCCTTGTTATGCCCGACGCTGGCCATGTCATGCCCGACGATGGCCTCGCCATGTCCGAGAGTGGCATTGTCATGGCCTTGTCATGCCCGACGAGGGCCTTGCCAAGCCCGACACTTTCCTTGTCATGTCCGAAAGTTGCCTTGTCATGACCTTGTCATGCCCGACAATGGCCTTGACATGTCCGAGAGTGGCATTGTCATGGCCTTGTCATGCCCGACGATGGACTTGCCATGCCCGACGCTTGCTTGCCATGCCTGATGCTGGCCTCGCCATGCTCGACGATGGCCTTGCCATGCTCGACGCTGTCCTTGTCATGTCCGAGATTTTCCTTGTCATGACCTTGTCAAGCCCAGCGCTGGCCTTGTCAAGCCCGACGGTGGCCTTGTCAAGCCCGACGGTGGCCTTGCCATGTCCGATTGTGGCATTGTCATGCCCGACGATAGCCTTTTCATGCCCGACGATGGCCTTGCCATGCCCGACGCTGGTCTTGCCATGCCCGACGCTGGCCATGTCATGCCCGACGATGGCCTCGCCATGTCCGAGAGTGGCTTTGTCATGTCCTTGTCATGCCCGACGAGGGCTTTGCCAAGCCCGACACTTTCCTTGTCATGTCCGAAAGTTGTCTTGTCATGACCTTGTCATGCCCGACGATGGCCTCGCCATGTCCGAGAGTGGCATTGTCATGGCGTTGTCATGCCGACGATGGACATGCCATGCCCGAAGCTGGCCTTGCCATGCCCGATGGTGGCCTTGCCATGGTCAGCGCTGTCCTTGCCATGCCCGATGGTGACCTTGTCATGCCCAACGCTGGCCTTGTCAAGCCCAACGAACGCCTCGCCATGTCCAATTGTGGCATTATCATGCTCGAATCTGGGCTTGCCATGCCCGACGCTGCCCTTGTCATGCCCGACGATGGTCTTGCCATGCCCGACGCTAGCCTTGCCATGTCCGACGATTCCCTTGTCATGCCCGACGATGGCCTTGTCATGCCCGACGATGGCTTTGTCATGCTCGACGATGGCATTGGCATGCCCGACGATTTTGTTGTGCCCGACGCTGGCCTTGTCATTCCCGACGCTGACCTTTTCATGCCTGACGCTGGCCTTGTCATGCCCGGCGTTCGCCTTTTCATGTCCGAGAGTGGCCTCGCCATGGCCTTGTCATGCCCGACGATGGCCTTGTCATTTCCGACAGTGGCATTGTCATGGCCTTGTCATGCCCGACGATGGCTTCGCCATTCCCGACGTTGTCTTTGTCATGTCTGAGAGATGCCTTGTCATGACCTTATCATGCCCGAAGTTGGCCTTGTCATGCCCGACGATGGCCTTGCCATGTCCGAGAGTGGCATTGTCATTCCCAACGATGGCCTTGCCATGCCCGATGTTGGCTTTGGCATGCCCGACGATGGCCTTTCCATGCCCGACACCAGCGTTTCCATACCCGACGATGGCCTTGTCATGCCCGACGATGGCCATGTCATGCCCGACGATGGCCTTGACATGCCCGACGATCGCCATGTCACGCCCAACGATGGGCTTGCCATTCACGATGATGGCCTTGTCATGCCCAACGATGGTCGTGCCATGCCCGACGCTGGCCTTGCCATGCCCGACGATGGCCTTGTCATACCCCACGATGGCCTTGTCATGCCCGACGCTGACCTTGTCATGCTCAACGAAGGCATTGTCATGCCCGACGATGGTAGTGTCATGTCCGAGAGTTGCCTTCACATGCTAGGCGCTGGCCTTGTCATGCCCGACGATGGTCTTGCCATGCCCTACGCTGGCCTTGCCATGCTCGAAGATGGCCTTGTCATGCCCGACGATGGCCTAGCTATGTCCGAGAGTTGGCTTGTCATGGCCGACGATGGTCTTGCCATGCCCGAGAGTGGCCTTGTCATGCCCGACGCTGACCTTGTCATGTCCGAGAGTGCCTTGTTATGGCCAACGATTCCTTGTCATGACCTGGTCATGCCCGACGATCGCCTTGTCATGACCTTTTCAATTCCGGTGATGGCCTTGCCATGCCCGGCGGTTGACTTATCATGTCCGAAAGTTGCATTGTCATGCCCGACGATGGCCTTGCCATTTCCGAGAGTGGCCTTGCCATGACCTTGTCATGCCCAACGATGGCCTTGCCATGCCCGACGTTGGCCTTGTCATGCCCGACGCTGGCCTTGTCATGCCCAACGCTGACAACGTTGGCCTTGTCATGCCCGACAATGGCCTTGCCATGCCCGACGCTGGCGTTGCCATTCCCGACGATGGCCTTGTCATGTCCGAGGATGGCCATGTCATGCCCAACGATGGCCTTGTCATGCCCCACGATGCCCTTGTCATGCGCGACGATTGTCTTGTCATGCCCGACGATGGCCTTACCGTGCCTAACGCTGGCCTTGCAATGCCCGACGATGGCCTTGTCATGCCCGACGATGGCCTTGCCATGCCCGACGTCGGGCTTACCATGCCCTACGCTGGCCATGTCATGCCCGACGATGGCCTCGCCCTGTCCGAGAGTGGCATTGTCATGTCCTTGTCATGCCCAACGAGGGCCTTGCCAAGCCCGACACTTTCCTTTTCATGTCCGAAAGTTGCCTTGTCATGACCTTGTCATGCCAGACGATGGCCTCGCCATGTCCGAGAGTGGCATTGTCATGGCCTTGTCATGACGACGATGGACTTGCCATGCCCGACACTGGCCTTGCCATGCCCGATGGTGGCCTTGCCATGCTCAGCGCTGGCCTTGCCATGCCCGATGGTGACCTTGTCATGCCCAGCGTTGGCCTTGTCAAGCCCAACGATTGCCTCGCCATGTTCGATTGTGGCATTATCATGCCCGACGATGGCCTCGCCAAGTCCGAGAGTGGCTTTGTCATGTCCTTGTCATGCCCGACGAGGGCTTTGCCAAGCCCGACACTTTCCTTGTCATGTCCGAAAGTTGTCTTGTCATGACCTTGTCATGCCCGACGATGGCCTCGCCATGTCCGAGAGTGGTATTGTCATGCCCTTGTCATGCACGACGATGACCTTACCGTGCCTAACGCTGGCCTTGCAATGCCCGATGATGGCCTTGTCATGCCCGACGTTGGCCTTGTCATGCTCGACGATGGCATTGTCATGCCCGACAATGGCATTGTCATGTCCGAGAGTTGCCTTGACATGCCAGGCGTTAGCCTTGTCATGCCCGACGATGGCCTTGTCATGTCCTTGTTATGCCCGACGCTGGCCATGTCATGCCCGACGATGGCCTCGCCATGTCCGAGAGTGGCATTGTCATGGCCTTGTCATGCCCGACGAGGGCCTTGCCAAGCCCGACACTTTCCTTGTCATGTCCGAAAGTTGCCTTGTCATGACCTTGTCATGCCCGACAATGGCCTTGACATGTCCGAGAGTGGCATTGTCATGGCCTTGTCATGCCCGACGATGGACTTGCCATGCCCGACGCTTGCTTGCCATGCCTGATGCTGGCCTCGCCATGCTCGACGATGGCCTTGCCATGCTCGACGCTGTCCTTGTCATGTCCGAGATTTTCCTTGTCATGACCTTGTCAAGCCCAGCGCTGGCCTTGTCAAGCCCGACGGTGGCCTTGCCATGTCCGATTGTGGCATTGTCATGCCCGACGATAGCCTTTTCATGCCCGACGATGGCCTTGCCATGCCCGACGCTGGTCTTGCCATGCCCGACGCTGGCCATGTCATGCCCGACGATGGCCTCGCCATGTCCGAGAGGGGCTTTGTCATGTCCTTGTCATGCCCGACGAGGGCTTTGCCAAGCCCGACACTTTCCTTGTCATGTCCGAAAGTTGTCTTGTCATGACCTTGTCATGCCCGACGATGGCCTCGCCATGTCCGAGAGTGGCATTGTCATGGCGTTGTCATGCCGACGATGGACATGCCATGCCCGAAGCTGGCCTTGCCATGCCCGATGGTGGCCTTGCCATGGTCAGCGCTGTCCTTGCCATGCCCGATGGTGACCTTGTCATGCCCAACGCTGGCCTTGTCAAGCCCAACGAACGCCTCGCCATGTCCAATTGTGGCATTATAATGCTCGAATCTGGGCTTGCCATGCCCGACGCTGGCCTTGTCATGCCCGACGATGGTCTTGCCATGCCCGACGCTAGCCTTGCCATGCCCGACGATTCCCTTGTCATGCCCGACGATGGCCTTGTCATGCCCGACGATGGCTTTGTCATGCTTGACGATGGCATTGGCATGCCCGACGATTTTGTCATGCCCGACGCTGGCCTTGTCATTCCCGACGCTGACCTTTTCATGCTTGACGCTGGCCTTGTCATGCCCGGCGTTCGCCTTTTCATGTCCGAGAGTGGCCTCGCCATGGCCTTGTCATGCCCGACCCTGGCCTTGCCATGCCCGACGATGGCCTTGTCATTTCCGACAGTGGCATTGTCATGGCCTTGTCATGCCCGACGATGGCTTCGCCATTCCCGACGTTGTCTTTGTCATGTCTGAGAGATGCCTTGTCATGACCTTATCATGCCCGAAGTTGGCCTTGTCATGCCCGACGATGGCCTTGCCATGTCCGAGAGTGGCATTGTCATTCCCAACGATGGCCTTGCCATGCCCGATGTTGGCTTTGGCATGCCCGACGATGGCCTTTCCATGCCCGACACCAGCGTTTCCATACCCGACGATGGCCTTGTCATGCCCGACGATGGCCATGTCAGGCCCGACGATGGCCTTGACATGCCCGACGATCGCCATGTCACGCCCGACGATGGGCTTGCCATTCACGACGATGGCCTTGTCATGCCCAACGATGGTCGTGCCATGCCCGACGCTGGCCTTGCCATGCCCGACGATGGCCTTGTCATACCCCACGATGGCCTTGTCATGCCCGACGCTGACCTTGTCATGCTCAACGAAGGCATTGTCATGCCCGACGATGGTCTTGCCATGCCCTACGCTGGCCTTGCCATGCTCGAAGATGGCCTTGTCATGCCCGACGATGGCCTAGCTATGTCCGAGAGTTGGCTTGTCATGGCCGACGATGGTCTTGCCATGTCCGAGAGTGGCCTTGTCATGCCCGACGCTGACCTTGTCATGTCCGAGAGTGCCTTCTTATGCCCAACGATTCCTTGTCATGAACTTGTCATGCCCGACGATCGCCTTGTCATGACCTTTTCAATCCCGGTGATGGCCTTGCCATGCCCGGCGGTTGACTTATCATGTCCGAAAGTCGCGTTGTCATGCCCGACGCTGGCCTTGCCATGTCCGAGAGTGGCCTTGCCATGACCTTGTCATGCCCAACGATGGCCTTGCCATGCCCGACGTTGGCCTTGTCATGCCCGACGCTGGCCTTGTCATGCCCAACGCTGACAACGTTGGCCTTGTCATGCCCGACAATGGCCTTGCCATGCCCGACGCTGGCGTTGCCATTCCCGACGATGGCCTTGTCATGTTCGAGGATGGCCATGTCATGCCCAACGATGGCCTTGTCATGCCCCACGATGCCCTTGTCATGCGCGACGATTGTCTTGTCATGCCCGACGATGGCCTTACCGTGCCTAACGCTGGCCTTGCAATGCCCGACGATGGCCTTGTCATGCCCGACGATGGCCTTGCCATGCCCGACGTCGGGCTTACCATGCCCTACGCTGGCCATGTCATGCCCGACGATGGCCTCGCCCTGTCCGAGAGTGGCATTGTCATGTCCTTGTCATGCCCAACGAGGGCCTTGCCAAGCCCGACACTTTCCTTTTCATGTCCGAAAGTTGCCTTGTCATGACCTTGTCATGCCAGACGATGGCCTCGCCATGTCCGAGAGTGGCATTGTCATGGCCTTGTCATGACGACGATGGACTTGCCATGCCCGACACTGGCCTTGCCATGCCCGATGGTGGCCTTGCCATGCTCAGCACTGGCCTTGCCATGCCCGATGGTGACCTTGTCATGCCCAGCGTTGGCCTTGTCAAGCCCAACGATTGCCTCGCCATGTTCGATTGTGACATTATCATGCCCGACGATGGCCTTACATGCCCGACGATGGCCTTGTCATGCCTGACGCTTGCCTTGCCATACCCAACTCTGTGCTTGTCGTTCCCGACGCTGGCCTTGTCATGCCCGACGATGGTCTTGCCATGTCCGATGATTCCCTTTTCATGCCCGACGCTGGCCTTGCCATGCCCGACGATAGCCTTGTCATGTCCGACAGTGGCATTGTCATGGCCTTGTCATGCCCGACGATGGCGTTGCCATGCCCGACGTAGTCCTTGTCATGTCCGAGAGTTGCCTTGTCATGCCCGTATCATGCCCGACGTTGGCCTTGTCATACCCGACGATGGCCTCGCCATGTCCGAGCGTGGCATTGTCATTCCCAACGATGGACTTGTCATGCCCGACGATGGCCTTGCCATGCCCGACGCTGGCCTTGTCATGCCCGACGATCGCCTTGCCATGCCCGCACTAACATTTCCATGCTCGACGATGGCCTTGTCATGCCCGACGATGGCCATGTCATGCCCGACGATGGCCTTGTCATGTCCGATAGTTGCCTTGTCATGGCCGACGATGGTCTTGCCATGTCCGAGAGTGGCCTTGTCATGACCGACGTTGGTCTTGTCATGACCGACGCTGACCTTGTCATGTCCGAGAGTGGCTTTTTCATGCCCAAAAATGGCCTTGCCATGCCCGACGCTAGCCTTGACATGTCCGACGATGGCCTTGCCATGCCTGAGAGTTGTCTTGTCATGCCCAATGCTGGCCTTGTCATGTCCGGTGCTGGCCTTGTCATGTCCAAGAGTTGCCTTGTTATGGCCTTGTCGTGCCCGACGATGGCCTTGCCATGCCCGACGTTGTCCTTGTGATATCCGAGAGTTGCCTTGTCTTGCCCGACGATGGCCTTGCCATGCCCGACGTTGTCCTTGACATGTCCGAGACTTGCCTTGTCATGACCTTGTCATCCCCGACGATGGCCTCGTCATGTCCCCGAGAGGCATTGTCAAGGCCTTGTCATGCCCGACGATGGCCTTGTCATGCCCGATGGCCTTGTCATGCCCGACGATGGCCTTGTCATGCCCGACGATGGCCTTGCCATATCCGAGAGTTGCCTTGTCATGGCCTTGTCATGCCCGACGTTTGCCTTGTCAAGCACGACGATGGCGTTGTCATGCCCGACGATGGCCTTGCCATGCCCGACGCTGGCCTTGTCATGCCCGACGCTGGCGTTGTCATGCTCGACGATGGCATTGTCATGCCCGACGATGGCAGTGTCATGTCCGAGAGCTGCCTTGTCAAGACCGACGATGGTCTTGCCATGTCCGAGAGTGGCCTTGTCATGCCCGACGCTGGCCTTGTCATGACCGGCGCTGACCTTGTCATGTCCGAGAGTGGCCTTGTCATGCCCAACGATGGCCTTGCCATGCCCGACGCTTGCCTTGCCATGCCCGACGATGGCCTTGCCATGCCCGAGAGTTGCCTTGTCATGCCCAACGCTGGCCTAGTCATGTCCGAGAGTTGCCTTGTCATGGCCTTACCATGCCCGATGCTGGCCTTGTCATGCCCGACGCTGGCCTTGCCATGCCCGACGATGGCCTTGCCATGCCTGACGCTGGCCTTGTCATGCCAGACGTTGGCCTTGTCATGCCCGACGCTGGCCTTGCCTGGCCTGACGATGGCCTTGTCATGCCAGACGCTGGCCTTGCCATGCCCGACGATGGCCTTTTCATGTCCGACAATGGCATTGCCATGGCCTTGCCATTGCCGACGATGGCCTTGTAATGCCCGACGATGGCCATGTCATGCCCAACGATGACCTTGTCATGCCCGACGATGGCCTTGTCATGCCTGACGATGCCCTTGTCATGCGCGACGATGGCCTTGTCATGCTCGACGATGGCCTTACTGTGCCTGATGTTGGCCTTGCAATGCCCGACGATGGCCTTGTCATGCCCAACGATGGCCTTGTCATGCCCGACGCTGGCCTTGTGATGCTCGACGATGGCATTGTCATATCCGACGATGCATTGTCATGTCCGAGAGTTGCCTTGACACGCCAGGCGTTAGCCTTGTCATGCCCGACGATGGGCTTGTCATGTCCTTGTTATGCCGACGCTGGCCATGTCATGCCTGACGATGGCCTCGCCATGTCCGAGAGTGGCATTGTCATGGCCTTGTCATGCCCGACGAGGGCCTTGCCAAGCCCGAAACTTTCCTTGTCATGTCCGAAAGTTGCCTTGTCATGACCTTGTCATGCCCGACGATGGCCTCGACATGTCCGAGGGTGGCATTGTCATCGCCTTGTAATGCCCGACGATGGACTTGCCATGCCCGACGCTTGCTTGCCATGCCTGATGCTGGCCTTCCCATGCTCGACGATGGCCTTGCATGCTCAACGTTGTCCTTGTCATGTCCGAGATTTGCCTTGTCATGACCTTATCATGCCCAGCGCTGGCCTTGTCAAGCCCGACGATTGCCTCGCCATGTCCGATTGTGGCATTGTCATGCCCGACGATGGCCTTTTTATGCCCGACGATGGCCTTGCCATGCCCGACGCCGGGCTTGCCATGCCCGACGCTGGCCATGTCATGCCCGACGATGGCCTCACCATGTCCGAGAGTGGCTTTGTCATGTCCTTGTCATGCCCGACGAGGGCTTTGCCAAGCCCGACACTTTCCTTTTCATGTCCGAAAGTTGTCTTGTCATGACCTTGTCATGCCCGACGATGGCCTCGCCATGTCCGAGAGTGGCATTGTCATAGTCTTGTCATGCCGACGATGGACATGCCATGCCCGACGCTGGCCTTGCCATGCCCGATGGTGACCTTGTCATGCCCAACGCTGGCCTTGTCAAGCCCAACGATCACCTCGCCATGTTCAATTGTGGCATTATCATGCCCGACGATGGCCTTGTCATGCACGACGCTGGCCTTGCCATGCCAGACTCAAGGCTTGCCATGCCCGACGCTGGCCTTGTCATGCTCGACGATGGTCTTGCCATGCCCGACGCTAGCCTTGCCATGCCCGACGATTCCCTTGTCATGCCCGACGATGGCCTTGTCATGCCCGACGATGGCCTTGTCATGCTCGACGATGGCATTGGCATGCCCGACGATGGCCTTGTCATGCCCGACGCTAGCCTTGTCATTCCCGACGCTAACCTTTTCATGACTGATGCTGGCCTTGTCATGCCCGGCGTTGGCCTTGTCATGTCCGAGAGTTTCCTTGTCATGGCCTTGTCATGCCCAACCCTGGCCTTGCCATGCCCGACGATGGCCTTGTCATTTCCGATAGTGGCATTGTCATGGCCTTGTCATGCCCGACGATGGCTTTGCCGTTCCCGACGCTGTCCTTGTCATGTCCGAGAGTTGCCTTGTCATGACCTTATCATGCCCGAAGTTGGCCTTGTCATGCTCGACGATGGCCTCGCCATGTCCGAGAGTGGCATTGTCATTCCCAACGATGGCCTTGCCATGCCCGGTGTTGGCTTTGGCATGCCCGACGATGGCCTTTCCATGCCCGATACTAGCGTTGCCATACCCGACGATGGCCTTGCCATGCCCGACGATGGCCATGTCATGCCCGACGATGGCCTTGACATGCCCGACGATCGCCTTGTCACGCCCGACGATGGGCTTGCCATTCACGACGATGGCCTTGTCATGCCCGACGATGGCCTTGCCATGCCCGACGCTGGCCTTGCCATGCCCGACGATGGCCTTGTCATGCCCCACGATGGCCTTGTCATGCCCGACGCTGGCCTTGTCATGCTCGACGATGGCATTGTCATGCCCGACGATGGTAGTGTCATGTCCGAGAGTTGCCTTCACATGCCAGGCGTTGGCCTTGTCATGCCCGACGATGGTCTTGCCATGCCCGACGATGGCCTTGCCATGCTCGAAGATGGCCTTGTCATGCCCGACGATGGCCTTGTCATGCCCGATGATGGCCTTGCTATGTCCGAGAGTTGGCTTGTCATGGCCGACGATGGTCTTGCCATGTCCGAGAGTGGCCTTGTCATGCCCGACGCTGACCTTGTCATGTCCGAGAGTGGCCTTGTTATGGCCAACGATTCCTTGTCATGACCTTGTCATGCTCGACGATGGCCTTGTCATGACCTTTTCATGCCCGGTGATGGCCTTGCCATGTCCGAGAGTGCCCTTCCCATGACCTTGAAATGCCCAACGATGACCTTGCCATGCCCGACGTTGGCCTTGTCATGCCCGACGCTGGCCTTGTCATGCTCGACGATGGCATTGTCATGCCCGACATTGGCAGTGTCATGTCCGAGAGTTGCCTTGACATGTCAGGCGTTGGCCTTGTCATTCCCGACAATGGCCTTGTCATGTCCTTGTCATGCCCGATCCTCGCCATGTCATGCCCGACGATGGCCTCGCCATGTCCGAGAGTGGTGTTGTCATGCCCGACGAGGGCCTTGCCAAGCCCGACACTTTCCTTGTCATGTCCGAAAGTTGCCTTGTCATGACCTTGTCAACACGGACGATGGCCTCGAGATGTCCGCGAGTGGCATTGTCATGGCCTTGTCATGCCCGACGAGGGACTTGCCATGCCCGACGCTGGCTTGCCATGCCTGATGCTGGCCTTGCCATGCTCGACGATGGCCTTGCCATGCTCGACGCTGTCCTTGTCATGTCCGAGAGTTGCCTTGTCATGACCTTGTAATGCCCAGCCCTGGCCTTGACAAGCCCGACGATTGCCTCGCCATGTCCGATTGTGGCATTGTCATGCCCGACGATGGCCTTTTCATGCCCGACGATGGCCTTGCCATGCCCGACGCTGGGCTTGCCATGCCCAACGCTGGCCATTTCATGCCCGACGATGGCCTCGCCATGTCCGAGAGTGGCTTTGTCATGTCCTTGTCATGCCCGACGAGGGCTTTGCCAAGCCCGACACTTTCCTTGTCATGTCCGAAAGTTGTCTTGTCATGACCTTGTCATGCCCGATGATGGCCTCGCCATGTCCGAGAGTGGTATTGTCATGCCCTTGTCATGCGCGACGATTGCCTTGTCATGCCCGACGATGGCCTTACCGTGCCTAACGCTGGCCTTGCAATGCCCGATGATGGCCTTGTCATGCCCGACGTTGGCCTTGTCATGCTCGACGATGGCATTGTCATGCCCGACAATGGCATTGTCATGTCCGAGAGTTGCCTTGACATGCCAGGCGTTAGCCTTGTCATGCCCGACGATGGCCTTGTCATGTCCTTGTTATGCCCGACGCTGGCCATGTCATGCCCGACGATGGCCTCGCCATGTCCGAGAGTGGCATTGTCATGGCCTTGTCATGCCCGACGAGGGCCTTGCCAAGCCCGACACTTTCCTTGTCATGTCCGTAAGTTGCCTTGTCATGACCTTGTCATGCCCGACAATGGCCTTGACATGTCCGAGAGTGGCATTGTCATGGCCTTGTCATGCCCGACGATGGACTTGCCATGCCCGACGCTTGCTTGCCATGCCTGATGCTGGCCTCGCCATGGCCTTGTCAAGCCTGACGGTGGCCTTGCCATGTCCGATTGTGGCATTGTCATGCCCGACGATAGCCTTTTCATGCCCGACGATGGCCTTGCCATGCCCGACGCTGGTCTTGCCATGCCCGACGCTGGCCATGTCATGCCCGACGATGGCCTCGCCATGTCCGAGACTGGCTTTGTCATGTCCTTGTCATGCCCGACGAGGGCTTTGCCAAGCCCGACACTTTCCTTGTCATGTCCGAGAGTGGCCTTCCCATTACCTTGAAATGCCCAACGATGGCCTTGCCATGCCCGACGTTGGCCTTGTCATGCCCGACGCTGGCCTTGTCATTCTCGACGATGGCATTGTCATGCCCGACAATGGCCGTGTCATGTCCGAGAGTTGCCTTGACATGTCAGGCGTTGGCCTTGTCATTCCCGACGATGGCCTTGTCATGTCCTTGTCATGCCCGATCCTCTCCATGTCATGCCCGACGATGGCCTCGCCATGTCCGAGAGTGGTGTTGTCATGCCCGACGAGGGCCTTGCCAAGCCCGACACTTTCCTTGTCATGTCCGAAAGTTGTCTTGTCATGACCTTGTCATGCCCGACGATGGCCTCGCCATGTCCGAGAGTGGTATTGTCATGCCCTTGTCATGCACGACGATGACCTTACCGTGCCTAACGCTGGCCTTGCAATGCCCGATGATGGCCTTGTCATGCCCGACGTTGACCTTGTCATGCTCGACGATGGCATTGTCATGCCCGACAATGGCATTGTCATGTCCGAGAGTTGCCTTGACATGCCAGGCGTTAGCCTTGTCATGCCCGACGATGGCCTTGTCATGTCCTTGTTATGCCCGACGCTGGCCATGTCATGCCCGACGATGGCCTCGCCATGTCCGAGAGTGGCATTGTCATGGCCTTGTCATGCCCGACGAGGGCCTTGCCAAGCCCGACACTTTCCTTGTCATGTCTGAAAGTTGCCTTGTCATGACCTTGTCATGCCCGACGATGGCCTCGCCATGTCCGAGAGTGGTATTGTCATGCCCTTGTCATGCACGACGATGACCTTACCATGCCTAACGCTGGCCTTGCAATGCCCGATGATGGCCTTGTCATGCCCGACGTTGGCCTTGTCATGCTCGACGATGGCTTTGTCATGCCCGACAATGGCATTGTCATGTCCGAGAGTTGCCTTGACATGCCAGGCGTTAGCCTTGTCATGCCCGACGATGGCCTTGTCATGTCCCTGTTATGCCCGACGCTGGCCATGTCATGCCCGACGATGGCCTCGCCATGTCCGAGAGTGGCATTGTCATGGCCTTGTCATGCCCGACGAGGGCCTTGCCAAGCCCGACACTTTCCTTGTCATGTCCGAAAGTTGCCTTGTCATGACCTTGTCATGCCCGACAATGGCCTTGACATGTCCGAGAGTGGCATTGTCATGGCCTTGTCATGCCCGACGATGGACTTGCCATGCCCGACGCTTGCTTGCCATGCCTGATGCTGGCCTCGCCATGCTCGACGATGGCCTTGCCATGCTCGACGCTGTCCTTGTCATGTCCGAGATTTTCCTTGTCATGACCTTGTCAAGCCCAGCGCTGGCCTTGTCAAGCCCGACGGTGGCCTTGCCATGTCCGATTGTGGCATTGTCATGCCCGACGATAGCCTTTTCATGCCCGACGATGGCCTTGCCATGCCCGACGCTGGTCTTGCCATGCCCGACGCTGGCCATGTCATGCCCGACGATGGCCTCGCCATGTCCGAGAGTGGCTTTGTCATGTCCTTGTCATGCCCGACGAGGGCTTTGCCAAGCCCGACACTTTCCTTGTCATGTCCGAAAGTTGTCTTGTCATGACCTTGTCATGCCCGACGATGGCCTCGCCATGTCCGAGAGTGGCATTGTCATGGCGTTGTCATGCCGACGATGGACATGCCATGCCCGAAGCTGGCCTTGCCATGCCCGATGGTGGCCTTGGCATGGTCAGCTCTGTCCTTGCCATGCCCGATGGTGACCTTGTCATGCCCAACGCTGGCCTTGTCAAGCCCAACGAACGCCTCGCCATGTCCAATTGTGGCATTATCATGCTCGAATCTGGGCTTGCCATGCCCGACGCTGGCCTTGTCATGCCCGACGATGGTCTTGCCATGCCCGACGCTAGCCTTGCCATGCCCGACGATTCCCTTGTCATGCCCGACGATGGCCTTGTCATGCCCGACGATGGCTTTGTCATGCTCGACGATGGCAATGGCATGCCCGACGATTTTGTCATGCCCGACGCTGGCCTTGTCATTCCCGACGCTGACCTTTTCATGCCTGACGCTGGCCTTGTCATGCCCGGCGTTCGCCTTTTCATGTCCGAGAGTGGCCTCGCCATGGCCTTGTCATGCCCGACCCTGGCCTTGCCATGCCCGACGATGGCCTTGTCATTTCCGACAGTGGCATTGTCATGGCCTTGTCATGCCCGACGATGGCTTCGCCATTCCCGACGTTGTCTTTGTCATGTCTGAGAGATGCCTTGTCATGACCTTATCATGCCCGAAGTTGGCCTTGTCATGCCCGACGATGGCCTTGCCATGTCCGAGAGTGGCATTGTCATTCCCAACGATGGCCTTGCCATGCCCGATGTTGGCTTTGGCATGCCCGACGATGGCCTTTCCATGCCCGACACCAGCGTTTCCATACCCGACGATGGCCTTGACATGCCCGACGATCGCCATGTCACGCCCGACGATGGGCTTGCCATTCACGACGATGGCCTTGTCATGCCCAACGATGGTCGTGCCATGCCCAACGCTGGCCTTGCCATGCCCGACGATGGCCTTGTCATACCCCACGATGGCCTTGTCATGCCCGACGCTGACCTTGTCATGCTCAACGAAGGCATTGTCATGCCCGATGATGGTAGTGTCATGTCCGAGAGTTGCCTTCACATGCTAGGCGCTGGCCTTGTCATGCCCGACGATGGTCTTGCCATGCCCTACGCTGGCCTTGCCATGCTCGAAGATGGCCTTGTCATGCCCGACGATGGCCTAGCTATGTCCGAGAGTTGGCTTGTCATGGTCGACGATGGTCTTGCCATGTCCGAGAGTGGCCTTGTCATGCCCGACGCTGACCTTGTCATGTCCGAGAGTGCCTTGTTATGGCCAACGATTCCTTGTCATGACCTTGTCATGCCCGACGATCGCCTTGTCATGACCTTTTCAATCCCGGTGATGGCCTTGCCATGCCCGGCGGTTGACTTATCATGTCCGAAAGTCGCGTTGTCATGCCCGACGCTGGCCTTGCCATGTCCGAGAGTGGCCTTGCCATG
The DNA here is from genome assembly GCA_033239125.1 of Fagopyrum homotropicum. NCBI lineage: Eukaryota > Viridiplantae > Streptophyta > Magnoliopsida > Caryophyllales > Polygonaceae > Fagopyrum > Fagopyrum homotropicum. Next base: position 91,989,400 of record BSWB01000004.1, on the reverse strand, counting down.
ACCTTGTCATGCCCAACGATGGCCTTGCCATTCCCGACGTTGGCCTTGTCATGCCCGACGCTGGCCTTGTCATGCCCAACGCTGACAACGTTGGCCTTGTCATGCCCGACAATGGCCTTGCCATGCCCGACGCTGGCGTTGCCATTCCCGACGATGGCCTTGTCATGTCCGAGGATGGCCATGTCATGCCCAACGATGGCCTTGTCATGCCCGATGATGGCCTTGTCATGCCCCACGATGCCCTTGTCATGCGCGACGATTGTCTTGTCATGCCCGACGATGGCCTTACCGTGCCTAACGCTGGCCTTGCAATGCCCGACGATGGCCTTGTCATGCCCGACGATGGCCTTGCCATGCCCGACGTCGGGCTTACCATGCCCTACGCTGGCCATGTCATGCCCGACGATGGCCTCGCCCTGTCCGAGAGTGGCATTGTCATATCCTTGTCATGCCCAACGAGGGCCTTGCCAAGCCCGACACTTTCCTTTTCATGTCCGAAAGTTGCCTTGTCATGACCTTGTCATGCCAGACGATGGCCTCGCCATGTCCGAGAGTGGCATTGTCATGGCCTTGTCATGACGACGATGGACTTGCCATGCCCGACACTGGCCTTGCCATGCCCGATGGTGGCCTTGCCATGCTCAGCGCTGGCCTTGCCATGCCCGATGGTGACCTTGTCATGCCCAGCGTTGGCCTTGTCAAGCCAACGATTGCCTCGCCATGTTCGATTGTGGCATTATCATGCCCGACGATGGCCTTTTCATGCCCGACGATGGCCTTGTCATGCCCGACGCTTGCCTTGCCATACCCAACTATGTGCTTGTCGTTCCCGACGCTGGCCTTGTCATGCCCGACGATGGTCTTGCCATGCCCGATGATTCCCTTGTCATGCCCGACGCTGGCCTTGCCATGCCCGACGATAGCCTTGTCATGTCCGACAGTGGCATTGTCATGGCCTTGTCATGCCCGACGATGGCGTTGCCATGCCCGACGTAGTCCTTGTCATGTCCGAGAGTTGCCTTGTCATGCCCGTATCATGCCCGACGTTGGCCTTGTCATACCCGACGATGGCCTCGCCATGTCCGAGCGTGGCATTGTCATTCCCAACGATGGACTTGTCATGCCCGACGATGGCCTTGCCATGCCCGACGCTGGCCTTGTCATGCCTGACGATCGCCTTGCCATGCCCGACGCTGAAATTTCCATGCTCGACGATGGCCTTGTCATGCCCGACGATGGCCATGTCATGCCCGACGATGGCCTTGTCATGTCCGATAGTTGCCTTGTCATGGCCGACGATGGTCTTGCCATGTCCGAGAGTGGCCTTGTCATGCCCGACGTTGGTCTTGTCATGACCGACGCTGACCTTGTCATGTCCGAGAGTGGCTTTGTCATGCCCAAAAATGGCCTTGCCATGCCCGACGCTAGCCTTGACATGCCCGACGATGGCCTTGCCATGCTTGAGAGTTGTCTTGTCATGCCCAATGCTGGCCTTGTCATGTCCGGTGCTGGCCTTGTCATGTCCAAGAGTTGCCTTGTTATGGCCTTGTCGTGCCCGACGATGACCTTGCCATGCCCGACGTTGTCCTTGTGATATCCGAGAGTTGCCTTGTCTTGCCCGACGATGGCCTTGCCATGCCCGACGTTGTCCTTGACATGTCCGAGACTTGCCTTGTCATGACCTTGTCATCCCCGACGATGGCCTCGCCATGTCCCCGAGAGGCATTGTCAAGGCCTTGTCATGCCCGACGATGGCCTTGTCATGCCCGACAATGGCCTTGTCATGCCCGACGATGGCCTTGTCATGCCCGACAATGGCCTTGCCATATCCGAGAGTTGCCTTGTCATGGCCTTGTCATGCCCGACGTTTGCCTTGTCAAGCACGACGATGGCGTTGTCATGCCCGACGATGGCCTTGCCATGCCCGACGTTGGCCTTGTCATGCCCGACGCTGGCGTTGTCATGCTCGACGATGGCATTGTCATGCCCGACGATGGCAGTGTCATGTCCGAGAGCTGCCTTGTCAAGACCGACGATGGTCTTGCCATGTCCGAGAGTGGCCTTGTCATGCCCGACGCTGGCCTTGTCATGACCGGCGCTGACCTTGTCATGTCCGAGAGTGGCCTTGTCATGCCCAACGATGGCCTTGCCATGCCCGACGCTTGCCTTGCCATGCCCGACGAAGGCCTTGCCATGCCCGAGAGTTGCCTTGTCATGCCCAACGCTGGCCTAGTCATGTCCGAGAGTTGCCTTGTCATGGCCTTACCATGCCCGATGCTGGCCTTGTCATGCCCGACGCTGGCCTTGCCATGCCCGACGATGGCCTTGCCATGCCTGACGCTGGCCTTGTCATGCCAGACGTTGGCCTTGTCATGCCCGACGCTGGCCTTGCCTGGCCCGACGATGGCCTTGTCATGCCAGACGCTGGCCTTCCATGCCCGACGATGGCCTTTTCATGTCCGACAATGGCATTGCCATGGCCTTGCCATTGCCGACGATGGCCTTGTAATGCCCGACGATGGCCATGTCATGCCCAACGATGACCTTGTCATGCCCGACGATGGCCTTGTCATGCCTGACGATGCCCTTGTCATGCGCGACGATGGCCTTTTCATGCTCGACGATGGCCTTACTGTGCCTGATGTTGGCCTTGCAATGCCCGACGATGGCCTTGTCATGCCCAACGATGGCCTTGTCATGCCCGACGCTGGCCTTGTGATGCTCGACGATGGCATTGTCATATCCGACGATGGCATTGTCATGTCCGAGAGTTGCCTTGACACGCCAGGCGTTAGCCTTGTCATGCCCGACGATGGCCTTGTCATGTCCTTGTTATGCCGACGCTGGCCATGTCATGCCTGACGATGGCCTCGCCATGTCCGAGAGTGGCATTGTCATGGCCTTGTCATGCCCGACGAGGGCCTTGCCAAGCCCGACACTTTCCTTGTCATGTCCGAAAGTTGCCTTGTCATGACCTTGTCATGCCCGACGATGGCCTCGACATGTCCGAGGGTGGCATTGTCATCGCCTTGTAATGCCCGACGATGGACTTGCCATGCCCGACGCTTGCTTGCCATGCCTGATGCTGGCCTTCCCATGCTCGACGATGGCCTTGCCATGCTCAACGCTGTCCTTGTCATGTCCGAGATTTGCCTTGTCATGACCTTATCATGCCCAGCGTTGGCCTTGTCAAGCCCGACGGTTGCCTCGCCATGTCCGATTGTGGCATTGTCATGCCCGACGATGGCCTTTTTATGCCCGACGATGGCCTTGCCATGCCCGACGCCGGGCTTGCCATGCCCGACGCTGGCCATGTCATGCCCGACGATGGCCTCGCCATGTCCGAGAGTGGCTTTGTCATGTCCTTGTCATGCCCGACGAGGGCTTTGCCAAGCCCGACACTTTCCTTTTCATGTCCGAAAGTTGTCTTGTCATGACCTTGTCATGCCCGACGATGGCCTCGCCATGTCCGAGAGTGGCATTGTCATGGTCTTGTCATGCCGACGATGGACATGCCATGCCCGACGCTGGCCTTGCCATGCCCGATGGTGACCTTGTCATGCCCAACGCTGGCCTTGTCAAGCCCAACGATCACCTCGCCATGTTCAATTGTGGCATTATCATGCCCGACGATGGCCTTGTCATGCCCGACGCTGGCCTTGCCATGCCAGACTCTAGGCTTGCCATGCCCGACGCTGGCCTTGTCATGCCCGACGATGGTCTTGCCATGCCCGACGCTAGCCTTGCCATGCCCGACGATTCCCTTGTCATGCCCGACGATGGCCTTGTCATGCCCGACGATGGCCTTGTCATGCTCGACGATGGCATTGGCATGCCCGACGATGGCCTTGTCATGCCCGACGCTAGCCTTGTCATTTCCGACGCTAACCTTTTCATGACTGACGCTGGCCTTGTCATGCCCGGCGTTGGCCTTGTCATGTCCGAGAGTTGCCTTGTCATGGCCTTGTCATGCCCAACCCTGGCCTTGCCATGCCCGACGATGGCCTTGTCATTTCCGATAGTGGCATTGTCATGGCCTTGTCATGCCCGACGATGGCTTTGCCATTCCCGACGCTGTCCTTGTCATGTCCGAGAGTTGCCTTGTCATGACCTTATCATGCCCGAAGTTGGCCTTGTCATGCTCGACGATGGCCTCGCCATGTCCGAGAGTGGCATTGTCATTCCCAACGATGGCCTTGCCATGCCCGGCGTTGGCTTTGGCATGCCCGACGATGGCCTTTCCATGCCCGATACTAGCGTTGCCATACCCGACGATGGCCTTGTCATGCCCGACGATGGCCATGTCATGCCCGACGATGGCCTTGACATGCCCGACGATCGCCTTGTCACGCCCGACGATGGGCTTGCCATTCACGACGATGGCCTTGTCATGCCCGACGATGGCCTTGCCATGCCCGACACTGGCCTTGCCATGCCCGACGATGGCCTTGTCATGCCCCACGATGGCCTTGTCATGCCCGACGCTGGCCTTGTCATGCTCGACGATGGCATTGTCATGCCCGACGATGGTAGTGTCATGTCCGAGAGTTGCCTTCACATGCCAGGCGTTGGCCTTGTCATGCCCGACGATGGTCTTGCCATGCCCTACGCTGGCCTTGCCATGCTCGAAGATGGCCTTGTCATGCCCGACGATGGCCTTGTCATGCCCGATGATGGCCTTGCTATGTCCGAGAGTTGGCTTGTCATGGCCGACGATGGTCTTGCCATGTCCGAGAGTGGCCTTGTCATGCCCGACGCTGACCTTGTCATGTCCGAGAGTGGCCTTGTTATGGCCAACGATTCCTTGTCATGACCTTTTCATGCCCGGTGATGGCCTTGCCATGTCCGAGAGTGCCCTTCCCATGACCTTGAAATGCCCAACGATGGCCTTGCCATGCCCGATGTTGGCCTTGTCATGCCCGACGCTGGCCTTGTCATGCTCGACGATGGCATTGTCATGCCCGACAATGGAAGTGTCATGTCCGAGAGTTGCCTTGACATGTCAGGCGTTGGCCTTGTCATTCCCGACGATGGCCTTGTCATGTCCTTGTCATGCCCGATCCTCGCCATGTCATGCCCGACGATGGCCTCGCCATGTCCGAGAGTGGTGTTGTCATGCCCGACGAGGGCCTTGCCAAGCCCGACACTTTCCTTGTCATGTCCGAAAGTTGCCTTGTCATGACCTTGTCAACACGGACGATGGCCTCGAGATGTCCGCGAGTGGCATTGTCATGGCCTTGTCATGCCCGACGAGGGACTTGCCATGCCCGACGCTGGCTTGCCATGCCTGATGCTGGCCTTGCCATGCTCGACGATGGCCTTGCCATGCTCGACGCTGTCCTTGTCATGTCCGAGAGTTGCCTTGTCATGACCTTGTAATGCCCAGCGCTGGCCTTGACAAGCCCGACGATTGCCTCGCCATGTCCGATTGTGGCATTGTCATGCCCGACGATGGCCTTTTCATGCCCGACGATGGCCTTGCCATGCCCGACGCTGGGCTTGCCATGCCCGACGCTGGCCATTTCATGCCCGACGATGGCCTCGCCATGTCCGAGAGTGGCTTTGTCATGTCCTTGTCATGCCCGACGAGGGCTTTGCCAAGCCCGACACTTTCCTTGTCATGTCCGAAAGTTGTCTTGTCATGACCTTGTCATGCCCGACGATGGCCTCGCCATGTCCGAGAGTGGTATTGTCATGCCCTTGTCATGCGCGACGATTGCCTTGTCATGCCCGACGATGGCCTTACCGTGCCTAACGCTGGCCTTGCAATGCCCGATGATGGCCTTGTCATGCCCGACGTTGGCCTTGTCATGCTCGACGATGGCATTGTCATGCCCGACAATGGCATTGTCATGTCCGAGAGTTGCCTTGACATGCCAGGCGTTAGCCTTGTCATGCCCGACGATGGCCTTGTCATGTCCTTGTTATGCCCGACGCTGGCCATGTCATGCCCGACGATGGCCTCGCCATGTCCGAGAGTGGCATTGTCATGACCTTGTCATGCCCGACGAGGGCCTTGCCAAGCCCGACGCCGGGCTTGCCATGCCCGACGCTGGCCATGTCATGCCCGACGATGGCCTCGCAATGTCCGAGAGTGGCTTTGTCATGTCCTTGTCATGCCCGACGAGGGCTTTGCCAAGCCCGACACTTTCCTTGTCATGTCCGAAAGTTGTCTTGTCATGACCTTGTCATGCCCGACGATGGCCTCGCCATGTCCGAGAGTGGTATTGTCATGCCCTTGTCATGCGCGACGATTGCCTTGTCATGCCCGACGATGGCCTTACCGTGCCTAACGCTGGCCTTGCAATGCCCGATGATGGCCTTGTCATGCCCGACGTTGGCCTTGTCATGCTCGACGATGGCATTGTCATGCCCGACAATGGCATTGTCATGTCCGAGAGTTGCCTTGACACGCCAGGCGTTAGCCTTGTCATGCCCGACGATGGCCTTGTCATGTCCTTGTTATGCCGACGCTGGCCATGTCATGCCTGACGATGGCCTCGCCATGTCCGAGAGTGGCATTGTCATGGCCTTGTCATGCCCGACGAGGGCCTTGCCAAGCCCGACACTTTCCTTGTCATGTCCGAAAGTTGCCTTGTCATGACCTTGTCATGCCCGACGATGGCCTCGACATGTCCGAGGGTGGCATTGTCATCACCTTGTAATGCCCGACGATGGACTTGCCATGCCCGACGCTTGCTTGCCATGCCTGATGCTGGCCTTCCCATGCTCGACGATGGCCTTGCCATGCTCAACGCTGTCCTTGTCATGTCCGAGATTTGCCTTGTCATGACCTTATCATGCCCAGCGTTGGCCTTGTCAAGCCCGACGGTTGCCTCGCCATGTCCGATTGTGGCATTGTCATGCCCGACGATGGCCTTTTTATGCCCGACGATGGCCTTGCCATGCCCGACGCCGGGCTTGCCATGCCCGACGCTGGCCATGTCATGCCCGACGATGGCCTCGCCATGTCCGAGAGTGGCTTTGTCATGTCCTTGTCATGCCCGACGAGGGCTTTGCCAAGCCCGACACTTTCCTTTTCATGTCCGAAAGTTGTCTTGTCATGACCTTGTCATGCCCGACGATGGCCTCGCCATGTCCGAGAGTGGCATTGTCATGGTCTTGTCATGCCGACGATGGACATGCCATGCCCGACGCTGGCCTTGCCATGCCCGATGGTGACCTTGTCATGCCCAACGCTGGCCTTGTCAAGCCCAACGATCACCTCGCCATGTTCAATTGTGGCATTATCATGCCCGACGATGGCCTTGTCATGCCCGACGCTGGCCTTGCCATGCCAGACTCTAGGCTTGCCATGCCCGACGCTGGCCTTGTCATGCCCGACGATGGTCTTGCCATGCCCGACGCTAGCCTTGCCATGCCCGACGATTCCCTTGTCATGCCCGACGATGGCCTTGTCATGCCCGACGATGGCCTTGTCATGCTCGACGATGGCATTGGCATGCCCGACGATGGCCTTGTCATGCCCGACGCTAGCCTTGTCATTTCCGACGCTAACCTTTTCATGACTGACGCTGGCCTTGTCATGCCCGGCGTTGGCCTTGTCATGTCCGAGAGTTGCCTTGTCATGGCCTTGTCATGCCCAACCCTGGCCTTGCCATGCCCGACGATGGCCTTGTCATTTCCGATAGTGGCATTGTCATGGCCTTGTCATGCCCGACGATGGCTTTGCCATTCCCGACGCTGTCCTTGTCATGTCCGAGAGTTGCCTTGTCATGACCTTATCATGCCCGAAGTTGGCCTTGTCATGCTCGACGATGGCCTCGCCATGTCCGAGAGTGGCATTGTCATTCCCAACGATGGCCTTGCCATGCCCGGCGTTGGCTTTGGCATGCCCGACGATGGCCTTTCCATGCCCGATACTAGCGTTGCCATACCCGACGATGGCCTTGTCAGGCCCGACGATGGCCATGTCATGCCCGACGATGGCCTTGACATGCCCGACGATCGCCTTGTCACGCCCGACGATGGGCTTGCCATTCACGACGATGGCCTTGTCATGCCCGACGATGGCCTTGCCATGCCCGACGCTGGCCTTGCCATGCCCGACGATGGCCTTGTCATGCCCCACGATGGCCTTGTCATGCCCGACGCTGGCCTTGTCATGCTCGACGATGGCATTGTCATGCCCGACGATGGTAGTGTCATGTCCGAGAGTTGCCTTCACATGCCAGGCGTTGGCCTTGTCATGCCCGACGATGGTCTTGCCATGCCCTACGCTGGCCTTGCCATGCTCGAAGATGGCCTTGTCATGCCCGACGATGGCCTTGTCATGCCCGATGATGGCCTTGCTATGTCCGAGAGTTGGCTTGTCATGGCCGACGATGGTCTTGCCATGTCCGAGAGTGGCCTTGTCATGCCCGACGCTGACCTTGTCATGTCCGAGAGTGGCCTTGTTATGGCCAACGATTCCTTGTCATGACCTTTTCATGCCCGGTGATGGCCTTGCCATGTCCGAGAGTGCCCTTCCCATGACCTTGAAATGCCCAACGATGGCCTTGCCATGCCCGATGTTGGCCTTGTCATGCCCGACGCTGGCCTTGTCATGCTCGACGATGGCATTGTCATGCCCGACAATGGAAGTGTCATGTCCGAGAGTTGCCTTGACATGTCAGGCGTTGGCCTTGTCATTCCCGACGATGGCCTTGTCATGTCCTTGTCATGCCCGATCCTCGCCATGTCATGCCCGACGATGGCCTCGCCATGTCCGAGAGTGGTGTTGTCATGCCCGACGAGGGCCTTGCCAAGCCCGACACTTTCCTTGTCATGTCCGAAAGTTGCCTTGTCATGACCTTGTCAACACGGACGATGGCCTCGAGATGTCCGCGAGTGGCATTGTCATGGCCTTGTCATGCCCGACGAGGGACTTGCCATGCCCGACGCTGGCTTGCCATGCCTGATGCTGGCCTTGCCATGCTCGACGATGGCCTTGCCATGCTCGACGCTGTCCTTGTCATGTCCGAGAGTTGCCTTGTCATGACCTTGTAATGCCCAGCGCTGGCCTTGACAAGCCCGACGATTGCCTCGCCATGTCCGATTGTGGCATTGTCATGCCCGACGATGGCCTTTTCATGCCCGACGATGGCCTTGCCATGCCCGACGCTGGGCTTGCCATGCCCGACGCTGGCCATTTCATGCCCGACGATGGCCTCGCCATGTCCGAGAGTGGCTTTGTCATGTCCTTGTCATGCCCGACGAGGGCTTTGCCAAGCCCGACACTTTCCTTGTCATGTCCGAAAGTTGTCTTGTCATGACCTTGTCATGCCCGACGATGGCCTCGCCATGTCCGAGAGTGGTATTGTCATGCCCTTGTCATGCGCGACGATTGCCTTGTCATGCCCGACGATGGCCTTACCGTGCCTAACGCTGGCCTTGCAATGCCCGATGATGGCCTTGTCATGCCCGACGTTGGCCTTGTCATGCTCGACGATGGCATTGTCATGCCCGACAATGGCATTGTCATGTCCGAGAGTTGCCTTGACATGCCAGGCGTTGGCCTTGTCATGCCCGACGATGGCCTTGTCATGTCCTTGTTATGCCCGACGCTGGCCATGTCATGCCCGACGATGGCCTCGCCATGTCCGAGAGTGGCATTGTCATGACCTTGTCATGCCCGACGAGGGCCTTGCCAAGCCCGACGCCGGGCTTGCCATGCCCGACGCTGGCCATGTCATGCCCGACGATGGCCTCGCAATGTCCGAGAGTGGCTTTGTCATGTCCTTGTCATGCCCGACGAGGGCTTTGCCAAGCCCGACACTTTCCTTGTCATGTCCGAAAGTTGTCTTGTCATGACCTTGTCATGCCCGACGATGGCCTCGCCATGTCCGAGAGTGGTATTGTCATGCCCTTGTCATGCGCGACGATTGCCTTGTCATGCCCGACGATGGCCTTACCGTGCCTAACGCTGGCCTTGCAATGCCCGATGATGGCCTTGTCATGCCCGACGTTGGCCTTGTCATGCTCGACGATGGCATTGTCATGCCCGACAATGGCATTGTCATGTCCGAGAGTTGCCTTGACATGCCAGGCGTTAGCCTTGTCATGCCCGACGATGGCCTTGTCATGTCCTTGTTATGCCCGACGCTGGCCATGTCATGCCCGACGATGGCCTCGCCATGTCCGAGAGTGGCATTGTCATGACCTTGTCATGCCCGACGAGGGCCTTGCCAAGCCCGACGCCGGGCTTGCCATGCCCGACGCTGGCCATGTCATGCCCGACGATGGCCTCGCAATGTCCGAGAGTGGCTTTGTCATGTCCTTGTCATGCCCGACGAGGGCTTTGCCAAGCCCGACACTTTCCTTTTCATGTCCGAAAGTTGTCTTGTCATGACCTTGTCATGCCCGACGATGGCCTCGCCATGTCCGAGAGTGGCATTGTCATGGTCTTGTCATGCCGACGATGGACATGCCATGCCCGACGCTGGCCTTGCCATGCCCGATGGTGACCTTGTCATGCCCAACGCTGGCCTTGTCAAGCCCAACGATCACCTCGCCATGTTCAATTGTGGCATTATCATGCCCGACGATGGCCTTGTCATGCCCGACGCTGGCCTTGCCATGCCAGACTCTAGGCTTGCCATGCCCGACGCTGGCCTTGTCATGCCCGACGATGGTCTTGCCATGCCCGACGCTAGCCTTGCCATGCCCGACGATTCCCTTGTCATGCCTGACGATGGCCTTGTCATGCCCGACGATGGCCTTGTCATGCTCGACGATGGCATTGGCATGCCCGACGATGGCCTTGTCATGCCCGACGCTAGCCTTGTCATTCCCGACGCTAACCTTTTCATGACTGACGCTGGCCTTGTCTTGCCCGGCGTTGGCCTTGTCATGTTCGAGAGTTGCCTTGTCATGGCCTTGTCATGCCCAACCCTGGCCTTGCCATGCCCGACGATGGCCTTGTCATTTCCGATAGTGGCATTGTCATGGCCTTGTCATGCCCGACGATGGCTTTGCCATTCCCGACGCTGTCCTTGTCATGTCCGAGAGTTGCCTTGTCATGACCTTATCATGCCCGAAGTTGGCCTTGTCATGCTCGACGATGGCCTCGCCATGTCCGAGAGTGGCATTGTCATTCCCAACGATGGCCTTGCATGCCCGACGTTGGCTTTGGCATGCCCGACGATGGCCTTTCCATGCCCGATACTAGCGTTGCCATACCCGACGATGGCCTTGTCATGCCCGACGATGGCCATGTCATGCCCGACGATGGCCTTGACATGCCCGACGATCGCCTTGTCACGCCCGACGATGGGCTTGCCATTCACGACGATGGCCTTGTCATGTCCGACGATGGCCTTGCAATGCACGACGCTGGCCTTGCCATGCCCGACGATGGCCTTGTCATGCCCCACGATGGCCTTGTCATGCCCGACGCTGGCCTTGTCATGCTCGACGATGGAATTGTCATGCCCGACGATGGTAGTGTCATGTCTGAGAGTTGCCTTCACATGCCAGGCGCTGGCCTTGTCATGCCCGATGATGGTCTTGCCATGCCCTACGCTGGCCTTGCCATGCTCGAAGATGGCCTTGTCATGCCCGACGATGGCCTTGTCATGCCCGATGATGGCCTTGCTATGTCCGAGAGTTGGCTTGTCATGGCCGACGATGGTCTTGCCATGTCCGAGAGTGGCCTTGTCATGCCCGACGCTGACCTTGTCATGTCCGAGAGTGGCCTTGTTATGGCCAACAGTTCCTTGTCATGACCTTGTCATGCCCGACGATGGCCTTGTCATGAACTTTTCATGCCCGGTGATGGTCTTGCCATGCCCGGCGGTTGGCTTATCATGTCCGAGAGTCGCGTTGTCATGCCCGAAGCTGGCCTTGCCATGTCCGAGAGTGGCCTTCCCATGACCTTGTCATTCCCAACGATGGCCTTGCCATGCCCGACGTTGGCCTTGTCATGCCCGACGTTGGCCTCGTCATGCCCGACACTGACCTTGCTATGCCCGATGATGGTCTTGTCATGCCCAACGCTGATAACGTTGGCCTTGTCATGCCCGACGATGGCCTTGCCATGCCCGACGCTGGCGTTGCCATTCCCGACGATGGCCATGTCATGCCCGACGATGGCCATGTCATGCCCAACGATGGCCTTGTCATGCCCGATGATGGCCTTGTCATGCCCCACGATGCCCTTGTCATGCGCGATGATTCCCTTGTCATGCCCGACGATGGCCTTACCGTGCCTAACGTTGGCCTTGCAATGCCCGACGATGGTCTTGTCATGCCCGACGATGGCCTTGTCATGCCCGACGCTGGCCTTGTCATGCTCGACAATGGCATTGTCATGCCCGACAATGGCAGTGTCATGTCCGAGAGTTGCCTTGACATGTCAGGCGTTGGCCTTGTCATGCCCGACGATGGCCTTGTCATGTCCTTGTCATGCCCGATCCTCGCCATGTCATGCCCGACAATGGCCTCGCCATGTCCGAGAGTGGCGTTGTCATGGCCTTGTCATGACCGACGAGGGCCTTGCCAAGCCCGACACTTTCCTTGTCATGTCCGAAAGTTGCCTTGTCATGACCTTGTCATGCCCGACGATCGCCTCGACATTTCCGAGAGTGGCATTGTCATGGCCTTGTAATGCCCGACGATGGACTTGCCATGCAAGACGCTTGCTTGCCATGCCTGTTGCTGGCCTTGCCATGCTCGACGATGGCCTTGCCATGCTCGACGCTGTCCTTGTCATGTCCGAGATTTGCCTTGTCATGACCTTGTCATGCCCAGCGCTGGCCTTGTCAAGCCCGACGATTGCCTCGCCATGTCCGATTGTGGCATTGTCATGCCCGACGATGGCCTTTTCATGCCCGACGATGGCCTTGCCATGCCCTACGCTAGGCTTGCCATGCCCGACGCTGGCCATGTCATGCCCGACGATGGCCTCGCCATGTCCGAGAGTGGCTTTGTCATGTCCTTGTCATGCCCGACGAGGGCTTTGCCAAGCCCGACACTTTCCTTGTCATGTCCGAAAGTTGTCTTGTCATGACCTTGTCATGCCCGACGATGGCCTCGCCATGTCCGAGAGTGGCACTGTCATGCCCTTGTCATGTGCGACGATTGCGTTGTCATGCCCGACGATGGCCTTACCGTGCCTAACGCTGGCCTTGCAATGCCCGACGATGGCCTTGTCATGCCCGACGCTGGCCTTGTCATGCTCGACGATGGCATTGTCATGCCCGACAACGGCATTGTCATCTGCGAGAGTTGCCTTGGCATGCCAGGCGTTAGCCTTGTCATGCCCGACGATGGCCTTGTCATGTCCTTGTTATGCCCGACGCTGGCCATGTCATGCCCGACGATGGCCTCGCCATGTCCGAGAGTGGCGTTGTCATGGCCTTGTCATGACCGACGAGGGCCTTGCCAAGCCCGACACTTTCCTTGTCATGTCCGAAAGTTGCCTTGTCATGACCTTGTCATGCCCGACGATGGCCTCGCATGTCCTAGAGTGGCATTGTCATGGCCTTGTAATGCCCGACGATGGACTTGCCATGCCCGACGCTTGCTTGCCATGCCTGATGCTGGCGTTGCCATGCTCGACGATGGCCTTGCCATGCTCGACGCTGTCCTTGTCATGTCCGAGATTTGCCTTGTCATGACCTTGTCATGCCCAGCGCTGGCCTTGTCAAGCCCGACCATTGCCTCGCCATGTCCGACTGTGGCATTGTCATGCCCGACGATGGCCTTTTCATGCCCGACGATGGCCTTGCCATGCCCGACGCTGGGCTTGCCATGCCCGACGCTGGCCATGTCATGCCCGACGATGGCCTCGCCATGTCCGAGAGTGGCTTTGTCATGTCCTTGTCATGCCCGACGAGGGCTTTGCCAAGCCCGACACTTTCCTTGTCATGTCCGAAAGTTGTCTTGTCATGACCTTGTCATGCCCGACGATGGCCTCACCATGTCCGAGAGTGGCATTTTCATGGCCTTGTCATGCCGACGATGGACATGCCATGCCCGACGCTGGCCTTGCAATGCCCGATGGTGACCTTGTCATGCCCAACGCTAGCCTTGTCAAGCCCAACGATCGCCTCGCCATGTCCAATTGTGGCATTATCATGCCCGACGATGGCCTTGTCATGCCCGACGCTGGCCTTGCCATGCCCGACCCTGGGCTTGCCTTGCCCGACGCTGGCCTTGTCATGCCCGACGATGGTCTTGCCATGCCCGACGCTAGCCTTGCCATGCCCGACGATTCCCTTGCCATGCCCGACGATGGCCTTGCCATACCCTACGATGGCCGTGTCATGCTCGACGATGGCATTGACATGCCCGACAATGGCCTTGTCATGCCCGACGCTGGCCTTGTCATTCCCGACGCTGACCTTTTCATGACTGACGCTGGCCTTGACATGCCAGGCGTTAGCCTTGTCATCCCCGACGATGGCCTTGTCATTTCCTTGTTATGCTCGACGCTGGCCATGTCATGCCCGACGATGGCCTCGCCATGTCCGAGAGTGGCATTGTATTGGCCTTGTCATGCCCGACGATGGCTTTGCCATTGCCGACGCTGTCCTTGTCATGTTCGAGAGTTGCCTTGTCATGACCTTATCATGCCCGAAGTTGGCCTTGTCATGCCCGACGATGGCCTCGCCATGTCCGAGAGTGGCATTGTCATTCCCAACGATGGCCTTGCCATGCCCGACGTTGGCTTTGGCATGCCCGACGATGGCCTTTCCATGCCCGACACTAGCGTTGCCATACCCGACGATGGCCTTGTCATGCCCGACGATGGCCATGTCATGCCCGACGATGGCCTTGACATGCCCGACGATCGCCTTGTCACGCCCGACGATGGGCTTGCCATTCACGACGATGGCCTTGTCATGCCCGACGATGGCCTTGCCATGCCCGACGTTGGCCTTGCCATGCCCGACGATGGCCTTGTCATGCCCCACGATGGCCTTGTCATGCCCGACGCTGGCCTTGTCATGCTCGACGATGGCATTGTCATGCCCGACGATGGTAGTGTCATGTCCGAGAGTTGCCTTCACATGCTAGGCGCTGGCCTTGTCATGCCCGACGATGGTCTTGCCATGCCCTACGCTGGCCTTTCCATGCTCGAAGATGGCCTTCTCATGCCCGACGATGGCCTTGTCATGCCCGATGATGGCCTTGCTATGTCCGAGAGTTGGCTTGTCATGGCCGACGATGGTCTTGCCATGTCCGAGAGTGGCCTTGTCATGCCCGACGCTGACCTTGTCATGTCCGAGAGTGGCCTTGTTATGGCCAACGATTCCTTGTCATGACCTTGTCATGTCCGACGATGGCCTTGTCATGACCTTTTCATGCCCGGTGATGGCCTTGCCTTACCCGGCGGTTGGCTTATCATGTCCGAGAGTCGCGTTGTCATGCCCGACGCTGGCCTTGCCATGTCCGAGAGTGGCCTTCCCATGACCTTGTCATTCCCAACGATGGCCTTGCCATGCCCGAAGTTGGCCTTGTCACGCCCGACGCTGGCCTCGTCATGCCTGACGCTGACCTTGCCATGCCCGATGATGGTCTTGTCATGCCCAACGCTGACAACGTTGGCCTTGTCATGCCCGACGATGGCCTTGCCATGCCCGACGCTGGCGTTGCCATTCCCGACGATGGCCTTGTCATGCCCGACGATGGCCATGTCATGCCCAATGATGGCCTTGTCATGCCCGATGATGGCCTTGTCATGCCCCACGATGCCCTTGTCATGCGCGACGATTACCTTGTCATGCTCGACGATGGCCTTACCGTGCCTAACGCTGGCCTTGCAATGCCCGATGATGGCCTTATCATGCCCGACGATGGCCTTGTCATGCCCGACGCTGGCCTTGTCATGCTCGATGATGGCATTGTCATGCCCGACAATGGCAGTGTCATGTCCGAGAGTTGCCTTGACATGTCAGGCGTTGGCCTTGTCATGCCCGACGATGGCCTTGTCATGTCCTTGTCATGCCCGATCCTCGCCATGTCATGCCCGACGATGGCCTCGCCATGTCCGAGGGTGGCGTTGTCATGGCCTTGTCATGCCCGACGAGGGCCTTGCCAAGCCCGACACTTTCCTTGTCATGTCCGAAAGTTGCCTTGTCATGACCTTGTCAACCCCGACGATGGCCTCGATATGTCCGAGAGTGGCATCATCATGGCCTTGTCATGCCCGACGATGGACTTGCCATGCCCGACGCTGGCTTGACATGCCTGATGCTGGCCTTGCCATGCTCGACGATGGCCTTGCCATGCTCGACGCTGTCCTTGTCATATCCGAGAGTTTCCTTGTCATGACCTTGTAATGCCCAACGCTGGCCTTGACAAGCCCGACGATTGCCTCGCCATGTCCGATTGTGGCATTGTCATGCCCGACGATGGCCTTTTCATGTCCGACGATGGCCTTGCCATGCCCGACGCTGTGCTTGCCATGCCCGACGCTGGCCATGTCATGCCCGACGATGGCCTCGCCATGTCCGAGAGTGGCTTTGTCATGTCCTTGTCATGCCCGACGATGGCCTTGCCATGCCCGACGTTGTGCTTGCCATGCCCGAGGCTGGCCATGTCATGCCCGACGATGGCTTCGCCATGTCCGAGAGTGGCTTTGTCATGTCCTTGTCATGCCCGACGAGGGCTTTGCCAAGGCCGACACTTTCCTTGTCATGTCCGAAAGTTGTCTTGTCATGACCTTGTTATGCCCGACGATGGCCTCGCCATGTCCGAGAGTGGCATTGTCATGCCCTTGTCATGTGCGACGATTGCCTTGTCATGCCCGACGATGGCCTTACCGTGCCTAACGCTGGCCTTGCAATGCCCGACAATGGCCTTGTCATGCCCGACGCTGGCCTTGTCATGCTCGACGATGGCATTGTCATGCCCGACAATGGCAGTGTCATGTCCGAGAGTTGCCTTGACATGCCAGGCGTTAGCCTTGTCATCCCCGACGATGGCCTTGTCATGTCCTTGTTATGCTCGACGCTGGCCATGTCATGCCCGACGATAGCCTCGCCATGTCCGAGAGTGGCATTGTCATGGCCTTGTCATGCCCGACGATGGCTTTGCCATTCCCGACGCTGTCCTTGTCATGTCCGAGAGTTGCCTTGTCATGACCTTATCATGCCCGAAGTTGGCCTTGTCATGCCCGACGATGGCCTCGTCATGTCCGAGAGTGGCTTTGTCATTCCCAACGATGGCCTTGCCATGCCCGACGTTGGCTTTGGCATGCCCGACGATGGCCTTTCCATGCCCGACACTAGCGTTGCCATACCCGACGATGGCCTTGTCATGCCCGACGATGGCCATGTCATGCCCGACGATGGCCTTGACATGCCCGACGATCGCCTTGTCACGCCCGACGATGGGCTTGCCATTCACGACGATGGCCTTGTCATGCCCGACGATGGCCTTGCCATGCCCGACGTTGGCCTTGCCATGCCCGACGATGGCCTTGTCATGCCCCACGATGGCCTTGTCATGCCCGACGCTGGCCTTGTCATGCTCAACGATGGCATTGTCATGCCCGACGATGGTAGTGTCATGTCCGAGAGTTGCCTTCACATGCCAGGCGCTGGCCTTGTCATGCCCGACGATGGTCTTGCCATGCCCTACGCTGGCCTTGCTATGCTCGAAGATGGCCTTGTCATGCCCGACGATGGCCTTGTCATGCCCGACGATGGCCTTGCTATGTCCGAGAGTTGGCTTGTCATGGCCGACGATGGTCTTGCCATGTCCGAGAGTGGCCTTGTCATGCCCGACGCGGACCTTGTCATGTCCGAGAGTGGCCTTGTTATGGCCAACGATTCCTTGTCATGACCTTGTCATGCCCGACGATGGCCTTGTCATGACCTTTTCATGCCCGGTGATGGCCTTGCCATGCCCGGCGGTTGACTTATCATGTCCGAGAGTCACGTTGTCATGCCCGACGCTGGCCTTGCCATGTCCGACGATGGTAGTGTCATGTCCGAGAGTTGGCTTGTCATGGCCGACGATGGTCTTGCCATGTCCGAGAGTGGCCTTGTCATGCCCGACTCTGACCTTGTCATGTCCGAGAGTGGCCTTGTTATGGCCAACGATTCCTTGTCATGTCCGAGAGTCGCGTTGTCATGCCCGACGCTAGCCTTGCCATGTCCGAGAGTGGCCTTCCCATGACCTTGTCATGCCCAACGATGGCCTTGCCATGCCCGACGTTGGCCTTGTCATGCCCGACGATGGCCTCGCCATGTCCGAGAGTGGTATTGTGATGCCTTGTCATGCCGCACGATGGACATGCCATGCCCATCGCTGGCCTTGTCATGCCCTATGGGTGCCTTGCCATGGTCAGCGCTGTCCTTGCCATGCCCGATGGTGACCTTGTCATGCCCGATGGGTGCCTTGCCATGGTCAGCGCTGTCCTTGCCATGCCCGATGGTGACCTTGTCATGCCCAACGCTGGCCTTGTCCATCCCAACGATCGCCTCGCCATGTCCAATTGTGGTATTATCATGCCCGACGATGGCCTTGTCATGCCCGACGCTGGCCTTGCCATGCCCGACTCTGGGCTTGCCATGCCCGACGCTAGCCTTGTCATGCCCGACGATTCCCTTGTCATGCCCGACGATGGCCTTGTCATGTCCGAGTGTGGCCTTGTCATGCCCGACGCTGGCCTTGTCATGACCGGCGCTGACCTTGTCATGTCCGAGAGTGGCCTTGTCATGCCCAACGATGGCCTTGCCATGCCCGACGCTAGCCTTGCCATGCCCGACGATGGCCTTGCCATGCCCGAGAGTTGTCTTGTCATGCCCAATGCTGGCCTAGTCATGTCCGAGAGTTGCCTTGTCGTGGCCTTACCATGCCCGATGCTGGCCTTGTCATGCCCGACGCTGGCCTTGCCATGCCCGACGATGGCCTTGTCATGCTCGACGATGGCCTTACCGGCCCTGATGTTGGCCTTGCAATGCCCGACGATGGCCTTGTCATGCCCAACGATGGCCTTGTCATGCCCGACGCTGGCTTGCCATGCCTGATGCTAGCCTTGCCATGCTCGACGATGGCCTTGCCATGCTCGACGCTGTCCTTGTCATATCCGAGAGTTGCCTTGTCATGACCTTGTAATGCCCAACGCTGGCCTTGACAAGCCCGACGATTGCCTCGCCATGTCCGATTGTGGCATTGTCATGCCCGACGATGGCCTTTTCATGTCCGACGATGGCCTTGCCATGCCCGACGCTGTGCTTGCCATGCCCGACGCTGGCCATGTCATGCCCGACGATGGCCTCGCCATGTCCGAGAGTGGCTTTGTCATGTCCTTGTCATGCCCGACGATGGCCTTGCCATGCCCGACGCTGTGCTTGCCATGCCCGACGCTGGCCATGTCATGCCCGACGATGGCTTCGCCATGTCCGAGAGTGGCTTTGTCATGTCCTTGTCATGCCCGACGAGGGCTTTGCCAAGGCTGACACTTTCCTTGTCATGTCCGAAAGTTGTCTTGTCATGACCTTGTTATGCCCGACGATGGCCTCGCCATGTCCGAGAGTGGCATTGTCATGCCCTTGTCATGTGCGACGATTGCCTTGTCATGCCCGACGATGGCCTTACCGTGCCTAACGCTGGCCTTGCAATGCCCGACAATGGCCTTGTCATGCCCGACGCTGGCCTTGTCATGCTCGACGATGGCATTGTCATGCCCGACAATGGAAGTGTCATGTCCGAGAGTTGCCTTGACATGCCAGGCGTTAGCCTTGTCATCCCCGACGATGGCCTTGTCATGTCCTTGTTATGCTCGACGCTGGCCATGTCATGCCCGACGATAGCCTCGCCATGTCCGAGAGTGGCATTGTCATGGCCTTGTCATGCCCGACGATGGCTTTGCCATTCCTGACGCTGTCCTTGTCATGTCCGAGAGTTGCCTGGTCATGACCTTATCATGCCCGAAGTTGGCCTTGTCATGCCCGACGATGGCCTCGCCATGTCCGAGAGTGGCTTTGTCATTCCCAACGATGGTCTTGCCATGCCCGACGTTGGCTTTGGCATGCCCGACGATGGCCTTTCCATGCCCGACACTAGCGTTGCCATACCCGACGATGGCCTTGTCATGCCCGACGATGGCCATGTCATGCCCGACGATGGCCTTGACATGCCCGACGATCGCCTTGTCACGCCCGACGATGGGCTTGCCATTCACGACGATGGCCTTGTCATGCCCGACGATGGCCTTGCCATGCCCGACGTTGGCCTTGCCATGCCCGACGATGGCCTTGTCATGCCCCACGATGGCCTTGTCATGCCCGACGCTGGCCTTGTCATGCTCGACGATGGCATTGTCATGCCCGACGATGGTAGTGTCATGTCCGAGAGTTGCCTTCACATGCCAGGCGCTGGCCTTGTCATGCCCGACGATGGTCTTGCCATGCCCTACGCTGGCCTTGCTATGCTCGAAGATGGCCTTGTCATGCCCGACGATGGCCTTGTCATGCCCGACGATGGCCTTGCTATGTCCGAGAGTTGGCTTGTCATGGCCGACGATGGTCTTGCCATGTCCGAGAGTGGCCTTGTCATGCCCGACGCGGACCTTGTCATGTCCGAGAGTGGCCTTGTTATGGCCAACGATTCCTTGTCATGACCTTGTCATGCCCGACGATGGCCTTGTCATGACCTTTTCATGCCCGGTGATGGCCTTGCCATGCCCGGCGGTTGACTTATCATGTCCGAGAGTCACGTTGTCATGCCCGACGCTGGCCTTGCCATGTCCGACGATGGTAGTGTCATGTCCGAGAGTTGGCTTGTCATGGCCGACGATGGTCTTGCCATGTCCGAGAGTGGCCTTGTCATGCCCGACTCTGACCTTGTCATGTCCGAGAGTGGCCTTGTTATGGCCAACGATTCCTTGTCATGTCCGAGAGTCGCGTTGTCATGCCCGACGCTAGCCTTGCCATGTCCGAGAGTGGCCTTCCCATGACCTTGTCATGCCCAACGATGGCCTTGCCATGCCCGACGTTGGCCTTGTCATGCCCGACACTGGCCTCGTCATGCCCAACGCTGACAATGTTGGCCTTGTCATGCCCGACGATGGCCTTGCCATGCCCGACGCTGGCGTTGCCATTCCCGACGATGGCCTTGTCATGCCCGACGATGGCCATGTCATGCCCAACGATGGCCTTGTCATGCCCGACGATGGCCTTGTCATGCCCCACGATGCCCTTGTCATGCGCGACGATTGCCTTGTCATGCCCGACGATGGCCTTACCGTGCCTAACGCTGGCCTTGCAATGCTTGACGATGGCCTTGTCATGCCCGACGATGGCCTTGTCATGCCCGACGCTGGCCTTGTCATGCTCGACGATGGCATTGTCATGCCCGACAATGGCAGTGTCATGTCCGAGAGTTGCCTTGACATGTCAGGCGTTGGCCTTGTCATGCCCGACGATGGCCTTGTCATGTCCTTGTCATGCCCGATCCTCGCCATGTCATGCCCGACGATGGCCTCGCCATGTCCGAGAGTGGCGTTGTCATGGCCTTGTCATGCCCGACGAGGGCCTTGCCAAGCCCCACACTTTCCTTGTCATGTCCGAAAGTTTCCTTGTCATGACCTTGTCAAGCCCGACGATGGCCTCGACATGTCCGAGAGTGGCATTGTCATGGCCTTGTCATGCCCGACGATGGCCTTGTCATGCCCGACGATGGCCTTGCCATGCCCGATGATGGCCTTGCCATGCCCGACGATGGCCTTGCCATATCCGAGAGTTGCCTTGTCATGCCCGACGTTTGCCTTGTCAAGCACGACGATGGCCTTGTCATGCCCGACGATGGCCTTGCCATGCCCGACGCTGGCCTTGTCACGCCCGACGCTGGCCTTGTCATGCTCGACGATGGCATTGTCATTCCCGACGATGGCAGTGTCATGTCCGAGAGTTGCCTTGTCATGACCGACGATGGTCTTGCCATGTCCGAGTGTGGCCTTGTCATGCCCGACGCTGGCCTTGTCATGACCGGCGCTGACCTTGTCATGTCCGAGAGTGGCCTTGTCATGCCCAACGATGGCCTTGCCATGCCCGACGCTAGCCTTTCCATGCCCGACGATGGCCTTGCTATGCCCGAGAGTTGCCTTGTCATGCCCAACGCTGGCCTAGTCATGTCCGAGAGTTGCCTTGTCATGGCCTTACCATGCCCGATGCTGCCCTTGTCATGCCCGACGCTGGCCTTGCCATGCCCGACGATGGCCTTGTCATGCTCGACGATGGCTTTACCGTGCCTGACGTTGGCCTCGCAATGCCCGACGATGGCCTTGTCATGGCCAACGATGGCCTTGTCATGCCCGACGCTGGCCTTGTGATGCTCGACAATGGCATTGTCATGTCCGACGATGGCAGTGTCATGTCCGAGAGTTGCCTTGACATGCCAAGCGTTAGCCTTGTCATGCCCGACGATGGCCTTGTCATGTCCTTGTTATGCCCGACGCTGGCCATGTCATGCCCGACGATGGCCTCGCCATGTCCGAGAGTGGCATTGTCATGGCCTTGTCATGCCCGACGAGGGCCTTGCCATGCCCGACGCTTGCTTGCCATGCCTGATGCTGGCCTTGCCATGCTCGACGCTGTCCTTGTCATGTGCGAGAGTTGCCTTGTCATGACCTTGTCATGCCCAGCGTTGGCCTTGTCAAGCCCGACGATTGCCTCGCCATGTCCGATTGTGGCATTGTCATGCCCGACGATGGCCTTTTCATGCCCGACGATGGCCTTGCCTTGCCCGACGCTGGGCTTGCCATGCCCGAAGCTGGCCATGTCATGCCCGACGATGGCCTCGCCATGTCCGAGAGTGGCTTTGTCATGTACTTGTCATGCCCGACGAGGGCTTTGCCAAGCCCGACACTTTCCTTGTCATGTCCGAAAGTTGTCTTGTCATGACCTTGTCATGCCCGACGATGGCCTCGCCATGTCCGAGAGTGGCATTGTGATGGCCTTGTCATGCCGCACGATGGACATGCCATGCCCATCGCTGGCCTTGTCATGCCCTATGGGTGCCTTGCCATGGTCAGCGCTGTCCTTGCCATGCCCGATGGTGACCTTGTCATGCCCGATGGGTGCCTTGCCATGGTCAGCGCTGTCCTTGCCATGCCCGATGGTGACCTTGTCATGCCCAACGCTGGCCTTGTCCATCCCAACGATCGCCTCGCCATGTCCAATTGTGGTATTATCATGCCCGACGATGGCCTTGTCATGCCCGACGCTGGCCTTGCCATGCCCGACTCTGGGCTTGCCATGCCCGACGCTAGCCTTGTCATGCCCGACGATTCCCTTGTCATGCCCGACGATGGCCTTCTCATGTCCGAGTGTGGCCTTGTCATGCCCGACGCTGGCCTTGTCATGACCGGCGCTGACCTTGTCATGTCCGAGAGTGGCCTTGTCATGCCCAACGATGGCCTTGCCATGCCCGACGCTAGCCTTGCCATGCCCGACGATGGCCTTGCCACGCCCGAGAGTTGCCTTGTCATGCCCAACGCTGGCCTAGTCATGTCCGAGAGTTGCCTTGTCGTGGCCTTACCATGCCCGATGCTGGCCTTGTCATGCCCGACGCTGGCCTTGCCATGACCGACGATGGCCTTGTCATGCTCGACGATGGCCTT
Source organism: Fagopyrum homotropicum (assembly GCA_033239125.1). Classification (NCBI taxonomy): domain Eukaryota; kingdom Viridiplantae; phylum Streptophyta; class Magnoliopsida; order Caryophyllales; family Polygonaceae; genus Fagopyrum; species Fagopyrum homotropicum. The sequence goes on along the minus strand of BSWB01000004.1, from coordinate 91,965,822 downwards.
ACCGGCCCTGATGTTGGCCTTGCAATGCCCGACGATGGCCTTGTCATGCCCAACGATGGCCTTGTCATGCCCGACGCTGGCCTTGTGATGCTCGACGATGGCATTGTCATGTCCGACGATGGCAGTGTCATGTCCGAGAGTTGCCTTGACATGCCAAGCGTTAGCCTTGTCATGCCCGACGATGTCCTTGTCATGTCCTTGTTATGCCCGACGCTGGCCATGTCATGCCCGACGATGGCCTCGCCATGTCCGAGAGTGGCATTGTCATGGCCTTGTCATGCCCGACGAGGGCCTTGCCAAGCCCGACACTATCCTTGTCATGTTTGAAAGTTGCCTTGTCATGACCTTGTCATGCCCGACGATGGCCTCGACATGTCCGAGAGTGGTATTGTCATGGTCTTGTCATGCCCGACAATGGACTTGCCATGCCCGACTATTGCTTGCCATGCCTGATGCTGGCCTTGCCATGCTCGACGATGGCCTTGCCATGCTCGACGCTATCCTTGTCATGTCCGAGAGTTGCCTTGTCATGACCTTGTCATGCCCAGCGCTGGCCTTGTCAAGCCCGACGATTGCCTCGCCATGTCCGATTGTGGCATTGTCATGCCCGACGATGGCCTTTTCATGCCCGACGATGGCCTTGCCATGCCCGACACTGGGCTTGCCATGGCCGACGATGGCCTCGCCATGTCCGAGAGTGGCTTTGTCATGTCCTTGTCATGCCCGACGAGTGCTTTGCCAAGCCCGACACTTTCCTTGTCATGTCCGAAAGTTTTCTTGTCATGACCTTGTCATGCCCGACGATGGCCTCGCCATGTCCGAGAGTGGCATTGTCATGGCCTTGTCATGCCGACGATGGGCATGCCATGCTCGACGTTGGCCTTGCCATGCCCAATGGGTGCCTTGCCATGGTCAGCGATGTCCTTGCCATGCCCGATGGTGACCTTGTCATGCCCAACGCTGGCCTTGTCAAGCCCAACGATCGCCTTGCCATGTCCAATTGTGGCATTATCATGCCCGACAATGGCCTTGTCATGCCCGACGTTGGCCTTGCCATGCCCGACTCTGGGCTTGCCATGCCCGACGCTGGCCTTGTCATGCCCGACGATGGTCTTGCCATGCCCGACGCTAGCCTTGCCATGCCCGACGATTCCCTTGTCATGCCCGACGATGGCCTTGTCATGCCCGACGATGGCCTTGTCATGCTCGACGATGGCATTGGCATGCCCGATGATGGCCTTGTCATGCCCGACGCTGGCCTTGTCATTCCCGACGCTGACCTTTTCATGCCTGACGCTGGCCTTGTCATGCCCGGCGTTGGCCTTGTCATGTCCGAGAGTGGCCTTGCCATGGCCTTGTCATGCCCAACCCTGGCCTTGCTGTTACGCTAATATCGTGTGATGTGCACGCAATAAGTCTTAAATTTATACTCGTTATATTTATCCTAACTCCTAGCGAACCCGCAGTGTACGGGACGTTTGTAGTAGGGATAGTATTCCGAGGTCGAACACAAAGACTAAGGTGAAATCGAGTCAAAGAATGATCAAAGATAGTGTGAATCTAGACTAAGATAAGATGAGAAACAAAGAAAATGGAAAAACACAATGTTTTTGTTGGTTTTTGAGGTGATCAAACAAGATCACAAGTCAAGAAAGATGATAAACAACTACCAACTCAAGCTAGCAAACGAACAAGTAACACAAAGCACAAGAATATGATCAAGAGAGAAAAGTAGATTCTAGAGGTCAAGATTTCCGGTTATGGCATAGGATTCAAGGTTCTAAGGATTCTAAGGACAAGTTGCGGTGTTGGGGAAGAGTGTTTCGCTAATGGAAGCAATTACCGGGTAGGTCTCTCACTTCACTAATCCCGCATCTAACTCCTATTACCGGGTAGGTCTCAAGGTGGTTAAATAGGGAGATTCTACACAAACCGGATACTACTTAAGAGTGCAACCCTCTCCTTACCGGGTAAGTCTCGGAATAGGGAAGTCTCAAGTACTAATCCTGGCACACTCGATCCAATAGCGTCTTATGAAGCTCACTACTACCTAGCATTCATCATCTTAGGTATCTAAGGTCGGAAATCATCGGGTAGATCTCTTCCCTCACTTAGATTGATAGCATTAGGTGATCTTAAGCTAAATTAGGCTTAATAAACACTAGGATTTAAACAACCAAGGGCCCTAGCATTCAGATTTATCATTTAAAGAGCAACAGGAGAATAAATCGGGCTGTTCTACAGATAAATCGGCCGATTTATCTGATGAAAAGGACGATTTTTCCTTTTGTTGTGAGTTTCGTGCATATTAATCATCCTAAACTAACATATAAGCTCATCCTATCATCACCCTAGCCATAACCATCAATCCATCACTCCAGAATCACAACAAACTAGCCAATAATATGCATATCAAGATCCAAAATCATCAAACAAGCATACATGGTGTTCATAGATGAGTAATGAAAGATGAGAAACAAAATCAATTAATCTCAGCAAAATCCAAGTTGTATCAAGACTTACAAACTCTTAAATGAAGATTTAAAACGTTCCTAACAATCCTTGCTAAAGTTCTTCAATCAAAGACTACAAAAGCAACTCCAAATCACTCAAAACCTCACTTATCTCCTAAAATGGTGTTCTTCTTCTTCCTTCAATCCTTGAGAGCTTTTCTTCTCCTCCAATCCTTCTACCAAATTGGTGAGCTGTGAATGAGAGTGTGGGAGAGGAGAGATGCTCAGCAACCACCTGCAGGACCACTTATATTCTCCACCAAGAGCAAGGACGGACAAGAGATCGTGGGACACGTGGCTTAAGCTGTCAAAGCCTCAAAAATCGACCCAGTAGGAGAAAATCAGCCGATTTAGCTACTTGTTGGTCCGATTTTCTTCAGCAGAAAGGTGCTATGATCGTCTAGCCATGAGTTGATTCATTGCTTGCACCAATAGTGGTCTTTGTGTCCCTTGTTGCTCCATTTATGCTCCTCCTTAGCCTTGGCTGTGTACCATCATGAGGCTTGGCGCTCTAATGTATCGGTTAATGTCCAAAAGACCCCCGAAATACCTACAAAGCAACGCACAAGTCCGTGTAGACGTCTATCTCGACAAAATACGCGAATTGAGTGCAAACGTCGCGAATTTGTGCTAAACCATGCATGAATGAGTGATGAATCTATCTAAATGATTACCTAAACCTAATTCATAAATCGTGTTATCAAAATACCCCATACTTAAGGTTTGCTCGTCCCCGAGCAAATTCCCAACTATAGACTAAGAGATGACATGATTTATGTATGCAGATAAATGGCAAAATCTTTTTGGGTTTGTGCTTCTAATATTGGATCACCTTCATAGTCATGTTTCATGGCAATGGACAAGCAATTATGTATCAAATAAATGAAAGCATGGAAAGACAATTACACTTAACTTGATAACATGCAATGAATATGTAAAGATGAAGAAGTCAAGATGATCATGAGCACATCCAATCTAAATCACTTAGTCTTACACACATGCAAGTAGGTCAAAAGGACTTGTAAGATAGAAGGCCAAGAAACGTTGTGATTAGGTGGGAGTTTTCTAGGCTATGTGATGCTAATCCGGGAAAGGAACTAAACAACCACAACTTCAAATTTTCTTATCAACTTCCCTCAAGTGTATATTTTTCTTCATTTTCTTTTCTTTCTTTTATTTTTGAGACAATGGCATTGGTGTGCAAAAGCCGAAACCTTGGTGATTAGCCATTCTCGGGCTTTTTCTATTTTTCGAGATGCATCCACACCGGGCACACATACCAAAGCTCGTTAGGACCATTGGTTTATTTGACTTTGGCAAGGCACCAACACCCGATTATGTGAAGTGTACCGAGTTACTTGTCATTTAAGCCAACGTCCCCAAACATATGTTTTTGGCTACACTTTCACAACAAATTCAGCATTTTATGCATGACATTCTTTTCATCAACAACTTCACCCCACACTTGCTTTTCACACATATCAACACACTAGCATGCTCCTATTCCCGGATGGGTCAAAAGAGGTCAAATTTATCTCAATTGAGGTGCTCAAGCAACATGATCAAGATGAGAAGTAGAGGAAAATGAATTGCCTTAATCACTCCTAATTGATGTGCAAGAACTAGCATGCAATTTCGACTTTCAATACTCAATTCAATCAAGGCAAACATCATGATCACAAATCATTCATGGTATTCAAGAGAAGTACTTCAAGTCCACATATACATTCATCAATTTAACACATAAGGCCATCCATAGCCAATCCACAAGACAAGGTTCAATCATTCGGGTCATATCCAAGCCTTAGAAGCACTAAAATTTTTAAAATTTTCTGAATTTTTTTGAATTTTTCGAAATATGTATGTACAATGCAAGACATAATGAAACATGTGACAAAATTAAACTATCCTAGATGCTAATCATGCAAGTGATCATGAAAACCCCACCCCATACTTAGAAACACATTGTCCCTAATGTGTAAACTAAATAAGGAAGTGAAAGAAGGTTCTCACAATGTAAGATTGGTGATGCTTTGGTATTTCGGTTCACATCGAATGATGATGGTGGATGATCGATCAAGGATGGTAGAGAGCTCTTGATGTTCGTTATGATGTTGGAACCCGCGCTTGGCACCGCAAGCCGTCCAAGTTCCTCGTTCGCTCCACCCATGCTTGATTAGAGATCATCACTTTCCTTTATACAGAGGAAAAATCGCCCCATAGCCTAGGAAAATCGGCCGATTTTGTGCATGAACAGTCCGATTTTTCTGGGTGATTTCCTCCTCGTCTATGTGCTTGGATCTTGTACCTTAATTAGCTCCATGAGGTCTTCACATGACTTCCAACATCTCGTCACAGACGACAACAACAAGATCTAGCACCCAAAAACACAAAAGAAAAACAAAGCACACCAAGAGTGAGATTAAACAAAAGAAAGAAAAAGAAAGGGAAAAATATGTACCAATGAGTTGCCTCCCATTAAGCGCTTCTTTAAGGTCATTAGCTTGACCAAATTCAGGAGCGTTTCAATCAAGGTGAAGCGGAGCAATCACTTCCACCGGGGCTTCCGGGATGTACTTCTTCAAACGATGCCCATTCACCTTGAAGTTACCACAATGATCTCCTCCTATCTCCACCGCTCCATGAGGAAAAACTTTCTTCACCACATATGGCCCGGTCCATCTTGATTTGAGCTTTCCGGGGAAGAGCCGCAGCCTCGAGTTGAAGAGAAGCACCAAGTCGCCTTCATTCAACTCCTTTGGAAGGAGGCGCTTGTCATGCCACCTTTTGGTCCGCTCCTTGTAGATCCGGGCATTCTCATAAGCATCCAACCGGATCTCCTCAAGGGCGTTCATGTCTAGCAACCGCTTCTCTCCCGCCTCCTTGAGGTCAAAATTTAGCCACTTAATGGCCCAATAAGCTCTATGCTCCATCTCCACCGGAAGATGGCAAGACTTGCCATAGACTAGCTTGTAGGGAGTGGTGCCAATTGGTGTTTTGAAGGCGGTCCTATATGCCCACAAGGCATCATCGAGCTTCATAGCCCAATCCTTTCTCGTCCTTGAGACCGTCTTCTCGAGAATCCCCTTGATCTCCCGGTTGGAGATTTCCACTTGGCCACTAGTTTGGGGATGGTAAGGTGTTGCCACCTTATGAGTCACCCCATACTTAGCCAAAAGTGCCCCAAAGTTCCTATTGGTGAAGTGCTTCCCTCTATCACTTATGATCACCCTTGGTGTTCCAAACCTAGGAAAGATCACTCGGTTGAAGAACCGCACCACAATCTTGGCGTCATTTGTAGGAGAGGCGATTGCCTCCACCCATCTCGAAACATAGTCAACCGCCAATAAGATGTAGAGGTTGCCACATGAAGAAGGAAACGGTCCCATGAAGTCCACACCCCATACATCAAATATCTCTACCTCTTGTATGTTGTTCAAGGGCATCTCATTCCTCCTTGAGATGTTGCCCGTCCTTTGACAAGCATCACAAGCTACCACAAAGCTTTGCACATCCTTGAACAAGCTTGGCCAAAAGAAACCCGATTGCAACACTTTAGCACATGTCTTGTGTGCGCTAGCATGCCCTCCACATGGCAAGGAATGACAATGGCGGATCACACTCTCCACCTCATCCTCCGGTATGCATCTTCTAAACATTCCGTCCGGCCCTCTTTTGAACAAAAGTGGCTCGCTCCAATAGTAATGCCTCACATCTTTGAAGAACTTCTTCCTTTGGGCATATGTCAAACCGGGAGGTACTTCCTCACACACAATCGGGATGAGTCATCAATCGGGATGTCATCTCTCTCAAGCTCTATCGGTGGGAGTCTACTAAGGTGATCCGCCACGGAGTTCTCGGATCCCTTCTTGTCCCGGATTTCCAAGTCAAACTCTTGAAGAAGAAGGATCCACCGAATCAACCTAGGCTTGGCATCCTTCTTGGTAAGTAGATAACGGATCGCATCATGATCCGTGTAGACTATGACCTTCGCTCCAACAAGATATGAGCGGAACTTCTCAAATGCATACACAACCGCTAGCAACTCCTTCTCGGTGGTAGCATAATTGAGTTGGGCATCATCTAGCGTCTTGCTAGCATAATAAATAGCATGAGTTTTCCCATCTTTCCTTTGCCCCAAAACAGCCCCAACGGCTAAATCGCTTGCATCACACATGATCTCAAACGGTAGGCTCCAATCCGGAGGTTGCATGATGGGTGCGGAGATCAAAGCGTTCTTCAACCTACAAAAAGCCTCAAGGAAATCTTTGGAGAAAACAAATTCAACATCCTTCATTAGTAGGTTAGTAAGGGGCTTAGAAATTTTAGAGAAGTCTTGAATGAACCTCCGGTAAAAACCGGCATGCCCTAAAAAACTCCTTACCCCTTTCACCGAGGTAGGTGGTGGCAACTTCTCTATTGTTTGAATCTTGGCCCTATCAACCTCAATGCCACGGTTAGACACCAAGTGTCCTAACACGATACCTTCACTTACCATGAAGTGGCATTTTTCCCAATTCAAGACAAGATTTGTCTCCTCACATCTTTGAAGTACTAATGACAAGTTAGCCAAGCAATTATCAAAGGAAGAACCATAAACAGAGAAATCATCCATGAACACTTCCATGATATTTTCAATTATTCCGAAAAGATAGCCATCATACACCTTTGGAAGGTGGCGGGTGCATTACACAACCCAAATGGCATTCTCCTATATGCAAAAGTACCCCATGGACATGTAAAGGTTGTTTTCTCTTGGTCATCGGGGTGGATAGGGATTTGGAAGAATCCGCTATAACCATCTAAGTAGCAAAAATGGGAGTGTTGAGCTAATCTCTCTAGCATTTGGTCAATGAAGGGGAGAGGGAAGTGATCTTTCCTAGAGGCCATGTTAAGCTTTCTATAATCAATACACATCCTCCATCCCGTAACCGTCCTACTCGGGATTAGTTCATTGTTCTCATTGGTTACTACGGTCATCCCACCCTTCTTAGGTACTACATGAACGGAACTAACCCACTTACTATCCGAGATAGGGTAGATAATCCCCGCATCTAGCAACTTAATGATCTCCTTTTTGACTACCTCTTTCATTATAGGATTCAATCTCCTTTGATGTTCAATAGAGGGTTTATGATTATCTTCCATCATTATCCTATGCATGCACAAAGAGGGTTTGATGCCAACAAGATCATCAATGGTGTATCCTATTGCCTTTCTATGCAGTTTCAACTCATTCAACAATCTATTAAGCTCATCATCATTCAAGGATGCATTCACAATCACCGGATAAGTAGAATTTGAACCAAGGAAAGCATACTTTAAATGAGAAGGAAGAGGTTTAAGATCAAGTTGAGGAGGACCTTTTTCGGTTGGAGACGATCCATACAATGTAGGTTGAGATGATTGCAAAGCCATGGAAGCCTCTTGAAGTCCCTTGATGATTGCTCATACTCAAGTGGTTGATGCTGAAAAGACTCAGGAAAATCGGCCCAGGAAGAAAAATCGGACGATTTATCTGAGGGTGGGTCGATCTGAGTTTCTGTTTTGGCAAAACTGGGTGAAATTGCAGCACAAGGAGAAAAATCGGCCGATTTTTCCCAGGCAGGCCGATTTTTCTGGCAGTTTTCCTCTTCTTCTAGCACTTCAAACCCAACACTTGGTATCTCGTCCAATGCATTCAAGGCCTTGATTACTTCATTGCGACTCTCCTCAATTCCTTCCTCCATCAAGTTGAGCTAAGAACCCTCTCAAGTGGATCCTTGAGCAAGATTGAGCTCACAACCTCTCTAGACTCCTCTTCTTCAACTATGTTGAATATATCCTCATCAAGGGTTGGCCCTTTCATCATTGTGGACAGCTTGAACTTGATGTTCTCTTCTCCAATGTTGAAGGAGAGAGTACCATTCTTGCAATCTACTAGACATCCGGAAGTAGCTAGGAAAGGTCTCCCCAAAATGATAGGAACCGGATAGTCCGCCGGGATGTCCAAAACAACAAAGTCTATGGGCACATAGAACTTCCCTAATTGCACCGGGATGTCTTCGAAGATTCCAACCGGATGAGTGATTGAGTGGTCCGCCATGTAAAAGGTCATCTTGACCGACTTTGGCTCTCCTAGCCCAACCTTGTTGCAAAGTGCAAGCGGAATGATGCTCAAACTTGCCCCAAGATCACATAGGGCGTCATACTTCACTTCTCCTACTCCGATTGGCACACAAAAGGATCCCGGATCCCTTAGCTTGGGAGGCATCTCCTCCTTCATCGTTTGAATCAACTTCGATGATCTCTTAGTCATCCTTATCTCACCATACTCCTCCAACTTCCTTTTGTTGGAGAGTATTTCTTTCAAGAACTTGCCATATGCCGGCATCCCTAAAATAGCATCCATGAACGGAATGTTAATATGCAATTTAGACATTAGTTCAAGGAAATTACCAAAATGATTTTCCAAGCGAGCTCTTGCTCGTGATTGAGGGAACGGTAGTGGTGGCTTGTATGGAGGCGGTGCCACATAGGTTGGCTCTACATCTTTGCTCTTGCCTCTATTTCCTTGCAAAGTCTCTTCTTCATTCACCACTTGCTTCCCTTTAGCATTCTCCTTGGGCAAAGGATCCTTCATGCTTAACCCACTTCTTGTTGTAATAGCCAACACTTGGCCTCTTGGGTTTTCTTCGGTTCTTCCGGGAAGCTTTCCCGGATCTCTATGTGCTTCACCCGCCTTTTGGAAAACTTGTGCTTCCAAAACCTTTTGAGCCTTTGAGATAGAAGTCACCGTGCTCTCAAGACCACTCAACCTTCCAAGCAATTGCTCAAACATCATTTCGTTTCTATCCTTTGGAGGTTGAGTAAATCCGGGTGGAGGTTCTTGTGAAGCTTTTGGTGGTGGAGTTGTGCTTGTAGAAGTGGGAGGGTTCAAGGCTCCATCCGGGTTAGAGTAAGAAAACCCGGGATGGTTATGGTTGGGCCGGTAATTGTTGAATTGCCGGTTGTTGTTGAAGTTCCTTGGGTCTTGGTAGTTGTTGTAGTTGCCCCTTCCCATATAGTTCACATCCTCCTCCTTGGAAGACAAGTTAGCTTGTGGAAGCACTTGAGGGGTTGCTTGGTTCTTCAAGGTTGTAGCACACAACTCCCTCAAGGACTTTAGCTCGTTGTTGATGGCGTCAAGCTTGAAGTTGCTCATGGTGACCTCACTCACCTCATATGCTCCCGCCTTTCTCCCTTCACTCTTCCTATGGGAATACTTCTCAATTACTAGAGCTTGCTTCTCCACAAACTCCCAAGCATCATCTACATGTTTCTCCATGAAAGTCCCACCGGAAAGGGATTGAAGCTTGAATTGGCTATCTTCATCAAGTCCCTTGAAGTAGATCTCCAATAGCTCAATTTTCGGTATGGCATGGTGTGGACAATCTAGGAGAAGATCTTTGAATCTCTCCCAAGACTTGAACAAACTCTCTCTATCCTTCATCACAAAGGCATTGATCTTCCCTCTTAATTCGGTAGTCTTGGAAGGTGGGAAGAACTTAGTCAAAAACTCGGTTGTCATCTCCTCCCAAGTACCAACTCGCCCTTGTGGAATAGATTGATACCAAGCCAAGGCTTTGTCCTTAAGAGAGAAGGAGAAAGCCCTTATCTTATGGTTGTTGCTCTCCAATCTTGGCGGTCTAAGAGTCTCCATCAAGATCTCATAATTCATCAAATGTTGATGAGGACACTCCCCTTCCATCCCTCCAAATTGATTATGCCGGATCATTTGTAGAACTTGAGGGCGGAGCTCATAGTTGTGGGCTGCGGGATCTCCTAAGTTCACACCCGGACGGTGTGCTCTTTGTGCCGGATCCATACGTCTCCCTAGGGTTTGTGGCTCTTCAATGGCAATGGGCGCAACCCTAACATTAGCCTCCGGCTGCGGTTGTACCACCGGTGGTGGAGGAGGTGGAGGTTGTCGGCGATTAAGCTCTCCTTGAACAAGGGCTTGCCTAATCTCCTCAATCTCCCTCCTAGTTTCCTCTTGCCTCTCATTGGCAAGTCTTCTTTCTTCCTCCAAGAGCTCATCTCTTAGCCTTATTTGCTCTAAGGCTTCATCCAATTCAGCTTGGAGGTCTCTTCCGGCCATCTCCTTTCCCTTTTTGATGCTCTTGGATCTAGATCTAAGGGTTTTCTCCGGTTCGGGATCGAATGGAGCTAAATCCTTGCCACGAGATCTTCGTATACACCTAAAGAGTAAGAGATGTCCTGAAAAGCAAAGACACAAACCAAAGAGAGATCAAAAGCAACAAGAAAGATCTACACTATAAACAATCACAAAATGACTCAATCTAGACCTAGTCCCCGGCAACGGCGCCAAAAACTTGTTACGCTAAGATCGTGTGATGTGCACGCAATAAGTCTTAAATTTATACTCGTTATATTTATTCTAACTCCTAGCGAACCCGCAGTGTACGGGACGTTTGTAGTAGGGATAGTATTCCGAGATCGAACACAAAGACTAAGGTGAAATCGAGTCAAACAATGATCAAAGATAGTGTGAATCTAGACTAAGATAAGATGAGAAACAAAGAAAATGGAAAAACACAATGTTTTTGTTGGTTTTTGAGGTGATCAAACAAGATCACAAGTCAAGAAAGATGATAAACAACTAACAACTCAAGCTAGCAAACGAACAAGTAACACAAAGCAAAAGAATATGATCAAGAGAGAAAAGTAGATTCTAGAGGTCAAGATTTCCGGTTATGGCATAGGATTCAAGGTTCTAAGGATTCTAAGGACAAGTTGCGGTGTTGGGGAAGAGTGTTTCGCTAATGGAAGCAATTACCGGGTAGGTCTCTCACTTCACTAGTCCTAGTGTTGCCTTGTCATGACCTTGTAATGCTCGACGATGGCCATGCCATGCTCGACGTTGTCCTTGTCATGTCCGAGTATTGCCTTGTCATGACCTTGTAATGCCCAGCGCTGGCCTTGACAAGCCCGACAATTGCCTCGCCATGTCCGATTGTGGCATTGTCATGCCCGACGATGCCCTTGTCATGCCCGACGATGGCCTTTCCATGCCCGACGTCGGGCTTACCATGCCCGACGCTGGCCATGTTATGCCCGACGATGGCCTCGCCCTGTCCCAGAGTGGCATTGTCATGTCCTTGTCATGACCAACGAGGGCCTTGCCAAGCCCGACACTTTCCTTTTCATGTCCGAAAGTTGCCTTGTCTTGACCTTGTCATGCCCGACGATGGCCTCGCCATGTCCGAGAGTGGCATTGTCATGGCCTTGTCATGACGACGATGGACTTGCCATGCCCGACGCTGGCCTTGCCATGCCCGATGGTGGCCTTGCCATGCTCAACGCTGGCCTTGCCATGCCCGATGGTGACCTTGTCATGCCCAGCGCTGGCCTTGTCAAGCCCAACGATTGCCTCGCCATGTTCGATTGTGGCATTATCATGCCCGACGATGGCCTTGTCATGCCCGACGCTTGCCTTGTCATGCCCGACTCTGGGCTTGCCATTCCCGACGCTGGCCTTTTCATGCCCGACGATGGTCTTGCCATGCCCGACGCTAGCCTTGCCATGCCCGACGATTCCCTTGTCATGCCCGACGCTGGCCTTGCCATGCCCGACGATAGCCTTGTAATGTCCGATAGTGGCATTGTCATGGCCTTGTCATGCCCGACGATGGTCTTACCATGCCCGACGCAGTCCTTGTCATGTCCGAGAGTTGCCTTGTCATGACCGTATCATGCCCGACGTTGGCCTTGTCATACCCGACGATGGCCTCGCCATATCCGAGTGTGGCATTGTCATTCCCAACGATGGACTTATCATGCCCGACGATGGCATTACCATGCCCGACACTGGCCTTGTCATGCCCGACGATCGCCTTGCCATGCCCGACGTTGGCGTTTCCATGCTCGACGATGGCCTTGTCATGCCCGACGATGGCCATGTCATGCCCGACGATGGCCTTGCCATGTCCGGGAGTTGCCTTGTCATTGCCGACGATGGTGTTGCCATGTCCGAGAGTGGCCTTGTCATTCCCGACGGTGACCTTGTCATGTCCGAGAGTGGCCTTGTTATGCCCAACGATGGCTTTGTCATGACCTTGTCATGCCCGTCGATGGCCTTGTAATGACTTTGTCATGCCCGACGCTGGCTTTGCCATGTCCGAGAGTGGCCTAGCCATGACCTTGTCATGCCCGACGATGGCATTGCCATGCTCGACGACGGCCTTGTCATGTCCGAGAGTTCCCTTGTCATGCCCGACGCTGGCCTTACCCTCTCCGAGAGTTGCCTTTTCATGACCTTGTCATGCCCGATCATGGCCTGGCCATGCCCGACGCTGGCCTTGTCATGCCCGACGCTGGCCTTGTCATGCCCGACGTTGGCCTTGTCATGCCCGACGATGGCCTTTTCATGCCCGACGCTGGCCTTGTCACGCCCGACGCTGGCCTTGTCATGCCGGGCGCTGGCCTTGTCATGTCCGAGAGTGGCCTTGTCATGCCCGACGCTGGCCTTGCCATGTTCGAGAGTTGCCTTGTCATGACCTTATCATGCCCAACGATGGCCTTGCCATGCCCGACGTTGGCCTTGTCATGCCAAACGCTGGCCTTGCCATGCCCGACGATGGCCTTGTCATGCCGAACGCTGGCCATGTCATGCCCGACGCTGGCCTTGTCATGCCCGGCGCTGGCCTTGTCATGTCCGAGAGTGGCCTTGCCATGGCCTTGTCATGCCATAAACTGGCCTTGCCATGCCCGACGATGGCCTTGTCATGTCCGACAGTGGCACTGTCATGGCCTTGTCATGCCCGACGATGGCCTTGCCATGCCCGACGATGTACTTGTCATGTCCGAGAGTTGCCTTGTCATGACCGTATCATGCCCGACGCTGGCCTTGTCATACCAGACGATGGCCTCGTCATGTCCGAGAGTGGCATTGTCATTGCCAACGATGGACTTGTCATTCCCGACGATGGTGTTGCAATGTCCGAGAGTGGCCTTGTCATTCCCGACGGTGACCTTGTCATGTCCGAGAGTGGCCTTGTTATGCCCAACGATGGCTTTGTCAGGACCTTGTCATGCCCGTCGATGGCGTTGTAATGACCTTGTCATGCCCGACGCTGGCCTTGCCATGTCCGAGAGTGGCCTTGCAATGACCTTGTCATGCCCGACGATGGCCTTACCCTCTCCGAGAGTTGCCTTTTCATGACCTTGTCATGCCCGATGATGGTCTGGCCATGCCCGACGCTGGCCTTGTCATGCCTGACGCTGGCATTGTCATGCCCGACGTTGGCCTTGTCATGCCCGACGATGGCCTTTTCATGCCCGACGATGGCCTTGTCATGCCCGACGCTGGCCTTTTCATGCCCGGCGTTGGCCTTGTCATGTCTGAGAGTGGCCTTGTCATGCCCGACGTTGGCCTTGCCATGTCCGAGAGTTGCCTTGTCATGACCTTATCATGCCCAACGATGGCCTTGCCATGCCCGACGTTGGCCTTGTCATGCCAAACACTGGCCTTGCCATGCCCGATGATGGCCTTGTCATGCCGAACACTGGCCTTGCCATGCCCGACGATGGCCTTGTCTTGCCCGACGATGGCATTGCCATGCCCGAACATGGCCTTGTCATGCCCGACGATGGCATTGCCATGCTCGACCATGGCATCGTCATATCCGAGAGTTGCCTTGTCATGTCCTTGTCATGCCCGACGCTGGCCTTGTCATGCCCGACGATGGCCTCGCCATGTCCGAGAGTGGCATTGTCATGGCCTTGTCGTGCCCGACGAGGGCCTTGCCAAGCCCGACACTTTCCTTGTCATGTCCGAATGTTACCTTGTCATAACCTTGTCATGCCCGAAGATGGCCTCGCCATGTCCGAGAGTGGCATTGTCATGGCCTTATCATGCCCGACGATGGGCTTGCCATGCCCGATGCTGGCCTTGCCATGCCCGACACTAGCCTTGCCATGCTCGATGATGGCCTTGCCATGCTCGACGATCTCCTTGTCATGTCCGAGAGTTGCCTTGCCATGGCCTTGTCATGCCATAACCTGGCCTTGCCATGCCCGACGATGGCCTTGTCATGTCCGACAGTGGCACTGTCATGGCCTTGTCATGCCCGACGATGGCCTTGCCAAGCCCGACGATGCACTTGTCATGTCCGAGAGTTGCCTTGTAATGACCTTGTCATGCCCGACTCTGGCCTTGCCATGTCCGAGAGTGGCCTAGCCATGACCTTGTCATGCCCGACGATGGCATTGCCATGCTCGACGACGGCCTTGTCATGTCCGAGAGTTCCCTTGTCATGCCCGACGCTGGCCTTACCCTCTCCGAGAGTTGCCTTTTCATGACCTTGTCATGCCCGATCATGGCCTGGCCATGCCCAACGCTGGCCTTGTCATGGCCGACGCTGGCCTTGTCATGCCCGACGTTGGCCTTGTCATGCCCGACGATGGCCTTTTCATGCCCGACGCTGGCCTTGTCACGCCCGACGCTGGCCTTGTCATGCCGGGCGCTGGCCTTGTCATGTCCGAGAGTGGCCTTGTCATGCCCGACGCTGGCGTTGCCATGTTCGAGAGTTGCCTTGTCATGACCTTATCATGCCCAACGATGGCCTTGCCATGCCCGACGTTGGCCTTGTCATGCCAAACGCTGGCCTTGCCATGCCCGACGATGGCCTTGTCATGCCGAACGCTGGCCATGTCATGCCCGACGCTGGCCTTGTCATGCCCGGCGCTGGCCTTGTCATGTCCGAGAGTGGCCTTGCCATGGCCTTGTCATGCCATAAACTGGCCTTTCCATGCCCGACGATGGCCTTGTCATGTCCGACAGTGGCACTGTCATGGCCTTGTCATGCCCGACGATGGCCTTGCCATGCCCGACGATGGCCTCGCCATGTCCGAGAGTGGCATTGTCATTGCCAACGATGGACTTGTCATTCCCGACGATGGTGTTGCCATGTCCGAGAGTGGCCTTGTCATTCCCGACGGTGACCTTGTCATGTCCGAGAGTGGCCTTGTTATGCCCAACGATGGCTTTGTCATGACCTTGTCATGCCCGTCGATGGCGTTGTAATGACCTTGTCATGCCCGACGCTGGCCTTGCCATGTCCGAGAGTGGCCTTGCAATGACCTTGTCATGCACGACGCTGGCCTTACCCTCTCCGAGAGTTGCCTTTTCATGACCTTGTCATGCCCGATGATGGCCTGGCCATGCCCGACGCTGGCTTTGTCATGCCTGACGCTGGCATTGTCATGCCCGACGTTGGCCTTGTCATGCCCGACGATGGCCTTTTCATGCCCGACGCTGGCCTTGTCACGCCTGACGCTGGCCTTGTCATGCCCGGCGCTGGCCTTGTCATGTCTGAGAGTGGCCTTGTCATGCCCGACGCTGGCTTTGCCATGTCCGAGAGTTGCCTTATCATGACCTTATCATGCCCAACGATGGCCTTGCCATGCCCGACGTTGGCCTTGTCATGCCAAACAGTGGCCTTGCCATGCCCGATGATGGCCTTGTCATGCCGAACACTGATGTTGCCATGCCCGACGATGGCCTTGTCTTGCCCGACGATGGCATTGCCATGCCCGAACATGGCCTTATCATGCCCGACGATGGCATTGCCATGCCCGACCATGGCATCGTCATATCCGAGAGTTGCCTTGTCATGTCCTTGTCATGCCCGACGATGGCCTCGCCATGTCCGAGAGTGGCATTGTCATGGCCTTGTCGTGCCCGACGAGGGCCTTGCCAAGCCCGACACTTTCCTTGTCATGTCCGAATGTTGCCTTGTCATAACCTTGTCATGCCCGACGATGGCCTCGCCATGTCCGAGAGTGGCATTGTCATGGCCTTATCATGCCCGACGATGGGCTTGCCATGCCCGATGCTGGCCTTGCCATGCCCGACGCTGGCCTTGCCATGCTCGACGATGGCCTTGCCATGCTCGACGATCTCCTTGTCATGTCCGAGAGTTGCCTTGTCATGAACTTGTCATGCCCGACGCTGGCCTTGTCAAGCCCGACGATTGGCTCGCCATGTCCGATTGTGGCATTGTCATGCCCGACGATGGCCTTGCCTTGCCCGACGATGGCCTTGTCATGTCCGACAGTGGCATTGTCATGGCCTTGTCATGCCCGACGATGGCCTTGCCATGCCCGACGATGTCCTTGTCATGTCCGAGAGTTGCCTTGCCATGGCCTTGTCATGCCATAAACTGGCCTTGCCATGCCCGACGATGGCCTTGTCATGTCCGACAGTGGCACTGTCATGGCCTTGTCATGCCCGACGATGGCCTTGCCAAGCCCGACGATGCACTTGTCATGTCCGAGAGTTGCCTTGTAATGACCTTGTCATGCCCGACTCTGGCCTTGCCATGTCCGAGAGTGGCCTAGCCATGACCTTGTCATGCCCGACGATGGCATTGCCATGCTCGACGACGGCCTTGTCATGTCCGAGAGTTCCCTTGTCATGCCCGACGCTGGCCTTACCCTCTCCGAGAGTTGCCTTTTCATGACCTTGTCATGCCCGATCATGGCCTGGCCATGCCCGACGCTGGCCTTGTCATGGCCGACGCTGGCCTTGTCATGCCCGACGTTGGCCTTGTCATGCCCGACGATGGCCTTTTCATGCCCGACGCTGGCCTTGTCACGCCCGACGCTGGCCTTGTCATGCCGGGCGCTGGCCTTGTCATGTCCGAGAGTGGCCTTGTCATGCCCGACGCTGGCCTTGCCATGTTCGAGAGTTGCCTTGTCATGACCTTATCATGCCCAACAATGGCCTTGCCATGCCCGACGTTGGCCTTGTCATGCCAAACGCTGGCCTTGCCATGCCCGACGATGGCCTTGTCATGCCGAACGCTGGCCATGTCATGCCCGACGCTGGCCTTGTCATGCCCGGCGCTGGCCTTGTCATGTCCGAGAGTGGCCTTGCCATGGCCTTGTCATGCCATAAACTGGCCTTGCCATGCCCGACGATGGCCTTGTCATGTCCGACAGTGGTACTGTCATGGCCTTGTCATGCCCGACGACGGCCTTGCCATGCCTGACGATGTACTTGTCATGTCCGAGAGTTGCCTTGTCATGACCGTATCATGCCCGACGCTGGCCTTTTCATACCAGACGATGGCCTCGCCATGTCCGAGAGTGGCATTGTCATTGCCAACGATGGACTTGTCATTCCCGACGATGGTGTTGCCATGTCCGAGAGTGGCCTTGTCATTCCCGACGGTGACCTTGTCATGTCCGAGAGTGGCCTTGTTATGCCCAACGATGGCTTTGTCATGACCTTGTCATGCCCGTCGATGGCGTTGTAATGACCTTGTCATGCCCGACGCTGGTCTTGCCATGTCCGAGAGTGGCCTTGCAATGACCTTGTCATGCACGACGCTGGCCTTACCCTCTCCGAGAGTTGCCTTTTCATGACCTTGTCATGCCCGATGATGGCCTGGCCATGCCCGACGCTGGCCTTGTCATGCCTGACGCTGGCATTGTCATGCCCGACGTTGGCCTTGTCATGCCCGACGATGGCCTTTTCATGCCCGACGCTGGCCTTGTCACGCCTGACGCTGGCCTTGTCATGCCCGGCGCTGGCCTTGTCATGTCTGAGAGTGGCCTTGTCATGCCCGACGCTGGCTTTGCCATGTCCGAGAGTTGCCTTATCATGACCTTATCATGCCCAACGATGGCCTTGCCATGCCCGACGTTGGCCTTGTCATGCCAAACAGTGGCCTTGCCATGCCCGATGATGGCCTTGTCATGCCGAACACTGATGTTGCCATGCCCGACGATGGCCTTGTCTTGCCCGACGATGGCATTGCCATGCCCGAACATGGCCTTGTCATGCCCGACGATGGCATTGCCATGCCCGACGATGTCCTTGTCATGTCCGAGAGTTGCCTTGCCATGGCCTTGTCATGCCATAAACTGGCCTTGCCATGCCCGACGATGGCCTTGTCATGTCCGACAGTGGCACTGTCATGGCCTTGTCATGCCCGACGATGGCCTTGCCAAGCCCGACGATGCACTTGTCATGTCCGAGAGTTGCCTTGTAATGACCTTGTCATGCCCGACTCTGGCCTTGCCATGTCCGAGAGTGGCCTAGCCATGACCTTGTCATGCCCGACGATGGCATTGCCATGCTCGACGACGGCCTTGTCATGTCCGAGAGTTCCCTTGTCATGCCCGACGCTGGCCTTACCCTCTCCGAGAGTTGCCTTTTCATGACCTTGTCATGCCCGATCATGGCCTGGCCATGCCCGACGCTGGCCTTGTCATGGCCGACGCTGGCCTTGTCATGCCCGACGTTGGCCTTGTCATGCCCGACGATGGCCTTTTCATGCCCGACGCTGGCCTTGTCACGCCCGACGCTGGCCTTGTCATGCCGGGCGCTGGCCTTGTCATGTCCGAGAGTGGCCTTGTCATGCCCGACGCTGGCCTTGCCATGTTCGAGAGTTGCCTTGTCATGACCTTATCATGCCCAACAATGGCCTTGCCATGCCCGACGTTGGCCTTGTCATGCCAAACGCTGGCCTTGCCATGCCCGACGATGGCCTTGTCATGCCGAACGCTGGCCATGTCATGCCCGACGCTGGCCTTGTCATGCCCGGCGCTGGCCTTGTCATGTCCGAGAGTGGCCTTGCCATGGCCTTGTCATGCCATAAACTGGCCTTGCCATGCCCGACGATGGCCTTGTCATGTCCGACAGTGGTACTGTCATGGCCTTGTCATGCCCGACGACGGCCTTGCCATGCCTGACGATGTACTTGTCATGTCCGAGAGTTGCCTTGTCATGACCGTATCATGCCCGACGCTGGCCTTTTCATACCAGACGATGGCCTCGCCATGTCCGAGAGTGGCATTGTCATTGCCAACGATGGACTTGTCATTCCCGACGATGGTGTTGCCATGTCCGAGAGTGGCCTTGTCATTCCCGACGGTGACCTTGTCATGTCCGAGAGTGGCCTTGTTATGCCCAACGATGGCTTTGTCATGACCTTGTCATGCCCGTCGATGGCGTTGTAATGACCTTGTCATGCCCGACGCTGGTCTTGCCATGTCCGAGAGTGGCCTTGCAATGACCTTGTCATGCACGACGCTGGCCTTACCCTCTCCGAGAGTTGCCTTTTCATGACCTTGTCATGCCCGATGATGGCCTGGCCATGCCCGACGCTGGCCTTGTCATGCCTGACGCTGGCATTGTCATGCCCGACGTTGGCCTTGTCATGCCCGACGATGGCCTTTTCATGCCCGACGCTGGCCTTGTCACGCCTGACGCTGGCCTTGTCATGCCCGGCGCTGGCCTTGTCATGTCTGAGAGTGGCCTTGTCATGCCCGACGCTGGCTTTGCCATGTCCGAGAGTTGCCTTATCATGACCTTATCATGCCCAACGATGGCCTTGCCATGCCCGACGTTGGCCTTGTCATGCCAAACAGTGGCCTTGCCATGCCCGATGATGGCCTTGTCATGCCGAACACTGATGTTGCCATGCCCGACGATGGCCTTGTCTTGCCCGACGATGGCATTGCCATGCCCGAACATGGCCTTGTCATGCCCGACGATGGCATTGCCATGCCCGACCATGGCATCGTCATATCCGAGAGTTGCCTTGTCATGTCCTTGTCATGCCCGACGATGGCCTCGCCATGTCTGAGAGTGGCATTGTCATGGCCTTGTCGTGCCCGACGAGGGCCTTGCCAAGCCCGACACTTTCCTTGTCATGTCCGAATGTTGCCTTGTCATAACCTTGTCATGCCCGACGATGGCCTCGCCATGTCCGAGAGTGGCATTGTCATGGCCTTATCATGCCCGACGATGGGCTATCCATGCCCGATGCTGGCCTTGCCATGCCCGACGCTGGCCTTGCCATGCTCGACGATGGCCTTGCCATGCTCGACGATCTCCTTGTCATGTCCGAGAGTTGCCTTGTCATGAACTTGTCATGCCCGACGCTGGCCTTGTCAAGCCCGACGATTGGCTCGCCATGTCCGATTGTGGCATTGTCATGCCCGACGATGGCCTTGCCTTGCCCGACGATGGCCTTGTCATGTCCGACAGTGGCATTGTCATGGCCTTGTCATGCCCGACGATGGCCTTGCCATGCCCGACGATGTCCTTGTCATGTCCGAGAGTTGCCTTGTCATGAACGTATCATGCCCGACGTTGGCCTTGTCATACCCGACGATGGCCTCGCCATGTCCGTGAGTGGCATTGTCATTCCCAACGATGGACTTGTCATGCCTGACGATGGCCTTGTCATGCCCGACGCTGGCCTTGTCATGCCCGACGATCGCCTTGCCATGTCCGACACTGGCGTTGCCATGCCCGCCGATGGCCTTGTCATGCCCGACGATGGTCATGTCATGCCCGACGATGGCCTTGTCATGCCCGACGATGGCATTGCCATGCCCGACCATGGCCTTGTCATGCCCGACCATGACATCGTCATATCCGAGAGTTGCCTTGTCATGTCCTTGTCATGCCCGACGCTAGCCTTGTCACGCCCGACGATGGCCTCGCAATGTCCGAGAGTGGCATTGTCATGGCCTTGTCGTGCCCGACGAGGGCCTTGCCAAGCCCGACTCTTTCCTTGTCATGTCCGAAAGTTGCCTTCTCATAACCTTGTCATGCCTGAGAGTTGCCTTGTCATGACCGTATCATGCCCGACGCTGGCCTTGTCATACCCGACGATGGCCTCGCCATGTCCGAGAGTGGCATTGTCATTCCCAATGATGGACTTATCATCCTGACGATGGCCTTGCCATGCCTGACGCTGGACTTGTCATGCCCGACGATCGCCTTGCCATGTCCGACGCTGGCGTTGCCATGCCCGACGATGGCCTTGTCATGCCAGACAATGGCCATGTCATGCCCGACGATGGCCTTGTCATGCCCGACGATGGCATTGCCATGCCCGACCATGGCCTTGTCATGCCTGACGCTGGCCTTGCCATGCCCGACGATAGCCTTGTCATGTCCGATAGTGGCATTGTCATGGCCTTGTCATGCCCGACGATGGTCTTGCCATGCCCGACGCAGTCCTTGTCATGACCGTATCATGCCCGACGTTGGCCTTGTCATACCCGACGATGGCCTCGCCATATCCGAGCGTGGCATTGTCATTCCCAACGATGGACTTATCATGCCCGACGATGGCATTACCATGCCCGACGCTGGCCTTGTCATGCCCGACGATCGCCTTGCCATGCCCGACGTTGGCGTTTCCATGCTCGACGATGGCCTTGTCATGCCCGACGATGGCCATGTCATGCCCGACGATGGCCTTGCCATGTCCGGGAGTTTCCTTGTCATTGCCGACGATGGTGTTGCCATGTCCGAGAGTGGCCTTGTCATTCCCGACGGTGACCTTGTCATGTCCGAGAGTGGCCTTGTTATGCCCAACGATGGCTTTGTCATGACCTTGTCATGCCCGTCGATGGCCTTGTAATGACCTTGTCATGCCCGACGCTGGCCTTGCCATGTCCGAGAGTGGCCTAGCCATGACCTTGTCATGCCCGACGATGGCATTGCCATGCTCGACGACGGCCTTGTCATGTCCGAGAGTTCCCTTGTCATGCCCGACGCTAGCCTTACCCTCTCCGAGAGTTGCCTATTCATGACCTTGTCATGCCCGATCATGGTCTGGCCATGCCCGACGCTGGCCTTGTCATGCCCGACACTGGCCTTGTCATGCCCGACGTTGGCCTTGTCATGCCCGACGATGGCCTTTTCATGCCCGACGCTGGCCTTGTCACGCCCGACGCTGGCCTTGTCATGCCGGGCGCTGGCCTTGTCATGTCCGGGAGTGGCCTTGTCATGCCCGACGCTGGCATTGCCATGCCCGAACATGGCCTTGTCATGCCCGACGATGGCATTGCCATGCTCGACAATGGCATCGTCATATCCGAGAGTTGCCTTGTCATGTCCTTGTCATGCCCGACGCTGGCCTTGTCATGCCCGACGATGGCCTCGCCATGTCCGAGACTGGCATTGTCATGGCCTTGTCGTGCCCGACGAGGGCCTTGCCAAGCCCGACACTTTCCTTGTCATGTCCGAACGATGGCATTGCCATGCCCGACCATGGCATCGTCATATCCGAGAGTTGCCTTGTCATGTCCTTGTCATGCCCGACGATGGCCTCGCCATGTCCGAGAGTGGCATTGTCATGGCCTTGTCGTGCCCGACGAGGGCCTTGCCAAGCCCAACGAGGGCCTTGCCAAGCCCGACACTTTCCTTGTCATATCCGAATGTTGCCTTGTCATAACCTTGTCATGCCCGACGATGGCCTCGCCATGTCCGAGAGTGGCATTGTCATGGCCTTATCATGCCCGACGATGGGCTTGCCATGCCCGATGCTGGCCTTGCCATGCCCGACGCTGGCCTTGCCATGCTCGACGATGGCCTTGCCATGCTCGACGATCTCCTTGTCATGTCCGAGAGTTGCCTTGTCATGAACTTGTCATGCCCGACGCTGGCCTTGTCAAGCCCGACGATTGCCTCGCCATGTCCGATTGTGGCATTGTCATGCCCGACGATGGCCTTGCCTTGCCCGACGATGGCCTTGTCATGTCCGACAGTGGCATTGTCATGGCCTTGTCATGCCCGACGATGGCCTTGCCATGCCCGACGATGTCCTTGTCATGTCCGAGAGTTGCCTTGTCATGACCGTATCATGCCCGACGCTGGCCTTGTCATACCCGACGATGGCCTCGCCATGTCCGTGAGTGGCATTGTCATTCCCAACGATGGACTTGTCATGCCTGACGATGGCCTTGTCATGCCCGACGCTGGCCTTGTCATGCCCGACGATCGCCTTGCCATGTCCGACACTGGCGTTGCCATGCCCGCCGATGGCCTTGTCATGCCCGACGATGGCCATGTCATGCCCGACGATGGCCTTGTCATGCCCGACGATGGCATTGCCATGCCCGACCATGGCCTTGTCATGCCCGACCATGACATCGTCATATCCGAGAGTTGCCTTGTCATGTCCTTGTCATGCCCGACGATGGCCTCGCAATGTCCGAGAGTGGCATTGTCATGGCCTTGTCGTGCCCGACGAGGGCCTTGCCAAGCCCGACTCTTTCCTTGTCATGTCCGAAAGTTGCCTTCTCATAACCTTGTCATGCCTGAGAGTTGCCTTGTCATGACCGTATCATGCCCGACGCTGGCCTTGTCATACCCGACGATGGCCTCGCCATGTCCGAGAGTGGCATTGTCATTCCCAATGATGGACTTATCATCCTGACGATGGCCTTGCCATGCCTGACACTGGACTTGTCATGCCCGACGACCGCCTTGCCATGTCCGACGCTGGCGTTGCCATGCCCGACGATGGCCTTGTCATGCCAGACAATGGCCATGTCATGCCCGACGATGGCCTTGTCATGCCCGGCGATGGCATTGCCATGCCCGACCATGGCCTTGTCATGCCCGACGCTGGCCTTGCCATGCCCGACGATAGCCTTGTCATGTCCGATAGTGGCATTGTCATGGCCTTGTCATGCCCGACGATGGTCTTCCATGCCCGACGCAGTCCTTGTCATGACCGTATCATGCCCGACGTTGGCCTTGTCATACCCGACGATGGCCTCGCCATATCCGAGCGTGGCATTGTCATTCCCAACGATGGACTTATCATGCCCGACGATGGCATTGCCATGCCCGACGCTGGCCTTGTCATGCCCGACGATCGCCTTGCCATGCCCGACGTTGGCGTTTCCATGCTCGACGATGGCCTTGTCATGCCCGACGATGGCCATGTCATGCCCGACGATGGCCTTGCCATGTCCGGGAGTTTCCTTGTCATTGCCGACGATGGTGTTGCCATGTCCGAGACTTGCCTTGTCATTCCCGACGGTGACCTTGTCATGTCCGAGAGTGGCTTTGTTATGCCCAACGATGGCTTTGTCATGACCTTGTCATGCCCGTCGATGGCCTTGTAATGACCTTGTCATGCCCGACGCTGGCCTTGCCATGTCCGAGAGTGGCCTAGCCATGACCTTGTCATGCCCGACGATGGCATTGCCATGCTCGACGACGGCCTTGTCATGTCCGTTAGTTCCCTTGTCATGCCCGACGCTAGCCTTACCCTCTCCGAGAGTTGCCTATTCATGACCTTGTCATGCCCTGGCCATGCCCGACGCTGGCCTTGTCATGCCCGACACTGGCCTTGTCATGCCCGACGTTGGCCTTGTCATGCCCGACGATGGCCTTTTCATGCCCGACGCTGGCCTTGTCACGCCCGACGCTGGCCTTGTCATGCCGGGCGCTGGCCTTGTCATGTCCGAGAGTGGCCTTGTCATGCCCGACGCTGGCATTGCCATGACCGAACATGGCCTTGTCATGCCCGACGATGGCATTGCCATGCTCGACCATGGCATCGTCATATCCGAGAGTTGCCTTGTCATGCCCGGCGATGGCCTTGTCATGCCCGACGATAGCCTTGTCATGCCCGATGATTGCCTTGTCATGCCCGACGATGGCATTGGAATGCGCGACGATGGCCTTGACATGCCCGACGCTGGCCTTGTCATGCCCGACGATGGCCTCGCCATGTCCGAGAGTGGCATTGTCATGGCCTTGTCGTGCCCGACGAGGGCCTTGCCAAGCCCGACACTTTCCTGGTCATGTCCGAATGTTGCCTTGTCATAACCTTGTCATGCCCGACGATGGCCTCGCCATGTCCGAGAGTGGCATTGTCATGGCCTTATCATGCCCGACGATGGGCTTGCCATGCCCGATGCTGGCCTTGCCATGCCCGACACTAGCCTTGCCATGCTCGATGATGGCCTTGCCATGCTCGACGATCTCCTTGTCATGTCCGAGAGTTGCCTTGCCATGGCCTTGTCATGCCATAAACTGGCCTTGCCATGCCCGACGATGGCCTTGTCATGTCCGACAGTGGCACTGTCATGGCCTTGTCATGCCCGACGATGGCCTTGCCAAGCCCGACGATGCACTTGTCATGTCCGAGAGTTGCCTTGTAATGACCTTGTCATGCCCGACTCTGGCCTTGCCATGTCCGAGAGTGGCCTAGCCATGACCTTGTCATGCCCGACGATGGCATTGCCATGCTCGACGACGGCCTTGTCATGTCCGAGAGTTCCCTTGTCATGCCCGACGCTGGCCTTACCCTCTCCGAGAGTTGCCTTTTCATGACCTTGTCATGCCCGATCATGGCCTGGCCATGCCCGACGCTGGCCTTGTCATGGCCGACGCTGGCCTTGTCATGCCCGACGTTGGCCTTGTCATGCCCGACGATGGCCTTTTCATGCCCGACGCTGGCCTTGTCATGCCCGACGCTGGCCTTGTCATGCCGGGCGCTGGCCTTGTCATGTCCGAGAGTGGCCTTGTCATGCCCGACGCTGGCCTTGCCATGTTCGAGAGTTGCCTTGTCATGACCTTATCATGCCCAACGATGGCCTTGCCATGCCCGACGTTGGCCTTGTCATGCCAAACGCTGGCCTTGCCATGCCCGACGATGGCCTTGTCATGCCGAACGCTGGCCATGTCATGCCCGACGCTGGCCTTGTCATGCCCGGCGCTGGCCTTGTCATGTCCGAGAGTGGCCTTGCCATGGCCTTGTCATGCCATAAACTGGCCTTGCCATGCCCGACGATGGCCTTGTCATGTCCGACAGTGGCACTGTCATGGCCTTGTCATGCCCGACGATGGCCTTGCCATGCCCGACGATGTACTTGTCATGTCCGAGAGTTGCCTTGTCATGACCGTATCATGCCCGACGCTGGCCTTGTCATACCAGACGATGGCCTCGCCATGTCCGAGAGTGGCATTGTCATTGCCAACGATGGACTTGTCATTCCCGACGATGGTGTTGCCATGTCCGAGAGTGGCCTTGTCATTCCCGACGGTGACCTTGTCATGTCCGAGAGTGGCCTTGTTATGCCCAACGATGGCTTTGTCATGACCTTGTCATGCCCGTCGATGGCGTTGTAATGACCTTGTCATGCCCGACGCTGGCCTTGCCATGTCCGAGAGTGGCCTTGCAATGACCTTGTCATGCACGACGCTGGCCTTACCCTCTCCGAGAGTTGCCTTTTCATGACCTTGTCATGCCCGATGATGGCCTGGCCATGCCCGAAGCTGGCCTTGTCATGCCTGACGCTGGCATTGTCATGCCCGACGTTGGCCTTGTCATGCCCGACGATGGCCTTTTCATGCCCGACGCTGGCCTTGTCACGCCTGACGCTGGCCTTGTCATGCCCGGCGCTGGCCTTGTCATGTCTGAGAGTGGCCTTGTCATGCCCGACGCTGGCTTTGCCATGTCCGAGAGTTGCCTTATCATGACCTTATCATGCCCAACGATGGCCTTGCTATGCCCGACGTTGGCCTTGTCATGCCAAACAGTGGCCTTGCCATGCCCGATGATGGCCTTGTCATGCCGAACACTGATGTTGCCATGCCCGACGATGGCCTTGTCTTGCCCGACGATGGCATTGCCATGCCCGAACATGGCCTTGTCATGCCCGACGATGGCATTGCCATGCCCGACCATGGCATCGTCATATCCGAGAGTTGCCTTGTCATGTCCTTGTCATGCCCGACGATGGCCTCGCCATGTCCGAGAGTGGCATTGTCATGGCCTTGTCGTGCCCGACGAGGGCCTTGCCAAGCCCGACACTTTCCTTGTCATGTCCGAATGTTGCCTTGTCATAACCTTGTCATGCCCGACGATGGCCTCGCCATGTCCGAGAGTGGCATTGTCATGGCCTTATCATGCCCGACGATGGGCTTGCCATGCCCGATGCTGGCCTTGCCATGCCCGACGCTGGCCTTGCCATGCTCGACGATGGCCTTGACATGCTCGACGATCTCCTTGTCATGTCCGAGAGTTGCCTTGTCATGAACTTGTCATGCCCGACGCTGGCCTTGTCAAGCCCGACGATTGCCTCGCCATGTCCGATTGTGGCATTGTCATGCCCGACGATGGCCTTGCCTTGCCCGACGATGGCCTTGTCATGTCCGACAGTGGCATTGTCATGGCCTTGTCATGCCCGACGATGGCCTTGCCATGCCCGACGATGTCCTTGTCATGTCCGAGAGTTGCCTTGTCATGAACGTATCATGCCCGACGCTGGCCTTGTCATACCCGACGATGGCCTCGCCATGTCCGTGAGTGGCATTGTCATTCCCAACGATGGACTTGTCATGCCTGACGATGGCCTTGTCATGCCCGACGCTGGCCTTGTCATGCCCGACGATCGCCTTGCCATGTCCGACACTGGCGTTGCCATGCCCGCCGATGGCCTTGTCATGCCCGACGATGGCCATGTCATGCCCGACGATGGCCTTGTCATGCCCGACGATGGCATTGCCATGCCCGACCATGGCCTTGTCATGCCCGACCATGACATCGTCATATCCGAGAGTTGCCTTGTCATGTCCTTGTCATGCCCGACGCTAGCCTTGTCACGCCCGACGATGGCCTCGCAATGTCCGAGAGTGGCATTGTCATGGCCTTGTCGTGCCCGACGAGGGCCTTGCCAAGCCCGACTCTTTCCTTGTCATGTCCGAAAGTTGCCTTCTCATAACCTTGTCATGCCTGAGAGTTGCCTTGTCATGACCGTATCATGCCCGACGCTGGCCTTGTCATACCCGACGATGGCCTCGCCATGTCCGAGAGTGGCATTGTCATTCCCAATGATGGACTTATCATCCTGACGATGGCCTTGCCATGCCTGACGCTGGACTTGTCATGCCCGACGATCGCCTTGCCATGTCCGACGCTGGCGTTGCCATGCCCGACGATGGCCTTGTCATGCCAGACAATGGCCATGTCATGCCCGACGATGGCCTTGTCATGCCCGACGATGGCATTGCCATGCCCGACCATGGCCTTGTCATGCCCGACGCTGGCCTTGCCATGCCCGACGATAGCCTTGTCATGTCCGATAGTGGCATTGTCATGGCCTTGTCATGCCCGACGATGGTCTTGCCATGCCCGACGCAGTCCTTGTCATGACCGTATCATGCCCGACGTTGGCCTTGTCATACCCGACTATGGCCTCGCCATATCCGAGCGTGGCATTGTCATTCCCAACGATTGACTTATCATGCCCGACGATGGCATTGCCATGCCCGACGCTGGCCTTGTCATGCCCGACGATCGCCTTGCCGTGCCCGACGTTGGCGTTTCCATGCTCGACGATGGCCTTGTCATGCCCGACGATGGCCATGTCATGCCCAACGATGGCCTTGCCATGTCCGGGAGTTTCCTTGTCATTGCCGACGATGGTGTTGCCATGTCCGAGTGTGGCCTTGTCATTCCCGACGGTGACCTTGTCATGTCCGAGAGTGGCCTTGTTATGCCCAACGATGGCTTTGTCATGACCTTGTCATGCCCGTCGATGGCCTTGTAATGACCTTGTTATGCCCGACGCTGGCCTTGCCATGTCCGAGAGTGGCCTAGCCATGACCTTGTCATGCCCGACGATGGCATTGCCATGCTCGACGACGGCCTTGTCATGTCCGAGAGTTCCCTTGTCATGCCCGACGCTAGCCTTACCCTCTCCGAGAGTTGCCTATTGATGACCTTGTCATGCCCGATCATGGCCTGGCCATGCCCGACGCTGGCCTTGTCATGCCCGACACTGGCCTTGTCATGCCCGACGTTGGCCTTGTCATGCCCGACGATGGCCTTTTCATGCCCGACGCTGGCCTTGTCACGCCCGACGCTGGCCTTGTCATGCCGGGCGCTGGCCTTGTCATGTCCGAGAGTGGCCTTGTCATGCCCGACGCTGGCCTTGCCATGTCTGGGAGTTGCCTTGTCATGACCTTATCATGCCCAACGATGGCCTTGCCATGCCCGACGTTGGCCTTGTCATGCCAAACGCTGGTCTTGCCATGCCCGACGATGGCCTTGTCATGTCGAACGCTGGCCATGTCATGCCCGACGCTGGCCTTGTCATGCCCGACGATGGCCTCGCCATGTCCGAGAGTGGCATTGTCATGGCCTTGTCGTGCCAGATGAGGGCCTTGCCAAGCCCGACACTTTCCTTGTCATGTCCGAATGTTGCCTTGTCATAACCTTGTCATGCCCGACGATGGCCTCGCCATGTCCGAGAGTGGCATTGTCATGGCCTTATCATGCCCGACGATGGGCTTGCCATGCCCGATGCTGGCCTTGCCTTGCCCGACACTGGCCTTGCCATGCTCGACGATGGCCTTGCCATGCTCGACGATCTCCTTGTCATGTCCGAGAGTTGCCTTGCCATGGCCTTGTCATGCCATAAACTGGCCTTGCCATGCCCGACGATGGCCTTGTCATGTCCGACAGTGGCACTGTCATGGCCTTGTCATGCCCGACGATGGCCTTGCCATGCCCGACGATGTACTTGTCATGTCCGAGAGTTGCCTTGTAATGACCTTGTCATGCCCGACGCTGGCCTTGCCATGTCCAAGAGTGGCCTAGCCATGACCTTGTCATGCCCGACGATGGCATTGACATGCTCGACGACGGCCATGTCATGTCCGAGAGTTCCCTTGTCATGCCCGACGCTGGCCTTACCCTCTCCGAGAGTTTGCTTTTCATGACCTTGTCATGCCCGATCATGGCCTGCCATGCCCGACGCTGGCCTTGTCATTCCCGACGCTGGCCTTGTCATGCCCGACGTTGGCCTTGTCATGCCCGACGATGGCCTTTTCATGCCCGACGCTGGCCTTGTCACGCCCGACGCTGGCCTTGTCATGCCGGGCGCTAGCCTTGTCATGTCCGAGAGTGGCCTTGCCATGCCCGACGCTGGCCTTGCCATGTTCGAGAGTTGCCTTGTCATGACCTTATCATGCCCAACGATGGCCTTGCCATTCCCAACGTTGGCCTTGTCATGCCAAACGCTGGCCTTGCCATGCCCGTCGATGGCCTTGTCATGCCGAACGCTGGCCATGTCATGCCCGACGCTGGCCTTGTCATGCCCGGCGCTGGCCTTGTCATGTCCGAGAGTGGCCTTGCCATGGCCTTGTCAAGCCATAAACTGGCCATGCCCGAAGATGGCCTTGTCATGTCCGACAGTGGCACTGTCATGGCCTTGTCATGCCCGACGATGGCCTTGCCATGCCCGACGATGTACTTGTCATGTCCGAGAGTTGCCTTGTCATGACCGTATCATGCCCGACGCTGGCCTTGTCATACCAGACGATGGCCTCGCCATGTCCGAGAGTGGCATTGTCATTGCCAACGATGGACTTGTCATTCCCGACGATGGTGTTGCCATGTCCGAGAGTGGCCTTGTCATTCCCGACGGTGACCTCGTCATGTTCGAGAGTGGCCTTGTTATGCCCAACGATGGCTTTGTCAGGACCTTGTCATGCCCGTCGATGGCGTTGTAATGACCTTGTCATGCCCGACGCTGGCCTTGCCATGTCCGAGAGTGGCCTTGCAATGACCTTGTCATGCCCGACGCTGGCCTTACCCTCTCCGAGAGTTGCCTTTTCATGACCTTGTCATGCCCGATGATGGTCTGGCCATGCCCGACGCTGGCCTTGTCATGCCTGACGCTGGCATTGTCAGGCCCCACGGTGGCCTTGTCATGCCCGACGATGGCCTTTTCATGCCCGACGATGGCCTTGTCATGCCCGACGCTGGCCTTGTCATGCCCGGCGCTGGCCTTGTCATGTCTGAGAGTGGCCTTGTCATGCCCGACGCTGGCCTTGCCATGTCCG
The DNA here is from genome assembly GCA_033239125.1 of Fagopyrum homotropicum. Classification (NCBI taxonomy): domain Eukaryota; kingdom Viridiplantae; phylum Streptophyta; class Magnoliopsida; order Caryophyllales; family Polygonaceae; genus Fagopyrum; species Fagopyrum homotropicum. Next base: position 91,934,643 of record BSWB01000004.1, on the reverse strand, counting down.
AGAGTTGCCTTGTCATGACCTTATCATGCCCAACGATGGCCTTGCCATGCCCGACGTTGGCCTTGTCATGCCAAACACTTGCCTTGCCATGCCCGATGATGGCCTTGCCAGGCCCGACGATCTCCTTGTCATGTCCGAGAGTTGCCTTGCCATGGCCTTGTCATGCCATAAACTGGCCTTGCCATGCCCGACGATGGCCTTGTCATGTCCGACAGTGGCACTGTCATGGCCTTGTCATGACCGACGATGGCCTTGCCATGCCCGACGATGTACTTGTCATGTCCGAGAGTTGCCTTGTAATGACCTTTTCATGCCCGATGCTGGCCTTGCCATGTCCGAGAGTGGCCTAGCCATGACCTTGTCATGCCCGACGATGGCATTGCCATGCTCGACGACGGCCTTGTCATGTCCGAGAGTTCCCTTGTCATGCCCGACGCTGGCCTTACCCTCTCCGAGAGTTGCCTTTTCATGACCTTGTCATGCCCGATCATGGCCTAGCCATGCCCGACGCTGGCCTTGTCATGCCCGACGTTGGCCTTGTCATGCCCGACGATGGCCTTTTCATGCCCGACGCTGGCCTTGTCACGCCCGACGCTGGCCTTGTCATGCCGGGCGCTGGCCTTGTCATGTCCGAGAGTGGCCTTGTCATGCCCGACGCTGGCCTTGCCATGTCCGAGAGTTGCCTTGTCATGACCTTATCATGCCCAACGATGGCCTTGCCATGCCCGACGTTGGCCTTGTCATGCCAAACACTGGCCTTGCCATGCCCGATGATGGCCTTGTCATGCCGAACATTGGCCTTGCCATGCCCGACGATGGCCTTGTCTTGCCCGACGATGGCATTGCCGTGCCCGAACATGGCCTTGTCATGCCCGACGATGGCATTGCCATGCCCGACCATGGCATCGTCATAGCCGAGAGTTGCCTTGTCATGTCCTTGTCATGCCCGACGCTGGCCTTGTCATGCCCGACGATGGCCTCGCCATGTCCGAGAGTGGCATTGTCATGGCCTTGTCGTGCCCGACGAGGGCCTTGCCAAGCCCGACACTTTCCTTGTCATGTCCGAATGTTGCCTTGTCATAACCTTGTCATGCCCGACGATGGCCTCGCCGTGTCCGAGAGTGGCATTGTCATGGCCTTATCATGCCCGACGATGGGCTTGCCATGCCCGATGCTGGCCTTGCCATGCCCGAAACTGGCCTTGCCATGCTCGACGATGGCCTTGCCATGCTCGACGATCTCCTTCTCATGTCCGAGAGTTGCCTTGCCATGGCCTTGTCATGCCATAAACTGGCCTTGCCATGCCCGACGATGGCCTTGTCATGTCCGACAGTGGCACTGTCATGGCCTTGTCATAACCGACGATGGCCTTGCCATCCCCGACGATGTACTTGTCATGTCCGAGAGTTGCCTTGTAATGACCTTGTCATGCCCGACGCTGGCCTTGCCATGTCCGAGAGTGGTCTAGCCATGACCTTGTCATGCCCGACGATGGCATTGCCATGCTCGACGACGGCCTTGTCATGTCCGAGAGTTCCCTTGTCATGCCCTACGCTGGCCTTACCCTCTCCGAGTGTTGCCTTTTCATGACCTTGTCATGCCCGATCATGGCCTGGCCATGCCCGACGCTGGCCTTGTCATGCCCGACGCTGGCCTTGTCATGCCCGACGTTGGCCTTGTCATGCCCGACGATGGCCTTTTCATGCCCGACGCTGGCCATGTCATGCCCGACGCTGGCCTTGTCATGCCCGGCGCTGGCCTTGTCATGTCCGAGAGTGGCCTTGCCATGGCCTTGTCATGCCATAAACTGGCCTTGCCATGCCCGACGATGGCCTTGTCATGTCCGACAGTGGCACTGTCATGGCCTTGTCATGACCGACGATGGCCTTGCCATGCCCGACGATGTACTTGTCATGTCCGAGAGTTGCCTTGTAATGACCTTTTCATGCCCGATGCTGGCCTTGCCATGTCCGAGAGTGGCCTAGCCATGACCTTGTCATGCCCGACGATGGCATTGCCATGCTCGACGACGGCCTTGTCATGTCCGAGAGTTCCCTTGTCATGCCCGACGCTGGCCTTACCCTCTCCGAGAGTTGCCTTTTCATGACCTTGTCATGCCCGATCATGGCCTAGCCATGCCCGACGCTGGCCTTGTCATGCCCGACGCTGGCCTTGTCATGCCCGACGTTGGCCTTGTCATGCCCGACGATGGCCTTTTAATGCCCGACGCTGGCCTTGTCACGCCCGACGCTGGCCTTGTCATGCCGGGCGCTGGCCTTGTCATGTCCGAGAGTGGCCTTGTTATGCCCGACGCTGGGCTTGCCATGTCCGAGAGTTGCCTTGTCATGACCTTATCATGCCCAACGATGGCCTTGCCATGCCCGACGTTGGCCTTGCCATGTCCGAGAGTGGCCTTGCAATGACCTTGTCATGCACGACGCTGGCCTTACCCTCTCCGAGAGTTGCCTTTTCATGACCTTGTCATGCCCGATTATGGCCTGGCCATGCCCGACGCTGGCCTTGTCATGCCTGACGCTGGCATTGTCATGCGCGACGTTGGCCTTGTCATGCCCGACGATGGCCTTTTCATGCCCGACGCTGGCCTTGTCACGCCTGACGCTGGCCTTGTCATGCCCGGCGCTGGCCTTGTCATGTCTGAGAGTGGCCTTGTCATGCCCGACGCTGGCCTTGCCATGTCCGAGAGTTGCCTTATCATGACCTTATCATGCCCAACGATGGCCTTGCCATGCCCGACGTTGGCCTTGTCATGCCAAACAGTGGCCTTGCCATGCCCGATGATGGCCTTGTCATGCCGAACACTGATCTTGCCATGCCCGACGATGGCCTTGTCTTGCCCGACGATGGCATTGCCATGCCCGAACATGGCCTTGTCATGCCCGACGATGGCATTGCCATGCCCGACCATGGCATCGTCATATCCGAGAGTTGCCTTGTCATGTCCTTGTCATGCCCGACGATGGCCTCGCCATGTCCGAGAGTGGCATTGTCATGGCCTTGTCGTGCCCGACGAGGGCCTTGCCAAGCCCGATACTTTCCTTGTCATGTCCGAATGTTGCCTTGTCATAACCTTGTCATGCCCGACGATGGCCTCGCCATGTCCGAGAGTGGCATTGTCATGGCCTTATCATGCCCGACGATGGGCTTGCCATGCCCGATGCTGGCCTTGCCATGCCCGACGCTGGCCTTGCCATGCTCGACGATGGCCTTGCCATGCTCGACGATCTCCTTGTCATGTCCGAGAGTTGCCTTGTCATGAACTTGTCATGCCCGACGCTGGCCTTGTCAAGCCCGACGATTGCCTCGCCATGTCCGATTGTGGCATTGTCATGCCCGACGATGGCCTTGCCTTGCCCGACGATGGCCTTGTCATGTCCGACAGTGGCATTGTCATGGCCTTGTCATGCCCGACGATGGCCTTGCCATGCCCGACGATGTCCTTGTCATGTCCGAGAGTTGCCTTGTCATGAACGTATCATGCCCGACGCTGGCCTTGTCATACCCGACGATGGCCTCGCCATGTCCGTGAGTGGCATTGTCATTCCCAACGATGGACTGGTCATGCCTGACGATGGCCTCGTCATGCCCGACGCTGGCCTTGTCATGCCCGACGATCGCCTTGCCATGTCCGACACTGGCGTTGCCATGCCCGCCGATGGCCTTGTCATGCCCGACGATGGCCATGTCATGCCCGACGATGGCCTTGTCATGCCCGACGATGGCATTGCCATGCCCGACCATGGCCTTGTCATGCCCGACCATGACATCGTCATATCCGAGAGTTGCCTTGTCATGTCCTTGTCATGCCCGACGCTAGCCTTGTCACGCCCGACGATGGCCTCGCAATGTCCGAGAGTGGCATTGTCATGGCCTTGTCGTGCCCGACGAGGGCCTTGCCAAGCCCGACTCTTTCCTTGTCATGTCCGAAAGTTGCCTTCTCATAACCTTGTCATGCCTGAGAGTTGCCTTGTCATGACCGTATCATGCCCGACGCTGGCCTTGTCATACCCGACGATGGTCTCGCCATGTCCGAGAGTGGCATTGTCATTCCCAATGATGGACTTATCATCCTGACGATGGCCTTGCCATGCCTGACGCTGGACTTGTCATGCCCGACGATCGCCTTGCCATGTCCGACGCTGGCGTTGCCATGCCCGACGATGGCCTTGTCATGCCAGACAATGGCCATGTCATGCCCGACGATGGCCTTGTCATGCCCGACGATGGCATTGCCATGCCCGACCATGGCCTTGTCATGCCCGACGCTGGCCTTGCCATGCCCGACGATAGCCTTGTCATGTCCGATAGTGGCATTGTCATGGCCTTGTCATGCCCGACGATGGTCTTGCCATGCCCGACGCAGTCCTTGTCATGACCGTATCATGCCCGACGTTGGCCTTGTCATACCCGACGATGGCCTCGCCATATCCGAGCGTGGCATTGTCATTCCCAACGATGGACTTATCATGCCCGACGATGGCATTGCCATGCCCGACGCTGGCCTTGTCATGCCCAACGATCGCCTTGCCATGCCCGACGTTGGCGTTTCCATGCTCGACGATGGCCTTGTCATGCCCGACGATGGCCATGTCATGCCCGACGATGGCCATGCCATGTCCGGGATTTTCCTTGTCATTGCCGACGATGGTGTTGCCATGTCCGAGAGTGGCCTTGTCATTCCCGACGGTGACCTTGTCATGTCCGAGAGTGGCCTTGTTATGCCCAACGATGGCTTTGTCATGACCTTGTCATGCCCGTCGATGGCCTTGTAATGACCTTGTCATGCCCGACGCTGGCCTTGCCATGTCCGAGAGTGGCCTAGCCATGACCTTGTCATGCCCGACGATGGCATTGCCATGCTCGACGACGGCCTTGTCATGTCCGAGAGTTCCCTTGTCATGCCCGACGCTAGCCTTACCCTCTTCGAGAGTTGCCTATTCATGACCTTGTCATGCCCGATCATGGCCCGGCCATGCCCGACGCTGGCCTTGTCATGCCCGACACTGGCCTTGTCATGCCCGACGTTGGCCTTGTCATGCCCGACGATGGCCTTTTCATGCCCGACGCTGGCCTTGTCACGCCCGACGCTGGCCTTGTCATGCCGGGCGCTGGCCTTGTCATGCCGGGCGCTGGCCTTGTCATGTCCGAGAGTGGCCTTGTCATGCCCGACGCTGGCCTTGCCATGTCTGAGAGTTGCCTTGTCATGACCTTATCATGCCCAACGATGGCCTTGCCATGCCCGATGTTGGCCTTGTCATGCCAAACGCTGGTCTTGCCATGCCCGACGATGGCCTTGTCATGCCGAACGCTGGCCATGTCATGCCCGACGCTGGCCTTGTCATGCCCGACGATGGCCTCGCCATGTCCGAGAGTGGCATTGTCATGGCCTTGTCGTGCCAGATGAGGGCCTTGCCAAGCCCGACACTTTCCTTGTCATGTCCGAATGTTGCCTTGTCATAACCTTGTCATGCCCGACGATGGCCTCGCCATGTCCGAGAGTGGCATTGTCATGGCCTTATCATGCCCGACGATGGGCTTGCCATGCCCGATGCTGGCCTTGCCATGCCCGACACTGGCCTTGCCATGCTCGACGATGGCCTTGCCATGCTCGACGATCTCCTTGTCATGTCCGAGAGTTGCCTTGCCATGGCCTTGTCATGCCATAAACTGGCCTTGCCATGCCCGACGATGGCCTTGTCATGTCCGACAGTGGCACTGTCATGGCCTTGTCATGCCCGACGATGGCCTTGCCATGCCCGACGATGTACTTGTCATGTCCGAGAGTTGCCTTGTAATGACCTTGTCATGCCCGACGCTGGCCTTGCCATGTCCAAGAGTGGCCTAGCCATGACCTTGTCATGCCCGACGATGGCATTGCCATACTCGACGACGGCCATGTCATGTCCGAGAGTTCCCTTGTCATGCCCGACGCTGGCCTTACCCTCTCCGAGAGTTGGCTTTTCATGACCTTGTCATGCCCGATCATGGCCTGGCCATGCCCGACGCTGGCCTTGTCATTCCCGACGCTGGCCTTGTCATGCCCGACGTTGGCCTTATCATGCCCGACGATGGCCTTTTCATGCCCGACGCTGGCCTTGTCACGCCCGACGCTGGCCTTGTCATACCGGGCGCTAGCCTTGTCATGTCCGAGAGTGGCCTTGCCATGCCCGACGCTGGCCTTGCCATGTTCGAGAGTTGCCTTGTCATGACCTTATCATGCCCAACGATGGCCTTGCCATTCCCGACGTTGGCCTTGTCATGCCAGACGCTGGCCTTGTCATGCCCGACGCTGGCCTTGTCATGCCGGGCGCTGGCCTTGTCATGTCCGAGAGTGGCCTTGTCATGCCCGACGCTGGCCTTGCCATGTTCGAGAGTTGCCTTGTCATGACCTTATCATGCCCAACGATGGCCTTGCCATGCCCGACGTTGGCCTTGTCATGCCAAACGCTGGCCTTGCCATGCCCGACGATGGCCTTGTCATGCCGAACGCTGGCCATGTCATGCCCGACGCTGGCCTTGTCATGCCCGGCGCTGGCCTTGTCATGTCCGAGAGTGGCCTTGCCATCGCCTTGTCATGCCATAAACTGGCCTTGCCATGCCCGACGATGGCCTTGTCATGTCCGACAGTGGCACTGTCATGGCCTTGTCATGCCCGACGATGGCCTTGCCATGCCCGACGATGTACTTGTCATGTCCGAGAGTTGCCTTGTCATAACCGTATCATGCCCGACGCTGGTCTTGTCATACCAGACGATGGCCTCGCCATGTCCGAGAGTGGCATTGTCATTGCCAACGATGGACTTGTCATTCCCGACGATGGTGTTGCCATGTCCGAGAGTGGCCTTGTCATTCCCGACGGTGACCTTGTCATGTCCGAGAGTGGCCTTGTTATGCCCAACGATGGCTTTGTCATGACCTTGTCATGCCCGTCGATGGCGTTGTAATGACCTTGTCATGCCCGACGCTGGCCTTGCAATGTCCGAGAGTGGCCTTGCAATGACCTTGTCATGCCCGACGCTGGCCTTACCCTCTCCGAGAGTTGCCTTTTCATGACCTTGTCATGCCCGATGATGGTCTGGCCATGCCCGACGCTGGCCTTGTCATGCCTGAGACTGGCATTGTCAGGCCCGACGGTGGCCTTGTCATGCCCGACGATGGCCTTTTCATGCCCGACGATGCCCTTGTCATGCCCGACGCTGGCCTTGTCATGCCCGGCGCTGGCCTTGTCATGTCTGAGAGTGGCCTTGTCATGCCCGACGCTGGCCTTGCCATGTCCGAGAGTTGCCTTGTCATGACCTTATCATGCCCAACGATGGCCTTGCCATGCCCGACGTTGGCCTTGTCATGCCAAACACTGGCCTTGCCATGCCCGATGATGGCCTTGCCAGGCCCGACGATCTCCTTGTCATGTCCGAGAGTTGCCTTGCCATGGCCTTGTCATGCCATAAACTAGCCTTGCCATGCCCGACGATGGCCTTGTCATGTCCGACAGTGGCACTGTCATGGCCTTGTCATGACCGACGATGGCCTTGCCATGCCCGACGATGTACTTGTCATGTCCGAGAGTTGCCTTGTAATGACCTTGTCATGCCCGATGCTGGCCTTGCCATGTCCGAGAGTGGCCTAGCCATGACCTTGTCATGCCCGACGATGGCATTGCCATGCTCGACGACGGCCTTGTCATGTCCGAGAGTTCCCTTGTCATGCCCGACGCTGGACTTACCCTCTCCGAGAGTTGCCTTTTCATGACCTTGTCATGCCCGATCATGGCCTAGCCATGCCCGACGTTGGCCTTGTCATGCCAAACACTGGCCTTGCCATGCCCGATGATGGCCTTGCCAGGCCCGACGATCTCCTTGTCATGTCCGAGAGTTGCCTTGCCATGGCCTTGTCATGCCATAAACTGGCCTTGCCATGCCCGACGATGGCCTTGTCATGTCCGACAGTGGCACTGTCATGGCCTTGTCATGACCAACGATGGCCTTGCCATGCCCGACGATGTACTTGTCATGTCCGAGAGTTGCCTTGTAATGACCTTTTCATGCCCGATGCTGGCCTTGCCATGTCCGAGAGTGGCCTAGCCATGACCTTGTCATGCCCGACGATGGCATTGCCATGCTCGACGACGGCCTTGTCATGTCCGAGAGTTCCCTTGTCATGCCCGACGCTGGCCTTACCCTCTCCGAGAGTTGCCTTTTCATGACCTTGTCATGCCCGATCATGGCCTAGCCATGCCCGACGCTGGCCTTGTCATGCTCGACATTGGCCTTGTCATGCCCGACGATGGCCTTTTCAGGCCCGACGCTGGCCTTGTCACGCCCGACGCTGGCCTTGTCATGCCGGGCGCTGGCCTTGTCATGCCGGGCGCTGGCCTTGTCATGTCCGAGAGTGGCCTTGTCATGCCCGACGCTGGCCTTGCCATGTCCGAGAGTTGCCTTGTCATGACCTTATCATGCCCAACGATGGCCTTGCCATGCCCGTCGTTGGCCTTGTCATGCCAAACACTGGCCTTGCCATGCCCGATGATGGCCTTGTCATGCCGAACACTGGCCTTGCCATGCCCGACGATGGCCTTGTCTTGCCCGACGATGGCATTGCCGTGCCCGAACATGGCCTTGTCATGCCCGACGATGGCATTGCCATGCCCGACCATGGCATCGTCATAGCCGAGAGTTGCCTTGTCATGTCCTTGTCATGCCCGACGCTGGCCTTGTCATGCCCGACGATGGCCTCGCCATGTCCGAGAGTGGCATTGTCATGGCCTTCTCGTGCCCGACGAGGGCCTTGCCAAGCCCGACACTTTCCTTGTCATGTCCGAATCTTGCCTTGTCATAACCTTGTCATGCCCGACGATGGCCTCGCCATGTCCGAGAGTGGCATTGTCATGGCCTTATCATGCCCGACGATGGGCTTGCCATGCCCGATGCTGGCCTTGCCATGCCCGACACTGGCCTTGCCATGCTCGACGATGGCCTTGCCATGCTCGACGATCTCCTTGTCATGTCCGAGAGTTGCCTTGCCATGGCCTTGTCATGCCATAAACTGGCCTTGCCATGCCCGACGATGGCCTTGTCATGTCCGACAGTGGCACTGTCATGGCCTTGTCATGACCGACGATGGCCTTGCCATGCCCGACGATGTACTTGTTATGTCCGAGAGTTGCCTTGTAATGACCTTGTCATGCCCGACGCTGGCCTTGCCATGTCCGAGAGTGGTCTAGCCATGACCTTGTCATGCCCGACGATGGCATTGCCATGCTCGACGACGGCCTTGTCATGTCCGAGAGTTCCCTTGTCATGCCCGACGCTGGCCTTACCCTCTCCGAGAGTTGCCTTTTCATGACCTTGTCATGCCCGATCATGGCCTGGCCATGCCCGACGCTGGCCTTGTCATGCCCGACGTTGGCCTTGTCATGCCCGACGATGGCCTTTTCATGCCCGACGCTGGCCATGTCATGCCCGACGCTGGCCTTGTCATGCCCGGCGCTGGCCTTGTCATGTCCGAGAGTGGCCTTGCCATGGCCTTGTCATGCCATAAACTGGCCTTGCCATGCCCGACGATGGCCTTGTCATGTCCGACAGTGGCACTGTCATGGCCTTGTCATGACTGACGATGGCCTTGCCATGCCCGACGATGTACTTGTCATGTCCGAGAGTTGCCTTGTAATGACCTTTTCATGCCCGATGCTGGCCTTGCCATGTCCGAGAGTGGCCTAGCCATGACCTTGTCATGCCCGACGATGGCATTGCCATGCTCGACGACGGCCTTGTCATGTCCGAGAGTTCCCTTGTCATGCCCGACGCTGGCCTTACCCTCTCCGAGAGTTGCCTTTTCATGACCTTGTCATGCCCGATCATGGCCTAGCCATGCCCGACGCTGGCCTTGTCATGCCCGACGCTGGCCTTGTCATGCCCGACGTTGGCCTTGTCATGCCCGACGATGGCCTTTTCATGCCCGACGCTGGCCTTGTCACGCCCGACGCTGGCCTTGTCATGCCGGGCGCTGGCCTTGTCATGTCCGAGAGTGGCCTTGTCATGCCCGACGCTGGCCTTGTCATGTCCGAGAGTTGCCTTGTCATGACCTTATCATGCCCAACGATGGCCTTGCCATGCCCGACGTTGGCCTTGTCATGCCAAACACTGGCCTTGCCATGCCCGATGATGGCCTTGTCATGCCGAACACTGGCCTTGCCATGCCCGACGATGGCCTTGTCTTGCCCGACGATGGCATTGCCGTGCCCGAACATGGCCTTGTCATGCCCGACGATGGCATTGCCATGCCCGACCATGGCATCGTCATAGCCGAGAGTTGCCTTGTCATGTCCTTGTCATGCCCGACGCTGGCCTTGTCATGCCCGACGATGGCCTCGCCATGTCCGAGAGTGGCATTGTCATGGCCTTGTCGTGCCCGACGAGGGCCTTGCCAAGCCCGACACTTTCCTTGTCATGTCCGAATGTTGCCTTGTCATAACCTTGTCATGCCCGACGATGGCCTCGCCATGTCCGAGAGTGGCATTGTCTTGGCCTTATCATGCCCGACGATGGGCTTGCCATGCCCGATGCTGGCCTTGCCATGCCCGACACTGGCCTTGCCATGCTCGACGATGGCCTTGCCATGCTCGACGATCTCCTTGTCATGTCCGAGAGTTGCCTTGCCATGGCCTTGTCATGCCATAAACTGGCCTTGCCATGCCCGACGATAGCCTTGTCATGTCCGACAGTGGCACTGTCATGGCCTTGTCATGACCGACGATGGCCTTGCCATGCCCGACGATGTACTTGTCATGTCCGAGAGTTGCCTTGTAATGACCTTGTCATGCCCGACGCTGGCCTTGCCATGTCCGAGAGTGGTCTAGCCATGACCTTGTCATGCCCGACGATTGCATTGCCATGCTCGACGACGGCCTTGTCATGTCCGAGAGTTCCCTTGTCATGCCCGACGCTGGCCTTACCCTCTCCGAGAGTTGCCTTTTCATGACCTTGCCATGCCCGATCATGGCCTGGCCATGCCCGACGCTGGCCTTGTCATGCCCGACGTTGGCCTTGTCATGCCCGACGATGGCCTTTTCATGCCCGACGCTGGCCATGTCATGCCCGACGCTGGCCTTGTCATGCCCGGCGCTGGCCTTGTCATGTCGGAGAGTGGCCTTGCCATGGCCTTGTCATGCCATAAACTGGCCTTGCCATGCCCGACGATGGCCTTGTCATGTCCGACAGTGGCACTGTCATGGCCTTGTCATGCCCGACGATGGCCTTGCCATGCCCGACGATGTACTTGTCATGTCCGAGAGTTGCCTTGTCATAACCGTATCATGCCCGACGCTGGCCTTGTCATACCAGACGATGGCCTCGCCATGTCCGAGAGTGGCATTGTCATTGCCAACGATGGACTTGTCATTCCCGACGATGGTTTTGCCATGTCCGAGAGTGGCCTTGTCATTCCCGACGGTGACATTGTCATGTCCGAGAGTGGCCTTGTTATGCCCAACGATGGCTTTGTCATGACCTTGTCATGCCCGTCGATGGCGTTGTAATGACCTTGTCATGCCCGACGCTGGCCTTGCCATGTCCGAGAGTGGCCTTGCAATGACCTTGTCATGCCCGACGCTGGCCTTACCCTCTCCGAGAGTTGCCTTTTCATGACCTTGTCATGCCCGATGATGGTCTGGCCATGCCCGACGCTGGCCTTGTCATGCCTGACACTGGCATTGTCAGGCCCGACGGTGGCCTTGTCATGCCCGACGATGGCCTTTTCATGCCCGACGATGGCCTTGTCATGCCCGACGCTGGCCTTGTCATGCCCGGCGCTGGCCTTGTCATGTCTGAGAGTGGCCTTGTCATGCCCGACGCTGGCCTTGCCATGTCCGAGAGTTGCCTTGTCATGACCTTATCATGCCCAACGATGGCCTTGCCATGCCCGACGTTGGCCCTGTCATGCCAAACACTGGCCTTGCCATGCCCGATGATGGCCTTGCCAGGCCCGACGATCTCCTTGTCATGTCCGAGAGTTGCCTTGCCATGGCCTTGTCATGCCATAAACTGGCCTTGCCATGCCCGACGATGGCCTTGTCATGTCCGACAGTGGCACTGTCATGGCCTTGTCATGACCGACGATGGCCTTGCCATGCCCGACGATGTAATTGTCATGTCCGAGAGTTGCCTTGTAATGACCTTTTCATGCCCGATGCTGGCCTTGCCATGTCCGAGAGTGGCCTAGCCATGACCTTGTCATGCCCGACGATGGCATTGCCATGCTCGACGACGGCCTTGTCATGTCCGAGAGTTCCCTTGTCATGCCCGACGCTGGCCTTACCCTCTCCGAGAGTTGCCTTTTCATGACCTTGTCATGCCCGATCATGGCCTAGCCATGCCCGACGCTGGCCTTGTCATGCCCGACGCTGGCCTTGTCATGCCCGACGTTGGCCTTGTCATGCCCGACGATGGCCTTTTCATGCCCGACTCTGGCCTTGTCACGCCCGACGCTGGCCTTGTCATGCCGGGCGCTGGCCTTGTCATGTCCGAGAGTGGCCTTTTCATGCCCGACGCTGGCCTTGCCATGTCCGAGAGTTGCCTTGTCATGACCTTATCATGCCCAACGATGGCCTTGCCATGCCCGTCGTTGGCCTTGTCATGCCAAACACTGGCCTTGACATGCCCGATGATGGCCTTGTCATGCCGAACACTGGCCTTGCCATGCCCGACGATGGCCTTGTCTTGCCCGACGATGGCATTGCCGTGCCCGAACATGGCCTTGTCATGCCCGACGATGGCATTGCCATGCCCGACCATGGCATCGTCATATCCGAGAGTTGCCTTGTCATGTCCTTGTCATGCCCGACGATGGCCTCGCCATGTCCGAGAGTGGCATTGTCATGGCCTTGTCGTGCCCGACGAGGGCCTTGCCAAGCCCAACACTTTCCTTGTCATGTCCGAATGTTGCCTTGTCATAACCTTGTCATGCCCGACGATGGCCTCGCCATGTCCGAGAGTGGCATTGTCATGGCCTTATCATGTCCGACGATGGGCTTGCCATGCCCGATGCTGGCCTTTCCATGCCCGACACTGGCCTTGCCATGCTCGACGATGGCCTTGCCATGCTCGACGATCTCCTTGTCATGTCCGAGAGTTGCCTTGCCATGGCCTTGTCATGCCATAAACTGGCCTTGCCATGCCCGACGATGGCCTTGCCATGCCCGACGATGGCCTTGTCATGAACTTGTCATGCCCGACGCTGGCCTTGTCAAGCCCGACGATTGCCTCGCCATGTCCGATTGTGGCATTGTCATGCCCGACGATGGCCTTGCCTTGCCCGACGATGGCCTTGTCATGTCCGACAGTGGCATTGTCATGGCCTTGTCATGCCCGACGATGGCATTGCCATGCCCGACGATGTCCTTGTCATGTCCGAGAGTTGCCTTGTCATGACCGTATCATGCCCGACACTGGCCTTGTCATACCCGACGATGGCCTCGCCATGTCCGAGAGTGGCATTGTCATTCCCAACGATGGACTTGTCATGCCCGACGATGGCCTTGCCATGCCCGACGCTGGCCTTGTCATGCCCGACGATCGCCTTGCCATGTCCGACGCTGGCGTTGCCATGCCCGCTGATGGCCTTGTCATGCCCGACGATGGCCATGTCATGCCCGACGATGGCCTTGTCATGTCCAGGAGTTGCCTTGTCATGGCCGACGATGGTGTTGCCATGTTCAAGAGTGGCCTTGTCATTCTCTACGGTGACCTTGCCATGTCCGAGAGTGGCCTTGTTATGCCCAACGATGGCTTTGTCATGACCTTGTCATGTCCGAGAGTTGCCTAGTCTTGAACTTGTCATGCCTGACGCTGGCCTTGACATGCCCGACGATGGCCTTGTCATGTCCGATAGTGGCATTGTCATGGCCTTGTCATGCCCGAAGATGGCCTTGCCCTGCCCGACGCAGTCCTTGTCATGTCCGAGAGTTGCCTTGTCATGACCGTATCATGCCCGACGTTGGCCTTGTCATACCCGACGATGGCCTCGCCATGTCCGAGCGTGGCATTGTTATTCCCAACCATGGACTTGTCATGCCCGACGATGGCCTTGCCATGCCCGACGCTGGCCTTGTCATGCCCGACGATCGCCTTTCCATGCCCGACGCTGGCGTTTCCATTCCCGACGATGGCCTTGTCATGCCCGACGATGGCCATGTCATGCCCGACGATGGCCTTGCCATGTCCGGGAGTTGCCTTGTCATGGCCGACGATGGTGTTGCCATGTTCGAGAGTGGCCTTTTCATTCTCTACGGTGACCTTGCCATGTCCGAGAGTGGCCTTGTTATGCCCAACGATGGCTTTGTCATGACCTTGTCATGCCCGTCGATGGCCTTGTAATGACCTTGTCATGCCCGACGCTGGCCTTGCCATGTCCGCGAGTGGCCTTGCCATGACCTTGTCATGCCCGACGCTGGCATTGCCATGCCCTACGACGGCCTTGTCATGTCCGAGAGTTCCCTTGTCATGCCCGACGCTGGCCTTACCTTCTCCGAGAGTTTCTTTTTCATGACCTTGTCATGCCCGATGATGGCCTGGCCATGCCCGACGCTGGCCTTGTCATGCCCGACGCTGGCCTTGTCATGCCCGACGTTGGCCTTGTCATGCCCGGCGATGGCCTTTTCATGCCCGACGTTGGCCTTGTGATGCCCGACGCTGGCCTTGTCATGCCCGGCGCTGGGCTTGTCATGTCCGAGAGTGGCCTTGTCATGCCCGACGCTGGCCTTGCCATGTCCGAGAGTTGCCTTGTCATGACCTTATCATGCCCAACGATGGCCTTGCCATGCCCGACGTTGGCCTTGTCATGCCAAACGCTGGCCTTGCCACGCTCGACGATGGCCTTGTCATGCCGAACGCTGGCCATGTCATGCCCGACGCTGGCCTTGTCATGCCCGGCGCTGGCCTTGTCATGTCCGAGAGTGGCCTTGCCATGGCCTTGTTATGCCATACCTTGGCCTTGCCATGCCCGACGATGGCCTTGTCATATCCGACAGTGGCATTGTCATGGCCTTGTCATGCCCGACGATGACCTTGCCATGCCCGACGATGTCCTTGTCATGTCCGAGAGTTGCCTTGTCATGACCGTATCATGCCCGACGCTGGCCTTGTCATACCAGACGATGGCCTCGCCATGTCCGAGAGTGGCATTGTCATTCCCAACGATTGACTTGTCATGCCCGACGATGGCCTTGCCATGCCCGCCGCTGGCCTTGTCATGCCCGACGATCGTCTTGCCATGTCCGACGCTGGCATAGCCATGCCCGACGATGGCCTTGTCATGCCCGACGATGGCCATGTCATGCCCGACGATGGCCTTGTCATGCCCGACGATGGCATTGCCATGCCCGACCATGGCCTTGTCATGCCGGACGATGGCATTGCCATGCCCGACCATGGCATCGTCATATCCGAGAGTTGCCTTGTCATGCCCGACGCTGGCCTTGTCATGCCCGACGATGGCCTCGCCATGTCCGAGAGTGGCATTGTCATGGCCTTGTCGTGCCCGACGAGGGCCTTGCCAAGCCTGAACTTTCCTTGTCATGTCCGAAAGTTGCCTTGTCATGCCCGACGATGGCCTCGCCATGTCCGAGAGTGGCATTGTCATGGCCTTGTCGTGCCCGACGAGGGCCTTGCCAAGCCCGACACTTTCCTTGTCATGTCCGAAAGTTGCCTTGTCATAACCTTGTCATGCCCGACGATGGCCTCGCCATGTCCGAGAGTGGCATTGTCATGGCCTTGTCATGCCCAACGATGGGCTTGCCATGCCCGATGCTGGCCTTGCCATGCCCGATGTTGGCCTTGCCATGCTCGAAGATGGCCTTGCCGTGCTCGACGTTGTCCTTGTCATGTCCGAGAGTTGCCTTGTCATGAACTTGTCATGCCCGACGCTGGCCTTGTCAAGCTCGACGATTGCCTCGCCATGTCCGATTGTGGCATTGTCATGCCCGACGATGGCCTTGCCTTGCCTGACGATGGCCTTGTCATGTCGGAAAGTGGCATTGTCATGGCCTTGTCATGCCCGACGATGGCCTTGCCATGCCCGACGATGTCCTTGTCATGTCCGAGAGTTGCCTTGTCATGACCGTATCATGCCCGACGCTGGCCTTGTCATACCCGACGATGGCCTCGCCATGTCCGAGAGTGGCATTGTCATTCCCAACGATGGACTTTTCATGCCGACGATGGCCTTGCCATGCCCGACGCTGGCTTTGTCATGCCCGACGATCGCCTTGCCATGTCCGACGCTGGCGTTGCCATGCCCGACGATGGCTTTGTCATGCCCGAGAGTGGCATTGTCATTCCCAACGATGGACTTGTCATGCCCGACGATGGCCTCGCCATGTCCGAGAGTGGCATTGACATGGCCTTGTCATGCCTGACGATGGCCTTGACATGCCCGATGATGGCCTTGACATCCCCGACGAAGGCCTTGACATGCCCGACGATGGCCTTGCCATGCTCGACGATGTCCTTGTCTTGTCCGAAAGTTGCCTTGTCATAACCTTGTCATGCCCGACGAAGGCCTCGCCATGTCCGAGAGTGGCATTGTCATGGCCTTGTCATGCCCGACGATGGGCTTGCCATGCCCGATGCTGGCCTTGCCATGCCCGACGCTGGCCTTGCCATGCTCGACGATGGCCTTGCCATGCTCGACGATGTCCTTGTCTTGTCCGAGAGTTGCCTAGTCTTGGACTTGTCATGCCCGACGCTGGCCTTGCCATGCCCGACGATGGCGTTGTCATGCCCGACGATGGCCTTGCCATGCCCGACGCAGTCCTTGTCATGTCCGAGAGTTGCCTTGTCATGACCGTATCATGCCCGACGTTGGCCTTGTCATACCCGACGATGGCCTCGCCATATCCAAGCGTGGCATTGTCTTTCCCAACGATGGACTTGTCATGCCCGACGATGGCCTTGCCATACCTGACGTTGGCCTTGTCATGCCCGACGATCGCCTTGCCATGCCCGACGCTGGCTTTTCCATGCCCGACGCTGGCCTTGTCATGCCCGACGATGGCCATGTCATGCCCGACGATGGCCTTGCCATGTCCAGGAGTTGCCTTATCAAGGCCGACGATGGTATTGCCATGTCCTAGAGTGGCCTTGTCATTCCCGACGGTGACCTTTTCATGTCCGAGAGTGGCCTTTTTATGCCCAACGATGGCTTTGTCATGACCTTGTCATGACCGACGATGTCCTTGTCATGTCCGAGAGTTGCCTTGTCATGACCGTATCATGCCCGACGCTGGCCTTGTCATACCCGATGATGGCCTCGCCATGTCCGAGAGTGGCATTGTCATTCCCAATGATGGACTTGTCATACCCGACGATGGCCTTGCCATACCCGACGCTGGATTTGTCATGCCCGAC
Organism: Fagopyrum homotropicum; assembly: GCA_033239125.1. Taxonomy (NCBI): domain Eukaryota; kingdom Viridiplantae; phylum Streptophyta; class Magnoliopsida; order Caryophyllales; family Polygonaceae; genus Fagopyrum; species Fagopyrum homotropicum. The sequence continues at coordinate 91,917,226 of BSWB01000004.1, read as the reverse complement.
GATCACCTTGCCATTTCCGACGCTGGCGATGCCATGCCCGACGATGGCCTTGTCATGCCCGACAATGGCCATGTCATGCCCGACGATGGCCTTGTCATGCCCGATGATGGCATTTCCATACCCGACCATGGCCTTGTCATGCCCGACGATGGCATTGCAATGCCCGACCATGGCATCGTCATATCTGAGATTTGCCTTGTCATGTCCTTGTCATGCCCGACGCTGGCCTTGTCACGCCCGACGATGGCCTCGCCATGTCCGAGAGTGGCATTGTCATGGCCTTGCCATGCCCGATGTTGGCCTTGCCATGCTCGAAGATGGCCTTGCCGTGCTCGACGTTGTCCTTGTCATGTCCGAGAGTTGCCTTGTCATGAACTTGTCATGCCCGACGCTGGCCTTGTCAAGCTCGACGATTGCCTCGCCATGTCCGATTGTGGCATTGTCATGCCCGACGATGGCCTTGCCTTGCCTGACGATGGCCTTGTCATGTCGGAAAGTGGCATTGTCATGGCCTTGTCATGCCCGACGATGGCCTTGCCATGCCCGACGATGTCCTTGTCATGTCCGAGAGTTGCCTTGTCATGACCGTATCATGCCCGACGCTGGCCTTGTCATACCCGACGATGGCCTCGCCATGTCCGAGAGTGGCATTGTCATTCCCAACGATGGACTTTTCATGCCGACGATGGCCTTGCCATGCCCGACGCTGGCTTTGTCATGCCCGACGATCGCCTTGCCATGTCCGACGCTGGCGTTGCCATGCCCGACGATGGCTTTGTCATGCCCGAGAGTGGCATTGTCATTCCCAACGATGGACTTGTCATGCCCGACGATGGCCTCGCCATGTCCGAGAGTGGCATTGACATGGCCTTGTCATGCCTGACGATGGCCTTGACATGCCCGATGATGGCCTTGACATCCCCGACGAAGGCCTTGACATGCCCGACGATGGCCTTGCCATGCTCGACGATGTCCTTGTCTTGTCCGAAAGTTGCCTTGTCATAACCTTGTCATGCCCGACGAAGGCCTCGCCATGTCCGAGAGTGGCATTGTCATGGCCTTGTCATGCCCGACGATGGGCTTGCCATGCCCGATGCTGGCCTTGCCATGCCCGACGCTGGCCTTGCCATGCTCGACGATGGCCTTGCCATGCTCGACGATGTCCTTGTCTTGTCCGAGAGTTGCCTAGTCTTGGACTTGTCATGCCCGACGCTGGCCTTGCCATGCCCGACGATGGCGTTGTCATGCCCGACGATGGCCTTGCCATGCCCGACGCAGTCCTTGTCATGTCCGAGAGTTGCCTTGTCATGACCGTATCATGCCCGACGTTGGCCTTGTCATACCCGACGATGGCCTCGCCATATCCAAGCGTGGCATTGTCTTTCCCAACGATGGACTTGTCATGCCCGACGATGGCCTTGCCATACCTGACGTTGGCCTTGTCATGCCCGACGATCGCCTTGCCATGCCCGACGCTGGCTTTTCCATGCCCGACGCTGGCCTTGTCATGCCCGACGATGGCCATGTCATGCCCGACGATGGCCTTGCCATGTCCAGGAGTTGCCTTATCAAGGCCGACGATGGTATTGCCATGTCCTAGAGTGGCCTTGTCATTCCCGACGGTGACCTTTTCATGTCCGAGAGTGGCCTTTTTATGCCCAACGATGGCTTTGTCATGACCTTGTCATGACCGACGATGTCCTTGTCATGTCCGAGAGTTGCCTTGTCATGACCGTATCATGCCCGACGCTGGCCTTGTCATACCCGATGATGGCCTCGCCATGTCCGAGAGTGGCATTGTCATTCCCAATGATGGACTTGTCATACCCGACGATGGCCTTGCCATACCCGACGCTGGATTTGTCATGCCCGACGATCGCCTTGCCATTTCCGACGCTGGCGATGCCATGCCCGACGATGGCCTTGTCATGCCCGACAATGGCCATGTCATGCCCGACGATGGCCTTGTCATGCCCGATGATGGCATTTCCATACCCGACCATGGCCTTGTCATGCCCGACGATGGCATTGCAATGCCCGACCATGGCATCGTCATATCTGAGATTTGCCTTGTCATGTCCTTGTCATGCCCGACGCTGGCCTTGTCACGCCCGACGATGGCCTCGCCATGTCCGAGAGTGGCATTGTCATGGCCTTGCCGTGCCCGACGAGGGCCTTACCAACCCAGACACTTTCCTTGTCATGTCCGAAAGTTGCCTTGTCATAACCTTGTCATGCCCGACGAAGGCCTCGCCATGTCCGAGAGTGGCCTTGTCATTCCCGACGGTGACCTTTTCATGTCCGAGATTGGCCTTTTTATGCCCAACGATGGCTTTGTCATGACCTTGCCATGCCCGACGATGTCCTTGTCATGTCCGAGAGTTGCCTTGTCATGACCGTATCATGCCCGACGCTGGCCTTGTCATACCCGACGATGGCCTCGCCATGTCCGAGAGTGGCATTGTCATTCCCAATGATGGACTTGTCATACCCGACGATGGCCTTGCCATGCCCGACGCTGGATTTGTCATGCCCGACGATCGCCTTGCCATTTCCGACGCTGGCGTTGCCATGCCCGACGATGGCCTTGTCATGCCCGACAATGGCCATGTCATGCCCGACGATGGCCTTGTCATGCCCGATGATGGCATTGCCATACCCGACCAAGGCCTTGTCATGCCCGACGATGGCATTGCCATGCCCGACCATGGCATCGTCATATCCGAGAGTTGCCTTATCATGTCCTTGTCATGCCCGACGCTGGCCTTGTCACGCCCGACGATGGCCTCGCCATGTCCGAGAGTGGCATTGTCATGGCCTTGTCGTGCCCGACGAGGGCCTTGCCAAGCCAGACACTTTCCTTGTCATGTCCGAAAGTTGCCTTGTCATAACCTTGTCATGCCCGACGAAGGCCTCGCCATGTCCGAGAGTGGCATTGTCATGGCCTTGTCATTCCCGACGATGGGCTTGCCATGCCCGATGTTGGCCTTGCGATGCCCGACGCTGGCCTTGCCATGCTCGACGATGGCCTTGCCATGCTCGACGATGTCCTTGTCATGTCCGAGAGTTGCCTAGTCTTGAACTTGTCATGCCTGACGCTGGCCTTGACATGCCCGACGATGGCCTTGTCATGTCCGATAGTGGCATTGTCATGGCCTTGTCATGCCCGAAGATGGCCTTGCCATGCCCGACGCAGTCCTTGTCATGTCCGAGAGTTGCCTTGTCATGACCGTATCATGCCCGACGTTGGCCTTGTCATACCCGACGATGGCCTCGCCATGTCCGAGCGTGGCATTGTTATTCCCAACCATGGACTTGTCATGCCCGACGATGGCCTTGCCATGCCCGACGCTGGCCTTGTCATGCCCGACGATCGCCTTTCCATGCCCGACGCTGGCGTTTCCATTCCCGACGATGGCCTTGTCATGCCCGACGATGGCCATGTCATGCCCGACGATGGCCTTGCCATGTCCGGGAGTTGCCTTGTCATGGCCGACGATGGTGTTGCCATGTTCGAGAGTGGCCTTTTCATTCTCTACGGTGACCTTGCCATGTCCGAGAGTGGCCTTGTTATGCCCAACGATGGCTTTGTCATGACCTTGTCATGCCCGTCGATGGCCTTGTAATGACCTTGTCATGCCCGACGCTCGCCTTGCCATGTCCGCGAGTGGCCTTGCCATGACCTTGTCATGCCCGACGCTGGCATTGCCATGCCCTACGACGGCCTTGTCATGTCCGAGAGTTCCCTTGTCATGCCCGACGCTGGCCTTACCTTCTCCGAGAGTTTCCTTTTCATGACCTTGTCATGCCCGATGATGGCCTGGCCATGCCCGACGCTGGCCTTGTCATGCCCGACGCTGGCCTTGTCATGCCCGACGTTGGCCTTGTCATGCCCGGCGATGGCCTTTTCATGCCCGACGTTGGCCTTGTGATGCCCGACGCTGGCCTTGTCATGCCCGGCGCTGGGCTTGTCATGTCCGAGAGTGGCCTTGTCATGCCCGACGCTGGCCTTGCCATGTCCGAGAGTTGCCTTGTCATGACCTTATCATGCCCAACGATGGCCTTGCCATGCCCGACGTTGGCCTTGTCATGCCAAACGCTGGCCTTGCCACGCTCGACGATGGCCTTATCATGCCGAACGCTGGCCATGTCATGCCCGACGCTGGCCTTGTCATGCCCGGCGCTGGCCTTGTCATGTCCGAGAGTGGCCTTGCCATGGCCTTGTTATGCCATACCTTGGCCTTGCCATGCCCGACGATGGCCTTGTCATATCCGACAGTGGCATTGTCATGGCCTTGTCATGCCCGACGATGACCTTGCCATGCCCGACGATGTCCTTGTCATGTCCGAGAGTTGCCTTGTCATGACCGTATCATGCCCGACGCTGGCCTTGTCATACCAGACGATGGCCTCGCCATGTCCGAGAGTGGCATTGTCATTCCCAACGATTGACTTGTCATGCCCGACGATGGCCTTGCCATGCCCGCCGCTGGCCTTGTCATGCCCGACGATCGTCTTGCCATGTCCGACGCTGGCATTGCCATGCCCGACGATGGCCTTGTCATGCCCGACGATGGCCATGTCATGCCCGACGATGGCCTTGTCATGCCCGACGATGGCATTGCCATGCCCGACCATGGCCTTGTCATGCCGGACGATGGCATTGCCATGCCCGACCATGGCATCGTCATATCCGAGAGTTGCCTTGTCATGCCCGACGCTGGCCTTGTCATGCCCGACGATGGCCTCGCCATGTCCGAGAGTGGCATTGTCATGGCCTTGTCGTGCCCGACGAGGGCCTTGCCAAGCCTGAACTTTCCTTGTCATGTCCGAAAGTTGCCTTGTCATGCCCGACGATGGCCTCGCCATGTCCGAGAGTGGCATTGTCATGGCCTTGTCGTGCCCGACGAGGTCCTTGCCAAGCCCGACACTTTCCTTGTCATGTCCGAAAGTTGCCTTGTCATAACCTTGTCATGCCCGACGATGGCCTCGCCATGTCCGAGAGTGGCATTGTCATGGCCTTGTCATGCCCAACGATGGGCTTGCCATGCCCGATGCTGGCCTTGCCATGCCCGATGTTGGCCTTGCCATGCTCGAAGATGGCCTTGCCGTGCTCGACGTTGTCCTTGTCATGTCCGAGAGTTGCCTTGTCATGAACTTGTCATGCCCGACGCTGGCCTTGTCAAGCTCGACGATTGCCTCGCCATGTCCGATTGTGGCATTGTCATGCCCGACGATGGCCTTGCCTTGCCTGACGATGGCCTTGTCATGTCGGAAAGTGGCATTGTCATGGCCTTGTCATGCCCGACGATGGCCTTGCCATGCCCGACGATGTCCTTGTCATGTCCGAGAGTTGCCTTGTCATGACCGTATCATGCCCGACGCTGGCCTTGTCATACCCGACGATGGCCTCGCCATGTCCGAGAGTGGCATTGTCATTCCCAACGATGGACTTTTCATGCCGACGATGGCCTTGCCATGCCCGACGCTGGCTTTGTCATGCCCGACGATCGCCTTGCCATGTCCGACGCTGGCGTTGCCATGCCCGACGATGGCTTTGTCATGCCCGAGAGTGGCATTGTCATTCCCAACGATGGACTTGTCATGCCCGACGATGGCCTCGCCATGTCCGAGAGTGGCATTGACATGGCCTTGTCATGCCTGACGATGGCCTTGACATGCCCGATGATGGCCTTGACATCCCCGACGAAGGCCTCTACATGCCCGACGATGGCCTTGCCATGCTCGACGATGTCCTTGTCTTGTCCGAAAGTTGCCTTGTCATAACCTTGTCATGCCCGACGAAGGCCTCGCCATGTCCGAGAGTGGCATTGTCATGGCCTTGTCATGCCCGACGATGGGCTTGCCATGCCCGATGCTGGCCTTGCCATGCCCGACGCTGGCCTTGCCATGCTCGACGTTGGCCTTGCCATGCTCGACGATGTCCTTGTCTTGTCCGAGAGTTGCCTAGTCTTGGACTTGTCATGCCCGACGCTGGCCTTGCCATGCCCGACGATGGCGTTGTCATGCCCGACGATGGCCTTGCCATGCCCGACGCAGTCCTTGTCATGTCCGAGAGTTGCCTTGTCATGACCGTATCATGCCCGACGTTGGCCTTGTCATACCCGACGATGGCCTCGCCATATCCAAGCGTGGCATTGTCTTTCCCAACGATGGACTTGTCATGCCCGACGATGGCCTTGCCATACCTGACGTTGGCCTTGTCATGCCCGACGATCGCCTTGCCATGCCCGACGCTGGCTTTTCCATGCCCGACGCTGGCCTTGTCATGCCCGACGATGGCCATGTCATGCCCGACGATGGCCTTGCCATGTCCAGGAGTTGCCTTATCAAGGCCGACGATGGTATTGCCATGTCCTAGAGTGGCCTTGTCATTCCCGACGGTGACCTTTTCATGTCCGAGAGTGGCCTTTTTATGCCCAACGATGGCTTTGTCATGACCTTGTCATGACCGACGATGTCCTTGTCATGTCCGAGAGTTGCCTTGTCATGACCGTATCATGCCCGACGCTGGCCTTGTCATACCCGATGATGGCCTCGCCATGTCCGAGAGTGGCATTGTCATTCCCAATGATAGACTTGTCATACCCGACGATGGCCTTGCCATACCCGACGCTGGATTTGTCATGCCCGACGATCGCCTTGCCATTTCCGACGCTGGCGATGCCATGCCCGACGATGGCCTTGTCATGCCCGACAATGGCCATGTCATGCCCGACGATGGCCTTGTCATGCCCGATGATGGCATTTCCATACCCGACCATGGCCTTGTCATGCCCGACGATGGCATTGCAATGCCCGACCATGGCATCGTCATATCTGAGATTTGCCTTGTCATGTCCTTGTCATGCCCGACGCTGGCCTTGTCACGCCCGACGATGGCCTCGCCATGTCCGAGAGTGGCATTGTCATGGCCTTGCCGTGCCCGACGAGGGCCTTACCAACCCAGACACTTTCCTTGTCATGTCCGAAAGTTGCCTTGTCATAACCTTGTCATGCCCGACGAAGGCCTCGCCATGTCCGAGAGTGGCCTTGTCATTCCCGACGGTGACCTTTTCATGTCCGAGATTGGCCTTTTTATGCCCAACGATGGCTTTGTCATGACCTTGCCATGCCCGACGATGTCCTTGTCATGTCCGAGAGTTGCCTTGTCATGACCGTATCATGCCCGACGCTGGCCTTGTCATACCCGACGATGGCCTCGCCATGTCCGAGAGTGGCATTGTCATTCCCAATGATGGACTTGTCATACCCGACGATGGCCTTGCCATGCCCGACGCTGGATTTGTCATGCCCGACGATCGCCTTGCCATTTCCGACGCTGGCGTTGCCATGCCCGACGATGGCCTTGTCATGCCCGACAATGGCCATGTCATGCCCGATGATGGCCTTGTCATGCCCGATGATGGCATTGCCATACCCGACCAAGGCCTTGTCATGCCCGACGATGGCATTGCCATGCCCGACCATGGCATCGTCATATCCGAGAGTTGCCTTGTCATGTCCTTGTCATGCCCGACGCTGGCCTTGTCACGCCCGACGATGGCCTCGCCATGTCCGAGAGTGGCATTGTCATGGCCTTGTCGTGCCCGACGAGGGCCTTGCCAAGCCAGACACTTTCCTTGTCATGTCCGAAAGTTGCCTTGTCATAACCTTGTCATGCCCGACGAAGGCCTCGCCATGTCCGAGAGTGGCATTGTCATGGCCTTGTCATTCCCGACGATGGGCTTGCCATGCCCGATGTTGGCCTTGCGATGCCCGACGCTGGCCTTGCCATGCTCGACGATGGCCTTGCCATGCTCGACGATGTCCTTGTCATGTCCGAGAGTTGCCTAGTCTTGAACTTGTCATGCCCGACGCTGGCCTTGACATGCCCGACGATGGCCTTGTCATGTCCGACAGTGGCATTGTCATGGCCTTGTCATGCCCGAAGATGGCCTTGCCATGCCCGACGCAGGCCTTGTCATGTCCGAGAGTTGCCTTGTCATGACCGTATCATGCCCGACGTTGGCCTTGTCATACCCGACGATGGCCTCGCCATGTCCGAGCGTGGCATTGTTATTCCCAACGATGGACTTGTCATGCCCGACGATGGCCTTGCCATGCCCGACGCTGGCCTTGTCATGCCCGACGATCGCCTTTCCATGCCCGACGCTGGCGTTTCCATTCCCGACGATGGCCTTGTCATGCCCGACGATGGCCATGTCATGCCCGACGATGGCCTTGCCATGTCCGGGAGTTGCCTTGTCATGGCCGACGATGGTGTTGCCATGTTTGAGAGTGGCCTTGTCATTCTCTACGGTGACCTTGCCATGTCCGAGAGTGGCCTTGTTATGCCCAACGATGGCTTTGTCATGACCTTGTCATGCCCGTCGATGGCCTTGTAATGACCTTGTCATGCCCGACGCTGGCCTTGCCATGTCCGAGAGTGGCCTTGCCATGACCTTGTCATGCCCGACACTGGCATTGCCATGCCCTACGACGGCCTTGTCATGTCCGAGAGTTTCCTTGTCATGCCCGACGCTGGCCTTACCTTCTCCGAGAGTTTCCTTTTCATGACCTTGTCATGCCCGATGATGGTCTGGCCATGCCCGACGCTGGCCTTGTCATGCCCGACGCTGGCCTTGTCATGCCCGACGCTGGCCTTGTCATGCCCGGCGATGGCCTTTTCATGCCCGACGTTGGCCTTGTGACGCCCGACGCTGGCCTTGTCATGCCCGGCGCTGGGCTTGTCATGTCCGAGAGTGGCCTTGTCATGCCCGACGCTGGCCTTGCCATATCCGAGAGTTGCCTTGTCATGACCTTATCATGCCCAACGATGGCCTTGCCATGCCCGACGTTGGCCTTGTCATGCCAAACGCTGGCCTTGCCACGCTCGACGATGGCCTTGTCATGCCGAACGCTGGCCATGTCATGCCCGACGCTGGCCATGTCATGCCCGGCACTGGCCTTGTCATGTCCGAGAGTGGCCTTGCCATGGCCTTGTTATGCCATACCTTGGCCTTGCCATGCCCGACGATGGCCTTGTCATATCCGATAGTGGCATTGTCATGGCCTTGTCATGCCCGACGATGACCTTGCCATGCCCGACGATGTCCTTGTCATGTCCGAGAGTTGCCTTGTCATGACCGTATCATGCCCGACGCTGGCCTTGTCATACCCGACGATGGCCTCGCCATGTCCGAGAGTGGCATTGTCATTCCCAACGATTGACTTGTCATGCCCGACGATGGCCTTGCCATGCCCGACGCTGGCCTTGTCATGCCCGACGATCGTCTTGCCATGTCCGACGCTGGCATTGCCATGCCCGACGATGGCCTTGTCATGCCCGACGCTGGCCTTGTCATGCCCGACGATCGTCTTGCCATGTCCGACGCTGGCATTGCCATGCCCGACGATGGCCTTGTCATGCCCGACGATGGCCATGTCATGCCCGACGATGGCCTTGTCATGCCCGACGATGGCATTGCCATGCCCGACCATGGCCTTGTCATGCCCGACGATGGCATTGCCATGCCCGACCATGGCATCGTCATATCCGAGAGTTGCCTTGTCATGCCCGACGCTGGCCTTGTCATGCCCGACGATGGCCTCGCCATGTCCGAGAGTGGCATTGTCAAGGCCTTGTCGTGCCCGACGAGGGCCTTGCCAAGCCTGAACTTTCCTTGTCATGTCCGAAAGTTGCCTTGTCATGCCCGACGATGGCCTCGCCATGTCCGAGAGTGGCATTGTCATGGCCTTGTCGTGCCCGACGAGGGCCTTGCCAAGCCCGACACTTTCCTTGTCATGTCCGAAAGTTGCCTTGTCATAACCTTGTCATGCCCGACGATGGCCTCGCCATGTCCGAGAGTGGCATTGTCATGGCCTTGTCATGCCCAACGATGGGCTTGCCATGCCCGATGTTGGCCTTGCCATGCCCGATGTTGGCCTTGCCATGCTCGACGATGGCCTTGCCGTGCTCGACGTTGTCCTTGTCATGTCCGAGAGTTGCCTTGTCATGAACTTGTCATGCCCGACGCTGGCCTTGTCAAGCTCGACGATTGCCTCGCCATGTCCGATTGTGGCATTGTCATGCCCGACGATGGCCTTGCCTTGCCTGACGATGGCCTTGTCATGTCGGAAAGTGGCATTGTCATGGCCTTGTCATGCCCGACGATGGCCTTGCCATGCCCGACGATGTCCTTGTCATGTCCGAGAGTTGCCTTGTCATGACCGTATCATGCCCGACGCTGGCCTTGTCATACCCGACGATGGCCTCGCCATGTCCGAGAGTGGCATTGTCATTCCCAACGATGGACTTTTCATGCCGACGATGGCCTTGCCATGCCCGACGCTGGCTTTGTCATGCCCGATGATCGCCTTGCCATGTCCGACGCTGGCGTTGCCATGCCCGACGATGGCTTTGTCATGCCCGAGAGTGGCATTGTCATTCCCAACGATGGACTTGTCATGCCCGACGATGGCCTCGCCATGTCCGAGAGTGGCATTGTCATGGCCTTGTCATGCCTGACGATGGCCTTGACATGCCCGATGATGGCCTTGACATCCCCGACGAAGGCCTTGACATGCCCGACGATGGCCTTGCCATGCTCGACGATGTCCTTGTCTTGTCCGAAAGTTGCCTTGTCATAACCTTGTCATGCCCGACGAAGGCCTCGCCATGTCCGAGAGTGGCATTGTCATGGCCTTGTCATGCCCGACGATGGGCTTGCCATGCCCGATGCTGGCCTTGCCATGCATGACGCTGGCCTTGCCATGCTCGACGATGGCCTTGCCATGCTCGACGATGTCCTTGTCTTGTCCGAGAGTTGCCTAGTCTTGGACTTGTCATGCCCGACGCTGGCCTTGCCATGCCCGACGATGGCGTTGTCATGCCCGACCATGGCCTTGCCATGCCCGACGCAGTCCTTGTCATGTCCGAGAGTTGCCTTGTCATGACCGTATCATGCCCGACGTTGGCCTTGTCATACCCGACGATGGCCTCGCCATATCCGAGCGTGGCATTGTCTTTCCCAACGATGGACTTGTCATGCCCGACGATGGCCTTGCCATGCCTGACGTTGGCCTTGTCATGCCCGACGATCGCCTTGCCATGCCCGACGCTGGCTTTTCCATGCCCGACGCTGGCCTTGTCATGCCCGACGATGGCCATGTCATGCCCGACGATGGCCTTGCCATGTCCAGGAGTTGCCTTATCAAGGCCGACGATGGTATTGCCATGTCCTAGAGTGGCCTTGTCATTCCCGACGGTGACCTTTTCATGTCCGAGAGTGACCTTTTTATGCCCAACGATGGCTTTGTCATGACCTTGTCATGACCGACGATGTCCTTGTCATGTCCGAGAGTTGCCTTGTCATGACCGTATCATGCCCGACGCTGGCCTTGTCATACCCGATGATGGCCTCGCCATGTCCGAGAGTGGCATTGTCATTCCCAATGATGGACTTGTCATACCCAACGATGGCCTTGCCATACCCGACGCTGGATTTGTCATGCCCGACGATCGCCTTGCCATTTCCGACGCTGGCGATGCCATGCCCGACGATGGCCTTGTCATGCCCGACAATGGCCATGTCATGCCCGACGATGGCCTTGTCATGCCCGATGATGGCATTTCCATACCCGACCATGGCCTTGTCATGCCCGACGATGGCATTGCAATGCCCGACCATGGCATCGTCATATCTGAGATTTGCCTTGTCATGTCCTTGTCATGCCCGACGCTGGCCTTGTCACGCCCGACGATGGCCTCGCCATGTCCGAGAGTGGCATTGTCATGGCCTTGCCATGCCCGACGAGGGCCTTACCAACCCAGACACTTTCCTTGTCATGTCCGAAAGTTGCCTTGTCATAACCTTGTCATGCCCGACGAAGGCCTCGCCATGTCCGAGAGTGGCCTTGTCATTCCCGACGGTGACCTTTTCATGTCCGAGATTGGCCTTTTTATGCCCAACGATGGCTTTGTCATGACCTTGCCATGCCCGACGATGTCCTTGTCATGTCCGAGAGTTGCCTTGTCATGACCGTCTCATGCCCGACGCTGGCCTTGTCATACCCGGCGATGGCCTCGCCATGTCCGAGAGTGGCATTGTCATTCCCAATGATGGACTTGTCATACCCGACGATGGCCTTGCCATGCCCGACGCTGGATTTGTCATGCCCGACGATCGCCTTGCCATTTCCGACGCTGGCGTTGCCATGCCCGACGATGGCCTTGTCATGCCCGACAATGGCCATGTCATGCCCGATGATGGCCTTGTCATGCCCGATGATGGCATTGCCATACCCGACCAAGGCCTTGTCATGCCCGACGATGGCATTGCCATGCCCGACCATGGCATCGTCATATCCGAGAGTTGCCTTGTCATGTCCTTGTCATGCCCGACGCTGGCCTTGTCACGCCCGACGATGGCCTCGCCATGTCCGAGAGTGGCATTGTCATGGCCTTGTCGTGCCCGACGAGGGCCTTGCCAAGCCAGACACTTTCCTTGTCATGTCCGAAAGTTGCCTTGTCATAACCTTGTCATGCCCGACGAAGGCCTCGCCATGTCCGAGAGTGGCATTGTCATGGCCTTGTCATTCCCGACGATGGGCTTGCCATGCCCGATGTTGGCCTTGCCATGCCCGACGCTGGCCTTGCCATGCTCGACGATGGCCTTGCCATGCTCGACGATGTCCTTGTCATGTCCGAGAGTTGCCTAGTCTTGAACTTGTCATGCCCGACGCTGGCCTTGACATGCCCGACGATGGCCTTGTCATGTCTGACAGTGGCATTGTCATGGCCTTGTCATGCCCGAAGATGGCCTTGCCATGCCCGACGCAGTCCTTGTCATGTCCGAGAGTTGCCTTGTCATGACCGTATCATGCCCGACGTTGGCCTTGTCATACCCGACGATGGCCTCGCCATGTCCGAGCGTGGCATTGTTATTCCCAACGATGGACTTGTCATGCCCGACGATGGCCTTGCCATGCCCGACGCTGGCCTTGTCATGCCCGACGATCGCCTTTCCATGCCCGACGCTGGCGTTTCCATTCCCGACGATGGCCTTGTCATGCCCGACGATGGCCATGTCATGCCCGACGATGGCCTTGCCATGTCCGGGAGTTGCCTTGTCATGGCCGACGATGGTGTTGCCATGTTTGAGAGTGGCCTTGTCATTCTCTACGGTGACCTTGCCATGTCCGAGAGTGGCCTTGTTATGCCCAACGATGGCTTTGTCATGACCTTGTCATGCCCGTCGATGGCCTTGTAATGACCTTGTCATGCCCGACGCTGGCCTTGCCATGTCCGAGAGTGGCCTTGCCATGACCTTGTCATGCCCGACACTGGCATTGCCATGCCCTACGCTGGCCTTGTCATGTTAGCATGTATAATATGTGATTATATTACCATTTCATCTACTTTGCGGGAATCGAAGTCTACACCTAGTTTTGTTGTACTCGTAGGTAAAATGGCACGTTTTGCATCAAAAAGGAGCAAAAGGAGTTGTGGAGTCATTGGAGCTACATTCAGGAACATAAGGAACCATCCACGAAACATAGCCATGGATTAGAGATTCACTTTAGACCAGATTTGAGAGATTTCACATTCAGTTGTGACTCACCTCGGTTGACCACAGATTCACCTCGACCGAGGTGATCCAGAGAAGTCGACTCGACCGAGGCGAACACCTGGGACACGGCGAGAATATTTTATTCTTGGCTGAGATCTTTTATCTTTGGAAAGAGATCTTATATTTTTGGGCTTGGCTCCTGGAAGGAAGAAGATATGCTAGATCATATATTTTACCTATTTTTATGGGAAGAGATCTTTCTAAGATATCTTATCTTTGGAGAGTAATTTTCCTATAAAAAGGGTTGGATTTTCCACAAATCCGTATCCCGCTTAGACCGGATCATGCTATACCACCGATCAGGGTTTATACACCGCAGCAGCCATACTCTAGTTGGGAGATTCGAAGAACCTTTTTGAAGGTTGAAGGAAGATTGAAGTCTATAGCTTTTATAGCTTTTGAAGAGTTTTTGTAAGATTATCTTAGATTCCCTTCCTTGTTGTCTTGCCTTGTTGAATTTCTATCCAAGGAACGCTTTGTTGTGATATTTGATTCAGTTATTGAAGTCTTTTCATTAAATTCTTCTTGTTCAAATATTCACCTTCTTCCCATATACTTGATTAATACTTTCATGATGATGAGTGGCTAATTTCCTTGTGTGATTCTAGGGTGATTGGCTGAAGGTTGTGGGAAAAACAATGATAGAATAACCTTAGATTCCAGTAGGACCCTGAAAGTTCGAGTCTTTAACCTTAACCCTAAGCATCCCGCTCAGTCAATGAACATCTCGGGTGGGGTGGAATTCTTTTGACCAAGGTGACTTACCTGATCCGAAACTGAGAGTTAAGTGTTAGAGTTTGCCAAATCCTATCCTTATTACACCTTTCCTGGTTCAATGCAAGCCTAGGATGAGACTTACCCGGTAATTCCTTAGTTTGTGTACCTAAGATCATAAGTGTAGGTAATAAAGGTTTATCCTTTATTGGGGTTTGAGTGTGCATTCATCCCATCTTTGTGAGTTAGCCTGAGACTTACCCGGTAAAGGTTGATTCTATTCCCTTAGATGGTGTGTTAGTTTGAGGTTATAGTTCTTTATCTTAATTCCTTGAGACTTACCCGGTAATAGGAGTTATGGTTTAGGATTAGTGAGTAGTGAGACTTACCCGGTGATCTATTCAACTTTAGAAACACCTTCCCCATGCAAAAATCTCAGCTTTGTCCGCTTATCTTTGGATCTTGAGTTGGAACCACAACTAGATGCTTTAATCCCTAGAATTGCATGTTTTCTTTATTGACTTTTATCATCTTTGATTGTTTTAATTGCTTTGTGGTTAGTGATTGCTTAAGCATACCGTAATTGGACTTTGTTTCACTAAGTCCCTGTGATAGACCCCTGGAATTCCTTGCTTTTACTACGATTGACCCGTACACTGCGGGTTCGCATCCTTGTTTTAAGCTTACGTCTAAGGTTATAAATTTAAAGATTGCACACACCGTTTGGAGCGAACAAGTTTTTGGCGCCGTTGCCGAGGATTTGGTCTAGGCCGAATTCGGTTGCCGGTTGTCAAGCTTGGGAGCTTGCTCTTATTATTTGATATCCTTTTCTTGAGTGTTCTTGCAGGTTTGTGTTCTTAGGTACATACGAAGTTCTTGTTCCGGCAACGGAACAGAGTTTCGCCAAAGAACAAGTTTTTGTCGCCGTTCCCGGGGACTTGGTCTAGACCGAGCCGGTTACGGTTTGCTTTCGGGGCACTTGCCCCTGTTGCTACTAACTACTCTTTCTATGAGTTTTGTAGTTTTCAGGATTTCCGATGACTACATTTGATCTAGCCTGGATAGCAAGGTAAAGTGCTAGGGCGGACCATTATGAATACTTGGAGGAGAAGTACTCCTTCTATTGGTTCAACAATGAATGGGAAAGAGAAGAGGTCATTAAGCATGAACTTGCAATGTGGGATGAACTGAATGTCCCTAAAAAGATTTGTGAGCAACCCCTTGAAGATTCTCTTGAATCAAGATGGGAGAGGTTGATGAAGAAGGTGGAGGAGCTCAAGGAAAGCACCCTATCCTATGCTAAGCCGGAAGAGGAGCATAAGGAAGTGCTGCAAGTTCCAAGCACCCCTCCAATCAAACCAGAAGTTTCTCCTGAAGCTTTTGAGGGAGAAGAAGATTTGGAAGATTTCGATCTAACTGTTGAGACCTCGGCCGAGGTGAAAGAGAGATCGGCCGAGGTGGAAGAAAAATCTGTAGAACTGCAAGATACGGAGAACCTTGGCCAAATTACTGAGACTGTGGTCAAGGTGGAAGAAAGATCAGCTAAGTTGGGAGGGATTTCGTGTGTGGAATATCAACCCAACATGAAACTTGTCTCAAGCTTTGGAGAACTTTACGAGGTACATTCTCCTACTTCATTTGAAATCCCTATTAAAATTTCTGAATTTTTCAGGAATGCACCGGAGAGTTGGAGGTCTCTTCCGAAAGAACCTCCTAAGATCAAGATGAAACCTCCCTTGAAACTGTTGGAAGAAGATACTCCTTGGATTATAAGGAGTGGAGTTTGCAAGCACTACACCGTTAAGGCGATGAAGTATCTCTTGTTCAAATATGGGGTCCCTCGTATGCTAAGGACCTTGTACCATCCCCATGCTAAAGATGGGGAAGCTACTAGGATTCTCGAGAAGTTGTTTTCTCGATCAAGGAAAGGATGGGACGCAAGGCTAGATTATGTCCCATTGAAGTGCAGGAAGGCTAGAAGGATTCCGGTGAGAATCAAACCGTACAACTTGTACGTGGGAGATCTTACCATTTGCCGGTGAAATTCGGAACCGGAACCTTTTTGGAAGAATTTTATGATGGATGTGATGAGCACTCCATGGTGTTCAAGGTACATTGAGTAATTCTATGGAGAAGGGTCCAGCTAGCGACCTTAAACCAAGCGCTTTTTGGGAGGCAACCCAAGGTATTGCTTTCTTCTCCCTTTTCTAGTTTAGTTTAGATAGTTGCTTTGTTTTTGTTTTCCTCTGGACAACAACCAGGTATTGCAAAAGGAAGGATCACAGTTCAGGAGGTACACTGGAAGAACAAAATTTCGAGAAGTTGAGGAAACGAGCTTTACTGAGATACATCTCGGGTACTGCCAAAACACCTCGACCGAGATGTGCTTCGCCAACCGAGATGATCTTATCTTGGAGCTGTTTCTTACTTCTTCATGCAGTTTAGCTATGTTCGTTGAGTAACCTGTCCTTAGACTTATTTTGACCCACTGGGACAGTGTGTCCCAAGTATGGGGTGTTTATGTATTTGATTGACTTATGTGATGTATGACTCTATATTATCGGATATTTATGCTTATTTTGCTTCTATGGTTTTATCTGAGATTACATACATACACACAAGTTATTTGATTGAGAAAAACGTCAAAACTGAAAATTTTTAAAAAAAAATTTTTTTTGACCTCGACCGGGGCAGTTCTGGCCGAACGAGGTACTTCACCTCGGTTGACCTAAGAACACCTCGACCGAGGTGGGTTAACTGAGAGTTTTCGAATCAACAGTTTTGTGCTTCTTATCTGGATATGATCTCAGTGAAGATCTTGTTGCTGACTGGTTTTGAAATCTTTATATATTTGAAAGGTTTTATAATATGTTTAAGTTGCTAAATGCTTTGTTTGAAATTTTTGGCATGTTTAATACTTTGTTTTTATCCAAATTATATTGAATGTGAAGGTTGACACCACAAGATAAGTTCTCTCACTTGCTTCCTGGAAAGATCAAGGCAATTCACTCTTCTCTCTTCTTCTTCTTGATCATGCTTAGCCCCTCATATACGTTTTTGCCTCCCTTTACCTATCCGGGAATTTGGAAGCGAGCAAAGTGGTGAAAGCAAGTGAAGTAAAAGTTGAGAAGTTGGTTGGAAGTGAAAGTGTTAGAAAGCAATAAATAGGTTTGGGGAAGTCAATCATGATGATGAGTAACTCGACACCATTCACATAGCCGGGTGCTTGTGTCTTGCCAAAGTCGGATTGAGCGATATTCCTAACGGGTCATGGTATGTGCTAAGGGTTTTATGCATCTCAAGAAATTGATGATTGCTGATTTACTAGGCTTTGGTTATTGTGCATCTCTGTCCATGCATCCCAAAAAGTAAAGTAAAAAAGAAAAGTGTGAAATAAGCAAAGATTATTGGTGGAAGATGTTGAAAGTCAAAGTAAAAGTGAAGTATATCCTTTTCACGGATTCTAGCACCACATTACCTTACATACATCCCAACCCCACACGTTTCTTGACCTTTCTTTTGGGAAGCCCTTGAGACCTCGAGCTTGTTGATTGACTTGGTGGTTTAAACTGGATTATGCATGATTAATTTCGATAATTATGACTTATTATGCATTCTATGATTTTATGCAAAGATGAACAACTTTCTTATATTTATAAAATGTTTTGATCATATTTTGATTTTAAATTCCATGAAGTATTCTCTTAGAGTGATTTATGATTGTAGCACATCATTAAAATGTATTGAAAGACTTTTTCATCGATTTTCTTATAATCTATTCTATCTTGTCTTCTATATGCGGAACTTGCTTGGGGACAAGCAAGGGCTAAGTATGGGGTATTTTAATAGCATGAATTATAGTCTATATTTTGGGGTTTGTTTGGACGTTTTATCTTCAATAATCTGCATGTTAGCATGTATAATATGTGATTATATTACCATTTCATCTACTTTACGGGAATCGAGGTCTACACCTAGTTTTGTTGTAATCGTAGGTAAAATGGCACGTTTTGCATCAAAAAGGAGCAAAAGGAGCTGTGGAGTCATTGGAGCTACATTCAGGAACATAAGGAACCATCCAGGAAACATAGCCATGGATTAGAGATTCACTTTGGACCAGATTTGAGAGATTTCACATTCAGTTGTGACTCACCTCGGTTGACTACAAATTCACCTCGACCGAGGTGATCCAGAGAAGTCGACTCGACCGAGGCAAACACCTGGGACGCGGCGAGAATATTTTATTCTTGGCTGAGATCTTTTATCTTTGGAAAGAGATCTTATATTTTTGGGCTTGGCTCCTGGAAGGAAGAAGATATGCTAGATCATATATTTTACCTATTTTTATGGGAAGAGATCTTTCTAAGATATCTTATCTTTGGAGAGTAATTTTCCTATAAAAAGGGTTGGATTTTCCACAAATCCGTATCCCGCTTAGACCGGATCATGCTATACCACCGATCAGGGTTTATACACCGCAGCAGCCATACTCCAGTTGGGAGATTCGAAGAACCTTTTTGAAGGTTGAAGGAAGATTGAAGTCTATAGCTTTTATAGCTTTTGATGGGTTTTTGTAAGATTATCTTAGATTCCCTTCCTTGTTGTCTTGCCTTGTTGGATTTCTATCCAAGGAACGCTTTGTTGTGATATTTGATTCAGTTATTGAAGTCTTTTCATTAAATTCTTCTTATTCAAATATTCACCTTCTTCCCATATACTTAATTAATACTTTCATGATGATGAGTGGCTAATTTCCTTGTGTGAATCTAGGGTGATTGGCTGAAGGTTGTGGGAAAAACAATGATAGAATAATCTTAGATTCCAGTAGGACCCTGAAAGTTCGAGTCTTTAACCTTAACACTAAGCATCTCGCTCAGTCGATGAACATCTCGGCCGGGATGGAATTCTTCTGACCGAGGTGACTTACCTAATCCGAAACTGAGAGTTAAGTGTTAGAGTTTGCCAAATCCTATCCTTATTACACCTTTCCTGGTTCAATGCAAGCCTAGGATGAGACTTACCCGGTAATTCCTTAGTTTGTGTACCAAAATCATAAGTGTAGGTAATAAAGGTTTATCCTTTATTAGGGTTTGAGTGTGCTTTCATCCCATCTTTGTGAGTTAGCCTGAGACTTACCCGGTAAAGGTTGATTCTATTCCCTTAGATGGTGTGTTAGTTTGAGGTTATAGTTCTTTATCTTGATTCCTTGAGACTTAACCGGTAATAGGAGTTATGGTTTAGGATTAGTGAGTAGTGAGACTTACCCGGTGATCTATTCCACTTTAGAAACACCTTCCCCATGCAAAAATCTCAGCTTTGTCCGCTTATCTTTAGATCTTGAGATGGAACCACAACTAGATGCTTTAATCCCTAGAATTGCATGTTTCCTTTATTGACTTTTATCATCTTTGATTGTTTTAATTGCTTTGTGGTTAGTGATTGCTTAAGCATACCGTAATTGGACTTTGTTTCACTAAGTCGTCGTGATCGACCCCTGGAATTCCTTGCTTTTACTACGATTGACCCGTACACTGCGGGTTCGCATCCTTGTTTTAAGCTTACGTCTAGGGTTATAAATTTAAAGCTTGCACACACCATTTGGAGCGAACATCATGTCCGACGATGGCCTTGCCATGCCTGACGATGGCATTTTCATGCCCGACCATGGCATCGTCATGTCCGAGAGTTTCCTTGTCATGTCCTTGTCATGCCCGACGCTGGCCTTGTCATGCCCGACGATGGCCTCGCCATGTCCGAGAGTGGCATTGTCATGGGCTTGTCATACCCGACGAGGGCCTTGCCAAGCCCGACACTTTCCTTGTCATGTCCGAAAGTTGCCTTGTCATGATCTTGTCATGCCCGACGATGGCCTCGCCATGTCCAAGAGTGGCATTGTCATGGCCTTGTCATGCCCGACGATGGGCTTGCCATGCCCGATGCTGGCCTTGCCATGCCCGATGCTGGCCTTGCCATGCCAGACGCTGGCCTTGCCATGCCAGACGCTGGCCTTTACATTCTCGACGCTGTCCTTGTCATGTCCGAGAGTGGCCTTGTCATGACCTTGTCATGCCCGACGTTGGCATTGTCAAGCCCGACGATTGCCTCGTCATGTCCGATTGTGGCATTGTCATGTCCGACGATGGCCTTGCCATGCCCGACGATGGCCTTGCCATGCCCGACGCTGGCCTTGCCATGCCCGACGCTGGCCTTGTCATGCCTGACGATGTTCTTGCCATGCACGACGCTAGCCTTGCCATGCCCGACGATTCCCTTGCATGCCCGACGATGGCCATGTCATGCCCGACGATGGCCTTGTCATGCCCGACGATGGCCTTGGCATGCCCGGCGATGGCCTTACCATGCCCAACGATGGCCTTGCCATGCCCGACGCTGGCCATGCCATGCCCGACGCTAACCTTGTCATGTCCGATAGTTGCCTTGTAATGACGGTATCATGCCCGACGCTGGCCTTGTCATACCCGACGATGGCCTCCCCATGTCCGAGAGTGGCATTGTCATTCCCAACGATGGATTGTCATGCCCAACGATGGGCTTTCCATGCCCGATGCTGGTCTTGCCATGCCCGACGCTGGCCTTGCCATGCTCGACGTTTGTCCTTGTCATGTCCGAGAGTTGCCTTGTCATGAACTTGTCATGCCCGACGCTGACCTTGTCAAGCCCGACGATTGCCTCGCCATGTCCAATTGTGGCATTGTCATGCCCGACGATGGCCTTGCCATGCCCGACGATGGCCTTGCCATGCCTGACGATGGCCTTGCCATGCCCGACGATGGCCTTGCCATGCCCGACGATGGTCTTGCCATGCCCGACGCTGGTCTTGCCATGCTCGACGCTCGCCTTGCCTTGCCCGACGCTAGCCTTGTCATGCCCGACGATGGCCATGTCATGCTTGACGATGACCTTGTCATGCCCGACGATGGCCTTGACATGCCCGACAATGGCCTTGCCATGCCCGACGATGGCCTTGCCATGCCCGACACTGGGCTTGCCATGCCCGACGATGGCCTTGTTAGGCCCGACGCTGGCCTTGTCATTCCCGACGATGGCATTGTCAAGCCCGATGATGGCCTTGTCATACCCGACGATGGCATTGACATGCCCGACGATGGCATGGTCATGTCCGAGAATTGCCTTGTCATGCCGACGCTAGCCTTGTCATGCCCGATGACGGCCTCGCCATGTCCAAGAGTGGCATTATCATGGCCTTCTCATGCCCGACGATGGCCTTGTCATGCCCGGCGCTGTCCTTGTAATGTCCGAGAGTTGCCTTGTCTTGCCCGACTATGGCTTTGCCATGCCCGACGTTGTCCTTGTCATGTCCGAGAGTTGCCTTGTCATGATCTTGTCATGCCCGACGATAGCTTCGCCATGTCCGAGAGTGGCATTGTCATGGCCTTGTCATGCCCGACGTTGGCCTTGTCATGCCCGACGCTGGCCTTGTCATGCCCGACGATGGCCTTCCCATGCCCGACGCTGGCGTTTCCATGCCCGACGATGGCCTTGTCATGCCCGACGATGGCCATGTCATGCCCGACGATAGCCTTGTCATATCCGAGAGTGGTCTTGCCATGGCCTTGTAATGCCCGACGTTGGCCTTGCCATGCCGACGAAGGCCTTGTCATGTCCGACAATGGCATTGTCATGGCCTTGTCATGCCCGACGATGGCCTTGCCATGCCCGACGCTGTCCTTGTCATGTCCGAGAGTTGCCTTGTCATGACCGTATCATGCCCGACGCTAGCCTTGTCATACCCGATGATGGCCTCGCCATGTCCATGAGTGGCATTGTCATGCCCAGCGATGGACTTGTCATGCCCGATGATGGCCTTGCCATGCCCGACACTGGCCTTGTCATGCCCGACGATCGCTTTGCAATGCCCGACGCTGGCGTTGCCATGCCCGACGTTGGCCTTGTCATGCCCGACGATGGCCGTGTCATGCCCGACGATGGCCTTGTCATGTCCGAGAGTTGCCTTGTCATGACCTTATCATGCCCAACGATGGCCTTGCCTTGCCCGACGTTGGCCTTGTCATGCCCGACGCTAGCATTGCCATGCCCGAAAATTGGCCTTGTCATGTCGAACGCTGGCCTTGTCATGCCCGACGCTGGCCTTGTCATGCCCGGCGATGGCCTTGTCATGTCCTATAGTGGCCTTGCCATGCGAGACGCTGGCCTTGCCATGCCCGACGATGAACTTGTCATGTCTGATAGTGGCATTGTCATGGCCTTGTCATGCCCGAAGATGGCCTTTCCATGCCCGACGATGTCCTTGTCATGTCCGAGAGTTGCCTTGTCATGACCGTATCATGCCCGACGCTGGCCTTGTCATACCCGACGATGGCCTCGCCATGTCCAAGAGTGGCACTGTCATTCCCAACGATGGACTTGTCATGCCCGACGATGGCCTCGCCATGTCCGAGAGTGGCATTGTCATGGCCTTGTCATGCCCGACGATGGCCTTGACATGCCCGACGATGGCCTTGACATCCCCGACGATGGCCTAGACATGCCCGACGATGGCCATGCCATACCCGACGCTAGCCTTGCCATGCCCGACGATGGCCTTCTCATGCCCGACGTTGGCCTTGTCATGTCCGACGATGGCCTTGCCATGCCCGACGATGGCATTGCCATGCCCAACCATGGCATCGTCATGTCCGAGAGTTGCCTTGTCATGTCCTTGTCATGCCCGACGCTGGCCTTCTCATGCCCGACGATGGCCTCGCCATGTCCGAGAGTGGCATTGTCATGGGCTTGTCAAGCCCGACGAGGGCCTTGCCAAGCCTGACACTTTCCTTGTCATGTCCGAAAGTTGCCTTGTCATGATCTTGTCATGCCCGACGATGGCCTCGCCATGTCCTAGAGTGGCATTGTCATGGCCTTGTCATGCCCGATGATGGGCTTGCCATGCCCGTTGCTGGCCTTGCCATGCCCGACGCTGGCCTTGCCATGCTCGACGTTGTCCTTGTCATGTCCGAGAGTTGCCTTGTCATGACCTTGTCATGCCCGACGCTGGCCTTGTCAAGCCCGACGATTGCCTCGCCATGTCCGATTGTGGCATTGTCATGCCCGACGATGGCCTTTCCATGCCCGACGATGGCCTTGCCATGCCCGATGATGGCCTTGCCATGCCCGACGATGGCCTTGCCATGCCCGACGATGGCCTTGCCATGCCCGACGCTAGCCTTGTCATGCCCGACGATGGCCATGTCGTGCTTGACGATGGCCTTGTCCTGCCCGACGATGGCTTTTCCATGCCCGACGACGATGGCCTTGCCATGCCCGACGACGATGGCCTTGCCATGCCCGACGACGATGGCCTTGTCAGGCCCGACGCAGGCCTTGTCATTCCCGACGATGGCATTGTCATGCCCGACGATGGCCTTCTCATGCCCGACGATGGCATGGTCATGTCCGAGAATTGCTTTGTCATGCCGACGCTAGCCTTGTCATGCCTGATGACGGCCTCGCCATGTCTGAGAGTGGCATTATCATGACCTTCTCATGCCCGACGATGGCCTTGCCATGCCCGACGCTGTCCTTATCATGTCCGAGAGTTGCCTTGTCTTGCCCGATAATGGCTTTGCCATGCCCGACGTTGTCCTTGTCATGTCCGAGAGTTGCCTTGTCATGATCTTGTCATGCCCGACGATAGCCTCGCCATGTCCGAGAGTGGCATTGTCATGGCCTTGTCATGCCCGTCGTTGGCCTTGTCATGCCCGACGATGGCCTTCCCATGCCCGACGTTGGCGTTTCCATGCCCGACGATGGCCTTGTCATGCCCGACGATGGCCATGTCATGCCCGACGATAGCCTTGTCATGTCCGAGAGTGGTCTTGCCATGGGCTTGTCATGCCCGACGTTGGCCTTGCCATGCCGACGAAGGCCTTGTCATGTCCGACAGTGGCATTGTCATGGCCATGTCATGCCCGACGATGGCCTTGCCATGCCCGACGCTGTCCTTGTCATGTCCGAGAGTTGCCTTGTCATGACCGTATCATGCCCGACGCTGGCCTTGTCATACCCGACGATGGCCTCGCCATGTCCGAGTGTGACATTGTCATTCCCAACGATGGACTTGTCATGCCCGACGATGGACTTGCCATGCCCGACGCGGGGCTTGTAATGCCCGACGATCGCCTTGTAATGCCCGACACTGGCGTTGCCATGCCCGACGATGGCCTTGTCATGCCCGACGATGGTCATGTCATTCCCGACGATGGCCTTGCCATACCCGAGAGTTGCTTGTCATGGCCGACGATGGTCTTGCCATGTCCGAGAGTGGCCTTGTCATGCCCGACGCTGACCTTTTCATGTCCGAGAGTGGCCTTGTTATGCCCAACGATGGCCTTGTCATGACGTTGTCATGCCCAACGATGGCCTTGTAATGCCCTTGTCATGCCCGACGATGGCCTTGCCATGCCCTGCGCTGGACTTATCATGTCCAACAGTTGCGTTGTCATGCCCGACGCTAGCCTTGCCATGTCCGAGAGTGGCCTTGCCATGACCTTGTCATGCCAGATGATGGCCTGACCATGGCCGACGCTGGCCTTGTTATGTCCGAGAGTGGCCTTGGAATGACCTTGTCATGCCCGATGATGGCCTGGCCAAGCCCGACGATGGTCTTGTCATGTCCGAGAGTTCACTTGTCATGCCCAACGCTAGCCTTGCCATGTCCGATGATGGCCTTGCCATGCCCGACGCTGGCCTTGTCATGCCCGACGATCGCTTTGCAATGCCCGACGCTGGCGTTGCCATGCCCGACGTTGGCCTTGTCATGCCCGACGATGGCCGTGTCATGCCCGACGATGGCCTTGCCATGTCCGAGAGTTGCCTTGTCATGACCTTATCATGCCCAACGATGGCCTTGCCTTGCCCGACGTTGGCCTTGTCATGCCCGACGCTAGCATTGCCATGCCAGAAAATTGGCCTTGTCATGCCGAACGCTGGCCTTGTCATGCCCGACGCTGGCCTTGTCATGCCCGGCGATGGCCTTGTCATGTCCTATAGTGGCCTTGCTATGCGAGACGCTGGCCTTGCCATGCCCGACGATGAACTTGTCATGTCTGATAGTGGCATTGTCATGGCCTTGTCATGCCCGAAGATGGCCTTTCCATGCCCGACGATGTCCTTGTCATGTCCGAGAGTTGCCTTGTCATGACCGTATCATGCCCGACGCTGGCCTTGTCATACCCGACGATGGCCTCGCCATGTCCAAGAGTGGCATTGTCATTCCCAACGATGGACTTGTCATGCCCGACGATGGCCTCGCCATGTCCGAGAGTGGCATTGTCATGGCCTTGTCATGCCCGACGATGGCCTTGACATGCCCGACGATGGCCTTGACATCCCCGACGATGGCCTAGACATGCCCGACGATGGCCATGCCATACCCGACGCTAGCCTTGCCATGCCCGACGATGGCCTTCTCATGCCCGACGTTGGCCTTGTCATGTCCGACGATGGCCTTGCCATGCCCGACGATGGCATTGCCATGCCCAACCATGGCATCGTCATGTCCGAGAGTTGCCTTGTCATGTCCTTGTCATGCCCGACGCTGGCCTTCTCATGCCCGACGATGGTCTCGCCATGTCCGAGAGTGGCATTGTCATGGGCTTGTCAATCCCGATGAGGGCCTTGCCAAGCCTGACACTTTCATTGTCATGTCCGAAAGTTGCCTTGTCATGATCTTGTCATGCCCGACGATGGCCTCTTCATGTCCTAGAGTGGCATTGTCATGGCCTTGTCATGCCCGACGATGGGCTTGCCATGCCCGACGCAGGCCTTGCCATGCTCGACAATGGCCTTTTCATGCTCGACGCTGTCCTTTTCATGTCCGAAAGTGGCCTTGTCATGACCTTGTCATGCCCGACGGTGGCATTGTCAAGCCCGACGATTGCCTCGCCATGTCCGATTGTGGCATTGTCATGCCCGACGATGGCCTTACCATGCTAGACGATGGCCTTGCCATGTCCGACGCTGGCTTTGCCATGCCCGACGCTGGCCTTGTCATGCCCGACGATGGTCTTGCAATGCACGACGCTAGCCTTGCCATGCCCGACGATTCCCTTGCCATGCCCGACGCTAACCTTGTCATGTCCGAGAGTTGCCTTGTAATGACCGTATTATGCCCGACGCTGGCCTTATCATACCCGACGATGGCCTCGCCATGTCCGAGTGTGGCATTGTCATTCCCAACGATAGACTTGTCATGCCCGACGATGGCCTCGCCATGTCCGAGAGTGGCATTGTCATGGCCTTGTCATGCCCAACGATGGGCTTGCCATGCGCGTTGCTGGCCTTGCCATGCCCGACGCTGGCCTTGCCATGCTCGACGTTGTCCTTGTCATGTCCGAGAGTTGCCTTGTCATGACCTTGTCATGCCCGACGCTGGCCTTGTCAAGCCCGACGATTGCCTCGCCATGTCCGATTGCGGCATTGTCATGCCCGACGATGGCCTTGCCATGCCCGACGATGGCCTTCCCATGCCCGATGATGGCCTTGCCATGCCCGACGATGGCATTGCCATGCCCGACGATGGTCTTGCCATGCCCGACGCTAGCCTTGCCATGCCCGACGCTAGCCTTGTCATGCCTGACGATGGCCATGTCGTGCTTGACGATGGCCTTGTCATGCCCGACGATGGCCTTTCCATGCCCGACGATGGCCTTGCCATGCCCGACGATGGCCTTGCCATGCCCGACGATGGCCTTGCCATGCCCGACGATGGCCTTGCCATGCCCGACGCAGGCCTTGCCATGCCCGACGATGGCCTTGTCAGGCCCGACGCAGGCCTTGTCATTCCCGACGATGGCATTGTCATGCCCGACGATGGCCTTCTCATGCCCGACGATGGCATGGTCATGTCCGAGAATTGCCTTGTCATGCCGACGCTAGCCTTGTCATGCCCGATGACGGCCTTGCCATGTCTGAGAGTGGCATTATCATGACCTTCTCATGCCCGACGATGGCCTTGCCATGCCCGACGCTGTCCTTATCATGTCCGAGAGTTGCCTTGTCTTGCCCGACGATGGCTTTGCCATGCCCGACGTTGTCCTTGTCATGTCCGAGAGTTGCCTTGTCATGATCTTGTCATGCCCGACGATAGCCTCGCCATGTCCGAGAGTGGCATTGTCATGGCCTTGTCATGCCCGTCGTTGGCCTTGTCATGCCCGACGATGGCCTTCCCATGCCCGACGCTGGCGTTTCCATGCCCGACGATGGCCTTGTCATGCCCGACGATGGCCATGTCATGCCCGACGATAGCCTTGTCATGTCCGAGAGTGGTCTTGCCATGGCCTTGTCATGCCCGACGTTGGCCTTGCCATGCCGACGAAGGCCTTGTCATGTCTGACAGTGGCATTGTCATGGCCTTGTCATGCCCGACGATGGCCTTGCCATGCCCGACGCTGTCCTTGTCATGTCCGAGAGTTGCCTTGTCATGACCGTATCACGCCCGACGCTGGCCTTGTCATACCCGACGATGGCCTCGCCATGTCCGAGTGTGGCATTGTCATTCCCAACGATGGACTTGTCATGCCCGACGATGGCCTTGCCATGCCCGACGCTGGCCTTGTAATGCCCGACGATCGCCTTGCAATGCCCGACGCTGGCGTTGCCATGCCCGACGATGGCCTTGTCATGCCCGACGATGTTCATGTCATTCCCGACGATGGCCTTGCCATGTCCGAGAGTTGCCTTGTCATGGCCGACGATGGTCTTGCCATGTCCGAGAGTGGCCTTGTCATGCCCGACGCTTACCTTTTCATGTCCGAGAGTGGCCTTGTTATGCCCAACGATGGCCTTGTCATGACGTTGCCATGCCCGACGATGGCCTTGTAATGCCCTTGTCAAGCCCGACGATGGCGTTGCCATGCCCGGCGCTGGACTTATCATGTCCGACAGTTGCGTTGTCATGCCCGACGCTAGCCTTGCCAAGTCCGAGAGTGGCCTTGCCATGACCTTGTCATGCCCGATGATGGCCTGACCATGCCCGACGCTGGCCTTGTTATGTCCGAGAGTGGCCTTGGCATGACCTTATCATGCCCGATGATGGCCTGGCCATGCCCGACGATGGTCTTGTCATGTCCGAGAGTTCACTTGTCATGCCCAACGCTAGCCTTGCCATGTCCGAGAGTTGCCTTGTCATGACCTTGTCATGCCCGACGCTGGCCTTGTCATGTCTGACGTTGGTCTTGTCATGCCCGACGATGGCCTTGACATGCCCGACGATGGCCTTGACATCCCCGACGATGGCGTAGACATGCCCGACGATGGCCATGCCATACCCGACGCTAGCCTTGCCATGCCCGACGATGGCCTTCTCATGCCCGATGCTGGCCTTGTCATGTCCGACGATGGCCTTGCTATGCCCGACGATGGCATTGCCATGCCCGACCATGGCATCGTCATGTCCGAGAGTTGCCTTGTCATGTCCTTGTCATGCCCGACGCTGGCCTTGTCATGCCCGACGATGGCCTCGCCATGTCCGAGAGTGGCATTGTCATGGGCTTGTCAAGCCCGACGAGGGCCTTGCCAAGCCTGACACTTTCCTTGTCATGTCCGAAAGTTGCCTTCTCATGATCTTGTCATGCCCGACGATGGCCTCGCCATGTCCTAGAGTGGCATTGTCATGGCCTTGTCTTGCCCGACGATGGGCTTGCCATGCCCGACGCAGGCCTGGCCATGCTCGACAATGGCCTTTACATGCTCGACGCAGTTCTTTTCATGTCCGAGAGTGGCCTTGTCATGACCTTGTCATGCCCGACGGTGGCCTTGTCAAGCCCGACGATTGCCTCGCCATGTCCGATTGTGGCATTGTCATGCCCGACGATGGCCTTGCCATGCTAGACGATGGCCTTATCATGCCCGACGCTGGCTTTGCCATGCACGACGCTAGCCTTGCCATGCCCGACGATTCCCTTGCCATTCCCGACGATGGCCATGTCATGCCCGACGATGGCCTTTTCATGCCCGACGATGACCTTGGAGTGCCCGACGATGGCCTTGCCATGCCCGACGCTGGCCATGCCATGCCCGACGCTAACCTTGTCATGTCCGAGAGTTGCCTTGTAATGACCGTATTATGCCCGACGCTGGCCTTGTCATGCCCGACGATGGCCTCGCCATGTCCGAGAGTGGCATTGTCATGGGCTTGTCAAGCACGACGAGGGCCTTGCCAAGCGTGACACTTTCCTTTTCATGTCCGAAAGTTGCCTTGTCATGATCTTGTCATGCACGACGATGGCCTCGCCATGTCCTAGATTGGCATTGTCATGGCCTTGTCATGCCCGACGATGGGCTTTCCATGCCCGACGCAGGCCTTGCCATGCTCGACAATGGCCTTTACATGCTCAACGTTGTCCTTTTCATGTCCGAAAGTGGCCTTGTCATGACCTTGTCAAGCCCGATGGTGGCCTTGTCAAGCCCGACGATTGCCTCGCCATGTCCGATTGTGGCATTGTCATGCCCGACGATGGCCTTACCATGCTAGACGATGGCCTTGCCATTCCCGACGCTGGCTTTGCCATGCCCGACGTTGGCCTTGTCATGCCCGACGATGGTCTTGCCATGCACGACGCTAGCCTTGCCATGCCCGACGATTCCCTTGCAATGCCCGATGATGGCCATGTCATGCCCGACGATGGCCTTGTCATGCCCGACGATGACCTTGGCATGCCCGACGATGGCCTTGCCATGCCCGACGCTGGCCATGCCATGCCCGACGCTAACCTTGTCATGTTCGAGAGTTGCCTTGTAATGACCGTATTATGCCCGACGCTGGCCTTGTCTTACCCGACGATGGCCTCGCCATATCCGAGTGTGGCATTGTCATTCCCAACGATAGACTTGTCATGCCCGACGATGGCCTCGCCATGTCCGAGAGTGGCATTGTCATGGCCTTGTCATGCCCAACGATGGGCTTGCCATGCCCGTTGCTGGCCTTGCCATGCCCGACGCTGGCCTTGCCATGCTCGACGTTGTCCTTGTCATGTCCGAGAGTTGCCTTGTCATGACCTTGTCATGCCCGACGCTGGCCTTGTCAAGCCCGACGATTGCCTCGCCATGTCCGATTGTGGCATTGTCATGCCCGACGATGGCCTTTCCATGCCCGACGATGGCCTTGCCATGCCCGATGATGGCTTTGCCATGCCCGACGATGGCCTTGCCATGCCCGACGATGGCCTTGCCATGCCCGACGCTAGCCTTGTCATGCCCGACGATGGCCATGTCGTGCTTGACGATGGCCTTGTCGTGCCCGACGATGGCCTTTCCATGCCCGACGACGATGGCCATGCCATGCCCGACGACGATGGCCTTGTCAGGCCCGACGCAGGCCTTATCATTCCCGACGATGGCATTGGCATGCCCGACGATGGCCTTCTCATGCCCGACGATGGCATGGTCATGTCCGAGAATTGCCTTGTCATGCCGACGCTAGCCTTGTCATGCCCAATGACGGCCTCGCCATGTCTGAGAGTGGCATTATCATGACCTTCTCATGCCCGACGATGACCTTGCCATGCCCGACGCTGTCCTTATCATGTCCGACGGTTGCCTTGTCTTGCCCGACGATGGCTTTGCCATGCCCGACGTTGTCCTTGTCATGTCCGAGAGTTACCTTGTCATGATCTTGTCATGCCCGACGATAGCCTTGCCATGTCCGAGAGTGGCATTGTCATGGCCTTGTCATGCCCGTCGTTGGCCTTGTCATGCCCGACGATGGCCTTCCCATGCCCGACGCTGGCGTTTCCATGCCCGACGATGGCCTTGTCATGCCCGACGATGGCCATGTCATGCCCGACGATAGCCTTGTCATGTCCGAGAGTGGTCTTGCCATGGCCTTCTCATGCCCGACGTTGGCCTTGCCATGCCGACGAAGGCCTTGTCATGTCCGACAGTGGCATTGTCATGGCCTTGTCATGCCCGACGATGGCCTTGCCATGCCCGACGCTGTCCTTGTCATGTCCGAGAGTTGCCTTGTCATGACCGTATCATGCCCGACGCTGGCCTTGTCATACCCGACGATGGCCTCGCCATGTCCGACTTTGACATTGTCATTCCCAACGATGGACTTGTCATGCCCGACGATGGACTTGCCATGCCCGACGCTGGCCTTGTAATGCCCGACGATCGCCTTGTAATGCCCGACGCTGGCGTTGCCATGCCCGACGATGGCCTTGTCATGCCCGACGATGGTCATGTCATTCCCGACGATGGCCTTGCCATGCCCGAGAGTTGCTTGTCATGGCCGACGATGGTCTTGCCATGTCCGAGAGTGGCCTTGTCATACCCGACGCTGACCTTTTCATGTCCGAGAGTGGCCTTGTTATGCCCAACGATGACCTTGTCATGACGTTGTCATGCCCGACGATGGCCTTGTAATGCCCTTGTCATGCCCGACGATGGCCTTGCCATGCCCGGCGCTGGACTTATCATGTCCAACAGTTGCGTTGTCATGCTCGACGCTAGCCTTGCCATGTCCGAGAGTGGCCTTGCCATGACCTTGTCATGCCAGATGATGGCCTGACCATGCCCGACGCTGGCCTTGTTATGTCCGAGAGTGGCATTGGAATGACCTTGTCATGCCCGATGATGGCCTGGCCATGCCCGACGATGGTCTTGTCATGTCCGAGAGTTCACTTGTCATGCCCAACGCTAGCCTTGCCATGTCCGAGAGTTGCCTTGTCATGACCTTGTCATGCCCGACGCTGGCCTTGTCATGCCTGACGATGGCCTTTTCATGCCCGACGCTGGCCTTGTCATGCCCGGCGCTGGCCTTGTCATGTCCGAGAGTGGCCTTGTCATGCCCGACGTTGGCCTTGCCATGTCCGAGAGTTGCCTTGTCATGACCTTATCATGCCCAACGATGGCCTTGCTATGCACGACGTTGGCCTTGTCATGCCAAACGCTGGCCTTGTAATGCCCGACGTTGGCCTTGCCATGCCCGACGACGGCCTTGTCATGCCGAACGATGGCCTTTTCATGCCCGACGTTGGCCTTGTCATGCTTGGCGCTGGCCTTGTCATGTCCGAGAGCGGTCTTGCCATTGCCTTGTCATGCCAGACGCTGGCCTTGCGATGACCGACGATGGCCTTGTCATGTCCGACAGTGGCATTGTCATGGCCTTTTCATGCCCGACGATGGCCTTGCCATGCTGGACGTTGTCCTTGTCATGTCCGAGAATTGCCTTGTCATGATCGTGTCATACCCGACGATCGCCTTGCCATGTCCGACGCTGGCGTTGCCATGCCCGACGATTGCCTTGTCATGCCCGACGATGGCCATGACATGCCCGACGATGGCCTTGACATGCCCGACGATGGCCTTGTCATGCCCGACGCTAGCCTCGCCATGCCCGACGATGGCCTTCTCATGCCCGACACTAGCCTTGCATGCCCGACGATGGTCTTGCCATGCCCGACGATGGCATTGCCAAGCCCGACGATGGCATCGTCATGTCCGAGAGTTGCCTTGTCATGTCCTTGTCATGCCCGACGATGGCCTCGCAATGTCATGCCTGACGATGGCCTTGTCATGCCCGACGATGGCATCGACATGTGCGACGATGACCTTGTCATGCCCGACGATGGCCTTGTCATGCCCGATGATGGGCTTGCCATGCCCGACGCTAGGCTTGCCATGCCCGACGATGGCCTTCTCATGCCCGACGTTGGCCTTGTCATGCCCGACGATGGCCTTGCCATGCCCGACGATGGCATTGCCATGCCCGACCATGGCATCGTCATGTCCGAGAGATGCCTTGTCATGTCCTTGTCATGCCCGACGATTGCCTCGCAATGTCATGTATGACGATGGCCTTGTCATGCCCGACGATGGCATCGGCATGCGCGACGATGACCTTGTCATGCCCGACGATGGCCTTGTCATGCCCAACGAGGGCCTTGCCATGCCCGACACTAGCCTTGCCATGCCCGACGATAGCCTTCTCATGCCCGACGTTGGCCTTGTCATGCCCGACGATGGCCTTGCCATGCCCGACGATGGCATTGCCATGCCCGACCATGGCATCGTCATGTCCGAGAGTTGCCTTGTCATGCCCGACGCTGGCCTTGTCATGCCCGACGATGGCCTCGCCATGTCCGAGAGTGGCCTTGTCATGGCCTTGTCATGCCCGACGAGGGCCTTGCCAAGCCCGACACTTTCCTTGTCATGTCCGAAAGTTGGCGTGTCATGACCTTGTCATGCCCGACGATGGCCTCGCCATGCCCAACGATGGTCTTGCCATGCTTGACGCTGGTCTTGCCATGCCCGACGCTAGCCTTGCCTTGTCCGACGCAAGCCTTGTCATGCCCGACGATGGCCATGTCATGCTTGACGATGGCCTTGTCATGCCCGACGATGGCCTTGCCATGCCCGACGATGGCCTTGCCATGCCCGACGATGGCCTTGCCATGCCCGACGCTGGGCTTGCCATGCCTGACGATGGCCTTGTCAGGCCCGACACTGGCCTTGTCATTCCCGACGATGGCCTTGTCATGTCCGAGAGTGGTCTTGCCATGGCCTTGTCATGCCAGACGCTGGCCTTGCCATGACCGACGATGGCCTTGTCATGTCCGACAGTGGCATTTTCATGACCTTGTCATGCCCGACGATGGCCTTGCCATGCCGGACGTTGTCCTTGTCATGTCCGAGAATTGCCTTGTCATGACCGTGTCATACCCGACGATCGCCTTGCCATGTCCGACGCTGGCGTTGCCATGCCCGACGATTGCCTTGTCATGCCCGACGATGGCCATGCCATGCCCGACGATGGCCTTGACATGCCCGACGATGGCTTTGTCATGCCCGACGCTAGCCTCGCCATGCCCGACGATGGCCTTCTCATGCCCGACACTAGCCTTGTCATGCCCGACGATGGCCTTGCCATGCCCGAAGATGGCATTGCCAAGCCCGACGATGGCATCATCATGTCCGAGAGTTGCCTTGTCATGTCCTTGTCATGCCCGACGATGGCCTCGCAATGTCATGCCTAACGATGGCCTTGTCATGCCCGACGATGGCATCGGCATGTGCGACGTTGACCTTGTCATGCCCGACGATGGCCTTGTCATGCCCGATGATGTCCTTGCCATGCCCGACGCTAGCATTGCCATGCCCGACGATGGCCTTCTCATGCCCGACGTTGGCCTTGTCATGCCCGACGATGGCCTTGCCATGCCCGACCATGGCATCGTCATGTCCGAGAGTTGGCTTGTCATGTCCTTGTCATGCCCGATGATGGCCTCGCCATGTCATGCCTGACGATGGCCTTGTCATGCCAGACGATGGCATCGGCATGCGCGACGATGACCTTGTCATGCCGGACGATGGCCTTGTCATGCCCGACGATGGCCTTGCCATGCCCGACGCTAGCCTTGCCATGCCCGACAATGGCCTTCTCATGCCCGATGTTGGCCTTGTCATGCCCGACGATGGCCTTGCCATGCCCGACGATGGCATTGCCATGCCCGACCATGGCATCGTCATGTCCGAGAGTTGCCTTGTCATGTCCTTGTCATGCCCGACGATGGCCTCGCAATGTCATGCCTGACGATGGCCTTGTCATGCCCGACGATGGCATCGGCATGCGCGACGATGACCTTGTCATGCCCGACGATGGCCTTGTCATGCCCGACGATGGCCTTGCCATGCCCGACGCTAGCCTTGCCATGCCCGACGATAGCCTTCTCATGCCCGACGTTGGCCTTGTCATGCCCGACGATGGCCTTGCCATGCCCGACGATGGCATTGCCATGCCCGACCATGGCATCGTCATGTCCGAGAGTTGCCTTGTCATGCCCGACGCTGGCCTTGTCATGCCCGACGATGGCCTCGCCAAGTCCGAGAGTGGCATTGTCATGGCCTTGTCATGCCCGACGAGGGCCTTGCCAAGCCCGACACTTTCCTTGTCATGTCCGAAAGTTGGCGTGTCATGACCTTGTCATGCCCGACGATGGCCTCGCCATGCCCGACGATGGTCTTGCCATGCCCGACGCTCGTCTTGCCATGCCCGACGCTAGCCTTGCCTTGTCCGACGCTAGCCTTGTGATGCCCGACGATAGCCATGTCATGCTTGACGATGGCCTTGTCATGCCCGACGATGGCCTTGGCATGCCCGACGAAGGCCTTGCCATGCCCGACGCTGGGCTTTCCATGCCCGACGATGGCCTTGTCAGGCCCGACGCTGGCCTTGTCATTCCCGACGATGGCCTTGTCATGTCCGAGTGTGACATGGTCATTCCCAACGATGGACTTGTCATGCCCGACGATGGCCTTGCCATGCCCGACGCTGGCCTTGTAATGCCCGACGATCGCCTTGTAATGCCCGACGCTGGCGTTGCCATGCCCGACGATGGCGTTGTCATGCCCGACGATGGTCATGTCATTCCCGACGATGGCCTTGCCATGTCCGACAGTTGCCTTGTCATGGCCGACGATGGTCTTGCCATGTCCGAGAGTGGCCTTGTCATGCCCGATGCTGACCTTTTCATGTCCGAGAGTGGCCTTGTTATGCCCAACGATGGCCTTGTCATGACGTTGTCATGCCCGACAATGGCCTTGTAATGCCCTTGTCATGCCCGACGATGGCCTTGCCATGCCCGGCGCTGGACTTATCATGTCCAACAGTTGCGTTGTCATGCCCGACGCTAGCCTTGCCATGTCCGAGAGTGGCCTTGCCATGACCTTGTCATGCCTGATGATGGCCTGACCATGCCCGACGCTGGCCTTGTTTTGTCCGAGAGTGGCCTTGGCATGACCTTGTCATGCCCGATGATGGCCTGGCCATGCCCGACGATGGTCTTGTCATGTCCGAGAATTCACTTGTCATACCCAACGCTAGCCTTGCCATGTCCGAGAGTTGCCTTGTCATGACCTTGTCATGCCCGACGCTGGCCTTGTCATGCCTGACGTTGGCCTTGTCATGCCCGACGATGGCCTTTTCATGCCCAACGCTGGCCTTGTCATGCCCGGCGCTGGCCTTGTCATGTCCGAGAGTGGCCTTGTCATGCCCGACGTTGGCCTTGCCATGTCCGAGAGTTGCCTTGTCATGACCTTATCATGCCCAACGATGGCCTTGCTATGCACGACGTTGGCCTTGTCATGCCAAACGCTGGCCTTGTAATGCCCGACGTTGGCCTTGTCATGCCTGGCGCTAGCCTTGTCATGTCCGAGAGTGGTCTTGCCATGGCCTTGTCATGCCAGACGCTGGCCTTGCCATGACCGACGATGGCCTTGTCATGTCCGTCAGTGGCATTGTCATGGCCTTTTCATGCCCGACGATGGCCTTGCCATGCCGGACGTTGTCCTTATCATGTCTGAGAATTGCCTTGTCATGACCGTGTCATACCCGACGATCGCCTTGCCATGTCCGACGCTGGCGTTTCCATGCCCGACGATTGCCTTGTCATGCCCGACGATGGCCATGACATGCCCGATGATGGCCTTGACATGCCCGACGATGGCCTTGTCATGCCCGACGCTAGCCTCGCCATGCCCGACGATGGCCTTCTCATGCCCGACACTAGCCTTGTCATGCCCGACGATGGCCTTGCCGTGCCCGACGATGGCATTGCCAAGCCCGACGATGGCATCGTCATGTCCGAGAGTTGCCTTGTCATGTCCTTGTCATGCCGGACGATGGCCTCGCAATGTCATGCCTGACGATGGCCTAGTCATGCCCGACGATGGCATCGGCATGTGCGACGATGACCTTGTCATGCCCGACGATGGCCTTGTCATGCCCGATGATGGCCTTGCCATGCCCGACGCTAGCCTTGCCATGCCCGACGATGGCCTTCTCATGCCCGACGTTGGCCTTGTCATGCCCGACGATGGCCTTGCCATGCCCGACGATGGCATTGCCATGCCCGACCATGGCATCGTCATGTCCGAGATTTGCCTTGTCTTGTCCTTGTCATGCCCGACGATGGCCTCGCAATGTCATGCCTGACGATGGCCTTGTCATGCCCGACGATGGCATCGGCATGTGCGACGATGACCTTGTCATGCCCGACGATGGCCTTGTCATGCCCGACGATGGCCTTGCCATGCCCGACGCTAGCCTTGCCATGCCCGACGATAGCCTTCTCATGCCCGACGTTGGCCTTGTCATGCCCGACGATGGCCTTGCCATGCCCGACGATGGCATTGCCATGCCCGACCATGGCATCGTCATGTCCGAGAGTTGCCTTGTCATGCCCGACGCTGGCCTTGTCATGCCCGACGATGGCCTCGCCAAGTCCGAGAGTGGCATTGTCATGGCCTTGTCTTGCCCGACGAGGGCCTTGCCAAGCCCGACACTTTCCTTGTCATGTCCAAAAGTTGGCGTGTCATGACCTTGTCATGCCCGACGATGGCCTCGCCATGCCCAACGATGGTCTTGCCATGCCCGACGCTGGTCTTGCCATGCCCGACGCTAGCCTTGCCTTGTCCGACGCTAGCCTTGTCATGCCCGACGATGGCCATGTCATGCTTGACGATGGCCTTTTCATGCCGGACGATGGCCTTGCCATGCCCGACGATGGCCTTGCCATGCCCGACGATGGCCTTGCCTTGCCCGACGCTGGGCTTGCCATGCCTGACGATGGCCTTGTCAGGCCCGACGCTGGCCTTGTCATTCCCGACGATGGCCTTGTCATGTCCGAGAGTGGTCTTGTCATGGCCTTGTCATGCCAGACGCTGGCCTTGCCATGACCGACAATGGCCTTGTCATGTCCGACAGTGGCATTGTCATGGCCTTGTCATGCCCGACGATGGCCTTGCCATGCCGGACGTTGTCCTTGTCATGTCCGAGAATTGCCTTGTCATGACCGTGTCATGCCCGACGATCGCCTTGCCATGTCCGACGCTGGCGTTGCCATGCCCGACGATGGGCTTGTCATGCCCGACGATGGCCTTGTCATGCCCGATGATGGGCTTGCCATGCCTGACGCTAGCCTTGCCATGCACGACGATGGCCTTCTCATGCCCGACGTTGGCCTTGTCATGCCCGACGATGGCCTTGCCATGCCCGACGATGGCATTGCCAAGCCCGACGATGGCATCATCATGTCCGAGAGTTGCCTTGTCATGTCCTTGTCATGCCCGACGATGGCCTCGCAATGTCATGCCTGACGATGGCCTTGTCATGCCCGACGATGGCATTGGCATGCGCGACGATGACCTTGTCATGCCCGACGATGGCCTTGTCATGCCCGACGATGGCCTTGCCATGCCCGACGCTAGCCTTGCCATGCCCGACGATACCCTTCTCATGCCCGACGTTGGCCTTGTCATGCCCGACAATGGCCTTGCCATGCCCGACGATGGCATTGCCATGCCCGACCATGGCATCGTCATGTCCGAGAGTTGCCTCGTCATGCCCGACGCTGGCCTTGTCATGCCCGACGATGGCCTCGCCAAGTCCGAGAGTGGCCTTGTCATGGCCTTGTCATGCCCGACGAGGGCCTTGCCAAGCTCGACACTTTCCTTGTCATGTCCGAAAGTTGGCGTGTCATGACCTTGTCATGCCAGACGATGGCCTCGCCATGCCCAACGATGGTCTTGCCATGCCCGACGCTGGTCTTGCCATGCCCGACGCTAGCCTTGCCTTGTCCGACGCTAGCCTTGTCATGCCCGACGATGGCCATGTCATGCTTGACGATGGCCTTGTCATGCCCGACGATGGCCTTGCCATGCCCGACGATGGCCTTGCCAAGCCCGACGATGGCCTTGCCATGCCCGACGCTGGGCTTGCCATGCCTGATGATGGCCTTGTCAGGCCCGACGCTGGCCTTGTCATTCCCGACGATGGCCTTGTCATGTCCGAGAGTGGTCTTGCCATGGCCTTGTCATGCCAGACGCTGGCCTTGCCATGACCGACAATGGCCTTGTCATGTCCGATAGTGGCATTGTCATGGCCTTGTCATGCCCGACGATGGCCTTGCCATGCCGGACGTTGTCCTTGTCATGTCCGAGAATTGCCTTGTCATGACCGTGTCATACCCGACGATCGCCTTGCCATGTCCGACGCTGGCGTTGCCATGCCCGACGATTGCCTTGTCATGCCCGACGATGGCCATGCCATGCCCGACGATGGCGTTGATATGCCCGACGATGGCTTTGTCATGCCCGACGCTAGCCTCGCCATGCCCGACGATGGCCTTCTCATGCCCGACACTAGCCTTGTCATGCCCGACGATGGCCTTGCCATGCCCGACGATGGCATTGCCAAGCCCGACGATGGCATCATCATGTCCGAGAGTTGCCTTGTCATGTCCTTGTCATGCCCGACGATGGCCTCGCAATGTCATGCCTGACGATGGCCTTGTCATGCCAGACGATGGCATCGGCATGTGCGACGTTGACCTTGTCATGCCCGACGATGGCCTTGTCATGCCCGATGATGTCCTTGCCATGCCCGACGCTAGCCTTGCCATGCCCGACGATGGCCTTCTCATGCCCGACGTTGGCCTTGCCATGCCCGACGATGGCATTGCCATGCCCGACCATGGCATCGTCATTTCCGAGAGTTGGCTTGTCATGTCCTTGTCATGCCCGAGGATGGCCTCGCCATGTCATGCCTGACGATGGCCTTGTCATGCCAGACGATGGCATCGGCATGTGCGACGTTGACCTTGTCATGCCCGACGATGGCCTTGTCATGCCCGATGATGTCTTTGCCATGTCCGACGCTAGCCTTGCCATGCCCGACGATGGCCTTCTCATGCCCGACGTTGGCCTTGTCATGCCCGACGATGGCCTTGCCATGCCCGACGCTGGCGTTGCCATGTACGACGATGGCCTTGTCATGCCCGACGATGGCCATCTCATGCCCGATGATGGCCTTGGCATGCCCGACGATGGCATTGCCATGCCCGACCATGGCATCGTCATGTCCGAGAGTTTCCTTATCATGCCCGACGCTGGCTTTGTCATGCCCGACGATGGCCTCGCCAAGTCCGAGAGTGGCATTGTCATGGCCTTGTCATGCCCGACGAGGGCCTTGCCAAGCCCGACACTTTCCTTGTCATGTCCGAAAGTTGGCGTGTCATGACCTTGTCATGCCCGACGATGGCCTCGCCATGCCCAACGATGGTCTTGCCATGCCCGATGCTGGTCTTGCCATGCCCGACGCTATCCTTGCCTTGTCCGACGCTAGCCTTGCCTTGCCCGACGATGGCCATGTCATGCTGGACGATGGCCTTGTCATGCCCGACGATGGCCTTGCCATGCCCGACGATGGCCTTGCCATGCCCGACGATGGCCTTGCCTTGCCCGACGCTGGGCTTGCCATGCCTGACGATGGCCTTGTCAGGCCCGACGCTGGCCTTGTCATTCCCGACGATGGCCTTGTCATGTCCGAGAGTGGTCTTGCCATGGCCTTGTCATGCCAGACGCTGGCCTTGCCATGACCGACGATGGCCTTGTCATGTCCGACAGTGGCATTGTCATGGCCTTGTCATGCCCGACGATGGCCTTGCCATGCCGGACGTTGTCCTTGTCATGTCCGAGAATTGCCTTGTCATGACCGTGTCATGCCCGACGATCGCCTTGCCATGTCCGACGCTGGCGTTGCCATGCCCGACGATGGGCTTGTCATGCCCGACGATGGCCTTGTCATGCCCGATGATGGGCTTGCCATGCCCGACGCTAGCCTTGCCATGCCCGACGATGGCCTTCTCATGCCCGACGTTGGCCTTGTCATGCCCGACGATGGCCTTGCCATGCCCGACGATGGCATTGCCAAGCCCGACGATGGCATCATCATGTCCGAGAGTTGCCTTGTCATGTCCTTGTCATGCCCGACGATGGCCTCGCAATGTCATGCATGACGATGGCCTTGTCATGCCCGACGATGGCATCGGCATGTGCGACGTTGACCTTGTCATGTCCGACGATGGCCTTGTCATGCCCGATGATGTCCTTGCCATGCCCGACGCTAGCATTGCCATGCCCGACGATGGCCTTCTCATGCCCGACGTTGGCCTTGTCATGCCCGACGATGGCCTTGCCATGCCCGACGATGGCATTGCCATGCCCGACCATGGCATCGTCATGTCCGAGAGTTGCCTTGTCATGTCCTTGTCATGCCCGACGATGGCCTCGCAATGTCATGCCTGACGATGGCCTTGTCATGCCCGACGATGGCATCGGCTTGCGCGACGATGACCTTGTCATGCCCGACGATGGCATCGGCATACGCGACGATGACCTTGTCATGCCCGACGATGGCCTTGTCATGCCCGACGATGGCCTTGCCATGCCCGACGCTAGCCTTGCCATGCCCGACGATGGCCTTCTCATGCCCGACGTTGGCCTTCTCACGCCCGACGATGGCCTTGCCATGCCCGACGATGGCATTGCCATGCCCGACCATGGCATCGTCATGTCCGAGAGTTGCCTTGTCATGTCCTTGTCATGCCCGACGATGGCCTCGCAATGTCATGCCTGACGATGGCCTTGTCATGCCCGACGATGGCATCGGCATGCGCGACGATGACCTTGTCATGCCCGACGATGGCCTTGTCATGCCCGACGATGGCCTTGCCATGCCCGACGCTAGCCTTGCCATGCCCGACGTTAGCGTTCTCCTGCCCGACGTTGGCCTTGTCATGCCCGACGATGGCCTTGCCATGCCCGACGATGGCATTGCCATGCTCGACCATGGCATCGTCATGTCCGAGAGTTGCCTTGTCATGCCCGACGCTGACCTTGTCATGCCCGACGATGGCCTCGCCAAGTCCGAGAGTGGCATTGTCATGGCCTTGTCATGCCCGACGAGGGCCTTGCCAAGCCCGACACTTTCCTTGTCATGTCCGAAAGTTTGCGTGTCATGACCTTGTCACGCCCGACGATGGCCTCGCCATGCCCGACGATGGTCTTGCCATGCTCGACGCTCGTCTTGCCATGCCCGACGCTAGCCTTGCCTTGTCCGACGCTAGCCTTGTCATGCCCGACGATAGCCAATTCATGCTTGACGATGGCCTTGTCATGCCCGACGATGGCCTTGCCATGCCCGACGATGGCCTTGCCATGCCCGACGATGGCCTTGCCATGCCCGACGCTGGGCTTGCCATTCCCGACGATGGCCTTGTCAGGCCCGACGCTGGCCTTGTCATTCCCGACGATGGCCTTGTCATGTCCGAGTGTGACATTGTCATTCCCAACGATGGACTTGTCATGCCTGACGATGGCCTTGCCATGCCCGACGCTGGCCTTGTAATGCCCGACGATCCCATTGCAATGCCCGACGCTGGCGTTGCCATGCCCGACGATGGCCTTGTCATGCCCGACGATGGTCATGTCATTCCCGACGATGGCCTTGCCATGTCCGAGAGTTGCCTTGTCATGGCCGACGATGGTCTTGCCATGTCCGAGAGTGGCCTTGTCATGCCCGACGCTGACCTTTTCATGTCCGAGAGTGGCCTTGTTATGCCCAACGATGGCCTTGTCATGACGTTGTCATGCCCGACGATGGCCTTGTAATGCCCTTGTCATGCCCGACGATGGCCTTGCCATGCCCGGCGCTGGACTTATCATGTCCAATAGTTGCGTTGTCATGCCCGACGCTAGCCTTGCCATGTCCGAGAGTGGCCTTGCCATGACCTTGTCATGCCCGATGATGGCCTGACCATGCCCGACGCTGGCCTTGTTATGTCCGAGAGTGGCCTTGGCATGACCTTGTCATGCCCGATGATGGCCTGGCCATGCCCGACGATGGTCTTGTCATGTCCGAGAGTTCACTTGTCATGCCCAACGCTAGCCTTGCCATGTCCGAGAGTTGCCTTGTCATGACCTTGTCATGCCCGACGCTGGCCTTGTCATGCCTGACGTTGGCCTTGTCATGCCCGACGATGGCCTTTTCATGCCTGACGCTGGCCTTGTCATGCCCGGCGCTGGCCTTGTCATGTCCGAGAGTGGCCTTGTCATGCCCGACGTTGGCCTTGCCATGTCCGAAAGTTGCCTTGTCATGACCTTATCATGCCCAACGATGGCCTTGCTATGCACGACGTTGGCCTTGTCATGCCAAACGCTGGCCTTGTAATGCCCGACGTTGGCCTTGCCATGCCCGACGACGGCCTTGTCATGCCGAACGCTGGCCTTTTCATGCCCGACGTTGGCCTTGTCATGCCTGGCGCTGGCCTTGTCATGTCCGAGAGTGGTCTTGCCATGGCCTTGTCATGCCAGACGCTGGCCTTGCCATGACCGACGATGGCCTTGTCATGTCCGACAGTGGCATTGTCATGGCCTTTTCATGCCCGACGATGGCCTTGCCATGCCGGACGTTGTCCTTATCATGTCCGAGAATTGCCTTGTCATGACCGTGTCATACCCGACGATCGCCTTGCCATGTCCGACGCTGGCGTTGCCATGCCCGACGATTGCCTTGTCATGCCCGACGATGGCCATGACATGCCCAACGATGGCCTTGACATGCCCGACGATGGCCTTGTCATGCCCGACGCTAGCCTCGCCTTGCCCGACGATGGCCTTCTCATGCCCGACACTAGCCTTGTGATGCCCGACGATGGCCTTGCCGTGCCCGACGATGGCATTGCCAAGCCCGACGATGGCATCGTCATGTCCGAGAGTTGCCTTGTCATGTCCTTGTCATGCCCGACGATGGCCTTGCAATGTCATGCCTGACGATGGCCTTGTCATGCCAGACGATGGCATCGGCATGTGCGACGTTGACCTTGTCATGCCCGACGATGGCCTTGTCATGCCCGATGATGTCTTTGCCTTGTCCGACGCTAGCCTTGCCATGCCCGACGATGGCCTTCTCATGCCCGACGTTGGCCTTGTCATGCCCGACGATGGCCTTGCCATGCCCGACGATGGCATTGCCATGCCCGACCATGGCATCGTCATGTCCGAGAGTTGCCTTGTCATGTCCTTGTCATGCCCGACGATGGCCTCGCAATGTCATGCCTGACGATGGCCTTGTCATGCCAGACGATGGCATCGGCATGTGCGACGATGACCTTGTCATGCCCGACGATGGCCTTGTCATGCCCGACGATGGCCTTGCCATGCCCGACGCTAGCCTTGCCATGCCCGACGATAGCCTTCTCATACCCGACGTTGGCCTTGTCATGCCCGACGATGGCCTTGCCATGCCCGACGATGGCATTGCCATGCCCGACCATGGCATTG
This sequence comes from Fagopyrum homotropicum, assembly GCA_033239125.1. NCBI lineage: Eukaryota > Viridiplantae > Streptophyta > Magnoliopsida > Caryophyllales > Polygonaceae > Fagopyrum > Fagopyrum homotropicum. The sequence goes on along the minus strand of BSWB01000004.1, from coordinate 91,872,716 downwards.
CCATGCCCGACCATGGCATCGTCATGTCCGAGAGTTTCCTTGTCATGCCCGACGCTGGCCTTGTCATGCCCGACGATGGCCTCGCCAAGTCCGAGAGTGGCATTGTCATGGCCTTGTCATGCCCGACGAGGGCCTTGCCAAGCCCGACACTTTCCTTGTCATGTCCGAAAGTTGGCGTGTCATGACCTTGTCATGCCCGACGATGGCCTCGCCATGCCCAACGATGGTCTTGCCATGCCCGACGCTGGTCTTGCCATGCCCGACGCTAGCCTTGCCTTGTCCGACGCTAGCCTTGTCATGCCCGACGATGGCCATGTCATGCTTGACGATGGCCTTGTCATGCCCGACGATGGCCTTGCCATGCCCGACGATGGCCTTAGCATGCCCGACGATGGCCTTGCCATGCCCGACGCTGGGCTTGCCATGCCTGACGATGGCCTTGTCAGGCCCGACGCTGGCCTTGTCATTCCCGACGATGGCCTTGTCATGTCCGAGAGTGGTCTTGCCATGGCCTTGTCATGCCAGACGCTGGCCTTGCCATGACCGACGATGGCCTTGTCATGTCCGACAGTGGCATTGTCATGGCCTTGTCATGCCCGATGATGGCCTTGCCATGCCGGACGTTGTCCTTGTCATGTCCGAGAATTGCCTTGTCATGACCGTGTCATGCCCGACGATCGCCTTGCCATGTCCGACGCTGGCGTTGCCATGCCCGACGATGGGCTTGTCATGCCCGACGATGGCCTTGTCATGCCCGATGATGGGCTTGCCATGCCTGACGCTAGCCTTGCCATGCACGACGATGGCCTTCTCATGCCCGACGTTGGCCTTGTCATGCCCGACGATGGCCTTGCCATGCCCGACGATGGCATTGCCAAGCCCGACGATGGCATCATCATGTCCGAGAGTTGCCTTGTCATGTCCTTGTCATGCCCGACGATGGCCTCGCAATGTCATGCCTGACGATGGCCTTGTCATGCCCGACGATGGCATCGGCATGCGCGACGATGACCTTGTCATGCCCGACGATGGCCTTGTCATGCCCGACGATGGCCTTGCCATGCCCGACGCTAGCCTTGCCATGCCCGACGATACCCTTCTCATGCCTGACGTTGGCCTTGTCATGCCCGACGATGGCCTTGCCATGCCCGACGATGGCATTGCCATGCCCGACCATGGCATCGTCATGTCCGAGAGTTGCCTCGTCATGCCCGACGCTGGCCTTGTCATGCCCGACGATGGCCTCGCCAAGTCCGAGAGTGGCCTTGTCATGGCCTTGTCATGCCCGACGAGGGCCTTGCCAAGCCCGACACTTTCCTTGTCATGTCCGAAAGTTGGCGTGTCATGACCTTGTCATGCCCGACGATGGCCTCGCCATGCCCAACGATGGTCTTGCCATGCCCGACGCTGGTCTTGCCATGCCCGACGCTAGCCTTGCCTTGTCCGACGCTAGCCTTGTCATGCCCGACGATGGCCATGTCATGCTTGACGATGGCCTTGTCATGCCCGACGATGGCCTTGCCATGCCCGACGATGGCCTTGCCATGCCCGACGATGGCCTTGCCATGCCCGACGCTGGGCTTGCCATGCCTGACGATGGCCTTGTCAGGCCCGACGCTGGCCTTGTCATTCCCGACGATGGCCTTGTCATGTCCGAGAGTGGTCTTGCCATGGCCTTGTCATGCTAGACGCTGGCCTTGCCATGACCGACAATGGCCTTGTCATGTCCGATAGTGGCATTGTCATGGCCTTGTCATGCCCGACGATGGCCTTGCCATGCCGGACGTTGTCCTTGTCATGTCCGAGAATTGCCTTGTCATGATCGTGTCATACCCGACGATCGCCTTGCCATGTCCGACGCTGGCGTTGCCATGCCCGACGATTGCCTTGTCATGCCCGACGATGGCCATGCCATGCCCGACGATGGCGTTGATATGCCCGACGATGGCTTTGTCATGCCCGACGCTAGCCTCGCCATGCCCGACGATGGCCTTCTCATGCCCGACACTAGCCTTGTCATGCCCGACGATGGCCTTGCCATGCCCGACGATGCCATTGCCAAGCCCGACGATGGCATCATCATGTCCGAGAGTTGCCTTGTCATGTCCTTGTCATGCCCGACGATGGCCTCGCAATGTCATGCCTGACGATGGCCTTGTCATGCCAGACGATGGCATCGGCATGTGCGACGTTGACCTTGTCATGCCCGACGATGGCCTTGTCATGCCCGATGATGTCCTTGCCATGCCCGACGCTAGCCTTGCCATGCCCGACGATGGCCTTCTCATGCCCGACGTTGGCCTTGCCATGCCCGACGATGGCATTGCCATGCCCGACCATGGCATCGTCATTTCCGAGAGTTGGCTTGTCATGTCCTTGTCATGCCCGAGGATGGCCTCGCCATGTCATGCCTGACGATGGCCTTGTCATGCCAGACGATGGCATCGGCATGTGCGACGTTTACCTTGTCATGCCCGACGATGGCCTTGTCATGCCCGATGATGTCTTTGCCATGTCCGACGCTAGCCTTGCCATGCCCGACGATGGCCTTCTCATGCCCGACGTTGGCCTTGTCATGCCCGACGATGGCCTTGCCATGCCCGACGCTGGCGTTGCCATGTTCGACGATGGCCTTGTCATGCCCGACGATGGCCATGTCATGCCCGATGATGGCCTTGGCATGCCCGACGATGGCATTGCCATGCCCGACCATGGCATCGTCATGTCCGAGAGTTTCCTTATCATGCCCGACGCTGGCTTTGTCATGCCCGACGATGGCCTCGCCAAGTCCGAGAGTGGCATTGTCATGGCCTTGTCATGCCCGACGAGGGCCTTGCCAAGCCCGAAACTTTCCTTGTCATGTCCGAAAGTTGGCGTGTCATGACCTTGTCATGCCCGACGATGGCCTCGCCATGCCCAACGATGGTCTTGCCATGCCCGACGCTGGTCTTGCCATGCCCGACGCTAGCCTTGCCTTGTCCGACGCTAGCCTTGCCTTGCCCGACGATGGCCATGTCATGCTGGACGATGGCCTTGTCATGCCCGACGATGGCCTTGCCATGCCCGACGATGGCCTTGCCATGCCCGACGATGGCCTTGCCTTGCCCGACGCTGGGCTTGCCATGCCTGACGATGGCCTTGTCAGGCCCGACGCTGGCCTTGTCATTCCCGACGATGGCCTTGTCATGTCCGAGAGTGGTCTTGCCATGGCCTTGTCATGCCAGACGCTGGCCTTGCCATGACCGACGATGGCCTTGTCATGTCCGACAGTGGCATTGTCATGGCCTTGTCATGCCCGACGATGGCCTTGCCATGCCGGACGTTGTCCTTGTCATGTCCGAGAATTGCCTTGTCATGACCGTGTCATGCCCGACGATCGCCTTGCCATGTCCGACGCTGGCGTTGCCATGCCCGACGATGGGCTTGTCATGCCCGACGATGGCCTTGTCATGCCCGATGATGGGCTTGCCATGCCCGACGCTAGCCTTGCCATGCCCGACGATGGCCTTCTCATGCCCGACGTTGGCCTTGTCATGCCCGACGATGGCCTTGCCATGCCCGACGATGGCATTGCCAAGCCCGACGATGGCATCATCATGTCCGAGAGTTGCCTTGTCATGTCCTTGTCATGCCCGACGATGGCCTCGCAATGTCATGCCTGACGATGGCCTTGTCATGCCCGACGATGGCATCGGCATGTGCGACGTTGACCTTGTCATGCCCGACGATGGCCTTGTCATGCCCGATGATGTCCTTGCCATGCCCGACGCTAGCATTGCCATGCCCGACGATGGCCTTCTCATGCCCGACGTTGGCCTTGTCATGCCCGACGATGGCCTTGCCATGCCCGACGATGGCATTGCCATGCCCGACCATGGCATCGTCATGTCCGAGAGTTGCCTTGTCATGTCCTTGTCATGCCCGACGATGGCCTCGCAATGTCATGCCTGACGATGGCCTTGTCATGCCCGACGATGGCATCGGCATGCGCGACGATGACCTTGTCATGCCCGACGATGGCATCGGCATGCGCGACGATGACCTTGTCATGCCCGACGATGGCCTTGTCATGCCCGACGATGGCCTTGCCATGCCCGACGCTAGCCTTGCCATGCCCGACGATGGCCTTCTCATGCCCGACGTTGGCCTTCTCATGCCCGACGATGGCCTTGCCATGCCCGACGATGGCATTGCCATGCCCGACCATGGCATCGTCATGTCCGAGAGTTGCCTTGTCATGTCCTTGTCATGCCCGACGATGGCCTCGCAATGTCATGCCTGACGATGGCCTTGTCATGCCCGACGATGGCATCGGCATGCGCGACGATGACCTTGTCATGCCCGACGATGGCCTTGGCATGCCCGACGATGGCCTTGCCATGCCCGACGCTAGCCTTGCCATGCCCGACGTTAGCGTTCTCCTGCCCGACGTTGGCCTTGTCATGCCCGACGATGGCCTTGCCATGCCCGACGATGGCATTGCCATGCTCGACCATGGCACGTCATGTCCGAGAGTTGCCTTGTCATGCCCGACGCTGACCTTGTCATGCCCGACGATGGCCTCGCCAAGTCCGAGAGTGGCATTGTCATGGCCTTGTCATGCCCGACGAGGGCCTTGCCAAGCCCGACACTTTCCTTGTCATGTCCGAAAGTTGGCGTGTCATGACCTTGTCACGCCCGACGATGGCCTCGCCATGCCCGACGATGGTCTTGCCATGCTCGACGCTCGTCTTGCCATGCCCGACGCTAGCCTTGCCTTGTCCGACGCTAGCCTTGTCATGCCCGACGATAGCCAATTCATGCTTGACGATGGCCTTGTCATGCCCGACGATGGCCTTGCCATGCCCGACGATGGCCTTGCCATGCCCGACGATGGCCTTGCCATGCCCGACGCTGGGCTTGCCATGCCCGACGATGGCCTTGTCAGGCCCGACGCTGGCCTTGTCATTCCCGACGATGGCCTTGTCATGTCCGAATGTGACATTGTCATTCCCAACGATGGACTTGTCATGCCTGACGATGGCCTTGCCATGCCCGACGCTGGCCTTGTAATGCCCGACGATCCCATTGCAATGCCCGACGCTGGCGTTGCCATGCCCGACGTTGGCCTTGTCATGCCCGACGATGGTCATGTCATTCCCGACGATGGCCTTGCCATGTCCGAGAGTTGCCTTGTCATGGCCGACGATGGTCTTGCCATGTCCGAGAGTGGCCTTGTCATGCCCGACGCTGACCTTTTCATGTCCGAGAGTGGCCTTGTTATGCCCAACGATGGCCTTGTCATGACGTTGTCATGCCCGACGATGGCCTTGTAATGCCCTTGTCATGCCCGACGATGGCCTTGCCATGCCCGGCGCTGGACTTATCATGTCCAACAGTTGCGTTGTCATGCCCGACGCTAGCCTTGCCATGTCCGAGAGTGGCCTTGCCATGACCTTGTCATGCCCGATGATGGCCTGACCATGCCCGACGCTGGCCTTGTTATGTCCGAGAGTGGCCTTGGCATGACCTTGTCATGCCCGATGATGGCCTGGCCATGCCCGACGATGGTCTTGTCATGTCCGAGAGTTCACTTGTCATGCCCAACGCTAGCCTTGCCATGTCCGAGAGTTGCCTTGTCATGACCTTGTCATGCCCGACGCTGGCCTTGTCATGCCTGACGTTGGCCTTGTCATGCCCGACGATGGCCTTTTCATGCCTGACGCTGGCCTTGTCATGCCCGGCGCTGGCGTTGTCATGTCCGAGAGTGGCCTTGTCATGCCCGACGTTGGCCTTGCCATGTCCGAAAGTTGCCTTGTCATGACCTTATCATGCCCAACGATGGCCTTGCTATGCACGACGTTGGCCTTGTCATGCCAAACGCTGGCCTTGTAATGCCCGACGTTGGCCTTGCCATGCCCGACGACGGCCTTGTCATGCCGAACGCTGGGCTTTTCATGCCCGACGTTGGCCTTGTCATGCCTGGCGCTGGCCTTGTCATGTCCGAGAGTGGTCTTGCCATGGCCTTGTCATGCCAGACGCTGGCCTTGCCATGACCGACGATGGCCTTGTCATGTCCGACAGTGGCATTGTCATGGCCTTTTCATGCCCGACGATGGCCTTGCCATGCCGGACGTTGTCCTTATCATGTCCGAGAATTGCCTTGTCATGACCGTGTCATACCCGACGATCGCCTTGCCATGTCCGACGCTGGCGTTGCCATGCCCGACGATTGCCTTGTCATGCCCGACGATGGCCATGACATGCCCAACGATGGCCTTGACATGCCCGACGATGGCCTTGTCATGCCCGACGCTAGCCTCGCCTTGCCCGACGATGGCCTTCTCATGCCCGACACTAGCCTTGTGATGCCCGACGATGGCCTTGCCGTGCCCGACGATGGCATTGCCAAGCCCGACGATGGCATCGTCATGTCCGAGAGTTGCCTTGTCATGTCCTTGTCATGCCCGACGATGGCCTTGCAATGTCATGCCTGACGATGGCCTTGTCATGCCAGACGATGGCATCGGCATGTGCGACGTTGACCTTGTCATGCCCGACGATGGCCTTGTCATGCCCGATGATGTCTTTGCCTTGTCCGACGCTAGCCTTGCCATGCCCGATGATGGCCTTCTCATGCCCGACGTTGGCCTTGTCATGCCCGACGATGGCCTTGCCATGCCCGACGATGGCATTGCCATGCCCGACGATGGCATCGTCATGTCCGAGAGTTGCCTTGTCATGTCCTTGTCATGCCCGACGATGGCCTCGCAATGTCATGCCTGACGATGGCCTTGTCATGCCAGACGATGGCATCGGCATGTGCGACGATGACCTTGTCATGCCCGACGATGGCCTTGTCATGCCCGACGATGGCCTTGCCATGCCCGACGCTAGCCTTGCCATGCCCGACGATAGCCTTCTCATGCCCGACGTTGGCCTTGTCATGCCCGACGATGGCCTTGCCATGCCCGACGATGGCATTGCCATGCCCGACCATGGCATTGCCATGCCCGACCATGGCATCGTCATGTCCGAGAGTTTCCTTGTCATGCCCGATGCTGGCCTTGTCATGCCCGACGATGGCCTCGCCAAGTCCGAGAGTGGCATTGTCATGGCCTTGTCATGCCCGACGAGGGCCTTGCCAAGCCCGACACTTTCCTTGTCATGTCCGAAAGTTGGCGTGTCATGACCTTGTCATGCCCGACGATGGCCTCGCCATGCCCAACGATGGTCTTGCCATGCCCGACGCTTGTCTTGCCATGCCCGACGCTAGCCTTGCCTTGTCCGACGCTAGCCTTGTCATGCCCGACGATGGCCATGTCATGCTTGACGATGGCCTTGTCATGCCCGACGATGGCCTTGCCATGCCCGACGATGGCCTTAGCATGCCCGACGATGGCCTTGCCATGCCCGACGCTGGGCTTGCCATGCCTGACGATGGCCTTGTTAGGCCCGACGCTGGCCTTGTCATTCCCGACGATGGCCTTGTCATGTCCGAGAGTGGTCTTGCCATGGCCTTGTCATGCCAGACGCTGGCCTTACCATGACCGACGATGGCCTTGTCATGTCCGACAGTGGCATTGTCATGGCCTTGTCATGCCCGACGATGGCCTTGCCATGCCGGACGTTGTCCTTGTCATGTCCGAGAATTGCCTTGTCATGACCGTGTCATACCCGACGATCGCCTTGCCATGTCCGACACTGGCGTTGCCATGCCCGACGATTGCCTTTTCATGCCCGACGATGGCCATGCCATGCCCGACGATGGCGTTGACATGCCCGACGATGGCTTTGTCATGCCCGACGCTAGCCTCGTCATGCCCGACGATGGCCTTGTCATGCCCGACGATGGCATCGGCATGCGCGACGATGACCTTGTCATGCCCGACGATGACCTTGTCATGCCCGACGATGTCCTTGCCATGCCCGACGCTGGCGTTGCCATGTTCGACGATGGCCTTGTCATGCCCGACGATGGCCATGTCATGCCCGATGATGGCCTTGGCATGCCCGACGATGGCATTGCCATGCCCGACCATGGCATCGTCATGTCCGAGAGTTGCCTTGTCATGCCCGACGCTGGCCTTGTCATGCCCGACGATGGCCTCGCCAAGTCCGAGTGGCATTGTCATGGCCTTGTCATGCCCGACGAGGGCCTTGCCAAGCCCGACACTTTCCTTGTCATGTCCGAAAGTTGGCGTGTCATGACCTTGTCATGCCCGACGATGGCCTCGCCATGCCCAACGATGGTCTTGCCATGCCCGACGCTGGTCTTGCCATGCCCGACGCTAGCCTTGCCTTGTACGACGCTAGCCTTGTCATGCCCGACGATGGCCATGTCATGCTTGACGATGGCCTTGTCATGCCCGACGATGGCCTTGCCATGCCCGACGATAGCCTTAGCATGCCCGACGATGGCCTTGCCATGCCCGACGCTGGGCTTGCCATGCCTGACGATGGCCTTGTCAGGCCCGACGCTGGCCTTGTCATTCCCGACGATGGCCTTGTCATGTCCGAGAGTGGTCTTGCCATGGCCTTGTCATGCCAGACGCTGGCCTTGCCATGACCGACGATGGCCTTGTCATGTCCGACAGTGGCATTGTCATGGCCTTGTCATGCCCGACGATGGCCTTGCCATGCCGGACGTTGTCCTTGTCATGTCCGAGAATTGCCTTGTCATGACCGTGTCATGCCCGACGATCGCCTTGCCATGTCCGACGCTGGCGTTGCCATGCCCGACGATGGGCTTGTCATGCCCGACGATGGCCTTGTCATGCCCGATGATGGGCTTGCCATGCCCGACGCTAGCCTTGCCAAGCCCGACGATGGCCTTCTCATGCCCGACGTTGGCCTTGTCATGCCCGACGATGGCCTTGTCATGCCCGACGATGGCATTGCCAAGCCCGACGATGGCATCATCATGTCCGAGAGTTGCCTTGTCATGTCCTTGTCATGCCCGACGATGGCCTCGCAATGTCATGCCTGACGATGGCCTTGTCATGCCCGACGATGGCATCGGCATGTGCGACGTTGACCTTGTCATGCCCGACGATGGCCTTGTCATGCCAGATGATGTCCTTGCCATGCCCGACGCTAGCCTTGCCATGCCCGACGATGGCCTTCTCATGCCCGACGTTGGCCTTGTCATGCCCGACGATGGCCTTGCCATGCCCGACGATGGCATTGCCATGCCCGACCATGGCATCGTCATGTCCGAGAGTTGCCTTGTCATGTCCTTGTCATGCCCGACGATGGCCTCGCAATGTCATGCCTGACGATGGCCTTGTCATGCCAGACGATGGCATCGGCATGTGCGACGATGACCTTGTCATGCCCGACGATGGCCTTGCCATGCCCGACGATGGCCTTGCCATGCCCGACGCTAGCCTTGCCATGCTCGACGATAGCCTTCTCATGCCCGACGTTGGCCTTGTCATGCCCGGCGATGGCCTTGCCATGCCCGACGATGGCATTGCCATGCCCGACCATGGCATCGTCATGTCCGAGAGTTTCCTTGTCATGCCCGACGCTGGCCTTTTCATGCCCGACGATGGCCTCGCCAAGTCCGAGAGTGGCATTGTCATGGCCTTGTCATGCCCGACGAGGGCCTTGCCAAGCCCGACACTTTCCTTGTCATGTCCGAAAGTTGGCGTGTCATGACCTTGTCATGCCCAACGATGGCCTCGCCATGCCCAACGATGGTCTTGCCATGCCCGACGCTGGTCTTGCCATGCCCGACGCTAGCCTTGCCTTGTACGACGCTAGCCTTGTCATGCCCGACGATGGCCATGTCATGCTTGACGATGGCCTTGTCATGCCCGACGATGGCCTTGCCATGCCCGACGACGGCCTTAGCATGCCCGACGATGGCCTTCCCATGCCCGACGCTGGGCTTGCCATGCCTGACGATGGCCTTGTCAGGCCCGACGCTGGCCTTGTCATTCCCGACGATGGCCTTGTCATGTCCGAGAGTGGTCTTGCCATGGCCTTGTCATGCCAGACGCTAGCCTTGCCATGACCGACGATGGCCTTGTCTTGTCCGACAGTGGCATTGTCATGGCCTTGTCATGCCCGACGCTAGCCTCGTCATGCCCGACGATGGCCTTGTCATGCCCGACGATGGCATCGGCATGCGCGACGATGACCTTGTCATGCCCGACGATGGCCTTGTCATGCCCGACGATGGCCTTGCCATGCCCGACGCTGGCGTTGCCATGTTCGACGATGGCCTTGTCATGCCCGACGATGGCCATGTCATGCCCGATGATGGCCTTGGCATGCCCGACGATGGCATTGCCATGCCCGACCATGGCATCGTCATGTTCGAGAGTTGCCTTGTCATGCCCGACGCTGGCCTTGTCATGCCCGACGATGGCCTAGCCAAGTCCGAGAGTGGCATTGTCATGGCCTTGTCATGCCCGACGAGGGCCTTGCCAAGCCCGACACTTTCCTTGTCATGTCCGAAAGTTGGCGTGTCATGACCTTGTCATGCCCGACGATGGCCTCGCCATGCCCAACGATGGTCTTGCCATGCCCGACGCTGGTCTTGCGATGCCCGACGCTAGCCTTGCCTTGTCCGACGCTAGCCTTGTCATGCCCGACGATGGCCATGTCATGCTTGACGATGGCCTTGTCAAGCCCGAGGATGGCCTTGCCATGCCCGACGATGGCCTTGCCATGCCCGACGATGGCCTTGCCTTGCCCGACGCTGGGCTTGCCATGCCTGACGATGGCCTTGTCAGGCCCGACGCTGGCCTTGTCATTCCCGACGATGGCCTTGTCATGTCCGAGAGTGGTCTTGCCATGGCCTTGTCATGCCAGACGCTGGCCTTGCCATGACCGACAATGGCCTTGTCATGTCCGACAGTGGCATTGTCATGGCCTTGTCATGCCCGACGATGGCCTTACCATGCCGGACGTTGTCCTTGTCATGTCCGAGAATTGCCTTGTCATGACCGTGTCATGCCCGACGATCGCCTTGCCATGTCCGACGCTGGCGTTGCCATGCCCGACGATGGGCTTGTCATGCCCGACGATGGCCTTGTCATGCCCGATGATGGGCTTGCCATGCCCGACGCTAGCCTTGCCATGCCCGACGATGGCCTTCTCATGCCCGACGTTGGCCTTGTCATGCCCGACGATGGCCTTGCCATGCCCGACGATGGCATTGCCAAGCCCGACGATGGCATCATCATGTCCGAGAGTTGCCTTGTCATGTCCTTGTCATGCCCGACGATGGCCTCGCAATGTCATGCCTGACGATGGCCTTGTCATGCCCGACGATGGCATCGGCATGTGCGACGTTGACCTTGTCATGCCCGACGATGGCCTTGTCATGCCAGATGATGTCCTTGCCATGCCCGACGCTAGCATTGCCATGCCCGACGATGGCCTTCTTATGCCCGACGTTGGCCTTGTCATGCCCGACGATGGCCTTGCCATGCCCGACGATGGCATTGCCATGCCCGACCATGGCATCGTCATGTCCGAGAGTTGCCTTGTCATGTCCTTGTCATGCCCGACGATGGCCTCGCAATGTCATGCCTGACGATGGCCTTGTCATGCCAGACGATGGCATCGGCATGTGCGACGTTGACCTTGTCATGCCCGACGATGGCCTTGTCATGCCCGATGATGTCCTTGCCATGCCCGACACTAGCCTTGCCATGCCCGACGATGGCCTTCTCATGCCCGACGTTGGCCTTGTCATGCCCGACGATGGGCTTGCCATGCCCGACGATGGCATTGCCATGCCCGACCATGGCATCGTCATGTCCGAGAGTTGGCTTGTCATGTCCTTGTCATGCCCGATGATGGTCTTGCCATGTCATGCCTGACGATGGCCTTGTCATGCCCGACGATGGCATCGGCATGCGCGACGATGACCTTGTCATGCCCGACGATGGCCTTGTCATGCCCGACGATGGCCTTGCCATGCCCGACGCTGGCGTTGCCATGTTCAACGATGGCCTTGTCATGCCCAACGATGGCCATGTCATGCCCGATGATGGCCTTCGCATGTCCATGACCTTGTCATGCCCAACGAGTGGCCTTGCCATGACCTTGTCATGCCCGATGATGGCCTGACCATGCCCGACGCTGGCCTTGTTATGTCCGAGAGTGGCCTTGGCATGACCTTGTCATGCCCGATGATGGCCTGGCCATGCCCGACGATGGTCTTGTCATGTCCGAGAGTTCACTTGTCATGCCCAACGCTAGCCTTGCCATGTCCGAGAGTTGCCTTGTCATGACCTTGTCATGCCCGACGCTGGCCTTGTCATGCCTGACGTTGGCCTTGTCATGCCCGACGATGGCCTTTTCATGCCTGACGCTGGCCTTGTCATGCCCGGCGCTGGCGTTGTCATGTCCGAGAGTGGCCTTGTCATGCCCGACGTTGGCCTTGCCATGTCCGAAAGTTGCCTTGTCATGACCTTATCATGCCCAACGATGGCCTTGCTATGCACGACGTTGGCCTTGTCATGCCAAACGCTGGCCTTGTAATGCCCGACGTTGGCCTTGCCATGCCCGACGACGGCCTTGTCATGCCGAACGCTGGGCTTTTCATGCCCGACGTTGGCCTTGTCATGCCTGGCGCTGGCCTTGTCATGTCCGAGAGTGGTCTTGCCATGGCCTTGTCATGCCAGACGCTGGCCTTGCCATGACCGACGATGGCCTTGTCATGTCCGACAGTGGCATTGTCATGGCCTTTTCATGCCCGACGATGGCCTTGCCATGCCGGACGTTGTCCTTATCATGTCCGAGAATTGCCTTGTCATGACCGTGTCATACCCGACGATCGCCTTGCCATGTCCGACGCTGGCGTTGCCATGCCCGACGATTGCCTTGTCATGCCCGACGATGGCCATGACATGCCCAACGATGGCCTTGACATGCCCGACGATGGCCTTGTCATGCCCGACGCTAGCCTCGCCTTGCCCGACGATGGCCTTCTCATGCCCGACACTAGCCTTGTGATGCCCGACGATGGCCTTGCCGTGCCCGACGATGGCATTGCCAAGCCCGACGATGGCATCGTCATGTCCGAGAGTTGCCTTGTCATGTCCTTGTCATGCCCGACGATGGCCTTGCAATGTCATGCCTGACGATGGCCTTGTCATGCCAGACGATGGCATCGGCATGTGCGACGTTGACCTTGTCATGCCCGACGATGGCCTTGTCATGCCCGATGATGTCTTTGCCTTGTCCGACGCTAGCCTTGCCATGCCCGATGATGGCCTTCTCATGCCCGACGTTGGCCTTGTCATGCCCGACGATGGCCTTGCCATGCCCGACGATGGCATTGCCATGCCCGACCATGGCATCGTCATGTCCGAGAGTTGCCTTGTCATGTCCTTGTCATGCCCGACGATGGCCTCGCAATGTCATGCCTGACGATGGCCTTGTCATGCCAGACGATGGCATCGGCATGTGCGACGATGACCTTGTCATGCCCGACGATGGCCTTGTCATGCCCGACGATGGCCTTGCCATGCCCGACGCTAGCCTTGCCATGCCCGACGATAGCCTTCTCATGCCCGACGTTGGCCTTGTCATGCCCGACGATGGCCTTGCCATGCCCGACGATGGCATTGCCATGCCCGACCATGGCATTGCCATGCCCGACCATGGCATCGTCATGTCCGAGAGTTTCCTTGTCATGCCCGATGCTGGCCTTGTCATGCCCGACGATGGCCTCGCCAAGTCCGAGAGTGGCATTGTCATGGCCTTGTCATGCCCGACGAGGGCCTTGCCAAGCCCGACACTTTCCTTGTCATGTCCGAAAGTTGGCGTGTCATGACCTTGTCATGCCCGACGATGGCCTCGCCATGCCCAACGATGGTCTTGCCATGCCCGACGCTTGTCTTGCCATGCCCGACGCTAGCCTTGCCTTGTCCGACGCTAGCCTTGTCATGCCCGACGATGGCCATGTCATGCTTGACGATGGCCTTGTCATGCCCGACGATGGCCTTGCCATGCCCGACGATGGCCTTAGCATGCCCGACGATGGCCTTGCCATGCCCGACGCTGGGCTTGCCATGCCTGACGATGGCCTTGTTAGGCCCGACGCTGGCCTTGTCATTCCCGACGATGGCCTTGTCATGTCCGAGAGTGGTCTTGCCATGGCCTTGTCATGCCAGACGCTGGCCTTACCATGACCGACGATGGCCTTGTCATGTCCGACAGTGGCATTGTCATGGCCTTGTCATGCCCGACGATGGCCTTGCCATGCCGGACGTTGTCCTTGTCATGTCCGAGAATTGCCTTGTCATGACCGTGTCATACCCGACGATCGCCTTGCCATGTCCGACACTGGCGTTGCCATGCCCGACGATTGCCTTTTCATGCCCGACGATGGCCATGCCATGCCCGACGATGGCGTTGACATGCCCGACGATGGCTTTGTCATGCCCGACGCTAGCCTCGTCATGCCCGACGATGGCCTTGTCATGCCCGACGATGGCATCGGCATGCGCGACGATGACCTTGTCATGCCCGACGATGACCTTGTCATGCCCGACGATGTCCTTGCCATGCCCGACGCTGGCGTTGCCATGTTCGACGATGGCCTTGTCATGCCCGACGATGGCCATGTCATGCCCGATGATGGCCTTGGCATGCCCGACGATGGCATTGCCATGCCCGACCATGGCATCGTCATGTCCGAGAGTTGCCTTGTCATGCCCGACGCTGGCCTTGTCATGCCCGACGATGGCCTCGCCAAGTCCGAGTGGCATTGTCATGGCCTTGTCATGCCCGACGAGGGCCTTGCCAAGCCCGACACTTTCCTTGTCATGTCCGAAAGTTGGCGTGTCATGACCTTGTCATGCCCGACGATGGCCTCGCCATGCCCAACGATGGTCTTGCCATGCCCGACGCTGGTCTTGCCATGCCCGACGCTAGCCTTGCCTTGTACGACGCTAGCCTTGTCATGCCCGACGATGGCCATGTCATGCTTGACGATGGCCTTGTCATGCCCGACGATGGCCTTGCCATGCCCGACGATAGCCTTAGCATGCCCGACGATGGCCTTGCCATGCCCGACGCTGGGCTTGCCATGCCTGACGATGGCCTTGTCAGGCCCGACGCTGGCCTTGTCATTCCCGACGATGGCCTTGTCATGTCCGAGAGTGGTCTTGCCATGGCCTTGTCATGCCAGACGCTGGCCTTGCCATGACCGACGATGGCCTTGTCATGTCCGACAGTGGCATTGTCATGGCCTTGTCATGCCCGACGATGGCCTTGCCATGCCGGACGTTGTCCTTGTCATGTCCGAGAATTGCCTTGTCATGACCGTGTCATGCCCGACGATCGCCTTGCCATGTCCGACGCTGGCGTTGCCATGCCCGACGATGGGCTTGTCATGCCCGACGATGGCCTTGTCATGCCCGATGATGGGCTTGCCATGCCCGACGCTAGCCTTGCCAAGCCCGACGATGGCCTTCTCATGCCCGACGTTGGCCTTGTCATGCCCGACGATGGCCTTGTCATGCCCGACGATGGCATTGCCAAGCCCGACGATGGCATCATCATGTCCGAGAGTTGCCTTGTCATGTCCTTGTCATGCCCGACGATGGCCTCGCAATGTCATGCCTGACGATGGCCTTGTCATGCCCGACGATGGCATCGGCATGTGCGACGTTGACCTTGTCATGCCCGACGATGGCCTTGTCATGCCAGATGATGTCCTTGCCATGCCCGACGCTAGCCTTGCCATGCCCGACGATGGCCTTCTCATGCCCGACGTTGGCCTTGTCATGCCCGACGATGGCCTTGCCATGCCCGACGATGGCATTGCCATGCCCGACCATGGCATCGTCATGTCCGAGAGTTGCCTTGTCATGTCCTTGTCATGCCCGACGATGGCCTCGCAATGTCATGCCTGACGATGGCCTTGTCATGCCAGACGATGGCATCGGCATGTGCGACGATGACCTTGTCATGCCCGACGATGGCCTTGCCATGCCCGACGATGGCCTTGCCATGCCCGACGCTAGCCTTGCCATGCTCGACGATAGCCTTCTCATGCCCGACGTTGGCCTTGTCATGCCCGGCGATGGCCTTGCCATGCCCGACGATGGCATTGCCATGCCCGACCATGGCATCGTCATGTCCGAGAGTTTCCTTGTCATGCCCGACGCTGGCCTTTTCATGCCCGACGATGGCCTCGCCAAGTCCGAGAGTGGCATTGTCATGGCCTTGTCATGCCCGACGAGGGCCTTGCCAAGCCCGACACTTTCCTTGTCATGTCCGAAAGTTGGCGTGTCATGACCTTGTCATGCCCAACGATGGCCTCGCCATGCCCAACGATGGTCTTGCCATGCCCGACGCTGGTCTTGCCATGCCCGACGCTAGCCTTGCCTTGTACGACGCTAGCCTTGTCATGCCCGACGATGGCCATGTCATGCTTGACGATGGCCTTGTCATGCCCGACGATGGCCTTGCCATGCCCGACGACGGCCTTAGCATGCCCGACGATGGCCTTCCCATGCCCGACGCTGGGCTTGCCATGCCTGACGATGGCCTTGTCAGGCCCGACGCTGGCCTTGTCATTCCCGACGATGGCCTTGTCATGTCCGAGAGTGGTCTTGCCATGGCCTTGTCATGCCAGACGCTAGCCTTGCCATGACCGACGATGGCCTTGTCTTGTCCGACAGTGGCATTGTCATGGCCTTGTCATGCCCGACGCTAGCCTCGTCATGCCCGACGATGGCCTTGTCATGCCCGACGATGGCATCGGCATGCGCGACGATGACCTTGTCATGCCCGACGATGGCCTTGTCATGCCCGACGATGGCCTTGCCATGCCCGACGCTGGCGTTGCCATGTTCGACGATGGCCTTGTCATGCCCGACGATGGCCATGTCATGCCCGATGATGGCCTTGGCATGCCCGACGATGGCATTGCCATGCCCGACCATGGCATCGTCATGTTCGAGAGTTGCCTTGTCATGCCCGACGCTGGCCTTGTCATGCCCGACGATGGCCTAGCCAAGTCCGAGAGTGGCATTGTCATGGCCTTGTCATGCCCGACGAGGGCCTTGCCAAGCCCGACACTTTCCTTGTCATGTCCGAAAGTTGGCGTGTCATGACCTTGTCATGCCCGACGATGGCCTCGCCATGCCCAACGATGGTCTTGCCATGCCCGACGCTGGTCTTGCGATGCCCGACGCTAGCCTTGCCTTGTCCGACGCTAGCCTTGTCATGCCCGACGATGGCCATGTCATGCTTGACGATGGCCTTGTCAAGCCCGAGGATGGCCTTGCCATGCCCGACGATGGCCTTGCCATGCCCGACGATGGCCTTGCCTTGCCCGACGCTGGGCTTGCCATGCCTGACGATGGCCTTGTCAGGCCCGACGCTGGCCTTGTCATTCCCGACGATGGCCTTGTCATGTCCGAGAGTGGTCTTGCCATGGCCTTGTCATGCCAGACGCTGGCCTTGCCATGACCGACGATGGCCTTGTCATGTCCGACAGTGGCATTGTCATGGCCTTGTCATGCCCGACGATGGCCTTGCCATGCCGGACGTTGTCCTTGTCATGTCCGAGAATTGCCTTGTCATGACCGTGTCATGCCCGACGATCGCCTTGCCATGTCCGACGCTGGCGTTGCCATGCCCGACGATGGGCTTGTCATGCCCGACGATGGCCTTGTCATGCCCGATGATGGGCTTGCCATGCCCGACGCTAGCCTTGCCATGCCCGACGATGGCCTTCTCATGCCCGACGTTGGCCTTGTCATGCCCGACGATGGCCTTGCCATGCCCGACGATGGCATTGCCAAGCCCGACGATGGCATCATCATGTCCGAGAGTTGCCTTGTCATGTCCTTGTCATGCCCGACGATGGCCTCGCAATGTCATGCATGACGATGGCCTTGTCATGCCCGACGATGGCATCGGCATGTGCGACGTTGACCTTGTCATGTCCGACGATGGCCTTGTCATGCCCGATGATGTCCTTGCCATGCCCGACGCTAGCATTGCCATGCCCGACGATGGCCTTCTCATGCCCGACGTTGGCCTTGTCATGCCCGACGATGGCCTTGCCATGCCCGACGATGGCATTGCCATGCCCGACCATGGCATCGTCATGTCCGAGAGTTGCCTTGTCATGTCCTTGTCATGCCCGACGATGGCCTCGCAATGTCATGCCTGACGATGGCCTTGTCATGCCCGACGATGGCATCGGCTTGCGCGACGATGACCTTGTCATGCCCGACGATGGCATCGGCATACGCGACGATGACCTTGTCATGCCCGACGATGGCCTTGTCATGCCCGACGATGGCCTTGCCATGCCCGACGCTAGCCTTGCCATGCCCGACGATGGCCTTCTCATGCCCGACGTTGGCCTTCTCACGCCCGACGATGGCCTTGCCATGCCCGACGATGGCATTGCCATGCCCGACCATGGCATCGTCATGTCCGAGAGTTGCCTTGTCATGTCCTTGTCATGCCCGACGATGGCCTCGCAATGTCATGCCTGACGATGGCCTTGTCATGCCCGACGATGGCATCGGCATGCGCGACGTTGACCTTGTCATGCCCGACGATGGCCTTGTCATGCCCGATGATGTCTTTGCCATGTCCGACGCTAGCCTTGCCATGCCCGACGATGGCCTTCTCATGCCCGACGTTGGCCTTGTCATGCCCGACGATGGCCTTGCCATGCCCGACGCTGGCGTTGCCATGTACGACGATGGCCTTGTCATGCCCGACGATGGCCATCTCATGCCCGATGATGGCCTTGGCATGCCCGACGATGGCATTGCCATGCCCGACCATGGCATCGTCATGTCCGAGAGTTTCCTTATCATGCCCGACGCTGGCTTTGTCATGCCCGACGATGGCCTCGCCAAGTCCGAGAGTGGCATTGTCATGGCCTTGTCATGCCCGACGAGGGCCTTGCCAAGCCCGACACTTTCCTTGTCATGTCCGAAAGTTGGCGTGTCATGACCTTGTCATGCCCGACGATGGCCTCGCCATGCCCAACGATGGTCTTGCCATGCCCGATGCTGGTCTTGCCATGCCCGACGCTAGCCTTGCCTTGTCCGACGCTAGCCTTGCCTTGCCCGACGATGGCCATGTCATGCTGGACGATGGCCTTGTCATGCCCGACGATGGCCTTGCCATGCCCGACGATGGCCTTGCCATGCCCGACGATGGCCTTGCCTTGCCCGACGCTGGGCTTGCCATGCCTGACGATGGCCTTGTCAGGCCCGACGCTGGCCTTGTCATTCCCGACGATGGCCTTGTCATGTCCGAGAGTGGTCTTGCCATGGCCTTGTCATGCCAGACGCTGGCCTTGCCATGACCGACGATGGCCTTGTCATGTCCGACAGTGGCATTGTCATGGCCTTGTCATGCCCGACGATGGCCTTGCGATGCCGGACGTTGTCCTTGTCATGTCCGAGAATTGCCTTGTCATGACCGTGTCATGCCCGACGATCGCCTTGCCATGTCCGACGCTGGCGTTGCCATGCCCGACGATGGGCTTGTCATGCCCGACGATGGCCTTGTCATGCCCGATGATGGGCTTGCCATGCCCGACGCTAGCCTTGCCATGCCCGACGATGGCCTTCTCATGCCCGACGTTGGCCTTGTCATGCCCGACGATGGCCTTGCCATGCCCGACGATGGCATTGCCAAGCCCGACGATGGCATCATCATGTCCGAGAGTTGCCTTGTCATGTCCTTGTCATGCCCGACGATGGCCTCGCAATGTCATGCATGACGATGGCCTTGTCATGCCCGACGATGGCATCGGCATGTGCGACGTTGACCTTGTCATGTCCGACGATGGCCTTGTCATGCCCGATGATGTCCTTGCCATGCCCGACGCTAGCATTGCCATGCCCGACGATGGCCTTCTCATGCCCGACGTTGGCCTTGTCATGCCCGACGATGGCCTTGCCATGCCCGACGATGGCATTGCCATGCCCGACCATGGCATCGTCATGTCCGAGAGTTGCCTTGTCATGTCCTTGTCATGCCCGACGATGGCCTCGCAATGTCATGCCTGACGATGGCCTTGTCATGCCCGACGATGGCATCGGCTTGCGCGACGATGACCTTGTCATGCCCGACGATGGCATCGGCATACGCGACGATGACCTTGTCATGCCCGACGATGGCCTTGTCATGCCCGACGATGGCCTTGCCATGCCCGACGCTAGCCTTGCCATGCCCGACGATGGCCTTCTCATGCCCGACGTTGGCCTTCTCACGCCCGACGATGGCCTTGCCATGCCCGACGATGGCATTGCCATGCCCGACCATGGCATCGTCATGTCCGAGAGTTGCCTTGTCATGTCCTTGTCATGCCCGACGATGGCCTCGCAATGTCATGCCTGACGATGGCCTTGTCATGCCCGACGATGGCATCGGCATGCGCGACGATGACCTTGTCATGCCCGACGATGGCCTTGTCATGCCCGACGATGGCCTTGCCATGCCCGACGCTAGCCTTGCCATGCCCGACGTTAGCGTTCTCCTGCCCGACGTTGGCCTTGTCATGCCCGACGATGGCCTTGCCATGCCCGACGATGGCATTGCCATGCTCGACCATGGCATCGTCATGTCCGAGAGTTGCCTTGTCATGCCCGACGCTGACCTTGTCATGCCCGACGATGGCCTCGCCAAGTCCGAGAGTGGCATTGTCATGGCCTTGTCATGCCCGACGAGGGCCTTGCCAAGCCCGACACTTTCCTTGTCATGTCCGAAAGTTTGCGTGTCATGACCTTGTCACGCCCGACGATGGCCTCGCCATGCCCGACGATGGTCTTGCCATGCTCGACGCTCGTCTTGCCATGCCCGACGCTAGCCTTGCCTTGTCCGACGCTAGCCTTGTCATGCCCGACGATAGCCAATTCATGCTTGACGATGGCCTTGTCATGCCCGACGATGGCCTTGCCATGCCCGACGATGGCCTTGCCATGCCCGACGATGGCCTTGCCATGCCCGACGCTGGGCTTGCCATTCCCGACGATGGCCTTGTCAGGCCCGACGCTGGCCTTGTCATTCCCGACGATGGCCTTGTCATGTCCGAGTGTGACATTGTCATTCCCAACGATGGACTTGTCATGCCTGACGATGGCCTTGCCATGCCCGACGCTGGCCTTGTAATGCCCGACGATCCCATTGCAATGCCCGACGCTGGCGTTGCCATGCCCGACGATGGCCTTGTCATGCCCGACGATGGTCATGTCATTCCCGACGATGGCCTTGCCATGTCCGAGAGTTGCCTTGTCATGGCCGACGATGGTCTTGCCATGTCCGAGAGTGGCCTTGTCATGCCCGACGCTGACCTTTTCATGTCCGAGAGTGGCCTTGTTATGCCCAACGATGGCCTTGTCATGACGTTGTCATGCCCGACGATGGCCTTGTAATGCCCTTGTCATGCCCGACGATGGCCTTGCCATGCCCGGCGCTGGACTTATCATGTCCAATAGTTGCGTTGTCATGCCCGACGCTAGCCTTGCCATGTCCGAGAGTGGCCTTGCCATGACCTTGTCATGCCCGATGATGGCCTGACCATGCCCGACGCTGGCCTTGTTATGTCCGAGAGTGGCCTTGGCATGACCTTGTCATGCCCGATGATGGCCTGGCCATGCCCGACGATGGTCTTGTCATGTCCGAGAGTTCACTTGTCATGCCCAACGCTAGCCTTGCCATGTCCGAGAGTTGCCTTGTCATGACCTTGTCATGCCCGACGCTGGCCTTGTCATGCCTGACGTTGGCCTTGTCATGCCCGACGATGGCCTTTTCATGCCTGACGCTGGCCTTGTCATGCCCGGCGCTGGCCTTGTCATGTCCGAGAGTGGCCTTGTCATGCCCGACGTTGGCCTTGCCATGTCCGAAAGTTGCCTTGTCATGACCTTATCATGCCCAACGATGGCCTTGCTATGCACGACGTTGGCCTTGTCATGCCAAACGCTGGCCTTGTAATGCCCGACGTTGGCCTTGCCATGCCCGACGACGGCCTTGTCATGCCGAACGCTGGCCTTTTCATGCCCGACGTTGGCCTTGTCATGCCTGGCGCTGGCCTTGTCATGTCCGAGAGTGGTCTTGCCATGGCCTTGTCATGCCAGACGCTGGCCTTGCCATGACCGACGATGGCCTTGTCATGTCCGACAGTGGCATTGTCATGGCCTTTTCATGCCCGACGATGGCCTTGCCATGCCGGACGTTGTCCTTATCATGTCCGAGAATTGCCTTGTCATGACCGTGTCATACCCGACGATCGCCTTGCCATGTCCGACGCTGGCGTTGCCATGCCCGACGATTGCCTTGTCATGCCCGACGATGGCCATGACATGCCCAACGATGGCCTTGACATGCCCGACGATGGCCTTGTCATGCCCGACGCTAGCCTCGCCTTGCCCGACGATGGCCTTCTCATGCCCGACACTAGCCTTGTGATGCCCGACGATGGCCTTGCCGTGCCCGACGATGGCATTGCCAAGCCCGACGATGGCATCGTCATGTCCGAGAGTTGCCTTGTCATGTCCTTGTCATGCCCGACGATGGCCTTGCAATGTCATGCCTGACGATGGCCTTGTCATGCCAGACGATGGCATCGGCATGTGCGACGTTGACCTTGTCATGCCCGACGATGGCCTTGTCATGCCCGATGATGTCTTTGCCTTGTCCGACGCTAGCCTTGCCATGCCCGACGATGGCCTTCTCATGCCCGACGTTGGCCTTGTCATGCCCGACGATGGCCTTGCCATGCCCGACGATGGCATTGCCATGCCCGACCATGGCATCGTCATGTCCGAGAGTTGCCTTGTCATGTCCTTGTCATGCCCGACGATGGCCTCGCAATGTCATGCCTGACGATGGCCTTGTCATGCCAGACGATGGCATCGGCATGTGCGACGATGACCTTGTCATGCCCGACGATGGCCTTGTCATGCCCGACGATGGCCTTGCCATGCCCGACGCTAGCCTTGCCATGCCCGACGATAGCCTTCTCATACCCGACGTTGGCCTTGTCATGCCCGACGATGGCCTTGCCATGCCCGACGATGGCATTGCCATGCCCGACCATGGCATTGCCATGCCCGACCATGGCATCGTCATGTCCGAGAGTTTCCTTGTCATGCCCGACGCTGGCCTTGTCATGCCCGACGATGGCCTCGCCAAGTCCGAGAGTGGCATTGTCATGGCCTTGTCATGCCCGACGAGGGCCTTGCCAAGCCCGACACTTTCCTTGTCATGTCCGAAAGTTGGCGTGTCATGACCTTGTCATGCCCGACGATGGCCTCGCCATGCCCAACGATGGTCTTGCCATGCCCGACGCTGGTCTTGCCATGCCCGACGCTAGCCTTGCCTTGTCCGACGCTAGCCTTGTCATGCCCGACGATGGCCATGTCATGCTTGACGATGGCCTTGTCATGCCCGACGATGGCCTTGCCATGCCCGACGATGGCCTTAGCATGCCCGACGATGGCCTTGCCATGCCCGACGCTGGGCTTGCCATGCCTGACGATGGCCTTGTCAGGCCCGACGCTGGCCTTGTCATTCCCGACGATGGCCTTGTCATGTCCGAGAGTGGTCTTGCCATGGCCTTGTCATGCCAGACGCTGGCCTTGCCATGACCGACGATGGCCTTGTCATGTCCGACAGTGGCATTGTCATGGCCTTGTCATGCCCGATGATGGCCTTGCCATGCCGGACGTTGTCCTTGTCATGTCCGAGAATTGCCTTGTCATGACCGTGTCATGCCCGACGATCGCCTTGCCATATCCGACGCTGGCGTTGCCATGCCCGACGATGGGCTTGTCATGCCCGACGATGGCCTTGTCATGCCCGATGATGGGCTTGCCATGCCTGACGCTAGCCTTGCCATGCACGACGATGGCCTTCTCATGCCCGACGTTGGCCTTGTCATGCCCGACGATGGCCTTGCCATGCCCGACGATGGCATTGCCAAGCCCGACGATGGCATCATCATGTCCGAGAGTTGCCTTGTCATGTCCTTGTCATGCCCGACGATGGCCTCGCAATGTCATGCCTGACGATGGCCTTGTCATGCCCGACGATGGCATCGGCATGCGCGACGATGACCTTGTCATGCCCGACGATGGCCTTGTCATGCCCGACGATGGCCTTGCCATGCCCGACGCTAGCCTTGCCATGCCCGACGATACCCTTCTCATGCCTGACGTTGGCCTTGTCATGCCCGACGATGGCCTTGCCATGCCCGACGATGGCATTGCCATGCCCGACCATGGCATCGTCATGTCCGAGAGTTGCCTCGTCATGCCCGACGCTGGCCTTGTCATGCCCGACGATGGCCTCGCCAAGTCCGAGAGTGGCCTTGTCATGGCCTTGTCATGCCCGACGAGGGCCTTGCCAAGCCCGACACTTTCCTTGTCATGTCCGAAAGTTGGCGTGTCATGACCTTGTCATGCCCGACGATGGCCTCGCCATGCCCAACGATGGTCTTGCCATGCCCGACGCTGGTCTTGCCATGCCCGACGCTAGCCTTGCCTTGTCCGACGCTAGCCTTGTCATGCCCGACGATGGCCATGTCATGCTTGACGATGGCCTTGTCATGCCCGACGATGGCCTTGCCATGCCCGACGATGGCCTTGCCATGCCCGACGATGGCCTTGCCATGCCCGACGCTGGGCTTGCCATGCCTGACGATGGCCTTGTCAGGCCCGACGCTGGCCTTGTCATTCCCGACGATGGCCTTGTCATGTCCGAGAGTGGTCTTGCCATGGCCTTGTCATGCTAGACGCTGGCCTTGCCATGACCGACAATGGCCTTGTCATGTCCGATAGTGGCATTGTCATGGCCTTGTCATGCCCGACGATGGCCTTGCCATGCCGGACGTTGTCCTTGTCATGTCCGAGAATTGCCTTGTCATGATCGTGTCATACCCGACGATCGCCTTGCCATGTCCGACGCTGGCGTTGCCATGCCCGACGATTGCCTTGTCATGCCCGACGATGGCCATGCCATGCCCGACGATGGCGTTGATATGCCCGACGATGGCTTTGTCATGCCCGACGCTAGCCTCGCCATGCCCGACGATGGCCTTCTCATGCCCGACACTAGCCTTGTCATGCCCGACGATGGCCTTGCCATGCCCGACGATGCCATTGCCAAGCCCGACGATGGCATCATCATGTCCGAGAGTTGCCTTGTCATGTCCTTGTCATGCCCGACGATGGCCTCGCAATGTCATGCCTGACGATGGCCTTGTCATGCCAGACGATGGCATCGGCATGTGCGACGTTGACCTTGTCATGCCCGACGATGGCCTTGTCATGCCCGATGATGTCCTTGCCATGCCCGACGCTAGCCTTGCCATGCCCGACGATGGCCTTCTCATGCCCGACGTTGGCCTTGCCATGCCCGACGATGGCATTGCCATGCCCGACCATGGCATCGTCATTTCCGAGAGTTGGCTTGTCATGTCCTTGTCATGCCCGAGGATGGCCTCGCCATGTCATGCCTGACGATGGCCTTGTCATGCCAGACGATGGCATCGGCATGTGCGACGTTTACCTTGTCATGCCCGACGATGGCCTTGTCATGCCCGATGATGTCTTTGCCATGTCCGACGCTAGCCTTGCCATGCCCGACGATGGCCTTCTCATGCCCGACGTTGGCCTTGTCATGCCCGACGATGGCCTTGCCATGCCCGACGCTGGCGTTGCCATGTTCGACGATGGCCTTGTCATGCCCGACGATGGCCATGTCATGCCCGATGATGGCCTTGGCATGCCCGACGATGGCATTGCCATGCCCGACCATGGCATCGTCATGTCCGAGAGTTTCCTTATCATGCCCGACGCTGGCTTTGTCATGCCCGACGATGGCCTCGCCAAGTCCGAGAGTGGCATTGTCATGGCCTTGTCATGCCCGACGAGGGCCTTGCCAAGCCCGAAACTTTCCTTGTCATGTCCGAAAGTTGGCGTGTCATGACCTTGTCATGCCCGACGATGGCCTCGCCATGCCCAACGATGGTCTTGCCATGCCCGACGCTGGTCTTGCCATGCCCGACGCTAGCCTTGCCTTGTCCGACGCTAGCCTTGCCTTGCCCGACGATGGCCATGTCATGCTGGACGATGGCCTTGTCATGCCCGACGATGGCCTTGCCATGCCCGACGATGGCCTTGCCATGCCCGACGATGGCCTTGCCTTGCCCGACGCTGGGCTTGCCATGCCTGACGATGGCCTTGTCAGGCCCGACGCTGGCCTTGTCATTCCCGACGATGGCCTTGTCATGTCCGAGAGTGGTCTTGCCATGGCCTTGTCATGCCAGACGCTGGCCTTGCCATGACCGACGATGGCCTTGTCATGTCCGACAGTGGCATTGTCATGGCCTTGTCATGCCCGACGATGGCCTTGCCATGCCGGACGTTGTCCTTGTCATGTCCGAGAATTGCCTTGTCATGACCGTGTCATGCCCGACGATCGCCTTGCCATGTCCGACGCTGGCGTTGCCATGCCCGACGATGGGCTTGTCATGCCCGACGATGGCCTTGTCATGCCCGATGATGGGCTTGCCATGCCCGACGCTAGCCTTGCCATGCCCGACGATGGCCTTCTCATGCCCGACGTTGGCCTTGTCATGCCCGACGATGGCCTTGCCATGCCCGACGATGGCATTGCCAAGCCCGACGATGGCATCATCATGTCCGAGAGTTGCCTTGTCATGTCCTTGTCATGCCCGACGATGGCCTCGCAATGTCATGCCTGACGATGGCCTTGTCATGCCCGACGATGGCATCGGCATGTGCGACGTTGACCTTGTCATGCCCGACGATGGCCTTGTCATGCCCGATGATGTCCTTGCCATGCCCGACGCTAGCATTGCCATGCCCGACGATGGCCTTCTCATGCCCGACGTTGGCCTTGTCATGCCCGACGATGGCCTTGCCATGCCCGACGATGGCATTGCCATGCCCGACCATGGCATCGTCATGTCCGAGAGTTGCCTTGTCATGTCCTTGTCATGCCCGACGATGGCCTCGCAATGTCATGCCTGACGATGGCCTTGTCATGCCCGACGATGGCATCGGCATGCGCGACGATGACCTTGTCATGCCCGACGATGGCATCGGCATGCGCGACGATGACCTTGTCATGCCCGACGATGGCCTTGTCATGCCCGACGATGGCCTTGCCATGCCCGACGCTAGCCTTGCCATGCCCGACGATGGCCTTCTCATGCCCGACGTTGGCCTTCTCATGCCCGACGATGGCCTTGCCATGCCCGACGATGGCATTGCCATGCCCGACCATGGCATCGTCATGTCCGAGAGTTGCCTTGTCATGTCCTTGTCATGCCCGACGATGGCCTCGCAATGTCATGCCTGACGATGGCCTTGTCATGCCCGACGATGGCATCGGCATGCGCGACGATGACCTTGTCATGCCCGACGATGGCCTTGGCATGCCCGACGATGGCCTTGCCATGCCCGACGCTAGCCTTGCCATGCCCGACGTTAGCGTTCTCCTGCCCGACGTTGGCCTTGTCATGCCCGACGATGGCCTTGCCATGCCCGACGATGGCATTGCCATGCTCGACCATGGCACGTCATGTCCGAGAGTTGCCTTGTCATGCCCGACGCTGACCTTGTCATGCCCGACGATGGCCTCGCCAAGTCCGAGAGTGGCATTGTCATGGCCTTGTCATGCCCGACGAGGGCCTTGCCAAGCCCGACACTTTCCTTGTCATGTCCGAAAGTTGGCGTGTCATGACCTTGTCACGCCCGACGATGGCCTCGCCATGCCCGACGATGGTCTTGCCATGCTCGACGCTCGTCTTGCCATGCCCGACGCTAGCCTTGCCTTGTCCGACGCTAGCCTTGTCATGCCCGACGATAGCCAATTCATGCTTGACGATGGCCTTGTCATGCCCGACGATGGCCTTGCCATGCCCGACGATGGCCTTGCCATGCCCGACGATGGCCTTGCCATGCCCGACGCTGGGCTTGCCATGCCCGACGATGGCCTTGTCAGGCCCGACGCTGGCCTTGTCATTCCCGACGATGGCCTTGTCATGTCCGAATGTGACATTGTCATTCCCAACGATGGACTTGTCATGCCTGACGATGGCCTTGCCATGCCCGACGCTGGCCTTGTAATGCCCGACGATCCCATTGCAATGCCCGACGCTGGCGTTGCCATGCCCGACGTTGGCCTTGTCATGCCCGACGATGGTCATGTCATTCCCGACGATGGCCTTGCCATGTCCGAGAGTTGCCTTGTCATGGCCGACGATGGTCTTGCCATGTCCGAGAGTGGCCTTGTCATGCCCGACGCTGACCTTTTCATGTCCGAGAGTGGCCTTGTTATGCCCAACGATGGCCTTGTCATGACGTTGTCATGCCCGACGATGGCCTTGTAATGCCCTTGTCATGCCCGACGATGGCCTTGCCATGCCCGGCGCTGGACTTATCATGTCCAACAGTTGCGTTGTCATGCCCGACGCTAGCCTTGCCATGTCCGAGAGTGGCCTTGCCATGACCTTGTCATGCCCGATGATGGCCTGACCATGCCCGACGCTGGCCTTGTTATGTCCGAGAGTGGCCTTGGCATGACCTTGTCATGCCCGATGATGGCCTGGCCATGCCCGACGATGGTCTTGTCATGTCCGAGAGTTCACTTGTCATGCCCAACGCTAGCCTTGCCATGTCCGAGAGTTGCCTTGTCATGACCTTGTCATGCCCGACGCTGGCCTTGTCATGCCTGACGTTGGCCTTGTCATGCCCGACGATGGCCTTTTCATGCCTGACGCTGGCCTTGTCATGCCCGGCGCTGGCGTTGTCATGTCCGAGAGTGGCCTTGTCATGCCCGACGTTGGCCTTGCCATGTCCGAAAGTTGCCTTGTCATGACCTTATCATGCCCAACGATGGCCTTGCTATGCACGACGTTGGCCTTGTCATGCCAAACGCTGGCCTTGTAATGCCCGACGTTGGCCTTGCCATGCCCGACGACGGCCTTGTCATGCCGAACGCTGGGCTTTTCATGCCCGACGTTGGCCTTGTCATGCCTGGCGCTGGCCTTGTCATGTCCGAGAGTGGTCTTGCCATGGCCTTGTCATGCCAGACGCTGGCCTTGCCATGACCGACGATGGCCTTGTCATGTCCGACAGTGGCATTGTCATGGCCTTTTCATGCCCGACGATGGCCTTGCCATGCCGGACGTTGTCCTTATCATGTCCGAGAATTGCCTTGTCATGACCGTGTCATACCCGACGATCGCCTTGCCATGTCCGACGCTGGCGTTGCCATGCCCGACGATTGCCTTGTCATGCCCGACGATGGCCATGACATGCCCAACGATGGCCTTGACATGCCCGACGATGGCCTTGTCATGCCCGACGCTAGCCTCGCCTTGCCCGACGATGGCCTTCTCATGCCCGACACTAGCCTTGTGATGCCCGACGATGGCCTTGCCGTGCCCGACGATGGCATTGCCAAGCCCGACGATGGCATCGTCATGTCCGAGAGTTGCCTTGTCATGTCCTTGTCATGCCCGACGATGGCCTTGCAATGTCATGCCTGACGATGGCCTTGTCATGCCAGACGATGGCATCGGCATGTGCGACGTTGACCTTGTCATGCCCGACGATGGCCTTGTCATGCCCGATGATGTCTTTGCCTTGTCCGACGCTAGCCTTGCCATGCCCGATGATGGCCTTCTCATGCCCGACGTTGGCCTTGTCATGCCCGACGATGGCCTTGCCATGCCCGACGATGGCATTGCCATGCCCGACCATGGCATCGTCATGTCCGAGAGTTGCCTTGTCATGTCCTTGTCATGCCCGACGATGGCCTCGCAATGTCATGCCTGACGATGGCCTTGTCATGCCAGACGATGGCATCGGCATGTGCGACGATGACCTTGTCATGCCCGACGATGGCCTTGTCATGCCCGACGATGGCCTTGCCATGCCCGACGCTAGCCTTGCCATGCCCGACGATAGCCTTCTCATGCCCGACGTTGGCCTTGTCATGCCCGACGATGGCCTTGCCATGCCCGACGATGGCATTGCCATGCCCGACCATGGCATTGCCATGCCCGACCATGGCATCGTC
This sequence comes from Fagopyrum homotropicum, assembly GCA_033239125.1. NCBI lineage: Eukaryota > Viridiplantae > Streptophyta > Magnoliopsida > Caryophyllales > Polygonaceae > Fagopyrum > Fagopyrum homotropicum. Next base: position 91,842,665 of record BSWB01000004.1, on the reverse strand, counting down.
ATGTCCGAGAGTTTCCTTGTCATGCCCGATGCTGGCCTTGTCATGCCCGACGATGGCCTCGCCAAGTCCGAGAGTGGCATTGTCATGGCCTTGTCATGCCCGACGAGGGCCTTGCCAAGCCCGACACTTTCCTTGTCATGTCCGAAAGTTGGCGTGTCATGACCTTGTCATGCCCGACGATGGCCTCGCCATGCCCAACGATGGTCTTGCCATGCCCGACGCTTGTCTTGCCATGCCCGACGCTAGCCTTGCCTTGTCCGACGCTAGCCTTGTCATGCCCGACGATGGCCATGTCATGCTTGACGATGGCCTTGTCATGCCCGACGATGGCCTTGCCATGCCCGACGATGGCCTTAGCATGCCCGACGATGGCCTTGCCATGCCCGACGCTGGGCTTGCCATGCCTGACGATGGCCTTGTTAGGCCCGACGCTGGCCTTGTCATTCCCGACGATGGCCTTGTCATGTCCGAGAGTGGTCTTGCCATGGCCTTGTCATGCCAGACGCTGGCCTTACCATGACCGACGATGGCCTTGTCATGTCCGACAGTGGCATTGTCATGGCCTTGTCATGCCCGACGATGGCCTTGCCATGCCGGACGTTGTCCTTGTCATGTCCGAGAATTGCCTTGTCATGACCGTGTCATACCCGACGATCGCCTTGCCATGTCCGACACTGGCGTTGCCATGCCCGACGATTGCCTTTTCATGCCCGACGATGGCCATGCCATGCCCGACGATGGCGTTGACATGCCCGACGATGGCTTTGTCATGCCCGACGCTAGCCTCGTCATGCCCGACGATGGCCTTGTCATGCCCGACGATGGCATCGGCATGCGCGACGATGACCTTGTCATGCCCGACGATGACCTTGTCATGCCCGACGATGTCCTTGCCATGCCCGACGCTGGCGTTGCCATGTTCGACGATGGCCTTGTCATGCCCGACGATGGCCATGTCATGCCCGATGATGGCCTTGGCATGCCCGACGATGGCATTGCCATGCCCGACCATGGCATCGTCATGTCCGAGAGTTGCCTTGTCATGCCCGACGCTGGCCTTGTCATGCCCGACGATGGCCTCGCCAAGTCCGAGTGGCATTGTCATGGCCTTGTCATGCCCGACGAGGGCCTTGCCAAGCCCGACACTTTCCTTGTCATGTCCGAAAGTTGGCGTGTCATGACCTTGTCATGCCCGACGATGGCCTCGCCATGCCCAACGATGGTCTTGCCATGCCCGACGCTGGTCTTGCCATGCCCGACGCTAGCCTTGCCTTGTACGACGCTAGCCTTGTCATGCCCGACGATGGCCATGTCATGCTTGACGATGGCCTTGTCATGCCCGACGATGGCCTTGCCATGCCCGACGATAGCCTTAGCATGCCCGACGATGGCCTTGCCATGCCCGACGCTGGGCTTGCCATGCCTGACGATGGCCTTGTCAGGCCCGACGCTGGCCTTGTCATTCCCGACGATGGCCTTGTCATGTCCGAGAGTGGTCTTGCCATGGCCTTGTCATGCCAGACGCTGGCCTTGCCATGACCGACGATGGCCTTGTCATGTCCGACAGTGGCATTGTCATGGCCTTGTCATGCCCGACGATGGCCTTGCCATGCCGGACGTTGTCCTTGTCATGTCCGAGAATTGCCTTGTCATGACCGTGTCATGCCCGACGATCGCCTTGCCATGTCCGACGCTGGCGTTGCCATGCCCGACGATGGGCTTGTCATGCCCGACGATGGCCTTGTCATGCCCGATGATGGGCTTGCCATGCCCGACGCTAGCCTTGCCAAGCCCGACGATGGCCTTCTCATGCCCGACGTTGGCCTTGTCATGCCCGACGATGGCCTTGTCATGCCCGACGATGGCATTGCCAAGCCCGACGATGGCATCATCATGTCCGAGAGTTGCCTTGTCATGTCCTTGTCATGCCCGACGATGGCCTCGCAATGTCATGCCTGACGATGGCCTTGTCATGCCCGACGATGGCATCGGCATGTGCGACGTTGACCTTGTCATGCCCGACGATGGCCTTGTCATGCCAGATGATGTCCTTGCCATGCCCGACGCTAGCCTTGCCATGCCCGACGATGGCCTTCTCATGCCCGACGTTGGCCTTGTCATGCCCGACGATGGCCTTGCCATGCCCGACGATGGCATTGCCATGCCCGACCATGGCATCGTCATGTCCGAGAGTTGCCTTGTCATGTCCTTGTCATGCCCGACGATGGCCTCGCAATGTCATGCCTGACGATGGCCTTGTCATGCCAGACGATGGCATCGGCATGTGCGACGATGACCTTGTCATGCCCGACGATGGCCTTGCCATGCCCGACGATGGCCTTGCCATGCCCGACGCTAGCCTTGCCATGCTCGACGATAGCCTTCTCATGCCCGACGTTGGCCTTGTCATGCCCGGCGATGGCCTTGCCATGCCCGACGATGGCATTGCCATGCCCGACCATGGCATCGTCATGTCCGAGAGTTTCCTTGTCATGCCCGACGCTGGCCTTTTCATGCCCGACGATGGCCTCGCCAAGTCCGAGAGTGGCATTGTCATGGCCTTGTCATGCCCGACGAGGGCCTTGCCAAGCCCGACACTTTCCTTGTCATGTCCGAAAGTTGGCGTGTCATGACCTTGTCATGCCCAACGATGGCCTCGCCATGCCCAACGATGGTCTTGCCATGCCCGACGCTGGTCTTGCCATGCCCGACGCTAGCCTTGCCTTGTACGACGCTAGCCTTGTCATGCCCGACGATGGCCATGTCATGCTTGACGATGGCCTTGTCATGCCCGACGATGGCCTTGCCATGCCCGACGACGGCCTTAGCATGCCCGACGATGGCCTTCCCATGCCCGACGCTGGGCTTGCCATGCCTGACGATGGCCTTGTCAGGCCCGACGCTGGCCTTGTCATTCCCGACGATGGCCTTGTCATGTCCGAGAGTGGTCTTGCCATGGCCTTGTCATGCCAGACGCTAGCCTTGCCATGACCGACGATGGCCTTGTCTTGTCCGACAGTGGCATTGTCATGGCCTTGTCATGCCCGACGCTAGCCTCGTCATGCCCGACGATGGCCTTGTCATGCCCGACGATGGCATCGGCATGCGCGACGATGACCTTGTCATGCCCGACGATGGCCTTGTCATGCCCGACGATGGCCTTGCCATGCCCGACGCTGGCGTTGCCATGTTCGACGATGGCCTTGTCATGCCCGACGATGGCCATGTCATGCCCGATGATGGCCTTGGCATGCCCGACGATGGCATTGCCATGCCCGACCATGGCATCGTCATGTTCGAGAGTTGCCTTGTCATGCCCGACGCTGGCCTTGTCATGCCCGACGATGGCCTAGCCAAGTCCGAGAGTGGCATTGTCATGGCCTTGTCATGCCCGACGAGGGCCTTGCCAAGCCCGACACTTTCCTTGTCATGTCCGAAAGTTGGCGTGTCATGACCTTGTCATGCCCGACGATGGCCTCGCCATGCCCAACGATGGTCTTGCCATGCCCGACGCTGGTCTTGCGATGCCCGACGCTAGCCTTGCCTTGTCCGACGCTAGCCTTGTCATGCCCGACGATGGCCATGTCATGCTTGACGATGGCCTTGTCAAGCCCGAGGATGGCCTTGCCATGCCCGACGATGGCCTTGCCATGCCCGACGATGGCCTTGCCTTGCCCGACGCTGGGCTTGCCATGCCTGACGATGGCCTTGTCAGGCCCGACGCTGGCCTTGTCATTCCCGACGATGGCCTTGTCATGTCCGAGAGTGGTCTTGCCATGGCCTTGTCATGCCAGACGCTGGCCTTGCCATGACCGACAATGGCCTTGTCATGTCCGACAGTGGCATTGTCATGGCCTTGTCATGCCCGACGATGGCCTTACCATGCCGGACGTTGTCCTTGTCATGTCCGAGAATTGCCTTGTCATGACCGTGTCATGCCCGACGATCGCCTTGCCATGTCCGACGCTGGCGTTGCCATGCCCGACGATGGGCTTGTCATGCCCGACGATGGCCTTGTCATGCCCGATGATGGGCTTGCCATGCCCGACGCTAGCCTTGCCATGCCCGACGATGGCCTTCTCATGCCCGACGTTGGCCTTGTCATGCCCGACGATGGTCTTGCCATGCCCGACGATGGCATTGCCAAGCCCGACGATGGCATCATCATGTCCGAGAGTTGCCTTGTCATGTCCTTGTCATGCCCGACGATGGCCTCGCAATGTCATGCCTGACGATGGCCTTGTCATGCCCGACGATGGCATCGGCATGTGCGACGTTGACCTTGTCATGCCCGACGATGGCCTTGTCATGCCAGATGATGTCCTTGCCATGCCCGACGCTAGCATTGCCATGCCCGACGATGGCCTTCTTATGCCCGACGTTGGCCTTGTCATGCCCGACGATGGCCTTGCCATGCCCGACGATGGCATTGCCATGCCCGACCATGGCATCGTCATGTCCGAGAGTTGCCTTGTCATGTCCTTGTCATGCCCGACGATGGCCTCGCAATGTCATGCCTGACGATGGCCTTGTCATGCCAGACGATGGCATCGGCATGTGCGACGTTGACCTTGTCATGCCCGACGATGGCCTTGTCATGCCCGATGATGTCCTTGCCATGCCCGACACTAGCCTTGCCATGCCCGACGATGGCCTTCTCATGCCCGACGTTGGCCTTGTCATGCCCGACGATGGGCTTGCCATGCCCGACGATGGCATTGCCATGCCCGACCATGGCATCGTCATGTCCGAGAGTTGGCTTGTCATGTCCTTGTCATGCCCGATGATGGTCTTGCCATGTCATGCCTGACGATGGCCTTGTCATGCCCGACGATGGCATCGGCATGCGCGACGATGACCTTGTCATGCCCGACGATGGCCTTGTCATGCCCGACGATGGCCTTGCCATGCCCGACGCTGGCGTTGCCATGTTCAACGATGGCCTTGTCATGCCCAACGATGGCCATGTCATGCCCGATGATGGCCTTCGCATGTCCATGACCTTGTCATGCCCAACGAGTGGCCTTGCCATGACCTTGTCATGCCCGATGATGGCCTGACCATGCCCGACGCTGGCCTTGTTATGTCCGAGAGTGGCCTTGGCATGACCTTGTCATGCCCGATGATGGCCTGGCCATGCCCGACGATGGTCTTGTCATGTCCGAGAGTTCACTTGTCATGCCCAACGCTAGCCTTGCCATGTCCGAGAGTTGCCTTGTCATGACCTTGTCATGCCCGACGCTGGCCTTGTCATGCCTGACGTTGGCCTTGTCATGCCCGACGATGGCCTTTTCATGCCTGACGCTGGCCTTGTCATGCCCGGCGCTGGCGTTGTCATGTCCGAGAGTGGCCTTGTCATGCCCGACGTTGGCCTTGCCATGTCCGAAAGTTGCCTTGTCATGACCTTATCATGCCCAACGATGGCCTTGCTATGCACGACGTTGGCCTTGTCATGCCAAACGCTGGCCTTGTAATGCCCGACGTTGGCCTTGCCATGCCCGACGACGGCCTTGTCATGCCGAACGCTGGGCTTTTCATGCCCGACGTTGGCCTTGTCATGCCTGGCGCTGGCCTTGTCATGTCCGAGAGTGGTCTTGCCATGGCCTTGTCATGCCAGACGCTGGCCTTGCCATGACCGACGATGGCCTTGTCATGTCCGACAGTGGCATTGTCATGGCCTTTTCATGCCCGACGATGGCCTTGCCATGCCGGACGTTGTCCTTATCATGTCCGAGAATTGCCTTGTCATGACCGTGTCATACCCGACGATCGCCTTGCCATGTCCGACGCTGGCGTTGCCATGCCCGACGATTGCCTTGTCATGCCCGACGATGGCCATGACATGCCCAACGATGGCCTTGACATGCCCGACGATGGCCTTGTCATGCCCGACGCTAGCCTCGCCTTGCCCGACGATGGCCTTCTCATGCCCGACACTAGCCTTGTGATGCCCGACGATGGCCTTGCCGTGCCCGACGATGGCATTGCCAAGCCCGACGATGGCATCGTCATGTCCGAGAGTTGCCTTGTCATGTCCTTGTCATGCCCGACGATGGCCTTGCAATGTCATGCCTGACGATGGCCTTGTCATGCCAGACGATGGCATCGGCATGTGCGACGTTGACCTTGTCATGCCCGACGATGGCCTTGTCATGCCCGATGATGTCTTTGCCTTGTCCGACGCTAGCCTTGCCATGCCCGATGATGGCCTTCTCATGCCCGACGTTGGCCTTGTCATGCCCGACGATGGCCTTGCCATGCCCGACGATGGCATTGCCATGCCCGACCATGGCATCGTCATGTCCGAGAGTTGCCTTGTCATGTCCTTGTCATGCCCGACGATGGCCTCGCAATGTCATGCCTGACGATGGCCTTGTCATGCCAGACGATGGCATCGGCATGTGCGACGATGACCTTGTCATGCCCGACGATGGCCTTGTCATGCCCGACGATGGCCTTGCCATGCCCGACGCTAGCCTTGCCATGCCCGACGATAGCCTTCTCATGCCCGACGTTGGCCTTGTCATGCCCGACGATGGCCTTGCCATGCCCGACGATGGCATTGCCATGCCCGACCATGGCATTGCCATGCCCGACCATGGCATCGTCATGTCCGAGAGTTTCCTTGTCATGCCCGATGCTGGCCTTGTCATGCCCGACGATGGCCTCGCCAAGTCCGAGAGTGGCATTGTCATGGCCTTGTCATGCCCGACGAGGGCCTTGCCAAGCCCGACACTTTCCTTGTCATGTCCGAAAGTTGGCGTGTCATGACCTTGTCATGCCCGACGATGGCCTCGCCATGCCCAACGATGGTCTTGCCATGCCCGACGCTTGTCTTGCCATGCCCGACGCTAGCCTTGCCTTGTCCGACGCTAGCCTTGTCATGCCCGACGATGGCCATGTCATGCTTGACGATGGCCTTGTCATGCCCGACGATGGCCTTGCCATGCCCGACGATGGCCTTAGCATGCCCGACGATGGCCTTGCCATGCCCGACGCTGGGCTTGCCATGCCTGACGATGGCCTTGTTAGGCCCGACGCTGGCCTTGTCATTCCCGACGATGGCCTTGTCATGTCCGAGAGTGGTCTTGCCATGGCCTTGTCATGCCAGACGCTGGCCTTACCATGACCGACGATGGCCTTGTCATGTCCGACAGTGGCATTGTCATGGCCTTGTCATGCCCGACGATGGCCTTGCCATGCCGGACGTTGTCCTTGTCATGTCCGAGAATTGCCTTGTCATGACCGTGTCATACCCGACGATCGCCTTGCCATGTCCGACACTGGCGTTGCCATGCCCGACGATTGCCTTTTCATGCCCGACGATGGCCATGCCATGCCCGACGATGGCGTTGACATGCCCGACGATGGCTTTGTCATGCCCGACGCTAGCCTCGTCATGCCCGACGATGGCCTTGTCATGCCCGACGATGGCATCGGCATGCGCGACGATGACCTTGTCATGCCCGACGATGACCTTGTCATGCCCGACGATGTCCTTGCCATGCCCGACGCTGGCGTTGCCATGTTCGACGATGGCCTTGTCATGCCCGACGATGGCCATGTCATGCCCGATGATGGCCTTGGCATGCCCGACGATGGCATTGCCATGCCCGACCATGGCATCGTCATGTCCGAGAGTTGCCTTGTCATGCCCGACGCTGGCCTTGTCATGCCCGACGATGGCCTCGCCAAGTCCGAGTGGCATTGTCATGGCCTTGTCATGCCCGACGAGGGCCTTGCCAAGCCCGACACTTTCCTTGTCATGTCCGAAAGTTGGCGTGTCATGACCTTGTCATGCCCGACGATGGCCTCGCCATGCCCAACGATGGTCTTGCCATGCCCGACGCTGGTCTTGCCATGCCCGACGCTAGCCTTGCCTTGTACGACGCTAGCCTTGTCATGCCCGACGATGGCCATGTCATGCTTGACGATGGCCTTGTCATGCCCGACGATGGCCTTGCCATGCCCGACGATAGCCTTAGCATGCCCGACGATGGCCTTGCCATGCCCGACGCTGGGCTTGCCATGCCTGACGATGGCCTTGTCAGGCCCGACGCTGGCCTTGTCATTCCCGACGATGGCCTTGTCATGTCCGAGAGTGGTCTTGCCATGGCCTTGTCATGCCAGACGCTGGCCTTGCCATGACCGACGATGGCCTTGTCATGTCCGACAGTGGCATTGTCATGGCCTTGTCATGCCCGACGATGGCCTTGCCATGCCGGACGTTGTCCTTGTCATGTCCGAGAATTGCCTTGTCATGACCGTGTCATGCCCGACGATCGCCTTGCCATGTCCGACGCTGGCGTTGCCATGCCCGACGATGGGCTTGTCATGCCCGACGATGGCCTTGTCATGCCCGATGATGGGCTTGCCATGCCCGACGCTAGCCTTGCCAAGCCCGACGATGGCCTTCTCATGCCCGACGTTGGCCTTGTCATGCCCGACGATGGCCTTGTCATGCCCGACGATGGCATTGCCAAGCCCGACGATGGCATCATCATGTCCGAGAGTTGCCTTGTCATGTCCTTGTCATGCCCGACGATGGCCTCGCAATGTCATGCCTGACGATGGCCTTGTCATGCCCGACGATGGCATCGGCATGTGCGACGTTGACCTTGTCATGCCCGACGATGGCCTTGTCATGCCAGATGATGTCCTTGCCATGCCCGACGCTAGCCTTGCCATGCCCGACGATGGCCTTCTCATGCCCGACGTTGGCCTTGTCATGCCCGACGATGGCCTTGCCATGCCCGACGATGGCATTGCCATGCCCGACCATGGCATCGTCATGTCCGAGAGTTGCCTTGTCATGTCCTTGTCATGCCCGACGATGGCCTCGCAATGTCATGCCTGACGATGGCCTTGTCATGCCAGACGATGGCATCGGCATGTGCGACGATGACCTTGTCATGCCCGACGATGGCCTTGCCATGCCCGACGATGGCCTTGCCATGCCCGACGCTAGCCTTGCCATGCTCGACGATAGCCTTCTCATGCCCGACGTTGGCCTTGTCATGCCCGGCGATGGCCTTGCCATGCCCGACGATGGCATTGCCATGCCCGACCATGGCATCGTCATGTCCGAGAGTTTCCTTGTCATGCCCGACGCTGGCCTTTTCATGCCCGACGATGGCCTCGCCAAGTCCGAGAGTGGCATTGTCATGGCCTTGTCATGCCCGACGAGGGCCTTGCCAAGCCCGACACTTTCCTTGTCATGTCCGAAAGTTGGCGTGTCATGACCTTGTCATGCCCAACGATGGCCTCGCCATGCCCAACGATGGTCTTGCCATGCCCGACGCTGGTCTTGCCATGCCCGACGCTAGCCTTGCCTTGTACGACGCTAGCCTTGTCATGCCCGACGATGGCCATGTCATGCTTGACGATGGCCTTGTCATGCCCGACGATGGCCTTGCCATGCCCGACGACGGCCTTAGCATGCCCGACGATGGCCTTCCCATGCCCGACGCTGGGCTTGCCATGCCTGACGATGGCCTTGTCAGGCCCGACGCTGGCCTTGTCATTCCCGACGATGGCCTTGTCATGTCCGAGAGTGGTCTTGCCATGGCCTTGTCATGCCAGACGCTAGCCTTGCCATGACCGACGATGGCCTTGTCTTGTCCGACAGTGGCATTGTCATGGCCTTGTCATGCCCGACGCTAGCCTCGTCATGCCCGACGATGGCCTTGTCATGCCCGACGATGGCATCGGCATGCGCGACGATGACCTTGTCATGCCCGACGATGGCCTTGTCATGCCCGACGATGGCCTTGCCATGCCCGACGCTGGCGTTGCCATGTTCGACGATGGCCTTGTCATGCCCGACGATGGCCATGTCATGCCCGATGATGGCCTTGGCATGCCCGACGATGGCATTGCCATGCCCGACCATGGCATCGTCATGTTCGAGAGTTGCCTTGTCATGCCCGACGCTGGCCTTGTCATGCCCGACGATGGCCTAGCCAAGTCCGAGAGTGGCATTGTCATGGCCTTGTCATGCCCGACGAGGGCCTTGCCAAGCCCGACACTTTCCTTGTCATGTCCGAAAGTTGGCGTGTCATGACCTTGTCATGCCCGACGATGGCCTCGCCATGCCCAACGATGGTCTTGCCATGCCCGACGCTGGTCTTGCGATGCCCGACGCTAGCCTTGCCTTGTCCGACGCTAGCCTTGTCATGCCCGACGATGGCCATGTCATGCTTGACGATGGCCTTGTCAAGCCCGAGGATGGCCTTGCCATGCCCGACGATGGCCTTGCCATGCCCGACGATGGCCTTGCCTTGCCCGACGCTGGGCTTGCCATGCCTGACGATGGCCTTGTCAGGCCCGACGCTGGCCTTGTCATTCCCGACGATGGCCTTGTCATGTCCGAGAGTGGTCTTGCCATGGCCTTGTCATGCCAGACGCTGGCCTTGCCATGACCGACAATGGCCTTGTCATGTCCGACAGTGGCATTGTCATGGCCTTGTCATGCCCGACGATGGCCTTACCATGCCGGACGTTGTCCTTGTCATGTCCGAGAATTGCCTTGTCATGACCGTGTCATGCCCGACGATCGCCTTGCCATGTCCGACGCTGGCGTTGCCATGCCCGACGATGGGCTTGTCATGCCCGACGATGGCCTTGTCATGCCCGATGATGGGCTTGCCATGCCCGACGCTAGCCTTGCCATGCCCGACGATGGCCTTCTCATGCCCGACGTTGGCCTTGTCATGCCCGACGATGGCCTTGCCATGCCCGACGATGGCATTGCCAAGCCCGACGATGGCATCATCATGTCCGAGAGTTGCCTTGTCATGTCCTTGTCATGCCCGACGATGGCCTCGCAATGTCATGCCTGACGATGGCCTTGTCATGCCCGACGATGGCATCGGCATGTGCGACGTTGACCTTGTCATGCCCGACGATGGCCTTGTCATGCCAGATGATGTCCTTGCCATGCCCGACGCTAGCATTGCCATGCCCGACGATGGCCTTCTTATGCCCGACGTTGGCCTTGTCATGCCCGACGATGGCCTTGCCATGCCCGACGATGGCATTGCCATGCCCGACCATGGCATCGTCATGTCCGAGAGTTGCCTTGTCATGTCCTTGTCATGCCCGACGATGGCCTCGCAATGTCATGCCTGACGATGGCCTTGTCATGCCAGACGATGGCATCGGCATGTGCGACGTTGACCTTGTCATGCCCGACGATGGCCTTGTCATGCCCGATGATGTCCTTGCCATGCCCGACACTAGCCTTGCCATGCCCGACGATGGCCTTCTCATGCCCGACGTTGGCCTTGTCATGCCCGACGATGGGCTTGCCATGCCCGACGATGGCATTGCCATGCCCGACCATGGCATCGTCATGTCCGAGAGTTGGCTTGTCATGTCCTTGTCATGCCCGATGATGGTCTTGCCATGTCATGCCTGACGATGGCCTTGTCATGCCCGACGATGGCATCGGCATGCGCGACGATGACCTTGTCATGCCCGACGATGGCCTTGTCATGCCCGACGATGGCCTTGCCATGCCCGACGCTGGCGTTGCCATGTTCAACGATGGCCTTGTCATGCCCAACGATGGCCATGTCATGCCCGATGATGGCCTTCGCATGTCCAAGAGTTGCCTTGCCATGGCCGACGATGGTCTTGCCTTGCCCGACGATGGCCTTGCCATGCCCGACGATGGCCTTGCCATGCCCGACGCTGGGCTTGCCATGCCTGACGATGGCCTTGTCAGGCCCGACGCTGGCCTTGTCATTCCCGACGATGGCCTTGTCATGTCCGAGAGTGGTCTTGCCATGGCCTTGTCATGCCAGACGCTGGCCTTGCCATGACCGACGATGGCCTTGTCATGTCCGACAGTGGCATTGCCATGGCCTTGTCATGCCCGACGATGGCCTTGCCATGCCGGACGTTGTCCTTGTCATGTCCGAGAATTGCCTTGTCATGACCGTGTCATACCCGACGATCGCCTTGCCATGTCCGACGCTGGCGTTGCCATGCCCGACGATTGCCTTGTCATGCCCGACGATGGCCATGCCATGCCCGACGATGGCGTTGAGATGCCCGACGATGGCTTTGTCATGCCCGACGCTAGCCTCGCCATGCCCGACGATGGCCTTCTCATGCCCGACACTAGCCTTGTCATGCCCGACGATGGCCTTGCCATGCCCGACGATGGCATTGCTAAGCCCGACGATGGCATCATCATGTCCGAGAGTTGCCTTGTCATGTCCTTGTAATGCCCGACGATGGCCTCGCAATGTCATGCCTGACGATGGCCTTGTCATGCCAGACGATGGCATCGGCATGTGCGACGTTGACCTTGTCATGCCCGACGATGGCCTTGTCATGCCCGAGGATGTCCTTGCCATGCCCGACGCTAGCCTTGCCATGCCCGACGATGGCCTTCTCATGCCCGACGTTGGCCTTGTCATGCCCGACGATGGCCTTGCCATGCCCGACGATGGCATTGCCATGCCCGACCATGGCATCGTCATGTCCGAGAGTTGGCTTGTCATGTCCTTGTCATGCCCGATGATGGCCTCGCCATGTCATGCCTGACGATGGCCTTGTCATGCCCGACGATGGCATCGGCATGCGCGACGATGACCTTGTCATGCCCGACGATGGCCTTGTCATGCCCGACGATGGCCTTGTCATGCCCGACGATGGCCTTGCCATGCCCGACGCTGGCGTTGCCATGTTCGACGATGGCCTTGTCATACCCGACGATGGCCATGTCATGCCCGATGATGGCCTTGGCATGTCCAAGAGTTGCCTTGTCATGGCCGACGATGGTCTTGCCTTGTCCGAGAGTGGCCTTGTCATGCCCGACGCTGACCTTGTCATGTCCGAGAGTGGCCTTGTTATGCCCAACGATGGCCTTGTCATGACCTTGTCATGCCCGACGATGGCCTTGTAATGCCCTTGTCATGCCCGACGATGGCCTTGCCATGCCCGGCGCTGGCCTTATCATGTCCGACATTTGCGTTGTCATGCCCGACGCTGGCCTTGCCATGTCCGAGAGTGGCCTTGCCATGACCTTGTCATGCCTAGGCTTGTCCACGGGTCGCGGGTCACCCGTTACCCGGCGGGTCGGCGACCCGCCGGGTGGCGGATACGGGTAAGGGTCGGTTATACCCTTACCCGTGACCCGCCGGGTTGACCAGGCGGGTCGACTCGTAACGGCTAGTTTTCTTTTTTAAAAAAACAATTTAATTTAATAAATCTAACCTAAAAACAATTCTATAAATACCCCAAACTCAATTCATATCATCTCACACCAATTCACATCATTCAATCATCTATTGACTCTCTCAATCTCTCCATAATTTCCAACTCTTACATTCAATTACTTATTACTCTCCTAATCTCATATTCTCATTCTCTTATTTTTCATTTTACCACTCAAACTACTACATTATATTATTCAAAAAAAAAATGTCTAGCCGAGGAAGACGTTCCGTTAGCGGTGTCGGTCCTTCATCCGGCGAAGGTGTTATTCAAGGACGGCATTCCGTTAGCGATCCTCCAACCGGTTCGGATTTAAGGCGAGACCGAGACTTATTAAGTGGAGATCACGAGATCTTCGAAGAGGAGGAGGATATCACGGTATCGCCTACTTTCCCCAACACCCAAGGATCCGAGACCCAATACACGGAGGAGCCGGAGCCGGAGGAGCCGTCGTTGAACAATACTCAACTAACGGCGGCGGTCTTCCGATTTTGGTTTACAAAGGGTGCTCCCGATGGCAACGGAGTTTTCTATGCCAAATGCAATTTTTGTGCGGCACAATACAAGCACAAAAAGGGAGAAGGCTACGGGAACTACAAGAGGCATATCCGGAACAAGCATCCCGAGAAAATGGGATTAGCACGAGGGCAAACACAACTTACCGGGTACGCATCTACTTCTAACCAACCTCCTTCTCTATTTGCATATGATCATTCTTCTTCTATGGATGCATTTTCGGAAATGTTGGCCGTAGATTCTTTAGCATTTAGTTTTGCACAAAATGTTGGTTTTAATAATTGGATGCAAAATCATGCTCAACCCGCATATAAACCGATTTCTCGCCAAACCGCTAAAAGAAAAATGATGCATAAATATAAAATTCGTAAAGAAGAATTGATTAAATATTTTATGGACAACGGTGATATTCAAGTTTCTATTTGTAGTGATATTTGGACCGACGGTTTTCAAAAAAATTCATATATGGGTATTACTTGTCATTTTGTTGATAAATTTTGGATTTTAAACAAAAGAGTTTTAGCATTAAGAGTTTTCAACGAACAACACACCGCCCAAAACATTGCCCGTTTGATTGCAAATGTTTTGGAAGAATATAGATTAGTTTCACGAGTTTTTTCAATCGGTTTTGATAACGCCTCCGCTAACACGACTATTGGAGGTAAATTTTTTCACATTAGGTGTGCCGCTCATATTTTAAACTTGTGTGTTCAAGACGGTTTAGCATATGTTGGAGATTTAGTACAACCTATTCGAAATATTCTTAATGAACTTTGGTCTAAAAAAATTGTACGTACTAAATGGTATGCATATTGTAAACAAAATAACGTTTATCCTGAAAAATTTCCAAAAGATGTTTGTACAAGATGGAACTCTACTTACAAAATGATTTACGAATCATATGAATATCGAGAACTTTTAAGTAGTTTTGCCGCACAACATATTGACGGTGATTTTGTTTTCGGTGATTCTTGGGTTTTAGCAAGAGATGTAATGGAGGTTTTCAAACATTTTTATGATGCTACTAACACTTTTAGTTATGTTTATACACCAACTTCAAACATATTTTGTTATGTAGCAATTAATATTTCATTTGCAATTCAACAAGGTCTTTTAATTGAAAATATTTCACAAGCTATTTATTCAATGCGAAGTATATAATTAGCTTATTATACAACCATTCCCGATGTTTTTCTTGTTGCATTTGTGTTAGACCCTAGACGTAAAATGGATGGTTTAAAACAATTTTTAGAAAGTTATTATGAATTTTTAAGTTTAGAACAACATCCCGATTGTCATGTTTCTAACATAATTGGTAATGTTAGAAAATTATTTGATGAATTATTGGTTCAATATCGTGTATCCGATCGAGGTCAATCTTCTCAACCCCCTCCTCTCTCTTCATCTTCAAGTTCATCTAAATTTAAATCAATGACTAGAGATTTGTTTGGCCCGAAAAGGGCAAAAATCACGTCGAGTTCCAGCTCGGAACTCGACGAATATCTAACAATTTCTTTTGAGTTTGCCAATGATGAAGAAGAGGAGGATTTCAACATATTAGAATGGTGGAGCCGACCGGAAAGAATGAGGTTTCCTACCCTCTCAAGGATCGCGGCACAAATTCTCGCCGTTCCCGCCTCTACGGTAGCGGTTGAGCAAACCTTTAGCCGGAGTGGAAAGGTGCTCGATCCGACGAGATCAAACATGTTGCCCGAGACACAAAAGAACAACCTCTCGGCGGAGGAAGGCGACGAAGATGACGACGAGCGACAACAAACGCCATCGGATGTATCGGCGGGAGAGTCCGACTAAGGTAAGGGCCAATCGGGGATATAAACAAAGGTAAGAGAACTACGTGGGCTTTGATTCCTCCTCCCCGAGAGGATACGTAGGCAACCGGGATTCCGGTTTAAGCCCAATTCTTCCCGTTTTTTTTTTTAAAAGTTTAAGACTTAATTACTTAAACTTAAATTTAAGTCCAATTTTTCTAAGTTTAAGTCCTCTATTTATTAGTTTATAAAATTCTTTTTTAAGTTTAAGTCCCATTTTTTTTTAAGTTTAAGTCCAATATTTTTTTTTAAGTTTAAGACTTAATTACTTAAACCTAAGTTTAAGTCCAATTTTTTTAAGTTTATTTAAGACTTTAAGTCCTCTATTTATTAGTTTATAAATTTTTTTTTTAAGTTTAAGTCCTATTTTTTATTAGTTTATTTTCTTCTCATTTTTTAAGTTTAAGTTCAATTTTTATGTTATATTTATTTTCTAATTTTTTAAAGTTTATAATGTTTATTTCCTTTTTTTTTTTTTTAATCTTACGTGGCCGACCCGCCGACCCGCAAGGTCTGACCCGTGACCCGGCGGGTCAGCCAGCTACACGGGTCCGGGTCCGGGTCACCCTACCCCGACCCATGACCCGTGGACATGCTTAAGTTTAAATCCTCTATTTATTAGTTTATAAAACTCTTTTTTAAGTTTAAGTCCCATTTTTTTTAAGTTTTAGTCCAATTTTTTTTTAAAGTTTAAGACTTAATTACTTAAACTTAAGTTTAAGTCCAATTTTTTTAAGTTTATATAAGACTTTAAGTCCTCTATTTATTAGTTTATAAAATTTTTTTTTAAGTTTAAGACCTATTTTTTATTAGTTTATTTTCTTCTCATTTTTTAAGTTTAAGTTCAATTTTTATGTTATATTTATTTTCTAATTTTTTAAAGTTTATAATGTTTATTTCCTATTTTTTTTTTTTTTAATCTTACGTGGCCGACCCGCCGACCCGCCGGGTCTGACCCGTGACCCGGCGGGTCGGCCAGCTACACGGGTCCGGGTCAACCTACCCGAACCCTTGACCCGGCGGGTCGGACCTGTCGACCCGGCGGGTCCGACCCGTGGACATGCTTAGTCATGCCCGATGATGGCCTGACCATGCCCGACGCTGGCCTTGTCATGTCCGAGAGTGGCCTTGCCATAACCTTGTCATGCCCGATGATGGCCTGGCCATGCCCGACGATGGTCTTGTCATGTCCGAGAGTTCCCATGTCCAACCCGACTCTAGCCTTGCCATGTCCGAGAGTTGCCTTGTCATGCCCGACGCTGGCCTTGTCATGGCCGACGTTGGCCTTGTCATGCCCGACGATGGCCTTTTCATGCCCGACGCTGGCCTTGTCATGCCCGACGCTGGCCTTGTCATGCCCCACGATGGCCTTGTCATGCCCGACGCTGGCCTTGTCATTCCCGACTTTGGCCTTGTCATGCCCGACGATGGCCTTCTCATGCCCGACGCTGGCCTTGCCATGCCCGACGCTAGCCTTGTCATGCCCGACGATGGCCTTGTCATGCCCGACGATGGCCTTGCCATGCCCGACGCTAGCCTTGCCATGCCTGACGATGGCCTTCTCATGCCCGACGCTGGCCTTGTCATGCCCGACGATGGCCTTGCCATGCCCGAAGATGGCATTGCCATGCCCGACCATGGCATCGTCATGTCCGAGAGTTGCCTTGTCATGTCCTTGTCATGCCCGACGCTGGACTTGTCATGCCCGACGATGGCCTCGCCATGTCCGAGAGTGGCATTGTCATGGCCTTGTCGTGCCCGACAATGGCCTTGCCATGCCCGACACTATCCTTGTCATGTCCGAGAGTTGCCTTGTCATGACCTTGTCATGCCCGACGATGGCCTCGCCGTGTCCGAGAGTGACATTGTCATGGCCTTGTCATGACCTTGTTATGGCCGACGATGGCCTCGCCGTGTCCGAGAGTGGCATTGTCATGGCCTTGTCTTGCCCGACGATGGCCTTGCCATGCCGGACGATGGCCTTGCCATGCCCGACGTTGGCCTTCCCATGCCCGACGCTGGCCTTGCAATGCCTGACGATGGTCTTGCCATGTCCGAGAGTCATGGCCTTGTCATGCCCGACGCTGGCCTTGTCATGCCTTACTTTGGCCTTGTCATGCCCGATGATGGCCTTCTCATGCCCGACGCTGGCTTTGCCATGCCCGACGTTGGCCTTGTCATGCCAGACGATGGCCTTGTCATGCCCGACGATGGCCTTGCCATGCCCGACGCTAGCCTTGCCATGCCTGACGATGGCCTTCTCATGCCCGACGCTGGCCTTGTCATGCCCGACGATGGCCTTGCCATGCCCGAAGATGGCATTGCCATGCCCGACCATGGCATCGTCATGTCCGAGAGTTGCCTTGTCATGTCCTTGTCATGCCCGACGCTGGACTTGTCATGCCCGACGATGGCCTCGCCATGTCCGAGAGTGGCATTGTCATGGCCTTGTCATGCCCGACACTTTCCTTGTCATGTCCGAAAGTTGCCTTGTCATGACCTTGTCATGCCCGACGATGGCCTCGCCATTTCCGAGAGTGGCATTGTCATGGCCTTGTCATGCCCGACGATGGGCTTGCCATGCCCGATGCTGGCCTTGCCATGCCCGACGATGGCCTTGCCATGCTCGACGCTGTCCTTGTCATGTCCGAGAGTTGCCTTGTCATGACCTTGTCATGCCCGAAGCTGGCCTTGTCAAGCCCGACGATTGCTTCGCCATGTCCGATTGTGGCATTGGCATGCCCGACGATAGCCTTGCCATGCCCGACGATGGCCTTGCTATGCCCGACGATGGCCTTGCCGTGCCTGAGGCTGGCCTTGCCATGCCCGACGCTGGCCTTGTCATGCCCGACGATGGTCTTGCCTTCCCCGACGCTAGCCTTGCCATGCCTGACGATTCCCTTGTCATGCCCGACGATGGCCATGTCATGCCCGACGATGGCTTTGTCATGCCCGACGATGGCCTTGGCATGCCAGACGATGGCCTTGCCATGCCCGACGATGACCTTACCATGCCCGAGGCTGGCCTTGCCATGCTTGACACTAACCTTATCATGTCCGAGAGTTGCCTTGTATTGCCCGTATCATGCCTGACGCTGGCATTGAAATACCGGACGATGGCCTCGCCATGTCTGAGAGTGGCATTTTCATTCCCAACGATGGACTTGTTATGCCCGACGATGGCCTTACCACGCCCGACACTGGCCTTGTAATGCCCGACGATCGCCTTGCCATGCCCGACGTTGGCGTTGCCATGCCCGACGCTGGCCTTGCCATGCCAGACGTTGGCCTTGTCATGCCAAACGTTGGCCTTATCATGCCCGACGCTGGCCTTGCCATGCCCGACGATGGCCTTGTCATGCCGAACAGTGGCCTTGTCATGCCCGACGCTAGACTTTTGATGTCTGGCGCTGACCTTGTCATGTCCGAGATTGGCATTGCCATGACCTCGTCATGCAGACGCTGGCCTTGCCATGACCGATGATGGCCTTGTCATGTCCGACAGTGGCATTGTCATGGCCTTGTGATGCCCGACAATGGCCTTGCCATGCCGGACGTTGTCCTTGTCATGTCCGAGAATTTCCTTGTCATGACCGTATCATGCCCGACGCTGGCCTTGTCATTCCCAACGATGGACTTGTCATGCCCGACGATGGGCTTGCGATGCCCGACCCTTGCCTTGTCATGCCCCACGATCGCCTTGCCATGTCCGACGCTGGCGTTGCCATGCCCGACGACGGCCTTGCCGTGCCCGACGTTGGGCTTGCCATGCCTAACGCTGGCCTTGTCATGCCAGACGATGGTCTTCTCCTGCCCGACGCTAGCCTTTCCATGCCCGACGATTCCCTTGTCATGCCCGACGATGGCCATGTCATGCCCGACGATGGCCTTGGCATGCCCGACGAAGGCCTTTGCATGCCCGACGATGGCCTTGGCATGCCTGACGATGGCCTTGCCATGCCCGACGATGGCCTTTCCATGCCCGACGCTGGCCTTGCCATGCCTGACGCTAACCTTGTCATGTCCGAGAATTGCCTTGTAATGACCGTATCATGCCCGACGCTGGCCTTGAAATACCCGACGATGGCCTCGCCATGTCCGAGAGTGGCATTGTCATTCCCAACAATGGACTTATTATGCCCGACAATGGCCTTACCATGCCCGACACTGGCCTTGTAATGCCCGACGATCGCCTTGCCATGCCCGACGCTGGCGTTGCCATGCCCGACGATGGCCTTGTCATGCCGACGGTGGCATTGTCATGGCCTTGTGATGCCCGACGATGGCCTTGCCATGCCGGACGTTGTCCTTGTCATGTCCGAGAATTGCCTTGTCATGACCGTATCATGCCCGACGCTGGCCTTGTCATACCCAACGATGGCCTCGCCATGTCCGAGAGTGGCATTGTCATTCCCAACGATGGACTTGTCATGCCCGACGATGGGCTTGCGATGCCCGACCCTTGCCTTGTCATGCCCCACGATCACCTTGCCATGTCCGACGCTGGCGTTGCCATGCCCGACGAGGGCCTTGCCGTGCCCGACGTTGGGCTTGCCACGCCCAACGCTGGCCTTGTCATGCCAGACGATAGTCTTGCCCTGCCCGACGCTAGCCTTTCCATGCCCGACGATTCCCTTCTCATGCCCGACGATGGCCATGTCATGCCCGACGATGGCCTTGGCATGCCCGACGAAGGTCTTTGCATGCACGACGATGGCCTTGGCATGCCCGACGACGGCCTTGCCATGCCCGACGATGGCCTTTCCATGCCCGACGCTGGCCTTGCCATGCCCGACGCTAACCTTGTCATGTCCGAGAGTTGCCTTGTAATGACCGTATCATGCCCGACGCTGGCCTTGAAATACCCGACGATGGCCTCGCCATGTCCGAGAGTGGCATTGTCATTCCCAACGATGGACTTGTTATGCCCGACAATGGCCTTACCATGCCCGACACTGGCCTTTTAATGCCCGACGATCGCCTTGCGATGCCCGACGCTGGCGTTGCCATGCCCAACGATGGCCTTGTCATGTCCGAGAGTTGCCTTGTCATGGCCGACGATGGACATGCCATGCCGAACACTGGCCTTGTCATGCCCGACGCTGGACTTTTCATGCCTGGCGCTGTCCTTGTCATGTCCGAGAGTGGCCTTGCCATGACCTTGTCATGCAGACGCTGGCCTTGCCATGACCGACGATGGCCTTGTCATGTCCGACAGTGGCATTGTCATGGCCTTGTGATGCCCGACGATGGCCTTGCCATGCCGGACGTTGTCCTTGTCATGTCCGAGAATTACCTTGTCATGACCATATCATGCCCGACGCTGACCTTGTCATACCCGACGATAGCCTCGCCATGTCCGAGAGTGGCATTGTCATTCCCAACGATGGACTTGTCATGCCCGACTATGGGCTTGCGATGCCCGACCCTTGCCTTGTCATGCCCCACGATCGCCTTGCCATGTCCGACGCTGGCATTGCCATGCCAGACGAGGGCCTTGCCGTGCCCGACGTCGGGCTTGCCATGCCCAACGCTGGCCTTGTCATGCCCGACGATGGTCTTGCCCTGCCCGACGCTAGCCTTGCCATGCCCGACGATTCCCTTGTCATGCCCGACGATGGCCATGTCATACCCGACGATGGCCTTGGCTTGCCCGACGAAGGCCTTGGCATGCCCGACGATGGCCTTGGCATGCCCGACGATGGCCTTGCCATGCCCAACGATGGCCTTTCCATGCCCGACGCTGGCCTTGCCATGCCCGACGCTAATCTTGTCATGTCCGAGAGTTGCCTTGTAATGACCGTATCATGCCCGACGCTGGCCTTGAAATACCCGACGATGGCCTCGCCATGTCCGAGAGTGGCATTGTCATTCCCAACGATGGACTTGTTATGCCCGACAATGGCCTTACCATGCCCGACACTGGCCTTGTAATGCCCGACGATCGCCTTGCCATGCCCGACGCTGGCGTTGCCATGCCCGACGATGGCCTTGTCATGCCGACGGTGGCCATATCATGCCCGACGATGGCCTTGCCATGTCCGAGAGTTGCCTTGTCATGGCCGACGATGGACTTGCCATGCCGAACACTGGCCTTGTCATGCCCGACGCTGGACTTTTCATGCCTGGCGCTGGCCTTGTCATGTCCGAGAGTGGCCTTGCCATGAACTTGTCATACAGACGCTGGCCTGGCCATGACCGACGATGGCCTTGTCATGTCTGACAGTGGCATTGTCATGGCCTTGTGATGCCCGACGATGGCCTTGCCATGCCGGACGTTGTCCTTGTCATGTCCGAGAATTGCCTTGTCATGACCGTATCATGCCCGACGCTGGCCTTGTCATACCCGACGATGGCCTCGCCATGTCCGAGAGTGGCATTGTCATTCCCAACGATGGACTTGTCATGCCCGACTATGGGCTTGCGATGCCCGACCCTTGCCTTGTCATGCCCCACGATCGCCTTGCCATGTCCGACGCTGGCGTTGCCATGCCCGACAAGGGCCTTGCCGTGCTCGACGTCGGGCTTGTCATGCCCAACGCTGGCCTTGTCATGCCCGACGATGGTCTTGCCCTACCCGACGCTAGCCTTTCCATGCCCGACGATTCCCTTGTCATGCCCGACGATGGCCTTGCCATGCCCGACGATGGCCTTGCCACGACCGACGATGGGCTTGTCGTGCCTGACGCTGGCCTTGCCATGCCCGACGTTGGCCTTGTCATGCCCGACGATGGTCTTGCCTTGCCCGACGCTAGCCTTGCCATGCCCGACGATTCCCTTGCCATGCCCGACGATGGCCTTGTCATGCCGACGGTGGCCATGTCATGCCCGACGATGGCCTTGCCATGTCCGAGAGTTGCCTTGTCATGGCCGACGATGGACTTGCCATGTCCGAGAGTGGCCTTGTCATGCCCGACGCTGACCTTGTCATGTCCGAGATTGGCCTTGTTATGCACAACGATTGCCTTGTCATGCCCGTTGATGGCCTTGTAATGCCCTTATCATGCCCGAGGATGGCCTTGCCATGCCCGGCGCTGGCCTTATCATGTCCCACAGTTTCGTTGTCATGCCCGACGCTGGCCTTGCCATGTCCGAGAGTGTCCTTGCCATGACCTTGTCATGCCCGATGATGGCCTGGCCATGCCCGACTATGGCCTTGTCATGTCCGAGAGTGGGCATGCCATGACCTTGTCATGCCCGATGATGGCCTGTCCATGCCCGACGATGGTCTTGTCATGTCCGAGAGTTCCCTTGTCATGACCTTGTCATGCCCGACGTTGGCCTTGTCATGCCCAACGTTGGCCTTGTCATGCCCGACGATGGCCTTTTCATGCCCGACATTGGCCTTGTCATGCCTTATGCTGGCCTTCTCATGCCCGACATTGGCCTTGTCATGCCTTATGCTGGCCTTCTCATGCCCGACATTGGCCTTGTCATGCCCGACGATGGCCTTCCCATGTCCGACGATGGCATTGCCATGCCCGACCATGGCACCGTCATGTCCGAGAGTTGCCTTGTCATGTCCTTGTCATGCCCGACGATGGCCTCGCCATGTCATGCCCGACGATGGCCTTGTCATGCGCGACAATGGCCTTGTCATGCCCGACGATGGCCTTGCCATGCCCGACGCTAGCCTTGCCATGCCCGACGATGGCCTTCTCATGCCCGACGCTGGCCTTGTCATGCCCGACGATGGCCTTGCCATGCCCAACGATGGCATTGCCATGCCCGACCATGGCATCGTCATGTCCAAGAGTTGCTTTGTCATGTCCTTGTCATGCCCGACGCTGGCCTTGTCATGCCCGACGATGGCCTCGCCATGTCCGAGAGTGGCATTGTCATGGCCTTGTCATGCCCGACGAGGGCCTTGCCGAGCCCGACACTTTCGTTGTCATGTCCGAAAGTTGCCTTGTCATGACCTTGTCATGCCCGACAATGGCCTCGCCATTTCCGAGAGTGGCATTGTCATGGCCTTGTCATGCCCGACGATGGGCTTGCCATGCCCGATGTTGGCCTTGCCACGCCCGACGCTGGCCTTGCCATGCTCGACGATGGCCTTGCCATGCTCGACGCTGTCCTTGTCATGTCCGAGAGTTGCCGTATCATGACCTTGTCATGCCCGAAGCTGGCCTTGTCAAGCCCGACGATTGCTTCGCCATGTCCGATTGTGGCATTGTCATGCCCGACGATGGCCTTGCCATGCCCGACGATGGCCTTGCCATGACCGACGATGGCCTTGTCGTGCCTGACGCTGGCCTTGCCATGCCCGACGTTGGCCTTGTCATGCCCGACGATGGTCTTGCCTTGCCCGACGCTGGCCTTGCCATGCCCGACGATTCCCTTGTCATGCCCGACGATGGCCATGTCATGCCCGACGATGGCCTTGTCATGCCCGACGATGGCCTTGGCATGCCCGACAATGGCCTTGCCATGCCCGACGATGGCCTTACCATGCCCGACGTTGGCCTTGCCATGCCCGACGCTGACCTTGTCATGTCCGAGAATTGCCTTGTAATGACCGTATCATGCCCGACGCTGGCATTGAAATACCCGACGATGGCCTCGCCATGTCCGAGAGTGGCATTGTCATTCCCAACGATGGACTTGTTATGCCCGACGATGGCCTTACCATGCCCGACACTGGCCTTGTAATGCCCGACGATCGCCTTGCCATGCCTGACGCTGGCGTTGCCATGCCCGACGATGGCCTTGTCATGCCCGACGATGGCCATGTCATGCCCGACGATGGCCTTGCCGTGTCCGAGAGTTGCCTTGTCATGGCCGACGATGGTCTTGCCATGTCCGAGAGTGGCCTTGTCATGCCCGACGCTGACCTTGTCATGTCCGAGAGTGGCCTTTTTATACCCAACGATGGCCTTGTCATGCCCGACGATGGCCTTGTAATGCCCTTGTCATGCCCGACGATGGCCATGCCATGCCCGGCGCTGGCCTTATCATGTCCGACAGTTGCGTTGGCATGCCCGACGCTGGCCTTGCCATGTCCAATAGTGGCTTTGCCATGACCTTTTCATGCCCGATGATGGCCTGGCCATGCCCGACGTTGGCCTTGTCTTGTCCAAGAGTGGCCTTGCCATGATCTTGTCATGCCCGATGATGGCCTGGCCATGCCCGACGATGGTCTTGTCATGTCCGAGAGTTCCCTTGTCATGCCCGACGCTAGCCTTGCCATGTCCGAGAGTTGCCTTGTTATGACCTTGTCATGCCCGACGCTGGCCTTGTCATGCCCGACGATGGCCTTGTCATGCCCGACGATGGCCTTTTCATGCCCGACGCTGGCCTTGTCATGCCCGACGCTGGCCTTGTCATTCCCGGCGCTGGCCTTGTCATGTCCGAGAGTGGCCTTGTCATGCCCGACGCTGGCCTTGCCATGTCCGAGAGTTGCCTTGTCATGACCTTATCATGCCCAACGATGGCCTTGCCATGCCCGACGTTGGCCTTGTCATGCCAAACGTTGGCCTTGTCATGCCCAACGATGGCCTTGCCATGCCCGACGATGGCCTTGTCATGCCAAACGTTGGCCTTGTCATGCCCGACGCTGGCCTTGTCGTGCCTGGCGCTGGCCTTGTCATGTCCGAGAGTGGCCTTGCTAGGGCCTTGTCATGCCAGACGCTGGCCTTGCCATGACCGACGATGGCCTTGTCATGTCCGACAGTGGCAATGTCATGGCCTTGTGATACCCGACGATGGCCTTGCCATGCCGGACGTTGTCCTTGTCATGTCCGAGAATTGCCTTGTCATGACCGTATCATGCCCGACGCTGGCCTTGTCATACCCGACGATGGCATCGCCATGTCCGAGAGTGGCATTGTCATTCCCAACGATGGACTTGTCATGCCCGACGATGGGCTTGCGATGCCCGACGCTTGCTTTGTCATGCCCGACGATCGCCTTGCCATGTCCGACGCTGGCGTTGCCATGCCCGACGATGGCCTTGCCGTGCCCGACGCTGGCCTTGCCATGCCCAACGCTGGCCTTGTCATGCCCGACGATGGTCTTGCCCTGCCCGACGCTAGCCTTGCCATGCCCGACGATTCCCTTGTCATACCCGACGATGGCCATGTCATGCCCGACGATGCCCTTGGCATGCCCGACGATGGCCTTGGCATGCCCGACGATGGCCTTGCCACGCCCGACGCTGGCCTTGTCATGCCCGACGCTAACCTTGTCATGTCCGAGAGTTGCCTACTCTTAAATAAATGATGTCTCCCCACACCAATGATCATCCAAGTACATTCAAAAGCATTGAAGAAACCCTACGAAGGAGAAGGAGAAACGCATTCGAAGATCCGGCATTCAAGATTGATGAAGTTCTTTGAGATTTTCTAGTTTTTGATTCTTTTGTCGTTGTGAACACAGGTTTTGGAGTATTTATTTACTTTTAGTTAGTTTTTGAGATTGAAGAACCTTTGTTAAGGATTTGTTTGTTTTTATTCAAGATACAACGTATTCTTGATATTCTTGATTCAATATCTTTCTTGATTCTAAGAATGTGTGTTGTTGGATAAAACCCTTGCGATTCTAGGGTGATTGATTGAAGATTGTGGTTAAGATGATGATAGAATAAACCTCAAGTTGAGATTGGACCCTGAGAGTTGTGTTTTACCTTTACAAAGAAGAAAAATATGGTTGTTCTTGAGGAAATCGACCGATTTTTAGGGATGAACAAACCGATTTTCCTTTTGTCATACCTTTGATGCTTTATCCTTAAACCAAAGTTAAAGATTGCTTAAACCGTAGTCATGTTGAACCTTTCTAACCTATATCCGAGCGTGGGAAGAGACTTACCCGGTGATTTCCTTGCTTGGTTGCCAATGATGATGAGTTCTAGGTAATAAAGGACTCAACACCCTCTGTTAAGGTTTGAGTGTGCCAATCCCTTACCTTTGTGAGTTAACCTAAGATGGTTAGTTCTATTTCCTTAGGTCTCTATCCTATAGAGGACTCAACACCCTTTATTTAGAGCCTTTAAGTTGGGATTAGTAGATAGTGAAACCTCACCGTAAGCTATCCCGTCTTAGAAACATATTTCCCTTGCAATCCGAGCTCTGTTCATATATCTTTAGAAGTCTTGAATTGAAAACTACAATGGAATATTTTGATCTCTAGAATTTGCGTTTCCCAATTCTTGCATACAAACTCGTTATTTATCATTTAATTACAGTTTGTCTTAGCTAGATTTTCTTTTACCGCTTGGTTTCACCGAGTCCCTCATCTCGACCCTGGAATACTTGCTTATATTGCGATTGATCCGTACACTACGGGTTTTCCATTTTTTTATTCTTGGTATAAATTTAAACCTTATTTGCACACACACTTTTGAGCGAACAGTGGCCATCAAGAACAAGTACCCGTTACCCTGCATTGACCACTTGCTAGATTAGTTGCAGGGAGCTACTGTGTTCTTCATCTTAGATTTTAGGTATAGTTATCACCAGTTGAGGTTAAGAAAGCAGGATGTGCCCAAGACAGAATTTCGGACTCGTTATGGCCAATATAGGTTTGTAGTGATGCCATTCGGCATCACAAATGCGCCTGCCGTGTTTATGGAGTTAATGAATGACATCTTCATTGACTTCCGGGATCAGTTTGTGGTAGTCTTCATAGATGATATCCTAGTGTACTCTCGGAGTAGAGAGGAACACGCAGGATATTTAAGGACAGTACTACGAGTTTTGCAAGATAGAGAGTTGTACGCCAAGCTCTCTAAGTGCGAATTTTGGATGCCGGAGGTGGCCTTTTTAGATCACATAGTTTCCACCGAAAGGATCAAGGTATATCCGGCGAAGATAGAATCCGTAGCAACATGGACGCCTCCGAATAATGTCAAGGAAGTGCGGAGCTTCCTAGGCTTGGTTGGATACTATCATCGGTTTGTGATAGGGTTTTTTGTGATCCTCCGACCACTTACCTCCCTGCTGAAGAAGACTACCCGGTTTGTATGGTTTGAGCCGTGCACTTAGAGTTTTGAGGAGCTGAAAAGGAGATTGCACTCTACTCCTATCTTAACACAACCAGAGGGGACAGATGATTTTGTAGTTTATAGTGAGGCATCCAAGCTACGCTTGGAATGTGTTTTGATGCAACGAGGTAGGATAATTGCTTATGTGTCTCAATGGTTGTAGACGTATGACGAGAATTACCCGACTCATGACTTGGAGTTGGCTATAGTAGTACACACCTTGAAGATCTAGCGGCATTATTTGTATGAGTTTTATGTTAGATCTTCACAGACCATAAGAGTCTGAAGTACATATTCACTCAGCGGGAATTGAATAACCGCCAGAGGAAATAGTTCGAGTTGATCAAGGACTTTGATCTTGAGATTTTGTATCCTCCGGGGAAGGAGAATGTAGTCGCCGCCATCCTTAGCCAGAAGACGCCTCGAGAGAAGGCGATAGCACGACTAACGGCTCAACCTCAATTACAAAGAGATGTATAATGGATAGAGTTATACATTCAGTTTCTTGATACGGACAACTACCTTTCCACCCAGAAGATACTACCTGATATGTTGGGAGAAATCCAATAGAAGCAAGAATTTGTCTGATGCTTAGGCGGATTCGAGATAAGATGGCTCGAGGCGAGGCCCCGTAGTTCACCATAGGTGCCGATGGGTTGATGAGATTCCAGACACACATTTGTGTACCCTCTAACAAAGAGTTGAGGCAGAGGAACTTATAGGAGGCTCACGTTACACCTTACTCAGTGCACCCAAGTGCGATTCTATTGGGTACCGAGGACCATTATCTCGGATAGAGATGGAAATTTCGCCTCGAGTTCTTGGCAACAGGTATGCACAAATTTGGGTACGAGCCTTCACTTTACGACGGCTTTTAATCCTCAGAAAAATGGTCAGTTAGAGAGGACTATGTGCTAGACTGGGGAAAGGTGTGGTCACATCACCTCCTATTGATCGAGTTTTCGTAAAACAACAACTAGCATGCGTTGATCAGGATGGATCCTTATGAGGCGTTGTACGGACGGAGATGTCGTACACCTCTATGTATGGATGAGCCGAGCAGTCTCAATGGGATAGCTCTTGAGTAGATACAGGATGATGTCGCTCGTATAGCTTTGATTCGAGAGCGGATGCTGGCCACGCAAAGCCACTAGAAGTCGTATGTTGACAAGAGGTGTCGGCCTCTAAACTTCAGAGTTGCCGCCCAGGTTTCGTTGAGAGTATCACCGACGCGAGGCATTAGACGTTTTGGTAGTAAGGGGAAGTTGAGTCCCCAATATGTCGGACCTTTTGAGATTCTGGAGCGAGTTAAAGAGGTGACATAGTTAGAGAGGTAGCATACCGACTCACGTTTCCACCCAGACTAGAGGGCGTTCTCCCAATCTTTCATATGTCTCCATTGAGAGAGTACATACTAAATTTGAGAAACATCATCAGTTATAAGGATTTAGCGGTTGAGCCCGACCACACGTTTGTAGAGCATCCAGTAGGGTCTTAGAGCGGAGTACGAGACGCTTACACTCAAAGAACATCCCGATGATGTGGATACAATGGTCTAGACGAGGAGCCAATGAGTCTAATTGGGAGATAGAGGATAGTATAAAGAGGAACTATCCGGAGTTTTATGTAGGGATAGCTGGATCTGGAGGATTGACGAGAGAGTCTTAGTAGATTTTGGTGAGTTTATGTGCTTATGTGATATTATGTGTTGTGTAAGAGCCTAGTTGCTGAGTTGCTGAGAGAGTGTGCAGAGGGCCAGGATTATGCCTGAGCCGCCCCTGCGTGACCCAGAGGGCGCCCCTGCGCCTAGCCTAGACCGCCCTTGCGGCTCACAGGTCCGCCCCTGCGGTTTGTGGTGTGTTGTAGCCGTCTTCTTTGACCCGAGCTTTGCTTTTGACCCATCTTTCCTTTTGATACGGGATGATCCATGATTGAGTCGATCTAGGCACAATGATCTCGAATCCGGCTGAATGAAGCGAATTCAAAATGCGGAATGAAACGAAGATGGGGAATGGCGCAAGAGGGTGAGAGAAGAACCAAAGAGAGTCAACAAAGGAACCAAGGCTGAAGAGCCAAAACCCCAATCGTGAATGCTCTAGACCCGTCTCCAATACAACTTTACACTAGCTCCGGCTGGACTAGCACAAAGAGGGACTCGTGAAGGCTCGAAGCACCAATCCGAAGGCGGTTGACACAAACAAGCTCAGCCAAGCAACAACAACAATGCCAACCAAAAACTCTCTTGTTCTTTGATTGATTTTGTGAAATGATTACAAATGTAATTCTAAGCAATTGGGAATAACGTAACTAATTCTGCAGCTAAAAGAGACTATATATAGACTCTTTTTATCTAGACAAAATAAAGAAAAGAAAGCTGAAAACATTAGTGGGAAGATGGTAATAAGAGAGCTTCCTCTAATGTAGCTAACAACCTAACAAACAACTATTTCAACACAAAAATAGGCTGACTTATTCAAGCTGATCCTTGGAGTGTGCTGGCCGATTTTTAAGAGCAAATGGGCTATCCAAATTGGCTGAATTGTTCAACAGATCCATGAGCGATTTGGATGTGTTTTAAGAGCCCAAATGATAATCCGAATGAGCTGAATTGTTACTCTCTTGGGCCTCTTTAAACGTGATCAGCTGGCTGCCATCTTGGGCTGTTTTGGAACGAGCAGCTACTTCCCTCCTTGGGCTGCATTGGACGTGAGCAATAGCCTTCCTCCTTGGGCTGCATTGGACGTGAGCAACAGCCTCCCCTTGGGCTGCATTGGCGTGAGCAACAACCTCCTCTTGGGCTGCATTGGCATGAGCAACAACCTCCTCTCCTGGGCTGCATTGGACATGATCAACAGCCTGCATGGCCTCCTCGAGCTGCATGGGAAGTGAGCACGTCAGCATGGTCTCCTTGCTTGGTTCACTTGCTCCTACATTCACCAAAAGATTAACACATGATGTATGGAAATTAAATGGTTCACGCATTGTGTCAAGCAATAGCACTTCCCTTGACATAACTTCATGGATCTCCTTAGCTCTTGATCTAGTAATGGGACCTTGATAGCTTGTATGTGATGGTCCTACATCATCCACTCCTTCTTGGAAAGAATTCGACCCCGAATTTTCATCTTGTTCCGAATCTCCTTCATAGGGGCTCAAATCTCCTACATTAAAAGTGGTGCTAACTCCATACTCTTCCGGTAAGTCCAACACATATGCATTGTCATTAATCCGGTGTAAGACTTTGAATGGTCCATCACCTCGTGGTGCTAGCTTGGAATGGCGTTTTGTCGGAAACCGCTCTTTTCTTAGATGAAGCCAAACTAAGTCGCCGGGCTGGAAAACCATTTTCCGACGTCCTTTGTTATTCCGAGCTGCAGTTTCAACGCCTCTCTTGTCAAGTGAAGCCTTGGTCTTGGCATGAAGTTCCTTAATGTAGTCCACCTGTTCCAAAGCATCAAAAGCTACTCGATCCTTTCGAGGAATCGGTAATAAGTCCAAATGAGTTAAAGGGTTAAATCCATAAACACATTTGAAAGGTGATAACGAAGTGGAAGAATGCATGGTGTGATTATAAGCAAACTCAATATGTGGTAACATGTCTTCCATTCTTTTAAGTTATCTTTCAACATGGTTCTAAGGAGGGTCGTTAGGGTCCTATTGGTGACTTCCGTTTGCCAATCTGTTTGGGGATGACTAGAGGTCGAGAATAGTAATCTAGTGCCCATTTTTCCCCAAAGTGTCTTCCAAAAGAAACTCAAAAACTTGACATCCCTATCACTAACAATAGTTTTAGGTATTCCATGCAATCTCACTATTTCCTTAAAGAAAAGATTAGCAACATTATATGCATCTTCAGTTTTATGACATGGAATAAAATGTGCCATTTTAGAGAATCTATCTACTACCACAAAAATGGAATCTCTTCCTTTCTTAGTCCTAGGTAGTCCAACAATGAAATCCATACTTATGTCCTCCCAAGGGCCATTAGGCGTCGGTAAGGGCGTATACAGCCCGTGGGGTTGTACCCTAGCTTTGGCCTTAAGACATTCAATGCACCTCTTAAGCATGTGTTCTACATCCCTTAACATATGAGGCCAATAAATGTGAGTTTGCAACATGTGATAAGTTTTGTCCCTCCCAAAATGCCCCATTAAACCTCCTTTATGGGCTTCTTCCACCAATAAGATCCTAAGGGAACATCTAGGTACTTATCATAAGGGCCTTGAGTAGTGCATCTATGAAATATCTTCCAAAATTCAGCATCATCCACATATAATTCTTTAATGTAAGTAAAACCTAACATCCTAGAATCCAAAGTGGTGATTAAGGTGTATCTCCTAGACAATGCATCCGCTACGACATTATCCTTTCCTTTCTTATACTTGATAATGTAAGGAAAGGTTTATATGAACTCCATCCACCTACCATGCCGTCTATCTAGCTTATCTTGGCTCCTAAAGTGTCTAAGTGAATCATGATCGGTTTTCAAAATAAACTCTTGATGCCAAAGGTAATGTTGCCATGTTTTGAGTACTCTAAACAAGGCATACAATTCTTTGTCATAAGTGGAATAGTTTAAGCATGCACCCTTCAATTTTTCACTAAAGAAAGCTAGAGGCTTACCTTCTTGCATAAGGACACCGCCAATACCAATGCCGGATGCGTCGCATTCAACCTCAAAGGGTTTGGTGAAGTCCGGTAGAGCTAGTAGTGGTGCGTGGGTGAGGCGTCTCTTGAGCTCTTCAAAGGCTCTTTGCTGCGGTTCATTCCACTCAAAAGGAACCTTCTTTTTGGTCAAAGCCGTGAGTGGTGTTGCAATGGTGCTGAAATCTCTCACAAACCTTCTATAGAATGTAGCTAAGCCATGGAAGCTCCTCACGTCACCAACTGACCTAGGAATCGGCAAATCATTGATTGCCTTAACCTTGTCCTCATCCACTTGCAAACCATTGGCACTTACTACAAAACCAAGAAAAATCACTCGTTTAGTATAGAAATCACATTTTTGAATATTAGCATACAAGTATTCTATACGCAATGTAGCAAGCACATCTCTCAAATGATTTTCATGCTCCTCTAAAGTCTTACTATAGATAAGAATGTCATCAAAGTAGACTACAACAAATAAACCAATATAAGGTCTCAAAATATGATTCATTAATCTCATGAAAGTACTAAGAGCGTTAGTTAAGCCAAAAGGCATTACTAGCCACTCATAGAGTCCAAATTTGGTGTTAAAAGTTGTTTTCTATTCATCCCCTTCCCTCATTCTAATTTGATGGTAGCCACTCCTAAGGTCAATCTTAGTGAAAATGGTAGCTCCATGTAACTCATCAAGCATATCATCTAAACGGGGAATCGGGTGTCTATACTTGATAGTAATGTTATTGATTGCTCTACAATCAATACACATTCTCCAAGTATTATCCTTCTTGGGTACTAGCAGGACGGGAACGGCACAAGGACTAAGGCTTTCCCGCACATACCCCTTATCTAGCAAGGCTTGAACTTGGTTCTGAATTTCCTGGGCTTCCGTAGGGTTCATCCTATAGGCGGGCCTATTGGGAAGAGTGGCTCCGGGTATTAAATCTATTTGGTGTTCAATGCCCCTAATGGGCGGCAAGCCGGCTGGAATCTCCTCAGGAAAAATGTCCCTAAACTCGTCTAACAGCCCCTGAATAGCACTAGGAAGTGGAATCGTAGAGTCATGAGGCACATTTACTAGAGATTTACACAAACTCATCATTAGCACATCAATAGAAGCATAGTTAGTGACATATTCATTCCTAGACTCAAGATAGCTACTTGTTGGTTGTACTAACAATGTTTGATGGGTTTTGTTCTCTTTACTCTTAGGCCGTGTCATCTTAGGCTATGGAGGGGTTCCTTGCTCTACCCTCTTGTTCTCATAGTACTCGGATATTTGTAAAGGTGTCATAGGTTTAAGTGTTAAAGTTTTACCTTTATACTGAAAGCTATATTTGTTAGAAAACCCATCATGAACAACTTTCCTATCATATTGCCATGGACGGCCAAGCAGCAAGTGACAAGCATTCATAGGCACAACATCACATGTAATAACATCCTCATATGATCCTAATGTTATATTGACCTTAGTTTGCTTATTGACCTGAAGTTCTCCACAATCATTCATCCAATGTAGTTTATATGGCCTAGGGTGATAAAATGTAAGAAGTTGTAATTTGTTTACCATTTCAGTGCTAGCTATGTTGCAACAACTTCCTCCATCAATTATCACATTACACACTTTGCCTTTAATACTACACCTAGTATGAAACAAATTTTCACGTTGGTTATCCTCACAAGGTGCTAATTGGACATGCAAAGTTCTCCTAGCTATCAAAGATTCACCTTATTCATACTCAATGCAATCATCATGCTCATTTTGTTCATTGTCATCAATTAATGCATTTTCATCATCTAATTCCACATCATCCTCACTCTCATATTCTCCTAGATGGTTTATGATCAAAGTGCGTCTATTAGGACATGCTCTACTCATTTGACCTCTACCTTGGCATTTAAAACACACAATGTCCCTAGTTCTAGAGTTAGAGATAGGAGTACTCCCTCGATGATCACTTGAAGGTTCATTCAAGGATCGTGGTGTAGTGGCTGGTGTAGACGACTTTCTTTGTCCTTCTTGGCCCATAGATGCCAATTTTCTCTCTTCCTTCCGGCCTCCTTGATCCTTGCTGTGGTTAGGCAGCAGCCGGCTCCCTTGTGCTTTCCAAGCGTTGGGCGTTCCATGGGGTGGTTTGTATTCCCGGTTTCGCACCTTAGTCTTCCTTTCCACCTTGATGGCCAAGTGTAGTAATTGCTCCATGGTGCTGTATGGATACATATCAACCTCATTAGCCAAATTAGAATTCAGAATACGAAGGTACCTTGCCATAGTGTTTTCTTCATCTTCTAGAACGTTGGCCTTCACCATAGCATCTTGCATATTTGTATAAGCTTCCTCAACGCTAAGAGAGCCTTGTCTCAAATTTTCCAGCCGTTGTCGAAGCTCTCGGGTATAGTGAGGTGGGACGAACCTAGCCCTCATTAGTGCCTTCATATGCTCCCATGTGGTGATTTGAGGATCCAATGTTCGAACTCTTTCTTTGACTACGTGATCCCACCATACCAAAGCATAGCCTTGGAACTCGAGAGCGGCTACCTGAACCTTCCTAGGCTCGCTAAAGTTGTGACACA
The DNA here is from genome assembly GCA_033239125.1 of Fagopyrum homotropicum. Lineage (NCBI taxonomy): Eukaryota > Viridiplantae > Streptophyta > Magnoliopsida > Caryophyllales > Polygonaceae > Fagopyrum > Fagopyrum homotropicum. Next base: position 91,807,895 of record BSWB01000004.1, on the reverse strand, counting down.
ACCAGATTTGCTCAACTTTAGTTTCCCACTCCGTGTAGACGTCGGGATCACACTTTCCTTCAAAGACGGAAATTTTGATTTTGACTTTTCCGAGTCCGTCTTGCTCCGGATAGGGCCGAAAGTTATCTCGTCCTTGCCTTGGCTGCTGGAATGGCCGATTGTAACCCTCCCACGTGTGGTCCTTAAAATGAGCTTCATCCGTCGCTGAAAGTTATCAACAAAGGGTGGCATGTTAGAAGCATTAGGGGGTTCGTTGGAATGTAAATTACCTTGATCCGGATGACCCAGCTCTCTAGTAACACGTGAAGGACCGCCAAACTCATAGTTGGTTCTCAAAGGTGGTGTCCCGGCTGGTGGTGTTCGTGCTTCCATAGACTTCACTCGTTTGGATAGGTTAGCTACGGAATTGGACAATTGTTTCAATAGACTGATCATCTCAGGCGTGACGGTCTCGCTACTCGACTTGCTGGGACTTAGGGACCTGGACATGCTCAAGTAACAAACAAAGAACCGGTTAGGTTAGAAAAGCAAAGATCTCACTTGTGTATCGCTCACACTCTCGTTGGTATTGCCTAGCTGGTGGCTCGAGTTGTAAGGATCCAACACCTTAAGATCGCGATTTCCGAACCTTCTTAGCAACCCTTTGAAACTAGAACTGCTGAAACTGAATGTTAGTGTCGGAGATGGATCAAGACACCCCTAATTGGAGTATTGACCGTTGGATTGGTGTAGGTACGGTGAATGTGTTTAGAATGACGTTTTGAGATGATTGAAAGAGTTTACTTGTGCTTGATTAATAAAAACAAGGCCAGCCGTTTTTTTTGTAGTGTTTTTTTTTTTTTGTGAAAGATCTCTTAGACTTTGTCAAAGATTTGTAGGAGAGAAGGCAATCGAAATTGATTGCAGCGAGAATTGTAGGAGAGGAGGTTACCGAATTGTGTATGCAGCGTTTGAGCTCTCTTTTTGTGTTGTTTTCATTTTGTGTTTGCCTCTCCTCAAGATGTTGTCCGGCTTTTTGAATTGGCACAATTCAAGCACAAGTTAGATCTCAATTAGATAAGCATTAAGGTTAACAAGAAGAAGAAGTGATCAATTGTACCAACTGAGCTCTGATACCAACTGATACGGGATGATCCGTAATTGAGTCGATCTAGGCACAATGATCTCGAATCCGGCTGAAGGAAACAAATTCAGAATGCGGAATGAAACGAAGATGGTGAATGACGCAGGAGGGTGAGAGAAGAACCAAAGAGAGTCCACGAAGGAACCAAGGCTGAAGAGCCAAAACCCCAATCGTGAATGCTCTAGACCCGTCTCCAATACAACTTTACACTAGCTCCGGCTGGACTAGCACAAAGAGGGACTTGTGAAGGCTGGAAGCACCAATCCGAAGGCGGTTGACACAAACAAGCTCAGCCAAGCAACAACAGCAATGCCAACCAAAAACTCTCTTGTTCTTTGATTGATTTTGTGAAATGATTACAAATGTAATTCTAAGCAATTGGGAATAACGTAACTAATTCTGCAGCTAAAAGAGACTATATATAGACTCTTTTTATCTAGACAAAATAAAGAAAAGAAAGCTGAAAACATTAGTGGGAAGGTGGTAATAAGAGAGCTTCCTCTAATGTAGCTAACAACCTAACAAACAACTATTTCAGCACAAAAATAGGCTGACTTATTCAAGTTGATCCTTGGAGTGTGCTGGCCGATTTTTAAGAGCAAATGGGCTATCCGAATGGGCTGAATTGTTCAACAGATCCATGAGTGATTTAGATGTCTTTTAAGAGCCCAAATGATGATCCGAATGAGCTGAATTGTTACTCTCTTGGGCCTCTTTAAACGTGATTAGCTGGCTGCCTTCTTGGGCTGTTTTGGAACGAGCAGTTGCTTCCCTCCTTGGGCTGCATTGGACGTGAGCAACAGCCTTCCTCCATGGGCTGCATTGGACGTGAGCAACAGCCTCCTCTTGGGTTGCATTGGCGTGAGCAACAACCTCCTCTTGGGCTGCATTGGCGTGAGCAACAACCTTCTCTCCTGGGCTTCATTGGACGTGATAAACATCCTGCATGGCCTCCTCGAGCTGCATGGGAAGTGAGCACGTCGGCATGGTCTCCTTGCTTGGTTCGCTTGCTCCTACATTCACCAAAAGATTAACACATGATGTATGGAAATTAAATGGTTCACGCATTGTGTCAAACATCTTGGAAAGTTCTATACCGTGTGTATGAGCATGAAGCCGGCCAACCTCACCGAAGACCAAATCAAAATGAGGGCGTTTGGCTTCACTCTCAAGGATGGGGCGGATGATTGGTATTACCATCTTCCGTCCGGTAGCTGATAACACGATTTATGACTTAGTTTTAGGTAATCATTTAGATAGATTTCTTACTCATTCATGCATAGTTTAGCACTAGTTCACGACGTTTTGCACTCAATTCACGTACTTTGTCGAGATAGACGTCTACACGGACTTGTGCGTTGTTCTGTAGGTATTTCGGGAGATTTAGGAGCTAAAACGATGCGTTTGAGGATCGTTCATCTAGATGACACACCCTCGGACTCATTAGGACACAAGCTAAAGGCTAAGGAGGACTCATGAAGCCTTAACAACACAAGCCATGCACCAAATCACAGCTTAATGATCCAAAGCGAAGTTTCTGGAGAAAATCACGGTTCTCTGACACTCCACGGCCGTGGAATCACCCGTAGATTTTGCCAGATTCTTGTGACAGCTGTGCCACGACTCTCATGGCCAGCTCATGCAAAATTTGTTATAAAAGTGGTCCTTCATTGACTGAGAAAGGCATCTTGGAGCAGCTCTCCATTATCCATTATCCTCTAACAAAAATATTCTCTCAACAAGAAGTCTTTATAGGAAGGAAAGTGTCAAAGAGGAAGAAGAAGAGCTCCATTGAAGAGGAGAAGAAGAACACACACCATTACCACACCTTGATAGTTTTTGTAGTGAAGAATTCCAGATTATATTTCTAGAGTTGTATGAATCATTTGAACCTTCTTTTGGAAGGATTGTGAGTTACTCTAATTCTATTTACAACTTGGTTTTGTTTTAGTTCACTTGTTCATCTCTCTTCCTTCATCATCTTGCAAATGGATGTCATGATTTTATGTTTGTTTGTTTCGATTTCTATTATGAACGTTGTAGGCTAAATAGATGTGGTTCTATGGTAAGGAAAGGATGGTTATGGCTAGGGCTATGATAGGACGGACTTAGATTTATATTTGGATGACTTGTGGTCATGAACGTAGCTGCTGTTAGAAATCACGGGTAATTCTTGCCTAACCACGGCCGTGATTTAGGTAGAACAAACCGTGATTTTCCCTGGTTCGATGGATCTTGTCTTAGATTGTTAGAATGTTGAAATCCTAAGTGTTTGTTGAGTTAAATCTATCCTAGGGTGACCTAGTGTTAGCAACTAAGCGTTAGGAGAGACTTACCCGGTAATCCTTACTCTTAGATTCCAAAGATAACAAACTTTAGGTAGTGGTGAGCCTAATAAGCCGCCATTGGATTAAGTGTGCTAGGATAGTTGTTTAGGACTTCCCTTTCCAAGACTTACCCGGTAAGGATAGGATAAGATCTCTAGGTAACGATCCGGTTTGTGTAGAATTCCGTCCCTTAGGTTCTTAGAGACTTACCCGGTGATGAGATCTAGGGAATGGACTAGCGGATCATGAGACCTACCCGGTAATTGATCCCAATCTAGAAGCACTTAACCCCAACATAATTAATCCAAGGAATGAATAGATAGCTTGAGTCCTATGCCATAACCGGAACTTCTAACCCCTAGAATCCGTCTTTCCTTTCTTTCACTAAACTCAATCATAAACCGAATCAATCTCACCTAAGTCTTTGTGTTCGACCTCGGAATACTATCCATACTACGAACGTCCCGTACACTGCGGGTGCGCTAGGAGTTAGGAAAAATATAACGAGTATAAATTTAAGGCTTATTGCGTGCACACTTTCTTAGCGTAACAAGTTTTTGGCGCCGTTGCCGGGGACTAGGTCTAGATTGAGTCTATTTTGTGATTGTTATTAGTGTAGATCTTTCTTGTTGCTTTTGATCTCTCTTTTGTGTGTGCCTTTGCTTTTCAGGACATTTCTTACTCTTTAGGTTTATGCGAAGATCTCGTGGAAAGGATTTAGCTCCATTCGATCCCGAACCGGAGAAAACCCTTAGATCAAGATCAAAGAGCATTCGAAAAGAGAAGGAGATGGCCGGAAGAAACCTCCAAGCTGAATTGGATGAGGCTTTAGAGCAAATTAGGCTAAGAGATGAGCTCTTGGAGGAAGAAAGGAGACTTGCCAATGAGAGGTAAGAGGCAACTAGGAGGAAGATTGATGAGATTAGGCAAGCCCTTGTTCAAGGAGAGCTTAATCGTTAACAACCTCCACCTCCTCCACCACCGGTGATACAACCGCAGCCGGCGGTTAATATTAGGGTCGAGCCCATTGCCATTGAAGAGCCACAAACCCTAGGGAGACGTATGGATCCGGCACAAAGAGCACACCGTCCGGGTGTGAACTTAGGAGATCCCGCTACTCACAACTATGAGCTCCACCCTCAAGTCCTACAAATGATCCGGCATAATCAATTTGGAGGGATGGAAGGAGAGTCTCCTCATCAACACTTGATGAATTATGAGATCTTGATGGAGACTCTTAGACCGCCAAGATTGGAGAGCAAGAACCATAAGCTAAGGGCTTTCTCCTTCTCTCTCAAGGATAAAGCCTTGGCTTGGTATCAATCTATTCCACAAGGGCGAGTTGGTACTTGGGAGGAGATGACAACCGAGTTTTTGACTAAGTTCTTCCCACCTTCCAAGACTACCGAATTAAGAGGGAAGATCAATGCCTTCGTGATGAAGGAAAGAGAGAGTTTGTTCAAGTCTTGGGAGAGATTCAAAGACCTTCTCCTAGATTGTCCACACCATGGCATACCGAAAATTGAGCTATTGGAGATCTACTTCAAAGGACTTGATGAAGATAGCCAATTCAAGCTCCAATCTCTTTCCGGTGGAACTTTTATGGAGAAGCATGTAGATGAGGCTTGGGAGTTTGTGGAGAAGCAAGCCCTAGTGATTGAGAAATACTCCCATAGGAAGAGTGAAGGGAGAAAGGCGGGAGCATATGAGGTGAGTGAGATCACCATGAGCAATTTCAAGCTTGACGCCATCAACAATGAGTTGAAGTCCTTGAGGGAGTTGTGTGCTACAACTTTGAAGAACCAAGCAACTCCTCAAGTGCTTCCACAAGCCAACTTGTCTTCCAAGGAGGGGGATGTGAATTATATGGGAAGGGGCAACTTCAACAATTATCAAGGCCCAAGGAACTTCAACAACAACCGACAATTCAACAATTACCGGCCCAACCACAACAACCCCGGGTTCTCTTACTCTAACCCGGATGGAGCCTTGAACCCTCCCGCTTCCACAAGCACAACTCCACCACCAAGAGCTTCACAAGAACCTCCACCTGGATTCACTCAACCTCCAAAGGATAGGAACGAATTGATGTTTGAGCAATTGCTTGGAAGGTTGAGTGGTCTTGAGAGCACGGTGACTTCAATTTCTAAGGCTCAAAAGGTTTTGGAAGCACAAGTGTTCCAAAAGGCGGGTGAAACCCATAGAGACCCGGGAAAGCTTCCCGGAAGAACCGAAGACAACCCAAGAGGTCAAGTGTTGGCTATCACAACAAGGAGTGGGTTGTGTGTGAAAGATCCTTTGCCCAAGGACAATGCTAAGGGAAAGCAAGTAGTGGTAGAAGAGGGAAAGTTGCAAGAAGATGGAGGCAAGAGCAAGGATGTAGAGCCAACCTATGTGGCACCGCATCCATACAAGCCACCACTACCGTTCCCATAATCAAGAGCAAGAGCTCGTTTGGACAATCACTTTGGTATGTTCCTTGAACTAATGTCCAAATTACATATTAACATTCCGTTCATGGATGCCATTTTAGGAATGCCGGCATATGGCAAGTTTTTGAAAGAAATACTCTCCAACAAAAGGAAGTTGGAGGAGTATGGGGAGATAAGAATGACCAAGAGATCCTCGGAATTGATCCAAACAATGAAGGAGGAGATGCCTCCCAAGCTAAGGGATCCGGGCTCTTTTTGTGTCCCAATTGGAGTGGGAGATGTGAAGTACGAGGCCCTTTGTGATCTTGGAGCATCTCTCCATTATCCATTATCCTCTAACAAAAATATTCTCTCAACAAGAAGTCTTTCTAGGAAGGAAAGTGTCAAAGAGGATGAAGAAGAGCTCCATTGAAGAGGAGAAGAAGAACACACACCATTACCACACCTTGATAGTTTTTGTAGTGAAGAATTCCGGATTATATTTCTAGAGTTGTATGAATCATTTGAACCTTCTTTTGGAAGGATTGTGAGTTACTCTAATTCTATTTACAGCTTGGTTTTGTTTTGGTTCACTTGTTCATCTCTCTTCCTTCATCATCTTGCAAATGGATGTCATGATTTTATGTTTGTTTGTTTCGATTTCTATTATGAACGTTGTAGGCTAAATAGATTTGGTTCTAGGGTAAGGAAAGGATGGTTATGGCTAGGGCTATGATAGGACGGACTTAGATTTATCTTTGGATGACTTGTGTGCATGAACGTAGCTGCTGTTAGAAATCACGGGTAGTTCTTGCCTAACCACAGCCGTGATTTAGGTAGAACAAACCGTGATTTTCCCTGGTTCGATGGATCTTGTCTTAGATTGTTAGAATGTTGAAATCCTAAGTGTTTGTTGAGTTAAATCTATCCTAGGGTGACCTAGTGTTAGCAACTAAGCGTTAGGAGAGACTTACCCGGTAATCCTTACTCTTAGATTCCAAAGATAACAAACTTTAGGTAGTGGTGAGCCTAATAAGCCGCCATTGGATTAAGTGTGCTAGGATAGTTGTTTAGGACTTCCCTTTCCAAGACTTACCCGGTAAGGATAGGATAAGATCTCTAGGTAACGATCCGGTTTGTGTAGAATTCCGTCCCTTAGGTTCTTAGAGACTTACCCGGTGATGAGATCTAGGGAATGGACTAGCGGATCATGAGACCTACCCGGTGATTGATCCCAATCTAGAAGCACTTAACCCCAACATAGTTAATCCAAGGAATGAATAGATAGCTTGAGTCCTATGCCATAACCGGAACTTCCAACCCCTAGAATCCGTCTTTCCTTTCTTTGATCCATATCTTGTTTAGCTTGTTTATTTGTGTTGATTCATAGTTTAGTTGATTGTTTACTTTGCATGAATTGTGATCTTTGATTGATCACTAAAAACCAACCAAAAACAATTGAGATTTTCATTTCTTTATTTCTCTCTTTTCTTAACCTAGATTTTCACTAAACTCAATCATAAACCGAATCAATCTCACCTTAGTCTTTGTGTTCGACCTCAGAATACTATCCATACTACGAACGTCCCGTACACTGCGGGTGCGCTAGGAGTTAGGAAAAATATAACGATTATAAATTTAAGGCTTATTGCGTGCACACTTTCTTAGCGTAACAAGTTTTTGGCGCCGTTGCCGGGGACTAGGTCTAGATTAAGTCTATTTTGTGATTGTTATTAGTGTAGATCTTTCTTGTTGCTTTTGATCTCTCTTTGGTGTGTGCCTTTGCTTTTCAGGACATTTCTTACTCTTTAGGTTTATGCGAAGATCTCGTGGAAAGGATTTAGCTCCATTCGATCCCGAACCGGAGAAAACCCTTAGATCAAGATCAAAGCGCATTCGAAAAGAGAAGGAGATGGCCGGAAGAAACCTCCAAGCTGAATTGGATGAGGCTTTAGAGCAAATTAGGCTAAGAGATGAGCTCTTGGAGGAAGAAAGGAGACTTGCCAATGAGAGGCAAGAGGCAACTAGGAGGAAGATTGATGAGATTAGGCAAGCCCTTGTTCAAGGAGAGCTTAATCGTCAACAACCTCCACCTCCTCCACCACCGGTGATACAACCGCAGCCGGCGGTTAATGTTAGGGTCGAGCCCATTGCCATTGAAGAGCCACAAACCCTAGGGAGACGTATGGATCCGGCACAAAGAGCACACCGTCCGGGTGTGAACTTAGGAGATCCCGCTACCCACAACTATGAGCTCCGCCCTCAAGTCCTACAAATGATCCGGCATAATCAATTTGGAGGGATGGAAGGAGAGTCTCCTCATCAACACTTGATGAATTATGAGATCTTGATGGAGACTCTTAGACCACCAAGATTGGAGAGCAACAACCATAAGCTAAGGGCTTTCTCCTTCTCTCTCAAGGATAAAGCGTTGGCTTGGTATCAATCTATTGCACAAGGGCGAGTTGGTACTTGGGAGGAGATGACAACCGAGTTTTTGACTAAGTTCTTCCCACCTTCCAAGACTACCGAATTAAGAGGGAAGATCAATGCCTTCGTGATGAAGGATAGAGAGAGTTTGTTCAAGTCTTGGGAGAGATTCAAAGACCTTCTCCTAGATTGTCCACACCATGGCATACCGAAAATCGAGCTATTGGAGATCTACTTCAAAGGACTTGATGAAGATAGCCAATTCAAGCTCCAATCTCTCTCCGGTGGAACTTTTATGGAGAAGCATGTAGATGAGGCTTGGGAGTTTGTGGAGAAGCAAGCCCTAGTGATTGAGAAATACTCCCATAGGAAGAGTGAAGGGAGAAAGGCGGGAGCATATGAGGTGAGTGAGATCACCATGAGCAATTTCAAGCTTGACGCCATCAACAATGAGTTGAAGTCCTTGAGGGAGTTGTGTGCTACAACTTTGAAGAACCAAGCAACTCCTCAAGTGCTTCCACAAGCCAACTTGTCTTCCAAGGAGGGGGATGTGAATTATATGGGAAGGGGCAACTTCAACAATTATCAAGGCCCAAGGAACTTCAACAACAACCGGCAATTCAACAATTACCGGCCCAACCACAACAACCCCGGGTTCTCTTACTCTAACCCGGATGGAGCCTTGAACCCTCCCGCTTCCACAAGCACAACTCCACCACCAAGAGCTTCACAAGAACCTCCACCTGGATTCACTCAACCTCCAAAGGATAGGACCGAATTGATGTTTGAGCAATTGCTTGGAAGGTTGAGTGGTCTTGAGAGCACGGTGACTTCAATTTCTAAGGCTCAAAAGGTTTTGGAAGCACAAGTGTTCCAAAAGGCGGGTGAAACCCATAGAGACCCGGGAAAGCTTCCCGGAAGAACCGAAGACAACCCAAGAGGCCAAGTGTTGGCTATCACAACAAGGAGTGGGTTGTGTATGAAAGATCCTTTGCCCAAGGACAATGCTAAGGGAAAGCAAGTAGTGGTAGAAGAGGGAAAGTTGCAAGAAGATGGAGGCAAGAGCAAGGATGTAGAGCCAACCTATGTGGCACCGCATCCATACAAGCCACCACTACCGTTCCCATAATCAAGAGCAAGAGCTCATTTGGACAATCACTTTGGTATGTTCCTTGAACTAATGTCCAAATTACATATTAACATTCCGTTCATGGATGCCATTTTAGGAATGCCGGCATATGGCAAGTTTTTGAAAGAAATACTCTCCAACAAAAGGAAGTTGGAGGAGTATGGGGAGATAAGAATGACCAAGAGATTCTCGGAATTGATCCAAACAATGAAGGAGGAGATGCCTCCCAAGCTAAGGGATCCGGGCTCTTTTTGTGTCCCAATTGGAGTGGGAGATGTGAAGTACGAGGCCCTTTGTGATCTTGGAGCATCTCTCCATTATCCATTATCCTCTAACAAAAATATTCTCTCAACAAGAAGTCTTTCTAGGAAGGAAAGTGTCAAAGAGGAAGAAGAAGAGCTCCATTGAAGAGGAGAAGAAGAACACACACCATTACCACACCTTGATAGTTTTTGTAGTGAAGAATTCCGGATTATATTTCTAGAGTTGTATGAATCATTTGAACCTTCTTTTGGAAGGATTGTGAGTTACTCTAATTCTATTTACAGCTTGGTTTTGTTTTAGTTCACTTGTTCATCTCTCTTCCTTCATCATCTTGCAAATGGATGTCATGATTTTATGTTTGTTTGTTTCGATTTCTATTATGAACGTTGTAGGCTAAATAGATGTGGTTCTAGGGTAAGGAAAGGATGGTTATGGCTAGGGCTATGATAGGACGGACTTAGATTTATCTTTGGATGACTTGTGTGCATGAACGTAGCTGCTGTTAGAAATCACGGGTAGTTCTTGCCTAACCACGGCCGTGATTTAGGTAGAACAAACCGTGATTTTCCCTGGTTCGATGGATCTTGTCTTAGATTGTTAGAATGTTGAAATCCTAAGTGTTTGTTGAGTTAAATCTATCCTAGGGTGACCTAGTGTTAGCAACTAAGCGTTAGGAGAGACTTACCCGGTAATCCTTACTCTTAGATTCCAAAGATAACAAACTTTAGGTAGTGGTGAGCCTAATAAGCCGCCATTGGATTAAGTGTGCTAGGATAGTTGTTTAGGACTTCCCTTTCCAAGACTTACCCGGTAAGGATAGGATAAGATCTCTAGGTAACGATCCGGTTTGTGTAGAATTCCGTCCCTTAGGTTCTTAGAGACTTACCCGGTGATGAGATCTAGGGAATGGACTAGCGGATCATGAGACCTACCCGGTGATTGATCCCAATCTAGAAGCACTTAACCCCAACATAGTTAATCCAAGGAATGAATAGATAGCTTGAGTCCTATGCCATAACCGGAACTTCCAACCCCTAGAATCCGTCTTTCCTTTCTTTGATCCATATCTTGTTTAGCTTGTTTATTTGTGTTGATTCATAGTTTAGTTGATTGTTTACTTTGCATGAATTGTGATCTTTGATTGATCACTAAAAACCAACCAAAAACAATTGAGATTTTCATTTCTTTATTTCTCTCTTTTCTTAACCTAGATTTTCACTAAACTCAATCATAAACCGAATCAATCTCACCTTAGTCTTTGTGTTCGACCTCAGAATACTATCCATACTACGAACGTCCCGTACACTGCGGGTGCGCTAGGAGTTAGGAAAAATATAACGATTATAAATTTAAGGCTTATTGCGTGCACACTTTCTTAGCGTAACAAGTTTTTGGCGCCGTTGCCGGGGACTAGGTCTAGATTAAGTCTATTTTGTGATTGTTATTAGTGTAGATCTTTCTTGTTGCTTTTGATCTCTCTTTGGTGTGTGCCTTTGCTTTTCAGGACATTTCTTACTCTTTAGGTTTATGCGAAGATCTCGTGGAAAGGATTTAGCTCCATTCGATCCCGAACCGGAGAAAACCCTTAGATCAAGATCAAAGAGCATTCGAAAAGAGAAGGAGATGGCCGGAAGAAACCTCCAAGCTGAATTGGATGAGGCTTTAGAGCAAATTAGGCTAAGAGATGAGCTCTTGGAGGAAGAAAGGAGACTTGCCAATGAGAGGCAAGAGGCAACTAGGAGGAAGATTGATGAGATTAGGCAAGCCCTTGTTCAAGGAGAGCTTAATCGTCAACAACCTCCACCTCCTCCACCACCGGTGATACAACCGCAGCCGGCGGTTAATGTTAGGGTCGAGCCCATTGCCATTGAAGAGCCACAAACCCTAGGGAGACGTATGGATCCGGCACAAAGAGCACACCGTCCGGGTGTGAACTTAGGAGATCCCGCTACCCACAACTATGAGCTCCGCCCTCAAGTCCTACAAATGATCCGGCATAATCAATTTGGAGGGATGGAAGGAGAGTCTCCTCATCAACACTTGATGAATTATGAGATCTTGATGGAGACTCTTAGACCACCAAGATTGGAGAGCAACAACCATAAGCTAAGGGCTTTCTCCTTCTCTCTCAAGGATAAAGCCTTGGCTTGGTATCAATCTATTGCACAAGGGCGAGTTGGTACTTGGGAGGAGATGACAACCGAGTTTTTGACTAAGTTCTTCCCACCTTCCAAGACTACCGAATTAAGAGGGAAGATCAATGCCTTCGTGATGAAGGATAGAGAGAGTTTGTTCAAGTCTTGGGAGAGATTCAAAGACCTTCTCCTAGATTGTCCACACCATGGCATACCGAAAATTGAGCTATTGGAGATCTACTTCAAAGGACTTGATGAAGATAGCCAATTCAAGCTCCAATCTCTCTCCGGTGGAACTTTTATGGAGAAGCATGTAGATGAGGCTTGGGAGTTTGTGGAGAAGCAAGCCCTAGTGATTGAGAAATACTCCCATAGGAAGAGTGAAGGGAGAAAGGCGGGAGCATATGAGGTGAGTGAGATCACCATGAGCAATTTCAAGCTTGACGCCATCAACAATGAGTTGAAGTCCTTGAGGGAGTTGTGTGCTACAACTTTGAAGAACCAAGCAACTCCTCAAGTGCTTCCACAAGCCAACTTGTCTTCCAAGGAGGGGGATGTGAATTATATGGGAAGGGGCAACTTCAACAATTATCAAGGCCCAAGGAACTTCAACAACAACCGGCAATTCAACAATTACCGGCCCAACCACAACAACCCCGGGTTCTCTTACTCTAACCCGGATGGAGCCTTGAACCCTCCCGCTTCCACAAGCACAACTCCACCACCAAGAGCTTCACAAGAACCTCCACCTGGATTCACTCAACCTCCAAAGGATAGGACCGAATTGATGTTTGAGCAATTGCTTGGAAGGTTGAGTGGTCTTGAGAGCACGGTGACTTCAATTTCTAAGGCTCAAAAGGTTTTGGAAGCACAAGTGTTCCAAAAGGCGGGTGAAACCCATAGAGACCCGGGAAAGCTTCCCGGAAGAACCGAAGACAACCCAAGAGGCCAAGTGTTGGCTATCACAACAAGGAGTGGGTTGTGTGTGAAAGATCCTTTGCCCAAGGACAATGCTAAGGGAAAGCAAGTAGTGGTAGAAGAGGGAAAGTTGCAAGAAGATGGAGGCAAGAGCAAGGATGTAGAGCCAACCTATGTGGCACCGCATCCATACAAGCCACCACTACCGTTCCCATAATCAAGAGCAAGAGCTCATTTGGACAATCACTTTGGTATGTTCCTTGAACTAATGTCCAAATTACATATTAACATTCCGTTCATGGATGCCATTTTAGGAATGCCGGCATATGGCAAGTTTTTGAAAGAAATACTCTCCAACAAAAGGAAGTTGGAGGAGTATGGGGAGATAAGAATGACCAAGAGATTCTCGGAATTGATCCAAACAATGAAGGAGGAGATGCCTCCCAAGCTAAGGGATCCGGGCTCTTTTTGTGTCCCAATTGGAGTGGGAGATGTGAAGTACGAGGCCCTTTGTGATCTTGGAGCATCTCTCCATTATCCATTATCCTCTAACAAAAATATTCTCTCAACAAGAAGTCTTTCTAGGAAGGAAAGTGTCAAAGAGGAAGAAGAAGAGCTCCATTGAAGAGGAGAAGAAGAACACACACCATTACCACACCTTGATAGTTTTTGTAGTGAAGAATTCCGGATTATATTTCTAGAGTTGTATGAATCATTTGAACCTTCTTTTGGAAGGATTGTGAGTTACTCTAATTCTATTTACAGCTTGGTTTTGTTTTAGTTCACTTGTTCATCTCTCTTCCTTCATCATCTTGCAAATGGATGTCATGATTTTATGTTTGTTTGTTTCGATTTCTATTATGAACGTTGTAGGCTAAATAGATGTGGTTCTAGGGTAAGGAAAGGATGGTTATGGCTAGGGCTATGATAGGACGGACTTAGATTTATCTTTGGATGACTTGTCTGCATGAACGTAGCTGCTGTTAGAAATCACGGGTAGTTCTTGCCTAACCACGGCCGTGATTTAGGTAGAACAAACCGTGATTTTCCCTGGTTCGATGGATCTTGTCTTAGATTGTTAGAATGTTGAAATCCTAAGTGTTTGTTGAGTTAAATCTATCCTAGGGTGACCTAGTGTTAGCAACTAAGCGTTAGGAGAGACTTACCCGGTAATCCTTACTCTTAGATTCCAAAGATAACAAACTTTAGGTAGTGGTGAGCCTAATAAGCCGCCATTGGATTAAGTGTGCTAGGATAGTTGTTTAGGACTTCCCTTTCCAAGACTTACCCGGTAAGGATAGGATAAGATCTCTAGGTAACGATCCGGTTTGTGTAGAATTCCGTCCCTTAGGTTTTTAGAGACTTACCCGGTGATGAGATCTAGGGAATGGACTAGCGGATCATGAGACCTACCCGGTGATTGATCCCAATCTAGAAGCACTTAACCCCAACATAGTTAATCCAAAGAATGAATAGATAGCTTGAGTCCTATGCCATAACCGGAACTTCCAACCCCTAGAATCCGTCTTTCCTTTCTTTGATCCATATCTTGTTTAGCTTGTTTATTTGTGTTGATTCATAGTTTAGTTGATTGTTTAATTTGCATGAATTGTGATCTTTGATTGATCACTAAAAACCAACCAAAAACAATTGAGATTTTCATTTCTTTATTTCTCTCTTTTCTTAACCTAGATTTTCACTAAACTCAATCATAAACCGAATCAATCTCACCTTAGTCTTTGTGTTCGACCTCGGAATACTATCCATACTACGAACGTCCCGTACACTGCGGGTGCGCTAGGAGTTAGGAATAATATAACGAGTATAAATTTAAGGCTTATTGCGTGCACACTTTCTTAGCGTAACAGTAGCATCGACACATGGGAGAACCTCCACAAGGCCTTCTTGGAGAAGTACATCCCCGCTAAGAAGACAAATAGCTTGAAGAAGGCGATAAGCAACATAGAGAAAGAAGCGGACAAAACTATTTATGAGTACTTCGAACACTTTGCCAAATTGAGATCAAGCTACCCTTTCCACGGATACTCCACGCAGGATTTAGTGCTCTATTTGTACAACGGTTTGTTAGAAAATGAAAGAAGGATAGTGGATGCCGCTTGTGGAGGTAATATTCTTAACTCAACTCCTGAAGTTGCTATGGAAAAAATACAAGAAATGGCGGAAGGTACAATGAGTTTTAGAAGATGTTCTACCAAGAGAGGAGTTCATGCCATTAATCCCAGTCGTCCAGAGATTGTACAAGAAATAGCTAAACTAAAGGAAATGGTTAAGAGGTTAACATTGATGGGAACTCCATAACAGCTCAAGTCTTGTGGAGTTTATGTCAATCCTTTCCACCCTACGGACTTGTGTCCACAAGTCCAAGACAATGTTACAAAGGTGAATATTGTAGGATATGGTCAACATCAGCAGCATCGTCCAAGGAATGATCCATATGCACAAAACTATATGCCCAATTGGCGTGATCAACAAAACTACAGATGGAGGGATCAACAAAACCAGCAGCAACAGCAGCCCTGCCAAAGTAAGTCTCAATCCACTGAAGATATGCTGCAGGTTTTAACTAAACACTTTGCTACCCATGTCCAAACCACAGAGTCTAGCATCAAAAACCTCGAAAAACAGGTTGGACAAATGGTGGAGGCCATCACAAGGATCGAAGTTCGATCCTCCAGAAAATTGCCCTCCCAGACGGTCATAAACCCTAAGGAGAATGTTAGTGCTCTAACATTAAGGAGTGGGAGGCAAGTCCAGTCAAAGCCAGCCAAGGAAAAACCCTCTGACGGTTCTGACACCCCCACAGCCGCCCCTGCGGCTGCAACTACATCACCCTTTGTGTAGACGCTGCTCCCCACTGTGGTGACAACTCCTGAGCCGCCCCTGCGCATGCAAGCATCCACCCCTGCGGAAAAGTCGACAGAGGGTTGTGCTGAAGAGGATTCTTACGTCCGTCCTAGCTTTCCCCCTCTATATGCTGAGAAACCTTCGGCTCCCTTTCCTGAAGCACTAACAGAGCGAAGGGTTATTGAGGATAAGGATCTCTTTGAGGCCTTTTTCAAATGTGAGGTAAACATCTCCCTTTTTAAACTTGTGAAGAGTATTCCTAAATATGCTCGATTTTTGAAGGAACTTTGCACCATCAAGAGGAACCAAAAGCTGAAGGGAAAGCAGAAGGTGCAAGTTAGTGAACATGTGTCCGCTGTCTTCCAACACCGAACGCCCAAAAAGTGTAACGATCCGGGCATGTTAAGCATTCCTTGCGTTATTTGGGAAACCCAATTTGATAAAGCAATGCTTGATTTAGGTGCATCCATTAATGTGCTTCCTTACTCCATCTACCAATCTCTTGGCCTTGGGCCACTTCTTGAAACTCGGATTGTTGTCCAACTTGCTGATAGATCAAATGTTTACCCGAAAGAGATTATTGAGGATGTATTAGTAATGGTTGATAATCTGATTTTTCCTACTGATTTCTTTGTGTTGGATATGAAAAATGATTCACATGCTACACCTATCTTGTTGGGAAGACCTTTTTTGAAAACCGCTAGAACTAAAATTGATTATGTGAGTGGTAAATTGACTATGAAATTCGATGGGGAAGTGGTTGAGTTTAATATTTATGATGCAATGAAACACCCCATTGATAATCATTCTCTTTGTGCTATTGATGTGATTGATCCTATTATTCAAGATGTTTTTGACATATCCGACATAGATGAATTAAAAAGCATAATTTAACATGATATTAATATACTTCGGAATATGCACTAACATCCAACATGCAGGAAGTTCTAGCTAAATTGGATGGGCACAAAAAGGCTCCCCATCTGAACTTTGGCCATTGGGCCCACATTGCTAACCCCAAGCGAAAAGCTTGTTCCGTCTATAGTGCAGGAACCGGAGATAGAATTGAAAGAACTTCCACCATATCTCTAGGGGAAAACAACACCTTTCCGGTGATTATCTCTAGCAAGTTTGTTACGCTAAGATCGTGTGATGCGCAATTGGGTTTTAAATTTATACTCGTTATATTTCTCCTAGCTCCTAGCGAACCCGCAGTGTACGGGACGTTCGTAGTAGGGATAGTATTCCGAGGTCGACCACAAAGACTAAGGTGAAATCGACTCGATTTGTGATTGAGTTTAGTAAAGACCTAGGTTGAAAGAAAAGAAAGAAATAAAGAAATGAAAATCTCAAATGTTTTTGGTTGGTTTTTGGTGATCAATCAAAGATCACAATACATGCAAGTAATCGATCAACTAAACTATAAATCAACACAAATAAACAACTAAACAAGATATAGATCAAAGAAAGAAAAGACGAGTTCTAGGGATTGGAAGTTCCGGTTATGGCATAGGACTCAAGCTATCTATTCGTTCTTGGATTAACTATGTTGGGGTTAAGTGTTTCTAGGTTGGGATTAATTACCGGGTAGGTCTCATGATCCACTAGTCCATTCCTTAAGTCTCATTACCGGGTAGGTCTCTAAGAACCTAAGGGATGGAATTCTACTCGAACCGGATTTCTAACTTAAGATCCAACCTATCCTCACCGGGTAAGTCTCGGAAGGGCTAGTTTTAAGCTACTATCCAACACACTAAATCCAATGGCGGTTTATTAGGCTCACCACTACCTAAGGTTTGTTATCTT
Source organism: Fagopyrum homotropicum (assembly GCA_033239125.1). Classification (NCBI taxonomy): domain Eukaryota; kingdom Viridiplantae; phylum Streptophyta; class Magnoliopsida; order Caryophyllales; family Polygonaceae; genus Fagopyrum; species Fagopyrum homotropicum. Next base: position 91,790,487 of record BSWB01000004.1, on the reverse strand, counting down.
CGGAATCTAAGAGTAAGGATTACCGGGTAAGTCTCTCCTAACACTTAGTTGCTAACACTAGGTCACCCTAGGATAGTTTTAACTCAACAAACACTTAGGATTTCAACATTCTAACAGTCTAAGATTAGATCCATCGAACTAGGAAAATCACGGGTTGTTCTACCTAGACCACGGCCGTGGTTTGGCAAGAACTGGCCGTGATTCCTAACAGAGGATACGTTCATACAAACAAGTCATCCAAAGATAAATCTAAGTCCATCCTATCATAGCCCTAGCCATAACCATCCTTTCCTTACCCTAGAAACACATCAATTTAGCCTACAACGTACATAATAGAAATCAAAGCAAACAAATATAAAATCATAACATTCATTGCAAGATAATGAGGGAAAAGAGATGCACAAATGAACTTTAAAACAAACCAAGCTGAAAATAGAATTAGAACAACTTACAACCCTTCCAAAGAAGGTTCAAGGGTTCACAAAACTCTAGAAATAGAATCCGGAAATCTTCACTACAAAAACTAGCAAGAATAGCAATGGTGTTTGTGTTCTTCTTCTTCTCCTCTTCAATGGAACTCCTCTTCTTCTCTTTGACACTTTCCTTCCTAGAAAAACTTCTTGTTGAGAGAATATATTTGTTAGAGAGAAATGGATAATGGATGAGCTGCTCCAAACTACTCCCAGCTGCTATTCACAACCCATGAAGGACCACTTTTATAACAACCTTGCATCAGCTGGCCATGAGAGTCGTGGCACAGCTGTCACAAGAATCTGGCAAAAACCACGGTTGATTCCACGGCCGTGATCTGTCAGAGAACCGTGATTCTGTGCAGAAACTTTGCCTTGGATCATCAAGCTGTGATTTGGTGTATGGCTAGTGTTGGTAAGGTTCCATGAGTCCTCCTTAGCCTATAGCTTGTGTCCTAATGAGTCCGAGGGTGTGTCATCTAGATGAACGATCCTCAAACGCATCGTTTTAGCTCCTAAACCTCCCGAAATACCTACAAAACGCGCACAAGTCCGTGTAGACGTCTATCTCGGCAAAATACATGAATTGAGTGCGAAACGTCTCGAACTAACGCTAGACCATGCATGAATGAGCGAGAATTCTATCTAAATGATCACCTAAAACCTAGTCATAAATCGTGTTATCAAAATACCCCATACATAAGGTTTGCTCGTCCCCGAGCAAATTCCCAATTATAGACTAAGACATGACATGATTTATGTATGTAGAAAAATGGCAAATCTTTTTGGGTTTGTGCTTCTACTATTGGATCACCTTCAAAGTCATGTTCATGGCTTTGGACAAGCAATCATGCATCAAACAAATGAAAGCATGGAAAGACAATCGTACTTAACTCAAAAGTATGCATGAAATGTAAAGATGAAGAAGTCAAGAAGATCAAGAGTACGTCCAATCTAAACTACTAAGTCTTACAAACATGCAAATAGGTCATAAGGTCTTGTGAGATAAAAAGGGCCAAGAAATGTAGTGATTGGGTGGGGATTTCTAGGTTATGTGATGCTAATCCGGGAACGGAACTAACTTCACATCCTTGTCCTCGATCAACTTCCCCCAAGTGTATATTTCCCTCTATCTTTTCTTTCTTTGACTTATTTTTGAGGCAATGGCATTGGTGTACAAGAGACGAAACCTTGGTGATTAGCCGTCCTCGGGTTTTTTCTTAGTTTTCGAGGTGCATCCACACCGGGCACACATACCAAAGCTCGTTAGGACTATCGGTTCATTTGACTTTGGCAAGGCACCAACACCCGATTATGTGAAGTGTACCGAGTTACTTGTCATTTAAACCAATGTCCCCAAACTTATATTTTGGCTACACTTTCACAACAAATTCAGCATTTTATGCGTGATATTCTTTTCATCAACAACTTCACCCCACACTTGCTTTTTGCACACATCAACACACTAGCATGCTCCTATTCCCGGATGGGTTAAAAGGGGTCAATTTTATCTCAATTGAGGTGCTCAAGCAATCATGATTAAGATGAGAAGTAGAGAAAGATTGAACTGCCTCATTCATTCCTAGATGGTATGCAAGAACTATCATGTAATTTCGATTTTCACTACTCAATCTTTTTTAGGCAAACATCATGGTCACAAATCATTCATAGAATTCAAGAGAAGTAGTTAAAGTCCACATATGCATTTATTAATTCAACACATAAGGCCATCCATAGCCAATTCACAAGACAAGATTTCATCATTAGGATCATATCCAAGCCTAGAAAGCACAAAAATTTTTAAAATTTTCTGATTTTTTATGGGATTTTCGTTTTAAGTATGTACAATGCAAGACATGTGCAAATATTAAACTATCCTAGATGCTCATCATGCAAAGGATTATGCAAACCCCACCCCATACTTAGAAACACATTGTCCCCAATGTGGTATTCAAGCAAAGAGAGTGAAAGAAGGTTCTCACAATGTAAAAGTGGTTTGCTATGGTAATCGGGATTTCTCAAATGAATTGATGTTGGATGATCCTATCAACCATGGTAGAGAGCTCTAAGCATCCATCAAAGCTTCGGAACCCGCGCTAGGCATCGCTAGCCGTCCAAGTCCCGCGTCCGCTCCACCCATAATTGGTGAGGGGTTCATCATCATCATTCATATGCCAAGAAAGGCTTCCAATGCTACTCTAGCACACACACAAAGTAGACACACACAAAGATAGAAAAATCCTAAAAACGAAGACAAAACAACAAAGGAAAAATGTTACCAATGGGTTGCCTCCCACCAAGCGCTTCTTTAAGGTCATTAGCTTGACCAAACTCGGGAGCGTCTATTCAAGGTGAAGTGGCACAATGATGTCCACCGGAGCTCCCGGAATATACTTCTTCAAGCGGTGCCCATTCACCTTAAAATTCCCACAATGCTCCCCTCCTATCTCAATAGCTCCATGGGAAAAGATCTTCTTCACCACATATGACCCGGTCCATCTTGATTTGAGTTTTCCGGGAAAGAGCCTTAGCCTTGAGTTGAAGAGAAGGACAAGATCTCCTTCACTCAACTCCTTGGGGATGATCCTCTTGTCATGCCATCTTTTGGTTCTCTCCTTCTAGATCCGGGCATTCTCATAAGCATCCAACCGGATCTCCTCAATGGCGTTTAGATTAAGCAATCTCTTTTCTCCCGCTTCCTTGAGGTCAAAATTTAGCCACTTAATGGCCCAATAAGCTCTATGCTCCATTTCCACCGGAAGATGGCAAGACTTTCCATAGATTAACTTGTAAGGAGTGGTGCCGATCGGTGTCTTGAAGGCGGTTCTATATGCCCACAATGCGTCATTGAGCTTCATAGCCCAATCCTTTCTAGTTCTGGACACCGTCTTCTCAAGGATGGCTTTTATCTCCCGGTTGGAGATCTCCACTTGGCCACTAGTTTGGGGATGGTAAGGTGTTGCCACCTTATGAGTCACCCCATACTTAGCCAAAAGCGCTCCAAAGTTCCTATTTGTGAAGTGCTTTCCTCCATCACTAATGATCACCCTTGGTGTTCCAAACCTAGGGAAGATCACCCGGTTGAAGAACCGCACCACCACTTTGGCATCATTTGTAGGAGAGGCGATTGCCTCCACCCATCTTGACACCTAATCCACCGCCAATAGGATATAGAGATTGCCACATGAGGAAGGGAATGGTCCCATGAAGTCCACACCCCACACATTAAAAATCTCCACTTCTTGGATGTTGTTCAAGGGCATTTCATTCCTCCTTGAGATGTTGCCCGTCCTTTGGCAAGCATGACATCCAGCTACAAAACCTTGCACATCTCTAAACAAGTTAGGCCAATAAAAACCGGATTGCAATACCATTGCACACGTCTTGTGTGAGCTAGCATGGCCTCCACATGGTAAGGAGTGACAATGCCGGATCACACTCTCCACTTCATCTTCCGGTATGCATCTTCTAAACATCCCATCCGGTCCTCTCTTGAACAAGAGTGGTTCACTCCAATAGTAATGCCTCACATCGTTGAAGAACTTCTTTCTTTGTGCATATGTCAATCCGGGAGGCACTTCCTCACATACTAAGTAATTCACAATGTCGGCATACCATGGCTCATTTCCTCTAGAAACTTGGAACAAGCATTCCTCCATCATTTGCAATTGCTCATCTCGGAATGAGTCATCAATTGGAATGTCGTCTCTTCCAAGCTCCAATGGAGGCAATCTACTAAGGTGATCCGCCACGGAGTTCTCGGATCCCTTCTTATCTCGTATTTCCAAATCAAACTCTTGAAGAAGAAGGATCCACCGAATCAACCTTGGTTTGGCATCCTTCTTTATAAGTAGATAACGGATCGCCGCATTATCCGTATAAACTATGACCTTCGCTCCAACAAGGTATGAGCGGAACTTCTCAAATGCATACACCACCGCCAACAACTCCTTTTCGGTGGTAGCATAATTGAGTTGGGCATCATCTAGCGTCTTGCTAGCATAATAAATAGCATGAGTACGCCCTTCTTTCCTTTGCCCTAAAACGGCCCCAACGGCCACATCGCTTGCATCGCACATGATCTCAAATGGTAGACTCTAATCCGGAGGTTGCATTATAGGTGCGGAGATCAAGGCGTTCTTCAACCTACAAAAAGCTTCGAGACAATCTTTGGAAAAGACAAAATCAACATCCTTCATTAGTAGGTTAGTGAGAGGCTTAGAAATTTTAGAGAAGTCTTGGATAAACCTCCGGTAAAAACCGGCATGCCCTAAGAAACTCCTTACCCCCTTCACCGAGGTAGGTGGCGGCAACTTCTCTATCGTTTCAATTTTGGCCCTATCAACCTCAATGCCACGGTTGGACACCAAGTGTCCTAACACAATGCCCTCACTTACCATGAAGTGGCATTTTTCCCAATTCAAGACAAGATTTGTCTCCTCACATCTTTGCAATACTAATGACAAGTTAGCCAAGCAATTATCAAAGGAAGAACCATAAACAGAGAAATCATCCATAAACACTTCCATGATATTTTCTATGTATTCCGAAAAGATAGCCATCATACACCTTTGGAAGGTGGCGGGTGCATTACACAACCCAAATGGCATTCTTCTATATGCAAAAGTACCCCATGGACATGTAAAGGTTGTTTTCTCTTGGTCATCGGGGTGGATAGGGATTTGGAAGAATCCACTATAACCATCTAGATAGCAAAAATGAGAGTGTTGAGCTAACCTTTCTAGCATTTGGTCAATGAAGGGGAGAGGGAAGTGATCTTTCCTAGAGGCCATGTTCAATTTCCTATAATCAATGCACATCCTCCACCCCGTAACCGTCCTAGTCGGGATTAGTTCATTGTTCTCATTAGTCACTACAGTCATCCCACCCTTTTTAGGAACTACATGAACGGGACTAACCCACTTACTATCCGAGATAGGGTAGATAATTCCCGCATCTAGCAATTTGATGATTTCCTTTTTGACTACCTCTTTCATTATAGGATTCAATCTCCTTTGATGTTCAATAGAGGGTTTGTGGTTATCTTCCATCATTATCTTATGCATGCACAAAGACGGCTTAATGCCAACCAAATCATCGATAGTATAACCAATGGCTTTCCTATGCAATCTCAGTTCATGCAACAACTTAGCAAGTTCATCATCACTCAAGCATGCATTAAAAATCACCGGATATGAAGAATTTTCACCAAGAAATGCATACTTTAAATGAGAGGGAAGGGGTTTAAGTTCAAGTTGAGGGGGACCTTTATCGGTTGAAGATGATCCAAATAACGTTGGATTAGATGAGTCCAAAGCAAATGAAGACTCATCATGCCTCCTAAAAGCGTGATCATCATCAAGGACTGGTCCAGGGAAATCCACGGTTGAAATCACGGCTTGCTCAACTTCCACGGCCGTGGTTCTTGCTAAGCTTGCTTCCCGGAGTTGTCCAGAAAGTTTGACGGCCGTGGAGTGTAAATCTCGACCGTGGAACTTGCAGCTGTTCAAGACCTCTTCGTGGCTTTCAAATTCAACTCTTGGCTCCTCTTCCAAGGCTTCCAAGGCCTTGATCTCTTCATTGCAAGCCTTTTCAACACCTTCTTCCATCACACTCAAGGTGAGAACCTTCTTCAAGGGATCCTTGATCAAGATCGAGCTCATAACTTCTCTAGACTCTTCTTGCTCGACTATGTTGAAGGCATCCTCATTAAGGGTTGGCCCTTTCATCATGGTGGACAACTTGAACTTGACGTTCTCTTCTCCAATGTTGAAGGAGAGAGTCCCGTTCTTACAATCCACTAGGCATCCGGAGGTGGCTAGGAAAGGTCTTCCTAAGATGATGGGAACCGGATAGTCCGCCGGAATGTCCAAGACGACAAAGTCAATTGGCACATAGAATCCTCCTAGTTGCACCGGAATGTCTTCTAGAATCCCAACCGGATGAGTGATAGAACGGTCCGCCATATAGAGGGTCATCTTGACCGGCTTTGGCTCTCCTAGCCCGACCTTGTTGCAAAGTGCAAGCGGTATGATGCTTACACTCGCTCCAAGATCACAAAGGGCCTCGTACTTCACATCTCCCACTCCTATTGGGACGCAAAAAGAGCCCGGATCTCTTAGCTTGGGAGGCATCTCTTCCTTCATGGTTTGGATCAATTCCGAGGATCTCTTGGTCATTCTTATCTCCCCATACTCCTCCAACTTCCTTTTGTTGGAGAGTATTTCCTTCAAAAACTTGCCATATGCTGGCATTCCTAAAATGGCATCCATGAACGGAATGTTAATATGTAATTTGGACATTAGTTCAAGGAACTTACCAAAGTGATTGTCCAAACGAGCTCTTGCTCTCGATTGTGGAAACGGTAGTGGTGGCTTGTACGGAGGCGGTGCCACATAGGTTGGCTCTACATCCTTGCTTTTGCCTCCATCTTCTTGCTTTCTTCCCTCTTCTACCACTACTTGCTTTCCCTTAGCTTGGTCCTTGGGCAAAGGATCCTTCATACTCAACCCACTCCTTGTTGTGATAGCCAACACTTGGCCTCTTGGGTTTTCTTCGGTCCTTCCAGGAAGCTTTCCCGGATCTCTATGTGCCTCTCCCGCTTTTTGGAACACTTGTGCTTCCAAGACTTTTTGAGCCTTAGAGATTGAAGTCACGGTGCTCTCAAGACCACTCAACCTTCCTAGCAATTGCTCAAACATTATTTCGGTTCTATCCTTGGGAGGTTGAGTGAAGCCGGGTGGAGGTTCTTGTGAAGCTCTCGGTGGTGGAGTTAAGCTTGTGGAAGCGGGGGGGTTCAAGGCTCCATCCGGGTTAGAGTAAGAAAATCCGGGATGGTTGTGGTTGAGCCGGTAATTGTTGAATTGCCGGTTGTTGTTGAAACTCCTTGGGCCTTGGTAATTGTTGAAGTTGCCCCTTCCCATATAATTCACATCCTCCTCCTTGGAAGACAAGTTGGCTGGTGGAAGCACTTGAGGAGTTGCTTGGTTCTTCAAAGTTGTAGCACACAACTCCCTGAAGGACTTCAACTCATTGTTGATGGCGTCAAGCTTGAAATTGCTCATGGTGACTTCACTCACCTCATATGCTCCCGCCTTCCTTCCTTCACTCTTCCTATGGGAGTATTTCTCAATCACTAGAGCTTGCTTCTCCACAAACTCCCAAGCATCATCTACATGTTTCTCCATGAATGTCCCACCGGAAAGAGATTGGAGCTTGAATTGGCTATCTTCGTCAAGTCCCTTGGAGTAGATCTCCAATAGCTCAATTTTCGGGATGCCATGGTGTGGACAATCAAGGAGAAGATCTTTGAACCTCTCCCAAGACTTGAATAAACTTTCTCTATCCTTCATCACGAAGGCATTGATCTTCCCTCTTAATTCGGTAGTCTTGGAAGGTGGGAAGAACTTAGTCAAAAACTCGGTTGTCATCTCCTCCCAAGTACCAACTCGCCCTTGTGGAATAGATTGATACCAAGCTAAGGCTTTGTCCTTAAGAGAGAAGGAGAAAGCCCTTAGCTTATGGTTGTTGCTCTCCAATCTTGGCGGTCTAAGAGTCTCCATCAAAATCTCGTAGTTCATCAAATGTTGGTGAGGAGACTCTCCTTCCATCTCTCCAAATTGATTATGCCGGATCATTTGTAGAACTTGAGGGCGGAGCTCATAGTTGTGGGTCGCGGGATCTCCTAAGTTCACACCCGGTCGGTGTGCTCTTTGTGCCGGATCCATACGTCTCCCTAGGGTTTGTGGCTCCTCAATAGCAATGGGAACAACCCTAACATTAGCCGCCGGCTGCGGTTGTGGTGGAGGAGGTGGAGGTTGTCGGCGATTAAGCTCTCCTTGAACAAGGGCTTGCCTAATCTCTTCAATCTCCCTCCTAGTTTCCTCTTGCCTCTCATTGGCAAGTCTCCTTTCTTCCTCCAAGAGCTCATCTGTTAGCCTTATTTGCTCTAAGGCTTCATCCAACCCAGCTTGGAGGTTTCTTCCGGCCATCTCTTTCTCTTTTCGGATGTTCTTGGATCTAGATCGAAGGGTTTTCTCCGGTTCGGGATCGAATGGAGCTAAATCCTTGCCACGAGATCTTCGCATACACCTAAAGAGTAATAGATGTCCTGAAAAGCAAAGACACAAACCAAAAAGAGATCAAAAGCAACAAGAAAGATCTACACTAGAAACAATCACAAAATAGACTCAATCTAGACCTAGTCCCCGGCAACGTCGCCAAAAACTTGTTACGCTAAGATCGTGTGATGCGCAATTGGGTTTTAAATTTATACTCGTTATATTTCTCCTAGCTCCTAGCGAACCCGCAGCGTACGGGACGTTCGTAGTAGGGATAGTATTCCGAGGTTGAACACAAAGACTAAGGTGAAATCGACTCGATTTGTGATTGAGTTTAGTAAAGACCTAGGTTGAAAGAAAAGAAAGAAATAAAGAAATGAAAATCTCAAATGTTTTTGGTTGGTTTTTGGTGATCAATCAAAGATCACAATACATGCAAGTAATCGATCAACTAAGCTATAAATCAACACAAATAAACAACTAAATCAAAGAAAGAAAAGACGAGTTCTAGGGATTGGAAGTTCCGGTTATGGCATAGGACTCAAGCTATCTATTCGTTCTTGGATTAACTATGTTGGGGTTAAGTGTTTCTAGTTTGGGATTAATTACCGAGTAGGTCTCATGATCCACTAGTCCATTCCTTAAGTCTCATTACCGGGTAGGTCTCTAAGAACCTAAGGGATGGAATTCTACTCGAACCGGATTTCTAACTTAAGATCCAACCTATCCTCACCGGGTAAGTCTCGGAAGGGCTAGTTTTAAGCTACTATCCAGCACACTAAATCCAATGGCGGTTTATTAGGCTCACCACTACCTAAGGTTTGTTATCTTCGGAATCTAAGAGTAAGGATTACCGGGTAAGTCTCTCCTAACACTTAGTTGCTAACACTAGGTCACCCTAGGATAGTTTCAACTCAACAAACACTTAGGATTTCAACATTCTAACAGTCTAAGATTAGATCCATCGAACTAGGAAAATCACGGGTTGTTCTACCTAGACCACGGCCGTGGTTTGGCAAGAACTGGCCGTGATTCCTAACAGAGGATACGTTCATACAAACAAGTCATCCAAAGATAAATCTAAGTCCATCCTATCATAGCCCTAGCCATAACCATCCTTTCCTTACCCTAGAACCACATCAATTTAGCCTACAACGTTCATAATAGAAATCAAAGCAAACAAATATAAAATCATAACATTCATTGCAAGATAATGAGGGAAAAGTGATGCACAAATGAACTTTAAAACAAACCAAGCTGAAAATAGAATTAGAACAACTTACAACCCTTCCAAAGAAGGTTCAAGGGTTCACAAAACTCTAGAAATAGAATCCGGAAATCTTCACTACAAAAACTAGCAAGAATAGCAATGGTGTGTGTGTTCTTCTTCTTCTCCTCTTCAATGGAACTCCTCTTCTTCTCTTTGACACTTTCCTTCCTAGAAAAACTTCTTGTTGAGAGAATATATTTGTTAGAGAGAAATGGATAATGGATGAGCTGCTCCAAACTACTCCCAGCTGCTATTCACAACCCATGAAGGACCACTTTTATAACAAACTTGCATGAGCTGGCCATGAGAGTCGTGGCACAGCTGTCACAAGAATCTGGCAAAAATCACGGTTGATTCCACGGCCGTGATCTGTCAGAGAACCGTGATTCTGTGCAGAAACTTTGCCTTGGATCATCAAGCTGTGATTTGGTGCATGACTAGTGTTGGCAAGGTTCCATGAGTCCTCCTTAGCCTATAGCTTGTGTCCTAATGAGTCCGAGGGTGTGTCATCTAGATGAATGATCCTCAAACGCATCGTTTTAGCTCCTAAATCTCCCGAAATACCTACAAAACGCGCACAAGTCCGTGTAGACGTCTATCTCGGCAAAATACATGAATTGAGTGCGAAACGTCTCGAACTAACGCTAGACCATGCATGAATGAGCGAGAATTCTATCTAAATGATCACCTAAAACCTAGTCATAAATCGTGTTATCAAAGTTATCCCCCATTCAAGAAGAGAAGTTGGTGAAAGTCTTAAAGGAGCACAAGACGGCTCTTGGTTGGACCATTACAGACATATGGGGGATTAGTCCCTCCACATGTATGCATATGATCCTCCTTGAGGAAGAGGCAAAACCATCAAGGCAACCCCAACGAAAGATTGAATCCGCCCATGATGGATGTGGTCAAAAATAGGTATTGAAGTTCCTCCAAGCGGACATGATATTCCCGATTTTGGATAGCAAATGGGTTAGTCCAACCCAAGTGTTTATGAAGAAAGGGGGTATCACCATAGTGGAAAACCAATACGGTGAGATGGTTCCAAGCAAGACTCAAACCGGATGGAGAGTTTGCATCGACTATCGCAAACTAAACATGGTAACTCGCAAAGACCATTTCCCTTTGCCTTTTATTGACCAAATGCTTGAACGCCTTGCAGGTCACCCCTAATACTGTTTCTTGGATGGATATTCGGGCTACTTCCAAATAGCCATCACTCCGGAGGATCAAGAGAACACGACCTTCACGTGCCCTTTTGGCACTTTTGCATACTGTAGAATGCCATTTGGACTTTGCAATGCTCCCGGCACCTTCCAACAGTGCATGATAAGTATTTTTTCGGAGTACGTTGAGATTTTTATTGAAGATTTTATGGATGATTTCACAGTCCACGGGGATAGTTTTGATGCATGCTTAGGGCATTTAAAACTTGTTCTTCAAAAATGCGTAGAAACGAATTTAGTTCTTAATTCCGAAAAATGTCATTTCATGGTTTAACAAGGAATTTTGTTAGGACATTAAATATCATCAAAAGGAATAGAAGTAGATAAGGCTAAAATTTATGTAATTCAAAGTTTGTCATACCCTACTAATGTGCGTGAGATTTCGTTCTTTCCTAGGTCATGCAGGTTTCTATCGGCGATTCATCAAGAATTTTTCCAAGATTTCAGCGCCGTTGTGTGAGCTACTCATAAAGGATGCGACTTTCAGTGTTGATGAAGATTGCAAGAAGGCGTTTGACACCTTGAAAGCTTGTCTCACTAGTGCACTCATCATCCGATCTCCAAATTGGGAGAAGCCCTTTGAGATCATGTGTGACGCCAACGACTATGTTGTAGGAGCCGTCCTAGGAAAAAAGGACGGAAGAGCATCACATGTCATCCATTATGCATCCATGACGCTGAATGGAGCTCAAAGAAACTACTCCACCACCGAGAAGGAGATGTTAGCGGTGGTGTTTGCGCTAGAGAAATTCAGACAATACCTCCTTGGTGTAAAGGTAATAGTGTTTACTGACCATGTAACCCTCCGGTACCTCATGACCAAGAAGGAAGCAAAGCCAAGGTTGATCCGGTGGGTGCTCCTTCTAAACGAATTCAATTTGGAAATCCGAGACAAGAAAGGAGCAGAGAACCTTGTGGCGGATCACTTGAGTAGGCTGGTGAAGGAGGAATATCCAACAAGAGGAAGGGCCATCCTTGGAACTTTCCCAAACGATACATTTTACACAACTCTGTGTTGTGTAACCGCCCCATGCGCATCCAGAGTCCCGCCCCTGTGGCTTGAGACCGGCGCCCCTGCGTGATACTCTGGCCGCCCCTATGGATTACACGATAGAGGTTCTTTTTAAGCTTCACTCTTTTAAACCTTGGTTTACTGACATCGTTAACTTTCTTGTTAAAGTTGAGTACCCTCCAGACTTCACCAAAGCACAAAGAGGGAAGGTGAAGGCCGATGCAAGGCACTACGTTTGGGACGATCCATATCTTTGGAAGCATTGCAATGATCAGGTAATACGCCGTTGCATCCCGGATAATGAGGTACAATCTGTTCTCTCCTTCTGTCATTTTGAAGCATGTGGGGGACAATTTGGGGCCAATAAAACAGCTAGGAATGTCTTAGATGCAGGGTTCTTTTGGCCACACATCTTTCGAGACGCTTTTGTGTTTTGTAAGGTATGTGATAGGTGTCAAAGAGTAGGTAATGTTTTTAGGAGAAATGAAATGCCTCAATCTTCACTTATATTTTGTGAAAATTTTGACGTTTTGGGGATAGACTTCATGGGTCCTTTTCCTAACTCTTTTGGGCATACTTATATATTACTTACGGTGAACTATGTTTCTAAGTGGGTGGAAGCAAAGTCCACAAAAACTGATGATTCTAAGGTTGTGGCAGCGTTTTTCAAGGATAACATCTTTGTAAGGTTTGGCATCCCTAAGGCTTTGATAATTGATAGGGGAACTCACTTTTGCAACAAGACCATCACCGCTCTCCTTAAGAAGTATCATGTCCATCAACGTGTGTCAACAGTCTACCACTCACAAACAAATGGACAAGCGGAAGTGTCGAACCGGGAGATCAAGACCATCCTTGAAAACACGGTTTCCCCCGGAAGGAAAGATTGGAGCTTGAGGCTCAATGACGCTTTGTGGGCATACCAAACAGCGTACAAGACTCCTATTAGAATGTCCTCATTCCGACTTGTGTTCGGAAAGGCTTGTCACCTACCGGTGGAGCTAGAACACAAGGTATGGTGGGCGGTGAAGAAATGCAACATGAACTTGGATGAAGTAGGAGAATTCCGGAAGCTTCAATTGCAAGGGCTGAAGGAGTTAAGGCTCGATGCATACGACCATGCCACAACGTACAAAGAGAAGACAAAAGCATGGCATGACCGGAACATCCTCCAAAAGGACTTTCAAGCAGGTAACAAAGTCCTTCTATTTCAATCACGTTTAAAACTTTTTGCAGGAAAGCTACCCTCAAGGTGGACAGGTCCATATGTGATAGCTGAGGTCCATCCACATGGTGTTGTGGATCGTTACGATCCACAAACGCATAAGATATTCAAGGTCAATGGACAAAGGTTGAAGCCATATCTTGAAGGAGTAAAGAATGATCCCATAGACGAGATGGTGTTAGAGGAGGCCCAAGCAGAGAAGTAAGGTCCTTACGTCGAGCCAACGATGTAAAACAAAGGCGCTGCTCGGGATTGTCACCGCCCCCGCAGCCCCATGTTACCTCCCCCTCAGCCCCATGGCACCGCCCCTGCGGTGACAACTCATGCCAGTACCACCCCGGCACTGGGTCTGCGCAAGCTCAAGACTGTCACCGCCCCGCGGTGACAAGCCCCCACCCCTGCGGCGTTTCCCCTTAACAAAAGCCCCAGTCCTCTCCCGGCGCTGGGCTGCGTCCCCTCTCTCCTTGTCACCGCCCCGTGGTGACAAGCCCCCGCCCCTGCAGGTTTACCCAAAAACGAGAAAAAAATTTTTCAGAAAAGATCCTACACCTACCCCACCAACCCCTCTCTCTCTCCTCACCTACCGCACTCTCTCTCTTTCTCGATCACTCTCTCACAGCCCAGAACCCACACCGCCCCCCGCGCCCTAACTCTATCCCCCTGCGCCACCACTCAAAGCCCTCTCTCACGCCACCACTACGCCCCTGCGCCACCCCTTCTATCCCTCTCAAACACCATCCCTCAATCTGTCACATCTAAGCCCTAACCTCCATCCACCAAAATCAACCACTCTACACCATCTCTGTTAGTCACTAGAAGCCACCACTACCAGCAAGCAACACCAGGAAGGCGCCACTTCTCCACCACCAGACGAAGCTGTTATAATCGCCATCAACTCTTCGTCCGCCCCTGCGTCTGTCACCTTCCGCCCCTGCACCAGCCCGCCCATGCGGATCTCCTTGCCGCCCTTGCGGATATCACAACAGAGGGTTCGTATCCATTTCTTTATTTGTGATTACTGATTTCTTTGCTTAATTTTGTTGCAAGAATGGAACCACAAAGGAAATACAAGATGTCGGATACCGAGAAGGCTCGTTATGAGATTGTGCAAGACCGAGTGGTGTATGCAACTTGGTTTTTGCACGTTCCGACCTTGGAGAAGCTCGGCATGTTGGAGAGCATGCAGTCCTTCCTCAACAATGCTGGGATTGGTGACTTCCTCAACAAAAGCCTTCCTACTTACCCCGAACTCTCCCGGCAGTTCGTTGCCACCTTCACCAAGAAGGAGGACCATGTAGTTGTCGCTGTTACTTTCAAATACAACAAGCGGAAGTACACGGTCAACTTCTCATAGATGTAGGAGGCTTTTGGGGTCACTACGAACCCTACTGACAAGTGGTGCAAAACTGCACCAACTCCGGACTTGGTGGAGTTTTGGCAAGCGGCGACCGGCTCCGAGTTTCATGTCGGGGGTGAGTACAGAAACATACTTACTCATCCTTGCATGAGGCTCCTTTCAAAGATCATCATGTGTGTCTTCTGTGGACACAAGGAGGAGAACAAGGTCGCTCTTAAGGACCTTCCGCTGCTTTACGCTTGCATTTCGGCATGTGAAAACGTGCCGGATTGGCCATGCCTTTTCCTCACCGCTTTAAAGCGGATTAGGAAGAATGAGCCACGAGACATTGTTGGAGGTGGAGTCATCTCCTTGATTGCTGAGCAATGGATATGACCAAGTTGGAGGATGAGATGGCGATCCCATTCTATAATGAAGGACTTCTCTAGCGATGCAAGATCCTTCGACAGATGGTGAGAACTTGTTTTGGTTCTCTTTTGCAAATGGGAGTCACATCACTTACTTGCCCCGACCACTACCATTCGGAGATGAGCTCTCCGACCTCTATATTGTTGCTGATCCATTTGTCCTGCGGCGATCTCATGTCGCCATTGTTGAGAGGCATACGGCGAGCTCTAGCCGGGCCCCATTTGAGGACCAC
Source organism: Fagopyrum homotropicum (assembly GCA_033239125.1). Taxonomy (NCBI): domain Eukaryota; kingdom Viridiplantae; phylum Streptophyta; class Magnoliopsida; order Caryophyllales; family Polygonaceae; genus Fagopyrum; species Fagopyrum homotropicum. Next base: position 91,775,227 of record BSWB01000004.1, on the reverse strand, counting down.
ATGCCCATTCCTGAGGATGAGGAGATGCCTACTGCAGCGGGAGAGGACGGCCCCGCTCTTGAGAGTCTCCATGCCCAGATGACTACTCTTACCACTCAGCACCAGACTTGGAAGACCGACTACCAGCGGGCCATGCTGGAGCAGCAACAGACCTGGCAGTCCGGCTTCCAGACGAGCATGACCACCTACTTTGACCAGCGCCATGATGCTTGACAGGTGGCTCAACAGCAGAGGATGCAGGCTCAGTAGTTGGCTTGGCAAGCCAACTTTGAGACTACCTTTGGAGCCCGGTTGAATGCTCAACAGACCCGCCATGATGACATATTCCTGCGGTAGGAGCATTACTTCGGCCACTTCCCGTATCCTCCGGAGCATGGTCCGGATGGTCTACTTGGACCATCCCATTAGTGGGTATCCTCTCTTTCCCTTCTCCACCTTACTATCTTTGCTTTCATTTTCACTTTGAGGGCAAAGTGTTCTTCAAGTATGGGGGGAGAGAACACTATCTTGCATGTATAGTTTTTTTGTGTGTGTTTACTTTGAGAATTCTAGTTGTAATTCATGTTTAAATTCAATTAAAAAAAAATAAAAAATAAACAAAAAATAAAATAAAAAAAGAGAAAAAAGACAAAGAAATTGAGAAAAAGGCAAGAAAATCCTTGGATAAACCGAAAACCCAAAAGGGCGAGTTAGGTAAAAAGAAGGTAGTCCGACCAACTCTAGGTTGGTTAAAAAATGGACTTGAGGGATGTGAGGATTTGGTGAGATCATTATGAAAAGAAGAAGAGTGGCAAGGTGAAAACCCGAATGGGCGCCTTGGCATAATGAGCGGCACCGAGTGTAGGTTCTCCTTCCGACATTGGCGGCAGAAGAAGGGGAGTCATAAGGAGGTTGTCCGGGTAGGTCACTTTTGGAGCGATAAGGATGGTAGTTTCTCACCTTTTTCTCATTTTCTCTCTTTTCTCTCTTTCTTTCTTGGTTTTTCTCTTGATTTCCTCATCTTATCTTCTACACCATGCTTCTTGAGACTTTGTGTTTGCTGAACTGATTGATATGTGGTTTACTCAGGACAAGTAAAGAGTCTAAGTATGGAGGAGTTTGATAGGTGACGGAATCACTATCAAATAGGATAGTTTTTATCGTCTTTTCAGTGTCTTAGAGTCGGTTTGTGTTACTAATATCTTGATCCATATGAAGAAGTCCAAATGAAGCAAAAAGAAGATATTAGCAACACTTGGGAGTTGAAGAACATTCACGAAGACATGGTTTTGGTGCCACACTGCCCCCGCGGAGCAGTGTCACCGCCCCTGCGGGTGTCACTGCACTCCGGAACGCAACCTGAACCTTTGCCAACGCCCGGAACAAGCTTGTCACCGCCCCTGCGGCCGCCTTCAGCCGCCCCTACGGTGACTCACCCTGAAGAAGCGAAGCCGGCGCCCCTGTTCCTCTACCTGCGGACCAGCCTACAGATCTGTGAAGCCGAAGAGCTAGTGTCACGGTCCCTACGGCTCGACATGAGAAACGACACGAAGATGAATAGTCAAACGTTCAAGGAGCATTAATGCGGGATTGCCATGCCACCCCAGCGGCCAAGAAGATGATCGAGTGTTTTGGCCTAAAGCGCCCCTGCGCCCTTGCAGCCCGTCCCCGCGGTTTAGCGCCAGAAGACTTTACTCTAGCTGTTTTCACCACCTTTATGGCATTAAAGGTGGCTGTTTAGGATGACCAATTTACTCCCATTTACAGTCTCTTGTAGTATAAATAGAGCCTTGGCTGAGATGGTGGACGACACCTAGGGTTGTTAGATCTCAATGGACTTTCACTTATCAAGACTCAGTTTTATAAAGGAAATCCTCAACGCTAGAGATGAGATGGTTGACAAAACCGCTGAGGGAGATACTTGAGTCTTGATGCCAGGGAGACACATTCCGGGTTGCCGATGCTTATGAAATGTTTAGACCGCAGGGTTTTGAGGTCGACAGGTTAAGATTTATTTGGGATCCGGACAATACGCCCAACAATCCTTTATTCTATAGATGACGGTTATTGTCCGGTTATCTACCCGAGATAAGCGACACTTTCTTTGTATTGATCCTCCTTGTAGATGGCACACAAGTGAGAGTAAGTCTCATGTCCATTTGATCTTTAATTGCACATATGCAGACCAAGTTTAGAGGCAGGATGGTGCGGATTGGGGTTCTTGGAGATATCACCACCAAATTAGAATTATTAGATTGGTTGATTCACACTATACATGGTGGGAGTTGGACAAGCAGATCCTGGATATATGCTTTTTCTGCTTTGGTATACTACCTTTGGTATTCCAGGAATGCCTTGGTGTTTGACCAAAACAAAATTCCGATAGATATCCTCATGAGATTGATCAGGACCCACATCTATAGTTTTTTGCATGAGACATTCCTTGTTTGAGCTAGAGATAGGAATGCATCTTAGTAGTTGGTTTTTACCGGAATAGTATTGAGCTCCATACTTGATGTATTATTTGTTTTTATGTGTACTTGGCTTGATTTTAGTCAGATGATGGCTTTGTCGAAGGTGGACTGACCATTTTCCCTAGGTTTGGGCACTTGTTTATCTTGTGAGTGTCTTTGTCTAGTGATTGATTTGTCGAAGGTGGAAAAAGCCTCATAAGCTGTGTCGGTTTGGGATGTATTGTTAGTTTCATTAGTTCCATGATAGTTGGTATGTGGAGGAGGAATGCATGTCTCTCTTAAGTACTTTGTGTATGTTATTTTGGGCCATAGACCATAGGTCGCAAGCATGTACGTATATTTTGTTCATTTAGTATATTGGGGCCTTCAACAGGCCCAATTAAGTTGTTTTTGTTTTTATATGAATATACCTTTACCCGAGCTTGTAAAATAGAGAATATAACATCATCAATATGTTTATTATTATTAACACTATCAATAGAATGTCCCCTAAATAAAATAATTTTATTAGTAGGCTCGACATCTAGAAAAAGGTCCAATAAAATCAACATATTTATTAATATGTGCAATAATATTGGTATGCTCAATAAGTAGCAAAGTTTCAACACTAACCTCTACAAAGTCAACATGTACATTAAGAGGTTTAACATAATCAATTGGGGCACTTAAATCATCATAGAAAATACGGTCAAAATGCCCCCTAAAAGGCTCCTTAAAATTAGTAAAAGTCACTACATGATCACAAGATGCTCCAATAATTTTCTCAGCAATAAAATCAACATGAATGATATGCTTATTATGTAATACAACTTTTAATCCACAAGATTCCGTTCCAACTAAATCTTTATCATTATAAATAGATTCATCTAATTTAGAGATAGGTGTAGAATCACTCCATATTGGGTTATGGTAACTCCAATTAATATAATTGTTGAGGGCGACGAACAAGATCTACAGGATTTGTAGGAGATGACATAGGAGGTTGCGGTCCTAGACTTGGATGCACCTCTTTCCATTACTTTCATTCATCTTACTTAATCATAATTCGTTTCCTCTCTTCTTTTTCCGCGAGGTTACCTGAAGTCATAGGCTTGAACCCAATCCGCTTGATGTACCTTGTACAAGCATATATGTTAGCAGCTTCTTCATGTTCGACTCCTCTATTATGTATCCAAGAATATCCAAAATATATATATATGACACAATAGGCATAGGGGCTACATCATAAAAGATAGTACCTCATATTCTTCTAACTTGAGGGAGGAGACCTCCACTTGCTTATGCATCTCTACTTCATAATTATGTACGTCAACTAAACTATAAGGGTTAGGGTGGTAGAGAGTCTAGTTCGTTTCCCATCTTTTCATCTATAATCATCTTGACAACCTTTCTCTTAGAACTCTAGTACCTCATATTCTTCTAACTTGAGGGAGACCTCCACTTGCTTATGCATCTCTACTTCACAATTATGTACGTTAACTAACCTATAAGAGTTAGGGTGGTGGAAAGTCTAGGTCGTTTCCCATCTTTTCATCTATAATCATCTTCTTAATCAGGTACACTTCTCATGCGCTTACTCGGCGGCGACTCAAGTTTAGGGTGTTCCGGCGAGTACTATTGGTGATTAGTGGTGATACTATCACCGTGATAGTGGGATCTTGTGGGTGCAGGAGATGTGTGGCGGTACATAAGAGGACTGTTTGTGGCAGGAATGGTGGTTTTCTAGCAAATGGGTGCATAAACTAGTGGCGGTTAAGAAGTGGTACCGGACTAGGATGGATTTGTAGTACACTTAACCGGGTTCACATTTGAACTTGAGGTTGGTGGTGGTTCCACTTAGATCCGACACTAGTATGGGAGAGAGAATTGTGAATGTGTTGGGGGAGCTGGTAAAGGGTTTAGGTGAGGACGGTTTGGATTAGGTTCTCTTTAAGTTTAGGAGGCGGGTTTAGCAATTCAGGTTTGAACGGGTTCAGGGTGGGTAGTTCCAGGTTAGGGTTTTCCGGGTTGGGGGAGGAGTGGGTAAGGGTTTTGCGGGTAAGGTTTTGCTGAGGGTTTTAGGAATGGGGTATTCCAACAGTGAAAGGTGGCTACTAGTGGGGGCTGGATGTTGATGGTGGTGGAGGGTAGTGCTAGAGGGGCTGCTGGTGTGGCCGTGGCGGCGGTAAGGCTTTTGGCGTGAGGAATTGGGCAACAAATGGTGTTTGAGGAGTCAGTTTTGAGGAGATCCATTAAAGGTTTCCTGATGAGGTTTCAAGTGAAGATTCCTGATACAAGGTTGAGGCCGCGGTGACAGATCTAGACTACAAGTCCACAAAAAAACAAAGAAAGAGAACGGCGAGATTATGGGGATAGATGGCAAGATAGATAAGACGGTGGGATGAATGTATTGATGGAAATATTGGTCAAGAAGAACCAAGATATACTTACTAGAACCTTGATCTAGTGATTGATCCTTGCATGGTAGGACTTGTAGGTGATGTTTTGGACTCCTTCTCCTAGATTGTTCTTGCCCTTGATCTAGTAATGGGCCCTTGTGTAGTAGGGGTTGTTGGGGATGACACCTTAAAATATTCCCCTTCTTGAAAAGGTTTCGACCTCGAATCATCACAATTCCCATCACTTGACACAAAGGGACTTAGATCTCCTACATTGAATGTAGGGCTCACGCCTTACTCGACCGAAAGCTCCAATACATAAGCGTTGTTGCCAACCTTACGTAACACCTTGAATGGTCCACCTCCTCTTGGTGCTTTTCCGGGAACCTTTCTTTCCTTAGATGCAACCAAACTACACCTCATGACTCGAATAGCAATTCCTTGTGGTTTTTATTAGCCTTGGCTGCAACATGCTTCCCTTTTTCCTCTAGCCTTTTGTGTGTTTTAGCATGTAATTCTTGGATGAACTCCACCTACTTTCCTGCATTGAAATCTACACTCTCTTGTAAAGGCAACGTTATAAGATCAAAACGGGTAAAAGGATTCAACCCATACACACATTCAAAAGGCATTAGGTTAGTAGAAGAATGTAATTTTTCATTATATACAAACTCTACATGAGGCGATACATCTTCCCAATCATTCAACTTATCCTTCAAAACAACCTTCAAAATGGTAGTTAAGGTCCTATAAGTAACCTCAGTTTGACCATCCGTTTGAGGATGAGAAGAAGACGAAAAGAGTAATTTAGTTTCTAGCTTTCCCCAAAGAGTATTTCAAAAGAAATTATGGAACTTCACATCCCTATCACTCACTATAGTCCTAGGTACTCCATGTAATCTAACTACTTCTCTAAATAACAAGTGGGCTACGTTATAAGCATCACCGGTCTTATAAAAACCAATCAAATGACCATCTTAGAGAAACGATCTACAACCATAAAAATCAAATCCCTCCCCTTCTTAGTCATAGGTAACCCTACAACAAAGTCCATACTAATGGCTTTTCAAGGTGAACTAGGCGTAGTTAAGGGGGATACAAGCCATGGGTTTTCAATCAAGCCTTAGCCTTTAAACACACAAGATATCTCTTAATTATGTTCTCTACATCCATAAGAATATGAGGCCAATGAAAATGTAATTGCAACATGTGATAAGTCTTATCCCTCCCAAAATGTCTCATTAAGCCTCCTATATAGGCTTCTTCAACAAGCAATAACCTAAAGAAACATCTAGGAATGCACACCTTATGAACCTTAAATTAAAATCCTTCAAACAAGTAGACTTATCTAAGGCGTCTCGAGATTTACAATGCTTAATGTTATAAAAACCTAAAATCTTAGTGATACGGGGACTAGCCGCGAAGAACGGATCTAGACGAACAACCTGTTCTGAAGAATGAAGAACACACGAAATTATAAAACATGGACAGCAATGAAAACAAGAAAACAGAAAGGGACAAGAAGAACCGAAAGGAACAATGATAGAACCCATGGATTCGAGATCAAATAACCAAACCAGTGACGATTCGACCCCGCTTCTTACAACTCCACACAATCGATCTGAGAATCGAGAGCACGAAGAGGATGCCTTGTTCGACTTGCAACACCAATCCCGAAGGAGATTGACATACACAAGAAAGAGAAAGCTAGATCACAAACACAAACTCACGACACAAGAATGATTGAATTCTCTTGGATTCAATTATGAAATGCTCTCATCAAAACTTGTATAAAACTTGTCTCACTACAAAAGAAGAGAGAAAAGGCTTTATATACATCCTAGGCCTTTTCTTCTAAAACAGAAAAAAGAAACTAATTACAATAATTACATTGAGAGAAAGTTAAATAAAGCCCAGCAAACATATAACACAATTGGGCCTAATTAAACTCCCGTATTCAGTCTCTCACGTCCACATACTTAAATGATCATTCAGCCATGCACATGCACATACGTGAAACCCCTTGTATCTGATTTCAAGACCTCCGGCCGTCCTTTGAAATGCTTTCCAAAGCCTGCCCAGCAACTAGAAATACAATTTAAGCTCCATTAATCCTCTTGGCTGGTATGGGTTCGTGGCTGATCCACAAGATGGTCCTTAGGCTTGATCAAGGTGGACTTGGTTCAACTTCATGGAGCATGTTTAGGAAAAGAGTGATACAGGATTGTCCATGATTGAGTCGATCTAGGCACAATGATCTCGAATCCGGCTGAATGAGGCGAATCCAGAATTGTGGAATGAAACGTAGGTGATGAATGGCGCAGGAAATGTGAGAGAAGAACCAAAGAGAATCAACGAAGGAACCAAGGCTGAAGAGCCAAAACCCCGCTCGTGAATGCCCTAGACCCGTCTCCAATACAACTTTACACTAGCTCCGGCTGGACTAGCACAAAGAGGGACTCGTGAAGGCTTGAAGCACCAATCCGAAGGCGGTTGACACAAACAAGCTCAGCCAAGTAAACAACAGCAATGCCAACCAAAAACTCTCTTGTTCTTTGATTGATTTTGTGAATGATTACAAATGTAATTCTAAGCAATTGGGAATAACGTAACTAATTTGCAGCTAAAGAGGCTATATAAATAGACTCTTTTATCTAGACAAAAATAAAGAAAAGAAAGCTAAAAACATTAGTGGGAAGGTGGTAATAAGAGAGCTTCCTCTAATGTAGCTAATAACCTAACAAACCACTAATCAGCATGGAAATAGGCTGAATTATTCAAACAAATCTTTGGGAGTGAGCTGGCCAATTTCTAAGAGCCAAATGGGCTATCCAAATGGGCTGCATTGTTCAACAGATCCATGAGTGATTTGGATGTGTTTAAAGAGCCCAAATGATGATCCGAATAAGCTGAATTGTTACTCTCTTGGGCCTCTTTGAACTTGATCAGCTGGCTGCCCTCTTGGGTTGTTTTGGACGTGAGTATCTCCTCCCTTTGCTCTTGGGCTGCCTTGGACGTCTCCTCCCTTTGCTCTTGGGCTGCCTTGGACGTGAGCAGCAGGCTAACCTCGTGGGCTGCTTTGGACGTGATCAACAACCTCCTCTTGGGTTGCATTGGGCGTGAGCAACAGCCTCCTCTTGGGCTGCATTGGGCGTGAGCAACAGTCTCCTCTCCTGGGCTGCATGGGACGTGAGCAACAGCCTGCATGGTCTCCTCGAGCTGCATGGGAAGTGAGCACGTCGGCATGGTCTCCTTGCTTGGTTCGCTTGCTCCTACATTCACCAAAAGATTAACACATGATGTATGGAAGTTAAATGGTTCACGCATTGTGTCAAGCAATAGCACTTCCCTTGACATAACTTCTTGGATCTCCTTAGCTCTTGCTCTAGTAATGGGACCTTGATAGCTTCCATGTGATGGTCCTATATCATCCACTCCTTCTTGGAAAGAATTCGACTCCGAATTTTCATCTTGTTCCGAATCTCCTTCATAGGGGCTCAAATCTCCTACATTAAAAGTGGTGCTAACTCCATACTCTTCCGGTAAGTCCAACACATATGCATTGTCATTAATCCGGTGTAAGACTTTGAATGGTCCATCTCCTCGTGGTGCTAGCTTGGAATGGCGTTTTGTTGGAAACCGCTCTTTCCTTAGATGTAGCCAAACTAAGTCGCCGGGCTGGAAAACCATTTTCCGACGTCCTTTGTTATTCCGAGCTGCAGTTTCAACGCCTTTCTTGTCAAGTGCAGCCTTGGTCTTAGCATGAAGTTCCTTAATGTAGTCCACCTGTTCCAAAGCATCAAAAGCTACTCGATCCTTTCGAGGAATCGGTAATAAGTCCAAAGGAGTTAAAGGGTTAAATCCATAAACACATTTGAAAGGTGATAACGAAGTGGAAGAATGCATGGTGCGATTATAAGCAAACTCAATATGTGGTAACATGTCTTCCCATTCTTTTAAGTTATCTTTCAACATGGATCTAAGGAGGGTCGTTAGGGTCCTATTGGTGACTTCCGTTTGCCCATCTGTTTGGGGATGACTAGAGGTCGAAAATAGTAATCTAGTGCCCATTTTTCCCCAAAGTGTCTTCCAAAAGAAAATCAAAAACTTGACATCCCTATCACTAACAATAGTTTTAGGTATTCCATGCAATCTCACTATTTCCTTAAAAACAGATTAGCAACATTATATGCATCTTCAGTTTTATGACATGGAATAAAATGTGCCATTTTAGAGAATCTATCTACTACCACAAAAATGGAATCTCTTCCTTTCTTAGTCCTAGGTAGTCCAACAATGAAATCCATACTTATGTCCTCCCAAGGGCCATTAGGCGTCGGTAAGGGTGTATACAGCCCGTGGGGTTGTACCCTAGCTTTGGCCTTAAGACATTCAATGCACCTTTTCAGCATGTGTTCTACATCCCTTAACATATGAGGCCAATAAAAGTGAGTTTGCAACATGTGATAAGTTTTGTCCCTCCCAAAATGCCCCATTAGACCTCCTTTATGGGCTTCTTCCACCAATAAGATCCTATGGGAACATCTAGGTATGCAAATCTTATCCACTTTAAACAAGAAACCTTCAAACACAAAGTACTTATCATAAGGGCCTTGAGTAGTGCATCTATGAAATATCTTCCAAAATTCAGCATCATCCACATATAATTCTTTAATGTAAGTAAAACCTAACATCCTAGAATCCAAAGTGGTGATTAAGGTGTATCTCCTAGACAATGCATCCGCTACGACATTATCCTTTCCTTTCTTATACTTGATAATGTAAGGAAAGGTTTATATGAACTCCATCCACCTACCATGCCGTCTATCTAGCTTATCTTGGCTCCTAAAGTGTCTAAATGAATCATGATCGGTTTTCAAAATAAACTCTTGATGCCAAAGGTAATGTTGCCATGTTTTGAGTACTCTAAACAAGGCATACAATTCTTTGTCATAAGTGGAATAGTTTAAGCATGCACCCTTCAATTTTTCACTAAAGAAAGCTAGAGGCTTACCTTCTTGCATAAGGACGCCGCCAATACCAATGCCGGATGCGTCGCATTCAACCTCAAAGGGTTTGCTGAAGTCCGGTAGAGCTAGTAGTGGTGCGTGGGTGAGGCGTCTCTTGAGCTCTTCAAAGGCTCTTTGCTGCGGTTCATTCCACTCAAAAGGAACCTTCTTTTTGGTCAAAGCCGTGAGTGGTGTTGCAATGGTGCTGAAATCTCTCACAAACCTTCTATAGAATGTAGCTAAGCCATGGAAGCTCCTCACGTCACCAACTGACCTAGGAATCGGCAAATCATTGATTGCCTTAACCTTGTCCTCATCCACTTGCAAACCATTGGCACTTACTACAAAACCAAGAAAAATCACTCGGTTAGTATAGAAATCACATTTTTGAATATTAGCATACAAGTATTCTATACGCAATGTAGCAAGCACATCTCTCAAATGATTTTCATGCTCCTCTAAAGTCTTACTATAGATAAGAATGTCATCAAAGTAGACTACAACAAATAAACCAATATAAGGTCTCAAAATATGATTCATTAATCTCATGAAAGTACTAGGAGCGTTAGTTAAGCCAAAAGGCATTACTAGCCACTCATAGAGTCCAAATTTGGTGTTAAAAGTTGTTTTCTATTCATCCCCTTCCCTCATTCTAATTTGATGGTAGCCACTCCTAAGGTCAATCTTAGTGAAAATGGTAGCTCCATGTAACTCATCAAGCATATCATCTAAACGGGGAATCGGGTGTCTATACTTGATAGTAATGTTATTGATTGCTCTACAATCAATACACATTCTCCAAGTATTATCCTTCTTGGGTACTAGCAGGACGGGAACGGCACAAGGACTAAGGCTTTCCCGCACATACCCCTTATCTAGCAAGGCTTGAACTTGGTTCTGAATTTCCTGGGCTTCCGTAGGGTTCATCCTATAGGCGGGCCTATTGGGAAGAGTGGCTCCGGGTATTAAATCTATTTGGTGTTCAATGCCCCTAATGGGAGGCAAGCCGGCTGGAATCTCCTCAGGAAAAACGTCCCTAAACTCGTCTAACAGCCCCTGAATAGATCTAGGAAGTGGGTTCGTAGAGTCATGAGGCACATTCACTAGAGATTTACACAAACTCATCATTAGCACATCAATAGAAGCATAGTTAGTGACATATTCATGCCTAGACTCAAGATAGCTACTTGTTGGTTGTACTAACAATGTTTGATGGGTTTTGTTTTCTTTACTCTTAGGCCGTGTGATCTTAGGCTTTGGAGGGGTTCCTTGCTCTAACCTCTTGTTCTCATAGTACTCGGCTATTTGTAAAGGTGTCATAGGTTTAAGTGTTAAAGTTTTACCCTTATACTCAAAGCTATACTTGTTAGAAAACCCATCATGGACAACTTTCCTATCATATTGCCATGGACGACCAAGCAACAAGTGACAAGCATTCATAGGCACAACATCACATGTAATAACATCCTCATATGATCCTAATGTTATATTGACCTTAGTTTGCTTATTGACCTTAAGTTCTCCACACTCATTCATCCAATGTAGTTTATATGGCCTAGGGTGATAAAATGTAAGAAGTTGTAGTTTGTTTACCATTTCAGTGCTAGCTATGTTGTAACTACTTCCTCCATCAATTATCACATTACACAATTTTCCTTTAATGCTACACCTAGTATGAAACAGATTTTCACGTTGGTTATCCTCACAAGGTGCTAGTTGGACATGCAAAGTTCTCCTAGCTATCAAAGATTCACCTTGTTCATACTCAATGCAATCATCATTCTCCATTTCAAAAAAAAAAAAAAAAAAAAAAAAAATGCAATCATCATTCTCATTTTGTTCATTGTCATCATTTAAGGCATTTTCATCATCTAATTCCACATCATCCTCACTCTCATACTCTCCTACATGATTTATGATCAAAGTGCGTCTATTAGGACATTCTCTACTCATGTGACCTCTACCTTGGCATTTAAAACACATAATGTCCCTAGTTCTAGAGTTAGAGATAAGAGTACTCCCTCGATGATCACTTGAAGGCTCATTCAAGGATCGTGGTGTAGTGGACGGTGTAGAAGACCTTCTTTGCCCTTCTTGGCCCATAGGTTCCGATTTCCTCTCCTCCTTCCGGCCGCCTTGCTCCCTGATGTGGTTAGACAGCCGGCTGTTTTGTGCTTTCCAAGCATTGGGCGTCCCGGGAGGTGGCTTGTATTCCCGGTTTCGCACCTTAGTCTTCCTTTCCACCTTGATGGCCAAGTGTAGTAATTGCTCCATGGTGCTGTATGGATACATATCAACCTCATTAGCCAAATTAGAATTCAGAATACGAAGGTACCTTGCCATAGTGTTTTCTTCATCCTCTAAAACGTTGGCCTTCACCATAGCAACTTGCATATTCGTATAGGCTTCCTCAGCGTTAAGTGAGCCTTGTCTCAAATTTTCCAGCCGTTGTCGAAGCTCTCGGGTATAGTGAGGTGGAACGAACCTAGCCCTCATTAGTGCCTTCATATGCTCCCATGTGCTGATTTGAGGATCCAAGGTTCGAACTCTTTCTTTGACTACGTGATCCCACCATACCAAAGCATAGCCTTGGAACTCGAGAGTGGCTAGCTGAACCTTCCTAGGCTCGCTAAAGTTGTGACACAACCAGATTTGCTCAACTTTAGTTTCCCACTCCGTGTAGACGTCGGGATCACACTTTCCTTCAAAGACGGGAATTTTGATTTTGACTTTTCCGAGTCCGTCTTGCTTCTGATAGGGCTGAAAGTTATCTCGTCCTTGCCTTGGCTGCTGGAATGGTCGATTGTAACCCTCCCACGTGTGGTCCTCAAAATGAGCTTCATTCCGTCGCTGAAAGTTATCAACAAAGGGTGGCATGTTAGAAGCATTAGGGGGTTCGTTGGAATGTAAATTACCTTGATCCGGATGATCCGGCTCTCTAGTAAGACGTGAAGGACCGCCAAACTCATAGTTGGTTCTCAAAGGTGGTGTCCCGGCTGGTGGTGTTCGTGTTTCCATAGACTCTACTCGTTTGGATAGGTTAGCTACGGAATCGGACAATTGTTTCAATAAACTGATCATCTCAGGCGTGACGGTCTCGCTACTCGACTTGCTGGGACTTAGGGACCTGGACATGCTCAAGTAACATACAAAGAACCGGTTAGGTTAGAAAAGCAAAGATCTCACTTGTGTATCGCTCACACTCTCGTTGGTATTGCCTAGCTGGTGGCTCGAGTTGTAAGGATCCAACACCTTAAGATCGCGATTTCCGAACCTTCTTAGCAACCCTTTGGAACTAGAACTGCTGAAACTGAATGTTAGTGTCGGAGATGAATCAAGACACCCCTAATTGGAGTATTGACCGTTGGGTCGGTGTAGGTACGGTGAATGTGTTTTGAATGACGTTTTGAGATGATTGAAAGAGTTTACTTGTGCTTGATTAATAAACAAATGCCATCCGTTTTGTGTATAGTCTTTTTTTTTTTTTGAAAGATCTCTTAGACTTTGTCAAAGATTTGAGGGAGAGAAGGTAACCGAAACTGATTGCAGCGAGAATTGTAGAAGAGCAGGTTACCGAATTGTGTATGCAGCGTTTGAGCTCTCTTTTTATTTTTGTTTTCGTTTTGTGTTTACCTCTCGTCAAGATGTTGTCCGGCTTTTTATATTGTCACACTTCAAGCACAAGTTAGATCTCAATTGGATAAGCAATAAGGTTAACAAGAAGAAAGGAGTGATCAATTGTACCAACTGAGCTCTGATACAAACTGATACGGGATTGTCCGTGATTGAGTCGATCTAGGCACAATGATCTCGAATCCGGCTGAATGAGGCGAATCCAGAATTGCGGAATGAAACGTAGGTGATGAATGGCGCAGGAAAGGTGAGAGAAGAACCAAAGAGAATCAACGAAGGAACCAAGGCTGAAGAGCCAAAACCCCGCTCGTGAATGCCCTAGATCCGTCTCCAATACAACTTTACACTAGCTCCGGCTGGACTAGCACAAAGAGGGACTCGTGATGGCTCGAAGCACCAATCCGAAGGCGGTTGACACAAAGAAGCTCAGTCAAGCAAACAACAGCAACCAACCAAAAACTCTCTTGTTCTTTGATTGATTTTGTGAATGATTACAAATGTAATTCTAAGCAATTGGGAATAACGTAACTAATCTGCAGCTAAAGAGGCTATATAAATAGACTCTTTTATCTAGACATAAATAAAGAAAAGAAAGCTGAAAACATTAGTGGGAAGGTGGTAATAAGAAAGCTTCCTCTAATGTAGCTAACAACCTAACAAACCACTAATCAGCATGGAAATAGGCTGAATTATTCAAACATATCTTTGGGAGTGAGCTGACCGATTTCTAAGAGCCAAATGGGCTATCCGAATGGGCTGCATTGTTCAATAGATCCATGAGTGATTTGGATGTGTTTAAAGAGCCCAAATGATGATCCGAATAAGCTGAATTGTTACTCTCTTGGGCCTCTTTGAACTTGATCAGCTGGCTGCCCTCTTGGGCTGTTTTGGACGTGAGCATCTCCTCCCTTTGCTCTTGGGCTGCCTTGGACGTCTCCTCCCTTTGCTCTTGGGCTGCCTTGGACGTGAGCAGCAGGCTAACCTCGTGGGCTGCTTTGGATGTGATCAACAACCTCCTCTTGGGCTGCATTGGGCGTGAGCAACAACCTCCTCTTGGGCTGCATTGGGCGTGAGCAACAACCTCCTCTTGGGCTGCATTGGCGTGAGCAACAACCTCCTCTTGGGCTGCATTGGCGTGAGCAACAGTCTCCTCTCCTGGGCTGCATGGGACGTGAGCAACAACCTGCATGGTCTCCTCGAGCTGCATGGGAAGTGAGCACGTCGGCATGGTCTCCTTGCTTGGTTCGCTTGCTCCTACATTTACCAAAAGATTAACACATGATGTATGGAAGTTAAATGTTTCACGCATTGTGTCAAGCAATAGCATTTCCCTTGACATAACTTATTGGATCTCCTTAGCTCTTGATCTAGTAATGGGACCTTGATAGCTTCCATGTGATGGTCCTACATCAAAGAGCATCCATCACTGCTTGACGTTTAGCTTGCGCTCTTGTTAGAGTCCCTTGAGGTGGTGAAGATGGAGTTAGCTTAGATGATCCTTCATCATTCTCCCCTTCTTTGGAAGAATTCGACCTCGAATTGCCTTGATCAGCATCCAGTAGCGGAAAAGGACTTAGATCCCTCACATTGAATGTGGGATCACAAGCATAATCATCCGGCAAGTCAAGAACATACGTGTTGTCACCCGCCTTGTGTAACACCTTGAAAGGCCCATTTCCTCTTGGGGAGAGCACGGATTTCCGAAGCTGTTGAAACCTCTCCTTCCTCAAATGTAGCCATACAAGGTCGCCGGGTTCAAATATAATCTTCTTTCGTCCTTGATTCACCTTTTCTGCGTTGTATTTGCCTTTCTCCTCGAGCTTGATCCTTGTCCTACTATGTAGCTCCTTGATGTGTTCAACTTGCATTTTAGCACTTAAATCCACTCGCTCCTTCTTAGGTAACGGTGTAAGATCAAAAGGGGTTAGTGGATTAAAACCATAAACACACTCAAAGGGAGAGATGGAAGTAGATGAGTGGACGACTCTATTATAGGCAAAGTCAACATGTTGCAAGACATCTTCCCATTCTTTCAAATTCTTCTTGATGACAACCCTTAGAAGTGTTGTTAGGGTCCTATTAGTTACTTCTGTTTGCCCATCAGTTTGGGGGTGACTTGATGTAGAAAATAACAACTTAGTTCCTAACTTTTCCCAAAGAGTTTTCCGAAAGTAACTCAAGAACTTAACATCCCTATGACTCACTATTGTCCTTGGAACACCATGTAACCTAACTACTTCCCGGAAGAACAAATTAGCTACATTGGCTGCATCATCAGTCTTGTGACAAGCAATAAAGTGAGTCATCTTAGAGAATCGATCTACAACCACAAATATTGAATCCCTACCTCTTCTAGTCCTAGGCAATCCCACTATGAAATCCATGCTAATGTCTTCCCAAGGGGATGTGAGGATTGGCAAAGGTGTATACAATCCATAAGGCTTCACTTTCGATTTAGCTCTAAGGCACTCTAAACACCTTTTAAGCACATTTTCAACATCCCTAAGCATATGTGGCCAATAAAAATGTGAGTGCAGCATAGCATAAGTCTTATCCCTCCCAAAATGACCCATTAAACCTCCTTTATGGGCTTCTTCTACTAACAGCAAACGAAGGGAACACCTAGGTATGCACACCTTATCTACTCGAAAAAGAAATCCCTCAAACAAATAGAATTTATTTGAGAAACCTTTTTGCACACAAAGCTTATATGTTTCTCCAAAGTCAAGATCAGATTCATAGAGCTCCTTAATGTAAACAAATCCTAACACCCTAGCATCCAATGTAGTTAGCAATGTATGCCTCCTAGAAAGAGCATCCACCACTACATTTTCTTTTCCCTTTTTATACTTGAAAACATAGGGAAAAGTCTCAATAAATTCCATCCATCTACCATGCCTCCTATCTAGTTTATCTTGACTCCGAAAATGTTTCAAAGATTCATGATCAGAATGCAAAATAAACTCTAGGCAACAAGTAGTGTTGCCATGTCTTAAGTACTCTAAATAATGCATACAACTCTTTATCATATGTAGAGTAGTTAAGACATGTCCCTTTAAGCTTTTCACCGAGAAAGGCAATAGGCTTACCTTCTTGCATAAGCACACCTCCTATGCCAATTCCCGATGCATCACACTCCACTTCGAAAGGCCTAGTAAAGTCAGGGAGAGCTAGTAAGGGTGCCTCGGTGAGAACCAACTTCAGCTTGTTGAAAGCACGTTCTTGAGCTGCTTCCCACACAAATGGTCCATGTTTCTTGCAAATCTCCGTCAAAGGTGCAGCAATGGTACTAAAGTCTCTCACTAAGCGCCTATAGAAACTTGCAAGCCCATGGAAGCTCCTTGCATGGCTAATGGATGTAGGTATTGGCCAATCTCGAATAGCTCTAATCTTCTCCTCATCCACTTGTAGACCTTGTGTAGTTACAACAGAACCAAGAAATATAACTTCATTAGTGCAAAAGCTACATTTCTTTAGGTTGGCATACAACTGTTCAGCCCTAAGGGTAGAAACAACTTCCCTTAGATGTTCTTCATGCTCCTCTAGGGAGCTGCTATAGATTAAGATATCATCAAAATACACTACAACAAATCTCCCAATGAATTGTCTCAAAACATGGTTCATTAAACGCATAAAAGTAGATGGAGCATTGGTTAACCCAAATGGCATAACAAGACATTTATACAACCCAAATTTAGTCTTGAAGGCTGTCTTCCACTCGTCCCCCTCCTTCATTCGGATCTGATGGTAGCCACTCCGAAGGTCTATCTTGCTGAATGTAGTGGCGCCATGGAGCTCATCAAGCAGTTCATCAAGGCGGGGAATAGGGTGGCGGTACTTAATGGTTATGTTGTTGATAGCCCTACAATTAACACACATCTTCCAAGTGTTGTCCTTCTTAGGCACTAATAGGACAGGAACGGCGCAAGGGCTAAGGCTTTCTCTAACATATCCCTTATCTAGGAGGTCTTGGACTTGGGTTTGGATCTCTTGACTCTCCTTAGGGTTCATCCTATCGGCTTGTCTGTTAGGAAGGGTAGCTCCGGGGATAAGGTCAATCTGATGCTCTATGCCTCTCAAAGGTTGAAGGCCACGAGGTATCTCTTCCGGAAACACATCCTTAAACTCCTCTAGGATGGCTGTAATGGTAGGGGGTAAGATAGCCTTTGTTTCTTCACTCACTAAGGTTAGCTCCTTACACAACCTCATCAAGATGGCATCTAAGGGTAGATACTCACTTTGGAACTCAAGTTTATAAGCTAACAAGGCTGTAGGAGGCTGAGTTGTGGGCGTGACCAAGAGAGCACTAGACTGTTGGCTAGGGGACGGGTCTATGGCAGGTTTCTGGTGCCTCGATGACTTGCTCCCCTTCTTAGCTTGTCTTTGCTCTTGTTCACTCGCCATCTTCTTATCAAATGCCTCCGCAATCTAGATGGGAGTCATAGGTTTTAGAGTAACGGGCTTTTCATTCAAAGTAAATGAATACCAATTAGTAAAACCATCATGCATAACTCTCCTATCATATTGCCAAGGACGGCCTAATAACACATGACAAGCTTGCATAGGCACAACATCACATAAAACAGTATCCTCATAGTGTCCTAGAATGAATGTGATCTTAGCTTGCCTATTAACCTTCAATTTACCATAATCATTCATCCAATGCAGCTTAGGGTGATAAATGTAGGAATTTGCAACTTAGAGATCAATTCAGTACTAGCTATGTTGCAACAACTACTCCATCAATGTTAACATTACACACCTTTCCCTTAACCAAACACCTAGTATGAAACAAGTTCTCTCTTTGGTTATCCTCACAAGGGCCAGGTTGTGCACTCAAAGTTCTCCTAGCTATCAAGGAATTATCATGCTCACGATTTTCATCACAAACCATGTTATTAGGATCATTTCGTGCGTTTTCAAGCCCATTAGGTTCATTATGAGAATCAAGATCACAAAACATGTAGTTATTAGCTAGAAATGAGCTAGGATGGTCAAATAACACTCTTTTAGCTAGTAAACAATCCCCCTACTCATATTCAATCCCATCGTCATCCAAATCATCATTGATGAAGGATCATCTGAGCTAACTCCATCTTCACCACCTCGAGGGACTCTAACAAGAGCGCAAGCTAAACGTCAAGCTGAGATGGATGCTCTTTTCCTAAACATGCTCCATGAAGCTGAACCAAGTCCACCTTCATCAAGCCTAAGGACCATCTTGTAGATCAGCCACAAACCCATACCAGCCAAGAGGATTAATGGAGCTTAAATTGTATTTCTAGTTGCTGGGCAGGCTTTGGAAAGCATTTCAAAGGACAGCCGGAGGACTTGAAATAAGATACAAGGGGTTTCACGTATGTGCATGTGCATGGCTGGATGATCATTTAAGTATGTTGACGTGAGAGACTGAATAGGAGAGTTTAATTAGGCCCAATTGTGATATATGTTTGCTGGGCTTTATTTAACTCTCTCTCAATGTAATTATTGTAATTAGTTTCTTTTTTCTGTTTTAGAAGAATAGGCCTATGATGTATATAAAGCCTTTTCTCTCTTCTTTTGTAGTTAGACAAGTTTTATAAAATTTTTGCTGAGAGCATTTCAGAATTGAATCCAAGAGAATTCAATCATTCTTGTCTCGTGAGTTTATGTGTGTGATCTAGCTTTCTCGTTCTTGTGTATGTCAATCTCCTTCGAGATTGGTGTTGCAAGTCGAACAAGGCACCCTCTTCGTGCTCTCGATTCTCAGATCAATTGTGTGGAGTTGTAAGAAGCGGGGTTGAATCGTCACTGGTATGGTTCTTGGATAATATATCCAAGGGTTCTATCATTGTTCCTTTCGGTTCTTCTTGTCCCTTTCTGCTTTCTTGTTTTCAATGCTATCCATATTTGTTAATCTCGTGTGAACTTCATTCTTCAGAACAGGTTGTTCGTCCAGATCCGTTCTTTGCGGCTAATCCCCGTATCAATTGGTATCAGAGCACAGTTGACGTCCAACCACCAAAAAGAGTCGGTAAATCAATCATAAAATCACAAAAAGAGTTTGTTTTGATCATTGCAATTGATCATTGTCTTTTGTTTGAGTCTATTTCCGTTTTTCTATTCTACTCTAAGCTTTGTTTGAGTCTAACGAGCTTGTTCCTTGTTTGTGAGTTCTGGACACCGGAAACCACCGTAGCACCAGCACCAACCACCATCACACCACCATCAAACCACCATTTTTCCTTCAGCCACATTAGCCACACTTGAACCAGTTGAACAAAAACCAAACGTGGTTGCTTCTTTTTCCTGCATCTAGAACACGCAAAATTGAAGTTGAAGTAGATTGTTTCCCTACATCTAGTAAACGCAGAATTGGAGTTTATTCAGCGTATTTCCTACAAATCTGGCGCAGAGTTTGAAGCAGTTACTTTCCTCCTAAAGATTTGGCACGTTGAATCAGTTGCAACAAATCTAGGAGTTGAGATTTGATCTTATTTTGAAGATTTGCAACAGCTTGGCCCACGTTTATCTACAAACAAGAATTAGTTTTATTTCTTTCTTTTTGTTTCTCTTATTTTCTATTTTCTTGAGTTAAAAAATAAAAAGAAGAAGAAAGAAATCTAAAATCAAAAAAAAAGAAGGAAAAGGAAAAGGAATCAGATCTTTTCATTTCATTCTAGTTTATATTGTTTTTATTTCATTCTTTCTTATTCATAGTTTGTAATTAGCCTAGTGTTATTCAGCAACAAAGATGACTTCAAGAAAGGACTTCATTCAAGTATCTCGTCTCAGTCGGAGAAGAACCAAGCATCTCGTTGAACCTATCTAGCCACACCTAGCTACTGTCCATTTTTGGCCATCAAACAGCATAGCTCAGCCTTCCTTAACCTCATCCTACAGTGTCTAGGGTTCACTTCTTGGGTCTTACGAATAAGTTCTTTCAAGGCTTATCTAGAGTTCTAAATTTTTGAGTCATTTAGTTGCATATAACACTCGTGCAATTGTCCTTTCCGTTTGAGTCTTTTCTTCTATTTTATTGAGTCAAACACGTTTTTGAAGTGATTGAAATCGAACCTTGTTTCTATCTAAAATATTTAGTTTGACTAAGCATCGAAATCACGTGAGGTTCTTGATTAATACAAGACAAGCCATCAACAAGCTTGTATCACACCACTAGAGAGTGAGAGAACCTTATTTTCTGAGTGATACACTTGCTAGGTATTTTTGTTTAAACTAACCTAACATGTTTGCTGTTGTTGAGTGTTTTTGCATCATGTAGGAAGAACCAAGCATCTCGTTGAACCTATCTGGCCACACCTAGCTACTGTCCATTTTCGGCCATCAAACACCATAGCTCAACCTTCCTTAACCTCATCCTACGGTGTCTAGGGTTCACTTCATGGGTCTTACAAGTAAGTTCTATCAAAGCTTATCTTGAGTTCTAAAATTTGAGTCATTTTGATACGGTATTAGTCCATGAATGAGTCGATCTAGGTACAATGATCCCGAATCCGGCTGAATGCGGCGAATCCAGATGCGGAATGAAATGTAGATGGTAAATGAACGCAGGAAGGTGTAGAGAAGAACCAAAGAGAGTCAACGAAAGGAACCAAGGCTGAAAAGCCAAAACCCCACTTCGTGAATGCCCTAGACCCGTCTCCAATACAACTTTACACTAGCTCCGGCTGGACTAGCACAAAGAGGGACTCGTGAAGGCTCGAAGCACCAATCCGAAGGCGGTTGACACGAACAAGCTCAGCCAAGCAAACAACAGCAATGCCAACCAAAAACTCTCTTGGTCTTTGATTGATTTTGTGAATGATTACAATTGTAATTCTAAGCAATGAAAATAACGTACCTATTCAGCAGCTAAAAGAGGCTATATATCGACTCTTTTATCTAGACAAAAATAAAGAAAAGAAAACTAAAACATTAGTGGGAAGGTGGTAATAAGAGAGCTTCCTCTAATGTAGTTAACAACTTAACAAATAACTATTTCAGCATAAAAATAGGCTGACTTATTCAAGCATATCCTTGGAGTGAGCTGGACGTTTTTTAAGAGCCAAAATGGACTATCCGAATGGGCTGAATTGTTAACAGATCCATGAGTGATTTGGATGGTTTTAAGAGCCCAAATGATGATCCAAATGAGGGAGCTGGTTACTCTCTTGGGCCCCCTTGAACGTGAGCAGCTTGCTATCCTCTTGGGCTGCCTTGGACGTGAGCAGCTGCCTCCCCTCTTGGGCTGCATTGGACGTGAGCAACAGCCTCCCCTCTTGGGCTGCATTGGACGTGAGCAACAACCTCCCCTCTTGGGCTGCATTGGACGTGAGCAACAACCTATCCTCTTGGGCTGCCTTGGACGTGAGCAACGGCTGCATGGTCTCCTCAAGCTGCATGGGATATGAGCACGTCGGCATGGTCTCCTCGCTTGGTTCGCTTGCTCCTACATTCACCAAAAGATTAACACATGATGTATGGAAATTAAATGGTTCACGCATTGTGTCAAGCAATAGCACTTCCCTTGACGTAACTTCTTGGATCTCCTTAGCTCTTGCTCTAGTAATGGGACCTTGATATCTTCCATGTGATGGTCTTACATCATCCACTCCTTCTTGGAAACAATTCGACCCCGAATTTTCATCTTGTTCCGAATCTCCTTCATAGGGGCTCAAATCTCCTACGTTAAAAGTGGTACTAACTTCATACTCTTCCGGTAAGTCCAACACATATGCACTGTCGTTAATCCGGTGTAAGACTTTGAATGGTCCATCACCCCGTGGTGCTAGCTTGGAATGGCGTTTTGTCGGAAACCGATCTTTCCTTAGATGTAGCCAAACTAAGTCGCCGGGCTGGAAAACCATCTTCCGACGTCCTTTGTTATTCCAAGCTGCAGTTTCAATGCCCTTCTTATCAAGTGCAGCCTTGGCCTTAGCATGAAGTTCCTTAATGTAGTCCGCCTGTTCCAAAGCATCAAAAGCTACTCGATCCTTTCGAGGAATCGGTAATAAGTCCAAAGGAGTTAAAGGGTTAAATCCATAAAAATATTTGAAAGGTGATAACGAAGTGGAAGAATGCATGGTGCGATTATAAGCAAACTCAATATGTGGTAACATGTCTTTCCATTCTTTTAAGTTATCTTTCAACATGGTTCTAAGGAGGGTCGTTAGGGTCCTATGGGTGACTTCCGTTTTCCCATCTGTTTGGGGATGATTAGAGGTCGAGAATAGTAATCTAGTGCCCATTTTTCCCCAAATCGTTTTCCAAAAGAAACTCAAAAACTTGACATCCCTATCACCAACAATAGTTTTAGGGATTCCATGCAATCTCACTATTTCCTTAAAGAAAAGATTAGCAACATTATATGCATCATCGGTTTTATGACATGGAATAAAATGTGCCATTTTAGAGAATCTATCTACTATCACAAAAATGGAATCTCTTCCTTTCTTAGTCCTAGGTAGTCCAACAATGAAATCCATACTTATATCTTCCCAAGGGCCACTAGGCGTTGGTAAGCGTGTATACAGCCCGTGGGGTTGTACCTTAGCTTTGGCCTTAAGACATTCAATGCACCTTTTCAGCAAGTGTTCTACATCCCTTAACATATGAGGCCAATAAAAGTGAGTTTGCAACATGTGAAAAGTTTTGTCCCTCCCAAAATGCCCCATTAAACCTCCTTTATGGGCTTCTTCCACCAATAAGATCCTAAGGGGACATCTAGGTATGCAAATCTTATCCACTTTAAACAAGAAACCTTCAAACATAAAATACTTATCATAAGGGCCTTGAGTAGTGCATCTATGAAATATCTTCCCAAATTCAGCATCATCAACATATAATTCTTTAATGTAAGTAAAACCTAACATCCTAGAATCCAAGGTGGTGATTAAGGTGTATCTCCTAGACAATGCATCCGCTACGACATTATCCTTTCCTTTATTATACTTGATAATGTAAGGAAAGGTTTCGATGAACTCCATCCACCTACCATGCCGCCTATCTAGCTTATCTTGGCTCCTAAAGTGTCTAAGTGAATCATGATCGGTTTTCAAAACAAACTCTTGAGGCCAAAGGTAATGTTGCCATGTTTTGAGTACTCTAAACAAGGCATACAATTCTTTGTCATAAGTGGAATAGTTTAAGCATGCACCCTTCAATTTTTCACTAAAGAAAGCTAGAGGCTTACCTTCTTGCATAAGGACGCCGCCAATACCAATACCGGACGCGTCGCATTCAACCTCAAAGGGTTTAGTGAAGTCCGGTAGAGCGAGTTGTGGTGCATGGGTGAGGCGTCTCTTGAGCTCTTCAAAGGCTCTTTGCTGTGGTTCATTCCACTCAAAATGAACCTTCTTTTTGGTCAAAGCCGTGAGTGGTGCTGCAATAGTACTAAAATCTCTCACAAATCTTCTATAGAATGTAGCTAGGCCATGGAAACTCCTCACGTCGCCAACCGACCTAGGAATGGGCCATTCATTGATTGCCATCACCTTGTCCTCATCCACTTGCAAACCATTGGCACTTACTACAAAACCAAGAAAAATCATTCGGTTAGTATAGAAATCATATTTTTGAATATTAGCATACAAGTATTCTATACGCAATGTAGCAAGCACATCTGTCAAATGATTTTCATGCTCTTTTAAAGTCTTACTATAGATAATAATGTCATCAAAGTAGACTACAACAAATAAACCAATATAAGGTCTCAAAATATGATTCATTAATCTCATGAAGGTACTAGGAGCGTTAGTTAAGCCAAAAGGCATTACTAGCCACTCATAGAGACCAAATTTGGTTTTAAAAGCTGTTTTCCATTCATCCCCTTCCCTCATTCTAATTTGATGGTAATCACTCCTAAGGTCAATCTTAGTGAAAATTGTAGCTCCATGTAACTCATCAAGCATGTCATCTAAACGGGGAATCGGGTGTCTATACTTGATAGTAATATTATTGATTGCTCTACAATCAATACACATTCTCCAAGTATTATCCTTCTTGGGTACTAGCAGGACGGGAACGGCACAAGGACTAAGGCTTTCCCGAACATACCCCTTATCTAGCAAGGCTTGAACTTGGTTCTGAATTTCCTGGGCTTCCGTAGGGTTCATCCTATAGGCGGGCCTATTGGGAAGAGTGGCTCCGGGTATTAAATCTATTTGGTGTTCAATTCCCCTAATGGGCGGCAAGCCGGCTGGAATCTCCTCAGGAAAAACCTCCCTAAACTCGTCTAACAGCCCCTGGATAGAACTAGGAAGTGGAATCGTAGAGTCATGAGGCACATTCACTAGAGATTTTACACAAACTCATCATTAGCGCATCCGTAGAAGCATAGTTAGTGACATATTCATTCCTAGACTCAAGATAGCTACTTGTTGGTTGTACTAATAGTGTTTGATGGGTTTTGTTCTCCTTACTCTTAGGCCGTGTGATCTTAGGCTTGGGAGGGGTTCCTTGCTCTACCCTCTTGTTCTCAAAGTACTCGGCTATTTGTAAAGGTGTCATAGGTTTAAGTGTTAAAGTTTTACCTTTATACTCAAAGCTATATTTATTAGAAAACCCATCATGAACAACTTTCCTATCATATTGCCATGGACGGCCAAGAAACAAGTGACAAGCATTCATATGCACAACATCACATGTAATAACATCCTCATATGATCCTAATGTTATATTGACCTTAGTTTGCTTATTGACCTTAAGTTCTCCACACTCATTCATCCAATGTAGTTTATGATACGGGATTGTCCGTGATTGAGTCGATCTAGGCACAATGATCTCGAACCAGGCTGAATGAAGCGATTTCAGAATGCGGAATGGACGTAGGTGATGAATGGCGCAGGAATGGTGAAGAGAAGAACCAAAGAGATGTCAACGAAGGAACCAAGGCTGAAGAGCCAAAACCCCAATCGTGAATGCCCTAGACCCGTCTCCAATACAACTTTACACTAGCTCCGGCTGGACTAGCACAAAGAGGGACTCGTGAAGGCTCGAAGCACCAATCCGAAGGCGGTTTGACACAAACAAGCTCAGCCAAGCAACAACAGCAATGCCAACCAAAAACTCTGTTGTTCTTTGATTGATTTTGTGAAATGATTACAAATGTAATTCTAAGCAATTGGGAATAACGTAACTAATTCTGCAGCTAAAAAAGACTATGTATAGACTCTTTTTATCTAGACAAAATAAAGAAAAGAAAGCTGAAAACATTGGTGGGAAGGTGGTAATAAGAGAGCTTCCTCTAATGTAGCTAACAACCTAACAAACAACTATTTCAGCACAAAAATAGGCTGACTTATTCAAGCTGATCCTTGGAGTGTGTTGGCCGATTTTTAAGAGCAAATGGGCTATCCAAATGGGCTGAATTGTTCAACAGATCCATGAGTGATTTGGATGTGTTTTAAGAGCCCAAATGATGATCCGAATGAGCTGAATTGTTACTTTCTTGGGCCTCTTTAAACGTGATCAGCTAGCTGCCTTCTTGCGCTGTTTTGGATGAGCAGCTACTTCCCTCCTTGGGCTGCATTAGACGTGAGCAACAACCTTCCTCCTTGGGCTGCATTGGACGTGAGCAACAACCTCCTCTTGGGCTGCATTGGCGTGAGCAACAACTTCCTCTTGGGCTGCATTGGCGTGAGCAACAACCTCCTCTCCTGGGCTGCATTGGATGTGATCAACA
This sequence comes from Fagopyrum homotropicum, assembly GCA_033239125.1. Lineage (NCBI taxonomy): Eukaryota > Viridiplantae > Streptophyta > Magnoliopsida > Caryophyllales > Polygonaceae > Fagopyrum > Fagopyrum homotropicum. Next base: position 91,749,093 of record BSWB01000004.1, on the reverse strand, counting down.
GCCTGCATGGCCTCCTCGAGCTGCATGGGAAGTGAGAACGTCGGCATGGTCTCCTTGCTTGGTTCGCTTGCTCCTACATTCCCCAAAAGATTAACACATGATGTACGGAAATTAAATGGTTCACGCATTGTGTCAAGCAATAGCACTTCCCTTGACATAACTTCTTGGATCTCCTTAGCTCTTGCTCTAGTAATGGGACCTTGATAGCTTGTATGTGATGGTCCTACATCATCCACTCCTTCTTGGAAAGAATTCGACCCTGAATTTTCATCTTGTTCCGAATCTCCTTCATAGGGTTCAAATCTCCTACATTAAAAGTGGTGCTAACTCCATACTCTTCCGGTAAGTCCAACACATATGCATTGTCATTAATACGGTGTAAGACTTTGAATGGTCCATCACCTCGTGGTGCTAGCTTGGAATGGAGTTTTGTCGGAAACCGCTCTTTCCTTAGATGAAGCCAAACTAAGTCGCCGGGCTGGAAAACCATTTTCCGACGTCCTTTGTTATTCCGAGCTGCAGTTTCAACACCTTTCTTGTCAAGTGCAGCCTTGGTCTTAGCATGAAGTTCCTTAATGTAGTCCACCTATTCCAAAGCATCTTTTAAGTTATCAACATGGTTCTAAGGAGGGTCGTTAGGGTCCTATTGGTGACTTCCGTTTGCCCATCTGTTTGGGGATGACTAGAGGTCGAGAATAGTAATCTAGTGCCCATTTTTCCCCAAAATGTCTTCCAAAAGAAACTCAAAAACTTGACATCCCTATCACTAACAATAGTTTTAGGTATTCCATGCAATCTCACTATTTCATTAAGAAAAGATTAGCAACATTATATGCATCTTCAGTTTTATGACATGGAATAAAATGTGCCATTTTAGAGAATCTATCTACTACCACAAAAATGGAATCTCTTCCTTTCTTAGTCCTAGGTAGTCCAACAATGAAATCCATACTTATGTCCTCCCAAGGGCCATTTGGCGTCGGTAAGGGCGTATACAGCCCGTGGGGTTGTACCCTAGCTTTGGCCTTAAGACATTCAATGCACCTCTTAAGCATGTGTTCTACATCCCTTAACATATGAGACCAATAAAAGTGAGTTTGCAATATGTGATAAGTTTTGTCCCTCCCAAAATGCCCCATTAGACCTCCTTTATGGGCTTCTTCCACCAATAAGTTCCTAAGGGAACATCTAGGTATGCAAATCTTATCCACTTTAAACAAGAAACCTTCAAACACAAAGTACTTATCATAAGGGCCTTGAGTAGTGCATCTATGAAATATCTTCCCAAATTCAACATCATCCACATATAATTCTTTAATGTAAGTAAAACCTAAAATCCTAGAATCCAAAGTGGTGATTAAGGTGTATCTCCTAGACAATGCATCCGCTACGACATTATCCTTTCCTTTCTTATACTTGATAATGTAAGGAAAGGTTTCGATGAACTCCATCCACCTACCATGCCGTCTATCTAGCTTATCTTGGCTCCTAAAGTGCCTAAGTGAATCATGATCGGTTTTTAAAACAAACTCTTGAGGCCAAAGGTAATGTTGCCATGTTTTGAGTACTCTAAACAACGCATACAATTCTTTGTCATAAGTGGAATAGTTTAAGCTTGCACCTTTCAATTTTTCACTAAAGAAAGTTAGAGGCTTACCTTCTTGCATAAGGACGCCGCCAATACCAATGTCGGATGCGTCGCATTCAACCTCAAAGGGTTTAGTGAAGTCCGGTAGAGCTAGTAGTGGTGCGTGGGTGAGGCGTCTTTTGAGCTCTTCAAAGGCTCTTTGCTGCGGTTCTTTCCACTCAAAAGGAACCTTCTTTTTGGTCAAAGCCGTGAGTGGGGCTGAAATGGTGCTAAAATCTCTCACAAACCTTCTATAGAAGGTAGCTAAGCCATGGAAGCTCCTTACGTCACCAACCGTCCTAAGAGTGGGCCAATCATTGATTGCTTTCACCTTGTCCTCATCCACTTGCAAGCCATTGGCACTTACTACAAAACCAAGGAAAATCACTCGGTTAGTATAGAAATCACATTTCTGAATATTAGCATACACGTATTCAATACGCAATGTAGCAAGCACATCTCTCAAATGATTTTCATGCTCTTTTAAAGTCTTACTATAGATACGAATGTCATCAAAGTAGACTACAACAAATAAACCAATATAAGGTCTCAAAATATGATTCATTAATCTCATGAAAGTACTAGGAGCGTTAGTTAAGCCAAAAGGCATTACTAGCCACTCATAGAGTCCAAATTTGGTTTTAAAAGTTATTTTTCATTCATCCCCTTCCCTCATTCTAATTTTATGGTAGCCACTCCTAAGGTCAATCTTAGTGAAAATGGTAGCTCCATGTAACTCATCAAGAATATCATCTAAATGGGGAATCGGGTGTCTATACTTGATAGTAATGTTATTGATTGCTCTACAATCAATACACATTCTCCAAGTATTATCCTTCTTGGGTACTAGCAGGACGGGAACGGCACAAGGACTAAGGCTTTCCCGCACATACCCCTTATCTAGCAAGGTTTGAACTTGGTTCTGAATTTCCTGGGCTTCCATAGGGTTCATCCTATAGGCGGGCCTATTGGGAAGAGTGGCTCCGGGTATTAAATCTATTTGGTGTTCAATTCCCCTAATGGGCGGGAAGCCGGCTGGAATCTCCTCAGGAAAAACGTCCCTAAACTCGTCCATCAATAGAAGCATAGTTAGTGACATATTCATTCCTAGACTCAAGATAGCTACTTGTTGGTTGTACTAACAATGTTTCATGGGTTTTGTTCTCTTTACTCTTAGGCCGTGTGATCTTAGGCTTCGGAGGGGTTCCTTGCTCTACCCTCTTGTTCTCATAGTACTCGGCTATTTGTAAAGGTGTCATAGGTTTAAGTGTTAAAGTTTTACCCGTATACTCAAAGCTATACTTGTTAGAAAACCCATCATGGAAAACTTTCCTATCATATTGTCATGGACGACCAAGCAACAAGTGACAAGCATTCATAGGCACAACATCACATGTAATAACATCCTCATATGATCCTAATGTTATATTGACCTTAGTTTGCTTATTGACCTTAAGTTCTCCACACTCATTCATCCAATGTAGTTTATATGGCCTAGGGTGATAAAATGTAAGAAGTTGTAGTTTGTTTACCATTTCAGTGCTAGCTATGTTGTAACTACTTCCTCCATCAATTATCACATTACACAATTTTCCTTTAATGCTACACCTAGTATGAAACAGATTTTCACGTTGGTTATCCTCACAAGGTGCTAGTTGGACATGCAAAGTTCTCCTAGCTATCAAAGATTCACCTTGTTCATACTCAATGCAATCATCTTTCTCATTTTGTTCATTGTCATCATTTAAGGCATTTTCATCATCTAATTCCACATCATCCTCACTCTCATATTCTCCTAGATGATTTGTGATCAAAGTGCGTTTATTAGGACATTCTCTACTCATGTGACCTCTACCTTGGCATTTAAAACACACAATGTCCCTAGTTCTAGAGTTAGAGATAGAAGTACTCCCTCGATGATCACTTGAAGGCTCATTCAAGGATCGTGGTGTAGTGGACGGTGTAGAAGACCTTCTTTGCCCTTCTTGGCCCATAGGTACCGATATCCTCTCCTCCTTCCGGCCACCTTGCTCCCTGTTGTGGTTAGACAGCCAGCTGTTTTGTGCTTTCCACGCATTGGGCGTCCCGGGAGGTGGCTTATAGTCCCGGTTTCGCACCTTAGTCTTCCTTTCCACCTTGATGGCCAAGTGTAGTAATTGCTTCATGGTGATGTATGGATACATATCAACCTCATTGGCCAAATTAGAATTCAGAATACGAAGGTACCTTGCCATAGTGTTTTCTTCATCCTCTAGAACGTTGGCCTTCACCATAGCAACTTGCATATTCGTATAGGATTCCTCAGCGCTAAGTGAGCCTTGTCTCAAATTTTCCAGCCGTTGTCGAAGCTTTCGGGTATAGTGAGGTGGAACGAACCTAGCCCTCATTAGTGCCTTCATATGCTCCCATCTGCTGATTTGAGGATCCAAGGTTCGAACTCTTTCTTTGACTACGTGATCCCACCATACCAAAGCATAGCCTTGGAACTCGAGAGCGGCTAGTTGAACCTTCCTAGGCTCGCTGAAGTTGTGGCACAACCAAATCTGCTCAACTTTCGTTTCCCACTCCGTGTAGACGTCGGGATCACACTTTCCTTCAAAGACGGGAATTTTAATTTTGACCTTTCCGAGTCCGTCTTGCTCTTGATAGGGCCGAAGGTTATCTCGTCCTTGCCTTGGCTTCTGGAATGGCCGGTTGTAGCCCTCTCACGTGTGGTCCTCAGCTTCATTCCGTCGCTGAAAGTCATCAACAAATGGTGGCATGTTAGAAGCATTAGGAAGGACGTTGGACTGTACATTACCTTGATCCGGAGGATCCGGCTCTCTAGTAACACGTGAAGGACCGCCAAACTCATAGTTGGTTCTCAAAGGTGGTGTTCCGCCTGGTGGTGTTCGTGCTTCCATAGTCTCCACTCGCTTGGATAGTTTAGCTACGGAATCGGTCAATTGTTTCAATAGACTGATCATCTCAGGCGTGACGGTCTCGCTACTCGACTTGCTGGGACTTAGGGACCTGCACATGCTCAAGTAACAAACAAAGAAACTAGTTAGGTTAGAAAAACAAAGATCTCACTTGTGTATCGCTCACACTCTCGTTGGTATTGCCTAGCTTGTGGCTCGAGTTGTAAGGATCCAACACCTTAAGATCGCGATTTCCGAACCTTCTTAGCAACCCTTCGGAACTAGAACTGCTGAAACCGATGTTAGTGTTGGAGATGAATCAACACACCCCTAATCGGAGTATTGACCTTGGGTTGGTATAGGTATGGTAAATTGTGTTTAGAATGACGTTTTGAGATGATTGAAAGAGTTCACTTGTGCTTGCTGTAGATTAATAAAAGGCAGCCGATTTTTAGTGTTTTTTTTTTTGAAAGATATCTTAGACTTTGTCAAAGATTTGTAGGAGAGAGAAGTAACCGTAATTGATTGCAGATAGGGTCACCGAAATGAGTTTGCAGCAATAAGGTTAACAAGAAGAAGAAGTGATCAATTGTACCAACTGAGCTCTGATACCAACTGATACGGGATTGTCCGTGATTGAGTCAATCTAGGCACAATGATCTCGAACCAGGCTGAATGAAGCGATTTCAGAATGCGGAATGGACGTAGGTGATGAATGGCTCAGGAATGGTGAAGAGAAGAACCAAAGAGATGTCAACGAAGGAACCAAGGCTGAAGAGCCAAAACCCCAATCGTGAATGCCCTAGACCCGTCTCCAATACAACTTTACACTAGCTCCGGCTGGACTAGCACAAAGAGGGACTCGTGAAGGCTCGAAGCACCAATCCGAAGGCGGTTTGACACAAACAAGCTCAGCCAAGCAACAACAGCAATGCCAACCAAAAACTCTCTTGTTCTTTGATTGATTTTGTGAAATGATTACAAATGTAATTCTAAGCAATTGGGAATAACGTAACTAATTCTGCAGCTAAAAAAGACTATATATAGACTCTTTTTATCTAGACAAAATAAAGAAAAGAAAGCTGAAAACATTAGTGGGAAGGTGGTAATAAGAGAGCTTCCTCTAATGTAGCTAACAACCTAACAAACAACTATTTCAGCACAAAAATAGGCTGACTTATTCAAGCTGATCCTTGGAGTGTGCTGGCCGATTTTTAAGAGCAAATGGGCTATCCGAATGGGCTGAATTGTTCAACAGATCCATGAGTGATTTGGATGTGTTTTAAGAGCCCAAATGATGATCCGAATGAGCTGAATTGCTACTCTCTTGGGCCTCTTTAAACATGATCAGCTGGCTGCCTTCTTGGGCTGTTTTGGATCGAGCAGCTGCTTCCCTCCTTGGGCTGCATTGGACGTGAGCAACAGCCTTCCTCCTTGGGCTGCATTGGACGTGAGCAACAACCTCCCCTTGGGCTGCATTGGCGTGAGCAACACCTCCTCTTGGGATGCATTGGCGTGAGCAACAACCTCCTCTCTTGGGCTGCATTGGACGTGATCAACAGCATGCATGGCCTCCTCAAGCTGCATGGGAAGTGAGCACGTCAGCATGGTCTTCTTGCTTGGTTCGCTTGCTCCTACATTCACCAAAAGATTAACACATGATGTACGGAAATTAAATGGTTCACGCATTGTGTCAAGCAATAGCACTTCCCTTGACATAACTTCTTGGATCTCCTTAGCTCTTGCTCTAATAATGGGACCTTGATAGCTTGTATGTGATGGTCCTACATCAGTTTATATGGCCTAGGGTGATAAAATGTAAGAAGTTGTAGTTTATTTACCATTTCAGTACTAGCTATGTTGCAACAACTTCCTCCATCAATTATCACATTACACACTTTTCCTTTAATACTACACCTAGTATGAAACAGATTTTCACCTTGGTTATCCACACAAGGTGCTAGTTGGACATGCAAAGTTCTCCTAGCTATCAAAGATTCACCTTGTTCATACTCAATGCAATCATCATTCTCATTTTGTTCATTGTCATCAATTAATGCATTTTCATCATCTAATTCCACATCATCCTCACTCTCATATTCTCCTAGATGATTTATGATCAAAGTGCGTCTATTAGGACATTCTCTACTCATGTGTCCTCTATCTTGGCATTTAAAACACACAATGTCCCTAGTTCTAGAGTTAGAGATAGGAGTACTCCCTCGATGATCACTCGAAGGCTCATTCAAGGATCGTGGTGTAGTGGACGGTGTAGAAGACCTTCTTTGCCCTTCTTGGCCCATAGGTGCTGACTTTCTCTCTTCCTTCCGGCCTCCTTGATCCTTGCTGTGGTTAGGCAGCCGGCTCCCTTGTGCTTTCCAAGCGTTGGGCGCCCCATTAGGTGGCTTGTATTCCCGGTTTCGCACCTTAGTCTTCCTTTCCACCTTAACGGCCAAGTGTAGTAATTCCTCCATGGTGCTGTATGGATACATATCAACTTCATTAGCCAAATTAGAATTCAGAATACGAAGGTACCTAGCCATAGTGTTTTCTTCATCCTCTAGAACGTTGGCCTTCACCATAGCAACTTGCATATTCGTATAGGTTTCCTCAGCGCTAAGTGAGCCTTGTCTCAAATTTTCCAGCCGTTGTCGAAGCTCTCGGGTATAGTGAGGTGGAACGAACCGGGACCTCATTAGTGCCTTCATATGCTCCCATGTGGTGATTTGAGGATCCAATGTTCGAACTCTTTCTTTGACTACGTGATCTCACCATAACAAAGCATAGCCTTGGAACTCAAGAGCGGCTAGCTGAACCTTCCTAGGCTCGCTGAAGTTGTGACACAACCAGATCTGCTCAACTTTAGTTTCCCACTCCGTGTAGACGTCGGGATCACACTTTCCTTCAAAGACGGGAATTTTGATTTTGACTTTGCCGAGTCCGTCTTGCTCTTGATAGGGCCGCAGATTATCACGTTCTCGTCCTTGCCTTGGCTGCTGGAATGGTCGATTGTAACCTTCCCAAGTATGGTCCTCAAAAGGAGCTTCATTCCGTCGCTGAAAGTTATCAACAAATGGTGGCATGTTAGAAGCATTAGGAAGGTCGTTGGACTGTAAATTACCTTGATCCGGATGATCCGGCTCTCTAGTAACGCGTAAAGGACCGCCAAACTCGTAGTTGGTTCTCAAAGGTGGCGTCCCTGCTGGTGGTGTTCGTGCTTCCATAGGCTCCACTCGTTTGGATAGGTTAGCTACGGAATCGGACAATTGTTTCAATAGACTAATCATCTCAGGCGTGACGGTCTCGCTACTAGACTTGCTGGGACTTAGGGACCTGGACATGCTCAAGTAACAAACAAAGAACCGGTTAGGTTAGAAAAGCAAAGATCTCACTTGTGTATCGCTCACTCTCTCGTTGGTATTGTCTAGCTGGTGGCTCGAGTTGTAAGGATCCAACACCTTAAGATCACGATTTCCGAACCTTCTTAGCAACCCTTTGGAACTAGAACTGCTGAAACTGATGTTAGAGTCGGAGATGAATCAAGACACCCCTAATTGGAGTATTGACCGTTGGGTTGGTGTAGGTATGGTGATTTGTGATTAGAATGGCGTTTTGTGGGGGTTTTCTTGTGCTTGATGTCGATTAATAGAAGGCCAGCCGGTTTGTATTGTTCTTTTGTTTCTTTTTTTTTTTTGAAAGATCTCTTAGACTTTGTCAAAGATTTGTAGGAGAGAAGGTAACCGAAATTGATTGGAGAGAGGGTTACCAAAATGTGTATGCAGCGTTGAGCTCTTCTTGTTTTTGTTTTGTGTTTACCTCTCCTCAAGATGTTGTCCGGCACAAAGAACCCTTGGTTTTTGATTTTAAATACTTCAAGCCCAAGTTAAACCTCAATTGGATAAGCAATAGGTTAACAAAGAAGAAAGGAGTGATCAATTGTACCAACTGAGCTCTTATACTAACTGATACGGTATTAGTCCATGAATGAGTCGATCTAGGTACAATGATCCCGAATCCGGCTGAATGCGGCGAATCCAGATGCGGAATGAAATGTAGATGGTAAATGAACGCAGGAAGGAGTAGAGAAGAACCAAAGAGAGTCTACGAAAGGAACCAAGGCTGAAGAGCCAAAACCCCACTTCGTGAATGCCCTAGACCCGTCTCCAATACAACTTTACACTAGCTCCGGCTGGACTAGCACAAAGAGGGACTCGTGAAGGCTCGAAGCACCAATGAAGGCAGTTGACACGAACAAGCTCAGCCAAGCAAACAACAGCAATGCCAACCAAAAACTCTCTTGTTCTTTGATTGATTTTGTGAATGATTACAATTGTAATTCTAAGCAATGAAAATAACGTACCTATTCAGCAGCTAAAAGAGGCTATATATAGACTCTTTTATCTAGACAAAAATAAAGAAAAGAAAACTAAAACATTAGTGGGAAGGTGGTAATAAGAGAGCTTCCTCTAATGTAGCTAACAACTTAACAAGCAACTATTTCAGCATAAAAATAGGCTGACTTATTCAAGCATATCCTTGGAGTGAGCTGGACGTTTTTTAAGAGCCAAAATGGACTATCCGAATGGGCTGAATTGTTCAACAGATCCATGAGTGATTTGGATGGTTTTAAGAGCCCAAATGATGATCCAAATGAGGGAGCTGGTTACTCTCTTGGGCCTCCTTGAACGTGAGCAGCTGGCTATCCTCTTGGGCTGCCTTGGACGTGAGCTGCTGCCTCCCCTCTTGGGCTGGATTGGACGTGAGCAATAGTGTTACGTCTAGGAATAGATGCGCAATAAGCCTTAAATTTATACTCGTTATATTTCTCCTAACTCCTAGCGCACCCGCAGTGTACGGGACGTTTGTAGTAGGGATAGTATTCCGAGGTCGAACACAAAGACTAAGGTGAAATCAAGTCAAACAATGGTAATAGATAGTGTGGATCTAGTCTAAGAAAAGGTCAAGGAACAAAGAAATGAAAATCTCGATATTTTTGGTTGGTTTTTTTGGTGATCAAGCAAAGATCACAAATCAAGGAAGATAATAAAACAAACTAACAACTCAAACTAGCAAGGTAAACAAGTAACACAAGCACAAAATATGAGATAAAAGAGAGAAAAGTGAATTCTAGAGGTCAAGATTTCCGGTTATGGCATTGGACTCAAGGTTTTAAAGATTCTAAGGACAAGGCTGCGGTGTTGGGAAAGGGTGTTTCACAAATGAAAGCAATTACCGGGTAGGTCTCTTACTTCACTAATCCCGCATCAAACTCCTATTACCGGTTAAGTCTCAAGGAGGTAAAGTAGGGAATTCTACACAAACCGGACACTGCTTAAGTGGCAAACCTCTCCTTACCGGGTAAGTCTCGGAAAAGTAAGTCTCAAGCAATAATCCTAGCACACTCAATCCAATAGCGGCTTGTGAGGCTCACTACTACCTAGAATTCATCATGTTAGGTATCTAAGATCGGAAATCATCGGGTAGATCTCTTTCCTCACTTAGGTTGATAGCATTAGGTGATCCTAAGCTAAATTAGGCTAAATAAACACTAGGATTTCAACAACCTAACACCCTAACATACAGATTCATCAATTAAAGAGCAACAGAGAGGAAAATCGGGTGGATCATGGAAAAATCGGCTGATTTGACTGAAGAACAACCCGATTTTTCCTTCTGGAATGGGTTTCGTGCATACAAATCATCCTAAACTAACATATAAGTCCATCCTATCATCACCCAAGCCATAAGCATCAATCCATCACTGCAGAATCACAATAAACTAGCCAATAATATGCATATCAAGATCCAAAATCATCACACAAGCATACATGGTTTTCATAGATGGATGATGAAAGATAAGCAAGTAAAAACAATAAATCTCAACTGAATCTAAGTTTTGGCAAGACTTACAACCCTTTAAATGAAGTTCCAAAACGTTCCTAACAATCCTTGCAATAGTTCTTCAATCAAAGACTTCCAAAAATCACTCAAAATCACTCAAAACCTCACTATCACTAAGTTTGGTGTTCTTCTTTTTCCTTCAATTTGAGAGAGTTTTTCTTCTTCTCCAAGTCTATCCCCAATCCAATGAGCTGTGAATGAGAGAATGTGGGAGAGGAGAAGATTGCTCAGCAACAGCTTGCAGGCCCACTTATATTCTCCACCAAGAGCAAGGCCGGATCAAGAGATCGTGGGACACGTGGCTTAAGCTGTTGAAGGCCTAAAAATCGACCCAGTCAGGAAAATCGGCCGATTTTTCTGAGTGATGGTCCGATTTTCTTCAACAGAAGCATGCTATGATCGTCTAGCCATGAGTTACCCCATTGCTTGCACTAATGGTGGTCTTTGCGTCCTTTGTTGCTCCAATTATGCTCCTTCCAAGCTTTGGATGTGTACCACCATGAGGCTTGACCCTCGAAAGCATCGGTTAATGTCCAAAAGACCCCCGAAATACCTACAACACCGACAAAAGTTCGTGTAGACGCCTTTTCTAGTATTATGCATGAAATGAGTGTAAACGTCGTGAACTAATGCCAAACCGCGCATGAATAGTGGGAAAAACTATCTAATTGTATGCCTATACTAACGTCATAAATCACGTTATCAAAATACCCCATACTTAAGATTTGCTCGTCCCTGAGCAAGATCCAACTATAGACTAAGAGATGACATGATTTATGCATGCAGAAAAACAACAAAATCTTTTTGGAATTGTGCTTCTATCATTGGATCACCTTCATAGTCATGTTTCATAGCAATGGATAAGCAATCATGCATCAAATGAGTGAAGGCATGGAAAGACAATTATACTTAACTAGAAAGCATGCATGAGAGGTGAAAATGAAGAAGTCTAGATGATCATGAGTATATCCAATCTAGATCACTTAGTCTTACACACATGCATTTAGGTCACAAGGACTTAGGAAAGAAGAGGCTAAGAAACGTTGTGATTAGGTGGGAATTTTTAAGTCATGTGATGCTAATCCGGGAAAGGAACTAACTCCACAATTTCGTTTTTGCTTAACTTTCCAACAAGTGTATAATTTTCCCATCTTTTATTTGTTTTCTTTTCTTTTTCACTCATTTTTGAGACAATGACATTGGTGTACAAAAGCCGAAACCTTGGTGATTAGCCGTCCTCGGGTTTTTTTATTTTTCGAGGTGCATCCACACCGGGCACACGTACCAAGGCTCGTTAGGACTATCGGTTTATTTTACTTTGGGAAGGCACAAACACCTGATTATGTGAATGGTGCCGAGTTACTCGTCATTTAAACCAACGTCCCCAAACCTATCTTTTTGTCTACACTTTCACAACAAATTCAGCACTTCATTCACAACATTCTGTCATCAACAACTTCACCCCACACTTGTTTTTCACACACTTCAACACACTAGCATGCTCCTAGTCCCGGATGGGTCAAAAGAGGTAAAATTTTTCATCAATTGAGGTGCTCAAACAACATGATCAAGATGAGAAGTAGAGAAAAATGAATTGCCTTAATCACTCCTAAATGATGTGCAAGAACTAGCATGTAATTTCGACTTTCAATCCTCAATTCAATCAAGGCAAACATTCATGATCACAAATCATTCGTGGGATTCAAGATAAGTACTTCAAGACCACATATGCATTCATCTATTCAACACATAAAGCCATCCATAGCCAATTCACAAGACAAATTTCATCATAAGGGTCATTCCCAAGCTTTAGAAGCACTAAAAATTTTTAAAATTTTCTGATTTTTTTGGATTTTTCGAAATATGTATGTACAATGCAAGACATAATGAGACATGTGATAATGTTAAACTATCCTAGATGCTAATCATGCAAGTGATCATGAAATCCCCACCCCATACTTAGAAACACATTGTCCCTAATGTGTAAACTAAATAAAGAAGTGAAAGAGAGTCCTCACAATGTAAAATTGGTGATGCTTTGGTATTTCGGTTCACATTGAATGATGATGGTGGATGATCGATCAAGGATGGTAGAGAGCTCTTGATGTTCATTAAGGTGTCGGAACCTACGCTTGGCACCGCAAGCCGTCCAAGTTCCACGTCCGCTCCACCCATGCTTGATTGGAGATCATCACTTTCCTTGACAGAAGGAAAAATCGGTCCAACAACCCAGGAAAATCGGCCGATTTTGTGCATGAACAGTCCGATTTTCGTGGGTCCTTTCTTCCTTGTCCATGTGCTCGGATCTCGCACCTTCAACCATTCCATGAGGTTCTCACATCACCTCCAACATCTCATTACACATGACAGTCAATAAGATCTAGCACCCAAAAACACAAAAGAAAAACAAAGCACACCAAGAGTAAGATCAAACAAAAGAAAGAAAAACAAAAGGGAAAAATATGTACCAATGGGTTGCCTCCCATTAAGCGCTTCTTTAAGGTCATTAGCTTGACCAATTTCAGCAGCGTTTCACTCAAGGTGAAGTGGGGCAATCACTTCCACCGGGGCTTCCGGGATGTACTTCTTCAAACGGTGCCCATTCGCCTTAAAGTTACCACAATGATCTCCTCCTATCTCCACCGCGCCATGAGGAAAAACTTTCTTTACAACATAGGGACACGTCCATCTTGATTTGAGCTTTCCGGGGAAGAGCCGCAGCCTCGAGTTGAAGAGAAGCACTAGGTCACCCTCATTCAACTCCTTTGGGATGAGGCGCTTGTCATGCCAACGTTTGGTCCTCTCCTTGTAGATCCGGGCATTCTCATAAGCATCCAACCGGATCTCCTCAAGGGCGTTCATGTCTAGCAACCGCTTCTCACCGGCCTCCTTGAGGTCAAAATTCAACCACCTTATAGCCCAATATGCTCTATGCTCCATCTCTACCGGAAGGTGGCAAGACTTGCCATAGACTAACTTGTAAGGAGTGGTGCCAATTGGTGTCTTGAAAGCGGTCCTATAAGCCCACAAGGCATCATCGAGCTTCATAGCCCAATCTTTTCTCGTCCTAGAGACCGTCTTCTCAAGTATCCCTTTTATCTCCCGGTTGGAGATCTCCACTTGGCCACTAGTTTGGGGACGGTAAGGTGTTGCCACCTTATGAGTCACCCCATACTTAGCCAAAAGTGCTCCAAAGTTCCTATTAGTGAAGTGCTTCCCTCCATCACTTATGATCACCCTTGGTGTTCCAAACCTAGGGAAGATCACTCGGTTGAAGAACCGCACCACCACCTTGGCATCATTTGTGGGAGAGGCGATTGCCTCCACCCATCTCGAAACATAGTCTACCGCTAATAGGATGTAGAGGTTGCCACATGAAGAAGGGAATGGTCCCATGAAGTCCACACCCCACACATCAAATATCTCCACCTCTTGTATGTTGTTTAAGGGCATTTCATTCCTCCTTGAGATGTTGCCCGTCCTTTGGCAAGCATCACAAGCTACCACAAAGTTTTGCACATCATTGAACAAACTTGGCCAAAAGAAGCCCGATTGCAACACCTTCGCACATGTCTTGTGGGAGCTAGTATGCCCTCCACATGGCAAGGAATGACAATGGCGGATCACACTCTCCACCTCATCCTCCGGTATGCATCTTCTAAAGACTCCATCCGGCCCTCTCTTGAACAAAAGCGGTTCACTCCAATAGTAGTGCCTCACATCTTTGAAGAACTTTTTCCTTTGGACATATGACAATCCGGGAGGCACTTCCTCACATACTAGGTAGTTAACAATGTCGGCATACCATGGCTCACTTCCTCTAGACACTTGGAACAAGCATTCTTCCACCATTTGCAATTGCTCATCCCGGAATGAGTCATCAATCGGGATGTCATCTCTATCAAGCTCTAATGGTGGGAGTCTACTAAGGTGATCCGCCACAGAGTTTTCGGACCCCTTCTTGTCCCGGATTTCCAAATCAAATTCTTGAAGAAGAAGGATCCAGCGAATCAACCTAGGCTTGACATCCTTCTTTGTAAGGAGATAACGGATCGCAACATGATCCGTATAAACAATGACCTTCGCTCCAACAAGGTATGAGCGGAACTTCTCAAATGCGTACACCACCGCTAGCAACTCTTTCTCGATTGTGGCATAGTTGAGTTGGGCATCATCTAGCGTCTTGCTAACATAATAGATGGCATGTGTACGCCCATCTTTCCTTTGTCCTAAAACAGCCCCAACGGCCACATCACTTGCATCACACATCACTTCAAATGGTAAGCTCCAATCCGGAGGTTGCATGATAGGTGCGGAGATCAAAGCATTCTTCAACCTACAAAATGCTTCAAGGCAATCTTTGGAGAAAACAAATTCAACGTCTTTCATTAGTAGGTTAGTAAGAGGCTTTGAAATCTTAGAGAAATCCTTAATAAACCTCCGGTAAAAACCGGCATGCCCTAGAAAGCTCCTTACCCCCTTCACCGAGGTAGGTGGTGGCAACTTCTCTATCGTTTCAATCTTGGCCCTATCAACCTCAATGCCACGGTTGGACACCAAATGTCCCAACACAATACCTTCACTTACCATGAAGTGGCATTTTTCCCAATTTAAGACAAGATTTGTCTCCTCACATCTCTTCAATACTAATGACAAGTTAGCTAAGCAATTATCAAAGGAAGAACCATAAACAGAAAAATCATCCATAAACACTTCCATGATGTTTTCAATGTATTCCGGAAAGATAGCCATCATACACCTTTGGAAGGTGGCGGGTGCATTACACAACCCAAATGGCATTCTCCTATATGCAAAAGTACCCCATGGACATGTAAATGTGGTTTTCTCTTGGTCATCGGGGTGAATAGGGATTTGGAAGAATCCACTATAACCATCTAAGTAGCAAAAATGAGAATGTTGAGCTAACCTCTCTAGCATTTGGTCAATGAAAGGGAGTGGGAAGTGATCTTTCTTAGAGGCCATGTTCAATTTCCTATAGTCAATACACATCCTCCATCCCGTAACCGTCCTAGTTGGGATTAGTTCATTGTTTTCATTCGTTACTACGGTCATCCCACCCTTCTTAGGAACTACATGAACTGGACTAACCCACTTACTATCCGAAATAGGGTAGATGATTCCCGCATCTAGCAACTTAATGATCTCTTTCTTGACTACCTCTTTCATTATGGGATTCAATCTTCTTTGATGTTCAATAGAGGGTTTATGGTTATCTTCCATCATTATGTTATGCATGCACAAAGAAGGCTTAATGCCAACAAGGTCATCAATGGTGTATCTTAATGCCTTTCTATGCAGTTTCAATTCATTCAACAATCTATTAAGTTCATCATCATTCAAAGATGCATTCACAATCTCCGGATAAGTAGAATTTGAACCATGGAAAGCATACTTTAAATGAGAAGGAAGAGATTTAAGATCAAGTTGAGGAGGACCTTTTTCGGTTGGAGATGATCCATACAATGTAGGTTGAGATGATTGCAAAGCCATGGAAGCCTCCCCTAAGTCCCTTGATGATTGCTCACAAACACTTGAATGATGCTCAAAAGACTTAGGAAAATCGGCCCAGTCAGGAAAATCGGCCGATTTTCCTGAGGGTAGGTCGATCTCAGTTTCTGCATTTGTAAAACAGCACGAAACTTCAGTATAAGTCAGAAAATCGGCCGATCTGGCCTCCCCAGTCCGATTTTTCTGGGTGATTTTCTCTTCCTTTAGCACTTCAAATCCAACACTTGGTAGCTCGTCCAATGCATTCAAGGCCTTGATTACTTCATTGCTACTATCCTCAACTCCTTCCTCCATCAAACTTGAGCTAAGAACCTTCTCAAGTGGATCTTTGAGCAAGATTGAGCTCACAACCTCTCTAGACTCCTCTTCTTCAACAATGTTGAAGACATCTTCACCTAGGGCTGGCCCCTTCGCCATTGTGGACAAATTAAACTTGATGTTTTCTTCTCCAATGTTGAAAGAGAGAACTCCATTCTTGCAATCCACCAAACATCCGGAAGTATCTAGGAAAGGTCTCCCCAGGATGGTAGGAACCGGATAATCCGCCGGGATATCCAAAACAACGAAGTCTATGGGCACATAGAACTTCCCTAGTTGCACCGGTATGTCTTCCAATATTCCAACCGGATGAGTGATTGAGCGGTCCGCCATGTAAAGGGTCATCTTGACTGGCTTTGGCTCTCCTAGCCCAACCTTGTTGCAACGTGCAAGCGGGATGATGCTTACACTTGCCCCAAGATCACATAGGGCGTCATACTTCACTTCTCCTACTCCGATTGGCACATAAAAGGATCCCGGATCTCTTAGCTTAAGAGGCATCTCCTCCATCATCGTTTGAATCAACTCCGAGGATCTCTTTGTCATTCTTACTTCCCCATACTCCTCCAACTTCCTCTTGTTGGAGAGTATTTCCTTCAAGAACTTGCCATATGCCGGCATTCCTAAAATGGCATCCATGAACGGAATGTTAATATGCAATTTAGACATAAGTTCAAGGAATTTACCAAAGTGTTTGTCCAAACGAGCTCTTGCTCGTGATTGAGGGAACGGTAGTGGTGGCTTGTATAAAGGCGGTGCCACATAAGTTGGCTCATAATCCTTGCTCTTGCCTCCATCTTCTTGTAATTGCTCTTCTTCATTCACCACTTGCTTCCCTTTGTCATTTCCCTTAGGTAAGGGATCATTCATGCTCAACCCACTTCTCGTTGTAATAGCCAACACTTGGCCTCTTGGGTTATCTTCGGTTCTTCCGGGAAGCTTTCCCGGATCTCTATGAGCTTCACCCGCCTTTTGGAACACTTGTGCTTCCAAAACCTTTTGAGCCTTAGAAATAGAAGTCACCGTGCTCTCAAGACCACTTAACCTTCCAAGCAATTGCTCAAACATCATTTCGGTTCTATCCTTTGGAGGTTGAGTGAATCCGGGTGGAGGTTCTTGTGAAGCCTTTGGTGGTGGAGCTGTGCTTGTGGAAGCGGGAGGGTTCAAGGCTCCATCTGGGTTAGAATAGGAAAACCCGGGATGGTTATGGTTAGGCCGGTAATTGTTGAATTGCCGGTTGTTGTTGAAGTTCCTTGGGCCTTGATAGTTGTTGTAATTGCCCCTTCCCATGTAGTTCACATCTTCCTCCTTGGAAGACAAATTTGCGTGCACTTGCACTTGAGGGGTTGCTTGGTTCTTCAAAGTTGTGGCACACAACTCCCTCAAAGACTTTAGCTCGTTGTTGATGGCGTCAAGCTTGAAATTGCTCATGGTGACTTCACTCACTTCATATGCTCCCGCCTTTCTCCCATCACTCTTCCTATGGGATTACTTCTCAATCACTAGAGCTTGTTTCTCTACAAACTCCCAAGCATCATCTACATTCTTCTCCATGAAAGTCTCACCGGAAAGAGATTGGACCTTGAATTGGCTATCTTCATCAAGTCCTTTGAAGTAGATCTCCAATAGCTCAATTTTTGGTATACCATGGTGTGGGCAATCTAGGAGAAGGTCTTTGAACCTCTCCCAAGACTTGAACAAGCTTTCTCTATCCTTCATCACGAAGGCGTTGATCTTCCCTCTTAACTCGGTAGTCTTGGAAGGTGGGAAGAACTTAGTCAAAAACTCGGTTGTCATCTCCTCCCAAGTACTCACTCGCCCTTGTGGAATAGATTGATACCAAGCTAAGGCTTTATCCTTAAGTGAGAAGGAGAAAGCTCTAAGCTTATGGTTGTTGCTCTCCAATCTAGGCGGTCTTAGAGTCTCCATCAAGATCTCATAGTTCATCAAGTGTTGATGAGGAGACTCTCCTTCCATCCCTCCAAATTGATTATGCCGGATCATTTGTAGAACTTGAGGGCGGAGCTCGTAATTGTGGGTTGCGGGATCTCCTAAGTTCACACCCGGACGGTGTGCTCTTTGTGCCTGATCCATACGTCTCTCTAATGTTTGTGGCTCTTCAATTGCAATGGGCACAACCCTAACATTCGCCGCCGGCTGCGGTTGTGGTGGAGGAGGTGGAGGTTGTTGACGATTAAGCTCTCCTTGTACAAGGCCTTGCCTAATCTCATCAATCTCCCTCCTAGTTGCTTCTTGCCTCTCATTGGCAAGTCTCCTTTCTTCCTCCAAGAGCTCATCTCTTAGCCTTATTTGCTCTAAAGTCTCATCCAACTCAGCTTCGAGATCTCTTCCGGGCATCTCTTTCCCTTTTTTAATGCTCTTGGATCTAGATCTAAGGGTTTTCTCCGGTTCGGGATCGAATGGAGCTAAATCCTTGCCACGATATCTTCGCATACACCTAAAGAGTAAGAGATGTCCTGAAAAGCAAAGACACAAACCAAAGAGAGATCAAAAGCAACAAGAAAGATCTACACTATAAACAATCACAAAAATGACTCGATCTAGACCAAGTCCCCGGCAACGGCGCCAAAAACTTGTTACGTCTAGGAATAGATGCGTAATAAGCCTTAAATTTATACTCGTTATATTTCTCCTAACTCCTAGCGAACCCGCAGTGTACGGGATGTTTGTAGTAGGGATAGTATTCCGAGGTCGAACACAAAGACTAAGGTGAAATCAAGTCAAACAATGGTCATAGATAGTGTGGATCTAGTCTAAGAAAAGGTCAAGGAACAAAGAAATGAAAATCTCGATATTTTTGGTTGGTTTTTGTGGTGATCAAGCAAAGATCACAAATCAAGCAAGATAATAAAACAAACTAACAACTCAAACTAGCAAGGTAAACAAGTAACACAAGCACAAAATATGAGATAAAAGAGAGAAAAGTGAATTCTAGAGGTCAAGATTTCCGGTTATGGCATTGGACTCAAGGTTCTAAAGATTCTATGGACAAGGCTGCGGTGTTGGGAAAGGGTGTTTCACTAATGAAAACAATTACCGGGTAGGTCTCTTACTTCACTAATCCCGCATCAAACTCCTATTACCGGGTAAGTCTCAAGGAGGTAAAGTAAGGAATTCTACACAAACCGGACACTACTTAAGTGGCAAACCTCTCCTTACCGGGTAAGTCTCGGAAAAGTAAGTCTCAAGCAATAATCATAGCACACTCAATCCTATAGCGGCTTGTGAGGCTCACTACTACCTAGAATTCATCATCTTAGGTATCTTAGATCGGAAATCATCGGGTAGATCTCTTTCCTCACTTAGGTTGATAGCATTAGGTGATCCGAAGCTAAATTAGGCTAAATAAACACTAGGATTTCAACAACCTAACACCCTAACATACAGATTCATCAATTAAAGAGCAACAGAGAGGAAAATCGGGTGGATCATGGAAAAATCGGCCGATTTGACTGAAGAACAGCCCGATTTTTCCTTCTGGAATGGGTTTCGTGCATACAAATCATGCTAAACTAACATATAAGTCCATCCTATCATCACCCAAGCCATAACCATCAATCCATCACTCCAGAATCACAATAAACTAGCCAATAATATGCATATCAAGATCCAAAATCATCACACAAGCATACATGGTTTTCATAGATGGATGATGAAAGATAAGCAAGTAAAAACAATAAATCTCAGCTGAATCTAAGTTTTGGCAAGACTTACAACCCTTCAAATGAAGTTCCAAAACGTTCCTAACAATCCTTGCAATAGTTCTTCAATCAAAGACTCCCAAAAATCACTCAAAATCACTCAAAACCTCACTATCACTATGTTTGGTGTTCTTCTTCTTCCTTCAATTTGAGAGAGTTTTTCTTCTTCTCCAAGTCTATCCCCAATCCAATGAGTTGTGAATGAGAGAATGTGGGAGAGGAGAAGATTGCTCAGCAACAGCTTGCAGGCCCACTTATATTCTCCACCAAGAGCAAGGCCGGATCAAGAGATCGTGGGACACGTGGCTTAAGCTGTTGAAGGCCTAAAAATCGACCCAGTCAGGAAAATCGGCCGATTTTCCTGAGTGATGGTCCGATTTTCTTCAACAGAAGCATGTTATGATCGTCCAGCCATGAGTTACCCCATTGCATGCACCAATGGTGGTCTTTGTGTCCTTTGTTGCTCCAATTATGCTCCTTCCAAGCTTTGGATGTGTACCACCATGAGGCTTGACCCTCGAATGCATCGGTTAATGTCCAAAAGACCCCCGAAATACCTACAACACCGACAAAAGCTCGTGTAAACGCCTTTTCCTAGCCCAATCTTTTCTCGTCCTAGAGACCGTCTTCTCAAGTATCCCTTTTATCTCCCGGTTGGAGATCTCCACTTGGCCACTAGTTTGGGGATGGTAAGGTGTTGCCCCCTTATGAGTCACCCCATACTTAGCCAAAAGTGCTCCAAAGTTCCTATTAGTGAAGTGCTTCCCTCCATCACTTATGATCACCCTTGGTGTTCCAAACCTAGGGAAGATCACTCGGTTGAAGAACCGCACCACCACCTTGGCATCATTTGTGGGAGAGGCGATTGCCTCCACCCATCTCGAAACATAGTCTACCGCCAATAGGATGTAGAGGTTGCCACATGAAGAAGGGAATGGTCCCATGAATTCCACACCCCACACATCAAATATCTCCACCTCTTGTATGTTGTTTAAGGGCATTTCATTCCTCCTTGAGATGTTGCCCGTCCTTTGGCAAGCATCACAAGCTACCACAAAGTTTTGCACATCCTTGAACAAAGTTGGCCAAAAGAAGCCCAATTGCAACACCTTCGCACATGTCTTGTGGGAGCTAGTATGCCCTCCACATGGCAAGGAATGACAATGGCTGATCACACTCTCCACCTCATCCTCCGGTATGCATCGTCTAAAGACTCCATCCGGCCCTCTCTTGAACAAAAGCGGTTCACTCCAATAGTAGTGCCTCACATCTTTGAAGAACTTTTTCCTTTGGACATATGAAAATCCGGGAGGCACTTCCTCACACACTAGGTAGTTAACAATGTCGGAATACCATGGCTCACTTCCTCTAGACACTTGGAACAAGCATTCTTCCACCATTTGCAATTGCTCATCCCGGAATGAGTCATCAATCGGGATGTCATCTCTATCAAGCTCTAATGGTGGGAGTCTACTAAGGTGATCCGCCACAGAGTTTTCGGACCCCTTCTTGTCCCGGATTTCCAAATCAAATTCTTGAAGAAGAAGGATCCAGCGAATCAACCTAGGCTTGGCATCCTTCTTTGTAAGGAGATAACGGATCACAGCATGATCCGTATAAACAATGACCTTCGCTCCAACAAGGTATGAGCGGAACTTCTCAAATGCGTACACCACCGCTAGCAACTCTTTCTCGGTTGTGGCATAGTTGAGTTGGGCATCATCTAGCGTCTTGCTAGCATAATAGATGGCATGTGTACGCCCATCTTTCCTTTGTCCTAAAACAACCCCAACGGCCACATCACTTGCATCACACATCACTTCAAATGGTAAGCTCCAATCCGGAGGTTGCATGATAGGTGCGGAGATCAAAGCATTCTTCAACCTACAAAATGCTTCAAGGCAATCTTTGGAGAAAACAAATTCAACGTCTTTCATTAGTAGGTTAGTAAGAGGCTTTGAAATCTTAGAGAAATCCTTAATAAACCTCCGGTAAAAACCGGCATGCCCTAAAAAGCTCCTTACCCCCTTCACCGAGGTAGGTGGTGGCAACTTCTCTATCGTTTCAATCTTGGCCCTATCAACCTCAATGCCACGGTTGGACACCAAATGTCTCAACACAATACCTTCACTTACCATGAAGTGGCATTTTTCCCAATTTAAGACAAGATTTGTCTCCTCACATCTTTTCAATACTAATGACAAGTTAGCTAAGCAATTATCAAAGGAAGAACCATAAACAGAAAAATCATCCATAAACACTTCCATGATGTTTTCAATGTATTCCGGAAAGATAGCCATCATACACCTTTGGAAGGTGGCGGGTGCATTACACAACCCAAATGGCATTTTCCTATATGCAAAAGTACCCCATGGACATGTAAATGTGGTTTTCTCTTGGTCATCGGGGTGGATAGGGATTTGGAAGAATCCACTATAACCATCTAAGTAGCAAAAATGAGAATGTTGAGCTAACCTCTCTAGCATTTGGTCAATGAAAGGGAGTGGGAAGTGATCTTTCCTAGAGGCCATGTTCAATTTCCTATAGTCAATACACATCCTCCATCCCGTAACCGTCCTAGTTGGGATTAGTTCATTGTTTTCATTCGTTACTACGGTCATCCCACCCTTCTTAGGAACTACATGAACTGGACCAACCCACTTACTATCCGAAATAGGGTAGATGATTCCCGTATCTAGCAACTTAATGATCTCTTTCTTGACTACCTCTTTCATTATGGGATTCAATCTTCTTTGATGTTCAATAGAGGGTTTATGGTTATCTTCCATCATTATCTTATGCATGCACAAAGAAGGCTTAATGCCAACAAGGTCATCAATGGTGTATCTTAATGCCTTTCTATGCAGTTTCAATTCATTCAACAATCTATTAAGTTCATCATCATTCAAAGATGTATTCACAATCACCGGATAAGTAGAATTTGAACCAAGGAAAGCATACTTTAAATGAGAAGGAAGAGGTTTAAGATCAAGTTGAGGAGGACCTTTTTCGGTTGGAGATGATCCATACAATGTAAGTTGAGATGATTGCAAATCCATGGAAGCCTCCCCTAAGTCCCTTGATGATTGCTCACAAACACTTGAATGATGCTCAAAAGACTTAGGAAAATCGGCCCAGTCAGGAAAATCGGCCGATTTTCCTGAGGGTAGGTCGATCTCAGTTTCTGCATTTGTAAAACTGGACGAAACTTCAGTATAAGTCAGAAAATCGGCCGATCTGGCCTCCCCAGTCCGATTTTTCTGGGTGATTTTCTCTTCCTTTAGCACTTCAAATCCAACACTTGGTAGCTCGTCCAATGCATTCAAGGCCTTGATTACTTCATTGCTACTCTCCTCAACTCCTTCCTCCATCAAACTTGAGCTAAGAACCTTCTCAAGTGGATCTTTGAGCAAGATTGAGCTCACAACCTCTCTAGACTCCTCTTCTTCAACAATGTTGAAGACATCTTCACCTAGGGCTGGCCCCTTCGCCATTGTGGACAAATTAAACTTGATGTTTTCTTCTCCAATGTTGAAAGAGAGAACTCCATTCTTGCAATCCACCAAACATCCGGAAGTAGCTAGGAAAGGTCTCCCCAGGATGGTAGGAACCGGATAATCCGCCGGGATATCCAAAACAACGAAGTCTATGGGCACATAGAACTTCCCTAGTTTCACCGGTATGTCTTCCAATATTCCAACCGGATGAGTGATTGAGCGGTCCGCCATGTAAAGGGTCATCTTGACCGGCTTTGGCTCTCCTAGCCCAACCTTGTTACAACGTGCAAGCGGGATGATGCTTACACTTGCCCCAAGATCACATAGGGCGTCATACTTCACTTCTCCTACTCCGATAGGCACACAAAAGGATCCCGGATCTCTTAGCTTAGGAGGCATCTCCTCCTTCATCGTTTGAATCAACTCCGAGGATCTCTTTGTCATTCTTACTTCCCCATACTCCTCCAACTTCCTCTTGTTGGAGAGTATTTCCTTCAAGAACTTGCCATATGCCGGCATTCCTAAAATGGCATCCATGAACGGAATGTTAATATGCAATTTAGACATAAGTTCAAGGAATTTACCAAAGTGTTTGTCCAAACGAGCTCTTGCTCGTGATTGAGGGAACGGTAGTGGTGGCTTGTATAAAGGCGGTGCCACATAAGTTGGCTCATCATCCTTGCTCTTGCCTCCATCTTCTTGTAATTACTCTTCTTCATTCACCACTTGCTTCTCTTTGTCATTTCCCTTAGGTAAGGGATCATTCATGCTCAACC
The DNA here is from genome assembly GCA_033239125.1 of Fagopyrum homotropicum. Lineage (NCBI taxonomy): Eukaryota > Viridiplantae > Streptophyta > Magnoliopsida > Caryophyllales > Polygonaceae > Fagopyrum > Fagopyrum homotropicum. The sequence goes on along the minus strand of BSWB01000004.1, from coordinate 91,724,823 downwards.
CACTTCTCGTTGTGATAGCCAACACTTGGCCTCTTGGGTTATCTTCGGTTCTTCCGGGAAGCTTTCCCGGATCTCTATGAGCTTCACCCACCTTTTGGAACACTTGTGCTTCTAAAACCTTTTGAGCCTTAGAAATAGAAGTCACCGTGCTCTCAAGACCACTAAACCTTCCAAGCAATTGCTCAAACATCATTTCGGTTCTATCCTTTGGAGGTTGAGTGAATCCGGGTGGAGGTTCTTGTGAAGCCTTTGGTGGTGGAGCTGCGCTTGTGGAAGCGGGAGGGTTCAAGGCTCCATCCGGGTTAGAATAGCAAAACCCGGGATGGTTATGGTTAGGCCGGTAATTGTTGAATTGCCGGTTGTTGTTGAAGTTCCTTGGGCCTTGATAGTTGTTGTAATTGCCCCTTCCCATGTACTTCACATCTTCCTCCTTGGAAGACAAATTTGCTTGCACTTGCACTTGAGGGGTTGCTTGGTTCTTCAAAGTTGTGGCACACAACTCCCTCAAAGACTTTAGCTCGTTCTTGATGGCGTCAAGCTTGAAATTGCTCATGGTGACTTCACTCACCTCATATGCTCCAACCTTTCTCCCATCACTCTTCCTATGGGAGTACTTCTCAATCACTAGAGCTTGTTTCTCTACAAACTCCCAAGCATCATCTACATTCTTCTCCATGAAAGTCCCACCGGAAAGAGATTGGAGCTTGAATTGGCTATCTTCATCAAGTCCTTTGAAGTAGATCTCCAATAGCTCAATTTTTGGTATACCATGGTGTGGGCAATCTAGGAGAAGGTCTTTGAACCTCTCCCAAGACTTGAACAAGCTTTCTCCATCCTTCATCACGAAGGCGTTGATCTTCCCTCTTAACTCGGTAGTCTTGGAAGGTGGAAAGAACTTAGTCAAAAACTCGGTTGTCATCTCCTCCCAAGTACTCACTCGCCCTTGTGGAATAGATTGATACCAAGCTAAGGCTTTATCCTTAAGTGAGAAGGAGAAAGCCCTAAGCTTATGGTTGTTGCTCTCCAATCTAGGCGGTCTTAGAGTCTCCATCAAGATCTCATAGTTCATCAAGTGTTGATGAGGAGACTCTCCTTCCATCCCTCCAAATTGATTATGCCGGATCATTTGTAGAACTTGAGGGCGGAGCTCGTAATTGTGGGTTGCGGGATCTCCTAAGTTCACACCCGGACGGTGTGCTCTTTGTGCCTGATCCATACGTCTCCCTAATGTTTGTGGCTCTTCAATTGCAATGGGCACAACCCTAACATTCGCCGCCGGCTGCGGTTGTGGTGGAGGAGGTGGAGGTTGTTGACGATTAAGCTCTCCTTGTACAAGGCCTTGCCTAATCTCATCAATCTCCCTCCTAGTTGCTTCTTGCCTCTCATTGGCAAGTCTCCTTTCTTCCTCCAAGAGCTCATCTTTTAGCCTTATTTGCTCTAAAGCCTCATCCAACTCAGCTTGGAGATCTCTTCCGGCCATCTCTTTCCCTTTTCTAATGCTCTTGGATCTAGATCTAAGGGTTTTCTCCGGTTCGGGATCGAATGGAGCTAAATCCTTGTCACGAGATCTCCGTATACACCTAAAGAGTAAGAGATGTCCTGAAAAGCAAAGACACACAACAAAAGAGATCAAAAGCAACAAGAAAGATCTACACTATAAACAATCACAAAATGGCTCGATCTAGACCTAGTCCTCGGCAACGGCGCCAAAAACTTGTTACGCTAGAAACGTGTAGCACAAAAAGCTTTACAATTTATAAACTCGATATATTTCTCGTAACTCCTAGCGAACCCGCAGTGTACGGGACGTTTGTAGTAAGGATAGTATTCCGAGGTCGAACACAAAGACTAAGGTGAAATCAAGTCAAACAATGGTCATAGATAGTGTGGATCTAGTCTAAGAAAAGGTCAAGGAACAAAGAAATGAAAATCTCGATATTTTTTGTTGGTTTTTGTGGTGATCAAGCAAAGATCACAAATCAAGCAAGATAATAAAACAAACTAACAACTCAAACTAGCAAGGTAAACAAGTAACACAAGTACAAAATATGAGATAAAAGAGAGAAAAGTGGATTCTAGAGGTCAAGATTTCCAGTTATGGTATTGGACTCAAGGTTCTAAAGATTCTAAGGACAAGGCTGCGGTGTTGGGAAAGGGTGTTTCACTAATGAAAGCAATTACCAGGTAGGTCTCTTACTTCACTAATCCCGCATCAAACTCCTATTGCCGGGTAAGTCTCAAGGAGGTAAAGTAGGGAATTCTACACAAACCGGACACTACTTAAGTGGCAAACCTCTCCTTACCGGGTAAGTCTCGAAAAAGTAAGTCTCAAGCAATAATCCTAGCACACTCAATCCAATAGCGGCTTGTGAGGCTCACTACTACCTAGAATTCATCATCTTAGGTATCTAAGATCGGAAATCATCGGGTAGATCCCTTTCCTCACTTAGGTTGATAGAATTAGGTGATCCTAAGCTAAATTAGGCAAAATAAACACTAGGATTTCAACAACCTAACACCCTAACATACAAATTCATCAATTAAAGAGCAACAGAGAGGAAAATCGGGAGGATCATGGCCAGATCGGCCGATTTGACTAAAGAACAGCCCGATTTTTCCTTCTGGAATGGGTTTCGTGCATACAAATCATCCTAAACTAACATATAAGTCCATCCTATCATCACCCTAGCCATAACCATCAATCCATCACTCCAAAATCACAATAAACTAGCCAATAATATGCATATCAAGATCCAAAATCATCACACAAGCATACATGGTTTTCATAGATGGATGATGAAAGATAAGCAAGTAAAAACAATAAATCTCAGCTGAATCTAAGTTTAACCAAGACTTACAACCCTTCAAATGAAGTTCTAAAACGTTCCTAACAATCCTTGCAATAGTTCTTCAATCAAAGACTCCAAAAAATCACTCAAAGCCACTCAAAACCTCACTATCACTCTTAGATTGGTGTTCTTCTTCTTCCTTCAATTTGAGAGAGTTTTCCTCTTCTCCAAGTCTATCCCCAATCCAATGAGCTGTGAATGAGAGAATGTGGGAGAGGAGAGATGCTCAGCAACACCTTGCAGGCTCACTTATAATCTCCACCAAGAGCAAGGCCGGATCAAGAGATCGTGGGACACGTGGCTTAAGCTGTTGAAGGCCTAAAAATCGACCCAGTCAGGAAAATAGGCCGATTTTCCTGAGTGATGGTCCGATTTTCTTCAATAGAAGCATACTATGATCGTCTAGCCATGAGTTGCCCCATTGCTTGCACCAATGGTGGTCTTTGTGTCCTTTGTTGCTCCAATTATGCTCCTTCCAAGCTTTTGCTCAAACATCATTTCGGTTCTATCCTTTGGAGGTTGAGTGAATCCGGGTGGAGGTTCTTGTGAAGCCTTTGGTGGTGGAGCTGCGCTTGTGGAAGCGGGAGGGTTCAAGGCTCCATCCGGGTTAGAATAGCAAAACCCGGGATGGTTATGGTTAGGCCGGTAATTGTTGAATTGCCGGTTGTTGTTGAAGTTCCTTGGGCCTTGATAGTTGTTGTAATTGCCCCTTCCCATGTAGTTCACATCTTTCTCCTTGGAAGACAAATTTGCTTGCACTTGCACTTGAGGGGTTGCTTGGTTCTTCAAAGTTGTGGCACACAACTCCCTCAAAGACTTTAGCTCGTTGTTGATGGCGTCAAGCTTGAAATTGCTCATGGTGACTTCACTCACCTCATATGCTCCTGCCTTTCTCCCATCACTCTTCCTATGGGAGTACTTCTCAATCACTAGAGCTTGTTTCTCTACAAACTCCCAAGCATCATCTACATTCTTCTCCATGAAAGTCCCACCGGAAAGAGATTGGAGCTTGAATTGGCTATCTTCATCAAGTCCTTTGAATTAGATCTCCAATAGCTCAATTTTTGGTATACCATGGTGTGGGCAATCTAAGAGAAGGTCTTTGAACCTCTCCCAAGACTTGAACAAGCTTTCTCTATCTTTCATCAGGAAGGCGTTGATCTTCCCTCTTAACTCGGTAGTCTTGGAAGGTGGGAAGAACTTAGCCAAAAACTCGGTTGTCATCTCCTCCCAAGTACTCACTCGCCCTTGTGGAATAGATTGATACCAAGCTAAGGCTTTATCCTTAAGTGAGAAGGAGAAAGCCCTAAGCTTATGGTTATTGCTCTCCAATCTAGGCGGTCTTAGAGTCTCCATCAAGATCTCATAGTTCATCAAGTGTTGATGAGGAGACTCTCCTTCCATCCCTCCAAATTGATTATGCCGGATCATTTGAAGAACTTGAGGGCGGAGCTCGTAATTGTGGGTTGCGGAATCTCCTAAGTTCACATCCGGACGGTGTGCTCTTTGTGCCTAATCCATACGTCTCCCTAATATTTGTGGCTCTTCAATTGCAATGGGCACAACCCTAACATTCGCCGCCGGCTGCGGTTGTGGTGGAGGAGGTGGAGGTTGTTGACGATTAAGCTCTCCTTGTACAAGGCCTTGCCTAATCTCATCAATCTCCCTCCTAGTTGCTTCTTGCCTCTCATTGGCAAGTTTCCTTTCTTCCTCCAAAAGCTCATCTCTTAGCCTTATTTGCTCGAAAGCCTCATCCAACTCAGCTTCGAGATCTCTTCCGGGCATCTCTTTCCCTTTTCTAATGCTCTTGGATCTAGATCTAAGGGTTTTCTCCGGTTCGGGATCGAATGGAGCTAAATCCTTGCCACGAGATCTTCGCATACACCTAAAGAGTAAGAGATGTCCTGAAAAGCAAAGACACAAACCAAAGAGAGATCAAAAGCAACAAGAAAGATCTACACTATAAACAATCACAAAAATGACTCGATCTAGACCTAGTCCCCGGCAACGGCGCCAAAAACTTGTTACGTCTAGGAATAGATGCGCAATAAGCCTTAAACTTATACTCGTTATATTTCTCCTAACTCCTAGCGAACCCGCAGTGTACGGGACGTTTGTAGTAGGGATAGTATTCCGAGGTCGAACACAAAGACTAAGGTGAAATCAAGGTAAACAATGGTCATAGATAGTGTGGATCTAGTCTAAGAAAAGGTCAAGGAACAAAGAAATGAAAATCTCGATATTTTTGGTTGGTTTTTGTGGTGATCAAGCAAAGATCACAAATCAAGCAAGATAATAAAACAAACTAACAACTCAAACTAGCAAGGTAAACAAGTAACACAAGCACAAAATATGAGATAAAAGAGAGAAAAGTGAATTCTAGAGGTCAAGATTTCCGGTTATGGCATTGGACTCAAGGTTCTAAAGATTCTAAGGACAAGGCTGCGGTGTTGGGAAAGGGTGTTTCACTAATGAAAACAATTACCGGGTAAGTCTCTTACTTCACTAATCCCGCATCAAACTCCTATTACCGGGTAAGTCTCAAGGAGGTAAAGTAGGGAATTCTAAACAAACCGGACACTACTTAAGTGGCAAACCTCTCCTTACCGGGTAAGTCTCGGAAAAGTAAGTCTCAAGCAATAATCCTAGCACACTCAATCCAATAGCGGCTTGTGAGGCTCACTACTACCTAGAATTCATCATCTTAGGTATCTAAGATCGGAAATCATCGGGTAGATCTCTTTCCTCACTTAGGTTGATAGCATTAGGTGATCCTAAGCTAAATTAGGCTAAATAAACACTAGGATTTCAACAACCTAACACCTTAACATACAGATTCATCAATTAAAGAGCAACAGAGAGGAAAATCGGGTGGATCATGGAAAACTCGGCCGATTTGACTGAAGAACAGCCCGATTTTTCCTTGTGGAATGGGTTTCGTGCATACAAATCATCCTAAACTAACATATAAGTCCATCCTATCATCACCCAAGCCATAACCATCAATCCATCACTCCAGAATCACAATAAACTAGCCAATAATATGCATATCAAGATCCAAAATCATCACACAAGCATACATGGTTTTCATAGATGGATGATGAAAGATAAGCAAGTAAAAACAATAAATCTCAGCTGAATCTAAGTTTTGGCAAGACTTACAACCCTTCAAATGAAGTTCCAAAACGTTCCTAACAATCCTTGCAATAGTTCTTCAATCAAAGACTCCCAAAAATCACTCAAAATCACTCAAAACCTCACTATCACTAAGTTTGGTGATGACATGAATTATGTATCATCATATTCATGCATATTGCAGCACATTATCTCTATTTACCTTGCATTTAGAGGGATTTTGAATACCTTTTATGTTCTATTCAATCAATTGTCGGAAATAGAGGTCTACACGAGATTTTGATGAATTGCAGGTAAATAGAGTTGAATTGGAAGCAAAAATGGAGCAAGAAGCATCTAAGGATGTTAAGGAAGCTAAAGGAGTCTTAGAAGGATCACAAAGGGCTAAGGAATTGCAAAGGAGAAACATAGAAGATGAACCAAAGGAAGAGCACTTTCTGTTGAAGAAAATCGTGCCAATGTATATATAAATCGGACGATTTTCATACCTTGAAAATCGAACGGTTTTGCACCAAAATCGACTGGGTCGATTTTCTTCACGATTCGGCCAAATGAAAAGACGACATAAAGCCCAATTAATTTGGGCTAGATGAGAGTTTTGCCAAACGGCCCATCTGCAAGAAACTATAGAAGAGAACCCTACGAACGAAGACGAGGAGGTCGCATCAGATAATCTTTACACGTTTTGAAGAAATCAACGATTCTTGGAGAGAGATTGAAGAGCTTTTGCCGGAAAGTCATTCTTGATCTTTGATTGTGAGATTTCTTTGTTCCATTGTCTTGTTTGTGGTTTGTGAACACGAAATTGAGTTGTTGAGAGATACATTGAACAGATTTGACGATTGTTTTACAGATTTGAAAGTTATTGAATTTTTTGTTCAAGATTTGGTTTCTTTGCGATATCTTCTTCAATAATTAATTTGATTCGATTTTGAAAATGGTTGGCTAAAAACCTTGTGATTCTGGGGAGAATAGTTGATGATTAAGGCCTAGATGATGAGAGACTGAACTCATTCAAACATTAGGATCCTGAGAATTTAGATTTTAGTTTTGCGACAAACAGGAAAATCGGGCTGTTCTTGAGGAAAATCGGCCGATTTTTCCTATGAACAGGGCGATTTATCCTTCTGACGAACTTAATTGAATCATTCTTTAATCAAAACTAATCCTTGCCTAAATCCCAATCTTGATTTACTCTTTTTACCCTCTAATTGAATGTTTGAACGCACTTCAAACCTGTTTCTACATTTAATAGATTAAAATTGCAAGATTTGGGTAATAAAGTGACTCAACATCCTTTATTAAGATTTTAAGTGTGCTTTCTATTCATACTTTGGAGAGTCATATCCTGGAGTTTTAGATAGTTAGTTTGAACATAATTCTTGTCTTTAGATCTTTCTATATTGCAGCCTCAACAACCCTTATAGAGAGAACCTATAGATTAGTTATATAGGTTTCGGAACTTCATCGTACGAATCCTACCTTTGAACATTTAATCTTGGCAATATAAATTATGTCCTATACCTATAGAAGTGTCTTGAATCGAAAGCCTAAATCGGATACTTGAATCCTTGGAATCATTTCGCTCTTTATCACATCACAAAAGCTTTTATACTTTCGCTAGATAATTGAAATTGGAAACTTTCTCACCAAATCCCTGAGTTCGACTCTGGAATTCTTACCTTTCTACAGCCGATCCGTACACTGCGGGTTCGCTTTGCTTTAGAGTTCTGGATATAAATATTAAGACTTTGACGCACACCCTTTTGAGCGAACAAGTTTTTGGCGCCGTTGCCGGGGAATTGGTCTAGATCAAATCCGGTTTTCGGTTGTCTAGCTTGAGAGCTCTTGCTCTTGTGATTTGATTTGTCTACTTGAGTGATCTTCGCAGGTTCTTTAGGTATATGCGAAGGACTAGATCCACTAAAGATCTAATTCCTTTCGATCCCGAATTAGAAAGAACTTTAAGGAGAAAGTTGAAGGAGAAGAAAATGGCTGAAAACGATGAGAGAAACTACAAGGCTGAACTGAACGAAGCTCAACGCCAACTCCAGCTGAGTGAGAAGGCTCGAAAGGAAGCTGAAATAAGTCATCAATTTCAGATTGATGAACTAAGAGCTATGATGTTGGACATGAAGTTGGAGTTGAACGACTCCAAGAAGAAGAAGAAAGTCAAGACACCAACTAAGTCCATTCGAGATGACTCGTCCGATGATGACGAGATTGATCCGGATATGCCGGAACTTGAAGAGATTGATCCATCACTTCGTCCTAACCGAAACACTCCAACACCTAAGGTCGTCCCTCGCATTACGACTAGGAATGTTAGAGCTGTCAATAACGAAGATAGACCCCGAACTTTGGGGCAACGGATGGATCCAATTCAGCAACCGCGCCGTCTAGGTGTGGATTTCGGAGCTGAAGACATCCAGGAGTTTAGCTTCTCACCACAAGTCATCACTATGGTTCGCCAAAGTCAATATGGCGGAGCAAGTACCGAATCTCCGCATCAACACTTGCAGAATTTTGAGATTCTCATGGAGACTATGAAGCCGAAGAAGGCTACTACAAGCAACTTAAGCCGTTCTTCTTCTCTTTGAAGGACAAAGCTCTAGCTTGGTACCAAACACTTCCGGCTGCGAAGTTAGCTACATGGGAGGAATTGTCTTCGGAATTCCTCACCAAATTCTTTCCGCCATCCAAAACGGCGGAATTGAGAGGTAAAATAAATGCTTTTTCTATGAAATCTAACGAAAGCTTGTTTCAATCTTGGGAAAGGTTTCAAGACCTCTTGTTGGATTGCCCACACCATGGCATTTCCAAGCTGGAACTATTGGAGATTTACTACAAAGGGTTGGATGTGGAAACACAATTCAACCTCCAATCTCTATCTTGCGGGACATTCATGGATATGAGAGAGGACGATGCTTGGGACTTCATTGAGAAGCAAGCCCAAGTGATTGAGAAGTATTCCTACCGGAAGGTGGAATCAAATAGCCGGAATCAAGGCGATACGGGAGCCAAGTTGAATCAAGCGGCTCAAACACAAATATTCTCCCTCAAAGATGACATCAAAGAATTGAGGGAAGTGCTCAAAACGAGTCTTCAAAAGACTAAAGAGCAAGAAGCCAACTACATGGGGCGAGACAACAATCAAAGGAATGATAACCGGAATTCCAATTGGAGCAACAACAACAATAACAACCGAAACTCCAATTGGAACAACAACAACAATAGGAACTCAAATAACAACAATTGGAGGTCAAATCAGCAAGGTTCAGGTAATCCTTACTCTTATGCTGAAAAGGCTCTAACACCTCCATCCTCTTCTACTCCTTCTACAAGCCAGGAACAATCAAGCGGATCAAACAAGCCGGATCCCATGCTAGAAACGATCCTAGGCAAGCTACAAGGATTGGAGAGTTACATAACTTCGGTTGACAAAGCTCACAAAGCTTTAGAAAACCAAGTATTCAACAAGGCCGGAGAAGTTCCAAGAGATCAAGGGAAGCTTCCCGGAAAGACAGAAGATAACCCAAAGGGAAGGGTTATGGCTATAACTACTAGGAGCGGGAAGACAACCGTCGACCCTCAACCTAAAGTAGTTGATACCTCCACAAAAGAAGGAGAGGCAAAAGAGAATGAAGAAGTCTATGTTCCTCCTCCCGCTTACAAACCACCTCTACCTTTTCCTCAATCTAGAGCGCGGGCACGCCTAGATAAACATTTCGGTAAGTTTGTTGAACTTATGAGTAAGCTCCATATTAACATACCTTTTATGGATGCGATTTTAGGTATGCCGGCTTACGGGAAATTCCTCAAGGAGATCCTCTCTAACAAGAGGAAGTTGGAAGATATAGGAGAAGTCAAGATGAGTATGGAGTCATCCGAACTCATCAAGACTATGACCGAGAATATGCCACCCAAGCTCCGCGATCCAGGATCCTTTTGCATACCCATCACTTTGGGAGAAGCTACCTATGATGCTCTTTGTGACCTTGGAGCGAGTGTGAGTATCATACCTCTCGCTCTATGCAAGGCAGTTGGTCTACGAGAACCTAGACCGGTGAAGATCACACTCTACATGGCCGATCGTTCTACCACCAAGCCGGTGGGAATATTAGAAGACATTCCGGTAAAGCTAGGTAAGTTTTACATACCTATAGATTTTGTCGTTCTTGACATACCTGCAGATTACCCGGTTCCCATCATCCTTGAGAGACCATTCCTCGCCACATCTGGATGCATGGTAGATTGCAAGAACGACCAGCTATCCTTCCATATCGGTGAAGAAAAGATAGAATTCATACTATCTTCCTTAATCAAGGAGCCAGCCTTGAAAGATGACGTTTTTGAAATTGTTGAGGAAGAAGAGTCTAGAGAGATAGTAAGTTCGATCTTGATGAAGGACCCTCTTCAAAAGGTTCTTAGCATGAGCATCATGGAGGAAGGGGTGGAACATGACTGCAATGAGGATGTGAAAGCATTAAATGCTGTGGAGGAAGAGCTAGAAGCAAAAATTGAAGAACTAGAGTGGACTCCGGAAACTGTGAAGAAAATCGACCTGTCAGAAATAAATCGTCCGATTTCTGAAGATTCAGCACGATTTTTTTCGACAGAAACTAAAATCGACCTACCAGAAGTAAATCGTCCAATTCATGAAGAGGTAGCACGATTTTTTCCGACAGAAACTAAAATCGACCTGACGACAATAAATCGCCCGATTCACAAAGAGGTAGCACGATTTTTTCCAACAGAAAGAAAAATTGTGCAGAAGATCGACCGATTTATTACAGGGGGGGTCGATTCATTGAGTAATTCTATGGATTCTCCGGACTTCACCGCAGCCGCTTCCGAATCTAATGATGAAGCACCCACACCTATAGAGACCTCTCCCACAACATCCGAAAGCCACGATTCATCACCAACCAAGGTACCTCCATCATTAGAATTGAAGCAACTTCCCACGCATTTAAGACGGTTAAACCCGGCAATGAAAGAGGTCGTGAAGAAAGAAATCCTTAAGCTACTTGATGCAGGTATCATCTTCCCAATTTCTGATAGCAAATGGGTGAGTCCGGTACAAGTAGTACCCAAGAAAGGAGGCATTACCGTTGTTGCCAACAAGAACAACGAACTCATCCCCACACGGACAGTTACAGGGTGGCGAATGTGCATCGACTACCGCAAACTGAACGTGGCCACAAGGAAGGACCACTTCCCCCTTCCTTTCATCGATCAAATGTTGGAAAGGTTAGCCCAACATGCCTACTTTTGTTATTTAGATGGATACAGTGGTTTCTTTCAGATACCAATTCACCCGGATGATCAAGAGAAGACAACCTTTACGTGCCCATGGGGTATGTTCGCTTATAGAAGAATGCCATTCGGTTTATGCAACGCTCCAGCCACCTTCCAAAGGTGTATGATGGCAATCTTCTCCGAATATGTAGAGAACATCATGGAAGTCTTCATGGACGACTTTTCGGTATATGGCTCTTCTTTTGATAACTGTCTCTATAACCTTTCACTAGTTCTTAAGAGATGTGAGGACACTAACTTAGTCTTAAACTGGGAAAAGTGTCATTTCATGGTCACCGAAGGAATTGTGTTAGGTCACTTAGTGTCACAAAGGGGAATAGAGGTAGATCGATCAAAGATAGAGACCATTGAGAAATTACCTCCCCCTTCATCAGTAAAGGGAATTAGAAGCTTCTTAGGACATGCAGGCTTCTATAGGAGATTCATAAAGGATTTTTCTAAGATTTCAAAACCTTTGACTAATCTTTTGATGAAAGATGCGACTTTCGAATTTTCGAAAGATTGCTTAGATGCTTTTTGCAGGATCAAAGAAGCCTTGATTTCAGCACCAATCATTCAACCACCCGATTGGACTCTTCCTTTCGAGGTCATGTGCAACGCAAGCGATGTCGCTATAGGAGCCGTTCTTGGACAGAAGAAAGATGGTCGCACTCATGCCATCTACTACGCGAGCAAAACGCTAGATGAGGCTCAATACAACTACGCAACTACGGAAAAGGAACTTTTAGCCGTAGTATATGCATTCGAGAAATTTCGTTCCTATCTCGTAGGTGCGAAAGTGATAGTCTATACGGACCACTCCGCCATCCGATACTTATTCACGAAGAAGGATGCGAAGCCAAGGCTTCTACGATGGATCTTACTCTTACAAGAGTTTGATTTAGAGATCCGTGATAAGAAAGGATCGGAGAACTCCGTCGCCGATCACCTTAGTCGTCTTCCGCAGCTCACCGGCGAGTCGGATGAGCTTCCGATAGACGACTCCTTCCCTGACGAGCAGCTGCACGAGATTGAAGAGTGTCTTCAACACATATCACAAGGTAATGACCCATGGTTTGCTGACATTGTAAATTACCTTGTTTGTCAGGAGATTCCACCCGGACTTTCATATGCTCAAAAGAAGAAGTTCTTGAGAGACGTCCGGCATTTTTATTGGAACGAACCTCTTCTATTCAAAAGAGGTCCAGATGGCATCTACAGGAGATGTATTCCTGAAGATGAGATAGATAGTGTCATCCGACACTGCCATTCTCTACCATGTGGCGGACATGCTAGTTCCCACAAGACTTGTGCTAAGGTACTTCGCTCCGGCTTTTATTGGCCTACACTTTTCAAGGATGTGCAAAAGTTTGTTGTTTCTTGTGATGCTTGTCAAAGGACAGGTAATATATCCAGGAGGAATGAGATGCCTCTCAACAACATTCAAGAAGTAGAGATCTTTGATGTATGGGGCATCGACTTTATGGGACCTTTCCCATCTTCATGCGGCAATCAGTATATACTTCTTGCCGTAGACTATGTCTCAAGATGGGTAGAGGCAATCGCTTCCCCTACTAATGATGCAATGGTAGTGGTGAAGTTCCTCAACAAAACGATCTTCCCAAGGTTCGGAACTCCCCGAACCATCATTAGTGACGGAGGAACGCATTTCACAGCCCGTCGATTCGAGACTCTATTAGCTAAGTATGGGGTGACCCATAAAATAGCTACACCTTACCATCCGCAAACCAGCGGACAAGTCGAGATATCCAATAGAGAGATAAAAGGGATTTTAGAGAAGACCGTCTCTAAAAAGAGGAAAGATTGGTCAATGAAGCTTGACGATGCACTATGGGCATACAGGACAACTTTCAAGACACCAATAGGTACGACTCCCTATAATCTCATTTATGGTAAATCATGTCATCTTCCTGTAGAGCTAGAACACAAAGCTTATTGGGCTATCAAGTGGCTCAACTTCGACATGAAAGAAGCCGGAGAGAAGCGGCTCTTAGATATCAATGAGCTAGATGAGCTCCGACTAAATGCGTATGAGAACGCAAAGATTTACAAGGAACGGACAAAGCGCTGGCATGACAAGCACATCATCCCGAAAGACTTGAAGGAAGGGGACCAAGTCCTCCTATTCAACTCAAGGCTACGTCTATTTCCAGGTAAGCTCAAATCCCGTTGGACAGGACCTTTTGAGATTAAAAGAATTTTTCCCCATGGTGCAGTTGAAGTATGGGGTGAACAAAGCGGAAGTTTTAAGGTTAATGGCCAACGGTTGAAGAAATACACACCGGAAGCTCCGGTCGAGGAGATAGCTCCTATCCTCCTCCGTTGAACACAACATCATACACCGTCCAGCTAAAGACGATAAATAAAGCGCTTCTTGGGAGGCAACCCAATGATAGTATAGTTTTCCCCTCTTTCCCTCACTTAGTTAGAATAGATTAATTGCTTTGTTTCTTAGTTTTTCGTTTTTATATGTTCCTCGATGCACTCTTGGTTTGTCGTGTCATTAATCGCAGGAAACTAGGTTCAAATGTGAGAGATTCACGGAGAATGGAGCACAATTAAGTTATATCTTCGAGATTCAAGAAAAACAAGGAAGGAAATCGACCTACCATAAGAAGATCGTCCGATTCAGTAACAGAGCAAGTCGATTTTTCACAACAGAAACAAAAATCGACCTGGAGATCGACCTGCCAAAATAAATCGTCCGATTTTTTCAGTCAGAAAGAAAAATCGCCCCGACAAATAAATCGACCAGAAAAATCGGCCGATTTTCTTCAGAAATCGTCGACCCTATATAAGGACTTCACAACCGATCTTCTTCATTCACACATCTCCAACTCTCGATTTCCCTCTCTCAAGAACGCCGAAAAATCGCCACACCCTCAAATCCTCATTCCTTAACCATTTCAAGAGATTCTTGGCTCCAAACTGAAGCATTTTCAACAAGGAACACGGATCTAACAACAACACGCACGGCAATCGACTGCTCCATAAGGAATTCAGGTTTTTCTTTCCAAAACCTAAGTTTTCTCACTTGAAATCGAAGTTGCCTAGGAAGTGCTTTGTTGTTGGAATTGATAGAGGAATTTGCTTAGGATTCATTGTGGAGAACTGTGTGTGGTGATAGATTGAACAGAACTTTACAGAATTGTGAGAATCGTTGAAATCGAGATAAAAATCGACCCAGCCCAGAAAAATCGGCCGATTTTTGTGAAGAACAGGTCGATTTTTAGGACTTAGAATGGATCTTGTCAAGAGGATAACTAGAAACACGGGGAAGAAGAAGGTATCTTCTTCAAAAGCCCCTGCCCCACCTCCACCACCACCTACCAACATCCCTAAGCTTCCCCCTCCCCTATCCAAGCATAAGAAACGCTATGAACGCATTATAGATCGCCCATTCACCCCTCCTCGCTACATAGTACTTGATGACTTAGATTCGTTATATGTTCGAGAGGATGTTGATATGATGCTTGATAGAGCAGGATTGAGACAGTTTGCTACGATCAGGGAAGATGCTTATAGGGAGATCACCCTAGAATTCCTTAGCACGTTTGAGCACGATCCTAGGGAAAGGATGGTCACTTTCCGCCTCATGAGCCAAGACCACACTTTGTCTATTGATGCTTTTGGCGACTTGTTTGGTTTTTCTTATTCAGATGCAGGCACATTTGCTAGAGGCCTCAATGCTAGTGATTTTTGGGAGGCTATTTCCGTAGGAGAGTACGGAGGGGATAAGTGGAGACCCGGAAACTCCAAGGAGACAAGCATGTACAACCTTTCCTTCAAGGTAGTGCATAGGATACTCAGTGAGAGTTTGTTTGCCCGGACTGAGACTCCGCAGAAGCTCAAGGCTGATGAGCTTTTTATCCTCTACTGCATGACATCCACCACCACTCCCGACATCTCTACCATGCTTGCTGACTATCTAGGAAAGATAGCCAACAAAGCCAAGGGTGACATATGTGCAGGAGGCTTGGTCACTCATGTGGCTAGGACTCTAGGTTATGACTTTTCGGGATGCACTCTAGCTGAGAGTGCCCTTCCTTTAGGCTCACAGAGGTTGGTGGTTCGACAGGTCTTGATTCCTCGAGGGAGAGGAACTCTTCATGTGCCGATGCCATGGCACAGGGATCCGAAGAAGAAGCCATCCGAGATCATATGGAAATCCGAATACACCATTCGGAATAAGAGGAATTGGAAGGAGATCTTTGAGGCGATGCTTGAGGAGTTCTCACCTCCCACTTATTATGATGATGATGCAGGTGACTCAGAGGAGGATGAGGATGGAGGACAGGACACCATGCTCGAGTTTGAGAGCGATACCCATAGCGGGCATGCTACGGATGCCATGGACACTGACACTCATGGAGCAGGACCGAGCAGGACTAGTAGGCAGGATGAGGAGACGGAGGATGACATGCAGCCACCTCGACACTCTTATGCACATGCTCCAGGCCCTAGACGAGGACGCCGAGCTCCACGCCATTTCAGGGAGCTAGTCACTAGCTTCCAGAGCCTCAGCACCGACTATCGTGTCCTCCGCACCGATTATGACACCCTGAACACACAGTTCAGGAACTACAGGGAGGAGACGGACGCTAGGCATTCATCCTATGATGGCCAGATGAGGGACATGTACTACCACCAGTTCGGCCACTTCTACGATCCCTCCGCACCGATGTATCCATATCCACCACCTCCACCTCCGACAGAGGATTGAGCTTCCACTTCTTTTACATTGTAAGTATTTTTCTCCTTCTTATGCTTGATTTTCACATTGGGGACAATGTGGATGTCAAGTATGGGGTGGGGGTACTTACAATACCTTATGCTTCATTCTAGCATTCTATGTACTTTCCACTACTCTTGACAATTTGGCTTGTAATAACTCTTGCACGGCTTGCTTTCTATTATGACATTCGCACTTGCATGAACTTTTTCAAAACCTATGAATTTTCAAGGATTTTAAGTGCTTCTTATATGGAAATGACCTCTATGATGAAAGTTGTGTATATGGATAGGCAAAAAGATGCTTAGTTATGTTGAGATTGTGATTATAGCATGAATGAAATTGCTTTTGTTACTTGAATACATGAATAAGTTATATGATTTAGTTGTTTTGATGAGAAAATGAAATAATAATCGAAGCTATATTGCAAGTTCTTTTACATCATTTAAGGATGACTAAGGCAATTCACTTTTTTTCTTTTCTCATATCTTGATCATGCTAGCTCCTCAATGAAATATGTAACCCTCCCTTTACCATCCGGGAATTAGGATAGGTGATTGAAAAAGGCATGTTTGATGTGGGAGAGCCAAGGAAAATGTATTGAAAAAGTGCAAAATTTCGTAAGTTTGGGGACGTTGAACATGAGGATGAGTAACTCGGCACCATTCACATAGCCGGGTATTTGTGTCTTGCCAAAGTCCGATTGAACGACAAGTCCTAACGGGATATGGTATGTGCATCAAGGGTTTGAGGCATCTCGAAATTGAGAAACGCCGATCTCCTAGGCTTCGGTTTTTGTGCACCGCTGTCCATACTCTCAAAAAAGTAAAGTATAATGAAAGCAAAGCTTTCTACATGCAAAGCATGTGCGGTAAAGAAAATTCTTGAAGGTGTTATGTGTTCCTTTTTCCCGGATTAGCACCACAATAGCCGAAAAGAACTCCTTCCCTTAATACGTTTCTTGAACCTTTCCTTTGATTTGAAGACCTTGAGACTTTTATGCATGTGTTTAAGACTTAATGGCTTAGATTTGTTTGAATTTGATTGCCTCTACACCTTTATCATGTTCTTTATTTATGCCTTCAAGAAAGAAAAGGGAGTTTGTTCATCTTATAGTCATCATTGATACATGCTTTGCCCCTTTTATACCTTGAAATATCACTTTGAGAGCGATCCAATGAAAAGGAGCACTACCAAAAGAAAAGTTTTTGAGTTTCATACATGCATAATCCATGACATCTTATATTCTGAATTTGAGTCTTGCTTAGGGACAAGCAAGAGGCAAGTATGGGGTATTTTGATGACATGAATTATGTATCATCATATTCATGCATATTGCAGCACATTATCTCTATTTACCTTGCATTTAGAGGGATTTTGAATACCTTTTATGTTCTATTCAATCAATTGTCGGAAATAGAGGTCTACACGAGATTTTGATGAATTGCAGGTAAATAGAGTTGAATTGGAAGCAAAAATGGAGCAAGAAGCATCTAAGGATGTTAAGGAAGCTAAAGGAGTCTTAGAAGGATCACAAAGGGCTAAGGAATTGCAAAGGAGAAACATAGAAGACGAACCAAAGGAAGAGCACTTTTTGTTGAAGAAAATCGTGCCAATGTATATATAAATCGGACGATTTTCATACCTTGAAAATCGAACGGTTTTGCACCAAAATCGACTGGGTCGATTTTCTTCACGATTCGGCCAAATGAAAAGACGACATAAAGCCCAATTAATTTGGGCTAGATGAGAGTTTTGCCAAACGGCCCATCTGCAAGAAACTATAGAAGAGAACCCTACGAACGAAGACGAGGAGGTCGCATCAGATAATCTTTACACGTTTTGAAGAAATCAACGATTCTTGGAGAGAGATTGAAGAGCTTTTGCCGGAAAGTCATTCTTGATCTTTGATTGTGAGATTTCTTTGTTCCATTGTCTTGTTTGTGGTTTGTGAACACGAAATTGAGTTGTTGAGAGATACATTGAACAGATTTGACGATTGTTTTACAGATTTGAAAGTTATTGAATTTTTCGTTCAAGATTTGGTTTCTTTGCGATATCTTCTTCAATAATTAATTTGATTCGATTTTGAAAATGGTTGGCTAAAAACCTTGTGATTCTGGGGAGAATAGTTGATGATTAAGGCCTAGATGATGAGAGACTGAACTCATTCAAACATTAGGATCCTGAGAATTTAGATTTTAGTTTTGCGACAAACAGGAAAATCGGGCTGTTCTTGAGGAAAATCGGCCGATTTTTCCTATGAACAGGGCGATTTATCCTTCTGACGAACTTAATTGAATCATTCTTTAATCAAAACTAATCCTTGCCTAAATCCAATCTTGATTTACTCTTTTTACCCTCTAATTGAATGTTTGAACGCACTTCAAACCTGTTTCTACATTTAATAGATTAAAATTGCAAGATTTGGGTAATAAAGTGACTCAACATCCTTTATTAAGATTTTAAGTGTGCTTTCTATTCATACTTTGGAGAGTCATATCCTGGAGTTTTAGATAGTTAGTTTGAACATAATTCTTGTCTTTAGATCTTTCTATATTGCAGCCTCAACAACCCTTATAGAGAGAACCTATAGATTAGTTATATAGGTTTCGGAACTTCATCGTACGAATCCTACCTTTGAACATTTAATCTTGGCAATATAAATTATGTCCTATACCTATAGAAGTGTCTTGAATCGAAAGCCTAAATCGGATACTTGAATCCTTGGAATCATTTCTCTCTTTATCACATCACAAAAGCTTTTATACTTTCGCTAGATAATTGAAATTGGAAACTTTTTCACCAAATCCCTGAGTTCGACTCTGGAATTCTTACCTTTCTACAGCCGATCCGTACACTGCGGGTTCGCTTTGCTTTAGAGTTCTGGATATAAATATTAAGACTTTGACGCACACCCTTTTGAGCGAACAAGTTTTTGGCGCCGTTGCCGGGGAATTGGTCTAGATCATATCCGGTTTTCGGTTGTCTAGCTTGAGAGCTCTTGCTCTTGTGATTTGATTTGTCTACTTGAGTGATCTTCGCAGGTTCTTTAGGTATATGCGAAGGACTAGATCCACTAAAGATCTAATTCCTTTCGATCCCGAATTAGAAAGAACTTTAAGGAGAAAGTTGAAGGAGAAGAAAATGGCTGAAAACGATGAGAGAAACTACAAGGCTGAACTGAACGAAGCTCAACGCCAACTCCAGCTGAGTGAGAAGGCTCGAAAGGAAGCTGAAATAAGTCATCAATTTCAGATTGATGAACTAAGAGCAATGATGTTGGACATGAAGTTGGAGTTGAACGACTCCAAGAAGAAGAAGAAAGTCAAGACACCAACTAAGTCCATTCGAGATGACTCGTCCGATGATGACGAGATTGATCCGGATATGCCGGAACTTGAAGAGATTGATCCATCACTTCGTCCTAACCGAAACACTCCAACACCTAAGGTCGTCCCTCGCATTACGACTAGGAATGTTAGAGCTGTCAATAACGAAGATAGACCCCGAACTTTGGGGCAACAGATGGATCCAATTCAGCAACCGCGCCGTCTAGGTGTGGATTTCGGAGCTGAATTATGTATCATCATATTCATGCATATTGCAGCACATTATCTCTATTTACCTTGCATTTAGAGGGATTTTGAATACCTTTTATGTTCTATTCAATCAATTGTCGGAAATAGAGGTCTACACGAGATTTTAATGAATTGCAGGTAAATAGAGTTGAATTGGAAGCAAAAATGGAGCAAGAAGCATCTAAGGATGTTAAGGAAGCTAAAGGAGTCTTAGAAGGATCACAAAGGGCTAAGGAATTGCAAAGGAGAAACATAGAAGACGAACCAAAGGAAGAGCACTTTCTGTTGAAGAAAATCGTGCCAATGTATATATAAATCGGACGATTTTCATACCTTGAAAATCGAACGGTTTTGCACCAAAATCGACTGGGTCGATTTTCTTCACGATTCGGCCAAATGAAAAGACGACATAAAGCCCAATTAATTTGGGCTAGATGAGAGTTTTGCCAAACGGCCCATCTGCAAGAAACTATAGAAGAGAACCCTACGAACGAAGACGAGGAGGTCGCATCAGATAATCTTTACACGTTTTGAAGAAATCAACGATTCTTGGAGAGAGATTGAAGAGCTTTTGCCGGAAAGTCATTCTTGATCTTTGATTGTGAGATTTCTTTGTTCCATTGTCTTGTTTGTGGTTTGTGAACACGAAATTGAGTTGTTGAGAGATACATTGAACAGATTTGACGATTGTTTTACAGATTTGAAAGTTATTGAATTTTTCGTTCAAGATTTGGTTTCTTTGCGATATCTTCTTCAATAATTAATTTGATTCGATTTTGAAAATGGTTGGCTAAAAACCTTGTGATTCTGGGGAGAATAGTTGATGATTAAGGCCTAGATGATGAGAGACTGAACTCATTCAAACATTAGGATCCTGAGAATTTAGATTTTAGTTTTGCGACAAACAGGAAAATCGGGCTGTTCTTGAGGAAAATCGGCCGATTTTTCCTATGAACAGGGCGATTTATCCTTCTGACGAACTTAATTGAATCATTCTTTAATCAAAACTAATCCTTGCCTAAATCCAATCTTGATTTACTCTTTTTACCCTCTAATTGAATGTTTGAACGCACTTCAAACCTGTTTCTACATTTAATAGATTAAAATTGCAAGATTTGGGTAATAAAGTGACTCAACATCCTTTATTAAGATTTTAAGTGTGCTTTCTATTCATACTTTGGAGAGTCATATCCTGGAGTTTTAGATAGTTAGTTTGAACATAATTCTTGTCTTTAGATCTTTCTATATTGCAGCCTCAACAACCCTTATAGAGAGAACCTATAGATTAGTTATATAGGTTTCGGAACTTCATCGTACGAATCCTACCTTTGAACATTTAATCTTGGCAATATAAATTATGTCCTATACCTATAGAAGTGTCTTGAATCGAAAGCCTAAATCGGATACTTGAATCCTTGGAATCATTTCTCTCTTTATCACATCACAAAAGCTTTTATACTTTCGCTAGATAATTGAAATTGGAAACTTTTTCACCAAATCCCTGAGTTCGACTCTGGAATTCTTACCTTTCTACAGCCGATCCGTACACTGCGGGTTCGCTTTGCTTTAGAGTTCTGGATATAAATATTAAGACTTTGACGCACACCCTTTTGAGCGAACAAGTTTTTGGCGCCGTTGCCGGGGAATTGGTCTAGATCATATCCGGTTTTCGGTTGTCTAGCTTGAGAGCTCTTGCTCTTGTGATTTGATTTGTCTACTTGAGTGATCTTCGCAGGTTCTTTAGGTATATGCGAAGGACTAGATCCACTAAAGATCTAATTCCTTTCGATCCCGAATTAGAAAGAACTTTAAGGAGAAAGTTGAAGGAGAAGAAAATGGCTGAAAACGATGAGAGAAACTACAAGGCTGAACTGAACGAAGCTCAACGCCAACTCCAGCTGAGTGAGAAGGCTCGAAAGGAAGCTGAAATAAGTCATCAATTTCAGATTGATGAACTAAGAGCAATGATGTTGGACATGAAGTTGGAGTTGAACGACTCCAAGAAGAAGAAGAAAGTCAAGACACCAACTAAGTCCATTCGAGATGACTCGTCCGATGATGACGAGATTGATCCGGATATGCCGGAACTTGAAGAGATTGATCCATCACTTCGTCCTAACCGAAACACTCCAACACCTAAGGTCGTCCCTCGCATTACGACTAGGAATGTTAGAGCTGTCAATAACGAAGATAGACCCCGAACTTTGGGGCAACAGATGGATCCAATTCAGCAACCGCGCCGTCTAGGTGTGGATTTCGGAGCTGAATTATGTATCATCATATTCATGCATATTGCAGCACATTATCTCTATTTACCTTGCATTTAGAGGGATTTTGAATACCTTTTATGTTCTATTCAATCAATTGTCGGAAATAGAGGTCTACACGAGATTTTAATGAATTGCAGGTAAATAGAGTTGAATTGGAAGCAAAAATGGAGCAAGAAGCATCTAAGGATGTTAAGGAAGCTAAAGGAGTCTTAGAAGGATCACAAAGGGCTAAGGAATTGCAAAGGAGAAACATAGAAGACGAACCAAAGGAAGAGCACTTTCTGTTGAAGAAAATCGTGCCAATGTATATATAAATCGGACGATTTTCATACCTTGAAAATCGAACGGTTTTGCACCAAAATCGACTGGGTCGATTTTCTTCACGATTCGGCCAAATGAAAAGACGACATAAAGCCCAATTAATTTGGGCTAGATGAGAGTTTTGCCAAACGGCCCATCTGCAAGAAACTATAGAAGAGAACCCTACGAACGAAGACGAGGAGGTCGCATCAGATAATCTTTACACGTTTTGAAGAAATCAACGATTCTTGGAGAGAGATTGAAGAGCTTTTGCCGGAAAGTCATTCTTGATCTTTGATTGTGAGATTTCTTTGTTCCATTGTCTTGTTTGTGGTTTGTGAACACGAAATTGAGTTGTTGAGAGATACATTGAACAGATTTGACGATTGTTTTACAGATTTGAAAGTTATTGAATTTTTCGTTCAAGATTTGGTTTCTTTGCGATATCTTCTTCAATAATTAATTTGATTCGATTTTGAAAATGGTTGGCTAAAAACCTTGTGATTCTGGGGAGAATAGTTGATGATTAAGGCCTAGATGATGAGAGACTGAACTCATTCAAACATTAGGATCCTGAGAATTTAGATTTTAGTTTTGCGACAAACAGGAAAATCGGGCTGTTCTTGAGGAAAATCGGCCGATTTTTCCTATGAACAGGGCGATTTATCCTTCTGACGAACTTAATTGAATCATTCTTTAATCAAAACTAATCCTTGCCTAAATCCAATCTTGATTTACTCTTTTTACCCTCTAATTGAATGTTTGAACGCACTTCAAACCTGTTTCTACATTTAATAGATTAAAATTGCAAGATTTGGGTAATAAAGTGACTCAACATCCTTTATTAAGATTTTAAGTGTGCTTTCTATTCATACTTTGGAGAGTCATATCCTGGAGTTTTAGATAGTTAGTTTGAACATAATTCTTGTCTTTAGATCTTTCTATATTGCAGCCTCAACAACCCTTATAGAGAGAACCTATAGATTAGTTATATAGGTTTCGGAACTTCATCGTACGAATCCTACCTTTGAACATTTAATCTTGGCAATATAAATTATGTCCTATACCTATAGAAGTGTCTTGAATCGAAAGCCTAAATCGGATACTTGAATCCTTGGAATCATTTCTCTCTTTATCACATCACAAAAGCTTTTATACTTTCGCTAGATAATTGAAATTGGAAACTTTCTCACCAAATCCCTGAGTTCGACTCTGGAATTCTTACCTTTCTACAGCCGATCCGTACACTGCGGGTTCGCTTTGCTTTAGAGTTCTGGATATAAATATTAAGACTTTGACGCACACCCTTTTGAGCGAACATTTGGTGTTCTTCTTCTTTCTTCAATTTGAGAGAGTTTTTCTTCTTCTCCAAGTCTATCCCCAATCCAATGAGTTGTGAATGAGAGAATGTGGGAGAGGAGAAGATTGCTCAGCAACAGCTTGCAGGCCCACTTATATTCTCCACCAAGAGCAAGGCCGGATCAAGAGATCGTGGGACAGGTGGCTTAAGCTGTTGAAGGCCTAAAAATCGACCCAGTCAGGAAAATCGGCCGATTTTCCTGAGTGATGGTCCGATTTTCTTTAACTGAAGCATGCTATGATCGTCTAGCCATGAGTTACCCCATTGCTTGCACCAATGGTGGTCTTTGTGTCCTTTGTTGCTCCAATTATGCTCCTTCCAAGCTTTGGATGTGTACCACCATGAGGCTTGACCCTCGAATGCATCGGTTAATGTCCAAAAGACCCCCGAAATACCTACAACACCGACAAAAGCTCGTGTAGATGCCTTTTCTAGAATTATGCATGAAATGAGTGTAAACGTCGTGAACTAATGCCAAACAGCGCATGAATAGTGGGAAAAACTATCTAATTGTATGCCTATACTAACGTCATAAATCACGTTATCAAAATACCCCATACTTAAGATTTGCTCGTCCTTGAGCAAGATCCAACTATAGACTAAGAGATGACATGATTTATGCATGCAAAAAAACAACAAAATCTTTTTGGAATTGTGCTTCTAACATTGGATCACCTTCATAGTCATGTTTCATAGCAATGAATAAGCAATCATGCATCAAATGAGTGAAGGCATGGAAAGACAATTATACTTAACTAGAAAGCATGCATGAGAGGTGAAAATGAAGAAGTCTAGATGATCATGAGTATATCCAATCTAGATCACTTAGTCTTACACACATGCATTTAGGTCACAAGGACTTAGGAAAGAAGAGGCTAAGAAACGTTGTGATTAGGTGGGAATTTTTAAGCCATGTGATGCTAATCCGGGAAAGGAACTAACTCCACAATTTCGTTTTTGCTCAACTTTCCAACAAGTGTATAATTTTCCCATCTTTTCTTTGTTTTCTTTTCTTTTTCACTCATTTTTGAGACAATGGCATTGGTGTACAAAAGCCGAAACCTTGGTGATTAGCCGTCCTCGGGTTTTTTTATTTTTCGAGGTGCATCCACACCGGGCACACATACCAAGGCTCGTTAGGACTATCGGTTTATTTGACTTTGGGAAGGCACAAACACCTGATTATGTGAATGGTGCCGAGTTACTCGTCATTTAAACCAACGTCCCCAAACCTATCTTTTTGTCTACACGTTCACAACAAATTCAGCACTTCTTTCACAACATTCTTTCATCAACAACTTCACCCCACACTTGTTTTTCACACACTTCAACACACTAGCATGCTCCTAGTCCCGGATGGGTCAAAAGAGGTAAAATTTTTCATCAATTGAGGTGCTCAAACAACATGATCAAGATGAGAAGTAGAGAAAAATGAATTGCCTTAATCACTCCTAAATGATGTGCAAGAACTAGCATGTAATTTCGACTTTCAATCCTCAATTCAATCAAGGCAAACATTCATGATCACAAATCATTCATGGAATTCAAGATAAGTACTTCAAGTCCACATATGCATTCATCTATTCAACACATAAAGCTATCCATAGCCAATTCACAAGACAAATTTCATCATAAGGGTCATTCTCAAGCTTTAGAAGCACTAAAAATTTTTAAAATTTTCTGATTTTTTTGGATTTTTCGAAATATGTATGTACAATGCAAGACATAATGGGACATGTGATAATGTTAAACTATCCTAGATGCTAATCATGCAAGTGATCATGAAATCCCCACCCCATACTTAGAAACACATTGTCCCTAATGTGTAAACTAAATAAAGAAGTGAAAGAGAGTCCTCACAATGTAAAATTGGTGATGCTTTGGTATTTCGGTTCACATTGAATGATGATGGTGGATGATCGATCAAGGATGGTAGAGAGCTCTTGATGTTCATTAAGGTGTCGGAACCCGCGCTTGGCACCACAAGTCGTCCAAGTTCCACGTCCGCTCCACCCATGCTTGATTGGAGATCATCACTTTCCTTGACAGAAGGAAAAATCGGTCCAACAACCCAGGAAAATCGGCCGATTTTGTGCATGAATAGTCCGATTTTCCTGGGTGCTTTCTTCCTTGTCCATGTGCTCGGATCTTGCACCTTTAACCATTCCATGAGGTTCTCACATGACCTCCAACATCTCATTACACATGACAGTCAATAAGATCTAGCACCCAAAAACACAAAAGAAAAACAAAGCACACCAAGAGTAAGATCAAACAAAAGCAAGAAAAACAAAAGGGAAAAATATGTACCAATGGGTTGCCTCCCATTAAGCGCTTCTTTAAGGTCATTAGCTTGACCAATTTCAGGAGCGTTTCACTCAAGGTGAAGTGGGGCAATCACTTCCACCGGGGCTTCCGGGATGTACTTCTTCAAACGGTGCCCATTCACCTTAAAGTTACCACAATGATCTCCTCCTATCTCCACCGCGCCATGAGGAAAAACTTTCTTTACAACATAGGGACCCGTCCATCTTGATTCGAGCTTTCCGGGGAAGAGCCGCAGCCTCGAGTTGAAGAGAAGCACAAGGTCACCCTCATTCAACTCCTTTGGGATGAGGCGCTTGTCATGCCAACGTTTGGTCCTCTCCTTGTAGATCCGGGCATTCTCATAAGCATCCAACCGGATCTCCTCAAGGGCGTTCATGTCTAGCAACCGCTTCTCACCTGCCTCCTTGAGGTCAAAATTCAACCACCTTATAGCCCAATATGCTCTATGCTCCATCTCTACCGGAAGGTGGCAAGACTTGCCATAGACTAACTTGTAAGGAGTGGTGCCAATTGGTGTCTTGAAAGCGGTCCTATAAGCCCACAAGGCATCATCGAGCTTCATAGCCCAATCTTTTCTCGTCCTAGAGACCGTCTTCTCAAGTATCCCTTTTATCTCCCGGTTGGAGATCTCCACTTGGCCACTAGTTTGGGGATGGTAAGGTGTTGCCACCTTATGAGTCACCCCATACTTAGCCAAAAGTGCTCCAAAGTTCCTATTAGTGAAGTGCTTCCCTCCATCACTTATGATCACCCTTGGTGTTCCAAACCTAGGGAAGATCACTCGGTTGAAGAACCGCACCACCACCTTGGCATCATTTGTGGGAGAGGCGATTGTCTCCACCCATCTCGAAACATAGTCTACCGCCAATAGGATGTAGAGGTTGCCACATGAAGAAGGGAATGGTCCCATGAAGTCCACACCCCACACCTCAAATATCTCCACCTCTTGTATGTTGTTCAAGGGCATTTCATTCCTCCTTGAGATGTTGCCCGTCCTTTGGCAAGCATCACAAGCTACCACAAAGTTTTGCACATCCTTGAACAAACTTGGCCAAAAGAAGCCCGATTGCAACACCTTCGCACATGTCTTGTGGGAGCTAGTATGCCCTCCACATGGCAAGGAATGACAATGGCGGATCACACTCTCCACCTCATCCTCCGGTATGCATCTTCTAAAGACTCCATCCGGCCCTCTATTGAACAAAAGCGGTTCACTCCAATAGTAGTGCCTCACATCTTTGAAGAACTTCTTCCTTTGGACATATGACAATCCGGGAGGCACTTCCTCACACACTAGGTAGTTAAAAATGTCGGCATACCATGGCTCACTTTCTCTAGACACTTGGAACAAGCATTCTTCCACCATTTGCAATTGCTTATCCCGGAATGAGTCATCAATCGGGATGTCATCTCTATCAAGCTCTAATGGTGGGACTCTACTAAGGTGATCCGCCACAGAGTTTTCGGACCCCTTCTTGTCCCGGATTTCCAAATCAAATTCTTGAAGAAGAAGGATCCAGCGAATCAACCTAGGCTTGGCATCCTTCTTTGTAAGGAGATAACGGATCGCAGAATGATCCGTATAAACAATGACCTTCGCTCCAACAAGGTATGAGCGGAACTTCTCAAATGAGTACACCACCGCTAGCAACTCTTTCTCGGTTGTGGCATAGTTGAGTTGGGCATCATCTAGCGTCTTGCTAGCATAATAGATGGCATGTGTACGCCCAGATTGCATGATAGGTGCGGAGATCAAAGCATTCTTTGAAATCTTACTTGCACTTCCATCATGATAGATGCTTACTTGCACTTGCACTTGAGGGGTTGCTTACTTGCACTTGAGGAGACTCTCCTTCCATCCCTCCAAATTGATTATGCCGGATCATTTGTAGAACTTGAGGGCGGAGCTCGTAATTGTGGGTTGCGGGATCTCCTAAGTTCACACCCGGACGGTGTGCTCTTTGTGCCGGATCCATACGTCTCCCTAATGTTTGTGGCTCTTCAATTGCAATGGGCACAACCCTAACATTCGCCGCCGGCTGCGGTTGTGGTGGAAGAGGTGGAGGTTGTTGACGATTAAGCTCTCCTTGTACAAGGGCTTGCCTAATCTCATCAATATCCCTCCTAGTTGCTTCTTGCCTCTCATTGGCAAGTCTCCTTTCTTCCTCCAAGAGCTCATCTCTTAGCCTTATTTTCTCTAAAGCCTCATCCAACTCAGCTTGGAGATCTCTTCCGGCCATCTCTTTCCCTTTTCTAATGCTCTTGGATCTAGATCTAAGGGTTTTCTCCGGTTCGGGATCGAATGGAGCTAAATCCTTGCCACGAGATCTTCGCATACACCTAAAGAGTAAGAGATGTCCTGAAAAGCAAAGACACACACCAAAAGAGATCAAAAGCAACAAGAAATATCTACACTATAAACAATCACAAAAATGACTCGATCTAGACCTAGTCCCCTGCAACGGCGCCAAAAACTTGTTACGCTAGAAACGTGTAGCACAAAAAGCTTTACTATTTATAAACTCGATATATTTCTCCTAACTCCTAGCGAACCCGCAGTGTACGGGACGTTTGTAATAGGGATAGTATTCCGAGGTCGAACACAAAGACTAAGGTGAAATCAAGTCAAACAATAGTCATAGATAGTGTAGATCTAGTCTAAGAAAAGGTCAAGGAACAAAGAAATGAAAATCTCGATATTTTTGGTTGGTTTTTGTGGTGATTAAGCAAAGATCACAAATCAAGCAAGATAATAAAACAAACTAACAACTCAAACTAGCAAGGTCAACAAGTAACACAAGCACAAAATATGAGATAAAAGAGAGAAAAGTGGATTCTAGAGGTCAAGATTTCCGGTTATGGCATTGGACTCAAGGTTCTAAAGATTCTAAGGACAAGGTTGCAGTGTTGGGAAAGGGTGTTTCACTAATGAAAGCAATTACCGGGTAGGTCTCTTACTTCACTAATCCCGCATCAAACTCCTATTACCGGGTAAGCCTCAAGGACGTAAAGTAGGGAATTCTACACAAACCGGACACTACTTAAGTGGCAAACCTCTCCTTACCGGGTAAGTCTCGGAAAAGTAAGTCTCAAGCAATAATCCTAGCACACTCAATCCAATAGCGGCTTGTGAGGCTCACTACTACCTAGAATTTATCATCTTAGGTATCTAAGATCGGAAATCATCGGGTAGATCTCTTTTCTCACTTAGGTTGATAGCATTAGGTGATCCTAAGCTAAATTAGGCTAAATAAACACTAGGATTTCAACAACCTAACACCCTAACATACAGATTCATCAATTAAAGAGCAACAGAGAGGAAAATCGGGAGGATCATGGCCAGATCGGCCGATTTGACTGAAGAGCAGCCCGATTTTTCCTTCTGGAATGGGTTTCATGCATAAAAATCATCCTAAACTAACATATAAGTCCATCCTATCATCACCCTAGCCATAACCATCAATCCATCACTCCAGAATCACAATAAACTAGCCAATAATATGCATATCAAGATCCAAAATCATCACACAAGCATACATGGTTTTCGTAGATGGATGATGACAGATAAGCAAGTAAAAACAATAAATCTCAGCTGAATCTAAGTTTTAGCAAGACTTACAACCCTTCAAATGAAGTTCTAAAACGTTCCTAACAATCCTTGCAATAGTTCTTCAATCAAAGACTCCAAAAAATCACTCAAAGCCACTCAAAACCTCACTATCACTCTTAGATTGGTGTTCTTCTTCTTTCTTCAATTTGAGAGAGTTTTCCTCTTCTCCAAGTCTATCCCCAATCCAATGAGCTGTGAATGAGAGAATTTGGGGCATGAGAGATGCTCAGCAACAGCTTGCAGGCCCACTTATAATCTCCACCAAGAGTAAGGCCGGATCAAGCGATCGTGGGACACGTGGCTTAAGCTGTTGAAGGCCTAAAAATCGACCCAGTCAGGAAAATCGGCCGATTTTCCTGAGTGATGGTCCGATTTTTTTCAATAGAAGCATGCTATGATCGTCTAGCCATGAGTTGCCCCATTGCTTGCACCAATGGTGGTCTTTGTGTCCTTTGTTGCTCCAATTATGCTCCTTCCAAGCTTTTGCTCAAACATCATTTTGGTTCTATCCTTTGGAGGTTGAGTGAATCCGGGTGGAGGTTTTTGTGAAGCCTTTGGTGGTGGAGCTGCGCTTGTGGAAGCGGGAGGGTTCAAGGCTCCATCCGGGTTAGAATAGGAAAACCCGGGATGGTTATGGTTAGGCCGGTAATTGTTGAATTGCCGGTTGTTGTTGAAGTTCCTTGGGCCTTGATAGTTGTCGTAATTGCCCCTTCCCATGTAGTTCACATCTTCCTCCTTGGAAGACAAAATTGCTTGCACTTGCACTTGAGGGGTTGCTTGGTTCTTCAAAGTTGTGGCACACAACTCCCTCAAAGACTTTAGCTCGTTGTTGATGGCGTCAAACTTGAAATTGCTCATGGTGACTTCACTCACCTCATATGCTCCCGCCTTTCTCCCATCACTCTTCCTATGGGAGTACTTCTCAATCACTAGAGCTTGTTTCTCTACAAACTCCCAAGCATCATCTACATTCTTCTCCATGAAAGTCCCACCGGAAAGAGATTGGAGCTTGAATTGGCTATCTTCATCAAGTCCGTTGAAGTAGATCTCCAATAGATCAATTTTTGGTATACCATGGTGTGGGCAATCTAGGAGAAGGTCTTTGAACCTCTCCCAAGACTTGAACAAGCTTTCTCTATCCTTCATCACGAAGGCGTTAATCTTTCCTCTTATCTTGGTAGTCTTGGAAGGTGGGAAGAACTTAGTCAAAAACTCGGTTGTCATCTCCTCCCAAGTACTCACTCGCCCTTGTGGAATAGATTGATACCAAGCTAAGGCTTTATCCTTAAGTGAGAAGGAGAAAGCCCTAAGCTTATGGTTGTTGCTCTCCAATCTAGGCGGTCTTAGAGTCTCCATCAAGATCTCATAGTTCATCAAGTGTTGATGAGGAGACTCTCCTTCCATCCCTCCAAATTGATTATGCCGGATCATTTGTAGAACTTGTGGGCGGAGCTCGTAATTGTGGGTTGCGGGATCTCCTAAGTTCACACCCGGACGGTGTGCTCTTTGTGCCGGATCCATACGTCTCCCTAATGTTTGTGGCTCTTCAATTGCAATGGGCACAACCCTAACATTCGCCGCCGGCTGCGGTTGTGGTGGAAGAGGTGGAGGTTGTTGACGATTAAGCTCTCCTTGTACAAGGGCTTGCCTAATCTCATCAATCTCCCTCCTAGTTGCTTCTTGCCTCTCATTGGCAAGTCTCCTTTCTTCCTCCAAGAGCTCATCTCTTAGCCTTATTTTCTCTAAAGCCTCATCCAACTCAGCTTGGAGATCTCTTCCGGCCATCTCTTTCCCTTTTCTAATGCTCTTGGATCTAGATCTAAGGGTTTTCTCCGGTTCGGGATCGAATGGAGCTAAATCCTTGCCACGAGATCTTCGCATACACCTAAAGAGTAAGAGATGTCCTGAAAAGCAAAGACACACACCAAAAGAGATCAAAAGCAACAAGAAAGATCTACACTATAAACAATCACAAAAATGACTCCATCTAGACCTAGTCCCCGGCAACGGCGCCAAAAACTTGTTACGCTAGAAACGTGTAGCACAAAAAGCTTTACAATTTATAAACTCGATATATTTCTCCTAACTCCTAGCGAACCCGCAGTGTACGGGACGTTTGTAGTAGGGATAGTATTCCGAGGTCGAACACAAAGACTAAGGTGAAATCAAGTCAAACAATGGTCATAGATAGTGTGGATCTAGTCTAAGAAAAGGTCAAGGAACAAAGAAATGAAAATCTCGATATTTTTGGTTGGTTTTTGTGGTGATCAAGCAAAGATCACAAATCAAGCAAGATCATAAAACAAACTAACAACTCAAACTAGCAAGGTAAACAAGTAACACAAGCACAAAATATGAGATAAAAGAGAGAAAAGTGGATTCTAGAGGTCAAGATTTCCGGTTATGGCATTGGACTCAAGGTTCTAAAGATTCTAAGGACAAGGCTGCGGTGTTGGGAAAGGGTGTTTCACTAATGAAACAATTACCGGGTAGGTCTCTTACTTCACTAATCCCGCATCAAACTCCTATTACCGGGTAAGTTTCAAGGAGGTAAAGTAGGGAATTCTACACAAACCGGACACTACTTAAGTGGCAAACCTCTCCTTACCGGGTAAGTCTCGGAAAATTAAGTCTCAAGCAATAATCCTAGCACACTCAATCCAATAGCGGCTTGTGAGGCTCACTACTACCTAGAATTCATCATCTTGGGTATCTAAGATCGGAAATCATCGGGTAGATCTCTTTCCTCACTTAGGTTGATAGCATTAGGTGAACCTAAGCTAAATTAGGCTAAATAAATCACTCAAAGCCACTCAAAACCTCACTATCACTCTTAGATTGGTGTTCTTCTTCTTCCTTCAATTTGAGAGAGTTTTCCTCTTCTCCAAGTCTATCCCCGATCCAATGAGCTGTGAATGAGAGAATGTGGGACAGGAGAGATGCTCAGCAACAGCTTGCAGGCCCACTTATAATCTCCACCAAGAGCAAGGCCGGATCAAGCGATCGTGGGACACGTGGCTTAAGCTGTTGAAGACCTGAAAATCGACCCAGTCAGGAAAATCGGCCGATTTTCCTGAGTGATGGTCCGATTTTTTTCAATAGAAGCATGCTATGATCGTCTAGCCATGAGTTGCCCCATTGCTTGCACCAATGGTGGTCTTTGTGTCCTTTGTTGCTCCAATTATGCTCCTTCCAAGCTTTTGCTCAAACATCATTTTGGTTCTATCCTTTGGAGGTTGAGTGAATCCGGGTGGAGGTTTTTGTGAA
This sequence comes from Fagopyrum homotropicum, assembly GCA_033239125.1. NCBI lineage: Eukaryota > Viridiplantae > Streptophyta > Magnoliopsida > Caryophyllales > Polygonaceae > Fagopyrum > Fagopyrum homotropicum. The sequence goes on along the minus strand of BSWB01000004.1, from coordinate 91,692,069 downwards.
GCCTTTGGTGGTGGAGCTGCGCTTGTGGAAGCGGGAGGGTTCAAGGCTCCATCCGGGTTAGAATAGGAAAACCCGGGATGGTTATGGTTAGGCCGGTAATTGTTGAATTGCCGGTTGTTGTTGAAGTTCCTTGGGCCTTGATAGTTGTTGTAATTGCCCCTTCCCATGTAGTTCACATCTTCCTCCTTGGAAGACAAAATTGCTTGCACTTGCACTTGAGGGGTTGCTTGGTTCTTCAAAGTTGTGGCACACAACTCCCTCAAAGACTTTAGCTCGTTGTTGATGGCGTCAAACTTGAAATTGCTCATGGTGACTTCACTCACCTCATATGCTCCCGCCTTTCTCCCATCACTCTTCCTATGGGAGTACTTCTCAATCACTAGAGCTTGTTTCTCTACAAACTCCCAAGCATCATCTACATTCTTCTCCATGAAAGTCCCACCGGAAAGAGATTGGAGCTTGAATTGGCTATCTTCATCAAGTCCGTTGAAGTAGATCTCCAATAGATCAATTTTTGGTATACCATGGTGTGGGCAATCTAGGAGAAGGTCTTTGAACCTCTCCCAAGACTTGAACAAGCTTTCTCTATCCTTCATCACGAAGGCGTTAATCTTTCCTCTTATCTTGGTAGTCTTGGAAGGTGGGAAGAACTTAGTCAAAAACTCGGTTGTCATCTCCTCCCAAGTACTCACTCGCCCTTGTGGAATAGATTGATACCAAGCTAAGGCTTTATCCTTAAGTGAGAAGGAGAAAGCCCTAAGCTTATGGTTGTTGCTCTCCAATCTAGGCGGTCTTAGAGTCTCCATCAAGATCTCATAGTTCATCAAGTGTTGATGAGGAGACTCTCCTTCCATCCCTCCAAATTGATTATGCCGGATCATTTGTAGAACTTGTGGGCGGAGCTCGTAATTGTGGGTTGCGGGATCTCCTAAGTTCACACCCGGACGGTGTGCTCTTTGTGCCGGATCCATACGTCTCCCTAATGTTTGTGGCTCTTCAATTGCAATGGGCACAACCCTAACATTCGCCGCCGGCTGCGGTTGTGGTGGAAGAGGGGGAGGTTGTTGACGATTAAGCTCTCCTTGTACAAGGGCTTGCCTAATCTCATCAATCTCCCTCCTAGTTGCTTCTTGCCTCTCATTGGCAAGTCTCCTTTCTTCCTCCAAGAGCTCATCTCTTAGCCTTATTTTCTCTAAAGCCTCATCCAACTCAGCTTGGAGATCTCTTCCGGCCATCTCTTTCCCTTTTCTAATGCTCTTGGATCTAGATCTAAGGGTTTTCTCCGGTTCGGGATCGAATGGAGCTAAATCCTTGCCACGAGATCTTCGCATACACCTAAAGAGTAAGAGATGTCCTGAAAAGCAAAGACACACACCAAAAGAGATCAAAAGCAACAAGAAAGATCTACACTATAAACAATCACAAAAATGACTCCATCTAGACCTAGTCCCCGGCAACGGCGCCAAAAACTTGTTACGCTAGAAACGTGTAGCACAAAAAGCTTTACAATTTATAAACTCGATATATTTCTCCTAACTCCTAGCGAACCCGCAGTGTACGGGACGTTTGTAGTAGGGATAGTATTCCGAGGTCGAACACAAAGACTAAGGTGAAATCAAGTCAAACAATGGTCATAGATAGTGTGGATCTAGTCTAAGAAAAGGTCAAGGAACAAAGAAATGAAAATCTCGATATTTTTGGTTGGTTTTTGTGGTGATCAAGCAAAGATCACAAATCAAGCAAGATCATAAAACAAACTAACAACTCAAACTAGCAAGGTAAACAAGTAACACAAGCACAAAATATGAGATAAAAGAGAGAAAAGTGGATTCTAGAGGTCAAGATTTCCGGTTATGGCATTGGACTCAAGGTTCTAAAGATTCTAAGGACAAGGCTGCGGTGTTGGGAAAGGGTGTTTCACTAATGAAACAATTACCGGGTAGGTCTCTTACTTCACTAATCCCGCATCAAACTCCTATTACCGGGTAAGTTTCAAGGAGGTAAAGTAGGGAATTCTACACAAACCGGACACTACTTAAGTGGCAAACCTCTCCTTACCGGGTAAGTCTCGGAAAATTAAGTCTCAAGCAATAATCCTAGCACACTCAATCCAATAGCGGCTTGTGAGGCTCACTACTACCTAGAATTCATCATCTTGGGTATCTAAGATCGGAAATCATCGGGTAGATCTCTTTCCTCACTTAGGTTGATAGCATTAGGTGAACCTAAGCTAAATTAGGCTAAATAAATCACTCAAAGCCACTCAAAACCTCACTATCACTCTTAGATTGGTGTTCTTCTTCTTCCTTCAATTTGAGAGAGTTTTCCTCTTCTCCAAGTCTATCCCCGATCTAATGAGCTGTGAATGAGAGAATGTGGGACAGGAGAGATGCTCAGCAACAGCTTGCAGGCCCACTTATAATCTCCACCAAGAGCAAGGCCGGATCAAGCGATCGTGGGACACGTGGCTTAAGCTGTTGAAGACCTGAAAATCGACCCAGTCAGGAAAATCGGCCGATTTTCCTGAGTGATGGTCCGATTTTCTTCAATAGAAGCATGCTATGATCGTCTAGCCATGAGTTGCCCCATTGCTTGCACCAATGGTGGTCTTTGTGTCCTTTGTTGCTCCAATTATGCTCCTTCCAAGCTTTTGCTCAAACATCATTTTGGTTCTATCCTTTGGAGGTTGAGTGAATCCGGGTGGAGGTTTTTGTGAAGCCTTTGGTGGTGGAGCTGCGCTTGTGGAAGCGGGAGGGTTCAAGGCTCCATCCGGGTTAGAATAGGAAAACCCGGGATGGTTATGGTTAGGCCGGTAATTGTTGAATTGCCGGTTGTTGTTGAAGTTCCTTGGGCCTTGATAGTTGCTGTAATTGCCCCTTCCCATGTAGTTCACATCTTCCTCCTTGGAAGACAAAATTGCTTGCACTTGCACTTGAGGGGTTGCTTGGTTCTTCAAAGTTGTGGCACACAACTCCCTCAAAGACTTTAGCTCGTTGTTGATGGCGTCAAACTTGAAATTGCTCATGGTGACTTCACTCACCTCATATGCTCCCGCCTTTCTCCCATCACTCTTCCTATGGGAGTACTTCTCAATCACTAGAGCTTGTTTCTCTACAAACTCCCAAGCATCATCTACATTCTTCTCCATGAAAGTCCCACCGGAAAGAGATTGGAGCTTGAATTGGCTATCTTCATCAAGTCCGTTGAAGTAGATCTCCAATAGCTCAATTTTTGGTATACCATGGTGTGGGCAATCTAGGAGAAGGTCTTTGAACCTCTCCCAAGACTTGAACAAGCTTTCTCTATCCTTCATCACGAAGGCGTTAATCTTTCCTCTTATCTTGGTAGTCTTGGAAGGTGGGAAGAACTTAGTCAAAAACTCGGTTGTCATCTCCTCCCAAGTACTCACTCGCCCTTGTGGAATAGATTGATACCAAGCTAAGGCTTTATCCTTAAGTGAGAAGGAGAAAGCCCTAAGCTTATGGTTGTTGCTCTCCAATCTAGGCGGTCTTAGAGTCTCCATCAAGATCTCATAGTTCATCAAGTGTTGATGAGGAGACTCTCCTTCCATCCCTCCAAATTGATTATGCCGGATCATTTGTAGAACTTGAGGGCGGAGCTCGTAATTGTGGGTTGCGGGATCTCCTAAGTTCACACCCGGACGGTGTGCTCTTTGTGCCGGATCCATACGTCTCCCTAATGTTTGTGGCTCTTCAATTGCAATGGGCACAACCCTAACATTCGCCGCCGGCTGCGGTTGTGGTGGAAGAGGTGGAGGTTGTTGACGATTAAGCTCTCCTTGTACAAGGGCTTGCCTAATCTCATCAATCTCCCTCCTAGTTGCTTCTTGCCTCTCATTGGCAAGTCTCCTTTCTTCCTCCAAGAGCTCATCTCTTAGCCTTATTTGCTCTAAAGCCTCATCCAACTCAGCTTGGAGATCTCTTCCGGCCATCTCTTTCCCTTTTCTAATGCTCTTGGATCTAGATCTAAGGGTTTTCTCCGGTTCGGGATCGAATGGAGCTAAATCCTTGCCACGAGATCTTCGCATACACCTAAAGAGTAAGAGATGTCCTGAAAAGCAAAGACACACACCAAAAGAGATCAAAAGCAACAAGAAAGATCTACACTATAAACAATCACAAAAATGACTCCATCTAGACCTAGTCCCCGGCAACGGCGCCAAAAACTTGTTACGCTAGAAACGTGTAGCACAAAAAGCTTTACAATTTATAAACTCGATATATTTCTCCTAACTCCTAGCGAACCCGCAGTGTACGGGACGTTTGTAGTAGGGATAGTATTCCGAGGTCGAACACAAAGACTAAGGTGAAATCAAGTCAAACAATGGTCATAGATAGTGTGGATCTAGTCTAAGAAAAGGTCAAGGAACAAAGAAATGAAAATCTCGATATTTTTGGTTGGTTTTTGTGGTGATCAAGCAAAGATCACAAATCAAGCAAGATCATAAAACAAACTAACAACTCAAACTAGCAAGGTAAACAAGTAACACAAGCACAAAATATGAGATAAAAGAGAGAAAAGTGGATTCTAGAGGTCAAGATTTCCGGTTATGGCATTGGACTCAAGGTTCTAAAGATTCTAAGGACAAGTCTGCGGTGTTGGGAAAGGGTGTTTCACTAATGAAACAATTACCGGGTAGGTCTCTTACTTCACTAATCCCGTATCAAACTCCTATTACCGGGTAAGTTTCAAGGAGGTAAAGTAGGGAATTCTACACAAACCGGACACTACTTAAGTGGCAAACCTCTCCTTACCGGGTAAGTCTCGGAAAATTAAGTCTCAAGCAATAATCCTAGCACACTCAATCCAATAGCGGCTTGTGAGGCTCACTACTACCTAGAATTCATCATCTTGGGTATCTAAGATCGGAAATCATCGGGTAGATCTCTTTCCTCACTTAGGTTGATAGCATTAGGTGAACCTAAGCTAAATTAGGCTAAATAAATCACTCAAAGCCACTCAAAACCTCACTATCACTCTTAGATTGGTGTTCTTCTTCTTCCTTCAATTTGAGAGAGTTTTCCTCTTCTCCAAGTCTATCCCCGATCCAATGAGCTGTGAATGAGAGAATGTGGGACAGGAGAGATGCTCAACAACAGCTTGCTGGCCCACTTATAATCTCCACCAAGAGCAAGGCCGGATCAAGCGATCGTGGGACACGTGGCTTAAGTTGTTGAAGACCTGAAAATCGACCCAGTCAGGAAAATCGGCCGATTTTCCTGAGTGATGGTCCGATTTTCTTCAATAGAAGCATGCTATGATCGTCTAGCCATGAGTTGCCCCATTGCTTGCACCAATGGTGGTCTTTGTGTCATTTGTTGCTCCAATTATGCTCCTTCCAAGCTTTTGCTCAAACATCATTTCGGTTCTATCCTTTGGAGGTTGAGTGAATCCGGGTGGAGGTTCTTGTGAAGCCTTTGGTGGTGGAGCTACGCTTGTGGAAGCGGGAGGGTTCAAGGCTCCATCCCCGTTAGAATAGGAAAACCCGGGATGGTTATGGTTAGGCCGGTAATTGTTGAATTGCCGGTTGTTGTTGAAGTTCCTTGGGCCTTGATAGTTGCTGTAATTGCCCCTTCCCATGTAGTTCACATCTTCCTCCTTGGAAGACAAAATTGCTTGCACTTGCACTTGAGGGGTTGCTTGGTTCTTCAAAGTTGTGGCACACAACTCCCTCAAAGACTTTAGCTCGTTGTTGATGGCGTCAAACTTGAAATTGCTCATGGTGACTTCACTCACCTCATATGCTCCCGCCTTTCTCCCATCACTCTTCCTATGGGAGTACTTCTCAATCACTAGAGCTTGTTTCTCTACAAACTCCCAAGCATCATCTACATTCTTCTCCATGAAAGTCCCACCGGAAAGAGATTGGAGCTTGAATTGGCTATCTTCATCAAGTCCGTTGAAGTAGATCTCCAATAGCTCAATTTTTGGTATACCATGGTGTGGGCAATCTAGGAGAAGGTCTTTGAACCTCTCCCAAGACTTGAACAAGCTTTCTCTATCCTTCATCACGAAGGCGTTAATCTTTCCTCTTATCTTGGTAGTCTTGGAAGGTGGGAAGAACTTAGTCAAAAACTCGGTTGTCATCTCCTCCCAAGTACTCACTCGCCCTTGTGGAATAGATTGATACCAAGCTAAGGCTTTATCCTTAAGTGAGAAGGAGAAAGCCCTAAGCTTATGGTTGTTGCTCTCCAATCTAGGCGGTCTTAGAGTCTCCATCAAGATCTCATAGTTCATCAAGTGTTGATGAGGAGACTCTCCTTCCATCCCTCCAAATTGATTATGCCGGATCATTTGTAGAACTTGAGGGCGGAGCTCGTAATTGTGGGTTGCGGGATCTCCTAAGTTCACACCCGGACGGTGTGCTCTTTGTGCCGGATCCATACGTCTCCCTAATGTTTGTGGCTCTTCAATTGCAATGGGCACAACCCTAACATTCGCCGCCGGCTGCGGTTGTGGTGGAGGAGGTGGAGGTTGTTGACGATTAAGCTCTCCTTGTACAAGGGCTTGCCTAATCTCATCAATCTCCCTCCTAGTTGCTTCTTGCCTCTCATTGGCAAGTCTCCTTTCTTCCTCCAAGAGCTCATCTCTTAGCCTTATTTGCTCTAAAGCCTCATCCAACTCAGCTTGGAGATCTCTTCCGGCCATCTCTTTCCCTTTTCTAATGCTCTTGGATCTAGATCTAAGGGTTTTCTCCGGTTCGGGATCGAATGGAGCTAAATCCTTGCCACGAGATCTTCGCATACACCTAAAGAGTAAGAGATGTCCTGAAAAGCAAAGACACACACCAAAAGAGATCAAAAGCAACAAGAAAGATCTACACTATAAACAATCACAAAAATGACTCCATCTAGACCTAGTCCCCGGCAACGGCGCCAAAAACTTGTTACGCTAGAAACGTGTAGCACAAAAAGCTTTACAATTTATAAACTCGATATATTTCTACTAACTCCTAGCGAACCCGCAGTGTACGGGACGTTTGTAGTAGGGATAGTATTCCGAGGTCGAACACAAAGACTAAGGTGAAATCAAGTCAAACAATGGTCATAGATAGTGTGGATCTAGTCTAAGAAAAGGTCAAGGAACAAAGAAATGAAAATCTCGATATTTTTGGTTGGTTTTTGTGGTGATCAAGCAAAGATCACAAATCAAGCAAGATCATAAAACAAACTAACAACTCAAACTAGCAAGGTAAACAAGTAACACAAGCACAAAATATGAGATAAAAGAGAGAAAAGTGGATTCTAGAGGTCAAGATTTCCGGTTATGGCATTGGACTCAAGGTTCTAAAGATTCTAAGGACAAGTCTGCGGTGTTGGGAAAGGGTGTTTCACTAATGAAACAATTACCGGGTAGGTCTCTTACTTCACTAATCCCGTATCAAACTCCTATTACCGGGTAAGTTTCAAGGAGGTAAAGTAGGGAATTCTACACAAACCGGACACTACTTAAGTGGCAAACCTCTCCTTACCGGGTAAGTCTCGGAAAATTAAGTCTCAAGCAATAATCCTAGCACACTCAATCCAATAGCGGCTTGTGAGGCTCACTACTACCTAGAATTCATCATCTTGGGTATCTAAGATCGGAAATCATCGGGTAGATCTCTTTCCTCACTTAGGTTGATAGCATTAGGTGAACCTAAGCTAAATTAGGCTAAATAAATCACTCAAAGCCACTCAAAACCTCACTATCACTCTTAGATTGGTGTTCTTCTTCTTCCTTCAATTTGAGAGAGTTTTCCTCTTCTCCAAGTCTATCCCCGATCCAATGAGCTGTGAATGAGAGAATGTGGGACAGGAGAGATGCTCAGCAACAGCTTGCTGGCCCACTTATAATCTCCACCAAGAGCAAGGCCGGATCAAGCGATCGTGGGACACGTGGCTTAAGTTGTTGAAGACCTGAAAATCGACCCAGTCAGGAAAATCGGCCGATTTTCCTGAGTGATGGTCCGATTTTCTTCAATAGAAGCATGCTATGATCGTCTAGCCATGAGTTGCCCCATTGCTTGCACCAATGGTGGTCTTTGTGTCATTTGTTGCTCCAATTATGCTCCTTCCAAGCTTTTGCTCAAACATCATTTCGGTTCTATCCTTTGGAGGTTGAGTGAATCCGGGTGGAGGTTCTTGTGAAGCCTTTGGTGGTGGAGCTACGCTTGTGGAAGCGGGAGGGTTCAAGGCTCCATCCCCGTTAGAATAGGAAAACCCGGGATGGTTATGGTTAGGCCGGTAATTGTTGAATTGCCGGTTGTTGTTGAAGTTCCTTGGGCCTTGATAGTTGTTGTAATTGCCCCTTCCCATGTAGTTCACATCTTCCTCCTTGGAAGACAAAATTGCTTGCACTTGCACTTGAGGGGTTGCTTGGTTCTTCAAAGTTGTGGCACACAACTCCCTCAAAGACTTTAGCTCGTTGTTGATGGCGTCAAACTTGAAATTGCTCATGGTGACTTCACTCACCTCATATGCTCCCGCCTTTCTCCCATCACTCTTCCTATGGGAGTACTTTTCAATCACTAGAGCTTGTTTCTCTACAATCTCCCAAGCATCATCTACATTCTTCTCCATGAAAGTCCCACCGGAAAGAGATTGGAGCTTGAATTGGCTATCTTCATCAAGTCCGTTGAAGTAGATCTCCAATAGCTCAACTTTTGGTATACCATGGTGTGGGCAATCTAGGAGAAGGTCTTTGAACCTCTCCCAAGACTTGAACAATCTTTCTCTATCCTTCATCACGAAGGCGTTGATCTTCCCTCTTAACTCGGTAGTCTTGGAAGGTCGGAAGAACTTAGTCAAAAACTCGGTTGTCATCTCCTCCAAAGTACTCACTCGCCCTTGTGGAATAGATTGATACCAAGCTAAGACTTTATCCTTAAGTGAGAAGGAGAAAGCCCTAAGCTTATGGTTGTTGCTCTCCAATCTAGGCGGTCTTAGAGTCTCCATCAAGATCTCATAGTTCATCAAGTGTTGATGAGGAGACTCTCCTTCCATCACTCCAAATTGATTATGCCGGATCATTTGTAGAACTTGAGGGCGGAGCTCGTAATTGTGGGTTGCGGGATCTCCTAAGTTCACACCCGGACGGTGTGCTCTTTGTGCCGGATCCATACGTCTCCCTAATGTTTGTGGCTCTTCAATTGCAATGGGCACAACCCTAACAATCGCCGCCGGCTGCGGTTGTGGTGGAGGAGGTGGAGGTTGTTGACGATTAAGCTCTCCTTGTACAAGGGCTTGCCTAATCTCATCAATCTCCCTCCTAGTTGCTTCTTGCCTCTCATTGGCAAGTCTCCTTTCTTCCTCCAAGAGCTCATCTCTTAGCCTTATTTGCTCTAAAGCCTCATCCAACTCAGTTTGGAGATCTCTTCCGGCCATCTCTTTCCCTTTTCTAATGCTCTTGGATCTAGATCTAAGGGTTTTCTCCGGTTCGGGATCGAATGGAGCTATATCCTTGCCACGAGATCTTCGCATACACCTAAAGAGAAAGAGATGTCCTGAAAAGCAAAGACACACACCAAAAGAGATCAAAAGCAACAAGAAAGATCTACACTATAAACAATCACAAAAATGACTCGATCTAGACCTAGTCCCCAGCAACAGCGCCAAAAACTTGTTACGCTAGAAACGTGTAGCACAAAAAGCTTTACAATTTATAAACTCGATATATTTCTCCTAACTCCTAGCGAACCCGCAGTGTACGGGAAGTTTGTATTAGGGATAGTATTCCGAGGTCGAACACAAAGACTAAGGTGAAATCAAGTCAAACAATGGTCATAGATAGTGTGGATCTAGTCTAAGAAAAGGTCAAGGAACAAAGAAATTAAAATCTCGATATTTTTGGTTGGTTTTTGTTGTGATCAAGCAAAGATCACAAATCAAGCAAAATAATAAAACAAACTAACAACTCAAACTAGCAAGGTAAAAAAGTAACACAAGCACAAAATATGAGATAAAAGAGATAAAAGTGGATTCTAGAGGTCAAGATTTCCGGTTATGGCATTGGACTCAAGGTTCTAAAGATTCTAAGGAAAAGGCTGCGGTGTTGGGAAAGGGTGTTTCACTAATGAAAGCAATTACCGGGTAGGTCTCTTACTTCACTAATCCCGCATCAAACTCCTATTACCGGGTAAGTCTCAAGGAGGTAAAGTAGGGAATTCTACACAAACCGGACACTACTTATGTGGCAAACCTCTCCTTACCGGGTAAGTCTCGGAAAAGTAAGTCTCAAGCAATAATCCTAGCACACTCAATCCAATAGCGGCTTGTGAGGCTCACTACTACCTAGAATTCATCATCTTAGGTATCTAAGATCGGAAATCATCGGGTAGATCTCTTTCCTCACTAAGGTTGATAGCATTAGGTGATCATAAGCTAAATTAGGCTAAATAAATCACTCAAAGCCACTCAAAACCTCACTATCACTCTTAGATTGGTGTTCTTCTTCTTCCTTCAATTTGAGAGATTTTTCCTCTTCTCCAAGTCTATCCCCAATCCAATGAGCTGTGAATGAGAGAATGTGGGACAGGAGAGATGCTCAGCAACAGCTTGCAGGCCCACTTATAATCTCCACCAAGAGCAAGGGCGGATCAAGCGATCGTGGGACACGTGGCTTAAGTTGTTGAAGGCCTAAAAATCGACCCAGTCAGGAAAATCGGCCGATTTTCCTGAGTGATGGTCCGATTTTCTTCAATAGAAGCATGCTATGATCGTCTAGCCATGAGTTGCCCCATTGCTTGCACCAATGGTGGTCTTTGTGTCCTTTGTTGCTCCGATTATGCTCCTTCCAAGCTTTTGCTCAAACATCATTTCAGTTCTATCCTTTGGAGGTTGAGTGAATCCTGGTGGAGGTTCTTGTGAAGCCTTTGGTGGTAGAGCTGCGCTTGTGGAAGCGGGAGGGTTCAAGGCTCCATCCGGGTTAGAATAGGAAAACCCGGGATGGTTATGGTTAGGCCGGTAATTGTTGAATTGCCGGTTGTTGTTAAAGTTCCTTGGGCCTTGATAGTTGTTGTAATTGCCCCTTCCCATGTAGTTCACATCTTCCTCCTTGGAAGACAAAATTGCTTGCACTTGCACTTGAGAGGTTGCTTGGTTCTTCAAAGTTGTGGCACACAACTCCCTCAAAGACTTTAGCTCGTTGTTGATGGCGTCAAACTTGAAATTGCTCATGGTGACTTCACTCACCTCATATGCTCCCGCCTTTCTCCCATCACTCTTCCTATGGGAGTACTTTTCAATCACTAGAGCTTGTTTCTCTACAAACTCCCAAGCATCATCTACATTCTTCTCCATGAAAGTCCCAACGGAAAGAGATTGGAGCTTGAATTGGCTATCTTCATCAAGTCCGTTGAAGTAGATCTCCAATTGCTCAATTTTTAGTATACCATGGTGTGGGCAATCTAGGAGAAGGTCTTTGAACCTCTCCCAAGACTTGAACAAGCTTTCTCTATCCTTCATCACGAAGGCGTTAATCTTCCCTCTTATCTTGGTAGTCTTGGAAGGTGGGAAGAACTTAGTCAAAAACTCGGTTGTCATCTCCTCCCAAGTACTCACTCGACCTTGTGGAATAGATTGATACCAAGCTAAGGCTTTATCCTTAAGTGAGAAGGAGAAAGCCCTAAGCTTATGGTTGTTGCTCTCCAATCTAGGCGGTCTTAGAGTCTCCATCAAGATCTCATAGTTCATCAAGTGTTGATGAGGAGACTCTCCTTCCATCCCTCCAAATTGATTATGCCGGATCATATGTAGAACTTGAGGGCGGAGCTCATAATTGTGGGTTGCGGGATCTCCTAAGTTCACACCCGGACGGTGTGCTCTTTGTGCCGGATCCATACGTCTCCCTAATGTTTGTGGCTCTTCAATTGCAATGGGCACAACCCTAACATTCGCCGCCGCCTGCGGTTGTGGTGGAAGAGGTGGAGGTTGTTGACGATTAAGCTCTCCTTGTACAAGGGCTTGCCTAATCTCATCAATCTCCCTCCTAGTTGCTTCTTGCCACTCATTGGCAAGTCTCCTTTCTTCCTCCAAGAGCTCATCTCTTAGCCTTATTTTCTCTAAAGCCTCATCCAACTCAGCTTGGAGATCTCTTCCGGCCATCTCTTTCCCTTTTCTAATGCTCTTGGATCTATATCTAAGGGTTTTCTCCGGTTCGGGATCGAATGGAGCTAAATCCTTGCCACGAGATCTTCGCATACACCTAAAGAGTAAGAGATGTCCTGAAAAGCAAAGACACACACCAAAAGAGATCAAAAGCAACAAGAAAGATCTACACTATAAACAATCACAAAAATGACTCGATCTAGACCTAGTCCCCGGCAACGGCGCTAAAAACTTGTTACGCTAGAAACGTGTAGCACAAAAAGCTTTACTATTTATAAACTCGATATATTTCTCCTAACTCCTAGCGAACCCGCAGTGTACGGGACGTTTGTAATAGGGATAGTATTCCGAGGTCGAACACAAAGACTAAGGTGAAATCAAGTCAAACAATAGTCATAGATAGTGTAGATCTAGTCTAAGAAAAGGTCAAGGAACAAAGAAATGAAAATCTCGATATTTTTTGTTGGTTTTTGTGGTGATTAAGCAAAGATCACAAATCAAGCAAGATAATAAAACAAACTAACAACTCAAACTAGCAAGGTCAACAAGTAACACAAGCACAAAATATGAGATAAAAGAGAGAAAAGTGGATTCTAGAGGTCAAGATTTCCGGTTATGGCATTGGACTCAAGGTTCTAAAGATTCTAAGGACAAGGTTGCAGTGTTGGGAAAGGGTGTTTCACTAATGAAAGCAATTACCGGGTAGGTCTCTTACTTCACTAATCCCGCATCAAACTCCTATTACCGGGTAAGTCTCAAGGACGTAAAGTAGGGAATTCTACACAAACCGGACAGTACTTAAGTGGCAAACCTTTCCTTACCGGGTAAGTCTCGGAAAAGTAAGTCTCAAGCAATAATCCTAGCACACTCAATCCAATAGCGGCTTGTGAGGCTCACTACTACCTAGAATTTATCATCTTAGGTATCTAAGATCGGAAATCATCGGGTAGATCTCTTTCCTCACTTAGGTTGATAGCATTAGGTGATCCTAAGCTAAATTAGGCTAAATAAACACTAGGATTTCAACAACCTAACACCCTAACATACAGATTCATCAATTAAAGAGCAACAGAGAGGAAAATCGGGAGGCTCATGGCCAGATCGGCCGATTTGACTGAAGAACAGCCCGATTTTTCCTTCTGGAATGGGTTTCATGCATAAAAATCATCCTAAACTAACATATAAGTCCATCCTATCATCACCCTAGCCATAACCATCAATCCATCACTCCAGAATCACAATAAACTAGCCAATAATATGCATATCAAGATCCAAAATCATCACACAAGCATACATGGTTTTCGTAGGTGGATGATGAAAGATAAGCAAGTAAAAACAATAAATCTCAACTGAATCTAAGTTTTAGCAAGACTTACAACCCTTCAAATGAAGTTCTAAAACGTTCCTAACAATCCTTGCAATAGTTCTTCAATCAAAGACTCCAAAAAATCACTCAAAGCCACTCAAAACCTCACTATCACTCTTAGATTGGTGTTCTTCTTCTTCCTTCAATTTGAGAGAGTTTTCCTCTTCTCCAAGTCTATCCCCAATCCAATGAGCTGTGAATGAGAGAATGTGGGAGAGGAGAGATGCTCAGCAACACCTTGCAGGCCCACTTATAATCTCCACCAAGAGCAAGGCCGGATCAAGCGATCGTGGGACACGTGGCTTAAGCTGTTGAAGGCCTAAAAATCGACCCAGTCAGGAAAATCGGCCGATTTTCCTGAGTGATGGTCCGATTTTCTTCAATAGAAGCATGCTATGGTCGTCTAGCCATGAGTTGCCCCATTGCTTGCACCAATGGTGGTCTTTGTGTCCTTTGTTGCTCCGATTATGCTCCTTCCAAGCTTTTGCTCAAACATCATTTCGGTTCTATCGTTTGGAGGTTGAGTGAATCCGGGTGGAGGTTCTTGTGAAGCCTTTGGTGGTGGAGCTGCGCTTGTGGAAGCGGGAGGGTTCAAGGCTCCATCCGGGTTAGAATAGGAAAACCCGGGATGGTTATGGTTAGGCCGGTAATTGTTGCATTGCTGGTTGTAGTTAAAGTTCCTTGGGCCTTGATAGTTGTTGTAATTGCCCCTTCCCATGTAGTTCACATCTTCCTCCTTGGAAGACAAAATTGCTTGCACTTGCACTTGAGGGGTTGCTTGGTTCTTCAAAGTTGTGGCACACAACTCCCTCAAAGACTTTAGCTCGTTGTTGATGGCGTCAAACTTGAAATTGCTCATGGTGACTTCACTCACCTCATATGCTCCCGCCTTTCTCCCATCACTCTTCCTATGGGAGTACTTTTCAATCACTAGAGCTTGTTTCTCTACAAACTCCCAAGCATCATCTACATTCTTCTCCATGAAAGTCCCAACGGAAAGAGATTGGAGCTTGAATTGGCTATCTTCATCAAGTCCGTTGAAGTAGATCTCCAATAGCTCAATTTTTGGTATACCATGGTGTGGGCAATCTAGGAGAAGGTCTTTGAACCTCTCCCAAGACTTGAACAAGCTTTCTCTATCCTTCATCACGAAGGCGTTAATCTCCCCTCTTATCTTGGTAGTCTTGGAAGGTGGGAAGAACTTAGTCAAAAACTCGGTTTTCATCTCCTCCCAAGTACTCACTCGACCTTGTGGAATAGATTGATACCAAGCTAAGGCTTTATCCTTAAGTGAGAAGGAGAAAGCCCTAAGCTTATGGTTGTTGCTCTCCAATCTAGGCGGTCTTAGAGTCTCCATCAAGATCTCATAGTTCATCAAGTGTTGATGAGGAGACTCTCCTTCCATCCCTCCAAATTGATTATGCCGGATCATATGTAGAACTTGAGGGCGGAGCTCATAATTGTGGGTTGCGGGATCTCCTAAGTTCACACCCGGACGGTGTGCTCTTTGTGCCGGATCCATACGTCTCCCTAATGTTTGTGGCTCTTCAATTGCAATGGGCACAACCCTAACATTCGCCGCCGGCTGCGGTTGTGGTGGAAGAGGTGGAGGTTGTTGACGATTAAGCTCTCCTTGTACAAGGGCTTGCCTAATCTCATCAATCTCCCTCCTAGTTGCTTCTTGCCACTCATTGGCAAGTCTCCTTTCTTCCTCCAAGAGCTCATCTCTTAGCCTTATTTTCTCTAAAGCCTCATCCAACTCAGCTTGGAGATCTCTTCCGGCCATCTCTTTCCCTTTTCTAATGCTCTTGGATCTATATCTAAGGGTTTTCTCCGGTTCGGGATCGAATGGAGCTAAATCCTTGCCACGAGATCTTCGCATACACCTAAAGAGTAAGAGATGTCCTGAAAAGCAAAGACACACACCAAAAGAGATCAAAAGCAACAAGAAAGATCTACACTATAAACAATCACAAAAATGACTCGATCTAGACCTAGTCCCCGGCAACGGCGCTAAAAACTTGTTACGCTAGAAACGTGTAGCACAAAAAGCTTTACTATTTATAAACTCGATATATTTCTCCTAACTCCTAGCGAACCCGCAGTGTACGGGACGTTTGTAATAGGGATAGTATTCCGAGGTCGAACACAAAGACTAAGGTGAAATCAAGTCAAACAATAGTCATAGATAGTGTAGATCTAGTCTAAGAAAAGGTCAAGGAACAAAGAAATGAAAATCTCGATATTTTTTGTTGGTTTTTGTGGTGATTAAGCAAAGATCACAAATCAAGCAAGATAATAAAACAAACTAACAACTCAAACTAGCAAGGTCAACAAGTAACACAAGCACAAAATATGAGATAAAAGAGAGAAAAGTGGATTCTAGAGGTCAAGATTTCCGGTTATGGCATTGGACTCAAGGTTCTAAAGATTCTAAGGACAAGGTTGCAGTGTTGGGAAAGGGTGTTTCACTAATGAAAGCAATTACCGGGTAGGTCTCTTACTTCACTAATCCCGCATCAAACTCCTATTACCGGGTAAGTCTCAAGGACGTAAAGTAGGGAATTCTACACAAACCGGACAGTACTTAAGTGGCAAACCTTTCCTTACCGGGTAAGTCTCGGAAAAGTAAGTCTCAAGCAATAATCCTAGCACACTCAATCCAATAGCGGCTTGTGAGGCTCACTACTACCTAGAATTTATCATCTTAGGTATCTAAGATCGGAAATCATCGGGTAGATCTCTTTCCTCACTTAGGTTGATAGCATTAGGTGATCCTAAGCTAAATTAGGCTAAATAAACACTAGGATTTCAACAACCTAACACCCTAACATACAGATTCATCAATTAAAGAGCAACAGAGAGGAAAATCGGGAGGCTCATGGCCAGATCGGCCGATTTGACTGAAGAACAGCCCGATTTTTCCTTCTGGAATGGGTTTCATGCATAAAAATCATCCTAAACTAACATATAAGTCCATCCTATCATCACCCTAGCCATAACCATCAATCCATCACTCCAGAATCACAATAAACTAGCCAATAATATGCATATCAAGATCCAAAATCATCACACAAGCATACATGGTTTTCGTAGGTGGATGATGAAAGATAAGCAAGTAAAAACAATAAATCTCAGCTGAATCTAAGTTTTAGCAAGACTTACAACCCTTCAAATGAAGTTCTAAAACGTTCCTAACAATCCTTGCAATAGTTCTTCAATCAAAGACTCCAAAAAATCACTCAAAGCCACTCAAAACCTCACTATCACTCTTAGATTGGTGTTCTTCTTCTTCCTTCAATTTGAGAGAGTTTTCCTCTTCTCCAAGTCTATCCCCAATCCAATGAGCTGTGAATGAGAGAATGTGGGACAGGAGAGATGCTCAGCAACAGCTTGCAGGCCCACTTATAATCTCCACCAAGAGCAAGGCCGGATCAAGCGATCGTGGGACACGTGGCTTAAGCTGTTGAAGGCCTAAAAATCGACCCAGTCAGGAAAATCGGCCGATTTTCCTGAGTGATGGTCCGATTTTCTTCAATAGAAGCATGCTATGGTCGTCTAGCCATGAGTTGCCCCATTGCTTGCACCAATGGTGGTCTTTGTGTCCTTTGTTGCTCCGATTATGCTCCTTCCAAGCTTTTGCTCAAACATCATTTCGGTTCTATCGTTTGGAGGTTGAGTGAATCCGGGTGGAGGTTCTTGTGAAGCCTTTGGTGGTGGAGCTGCGCTTGTGGAAGCGGGAGGGTTCAAGGCTCCATCCGGGTTAGAATAGGAAAACCCGGGATGGTTATGGTTAGGCCGGTAATTGTTGAATTGCTGGTTGTAGTTAAAGTTCCTTGGGCCTTGATAGTTGTTGTAATTGCCCCTTCCCATGTAGTTCACATCTTCCTCCTTGGAAGACAAAATTGCTTGCACTTGCACTTGAGGGGTTGCTTGGTTCTTCAAAGTTGTGGCACACAACTCCCTCAAAGACTTTAGCTCGTTGTTGATGGCGTCAAACTTGAAATTGCTCATGGTGACTTCACTCACCTCATATGCTCCCGCCTTTCTCCCATCACTCTTCCTATGGGAGTACTTTTCAATCACTAGAGCTTGTTTCTCTACAAACTCCCAAGCATCATCTACATTCTTCTCCATGAAAGTCCCAACGGAAAGAGATTGGAGCTTGAATTGGCTATCTTCATCAAGTCCGTTGAAGTAGATCTCCAATAGCTCAATTTTTGGTATACCATGGTGTGGGCAATCTAGGAGAAGGTCTTTGAACCTCTCCCAAGACTTGAACAAGCTTTCTCTATCCTTCATCACGAAGGCGTTAATCTCCCCTCTTATCTTGGTAGTCTTGGAAGGTGGGAAGAACTTAGTCAAAAACTCGGTTTTCATCTCCTCCCAAGTACTCACTCGACCTTGTGGAATAGATTGATACCAAGCTAAGGCTTTATCCTTAAGTGAGAAGGAGAAAGCCCTAAGCTTATGGTTGTTGCTCTCCAATCTAGGCGGTCTTAGAGTCTCCATCAAGATCTCATAGTTCATCAAGTGTTGATGAGGAGACTCTCCTTCCATCCCTCCAAATTGATTATGCCGGATCATTTGTAGAACTTGAGGGCGGAGCTCGTAATTGTGGGTTGCGGGATCTCCTAAGTTCACACCCGGACGGTGTGCTCTTTGTGCCGGATCCATACGTCTCCGTAATGTTTGTGGCTCTTCAATTGCAATGGGCACAACCCTAACATTCGCCGCCGGCTGCGGTTGTGGTGGAAGAGGTGGAGGTTGTTGACGATTAAGCTCTCCTTGTACAAGGGCTTGCCTAATCTCATCAATCTCCCTCCTAGTTGCTTCTTGCCTCTCATTGGCAAGTCTCCTTTCTTCCTCCAAGAGCTCATCTCTTAGCCTTATTTGCTCAAAAGCCTCATCCAACTCAGCTTGGAGATCTCTTCCGGCCATCTCTTTCCCTTTTCTAATGCTCTTGTATCTAGATCTAAGGGTTTTCTCCGGTTCGGGATCGAATGGAGCTAAATCCTTGCCACGAGATCTTCGCATACACCTAAAGAGTAAGAGATGTCTTGAAAAGCAAAGACACACACCAAAAGAGATCAAAAGCAACAAGAAAGATCAACACTATAAACAATCACAAAAATGACTCGATCTAGACCTAGTCCCCGGCAACGGTGCCAAAAACTTGTTACGCTAGAAACGTGTAGCACAAAAAGCTTTACAATTTATAAACTCGATATATTTCTCCTAACTCCTAGCGAACCCGCAGTGTACGGGACGTTTGTAGTAGGGATAGTATTCCGAGGTCGAACACAAAGACTAAGGTGAAATCAAGTCAAACAATGGTCATAGATAGTGTGGATCTAGTCTAAGAAAAGGTCAAGGAACAAAGAAATGAAAATCTCGATATTTTTGGTTGGTTTTTGTGGTGATCAAGCAAAGATCACAAATCAAGCAAGATCATAAAACAAACTAACAACTCAAACTAGCAAGGTAAACAAGTAACACAAGCACAAAATATGAGATAAAAGAGAGAAAAGTGGATTCTAGAGGTCAAGATTTCCGGTTATGGCATTGGACCCAAGGTTCTAAAGATTCTAAGGACAAGGCTGCGGTGTTGGGAAAGGGTGTTTCACTAATGAAAGCAATTACCGGGTAGGTCTCTTACTTCACTAATCCCGCATCAAACTCCTATTACCGGGTAAGTTTCAAGGAGGTAAAGTAGGGAATTCTACACAAACCGGACACTACTTAAGTGGCAAACCTCTCCTTACCGGGTAAGTCTCGGAAAAGTAAGTCTCAAGCAATAATCCTAGCACACTCAATCCAATAGCGGCTTGTGACGCACACTACTACCTAGAATTCATCATCTTAGGTATCTAAGATCGGAAATCATCGGGTAGATCTCTTTCCTCACTTAGGTTGATAGCATTAGGTGATCCTAAGCTAAATTAGGCTAAATAAATCACTCAAAGCCACTCAAAACCTCACTATCACTCTTAGATTGGTGTTCTTCTTCTTCCTTCAATTTGAGAGAGTTTTCCTCTTCTCCATGTCTATCCCCAATCCAATGAGCTGTGAATGAGAGATTGTGGGACAGGAGAGATGCTCAGCAACAGCTTGCAGGCCCACTTATAATCTCCACCAAGAGCAAGGCCGGATCAAGAGATCATGGGACACGTGGCTTAAGTTGTTGAAGGCCTAAAAATCGGCCCAGTCAGGAAAATCGGCCGATTTTCCTGAGTGATGGTCCGATTTTCTTCAATAGAAGCATGCTATGATCGTCTAGCCATGAGTTGCCCTATTGCTTACACCAATGGTGGTCTTTGTGTTCTTTGTTGCTCCAACTATGCTCCTTCCAAGCTTTTGCTCAAACATCATTTCGGTTCTATCCTTTGGAGGTTGAGTGAATCCGGGTGGAGGTTCTTGTGAAGCCTTTGGTGGTGGAGCTGCGCTTGTGGAAGTGGGAGGGTTCAAGGCTCCATCCGGGTTAGAATAGGAAAACCCGGGATGGTTATGGTTAGGCCGGTAATTGTTGAATTGCCGGTTGTTGTTGAAGTTCCTTGGGCCTTGATAGTTGTTGTAATTGCCCCTTCCCATGTAGTTCACATCTTTCTCCTTGGAAGACAAATTTGCTTGCACTTGCACTTGAGGGGTTGCTTGGTTCTTCAAAGTTGTTGCACACAACTCCCTCAAAGACTTTAGCTCGTTGTTGATGGCGTCAAGCTTGAAATTGCTCATGGTGACTTCACTCACCTCATATGCTCCCGCCTTTCTCCCATCACTCTTCCTATGGGAGTACTTCTCAATCACTAGAGCTTGTTTCTCTACAAACTCCCAAGCATCATCTACATTCTTCTCCATGAAAGTCCCACCGGAAAGAGATTGGAGCTTGAATTGGCTATCTTCATCAAGTCCGTTGAAGTAGATCTCCAATAGCTCAACTTTTGGTATACCATGGTGTGGGCAATCTAGGAGAAGGTCTTTGAACCTCTCCCAAGACTAGAACAAGCTTTCTCTATCCTTCATCACGAAGGCGTTGATCTTCCCTCTTAACTCGGTAGTCTTGGAAGGTCGGAAGAACTTAGTCAAAAACTCGGTTGTCATCTCCTCCCAAGTACTCACTCGCCCTTGTGGAATAGATTGATACCAAGCTAAGGCTTTATCCTTAAGTGAGAAGGAGAAAGCCCTAAGCTTATGGTTGTTGCTCTCCAATCTAGGCGGTCTTAGAGTCTCCATCAAGATCTCATAGTTCATCAAGTGTTGATGAGGAGACTCTCCTTCCATCCCTCCAAATTGATTATGCCGGATCATTTGTAGAACTTGAGGGCGGAGCTCGTAATTGTGGGTTGTGGGATCTCCTAAGTTCACACCCGGACGGTGTGCTCTTTGTGCCGGATCCATACGTCTCCCTAATGTTTGTGGCTCTTCAATTGCAATGGGCACAACCCTAACAATCGCCGCCGGCTGCGGTTGTGGTGGAGGAGGTGGAGGTTGTTGACGATTAAGCTCTCCTTGTACAAGGGCTTGCCTAATCTCATCAATCTCCCTCCTAGTTGTTTCTTGCCTCTCATTGGCAAGTCTCCTTTCCTCCTCCAAGAGCTCATCTCTTAGCCTTATTTGCTCTAAAGCCTCATCCAACTCAGTTTGGAGATCTCTTCCGGCCATCTCTTTCCCTTTTCTAATGCTCTTGGATCTAGATCTAAGGGTTTTCTCCTGTTCGGGATCGAATGGAGCTATATCCTTGCCACGAGATCTTCGCATACACCTAAAGAGTAGGAGATGTCCTGAAAAGCAAAGACACACACCAAAAGAGATCAAAAGCAACAAGAAAGATCTACACTATAAACAATCACAAAAATGACTCGATCTAGGCCTAGTCCCCGGCAACTGCGCCAAAAACTTGTTACGCTAGAAACGTGTAGCACAAAAAGCTTTACAATTTATAAACTCGATATATTTCTCCTAACTCCTAGCGAACCCGCAGTGTACGGGAAGTTTGTAGTAGGGATAGTATTCCGAGGTCGAACACAAAGACTAAGGTGAAATCAAGTCAAACAATGGTCATAGATAGTGTGGATCTAGTCTAAGAAAAGGTCAAGGAACAAAGAAATGAAAATCTCGATATTTTTGGTTGGTTTTTGTGGTGATCAAGCAAAGATCACAAATCAAGCAAGATAATAAAACAAACTAACAACTCATACTAGCAAGGTAAACAAGTAACACAAGCACAAAATATGAGATAAAAGAGAGAAAAGTGGATTCTAGAGGTCAAGATTTCCGGTTATGGCATTGGACTCAAGGTTCTAAAGATTCTAAGGAAAAGGCTGCGGTGTTGGGAAAGGGTGTTTCACTAATGAAAGCAATTACCGGGTAGGTCTCTTACTTCACTAATCCCGCATCAAACTCCTATTACCGGGTAAGTCTCAAGGAGGTAAAGTAGGGAATTCTACACAAACCGGACACTACTTAAGTGGCAAACCTCTCCTTACCGGGTAAGTCTTGGAAAAGTAAGTCTAAAGCAATAATCCAAGCACACTCAATCCAATAGCGGCTTGTGAGGCTCACTACTACCTAGAATTCATCATCTTAGGTATCTAAGATCGGAAATCATCGGGTAGATCTCTTTCCTCACTTAGGTTGATAGCATTAGGTGATCATAAGCTAAATTAGGCTAAATAAATCACTCAAAGCCACTCAAAACCTCACTATCACTCTTAGATTGGTGTTCTTCTTCTTCCTTCAATTTGAAAGAGTTTTCCTCTTCTCCATGTCTATCCCCAATCCAATGAGCTGTGAATGAGAGAATGTGGGAGAGGAGAGATGCTCAGCAACAGCTTGCAGGCCCACTTATAATCTCCACCAAGAGCAAGGCCGGATCAAGAGATCGTGGGACACGTGGCTTAAGCTGTTGAAGGCCTAAAAATCGGCCCAGTCAGGAAAATCGGCCGATTTTCCTGAGTGATGGTCCGATTTTCTTCAATAGAAGCATGCTATGATCGTCTAGCCATGAGTTGCCCCATTGCTTACACCAATGGTGGTCTTTGTGTTCTTTGTTGCTCCAACTATGCTCCTTCCAAGCTTTTGCTCAAACATCATTTCGGTTCTATCCTTTGGAGGTTGAGTGAATCCGGGTGGAGGTTCTTGTGAAGCCTTTGGTGGTGGAGCTGCGCTTGTGGAAGCGGGAGGGTTCAAGGCTCCATCCGGGTTAGAATAGGAAAACCCGGGATGGTTATGGTTAGGCCGGTAATTGTTGAATTGCCGGTTGTTGTTGAAGTTCCTTGGGCCTTGATAGTTGTTGTAATTGCCCCTTCCCATGTAGTTCACATCTTTCTCCTTGGAAGACAAATTTGCTTGCACTTGCACTTGAGGGGTTGCTTGGTTCTTCAAAGTTGTTGCACACAACTCCCTCAAAGACTTTAGCTCGTTGTTGATGGCGTCAAGCTTGAAATTGCTCATGGTGACTTCACTCACCTCATATGCTCCCGCCTTTCTCCCATCACTCTTCCTATGGGAGTACTTCTCAATCACTAGAGCTTGTTTCTCTACAAACTCCCAAGCATCATCTACATTCTTCTCCATGAAAGTCCCACCGGAAAGAGATTGGAGCTTGAATTGGCTATCTTCATCAAGTCCGTTGAAGTAGATCTCCAATAGCTCAACTTTTGGTATACCATGGTGTGGGCAATCTAGGAGAAGGTCTTTGAACCTCTCCCAAGACTTGAACAAGCTTTCTCTATCCTTCATCACGAAGGCGTTGATCTTCCCTATTAACTCGGTAGTCTTGGAAGGTCGGAAGAACTTAGTCAAAAACTCGGTTGTCATCTCCTCCCAAGTACTCACTCGCCCTTGTGGAATAGATTGATACCAAGCTAAGGCTTTATCCTTAAGTGAGAAGGAGAAAGCCCTAAACTTATGGTTGTTGCTCTCCAATCTAGGCGGTCTTAGAGTCTCCATCAAGATCTCATAGTTCATCAAGTGTTGATGAGGAGACTCTCCTTCCATCCCTCCAAATTGATTATGCCGGGTCATTTGTAGAACTTGAGGGCGGAGCTCGTAATTGTGGGTTGCGGGATCTCCTAAGTTCACACCCGGACGGTGTGCTATTTGTGCCGGATCCATACGTCTCCCTAATGTTTGTGGCTCTTCAATTGCAATGGGCACAACCCTAACAATCGCCGCCGGCTGCGGTTGTGGTGGAGGAGGTGGAGGTTGTTGACGATTAAGCTCTCCTTGTACAAGGGCTTGCCTAATCTCATCAATCTCCCTCCTAGTTGCTTCTTGCCTCTCATTGGCAAGTCTCCTTTCTTCCTCCAAGAGCTCATCTCTTAGCCTTATTTGCTCTAAAGTCTCATCCAACTCAGCTTGGAGATCTCTTCCGGCCATCTCTTTCCCTTTTCTAATGCTCTTGGATCTAGATCTAAGGGTTTTCTCCGGTTCGGGATCGAATAGAGCTAAATCCTTGCCACGAGATCTTCGCATACACCTAAAGAGTAAGAGATGTCCTGAAAAGCAAAGACACACACCAAAAGAGATCAAAAGCAACAAGAAAGATCTACACTATAGACAATCACAAAAATGACTCGATCTAGACCTAGTCCCCGGCAACGGCGCCAAAAACTTGTTACGCTAGAAACGTATAGCACAAAAAGCTTTACAATTTATAAACTCGATATATTTCTCCTAACTCCTAGCGAACCCGCAGTGTACGGGAAGTTTGTAGTAGGGATAGTATTCCGAAGTCGAACACAAAGACTAAGGTGAAATCAAGTCAAACAATGGTCATAGATAGTGTGGATCTAGTCTAAGAAAAGGTCAAGGAACAAAGAAATGAAAATCTCGATATTTTTGGTTGGTTTTTGTGGTGATCAAGCAAAGATCACAAATCAAGCAAGATAATAAAACAAACTAACAACTCAAACTAGCAAGGTAAACAAGTAACACAAGCACAAAATATGAGATAAAAGAGAGAAAAGTGGATTCTAGAGGTCAAGATTTCCGGTTATGGCATTGGACTCAAGGTTCTAAAGATTCTAAGGACAAGGCTGCGGTGTTGGGAAAGGGTGTTTCACTAATGAAAGCAATTACCGGGTAGGTCTCTTACTTCAATAATCCCGCATCAAACTCCTATTACCGGGTAAGTCTCAAGGAGGTAAAGTAGGGAATTCTACACAAACCGGACACTACTTAAGTGGCAAACCTCTCCTTACCGGGTAAGTCTCGGAAAAGTAAGTCTCAAGCAATAATCCTAGCACACTCAATCCAATAGCGGCTTGTGAGGCTCACTACTACCTAGAATTCATCATCTTAGGTATCTAAGATCAGAAATCATCGGGTAGATCTCTTTCCTCACTTAGGTTGATAGCATTAGGTGATCCTAAGCTAAATTAGGCTTAATAAACACTAGGATTTCAACAACCTAACACCCTAACATACAGATTCATCAGTTAAAGAGCAACAGAGAGGAAAATCGAGTGGATCATGGAAAAATCGGCCGATTTGACTGAAGAACAACCCGATTTTTCCTTCTGGAATGGGTTTCGTGCATACAAATCATCCTAAACTAACATATAAGTCCATTCTATCATCATCCAAGCCATAACCATCAATCCATGACTCCAGAATCACAATAAACTAGCCAATAATATGCATATCAAGATCCAAAATCATCACACAAGCATACATGGTTTTCATAGATGGATGATGAAAGATAAGCAAGTAAAAACAATAAATCTCAGCTGAATCTAAGTTTTGGCAAGACTTACAACCCTTCAAATGAAGTTCCAAAACGTTCCTAACAATCCTTGCAATAGTTCTTCAATCAAAGACTCCCAAAAATCACTCTAAATCATTCAATACCTCACTATCACTAAGTTTGGTGTTCTTCTTCTTCCTTGAATTTGAGAGAGTTTTTCTTCTTCTCCAAGTCTATCCCCAATCCAATGAGCTGTGAATGAGAGAATGTGGGAGAGGAGAAGATTGCTCAGCAACAGCTTGCAGGCCCACTTATATTCTCCACTAAGAGCAAGGCCGGATCAAGAGATCGTGGGACACGTGGCTTAAGCTGTTGAAGGCCTAAAAATCGACCCAGTCAGGAAAATCAGCCGATTTTCTTGAGTGATGGTCCGATTTTCTTCAACAGAAGCATGCTATGATCGTCTAGCCATGAGTTACCCCATTGCTTGCACCAATGGTGGTCTTTGTGTCCTTTGTTGCTCCAACTATGCTCCTTCCAAGCTTTGGATGTGTACCACCATGAGGCTTGACCCTCGAATGCATCGGTTAATGTCCAAAAGACCCCCGAAATTCCTACAACACCGACAAAAGCTCGTGTAGACGCCTTTTCTAGAATTATGCATGAAATGAGTGTAAACATCGTGAACTAATGCCAAACCGTGCATGAATAGTGGGAAAAACTATCTAATTGTATGCCTATACTAACGTCATAAATCACGTTATCAAACAACCTCCCCTCTTGGGCTGCATTGGACGTGAGCAACAACCTCCCCTCTTGGGCTGCATTGGACGTGAGCAACAACCTATCCTCTTGGGCTGCCTTGGACGTGAGCAACGTCTCCATGGTCTCCTCGAGCTGCATGGGAAGTGAGCACGTCGGCATGGTCTCCTCGCTTGGTTCGCTTGCTCCTACATTCACCAAAAGATTAACACATGATGTATGGAAATTAAATGGTTCACGCATTGTGTCAAGCAATAGCACTTCCCTTGACGTAACTTCTTGGATCTCCTTAGCTCTTGCTCTAGTAATGGGACCTTGATATCTTCCATGTGATGGTCCTACATCACATTTAGTTGCATATAACATTTGTGCAATTGTCCTTTCCGTTTGAGTCTTTTTCTTCTATTTTGTTTTCTTGTTTTCATTGTTGTCCTTGTTTGTTAATTTCGTGTGTTCTTCATTCTTTAGAACAGGTTGTTCGTCTAGATCCGTTCATCGCGGCTAATCCCCGTATCACGTCACCCTTCCTGATGCCTCCTTGGCTGATCTCGCCTTCTCCGTCCATTAGGCATCCATTCCGGTCTCCATTCCTCAATCTCCCCATCGTCCTTCTCTTCCTGGTTATAAACTAGATTTTGAAATTGGTGAGGATAAATAGGCATATTATCATTAATAATAGGAGAAAAAGGAATAGAAATATGCTCCTCAAAAGCAAGGTTTCCCCAAACAGGTTGGGAAACAATGTTGCCTAAACCATGGGCATGCCTAGAAGACTGTTGAACATTCGAATTCCTTGCTGCTTGGAACGCAACTTGCTGACTTTGAAGGGGAAATCTATCTTGTCCTTGGTTTTGCGCCCTCGAGTTGTCTCCTATCTCCAAGTTACCTCCTAGTGGTCGAGAGTCCGGGGTCACCCTAGAGGTCTCCAAGGTAGATACCCTTGTCGGTAGCCCATCAATGCTATCTTTCAAGCTCTTGATGAGATTGAACAACTCCGGTGTGATAGGCTTAGGGCTCTTTGAACCTGCGGGAGTCCCTGACATGATGCTAAACACTCAACAACAACAAACACATTAGGTTAGTTTAAACAAACCATGGGCATGCCTAGAAGACTGTTGAACATTCGAATTCCTTGCTGCTTGGAACGCAACTTGCTGACTTTGAAGGGGAAATCTATCTTGTCCTTGGTTTTGCGCCCTCGAGTTGTCTCCTATCTCCAAGTTACCTCCTAGTGGTCGAGAGTCCGGGGTCACCCTAGAGGTCTCCAAGGTAGATACCCTTGTCGGTAGCCCATCAATGCTATCTTTCAAGCTCTTGATGAGATTGAACAACTCCGGTGTGATAGGCTTAGGGCTCTTTGAACCTGCGGGAGTCCTTGACATGATGCTAAACACTCAACAACAACAAACACGTTAGGTTAGTTTAAACAAAAACACCTCGCAAGTGTATCACTCAGAAATTAAGGTTATCTCACTCTCTAGTGGTGTGATACAAGCTTGTTGATGGCTCGTATTGTATTAATCAAAAACCTCACGTGAGTTCTATGCTTAGTCAAACTAAAGCTTTTAGATAGAAACAATGTTCGATATCAGTCACTTCAAAAACGTGTTTGACTAAACAAAATAGAAGAAAAGACCCAAACGGAAAAGACAATTGCGCGAATGTTATATGCAACTAAATGACTCAAAATTTAGAACTCAATATAAGCTTTGAAAGAACTTACTCGTAAGACCCAAGAAGTGAACCCTAGACACCGTAGGATGAGGTTAAGGAAGGGTGAGCTATGGTGTTTGATAACCGAAAATGGACAGTAGGTAGGTGTGGCTAGATAGGTTCAACGAGATGCTTGGTTCTTCCTCCGAGTGAGACGAGATACTTGACTTAAGTCCTTTCTTGAAGTCCTCTTTGTTGTTGAATAACACTAAAATAAATGTAATAACACTAGGCGAATTACAAACTAAGAATAAGAAAGAATGAAACAAAACAATAAACTAGAATGAAATGAATAGATTTGATTCTTTTTCTTTCTTTTCTTTCTTTTCTTTTGTTCAACTGACTCAAGTGAGGGTAATGTGGCTGAGGGAAAAAAAATGGTGGTTGATTGTGGTTGGTGTGGTGCTATGGTGGTTTCCGGTGTCCAGAACTCACAAACAAGGAACAAACTCGCTAGACTCAAACAAAGCTTAGAGTAGAAGAGAGAAACGGAAATAGACTCAAACAAAAGACAATGATCGATTGCAATGATCAAAACAAACTCTTTTTGTGATTTTATGATTCATTTACCGACTCTTTTTGGTGGTTGAACGTCAACTATGCTCTGATACCAATTGATACGGGGATTAGCCGCGAAGAACGGATCTAGACGAACAACCTGTTCTGAAGAATGAAGAACACACGAAATTAACAAACATGGACAACAATGAAAATGAGAAAACAGAAAGGGACAAGAAGAACCGAAAAGAACAATGATAGAACCCTTGGATTCGAGATCCAAGAACCAAACCAGTGACGATTCGACCCCGCTTCTTACAACTCCACACAATCGATTTGAGAATCGAGAGCACGAAGAGGATGCCTTGTTCGACTTGCAACACCAATCCCGAAGGAGATTGACATACACAAGAACGAGAAAGCTAGATCACACACACAAATTCACGAGACAAGAATGATTGAATTCTCTTGGATTCAATTATGAAATGCTCTCAGCAAAACTTGTATAAAACTTGTTTCACTACAAAAGAAGAGAGAAAATGCTTTATATGAACTAATTACAATAATTACATTGAGAGAAAGTTAAATAAAGCCCAGCAAACATATAACACAATTGGGCCTAATTAAACTCTCCTATTCAGTCTCTCACGTCCACATACTTAAATGATCATCCAGCCATGCACATGCATATACGTGAAACCCCTTGTATCTGATTTCAAGGCCTCTGGCTGTCCTTTGAAATGCTTTCTAAAGCCTGCCCAGCAACTAGAAATACAATTTAAGCTCCATTAATCCTCTTGGCTGGTATGGGTTCGTGGCTGATCCACAAGATAGTCCTTAGGCTTGATGAAGATGGACTTGGTTCAGCTTCATGGAGCATGTTTAGGAAAAGAGCATCCATCTCAGCTTGACGTTTAGCTTGCGCTCTTGTTAGAGTCCCTTGAGGTGGTGAAGATGGAGTTAGCTCAGATGATCCTTCATCACTTAGAATTCATAGTTGTGATCAAAGAATGCCTCGTAGAAAGAGCATCAGCTATAACATTATCCTTACCCTTATTATACTTGATGATATAAGGAAAAGTTTCTATAAACTTCATCCATCTCCAAACCTCTTGTACCCACATACAACTTCAAAGGGCTTGGTGATGTCCGGAAGTACTAGAAGAGGTGCATGGGGCAACTGCCACTTCAACTCCTTAAACGCCTTCTCTTAAGCATCTCCCCACTCAAATGGAACCTTCTTCTTTGTCAATGCAGTAAGTGGGGCTGCTATGGCCCTAAAATCTCACATGAATCTTCTATAGAAGGTGGCAAGGCCGTGAAAGCTTCGGGCATGTCCGACGGTAGTACGTGATGGTCATTCTTGGATGGCCTTAATCTTCTCTTCATCCACCTCTAAACCTCTTGTACGTAGTACAAAACCAAGAAAAAAAACCAACTTGATTAGTGTTAAACTCGCATTTCCTGATATTAAGCATACAAAGATTCAGTTCTATGATTTCCAAGTACTTCCTTGCTCCTTAAGTGATCTAATATGGATGAAAATATCATCAAAATAAGCCACTATAAATTTTCCAGTGTAATGTTGTATCACATGGTTCATCAATCTCATGAATGTGCTAGAAGCACGAGTCAATCCAAATGGCATTACTAGCCACTCATAGAGACCAAACCTAGTCTTGAACGCCGTTTTCCATTCATCTCCTTCCCTCATCCTAATTTGGTGATATCCACTCTTAAGATCAATCTTATAGAACAAAATGGATCATCAAGCTCATCTAATATATCGTCTAACCTAAGAGGACGGGAACAACACATGAACCTATCCCTCACACAAACCTTATCTAAGATCTCTTACACTTGACTTTGAATCTCGTGGCTCTAGTTAAGGTTCATCCTATAAGCTAGACGATTTGCAAGTGTAGCACCGGGAATGAGATCTATTTGGTGCTCAATGCCTCGAAAAGGTGGAAGTCCAGTTGGGATCTCATCCAGAAAAATAACACTAAACTCATCTTGAAGGTTTGGATGGGTTGGTGGGTAAGGTGGCCTTAACTTCATCACTCAAGGTCAGTAGGATTTTACATAAGCTCATGAGAATGACATCCAAAGGAGTATAGTTATGGATGTACTCTTCCTTGGATAATGGGAGGATTCTAGAATGTTGGTCCATGATTTCTACATTGGGTCGAGATGTCCCTGCATTGGGCGAGATTCGTCACCAGGTCGAGATACTTCTGCACTTGGGGCGAGATTCGTCACCGGGTCAAGATCTTCCAATTACGAGGCAAGATTCCTCACTAGGGCAAGACACTTCTGCATTGGGGCAAGATTTTTCTACATCGGGGCAAGATTTCTATACACTAGGGCAAGATTCTTTACTAGATAGAGATTCTTCTCCTTCTTCCCCTGGCTTTGCTCCAAGTTCGTTTCCTTGTTTTTCTCATAGAATTCAGCAATCTACAATGGGGTCATGGGTTTTAAGTTAGCGTTTGACCATAAACTCAAATGAATGTTTATTTGTATACCCACCATGCTTAGTTCTTTCATCAATTTGTCATGGACGACCTATAAGAATATTACATGCTTGCATAGGAACTACATCACAAGTAAATGGTATGTACAAAACTACCTAAAGTGATAGTAACCCTAGCTTGTTTGTTCACTTTCAATTCATCACAATCATTCATACAATGCAACTACATGGTCTAGGGTAGTAAAACGTGGTAATTTGCAACTTATTGATCAAATCGGTACTAGCTATGTTGCAACAACTACCTCCATCTATAATCATGTTACACACCTTCCCTTTAACAAGACATCTAGTATGAAAAAGGTTTTTCCTTTGATTATCCTCACAAGGGGCTATCTTATCATATAAAGTTCTCCTAGTAATCAATGATTCCCCATGCTCATACTCAATGTCCTCTTAACTATCACTACCAACTTCATGCAATGCATTGAGGTGAGTGTCATCATTATTTTCAGGCTCTTCATCACTCTCATATTGTCCATATTGGTTAATAAACAAGACTCTCTTATTAGGACAATCTCTCATATAATGACATCTACCTTGACACTTAAAGAATACAATATCTCTAGAACGAATAGTAGAGTTAGAATTGCTTCCTCTATGACCACTTGAAGGCTCATCTGTAACACCCCAAATTCGTAGGACTCGGGGCGTCACGGGTTAGGATCTCACAATGGATCCTGACCCTAGCCCGACAACAAGTTCACTGGATCTTACAACAAGGCACATATAAAATAATAAAAACCAAATAGATAAAATTGTATAATCATATATATAAATGCGTACAAAACTCCACAGCCGAGTACAAAACATCAACCACATATACGTATACACATACATCCCCAAAACCCATACACATCCTAAATGTACGGAAACCCTCGGATGATCACCACACCAAATTACTCGGCAGTCTTCTTATCCTGCAAAGCATCTATAACACGGTACAAAACCGTTAGCTAACAGTTCATGAATAAGAATAACGGTAATAGCACACATGATCACATAATCACATCATAACATACAACATGCTGACACACATAATCCGTTTATTATCTTCATTATGTTATAACATTACTAATTCATTTTGTGTGATACGAGGAGTAGAACAACCTCGCCTCTGTCCCCTTTAACTACACTAGTTTGGAACTGGTGTCAATCATCACCACCTGGTGGACTGGTCGTAGAGAACCCCTAGCAACTCAATTTTGAGCTAGAAAAGTTATCACCGTCCGTTATCATAAACTTGGGCCAATTAAAACATATATGGTTATCCTAATCCGGTTAGGTTATCAATTACAACACACACAAACACACACCACTAATACAATCACTCCAATCCATAAACGTCAGCTAAGTAAGCCCAAAGGACTTACCTTTACAAGGTAGAACTAACCACAATGGTCACGGTTTCCCTCAGGAAACGATTAGTGCTTGTATAAACAAGGCACACAACATTAATCACTATCACAGGCTAGGAGATTCCACCTTCTAGTCCCCAAGATCATACAAGATCATAACTCATAAACTAATCCTCGATAACTCATCAATACTCAAAGATGTCTAAGGCATTCCTCATCATATAACCTCATCAATCTCATCTACACAACATTATCATGCTCCTACACTCAAACTATACACAAAGGAAGGAAAGGACACATACCAACACTAGGTATGTCCTTGACAAGACGCGCCCGGGGGAAGAAGAGCCGCAGGGGCAGTGACACAACTTCATCCGCAGGGGCGGCCCACACTAGGCGCAGGGACAACTCCTTGACAAAGGGAAAATTCATCACACTATCGATCTCTTCTCGATCCCCAACTCGATTCTCTTCTCTTCTATTGTGCCAAAGGCAACCAACCATCATCCCACATATACATACACATCACCAATGTCCAGGAAACAATACACAAGATTAACTTGTGGGATTTAAACCAAAGAAGAAGAAAATGGGGAAAGAAAGAAGAGAGAAAAGAAAGAAAGAAACTTACCACTACAGAACCAAGCAAAGAAGAATGACCACTCAACTGCTCATCCATAGCAATCACCACATACTCTCATCATCATCATCAAGCACACATCCAAAGTCTCCACACTTGGAGAAATCAAGGAAGCAATCAAAAGAGGAGAAGGAAGAAAAAAAGAGCGTGAGAGAGTAGGACATGGAGGAAATCTAGAAAGCAAACCCTCCCACAGAAAAGAGAAAAGGAAACCTTATTAAGTGAAGAAACGGAAAAGCAAGGCGATCAAAGAAGGCGGCGCCCACCCTGCAAACCGTGGGGGCAGGTCACCAATACCGCGGGGGCGGCTCTACACTTGCGGCCCAGCTGAGGCGCAGGGGCGGGGTCACTAAGGAACTAAGGATATTACATCAAATCCCCCTAAAAATAAGTTTCGTCCCAAAACTTGAACAAACCCGAATCCTCTCGGACCTATACGCCGAGGTATACCCACTCTCTCTATCGGAGGCATCACATCTCTGCTCATAAGGCATCAACCTTTAAAACTCTATAACCTCAATACACCAGCTGGAAGAAACACCCTCTCCAGGATCATAATCACAATCACTACCCATTGGCATGGAGGAAAACCATCTCCAGCCAAACCATACTTGCATCACAATAGCATGGAGGAAGAGCCATCTCCAGCTAAACTATAGTCACATCTCGATAGCATGGAGGAAGAACCATCTCTAGCTATATCCATAACTCGTGCTAGCATAATAGAATCTAATAGGATCAGACAACACATATCACAGTCTAGCACGAAACAACACATATCAAATCACATATACACATAATTCACCAAGATAAAACTAAGATCTACTCATCGATCCTATAAGTGCATCTAAGTCGACATAAAACTCTGGATAGTTCCTCCGGATACTATCCTTTGTCTCCCACGTAGCCTCATCAAGTCCTCATCTCGACCACTATCCTCAACATAAGAATGTCCTTCGAACGCAAGCGTCTCATACCCTGCTCTAGGACTGCTACTGGATACTCAACAAACGTGTTGTCCGGCTCCACCATTAAATCCTCATAGCTGACAATGTCTCGGATCTGGTATATATTCCCTCAATTGAGACACGTGAAACACTAGGTGAACAACCTCTAACTTTGGGGGTAATGTAAGTTTGTTCGTTGCTCTCTCAACTCGATCCAGAATCTCAAAAGGTCTGACATATCGGGGGCTCAACTTCCCCTTAATGTCAAATGTCTAACGCCACGCGTCAAAGATACACTCAGCCAGATATGAGCTCCAACTCTGAACTCTAGAGGTCCGCGCCTCTTGTCTGTATACAACTTCTGGCGACTCTACGCAACCAACATCCGCTCTCTAATCAAGGCCACTCAGGCAGTATCATCCTGAATCTGCTCAGGCGCTATACTAGTGATACTGCTAGGCTCATCCCAACACAACGGCGTACGACACCTCCGCCCATATAGTGCCTCATACGGGGACATTCTAATCGATGCATGCCAATTGTTGTTAACCGAAAACTCAACTAATGGGAGGTGATCTAACAAAACTTGCCCCCAATCCAGCACACAAGCTCTCAGCATATCCTCCAAGGTCTGAATAGTCCTCTCTGACAGACCATCTATTTGAGGATAAAAAGCTGTCGTAAAATGCAAACTAGTACCTAGGGCAATCTGTATCTACTGCCAAAACCTCGAGGTAAATTGCCCATCTCGATTTGAGACGATAGTCCTTGGCACACCATGCAATCTCACTACCTGCCTAGTGAACTCCTCAGCCAACCGACTCACTGACCACGTTTCCCTAATTGGAATAAAACGTGCAGTCTTCGTCAATCTATCAACTATAACCTAGATGGCATCAAAGCTCCTGCACGGCCTCAAACCGCTCACAAAGTCCATGGAGATGTCCTCCCACTTCCATTGCGGTATTGGTAGTGGATGGAGTTCTCCTCCGGATCTACAATGCTCCATTTTGACCTACTAACAGCTCGTACACT
The DNA here is from genome assembly GCA_033239125.1 of Fagopyrum homotropicum. Classification (NCBI taxonomy): domain Eukaryota; kingdom Viridiplantae; phylum Streptophyta; class Magnoliopsida; order Caryophyllales; family Polygonaceae; genus Fagopyrum; species Fagopyrum homotropicum. The sequence continues at coordinate 91,657,424 of BSWB01000004.1, read as the reverse complement.
GAGCCACAAATATGGCTACATTGGGATTCAACCCGCCCCACTAGAGTGAACGTCTCACATCCTAATACATCTTACTTGCACTTGGGTGTACGGAGTAAGGTGTGGAGTGAGTCTCCTGTAAAATCCTCAGTCTAATGTCTGCATTAGAGGGTACACAAACGCACTCACGGCGTCTCATCACTCTATTTGCTCCTATGGGGAATTGTGGGGGCTCACCACGAGACATCCTATCTCAAATCCGCATCAATGTTGGGTATGTCTCTTGTTTCCGTTGGATCTCGCCCAACAGATCGGGTAGAACCTTTAAAGAAAACAAATGACCTTCCAAATCAGGGATCTGAATGTCTATCTCTAGCCATGCTAGATCTCTTTGTAACTGAGGCTGAACCGTCTGTCGTATAATCGCCTTCTCTCAAGGCGTTTTCCTACTAAGTGTGTCGGCGACAACATTTGCCTTCACTGGATGATACAAAATTTCAAGGTCAAAGTCCTTGATCAACTCAAGTCATCTCCTCTAGCGGTTATTCAATTCCCGCTCAGTAAAAATATACTTCAGACTCTTATGGTATTTGAAGATCAGGCATGTAACTCCGTACAGGTAATACCTCCAGATCATCAAAGTATGAAATACTGTAGCCAACTCTAGGTCGTGAGTCGGGTAGGTCTCCTCATACGTCTTTAGCTGTCTAGACGCATAGGCAATCACTCTACCCCGCTGCATCAGAACACATCCCAAGCCTAGCTTGGATGAGTTACTAAAAACTACGAAATCCTCTATGCCCTCCGATTGTGCTAAAAATAGGAGCTGAAGTCAAACGTCTCTTCAGCTCCTCAAAACTCTGAGTACACGGGTCGGACCATACAAACCGGGTAGTCTTCCTCAATAGACAGGTAAATGGTCAAGCGATCACAAAGAACCCCTGCACAAACCTACGATGATATCTGGCTAACCCAAGGAAGCTACGTACTTCTTTGACATTCGTCGGTGTCGTCCATGCTGCTATAGACTCAATCTTCGCCGGATCAACCTTGATCGCTTCGGCAGAAACAATGTGACCTAGAAAGGCTACCTCTGGCATCCAAAATTCACCCTTAGAGAGCTTAGCATATAACTCTCTATCCAGCAGAAATCGCAATACAATCCTCAAAGGTCCTGCGTGCTTCTCTCTTCTACGAGAGTACACCAGGATGTCATTTATGAAGACCACCACAAACTGATCCAAGAAGTCGATGAAGATGTCATTTATCAACTCCATAAAGACGGTGGGAGCATTCGTGACCCCAAATAGCATCACTACAAACTCGTAGTGACCATATCGAGTCCGAAATGCCATCTTGTGCACATCCTGCTCTCTCACCATCAGTTGGTGATATCCAGACCGTAAGTCAATCTTGGAGAACACAACATCTCCTTGAATCTGATCCAACAAACCGTCAATACGAGGCAAAGGATACTTGTTCTTGATGGTCACCTTGTTCAACTCTCGTAGTGGATACATAACCGAAACGATATGTCCTTTCGCATGAAGAGGACATGTGCACCTAACGGGGATACGCTAGGGCGTATGAACCCCTTCTCAACCAACTCCTCGAGTTGCTTCTTCAGCTCTAACAGCTCGGCAGACGTCATATGATATGGGGCCTTCGAGATCGGTCTCGTCCCAAGCTCTAACTCAATGCTGAAATCCACGCCCCGCTATGGTAGTAAGTTGGATGGCTTATCAAAAACGTCGGTGAACTCGCACACGACGGGAACTTCTTGTAATGTCGGACTCTCACTTTCCTTCATGATATAACACCAGAAGACATCACAACCCTGTCCCATCAGCCTCGCCGCTCGGACTAGGTTGATGACCGTACTAGTCTTTCCAAGGTCCCAACCGCGGAAAATCTTTATCTGACCCGACTCGGTAGAGACCGTAACGGTCCTCCTACTGACATCTAACACGGCACATTGCCTATCCATCTAATCCAAACCCAAAATGACTTCCTCATGCACCAACATCATGACAAAGAAGTCCAGTAACAAATCCCAATTTCCTAAATGTATAGGGCAACCATGTACCTCTCGGGAACTTCTAAGTTGAATCCCGTCGGGTAACCCTATAACAAAGGGTCTCTCCTCTACCGTATCTAAGGTCAGTCTATAAACACATACATCGGATATAAATTAGTGTGTAGCACCCATATGAAACAATACTCTAACGCGTAAACCATTAATCAGAATGGTACCTATAGCTACCAGTGTTGTTGGCTCCTCAACACTCCTCAAATCGAATACTTGAGCCTGTGCTCCCTTGGTATCAGTGGTGCTCCCTCCACGGCATCTACCTCTACTCGGTCTTGGAACAGAACCTTGAGTAGTGGTATGATCTAGGACCCCCTGTTGTCCCTCCATATGATACTGAGGCGGCCTCTGTCCACCTCCTACTACACTAGTAGGGTAAGGACCCTAATGTCATGGAGCTCCGCCCTGACGGAAAAAGGTAGCCCTGTGACCTGGCTTTCCACAAGTGAAGCAAGTCATAGGCATCCTCGGACAATCAACTCTCATATGTTCAAATCCTCTGCAATTGAAGCACTTTCATCCTCTCTCAGAAGTTTGTGCAGACACTGAATAACTCGAGCGTCCCTGAGTCTGGCCTCGACCGTACCCTGATGCTCCTACACTAGTCTATCTCGTCCTTTGTCTCTTCTTAGACCTTCGTGTCTGAGAAGTTCTCCTCTGAGTAGCCCATTCACGCTCATAAGCCAAGGCTCTATCTTTATAATCTATTAGGGAATCACAATGAAAACTTGCCATGTAGGCTCGGGTACTCTCCCTCATTCTAACGGAGAACAGATACACATGTTGGTCCTTTGGAGGTGCAGTTGGTCCCAGTAACGCCAGCTCCTCCTGAAACCTCCTGATCACCTCGGATACAGGAACGTCCTCGAAACCAGCCTCAACAAAATCCTGCAGTTTCTCCCTCCTCAGTGAGGCAATGCAAAAACGCTCTCTAATCAAACTCCACATTTGATCATAGCTGGTGACTCAACTCCGCATGGCCCTCCACCAAAGTTGGGCTAAATCACGGAATACAGTTTGTACTAACTTTATCCGTCTATCCTCTAGACACCTAATAGACTCAAGGGGTGAGTCTACATGCCCAATCCACAGCTCGACCTCCAAGCCCACCATTCCAGGTAAAGGGGATACTCCCATCTGGTGAAAATCCATCAACCAGGAGTCCGGTCGTGGTCCTCTCAGCTCTTCCGAAGCCCTAGCAACGTTAGCATTTCGTGCTGGTATGACAAGCACCCGAGTAGCTCCTTGGGACATCTCATATGATCCTGCATGTGCTGGTAGTCCGGGGCACGTCTACCTGCCCTAGAAGCCTCCTCAACTCGATAAATATATGCGCGGAACTCTGGTCACCTCATCGGGACATGATCTGAGTGATATGACTATATTGGTCGGGATCTCTGTCTCGTTGTCATCCCGTTCCCAACCTTAGGAATGACGATCTCAGCAACCTCCTCGGGTCTATCCTCCGCTGCAAGCGGATCAACAATGGGAACCTACCCCTGACCTATAACTACCGGAGGAAGAGGGGGGTCTACCTCTACCTCGTCCTACTACAAATGTTGCTCTAGTCCGAGCCATCTACGGTATACACATATCTAAGCGTATAAGTCTATATAATACCATATGTATATGTGTGTATATATATATATATATAATACTCCAATCCAAAACACACATACACAGTCCAACACACACACAAATATATATATATATATAATGTTAAGATCCACGAAAGGGTTCATGGCTTCCCATACATTCTATCCCAAATCAATTGTATACACATTTCAAAACCAAATTCCTTTTGCAAAGTCAGACCCCTTTCGGGTTCGTTTATTTATCAATTCGGCCTTTATCGCATATTACAAGTGTCATTGTTGTCACCCTAAGGCTCCGATACCAACTTTGTAACACCCCAAATTCGCAGAATTCGGGGCGTCACGGGCTAGGATCTCACAATGGATCTTGACCCTATCTTGACAACAAGTTCATTGGATCTTACAAGAAGGCACAAATAAACAAAAAACCAAATAGATAAAATTGTACAATCATATATATAAATACAAATACATCCCCAAAACCCATACACATCGTAAATGTACGGAAGCCCTCGGCTGATCACCCCACTGGATCACTCTACAGTCTTCGTATCATACAAAGCACCTACAACACGGTATAAAACTGTTAGCTAACAACTCATGAATAAGAATGACGGTAATAGCACACATAATCACATCATAACATACAACATGCTCGCACACATCATCCGTTTATTATCTTCATTACGTCATAACATTACTAATTCATTATGTGTTATACGAGGAGTAGAACAACCTCACCTATGTCCCCTTTAACCACACAGGTTTGGAACTAGTGTCAATCATCACCACCTAGTGGACTAGTCATAGAGAACCCCCTAGTTGCCCAATTTTGAGCTAGACAAGTTATCACCGCCCCTTATCATACACTTGGGCAAATTAAAATATATATGGTCATCCTAGTCCGGTTAGGTTATCAATGACAACACACATAAACACACACCACTAATACAATCACTCCAATCCATAAATGTCAGCTAAGTAAGCCCAATTTTGAGGTAGACAAGTTATCACCGCCCCTTATCTTTGTTGCTCTTTGATCCACGGCTGGACCTTTTCTTTCCTCCTTGGTGGACGTAAGCTCACAACTTTGAAAACCTTGGAACCGGCTGGATTGTGGTTTCCACAAACTTTAAGATCCGAATCTATTCTTGGCTCCTTGGTTTCGACCTTTGGTCTTCTTTTCCACCTTGACGGCCAAATGTAGCAAATTCACCATGGTATTGTATGGGTACATGTCTATTTCATTAACTAATGATCGATGCAAAATACATAAATAACGAGCCATAATAGACTCCTCATCTTCTATAACATTGACTTTCATCATTGTCATTTGCATAGATGTGTAAACCTCTTCAGCACTATTAGCCCTTTGCTTAAGGTTCTCCATCTTTTGCCTTATCTCTCTAGTATGATGTTGAGGCACAAATCTATCTCTCATAAAGGCCTTATTTTTCTTCCATGTGGTAATGGTTGGATCCAAAGTTTTTCTCCATTCCTTGACAAGATGATCCCACCACACTAAGGCATATCCTTTAAATTCCAATGATGCTAGTTAGACCTTCCTTTGTTCACTAAGTTGTGGCACTAACAAATTTGCTCTCTTTGGTCTCTCATTCCATGAAAGCATCCGGGTTAGACTTATCTTCAAAACTTGGAATTTAATCTTCACTTTCCCTAGTCCATCTTGGTCTTGGTGATGCCGATATGGTTCCAAATCTCGACCTCTTCGTGGTTGATGGTGACGTCTAGGAAAGTCTCTCAACATGCCCTCTTCCTATTCATTCTCCTAATCCTTAAAATCATCAAAACAACCTTGCATATTAGGTGCCCTAAAAAGAGGATTAGAATACTTCATACATTGCCTTTGATGGGCTCTTTGGGGTGACTTCATGGCTTGATAGCATGTATTATAGTATATATTTTGGGATTAGTTTAGACGTTTTATCTTCATAAATCTGCATGTATGGATGTATATTCTTTAATTATATTGTTGTTTTGTCTACCTTTGCGGGAATCAAGGTCTACACCTATTTTCGTTGTAATTGTAGGTAAAATGACACGTTTTACATTAAAATGGAGCTAAGGAACCTAAGGAGCCATTGGAGCTACATTCTGGAGCTTTAAGAAGATCTCACGAAGCATGGAAATGGTTAAGAAGATTTACATTGGACCAAATTCGAGAGATTCTACATTCAGTTGAGATTCACCTCGGTCAGCTACAGTATCACCTCGACCGAGGTGATCGTGAGGAGCGTCCCGACCGAGGCGAACACCCTGTCGCCGGCGAGATCTTTATTTTTGGCTAAGATCTTTTATTTTTGGAAGAAGGATATCTTATAATTTTGGCTGGATTTCTAGAAGGAAGATATTATATTTGGCTGATTTATTTTGAGAGATATGGATATATTTTCTAGAAAATTATCTTTTTAAGATATCTTATCTTTGGAAGATAATTCTCTTATATAAAGGGTTGGATTTTCCACAAGTTCAACCATGCTTAGAGCATCCAGCAATTGAAGGGTTTTTTGGAGTTTTAAAGAAAGAGTTGAAGGAAGTGTTGAGGATTGAAGTTCAAGGAAGGAAGGAATCATAGTTGGAGTTGGCTTTTGAAGGAGTTTGTAAGATCTTCTTAGAATTCTTTTTGGTTTGTTGTCTTTTCTGATTTGTGACTTGAGGAACACTTGTTTGTTGATTGTTTGATTCAGTTATTAAGACCTTTTTCTTAAGGTTTTCTTGTTCGAATATTGATTTCTTTCCCATTAATTTGATTATTGTTATCATGATGATTGTTGGCTAAGTTTCTTATGCGATTCTAGGGTGATTGGCTGAAAGTTGTGAGAAAGACGATGATAGAATGATCTTAATCCCAGCAGGACCTTGAAAGCTCGAGTCTTTACCTTAACCGTAGAACACCTCGCTCAATCATTGAAGATCTCGGCCGGGGTGGAATATAACTGAACGAGGTGAACCTTTCCTGAATCTTATCTGAGTTAAGAGTTTAGGTTTGCCAAATCCTATTCTTATTATACCTTTCCTGGTTCAACGCAAGCTTAGGATGAGACTTACTCGATGATTCCTTTGTTTGTTTACCTAAGATCATGAGTGTAGGTAATAAAGGTTTATCCTTTATTGGGGTTTGAGTGTGCCTTCATCCCATCTTTGTGAGTTAGCCTGAGACTTACCCGGTAAAGGTTGATTCTATTCCCTTGGGTGGTGTGTTGGTTTGAGATTATAGTTCCTTTCCTTAGTACCTTGAGACTTACCCGGTAATAGGAGCTTTGGTTTAGGGCTAGCGAGTAGTGAGACTTACCCGGTGATCTATTCCCACATTAGAAACACCTTCCCTTTGCAAACCTCAGCTTTGTTCACATTAACTTTTGAGATCTTGAGTCAGAACCACAACTGGATGCTTTAATCCCTAGAATCCACATTCCCTTTATCTGACTTTATATCATCTTTGATTGCTTTAATTCGTAGTTATTAGCAATATTTGACTACCTGATTCCGTGCTTTGTTTCACCATTGTCCCTGTATTCGACCCCTGGAATTCTTGCTTTTATTACAATTGATCCGTACACTATGGGTTCGCATATTGTTCAAGCATACTTCTTGGGTTATAAATTTTAAAGCTTGCACACACCTTTTGGAGCGAACAAGTTTTTGGCGCCATTGCAGGGGACTTGGTCTAGATCAAGCCGGTTTCGGTAGTCTTTCGGGGCAATTGCCCTTGTTGCATTTAACTACTATACTTGAGTCTTTTCACATGATCTTTCTTTAGGTTATGCGAAGAACTCGTGCTAGAAACGAAATCGTTCCTTACGATCCCGAACCAGAAAAGACTTACAAGCGAAGATTAAGAGAAGCTAAGATGGCCAATCAAGACGATCGCGATCTTGAAGCCAAATTGAAGGAGGCCTTGGAACGGCTATGCCTCAATAAAGAAGAGCTGCAACGAGAGAGAGAGAAGAGACTCGCACAAGAACAAAAGGAATTGAAGCAGATATGACCGCTCTAAGGGCCCAGTTTCTGCCTCGACCGATCCCAGATCCTCGACCAAGGCAAGACCCAATTCATGTTGCCCCGGCCGATGTACACCTGCCACCTCGGATGCCTATCCGAGATGTTCTTTTTGTTGGAATTCCACAAACCCTAGGACAAAGGATGGATCCTAATCAGCAAGTTAGGCGTCCAGGAGTCAGCCTAGGTGATCCAGCTGAGCATGATTATGAACTTCGACCGCAAGTTCTAACTATGATCCGACAATTTCAATTTGGAGGTTTAGAGAGCGAGTCTCCGCATCAACATTTGCAAAACTATGAAATTCTGATGGAGACCTTGAGACCTTCAAGACTGGAGAACAACAACTACAAGTTGAGGCCTTTCTATTTCTCTTTGAAAGACAAGGCGCTTGCTTGGTATCAATCTCTCCCGGCTGGAAAAATCAACACTTGGGAAGAGATGACGACGGAGTTTCTTACTAAGTTCATTCCTCCCTCTAAGACCGCTGAAATGAGGGAAAAAAATCAATGCCTTTATTATGAAGGACAAGGAGAGTTTGTCCAAGTCATGGGAGATATTCAAGGATATTCTATTGGATTGCGCACATCTTGGGATTCCAAAGATCGAGTTCCTGGAAATTTATTTCAAAGGTTTTGAAGGAGCGACTCAATTCAATCTCCAACTACTTTCAGCCGGCACATTTATGGACATGCAAATAGATGAAGCTTGGAAATTCATTGGAAAGCAAGCTTTACATATGAAGAAGTACTCCCATCAAGGAACTGAAAGTGGAGCAAGGAGAGTTAGCTTCCAGGACACATCATCAAATGGAGCTCAACTCACCTCGCTTAGCAATGAGGTAAAAGCATTGAAGGAGCTTTTAGTAGCTCAAACGAAGAAGGAGCAAGATGGAGGATATCAAGGGAGAAACAACTACCAAGGGCCGCGGAACAACAATTACAACAACAATAGAAACTCCAACAGCAACAATTGGAGATCTAATCAACAAAGTCCCGGTAACCCTTATTCTCATGCTAATAATGCTTTTAACCCCCCTCTTCTTCTTCTACTCTATTAAGAAGCCAGGAGCCTGGATCGAGTTCGTCCTAGTCAGAGAAGAAGGATGCAGTGCTGGAGGCAATTCTGATCAAGCTTAACGCTATGGAGACATCAATGAATTCATTTTCGAAGGCACAAAAAGCCTTAGAGCAATAATTCTTCAACAAGGCGAATGAAGCGCCGAGAGATCTAGGGAAGCTCCCGGCAAGGACAGAGAGCAACCCTAAGGGACAGATTATGGCAATAACGGCACGAAGTGGACTGAAAACAACAGATCCAGTACCTCGGTCTAGCCACGACCAGATGAACACTTCGGTCAAGGTGCCAACCGAGGTGGAGCCCCAGAAAGCGAAAGATAAATCTGAAGTCTATGTTCCACCTCCTGCTTATAAACCACCACTTCCATTCCCTCAGTCAAGGGCGAGGGCACATCTAGACAAGAATTTTGGTAAGTTTCTAGACCTAATGAATAAACTACACATTAACATCCCTTTCCTTGATGCAATTCTAGGGATGCCCGCCTATGGGAAGTTTCTGAAAGAGATTCTATCAAGGAAGAGGAAGCTGGAAGATTTTAGGGAAGTGAGGATGACATCTAAGTCTTCGGAGCTCATTCAAATCATGAAGGAGAAGATGCCTCCCAAATTGAGAGATCCCAGTTGATTTTGCATTCTCATTCAAGTTGGGGATGTAACTTATGAAGCGTTGTGTGATCTAGGAGCCAACGTGAGTATCATCCCGCTGGAGCTATGTGAGAAAGTCGGACTTGGAGAACCCAAGCCGGTGAAGATAAAGCTATACATGGCGGATCGCTCCATTACCCATCCCGTGGGCATTTTGGAAGACATTCCCGTCAAGTTAGGTAATTTCTATTTACCTATAGACTTTGTTGTACTTGACATTCCCGCATAATCATTCTCGGGGAAACCATTTCTAGCAACTTCGGGTTGCAATGTGGATTGTAAGAACGCCAAGTTGAAATTCAACATTGGTGGAGATCATGTGGAGTTTGCATTGCTTGCTGCAATGAAAGGAGAGCCGTTGGAGGACGACATCTTCAACATCTATGATGAAAAAGAATCAAGGAAATTGGTGAGCTCTATCCTTATTAATGACCCTCTTGAAAGAGTTCTTAGTTTTAGTTTAATGGCGGAAGGTATAGATGTCTCTTGTGACGCAGATATAAGGAGCTTAAAAGCATTGGAAGCAGATCCAGGAGCTAAGATTGAGAAACTAATCTAGGAGAAGAAGAGCAATTTAGGTTTCGGTCCCAGTTCCAGTACCTCGACCGAGGCACTTTCTGGATCAAGCGAGGTGCTCTTATTTGAAGAACATTTTGGTCAACCACCTTGGGCCTCGACCGAGGTCACAAGCGAAATGATGTCAACTGAGACTTCTGAAGGTCCAATTCTTCGATCTAAGCCTACTTCACTGAAAGGAGAAGGCACGGATCCCCCTCAGAAAGCACCTCCAATCATGGAGCTTAAACCACTTCCTAGTCACTTGAGGTATGCTTTCCTTGGTCCGGATTCCACTTATCCCGTTATCGTTAGTGCTTCGCTTTTTGAAACTGAAATATCTAAACTGATGCATGTCTTGAGAAAATCGAAAGGCTTTAGGTTATACTATTGATGATCTTGTTGGTATTAAGCCTTCTTTTTGCATGCATAAAATACTAATGGAAGACGATCATAAGACTTCACGGGAACCTCAAAGACGGTTAAATCCGATCATGAAAGAGGTTGTGAAGAAAGAAATTCTTAAGTTGTTGGATGTAGGTATCATATTTCCCATATCGGATAGCAAGTGGGTAAGCCCGGTACATGTAGTTCCAAAGAAAGGAGGGATGACCGTTGTGACGAATAAGAACAACGAGTTGATTCCAACTAGGACCATTACAGGCTGGAGGATGTGTATCGATTACAAGAAGCTGAACGTGGCCACTCGGAAGGACCACTTCCTGATTCCCTTCATCGATCAAATGCTTGAACGGTTAGCTCAACACTCCCACTTTTGCTATCTAGATTGTTATAGTGGCTTCTTTCAGATTCCTATCCATCCGGATGATCAAGAGAAGACCACTTTCACTTGTCCATGGGGGAAATTCGTTTATAAGAGGATGCCATTCGGATTGTGTAACGCACCCGCTACCTTCCAGCGTTGTATGATGGCTACTTTTCCGAGTACATTGAGGAGATCATGGAGGTATTCATGGATGACTTTTTGGTATATGGTTCCTCTTTTGATAATTGTTTGACTAACCTTTCTCTAGTGCTACAACGTTGTGAAGACACTAATCTTGTTCTGAATTGGGAGAAGTGTCACTTTATGGTTAGCGAAGGAATATTTCTAGGACACCTCGTCTCCAACCGAGGTATTGAGGTCAATCGAGCTAAGATCGAAACTATTGAGAAACTTCCTCCCCCTTGTTTTGTTAAGGGTGTGCGGAGTTTTCTCGGGCATGCAGGTTTCTACAGGAGGTTCATCAAGGATTTTTCAAAAATCTCTAAACCACTCACTAATCTTTTGAATAAGGATGTTGTTTTTGAGTTTTTGTAGGAATGTCTTGATGCTTTCTACAGGATAAAAGAAGCGTTGATCACCGCTCTCATCATTCAACCTCCCGATTGGACCTTTCCCTTTGAGATCATGTGTGATGCTAGCGATGTGGCCGTAGGGGCGGTACCTTGGACAAAAGAAGGGTGGCCGGACCAACGTCATTTACTATGCTAGCAAGACGCTAGATGAAGCTCAACTGAACTACACCACCACCGAAAAGGAGCTATTGGCGGTTGTATATGCTTTTGAGAAACTTCGTTCTTACCTAGTGGGAGCGAAAGTTATTGTTTACACCGACTATGCAGCCATCCGTTCATTGCTCGCTAAGAAAGATGCGAAGCCACGTCTAATCCGTTGGATTCTCTTGCTTCAATAGTTTGACTTAGAGATTCGCGATAAGAAGGGATCCGAGAATTCTGTTGCGGATCACCTCAGCCGGCTACCTCTCTCCTCGCTCGAGAAGGATAACCTACCCATAGATGATTCATTTCCCGATGAGCACTTGCATTTGTTGGAACGTTGGATAGACTTCTTTGTCTCACCCCACGATGAAGATGAAGTATGGGGTGAGGACGCCTTCCAGCATGTTTGAGGATGATGTACGGTCCAGCTAGCGACCTTAAATCAAGCGCTTCTTGGGAGGCAACCCAAGGTATTGCTTTCTTTTCCCTTTTCTAGCTTAGTTTTAGATAGTTTGCTTTGCTTTGTTTTTGGCGTCCTCTAGACAAAAACCAGGTACTTTCTAAGGAAGGATTACAGCTTAGGAGCTACACCGAAAGGACAGAAGTTCGAGAAATTGAGAAGACGAAGCTTGACTGAGACACATCTCGGTTGCTGTCACAAAACCTCGACCGAGATGTTCTTGGGGCAACCAAGGCGACTAGGTCTGACATCCAATTAGATGCCTCGGTCCGGTCGGGACCACCTCGACCGAGGTAAAATCAAATTCAATGAGGGGTATAAAAGGCGAAACGGCTTTCTCTCTCCTCACTTTTCCCTCCCAAGCTTAACCTCGACGCGGCGTGCCCTATCCCTCAAATCTTCAAATCTTGCTCGTTTTCCACGGTTTTTGGTTTGATTACATCGGAGAAAGCAAGAGGATTGGTTTTCAGGCATCAAACAACAAGAAAAATGCTCCAATTCTGCAGAATCTGGATATTTCATTCAAAAACCCTAACTCTTCTTCTTCTACTGATTTAGCACAGATCTGGCTTTGGTTGACACTCTCTCTTGTTGAAAAGGATATAAATACTCATAGGAAGCATTTGGTAGTGATTTGGGGGAAAATAACTTACAAATTTGAGAGTTGCGAACGAATAGCCCTTCGCCTCGGTCCGGTCGGTTGTGTCTCGGCCGAGGTGTTGTCAAAGCAACCGAGGTGTTCTTCTGTCAGAAATTAAGAGCAGTAGATCTGATCGCTAGCTGGTCTTAAGAGATAGACCCAGTAGTTCTTCCCCTTCTTCTACATCTCATCGTGCTATTCCGGTGATCCATGAGAGACACCAGGCTGATTTTGATCGTATTTGCGGGCATCCTACTACTACCCTGCGTTTTCTAGACGTTGCTACCTTAGAGTGCCTCCACGTGGCGGAGGACTTGAGGAAGATGATCTCCATGGTAGGGCTGGAGGATTTTATGGAGGTTCGAGCGCCGGCTTACTTGGAGCCAACTATGGAGTTTGTCAGTTGTGTCACTCACGTGCCCGAGCGCAGCAACATCAAGTACCGGTTGCTGAACCGGAATTATATCGTGCCGATGGACCAGTTCAGAGAGATCTTCGGTTTCCCTACCCCCACAATTACTGATTTTCCTTCCCGAGCTGTAGCTCGAGATTTCTGGGGCGAGATAGCTCACGTGCTTGAGCATAGTGATAGGTGGAGACCCGGAGATTCCCGGGAGCGTATCATATTCCATTTGGCCTTTCGCCTTGCTCATAAGATATTCAGCGAGACTCTTCTGGCGCGTACTGAGACGCCCCAAAAGGTCTGACAGGGGGAGCTTTTGAGTTTGTTTTGCATGGTTATAGGGGGAGTGCCTGATTTTTCCGGTATGCTAGTTGAGGACTTGCATAGGATCAAGGGCAAGTCCAAGGGAGATATCTATTGTGGAGGCTTGGTGACACACATTGCTACCGCTATGAATCTAGATCTATCTACATGTACATTTGTCGCGGCTGTGAAGCCGCTAGGACTTTTGGAGATGATCACGAGACGTATTCTCGTACCTCGTGATCTCAGCACGCCCTACATTGCTATGCCATGGAAGACGATGGCTCCACGGGGCATTTTATGGTCATCCCAATTCTCAGTTTTCGACCGTCAGTATTGGTCTGCTTCCTGGTTTCCTTACATGCACGATGCTAGAGAAGCTGTTGATGACGATGATGATGATGATGAGGGAGGAGTTGCCATGGAGACCGGTACTGATACCGACGGCCCTAGTGTTCTTGTTGTCGATCTTGATGACGAGACGACAGAGGGGGAGGCAGCACCACCTCAGCGCAGATCCCGCATACGTAGAGATCCAAAGGCTCATCGATGGATTGATGAGCCGATTGAGCAGATGATTGACTTTTATGCAGCTATAATGGTAGACATGTCCCAACGCTTTGATGATGAGCGTAGACACAGGGATGGATGGATGCACCAGATAGGGGAGAGCCAACATTATCAGCGTAGGATGATGGACATCCAGTTCCTACAGATGATGGGCTATCCCTTTGACCCATCCCAACATCCCTACATTCCACATCCACCACCGCCGCCAGCTGACAAGGATTAGAGTTGCATGGATTTTCTTTATTTATTTATTATGCAGTTCAGCTAGGTTCGGTGAGTATTTTGACTTCCTTAGACTTATATTTGACCCATTGGGACAATGTGTCCCAAGTATGGGGTATTTGGATGTACTTATGTAACCTTATGTGTATGCTTGTGACTCTACTGGATATTATTGTTTTATCTTGCTCTATGGTGCTTATCTGTCATTACATGCATACATACAGGTTTCTATTTGAGAAAAACGTCGAAAACTGGTTTGAAAAAAAAAAATTATGACCTCGACCAGGATGTTCATGGCCGATCGAGGGTGACACCTTGGATGACGTCAAAACACCTCGACCGAGGTGGGTTCTTAACTGAGAGTTTTTCGAAACGTTTTGTGCTTCTTTTCTGGATATGACCTCAATGATGATTCTGTTTGCAGATTGGTTTTGAAATCTTTATATGTTCGAAAGGTTTTATGATATGTTTAAGTTGCAAAATGCTTTGTTTAGAATTCTAGCATGTTTAATACTTTGTTTTTATCAAAATTATGTTGGATTTGAAGGTTGACACCACATGATGAGTTCTATCACATTCTTCCTGGGATGACTAAGGCAATTCATTCTCTTCTCTTCTTCTTCTTGATCATGCTTTAGCCCCTCATATACATATTTGCCTCCCTTTACCTATCCGGGAATTTGGAAGCAAGCAAAGAAAAGCAAGTGAAAGTGAAGTTGAGATGTTGGCTGAAAGTGTTAGAAAGAAACAACTAGGTTTGGGGAAGTCAATCATGATGATGAGTAACTCGGTATCATTCACATAGTTGGGTGTTTGTGTCTTGCCAAAGTCGGGTTGAGCGATATTCCTAACGGGTCATGGTATGTGCATCAAGGATTTGAGGCATCTCGAGAAATTGATGATTGCTGATCTCCTAGGCTTCGGTTATTGTGCACCTCTGTCCATGCATCCCAAAAAGTAAAGTAAAATAAGCAAAGCTTATTGGTGGAAGATGTTGAGTTTCAAAGAAAGTGAAATAAGATCCTATTCCCGGATTCTAGCACCACATTATCCTATATACATCTCGCCCTAACACGTTTCTTGACCTTTTTAGAAAGCCCTTGAGACCTCGAGCTTGTTGATTGACTTGGTAGTTTAAATTGGATTATACATGATTAATTTCGATAAATATGATTTATTATGCATTCTATGATTTTATGCAAAGATTGAACAACTTTCCTATATTTATAAAATGTTTTGATCATGTCTTGATTTTATTTGCCATTAAGCATTCTCTTAGAGTGATCTATGAGTGGAGCACATCACCACAAAAATGTTTTGAAATGCTTTTTCATTGATCTTTTCTGACTTATAATCCATTCTATCTTGTATTTAAGATTTGGAATTTCTTGGGGACAAGCAAGGGACAAGTATGGGTATTTTGATAGCATGTATTATAGTCTATATTTTGGGATTGGTTTGGACGTTTTATCTTCATAAATATGCATGTATGGATGTATATTCTTTGATTATATTGTTGTTTTGTCTACCTTTGCGGGAATCGAGGTCTACACCTAGTTTCATTGTAATTGTAGATAAAATGACACGTTTTGCATTAAAATGGAGCTAAGGAAGCTAAGGGGTCATTGGAGCTACATTCTGGAGCTTTAAGAAAATCTCAAGAAGCATGGAAATGATTAAGAAGATTTACTTTGGACCGGATTCGAGAGATTCTACATTCAGTTGAGATTCACCTCAGTCAGCTACAGTATCACCTCGACCGAGGTGATCGTGAGGAGCGTCCCGACCGAGGCGAACACCCTGTCGCCAGCGAGATCTTTATTTTTGGCTGAGATCTTTTATTTTTGGAAGGAGGATATCTAATATTTTTGGCTGGATTTCTGGAAGGAAGATATTATATTTGGCTGATTTATTTTGAGAGATATGGATATATTTTCTAGGAAATTATCTTTTTAAGATATCTTATCTTTGGAAGATAATTCTCCTATATAAAGGGTTGGATTTTCCACAAGTTCAACCATGCTTAGAGCATCCAGCAATTGAAGAGTTTTCTGGAGTTTTGAAGAAAGAGTTGAAGGAAGTGTTGAGGATTGAAGTTCAAGGAAGGAAGGAATCATAGTTGGAGTTGGCTTTTGAAAGAGTTTGTAAGATCTTCTTAGAATTCTTTTTGGTTTGTTGTCTTTTCTAATTTGTGACTTGAGGAACGCTTGTTTGTTGATTGTTTGATTCAGTTATTAAGACCTTTTTCTTAAGGTTTTTTTGTTCGAATATTGATTCCTTTTCCATTAATTTGATTATTGTTATCATGATGATTGTTGGCTAAGTTTCTTATGCGATTCTAGGGTGATTGGCTGAAAGTTGTGGGAAAGACGATGATAGAATGATCTTAATCCCAACAAGACCCTGAAAGCTCGAGTCTTTACCTTAACCGTAGAACACCTCGCTCAGTCATTGAACATCTCGGTCGGGGTGGAATATAACTGAACGAGGTGAACCTTTCCTGAATCTTATCTGAGTTAAGAGTTTAAATTTGCCAAATCCTATCCTTATTATACCTTTCCTGGTTCAACGCAAGCTTAGGATGAGACTTACCCGATGATTCCTTTGTTTGTTTACCTAAGATCATGAGTGTAGGTAATAAAGGTTAATCCTTTATTGGGGTTTGAGTGTGCCTTCATCCCATCTTTGTGAGTTAGCCTGAGACTTATCCGGTAAAGGTTGATTTTATTCCCTTGGGTGGTGTGTTGGTTTGAGATTATAGTTCCTTTCCTTAGTACCTTGAGACTTACTCGGTAATAGGAGCTTTGGTTTAGGGATAGCGAGTAGTGAGACTTACCCGGTGATCTATTCCAACCTTAGAAACACCTTCCCTTTGCAAACCTCAGCTTTGTCCGTGTTAACTTTTGAGATCTTGAGTCGGAACCACAACTGGATGCTTTAATCCCTAGAATCCGCATTCCCTTTATCTGACTTTATATCATCTTTGATTGCTTTAATTCGTAGTTATTAGCAATACCTGATTCCGTGCTTTGTTTCACCATTGTCCCTGTGTTCGACCCCTGGAATTCTTTCTTTCATTACAATTGATCCGTACACTGTGGGTTCGCATATTATTCAAGCATACTTCTTGGGTTATAAATTTTAAAGCTTGCACACACCTTTTGGAGCGAACATGGTTGTAGTTCTAGGTGAGTTCCGGGAACTTCCTCCAACCTCAAACATAGATCTCGGCTGAGAGGTGGCATGGAGTTGAGAGCGAGATTCCAACATTCCAATCATATCGGTTAGGTTTTCAACCTAAGCCATAAGTTGCTTCAACATGTCAATGGTCTCAAGATTCATTGGATCACTCCCTAGTAACAACCAACTTGTAAAGTTAGTGAAATCAGAAAATTCCTCACTTGTGTTTCTCTCACGCTCACACTCAGTTATGATGATCACAAGTTATTTGATGCAATTGACTTAGATGGATTAATACTCCTTTAATTTCAATGACCAAGCTTCAACTAGAACACTTCTAGGCTGAATCGAGATGAAACTTGGCTTGGATGAAGATTATTGTGTTGAAAGATAGTATAAGGTACCGCTGCTGGATTTTCTTCACACAAATCGACACAAAGTGGAAAGAAAACAGCAAGTAGACTCAAAACTCAACTAGTGTGATTGTAAGCAAAGATAACTAGCTAACATACCCAAAGAAAAGACTCAATGTGTATGGAGTAGAAAAGACACAAGAAATAGACACACAAGAGACTAAGTAGATAGCTTCACTTACCTTGCACTTATGCAATTAGAGAGGCAAATATCCGGTTGGGTATTGATCTCGACAATGGCAAATCTCGGTGGCAATCTAGGTCCGAGATCTCGACAGGGGGGTGAGATTGGTGAAAGGTTAGTGTTTTGGTTATGAAACAAGTTTGGGACTGCGGTAAACTCTTTTCTTGTTGTTTTCTTGATATTTTCACACTTGGGTTGGAACAACTCTTGCTTTACTAGCTTCACCAAAACTTTGGATAGTAAAAAATATGGTATGGAGAGTAAATAAAAGAAGAGATCTTTTATTTTTGTTTCTTTGATGGCGTGAGGATCCAAAAATGGCGAGATATAGCTACAAGAGGAGATAGATATCAAGATTTGATAGGATATGACAAGATCTCACCTACTATATAAGATCTTAAAATTAAGGAAACTTTGTTGTTCTCTTTTATTCTTGATGTAGTAGGTGGATAATGATAGATTTGATCCAAAGCTTGTGATAGATTTGACCACTAGGGTTTTCCCAAGCAGCCTTGTCATTTTGGAGAGGACTTGGCGGCCAAGCATTAACCTCGGCGTTGACGCAGCAAATCTTGACGCAAGATTCTCCGACGGGTAAAGATCTCAGCATTAGGGTTCCGGTACCAAGGTTATGGTTGGCATGTGTTTATGGCTAGGGCGTTTTCTCTTCTCCAAGTGGCCCAAGAACAAAAAAATGAAATTCATGTAGACTCTTTAAAAGAAAACTTGAAACAAAAGACTCAATTTTTGACAAGACTGAAAGAAGTCTCAAAATAAAATACTCAAACCGTTGATGCGTTGGCTGATTTGGACTTCAATTAGCAACCTCGTTCACATTATGCGGGGTTGAGGCCACAATGACGGATGTAAATAGAAGTCCATCAAAATTGAAATCTCGGTTTATGAATCTGGACCGAGATAAATAAACGTTAGTAGCGCGATTTACAAAAAAAACAAAGAAAGAGAACGGCGAGATTATGGGGATAGATGATGAGATAGATAAGAAGGTGGGATGGATGAATTTGTGGAAATATAGGATAAGAAGAACCAAGATATACCTTGATCGATTGGATCAAAACCCATGAAATGAATTACCTTAACCATTCCATCTTCAACCATACACAAGTCTTCAAATTGAGACAACACAAGGAGGGACTAGAATCGACTAGGAGCACCAATCTCTAAGGAGATTAACACACACAAGAACAACCTAGCAAAGACACACAATGATTCAATCAAAGGCTCTCTTTTTGAATGAATAGGAATAAATAAAACAAAAACTTCATAAAGAAGCAATGAGTATCTCTTGAAATTTTGGTTCAAAATAATCTAACCTAAAATGTGTAGGGGAGAAATTTTATAGCCTTGAAAGCCTCCAACTAAAAGAATAAAAACAATCCTAAACAAATAGAAGAGTAAAAGATATCTTTAGAATGTCTAGAGCTAAAGGTAATAAAATGTCTCATAAAATAACTTAGAAACTCCAAAGCTTCAAACCTTGCTTTCCTCTATTCTTCACGTGTGCATGGCGTGCATGGAGTGCATGGCATCTCCTCTACATCCTCCTTGGATAGAACTGTCATTAATGAAATTAAGGAAGACTTAGGTACAAACAGATCTCCAATGATCTCCTTAGAAACTAAAGATACCAACAAGCTAGGATCCTCTTCTTGAATGGCTCTTGCTTTCAACCTAGTGATTGATTCTTGCATGGTAGGACTTGTAGGTGATGTTTTACACTCCTTGTCCTTGATTGCTCTTACCCTTGATCTAGTGATGAGTCCTTGTGTAGTAGGGGTTGTTGGGGATGATCCTTCATCAATTTCGGTATGGTTTTGGTGAAAAATTAGGTTCTTCGAACAGTTTTAAAAGCAACCACAATATATATAATATAATTAATTGAAATTGAACTCGAAAAATAGTAAATGACGAGAGGAGTAGAAATGAACGGAAACGGTGATTTCTCAAGGTGACTCTTTTTATGAAGAACTTGTTAAAGTTCTTCTTTGTTTTTAGAGGTTCATATCGATGAACTCATCGCTTTTACCACTTTGACACAAGGTTAGCCGTTGTTGAGTCTAGATCTCTTTCGACACCAATAGACACTTCCATTCCTTATTAAAGGGAGAGGACAAACGAGGTTTATTCTTGATGATGGGGTGGCGGTAGGTCTGGAAAAGGTTGGGGTTGACGGTTGCCTGATCGGGTTATGATGATGGATCGGTAGATGGATAAATTAGGTCGAACCTTAAGAAACGACTTGGAGCACGATTGCGAAGCCATGATCCTAACACACAACCAAGAACGATCGTAAAACACTTCCACTATAATCAAGACTAATGACACGTCCAACAATAACAATGAAGGAAGCTTGTGATCGATTCGAGACGGCACCAACTTGTAGACACAGGCAAAACGACTCATACAAGTGCAAACTATAGGGAAAACGAGACTTCTCTCTCTCTCTCTCTCTCTCCACGATGGAAGACACGAACTCACAAAGGCAAAAGAATTGAATTGTAATTAATGAATTGGCATCTAAAACGTGTGATCCATGGCCTATTTATAGGCTTAGGTTCGACATATCTACCAATTTAAAGATAAGATAAGCTCTATCTTATATAAGATAAAATTCGATCTTCTAAGATAAAATAAGATATATTTTGTGAAAGATATGATCTTCTTAAATGTATTTATAAGCTTTTCTATTAGAAGAGTTAAATTATTTAAAAAATATAAAATAGCGTGGATTGAAAAATAACAATCAAAAGCCTAAAATAACAATTTAACTCAAAATTAAAAAGTTGTCTTTATGGGCTGGAAAACAATATTATATGGACCGAAAATCAATCACTTATTTTGTCACTCCCTATATGTGTGCATGGATGGCGTGGTAGGTTGCATGGCTGATCTGTACGTGACAATTGCATGGGTGATTCGGTGTAAATGCATGTTTACATGGAGCTTTCTACATATGTTCATGGATGTCCCAACGTTTGTAGGAATTCCCGGTGGTGTACATAATCTTGCATGGGTATGCATGCCCTCTTCATCATGTTTGCATGTAAGATCTGGAATATATATGTGTAATGTCATCTCCGTTCACCTTTCATGGATAACCCGTCCTTCTATGAGAACGGGCATGAATGAGCTCTTCTTTTGTCCTTGGAAGACCCGGACACTCGCGTGCATTTGCATGGGAGACATCTTCCACGTGTAACGACTTCGATCTCCATCACGTGCATGTGCATGGAAAATTAAGATTTTATACATGCAGGCTCTTCTAGCACATAGAGATCTATAATGTCTCATCCGGTTCAATCACATGCAAATCCGTTCTTCTCCTTTTAGCATTTCATTGATCATTAGACTTCTCCTTGCTTCTTTCCTCTCTCACCACCGGCATTATTTTCGTTCTTGTAAGTGATATTGGTCTTGGATATGCTCTTGCATCATTTTGTTTGGGGTGAGAGAATTTTTAATTTAGGATTTCAATTTTTTATATTAAAATAACGAAAAGTAGCTCTTTAAACGAGAAAAATAAAAAGATAGGATGGCGGTGTAATTATTTTGTTAACGGAACATAGCAAAGCAAATAGATACCATATCCATCTATTTCCATCATCCTCGACAAATATAAGATGGATGAGAGATGGAGAAAATGATGCAAAAACCACTACTAGACAAATTGGAAATTCCATTTTGTCTTTCAACCATGGGAAGCCACACAATAAAACAGAATTCAAGGTCAAACAACCACGTGTCACAAATTAGTCTAGTCAAGAAAAACTTAGTGATCCATAATTTGTGCATTTTTAGCTGGATTTATATGAATAATCCTGGGACAAAGTCCAAAGGAAAAAAGAGAGAAAACACACAAACATATATATATATATATATTTTTTTTTGTGCTGATTTGATAGGGAAATAAGTAAAGGAAATAATGAGCCAACTCCAAGCTGTGAAAGAGGATGATTCGTGGAAGGAAGCAGAGGAGTTGGTGGCGGCAGAAGAGAATGTAGGTGACGCCAACACCTCCACCGAGGTGCAGGATTCCGATGCTACCAAAAACGCAGAGGTCGTTGAGTTTTCGTATGTTTAGATGGGCTTATTAGTTTAGGTATTCAAAATAGGTATATATTTTAATTTGATTATTGTTATAGAATGGTGCAGAGCAAGAAGAAAGCCGTCATAGTCCGATAACCATAGGAGAAGCACTGGAAGCAACGGCCATAACCGCGGGAAGCAAACTGGTGGAGAGGAGCGACGCAGCAGCGATCCAGGCTGCAGAAGTCCGGGCGACCGGGCGCACCAACATCACCCCAGGAGGGCTTGCCGCCACCGCTCAAGCGGCCGCTCAACTCAACGCCAGGACTTTGAATCCGGACGAAAAGATCACCTTAGCTGACATTCTTACGGTACCCAATCAAAAAGCTGGCATGCTAATGATCATGTTCTCTATGTAAGCTTAACATGCTCTAATCGCATATATACAGGATGCCTCCTCCAAGCTGACAAAAGACAAGCCAGCCACACGACAGGATGCGGAAGGTGTGGTCAGTGCCGAGTTGAGGAACAATCCCGACATCTGCACCCACCCTACAGGGGTTGCTGCATCTGTTGTCGCTGCAGCAAGGCTCAACCAATATGCATCTATGCCCAAACACCCTTAGCCAACCGGAGTCTATACATATATACACATTTATACATACTTTTACTCTAAATTTCGAGCTTCGCTTCCTAATGTAAATATTTGCACCTTCGCTCCTCACCTCTAATTCATCGTTAAATTGGGCCAACAACCTCTTTATTCGTATATAAATCGACCGCCTTCCATTTAATATCTACTTCCTATCTTCTTATTCTTCCCTCTATTTTATTAATTATTATCACTTTTTATACAGAAAAAAAAAAAAAAGAACAGTCTTATCGTGTAATCATGAGAACATAGCTTATTGTTTAGGCAACTGTTCAGGCAAGGCCCTTAATTTCCGGTAAGGTTGTGCGGTCGGCTGACATGCTGACACGTATCCCAAATTTTTTTTTTTTTAAGAAAATATATTCCGGATGCTTTTAACGATAATGAACTACCATGTTATAAGTTCTGCACTATTCTCTTATAAACTTTGAACAATTCTCATACAATTCATGAACTATTACTTTTTAATATATTATATCAAATTATTTATAAACTAATCGTTTATATGTTATGAACTATTCTATTATAATTCATGAACTATTACTTTTTAATATATTATATCAAATTATTTATAAATTAATCGTTTATATGTTATGAACTACTCTATTATAATTCATGAACTATCTTTTTATAAGTTATGGACTATACCTCTTTAAGTTTTACATTATGAACTATTCTATTATAATTCATGAACTATACTTTTATGAGTTATGCACTATCCCTTTATAAGTTTTGCACCATCATTTCCATTCGTTTTGAAAAAAAAAAAATATTTTTTTTTGGGACAGGTGTCAGCATGTCAGCCGGCCGCACAGCCGTACTTGAATAATAGGTCCTACCTAAACAACCCCATGTTTAATATATTATTCGTAGTTATTATTGGTTGAATGGATTATTCGTAGTAATTATTATTCGTAGTTATTAATAATTATGATATCTACCCTAAATCTCGATCCTTAATACTCACCATCCGACGGTCTAAGATTGTTCTTATGATTACACGATAAGCTTGTTCTCATTGGAACCACACCCTCTATATATATATATATATATATATATATATATATATATATATATATATATATATATATGGGGGAGTTGCTGACCCATTTCATGTTAGTTATGCCATTAGCCATTTTTATTGAATTTGGTTTTGTATTTTCTTGGACATGGACCCCTTTACGTTTTGGGTGTTCATCTCTGTCCGGTTCTGAACGCGTTTGGGACAAATTCTTAGGGTTTCTCCTTTTGATGAACAACTCTATTTTGGTCGTGTTTAGTTAGATTTATTAAAATTGACTTTGTGGTCGTTGTTATGGTTGTGGATGCAGTGGTAGTTGCGATTTTTCTCGGATTTTTTGATGGTTGGGTTATTTAGAAAAAATTGAACATATGTGTTCAGTTAGGGTTTGTTAAGTATATTTGAATTTTAAAAAGAGACTATATTTCCCTCAACAAAAGGGTCACGTGATACAAATTTGTAATAGCAATCCATGTGCGACATCAGTCAGCAAGCGAGGCACAAATTGAAGGAGAGTCGCTCATAGTCGATAGTCGTCGAAGAAGAAAGTGATTGAAGGGATAGAAGGACATAGCATAATCGAAGAAGGAGAAATCCGAATCGAAGGATACTCATCCGCGCGAAGAAGGAGAAGACGCAAATCAGGTGACACTCGAATTTTTCATGACTGTTTCTTTAAACCATCTACTGTAGCATAGGTTTGAAATGTAGAAATAGAACCTTAGGGTGTCTTCCTTGAATTGTTTACAGTGATTGAAGAAATATTTATCTACTCTTGTCTCCCTCTTTAATGCCACTAGGAAGACATATAGACTAAAAACAGCTTAGTATTTGAAGGACTACCCAAACGGATATTCAAAGATATATGTCAATACTTGGGGCTCAATCGCACATTTATCACCTACTTGTAGTTACATCAAAAAATTTACAGGAGGTAAGGATCCAAAAATCAACCTTTGTTCTGTTCCTGCACAACCAATCTCTGAAAATGTTGTATTCGTGAGGAAACAATACTACAACATGATACATGAGTAATTACAACATGATACAAGAGTAATCTTCATAGTCATTGAACTTAATAAATCCTATTACTATTAAGACCCTTCTAAATTTGAAGTACTCTTCCATGTAATAATTTTTATGTTGAAACTTGATACTTGTTTTGTGTGCACATGAAAGAATGGTGGTTAGAATTAGTCAATGCTAATAGAATGTTATACTACTATCTTCTTTGAATTGTCTTCTTCTTCCTCGGTTTTTTTACATATGATTATTGTCTTCTTCCGTTGTATTTTAGAATTGTGTGCACTACATTCTTCCTTAGACTCATTTTTTTTACATATGTTTTTATACTGTCTTCTTCCTTTGTATCGTTACCAAATTTGTTAGTATGTAAGACCTTAGACTCATATTTGGAAAAACAGCAAGTTTGTGTATTGTCTTCCTCCTCTTCTTTTTTTTTACATTTGCATTTATATTTGGTAGATGTGTCCACACTATGCAAAACCTATAAATGTTGATTTATTATTGTATTTGTTGTCGTCCATATTTTGTCACTTGTTGAATGTTTAATTTAGTCTATCAAGTTTTTCAGTTCGTAAACATGACTGAGAATATTAATGAGAATATTGGAAGCTCGGGTGCTAAGGAAAAAGATAAGTCATTTGTATGGACGGATGCTCTAACTAGAACTATTATGGACATGCCCACTGAATATCAAAGGAAGAATGGTAAGAAAGTATTCAGTTGGATTTGGTTAACAAAGACATTTAAGCAATTAACCAACACGAAATGTAAGAAAGAAATCTTGAAGAATAAGTACAATAACATGAGAGGAGCTTGGAAACTTTGGACAACCTTAAAGTATGGGGAGACTGGATTAGGTTGGGATCCTAAAAAATAATGTATTGATGCGTCTCTAGAGTGGTGGGCACAAAAGTTGCACGTATGATACTCTTCATTTATAATGTATTGATACTCTTCATTTATAATGTCAATTTATGGAGGAAGCTTACCTAATTTTATTGTTTATGTCTTAATTGAGCAGGAGAATGAAGAGTTTTGGGTTGTTAGGAAGAATCCATTTTGCCTTGAGTTCGAGTCAATGATGGAGTCACTTTTTCAAGGACCGTTCGCCAAAGGTTCTCATTGTGTTGCCCCTTTTATGGTCTCAAGGGCCAATGTGACCAATGTGTCGTGCACTACAATGATGCACCAATCAAAACCAATTGATGTAAACGATTCTAGATATGCTAGCCACTTACTAGTGGACGAGTTAATTGGTGATGGGTTTGTAGTTGAAGATGCCACACATGCGGTAGCATTGGATGGTGTTAACCTCCCTTTTTCTTACCCACTTGCCTCTTGTGGACAACCAAAGAAGTGGTTGGAGTCTCATCATCACCCGGAGGAGCTAAACGAAATGTCCGAAAGAGTGGTGGTTCCAACTTGTACCAACAAAACCTAAATGATACAATGAGAGATAATGATGCAATGGTGTCCATGGGGGAGGCTGATAGAGACTCTATAATACAAGCAAGTTTAACTACAACTTTGACTTCAAATCAGCCAGAAAATACTTGTCTTCAAGCATTAAACTTTATTGAGGGAATGGTTGATGAAGGCTTCCTTGTTCAAGGTTCACCACTATGGTGCTTTATACTTTCTATGACCGAGAGTGACTACAAATGTATGCTTTTTACCTTGCTCCCTACAAACGATGTGAGATTGTCTTCACTTCAGTGGGGGTTCAACAAAGAAAGAATAAAGGGCATTATTCCTTATGATCGTCATGATTAGAGACACTATTGATAAATATGGCCTACAAGGGTCCCCCGGATGCAAGTTGTTGAAAAGGTGGGGATCTTCTTGTACACGGTAGTTCAAGGAATGTCCTATCGAATTGTTTCCGAGAGATCCAACGCTCAACTGCCACAATTACTACTGTCATTCATGAGGTGTTATGCGTCCTAGTTGTCCGTGAAGGTGGTTTCATTGGCATGGAAAAAGACAACGTTAAACCAAATGACCCTTCTTTCACCCAAGTTCCAACACACATCAGTAATGACAATAGGTATAATCCTTTTTACGGGAGCAACTGGTTTCACAACTAGTATTCACATAATCCATGTATTCCAAAATCTGACCAAATAGCTAATTGTGGGCGCGAAGGGATATGCACTTTCAATGTGATGGTGGTATGTGATTTTGATATTACCAAAGCTGACCAAATAGCTCTTCGTTAAGGGGTTTTGACACATAATTGGTCAAGGCTCTTTGCGAGAATACCTTGGTTCGTATCTTCCTATATTTCCATCAATTTAATTTCATATTATCATCTTCTTATCTATCCATTATCAATCCATCAAAATCACATTCTTTTGTTCGAGTTTTCCAAAATCTTGGACCGTAAATAGAATCTCGCCCAATATTCTTGTCCAAGATTTGTACTCTAAGACTGTTCGTGAGCTTTCAATCTAGATCAGGCAACATCGGCTTAAACCCTACGTCAAAGTTGTATCAGAGCATTGTCGATTGAAGTCCGTTTAAGGTTTGAGTCATTTTTATTTGAGTTTTCTATAAGTTATATTAAAATTGAATTTTTTTCTTGTTGCGATTATCTTTTCGATATTATTTGAGTTTAACGTGTGTTGGCTTGTGTCTTTTGGAAGAGAGAGATATGACATAGCCCAAACACAAAGTCATCCATTAACCTCGAACGAAATCTCGTCCGGCCTTACCAAAATTTCGCTCGAGATTTGAGCATAAAGTTGAGATATTTCTCGTTACTTGTTCCCCAAGTTTCTTGAATTTTCTCTATCCCGTTGAAGATCAAATAATTATTGGATTTGAGTCAAATCTAATAAATATACAACTGCTTATTTAAGGAGGAAGGAGATTTACAAGATATTATTGTGCAGATTTTATCTAGTAAGTGAGATCTTATCATATCCATTCAATCCTAACCGAATATCTATTCCAACAACTATATATTTGCACCTCCCCACGTGCAACAAATCATCATATTCATTCTCCCTATGGTTAATCCTCTAACTTCACAAAAAGGCCTCAAACACATAACCCTAAATTTCCAAATCGTTTATCAGCTTGCCCAAAGGTTGAATGAAGCCTTTGAGTTAAGGAAATGTCACGATCAAATTAAGAAGTGATCAACAAGGCAACAAGTGAGCCATAAATCACATATCTTATTGATGATTGTCATCGTTCATCATCGAATCGACAATCTTGGCCCGATATCGCAAAATCTGAGCCAATATTTTGACCGAGATTCTCTATTGTCATGAATTTTTGAAGAATTTTGAGGCATAATTTGAAGAATTCAAGTGCACCTTATTTAAGAGTACATCCAAAGAAAAAGTTTTATACCATCCTTGACCTAGTTCTTAATCTTAGCCAACCAATCCCGGCTATTTCTCGCTCTCCAACTACATAGGTTCAAGGTACGTAATTCTCTCTCTTTTTCTAGCTTCTTTCTACTCTAAATACTTGAGTCAATTTCTTGGGTGTGTTAGTTAGTATCTATACTTTCTATCATACTAGTTGTGTCTACTCGCAATATTCCTTCTACTTTGTGTCAATTGTGTGAAGAGACTTCCAGCAGGAGTCCCTTAATAATATCTCCCAACACAAGAACCTTTTTTTCGAACCAAGTTGACTACTTGAGCCATCCAAGGAACTAGTTGAGACTAGTCACCAACTTTAGAGGAATATTAATCCATCCAGGCAATTAAATCAAGTTGACTACTTGAGTTTGTTGTTGCTTTGTGTGATTGTGTAGGATGTACAAACTAGAATCTCATTCCAGTGGAAACTCTCATCCCCAAGTGAGAAATCTCGCCCTAGATTTTGACCGAGATACGCTCCAGTCGAGGTTTGATAATTACATTCTTCAAAGGAGATCAATGAATGAGGATGATGGACGTTCACGTGTTCCATATCGGATAACAGTCCCGGATTCACCTCCAAGAACCCATCATGAGCGAGGTATAGGATATTCCAATCATTATTATGATACATCCAAAGTTCCACGTTCTATCGATGATTTTCAAGAATTCGAGGATGAGGAAGACAAGTGGAGAAACTATCCTAGATGCCAACTCAAGCCAAGTAGAGATCGAGATATGCATAATATTAATGAGCAAAGGAAGGTCCGACTTGCTCCGTTGGAATTCCGAGGAGACACCTAAGTGTGGTAGAACCGTTTAGTCAAAGAAAGGAGAAGAATGCTAGACCGGACATCGACACTTGGAGGAAAATGAAGGCAGTAATGAGAGCAAGATTCATGCCTCCACATTATTCTAAGGAATTAAGGAAAATATTGGAGAACCTAAAGCAAGGCTCTAGGAGTGCGGAAGAAGTTTTCACAACCATGCAAATGGAAATGGTGAAAGCCAATTTTGTAGAAGATGAGGAGACAACAATAGCTCGTTATCTACGTATTTTGCATCCATCTATACAAAATCAACTTGATTTATATTCTTATGATACCGTGATAGATTTGTTGCACTTGGCCATAGAAATCGAAAGAAAGATCAACAGAAGGAGCCAAGCAACTAGATCTAACTTTAAAAGTGCAAGTTCATAAGAGCAACAGAAATCTCGACCCTAGAATCTCAACCCCATCCAGCTGAGATCTGTGATAGAAAAAGTGTATAACCAGCTGAACGTATTGGAATCACTACGTCTCCAACACCAGAAAGAGAGACCATCGATGGAGGTTATCCAAATTGTAAAGGTCATTGATTCTAACCTTCTATTCTAAGCTTATTGAATCAATTTCACAAGAATCTAAGTTAGTAAATAAGATTGATAGTGATAAGCATGAAATATATGGTAATGAATTGTGTACACATAGTCTGATTTGAATGATATTATTGATTGTGATATGCAAGAGCATGCTATGTATAATCTTGAGATAAACGTGCATAAATCTGAGTTTGGGATTATTCAGTCTCTTGATGATTATTTAGATTTATTAAGATCGGAATCTACTCTTGTTATAGTAAATAAATTAATTGATGATGAGCATGACATATATGCAAGTGACTTGTATGCACAAGAATTTGATTCAGACGATGTTATTGGGTGTGATGTCGATAAGCATAACATGATTGATCTTGATTCCAATATGCATGAGCATGCTATGAATGATCTTGAAGTATATGTGGATAAATCTGAATTAAAAATTTTTAATTCTCTTCATAATGATACTATCTCTTCGTTGTTGCATTCATCTTTGGATTGTTCTATAGCTTGAATTCAGGAATCGATACCTAGGGAAATGCCTTTTGTTGTGCCTTTAGTAGAGAACATAGAGCAGCCCAAAACCCCAAGGATGAAGTTAGAAGAGAATTGTGTGGTGCAATCTCAAGTAGTGACTTTGTTAGATCCTTATAGGAGTTGTATTAAGGATGAGATTATAGTACCACCATATATGGAGTTTTCTAGTTCTAGGATTTTCAGGTCATGTTTATCCATTTATGACTATGTTCATAATCTAATTCCCTCAACCTTTGTTAGCCTTGCACGGTTGTCCATAAGGAAGTGAGTGAGTTTACTTGTAGGATTGCAAGTTGGAAGCATCACGATGAAGGGAAAACACAAATTCTATGTCCTAGAGATGTCGGAGGATTATGGTGAAGGGAGTACTAGCATGGTTATGACAAAACCTCAGCATAGGAAAGAAAAGTCTCGCTCCAGGAAAGAAATCTTGGTCAAATTCCATAAATTTTGCCCAAGATTTGTCCTTGAGCCCGAGATTGTCTATTGTTGTAGCTTATTTCAACTCCAGTTTGCAGAACCTCGACCCAACCCTCCAAGGTTTCTTTATGATCTTAAGGGATAGTTGTTTAAGGAGTCTCGACCTATTGACGTTGTTCCTAGATGTTCGAATCGGAAGTTCACCATGTTAATGGTAGGTAACTTATTTAGTCTTTTGGGTAAGAATTTGAGGGTAGCATGTCTAAACTTTCTTAAGTGTGATTGTAACTTCAGTTTCTTATTTAAGAGGTTTAGATATTATTACATTATTTATTTCCCAATGATAGTACATGGATTATTGAGTTTCTTATGAATTTTATGTTAGTCACCATCTTGGATTATATTGTGCTAAAGATTGAGCGTATTACTTGTAGATGAACTGCAAATGCTGATTTGGGTGATTTTCTTAAGCATTGTGTGTTCGAGGATTTTAGGAATTAGTTTGACTTATTTGAAGAATTATTTATTGAGTTTGATTGTGTGAACATACCAAGTTGTTGTCTTAAGTTTCTTTTCAAGGAGAATACCTTTGTGGTTGATAAAGGTCACTTGGAAAGGTACATGTTTTATCCTAGGTTGGCCGCATATATTATGGATCATACTTGCTTGAGGATATAGTTTGAGTTTTCATAACATATTTAAGGATTGCTATGAGTATATCTAGGTGTATATTGCATCTTATGAGCATATCTAGAAGTATTTTTCATGACTTATGTTGGTCATTGGAGTTTATAGTCTTCTCTTTGGGAGACAATAATATGAGTTTATCTGAGAAATTAGCTAGATCTAAGAAGGGTAGAAATTACATATTTGAGATAGTATTGTTGTCGTCTATTAGTTGTGCTTACTCTAATAATGTCGATCCATATCTAGCCTTAAACTATCATGACTTTGTAGTTAAATTGTTTTTCATAACTTTCTTTGATCTTATACCGTTACCTTTAGTGGAGCGAGTAAAGTTGATTGCAGGAAAACAGGAGGACATTGTCAAGAAGATACAAGAATTCATGCAAGAAGATGGAGGGAAAACGGAGACTAGTTACGGATAAGGCTCATAAAGTTCGCAAGGAAATACCTTTTGAACCAGGAGATCCAGTTTGGTTGCACCTAGAAGAAGGAAAGCTCCAAGAATACATCCAATTTTCATCATCAAAGACAAAGATTTAGACTTACAATGAAAGTATCGGCCACAAATAGAAAATCTCGCCCGAGATTTGCATATCGAGACCGAGGTTTGCTATTGTTGCGTGTTATGGTGAAAATTTTTAAGGCCATAATGTTACAAAGTTCTAGAGACATTCCAGAAGAATCAAGGAGCTCGAAATTTTCACCACCCAGATACTTGAGTTCATTTGTATCTCGTAATGTACATATTGATGTGCATATATATAGAGAATGGCTAAGGAAGGAGAAGTTGATTTTCTATAGAGTTGATCTAGTCCAGAATCTACTATACTTGAGTCATTTTGTGACTACTGGTGAGCAAGGCTATGATTCGAGGTCAAATCATTTTCAAGAAGGGGAGTATGATGCGGGACCATTCTTAACATCTCCTACATTACAAGGATCCATCACTAATCCAAGAGCATGAAATCCAAGAGTATGAGACACTCAAGGGGAGGTTTCTAGCAAGAGCCGAGCATGGGAGGATCACGTGAAAGGAAAAAATGCATGGATTACACAAATCTCGGTTGCCATTGATAAATCTCGGCCGAGATTTACATATCGAGACCGAGATTCCTTCCGTGGTGAACGTTCCAGTGGAATCCGTCTAAATCAGTTAGGATAATGATAGTTATTTGTTATTATTTTAATACATTTACGCTCTCAAACATTCTAAATGTATTTGTTGGTTTTGATCCTATCTTATAGGATTATTTTAGTATTTATCTTTTAGAAGAATCTCTCCTATAAACAGCCTTAGAGGACGAGATTCATAGGGTAGCTTAGATTTGATTTGATTAATATTTTCACAATATTGTATGAACTCGTTGCTTCACTTACGAAGTTTGTGTTTTATTCATTCCTATTTAATCCAAAGAGAGAGCCTTTGATTGAATTGTTGTGAGTCCTTGCTAGGTTGTGCTTGTGTGTGTTAATCTTCTTAAAGGTTGGTGCTTCTGGTCAATTCGAGTATCTCCTTGTGCTTGTCTTATTTAGAAGGCTTGTATAAGGTTAAAGGAAGGAGGGTTAAGGCAAGCTCTTCGTTAAGGGGTTTTGACACATAATTGGTCAAGGTTCTTTGCCGGAATATCTTGGTTCATATCTTCCTATATTACCATCAATTTCATTCCATATTATCATCTTTATCCATTAATTATCCATCAACTCATGTTCTTTTGTTCGAGTTTTCCAAAGTCACTGCCCGTAACTAGAATCTCGCCCGAGATTTGTTCTCTGAGACTGTTCGTGGACTTTCAATCTAGATCAGGCAACAACGGCTTCAACCCCGCATCAAAATCGGTATTCTATATTTATTGGATGAAGTTGGCATTTTGCGGGTCATCGAAATGTAATGAATTTAAACATTCTTTGGCTTGAGCCCGACCCGATTTTGCCCCACCTTCCAATATTGTATGAGAGTTAATCGTCTGACATATAGAATGTACCTTTAAGCTCTCAGGAAGTGTGTATTGTGCACTCCATATATTTCTATCACCATAATTCTACATTATACTGACACTATATACAATACATAAGACTTTATAATTTCGTTCATGAAATACCATTAGTTTACATTATGTTCACACTATATAAAAACTAAACCGTATAAGCTAATTTGAATCAATATATTAAAATCACCATAATTCAACGTTTTTCTAGCACTATATATGTACATATGTCTAAAATTTTGTTTGTACAAAAAGGAAATGTAAGTACATTGCAATCTTACTTGGAGATTTAGAATAAATTTGTCGAGGTTGCCATATTTTGAATTATCGAACAGAATTGTCTTTTTTTCATCTTCGTATGTTGATATCTTTTGAAACTAATTTTAGAGAATGTGATAAGTTCCGTCTTTAATATGTTTCATAAACACGTTAAGGCTATATAGAGGGAGAAATTGGTTCCGGTGAGGAGGATGGTGAGTCAAATAATTTAAATAGATCTAAGATAAACAAAGGAGATGACGTAAGCCGAAGTTGCTGACCGAGCAAGCAAATACTAATATTAGTTTGGAGTTGACCCAATTTTTTGGAAGGTCAAGTAAGGTTCAAAAAACTAATGTTTTCACGTGATCATCTACTAAAAAGAGGCGGTAAATTTTGCAAGTAATAGCCGTGGAAAAGCATGTGTACCTGCAATTCTCCCCTTGGAAGTTCAGCCACCTAATTCTAATCCAAATCATTATATAATTATCAAAATCAAGACAGTGAGAGCTTAACATTCAAAGAGCAGAAGCTTATAAGGCCATCCATACCCTGCAACCACCTATATTCATTCATTCTCCGGCCACTCAGAATGGTTTCTCAAGTATGTAACTGTACAAGTGTTTTCGATCGTGTATCTTATTGTCTATATATATGTATGTATTGGTGCAGTTGTTAATGATTATCCAAAAATGTTGGATGTTGGCAGTTGTCGGCGTCGAAGGTGGGGGTGAAGGCCGTAAGGAGCAACGGGACACTGCTGTGCACCCCGTTGATGGGGACGACGGTGGATGAGATGGTGTCAGAGATGAAGAAGGCCAACCAGATTGGGGCTGATGTTGTCGAGATTAGACTTGATTGTCTTAGAAATTTCAACCCAAGGCCTGATTTAGAGTTCCTTATCAGCCAATCTCCTCTTCCCACTCTCGTCACTTTCAGGTCCATTTTCTCTTCTTCCTCTTTACTAATTTAATTTAACCATGCAAATATTTATAATATTTTGTTTGCTTCTTAATTAGGCCCATATGGGAAGGTGGTCAGTATGAAGGTGATGAAGCCAAGCGCCAGGAAGCTCTTCGTCTCTCTATGGAACTCGGTGCTCATTATATTGACGTTGAACTTCAGGTTGCTAATGAGTTCAACCAGTCCATTGCTGACAAAAAACCAGATAAGTGTAAGGTTATAGTCTCCTCCCACAACTTCCATAACACTCCATCTGTGGAGGCCATCGGTGATCTTGTTGCAACCATCCAAGCAACTGGAGCAGACATTGCAAAGATTGCGACCACTGCTTTGGACATTACTGATGTGGCTCGTGTCTTCCAGATTACTGTTCACTCGCAGGTAACCATCCATTATACTCAAATGTATGTATTATTGGGTTTTACTCAACTCAAATATATGTATTGGCCTTGGATGCAGATTCCCATGATAGGGATTGTTATGGGCGAAAGAGGGTTGATATCTCGCCTTTTGACCCCCAAATTTGGAGGATACTTAACTTATGGTGCTGTTGAGGCTGGTGCAATATCAGCTCCAGGTCAGCCAACTGCCAAGGACTTGTTGGATTTGTACAACTTCAGGCTCATTAAGCCAGATACCAAAGTTTATGGTATCATTGGGAAGCCTGTTGGACACAGCAAGAGCCCTCTCCTCTTCAACCAATCCTTCAAGAAACTCGGACTCAATGCTGTTTACATGCACTTGTTGGTCGACGACGTCGTCAAATTCTTCAACACCTATTCTTCTTCCGACTTTGCTGGATACAGGTGCATATTTTACTCCCTCCTCTCACTTTCAACTTCGAATTCAAGATGAGCTGACAAAATTTTAATTTGCAGTTGTACTATCCCTCACAAGGAAGCTGCACTTGAGTGCATGGATGAGATTGACCCCATTGCCAAGGTATGTATAATAACAGTCACTAATTATAATCTGTAAAACGAGAAGCGAATGAGATTGTACTTTGCAGAAAATTGGAGCAGTGAACAATCTTGTTAGGAAACCTGATGGACTGTTCAAAGCCTATAATACTGACTACATTGGTGCAATCTCTGCCATTGAAGATGTCCTACTAGGTTTGGTTTATTCAGAATTTGTAAAGTTGGAAGTTACTTGTAGGTGCTTGTACTAATTGAAGATCTGTGTGTGTTTTGAAGCCTTAAATGGTGCAAAGCCGGGTGGTGCGTCACCGTTAGCTGGTAAATTGTTCGTGGTGTTGGGAGCCGGTGGTGCAGGCAAGTCCCTCGCATATGGTGCACAGAAAAAGGGCGCGAGAGTTGTAGTGGCAAACAGAACATTGGGTAAGAGAGCCTATCACAAAATTAAAATGCAAAAATGAAGGTCAGTAATGACAACTTAATAATTCCAATTGTGTTACAGAAAGAGCAAAGGATTTGGCTGATAAGGTGGGAGGAAAGGCGATGACGCTAGAACAAGTCCAGAACTTCCACCCTGAAGAAGGAATGGTCCTAGCAAACACAACATCTGTTGGAATGAAACCAAAGATTGAACAAACACCACTTCATAAGGAAGCTCTTAAGCACTACACCTGTGTTTTTGATGCCATTTACACGCCAAAGGACACGCGCCTCCTCAGGGAAGCACGAGACTCTGGATGCAGCGTTGTTTATGGGACAGAGATGTTGATTAGGCAAGGCTTCGAGCAATGGAAAAACTTCACTGGCTTGCCAGGTAATTATCCTTCGGACACTTTAACACTCTACTTCATTGCTTCACGTCACTCATATTATTTTTGTTTCGACTTCGGAAATGTGTTCAGCACCGGAAGAACTGTTCAGGGAGCTCATGTCAAGACACTCATAAGTTTGGATTGCATCCACTTGTTCGTTAAACGTCTAGCTTGTATGAATAAAGTTAGCAATTTCGGTCTACCTTAATTCTTCTTCTGCTGAGTAATGTAATAACAAGACTAGTTGATGTTCATCAACCAAGCATTTCACCAGTTTGAGAATTTCACTGCCTTGGCAGGTAAGAAGATGGAAAATGAAATCTCTTTCAAACTTACTAGCATTTCTTTGTACCCTAATTTTGGACTAGCTGTCTAGGCACAGAAGAATCTATATCAATGTTTCTACTTTCTCAAGAAGAAGAAAGCACTAACTTTTTTCAAATCTGTCATAATGAAAAGGGCCAAGGCATCACCACAAACCATAAAATGTAACAAAATGCATCAGCAAGTGCAAGGAATAATTACATACACTCATCTAATTCATATCAAATAAACACAACATTTTCCAATTTCTTCAGCATAATCCATACCATTTGACCAATCTCCTTACTGAAATCAAACAGCGCGAACTTATCCAGGCTGTGGTGCAAGTAAAATGTCAACGTCATCAGTGGTTTCTTCTATGACCTCAATGCACGAGCCAACCGATTTTCCAGCTGACATGGCATCAGCTAGCTTTGCCTGTGCTTGCTCATGTCGGCGCAGGAGCAGGATAGTGTTCAGCACAGCCCACCTCACTTGTGAATCTGCTTTCTTCTGTGTGAAACCCAAACTCTTGAACAAACCATCCAGCTTTTGAAAAAAAAAATAATAATCAAGTGTAACCTATCAAGTCAAAGAGTATATAAGTTTCTAATTTAAATGTTTAGATCCTGCACTTACTGTGTTAATATCAGCCACACCTCCTTCTGCATACCCGAATAGAAGATATTCCGTTGCGACTCCGGCTAATGCTATACACGAGAATCTGTTTAGCATCTGAAAATATCAAGCCAAGCAAATGTAAGTTGAACTTCATAAGTGGCAAAGAAGTCTTAACTTCTTTTGTAGATTGTTCCCTAGAATAGGCATACCGTGGCTGTTAATTTTCCTGTGTTAACCTGCAAATCATACCAGCAAATGTTTATATATTTAGTACATTGACTTTCAAAATCTTGTCATTTATAGGTATTAAGTAAACTATGCATATGAGTATGTTTTTATCTAGATAACTAAGATAAGCCATGCCAAAAAATAACCTACCTCTTCAAGGAACTCATAGTCCACGAAAGAAGTACCCGCCTGAACATTGAGCGACCCTTCTTTCCGCAAAGCATCTATACTAGTTAGTGTGTATCCCCTCGGAAGAATGCCAAGCAAATAGGCTACCAAAAAGTGGCCAGCTTCATGCTGCACAAAGGCTCTTCATGATTGTTAATTCAGCGACTTTGTTAAGTAGGTAGCAATCCACCAATCCTACCCGTATCCAAGTTGAAATACTGTAAAGAAGAAATTATCTGCACACTAGTCACATATTGTAGCTTAGAAGATTTACGATGGTGACACTGTGGAGCTTACTTGAATGACCCTGTTGTGGTACTTGTTACTCAAGGCATGACCTATAGTGTCTAGAAGTAAGCCGGTGATTCCTCCATTGAAAGAAACCTGTTAAAACAACATATACAATGTATGACACATCTGCAATTTCACACTCACAATCCATAAATGAGCATACCATGAAAGAACATAGAGTTTGAAGCTTACTGCATCTGTGGTCCAGAGAAACAACAGTACTAAGGAAGAATAAAAGAGTTGCTGAGGACCGAGTTGAAAAGCGTTCCATGCAGCAGCAGCCCCTAATATAGCAGCAATCTGTAAATTTCTCTCGATCGAATTAATTGTGGTGTCCACTGGTGATAAGAGAGAGACAGTTTCTATTCCATTCAGCTTTAGTTCATCCAATGTGTAGAGTCTTTGAGGTACCTGCACTGTGAACCATCTTCATCACATTGAAGGTGAAGGAAGCTACATCATCATCAATTCACGACATACAGAAAATGTATTATTTTGCTCTTAAAAAATGAATTATTTCTTTCAAGTGAAGTGTGCATCTTTTTTTACTAGTTCCGCTAGCAAGAAAAGCCCATAAATGGAATTGGAAAAAAAAAAGAAGTATTTGTTCAGTAAAAGTAGGAAACCGGAAGGATACCGAAAAAAAGCAAACATAATTTAAAGCACGGCTGGAATTATGAAGGGTCACACAAATGTGTGGTTTCTAATACCATCAACAACTGTTTTACGATATGGAATCCACTAAATAGAGCAAATGCGAAGCAGTAAGTTTGAAAGATGGGTAGGGTTTCCTGTTTGGACTACGATTAGGGAACAAATTTGGATTTGAAAGAGCAAAATCCAATAACCCAATGAGAAATTAGTCGACCCCCGATTATGAGAAGTTGAAAGAGCAAAATGAAAGCTAAAAACTTGAGCTAACCAGCCTAGCTGCACCAAAGCAACGAAGACCCCCTGGTTTACCAAGTGACTCTCTGACAAGAGACAGAGCAGCTCTCTCGTCCCCATTTCCAAGTTCCTTGTCTACCTGCTCCAATACTTCCTTCCTCAAAAGCCTAGATTTTGATGCAGTGTTGACGATTATGATTCTTCGCGTGAACCTCCATGGGAGTAATCTTGAAAGCCCGACTCGATTGATAACCAGATGATGATAGCCATTCAAGCCCACGGTCACACAGCCACTGGCCATTAAGCTCCACTCGCATTACAACTGGAAAAGGAGATATGAGCTGAAACAGTTAGATACCTTATCTCCCAAATCCAAAACGAGATAATATAAGTGGCTTAGAGCATGATTAACGGGGTCTCGGGGTGGGTCCAGTAATTTATGAAAAATATGGGTATAAAAATGTAAATAATTGGGTCTTGGGAAGACCCGGATTTTGGCTTCAAAGGGGGACGCGTGTCGCCCCATGGCCGCTTAAAAGCGGCCATTAATATAAAAAAAAAAAATGCAACTTGCACCACGTGTCGCACTGTAATTGGCGCGAGGCATGCAGCGACACGTATTTTTTCATATATGTGTTGGGTAATTTTTAATTGCAATTTTTTATCTCTTCGTTGCTTATTGTATTATTCATAGAGATAAATAATAAATTAACCTAAATTTCATTATAAGGTATAAAAACATATAATAAATAATAAATTAACCTAAATTTCATTCTAAGGTATAAAAATTCTAAATAATAAAAAATTATTCCTTATTTTTTCATATAAGTGTTGAATCATTTTGAAACACCAAAACACATCTCTTCTTTCTACATTCATCATGGATAATCATCCAAATTCTCAAAACTTTAGTGAAATGTTTGGTTTTAATGATTTAAACCTAGATTCGGACTATAATTATTATAGTCAAATACTCACTCAACCTTCTGAAATCCCTGCATACAGCACCCAACAGTAGGGTGGTTTAGCTCCCTCTTCTGGTGGTGGTAATGGTGGTGGTGGTGGTGGTGGTGGTTATGATGCTAGTAGTGGTGGTGGTTATGGCGGAGGTGATGGTGGTGGTGGTTATGGTGCTAATAGTGGCGGTGTTGGTAGTGATAGTGGTTATGGTGGTTGTTATGGTGCTAATAGTGGTGGTGTTGGTAGTGATAGTGGTTATGGTGGTGGTTATAGTGGAGGTTATGGTGCTAATAGTGGTGGTGGTGGTGGTGGTTATGAAGCTCCTATTAGTGGTGGTGGTGGTAGTGGTTGTCGTCTTGGTGGTGGTCGTCATGGAGGTGGTGGTAATAATATGACATTGGTGGCGGTGGTGTTGATGGTGAGCGCGTTTATTGGACCCACGAAGATGATTTGCTGCTCATATCCGGTTATATAAATGTGAGTATTAATTCGATTTATGGCAATGGCCAAACTTCAGAGGCATTTGGGAGTCGAATTACTAACAACTACATGCAGTGGAGGATGCCTCGCCAAGTTCCTCGAGACAAAAATAAAATCAAGCGTAGATGGAAAAAGCTAAACAACACGGTTGGTAAGTTTGTTGGTTGCCATGAAAAAGCTCTCAAATTACAAGCTAGCGGCGAAGGAGATCAAGATGTAATGAAGAAAAATGGAGAGTTGATCATTTGAAAAAGATCAACCAAGAGAAGGAGGAAAGTGTTTCAAGCGGCAAAAGTGTAACACCCCAAATCCACGGAACTTGGAGTGTCACATTGGGTTAGGATCTCACAATGGATCCTGACCCTAGACTAACAACAAGTTCACTGGATCTTACAGCAAAGCACATGTAGATTATAAACCAAATACATAAAGCTATATATGATACATCAAAAGAGTTTACAAACTCCAAGCCGAGTACAAAACAACATCATAAACCATAACTAAAAAAGATACCCCATCCCACGCATCCTATTGTACAGAAGTCCTCGGCTGGTCACACCATCTGGCTCACCCTGCAGTCTTTCTAACCTGCAGATCAACTACAACACGGTATACACTGTTAGCTACAACAATGAAAAGCATGAAGGTAATAGCACAACCACACATCAACATCTCATACATGCAATGCCACACACATTCATTTATTATCTTTCATTACGTTATTCCATTACTAATTCAACTTCTTTTGTAACACGAGGAACCTGAAGAACCTCGTCCCTTTCCCCGTTAACACAGGGGTTTGCATTGGGGTGATCGTCACTTATCCCCCTGTGTTACTGGCTTCCAAGCACCTCCTCCTAACCAGTAGGCAGAGACCGGTGGTTACCGCCCGTTATAATACACTGGGCCAAATAAATGTAATAAATGGTCATCCTAGTCCGGTTTAGGTTATAAATGCACAATCATATGAACACACACCCATCACAATCATACAATCCACAACTACACGCTAAGTAAGTCCTATGAACTTACCTGATATACTCGTAACCTGTATCACGTTACAGCTTCCCCTTGGGGAAGTAATCAACGCCTACAATAGCAAGGCACACACAATCACATATTGCAAAGGTTAGGAGACTCGTCTCACTAACCACAACCAACCTATATCTCAAATCTAAACCTCAGACCCTCAACACATTCATAAATGCCTAAGGCATATCCTCAAAATAACATCTCATCATACTCGTACACATACTAAACCTTGAAGCCATAACCGATATCCATAACATCATCATGATCATCAACTCATTCTGACACCTAGCATGCATCTAATTAGTATTCCTCAAACTCAAGTTTAATCCTAATTTAATTAATTAACCTTTAATTAATTAATTAAATTTTACCAGAATAACGTTTTGCCCGCAGGCCATTTCTAAACCCACCTATTATCTGATTACATCAAACAAACAACCCATAAACACCAGAATAATATAATGATCATAATGAAATTTTTAATTATCCATTTTGAAAAGCCTAAGGTCAATTTAGGTCAAATCGCAGTACGGAAAACGAATAAATTCATAACTTATTCGTTACTAACCCGATTGACGATCTAAAAGAAGATTCGGAATCACAACGACGCAAGCTACGCATGTACAACATCAAATTCACCGGAATTTGAGCGACAGAACTGTCCTAGTGACATATATGCTCGACCAGGTCTTCATATGCTCGGAAATGCAGAAACTTGGTACCGATGTGAAGAGAATGAAGAGAGGAATCCAAAAACTCAAACGGAATTGAAATCGGATTAGAAACGGAGAGTAGATATGAGTTTGAAGTTTGAGAGAAATCAGAGCTTTTACGAGGAAACGTGAAAGGAAATGAATTAATAAATGATTTTCCACTATTTATAGTGTAGTCGATAATTATTCTTTAGTGAAGTCGATAATTATCCTTTGACCGATCCAATGGCGGGTTGAACCCCCTCTCCAAACTTCTCGAAATTGGAACAATAAATCTTGAATATTGTATGGATAATTATTCCACAATTGCCTCGGGAAACGTGTATTCCTAAGCCGTCTTTCTTAGCCGTTAAGAAACGCAATAGCGACTCTTTTGGCCGTTTTGCCTTTCCATGTTATTTCATATCTAGGACATGTCCGATGTCCTGATC
Organism: Fagopyrum homotropicum; assembly: GCA_033239125.1. Classification (NCBI taxonomy): domain Eukaryota; kingdom Viridiplantae; phylum Streptophyta; class Magnoliopsida; order Caryophyllales; family Polygonaceae; genus Fagopyrum; species Fagopyrum homotropicum. The sequence continues at coordinate 91,615,407 of BSWB01000004.1, read as the reverse complement.
ATTTCTCTCAACTGCATTTTTATTAATTGGAGCTCCCAAATGCTCCAAATAATACCGGAGGGTAAAAATAATTACCCGAGGGAAAAAAGAAAATTTCACCATAAGCCCAAAATTACGCCAGGAACATAACGGTGGGACTGAAGATGCCGTGAGTTCTAACCCAACTCCTGAAACTCCAACAAACATGCATGATCATCAACATTTTGATCGTCCTGAAGGTATCAAAAGCGCCAAGAAAAAGGGGAAATAGAAGGCATCAACAACGAGTAATGAACACGTTGAAGTGATGACGGGGAGAGAGGATGAAGCATCACGACGTATGAGCGAGCTACTGGAGTTTAAGCAATTGAAGGCGGCACAAAAGCTAGAGAGGCAAAAAGAATACACGAGAGCTAAGAAGATGAAACTATTGTTGAGCTTGATGACAGATAAGGAATTGACTCCTGCAGGTATTGAATTGAAGGAAAGTTTGATGAAGGAACTCAAAATGATTTGAAGAAATTGCAATCATCAGAAGTTGTATCAATGTATTTTCTAATGATGTTAATGCTCTTGTTTTATGTTTATGTTTTATGTTGTTGTATCCTAATGTTTAGTGCTATATTACGTAAGATGTTTTTGTAATCAGTTCTCTTGATGTAGGATCTTGTTGTTGCAATCAATGTATTTTCTACTTTGTGTCAAAAGTGTGGTTAATGCATGTGAAGCTACAGAGTGTTGTCATTTCATGTCACGTCTTGACAGGGCATGGGTATAAAGAAGGGAATGGGCAAAGATAATGATGGGTCCGACAATGCATGTGAAGGTGGCAAAGATTGGGCAAAGATAAAGATAAGGTAGCAGAGATTGGGCAAAGTTAATGCATGTGAAGCTACAGAGTATTGTCATTTCATGTCACGTCTTGTCAGGGCATGAGTTTAAAGAAGGGAATGGCAAAGATAATGACGGGTCCGACAATGCATGTGAAGGTGGCAGAGATTGGGCAAAGATAAAGATAAAGTGGCAGAGATTGGGCAAAGTTAATGCATGTGAAGCTACAGAGTGTTGTCATTTCATGTCACGTCTTGACAGAGCATGGGTTTAAAGAAGGAAATGGACAAAGATAATGATGGGTCCAACAATGCATGTGAAGTTGGCAGAAAAAAGTTGTAGACATATTTAAATATACAACGGTCATATTCAACGATCATCTAAATAGATTGATATATAAATGTGATATGAGTATAGATATTTCATTCAACTCTATCATTATCTATTTCAAACAAATAGCTACACAATATCTAACTCTGATTCTGATCTATCAATCCCCAACTCATTCCTTAGCAGTAGCTTTGATACAGATAATGAGCTCTTCACTGCTTTCAATGAGTGGCAACTTGCATGCCAAAGAACTGATGAGGCACGAGCAGAAAGCTCTATAAGAAGAAGACTTCGTCGAACACACATTGAAAGAGGAAGGGAGCAAGGGGAAGCACAATTACGCAAAGATTATTTCTTTGAGGTCTCGACGTACACAGATGCAATCTTCCAACGTCGGTTCAGAATGCGCAAACATGTTTTTATGCGCATTGTTGAAAGCCTCGAGAATGGAGTGGAATACTTTCAACAAAGGCCATATGCGATTGGTAGACTTGGTATATCTGCATTACAAAAATGCACCAGTGCGATACGCATGTTGGCGTATGGAACAACTACAGACGCTAGTGACGAATATCTCCGTCTTGTTGAGGGCACTGCTAGGAAGAGCTTAGAATATTTTGTTGATGGAGTCATATCCATCTTTGGTGGTGAATATCTTCGTCAACCTACAGTGGAAGACTTGCAGCGTCTACTTATGAAGGGGGAGGCTTGCGGTTTTCCAAGGATGTTGGGTAGCATGGATTGCATGCATTGGGCTTGGAAAAATTATCCAAATGCATGGAAAGGTCAATATGCACGTGGAGATCATGGATATCCAACGATTGTACTAGAGGTTGTGGCATCTCATGACCTGTGATTTTGGCATGCATTTTTTGGTGTCCCAGGTACGTGTAACGATATTAACGTGATTGATCGTTCTCTTGTTTTTGATGACATTTTTCATGGTAGGCACCATATATCAATTTCATGGTTAATGGTCATCAATACAACAAAAGGATATTATCTTACCGATGGTATTTATCCACCTTGGGCCACATTTGTGCAATCTGTTCGACATCCGCAAAGCCCTAAAGCTAAACTATTTGCTCAAGTTCAAGAGGGAGCTCGCAAAGATGTAGAAAGGGCGTTTGGAGTCTTACAATCTCGATTTGCAATCATTCGAAACCCAACACTTTCATTGGATTTGATTAAGATTGAAAATTATGCGAGCATGCATTATTTTGCATAATATGATTGTAGAAGATGAACGAGATGAATACGAAGATGAGCTCCCGGAGTATGATCAAGAAGGAGTTCCAGGCTTGGTAAATCCTTCGGATTACACAACAACAAGACCGATTAATATGCGCGACTACCTCCAAAACACAATTCAAGTGCGAGACAGAACTAAACATCAACAACTTCAGAACGATTTAATGGAGAATATTTGGCAAAAATTTGGAAATTAGGTTATCGACTCAAAATTGTGCTATTTTAATGTTGTTTGCTTCATGTTTTTTTATGTTCACTTCAATGTTGTTTGTTTCATGATTTAAGTTTTATGTATTTTATGGTGTGATGTTTTTATGCTAATTTTAATGAAATTAAGTATTTCTAATAATTAAATATTATTTTAAATATAATTGAATAATTTTAAGTTAACAAAAAATAATTAAATGATTATTTAATGTTATAATAATAAAAAGTTTGGTTTAAGATATAGTTAAAAAAATTGTAATATTAAAAAGTTAGTAGGGATATATTTATAAAATGGTATGAGAAAATAAATGGGTGGGTAAGAAAAACGAGGTAAGACCCAACGATAAAGACCCATTGATAAACTGGAAAAAGAAAGTTATAAGATTTTATTGAAGAAAAATTACAAAAATGGCCCAAGACCCCGCTTTGAAGACCCATTGATAAAGATGGTCTTGCAGCTAATAGACTGTAAGATTGTCTAAATGAATATCGTGCCCTTCTTCTTATTATATACCCAAGACAAAACTAAGGGCGTGTGCGGTAGAACCTAATTAATTATAAGGTTTACGAGACTTAGGACCTGTTCGGTGTAGTTTTTTCGGGAGATTTTCATCAAGCAAACTACATGGTGTTTGGGAAGAGAGATTTTCCATTAGTTTTAGCTTTGTTGACATTTTTTTGAAAAGCTACAACTAATAGATTTTCCATTAGTTTTAGTTGTGTTTGGTATCACATGTAGAATTCTAGAACATTAATCTAAATGAAAATTATGAAGATTAGGGCATGTTTACTTGCACATTGTTTTTTTTTCGGGTTAAATGAGTTTATATGGGTTTATAGTTTATTTTTCGGTTTATTTCTCAACGGAATTATATAAAAAAATCAGATAAGGATGTTTACTTGGAGTTTATTTTTGGGTTTATTTTACTCCAAAATACACTTATGCCCCTAAAACTGGAAGAATAACATTGAATACCGAGGGATGAACAAAGAATATTGGGATGGAAAAGGACAAGGCCAAAATCAGGATTTAAACAAAAATTAATATATCCAAGCACAAATAACTTTGGTGTGAGAAGTTAATTTCTCAAGGTTTATATACACAAATAAACCCCTTGACAAATAAACTCATCCTCAAATAAAACCCACAAAAAAATTAAACCCGAGTTTATAAAATAAATGAATCCAAATAACCTTTTAGTAAAAATTCCCTTATTCTCCGATAACCATGGTGATTGGGTAAGAGAGGCTATTTTTTAGATTTATTTTCACTCAAATAGGGCCCATTTAGTATCTCTTTTTTCATTCTCTATTTCAACCCCTTAAACCCCAATAATTCCACTCTATGAGGTTGAATAATTTGGCAAATTTCATTCTCAATCATTCCAAATAATCCCTCAAACCGAACGGACCGTAAGATATTCTAATAATTTAATCTATAATCTTCATCTAATACAAAACATGCAAACACTTTACAAAAAGTAATGCCCTCCAAATATTCAAAAATAACCCCCTCTAATCTCATACCAGACACAACCTTAAGTACTAAGAATCTACGTGACTGAATTTGGATCTAGATTATTATTATTTTTGCCTCATAATGTGACTCTTATATTATTATGGGTTTGTATAATAATTAGGTTTTTAAAGTTAGTTTAAGCTCATTCTTTTATTTATGCATTTGAATTATTGTAGGTCCTATTACGGTGGATTCTAATTAGTTTTATTGTTATCCTTGTTCCCTTTTATAAAGAGTTTGAATATAGAAAACATGTTTCATACGTTTTGGTTCCTACTCCATTGGAGTGTTGCATGTTCGAGAGTTCTCGTTGTCTATATAGCTTTGCGTGTCATGCGTGTGTGTCAATTCAATATAGAAGTTGTTATCGATTCACTCACTAGCCTCCTTTTTCTGCTTCTTAGGCCGTATCTAAGAGTGTTAAGATTGTAACGGAAGGGTTTCTTGGACATTACTATTGAGGTCTTAAGTTGAATATACCCAAGGTTCCCTTAAGTGTTGCAATGAGTTTGACCTTGATCTATCCCTCGTTTTTTACCATATCCACACCTTTTCTACACATTTGATCCATCCTAGTTGAAGAAGAACTTTGGTGTTAACGATCGAGACATCCTAAAACATTCCCGTATCAAATTGGTATAAGAACTACGTTAATAATGTCAAAATCGAAAAAAAAATTGGAGCAATCATCGTTTCGGTTAGTCTATTTTTCTCGTTTCTTACTATTTTGAAACTCGCCAATCCCTAGCCTTTCTCAATTAATTTTGAATCGTATTCGTTGGAAACCAACCTTGCAAAACCCATCCAAACCGCCTGTGAACTCCTCTTGTTGTCGCCTAATAACATGAATTATGACCTTAGTATAGACACTCATATAGGTAGTTTTCCCTTTGTTTTGCATGCATAGACATATATTCATAACAATTGAGCACATATTTGCAATACTTTGTTAGAATATATGTATACAAGTATTCTTGTGACAATTGTAGGAACTTTGGTAGATTTTGGATCAAAAGAGAGCATGTATGGATAAGACATTAAAAGGAGATCATACTACAGCACAATGGAGCATAAAAGGAGAGCTAGGTCATTCATCAAAAGGATACAAGCAAAGAGCTAAGGATAACACGCAACAGAATACAAAGCTCGGTTCATTTACAAGAATCTCGGTCGAGATATATATCGGGCTCAACCGAGATTTAGTCTAAAACGGCCCAAAAACCCTAAGTTCTACAACCCTAGATTCTTCTATAAGATAACATGGTTGCAACACATTAGAGAGGACGAATTCACACATCATACTACACATTATTAGGGTTCTTTTACCCATTGGAAGGAAGGATTGATCATCGACACTTTGGATTGAGAAGATTGTGAAGATTCTTAAAAAGAAATACTTAGTTTTTAGATTTCATTGCTTTTTGACACAAGATTGAATCTTTGTTATTGGATTGGGTTTGGTTTTGATTATTGAAGACACCTTGCTAAGTATTTCTTACTCCTCTTTTGGATAGTTTTGGTTTTATGAGTTTCTTGATAGCATATATTATTCTTGATTTGAATATGAGTGTTGTTGGCTAAAACCCTTGCGATTCTAGGGTGATTGGTTGATGGTTGTGGTATAGATTATGATAGGCTGAACCTTTAAGTTTAGATTGGACCCTAAAAGTTGGTTTAACCCTCGGAGATTACAAATCTTGATATGTTCTTGAGAATCTCGGTCGAGATTTCACCAAGAACTGCGCGAGATTTCTTCTATTGATCCATTTATGTTATATCTTTGAAGAACAGAATAGGTGAATAATAAGGATATAAATACTCTAGAAGGGGGTTGAATAGAGTATGAGAACTTTTCGCAATATCGTATATCAAGGCTTTGAAACTAATCTCAAGGCCTTAAAGTCGATATGTGCGCTTAGTGACAAAACAAGTTTTCAAGACTTTGAAAGGGATTTCAAGGCCTTTGACTTCGAAACCTGCAAAATAACGTTAGTCACAATTTAAGCAATATAAAGTGCGGAATGAAAAGATCGACGCGACGATATGTTTACGAAGTTTACCTCTAACAACCTACGTCTCCGTCCTAGAGTTTCTTGACCTAGGATCTAACTATCTATTATCTACTCAAAGAGTCCTAGATACAACCTAGAAAAAATCCTCTTCTTCTCTCAATATAGCATTAATGCTACGATCTAGTCAACTCTACTCTAGCAATAATAGCCTAGTTACTTCGCAGAGTAACACACTCGAGTATAACACTCTCTAGATATGCCAATGGAGCTCTAGTGTTTTTCTCACTCTAAGGATGTAAACGTTTGTAAGCTAAAGAGGAAGAAAAACTTTTGGAACAAATGAAGATGTTTGATCACTTGAAGACTTGGTTTCTTATCCGTGTAAGCTTGTTATTTTCTTCTTCAATCTTCATCTTCATTTATAGTCTTCTATGGAGAACTTCTTAGCCGTTGTAACGTTCTTCTTTCTCCATGGAATACGCTGCTTGTTTGAGGTGAAGTAGCCGTTATAAGATCTTCATCTCTTCTACTTCTTTGCTTTAACGCTCGTTGAGGATCTTCATCACCGTGATCTTCTCATTTTAAATGCCGTTGAAGATCTTTGTCGTTTGAAGATCCGAGATCTTCTCTCTTGGATTTGCCGTTGGCCGTTGAAGATCTTCTCTTAAGATCCGAGAATTTCTTTTTGTAGATGTGCCGAGATCTTCCTTTATCTTCTTGCTCCTTCTGTTAAGATCTCAAAAGATCTTCTTGTTACGCCGAGATCTTCTCTTCTACAATATTGCTAATCGGATCTTCTCAAATCTTCTAACTCCTTCGGTTAAGATCTTCTTGTTTTGGTTGTTGAGATATGCATATCTTGAATTGAAAGCCCTTAGCCGAATCCTCCTTTGTAATGTTTTTCAAGGCTTTCGCGTTTGTCCTTTGTAATACATTTAAAGGCCTGAGTTCTTCCTTTGAAAAACTTTTCAAGGCCTGCAAGTTTTCCTTTGAAATGTTTTTCAAAGCTTGCACACATATGAACAAACACAAACCAAAACATGTAATCTAGAAATATAATCAATATTTGTTAGTTTATAAAACCGCATATAAATGTTAAGTCTGCCATCATTCACATAAATAATTCATAATCAAGGTGGAGTTATCAATCTCCCTCTTGATGGAAGACAAAATAAATATCGTACCTACATTCAATGTTAGATATGTTCATGCAACAATTTATATCAAAAATGCAGAATGCAGTAATGTCGGATCAACACACATTTAATTTCTCCCCCTTTGTCTTTCAACAAAGGAGAAAAAACATTTTAGTACGGGAGTTTGAAAATATTACAAACCCAAAAGTATTTCAAAAACAAAAACAGAGTTTATAAATGAGTCCCACAAATGTCGTTCAAGGCCTTGAAATCAAAACCAAGGGAGCTTTGAAGTCCATGTCAAGGCCTTGACATCCATTTCAAGGCCTTGAAATCCATTTCAAAACTTTGAAAGTTACTCTTCGTTGTCCTCATAAAACTTCTTCCGCCATCTGGATTGTTCCGTTCCTTTGCTCCTGTCCCTTTTTTCAGCCTCCGCTTCCTCTCTACAAGGTGATACTCCTTGACCACAACATATTCCTTAGTTGTCAAAATGGTAGGCTCGACATGCGTGGGGTAGAGGATGGGTTTTTTTTGTACGCTGCGTTTACAGTTCATAAGTACATTCTTAACCTTCTCCTAAGTGTGTTGAGCAACATCCTCAGTCAGAGGTAGAATCTTTCCAGTGGTGGTGAGGGTAAGAGCATTCAGGAGGTACATTTGGTTGATCTTTGCATGCATCACAAACAAAACTTCATGGCTGGCGTCCATTTTTCTCAACACATCTAGCTGGAAGTCAGCCATTTCTCTATTAAGAGAATTTTGTTCCAGCTCAAGTCCATCCAGTCTAGTCTCAGATACAGAAGTAGTTGTAGGAACTGTAGGGGATGGTGTCACAACAACTGTCTTTTCCTTTAAAGTCCATACTCCGACAAGAGTCTTTTCTACTCCTAGTCTTTCCAAACACTATTGATCAATTTTTCTAGTCGACATTTGCTAATCCTGAGTAGAGGTGTCGATGGAAAAATGAGCAAAAATCTTAGAGAGCAGACTTCCGTATGGTAGGAGGATAGCTTGGGTGGAGTTAATGGTATGGACCATGTGGTTCAAAATCAGGTTAGGCAAATCAACATCCAACCAGACAAGATCTTGTAGATTAACTCCAAAGTCTGATCTGTTAGCAGTTCTCTTGAGTTGGCTCTAGGAATCACACATCTAACCAAAATCGTAAAAACAATCTTAGCTTCTAGGGACAGGGAGGTGTGAGTGAGCTGTCGAGACTTGGAGTTAGGAATCAAAAAATTTTCCTTGGCAAGCCTAATGCTTTAAGATCTAGATGGGTGTTGGAGGGAAGTATTGGTGGGTAGCCCTAAAATCTCACACAAGATTGTAGGAGTGAGAGAAATTGGTGTACCTTAACCATTGTATCAAGGGTGAGGGTTCCCTTTTCCCGTTTGGCTGAGAGTTTGACGTAGAACAACCTTGTAATTCTAGTGAAAGTAGTTTCTCCCGGGTTGAGGACTTTCCAGATTGAACAATTTCTGAGCATAGAGACGCGTGGACGTTGAAGCGTCTCTAGGAACTCCATGTCGACCGAATCGCACATGCATAGTGGGCGATTTTGAAATCCATCCAACCAAGTTCCGGTGGTTTTGAAGTTTATGAACCAGGTTGTTGGTATCCCAATGTGAGGTGAGATCTCATCATCCTCCGAAAATTGTGGCTCTTCTGATGCAGAGTATATGTGGGTTATATTTGCTTTGTGAGTCGAGGCAAGACGGTTTGGAGTCATAGATGTGTTTGTGAGAGTAATAGAGAGATTTTTGAAATTGGAAGAGTAAAGCATATGGGGTACTGTAAAGGCGTTGAAGGAAGAAAGAGAGATAAGAGGATAGAATAATTGTATTAAAAGGAGGCATGCCAAATCAATTTGTGGCTTATCAAGATCTTGAGAGAATCAAGGTCTTAAAAACCGAAATTAATTTTGCATGCTTTCCTAATAAATCACAACGAATTTTCAAAATAAGATTTGAATTTTGAAAACAAAATCTTGGTGAATTTTTTTTTGAAATCATTTTAAAAATTCTTCCTTAAAATAATTTAATGATCAATAATTTAAAAAGATGACAACCATAAATCCAATCCGTGATTATCGCTATAGTGCTTGAAATCCGTTTCAAGACCTTGGATTGCATTTCAAGGCCTTGAAATGGAAAAGTGGATTGTATTACAAGAAGAAAATAAAATGATTTACTCCCCCTAAGATAATGCTTCCTTGTTCAACATACCAAGCTCCAATCTAATAAAATTGAATTGATCTTCAAGTAGAGGCTTAGTAAATATACCTACAAACTGCAAGTTAGTCCAGATAAAAGAAATCGATACATCACCTTTTTCAACATGATCACGTATAAAGTGATGTCTCACATCGATATGTTTTGTTCTTGAATGCTGCACATGATTTTTAATTATCGAAATAGCACTAGTATAATTAATTGGTATACCTTTGAGATCAATACCAAGATCACGAAGTTGTTGAGATATTCATAGGATTTGTGCACAACAGGCTCCAACAACTATATATTTGGCTTGGTTGTGGATAGGGCGACAAAATTTTGCTTTTTGGAGTGACAACTGATTATATATAACCCTAAGAATTGACAACATCCAGAAGTGCTTTTTCTATCAACTTTATAGCCTACAAAGTCAGCATATGAATAGCCAACGAGATGAAATGCGTTTTTACGTTGATACCATAACCCTAAATCATTAGTGTCATTGAGATACCGAAATATCATTTTCACAGCTATCAAGAGTGACTCTTTGGGATCAGCTTGAAATCTTGCACACATGCAAACACTAAACATAATGTCAGGTCAACTGGCGGTTAAATATAACAAAGAAACGATCATAGCTCGATACTCCTTTTTTATGACACTCTTACCATTTTGTCTTGATCTAGTAAAAGAATAGAACTCATAGGAGTCTTCGCTACCTTGGATTAATCCATTTTATATTTCTAGAGCAAATCCTCGGTATACTTGCTTTGATTAAGAAAAATTCTTTCTTAGCTTGAGTTACTTGAAGACCAAGAAAGAAATTCAACTCTCTGATCAAGCTCATCTCGAATTCCCTACACATAATATCTGAAAATTCCTTGCATAGAGAATCGTTTGTAGCACCAAACAATATATCATCAACATAGATTTGTACAACTAATAAATCGTTGCCTCTGGTTTCGATAAACAATGTGTTGTCAATCAAACCTCTTTTAAAATCGTTTTCAAGGAGATACTTGAACAATCTTTCATACCAAGCTCGAGGAGCTTGCTTGAGACCGTAAAGAGCTTTGTCTAATTTAAAAACATGATCCGAAAATCATCATTTTTAAAACCAGGAGGTTGAGCAACGTACACTTCTTCTTCTAAGAAGCCATTTAGAAAAGCACACTTAACATCCATTTGAAAAAAATTTATGTTCATGAAGGATGCAAAAGCAAATAGTATACATATGGCTTCTAACCTAGCAACTAGAGCAAAAGTCTCCTCATAATCAATACCTTATTCTTGATTATTGTATGAGCTAGGATTTTCGAATTCTAATTAATGTTGATTAACTTAATCATTGATAATAATTAACATAACTCACGAAAATTGCGTAAGTGACGAGTATGAGTCCAACCGTTATGTTCTTCGCGTAATTTTGGACTTATGGGGAAATTTTTACTTTTTCTCCCGGATAATTAGTTTTACCCTCCGGTGTTATTTGGAGCATTTGGGAGCTTCAATTAATAAAAATGTAGTTGAGAGAAATGATGAGGACATCGGACATGTCCTAGATATGAAATAACATGGAAAGACAAAATGGTCAAAAGAGTTGCTATTTCGTTTCTTAACGGCTAAGAAAGACAACTTAGGAATACGCGTTTTTCGAAAAGTTTGGAGAGGGGGTTTCGACCCGCCTTTGGATTAGTTAAAGGATAATTATCGACTTCGTAAAAGGATAATTATTGTCTTCGCTATAAATAGTGGAAAATCGTTTATTAATGCATTTCCTTTCACGTTTCCTCGTAAAAGTTTTGTCTTCTCTCAACCTTCAAACACAAATCTACTCTCTGTTTATAATCCGATTTGAATTTTGTTTGAGTTTCTGGACTCCTCTCTTCTTTCTTGAAGAATTGGTAGGTGAATAAAAAGGATAAAAGATACACTAGAAGGGGGGGGGGGTTGAATAGAGTATGAGAACTTTTTGTAAGTCCAATCTCAAGGCTTTGAAACCAATTTCAAGGGCCTTGATGTCGATATGTGATACACTTTGATTTCAAGGGCTTTCGCCTTGACTTTGTAATCCTGCAAAAGAAAGTTAGTCACAATAAATCAAGATAAAATGCGGAATGAAAAAGATCGACACGAGGATATGTTTACGAATTTCGGCTCAACTAGCCTACTCTCCGTCCCAGGGTATGGCCTTAGGATCTAACAATCTATTATCAGCTTCAAAGAGTCCTAGATACAAACTAGAAGAAATCCCTTTCTTCTCTTACTGTAGCCAATGCTACGATCTAGCTCCAACTCTTCACCTTGCTATAATAGTCTAGTTACTTCCCAGAGTAACATACTCGAGTATAACACTTTTTAGATATACCAATGGAGCTCTCGAGTTTTATCTCTCTCTAGGGGATAACGCTTTTTGTGAAAGAGAGAAAGAAAAACTAATTGATCAAATTAAGATGATTTGGATTGCTTGAAGACTATTGATGTTTCCGTGTAAGCTTGTGTCCTTGTTCTTCAATCGTCATCTTCATTTTATAGCCTTCTATGAAGAGGTCTTCTAGCCGTTGGAAAGATGACCGTTTGAAGACGATTCTTCTTCTCCATGAAGATTGCTTCTTGGTTGAGATGAGATAGACGTTGTGGATCTTCATCTCCTGAGAACACGTTGATCTCTCTGTTCCTTAATCTTCTCGTATTTGTTAATTCCTTGAGAGAGGATCTCCGTGCTTTTTGGTTGTGGATATTTGCAAGATCTTTCATTGGTCGGTTGAGATCTTCGTTCAATCATATCTTCTTGTTGAGCAAATCCTTCCTAGAAGATCTTCTTTGGCGCTTTGTTGAATTAATGATTTGAATTCCTTTAGCTTGCAGCCTTGACATCTTTTGTTCCCTTGAAATAAATTTCAAGGCCTCCGTCTTTTAATCACTCTAAACACCTTGTCTTTCCTTGCATCCGATTTCAAGGTCTTCCAAGGTCCTTTGAAGTGTCTTTCACAACCTACACTCATTCAATACAAACTACCAAACCAAACCAAGCAACTCGATATATAATCAATAAATTGTTAGTGTATAAAACTACTTCATTTGTGTTTAAGTCTTCAATCATCATCACCTGTACAATTATATAATCAAGGTGGAGTTTCAATTTCCCCCTTGATGGAAGACAACACAAATTTTTCGTGCCTGCATTGTAAAGTTAGCGATGCATATATGAATATCAAACTAACTTAAAATGCAGAATGCAGAAAATATCGAAAATGCCGGATCATTTATTTATCCCCCTTTGTCTTTCAACAAGTGAGAAAATAGTCAAAGATCTTGGGCAGCAAATTTCCATAAGGCAAAGAAATGACCCGCTTAGAGTTAAGAGAGTGTATCATATGTTTGAGGATGAGGTTAGGTACATCAATTTCTAACCCAGACATAATCAGATGAATTAGCTCCAAGGATTGATCAGTTAAAAGTTCTCTCGAGTTTTCACGAGGAACAACACATCAAACCAAAATGGCAAACATAATTTTAGCGTCTAGGATTAGGGAAGTTATGAGTAAGCTGGCGTGAGGTTGAATTTGAAACTAGAAATTTCTCCTTAGCAAGACGAACACTCTCTGATCGTGATGGATGATTGAAAGCAATATTTGTAGGAATTCCAAAAATCTCACTTAAAACAGAAGAAGTGAGCGAAATTGGGGTACCTTTTACAAAAGATTCAAGAGTAATAACTCCTTTGTCTCGTTTTGTGACGAGATTGACATAGAACAACCTTGTGAGCCTTGGGAAAGCGAAATCTCCAAGGTTTAAGATTTTCCAGACTGTTGAACTCTTGAGCTTGTTAATGCACGGGATCTGAAGAGTTTCAAGAAATGCAGTATCCACCAGATCACACATACAAAGCGTTCGATTATGAAACCCATCAAGCCAAGATCCCGAGGCTTGAAAATTGATGAACCAAGATATGGGAAGACCGGTTGTCTAAGAGATGTCCAAATCCTCATAATGTGTTTCTTCTTTTGCAATCGAGAAGGTCTGAACAAATTTTTTTGGGGGGCTTGAGGAGCATATTTCTTACTTTTGGATGTCATGGATGATGTGGAGAGAGAAAACAAGGGGTTTTTGAAAAAAGGTTTCTATGAAGGAGAAAAATAAAAAAGATAGGAGATTATGGCCTTTTAAAAGAATGCAAATAATAACAAGATTTGAGAAGATCAAGCTTTTTAACGATCAAAGAAAAATTTTCCAATAAAAACTCAACGAATCTTTATCAACCCTTTGAAAAAAATGAAACCATAAAAATATTTAAGAATTAAAATATCTAAAATATATTAATTCTTTAAATAGATCCGTATTTCTTAATTTACCCTTGAATCTCGTTTCAAGACCCTTGAATTGCCTTTCAAGGCCCTTGAAAAAGATAATTGGGCTGCATACGACGGAGAAAATAAAATGATTTACTTCCCCTATGTTAATACTTCCTTGTTCAACATACCAAGCTCCAACCTAATAAAATTAAATTGTTCTTCAGGAAGAGGCTTGGTAAAGATATATGCAAGCTGCAAGTTAGTAGATATAAAAGAAATCGAAACAACGTATGAAGTGATGCCTTACATCGATATGCTTAGTCCTTGAATGCTGCACAAGATTTTTGGTTATAAATATAGCACTAGTATTATCACATTTTATAGGAATACCTTTCAAATCAAAGCCAAGATCACGAAGTTGTTGAGCAATCCATAAAATTTGTGCACAACAGGCTCCCACCGCTATATATTCAGCTTCGGCTATGGATAGGGCGACATAATTTTGCTTCTTGGAGTTCCAACTGATTAGGGATGACCCTAAGAATTGGCAACATCCAGAAGTATTTTTCCTATCGACCTTATAACCTGCAAAATCTGCATCTGAATAGCCAACAAGGTGAGACGAGCTTTGACGTGGGTACCATAACCCTAGATCCTTAGTGTCATTCCGAAAATTATTTTCACAGCTATCAAGTGTGACTCTTTAGAATCAGCTTGAAATCTTGCACACATGCACACGCTAAGCATAATGTCAGGTCGAGTAGCAGTTAAATACAACAATGAACCGATCATACCTCGATACTCCTTTTGTACTACTACACTTTTGCCATCTTTGTCATGGTCAAGCGAAAGTGTCGAACTCATAGGAGTCTTTGCGACCTTAGATTGATCTATCTTATACTTCTTAAGCAATTCCTTAGTATACTTGCTTTGATTGAAAAAAGTTCCTTTCTTTGCTTGTGTAACTTGAAGTCCAAGAAAGAAATTTAACTCACCCATTAAGCTCATTTCAAATTTCCTACACATAATGTCTGAAAATTCCTTGCAAATGGAATCATTAGTAGCACCGAATAATATATCATCAACATACATTTGTACTACTAATATATCGTTGCCTCTGGTTTTGATAAATAAAGTTTTATCAATCAAACCTCTTTTGAATTTGTTTTAAAGAAGATACTTGGACAATCTTTCATACCAAGCTCGAGGAGCTTGCTTAAGACATAAAGAGCTTTGTCCAGTTTAAAAACATGATCAGGAAATTCATCGTTTTCAAAACTAAGGGGTTGAGCAACATAGACTTCTTCTTCTAAGAAGCCATTTAAGAAAGCACATTTTACATCCATTTGAAACAATTTTATACTCATGAAAGATGCAAATGCGAGTAGCATACGTATGGCTTATAACCTGGCTACCGGAGCAAAAGTCTCCTCATAATCAATATCTTATTCTTGTGTTGTGTCCTTGTGCTACGAGTCGTGCTTTATTTCGTATGACTTTGCCACTTTCATCCAATTTATTTCAAAAGACCCATTTTGTGCCGATGACGGATTGATGCTTTGGTCTTGTAGTAAGAGTCCAAACCTTGTTTCTCTCAAACTCATTTAGTTCGTTTTGCATGGCAATGATCTAGTCGGGTTCTTGAAGAGCTTGAACATAATTCTTTGGCTCAACAAGAGACACGAACGCAAAGAATACACATAGATTGTTTACTTTGGATCGAGTTTGAACTCATCCGTTTGGATCTGAGATAACATTTTCTTGTGGATGGTATGAAGAGTGTTGAAATTTTCTTCGCTTGTAAGATGGATCAGATCCTGAAGGTTGAGCCTCATATACTTGACTAGATTCAGGTACCGTGGATGTATTGCCCTTGGATCCTATCTCAAGGCCTTGAAGTTGGGTTTTAAGCCCTTGAAACGGAGTTCTGACATCGCAATTTTCTGTTTCAAGGTCTTGAAGGTGTGTTTCAAAGTCTTGAGGGTTTTCTTCGGTATCTTGAATCTTTTCTTGCATATTCTTTTCTTGATCTTTAAGATCTTCATCTTCATCCGAATTGTGATCTTCTCGTTGATTCATATTAAGATCTGCAAAACTTTCACTCAAAGTACCATCATTGCTTTCATCAAAAATAACATGAATACTTTCCTCAAGAATTTTGGTACGTTTGTTATAAACACGATAAGCTTTGTTGTTTGAAGCATATCCTATAAATATAGCTTCATCACTACGTGCATAAAATTTCCCAAGGTTATCTTTGTCATTGTTATGAACAAAGCAAGTACATCCAAAGGGTTTGAAATATGAAATATTAAGTTTTTCTTCATTTAAATAGTTCATAAGGAGTCTTTTTCAAGATAGGGAGAATCAAACATCTATTTAAAATGTAATTAGCAGTGTTTACTGCTTCAGCCTAAAAACCTTTTGGCAAACTATTTTCTAAAAGCATCCTAGACATATCCTCAAGAGTTGCGGTTCTTACGTTCCACAACTCCATTCTGTTGAGGAGTTCTAGGAGTTGAAAAGTTATTTGAAATACCATATTTTGCACAAAACAAATCAAACTTTAGTTGATCAAATTCTCTACCATGATCACTCCTTATAGAAATGATTGGTAGGTTTTTCAAAATTTGCAACTCATTACACAATTTTGAAAACTCAAACAATGCTCGTAGGAAAGAAATCCATGTGAAACGAGAGAAATCATCCAAAATAACAAGAATGTATTGCTTGCCTTTGGGAGATTTGACACGCATATGTCCACAAAGATCCATATGTAAGAGTTCAATGGGTCGAGAAGAACTTACAACTTTCTTAGGTTTGAATGAACCTCTTATTTGTTTACCTTGCATACAAGCTTTACATAGTTCATCTACCTTGAAATTTTGGTTTGGCAATCAACGTACCAAATCTTTTGAAAGTTGATTCTGCATTGTGTGCATACTTACATGGCCAAGTCATCTATGCCAAAGCCTTGGATTATCAATCAAGCCTTGAGACATTTTAGCTTAGTTCTTGAAACTTGGTTAGTACTCATAGAATAAACATTATTACATTTAGGAGCAGTAAGCACAATGTCACCCGTTGTTTTGTCTTGAACTTTACATTTTTCTGAATCAAACAATACTTTGTTGCCCTTATCACATATTTGAGAGATACTAAGCATATTATACTTTAAATCGTCAACCAAATATACATCATCAATGAAGTTAGATGAATTATAACATATTTTACCAATGCCAATAATGTCACACTTTCCTTTATCACCAAGCGTAATGGTTCCAAATGATTGCTTCTTTAAATCTGAGAATAGTGAGATTTTTCTACTCATTTGTCTTGAGCAACCACTACCTAATATCCATTTATGCTCCGCTCCTTTACCTTGGTGATATCCTGCAAAACAGCAAACATCAACCTTTCCGGGTCGACCAAATGACATATTTTGGTCCATATTCAGGTTCGATCATGTTTGGTGGTCTAGTACCTTTAGAAACCCAGATTTGTTTGACCTGTTTCCTTAAACATAGAGGATAGGTGTTTCTAATAATATAAGGGTCATTTCTTCTATATGGACATGTAGATTTAACATGACCCTTTTTACAACAGTAAAAGCAAGTAGGCATATGAATACTTCCTTTTGCTTTGACAAAAGTGGTAGTTGGTTTTCTAGAAAAGCTCCTATGATAACCTATGCCATTTTTGTTAAGTGAGGATTGTTTTTCACCCATCATTCTTTCAAGATTAGCTTTTGAACGAGTAAATTTAACAAGTGCAACCTTCTGGTCTTGACACGTCAAAGTTAGATCAACTTTCTCTTTCTCTAGATCAATATAGTTTCGATGAAGAGAGGAGAGGTTGTCCTTGAGAATCGCATTTTCCGATTCTAAGGCCTTGATATTGTCATCAAGGTCTACCTTTTCAGTGTTAAGATTTTCAATCTCCAAAGACATCTCACTTAGTTGTTTTTGTTGTTCAAGAAGCTTTTTTTTAGAGAATTTATCCTTATTCTATGCTCCTTGTCACATATAATAATGTCTTTAAGGAATTGTTTTAGGTGACATTCAGGTTGAGATATAATAGTACTTACCACATTATCAACGTAGAGATTTGAATCTTCTTCATGATCGGCCATAAGACATAGGTTTGCTTGTTCTTTTTCGTCTTCTGATTCATTTGAGGATTCTGAATCACTCCATGAAGCTACCATAGCTTTCTTCTTTCGATCATTTTTCTTGAAGTTGGTCCTCTTCTTTTGTGGACAATCCTTAACAAGGATGATATGTTTTAACACATTCAAAACAATTCAGCGCTCTAGTTTTCTTCTTAGAGTTAGAAAACTTACCTCGGGGTTTTGATGTTCGTGGAAATTCTCTATTGTTTGCAGATTGTTTCTTTATCTTGAGAATTCTCGCGAGACCCTTAGAGATCATGGCTATTGCATCTTCTTCATCATCATCATCACTATCTTCCTCTATTGATGGTAATTCACCCTTTCTTGATTTTAATGCCAGATTCTTAGTGTTGGATGAGAGCTCTCCATCTTCTTAACCAAGAACCATTTCGTGAGTGATGAGTTTTCCAAGGAGGTCATCAAGAGGAAGAGTTGAGAGACTATAAGCCTCTTCGATGGCAGTCATCTTTGGTCCCCACTTGGCTTTAGGTAAGCTCCTTAGAACCTTCCTAACCTTTTCTTCATTTGTGAAGACCTTTCCTAGTGAGTCCAAGTTGTTCACGATCTCAGTGAATCTTGTGAACATTTCTTTGACTGGTTCATTTGGATTCATCTTGAATAGCTCGTATTATCTGAGGAAGATGCTAATCTTTGTTTCCTTAACTTGACTTGTTCCTTCGTATGTGACAACTAGTTTGTCCCATATTTCCTTTGCACTCTTGCATGATGAGATACAGTTGAATTTGTTGGCATTTAATCCGCAGTAGAGTAAGTTCATAGCTTTGTAGTTCTTTGATACCCTGTCCAAGTTAGCTTGTGTGAACTCAACTTCCTTCTTTGGGACTTGGACACCTTCAACTGTCGTAGTTGGGACTTTGGGGCCATTCTGAATGATGATCCATAGCTCCATGTCCTGATCAATAATGAACATATGTATGAGTGCTCCCCAATGGGCAAAGTTGTTGTCATAGAAGAGTGGTGGTCGAGATAAGGATCTTCTTTGAGCAAACCCTCTATCACCCACAGGATTCATGATTAGTCTCATTGATGATTAAATCAATATACGTGAGTCTAGATCTGATACCAATTGAAGAACCGATAGGTGAATAAAAAGGATAAAAGATACTCTAGAAGGTGGGGTTGAATAGAGTATGAGAACTTTTTGCAAAACCAATCTCAAGGCTTTGAAACCAATTTCAAGGGTCTTGATGTCGATCTGAGCTCTTTGTGATACACTTTAATTTCAAGGGCTTTAAAAAAAATTTCAAGGGCCTTGACTTTGTAATCCTACAAAACAAAGTTAGTCACAATAAAGCAAGATAAAATGCGGAATGAAAAAGATCGACACGAGGATATGTTTACGAAGTTCGGCTCAATTAGCCTACTCTCCGTCCCAGGGTCTGGCCTTAGGATCTAACTATCTATTATCAGCTTCAAAGAGTCCTATATACAAACTAGAAGAAATCCCCTTCTTCTCTCATTGTAGCCAATGCTACGATCTAGCTCCAACTCTTCACCTTGCTATAATAGCCTAGTTACTTCGCAGAGTAACACACTCGAGTATAACACTTTTTAGATATACCAATGGAGCTCTCGAGTTTTATCTCTCTCTAGGGGATAACGCTTTTTGTGAAAGAGAGAAAGAAAAACTAATTGATCAAATTAAGATGATTTGGATCGCTTGAAGACTATTGATGTTTCCGTGTAAGCTTGTGTCCTTGTTCTTCAATCGTCATCTTCATTTTATAGCCTTCTATGAAGAGGTCTTCTAGCCGTTGGAAAGATGACCGTTTGAAGATGATTCTTCTTCTCCATGAAGATTGCTTCTTGGTTAAGATGAGATAGACGTTGTGGATCTTCATCTCCTGAGAACACGTTGATCTCTCTGTTCCTTAATCTTCACGTATTTGTTAATTCCTTGAGAGAGGATCTCCGTGCTTTTTGGTTGTGGATATTTGCAAGATCTTTCATTGGTCGGTTGAGATCTTCGTTCAATCATATCTTCTTGTTGAGCAAATCCTTCCTAGAAGATCTTCTTTGGCGCTTTGTTGAATTAATGATTTGAATTCCTTTAGCGTGCAGCCTTGACATCTTTTGTTCCCTTGAAATGAATTTCAAGGCCTCCGTCTTTTAATCACTCTAAACACCTTGTGTTTCCTTGCATCCGATTTCAAGGTCTTCCAAGGTCCTTTGAAGTGTCTTTCACAACTTGCACTCATTCAATACAAACTACCAAACCAAACCAAGCAACTCGATATATAATCAATAAATTATTAGTGTATAAAACTACTTCATTTGTGTTTAAGTCTTCCATCATCATCACTTGTACAGTTATATAATCAAGGTGGAGTTTCAATTCTCTTCATATTGGTACCGAGTTTCTGTATTTCCGAGCATATGAAGACCTGGTCGAGCATATATATCACCAGGACGGTTCCGTTGCTCAGATTCCGGTAAATTTGACGTTGTCCATGCATAGCCTGCGTCGGTGTGATTCCGAATCTTCTTTCAGATCTTCAATCGGGTTAGTAACGAATAAGTTATGAATTTATTCGTAATCCGTACTGCGATTTGTCCTAAATTGACCTTAGGCTTGTCAAAAATGGATAATAAGAAATTCCATTATTGTCGTTATATTATTGTGGTGTTTATGGGTTGTTTGGTTGATGAAATCTGATGACAAGTGGGTTTAGAAATTGCATGCGGGCAAAACGTTATTCTGGCAAAATTAATTAATTAATTAAATTAGGATTAGAATTGATATTGAGGAAGGTTGATTAGATGCTACCTTTAGATTTGAGAAATTGTGAGTTGTGATGTGATATTGAGGTTTGGATTCGAGTTGTGAGTTGAGGATGGTTATAGTGTTTAGGAGATGGAATTTCCTAACCTTGGGACGATGTTGATATTGTTGATGCAGACACTAATCGTTTCGCCAAGGGGAAGCCGTGACCACTTGATACGGATTGCGATTGAGACACGTAAGTCCTTGGGACTTACTTAACGAGCAATTATGGATTTGAGTGTGTGTTGTGGTTGTGTGTGCATATGTATGTTGCATTTATAACCTAACCGGACTAGGATGACCCTACATGCATATTAATTGGCCCAAGTGTATGATAACGGGTGGTGATAACTTGCTTAGCCCAGAATTGGTTGGCTAGGGGGTTCTCTGCGACCAATCCTCCAGGTTGTGATGATTGACACCATTCAAAACCTAAGGGGAAACGAGGATAGAGGCGTTGGGAGTTTACTCCGCGTGTCACAAGGAATGAATTAGTAATGGTACAACTTAATTAAAGATGATAAAGGGAAATGTGTGTGTGTGTGCATAACATGATGTGATGTGTTGATGTGTTATATGTGCTACTGCTTCATTCTTATTCATTTCTATTAGCTAACGGTTTCATACCGTGTTGTAGATGATCGGCAGGTTAGGAAGACTGCAGAGTGAGCCAGACAGGGTGATCAACCGAGGGCTTTTGTACACAAGGATATGTGAGGGTTTCGGGGTGTTTTATCCTTGGATGTTTATGGTTGTTGTTTTGTACTCGGTTGTGATGTTGTAAACCTTTTGATGTTTATATTATACAATTTTATATATCTGGTTTTAATCTATCTGTGTCTTGTTGTAAGATCCAGTGAACTTGTTGTCAGGTTAGGGTCAGGATCCATTGTGAGATCATATCCTAGTAGCGCCCCGAGTCCCGTGGATTTGGGGTGTTACAAAGTTGGTATCATAGCCTTAGGTTGACAACAATGGCACTTGCAATCTGCAATAAAGGTGGAGTAGATAAATAAACAGAACCCGAAAGAGGTTTGACTTTTCAAAAGGATTTTGGTTTTGAATAGAGTACAGCTGTTTTGGGATAGTGTGTACGGAAAGCCATCACCCTTCTAAGTATCTCGACAGTATATATATATATATATATATATATATATATATATATATATATATATATATATATATATTATGTGATGATGTGTTTGCATGTGACCTTAAGTATTATATATATATATATCTATACATATGGCATATATATAGCTTTATAAGTTAGGCGTGCATACCCCGCAGATGGCTCGGACTATAGCATTGGATGTACACGAGGAGGTAGACCCCCTCTTCCTCCAGTAGTGATAGGTCAAGGACCGGTTCCCGCTTTTGATCTGCCTATAGCATTGGATGTACACGAGGAGGTAGCTGAGAGTGTCGTTCCTGAGACTAGGAGCGGTGGATGTGCAAGACAGAGATCTCAACAAGACCAATCAGATGACTCGGATCATGCATCTATGAGGGGACCAAAGTTCCACGCTTACATCCGTAGAGTTGAGGAGGCTGCTAGAGCAAGTAGACGTTCCCTAGATCTTCCAGCACAGGTAGGATCTTCTGAGTTGTTCCAATGAGCTACTCAAGTGCCAATTACACCGGCACATACTGTTGAGGTTATTAGAGCTCCAAAGGAGTATAGAGGGCCTCGACCACATACTTGGTTGAAGGCATTTCACCAGTTGGGCGTACCACCTTTCTCTAGGAACGTGGGATTGGAGACTGAGGTTTGGATTGTACATGTAGACTTAACCTCGGAGTCTATAAGATGTCTAGAGGACAAACGGATAGAGGTAGTACAAACTCTATTCCGTGACCTAGCTCAGCAGTGGTGGAGGACTATGAGGGTTCGAGCCACTAGCTATGACTAGATGCGGAGCATGATCAGAGAGCGTTTTTGCCCTACCTCACTGAGGAGGGAGAAACTACAGGATATTGTAAAGGCACGCTTCAAGGATGTGCTGATAGCAGATGCCATCAGTCATTTCTAGATAGAGTTGGCATTATTGGGTCCAACTACACCTTTTGAGGACCAACACGTGTATTTGTTCTCCCGCCGACTGAGGGAGAGTACACGTTCTTACATGACGGGTTTTTATTGCGAGTCTTTGATGGACTACCAGGATAGAGCCTCAGCTTACGAGCGTGAGCGGGCTAGCCAGAGGAGGACTTCTCAGACAGGACGGTCTGAGAAGAGACAGCGTATAGGATAAACAGGTGCAAGAGCATCTCGGTATGGGCGAGGCTAGACTCAGGGCCGCTCGAGTTATCCAGTATCTGCACAGACTTTTGAGAGGGGCCGACAGTGTTACAACTGCGGAGGGTCAGGGCATTCCGAGCTAATTGCTTTGAGCGCCATTGACTTGCTTCTCCTGCGGGAAGCCAGGACATAGGGCTACGTTTTTCCGTCAGGGCAAAGTGTCACACATCAAGGTTCTTCCCCTACTGGTGTAGCAGGAGTCGCGCAAAGCCCGCCTTAACACCAGACACAAGGAAAACAAAGAGCCCCATACCATCCTACTACTCAAGGTTATGCTCTAGGACCGAGTAGAGGTAGATGTAGAGATGGTGGTACCAGTGACACCAGAGGAGCTCGAGGTCGAGTTTTGAGCTTAGAAGTGCGGAGGAGCCGCCAACACCAGCTGCTACAATTACCATTCTGTTTAATGGTTTACCTGTTAGAGTTTTGTTTGATACGGGTGCTACACGTTCTTTCATTTCTGATGCATGTGTTAATAGACTAACCTTAGACATAGTAGAGGGTAGACCTTTCTTGATAGGGTTACCAGAAGGGGATTAGGTTAGAGGTACCCGAGAGGTAAACAGTTGTCCTATACATTTAGGAAACCATGAGTTGGTTGTGGACTTCTTTGTCATGCCGCTGGTGCATGAGGAAGTCATTCTAGGTATGGATTGGATGTATAGGCATCGTGTTGTGTTAGATGTGGGTAGGAGGACCGTGACAGTCTCTACCGAGTCGGGTCTGATCGAGATATTCCGAGGTTGGGACCTTGGAAAATCGGGTATGGTTATTAGCACAGTACGAGCAACTAGAGTGAACGTACAAGGTTGCGAGGCCTTTTGGTGTTATGCCATGAAGGAGGGTGAGAGTCCAGCATTGGAGGACATCCCAATGGTCAGCAAGTTTACAAATGTATTTGTTGAACCGTCCAGTTTACCGCCTCAAAGGATCATATACTTCGGCATCGAGTTGGAGCTTGGCACGAGACCGATCTCGAAGGCCCCATACCGTTTGACACCTATCGAGTTGTTAGAGCTGAAGAAGCAACTCGAGGAGTTGGCTGAGAAGAGCTTCATCACCCTAGCGTATCCCCGTGGGGCACCTGTCCTCTTCGTGCGAAAGAAGGACGGATCGTTGAGACTGTACATCGACTACAGAGAGTTGAACAAGGTGACCATCAAGAACAAGTATCCATTGCCTCGCATCGATGACTTGTTAGATCAGCTTCAGGGAGCGATTGTGTTCTCCAGGATTGACTTGCGCTCGGGATATCACCAGCTGAGGGTGAGAGAGCAGGTGACAAGTGACACAAAAGAGGGGGGGGGGGCTTTGGTTGGATTGATGCACTAAAACTTATGAAAATGATTAATGCGACAAGTAAGACAATAATGGATGAATCTACACTAGGTTGATTCTAAGCATGCAATTGCTACTTTGGTGAGTTCCTTTTACAAGTTTTCAAGTAATCTCCCGTCTCGATCATATATATGTGTTGAGCCAACCGGCATCAACACAACTTAACAGGTTAAAGTTCCGTAAACCTACAAGAACAAATAACAAGTTAGCTTTCAAATAAAGACAAAGGGATAGATTAAAACCGTTAAACTTATCTTTATATTTGTGTTCCTTTTCCTCAAGTAATCACAACCCGTTATTACTTAAAGTTGCTACGAGATTAAAGACCCGAACCCGGAACCTATTAATCCTAGTTGTTTACATGCACTTTAGAACCAAAGGTGATCAATCTCAAGCAATAGTAAACATGCAGTTTAGACAATGGAGATTAAGGAAACACAAAGTATTACTGAATGAAAACTTAGATTAAAAAGAACTTACAACCAAAGAAACAAAGCAACTTCAAACCAACCCAATGTAGCAAGGGACTTAACAACTCATTACAAGGTAGCAAGACAATCTAAGTGGATAATTTGATGATTAACAAGATGATAAGATGGATGATTCTAGCAATCAACCAAGGAGTATTTATACTACAAAAGACACTAAATAGGAGTAAATGGCCGTGATACGGGGCAGACCCGACGTTGGCTCGATCTAGACGACGGAAGGAGGGAAAGACGCCGAAAACGGATCAAACAGCCGGCTAGGGTTCGTGTGTTGCGTGACCTGCGAATAAAAGGAACAAGAAGATGCTAAACTGAAAACAAAGGTACGGAAATTAAAGGAAAGTACGATATAGATGAGCCCGACACAAACGACGTGGAAAACTTTGATCTCGGGATCAAGAACCACCAAGAACGATGCAACGAACTCAGCCCCTTACAACCTCACACAGCCGACTCAGGACATCGACAACACGAGGAGGATGCTTACGGAATCTCACGAACACCAAGAACCCGAGAGCAATTGACACACGCGAAACAACTAAGCCAAATCTGATCACAATAACTCTTCAATCAAAACTCGCCTTTGATTGAAGATGAAATCTGAAAACAAGTGTTATTCACCAATAATAATCTACCTAAAAAGTAATAGCAAGAGCCTTTTAATAGTTTTCAGCTCTTAAACAAAAGACACAATAAAATCTGGAAATGAAGCTCAATGGGCTACTTAAATCACACAATCACTCAACAGGCCTTAAAAAGCCTCATTCCTCAATGAGAGACATGGAACGGTGCTGGAAACGTGTTGAGGAGCAGGAGCAGCGGCGTCATGTGCGGGGTTGGCCGAGTCCGGTGCTTTCGCGTCGTTGCTCTCTTGCTTACGTAAGAGCCAAGCCTCGTTATGAACACTTGTAGCCAATAAAATCAGCAAGCCCTCAGTCTCATCCTCAATCTTCTTAGCTCGGGAACGTGTGATAGCTCCCTCATACTCCGGAGATGCTAGCTCAGATGGTCCCTCATCATTCCCCCTCTCTTGGGAAGGATTCATCCACGAATCTTCAAGCTCTACATCCATAGGTGGGAACGGACTGAGGTCTCTAACATTGAAGGTCGGGCTGACCCCGAATTCCTTTGGAAGATCCAATACATAAGTGTTGTCACCGGCATTGTGAAGCACCTTGAAAGGACCGGTACCCCTAGGTGATAGCTTGGACTTTCGCAGCTCTTGGAAGCGCTCCTTCCTAAGATGTAACCACACCAGATCTCCGGGCTCAAACAACAACTTCCTCCGTCCCTTGTTTGCCTTAGCTGCGGTCCGAGCTGCTTTCTCCTCTAAGCTCAGCCGTGTCTTCTCATGTAATCCCCTAATGTACTCAACCTGTTTACCTGCATTGAAATCTACTCGCTTCTTTGAAGGTAACGGCATAAGATCAAAAGGGGTTAAGGGATTCAAACCATACACACACTTAAAAGGGGTCATGTTAGTGGAAGAATGGATGGTCCTGTTATATGCAAACTCAACATGTGGTAATACATCCTCCCACTCTTTCAATTTCTTCTTAATTACAACCCTTAAAAGTGTCCCTAAAGTCCTATTAGTTCGGTTTGACCATCAGTTTGAGGGTGGCTAGTGGTAGAGAACAACAACTTAGTACCTAGCTTACCCCATAAAGTCTTCCAAAAGTAACTAAGAAATTTCACATCCCGATCACTAACAATGGTTCTAGGATCTCCATGTAGCCTAACTACTTCTCTAAAGAAGAGGTTTGCAACATTAGTGGCATCATCCATTTTGTGACAAGCTATGAAGTGTTCCATCTTAGAGAACCTGTCTACCACCACAAAAATAGAGTCTCTTCCTCTCTTAGTCCTAGGTAACCCCAAAATAAAGTCCATACTAATGTCTTTCCAAGGAGCTGCGAGAATGGGTAAAGGGGTATACAAACAATGGGGCATGACTCTAGACTTTGCTTTCAAGCATTCTAAGCATCTTTTCACAAAATTCTCAACATCCCTAAGCATGTGTGGCCAATAAAAATGAGTATGCAGCATATGATATGTCTTATCTCTACCAAAGTGACCCATCAGACCTCCCCTATGGGATTCATCCACAAGTAAAAGCCTAAGAGAACACTTT
Source organism: Fagopyrum homotropicum (assembly GCA_033239125.1). Lineage (NCBI taxonomy): Eukaryota > Viridiplantae > Streptophyta > Magnoliopsida > Caryophyllales > Polygonaceae > Fagopyrum > Fagopyrum homotropicum. The sequence continues at coordinate 91,588,413 of BSWB01000004.1, read as the reverse complement.
GGAATGCATACTTTATCAACTCTAAACAAGAAGCCATCAAACAAGTAAAACTTATCTACAACCCCTTTTTCCACACAAGCTTTATAAATCTCTCCAAAATCATCATCCTTTGCATATAAATCCTTAATGTAAACTGATACGGGGATTAGCCGCGAAGAACGGATCTAGACGAGCAACCTGTTTTTGGGAATAGAAGCAAACGAAATTCAGCAACAATTATGAAAGGAAAAACGTGCAAGCAATAAGGAAAACGAAATGGGAAAGAGGAACCGAAAGGAACAAGCGATAGAACCCTTGGATTCGATGATCCAAGAACCAAACCGATGACGATTCGACCCCGCTTCTTACAACTTCACACAATCGATCTAGAGTTATCGAAGGCACGAAGAGGTTGCTTCGATTCGACTTGTAGCACCAACCCGAAGGAGATTGACACACACAAGAACGAGAAAGCTATGCAAACACCACAATTCTCACAAGACAATAGGCTGAACTCAAAAGGGTTCGTTTTTGGCACTTAGGCAATGTGTTTAACGTAATCTGCCTACAAAAGAAGAGAGAAATGTTTATATACAACCTAGACCTTCTCTTCTAAAAAAAAGAAAAGAAATAAAAACAATAATTACAATTTAGAGTGTTTTAAATAAATCCATAAAATAGACTAATTCTAGGCTTTATTTAACACTCTCTAACTAGCTTCTCATGCTAGCCTTTACGCCAGCCTTCATCCATGCACATGCACACGTGAACCTTCAGCCTATGCTCCATTCAACTTCTTCTTGGCTGGTCCAATGTGGCTAAGCATCATGACGGGCCTTGGACTCATTAGAGGTGAGATTGGGTGAGCTTCTTGAACCATGGCTAGGAAGATAACATCCCTCTCCTGATACGGGATTGTCCGTGATTGAGTCGATCTAGGCACAATGATCTCGAAACAGGCTGAATGAAGCAATTTCAGAATGCGGAATGGACGTAGGTGATGAATGGCGCAGGAATGGTGAAGAGAAGAACCAAAGAGATGTCAACGAAGAAACCAAGGCTGAAGAGCCAAAACCCCAATCGTGAATGCCCTAGACCCGTCTCTAATACAACTTTACACTAGCTCTGGCTGGACTAGCACAAAGAGGGACTCGTGAAGGCTCGAAGCACCAATCCGAAGGCGGTTTGACACAAACAAGCTCAGCCAAGCAACAACAGCAATGCCAACCAAAAACTCTCTTGTTCTTTGATTGATTTTGTGAAATGATTACAAATGTAATTCTAAGCAATTGGAATAACGTGACTAATCTGCAGCTAAAGAGGCTATCTAAATAGACTCTTTTATCTAGACAAAATAAAGAAAAGAGAATTAAAAACATTAGTGGGAAGGTGGTAATAAGAGAGCTTCCTCTAATGTAGCTAACAACCTAACAAACCACTAATCAACATGGAAATAGGCTGAATTATTCAAACATATCTTTGGGAGTGAAAGCTGGACGTTTTTAACGTTTTTAAAGAGCCAAATGGGCTATCCGAATGGGCTGCATTGTTCAACAGATCCATGAGTGATTTGGATGTGTTTAAAGAGCCCAAATGATGATCCGAATGGGCTGAATTGTTACTCTCTTGGACCTCTTTAAACGTGATCAGCTGGCTGCCTTCTTGGGCTGTTTTAGATGTGAGCAGCAGCCTACCCTCTTGGACTGCCTTGGACGTGTTTGCTTGCCTCCCCTCTTGGGCTGCCTTGGACGTGAGCAGCAGGCTATCCTCGTGGGCTGCTTTGGACGTGATCAACATCTCCTCTCCCGGGCTGCATTGGACGTGGGCAACAACCTCCTCTTGGGCTGCATTGGCGTGAGCAACAGCCTCCCCTTGGGCTGCATTGGCGTGAGCAACAGCCTCCTCTCCTGGGCTGCATTGTACGTGAGCAACAGCCTGCATGGTCTCCTCGAGCTACATGGGAAGTGAGTACGTCGGCATGGTCTCCTTGCTTGGTTCGCTTGCTCCTACATTCACCAAAAGATTAACACATGATGTATGGAAGTTAAATGGTTCATGTTCGCTCCAAACGGTGTGTGCAAGCTTTAAATTTATAACCCTAGACTTAAGCTTAAAACAAGGATGCGAACCCGCAGTGTACGGGTCAATCGTAGTAAAAGCAAGAAAATTCCAGGGGTCGATCACAGGGACTCGGTGAAACAGAGTCAATACGGTGTGCTAATGTTAATACTAACCACAAGAGCGATTAACACAATCAAATATGAATAAGAAGTCAATAAAGCAAACATGCAATTCTAGGGATTAAAGCATCTAGTTGTGGTTCCAACTCAAGATCTATAGATAAGCGGACAAAGCTGAGATTTTTGCGTGGGGAAGGTGTTTCTAAAGTGGAGTAGATCACCGGGTAAGTCTCACTACACATTAATCCTAAACCGCGACTCCTATTACCGGGTAAGTCTCAAGGAATCAAGATAAAGGACTATAACCTCAAACTAACACACCATCTAAGGGAATAGAATCAACCTTTACCGGGTAAGTCTCAGGCTAACTCACAAAGATGGGATGGAAGCACACTCAAACCCCAATAAAGGGTAAACCTTTATTACCTACACTTATGATCGTTGGTAAACAAACTAAGGAATTACCGGGTAAGTCTCATCCTAAGCTTGCTTTGAACCAGGAAAGGTATAATGAGAATAGGATTTGGCAAACTCTAACACTTAACTCTCAGTTATGGATCAGATAAGTCACCTCGGTCAGCCAGTTTCCACCTCGGCCGAAATGTTCATCGACTGAACGAGGTGCTTAGGGTTAAGGTTAAAGACTCGAACTTTCAGGATCCCACTGGAATCTAAGATTATTCTATCATTGTTTTTCCCACAACCTTCAGCCAATCACCCTAGAATCACACAAGGAAATTAGCCACTCATCATCATCATAAAAGTATTAAATGTAAGGGAAGAAGGTGAATATTTGAACAAAGAAGAATTTAATGAAAAGACTTCAATAACTGAAACAAATATCACACAAAAGCGTTCCTTGGATAATAATCCAACAAGACAAGACAACAATTGAGGGAATTGAAGACAATCTTACAAAACCCTTCAATAAAAGCTATAAAAGCTATGGACTTCAATCTTCTTCAACCTTCAAAAAGGTTCTTCAACTCTCTCCCAAATTGGAGTACGCGGCTGCTGCGTATTTTTTGGTATAGGCGGATTACTTGCGCTGATAGCGGATGTTGGATTTGTGGAAAATCCAACCCTTTTTATAGGAAAAATAACCCTCCAAAGATAAGAAATCTTAGAAAGATATTATCCCATAAATATAGGTAAAATATATGATTCTGCATATCTCCTTCCTTCCAGAAGCCAAGCCCAAAAATATAAGATCACTTTCCAACTTTAAAAGATCTCAGCCAGGAATAAAATATTCTCGCCGCGTCCTAGGTATTCGCCTCGGTCGAGTCGGCCTCTCTGGATCACCTCGGTCGAGATGAATCTCTGGTCAACCGAGGTGACTCAGAACTGGATGTAGAATCTCTCAAAACTGGTCCAAAGTGAATCTTTAATTCATGGCTATGCTTCCTGGATGTAGCTCCAAATGACTCATGACTCCTTTTTGATGCAAAACGTACCATATTACCTGCAATTACAACGAAACTAGGTGTAGACCTCGATTCTCACAAAGGTAGATGAAATGGTAGTAAAATCACATAATGTACATACAAACATGCAGATTATGAAAGATAAAACGTCCAAACAAACCCAAAAATATAGACTATAATTCATGCTATCAGTTCACACATTGTGTCAAGCAATAGCACTTCCCTTGACATAACTTCTTGGATCTCCTTAGCTCTTGCTCTAGTAATGGGACCTTGATATCTTCCATGTGATGTTCCTACATCATCTCCGCTTGGCGTTTGGCTTGAGATCGTGTTAGGGCTCCTTGTGGTGTTGAAGATGGAGCTAGCTCGGATGACCCTTCATCATAAACAAAGCCAAGAACTCTAGCATCCAATGTAGTTAGCAAAACAGGTCTCCTAGAAAGTGCATCAGCTACTACATTATCTTTTCCTTTCTTGTACTTAATCACATAAGGAAATGTTTCAATGAACTCCATCCACCTACCATGTCTTCTATCAAGTTTATCTTGGCTCCTAAAGTGTTTTAATGATTCATGATCAGTATGCAATATAAACTCTCTAGGCCAAAGATAATGTTGCCAAGTCCTAAGCACCCTAAACAATGCATAAAGCTCCTTATCATAAGTAGAATAATTTAGAGTTGGACCTTTCAATTTCTCACTAAAGAAGGCGATGGGTTTGCCCTCTTGCATAAGTACTCCTCCAATTCCTATACCCGAAGCATCACACTCCACCTCAAATGGCCTAGTGAAGTCCGGGAGAATAAGCAATGGGGCGTTGGTCAACATCCACTTGAGCTTTTCGAAAGCTCTCTCTTGGGCCTCTCCCCACACGAATGGTATATTCTTCTTAGTGATCTCGGTTAGAGGGGCGGCTATGGTACTGAAATCTCTCACAAATCGCCTATAAAAGCTAGTCAATCCATGAAAGTTGCGCACATCACCAATAGACGTCGGGGTTGGCCAATCTCGAATAGCTTTGATCTTCTCCTCATCTACTCGCAGCCCTTGAGCACACACTACAAAGCCAAGAAATATAACTTCATTTGTGTAGAAATCACACTTCATAATATTAGCATATAAGTGTTCAAGTCTAAGAGTAGAAACAACCTGACGGAGATGATCCGCATGCTCCTCTGTTGACCGGCTATAGATGAGTATGTCGTCGAAGTAGACAACGACAAACTTCCCTATGAACTTCCTCAAAACATGGTTCATGAGGCGCATGAATGTGCTGGGAGCATTAGTCAAGCCGAATGGCATAACAAGCCACTCATAGAGCCCAAACTTGGTCTTGCATGCCGTCTTCCATTCGTCGCCCTCCTTCATTCGAATCTGATGATAACCACTTCTAAGGTCGATCTTGGAGAAGGTAGTTGTTCCATGTAGCTCATCCAACATGTCATCAAGGCGGAGAATGGGATGACGGTACTTGATGGTAATGTTGTTGACAACTCTACAATCAACACACATCCACCAAGTGTTGTCCTTCTTAGGGACTAGTAGAACCGGAACCGCCATAGGACTAAGGCTCTCTCGAATGTATCCCTTATCAAGGAGCTCTTGTACATGCGTTTGAATCTCCTCACTCTCCTTCGGGTTCATTCTATAGGCGGGTCGGTTTGGGAGAGTAGCTCCGGGAATAAGATCTATTTGATTCTCAATACCCCGAAATGGTGGCAGCCCCGGGGGTATTTCATCTGGAAACACATCTGCAAACTCATCCAAGATAGCTAAAATACTAGAGGGTAAATTAACTAGGGTCGAGTTGCTTACCAAATTCAGCCCTTTACACAAACACACAAGTGCAACATTGGGAGGTAGGTAATTTGTGATGTACTCCCTCTTGGCTGCGAGCAATGTCCTCGGTAGGGGCTGGACGGCTGCTGCGATTGCTTTGCCTTTGGTGGCGGTCCTTGCTGCAGCGCGGTTGTCCATGGCGTTGGCTTCCTTGGCGGCTGCAGAAAACGCTCCTCCCTTGGCCGGCGTCGTCTCGGTGTGACCGTTGCTTGCTTGGACAACTTCTCTTGATTTCCTCTCAAAAGCCTCCGCAATCTGCATAGGAGTCATAGGCTTGAGAGTAACAAGTTTATCTTTAAAGGTAAAAGAATACTTGTTAGTAAAACTGTTATGCAACACTTTCCTATCATATTGCCAAGGTCGGCCTAACAAAACATGACAAGCTTGCATTGGAACCACATCATATAGAATAGTGTCTTCATAATGTCCTAAGGTAATGTGAATTTTAGCTTGCTTGTTTACCTTAAGCTCCCCACAATCATTCATCCAATGTAATTTGTAAGGCCTAGGGTGGTAGAAAGTTGCTATTTGCAATTTAGAAATCAAATCCGTACTAGCTATGTTGCAACAATCCCACCATCAATTATAACGTTACAAGCCTTCCCCTTTACTAAGCATCTAGTGTGAAATAGATTTTCTCTTTGATTATCTTCACAAGAAGTAGGTTGTAAGTGTAAAGTCCTCCTAGCTATCAAAGTTTCCCCATGTTCATACCCTATATCCTCATCATCATCATTATAAAAAACAGGATTGTCAATAACATTGTCAAATTCATTTTCATCATTGTCGGATTCCGACTCATATTGACCTAGATGATTGATTATAAGGACTCTTTTTTTTAGACATTCTCTCATCATGTGCCCTTTACCTTGGCACTTAAAACAAGTCATATCTCTAGCTCTAGAATTAGCATTAGGCACAAGGGGGTTAGAGTTACTTAGCTTGGATCCCGAAGGAGCAGCCGGGTTTGCCTTGGGAGGATACGAAGAACCGGAGGGTGTGGCACCACGCCTAGCAGTGGCGTCGGCTCCTTGTGCAGCGGCTGTTCCTCCCTTCGCAGCGGTGTTCTCCTTTCCATAGGATGAGTTCTTCCACTTGTTCACTGCATTTGGTGCATTGTATCCCGTTCCTTGGTACCTACTCTTGGACTTCCTTTCCACTTTTATCGCTAAATGTAGCAATTCTGTCATAGAACCATATGGAAACAAATCCACCTCGTTAGCTAAAGAAGGATGCAATACTCTAAGATACCTTGCCATTGTAGCCTCTTCATCCTCCGACATATTGGCTCGGGCCATTGCAACTTGCATGGCATTGAATATTTCCTCGGCACTCAGATTGCCTTGCCTCAAGTTCTCAAGGCGTTGCCGAAGCTCCCTATGGTAATGGTGAGGTATGAACCGAGCTCTCATCATTGCTTTTATTTGTTCCCAAGTAGCCACGGGGGGATCAAGAGCAAGTCTCCTTTCCCGTACTAGCTTATCCAACCAAATAAGAGCAAATTCCTGAAATTCCAAGGCCGCCAATTGCACCTTCTTGTGCTCGGGAAAATTATGGCATGACCAAATTTGTTCTATCTTGGTCTCCCACAATATGTATGTATCCGGATCACACTTGCCCTCGAAGACGGGGATTTTTACCTTTATCTTACCAATCCCGTCTTGTTCGGGTTCCCGGTTCCGACGTTGATATCCTTGATACCCTTGCTGCGGTGGTGGAGTCCAAGCCTCTCCCGTCATTGATTGTTCCTCTTCCTCATTGTACCTGTGCACATTAATGGGAGGGACAACGTTTCTAGGTAAAGGAGAGTTGGGACGAGGATCATACCCATATCGGTGATCCGGGTGGCCTTGAAAAGGCGGCTGCAAAAGCTCCTACGGTGTATTGCCTCGCTGCGCCATGGTAGCGGCATCAAATGCGGTTCGTTGGTTGGGCAAAGGACCTCGTGGTGGTGGCTGCTGTTGTGAATGGTCTCCTTGCTCGAAGGCTGAAGCTAATGGATGGCGAGCTTCTAGAGCCCTCATCCGAGTTGTCAAAGCTGCAATGTTGTCGTTCATTTGCTTCAACAAGCTGAACGTTGTCGGATCTGTCGGCTCGGGGCTCGTCGTCGAAACACGGCTATGGGTAGACATTATCACAAAGAAAACAAACACTGAAATATGTTAAGGTTAGAAATCAAAACATCTCTCAAGTGTTTCACTCCTTTTTCCGCTCACACTCTTGTGATAGTCGGGCTTGTTGATGGATCGCTTCGAATGACTCAAAAACCCCACTTGAGTTAAGGTGTCTAGGTATCCAAAGCAACCAAAAATCGATTAGGACTCAATGCAATTCAGTTCAATGCGAAATCAGCTCAAACTTAACAAAGATCACGAATGGAGAGAATTGAATCACAAAGACTCAAGAAGATCACCAAACAGAATGTATGAAGAGAAGAGAAGAAGAAGACTCACCGATTAAAGCTCTACTTGTTGCACTTCCGGACTGCCTTGGAGTGTGAGTAATCCCGAGGCTAGGTTAGAGGTAGCAAGTTGAGAGGGAAAGACGTGGTGAGGGAGAGGTAGAGTGGCGATGAGGGGTGCGGCGATGAGGGGTGCGGAGCTGGGCTAAGGGCGATGGAGCACTGATGGTTAGCCGAGCGTATGGTCTCGATGAAGGCCTCGAGAGGGCTGGGAGATAAAGACGTGAATAGGCAGCTTGCACCACAAAATAACATACAAGACTAAAGATCACAAAATCAAATAAAATGTAACAAGACTTCTCTTTTTTTTTTTGAATGATCAACTTCTTCTTTTTTTTTTTGAATGATCAGCTTCCTTTTTCATTTTTTTTGAATGATATGCTTTTTGTTACCTAAAATGTAGGAACTTCCTTGACCAACAAATCTGGCCAATAATTACAAAATAAATTAAAATTGAAACAAAAGAGATCTTCTACTAGTGCTTGAACGTGGGTTATGGAGTTTGAAGAATAACAAGTCCAATGGCAGCCGTTTTAGTCGCAGTCGATTAGGGCACAGCCGGTTAGGGCACAACCGAGTAGGGCACAACCGGCAGCAATGACGATTAGGGTTTGTGGGCGGCAGGGCGTGTGTAAGCAAAGGCCGGCGGCAGTAGGGTTTGTCGAGGAGATGGTGATGGCCAGCCTAGGATACTCACAAACCAACACAACCTTCAACACAAGAAGTCAAGCACAATCAGTTTCAAGAACACAAGAAGAAAGCTCCAAAAATTCAAAACTGACACAATAAGAAGGAAAGACACAAGATCGATCCGTCGTCAACCGGAGCTCTGCTACCAATTGATACGGGGCAGACCTGACATTGGCTCGATCTAGACGACGGAAGGAGGGAAATACGCAGAAAACGGATCAAACAGCCGGCTAGGATTCGTGTGCTGCGTGAACTGCGAATAAAAGGAACAAGAAGACGCTAAACTGAAAACGAAGGTACGGAAATTAAAGTAGAGTACGATGTAGATGAACCCGACACAAACGACGTGGAAACCCTCAATCTCGGGATCAAGAACCACCAAGAAGGATGCAACGAACTCAACCCCTTACAACCTCACACAGCCGACTTAGGACATCGACAACACGAGGAGGATGCTTATGGAATCTCACGAACACCAAGAACCCGAGAGAAATTGACACACGCGAAACAACTAAGCCAAATCTGATCACAATAACTCTTCAATCAAAACTCGCCTTTGATTGAAGATGAAATCTGAAAACAAGTGTTTTTCACCAATAATAATCTACCTAAAAAGTAATAGCAAGAGTCTTTAAATAGTTTTCAGCTCTTAAACAAAAGACACAATAAAATTTGGAAATTAAGCCCAATGGGCTACTTAAAACACACAATCACTCAACATGCCTTAAAAAGCCTCATTCCTCAATGAGAGACATGGAACGGTGCTAGAAACGTGTTGAGAAGCAGGAGCAGCGGCGTCATGTGCGGGGCTGGCCGAGTCCGGTGCTTTGGCGTCGTTTCTCTCTTGCTTACTTAAGAGCCAAGCCTCGTTATGAACACTTGTAGCCAATAAAATCAGCAAGCCCTCAGTCTCATCCTCAATCTTCTTAGCTCGGGAACGTGTGATAGCTCCCTCATACTCCGGAGATGCTAGCTCGGATGGTCCCTCATCAGGCCGGCCCAAAACCGCCACCTTAAATGCCATAAAGGTGGTGTAAACAACCGGAGTAAAGCTTCTGGCGTTAAACCGCAGGGGTGGCCTTCAGGAACCGCATGGGCGGTTTAGGTAGAATCGGTTGAACTTCTTCAGAGCCGCTAGGGCGGCTAGATAATTCCGCTGGGGCGGATCTTCAATGCTCTTCAACGTTTGACCTTTCGCATTTCTTGACGTTTCTGATGCCAAGCCGCCGGGGCGTCCCTATGTCAATACAGGGGCGATGACACAACCTCTTCGTCTTCCAACTCCCATGTTGAGGCGCAGGCAGTGCCGCAGTGGAAGGCGCAGGGGAGCTGGTCTTTGTTTCGTCAGTGGGGGACACCGTAGGGGCGCCAAGGAGTGGCGCAGGGGCGGTGATACGCTTCAAGGTTGGCATTGGTGAAATCGCAGGGAGCGCTCCGATGTAAGGCGTCACCCGCTAGGGCGGCTGCAAGGATCTGCTGGGGCGGTGAGGCAACAGAAGCTTTGCTTCGTGATCGATCTTCACTCCTACGTGCTTATAACTCCTTCTTTAGCTTCTTTTGATCTTCTTCTTCTAGACCAAGGAGTTAGTAGCATAAACCGACACTAATGCAATAAAAAGACTCTAAAAACTACCCTACCCATCACCTATCAACAGGATGTGCATAAGACGGCATTTCGTCTTGGTATGGCCACTACGAGTTTGTAGTGATGCTATTCGCGCTCACGAATACGCCCTCCATCTTTATGTAGTTGATGAATGGTATATTCATTGACTTCTTATATCAGTTTGTGGTGGTCTTTATAGATGATATCCTGGTGTACTCTCGTAGCAAAGATGAACATGCAAGACATTTGAGGACAGTGATGCAAGTTTTTCGGGATAGAGAATTGTATGCCAAGTTCTCTAAGTGCGAGTTCTGGATACCAGAGGTAGCATTTCTGGGTCATGTTGTCTCTACCGATGGGATCAAGGTTGATCCGGAAAAGATCGAGTTTGTAGCAGCATGGACGACACCGACGAACGTCAAGGAAGTGCGTAGATTCCTTGGCTTAGCCGGTTATTACCGACGATTTGTGGAGGGATTTTCTGTGATTTTCCGTCCACCTACGAGTCTGTTGAGGAAGACTACCCGGTTTGTATGGTCCAAGCCGTGTACTCAGAGTTTTGAGGAGCTGAAGAGACGTCTGACTTCCGCACTCATCTTAGCGCAGCCGGAGGGCACAGAGGACTTTGTAGTCTATACTGACGCATCCAAGCTAGGCTTGAGATGTGTTCTGATGCAGCGTGGAAGAGTGATTGCTTATGCGTCTAGAAAACTAAAGATATATGAGGAGAACTACCCTACTCATGACCTGGAGTTGGCAGCGGTAGTTCATGCATTGAAGATGTAGAGACATTACTTGTATGGTGCTACATGTCTGATCTTCACAGACCATAAGAGTCTGAAGTATATCTTTACCTAGCGGAAATTGAATAACCGCCAACTTAGATGACTGAAGTTGATCAAGGACTTTGACCTTGAGATTCTGTACCATCTAGGGAAGGCGAATGTTGTCGCCGACGCCTTGAGCAAAAAGATGCCTCGAGAGAAGGCGATTGCAAGACTGACAGTCCAGCCTCATCTTCAGAGGGATATAGCATGGCTAGAGATGGACATCTAGTTCCCTGATGAGGACGCCCAGTTGAGTATCTTAGAGGTTCTACCTGATCTATTGGGTGAGATCCAACAAAAGCAGGGGACCTGCCCGACTTTGACGAGGATACGAGATAGGATGTCTCGTGGTGAGGCACCACAGTTCTCCATAGGAGCAGATGGAGTGATGAGATGCCGGGACCGCGTCTGTGTACCGGTGAGGCGGACTTGAGACAAAGGATCATACAGGAGACTCACTCCACACCTTACTAAGTGCACCCAGGTGCGAGTAAGATGTATCAGGATGTGAGACATTCATATTGGTGGGGAGGGATGAAGCCTAATGTGGCCCGATTTGTGGCTCAGTGTGCGACCTATCAGCAAGTCAGAGCATTGCAGGCCAGGAGGAGAGCTCCATCCACTACTAGTACCGCAGTGGAAGTGGGAGTACATCTCCATGGACTTTTGACGGGGTTGAGACCGAGCAGGAGCTTTGATGCCATCTGAGTTATGGTTGACAAACTGACGAAGACTGCACGCTTCCTTCCTATCAAGAAAATGTGGCCAGTGAGTAGATTAGCTGAGGAGTTCACTAGGAAGATAGTGAGACTCCATGGTGTATCGAGGACGATCGTCTCATATCGAGATGGACGATTCACCTCGAGGTTCTGGCAGCAGATTCAAACTGCTTTGGGGACGAGTTTGCACTTCATGACTGCGTTTCATCCTTAGACTTATGGTCAGTCAGAGAGGACCATTCAGACGTTGGAGGATATCCTACGAGCTTGTGTGTTGGACTGGGGACATGGATGGTCAAATTTCCTCCTATTGGTTGATTTTCATACAACAACAGCTGGCATGCATCGATTGGGTGTCGTACACCGTTATGTTGGGATGAGCCTAGAAGTGTCAGTGGTTTAGCGCCAGAGCAGATTTGGGTTGATATGGCTCGCATAACACTGATTAGAGAGAGGATGTTGGCTGCATAGAGTCGCCAGAAGTCGTACGCAAACAAGAGACGTCGGCCTCTAGAGTTCAGGGTTGGAGCTCATGTCTGGCTGAGAGTATCACCGATGCGTGGCGTCAGACGTTTTGGCATTGTTGAGTAAAAATGTATACAAATTTACAAAACACCTTTTAAGTTTTATTCAAATACAAATTTACAAAACACATTTTATTTATTTTTTTATTTGAGTTTGACCCTCTCTTTTTGACCTTTTGATTCTAAGTTATATAAATACCGATGTTTGGTTTGGTTTTGGTGATTTGGTGTGCACCCGTTTTTGGACGGGTTGCCTACGTACCTCGTTAAAGAGGAACAAGCCTCACGTAGTTCAGTGCGGTGTTTTCATGCATCAGAGAATCAAAGTCCAAACCTACCTTCTAGGAAGGGTAGCCTAGATGATGATTCAACTATCATTTGCATGATATTTATATCTCGATCATGCATCAAATGATTAAATTAAACCCAGCTTCTAGGAAGGGTTGCTTAAAAAACGGAATCAAATCATACGTAAATCTTTTTGAAAAATAATATTTGAATTTGATTTGCGACTGTACCCGATAATAACTTAATATCGAGTTACCTACGTAGCTTTTTAAAAATAGCGTCAAGTAAGGACGTCCACGGGTCACGGGTCACCCATGACCCGGCGGGAACCCGGCGGGTCCGGGTTCCCCCAGGTCGCGGGTACGGGTAAGGGTCGTCAGATCCTTACTCGTGACCCGCCGGGTCGACCCGTAACGGCTACAAATTAAAAAAAAAAAATTCCCAACGTCTATATAGCTGTTGGGTAGCCGTTACAACGGCTATTTTGATAAAAAAAAAATAATATAATTTAATAAATCTAACCTAAAAATAATTCTATAAATACTCCAAACTCAATTCATATCATCTCACACCAATTCTCATCATTCAATCATCTATTCACTCTCTCAATCTCTCCATAATTTCCAACTCTTACATTCAGTTACTCTCCTAATCTCATATTCTCATTCTCTTATTTTTCATTTTACCACTCTTACTACTACATTCTATTATTCAAAAAAAAAATGTCTAGCCGAGGAAGACGTTCCCTTAGCGGTGCCGGTCCTTCATCCGGCGGAGGTTTTATTCGAGGACGACATTCCGTTAGCGGTCCTCCAACCGGTTCGGATTTAAGGCGAGGCATATTAAGTGGAGATCACGAGATCTTCGAGGAGGAGGAGGATATCACGGAATCACCTACTTTCCCCAACACCAAAGGATCCGAGACCCAATTCACAGAGGAGCCGGAGCCGGAGGAGCCGCCGTTGAACAACACTCAACTAACGGCGGCGGTCTTCCGATTTTGGTTTACAAAAGGTGCTCCCGATGCCAACGGAGTTTTCTATGCCAAATGCAATTTTTGTACGGCACAATACAAGCACAAAAAGGGAGAAGGCTACGGGAACTACAAGAAGCATATCCGGAACAAGCATCCCGAGAAAATGGGATTAGCACGAGGGCAAACACAACTTACCGGGTACGCATCTACTTCTAACCAACCTCCTTCTCTATTTACATATGATCATTCTTCTTCTATGGATGCATTTTCGAAAATGTTGGCCGTAGATTCTTTAGTATTTAGTTTTGCACAAAATGTTGGTTTTAATAATTGGATGCAAAATCATGCTCAACCCGCATATAAACCAATTTCTCGCCAAACCGCTAAAAGAAAAATGATGCATAAATATAAAATTCGTAAAGAAGAATTGATTAAATATTTTATGGACAACGGTGATATTCAAGTTTCTATTTGTAGTGATATTTGGACCGACGGTTTTCAAAAAAAATCATATATGGGTATTACTTGTCATTTTGTTGATAAATTTTGGATTTTAAACAAAAGAGTTTTAGCATTACGAGTTTTCAACGAACAACACACCGCCCAAAACATTGTCCGTTTGATTGCAACTGTTTTGGAAGAATATAGATTAGTTTCACGAGTTTTTTCAATCGGTTTTGACAATGCCTCTGCTAACACAGCTTCCATTAGAGATTTAACCAACTATTGTAAGCCGACGATTGGAGGTAAATTTTTTCACATTAGGTGTGCCGCTCATATTTTAAACTTGTGTGTTCAAGACGGTTTAGCATACGTTGGAAATTTAGTACAACCTATTTGAAATATTCTTAATAAACTTTGTTCTAAAAAAAGTGTACGTACTAAATGGTATGCATATTGTAAACAAAATGGCGTTTATCCTAAAAAATTTCCAAAAGATGTTTGTACAAGATGGAACTCTACTTACAAAATGATTTACGAATCATATGAATATCGAGAACTTTTAAGTGGTTTTGCCGCACAACATATTGACGGTAATTTTATTTTCGGTGAATCTTGGATTTTAGCAAAAGATGTAATGGAGGTTTTTAAATAATTTTATGATGCTACTAACACTTTTAGTTATGTTTATACACCAACTTCAAACATATTTTGTTATGTAGCTATTAATATTTCATTTGCAATTCAACAAGGTCTTTTAATTGAAAATATTTCACAAGCTATTTATTCAATGCGAAGTAAATGATTAGATTATTATACAACCATTCCCGATGTTTTTCTTGTTGCATTTGTGTTAGACCCAAGACGTAAAATGGATGGTTTAAAACAAATTTTAGAAAGTTATTATGAATTTTTAGGTTTAGAACAACATCCCGATTGTCATGTTTCTACCATAATTGCTAATGTTAGAAAATTATTTGATGAATTATTGGTTCAATATCGTGTTTCCGATCGAGGTCAATCTTCTCAACCCCCTCCTCGTCCTTCATCTTCAAGTTCATCTTAATTTAAATCAATTGCTAGAGATTTGTTTGGCCCGAAAAGGGCAAAAACAACGTCGAGTTCCAACTCGGAACTCGACGGAACTCGACGAATATCTAACCATTTCTTTTGAGTTTGTCAATGATGAAGAAGATGAGGATTTCAACATATTAGAATGGTGGAGCCGACCGGAGAGAATGAGGTTCCCTACCCTCTCAAGGATCGCGGCACAAATTCTCGCCGTTCCCGCCTCAACGGTAGCGATTGAGCAAACCTTTAGCCGGAGTGGAAAGGTGCTCGATCCGACGATATCAAACATGTTGCCCGAGACGTTGGAGGCACAAGCCCTCCTAGCCGATTGGAGGAAAGCGGAAATGCGAACACAAAAGAACAACCTCTCGGCGGAGGAAGGCGACGAAGATGACGACGAGCGACAACAAACGCCATCGGATGTATCGGCGGGAGAGTCCGACTAAGGTAAGGGCCAATCGGGGATATAAACAAAGGTAAGAGAACTACGTGGGCTTTGATTCCTCCTCCACGAGAGGATACGTACGCAACCGGGATTCCGGTTCAAGCCCAATTCTTCCCTTTTCTTTTTTTTAAGTTTAAGTCCTATTTTTTATTAGTTTATTTTCTTCTTATTTTTTAAGTTTAAGTCCAATTTTTATCTTCTATTTTTTTCTTATTTTTTAAAGTTTATTTCCATTATTTTTTATTTTTTTTTTAATAGTGAGGTGTCCGACCCGCCGGGTCTGACCCGTGACCCGGCGGGTCGGCCAGATACACGGGTCCGGGTCCGGGTCACCCTCCCTGGACCCATGACCCGGCGGGTCCGACCCGTGGACATGCTTAGCGTCAAGTCCTTACGTAGTTCTATTTTGATTGGATTATTTATGGTTAAACTCGATGAGCGGATGCTTTATATCGAGTTCATGAGTATTTGAGAATTTTGGTTTAACTCCAAAATTTATTTTGGAGTTGATTTTATTTGGACGGTGTGACTGAATCCAATACTGGATTTCCTACGTAGTTCGGAAAGAGCATCAAGTCATGACGTAGTTCTGGATGAAAATATATATAGTTTGGATTTTTGTGGTTAAACTCGATGTGCGGATGCATTATATCGAGTTTAGAAAATTGGGTGTCTTTTGATTTTATGTCCAAGACTTGATTCAAAGTTTACTTTACTCGGACGGGTCGATTGAATCCAATTTGATTTAATATCGGATTTTCTACGTAGCTCGGAAAGAGCATCAAGTCATAACGTAGTTCTACATAAAAGATGTATGGTTTGGGTTTTTGATTTGTGGTTAAACTCGATGAGCGGATGCTTGATATCGAGTTTAAAAAACTTGGTGTCTTTTGATTTTACGTCCAAGATTTACTTCAAAATTTATTTTACTCAGACGGGTCAACTGAATCAAATTTAAATTAATATCGGATTTCCTACGTAGCTCGGAAAGTTCATCAAGTCATAACGTAGTTCTACATAAACAAAATTTATATTTTGTTTTTTGTTTAGTTTTGTATACAAATATTTACTTACGATACATAATCGTAAATTTATGATCCTATTTATTAAGACTTTGTCTTAATAGGGTCACTTTTGTAAAACTCTAATTTTAAGGATTCACTTTTAAAATAAACCCAAATTTTGATTTGATAGAAGTGAATATCACGTGATTACTCTACACCTTGACATTTGCTTTTATATTTTTTTATATTATTTTTTTGGTTTGTTTTGTCTTCTCCAACAAAGACTTTGTATTTCTTCTATTTTATAATTTATTTTCTTTCTTCTCTCCTACTTTCCTCTTCCATTATTCCTTCTTTGTTATTCTCTACAATTGAAGATACGAAGCTTCGGCCATGGTAGATTAGAGCCCATGAAAACTCACTTTGGGCACCGATACAATCGATTAAAGCGTAGGAGAAGTTTGAGTTCAAAGAAATCGGAAACGAGGTCAGGTGTGACATAAACGGGAGAAGCACGGCTTTTGAGGTATGGACATCAAGAGGGGCTAGGAGCTCGAATGTTCGACTATAACTCGATTAAGGGGCTGGAGACATGAATCAAACGAGGTGGACAAGCTACAAACTTTTCCCGGTAAATCCGAATTTCAAATTCGTTTTGATTTTTGTCTTTCACGAATCTTACTCGCAAACTCTAATTTTTGGCCATTTTTTGTGTTTCTTTGCGTTACACCGATTAGAGGGTCAAACTCGTCTTTGAAACCGATCCAATTTGTTGTTAAATCGATCCAATTTGTGGTATGAGTAATACATGGAAAATCTTTGTTTATGATTCATCTTAAATTGAAACAGGAACATCACATTTTCCATTGAAATAAACCATTTGTATTTGTAGAAAGTAATCTCAATCAAGGCTTTGCCGGGTGTCTTTGAAACTGATTTTATGTGGGAACACTTTTTATACAGAGTCTAGATATTGTTGGCTTGTATTTTACCGAAAGAAGTACATTTCATTTTTCTTCTGATGTAGTTTTTAAATGGTTCAATCTCACTCAATATTTGCATAAAGTGAACATATTTTTTTCTTCTTGATCTCTATCCATTGGCATTGTATAAGAATCAAGTGGTTTGATTGTAGTGGTGGAATCAATTAAATCCAACCAAGTGCAACGATCGAAAGTAAGTACTTTCAATCAACTAAGAGTTTGAGTTGTGTTTATGGATAGTTGTTGAAGTAACAACTTGTTGAATTCTGAACGGTTGAGTTTGATGCTTCTTTCTTTGGGTGAAACAAACCAAATCTCATATGCTTCATATTGTTGTTATTTGAAGCATGAAAAGAGTTACGAGTTGTGGTTCAGCAACCAAACTATTCCACAATAGCCTTGTAGTTTGAGTGTGAATTTGAGTATTACGTTGCCTACATGACGCAATCAACTTGAGATCAAGTGTAGCGGCAACAAAAATATTTAGCTTTTAAAGCAACTAACCCAAATATTCTTTATTTTGTATTTCTTTTGTTTGCAAGTTCGCGTTCTCTCGTTTATGGATCTTGATCCTCCAAGAGGAAGCAAAACAACCCTTTCATCAAACATGAGTTTGGATACGAAGGCAACAACCATCATTTCTAATTGACCGCGAGTAGCGTAGTGATCAAAAGTAATTACTTCTATCAACTATTGGTTTTGTATGCAGCAGTGAAAGCATGTGCTTTCAAACATACTAGCTCTTATTTGTAAAGTCGATCGAGAATAAACGCTTTTGATTTGATGAAGTCTTCTTGCTGCCAATACTTTGATTTTCTCTTTGTATCTTCTATTAGCTTCTATTGTCTTGCAGATTTTGTAAGAAGTGCTCAGTAGATAAAGAACACTTTTTGTAATTGTGTTTCATTTCAAGAGACATCTCCTGTTGCTTTTGATATGAGGAAGACGATCTCTACAAAATTTATTTCTTTTGCCTCCTTTCCTTCTTTTGTTTTCCTTTTATATCTAACAAAGAAGAGAAGTTACAAGAAGTTTACAAAAGGTGTTAACCTCCCACTAAACCACGTTTATTATCTTCTCTATTATTTTTTTACAAGAATTTTATTTTTTCTTTCTTCTTGAATTTGATGACTAAACAAAGCAGTATGAAAACGTTTGTCCACAATTTTTCTTTTCTTTTTTTTTTAGATTTAAATTTAGTCTTTTAGCTAATTTATATAAATAATTAGCATCCGGACTAAATAGGCTTTGGATATCTTTTTGAAAACCCAATTTCAAATTAGCTTTATGCTAATTTTTAAGAAATTAATCACATATGTAAAATATAACTAATTTCTGGATATTTTATAAAAAAAAGATGATGAATTATATGAATTCATAAAATTTACCCCCAAACAGGCATAAAGGTGAAGTTGAGTCCCCGATATGTCGGTCCTTTTGAGATACTAGACAGAGTTGGGAGAGCAACATACAGATTGGTTTTGCCTCCGAGATTAGAGGGTGTTCACCCTGTATTTCATGTTTCTCGCCTGAGGGAGTACATAACAGATCCAAGACACATCGTCAGCTATGATGACTTTGTGGTCGAGCTAGACCACTCCTTTGTCGAGGACCCGATTGCAGTCCTAGAGCGTGGTGTGAGACGCCTACGTTCGAAGGACATTCCTATGTTTAGGATAAAGTGGTCTAGACGAGGACCTGATGAGGCTACATGGGAGACTGAGGATAGTATCCAAATGAATTATCCAAAGTTCTATGCCGAGTTAGATGCACCTATAGGATCCACGAGTAGATTTTAGTGCTATCTTGGTGAGTGTTATGTTATGTGTTTATGTGATATGATGTGTTTTTGTGCTAGCTGTGATGTGTGCATTTGATCTTTTAGATCTTGTTTGCTAGCGTGAGTCGTGATTATAGCTGGAGATGGTTCTTTCCTCCATGCTATTGTTATGTGATTAGAGTTTATCTAGAGATGGTTATTCCTCCATACTTTTTTATGTGGACATAGTTTGAGTGGAGACGGATTTCCTCCACGTGGTTGTGTTACGAGTGCGAGTTGGCTGAAGATGGTTTTACTCTATACCAGTGGCGGCCGCAGGATTTTAAAAGGGGGGGGACAAAAAATTTATTTTTCGATAAAAATATCTATGAAAATAAAATAGCGATAAAAACAAAGTCAATATGTCATCTACTTACAATAAACAAATATACAAAAAAAAATTAAAAAAACAATACACTTAAAGGCACGGTCGTGTACCGCGCCTATATATATATATATATATTTTTTTTAAAATAGCTGCCCTATAGGCGCGGTTATAGACCGCGCCTCTTTAGTTTTTTTTTTCTTTCAAAAACGTTACACCATAGCCGTGGTCTAGGACCACACCTTAATTTGTGTTTTTATAATATTTATTCGGGGTATTAAAACGTTGTCCTCGACAACGCGTTTAACAAATAAGAATGCGGTCTAAGACCGCTGTAACACCCCGAATCCGCGGGACTCGGGATGTCACATTGGGCTAGGATCTCACAATGGATCCTGACCCTAGCCTGACAACAAGTTCACTGGACCTTACAACATGGCACTGACAGATATAAAACAAATACATAAAACAGTATAAACTGTACGACCCAAAGTAAACAACAACATAGCCGAGTATATGAAACGACATCCTCACATAGGAGGTACAAAAGATCATCCTCACGCAGGAGGGGAAACACAACAACCCCAAACCAACCACCTAATGTACGAGAGTCCTCGGCCTGTCACCCTGCCAGATCACCCAGTAGCGCCTAACCTGTAAACATCTACAACACGGTATGAAACCGTTAGCTAACCATACATATATGAGGTAATGCATAAGCACAAGCACAATCATGAAAGATAAACACATCAGCATGCTATCACACATTTGCCCATTTATTATCTTTATATAATCACCATTCACTCAAAAACCGTATATATATAGATAGATGAACGTATGTGACACGAGGACCGATACATCCCCACCTCTAAGTTCAATGTCCAGCTGTACGAGTATCGGTCACACAATCCGTGTACCCTATGGGAGTGGATTGCGCCCTTCCTGTAAACCAGTCTGGCCCGACATCAGAGAACCTCCCAGACTCCACGGCGGGATGAAAGGGAAAGGTTATCACAGCCACGCAGCGGGCCAGTCAATAGAACATAGGTCAATAAAAACGACAACTCATGCTATCATAGCAAACATATAAAGCACACACCACTCATGCAAACACCCAATATAGGGATGGTAGCTAAGTAAGTCCTTCGGACTTACCTCAACCTCGTACAAACTCAACCACGATCACCTCTACACTGGAGGGACAACACGGCCTATAAACAAGGCATAAAGAGATATATCAACCTCTATTCATCAAAGGGGTCACACCTAGACCCAAAGGGATCCATAAGGATCATACTCAATCTATGAGCCTCACAACCAACTAAACCTCAATATCTCAACATAACTCACAATTCCTCAAATCTCAAGGTAGTATCTAATCAACATTCCTCAATCTCAATTTTAATCCTAATCTAGTTAATTAACCTTTAATTAATTAATTAGATTTCGCCAGAATAACGTTTTGCCCGCAGGCAATTTCTAAACCCCATGTCATCAGATTTCATCAAACAAGAACCCATAATCACCAGAATAATATAACGACCATAATGGAATTTCTAATTGTCCTATTTGACAAGCCTAAAGTCAATTTAGGCCAAATCGCAATACGGAAAACGAATAAATTCATAACTTATTCGTTACTAACCCGATTGACAATCTGAAAGAAGATTCGGAATCACAACGACGCAGGCTACGCATGGACAACATCAAATTCATCGGAATCTGAGCGACGGAACCGTCCTGGTGACATATATGCTCGACTAGCCCTCCATATACTCGGAAATGCAGAAACTCGGTACCGTTATGAAGAGAATGAAGAGAGGAATCCAGAAACTCAAACGGAATTGAAATCGGATTAGAAACGGAGAGTAGATCTGAGTTTGAAGGTTGAGAGAAATTAGAGCTTTTACGAGAAAACATGAAAGGAAATGCATTAATAAAGGATTTTCCGCTATTTATAGTGAAGACGATAATTATCCTTTAGTAAAGTCGATAATTATCCTTTAACCGATCCAAAGGCGGGTCGAACCTCTTTCTCCAAACTTTTCGAGATTGGAACATTAAATCTGGAATATTGTAGAGATAATTATTACACAACTGCCTCGGAAAACGTGTATTCCTAAGCCGTCTTTCTTAGCCGTTAAGAAACGAAATAGCGACTCTTTTGGCCGTTTTGCCTCTCCATGTTATTTCATATCTAGGACATATCCGATGTCCTGATCATTTCTCTCAACTGCAATTTTATTAATTGGAGCTCCCAAATGCTCCAAATAACACCGGAGGGTAAAAATAATTACCCGGGGAAAAAGTAAAAATTTCCCCAAACGTTCAAAATTACGCCAGGAACATAACGGTGGAACTCCTACTCATCACTTGCGAAGTCTTCGCGAGTTATATGTTAATTACTATCAACGATTAAGTTAATCAACATTAATTAGAATTCGAAATCCTAGCTATTACATCACACACCCCTTAAAAAAAAGTTTCGTCCCAAAACTTGAACAATTCTCAAATCCTCTCGGACCCATACGCCGAGGTATAACTCTCACTCTTTCTATCGGAGGTATCACATCTCCGTTCAAAAGATCACAACCTATAACAATCTATAACCTCAAGTATAAACATGGAGGAATCATCACTCCAGGAAACAGGGCCATAACGCTACCCAAAGGCGTAGAGGAATCACGTCTCTTGCCATACACATCACAAGGCATAGAGGAAGCACATCTCTAGCCAAAACATATCACATGCATAGAGGAAATACGTTTCCAGCCAACCCATAAACATATATATATATATATCGCATGGAGGAATCACATCTCCACTGAACTATGTCCATCAAGGTAGCATGGAGGAAAGAACCATCTCCAGCTATAAATATAATCATACTCGGGTAGCGTGGAAGAAGTAATCATCTCCAGCTATAACATACATCACGCTAGCACATCAAGATCTACTAAGATCATAAATCACATCACAGCTAGCATGGAATAACACATCAAGGCATATAAGCACATAAGCACATAAGCACAACATTCATCAAGATAGCACTAAGATCTACTCGTGCTCCCACAAATGGGTCTGTCCCAACATATACTCTGGATAGTTCCTCAGGACACTATCCTCAGTCTCTCACATAGCCTCTTCAGGTCTTCATCTCGACCATAATATCCTCAATATGGGAATGTCTTTCAAATGCAAGCGTTTCATATCTTATTCCAAGAATGTAATCAGATGCTCAAAAACGATGTGGTTCAACTTAACCACTAGATCATTATAACTCACAAAGTGTTTCCAACCTGGTATATACTTCCTTAGTTGAGACACAGGAACACTGGGTGAACATCCACCAACTTCAGAGTGAAAGCTAAACATCATGTTGCCTTCACAAAACTGATCAAGATCTCAAGTAACCGACATATTGGAAACTCAGTTCCCCTTTCCATAATACACAACTAACGTCTCACAGCTGAGATACCTCCAGCCGGACATGAACTCTCACTTGAACTTTAGAGGTTAACACCTCTTGTCTACACACACAATCTGACGACTATGTAGAGCCAACACTCTTCCTTTAATCATCGTTACTCGAACTATAAAATCCTGAGTCTGGTCATGTGTTATTTCCACTACTACTACTAGATCACTTCTAGCATAAAGGTGTATGGCATCTACACCCATACAATGCTTCTCAAGGACATTCCCGAAGATAAACGTCAATCACTGTTATATAATAACTCAATAATGGAAGGTAATATAACTATCCATGTTTCCCATTCAACTTACAACTTATATTAGATCTTTAAGATCTAGATGATCCTCTCTAACGGACCATCTATCAGGGGGTGAAGTGTAGTCATGAGGTACAGACTCGTCCCCAAAGCAGTCTGAATCTTCTTCCCAAAATCTCAAAGTAAAAACATACATCTCGATTAGAAATGATCGTTCTCGGTATACCATGAAGTTTCACTATCTGTCTAGTGTATTCCTCCGCCAACTTACTCACCGGCGACGTCTTTCTGATAGAAATGAAACGTGCCAGTTCTGTAAATCTGTCACAAGCAATTCAAATAACATCAAAACTTCTCCTAGGCCTCAATCACATCACAAGGTCCATGGAAAGGTCCTCTCACTTCCACTACAGCACTAGTAGTAGATGGAGCTCATCTCCAGGTCAGTAATACTCTATCTTGATCTGCTGACTGGTCAAACACTGTGTCACAAATCTGGTTATATCAGCTTCAATCTTCTTCATAAATATAATCGTCTCACCTCATGGTACATCTTATTCGTATATGGATGTACTAAGGAAGGTGTACAATGAGTGTATTGTAATATTCTCCATCTCAACTCCGCATGAGCGGTTATATTGACGCGGTCGCGGCGCCTCCTTATTCCATCTGCTCCATTGGAGAATTGTGGTGCCTCACAATGAGACATCCTTTCACTAAATCTCATTAGGATCGGGCAGGTCCTCTGCTTCTGTTGGATCTCATCCAACAGGCCAGGTAGAACCTCTAAAACATATAACTAGCGTCCTTATCAGGAAACTGTAGGTCCAACTCTAGTCAAGCTAGAACTTTATGAAGCTGAGGTTGAATAGTCAGTCTCGCAATTGTCTTCTCTTGGGGCGTCTTTCTGGTCAAGTTGTCGGCGACAACGTTCAACTTCTCAAAATGATATGGAATCTCCAGGTCAAAGTCTTGATCAACTCGTGCCCTTAACGCTGGCGGTTATTCAACTTCTGTTGCATAAAAATATACTTCAAACTCCTATGATCTGTGGAAATCTGACATGAAATATTACACAGGTATTGTCTTCAAATCCTGAAGGCTTGAACTACCACTACTAATTCTAAATTATGAGTCGAGTAGTTCTCATCATACGTTCTCAGCTGTAAATACACATATCAATAACCCTACTCCTCTATACACATCTCAGACTTAGTTGGGATGTATAACTGTAAATCACGGGATCCCAAAAATCTTCTAACTACAACAGAATGAAAGCAGAGGTCAAATGCCTCCTCAACTCTTCAGAACATAGACACACTGCTTTCATCACGTAGTTATGGTGGTCTTCTCAAAAGACTCGCAAATGAATACGTAATCATATAAAATCCTTCGTCAAAGAATTGGTAGCAATCGGTTGAGCCGAGAAAACTACGTATTCCTTAATGTTCATCAGTATCTCCCATGTTATAACATACTTAATTCTCACCAGGTCAACCATGATCCCACTGGCGGAGACAACATGGCCTAAAAAGGCTACCACTAGCATCTCAACTTACACTTAGAGAGCGTAGAATACAGCCCTCTATCTCTCAAAATCTGCAGAATGGTACTCAGACGATCGGTCTACTATTCTCTACTATGAGAGTATACCGACATGTCATCCATGAAGTCCACCACCAACTAATCAAGGAAGTCGATGAAGATACTGTTCATCAACTCCATAAAAACTACTAAAACATTCGTCAACCTAAATGACATCACTACAAACTCGTAGTGTCCATAACGGGTATGGGATGTTATCTCATACACATGTTGCTCTCTCATCCATGACTAGGGATATCTTGAGCACAAAGGAATCCTGAAAACACAATTGCTTCTTGAAGCTAACTCATCACGTCGTCAATACGGAACATGGAACCTACTAGGGTAAAGAAGCCCGTTTCAGTCAAATTTTCAAGTTATCAGTACAATATCTCAACAAGCATCATATAGTGTAGCTTTCCCATTCAATCTTGTATCATACTTCAACTCAATAACAATGTCCACACTTCGCTGAGGTGGCAACTAGACGGTTCAGTAACACATCTATAAACTCATAAAAGCTGGAATACCTTCCAATGTTGGACTATCTCGCTCCTTCATGGTATAACACTAGAAGGCGTCACATCCTTGTGCTATCAGCTCGCTGCTCGTATAGTCCTGATGACAAACCCGTCTCTTCAAAGGTCTTAACCTTAGAAGACCTCTAATTACCATCTCAATAAAGACTATAATAGCCTTACTAATAATATTTAACACCGCATGATATCTATTCATACAATCCATACACATAATGACTTCCTCATGCACCTACGGCATGACAAAGAAGTCTACAAGCCATACACAAGTCCCGGAATAAGGGAACAAACACATATCTCGCGGGTACCTCAGACCCCTAAATGGTAATCATGTAAAGAAAAGTCCACCTTCTACTATATATCAAAGATCAACCATTAACGCATGCATCGAAAGACAAGAAGTGCATAACACTCATAACAAACAAAACTCCACTAGGTAAACCATTAACAAGAATGGTACCTGTAACAGCTAACTCCCGTAGCTCCACTACATATCATCACTTGATCTCGGATCTATGCTCCTCAAGTATCACTGAGGTCCTCACTATAGCCTCCACTTCCACTTTTTCAACACCGGAAAGAGGAAGGTTTTGCTGGGAAGAAACACTACCTTACTGACAGAAAGGGGCCAGATGGCCTAGTTCACCACATATGAAACAAGCTATCGGTGCCAAAGGGCACTCAGAACGCAAATGATCTAGATAGCCACAATTGTAACATAATTGTCTCATTCTTGCAACCTGTGCAACTGAAGGGTAACTCAATCTTCGTCGTCCACCTTGAATGATCTTATTCCGAGAGGGAACTTGTAAGGGCAACGCCTTGCCCTGTCGACAAAACTTCGCTCTATACCCTGCTTTACCACACGTAAAGCATATGATGGGCGCCTTTGGGGCACACAGCTCGCCAGTGTCCCAACTTCCACTCAATTAAAACACTGTAGTTCCTTGCCAGTCATCTTCATGGCCAAAGGATCACTAGATTGTCCTGATATCGGACTTGGTTCCACATTCATCATCTTTGCTTCTCTAGTAACTAATTCAGTCTATTGCTTCTTTCCGGACCCAGAAGCTTCAGTTGATCTCACAATTGTTGGTAAATCCGGTGTCGATCTACCCGCTATCACCGCTTCATATACTTGTTACATATATTCTTGAAACTCGGATCTACTCATGGAGACACGATCAACCTCTTCAAACTCGTTCTCTGTCATAGGCGAAACAACAGCGGAAACTGGTCCCTAACTTATCACCACTGGAGGAAGAGGGGGGGTGTACCCCTACCTCATCCCACTACAGATACTACTCTAGTCTGAGTCATCTGTAGGATATACGCACCTAAAATTATAAGGCTATATATATGCCATAGGTATCGATATGTATATAATAAATCCACATAATCCATATTACACACAGATATATATACATATCTACGCTGCAGAGATCCATGGCAGAGGTGACGACTTTTCGTACATTCTATCCCAAAACCACACTTAAAACCAAAACCTTTGAAAACGTCAGATCCCATGTGGGCTCTGTTTATTTTACCTATCAAACCTCATTGCAGGTAGCAAGTGCCATTGTTGTTAACCTGAGCTCTGATACCAACTCTGTAACACCCCGAATCCGCGGGACTCGGGATGTCACATTGGGCTAGGATCTCACAATGGATCCTGACCCTAGCGTGACAACAAGTTCACTGGACCTTACAACATGGCACTGACATATATAAAACAAATACATAAAACAATATAAACTGTACGACCCAAAGTAAACAACAACATAGCCGAGTATATGAAACGACATCCTCACATAGGAGGTACAAAAGATCATCCTCACGCAGTAGCGCCTAACTTGTAAACATCTACAACACGGTATGAAACCGTTAGCTAACCATACATATATGAGGTAATGCATAAGCACAAGCACAATCATGAAAGATAAACACATCAGCATACTATCACACATTTGCCCATTTATTATCTTTATATAATCACCATTCACTCAAAAACCGTATATATATAGATAGATGAAAGTATGTGACACGAGGACCGATACATCCCCACCTCTGAGTTCAATGTCCAGCTGTACGAGTATCGGTCACACAATCCGTGTACCCTATGGGAGTGGATTGTGCCCTTCCTGTAAACTAGTCTGGCCCGACATCAGAGAACCTCCTAGACTCCACGGCGGGATGAAAGGGAAAGGTTATCACAGCCACGCAGCGGGGCAGTCAATAAAACATAGGTCGATAAAAACGACAACTCATGCTATCATAGCAAACATATAAAGCACACACCACTCATGCAAACACCCAATATAGGGATGGTAGCTAAGTAAGTCCTACAGACTTACCTCAACCTCGTACAAACTCAACCACGATCACCTCTACACTGGAGGGACAACACGGCCTATAAACAAGGCATAAAGAGATATATCAACCTCTATTCATCTAAGGGGTCACACCTAGACCCAAAGGGATCCATAAGGATCATACTCAATCTATGAGCCTCACAACCAACTAAACCTCAATATCTCAGCATAACTCACAATTCCTCAAATCTCAAGGTAGTATCTAATCAACATTCCTCAATCTCAATTTTAATCCTAATCTAATTAATTAACCTTTAATTAATTAATTAGATTTCGCCAGAATAACGTTTTGCCCGCAGGCAATTTCTAAACCCCATGTCATCAGATTTCATCAAACAAGAACCCATAATCACCAGAATAATATAACGATCATAATGGAATTTCTAATTGTCCTATTTGACAAGCCTAAAGTCAATTTAGGCCAAATCGCAGTACAGAAAACGAATAAATTCATAACTTATTCGTTACTAACCCGATTGACGATCTGAAAGAAGATTCGGAATCACAACGACGCAGGCTACGCATGGACAACATCAAATTCATCGGAATCTAAGCGACGGAACCGTCCTGGTGACATATATGCTCGACTAGCCCTCCATATACTCGGAAATGC
This sequence comes from Fagopyrum homotropicum, assembly GCA_033239125.1. NCBI lineage: Eukaryota > Viridiplantae > Streptophyta > Magnoliopsida > Caryophyllales > Polygonaceae > Fagopyrum > Fagopyrum homotropicum. The sequence goes on along the minus strand of BSWB01000004.1, from coordinate 91,559,971 downwards.
AGAAACTCGGTACCGTTATGAAGAGAATGAAGAGAGGAATCCAGAAACTCAAACGGAATTGAAATCGGATTAGAAACGGAGAGTAGATATGAGTTTGAAGGTTGAGAGAAATCAGAGCTTTTACGAGAAAACGTGAAAGGAAATGAATTAATAAAGGATTTTCCGCTATTTATAGTGAATACGATAATTATCCTTTAGTAAAGTCGATAATTATCCTTTAACCGATCCAAAGGCGGGTCGAACCTCTTTCTCCAAACTTCTCGAGATTGGAACATTAAATCTGGAATATTGTAGAGATAATTATTACACAACTGCCTCGGAAAACGTGTATTCCTAAGCCGTCTTTCTTAGCCGTTAAGAAACGAAATAGCGACTCTTTTGGCCGTTTTGCCTCTCCATGTTATTTCATATCTAGGACATATCCGATGTCCTGATCATTTCTCTCAACTGCAATTTTATTAATTGGAGCTCCCAAATACTCCAAATAACACCGGAGGGTAAAAATAATTACCCGGGGAAAAAGTAAAAATTTCCCCAAACGTTCAAAATTACGCTAGGAACATAACGGTGGAACTCCTACTCATCACTTGCGAAGTCTTCGCGAGTTATATGTTAATTACTATCAACGATTAAGTTAATCAACATTAATTAGAATTCGAAATCCTAGCTATTACAACCGCGCTTATACTCCAAACAACAAATCTCGTGCATTTTGGTGAATTATTTTCCGTTCACTTCGGCAAAAGATCCAAAAAACATTTAAAATAACACAAGAATAGTGATATTTACAAAAATAATAAATCGTAGAAAACAATTTTATAAACGAGAGAAACCACAACTCATTTTGAAACGATTTTTTTTTTTTTTTTTGGGAGGGTGGGGCAGCTGCCCCCCTAAGGGCCGCCCCTGCTCTATACCATTGTGATGCGGTTATAGGTTGGCTAGAGATGGTTTTCCTCTATGCCTTGGTGAGTGTTGTGATCGTGTCGCTGGATTAGATGATTCCTTCATGCTTGTGCTTTGAGACTTTAGAATGTTATAGGTTGATATCTTATGAACGGAGATGTGATACCTCAGATAGAGAGAATTGTATACCTCGGCTTATGGCTCCGAGAGGATTTGAGAATTGTTCAAGTTTTGGGACAAAACTTGTTTTTAGGGGGATATGATGTAAGAGCTAGGATTTTCGAATTCTAATTAATGTTGATTAACTTAATCATTGATAGTAATTGACATAACTCGCGAAGATAGCGGTTAAATACAACAAAGAACCGATCATAGCTCGATACTCCTTTTGTACGACACTCTTACCATTCTTGTCTTGATCTCGTGAAAGAGTATAACTCATAGGAGTCTTTGCTACCTTGGATTAATCCATTTTATATTTCTTGAGCAAATCCTTGGTATACTTGTTTTGATTAAGAAAAATTCCTTTTTTAGCTTGAGTTACTTGAAGACCTAGAAAGAAATTCAACACTCCGATCAAGCTCATCTCGAATTCCATACACATATTATTTGAAATTTCCTTGCATAGAGAATCGTTAGTAGCACCAAATAATATATCATCAACATAGATTTGTACAACTAATAAATCGTTGGCTTTGGTTTTGATAAACAAAGTTTTGTCAATCAAACCTCTTTTGAAATCGTTTTGAAGGAGATACTTGGACAATCTTTCATACCAAGCTCGAGGAGCTTGCTTGAGACCGTAAAGAGTTTTGTTCAATTTAAAAACATGATCCGGAAATTCATCATTTTCAAAAGTAGGAGGTTGAGTAACGTAGAGTTCTTCTTCTAAGAAGCCATTTAGAAAAGCACACTTAACATCCATTTGAAAAAACTTTATTTTCATGTAGGATGCAAAAACAAATAGCATACGTATGACTTCTAACTTGACAACCAGAGCAAAAGTCTCCTTATAATCAATACCTTATTCCTGATTATTGTATGAGCTAGGATTTTTGAATTCTAATTAATGTTGATTAACTTAATCATTGATAATAATTGACATAACTCGCGAAGATTACGTAAGTGACGAGTATGAGTCCCACCGTTATGTTCCTGACGTAATTTTGGACTTATGGGGAAATTTTTACTTTTTCTCCCGGAAAATTATTTTTATCCTCCAGTGTTATTTGGAGCATTTGGGAGCTTCAATTAATAAAAATGCAATTGAGAGAAATGATCAGGACACTGGACATCTCCTAGATATGAAATAACATGGAAAGACAAAATGACCGAAAGAGTCGCTATTTCGTTTCTTAGCGGCTAAGAAAGACAGCTTAGAAATACGCATTTTCCGAGGCAGTTGTGGAATAATTATCCCTACAATATTCTAGATTTATTATTCCAGGGTTCAACTTGCCTTTGGATCGGTTAAAGGATAATTATCGACTTCGCTAAAGGATAATTATCGTCTTCGCTATAAATAGCGGAAAATTGTTTATAAATGCATTTCCTTTCACGTTTCATCGTAAAAGCTTTGATTTCTCTCAACCTTCAAACTCAGATATACTCTCCGTTTCTAATCCGATTTCAATTCCATTTGAGGTTCTGGACCCCTCTCTTCAATCTCTCATACCAGTACCGAGTTTCTACATTTCCGAGCATATGAAGATCTGGTCAAGCATATATATCACCAAGACGGTTCCGTCGCTCAGATCCCAATGAATTTGACGATGTCCATGCGTAGCCTGCGTCGTTGTGATTCCGAATCTTCTTTCAAATCTTTAATCGGGTAGTAACAAATAAGTTATGAATTTATTTGTTTTTCGTACTGCGATTTGACCTAAATTGACCTTAGGCTTGTCAAAATGGACAATTAGAAATTTCACTATGGTCGTTATATTATTCTGGTGTTTATGGGTTGTTTGGTTGGTTGAAGAAATTTGATTACAGGTGGGTTTTGAAATTGTCTGCGGGCAAAACGTTATTCTAGAAAAATTTAATCAATTAATTAATTAAATTAGGAATAGAATTGAGATTGAGGAAGGTTGATTACATGCTACCTTGAAATTTGAGAAATTGTGAGTTATGATGTGATATTGAGGTTTGGATTCGAGTTGTGAGTTGAGAATGGTTATAGGGTTTAGGAGGTGGAGTCTCCTAACCTTAGGACGATGTTGATATTGTTGTGCTTTGCTGATGCAGGCAGTGATCGTTTCCCCGAGGGGAAGTTGTGGCCACTTGATACGGATTGCGATTGAGACAGGTAAGTCCTTGAGACTTGGTTATGGGTTTGAGTGTGTGTTGTGGTTGTGTGTGTTCATATGTATGTTGCATTTATAACCTAACTGGACTAGGATGACCCTACATGCATATTAATTGGCCCAAGTGTATGATAACGGGCGGTGATAACTTGCCTAGCCCAAAATTGGGTGGCTAGGGGGTTCTCTGCGACCAGTCCTCCAGGTGGTGATGATTGACACTATTCCAAACTTGAGGGGAAACGGGGACAGAGGCGTTGGTAGTGTACTCCGCGTGTCTAAAGGAAATGAATTAGTAATGGTATAACTTAATTAAAGATCATAAAGAGAATTTTGTGTGTGCATAACATGATGTGATGTGTTGATGTGTTAAATGTGCTACTGCTTCTTTCTTATTCATTTTTGTTAGCTAACGGTTTCATACCGTGAGGTAGATGATTTGCAGGTAAAAAGACTACAGAGTGAGCCAGACAAGGTGATCAGCCAAGGGCTTCTGTACACTAGGATATGCGAGGGTTTTGGGGTGCTTTATCCTTGGATAGTTGCCGTTTTGTACTCGGATGTGATGTTGTAAACCTTTTGATGTATATATATTGTACATTTTTATGTATTTGGTTTTAATGTATATGTGCCTTGTTGTAAGATCCAGTGAACTTGTTGTCAAACTAGGGTCAGGATCCATTGTGATATCCTAGCCCAGTAGTGCCCCGAGTCCCGCGGATTTGGGGTGTTACAACTATAGCCTTGAGCTACAAGTCGTGCTTTGTTTCGTATGACTTTACCATTTTCATCCAACTTGTTTCGAAACACCCATTTTTTGCTTTTGACGGATTGTTGCTTAGGTCTAGACGTGAGAGTCCAAACTTTGTTTCTCTCTATACAACCTAGAAGAAATATCCTTCTTCTCTCATTGTAGGATCTAACAGCCTACTCTCCGATACAAGTCGTGCTTTGTTTCGGCACTAACAACCTACTCTCCGTCATATGGTTTACCTATAGGATCTAACTATCTATTATCAGCTTAATAGAGTCCTAGATATAACCTAGAAGAAATCTCCTTCTTCTCTCACTGTAGTCAATGCTACGATCTAGTACCAACTCTTAACCTAGCTATAATAGCCTAGTTACTTCGCAAAGTAACACACATACACACACACACTCGAGTATAACACTCTCTAGATATTCCAATTAAGCTCTCGTGTTTTTCTCTCTCTAAGGAATAAACTTTTGTGAACTAAGAGGAAGAAAAACACTTTGAATGAATGAAGATGCTTTGGATTGCTTGAAGACTTAGATGTTTCCGTGTAAGATTCTTAATATTCTTCTTCAATTAACATCTTCATTTATAGTCTTCGATGGAGAAGTCTTCTAGCATTTTAGAAGATGACCGTTGTTGATGTTTCTTCTTCTCCATAGAAAACGGTGTATATTGAGTGAGATAGCCGTTGTAGATATTCCTTATCTTCTTCATCTCCTTAACGCACATTGATTCTTCTTCTCCGTAATCTTCTCTTGGAAAGCGTTGTTGAAGATCTTGCCGTTCAAGCTCCAAGATCTTCAAGTTTGTTGAGAATCTTTGGCTGAAGATCTTCAAGATCCTTTTAAGATCCGTTGGGAAGAGATCTTCAAACTGCGTTGATTTGGTTAATATCTTTGCAAGATCTTTTTATTGGGCTAAATCTTCTTGTTATCTTCTTGGAAGATCTTCTCTTGATCCTTGGTAGATTTGGTTGTTTGAGATTGATTTGAATTCCTTCCAGCCGTCATACCCTTTGAATCTTGTTTTTTGTACTTTGACCTTGATCCCTTGAAATGATTTTCAAGGCCTGGCGTAATTTTGAACCTTTGAAATGCTTTTCAATCTCTGCGCTTGTCCTTTGTATCCGTTTTCAAGGCCTCCATTCATCCTTTGAAATGATTTCCAATGTCTGCATAAATTTGACGAACACAAAAGCAAACCAAGCAATCTAGAAATAGAATCGATATTTGTTAGTCTAAAAACCGCTCATTTGTGTTAATTCTTACATCATCACATATGCATATATATTACCAAGGTGGAGTTTTCAATCTCCCCTTTGATGGAAGACAACACAAATATCATACCTGCATTTTAATGTTAGTGATGCATATGTAATAATATCGAAACTAAAATACAGAATGCAAAAATATCGAAATTTCGGTTCGCATAATTTCTCCCCCTTTGTCTTTCAACAAGAGAGAAAAAATAGTTAAAGCACATGGTTTTAAAACGATTACATACCCATAAAAAGTATTTCCAAATACCACAAAAAGTTTAAAAACGGAAGTCCCTTAAACATAAGTTAAGGCCTTGAAATCAAAAGCAAGGGGTTTTGAAATCGATGTCAAGACCTTGATATCCATTTCAAGGCTGTGATGCACCACTCCTAGTACCATTTGGGATTCAAACTTCCTTTCCCACAGAGTTCGTCGAGGCACTTCTTCTTCTAGCGAGCATGGGTGTTTTTCATGTCGATGTTTTTGAAGGACTCGTCTACAAGCCGTTGATCTCTCGCGTTCTTGTATTTCTTCACTAGACCAAACTCCTCAATTTGTAGTATATCCAGATCCTCAAGAGTAGGTTGGCAAATTGGGCGATCTTTCACAATCTTCTAGCACTAGTTCATGACCTCTTCAGCCTGTTTCGTAGTTGCTTTGGTGTTGTCCTCAGTTAAGGGCTTAATATTGCTCGCAGATGTTAAGAAGAGGGCATTCACATGAAGCATTTGATTAATTTTGTGGTTCAGTATGGTCAGCGAATCTTGTGATTCGTCTAACTTATCTATGATCTCGGATTTGAATGTCAACATCTCCCTTCTCAGTGAATCCAGACCAATCTCTACTACGTCAAGTCTCTCTGTTGTGGAAAACGACCAAGTGGGTTATTCTTTGAAGATCCATTCTCCAAAATGTCTTTTGAATCCCTATGTTGTGAAAGAAGCATTCATCGAGTTCTCTAGGAACATAGTGTTGTTCCTCATCAGCCAAATCAACAAAGAAATAGCGAAATATTTTTGGAAGCGAATTGACATAAGGGAGAGGGGTATCACTGGGGGCATTTATCATGTGGAGCATGTGATTCAGGATGATACTAGGGAGATCAACATCAAGGCCATTTACCACATGATATATAAATGCAAACAATTGATTTGTCAGCACATCCCGACATTTAACTCATGGGACAACACATCTCACAAGAATAGCACAAACGATTTTGGCCTCGAAAGTTAGAGAGGTCAAAGTGGGTTGTGGTGGAGAGTTGGGTAGAAGAAATTGTTCTATGGCCAAGCTAACAATTTTGGCATGGTGGGGATGGTCAGAAGAATTGAAAGTAGGAAGCCCTAGAATCTGAGCAATAACCAGAGAGGAGAGAGAAATAGTCTTACCTTTGACAACATACTCAAGAATTAGCTCTACTCGTTCTCTTCTAGCGGTAAGATTGACGAAGAAGAGTCTTGTCAACCTTGGTTAAGCATCTTCCCCTGGATTGAGGATCTTCCAGATGGAACTCCCTCGTAGTATAGTGATGCAGGGGAGACCGAGAGACAGAAAGAGTTCCAGGTCCACCAACTCAAACATGTAAAGTTTCGGTCCTTGAATCCGTCAAGCCACTTGCCAACTACGGTATGACTACTAAACCAATTCAAGGAAATGCCAGTCCTTGTGCATATATCAAAATCTTCCACGGGAGACGAAGATTCAAAGTCGGAGGAGAGGTGCACAACCCTGTGGTGTTTGGTGACCGACGACGATGCCTCATCAATGAATGTTCTCTTGGAAGCCATAGAGAATATTTGAGAGAGAAGTTGAAAAGGTTTTGGAAGATGAAAGAGTAAAAGCAGATGAGTTTGCAAAACGAGTTGAAGCGGTATAAGTTAAAGAAGGGAGAGAAGTGATATATAAGGGAAGAGCCACATCAACTTCGGTTTAATGAGATCTTGAAAGAATCAAAATCTTTGAAAAACCAATTTTGATTAGAATTCTTTCCATAAATTTTGTAACCACCTTTCAAAAATTCTTTGAATTTGAGAATAAGGACGTTTGGAATTATTTTTAAAATCTTTCTTTAAAACAACTTAGAGATCAAAATATCTAAAAGATATTAACCCCTAAATAGATCCGTGATTTTCAATGTGGCACTTGAATTCCGTTTCAAGACCCTTGAATTTCATGTCAAGGCCCTTGAAATTGACAAATGAGTTGCATTCAAAGGACGAAATAAAACGATTTACTCCCCCCTAAGTTAATGCTTCCTTCTTCAACATATCAAGCTCTAATCTAATAAAATTAAATTGATCTTCAGGTAGAGGCTTAATAAATATATCTGCAAGATGCAAGTTAGTTGATATAAAAGATATCGAAACATCACATTTCTCTACATGATCACGTATGAAGTGATGTCTTACATCAATATGCTTTGTCCTTGAATGTGCACAAGATTTTTAGTAATCAAAATAACACTAGTATTGTCACATTTAATCGAGATACCTTTCTAGATCAAAGCCAAGATCACGAAGTTGTTGAGCTATCCATAGAATTTATGCAGAACAGGCTCCCGTAGCTATGAATTCTGCTTCAGTTGTGGATAGGACGACCGAGTTTTGCTTCTTGGAGTGCCAACTGATTAGGGATGACCCTAAGAATTGACAACATCCAGAAGTACTCTTTCTATCGACCTTATTACTTGCGAAGTCAACATCTGAATAGCCAACGAGGTGAAACGAGCTTTGACGTGGGTACCATAACCCTAAATTTTTAGTGTCATTGAGATACCGAAATATCCTTTTCACAGCTATCAAGTGCGACTCTTTAGGATCATCTTAAAATCTTGCACACATGCACACACTAAACATAATGTCAGGTCGACTACCGGTTAGATATAACAAAGAACCGACCATACATCGATGCTCCTTTTGTACAACACTTTTACTATCCTTGTCGTGATCAAGTGAAAGTTTGGAACTCATAGGAGTTTTTGCTACCTTGGATTGATCCATTTTGTATTTCTTAAGCAAGTCCTTGGTATACTTGCTTTGAATGAGAAATATTCCTTTCTTTGCTTCTGTAACTTGAAGTCCAAGAAATAAATTCAACTCTCCCATTAAGCTCATTTCGAATTCCCTACACATAATATCTGAAAGTTCCTTACATAGAGAATCGTTAGTAGCACCGAATAATATATCATCGACATAGATTTGTACTAATAATATATCGTTGTCTCTGGTTTTGATAAATATTATCAATCAAACCTCTTTTGAAATCATTTTCAAGGAGATACTTGGACAATCTTCATACCAAGTTCGAGGAGCTTGCTTAAGACCATAAAGTGCTTTGTCCAGTTTAAAAACATGATCCGGAAATTCATTATTTTTAAAATCAGGAGGTTGATCAACGTAGACTTCTTCTTCTAAGAAGCCATTTAGAAAAGCACATTTTACATCCATTTGAAATAATTTTATGCTCATGAAAGATGGAAAAGCAAGTAGCATACATATGGCTTCTAACTTGGCAACCTGAGCAAAAGTCTCCTCATAATCAATACCTTCTTCTTGGTTATAGCCTTGAGCTACAAGTCGTGCTTTGTTTCGAATGACCTTTCCACTTTCATCCAACTTGTTTCGAAAAACCCATTTTGTGCCAATGACGGATTGGTGCTTCGGTCTAGACGTGAGGGTCCAGACTTTGTTTATCTTTAACTCATTAAGTTCATTTTGCATAGCCATGATCCAATCGGGTTCTTGAAGAGCTTGAACATAGTTCTTGGGCTCAATAAAAGACACGAACACCGAGAATGCACATAGGGTGTAACTCTAGATCGAGTCTGAACTCCTGCATTTAAATATGAGATCACATTCTCTGGTGGATGGTATGAAGAATGTTGAAACTTTCTTCGTTTGTAAGATGGAACAAATCCTGAAGATTGGGGCTCATTTGCTCGACTAGATTCTGGTACCGCTGGAGTATTTCCCTTGGTACCTATATCAAGGCCTTGAAGTTGAGTTTCAAGGCCTTGAAGTTGAGTTTCAAGGCCTTGAAACGGAGTTTTGACATCGCAATTTTCTGTTTCAAGGTCTTGAAGATGCAATTTCATTAAGGTCTTGAGATTGTTCTCCAGTATCTTGGATCTTTTCTTGCATATTCTTTTCTTGAGCTTTAGGATCTTCTTCTTTATCAGAATTGTCATCCCCATGTTCATTCAGATTAAGATATACAAAACTTTCACTCAAAGTACCATCATTTCTTTCATCAAATATAACATGAATACTTTCCTCAACTATTTTGGTACGTCTATTATAAAAACAATAAGCTTTGCTATTTGAAGGATATCCAATGAATATTGCTTCATCACTACATGTATCAAATTTACCAAGGTTGTCTTTTCTATTGTTATGGACAGAGCACGTACATTCAAAGGGTTTAAAATATGAAATATTAGGTTTTTTCCCTTAAAGAGTTCGTAAGGAGTCTTTTTCAAAATAGGGAGGATTAAACATCTATTCAAGATGTAGGTAGCAGTATTAACTGCTTCAGCCCAAAAGCTTTTTGGCAAACTATTTCTAAAAGCATAGTCCTAGACATGTCCTCTAGGATGCGGTTCTTACGTTCAACAACCCCGTTTTGTTGAGTAGTTCTAGGAACTGAGAAGTTGTGAGAAATACCATATTTTGCACAAAACAAATCTAACTTTAGTTGATCAAATTCTCTACCATGATCACTTCTTATCGAAACGATAGGTAGGTTTTTCAAAGTTTACAACTCCTTACACAATTTTGAAAACTCAAACAAGGTTTTAGATTTTTCCCGTAAGAATGAGATTCATGTAAAATGAGAAAAATCAACAACAATGACAAAGATGTACTGTTTACCTTTGGAAGATTTGACACACATAGGACCACATAGATCCATATGTAAAAGTTAAATGGGTTGAGAAGAACTTAGAACCTTCTTTGGTTTGAAAGAACCTCTTGTTTGTTTACCTTGTGTACATGCTTTACATAGTTCATCTACCTTGAAGTTTAGGTTTGACAATCCACGTACCAAATCCTTTGAAAGTAACTTCTTCATTGTATGCATGCTTACATGACCAAGTCTTCGATGCCAAAACCTTGGATCGTCAATCATGGCCTTGAGACACTTTAGCTTATTTCTTGAAACTTGCTTAATACTCATAGAATAACATTGTTGCATCTAGGAGCTGTAAGCACAACAATACCCAATAATATAAGAACAACATTGTGGCATATTTCGGTCCATATTCAGGTTCGATCATGTTTGTTGGTCTAGTACCTTTAGGAACCCAGATTTGTTTGACATGTTTCCTTAAATATAGAGGATAGGTGGTTCCAATAATATAAGAATCATTTCTTCTATATGGACATGTAGATTTAATATGACCCTTTTTACAACAGTAAAAGCAAGTAGGCATATGAATACTTCCTTTGACTTTGACAAAAATGGTAGTTGGTTTTCTAAGGTAAGCTCCTATGAGTAAACTTAACAAGTGCAGCCTTTTGGTCTTGACACATCAAAGTTAGATCAACTTTCTCTTTCTCTAGATTGATATAGTTTCGAAGAAGAGAGGAGAGGTTGTCCTTGAGAATCGCATTTTCCGATTCCAAGGCCTTGATATTGTCCTCGTGTCGGGACGTTTTGGCTTCCAGCAGTTTGTACAAAGTTCCGATAGAGGACGGAAATGCTTAAACTACGGAGGCATCGGACACATGAGAGCATATTGCAAGAAGGATGCTGCGACTTGCTACTCTTGTGGCAAGCCCGGACATAGAGTTGCGTTCTACCGTCAGGGAAAGATGCTATCACAACCGGGTTCTTCACCTACTAGTGTTGCAGGAGGAGGACAAAGACCTTAATATTAGCAGCAGCAGCAGAAAGTTCTTGGCTTTACCGCTCATCAGGGTTCTACTCCGGGTCAGGGCAGAGGACGAGGAGGTGGTACTTTTGACACCAGAGGTGCTTCAGCTAGAGTTTATGACCTGAGGAGTGCAATGGATCCGACCGCTCCAGCAACCACAAGTACCATTCATATTAATGGTTTTCCTTTCACAGTTCTTTTTGATACCGGTGCTATGCATTATTTTATATCAGATGCATGTGTAGATAGGTTGGCCTTAGTTACCGTAGAAGGTACACCCTTCTTTATAGGATTACCCGATGGGGGTAAGATTAGAGGTACACGAGAGGTTCACGATTTTCCTATGAAGAATTGGTAGGTAAATAAAAAGGATAAAAGATACTCTAGAAGAGGGGGGGGGGGGTTGAATAGAGTATGGGAAATTTTTGCAAAACCAATCTCAAGGCCTTGAAACCAATTTCAAGGGACTTGATGTCGATATGAGCTCTTTGTGATATTTTGATTTCAAGGGCTTTGAAACAACTTTGAAGGGCTTTGATTGTGTACTCCTGCAAAACAATGTTAGTCACAATAAAGCAAGATATAATGTCGAATGTAAAAGATCGACACGAGGATATGTTTACGAAAGAAAAAATATTTGATCGAATGAAGATGTTTTGGATCGCTTGAAGACTATTGATGTTTCCGTGTAAGCTTCTGTACTTGTTCTTCAATCGCCATCTTCATTTATAGCCTTATGGAGAGGTCTTCTAGCCGTTGGAAAGATGACCGTTTAAAGATCATTCTTCTTCTCCATGAAGATCGCTTCTTGGTTGAGATGAGATAGACGTTGTGGATCTTCATCTCCTGAGAACAGGTTGATCTCTCTACTCCTTAATCTTCTCGTATTTGTTGTGACAATATCAAATTTCAAAGGAGAGAATCTTCGTGCTTTTTGGTTGAGAATCTTTGTAAGATCTTTATTGGCCGGTTGAGATATTCGCTTGATCATATCTTCTTGTTGAGCAAATCTCTCCTAGAAGATCTTCTTAGTCATTTTGAATTCCTTTAGCGTGCAGCCTTGACTTCTTTGTTCCCTTAGAATTCATTTCAAGGCCTCCGTCGTTTCTAAACTCCTTGTGTTTCAATGTCTTCCAAGGTCCTTTGAAGTGTTTTGCAAAACCTGCAATTATTCAATACAAACCACCAAACCAAACAAAGCAACTCGATAGATAATCAATAAATTGTTAGTGTATCAAACTACTTCATTTGTGTTTAAATCTTCCATCATCAACACCTGTACAACTTTATAATCAAGGTGGAGTTTTCACCCTATTAGATTGGGAGGTCGCGATTAACCACCTGACTTCTTCGTCATGTAGTTAGTACATGAAGAAGTTATCCTCGGTATGGATTGGATGCATCGACATCGAGCCGTTTTGGACATCGGCAAGAGGACAGTGACGGTAACTACAGATGTAGGCCATGTGGAGATCCATCCAATCCATACCCAGGATAACTTCTTCATGTACTAACTACATGACGAAGAAGTCAGGTGGCCAATCGCGACCTCCCAGTCTAATAGGGTGAAAACTCCACATTGATTATAAAGTTGTACAGGTGTTGATGATGGAAGACTTAAACACAAATGAAGTAGTTTGATACACTAACAATTTATTGATTATTTATCGAGTTGCTTGGTTTGGTTTGGTGGTTTGTATTGAATAAGTGCAGGTTTTGCAAAACACTTCAAAGGACCTTGGAAAGACATTGAAAGACAAGGAGTTTAGAAACAACGAATGCCTTGAAATGAATTCTAATGGAACAAAGAAGTCAAGGCTGCACGCTAAAGGAATTCAAATTACTAAGAAGATCTTCTAGGAGAGATTTGCTCAACAAGAATATATGATCAAGCGAATATCTTAACCGGCCAATAAAGATCTTACAAATATCCTCAACCAAAAAGCACGAAGATTCTCTCCTTTGAAATTTGATATTGTCACAACAAATACGAGAAGATTAAGGAGTCGAGAGATCAACGTGTTCTCAAGAGATGAAGATCCACAACGTCTATCTCATCTCAACCAAGAAGCGATCTTCATGGAGAAGAAGAATGATCTTCAAACGCTCATCTTTCCAACGGCTAGAAGACCTCTCCATAGAAGTCTATAAATGAAGATGGCGATTGAAGAACAAGTACAAAAGCTTACACGGAAACATCAATAGTCTTCAAGCGATCCAAAACATCTTCATTCGATCAAATATTTTTTCTTTCGTAAACATATCCTCGTGTCGATCTTTTACATTCCACATTATATCTTGCTTTATTGTGACTAACTTTGTTTTGCAGGAGTACAAAGTCAAAGCCCTTGAAAATTGTTTCAAAGCCCTTGAAAATTGTTTCAAAGCCCTTGAAATCAAAGTATCACAAAGAGTTCGGATCGACATCAAGTCCCTTGAAATTGGTTTCAAGGCCTTGAGATTAGTTTTGCGCAAAGTTCTCATACTCTATTCAACCCCCCTTCTAGTATATCTTTTATCCTTTTCATTCACCTACCGGTTCTTCATAGGAAAATCGCGAACCTCTCGTGTACCTCTAATCTTACCCCTATCGGGTAATCCTATAAAGAAGGGTGTACCTTCTACGATAACTAAGGCCAACCTATCTACACATGCATCATATATAAAATAATGCATAGCACCGGTATTGAAAAGAATTGTGACAAGAAAACCATTAATATAAATGGTACCTGTAGTTGCTGGAGCGGTCGGCTCCATTGCACTCCTCAGGTCATAAAATCTAGCTGAAACACCTCTGGTGTCAAAAGTACCACCTCCTCGCCCTCTGCCCTGACCTGGAGAAGAACCCTGATGAGCGGTAAAGCCAGGAACTTTCTGTTGCTGCTGCTAATACTGGTGTCTTTGTCCTCCTCCTACAACTCTAGTGGGTGAAGAACCCGGTTGTGATAACATCTTGCCCTGACAGTAGAACGCAACTCTATGTCCGGGCTTGCCACAGGAGTAGCAAGTCACAACATCCTTCTTGCAATATGCTCTCATGTGTCCGACGCCTCCGTAGTTTAATCATTTCCGTCCTCTATCGGAACTTTGTACAAACTGCTGGAAGCCAAAACGTCCCGACACGAGGACAATATCAAGGCCTTGGAATTGGAAAATGCGATCCTCAAGGACAACCTCTCCTCTCTTCATCGAAACTATATCGATCTAGGGAAAGAGAAAGTTGATCTAACTTTGATGTGTCAAGACCAAAAGGTTGCACTTGTTAAGTTTACTCATTCAAAAGCTAATCTTGAAAGAATGATGGGAGAACAACAGTCCTCTCTTAACAAAAATGGTATAGGTTGTCATAGGAGCTTTCCTAGAAAACCAACTACCACTTTTGTCAAAGCCAAAGGAAGTATTCATATGCCTACTTGCTTTTACTGTTGTAAAAAGGGTTATGTTAAATCTACATGTCCATATAGAAGAAATGATTCTTATATTATTGGAAACACCTATCCTCTATGTTTAAGGAAACAAGTCAAACAAATCTGGGTTCCTAAAGGTACTAGACCACCAAACATGATCAAAACTAAATATGGACCGAAATATGCCATCTGGTCGACCCAGAAAGGTTGATGTTTGTTGTTTTGCAGGATATCACCAAGGTAAAGGAGCATAAATGGATATTAGATAGTGGTTGCTCAAAACACATGAGTAGAAAAAACTAACTATTCTCATATTTAAAGAAGCAATCATTTGGAACCATTACGCTTGGTGATAAAGGAAAGTGTGACATTATTGGCATTGGTAAAATATGTTATAACTCATCTAACTTCATTGATGATGTATATTTGGTTGACGGTTTGAAGTATAATCTGCTTAGCATCTATCAAATATGTGATAAGGGCAACAAAGTATTGTTTGATTAAGAAAAATGTGAAGTTCAGGACAAAAAGACGGGTGAAATTGTGCTTACTGCTCTTAGATGTAACAATGTTTATTCTATGAGTACTAACCAAGTTTCAGGAACTAAGCTAAAATGTCTAAAGGCCTTGACTGATGATCCAAGGCTTTGGCATAGAAGACTTGGTCACGTAAGCATGCACACAATGCAGAAGCTACTTACAAAAGATTTGGTACGTGGATTACCAAACCTAAATTTCAAGGTAAATGAACTATGTAAAGCTTGTACACAAGGTAAACAAACAAGAGGTTCATTCAAATCTAAGAAAGTTGTAAGTTCTTCTCGACCCATTGAACTCTTACATATGGATCTTTGTGGACCTATGCGTGTCAAATCTCCTAGAGGCAAGCAGTACATCCTTGTTATTGTGGATGATTTCTCTCGTTTCACATGGATTTCTTTCCTATGAGAAAAATCTGAAGCATTATTTGAGTTTTCAAAATTATGTAAGGAGTTGCAAACTTTGAAAAACCTACCAATTGTTTCTATAAGAGGTGATCATGGTATAGAATTTGATCAACTAAAGTTTGATTTGTTTTGTGCAAAATATGGCATTTCACATAACTTCTCAACTCCTAGAACTCCTCAATAGAATGGAGTTGTGGAACGTAAGAACCGCACTCTTGAGGATATGTCTAGGACGATGCTTTTAGAAAATAGTTTGCCAAAACGTTTTTGGGCTGAAGCAGTAAATACTGCAAATTATATTTGGAATAGATGTTTAATTCGCCCTATTTTGAAAAAGACACATTGTGAACTCTTTAAAGGAAGGAAACCAAATATTTCATATTTCAAACCTTTTGGATGTACTTGTTTTGTTCATAACAATGGAAAAGATAACCTTGGGAAATTTGATGCACGTAGTGATGACGCAATATTCATTGGATATGCTTGAAATAGCAAAGCCTATCGTGTTTATAACAAACGTACCAAAATTGTTGAGGAAAGTATCCATGTTATTTTTGATGAAAGCAATGATGGTACTTTGAGTGAGAGTTTTGCAAATCTAAATTTGAATCAACGAGAAGATCACAATTCGGATGAAGATGAAGATCCTAAAGATCAAGAAAAGAATATGCAAGAAAAGATTCAAGATACCGAAGAAAACCCTCAAGACTTTGAAACACATCTTCAAGACCTTGAAACAGAAAACTGCGATGTCAGACTCCGTTTCAAGGGATTGAAACTCAACTTCAAGGACTTGAGATAGGATCCAAGGTCAATACATCAATGGTACCTTAATCTAGTCAAGCAAATGAGGATCAACCTTCAGGATCTGCTCCATCTTACAAACGAAGAAAATTTCAACATTCTTCATACCATCCACAAGAGAATGTGATCTCAAATCCAAACGCAGGAGTTCAAACTCGATCTAAACTAAACAATCTATGTGCTTTCTCTGTGTTTGTGTCTCTTATCGAGCCAAAGAATTATGTTCAAGCTCTTCAAGAACCCGACTGGATCATTGCCATGCAAAATGAACTAAATAAGTTTGAGAGAAACAAGGTTTGGACTCTTACTTCAAGACCAAAGCATCAATCCGTCATCGGCACAAAATGGGTCTTTCGAAATAATTTGGATGAAAGTGGCAAAGTCATACGAAATGAAGCACGACTTGTAGCACAAGGCTATAACCAAGAAGAAGGTATTGATTATCAAGAGACTTTTGCTCCGGTTGCCAGGTTAGAAGCCATACGTAAGTTACTTGCATTTGCATCTTTTATGAGTATAAAATTTTTTCAAATGGATGTAAAATGTGCTTTCCTAAACGGCTTCTCAAAAGAAGAAGTCTACGTTGCTCAACCTCTTGGCTTTGAAAATGATGAATTTTCGGATCACGTTTTTAATTTGGACAAAGCTCTTTATGGTCTTAAGCAAGCTCCTCGAGCTTGGTATGAAAGATTGTCCAAATATCTTCTTGAAAACAAATTCAAAAGAGGTTTGATTGATAAAACTTTATTTATCAAAGCCAGAGACAACGGTATATTAGTAGTACAAATCTATATTGATGATATATTATTCGGTGCTACTAATGATTCCCTTTGCAAGGAATTTTCAGATATTATGTGCAGGAAATATGAAATGAGCTTAATGGGTGAGCTAAATTTCTTTCATGGACTTCAAGTTACACAAGCAAAGAAAGGAATTTTTCTCAATCAAAGCAAGTATACTAAGGACTTGCTTAAGAAGTACAAGATGGATCAATCTAAGGTCGCAAAGAGTCCTATGAGCTCAACACTTTCGCTTGACCATGACAAAGATGGCAAGAGTGTAGTGCAAAAAGGAGTATCGAGGTATGATCGGTTCATTGTTGTATTTAATCTGCTAGTCGACCTAACATTATGTTACCCACGTCAAAGCACGTTTCACCTTGCTGGCTATTCAGATGCAAACTTTGCAGGTTATAAGGTCGATAGAAAAAGCATTTTTGGATGTTGTCAATTCTTAGGGTCATCCCTAATCAGTTGGCACTCCAAGAAGCAAAATTTTGTCGCCCTATCCACAGCCGAAGCTGAATATAAAGCTGCGGGAGCATGTTGTGCACAAATTCTATGGATTGCTCAACAACTTCGTGATCTAGCTTTGATTTGAAAGGTATTCCTATAAAATGTGATAATACTAGTGTTATTTCTATAACCAAAAATCATGTGCAGCATTCAAGGACTAAGCATATTGATGCAAGGCATCACTTCATACGTGATCATGTTGAGAAAGGTGATGTTTCGATCTCTTTTATATCTACTAACTTGCAGCTTGCAGATATCTTTACTAAGCCTCTTCCTGAGGAGCAATTGAATTTTATTATATTAAAGCTTGGTATGTTGAACAAGGAAGCATTAACGTAGGGGGAGTAAATCATTTTATTTTTTCCTATGTATGCAGCCCAATTCTTGTTTTCAAGGGCTTTAAAAGGCAATTCAAGGGCCTTGAAACAAGTTTCAATGGTAAATTAAGAAATACGGATCTATTCAAGAATTAATATCGTTTAGATATTTCAATTCTTAAATTGTTTTTATGGTTTCATTTGTTTAAGAATTGAAAAAGATTTGTTGAGTTTTTATTGGATATTTTTCTTTAGTCTTTTAAATAGCTTGATTTTCTCAAGATCTTGTTATTATTTGCATTCGTTTAAAAGGACCAGATTCTCCTATCTTTTTCATTCTTCTCATTCACAAAAACCCTTTTTCAAAAACCCCTTGTTTTCTCTTTCAACATCACTCATGGCACCTAGAAGCAAGAAATCCGCTCCTCAAGCTCCCAAAAGGAAATCTGTTCAGAGCTCCTCTATTGCAAAAGAAGAAACACTTTATGAGGATTTGGACATTTCTCAGATGACCGGTCTTCCCAAATCTTGGTTCATCAATTTCCAAACCTTAGGATCTTGTCTTGATGGTTTTCACAATCGACCGCTCTATATGTGTGATCTAGTGGACACTGAATTTCTCGAAACTCTTCAGATCCCGTGCATAAACAAGCTCAAGGGTTCGATAGTTTGGAAAATTCTAAACCCTGGAGATTTTGCTTTTCCACGGCTCACGAGGATGTTCTATGTCAATCTCATCACAAAACGGGACAAATGAATTATCACTCTTGAATCTTTAGTGAAAGGTACCCTAATTTTACTCACTTCTTCTATTTTAAGTGAGATTTTTGAAATTCCTACAGATATTGTGTTCAATCATCCCTCACGATCAAAGAGTGTTCGTATTGCTAAGGAGAAGTTTCTAGTTCCAAATTCAACCTCACGCCAACTTACTCATACTTCCCTAACCCTAGATGCTAAAATTGTGTTTACAATTCTGGTTTGATGTGTTATTCCTCGTGCAAACTCAAGAAAACATTGATGTACCTAACCTCATTCTCAACCATATGATACATTCTGTTAACTCTAAGCGACTCATCCCTCTACCTTATCGAAATTTGCTGCCTAAGATCTTTGATTATTTCAAAATTGATACATCATCTAAAGATCGATAGTCAATTTGTGGCAAGATTGATGAGAACTGCTTAGAACAACTTGAGATTGAGAAGGTTCTTGCAGGCAAATGGACTTTAAAAGGGAAAGGAGCTACTCCAATTCCAACTCAAGATGCTCCAACATCTTCTACTCCTACTCTCGAAATCAGGCTAGAACGTTGTGAGAAAGAACTGGTATGTTTGAACCGTGAACTGTCTGATTTCCAGTTTGACACTAAGAGAAGAATGGATTGCCAATTATGAACTGCTATCTACCATAAATGCTAAAGTCAGTGAAATGTATTTGATGAATGCTCTTACTCTGACTACTATGGGAAGTATTCTACCCATGCCTGAAGATGTAGCTCAACATACTCAAGAGAAAGTTGAAAATGAGTTGATGCATTGCAAATGACGTGTACAGAATAAATCTATTTTGTATCCAACTCATGTTGAGCCAACTATTCTATCAGTAATCGAATATGAAGTGGTTAAGAAACGAAGAGCTGAAGAAAAGAGACAACGTTTAGCAACTGAAATGGATGATTGGAGCCATAAGAAGTCTTCATCTAAGGGAAAAAGGAGGTTCCATGATGAGGATTGAGCTTGATATTTGAGGGAACTGACTTGTTTTTGTTGTTTTTGTGAAATACTTTTTCTTTGGGTTGTAATGCTTTAAAACTCCCGTGCTTTAACTATTTTTCTCCCTTGTTCAAAGACAAAGGGGGAGAAATAAATGTGTGATCCGACATTTTCTCGATATTCTGCATTCTGCATTTTAAGTTAGTTTGATATTCATATATGCATCGCTAACTTTACAATGCAGGTACGAAAACATTTGTGATGTCTTCCATCAAGGGGGAGATTGAAAACTCCACCTTGATTATAAAGTTGTACAGGTGTTGATGATGGAAGATTTAAACACAAATGAAGTAGTTTGATACACTAACAATTTATTGATTATATATCGAGTTGCTTTGTTTGGTTTGGTGGTTTGTATTAAATAAGTGCAGGTTTTGCAAAACACTTCAAAGGACCTTGGAAGACCTTGAAAAACAAGGACTTTAGAAACGACGGATGCCTTGAAATGAATTACAAGGGAACAAAGAAGTCAAGGCCGCACGCTAAAGGAATTCAAATTACTAAGAAGATCTTCTAAGAGAGATTTGCTCAACAAGAAGATATGATCAAGCGAAGATCTCAACCGGCCAATAAAGATCTTACAAAGATCCTCAACTGAAAAGCACGAAGATTCTCTCCTCTGAAATTTGATATTGTTACAACAAATACAAGAAGATTAAGGAGCCGACAGATCATCGTGTTCTCAGGAGATGAAGATCCACAACGTCTATCTCATCTCAACCAAGAAGCGATCTTCATGGAGAAGAAGAATGATCTTCAAACGGTCATCTTTCCAACGGCTAGAAGATCTCTCCATAGAAGGCTATAAATGAAGATGGCGATTGAGGAACAAGTACAGAAGCTTACACGGAAACATCAATAGTCTTCAAGCGATCAAAAACATCTTCATTCGATCAACTAGTTTTTCTTTCTCTCTTTCTCTAAAAAGCTTTATCCCATAGAGAGAGATAAAACTCGAGAGCTAAATTGGTATATCTAAAGAGTTTTATACTCGAGTGTGTGTTACTATACGAAGTAACTAAGTTATTATAGCAAGGTGAAAAGTTAGAGCTAGATCGTAGCATTAGATACAGTGAGAGAAGAATGGGATTCTTCTAGTTTGTATCTAGGACTCTTTGAAGCTGATAATAGATAGTTAGATCCTAAGGCTATACCCTGGGACGGAGAGTAGGCTATTTAGATCCGAACTTTGTAAACATATCCTCGTGTCGATCTTTTACATTCCGCATTATATCTTGTTTTATTGTGACTAACTTTGTTTTGCAGGAGTACAAAGTCAAGACCCTTGAAAGTTGTTTCAAAGCCCTTGAAGTATCACAAAGAGCTCAGATCGATATCAAGTCCCTTGAAATTGGTTTCAAGGCCTTGATATTGGTTTTGTGAAAAGTTCTCATACTCTATTCAACCCTCCTTCTAGAGTATCTTTTATCCTTTTTATTCACCTACCGGTTCTACATAGGAAAATCACGAACCTCTCGTGTACCTCTAATCTTACCCCCATCGGGTAATCCTATAAAGAAGGGTGTACCTTCTACGGTAACTAAGGCCAACCTATCTACACATGCATCAGATATAAAAAAATGCATAGCACCGGTATCGAAAAGAACTGTGACAGGAAAACCATTAATATGAATGGTAATTGTGGTTGCTGGAGCGGTCGACTCCATTGCACTCCTCATGTCATAAACTCTAGCTGAAGCACCTCTGGCGTCAAAAGTACCACCTCCTCATCCTCTGCCCTGACTTGGAGTAGAAACCTGATGAGCGATAGAGCCAAGAACTTTCTGCTGTTGTTGCTAATAGTGAGGTCTTTGTCCTTCTTCTACAACACTAGCAGGTGATGAACCCTGTTGTGATAATGTCTTGCCCTGACGGCAGAACACAACTCTATGTCTGGGATTGCCAGAAGAGTAGCAAGTCGCAACAACCTTCTTGCAATATGCTCTCATGTGTCCGACGCCTCCGCAGTTAAAGCATTTCCGTCCTCTATCAAAACTCTGTACAGACTGCTGGAAGCCAAAATGTCCCGACGCTTGACTGAGCCAAAAACCAAAAGCTCAAGCTCCAGAACTGGCTGGTCCATTCCTCTGCCTCTTCTCAGGACCTCTTGTTTGAGAAGCTCTCTTGTGACCTGGTCGGTCTCTCTCATAAGAAGATGCTCTATTTTGATAGTC
This sequence comes from Fagopyrum homotropicum, assembly GCA_033239125.1. Lineage (NCBI taxonomy): Eukaryota > Viridiplantae > Streptophyta > Magnoliopsida > Caryophyllales > Polygonaceae > Fagopyrum > Fagopyrum homotropicum. Next base: position 91,538,158 of record BSWB01000004.1, on the reverse strand, counting down.
CGTCAAAGAATTACAACAGAAACTAGCAAGATAAGAGCGTCTCGACTCTCTCAATCTCCGAGAGAATAGGTAAACATGCTGATCCTCAGGTGGTGCACACAGACACAATAAATATAGCTCCTCCTGAAACTTGCTGATGATCTCAACAATATGCAATTCCTCGAATCCAACTTCGAGAAAATCTTGAAGACGATCCCTCCTCATGGTTCCAGGATAGTAGCGTCCCTGATCACCGTCTTCATCTACTCATAGCCGGTGACCTTACTGCGCATGGTCCTCCACCAAGAATGAGCCTGATCCTTCATCAGCGTATGTGTTATGTTGATTTGATGTCCCTCTAGGCAACTATTCGCCTCCCATAGCAGAATCTAGCTGCCCTAGCTATTACTCAACCTCTAACCCGGTCTTCCCCATGAACGTTGGCTGGTCGAAAGCCTTTAACCAATTGTCGGGCTTTGGCTCTCTTGCCTCATCCGGTGCTCTAACAACCTCAACAACTCTAGCACGCGGGGCAATGACCTGTGTATCTCTTTGCGAAACCTTAGCTGATCCCGCGGGAACTAGCGGTGCTGGTAAAGGTGTTCTAGTCCTGATAACCTCTTCAACTCTTTGCACATAGTCGCGGTATGGAGAGACTCCGATGGATACTCGTCCAAACTTAGTCGATGGCGCTCTCTGTGCTCCGGACCTAGCGGCGGTCCCATTTCCAGCCTTAGGAACAACACTCTCAACAACTTCTTCAGCGAACACCTCAGCGATAGGTGGATCAGCAACTGGGGCTTTGCCCCGACCTCTAGCTAGTGGACGTCCTCATGCACGTTCTCGTCCACGGACGGAAGGTGGAAGAGGTGGTGGACCCCTTCCTTGTCCCATAGTAGATGTAGCTCTAGTACGAGTCATATGTTATAAGGATATATATATATATATATATATATATATATATATATATATATATATATATATATATATATATATATATATATATATATATATATATATAAGGCCACGCTACAACTAAGGTAGAAATCCGGGAAAAATACATATAAAGGCCAACATATAAGAATTAGACTGTTGAGATCCGCAAAGGTAGTGGTGGTCGCCCGTACATCTATCCCAGACCGACAAGTTTAAATACAAAACCTCTTTTTAAAACGTAGACCCCTTACGGGTTCTGTTTATTTATACACCCAACCTTTAGAAGATTTCGAGTGCCATTGTTGCCAACCTAGAGCTCTGATACCATATTGTAACGCCCAAAGTTCTGGGAACTCGAAGCGTTACGGGCTAGGACCTCACAATGGGTCCCAACCCTCAAAGTAGCAATGACACAAAGGAACTTATAACAAGGCACAGACAAATGAAAACCAAAACTCAATATAAAACTAAAGGTTCAAAACAAAGGGAAACGTAAAAGACTCGCAGCCGAGTTCAAAACAAAAGGGAAAACAACAACATAAACATAAACCCGATCCCGTCCTATAATGTGGGGGAACCCCGGTTGACCACACCATCCGGATCACTCAACAACACCTATATCCTGCAAGACATCTACAACATCGGAATAAACCGTTAGCTAACATTCTAGATATCAGAAAGAACGTAAGAACACAAACATACATATGGTAAAGTAAACACATATCATGCTCACACCACATCCGGTTATCATCTTTCATTAGGTTATCCAATTAATAATTCAACTTATGGTTGTTACACGAGAATCACTATGACCTCGCCTCCGTCCCCTTTCACCAACAAGAATAGAATGTATGCATCCTTCTCTCACCTATTGGACTAGTCGCGAGAGCACCTCCCAGTTTTCCGATTCTGAATTGAAAAAGCGGTAATTGCTCGGTTATAATACACTTGGGCCAATTAAGGTATAACAAGGTGAATCCTATTCTGGTTATCAGTTATAACAACAATAAACAACACAAGCAATCCGATACAATCAAACCAATACGCGAAATGAAGCTAAGTAAGTCCAAGGGATTTACCTCACTCGAAGGTAATCTCAGCACTCAACAAACACTCAGATATCCTCAGGAAAGGAACAAAGGGAAGCCTGCTCAATAAGGCATCACGAATAAGGAACCGAAACGATTGCTAGAGGTCTATAACTTCTAGTCTCCAAGATCTCTAAGAGATTTACACAAAGCAAGGGTCACAAACCCTAGTCTTACAGATCAACAAGGGTCAACAACATCCAGGAGTGCCAAGGAAAGGAACGAGGAAACCAAGGAAGGAAGTAAATCACAAGTACGGGAGTTACTGTAGAAGAAACCGCAAAGGCGACGGAGCAAGGCGCGGGGATGTGTAGGCGCGGGGCGGTGCACAGACAGAAGCCGTCGTCGGCTTCTCGATGACAACAGAACTACAACAACGTTGAAGCTTGATCTTCCAACACTCTCACACTCCACAACTCAACCAAGGGAGACTGTGAACATTAAAGGATTAATACGGAACGCTCCACAAGAATCAAGGATCAAACTTGATTCTTGGAGAAGAAGAAAGAGGAAATGAAGGGAGAAACGAAACAGAAGGAAGAAAGGTGCAAAAACACCTGAACATGATGAAGAACAAGGGAGGAAGAACTTACAAATTCAGCAAGAGAAGAAGGAAACGCGGCTGCAGCTCTCAAGGGTGAAGAAAACGTATGTAAGAAATGCGAAAAGAGGGGAAAGATGGGGATTTATAGAAGAGGAAGAAAAGATAAAAGGAAGGACGTTCTAGGGTTTAGAAGATCAGGAAATTCGTCCAAAGATAAGAAAATTGGATCTTCTAAGATAGGAATAAGATGGAACCAAAAAAAGGAAAGAAGATCTTCGCGATCTGAGGCAAATCCGCGGGGGCATTTTGGCTGTGTAGCAGGGGCGGCCAACCGTAGGGACGGCCCCTTGTCACCGCGGGGGCGGTGACTGACAGCTTGCCGCTGGGGCGAAACTAGGATCTTACATGCATGACACAAATCCGAGGCAAGAGTGCCAAGAACTTGTTCGCCCAAAACATGCACATAAAAGTCTTACAGTTTATAACTCGATATAATCTCCTAAACTCATAGCGAACCCACAGTGTATGAGTTGTTTCGTAGAAAGGAAAGCATTCCGAGGTCGAACACAAAGACTGAGGTGAAATTGAATCATGCAATGATCATGGATAGTTTGAGTCTAAGATAAGAAAGGAGGAAGGAGTAAAGAAATGAAAATCATATTGTTTTTGGATGGCTTTTATAGTGATCAAGCAAAGATCACAATCATAGAATAGTTATCTAGCAATCAATAATACAAATACGGAATGTAAGATCAAGGTACGAAAAGCGGATTCGAGAGATTTGGATTTCCGGTTATGGCAAGGACTCAAGCTTCTAAGCAACAAAGGAGAAGTTGCGGTATGTTGGGAAAGAATGTTTCACTAATGGGAACAATCACCGAGTAACTCTCATGCTCCACTAAACTCGCACCAGGGTTCTATTACCGGGTAAGTCTCTAGGAACCTAAGGTTGGGAATTATACACAAACCGGGTCACTAACTAGGGGTCAAACCTCTCCTTACCGGGTAAGTCTCGGAAAAGCAAGTCTTAGGCAACGATCCTATCACACTCAATCCAATAGCGGCTTTTTCGGTTCACTACTACCTAGTGTTCATCATCTTCTATACCTAAGAGCGGGAATTACCAGGTAAGTATCTTCCCTCACTTAGTTTACTAACATAGTTCACCCTAAGCTAGATTAGACTCAAAAAACACTAGGATTTCAACTCTCAAACACACTAACATTCAGATATATCATCATAAGAACAACCGCTCACAATCTCGGGTGGATCATGGACATCTCGGCCGAAATGGATGAAGAACAGACCGAGATCATGGACTGAGCTAGGGTTCGAGCTTACAAACTTTCCTAAGACACATCTAAGTTCAATCTATCATCATCCTAGCCATAATCTTTCATCCATCACCCTAGAATCACATGCTACTTAGCCAACAACAATCATCTCAAGATCATTCATCATCTTATCAGCACACATGCATGCCATAGCTAGATGAAGAGATGAAAAGCAATTTAAAGCAAGAACAAAGTTGAATAAAGAGTTCAAATCAAGCTTACAAAATCTCCAAGAGTAGATTCCAAACGAGCCCAACAATCTCTTACAAGTTTCCTCACTACAAATCTCTCAAAACTCACTCTAAGGTCTATGAAATGTGTGTTCTTCTTCTTCTCTTCAAGAGGCGTACTTTTTCTTCCCTCTCCCACACAATGGATGTCTCCAAACAAGAATGAGAATCCCCTACAAAAAATGTGCAGGCTGCAATACAACCCCTCAACTCAATCATGGGAACCAAAGGTCGTGGGTAAGAAATGTGTGCCAAGTGTCGTGGGTGGTCCAGAGGGCAATCTCGGTTGCTTCAGAGAGCATCTCGGCCGAGATGGATGAGAGTGGACCGAGATTGGATTCTGAACGGCTCGGATCATGACTAACCATGAGCCGGTGCATGGCTCGCACCAACTAAAGTCAATGTCTTCTTCTTTTCTCCAAGATTGCTTTGTTGGAACCTTGAATTCGGGTTGCCACGAGGCTTGATCCTTGGATGTGATCAATAATGTATGAAATCTCCCTAAAATACCTACAAAACTGACAAATGCTCGTGTAGACGTCTATTACGACAATATAACTCGATTAAGCATAAACATCCCAAACTAAGGCAAAACTGTGCATGAATGGAGGGAAAAACTATCTAAAATAGTGCCTAATCTAGTGCCATAAATCTCGTCATCAGAATGCCCCATACTTGCGACTTGCTCGTCCCTGAGCAAGGTTAAAATTTAGGCTACGAGATGACGTGAGTTATGAATGCGGATAAACAAAAAATCGTTTTGGAAATGTGCTTCAAGTCATAGATCACCTTCATAGTGATGTTTCATGGCAATGAATGAGCAATCATGCATCAAAGGAATAAAAGCATGGAAAGACGATCACACTTAACTCGAAAGCATATATGCAAAGTAAATCGATATAGTCAAGATAATCATGAGAAAATCAAATCTAAATCACTAAGTCATAACACATATGCAAATAGGGGCTTAGGAAAGAAAAGACCAAGAAACGTGTTAAAGGTGGGAATTTTCTTAGGTCATGTGATGCTAATCTGGGAAAGTAACTAAACCACAACTCGTTTTTGTTCTTCATCCACCAAAGAATTTTCTCCTTCTTTTTTTATTTATTAACTTCGGGAAGTGGCATTGGTGTACAAAAGCCGAAACCTTGGTGATTAGCGGTCCTCGGGATTTTTTCGAGGTGCTTCACACCGGATGCACATATCAAGTCTCGTTAGGACAATCGGTTAATCCGACTTTGGTAAGATAAAAACACCCGATTATGTGAATGGTGCCGAGTTACTCATCATCAAAACCAAAGTCCCAAAACCTATATTTTTTTTCTACACTTTTTACAACACTTTCAACCACATCATACACAACATTCATTCATCAACTTCAACACCCCACACTTGCTTTTCACACACTCAACACACTAGCATGCTCCTAATTTCCGGATGGGTCAAAAGAGGTAAAATTGTTCATTCAATGAGGTGCTTCAAACAACATGATCAAGATGAGAAGAAGAGAGAGATGAAATGTCTTAAACATTCCTAGATGATGTGTAAGAACTAGCATGCAATTTGGACAATCAATTCTCAATCCAATCTAGACAACAATCATCATCACAATTCATATATGGAATTCAAGAGAAGTATTCAAGTCCACATATGCTTAAATTCATTGAATACACAAGGCCATCCATAGCCAATCCACAAAACAAAAATCATCATAAGGGCCATATCCAAACTTAGAAGCACAAAAATTTTAAAATTTTCGATTTTTTGGAATGTTTGAAATAAGTATATACAATGCAAAGCATGAAAAGAAACATGTGACTATAAAATGAAACTATCCTAGATGCGATCATGCAAGTGATTATGAAAACCCCCACCCATACTTAAAAACCACATTCTCCCCAGTGTGAAGGTTAAACAAAGAGTGAAAGAAATCCTCACAATGTAAAATGTCGGGATGTCGGTATTCCGATTCACTCAAGTGGAGTGGTGGTGGATGGAGATGAAAGTGTAAGTTGCATCTTGAAGAACGGCACACACCAAGGCAAGCAATGTGTTACGCTCAGGAATAGATGCACGCAATAAGCCTTAAATTTATAAACTCGATATATTTCTCCTAACTCCTAGCGAACCCGCAGTGTACGGGACGTTTTGTAGTAGGGATAGTATTCCGAGGTCGAACACAAAGACTAAGGTGAAATCGAGTCAAACAATGGTCATAGATAGTGTGGATATAGTCTAAGAAAGGAGAAAGAAATAAAGAAATGAAAATCATGATGTTTTTGGTTGGTTTTTGTGGTGATCAAGCAAAGATCACAAATCAAGCAAGATAATAAAAGAATCTAACAACTCAAGCTAGCTAGGTAAACAAGTAACACAAGCACAAAATATATGATCAAGAGAGAAAAGTGGATTCTAGAGGTCAAGATTTCCGGTTATGGCATTGGACTCAAGGTTCTAAGGATTCTAAGGACAAGCTGCGGTGTTGGGGAAGAGTGTTTAACTAATGGAGGCAATTACCGGGTAGGTCTCTCACTTCACTAGTCCCGCATCAAACTCCTATTACCGGGTAGGTCTCAAGGGGTTAAAGTAGGGAATTCTACACAAACCGGATACTACTTAAGGGGTAACCCTCTCCTTACCTGGTAAGTCTCGGAATAGGGAAGTCTCAAGCAATAATCCTAGCACACTCGATCCAATAGCGGCTTATGAGGCTCACTACTACCTAGTATTCATCATCTTAGGTATCTAAGGTCGGAAATCATCGGGTAGATCTCTTCCCTCACTTAGATTGATAGCATTAGGTGATCCTAAGCTAAATTAAGCTTAATAAACCCTAGGATTTCAACAACCTAACACCCTAACATACAGATTCTTCAATTAAAGATCAACAGAGAAGAAAATCGGGTGGATCTTATAAAAATCGGCCGATCTAGCATGATGAACAGCCCGATTTTTCTCTCTGGTTAAGGTTTTGTGAAATCAAATCATCCTAAACTAACATATTAGTTCATCCTATCATCACCCAAGCCATAACCATCAATCCATCACTCCAGAATCACAATAAACTAGCCAATAATATGCATATTAAGATCCAAAATCATCACACAAGCACACATGGTTTTCATAGATGGATGATGAAAGATGAGCAAGTTAAATCAATAGATCTCAACTGAATCTAAGTTTTAGCAAGACTTACAAACCCTCAAATGAAGATCCAAAACGTTCCTAATAATCCTTGCAATAGTTCTTCAATCCAAGACTCCAAAAAACGACTCAAAATCACTTAAAACCTCACTATTACTCTTAGAATGGTGTTCTTCGTCTTCCTTCTAATTGAGAGAGTTTCTTCTTCCTCCCAATCTTTCTCCAATGGATGAGCTGTGAATGAGAATGTGGGAGAGGAGACATCCTCAGCAACAGCTTGTAGGACCACTTATATTCTCCACCAAGAGCAAGGCCGGATCAAGAGATCGTGGGACACGTGGCTTAAGCTGTCAAAGGCAGGAAAATCGACCCAGAGGAATAAATCGGCCGATTTATCTGTTAGTTGGTCCGATTTTCTTCAACAGAGGCATGCTATGATCGTTTAGCCATGAGTTGATCCATTGCTTGCACCAATAGTGGTCTTTGTGTTCTTTGTTGCTCCAATTATGCTCCTCCAAAGCTTTGGATGTGTACCACCATGAGGCTCGGCCCTCGAATGCATCGGTTAATGTCCAAAAGACCCCCGAAATACCTACAACACCGACAAAGGCTTGTGTAGACATCTATTCTAGAATTATGCATGAAATGAGTGTAAACGCCGTGAACTAATGCCAAAACCGTGCATGAATAATGAGAAAAACTATCTAATTGTATGCCTATACTAACGTCATAAATCACGTTATCAAAATACCCCATACTTAAGATTTGCTCGTCCCCGAGCAAGATCCAACTATAGACTAAGAGATGACATGATTTATGCATGCAGAAAAACAACAAAATCTTTTTGGAATTGTGCTTCTAACATTGGATCACCTTCATAGTCATGTTTCATGGCAAAGGACAATCAATTATGTATTAAATGAATGAAGGCATGGAAAGACAATTATACTTAACTAGAAGTCATGCATGAGAGGTGAAAATGAAGAAGTCAAGATGATCATGAGCATGTCCAATCTAGATCACTAAGCCTTACACACATGCATTTAGGTCATTAGGACTTAGGAAAGAAGGGGCTAAGAAACGTTGTGATTAGGTGGGAATTTTTAAGTCATGTGATGCTAATCCGGGAAAGGAACTAACTCCACAATTTCGTTTTTGCTCAACTTCCCAACAAGTGTATAATTTTCTCCATCTTTTCTTTGTTTTCTTTTCTTTTTCACTTATTTTTGAGACAATGGCATTGGCGTACAAAAGCCGAAACCTTGGTGATTAGCCGTCCTCGGGCTTTTTCTTTTTTCGAGGTGCATCCACACCGGGCACACATACCAAAGCTCGTTAGGACTATCGGTTTATTTGACTTTGGCAAGACACCAACACCCGATTATGTGAAGTGTGCCGAGTTACTTGTCATTTAAACCAACGTCCCCAAACCTATATTTTTTCTACACTTTTTACAACAAATTCAGCACTTCATTCACATCATTCATTCATCAACAACTTCACCCCACACTTGCTTTTCACACACTTCAACACACTAGCATGCTCCTAGTCCCGGATGTGTCAAAAGAGGTAAAATTTTTCATCAATTGAGGTGCTCAAACAACATGATCAAGATGAGAAGTAGAGAAAGATGAATTGGCTAAATCACTCCTAAATGATGTGCAAGAACTAGCATGTAATTTCGACTTTCAATCCTCAATCCAATCAAGACAAGCATCATGATCACAAATCATTCATGGGATTCAAGATAAGTATTTCCAATCCACATATGCATTCATCTATTCAACACATAAGGCCATCCATAGCCAATTCAGAAGACAATCTCATCATAAGGGTCATTCCCAAGCTTAGAAGCACTAAATTTTTTAAAATTTTCTGATTTTTTTTGGATTTTTCGAAATATGTATGTACAATGCAAGATATAATGAAACATGTGACAATATTAAACAATCCTAGATGCTAATCATGCAAGTGATCATGAAAACCCCACCCCATACTTAGAAACACATTGTCCCCAATGTGGAAACTAAATAAAGAAGTGAAAGAGAGTCCTCACAATGTAAAATTGGTGATGCTTTGGTATTTCGGTTCACATCGAATGATGATGGTGGATGATCGATCAAGGATGGTAGAGAGCTATTAATGTTCATTATGTTGTCGGAACCCGCGCTTGGCACCGCAAGCCGTCCAAGTTCCACGTCCGCTCCACCCATGCTTGATTGGAGATCATCACTTTCCTTTACAGAAGGAAAAATCGACCCATAACCCAGGAAAATCGGCCGATCTGGCTGAAGAACAGGCCGATTTTTCTGGGTGATTTCCTCCTCATCCATGTGCTTAGATTTTGTACCTTCAACAGTTCCATGAGGTGTTCACATGACCTCCAATATCTCATCACACATGACAATCAACAAGATCTAGCATTCAAAAACACAAAAGAAAAACAAAGCACACCAAGAGTAAGATCAAACAAAAGCAAGAAAAAGAAAAGGGAAAAATATGTACCAATGGGTTGCCTCCCATTAAGCGCTTCTTTAAGGTCATTAGCTTGACCAATTTCGGGAGCGTTTCAATCAAGGTGAAGTGGGGCAATCTCTTCCACCGGGGCTTCCGGGATGTACTTCTTCAAACGATGCCCATTCACCTTGAAGTTACCACAATGATCTCCTCCTATCTCTACCGCTCCATGAGGAAAGACCTTCTTCACAACATAGGGACCGGGGAAAAGCCGCAATCTTGAGTTGAAGAGAAGCACTAAGTCACCCTCATTCAACTCCTTTGGGGTGAGGTGCTTGTCATGCCAACGCTTGGTCCTCTCCTTGTAGATCCGGGCATTCTCATAAGCATCCAACCGGATCTCCTCAAGGGCGTTCATGTCTAGCAACCGCTTCTCACCGACCTCCTTGAGATCAAAATTTAACCACCTTATAGCCCAATATGATCTATGCTCCATCTCTACCGGAAGGTGGCAAGACTTGCCATAAACTAGCTTGTAGGGAGTTGTGCCAATTGGTGTCTTGAAAGCGGTCCTATAAGCCCACACGGCATCATCGAGCTTCATAGCCCAATCTTTTCTCGTCCTAGAGACCGTCTTCTCAAGTATCCCTTTTATCTCCCTGTTGGAGATCTCCACTTGGCCACTAGTTTGGGGATGGTAAGGTGTTGCCACCTTATGGGTCACCCCATACTTAGCCAAAAGTGCCCCAAAGTTCCTATTAGTGAAGTGCTTCCCTCCATTACTTATGATCACCCTTGGTGTTCCAAACCTAGGGAAGATCACTCGGTTGAAGAACCGCACCACCACCTTGGCATCATTTGTGGGAGAGGCGATTGCCTCCACCCATCTCGAAACATAATCTACCGCCAATAAGATGTAGAGGTTTCCACATGAAGAAGGGAATAGCCCCATGAAGTCCACACCCCACACATCAAATATCTCCACTTCTTGTATGTTGTTCAAGGGCATCTCATTCCTCCTTGAGATGTTGCCCGTCCTTTGGCAAGCATCACAAGCTACCACAAAGCTTTGCACATCCTTGAACAAACTTGGCCAAAAGAAGCCCGATTGCAACACTTTCGCACATGTCTTGTGTGAGCTAGCATGCCCTCCGCTTGGCAAGGAATGACAATGGCGGATCACACTCTCCACCTCATCCTCCGGTATACATCTTCTAAACATTCCATCCGGCCCTCTCTTGAACAAAAGTGGTTCACTTCAATAGTAGTACCTCACATCTTTGAAGAACTTCTTTCTTTGGGCATATGTAAATCCGGGAGGCACTTCCTCACACACAAGATAGTTCACAATGTCGGCATACCATGGCTCACTTCCTCTAGATACTTGGAATAAGCACTCCTCTACCATTTGCAATTGCTCATCCCGGAATGAGTCATCAATCGGGATGTCATCTCTCTCAAGCTCCAATGGTGGGAGTCTACTAAGGTGATCCGCCACGGAGTTCTCGGATCCCTTCTTGTCCCAGATTTCCAAATCAAACTCTTGAAGAAGAAGGATCCACCGAATCAACCTAGGCTTGGCATCCTTCTTTGTAAGGAGATAACGGATCGCAGCATGATCCGTATAAACAATGACCTTTGCTCCAACAAGGTATGACCGAAACTTCTCAAAGGCATACACTACCGCTAGCAACTCTTTCTCAGTTGTGGCATAGTTAAGTTGGGCATCATCTAGCGTTTTGCTAGCATAATAAATGGCATGAGTGCGCCCATCTTTTCTTTGCCCCAAAACAGCCCCAACGGCTACATCGCTTGCATCACACATGATCTCAAATGGTAGGCTCCAATCCGGAGGTTGCATGATAGGTGCGGAGATCAAAGCGTTCTTCAACCTACAAAAAGCCTCAAGGCAATCTTTGGAGAAAACAAACTCAACATCTTTCATTAGTAGGTTAGTAAGAGGCTTAGAAATTTTAGAGAAGTCTTGAATAAACCTCCGGTAAAAACCGGCATGCCCTAAGAAACTCCTTACCCCTTTCACCGAGGTAGGTGGTGGCAACTTCTCTATCGTTTCAATCTTGGCCCTATCAACCTCAATGCCACGGTTAGACACCAAGTGTCCTAACACAATACCTTCACTTACCATGAAGTGGCATTTTTCCCAATTCAAGACAAGATTTGTCTCCTCACATCTTTGCAATACTAATGACAAGTTAGCCAAGCAATTATCAAAGGAAGAACCATAAACAGAGAAATCATCCATGAACACTTCCATGATATTTTCAATGTATTCCGAAAAGATAGCCATCATACACCTTTGGAAGGTGGCGGGTGCATTACACAACCCAAATGGCATTCTCCTATATGCAAAAGTACCCCATGGACATGTAAATGTGGTTTTCTCTTGGTCATCGGGGTGGATAGAGATTTGGAAGAATCCACTATAGCCACCATCTAAATAGCAAAAATGAGAATGTTGAGCTAACCTCTCTAGCATTTGGTCAATGAAAGGGAGAGGGAAGTGATCTTTCCTAGAGGCCATGTTAAGCTTCCTATAATCAATGCACATCCTCCATCCCGTAACCGTCCTAGTGGGGATTAGTTCATTGTTCTCATTAGTTATTACGGTCATCCCACCCTTCTTAGGAACTACATGAACGGGACTAACCCACTTACTATCCGAGATAGGATAGATAATTCCCGCATCTAGCAACTTTATGATCTCCTTCTTAACTACCTCTTTCATTATAGGATTCAATCTTCTTTGATGTTCAATAGAGGGTTTATGGTTATCTTCCATCATTATCTTATGCATGCACAAAGAGGGCTTAATGCCAACAAGGTCATCAATGGTGTATCCTATTGCCTTTCTATGCAGTTTCAATTCATTCAACAATCTATTAAGTTCATCATCATTCAAAGATGCATTCACAATCACCGGATAAGTAGAATTTGAACCAAGGAAAGCATACTTTAAATGAGAAGGAAGAGGTTTAAGATCAAGTTGAAGAGGACCTTTTTCGGTTGGAAACGATCCATACAATGTAGGTTGAGATGATTGCAAAGCCATGGAAGCCTCCTTGAAGTCCCTTGATGATTGCTCACAATCAAGTGGTTGATGTTGAAAAGACTCACGAAAATCGGCCCAGTCAGAAAAATCGGCCGATTTTCCTGGGGGTAGGTCGAACTGAGTTTCTGTTTTTGCAGAACTGGACGAAATTTCAACACAAGGCAAAAAATCGGCCGATTTGGTCCCTCCAGTCCGATTTTTCTGCCTATTTCTCTCTTCTTCTAGCACTTCAAATCCAACACTTGGTAGCTCGTCCAATGCATTCAAGGCCTTGATTACTTCATTGCTACTCTCCTCAACTCCTTCCTCCATCAAGCTTGAGCTAAGTACCTTCTCAAGTGGATCCTTGAGCAAGATTGAGCTCACAACCTCTCTAGACTCCTCTTTCTCAACTATGTTGAATACATCTTCATCAAGGGTTGGCCCTTTCATCATTGTGGACAGCTTGAACTTGATGTTCTCTTCTCCAATGTTGAAGGAGAGAGTCCCATTCTTGCAATCTACTAGACATCCGGAAGTAGTTAGGAAAGGTCTCCCCAAGATGATAGGAACCGGATAGTCCGCCGGGATGTCCAAAACAACGAAGTCTATGGGCACAAAGAACTTCCCTAGTTGCACCGGAATGTCTTCCAAGATTCCAACCGGATGAGTGATTGAGCGGTCCGCCATGTAAAGGGTCATCTTGACCGGCTTCGGCTCTCCTAGCCCAACCTTGTTGCAAAGTGCAAGCGGAATGATGCTTACACTTGCTCCAAGATCACATAGGGCGTCGTACTTCACTTCTCCTACTCCGATTGGCACACTAAAGGATCCCGGATCCCTTAGCTTAGGAGGCATCTCCTCCTTCATTGTTTGAATCAACTCCGAGGATCTCTTTGTCATCCTTATCTCCCCATACTCCTCCAACTTCCTTTTGTTGGAGAGTATCTCCTTCAAGAACTTGCCATATGCCGGCATACCTAAGATAGTATCCATGAACGGAATTTTAATATGCAATTTAGACATAAGTTCAAGGAATTTACTAAAATGATTGTCCAAGCGAGCTCTTGCTCGTGATTGTGGGAACGGTAGTGGTGGCTTGTATGGAGGCAGTGCCACATATGTTGGCTCAACATCCTTGCTCTTGCCTGCATCTTCTTGCAATGGCTATTCTTCATTCACCACTTGCTTCCCTTTAGCATTCTCCTTGGGCAAAGGATCCTTCATGCTCAACCCACTCCTCGTTGTAATGGCCAACACTTGGCCTCTTGGGTTGTCTTCGGTCCTTCCGGGAAGCTTTCCCGGATCTCTATGGGCTTCACCCGCTTTTTGGAACACTTGTGCTTCCAACACTTTTTAAGCTTTGGAAATGGAAGTCACCGTGCTCTCAAGACCACTCAACCTTCCAAGCAATTGCTCAAACATCATTTCGGTTCTATCCTTTAGAGGTTGAGTGAATCCGGGTGGAGGTTCTTGTGAAGCTTTTGGTGGTGGAGTTGTGCTTGTGGAAGCGGGAGGGTTCAAGGCTCCATCCGGGTTAGAATAGGAAAACCCGGGATGGTTGTGGTTGGGCTAGTAATTGTTGAATTGCCGGTTGTTGTTGAAGTTCCTTGGGCCTTGATAGTTGTTGTAATTGCCCCTTCCCATGTAATTCACATCCTCCTCCTTGGAAGATAAGTTAGCTTGTGGAAGCACTTGAGGAGTTGCTTGGTTCTTCAAAGTTGTAGCACACAGCTCCCTCAAGGACTTTAGCTCGTTGTTGATGGCGTCAAGCTTGAAATTGCTCATGGTGACCTCACTCACCTCATATGCTCCCGCCTTTCTCCCTTCACTCTTCCTATGGGAGTATTTTTCAATCACTAGAGCTTGTTTCTCTACAAACTCCCAATCATCATCCACATGCTTCTCCATGAAAGTCCCACCGGAAAGAGATTGAAGCTTGAATTGACTATCTTCATCAAGTCCCTTGAAGTAGATCTCCAATAGCTCAATTTTCGGTATGCCATGGTGTGGACAATCTAGGAGAAGGTCTTTGAATCTCTCCCAAGACTTGAACAAACTCTCTCTATCCTTCATCACGAAGGCATTGATCTTCCCTCTTAATTCGGTAGTCTTGGAAGGTGGGAAGAACTTAGTCAAAAACTCGGTTGTCATCTCTTCCCAAGTACCAACTCGCCCTTGTGGAATAGATTGATACCAAGCTAAGGCTTTGTCCTTATAAGAGAAGGAGAAAGCCCTAAGCTTATGGTTGTTGCTCTCTAGTCTAGGCGGTCTAAGAGTCTCCATCAAAATCTCATAGTTCATCAAGTGTTGATGAGGAGACTCTCCTTCCATCCCTCCAAATTGATTATGCCGGATCATTTGTAGAACTTGAGGGCGGAGTTCGTAGTTGTGGGCTGCGGGATCTCCTAAGTTCACACCCGGACGGTGTGCTCTTTGTGCCGGATCCATACGTCTCCCCAAGGTTTGTGGCTCTTCAATAGCAATGGGTACAACCCTAACATTCGCCGCCGGCTGCGGTTGTGGTGGTGGAGGAGGTGGAGGTTGTTGACGATTAAGCTCTCCTTGTACAAGGGCTTGCCTAATCTCATCAATCTCCCTCCTAGTTGCTTCTTGCCTCTCATTGGCAAGTCTCCTTTCTTCCTCCAAGATTTCATCTCTTAGCCTTATTTGCTCTAAGGCCTCATCCAATTCAGCTTGGAGATCTCTTCCGGCCATCTCTTTCACCTTTTTAATGCTCTTGGATCTAGATCTAAGGGTTTTCTCCGGTTCGGGATCGAATGGAGCTAAATCCTTGCCACGAGATCTTCGCATACACCTAAAGAGTAAGAGATGTCCTGAAAAGCAAAAACACACACCAAAGAGAGATCAAAAGCAACAAGAAAGATCTACACTAGAAACAATCACAAATAGACTCGATCTAGACCTAGTCCCCGGCAACGGCGCCAAAAACTTGTTACGCTCAGGAATAGATGCACGCAATAAGCCTTAAATTTATAAACTCGATATATTTCTCCTAACTCCTAGCGAACCCGCAGTGTACGGGACGTTTTGTAGTAGGGATAGTATTCCGAGGTCGAACACAAAGACTAAGGTGAAATCGAGTCAAACAATGGTCATAGATAGTGTGGATCTAGTCTAAGAAAGGAGAAAGAAATAAAGAAATGAAAATCATGATGTTTTTGGTTGGTTTTTGTGGTAATCAAGCAAAGATCACAAATCAAGCAAGATAATAAAACAATCTAACAACTCAAGCTAGCTAGGTAAACAAGTAACACAAGCACAAAATATATGATCAAGAGAGAAAAGTGGATTCTAGAGGTCAAGATTTCCGGTTATGGCATTGGACTCAAGGTTCTAAGGATTCTAAGGACAAGCTGCGGTGTTGGGGAAGAGTGTTTAACTAATGGAGGCAATTACCGGGTAGGTCTCTCACTTCACTAGTCCCGCATCAAACTCCTATTACCGGGTAGGTCTCAAGGGGTTAAAGTAGGGAATTCTACACAAACCGGATACTACTTAAGGGGTAACCCTCTCCTTACCGGGTAAGTCTCGGAATAGGGAAGTCTCAAGCAATAATCCTAGCACACTCGATCCAATAGCGGCTTATGAGGCTCACTACTACGTAGTATTCATCATCTTAGGTATCTAAGGTCGGAAATCATCGGGTAGATCTCTTCCCTCACTTAGATTGATAGCATTAGGTGATCCTAAGCTAAATTAAGCTTAATAAACCCTAGGATTTCAACAACCTAACACCCTAACATACAGATTCTTCAATTAAAGATCAACAGAGAAGAAAATCGGGTGGATCTTATAAAAATCGGCCGATCTAGCATGATGAACAGCCCGATTTTTCTCTCTGGTTAAGGTTTTGTGAAATCAAATCATCCTAAACTAACATATTAGTTCATCCTATCATCACCCAAGCCATAACCATCAATCCATCACTCCAGAATCACAATAAACTAGCCAATAATATGCATATTAAGATCCAAAATCATCACACAAGCACACATGGTTTTCATAGATGGATGATGAAAGATGAGCAAGTTAAATCAATAGATCTCAACTGAATCTAAGTTTTAGCAAGACTTACAAACCCTCAAATGAAGATCCAAAACGTTCCTAATAATCCTTGCAATAGTTCTTCAATCCAAGACTCCAAAAAACGACTCAAAATCACTTAAAACCTCACTATTACTCTTAGAATGGTGTTCTTCGTCTTCCTTCTAATTGAGAGAGTTTCTTCTTCCTCCCAATCTTTCTCCAATGGATGAGCTGTGAATGAGAATGTGGGAGAGGAGACATCCTCAGCAACAGCTTGTAGGACCACTTATATTCTCCACCAAGAGCAAGGCCGGATCAAGAGATCGTGGGACACGTGGCTTAAGCTGTCAAAGGCAGGAAAATCGACCCAGAGGAATAAATCGGCCGATTTATCTGTTAATTGGTCCGATTTTCTTCAACAGAGGCATGCTATGATCGTTTAGCCATGAGTTGATCCATTGCTTGCACCAATAGTGGTCTTTGTGTTCTTTGTTGCTCCAATTATGCTCCTCCAAAGCTTTGGATGTGTACCACCATGAGGCTCGGCCCTCGAATGCATCGGTTAATGTCCAAAAGACCCCCAAAATACCTACAACACCGACAAAAGCTCGTGTAGACGTCTATTCTAGAATTATGCATGAAATGAGTGTAAACGCCGTGAACTAATGCCAAAACCGTGCATGAATAATGGGAAAAACTATCTAATTGTATGCCTATACTAACGTCATAAATCACGTTATCACAATGGTCCAACAAGGATATCTCGGACCATCATCACATCTAGACCGAGGTCTAGGTCAAGGTGACTCCCTTCATGAGACATCTCAAATGGTCACAAGCCATTTCGATCGAGATGTGTTCAACTCTTCCCTTTCCTTTGTGCTCGGATCATGCGCTTCACTCCAACGAATTCATAAGGTCCACACATGGCCTCCAACAATATCAACACTCATCACGACACCTATATCCTACCATCAAACCCAAAAGAAAAACACACGCAAGAAAAAATGAATATAAATGCAAAATGAAAAGGGAAAAATATGTACCCTTGGGTTACTTCCCAAGAAGCACTTCTTTAAGGTCTTTAGCTAGACCAAATACCGGAGAGTCTACTCAAGGTGGAGTGGGACAATCACATCAACCGGGGCTTCCCGGATGTACTTCTTCAAACGGTGCCCATTCACATTAAAGTTTCCACAATGCTCTCCTCCAATCTCTACCGCTCCGTGAGGAAAGATCTTCCTCACCACATACGGGCCAGTCCATCTCGACATGAGCTTTCCGGGAAAGAGCCACAACCTTGAGTTGAAGAGAAGGACTAAGTCTCCTTCACTCAACTCCTTCGGGATGAGGCGCTTATCATGCCAAGGCTTTGTCCTTTCTTTGTAGATTCGGGCATTCTCGTAAGCATCGAGTCGGAGTTCCTCTAGTGCATTTACGTCAAGCATCCACTTCTCGCCGGCGTCCTTGATGTCAAATTTTAGCCATTTAATGGCCCAATACGCCTTATGCTCCATTTCGACCGGGAGGTGGCAAGACTTGCCATAAACCAACTTGTGGGGGGTTGTTCCAATTGGCTTTTTGTAAGAGCCTTAGTCTTTTAGGTGATGAGTCTGGTTGAGCCACCCTTGCGCATCCTGTGGGCCGCCCCTGTGCCTTACTGGATCCTCCCCTACGGATTCTTGCGGCTGCAACCACCTTTGTTGACTCTTGACCATGCTTTATGTTGGCTTCCTTTATAATCTTCCCTTTTGCTTCCAAGAGAGGGTTTCTTTATCTTCTCCAACTCCATTTCCCTTCATCATATTCTTCTCCTGTTCTCTTCTTCCTTTGGATCTTCTTCTTGGTTTCTTGATCTTGCAAGAGAGCGGTTGTGAGTTTTGAGCTTGGCTTTGGATGATGATGATGTTTGATGTTGTTGTTGAGCTGAGAGAGCTAGTTGTAGAGTGTTGTTGTTGATCTTTCTTCTGTTTTAGCCCCAGCTGTGGTGAGTTCTTCCTTTCTTCCTTTCTTCCTTTCTTCCTTTCTTCCTTTCTTCCTTTCTTCCTCTTTAGCTTAGAATTCACAAGCCTAGGCTTGTGTGGATCTTTGCTGGATGTTTTGATGTTCATACATGTGTATGTATGTATGTGTATGTTTGTTGTGTGGTGAAGAAGTGAAGAGAGTCGAGCGACAGATCGAAGACAAGTCGGGATCAGCTTGCTGCACACCATCCTCCCCTGCGCCTGAGCTTAACCGCCCCTGCACCTAGGTGTGAGCCACCCCTACGCCTAGTGTGAGCTGCCCCTGCGCCTCAATGGTGTAGTGCCTTGCACCTCTTGCTTTCGCCAGTGTGTGTCCAGGGCATACCTAGTTGGTATGTTTCTTTCCTTGCTTTCCTTTGGCCTTGGCTTTAGATATGGCTAGGCTAGTATGGTAGAGGATGAGCTTGTTGAGATGTATGTTGGGTTTGTGCCTTAGGCACCTGTATATATGTTGAGGATCTTGAGGTTTAGATCCGGGTTATAGGATGATTATGGTTATGAGGTGTAGGAGATGCGTCTCCTAACCTTTGCAGCGTTTGATTGTGTGTGCCTTGCTTACGCATGCGTTTATCGTTTCCTCAAGGGGAAATTGTGACGTGGTACAGGATTTCGAGTGTTTCAGGTAAGTCCATAGGACTTACTTAGCGTGCAGTTGTGGATTTGAGCTGTTGTGATGGTTCTGTTTGTGCTCGCCGAGAGTGGAGGAGGTGCTCAGAAGCTAGTAGCTCAGGGTGGAGGTAGATCCCCATGCAAAACCTGGGCCAAAGGGTGAAGATACGGGGTTCTTTAGGCTCCTCGTGTCACAAAATAAGTTGAATTAGTAATGGAATAACTTAAGTAAAGATAATAAACGGGTGTGTGTGTGCATTGCATATTGTGATGTGTTGGTGTGTGTATGTGTTATTACTTCGTTCTTATTCATTTCTGTTAGCTAACGGTTTATACCGTGTTGTAGTTGATTTGCATGATAGGAGGACTACAGAGTGAGCCGGATGGGTGATCAGCCGAGGGCTTCCGTACACTAGGTTGTTTGTGGGTATGGGTTATTTTGTACTTGGATGTTTATGGTTGCCCTTTTGTACTCGGCTATGATGTTGTAAACCTTTTGATGTATATATTTATACAGTTTCATGTATTTGGTTTTATCTATCTGTGCCTTGTTGTAAGATCCAGTGAACTTGCTGTCAGGCTAGGGACAAGATCCATTGTGAGATCCTAGCCCATGTGACGCCCCGAGTTCCATGGATTCGGGGTGTTATAAAGTTGGTATCAGAGTCTTAGGTTGACAACAATGGCACTTGCAATCTGCAATAAAGGTGGAGTAGATAAATAAATAGAACCCGAAAGGGGTCTGACTTTGAAAAGGATTTTGGTTTGAAACGAGTACAGTGTTTTGGGATAGTGTGTACGGGAAGCCATCACCCTTCTGAGGATCTCGACAATATACATATATATATATATATATATATATATATATGTATATATATATATATGTATATATATATATATATATGTATATATATGCGTGTATATATATATAAATACATATATGTATATATATATATATGTATATATATGTGTGTATATATATATATATACATATATATATATATATATATATATATATATATATATATATATATATTATGTATTATGTGATGTTGTGATTGCATGTATGATGAATTAAGTATTATATACATATGGCATATATATAGCCTTATAAGTTAGGTGTGCATACACCATAGATGGCTCGGACTAGAGCGATATTTGCAGTTGTATGAGGTAGAGAAAGACCTCCTCTTCCTCCAGTAGTGATAGGTCAGGGAATGGTTCCCGCTGTTGATCCACCGGTAACGGAGGAGGTATATTAGGACGTTGCTGAGAGCGTCGTTCCCGAGACTAGGAGCGGTACAACTGCGAGACAAGGATCACAACGAGTCCACATGTCTCTGTGAGGGGACCAGAGTATTGCGCTACATTAGGCGAGTAGAGGAGGCTGCTAGAGTGGGTAGATGTGCCCCAAATGTGCCAGCACAGGAGTGATCTTCTTAGATGTCCCAGGGAGTCACTCAGGTGCTAGTTATGCCGGCACGTGCTGCTGAGGTTGCTAGTGCTCCAGAGGAGTATAGATGGCCTTGATCAGACACTTGGTTGAAGGCATTTCACTAGCTACGAGTACCCCTTTTCTCTTGGAAGGTGGGATTGGAGGACGGAGGTTTGGATTGGGCATGTAGACTTGGCCCTTGAGTATATTAGATGTCTAGAGGACAGACGGATAGCAGTAGTACAAACTCTACTTCGTGACTTAGCTCAGTAGTGGCGGAGGACCATGCGGGTTCGAGCCACTAGTTATGACCAAATGAGGACTATGATTAAAGAGTGTTTTTGCCCTGCCTCTTTGAGGAGGGAGAAATTGTAGAACTTTGTGGAGGCAGGCTTTGAGGATGTGCCGATAGGTGATGCCATCAATCATTTTCAAATAAAGTTGGCATTACTGGGCCTAGCTGCACCTTCGGAGGACTAACACGTGTATATGTTCTCCCGTCGATTGAGGGAGAGTACACGATCTGACATGGCGGGATTTCATTACGAGTCTTTGACAGACTATCAGGATAGAGACTTAGCTTACGAGCTTGAGCGGGATAGACAAAGGAGGACTACTCAGACGGGACGGTCTGAGAAGAGACAAAGTACAGGACAAACTGGTGTAGGAGCAACTGGATACGGGTGAGGCCAGACTCAAGGCCGCTCGAGTTATCTAGTGTCTGCACAGACTTCTGAGAGAGGCCGGCAGTGCTACAACTGTGGAGAGTATGGACATATGAGGACGGAGTGCCCGAGAGAACCACTAACTTGCTTCTCTTGTGGGAAGCCAAGCCATCGAGCTATGTTTTTCCATCAGGGCAAGGCGTCATCACAACAGGGTTCTTCCCCTGCTAGTGCAGCCGAAGGTGGGTAGAGACCGCCTCAGCACCAGACCTAGGAACAACAAAGAGTCCCGGATCATCCTACTACTTAGGGTTCTTCTAGGACCGAGTAGAGGTAGAGGTAGAGGTAGAGATGGTGGTACCAGTGACACCAAAGGAGCTTGAGGTTGAGTTTTTAGGTTGAGGAGTGTTGAGGAGCCGCCAGCACCAACTGCTACAGGTACCATTCTGATTCATGGTTTACTTGTTAGAGTTTTGTTTGATACGGGTACTACACACTCTTTCATATCTGATGCATGTGTGGATAAACTGACCATAGATACAGTAGAGGGTAGACCTTTCTTGATAGGCTTACCAGATGGGGGTCATGTTAGAGGTACCCGATAGGTACATGGTTGTCCTATACATTTAGGAAACCACGATTTGGTTATGGACTTCTTTGTCATGTTGTTGGTGCATGAGGAAGTCATTCTTGGTATGGATTGGATGGATAGACATTATGTTGTGTTAGATGTTGGTAGGAGGACCGTGACGGTCTCTACCGAGTTGGGTCAAATTGAGGTCTTCCGAGGTTGGGACCTTGGGAAGATGGGTATGGTTATTAGTGCAGTATGAGCAGCGAGATTGATCGCACAGGGTTATGATGCCTTCTGGTGTTATGCAATGAAGAAGAGCGAGACTCCAGCGTTAGAGGACATCCCAATGGTCTGCGAGTTTTTGGATGTGTTTGTTGAGCCATCCAGTGTACCGTCTTAGAGGAGCGTGGAGTTCGGTATCGAGTTGGAGCCTGGTACAAGACCGATCTCGAAGGCCCCATGCCGTATGGAACCTGTCGAGTTGTTAGAGCTGAAGAAGCAACTCGAGGAGTTGGCTGAGAAGGGCTTCATCCGCCCTAGTGTATCCCGATGGGGAGAACCTATCATCTTCGTGTAGAAGAAGGACGAATCGTTGAGATTGTGCATCGACTACAAAGAGCTAAACAAGGTGACCATCAAGAACAAGTATCCATTGCCCCATATTGATGATTTGCTGGATCGGCTTTAGGGAGCGATTGTGTTTTTTAGGAATGATCTGCGCTTAGGATATCACCAACTGAGGGTGAGAGAGCACGACGTGCATAAGATGGCATTTCGGACTCGGTATGGCCACTACGAGTTTGTAGTGATGCCATTCGGGCTCATGAATGCGTCCGCCGTCTTTATGGAGTTGATGAATGGTATATTCATCGACTTCTTGAATCAGTTTGTGGTGGTCTTCATAGATGATATCCTGGTGTACTCTCGTAGCAGAGAAGAACATACAAGACATCTACGGACAGTGATACAGGTATTGCGGGATAGAGAACTGTATGCCAAATTTTCTAAGTAAGAGTTCTGGATGTCAGAGGTAGCCTTTCTGGGTCATGTTGTTTCCGCCGAAGGGATCAAGGTTGATCCGGCGAAGATTGAGTCAGTTACAACATGGACGACAGCGACGAACGTCAAGGAAGTGCGTGGCTTTCTTGGCTTAGTCAGTTATTACCGCCGTTTTGTGGAAGGATTCATCGTGATTGCCCGTCCACTTACTAGCTTGTTGAGGAAGACTACCCGGTTTGTATGGTCCGAGCCGTGTACTCAGAGTTTTGAGGAGCTGAAGAGATGTTTGACTTTCGCTCCTATCTTAGCACATCCGGAGGGCACAAAGGACTTTGTGGTCAATAGTGATGCATCCAAGCTAGGTTTGGGATGTGTTCTGATGCAGCGTGGCAGAGTGATTGTATATGTGTCTAGATAGTTGAAGACGTATGAGGAGAACTTCCCGACTCATGATCTGGAGTTGGCAACAGTAGTTCATGCATTGAAGATCTGGAGACATTACCTGTATGGTGCTACATGTCAGATCTTCACAGACCATGAGAGTCTGAAGTATATTTTGACGCAACGGGAAATGAATAACCGTCAACGTAGATAGCTTGAGTTGATCAAGGATTTTGACCTTGAGATTCTGTACCATCCAAGGAAGGCGAACGTTCTCGCGACGCCCTGAGTAGGAAGACGCCTCAAGAGAAGGCGATTGCGAGACTGACATTACAACCTTAACTACAAAGGGATCTAGCTTGGCTAGAGATGGACATCCAATTCCCTAGTCAGGATGCCCAATTGAGTACTTTAGATATTTTACCTGATCTATTGGGTGAGATCCAACCGAAGTAGGGGACCTGCCTGACGTTGATGAGGATACGAGATATGATATCTCATGGAGAGGTACCACAATTCTCCATAGGAGCAAATGGAGTGATGAGACGCCGCGACCGTGTCTGTGTACCCGTTGATGCGGATCTGAGGCAAAGATTTTACAGGATGCTCACTCCACACCTTACTTTGTACATCCTCATGCGAGTAAGATGTATCAGGATAGACGTTCATATTGGTGGGGAGGGTTGAAGCCCGATGTGGCCAGATTTGTGACTTGGTGTGCGACTTGTCAACAGGTCAAGATAGAGCATTGCAGACCAAGAGAAGAGCTCCATCTACTGCCAGTACCACAGTAGAAGTGTGAGGACATCTCCATGAACTTTGTGACAAGATTGAGGCCGAGCAGGAGCTTTGATGCTATCTGGGTTGTGGTTGACAGGAGACGAAGACCGCATGTTTCATCCCTATCATAGAGACGTGGCCAGTGAGCATATTGGCTGAGAAGTTCACTAGGTAGATAGTGAGACTCCATGATCTACCAAGGACGATCGTCTCAGATCGAGATGGACGATTCAGCTCGAGGTTTTGGCACTAGATTCAGACTGCTTTGGGGACGAGTTTGCACTTCACGATTGCATTTCATCCCTAAACGGATGGTCAGTCAAAGAAGACCATCTAGACACTAGAGGACATGTTGCGAGCCTGTGTGTTGGATTAGGGACAGGGAGGGTCAGATTACCTCCTATTGGTTGAATTCTCATACAACAACAACTAGCATGCAACGATTGGGATGGCCCCATATGAGGCATTGTATGGGCGTAGATGTCGTACATCGTTATGTTGGGATGAGCCTAGCAGTGTTAGTGGTATAGCGCCAGAGCAGATTCAGGATGATATGGCTCGAGTAGCACTAATCAGAGAGAGGATGCTGGCTGTCCAGAGTCGTCAAAAGGCGTATGCAGATAGGAGGCGTCGACCTCTAGAGCTTAGGGTATGAGATCGTGTCTGACTTAAGGTATCTCCGATGCGAGGCGTCAAACGTTTTGGCATAAAGGGGAAGCTAAGTCCCAAATATGTCGGTCCTTTTGAGATACTGGACAGGGTTGGGAGAGCAGCGTACAAACTAGCTTTGCCACCGAGATTAGAGGGTGTTCACCTTGTATTTCATGTGTCTCAGTTGAGGGAGTACATACTAGATCTGAGACATATTGTCAGTTATGATGATTTGGTGGTTGAGTTGGACCACACTTTTGTTGAGCATCCAGTTGCAGTCCTAGAACGAGGTGTGAGATGCTTGCATTCGAAGGACATTCCTATGCTTCGGATACAGTGGTAAAGACGAGGACCTGAGGTGGCTACATGGGAGACCGAGGATAGTATCTAGAGGAACTATCCAAAGTTCTATGCCGAGATAGATGCAGTTGTAGGATCCATGACTAGATCTTAGTGCTATCTTGGTGAGTGTATGTTATGTGTTTATGTGATATGTTGTGTTTTCGTGCTAGTTGTGATGTGTGCATAAGATCTTTTAGATCTTGTTCCTAGGATTAGCTGGCGATGGCTATACATCCATGCTTTTATTGATGGACATAGTGTGAGTGGAGACGGTTTTCCTCCACGTAGTTGAGTTATGCGTACGATTTGGCTGGAGACGGCTTTCCTTCATGCCTTGTGATGTGGTTAGTGGTTGGCTAGAGATGGTTTTCCTCTATGCCTTGTTTAGAGTGTGTGATGGTGTTGTTGGAGTGATGATTCCTCCATGCTTGTTCTTTGAGGATATAGACTGTGTAGGTTGATATCTTATGAGCGGAAATGTGATGCCTCTGAGAGAGAGAGTGTATTATACCTCGGCATATGGGTATTAGAGGAATTAGGATAATGCAAGTTTCAGGATGAAACTTGTTTTTAGGGGAGTGTAATGTAAGAGCCTTAGTCTTTTAGGTGTTGAGTCTGGCTGAGCCACCCCTGCGCATTGTGTGGGCTGCCCTTGCGCCTCACTGGATCCGCCCCTCCGGATTTGTGCGGTTGTAGCCACCTTTGTTGACTCTTGGCCATGCATTATGTTGGCTTCCTTTATAAGCTTCTCTTTTGCTTCCAGGAGAGGGTTTCTTCAACTTCTCCAGCTCCATTTCCCTTCTTCACATTCTTCTCCTCTTCTCTTCTTCCTTTGGATCTTCTTCTTGGTTTCTTGATCTTGCAAGAGAGTGGTTGTGAGTTTTGAGCTTGGCTTTGGATGATGATGATGTTTGATGTTTTTGCTGAGTTGAGAGAGCCAGTTGTAGAGTGTTATGTTGATCTTTCTTCTATTTTAGCCCCAACTGTGGTGAGTTCTTCTTCTCTTTCTTTCTTCCTCTTTAGCTTAGGATTCACAAGCCTAGGCTTGCGTGGATCTAACCTGGACGGTTTGATGTTATTAAATGTGTATATATGTATGTGTATGTTTGTTGTGTGAGGAAGAAGTGAAGAGAGTCGAGAGAAGGATTGAAGAGAAGTCGAGATCAGCTTGCTGGACACTAGTCGCCCCTGCGCCTGAGTTGAGCCGCCCCCGCGCTTGGGTGTGAGCCGCTCCTATGCCTAGTGTGAGCCGCCCCTGCACCTCACTAGTGCACTTCCTTGCCCCTCTTGCTTCCGTGGTCCGTGTCCAGGGCATACCTAGTTGGTATGTTTCCTTCCTTCCTTTCCTTTGGCCTTGGCTTTAGATATGGCTAGGCTAGTATGGTAGAGGATCAGCTTGTTGAGATGTATGTTTTGTGTGTGCCTTAGGTACCTGTATGTATGTTGAGGATCTTGAGGTTTAGATCCGGGTTATAGGATGGTTATGGTTATGAGGTGTAGGTGATGCGTCTCCTAACCTTTGCTTCTTGAAGTAAGAGGGTTTAATGGACCATCCGGTAGGAGAACCCGGGATGGTTGTGGTTGTGGCGGTAGTTGTTGAAGTTCCGGTTGTTGTAATTTCTTGGGCCTTGATAGCCCCCATTGAAGTTGCTCCTCCCCATGTAGTTCACATCCTCCTCCTTGGAAGCCAAATTTTCTTGAGCTTGTAGTTACACTTGAGGAGTTGCTTGGTTCTTCAAAGTTGTAGCACACAAATCCCTCAAGGAGTTTAACTCATTGTTGATGGCATCACGCTTGTAGTTGCTCATAGTCACTTCACTTACTTCATAAGCTCCCGGTCTCCTCCCATCACTCTTATCACCAATGCTTGTTTCTCTACGAACTCCCAAGCCTCATCCACATTCTTCTCCATAAATGTTCCTCCGGAAAGTGATTGGAGCTTGAATTGACTATCGTCTTCAAGTCCCTTGAAGTAAATCTCCAATAACTCTATCTTCGGGATTCCGTGATATGGACAATCTAGGAGGAGATCCTTGAATCTCTCCTAATATTTGAATAGGCTCTCCTTATCCTTCCTGGTGAAAACATTTATCTTCCCTCTTAGTTCGGTTGTCTTCGAAGGCGGGAAGAACTTTGTTAGAAACTCGGTTGTCATCTCCTCCCAAGTAGCCACTCGTCCTAGTGGTAGGGATTTGTACCAAGTCAAGGCTTTATTCTTAAGTAAGAAGGAGAAAGCCCTAAGCTTAGGGTTGTTGCTCTACAATCTAGGTGGTCTTAGAGTCTCCATCAAGATCTCGTAGTTCATAAGGTGTTGATGAGGCAATTCTCCTTTCATCCCTCCAAATTGATTGGGTCGAATCATTTGTAGCACTTGAGGGCGAAGCTCATAGTCATGAGTTGCGGGATCTCCTAAATTGACACCCAGACAGTGAACTCTTTGAGTCGAATCCGTGCATTGGCAAAATTTTTGTGGCTTCTCAATAATTAATCGGCTCAACCCGAACATGTGCCGCCGGTTGAGGCGGTGGTGGTGGAGGCGGTTGTTGACAAAGATTAAGCTCCCTTTGCACAATCTCCTAATAGCTTCTTGCCGCTCGTTTGCAAGTCTCCTCTTATTTTCCAAAGCTTCATCCCTAAGCCTTATTTGCTTTAAAGCTTCATTCAACTCAGCCCTAAGGTTTTCTTTGGTCATCTCCTTCTTCTTCTTAGCGCCTTTGGATCTCGTCTTAAGGGTCTTCTCTGGTTCGGGATCGAATGGATCTAAATCCTTGCCACAAGATCGTCGCATGCACCTAAAGAATGGGAGATTTTCTGAAAAATCAAAGACACAAACCAAACAAGATCACAAGCAAAAGAAAGACCTAAACTATAAACAATCACACACAATGATTCAATCTAGACCTAGTCCCCGACAGCGGCGCCAAAAACTTGTCACACTAGAGATCTACGACACAAATCCGAGGCAAGAGTGCCAAGAACTTGTTCGCCCAAAACATGCCCACAAAATTCTTACAGTTTATAACTCGATATAATCTCCTAAACTTCTAGCGAACCCACAGTGTATGGGTCATTTCGTAGAAAGAAAAACATTCCGAGGTCGAACACAAAGACTGGGGTAGATCATGGATAGTATGAGTCTGAGATAAGAAAGGAGGAAGGAGTACATAAATTAAAATCATATTGTTTTGGATGGCTTTTATAGTGATCAAGTAAAGATCACAATCATGCAATAGTTATCTAGCAATCAAGAACACAAATACAAAATGTAAGATCAAGGTATGAAAAGTGGATTCTAGAGATTCGGATGTTCGGTTATGACAAGGACTCAAGCTTCTAATCAACAAAGGATAAGTTGTGGTAAGTTAGGAAATAATGTTTCACTAATGGGAACAATCACCGGGCAAGTCTCATACTCCACTAAACCCGCACCAAGGTCCTATTACCGGGTAACTCTCCACAAACTCAAGGTGGGGAATTCTACACAAACCGGGTCACTACCTAGGGGTCAAACCTCTCCTTACCGGGTAAGTCTCGGAAAAAAAAAGTCCTAGGCAACGATCCTAACACACTCAATCCAATAGCGGATTTTTCGGCTTACTACTACCTAGTGTTCATCATTTTCTATACCTAAGAGCGGGAATTACCGGGTAAGTCTCTTCCCTCACTTAGTTTAATAACATAGGTCACCCTAAGCTATATTAGGCTCAACAAACACTAGAATTTCAACTCTCAAGCACACTATCATGCATATATATCATCATAAGAACAACAACTCACAATCTCGGGTGGATCATGGACATCTCGGCCGAAATGGATGAAGAACAGGCCGAGATCATTGACTGAGCTAGGGTGTGAGCTTACAAACTATCGTAAGACACATCTAAGTTCAATCTATCATCATCCTAGCCATAACCTTTCATCCATCACCCTAGAAGAACATGCTACTTAGCCAATAACAATCATCTCAACATCATTCATCATCTTATCAACACACATGCATGCCATAGCTAGATGAAGAGATGTAAAGCAATTTAAAGCAAGAACAAAGTTGAATAAAGAGTTCAAATCAAGCTTACAAATATCCAAGAGTAGATTCAAACGAGCCCAGCAATCTCTTACAAGTTTCCTCACTACAAATTTCTTAAAACTCACTCTAAGGTCTATGAAATGTATGTTCTTTTTGTTCTCTAAGAGGACTACTTTTTCTTCACTCTCCCACACAATGGATGTCTCCAAACAAGAGTGAGAATCCTCTGCAAAAAATGTGTTGGCTGCAATACAACCCCTCAACTCCATCATGGGAACCAAACGTCGTGGGTAAGAAATGTGTGACAAGTGTCGTGGGTGGCCCAAAGGGCAATCTCGGTTGCATCAGAGAGAATCTCGGCCGAGATGGGTGAGGCTGGACTGAGATTGGATCTTGCACAACTCGGATCATGGCTAACCATGAGCCTGTGCATGGCTCGCACCAACTAAGGTCAATGTCTTCTTATTTTCTCCAAGCTTGCTTCGTTGGAAGTTTGAATTTTGGTTTCCACGAGGCTTGATCCTCGGATGTGATCAATAATGTATGGAAGCTTCCCAAAATACCTACAAAACCAACAAATGCTCGTGTATACGTCTATTCCGACAATATGACTCAATTAAGCGTAAACGTCTATTTCGATAAATGCTCGTGTAGACGTCTATTCCAATAATACGCTGCTTGGTTGAGATGAAGTAGTCTTTATAAGATCTCCATCTCTTCTGCTTGGTTGAGACTTACCCCGTGATTCCCTTTCTAAGTTGTCAAAGATGATGAGTTCTAGGTAATAAAGTTTTACCCTTTATTAGATTTAAGTGTACCTTCTTCTTGCTTGAGTGAGTTAGCTTGAGACTTACCCGGTAAATTTAGTTCTTAAACCCTTAGGTTGACTGGTTGGTTTGAGTTTATAGTTCTTTTCTATTCGCTCCAAAAGGTGTGCAAGCTTTACAATTTATAACCCAAGAAGTATGCTTGAACAATATGCGAACCCGCAGTGTACGGATCAATTGTAATAAAAGCAAGAATTCCAGGGGTCGAACACAAAGACTATGGTGAAACAAAGCACGAAATCAGGTAGTCAAATATTGCTAATAACTACTAATTAAAGCAATCAAAGATGATATAAAGTCAGATAAAGGGAATGCAGATTCTAGGGATTAAAGCATCTAGTTGTGGTTTCGACTCAAGATCTCAAAGGATAACGTGGACAATCTGAGGTTTGCAAAGGGAAAGTGTTTCTAAAGTGGGAATAGATCACCGGGTAAATCTCACTACTCATTATCCCAAACCAAAGCTCCTATTACCGGGTAAGTCTCAAGGTACTAAGGAAAGGAACTATAATCTCAAACCAACACACCACCCAAGGGAATATAATCAACTTTTACCGGATAAGTCTCGGGTTAACTCTCAAAGATGGGATGAAGGCACACTCAAACCCCAATAAAGGATAAACTTTTATTACCCACTCATGATCTTAGGTAAACGAACAAAGGAATGACCGGGTAAGTCTCATCCTAGGCTTGCGTTGAACCAGGAAAGGTGTAATAAGGATAGGATTTGACAAACTTAACCTTCAATTCTTCCTTCAACTCTTCCTTTAAAACTCCAAAAAACCCTTCAAATTGCTGGATGCTCTCAGCATGGTTCAACTTGTGGAAAATTCAAGCCTTTATATAGGAGAATTATCTTCCAAAGATAAAATATCTTAAAAAGATAATTTCCTATAAAATATATCTCTATCTCTTAAAATAAATCAACCAAAAATAATATCTTCCTTCCAAAAATCCAGCCAAAAATATAAGATATCCAACCAAAAGAAATCTAAGAAAATCTTACAAACTCCTTCAAAAGCCAACTTCAACTATGATTCCTTCCTTCCTTGAACTTCAACCTTCAACTCTTCCTTCAACTCTTCCTTCAAAACTCCAGAAAACCCTTCAAATTGTTGGATGCTCTCAGCATGATTCAACTTGTGGAAAATCCAACCCTTTATATAGGAGAATTATCTTCCAAAGATAAAATATCTTAAAAAGATAATTTCCTATAAAATATATCTCTATCTCTTAAAATAAATCAGCCAAAAATAATATCTTCCTACCAGAAATCTAGCAAAAACTATAAGATATCTAACCAAAAGAAATATAAGAAAATCTTACATACTCCTGCAAAAGCCAACTTCAACTATGATTCCTTCCTTCCTTGAACTTCAACCTTCAATTCTTCCTTCAAAACTACAAAAAACCCTTCAAATTGTTGGATGCTCTCAGCATGATTCAACTTGTGGAAAATCCAACCCTGTATAAAGGAGAATTATCTTCCAAAGATAAAATATCTTAAAAAGATAATTTCCCATAAAATATATCTCTATGTCTTAAAATAAATCAGTCAAAAATAATATCTTCCTTCCAAAAATCCAGCCAAAAATATAAGATATCATCCTTCCAAAAATAAAAGATCTCAGCCAAAAATAAATATCTAGCCGGCGACAGGTTGTTCGCCTCGGTCAGGACGCTCCTCAAGATCACCTCGGTCGAGGTGGTACTGTAGCTGACCGAGGTGAATCTCAATTGAATGTAAAATCTCTCGAATCTGGTCCAAAATCATTCTTTTCAATCATTTTCATGCTTCCTGAGATCTTCTCAAAGCTCCAGAATGTAGCTCCAATGACTTCTTAGCTTACTTAGCTCATTTCGATGCAAAACGTGCCATTTTAGCTACAATTACAACGAAACTAGGTGTAGACCTCGATTCCCGTAAAGGTAGACAAAACAACAATATAATAAAAATATATATATCGATACATGCAGATTTATGAAGATAAAACGTCTAAACTAGCCCCAAAATATAGACTATAATACATGCTATCAAAATACCCCATACTTGTCTCTTGCTTGTCTCCAAGCAAGTTCCAAATCTAAAGTACAAGATAGAATGTATTATAAGTTAGAAAAATCAATGAAAAGCATTTCAAAACATTTTGGTGGTGTGCTTCACTCATAGATCACTCTAAGAGAATGCTTCATGGCAAATAAAATCAAGACATGATCAAAACATTTTATGAATATAAGAAAGTTGTTCATCTTTGCATAAAATCATAGAATGCATAATAAATCATATTTATCGAAATCAATCATGTATAATCCAATTTAAACCACCAAGTCAATCAACAAGCTCGAGGTCTCAAGGGCTTCCAAAAGAGGTCAAGAAACGTGTTAGGGTGGGATGTATATAGGGTAGTGTGGTGCTAGAATCCGGGAATAGGATCTTACTTCGCTTTCTTTGAAACTCAACATCTTCCACCAATAAGCTTTGCTTATTTTTACTTTACTTTTTGGGATGAATGGACAGAGGTGCACAATAACCGAAGCCTAGGAGATCAGCAATCATCAATTTCTCGAGATGCCTCAAACCCTTGATGCACATACCAGGACCCGTTAGGAATATCGCTTAATCTGACTTTGGCAAGACACAAACACCCGGTTATGTGAATGGTGCCGAGTTACTCATCATCATGATTGACTTCCCCAAACCTAATTATTTCTTTCTAACACGTTCAGCCAACATCTCAACTTCACTTTCACTTGCTTTTCTTTGCTTGCTTCCAAATTCCCGAATAGGTAAAGGGAGGCAAATATGTATATGAGGGGATAAAGCATGATCTCTAAGAGAAGAGAATGAATTGCCTTAGTCATCCCAGGAAGAATGTGATAGAACTCATCATGTGGTGTCAACCTTTAAATCCAACATAATTTTGATAAAAACAAAGTATTAAACATGCTAAAACTTTAAATAAAGCATTTTGCAACTTAAACATATCATAAAACCTTTCGAGCATATAAAGATTTCAAAACCAATCTGCAAACAGAATCATCATTGAGGTCATATCCAAAGAAGAAGCACAAAACGTTTCGAAAAAAACTCTCAGTTAAGAACCCACCTCGGTCGAGGTGTTCTGACGTCATCCGAGGTGGTCAACCTCGATCGGCGATGAACATCCCGGTCGAGGTCATAAAAAAAAATTTTCAAACCAGTTTCGACGTTTTTCTCAAACAGAAACCTGTATGTATGCATGTAATGGCATATAAACACATAAAGCCAAGTAAAGCAGAATAAGATCATAATATCCGGGAGTCATACAAACATACACACATAAGGTCAAATAAATACATCCAAATACCCCATACTTGGGACACATTGTCCCAATGGGTCAAATATAAGTCTAGAATAAGAAAACTTACCGGACCTAGCTGAACTGCATAATAAATAAATAAAGAAAATTCATGCAGCTCTAATCCTCGTCAGCTGGTGGTGGTGGTGGATGTGGAATGTAGGGGCGCTGGGATGGATCAAAGGGATAGCCCATCAATTGTTGGAACTGAATCTCCATCATGCGACGCTAGTAATGCTGGCTCTCCCCTATCTGATGCATCCACCCATCAGTGTATCTACGTTCATCATCAAAGTGTTGGGACATGTCTACCGTCATAGCTGCATAAGAATCAATCATCTACTTAGTCAGCTCATCAATCCGTCGATGAGCCTCTAGATCTCTACATCTGCGGGATTTGCACTGATGTGGTGGTGGTGGTGGTGCTGCTGTCTCCTCCTTTGTCGCCTCATCGTCCAGATTGACAACAGGAACACTAGGACCGCCGATATCAATACCGGTTTCCATGGAAACTCCTCCCTCATCATCATCCGCATCATCACCAACACAATCTCTGGCATTCTGCATATAAGGAAACCAGGCAGTAGACCAGTACCGACGGTTGAAAACTGAGAACTGGGACGACCATAAAATGCCCTGTGGAGCCGTCGTCTCCCATGGCAAAGCGACGTAGGGCGTGCTGAGACCACGAGGAACGAGAATACACCTCGTGATCATCTCCTGAAGTCCCAGCGGCTTCGCAACCGCGACAAATGTACATGTAGACAGATCTAGACCCATAGCAGTAGCAATGTGGGTCACCAAGCCTCCACAGCAGATATCTCCCTTGGACTTGCCCTTGATCTTATGCAAGTCATCCGCTAACATCCCAGCTAAATCGGGAACTTCCCTGTGGCCATGCAAAAATAACTCAAAAGCTCCCCCCGACAAACCTTTTGGGGCGTCTCAGTACGCGCCAGAAGTGTCTCACTGAATATCCTATGAGCTAAGCGGAAGGCGAGGTAGAAAATGATGTGCTCCCTGGAATCTCCTAGTCTCCACCTATCACTATGCTCAACCACATGGGCTATCTCGCCCCAGAAATCTCGAGCTACAACTCGGGAAGGAAAATCAGTAACTGTGGGGGTAGGGAAGCCAAAGATCTCCCTAAACTGGTTCATAGGTACGATATAGTTCCGGTTTAGTAACCGGTACTTGATACTGCTGCGCTCCGGCACGTGAGTGACAGAACTCACAAACTCCATAGTCGGCTCTAAGTAAGCGGTGCTCTAACCTCCATGAACTTCTCCAGTCCTACCATGGAGATCATCTTCCTCAAGTTCTCCGCCACGTGGAGGCACTCGAAGGTAGCAATGTCCAGAAAACGCGGGGCAACAATAGGACGCCCGCAAATACGATCAAAATCATCTTGGTGTCGCTCATGGATCACCGGAATCGTACGCTGAGATGCCGAAGAAGGAGAGGAACTACTGGGTCTATCTCTCAAGACCAGCTGGCGATCAGATCTGCTACTCATGACTTCTGACAAAAGAACACCTCGGTTGCTCTGACAACACCTCGGCCGAGACATAGTCGACCGGACCGAGGCGAAGGGATGTTCATTTGCAACTCTCAAATTTGTAAGTTATTTTCCCCCAAATCACTACCAAATGCTTCCTATGGGGTACTTATATCCTTTTCAATAAGAGACAGTGGCAACCAAAGCCAGATCTGTGCTAAATCAGTAGAAGAAGAAGAGTTAGGGTTTTTGGACAAAATACCCAGATTTTGTAGAATTGGAGCGTTTTGCTTGTTGTTTGATGCTTGAAAACCGATCCTCTCCCTTCCTCCGGTGTAATTGAACCAAAAATCGTGGAAAACGAGCAAGATTTGAAGATTTGAGGGATAGGGCACACCGCGGTCGAGGTTAATCTTGGGAGGGAAAAGTGAGGAGAGAGAAAACCGTCTCGCCTTTTATACCCCTCGCTGAATTTGATTTCATCTCGGTCGAGGTGGTCCCGACAGGACCGAGGTGTTTGACTGGATGTCAGAGCTAGTCGCCTCGGTTGCCCCAAAAACAATTTCGGTCGAGGTGTTGTGACAGCAACCGAGATGTGTCTCAGTCAAACTTCGTCTTCTCAATTTTTCGAACTTCTGTCCTTCCAGTGTAGCTTCTGAGTTGTAATCCTTCCTTAGAAAGTACATGGTTTCTGTCTAGAGGACGCCAAAAACAAAGCAAAGCAAACTATCTAAAACTAAGCTAGAAAAATGGAAAAGAAAGCAATAACTTGGGTTGCCTCCCAAGAAGCACTTGATTTAAGGTCGCTAGATGACCGTACATCATCATCAAACATGCTGGAAGGTGTCCTCACCCCATACTTCACCTTCATCATGGGGTGAAACAAAGAAATCTATCCAACGTTCCAACAAGTGCAAGTGCTCATCGGGAAACGAATCATCTATGGGTAGGTCGTCCTTCTTGAGCGAGGAGGGAGGTAGTCGGCTGAGGTAATCTGCAACAGAATTCTCGGATCCCTTCTTATCGCAAATCTATAAGTCAAAATCTTGAAGCAAGAGAATCCAACGAATAAGACGCGGCTTCGCATCTTTCTTAGCGAGCAAGTAACGCATGGCTGCATGGTCGGTGTAAACAATAAATTTCGCTCCCACTAAGTAAGAACGAAACTTCTCAAAAGCATATACAATCGCCAAGAGCTCCTTTTCGGTGGTGGCGTAGTTCAGTTGAGCTCCATCTAGCGTCTTGCTAGCATAGTAAATGGCGTTGGTTGTTACGCTTAGGATGTGTGCATGCAAAAGCTTTAAATTTATAACTCGTTATATTTCTCCTAACTCCTAGCGAACCCGTAGTGTACGGGACGTTTGTAGTAGGGATAGTATTCCGAGGTCGAACACAAAGACTGAGGTGAGATTGAATCGATTAGTGACTAAGTTTAGTGAAGATCTAGGTTAAGAAAAGAGAAAGAAATAAAGAAATGAAAATCTCTATGTTTTTGGTTTGGTTTTTATGGTGATCAATCAAAGATCACAAATTATGCAAAATAAGCAAATCAACTAAGCTAACAAATCAACACAAGCAAACAAGCTAAGCACGAGATGTGAGATCAAAGAGAGAAAAGCGGATTCTAGGGGTTGGAAATTCCGGTTATGGCATTGGACTCAAGCTATCTAATCATTCCTTGGATTAACTATAGTATGTTGGGAGTAAGTATTTCTAGATTGGGATCAATCACCGGGTAGGTCTCATGGTCCACTAGTCCATTCCTAAGGTCTCATCACCGGGTAAGTCTCAAAGAGTCTAAGGATAGGAATTCTACACAAACCGGATAGTATTCTAGGGGTCCAACCTCTCCTTACCGGGTAAGTCTCGGAAAGGCAAGTCCTGAACACCTATCCTAGCACACTCAGTCCAATAGCGGCTTGTGAGGCTCACTACTACCTAGAGTTTGTCATCTTCGATACCTAAGAGCAAGAATCACCGGGTAGATCTCTTCTAAACACTTAGTTGCTAACACTAGGTCACCCTAGGATATATTTAACTCAACAAACACTAGGATTTCAACATTCTAACACTCTAGAACTTAGACTCATCAAATCAAACAAATCAGGCAAACCGCGGGCTGTTCTACTACTTCCACGGCCGTGGATTGGCAAGAACAAACCGTGGACTCCAACAATGGCTCTGTTCAAGTAAACGAATCATCCAAGGGCAAATCTAAGTCCATCCTATCATAGTCCAGCCATAACCCTCCTTTCCTTACCCTAGAATCGCATCTATTTAGCCAACAACATACATCATCACAATCGAAATCATCAAACATAAAATCATGGCTTCCATTTGCAAGATAATGAAGAGAAAGAGATGAACAAGTGAAGCAAGTAAAACCAAGCTGAAAATGTGATTAGAAAGACTCACAACCCTTCAAAAGAAGGTTTAATCGATTCTTACAACCCTAGAAAATGATTCTGATAATCTTCACTCTAAAATCTATCAAAGGCTAACAATGGTGTCTTCTACTCTTCTTCTCCAATGGAGCTTTTTTCCTCCTCCAATGGTAGCTTCCTTCCAAGCTCCTTTTGAGAGAATCTTCTTGTTAAGAGTATGGTGGAGAGTGTGGATTTTGATTCTGAAATTTTTTTGATACCCTCACAGCCTTCCAGGACCACTTTTTATACTACAACTTTACAAGAGTCGGCCATGAGATCGTGGCACAGTTGTCACAACCGTCTGGCAAAAACCACGGTTGGATTCCACGCCCGTGGAAGTGCCAGTGACCGTGGTTTTGGTGCCTCAGCTTGCTTTGGATCATTGAGTCACGATTTGGTGCATGGCTTGCACCAACAATGTCCCATGGGTCTTCCTTAGCCTCTAGCTTGCATCCCAATGAGTCTGAAGGTGTGTCATCTTGATGAACGATCCTCAAATGTATCGATTAAGCTCCTAAATCTCCCAAAATACCTACAAAGCAATGCAAAAGTCCGTGTAGGCGTCTATCTCGACAAAATACGTGAATTGAGTGCATACGTCGTGAACTAGTGCTAAACCATGCATGAATGAGTGAAAAACCTATCTATATGATTACCTAAACCTAAGCCATAAATCGTGTTATCAAAAATACCCTATACTTAAGGTTTGCTCGTCCCCGAGCAAGTCCCCACTATAGACTAAGAGATGACATGATTTATGCATGCAGAAAAACGACAAAATCTTTTTGGAGTTGCGCTTCTAATATTGGATCACCTTCATAGTCATGTTTCATGGCAATGGACAAGCAATTATGTATCAAATAAATGAAGGCACGGAAAGACAATTGTACTTAACTCGAAAGCATGCATGAAATGTAAAAATGAAGAAGTCAAGATGATCGAGAGCATATCCAATCTAGATTACTAAGTCTTACACACATGCAAATAGGTCACAAGGGCTTGTGAGATAAAAGGCCAAGAAACGTTGTGATTAGGTGGGGATTTTTCTAGGCTATGTGATGCTAATCCGGGAATGGAACTAACTCCACAATTTTGTCCTTGATCAACTTCCCACAAGTGTATATTTTCTCCATCTTTTCTTTCTTTTCTTTTTCTTTCACTCATTTTTGAGACAATGACATTGGTGTACAAAAGCCGAAACCTTGGTGATTAGCCGTCCTCGGGTTTTTTCTATTTTTCGAGGTGCATCCACACCGGGTACACATACCAAAGCTCGTTAGGACTATTGGTTTATTTGACTTTGGCAAGGCACAAACACCCGATTATGTGAATGGTGCCGAGTTACTCGTCATTTAAACCAACGTCCCCAACCCTATATTTTTGTCTACACTTTCACAACAAATTCAGCATTTCATTCATAACATTCTTTCATCAACATCTTCACCCCACACTTGCTTTTCACACACTCAACACACTAACATGCTCCTATTCCCGGATGGGTCAAAAGAGGTCAAAATTTATATCAATTGAGGTGCTCAAACATCATGATCAAGATGAGAAGTAGAGAAAGATGAATTGCCTCATTCATTCCTAGATGATGTGTAAGAACTAGCATGTAATTTCGACTTTCAATACTCAATTCAATCAAGACAAACATCATGATCACAAATCATTCATGAGATTCAAGATAAGTACTTCAAGACCACATATGCAATTCATCAATTTAACACATAAGGCCATCCATAGCCAATCCGCACAACAATCTCATCATAAGGGTCATTCCCAAGTTTAGAAGCACTAAAATTTTTAAATTTTCTGATTTTTTGGATTTTTTCGAAATATCTATGTACAATGCAAGAGATGTGACAAAAAGGAACTACCCTAGATGCTAATCATGCAAACCTCACCCCATACTTAGAAACACATTGTCCCCAATGTGGCATTCAAGTAAAGAAGAGTGAAAGAGGGTTCTCACAATGTAAAAATGGTTTGCTTCGGTATTTGGGATTACTCAAGTGGATTGATGGTGGATGATCCTATCAACAATGGTAGAGAGCTCTAAATGTTCATCAAGGCGTCGGGACCCACGCTAGGCACCGCTAGCCGTCCAAATTCCGCGTCCGCTCCACCCAATATTTGATGAGGGATTCATCCTCATCATTCACATGCCATGCAAGACTTCCATGCTACCAAGACTCTAGCACACACACAAAGCACACAAAAACACACAAAAACAGAAAAATCAAAAACAAAAACAAAAGCGAAAAAGGGAAAAAACGTTACCAATGGGTTGCCTCCCATCAAGCGCTTCTTTAAGGTCATTAGCTTGACCAAACTTGGAGGTGTCTCATTCTAGGTGAAGTGGGGCAATCATGTCCACCGGAGCTCCCGGGATATACTTC
The DNA here is from genome assembly GCA_033239125.1 of Fagopyrum homotropicum. Classification (NCBI taxonomy): domain Eukaryota; kingdom Viridiplantae; phylum Streptophyta; class Magnoliopsida; order Caryophyllales; family Polygonaceae; genus Fagopyrum; species Fagopyrum homotropicum. The sequence continues at coordinate 91,498,369 of BSWB01000004.1, read as the reverse complement.
TTCAACGGTGCCCATTCACCTTAAAATTTCCACAATGCTCCCCTCCTATCTCAACCGCTCCATGGGGAAAGATCTTCTTTACCACATAAGGACCGGTCCACCTTGACTTTAGCTTTCCGGGAAAGAGCCGCAGCCTTGAGTTGAAGAGAAGGACAAGGTTGCCTTCACTCAACTCCTTCGGGATGAGGCGCTTGTCATGCCACCGTTTGGTCCTCTCCTTGTAGATCCGGGCGTTTTCATAAGCGTCCAACCGGATCTCTTCAAGAGCATTTATGTCTAGCAACCTCTTCTCTCCGGCCTCCTTGAGGTCAAAATTTAGCCACTTAATGACCCAATATGCTCTATGCTCCATCTCTACCGGAAGTTGGCAAGACTTGCCATAGACTAGTTTGTAAGGTGTGGTGCCAATTGGTGTCTTGAAAGCGGTTCTATATGCCCACAAGACATCATCGAGCTTCATAGCCCAATCCTTTCTCGTTCTAGAAACCGTCTTCTCAAGAATTCCCTTTATCTCCCGGTTGGAGATCTCCACTTGGCCACTAGTTTGGGGGTGGTAAGGTGTTGCCACCTTATGAGTCACCCCATACTTAGCCAAAAGTGTCCCGAAGTTCCTATTGGTGAAGTGCTTCCCTCCATCACTTATGATCACCCTTGGTGTTCCAAACGTAGGAAAGATCACTCGGTTGAAGAACCGCACCACAACCTTGGCGTCATTTGTAGGAGAGGCGATTGCCTCCACCCATCTCGAAACATAGTCCATCGCCAATAGGATGTAGAGGTTGCCACATGAAGAGGGGAATGGTCCCATGAAGTCCACACCCCACACATCAAATATCTCCACCTCTTGTATGTTGTTCAAGGGCATCTCATTCCTCCTTGAGATGTTGCCCGTCCTTTGGCAAGCATCACAAGCTACCACAAAGTTTTGCACATCCTTGAACAAACTTGGCTAAAAGAAGCCCGATTACAACACCTTCGCACATGTCTTGTGTGAGCTAGCATGCCCTCTACATGGCAAGGAATGACAATGGCGGATCACACTCTCCACCTCATCCTCCGGTATGCACCTTCTAAAGACTCCATCCGGCCCTCTCTTGAACAAAAGTGGTTCACTCCAATAGTAGTGCCTCACATCTTTGAAGAACTTCTTCCTTTGGGCATATGACAAACCGGGAGGCACTTCCTCACACACAAGATAGTTCACAATGTCGGCATACCATGGCTCACTTCCTTTAGACACTTGGAACAAGTACTCTTCCACCATTTACAATTGCTCATCCTGGAACGAGTCATCAATCGGGATGTCATCTCTTTCAAGCTCTAACGGTGGGAGTCTACTAAGGTGATCCGCCACAGAGTTTTCGGACCCCTTCTTGTCCCGGATTTCCAAATCAAACTCTTGAAGAAGAAGGATTCACCGAATCAACCTAGGCTTGGCATCCTTCTTTGTAAGGAGATAACGGATCGCAGCATGATCCGTATACACTATGACCTTCGCTCCAACAAGATATGAGCAGAACTTCTCAAATGCATACACAACCGCTAGCAACTCCTTCTCGGTGGTAGCATAATTGAGTTGGGCATCATCTAGCGTCTTGCTAGCATAATAAATGGCATGTGTGCTCCCATATTTCTTTTGTCCTAAAACAGCCCCAACGGCCACATCACTCGCATCACACATCACTTCAAATGGTAAGCTCTAATCCGGAGGTTGCATGATAGGTGCGGAGATCAAACCATTCTTCAACCTACAGAAAGCTTCAAGGCAATCCTTGGAGAAAACAAACTCAACATCTTTCATTAGTAGGTTAGAGGCTTAGAAATCTTAGAGAAGTCTTTAATAAATCTCCGGTAAAAACCGGCATGCCCTAGAAAACTCCTTACCCCCCTTCACCGAGGTAGATGGTGGCAACTTCTCTATCGTTTCAATCTTGGCCCTATCAACCGCAATGCCACGGTTGGACACCAAGTGTCCCAACACAATACCTTCAATTACCATGAAGTGGCATTTTTCCCAATTCAAGACTAGATTAGTCTCCTCACATCTTTTCAATACCGAAGACAAATTAGCTAGGCAATCATCAAAGGAAGATCCATAAACAGAAAAATCATCCATAAACACTTCCATGATGTTCTCAATGTACTCAGAAAAGATAGCCATCATACACCTTTGAAAGGTGGCGGGTGCATTACACAACCCAAATGGCATTCTCCTATATGCAAAAGTTCTCCATGGACATGTAAATGTGGTTTTCTCTTGGTCATCGGGGTGGATAGGGATTTGGAAGAATCCACTATAGCCATCTAAGTAGCAAAAGTGAGAATGTTGAGCTAACCTCTCTAGCATTTGGTCAATGAAAGGAAGGGGGAAGTGATCTTTCCTAGAGGCCATGTTAAGCTTCCTATAGTCAATACACATCCTCCATCCCGTAACCGTCCTAGTTGGGATTAGTTCATTGTTCTTGTTAGTCACTACGGTCATCTCACCCTTCTTAGGAACCACATGTACGGGACTAACCCACTTACTATCCGAAATAGGGTAGATGATTTCCGCATCTAGCAACTTAATGATCTCTTTCTTGACTACCTCTTTCATTATAGGATTCAATCTTCTTTGATGTTCAATAGAGGGTTTATGGTCATCTTCCATCAATATCTTATGCATGCACAAAGAGGGCTTAATGCCTACAAGGTCATCAATAGTATAGCCAATGGCTTTCCTATGCATTCTTAGCTCATGCAACAACCTAGCAAATTCATCATCATTCAAGCATGCATTCACAATCACCGGATAAGTAGAATTATCACCAAGAAAAGCATACTTCAAATGAGAGGGGAGGGGTTTAAGTTCAAGTTTAGGAGGACCTTTATCGAGTGGAGACGAGTCAAATAACGTTGGTTGAGATGAATCCAAAGCAAATGAAGGCTCTCCAAGACTCCTTGAAGCTTGATCAACAACAAGGGCTGCTTTTGGGGAAACCACGGGCAACTCCACGGATCCTGGCACATCCACGGCCGTGGACCTTGCAAAGCTTGCTCTTCAGAGAATTCCAGAGAGTTCCACGGCCGTGGAACTCTCTTCACGACCGTGGTTCCTACAGGAATTCAGCATACTCTTGTGGACTTCAAATTCAGCTCTTGTCTCCTTTTCTAATGCTTCCAAGGCCTTGATCTCTTTATTGCAAGCCTCCTCAACACCTTCCTCCATCAAACTTAAGCTAAGAACCTTCTCCAATGGATCCTTGATCAAGATCGAGCTAACAACTTCTCTAGACTCCTCTTGCTCGACAATGTTGAATACATCTTCATCAAGGGTTGGCCCTTTCATCATTGTGGATAGCTTGAACTTGATATTCTCATCTCAAATGTTGAAGGAGAGAATTCCATTCTTACAATCCACCAAGCATCCGGAAGTGGCTAGGAAAGGTCTCCCTAAGATGATGGGAACCGGATAGTCCGCCGCGATGTCCAAGACAACAAAATCAATCGGCACATAGAACTTCCCGAGTTGCACCGGTATGTCTTCCAATATCCCAACCGGGTGAGTGATAAAACGGTCCGCCATGTAGAGGGTCATCTTGACCGGTTTTGGCTCTCCTAGCCCAACCTTGTTGCAAAGTGCAAGCGGTATGATGCTTACAGTTGCTCCAAGATCACAAAGGGCTTCATACTTCACTTCTCCCACTCCGATTGACACACAAAAAGATCCCGGATCTCTTAGCTTAGGAGGCATCTCCTCCTTCAGTGTTTGGATCAATTCCGAGGATCTCTTCGTCATTCTTACTTCTCCATACTCCTCCAACTTCCTTTTGTTGGAGAGTATTTCCTTCAAGAACTTGCCATATGCCGGCATTCCTAAGATAGCATCCATGAACGGAATGTTAATATGCAATTTAGACATAAGTTCAAGGAATTTACCAAAGTGTTTGTCCAAGCGTGCTCTTGCTCGTGATTGAGGGAAAGGTAGTGGTGGCTTGTATGGAGGTGGTGCCACATAAGTTGGCTCATCATCCTTGCTCTTGCCTCCATCTTCTTGCAATATCTCTTCTTCTATCACCACTTGCTTCCCTTTATCATTTCCCTTAGGTAAGGGGTCCTTCATGCTCAACCCGCTCCTTGTTGTGATGGCCAACACTTGGCCTCTTGGGTTGTTCTCGGTTCTTCCGGGAAGCTTTCCCGGATCTCTATGAGCTTCACCCGCCTTTTGGAACACTTGTGCTTCCAACACCTTTTGAGCTTTAGAAATGGAAGTCACCGTGCTCTCAAGACCACTCAACCTTCCAAGCAATTGCTCAAACATCATCTCGGTTCTATCCTTTGGAGGTTGAGTAAATCCGGGTGGAGGTTCTTGTGAAGCCTTTGGTGGTGGAGCTACACTTGTGGAAGCGGGAGGGTTCAAGGCTCCATCCGGGTTAGAATAGGAAAACCCGGGATGGTTGTGATTAGGCCGGTAATTGTTGAATTGCCGGTTGTTGTTGAAGTTCCTTGGGCCTTGATAGTTGTTGTAGTTGCCCCTTCCCATGTAGTTCACATCTTCCTCCTTGGAAGACAAAATTGCTTGCACTTGCACTTGAGGGGTTGCTTGGTTCTTCAAAGTTGTGGCACACAACTCCCTCAAAGACTTTAGCTCGTTGTTGATGGCGTCAAGCTTGAAATTGCTCATGGTGACTTCACTCACCTCATATGCTCCCGCCTTTTTCCCATCATTCTTCCTATGGGAGTACTTCTCAATCACCAAAGCTTGTTTCTCTACAAACTCCTAAGCATCATCTACATTCTTTTCCATGAAAGTCCCACCGGAAAGAGATCGAAGCTTGAATTGGCTATCTTTATCAAGTCCTTTGAAGTAGATCTCCAATAGCTCAATTTTCGGTATACCATGGTGTGGACAATCTAGGAGAAGGTCTTTGAACCTCTCCCAAGACTTGAACAAGCTTTCTCTATCCTTCATCACGAAGGCATTGATCTTCCCTCTTAACTCGGTAGTCTTGGAAGGTGGGAAGAACTTAGTCAAAAACTCGGTTGTCATATCCTCCCAGGTACTCACTCGCCCTTGTGGAATAGATTGATATCAAGCTAAGGCTTTATCCTTAAGTGAGAAGGAGAAAGCCCTAAGCTTATTTGGTTGTTGCTCTCCAATATAGGCGGTCTTAGAGTCTCCATCAAGATCTCATAGTTCATCAAGTGTTGATGAGGAGACTCTCCTTCCATCCCTCCAAATTGATTATGCTGGATCATTTGTAGAACTTGAGGGCGGAGTTCGTAATCATGGGCTGCGGGATCTCCTAAGTTCACACCCGGACGGTGTGCTCTTTGTGCCGGATCCATACGTTGCCCCAACGTTTGTGGCTCTTCAATAGCAATGGGCACAACCCGAATATTAACCGCCGCCGGCTGCGGTTATGGTGGAGGTGGAGGAGGTTGTTGACGATTAAGCTCTCTTTGAACAAGAGCTTGCCTAATCTCTTCAATCTCCCTCCTAGTTGCCTCTTGCCTCTCATTGGCAAGTCTCCTTTCGTTCTCCAAGGCTTCATCCCTTATCCTAATTTGCTCTAAAGCCTCATTCAACTCAGCTTGGAGATCTCTTCCGGCCATCTCTTTTCCCTTTCGAATGCTCTTGGATCTAGATCTAAGGGTTTTCTCTTGTTCGGGATCGAATGGAGCTAAATCCTTGCCACGAGATCTTCGCATACACTCAAAGAGTGAGAGATATTCTGAAAAGCAAAGACACAAACCAAAAAGAGATCAAAAGCAACAAGAAAGACCTACACTATAAACAATCACAAAAATGACTCAATCTTAACCTAGTCCCCGGCAACGGCGCCAAAAACTTGTTACGCTTAGAATGTGTGCACGCAAAAGCTTTAAATTTATAACTCGTTATATTTCTCCTAACTCCTAGCGAACCCGCAGTGTACGGGACGTTTGTAGTAGGGATAGTATTCCGAGGTCGAACACAAAGACTGAGGTGAGATTGAATCGATTAGTGACTAAGTTTAGTGAAGATCTAGGTTAAGAAAAGAGAAAGAAATAAAGAAATAAAAATCTCTATGTTTTTGGTTTGATTTTTATGGTGATCAATCAAAGATCACAAATCATGCAAAATAAGCAAATCAACTAAGCTAACAAATCAACACAAGCAAACAAGCTAAGCACGAGATGTGAGATCAAAGAGAGAAAAGCGGATTCTAGGGGTTGGAAATTCCGGTTATGGCATTGGACTCAAGCTATCTAATCATTCCTTGGATTAACTATAGTATGTTGGGAGTAAGTATTTCTAGATTGGGATCAATCACCGGGTAGGTCTCATGGTCCACTAGTCCATTCCTAAGGTCTCATCACCGGGTAAGTCTCAAAGAGCCTAAGGATAGCAATTCTACACAAACCGGATAGTATTCTAGGGGTCCAACCTCTCCTTACCGGGTAAGTCTCGGAAAGGCAAGTCCTGAACACCTATCCTAGCACACTCAATCCAATAGCGGCTTGTGAGGCTCACTACTACCTAGAGTTTGTCATCTTTGATACCTAAGAGCAAGAATCACCGGGTAGGTCTCTTCTAAACACTTAGTTGCTAACACTAGGTCACCCTAGGATAGATTTAACTCAACAAACACTAGGATTTCAATATTCTAACACTCTAGAACTTAGACTCATCAAATCAAACAAATCAGGCAAACCACTGGCTGTTCTACTACTTCCACGGCCGTGGACTGGCAAGAACAAACCGTGGACTCCAACAGTGGCTCTGTTCAAGTAAACGAATCATCCAAGGGCAAATCTAAGTCCATCCTATCATAGTCCAGCCATAACCCTCCTTTCCTTACCCTAGAATCGCATCTATTTATCCAACAACATACATCATCACAATCGAAATCATCAAACATAAAATCATGGCTTCCATTTGCAAGATAATGAAGAGAAAGAGATGAACAAGTGAAGCAAGTAAAACCAAGCTGAAAATGAGATTAGAAAGACTCACAACCCTTCAAAAGAAGGTTTAATCGATTCTTACAACCCTAGAAAACGATTCCGATAATCTTCACTCTAAAATCTATCAAAGGCTAACAATGGTGTCTTCTACTCTTCTTCTCCAATGGAGCTTTTTTCCTCCTCCAATGGTAGCTTCCTTCCAAGCTCCTTTTGAGAGAATCTTCTTGTTGAGAGTATGGTGGAGAGTGTGGATTTTGATTCTGAAATTTTTTTTGATACCCTCACAGCCTTGCAGGACGACTTTTTATACTACAAACTTGCAAGAGTCGGCCATGAGATCGTGGCACAGCTGTCACAACCGTCTGGAAAAAACCACGGTCAGGTTCCACGCCCGTGGAAGTGCCAGTGCACCAACAATGTCCCATGGGTCTTCCTTAGCCTCTAGCTTGCATCCCAATGAGTCCAAAGGTGTGTCATCTTGATGAACGATCCTCAAATGTATCGATTAAGCTCCTAAATCTCCCAAAATACCTACAAAGCAATGCAAAAGTCCGTGTAGACGTCAATCTCGACAAAATACGTGAATTGAGTGCAAACGTCGTGAACTAGTGCTAAACCATTCATGAATGAGTGAAAAATCTATCTAAATGATTACCTAAACCTAAGGCATAAATCGTGTTATCATTGGTCCGGCCATCCTTCTTTTGTCCAAGTACCGCTCCTACGGCCACATCACTAGCATCACACATGATCTCAAAGGGAAAGGTTCAATCGGGAGGTTGAATGATGGGAGCGGTGATCAAAGCTTCCTTTATCCTGTAAAAAACATCAAGGCATTCCTGCGAAAACTCAAAAACAACATCCTTATTCAAAAGACTAGTGAGTGGTTTAGCGATTTTTGAGAAATCCTTGATGAACCTCCTGTAGAAACCTGCATGCCCGAGAAAACTCCGCACACCCTAACAGAACAAGGGGGAGGAAGTGTCTCAATAGTCTCGATCTTAGCTTGATCAACCTCAATACCTCGGTTGGAAACGAGGTGTCCTAGAACATTTCCTTCGCTAACCATAAAGTGACACTTCTCCCAATTTAGAACAAGATTAGTGTCTTCACAACGTTGTAGCACTAGAGAAAGGTTAGCTAAACAATCATCAAAAGAGAAACCATATACCGAAAAGTCATCCATGAATACCTCTATGATCTACTCAATGTATTCGGAAAAGATAGTCAACATACAATGCTGGAAGGTAGCAGGTGCGTTACACAATCCGAATGGCATCCTATAAGTTAATGTCCCCCGTGGACATGTGAAAGTGGTCTTCTCTTGATCATCCGGATGGATCAGTATCTGAAAGAAGCCACTGTAACCATCTAGATAGCAAAAATGAGAGTGTTGAGCTAACTGTTCAAGCATTTGATCGATGAAGGGAAGCGGGAAGTGGTCCTTCCGAGTGGCCACGTTCAGCTTCCTATAATCGATACACATCCTCCAGCCCGTAACGGTCCTAGTTAGAATCAACTCGTTGTTCTTATTCGTCACAATGGTCATCCCTCCTTTCTTTGGAACTACATGCACCGGGCTTACCCACTTGCTATCCGATATGGGAAATATGATACCTGCATCCAACAACTTAAGAATTTCCTTCTTCACAATCTCTTTCATGATCGGATTTAACCGTCTTTGAGGTTCCCGTGAAGTCTTATGATCGTCTTCCATTAGTACTTATGCATGCAAAAAGAAGGCTTAATACCAACAAGATCATCAATAGTATAACCTAAAGCCTTTATATGTTTCCTCAGGACATCCATCAGTTTCGATAATTTAGTTTCAGAAAGTGAAACACTAACGATGACGGGATAGGTAGAATCCGGACCAAGGAAAGCATACCTCAAGTGACTAGGAATTGGTTTAAGCTCCACGACTGGAGGTACTTTCTGAGGGGGATCCGTGCCTTCTCATTCCAGTGAAGTAGACTTAGATCGAAGAATTGGACCTTCAAAAGTCTCAATTGACATCATTTCGCTTGCGACCTCGGTCGAGGCCCAAGGTGGTGGCCGAGATGTTCTTCAGATAAGAACACCTCGCTTGGTCCAAAAAGTGCCTCGGCTGAGGTACCAGAACTGGGACCGAAACCTAAATTGCTTTTCTTCCACTGGATTAGTTTCTCAATCTTAGCTCCTAGATCTGCTTCCAATGCTTTTAAGCTCCGTATATCTGCATCACAAGAGACATCTATACTTTCCTCCATTAAACTAAAACTAAGAACTCTATCAAGAGGGTCATTAATAAGGATAGAGCTCATCAATTCTCTTGATTCTTCTTCATCATAGATATTGAAGATGTCGTCCTCCAGCGTCTCCAGTGTCTCTCCTTTCATTGCAGCAAGCAATGCAAACTCCACATGATCTCCACCAATGTTGAATTTCAACTTGGCGTTCTTACAATCCACATTGCAACCCGAAGTTGCTAGAAATGGTCTCCCGAGAATGATAGGAACGGGATAATCTGCGGAAATGTCAAGTACAACAAAGTCTATAGGTAAACAGAAATTACCTAACTTGACGGGAATGTCTTCCAAAATGCCCACGGGATGGGTAATGGAGCGATCCGCCATGTATAGCTTTATCTTCACCGGCTTGGTTCTCCAAGGCCGACTTTCTCACATAGCTCCAACGGGATGATACTCACGCTGGCTCCTAGATCACACAACACTTCATAAGTTACATCTCAACTTGAATGGGAATGCAAAATGAACCGGGATCTTTGAATTTGGGAGGCATCTTCTCCTTCATGATTTGAATGAGCTCCGAAGACTTAGATGTCATCCTTACTTCTGCAAAATCTTCCAGCTTCCTCTTCCTGATAGAATCTCTTTCAAAAACTTCCCATAGGCGGGCATCCCTAGAATGACATCAAGGAAAGGGATGTTAATGTGTAGTTTGTTCATTAGGTCTAGAAACTTACCAAAATGCTTGTCTAGATGCGCCCTCGCCCTTGAATGAGGGAATGGAAGTGGTGGTTTATAAGCAGGAGGTGGGACATAAACTTCAGATTTATCTTTCGCTTTCTGGGGCTCCACCTCGGTTGGCACCTCGACCGAAGTGTTCGTCTGGTCGTGGCTCGACCGAGGTACTGGATATGCAGTTTTCAGTCCACTTCGTGTCGTTATTGCCATAATCTGTCCCTTAGGGTTTCTTTCTATTCTTGCTGGGAGCTTCCCTGGATCTCTCGGCGCTTCATTCGCCTTATTAAAGAATTGTTGCTCTAAGGCTTTTTGTGCCTTCGAAAATGAGTTCATTGATGTCTTCATAGCGTTAAGCTTGATCAGAATTGCCTCCAGCACTGCATCCTTCCTTTCTGGCTGGGACGAACTCGATCCAGGCTCCTGACTTCTTAATGGAGTAGAAGAAGAAGAGGGGGGTTCAAAACATTATTAGCATGAGAATAAGGGTTATCGGGATTTTGTTGATTAGATCTCCAATTGTTGATGTTGAAGTTTCTATTGTTGTTATAATTGTTGTTCCGCGGTCCTTGATAGTAGTTCCTCCCTTGATATACTCCATATTGCTCCTTCTTTGTTTGAGCTACTAAAAGCTCCTTCAATGCTTTTACCTCATTGCTAAGTGAGGTGAGTTGAGCTCCATTTGATGATGTGTCTTGGAAGCTAACTCTGCTTGCTTCATTTTCAGTTCCTTGATGGGAGTACTTCTCTATATGTAAAGCTTGCTTTTCAATGAATTTCCAAGCTTCATCTATTTGCATGTCCATGAATGTGCCGACTGAAAGTAGTTGGAAATTGAATTGAGTCGCTTCATCCAACCCTTTGAAGTAAATCTCCAGCAACTCGATCTTTGAAATCCCATAATGTGGGCAATCCAATAGATATCCTTGAATTCTATCATGACTTGGACAAACTCTCCTTCTCCTTCATAATAAAAACATTGATTTTCCCCTCATTTCAGCGGTTTTAGAGGGAGGAAAGAACTAAGTAAGAAACTTCGTCGCCATCTCTTCCCAAGTGTTGATTTTTCCGGCCGGAAGAGATTGATACCAAGCAAGCGCCTTGTCTTTCAAAGAGAAATAGAAAGGCCTCAACTTGTAGTTGTTATTCTCCAGTCTTGAAGGTCTCAAGGTCTCCATCAGAATTTCATAGTTTTGCAAATGCTGATGCGGAGACTCGCTCTCTAAACCTCCAAATTGACATTGTCGGATCATGGTTAGAACTTGTGGTCGAAGTTCATAAACATGCTCAGCTGGATCACCTAGGTTGACTCCTGGACGCCTGACTTGCTGATTAGGGTCCATCCTCTGTCCTAGGGTTTGTGGAACTCCACCAAAAAGAACATCTCGGATCGGCATCCGAGGTGGTAGGTGTACATCGGCCGGGGAAACATGAATTGGGTCTTGCCTCGGTCGAGGATCTGGGATCGGTTGAGGCAGAAACTGGGCCCTTAGAGCGGCCATATCTGCTTCAATTCCTTCTGTTCTGACGCGAGTCTCTTATCTCTCTCTTGCTGCAGTTCTTCTCTATTGAGGCATAGCTGTTCCAATGTCTCCTCCAATTTGGCTTCAAGATCGCGATTGTCTTGATTGGCCATCTTAGCTTCTTTTAATCTTCGCTTGTTAGTCTTTTCTGGTTCGGGATCGTAAGGAACGATTTCCTTTCCAGCACGAGTTCTTCGCATAAACCTAAGGAAAGATCCTGCGAAAACACTCAAGTAGAGTAGTCAATAGAAACAAGGGCAATTGCCCTAAAAGACTACCGAAACCGGCTTGGTCTAGACCAAGTCCCCGGCAACGGCGCCAAAAATTTGTTCGCTCCAAAAGGTGTATGCAAGCTTTAAAATTTATAACCCAAGAAGTATGCTTGAACAATATGCGAACCCGCAGTGTACGAATCAATTGTAATAAAAGCAAGAATTTCAAGGGTCAAACACAAGGACTATGGTGAAACAAAACACGAAATCAGGTAGTCAAATATTGCTAATAACTACGAATTAAAGCAATCAAAGATGATATAAAGTCAGATAAAGGGAATGCGGATTCTAGGGATTAAAGCATCTAGTTGTGGTTCCGACTCAAGATCTCAAAGGATAACGTGGACAAAGCTGAGGTTTGGAAAGGGAAAGTGTTTCTAAGGTGGGAATAGATCACCGGGTAAGTCTCACTACTCACTATCCCAAACCAAAGCTCCTATTACCGGGTAAGTCTCAAGGTATTAGGGAAATGAACTATAATCTCAAACCAACACACCACCCAAGGGAATAGAATCAACCTTTACCGGGTAAGTCTCAGGTTAACTCTCTCAAAGATGGGATGAAGGCACACTCAAATCCCAATAAAGGATAAACCTTAACTACCTACACTGATGATCTTAGGTAAACAAACAAAGGAATCACCGAGTAAGTCTCATCCTAGGCTTGCGTTGAACCAAGAAAGGTGTAATAAGGATAGGATTTGGCAAACTTAAACTCTTAACTCAGGTAGGATTCAGGAAAGGTTCACCTCATTCAGTTATACTCCACCCCAGCTGAGATGTTCAATGACCGAGCGAGGTGTTCTACGGTTAAGGTAAAGACTCGAGCTTTCGGGGTCCTGTTGGGATTAAGATCATTCTATCATCGTCTTTCCCACAACTTTCAGCCAATCACCCTAGAATCGCATAAGAAACTTAACCAACAATCATCATGATAACAATAATCAAATTAATGGAAAAGGAATCAATATTCGAACAAGAAAACCTTAAGAAAAAGTTCTCAACAACTGAATTGAACAAGTAACAAACAAGTGTTCCTCGGTCACAAATCAACAAAGACAACAAACCAAAAGAAATCTAAGAAAATCTTACAAACTCCTTAAAAAGCCAACTCCAACTATGATTCCTTCCTTCCTTGAACTTCAACCTTCAATTCTTCCTTCAAAACTCCAGAAAACCCTTCAAATTGCTGGATGCTCTCAGCATGGTTCAACTTGTGAAAAATCCAACCCTTTATATAGGAGAATTTTCTTCTATTATTCAAGACTTTTAAGTATTTTGTTTGAGATAGTGGATAGTGAGACCGCCCCCGTAATCTTTCCCACCTTAGAAATACCTTTCCTTAGCAATCCCAACTTTGTCCAAGGTTTTAGAAGTCTTGAATAATAGAAGAAAATATTTAAAAGTACTTGTTTATGAAATTACGAATGTAGAAATAATTCTTTTTTGTAGTGGAAAAAGTTGGTCAAATAAAGAGAAGAGTTTGATAAAGGCACCAGATGGAGGGTGGGAGACGGAGAAACAATTAGTTTTGGAAAGATCAATGGGTGACTAAGGAACCACTACTGCACCTAGTGACAAATAAAACATTAGTATAACCATCAACCCTCGTAGATACGTTTATTTCGAACAAAAAATGGAATCACCACTGACTAAACCAATTTCAATATTCTCTCGAATATCGACAAAATAAAAGAATACAATCTACCTAAATGTGATATTAGAGACATATTATACTGGGTTGCGGATGAAAAAGGGTGGCACTCCACTAAGTCTTCCGTAGAAATGATCCAAAAACGGAAAAAGTGGGGTCACTACGGACAAAACCAAGATTTGGGAGATCATCATGATGGCAAAAATCAAATAGCCCTAGATGGCTTACCAACAAAAGAAAACTTAGACAAACAAAGAATCTCAATCTTGATGCATTGTAAATTTTGCAATCATCATACAAAAAGTGCAAAACATTTGTTCTTTGGATGCCCCTACACTTTAAACAACACTGATAACAATAGCATCTCATTGAGATTACAAGATTATCATACGACGAATATGAAAATCAACGACATTCTCCTTGATCTTAAAGGAACTATCGACTCGAATGTACTAAGACAAATAATGATCTGGTGGAATTTCTAGATAGCAAGAAACCAACTTGTATTTAACAAAAAAGGCACCAAAAATCTCAACCAAATGACAGTTAAGCAAATTAGTGAGTGGGAAAGAGCAAACAAGAATCTTTGCTCGAACGACACCATACAACAAAAACCAAAGACAAGGAAGAAAAACATCAGTTGGCAAAAGACCAAAGGAGGGTTTTAGTAAACTTAATTTTGATGCGTCTAAAACCTCCTCTGGGCAATGCGCCTTTGGGTTTATCATCCGAAACTCCCAAGCCATACCACTACTACTAGATATGGTAATTGTTTTGCTGATACTATGCTCGAAGCATAATCACTTGCTCTTCGGGAGAGCCTACAAAAGGTCGCAAGTATTGGGGTTACAAATGTCGAGATTGCGGGTGATAATTTGACCCTCACTAATGCAATTAACAAACAATGAAAAACTCCTTGGAAAAAAAAAGATAATTTCCAACATATCTACCATAATTTCAGTCATTGAACAATACTACACTCATCATATTTTCAACGAAATCAACACAGTGACATACATGCTTGCAATGTACCACCCTCCAACGAATGTGAAGAAAGTTTATCAAAGGATCTTGAAGACTGGTTTCTAAAAACTGATTCACCTCCTTCTAAGAAAAAAAAATCATCCCAAAATTTATACCTTCATCTCTTCACCGTTGAACACGCACGTTTTCACCGCATCCATTCTTGTCTTCATCAAACCCCCCCGATGCTTCTCTTGCATCAGTTTCTATCTGTTTAATGTTCTCGTCCATAGTGTGTCACTGGGAAGCCATAGCCACAAGAACAAATCTTCAAGCGAATGAAGCTACACACAAGTCTCCCTTCGCCACTGCAGCAACCAATAACCCCCACCTCACGCCGTCCACATCCATCGGTCCATCACCATCACTCCTCTCTATCTCAAAGAGTTCACATCCCCTCGCACATCTACTCCCACCCAGCCGCCGTCCTCCTCGAGCTTTGCACCTCTGCGAAGGAGTTTTACCAGATCATCCCTCTTGTTTACAAACACGAACTCTTCAACGAGCACCTCTTCCAGACCAAAGTACTTAGCCTGTTCTGCAAATTCGGGTGCTTAAACGACGCCGTTCGCCTCTTTGAGCTAATTGAGGATAAGCTCGACCAGTTATACCACACCTTGTTAAAAGGGTTTTCACATGCTGGTAATTTGGACGATACCCTGTTTTTCTTTTCTAGGATGAAATGTGACGGTGTTGAGCCCGTTGTTTATACTTTTATTTACCTAATGAAGTTGTGTGGAGATGAATCGGAGATTCGGAGGGGTAGGGAAGTCCATGGTCAGTTGATTGTTCACGGATTTGGTTCGAATTTGATTACAATGACGGGGACTATGAATATGTATGCCAAGTGTAGAGAGGTTGAGGATGCGTACAAGGTGTTCAACAGAATGCCTGAGAGGGATGTAGTATGTTGGAATGCAATGATTGCTGGATTTTCTCAGAATGGGCGTCCGAGGATGTCAATGGAGTTGGTTGCGAGAATGCAGGTGGAAGGACATAGGCCTGATTCAATCACCATTGTTACCGTTTTGCCTGATTCGGCAAGTATGGGCTGTTTAAAGGTTGGGAAGTCGATTCATGGTTATATTATAAGGTTGGGTTTCGATTCACTTGTGAATATTTCAACAGCATTGGTAAATTTGTATTGTAAGTGTGGAGCAGTGGAGACTGCAAGGTCCATTTTTGATGGTATGGTTCAAAAGAATATAGTTACATGGAATTCTATGATTGATGGTTTCGCGCAAAGTGGGCACCCGGCTGAAGCTTTGGAACTTTTTCAGAGGATGTTAGATGAAGGGTTTGAACCGACGAATGTGAGTATCATGGGAGCTCTTGGTGCTTGCGGTGATCTTGGTGATCTTGAACAGGGAAAATTCATTAACAAATTGTTAGATCACCTTGGGCTCACTTCTGATATTTCAGTTATCAACTCTTTGATCTCCATGTACTCCAAATGTAAGGCTGTTGATGTTGCTGCAAACTTGTTTGACAGCCTAGAAAGCAAAACTCTTGTCTCATGGAACGCAATGATTCTAGGGTTTGCACAAAATGGATGTGTGGATAAGGCTTTGTGTCATTTTTATGAGCTGCTGTCGGGGAATATGAGACCCGATACATTCACATTGGTGAGCGTGATTCCCGCTTTGGCAGAGCTATCGGTATTGCGTCAAGCAAAGTGGATTCACGGGATCTCCATAAGGACCTGCTTAGGCAACAGTGTGTTTGTGATGACGGCTCTAGTTGACTTGTATGCAAAATGTGGTGCAGTTCATACAGCAAGATACCTCTTTGACACAATGGATGAAAGACATGTAACAACATGGAATGCGATGATAGATGCGTACGGGACCCATGGTCTCGGACAAGCAGCAGTGGAACTATTCAAGGAAATGCAGAAAAGTCCCATCGCCCCAAATGGGGTTACTTTTCTTTGTGTCATCTCGGCTTGCAGCCACACAGGGCTTGTAGCAGAAGGAAGAATCCTGTTTAACATGATGAAGAAAGTGTACGACATAGAGCCAGCAATGGACCACTATGGAGCAATGGTTGATCTTCTTGGTAGAGCTGGTCTCTTGAAGGAGGCCTGGGAACTTATTGAAAAGATGCCTATTGAGCCTGCGATTAATGTGTACGGTGCCATATTGGGTGCTTGCAAGATCCACAACAACGTGGAACTCGGGGAGAAGGCAGCAAACAGAATTTTTGATCTTGAACCACAAGACGGCGGTTACCATGTGTTGTTGGCGAATATATACGCCACCTCTTCAATGTGGAATAAGGTAGCCCAAGTAAGATCAAAGATGGAGAAGAAGGGGCTTCGTAAGACTCCAGGTTGTAGTCTAGTGGAGCTAAGAAACGAGATCCATACTTTCTACTCGGGAAGCACAATCCATCCCCAATCCGAGAAAATCTATGCTTATCTAGACGAGCTTGTGGAGAAGATAAAATCTGTTGGGTATGTTCCAAATACGAATTCAATACATGATGTAGAAGATGAGGTGCAAGAGCAATTGCTGGTGAGCCATAGCGAGAAGCTGGCTATCTCATTCGGACTTCTGAATACTAGTCCTGGGGTGCCCATACATGTAAGGAAGAACCTTCGGGTTTGTGGGGATTGCCATAACGCCACCAAGTATATATCCCTTGTTACCGGTAGGGATATCATTGTCAGGGACACACATCGCTTCCACCATTTCAAGAATGGGAGCTGTTCTTGTGGCGACTATTGGTGAAATACCTCCTGACACACAAATGAATCACACTTCATAGGAATGAACCCTCTGTCCGATGATCCCTGGGGACTGAGTGCTTGCTTTGTTTGTAGTTATATTCAAAGGAACTACTGCATAGCCCCTACAATGTGGGGGTATATTTATAAATTGAATTTTAGTAATATGCCATGATATTTATGATATATTGTAATAGTGATTCAGCTTTAATTATTTTCGAACCGATAAAATAGTGACGAATAGATTTAATGCAATAATGTCATGATTCCATACTTTAAAAGGAAGACTCACAACAGAGTTCTTACGATAACAACAAAGTACAGACGACAATAATATAAAACCAATATCCCGTTCTGTAATGTACGGGAACCCCGACTGTCCACTCCAACCGGATCCCTTGACAAAATCCCTAATTTGCAGAGCATCTACAACGACGGTGTAAAACCGTTAGCTAACATTCTATACATTAGAATAACAGTTTGAGCACAATCACACATAAGACAATATAAACACGTAGCATGCTTTCACACAAACCGGTTATTATCTTTCATTAAGTTATTCACTTTACTAATTAAAGTTAGGTTGTCACACGAGAATCCCCGAAACTCGCCTTTGTTCCTGTATACCAGCAAGGAATGGTTTGATGCATTTTACCGTCTACCTGTCTAGGCTAGTCGCACACAACCTCCTAGCTCTCGCAAGAGCTAGACAGTGACATCACCGCCCGATTATCATACACTTGGGCCAATTAATTTACACAAGGTCGTCTTAGTCCGGTTTATTGTTATAATATTAACTAAACACACACCACTATCACGGTCAAACTAATAAACAAAAGCCAACTATGTAAGTCCAAGGGACTTACTTATCTCAAAGATAATCCCGATATAGCCCGTACTCAAATTCCCGCAGAAAGACACTCAACGCATGGCCAAACAAGGCACAAGATCAACAACAAACCGATATGCTAGAATTTCTCGGATTTTTAGTCTCCAAGATCTCTACAAGATCACAATTCAAAACAAGCTAGGATCCAACTCCTAGACTCACTTTCCTTACTAAATTATATACCCCAATCATACTAGGATAACAAATCCTAGTCTCGAAGTCTTCCAAAGATCACACCGAAACACCTCAACCTCAAGTCATAAACTATCCAACTAACTCACTTAAGGTCCACAGCCACTAAGTGACATTCACACTAAGTTATAGTAGGTTCATCCGACATGATACTACTATGGAACATTACTAAGGTAAGATAAAGATTATTGTAACAAGGAATCGGGCACTCACTAGAGTAAAGACGCGAACACGGGGAAGGGTGACCGTAGTGACACTACCCGAGACGCCGCGACCGTGGAGGTCCGACGCGTGGGGGAGGAAATATATTGAAGGCGCGACCGCGGTGAAGGAATGTAAAGACTGTGGGAGAACTCCAGTGGCGATATTCGAAGGTCCTTCGTGTTCCTTGACTGGCTTTGCTCAGCCTTAATCCTTTTCCACTTATATCAACAGGAGCTCACTCCACTCTTTCGGACAAGATCCACCACAAGAAACACCACACAAATAGGGGAAAAACGCTAGGAGTGAGTTTTGTCCTAATATTCTCTCATAAAGATGAAGGAAGAAAGGAGAAGGAGGAGAAGGAGAGCTTACTATCAACCCTGCACTTGCCACTCTCTACAGTCACCAATCCACACCAAGGATGAACAATGAAGAAGGTGGAGGAAGAGAAGAGGAGATATGAAGGAAGTAGAGTGAAAGGTAGACATAATAGTGGACAACATAAGATAGTGGGTCAAAACACTAGGAGGTCTGAGAGTTGGTCCAAAGGTCAGGCTCAAGGGTGAGGAATCGGAAAACAGACGGAGAGAACGAGGGGCCGGAAAAACAGGCGGGACCGTCACCCGACCTGTCGACTCACCGCACCAGAGGCGGCGCGACCGCGGCGAACAGGCGGCCGCGACCGTGGTTATGAGGCCACGGGGGCGGTGAAAACTACTCAATTACACTCTACACTACTCTCGATAGGATTCCAAAGTCGGATTGCGGATCCGAAATTCCGATTGTTACATCTAATGCCCCTAAAAACAAGTTTCATCCCAAAACTTAGGCGAACGCCGCTCCTCTTGGTCTCAAAAGCCGAGGCATGCACTCGGAAACATGAAGGTATCATCTTCCTATTCTACTCACACGATCTACTCAAGCTACTACATCAAGATCTAACAGATCATACAACACATTCCCGTACGGGGCACATAAAACATGTAATAACACGTAAGCAAACACTCAAGAAGGAAGGAACGGGAACTCACCCGTCGATCATATAGGCGCATCTAGCTCAACGTAGAACTCTGGGTAATTCCTCCAAATACTATCCTCCGTTTTACAGTAGCCTTGTCGGCTCCTTGTCTCGACCACTACACTCTCATCATAGGTATGTCCTTCGACCGTAAGCGTCTCGTACCACGCTCTAGGACAACTATCGGATACTCCACAAACGTGTGGTCGGCTCGACCACTAGATCATCAAGGTTGACGATGTGTCTCGGGTCATGTATGTACTCTCTCAACTGAGATACGTGGAAAACCGGGTGAACACCCTCCAACCTCGGTGGCATCACCGGTCTATAAGCCACCTCTCCAACTCGCTCCAAGATCTCGAAAGATCCGACATGTCGGGGGCTTAACTTCCCCTTAACGTTGAAACAGCTAACGCCTCGCGTCGGCGATACTCTCAACCTGACATGAGCTCCCACCGCCGTTACCATAAGGAATGGTGCAATACCCTTCCTGATAGCATGAAATATGGCGTTAGTTTAGATGTGCATATAGGTAGTTTTTCCCTTTCTTTTGAGTACATGGACATGTTTTGATAGCATTTATTGAGCATATTCACCTATTATGTTGGAATAGAGATCTACGCAAGTTTTGTTGTGATTTTAGGTGAATTAGCGCTAAATTGGAGTGGAGAGAGCATTCATGGAGTATTGATCGATGTTGAGTTCATTAGGAAGCATTGGAGAAGCCTAGGAAGGAGTATGAAGCAAAGAAAAGGAGAAAAGCATCGAAAAGGAAGAAACACGACCAAAGAAGGAACTTCCATGTTCGTGGTTTTGATGACGTTCCGTTATTCCCACGTCAGCAACGCAAAGGAGGGAGCCTTTAGACCTAATTTTATTTTATAAAAGGAGGTCGACAGCTGAATTTTCGAGGACAACGCTTGGACGACGCTACACACTCGGATTTAGTTCCATACTTAGGATTGACGGATTACTCCACGTTCGAGATTTTCTTGCTTCACCATTGGAAGGAGATTGAATACAATTGTGAGATTTTCTTAGGTTTTGATTATTGTCTTTTGAGAACACATATATTGAGATTACTTGTTTTTTGATTCAGTTATTGAGATTAGAAGATTGGTCATTGAGATATCATTATTCTTCTTTGTGTCTTTCTTGGTTGCATGCTTTTCTTGATTGCTTCTTTTAATCTTGAATTGAATATGATGATGATTGTTGGCTAAAACCCCCTGCAATTCTAGGGTGAATCGTTGAAGGTTGTGGAATAGATGATGATAGATTGAGCCTTGTAAACAGATCGGACCCTGAGAGTTGTGAGTCGAAACCCTCGCAGAAGGTTTTCCATGGGCCGTTCTTAAGGAACCACACCCGTGGTTTCCCACGATCCAGCCGTGGTTTCCTCTGTTTTGCACGCTTTGCTTTTACCTTTACCCAAAACTAAATATTGCCTAAACCCTAACCTTGTTGAACCTTTCTTACCCATACCCTTGCTTGGTTATAAGCGTTTACGAGTTCTAGGTAGTAGGGGATTCAAAACCCTCTATTAAGGTTGAGAGTGTCATAGTCTGTACCTTGTGCTTACTTTTGACTTCCTTGGGTTTGTAGTTTGGTATTGAGAGTATAATCCCATCCTTAGATCCTTTTCTTGACGAGACTCAACATCCGTTAAGTAGAACCTTTGGGTGAGACAAAAAGGGTGTTGGAACCATACGATATCCTATCTTAGATTATATGTCTTTGCTATCCAATTATGTCCGTTATCCATTTTTGACATCTTGAATCGAAAGCCACACCTGGATACTTGGATCTTTAGAATCCACATTCCCAATTCTTACACATATATTCATTACCTTGATTATTGCTTTGCTTCCTTATGAGTTAGATCATTTTACTGCTTTGTTCTCACTAATTCTTTGAGATCGACTCT
Source organism: Fagopyrum homotropicum (assembly GCA_033239125.1). Classification (NCBI taxonomy): domain Eukaryota; kingdom Viridiplantae; phylum Streptophyta; class Magnoliopsida; order Caryophyllales; family Polygonaceae; genus Fagopyrum; species Fagopyrum homotropicum. Next base: position 91,477,047 of record BSWB01000004.1, on the reverse strand, counting down.
GGAATATCAACCCTTACTACGATAGACCCGTACACTGCCGGTTCGCTATCGTTAGGCATTATTCTTGGATATAAATTTAAATCTTTTACGCACACACACCTTTTGGAGCGAACAAGTTTTTGGCGCTGCTGTCGGGGAATAGGTCAAGACCAATCCAGTGTATGGTTTTCTAGCTTGGTAGCTTCTTGCTTTGCTACTGATCATCTATATGAGTGTTCTTGCAGGATCTTTCTTTAGGTTTATGCGAAGGAGAAGAGCTAGTAAAAGAAATTGTTCCTTATGATCTTGAGCCAGAAAAGACTTACAAGAAAAGGTTGAAAGAAGCTAAAATGGTTGTTGCCAATAACGAAGGAGAAAGAGAACTTCAAGCTGAATTGAATGCAACTAGAGATGAAATAAGAGCACGAGATACTGCTCTAGTAAGAGAGAGGGCTGAATTTCAAGCTCGACAAGAGCAATTTTAGGCCGACATGGCCGAGATACGGGAGTCCATTAGACGGATTGTTGAGGAGAAGGAGAGGGAAGCTAGAGTGCTAGCTAATCCTCCAGCTCCCATCGTTTTTCCAGATCCCGTTGATGTGCAGCCACCAGTTGTTGTACATCCACCTCCACTTGTACCTAACCCACCTAGGGTTGAGAGAGTTGACCCGTTTGTAGCAATACCGCAAACGCTTGGTCAACGGATGAATCCCGTTCAGCAAACGCACCTTCCCGGCGTTATGGTTGATCCTGCGGATCAAGACTATGATTTCTGACCTCAAGTTATCACCATGATCCGACAAAGTTAATTTGGAGGATAAGAGCAAGAATCTCCACATCAACACTTATGAGATTCTTATGGATAATTTTAAACCCGCAAGGGTGAATAACAACAACTATAAACTGAGACCTTTCTATTTTTCTTTGAAGGATAGAGCGCTTGCTTGGTACCAATCTATTCCATCCGGAAAGGTGAACACATGGGAAGAGATGACTTCGGACATCCTCACCAAGTTCTTTCCGCCATAAAAAACGTGGAATTAAGAGGTAAAATTAATGCTTTTGTTATGAAAGATAATGAAAGTCTATATAAATCTTGGGAAAGGTTCAACGACCTTCTATTGGATTGCCCTCATCATGAGATTCCAAAATTGGAGTTGCTAGAAATTTACTACAAGGGTTTGGATGAAGAAACACAATTGAAACTCCAATCCCTTTCTGCTGGAACTTTCATGGATATGAGAGTTGATGATGCTTGGGAGTTTGTTGAGAAACAAGCTCGACTTGTTGAGAAATATTCTCAACGGTGGCCCGATAATAGAAATCAAAATTCCAGGATACAAGGGTTGAATCTTACCGCTTCAAGCATTGCTCAACTCACAACTCTCAACAGCGAAGTTAAAGCTTTGAAGGAGCTATTGATGACACATACGCAACAGCCCAAGGAGCAAGATGTGGGCTATTTAGGGAGAGGAAATAATCAAGGGAATAGGAACAACAACAACTATAACAACAGCAACAGCCGGAATTTCAATGGCAATTGAAGATCAAATCAAAACATTTCCGGTAACCCCTATTCTCATGCTCAAAATTCTCTAACCCCTCCTCCTCCTTTGAATAGCCAGGAACTATCTTCAATTTCACAACAGCAATCCCAAAGCAAGTTGGAAGCAATGATGGAGACAATGATGGGGAATATGAATGGGCTAGAAAGCCAATTTCCTGCGATGACCAAGGCACAAAAAGACTTGGAGAATCAAGTATTCATCAAGGCTGGAGAAGTCCCTAGAGATCAAGGGAAAGTTCCGGGGAAAACTGAAAATAACCCGAAGGGCCAAGTGATGGCAATCACTGCAAGGAGTGGTGTGAAGACTACCGATCATGTTCCAAGGACGGATGCCAAGAGCAAACAACCCATGGAAGCCGAGGTTCCAGCCGAGAAGAGAAGTAGAAGGTCGATGTCTACGTACCTCCTCAAGCTTACAAAACTCCGCTAGCGTTTCCGCAGTCTAGAGCTAGAGCACATCTAGACAAACACTTTGGTAAGCTTGTTGAACTCATGAGCAAACTGCATATTAACATACCTTTTGTTATTGCAATTTTAGGTATGCCCACCTATGTGAAGTTCTTGAAGGAGATCCTCTCAAACAAGAGGAAGCTAGAGGATTTTAGAGAGGTGAAGATGACTTCTGAGTCATCGGAATTCATCAAAACCATGACGGAGAAGATGCCACCCAAGCTGAGGGATCCGGGATCGTTTTGCGTTCCCATTGGCGTTGGAGAGGTCACATATGATGCTCTTTGTGATCTAGTAGCAAGTGTGAGAATTATCCCACTTGCATTGTGTGAGAATGTTGGTTTAGGGGAGCCTAAACCGGTGAAGATGACGTTATACATGACGGATCGATCTATCACTCGACCCGTCGACATACTTGAGGATGTTCCCATATACCTTGGTAAGTTTTACGTTCCTATTGATTTTGTAATTTTGGATATTCCTGTAGATTACCCAGTCCCAATCATACTTGGGAGACCATTTCTAGCAACATCCGGTTGCTTGGTGGATTGTAAGAACGCCACACTGCAATTCAATATTGGAGAGGAGATAGTTGAGTTCATACTCTCAAATTTGATCAAGGAACCAACTCTAGGAGAAGAGGTCTTCAACATCCATGATGAAGAAGACTCGAGAGAGATGGTAAGTTCTATTTTGCTCAAAGATTCTTTGTAGAAAGTCATAAGCATGAACATAATGGAAAGAGAAGTCGAAGAGGATTGCGACTCCGAAGTCAAGGCTTTGGAAGTGTTGGAAGAAGAGTCAATTGAAGCCTTTGAAGAATTGCAAGAAGGCTCGGTAACTGGCCAAAACCACGGCCAAATTCAAGATTCCACGGGCGAGATTTTATTTAATTTAATTAAAATCCCTGTGGAAACACAAGTCAAGAGCCACCACGGTGGAAAGGACGGCCGTGGAATTGCTAGTGTGGCCGTGAAATCTGAAAATTTTGAGACTTCTCCCTCTCTTCTTAAAAACATTCTTGAACATTCTCTTACCTCTTTTACACCCTTGGAAACATCCAACTACACTTCGGAAGGCAACAATGCACCAACAAAGGCACCTCCTACCTAGGAGTTGAAGCCTCTTCCTACACACTTAAGGTACGCTTTTCTAGGACCAAACTCTACATATCCGGTCATAGTTAGTGCTACTGTAACTAATGATGAGCATGATAGGCTTATGAGTGTATTGAAATTGCATAAGAAAGCCATAGGATATATAGCTAATAATCTAGTGGGTTTCAAACCCTCTTTGTGCATGCATAAAATATTGATGGAGGATGCCTTCACGTGAAATCTCAAAAATAGTTAAATATGATCATGAAAGAGGTTATGAAGAAGGAAGTCCTCAAACTTCTTGATGTAGGTATTTTCTTCCCTATTTCTGACAGCAAGTGGGTGAGCCCCGTCCACGTGGTTTCGAAGAAAGGGGGAATGATCGTTGTGACTAACAAGAATAACGAGTTAATCCCCACAAGAACCGTTACGGGATGGCGTGTATCCATTGATTATAGGAAGCTGAATGTTGCCACTAGGAAGGATCACTTTCCTCTTCCTTTCATCGACCAAATGCTTGAAAGGTTAGCGCAATATTCTTATTTATGTTATTTAGATGGCTATAGTAGTTTCTTTCAGATTCCCATCCACCCAGACAACCAGGAGAAGACCACATTCTCGTGCCCTTGGGGTACGCGTTTGCTTATCGGATAATACCGTTAGGATTGTGCAACGCTCCAGCCACCTTTCAAAGGTATATGATGGCGATATTTTCTGGATATATCGAAAACATCATGGAGGTTTTCATGGACGACTTCTCCGATTATGGTTCTTCTTTTGACAATTGTCTTTCTAACCTTTCCTTGGTTTTCAAACGTTGTGAAGACACTAACCTTGTGTTAAATTGGAAAAAGTGTCATTTTATGGTGACTGAAGGAATTGTTTTAGGTCACTTGGTCTCGAATCTTAACATCGAGGTTGATAGAGCCAAGATTAAGATGATTGAGGAGCTACCTCCACCGTCATCGGTAAAGGGGGTAAGGAGTTTTCTTGGCCATGTTGGATTTTATAGAAGGTTCATTAAAGACTTTTCTAAGATTTCTAAGCCATTGACTAACCTACTAATGAAGGATGTAGTCTTTGAACTTTCAAAGAAATGTCTAGATGCCTTTTACAGGATCAAGGAAGCGTTAATATCAACCCCCATTATTCAACCTCCGGATTGAAGTCTTCCATTCGAGGTGATGTGCGATGCAAGTGATGTGGTTGTAGGAGCGGTGCTCGGACAAAAGAAGGATGGACGTACTTACGCTATCTATTACGCTAGAAAGACGCTAGATGAAGCTCAATTGAACTACGCCACTATACAGAAGGAATTACTTGTTGTTGCGTATGCATTTGTGAAATTTCGTTCTTATCTTGTAGGAGCGAAGGTGATTGTCTACACCGATCACGTAGCCATACGGCTAATGCTCACCAAGAAGGATGCAAAACCATGACTGATTAGGTGGATTCTTCTCCTCCAAGAGTTCGATCTGGAGATCCGAGACAAGAAGGGCTTTGAGAACTCCGTGGCGGACCACATAAGTTGCCTTCCCCACATCACAAAGGACGATTTACCTATAAATGAATCGTTCCCTGACAAGCAACTGCACATGATGGAAGAGTGTCTTCATCATATATCTAGAGGTAACGAACCATGGTTTGCTGATCTGGTAAATTATTTGGTTTGTCAGGAATTTCCTCCCGGATTATCTTACACTCAAAGGAAGAAGTTCTTCAAGGATGTCCGGCACTACTTTTGGAACGAACCTCTACTCTTCAAGAGAGGTCCAAATGGCATTATTCGGAGGTGTATACCAGAAAACGAAGTTCAAAGCGTCATCCGCCATTTCCGTTCTCTACCTTGTGGAGGACATGCTAGTTCTCACAAGACTTGTGCTAAGGTATTTCAATCCGGTTTCTTCTGGCCTACTTTATTTAAAGACGTGCAATGTTTTGTTTCTTGTTGCGATGCTTGTCAAAGAACATGAAACATATCTAGGAGGAATGAGATGCCACTCAAAAATATCCAAGAAGCGGAGATCTTCAACGTATGGGGTGTGGAGTTTATGAGACCATTCCCATCCTCTTGTGGTAACCGATACATTCTTTTGGCTGTAGATTATGTTTCAAGATGGGTTGAAGCGGTTGCTTCTCCCACTAATGATGCTATGGTGGTAGTGAAATTCTTTAATAGAACGATCTTCCCAAGGTTTGAGACGCCCCAGACCATCATTAGTGATGGAGGAACGCACTTCACAACTCGTAAATTTGAAACTCTACTAGCCAAGTATGGGGTGACTCACAAGATCGCCACTCCCTATCATCCTCAAACTAGCAGGCAAATGGAGATTTCCAATAGAGATCAAGGTCATTCTAGAGAAAACTTTCTCTAGAACGAGGAAGGATTGGTCACTAAAGCTAGATGATGTACTTTGGGCATACAGGACAACTTTCAAGACTCCCATCGGCAGTACACCATACAACCTTGTATGGGAAGTCTTGACATCTTCCCGTTGAGCTAGAGCACAAGGCTTATTGGGCGACTAAGTGGCTGAATTTTGACATCAACGAGGCCGGAAGAAACGCCTTCTCGACATCAATGAGTTGGAAGAGATCCGCTTGAATGCATATGAGAATGCGCGGATCTATAAAGAAAGGACGAAGAAGTAGAATGACAAACACATCATTCCGAAGGACTTGAAATAAGGAGACCTTGTCCTTCTCTTCAATTCCCGACTTCGTCTATTTCTTGGTAAGCTAAAGTCTCATTGGACTGGACCGTTTGTAAAAACATGTTTTTCCCATGGTGCAGTTGAAGTATGGGGTGAACAATGCGGAGCTTTCAAGGTCAATGGCCAACGCCTTAAGAAGTACACACCGGAGAGTCAGATTGAGGGGATTGTACCTATCCTCCTCACTTGAGCACAAACATGAATGGTCTATCTACGGACCTTAAACAAAGCGCTTCTTGGGAGGCAAGTCAAGGTATTGCTTTCGTTCCCTTTTTCCATAGATTAGAGTAGATAGTTTGTTTGTCGTTTTTCGTTGGTTCGTTTCCGGTTTTCTTGTGTCTTCGAATGGCAAGAACTAGAAAATCTCCAAACATACTCAAGGAATGCAAAAACAAAGTCAAGTTGTCAATTAAGGACGTAAAATAGAGTTCCACGGCCACACCCGTGGTTTACTATTTACACCCGTGGAAAACCATGTCGAGAGCAAAAATAAAAAGAACCACGGCCGGCCCAATTCCACGGTCAAAACCACGCCCGTGGTTTTAAAAAAATTTGCGAGAGTATATAAGGAACACTTCACCTCCAAGCTGCACATTATTTCTCCCCAAAATCACTCCCAAGCCGTAAAAAGCGTTTTCGATTCCCCGGTGCCCAATCTCGCGTTCTTTGATCGTTTCGAACGATTCTTTCGCCAAAACGCAAGCAATTCAGATCCTCTTGAAGATTCAGTGCTTAAATAATACGTAACTGTAGAGAATCGACGGAGATTTTGGATTTTTCAATCCAAACCCTAGATTTTCTCTTCTTCCTTGATCTTGGGTTGATTTCTTTCGTTTTGCTAAAGATTTTGCTAGATAACTGACGAATTGGAACTTAGAAATAGTCTAGGACTGCTGTTTGTGAAAGAAATTGTTGAATTTTGTGATTTGAGGGAAATCGACGATTTCCACGGCCGGATCTTGAAAACCACGGCCGTGGTTTCGTAAAACAACCTGTGGTTTTCCCAGATATGGAGGGTCTTCGTCGTAGCGGCCGAAATCTATTTGGTAAGGGCAAAGGCTCTTCCTCCCAACCTCCACAATAACCCCTATAGCAACCACCACCCCCTCCTAGACTACCTCACATCTTAGAGGATTTTAAGGATGTCTACAACACCATTCAACCTCAAACCATAGTAGCACCTAGATACTTAGTGCTTGAGGAGCTTGAGTGTATGAATGTTGATGAGGGATCATCACCAACAGCCCCTACTAGTCCTACAATGCATGGGCCAATCACTAGATCAAGGGTAAGAGCAATTCAACAGGAGGTGTCCAACTTGTTGGTGTCCTTAGCTCCTAAGGAGACCATTGATGATCAATTGCTGACTGAGGCTTCCTTAGTCACGTTAATAAAGATTCCTAATGACTTGGACGTGGAAAGGAGACCATGCACACGTGATTTGGAGCAATGCAAGAGCAAAGAAGAGACACTTGTTCCGGAATTGCAAGAAATGGAAGATTGAGGCTTTTGGAGCTTCTTTTGTATTGTATATCATCTTTTGGTATAAAATGAAAGACTTTTTATAACCTTTAGGTTCAAAAGATTTTAAGGGTTATTTTTATTTGTTTTATTTGTTTTATTGTCTTTTTGACAAATGTTATTCCTTTTTTTAGATAGGAGGCTTTCTAGGCATATAAAAAGCCTCCATTAGCTTCTTTCCTGATTAGATAGATTTTTAGCCAATTGATAAACCGTCTCTTTGAGAGCTTTTGTTTCCATTCAAAAAATTCAATCAATAAAGTGAGCCAATTGATTGAATCGTTGTGAATCCCTGCTAGATTGTTCTTGTGTGTGTTAATCTCTTTAGAGATTGGTGCTACTAGTCAATACTAGCCCCTTCTTGTGCTTGTATCCATTGAAGGCTTGTGTAAGGTTATAGAAGAAAGGGTTGAAGGCATCATCTTGCTTGGGTTTTGATCAATCTGATCAAGGTTTTTGTATGGGAGTCTTTTGGTTCTTTTGGATCTACTTCTACCATACATCCTACGTCCCCTTTCATCCTCTTTTCTTCCATCTTTCCATCGTCATTTTCTTGTTCTAACAATCTGAATTTTGTGCCATTGGTCAAGGAAAAACGTCACTGTTGGTTTCAAGGATTCCCAATCTAGATCTAGTCATTCGCGGCCCCAACTAGCATCAAATGTCCTTGATGATCAAATGATGATGATTGATAGAGTTGGGCTTGGACCTTCATAGGCATTAGAGAACATGCATACGAGGAATTGACCATGGAGTTCCTTAGTTCCTTCGATGCAACAGAGAGAACTGTGAAGTTCCGGATGATGAACCAGAATTATGCTATGTCAATTATGAGGTTGCCTAGGTTGTTTGGGTTTGGAGAGACTACACATGGGATCTTCCCTAGACACACTAAGCCTAGCGCTTTTTGGGAGAGCATCGCTATGATAGGATGCTCAACTAATAGGTGGCATCCGGCCGACTCGAAGGAGAAGCTGATTTAGAACTTATCCTTCAAGATTGCACATAGGATCATGTCCGAGTGTCTCTTCCCTAGGACCGAGATCCCGCAGAAGCTGAAAGCCGATGAGCTTTATATCCTGTACTGCATGGACACCGGTACTACTGCAGATTGTGCCACCATGTTAGGTGATAGCCTTAGAAAGATAAGGCGAGGGGTGAAATTTGTGTTGGTGGAATTGTGACCCACATTGCTAGATAGTTGGAGGTGGACTATTCTGCTTGTGAGCTAGCCGTTGAGGCTAGACCTCTTGGACTTGAGAGACTTATTGCTAAGGGTATTCTGATTCCCCGTCATAGAGGTCCACCACATGCTGTTGTGCCCTGGGAGGGCAAGAGTGGGAGGGAGATTCTGTGGATGTCGGGTACTCCATCCGGAACCCCCATAGCAAGATGAGTTTGAGCTGATGCATGTTGACGGGGGAGGTCCCGAGGTTGATGATGATGATGCCACAACTAAGGCGGATGAAAGTTAGTTGTGCTTCCTTTTGACTTCCTTGGGTTTGTAGTTTGGTATTGAGAGTATAATCCCATCCTTAGATCCTTTTCTTGACGAGACTCAACATCCGTTAAGTAGAACCTTTGGGTGAGACAAAAAGGGTGTTGGAACTTCACCGTACGATATCCTATCTTAGATTATATGCCTTTTCTATCCAATTTTGTCCGTTACACATCTTTAGACATCTTAAATCGAAAGCCACAACTAGATACTTGGATCTTTAGAATCCGCATTCCCAATTATTCTTACATCTATATTCATTACCTTGATCGTTGCTTTGCTTGCTTACGAGTTAGACCGCTTTACTGCTTTGTTCTCACTAATTCCCTGAGATCGAGTCCGGAATATCAGCCCTTACTACGATTGACCCGTACACTACGGGTTCGCTATTGTTAGGCATTATTCTTGGATAAAAATTTAAAGCTTTTATGCACTCACACCTTTTGGAGCGAACACTTCTTGTATACCAGAACTAGCCTAGTCCTAGAGAACCACTCAACTTCCCTCGGGAATATTGAGGAAGTTGTCACCTCCGTTACAAGGGGGCCAATCATATGTCGGTAATAATCACCAAGCTACTAAGACATGGTTAGTCTACCGCCTCTAACTCCACACGATTGACGATACGAAAGAAGATACGGAATTAAAACGACACAGGCTACGCTCGGACACCATCAAATTCACCGGAATTTGAGTGACGGAACCGTCCTACTAACATATATGCTCGACTAAGCCTTCACTTGCTCGTAAATACGAAAACTCGGTACCAATATGAAGAGAATGAAGAGAGAAGTCCAAAAACTCAAACGGAATTGAAATCGGATTAGAAACAAAGAGTAGATCTGAAATTGAAGGTTAAGAGAAATTAGAGCTTTTACGAGGAATTGTGAAAGGAAAATGAATTAATAAACGATTTTCCGCTATTTATAGCGAAGACGATAATTATTCTATAGCGAAATCGATAATTATCCTTTCACTGATCCGAATGTGGTTTAAGCCCCCTCCTCCAAACTTCTCGAAATTGGAATAATAACTCTGGGATATTGTATGGATAATTATTCCGCAACTTGCTTGGTAAACACGTATTCATAAGTCGTCTTTCTTATCCGCGAAGAAACGAAATACCGACTCTTTTGGCCGTTTTGCCTTTCCATGTTATTTCATATCTAGGACATGTCCGATGTCCTGATCATTTCTCTGAACTGCATTTTTATTAATTAAAGCTCCCAAATGCTCCAAATAAAGCCTGAGGGTAAAAATAATTGTTCGCTGGAAAGTGTGTGTGCAAATAAGCTTAAAATTTATAACCTAAAATAAAAGCCTAACGATATGCGAACCCACATTGTACAGATCAATCGTAGCAAAGACAAATACTCCAAGATCTGTAACACTCTGAATCCGCGGGACTCGGGATGCTACGGGTTGGGACCTCACAATGGGTTCCGACCCTTAGCTTGACAACAATTTCACCGGATCTTGCAACAAGACACAAATAAAAGCCAAAACGAAATACATTTTTGATGCAATGATAAAAAACCCGATAGACAACAAAAACGGACTTCAGCCGAAAACACAACTCCAAAGACCATAAGCCATACACGCGGCCAACAAAAAATATAACATACAAACTCCAAACATAAAACCAACCAAAAACCCTTTCCTAAAATGTACGGACCCCGGTTGCCCACTCTTCCGGATCTCTCGGTCGCATTCCTAACCTGCAAGACAATCTATAACAATCGGTATAAAACCGTTAGCTATATTCAAACCATTAGAATCAACGTGATGGCACACACACACAAATAGACATAAACATACAACATGCTCGAAATACACATGTCCGGTTCATTATCTTTTATTATTATTAATTCATATCCCGTTACTAATTCAACTTAGGTTTGTGACACGAGAATCACCGCATGATCTCGCCTCGGTTCCTACTCACCGTCAAGGAATGACACTGATGTAGGACCATCACATGGAAGATATCAAGGGCCCATTACTAGGGCAAGAGCTAAGGAGATCCAAGAAGTTACGTCAAGGGAAGTGCTATTGCTTGGCACCATGCGTGAATCATTTAACTTCCATACATCATGTGTTAATCTCTTGGTGAATGCAGGAGCAAGCAAACAAAGGGAGGAGACCATGCAGACGTTGGAACAACAAGGGTTTGATCATATAGCCACGCCAGCCAATAAGTCAAGCAACCAAGACAAGGACAAGGTGGGAAAGATGGACGAGCAAGCAAGCATAGAAAATGGAACAACAAGCATGATGTCATCAAGTCCGGAGTGGCTGGCAAGCTCGACGTTGCTCACTTCCCAGGCGGCCCAAGAGAGTAACCAGCTCCCTCAGTCGGGCCATCCATTTCGGCTCTAAAAACCGTCCAAAACACTTATGGATCTGTTTTGAATAAGTCAGCCTATTTTGATGTTGTTAGTTTGTTTGTTAAGTTGTTAGCTACATTTGTGGAAGCTCTGTTGTTACCACCTTCCACCAATGTTTTAGTTTTCTTTTCTTTATTTTGTCTAGATAAAAGAGTCTATATATAGTCTCTGTAGCTGCTGAGTAGGGTACGTTTTATTTGCTAAGAATTACAAATTGTAATCATTCACAAAATCAATCAAAGAACAAGAGAGTTTTTGGTTGGCATTGTCGTTGTTTGCTTGGATGAGCTTGTTCGTGTCAACCGCCTTCGGATTGGTGCTTCGAGCCTTCACGAGTCCCTCTTTGTGCTAGTCCAGCCGGAGCTAGTGTAAAGTTGTATTGGAGACGGGTCTAGGGCATTCACGAAGCGGGGTCTTGGCTCTTCAGCCTTGGTTCCTTTCATTGACTCTCTTTGGTTCTTCTCAACATCCTCCTCCATCCATTCCATCTACACGTTTCATTCCGCATCTGGATTCGCCTCATTCAGCCGGATTTGGATCATTGTACCTAGATTGACTAATCCACGGACTAATACCGTATCAGACACTGATGCATCTAGTCGTCTACCTGCCCGGGCTAGTTACCGAGAACTCCCTAGCTCTCCACAAGACCTAAGCAGTGTTGTCACCGCCCGTTATCATACACTTGGGCCAATATCAATATATAAAGTCGTCCTATGTCCGGTTTCGTTGTTATAACATAAATAATAAACACACACCAAACATAACACTAACCACACACCACCAAACACACATAGATGCTAATACAAGGAAGACGAGCTAAGTAAGTCCGGAGACTTACCTCGTCTTCACACTCAACTCACAACACTCTCGCTTCCCTTGGGAAGAGCCCACAACCTGCTCACAAGAGGATATATGTCAACAACCCACTCTCACAAGAAGTCTTAGACTTCTATACAGATGATCTACGCAAGACCATTTGATTCTCAATTCTAGGACCGCATCCTAGAATTCTTACACTCACCTCTCACTCAACGCATGAGGAGATCTACCAACAACCCACTCTCTCAAACACATCCTAGAACTCACAACAGCATATACCTCACAAGATCATAAACCATAACCTAAGGAAAGACAATCTAGCTTAGAAGGTCCAACAAGCTCAACCAACTTGCCTAAGTTCCAAAGCCACTACTTGACATTCACTCTAAGTTATGCTAGATCCAACCTAGCATTATACTACTAAACATAACTAGATCGAGATAAGATCATAAGCTCGGAGGAGAGGGTACTCACGTAACGTTAAAAGACGGATTTCCAACTTGGACTCGTTAAGCCTTTATCGGGGCGCTTCCGGACCTAAAACCAAACTAAACAAATTTATCTCATACGCTAAATTTGAACGGAATAAATAAAATATATAGGTTTATGGAAAACTCGTTTTCCAAAACCCATCGTTAAATCTCGTGAAAAAGCTTTCCGGGTACAATATCAAATTCTAAAACTTGGTTATCAAACCGCAATTAAAACCTTGAGCTATAAACCGAATTCAATCCAATAAAGGCGTAATTGTCACATTCCGGAAATCTGGGTTCAAATTGTAATATCGAAATATTGGGCATATTCGGCAATCTCACATGCAGGGGGTAAAATGCACCATACAAAAGTTGGGCCATAAACTGAAATATTAAAAGTGGGTCATTTCATGTGAATACTTTTAATCGGAGGTGGTTGTCGGAGGGTCTTCAAGCACTATTATCGATTGCTCTAGTAAGGCTCCAATGTCGGTAAAGGGCTCACTTACCGGAATGAAGCATGGTCTCAACGATTGTGGTGGTGGAGACGGTGGAGAAAGGCGGCTCCGGTGGCCATCTTCGTCTGAAAGGGGGACCTTGGAGTGGTCGTTGGCGGTGCAGCTTTCTGGCGGTGACAAGGTTATTGATGCAGGGGCTCCAAGGCATCTTCGAGGGTCTTTTGTGGGTTTGAGAGGCTCCCTGGATAGCCTGATCCGGTGGCTACCCGCAGGTGGCGACGAAGCCGACGATGGCTTGTTGGTGGCTCAGGTAGGGGGTGTTGAAGGGGCGAAGGAAGGAAGGTTGCCCAGTGCTCTCGGCCCACATCCAAATAGGAAGTCTCGGACGCACGAGACCCTGGGTCTCCGGATGGGTGCCATAGACAGGTTGGGGGCTTGGAGTAGGCTCGATAGGCGGCCGCTGGCTGCTCCGGTGGCGGAAAGGGAGGGTGCTTCTGCATGGCTGAGAAGAGAGTGAGAGGGTTGAGTGGTGACAGAGGGAGAGAGTTGTGAGGGCTGGGTTTGGGGGTTAGCGAGAGTAGGAGAGACAGGGGAGAGCGAGAGGTCGGGGGGTGGGTCTGCGAGAGGTAGGCGTGTAGGGTTAGGGTTGATTAGGCTGGGCGGCTAGGGTGGTCTGGCACATAGCAGCTACGCTACTACTCTTCCATAGACACGAAAGCAGGAATCAAAGTAGGTAAGGGAAAAGGAGCCAAACGGGGCCGGCAGGCCTCGATCCCGCAACCTCCGGGCTGGAGAGGAAAGAAAAAGAAAAAAAAAAGAATAAGATAATTTGTAAAGAACTAGATCCAATTTCATCCGTTCAGGATTTTTGGATCGGGAACCTTTTCCGAATAAAGATAGGGAAACATACGTGGATCGAATCTATAAATAAATAAATAAAATTGCAAAAATATACTTTGCGATATAGAAACCATTCTTGTAAATAATATTGCGAGATTCCAATAATAATTAAAATACCGTTAAAATATTAATATAAAAAACTATACTCGCAAAATCAAATTTTATGACGTAAAATACTCTTAAAACATACTTAAGATATTAAAATATCGATAACCGCCGGAAAAAAATAATTATCGAAAACGCGCCAAAAATTTTGGGGCGTTACAGGATCGATCACAAGGACTTGGTGAAATCAAATCGATAAATCAATTTAGTTTAGACAAATATGCTAATAAAATACAAATAAGAGTTTGTATGCAAGAATTGGGAAATGCAGATTCTAGAGATCAAAGTATCCAATTGTGGTTTTCGATTCAATACTTCTAAAGGTCTATGGACAGACTAGGATTGCAAGGAAATATGTTTCTAAAACGAGATAATGCACGGTGAAGTTTCAGTACCCACTAATACCAACCCAAAGGCTCTAAATAAAGGATGTTGAGGCTCTACAAGATAGAAACCTAAGGTAAGGGACTATACTCTCAAACCAACCACTCAACCTAAGGGAAAAGAACTAACTATTACCGGGTAAGTCTCAGGTTAACTCACAAAGGTAAGGGTTTAAGCAATCTTTAACTTTGATTTAAGGATAAAGCATTAAAGGTACGACGGAAGGAAAAATCGGGTTGTTCTTCAAAGAAAATCGGTCGATTTTCCTCAAGAACAAGGCAATTTTTGGTTCTGCAAAGGTAAAACACAAATGTTAGGATCCAATCTTGACGTGAGGTTCATTCTATCATCATCTTAACCATAATCTTCAACCAAACACCCTAGAATCGCAAGGGTTTAAGCGAATAACACACATTGTTAAAATAAAATAAAATAAATAAATAAATCAAGAAAGTAAAGAAAACGTTGACTCTTGAAATAAAAATAAACAATCCTTGAACAAAAGGTTCTCAATCTCTAAAAACTAAGCAAAAGATAACAAAAACTCCAAAACTTGTGTTCACAATGACAAAAAAATCAAAAACTAGAAAAACCTCTCACGAACTTAAATCTTTCTCTAATTTTGAATCATGAATCTTCAAAAGTGTTTATTCTTCTCCTTCCTAAGGTTTCTTCAATGCCTCAGCTTGAACTTGGATGATGTTGGATGTGGAGAGACGCCATCTATTTAAAGGGGAAAAATAGGATTGCAATTCTTATCTTTTGAAGACTCCTTGGATGAATCGGACGATTCAAGATAGAAACGGTCTATCTTTATAAAAATCGACCATATACTTCCTAAATTCATGTGATTTTTCTTCTTTGAGCGGGTTATCTTTTAACTCCGTCTTCTATCTTCTTTTATGATTTCTTCTCATATCTTTTCCTATCTTTTAGGCTCCTTCCTAATCCCTTATGATGTCAAGACCAACATTTATCCATTTCCGCACCAAAACTCCATCATTTTACCTATAATTCTCGAAATATATATGAACATGGACATAAAGGCACATGAATCTCATCAAATGTATGTAAAACTAAGGTGAAATACTCGCAATATGCATGAATATGATAGCAAATAATTTATGTCATCAAAATACCTCATACTTGCCTCTTGCTTGTCCCCAAGCAAAGTTCAAATCTAGCATATATGATGTCTTGGATTATATGATGCAAAAAAAAACAAAAACTCTTTTTGGTATGTGCTTCTTAATCATGGATCACTCTCAAAGTGATGTTTCAAGGCATAAGGAAAACAATATACGAATCAATAGGATCATAGCATGAAAAGACAAGAACACTTTATCCAAGAGCATACATGACAAGTATGGTAAAGGATGTAGAAACAATCAAGAGAAAACAAATCTAAACCATAAAAGCCTTAAACATGTGCGTAAAGGTCTCAATGACTTTCAATGTAAGAGGTTAAAGAAACGTGTTAAGGGTGGGAATGTATGGACATGTGGTGTAAAATCCAAGAAAGAGGAATAAACTCCACAACATTAATTTCTTCACAACCACAAAAAATAAGCAACTTTACTTCATAATAATTTTAAATTTTACTTTCACTTGAGAACATGGACAGGTGCACAATAACCAAAGCCTTGGAGATCAACAAGCCTCAATTTCTTGAGTTGCCTCAAACCATGATGCACATACCATGACTCGTTATGACTATCGCTCAATCTAACTTTCCAAAGACACAAACACCCGACTATGTGAATGGTGTCAAGTTACTCATCATCATGATTGATGTCCCCAAACCTATTTTCTAATAGGTTTGGGGACGTCAATATTTTACTGATGCGGGGATTAGCCGCGAAGAACGGATCTAGACGAACAACCTGTTCTGAAGAATGAAAAACACACAAAATTAACAAACATTGACAGCAATGAAAATGAGAAAACAAAAAGAGACAAGAAGAACCGAAAGGAACAATGATAGAACCCTTGGATTTGAGATCCATGAACCAAACCAGTGACAATTCGACCCCGCTTCTTACAACTCCACACAATTGATATGAGAATCGAGAGCACGAAGAGGGTGCCTTGTTCGACTTGCAACACCAATCCCGAAGGAGATTGACATACACAAGAACGAGAAAGCTAGATCACACACACAAACTCACGAGACAAGAATGATTGAATTCTCTTGGATCCAATTCTGAAATGCTCTCATCGAAACTTTTATAAAACTTGTCTAACTACAAAAGAAGAGAGAAAAGGCTTTATATACATCCTAGGCCTTTTCTTCTAAAACAGATAAAAGAAACTAATTACAATAATTACATTGAGAGAGAGTTAAATAAATCCCAACAAACATAGAACACAATTGGGCCTAATTAAACTCTCCTATTCAGCCTCCAACGTCCACGTACTTACATGAATATTCCATCCATGCACATGCACACACGTGAAACCCCTTGTATCTGATTTCAAGGCCTTCGTTTGTCCATTGAAATGTGTCCCAAGGCCTGCCCAGCAACTAGAAATACAATTTAAGCTCCATTAATCATCTTGGCTGGGATGTGTTCGTGGATGATCTACAAGATGGTCCTTAGACTTGATGAAGGTGGACTTGGTTGAGCTTCATGGACCATGTTTAGGAAAAGAGCATCCATCTCAGCTTAACGTTTAGCTTGTGCTCTTGTTAGAGTCCCTTGAGGTGGTGAAGATGGAGTTAGCTCAGATGATCCTTCATCATTCTCCCTTTCTTTGGAAGAATTCGACCTCGAATTGCCTTGATCAACATCCAGGAGCGGAAAAGGACTTAGATCCCTCACATTGAATGTGGGATCACAAGCATAATCATCTGGCAAGTCAAGCACATAGCCGTTGTCACCCGCCTTGTGTAACACTTTGAAAGGCCCATTTCCTCTTGGGGAGAGCTTGGATTTCCGAAGTTGTTGAAACCTCTCCTTCCTCAAATGTAGCCATACAAGGTCGTCGGGTTCAAATATAATCTTCTTGCGCCCTTGATTCGCCTTTTCTGCGTTGTATTTGCCTTTCTCCTCGAGCTTGATCCTTGTCCTACTATGCAGCTCCTTGATGTGTTCAACCTGCGTTTTAACACTTAAATCCACTCACTCCTTCTTAGGTAACGGTGTAAGATCAAAAGGGGTTAGTGGATTAAAACTATAAACACACTCAAAGGGAGAGATGGAAGTAGATGAGTGGACGACTCTATTATAGGCATATTCAACATATGGCAAGACATCTTCCCATTCTTTCAAATTCTTCTTGATGACAGCCCTTAGAAGTGTTGTTAGGGTCTTATTAGTTACTTCCGTTTGCCCATCAGTTTGGGGGTGGCTTGATGTAGAAAATAACAACTTAGTTTCTAGCTTTTCCCAAAGAGTTTTCCAAAAGTAACTCAAGAACTTAACATCCCTACCACTCACTATTGTCCTTGGAATACCATGTAACCTAACTACTTCCTAAAAGAACAAATTAGCTACATTGGTTGCATCATCAATCTTGTGACAAGCAATAAAGTGAGCCATCTTAGAGAATCGATCTACAACCACAAATATCGAATCCCTACCTCTTCTAGTCCTAGGCAATCCCTGATACGGGGATTAGCCGCGAAGAACGGATCTAGACGAGCAACCTATTTTCGGGAATAAAAGCAAATGAAATTCAGCAAACAAAGATGCAAGGAAAACGTGCAAAGCAAAGAGGGAAAACGAAATAGGAAAGAAGAACCGAAAGGAACAAACGATAGAACCCTTGGATTCGATTATCCAAGAACCAAATCGGTGACGATTCGACCCCGCTTCTTACAACTTTACACAATCGATCTAGAATTATCGAAGGCACGAAGAGGTTGCTTCAATTCGACTTGTAGCACCAACCCGAAGGATATTGACACACACAAGAACGAGAAAGCTATGCAAACACCACAATTCTCACGAGACAAGAGGTTGAACTCAAAGGTTTCAATTTGGTACTTTCACAAATGTGTTTAACGTATTCTGCCCAAAAAGGAAGAGAGAAAGGCTTATATACAACCTAGCCTTCTCTCCTAAAAATAAAAAGGAAAAATAAAAACAATAATTACAAATTAGAGTGTTTTAAATAAATCCATAAAATAGACTAATTCTAGGCTTTATATAACACTCTCTAACTAGCTTCTCACGCCAGCCATGCACATGCACACGTGAAGCTCTCCTATGCTCCATTCAACTTCTTCTTGGCTGGTCCAATGTGGCTAAGCATCATGACGGGCCTTGGACTCATTGGAGGTGAGCTTGGGTGAGCTTCTTGAACCATGGCTAGGAAGATAGCATCCATCTCCGCTTGGCATTTGGCTTGAGCTCTTGTTAGGGCTCCTTGTGGTGTTGAAGATGGAGCTAGCTCGGATGACCCTTCATCATTCTCCCCTTCATTAATAGAATTCGACCTCGAATTTCCTTGATCATCACTAAGGGGTGGAAAAGGGCTTAGGTCCCTCACATTGAACGTGGGATCACAAGCATAGTCGTCCGGCAAGTCTAGCACATAGGCATTGTCACCAGCCTTGTGTAGCAGCACCTTGAAAGGTCCGTTTCCTCTTGGAGAGATCTTGGACTTCCGAAGTTGTTTAAACCTCTCCTTACTCAAGTGTAGCCATACAAGGTCACCTGCCTCAAATGTAACCTTCTTCCTTCGTTGGTTTGCCTTGGCTGCGTTGTATTTGCCTTTCTCCTCAAGCTTAATCCTTGTCCTCCTATGTAGCTCCTTGATGTGTTCAACCTGCATTTTAGCACTTAAATCCACTTGCTCCTTCTTAGGCAACGGTGTAAGATCAAAAGGGGTTAGTGGATTAAAACCATAAACACACTCAAATGGAGAGATGGAAGTAGACGAATGTACAACTCTATTATAGGCAAATTCAACATGTGGCAAGAAATCCTCCCATTCCTTTAGATTCTTTTTGATGACAGCCCTTAAAAGTGTGGTTAAAGTCCTATTAGTTACTTTCGTTTGCCCATCAGTTTGGGGGTGGCTTGATGTAGAAAATAACAATTTCGTACCTAGCTTTCCCCAAAGTGTCTTCCAAAAATAACTTAAGAACTTAACATCCCTATCACTTACTATTGTCCTCGGAATTCCATGTAACCTAACTACTTCCCGAAAGAATAGATTAGCTACATTGGCCGCATCATCAGTTTTGTGACAAGCAATAAAGTGAGCCATTTTAGAGAAACGATCTACAACCACAAAAATCGAGTCCCTACCTCTTTTAGTCCTAGGCAATCCCACAATAAAGTCCATACTAATGTCTTCCCAAGGGGCTATTGGGATTCGCAAAGGTGTGTACAATCCCTGAGGCTTCACTTTAGATTTAGCTTTAAGGCATTCTAAGCATCTTTTAAGCACATTTTCAACATCCCTAAGCACATGTGGCCAATAAAAGTGTGAGTGCAGCATAGCATAAGTTTTATCCCTTTCAAAATGACCCATTAAACCTCCTTTATGGGCTTCCTCTACTAGCAACAATCGAAGGGAACACCTAGGTATGCACACCTTATCAATTCGAAACATAAATACCTCAAACAAATAGTATTTATCTAAGGAACCTTTTTGCACACATAGCTTATATGTATCACCAAAATCAATATCAGATTCATAGAGCTCCTTATTGTAAACAAAGCCTAATACCTTAGCATCCAATGTAGTCAACAATGTGTGCCTCCTAGAGTGGGCATCCGCCACTACATTGTCTTTTCCCTTTTTATACTTGATAACATAGGGAAAAGTCTCAATAAACTCCATCCACCTACCATGCCTCCTATCTAGTTTATCTTGACTCCGAAAATGCTTCAAAGACTCATGATCGGAATGCAAAATAAACTCTCTAGGCCACAAGTAGTGTTGCCATGTCTTAAGCACTCTAAACAAAGCATATAACTCTTTATCATAGGTAGAGTAATTAAGACATGCTCCTTTGAGCTTTTCACTAAAGAAGGCAATAGGCTTACCTTCTTGCATAAGCACGCCGCCTATGCCAATGCCCGAGGCGTCACACTCCACTTCAAAGGGCCTAGTGAAATCGGGAAGAGCTAGCAAGGACGCCTCGGTTAAGACCAATTTCAGCTTGCTAAAGGCACGTTCTTGCGCCTCCTCCCACACAAATGGCGCATGCTTCTTGCAAATTTCCATCAAGGGCGCGGCAATGGTACTTAAGTCTCTCACAAAGCGCCTATAGAAGCTTGCAAGCCCATGGAAACTCCTTACTTCGCTGATGGATGTTGGCGTGGGACAATCTTTGATTGCTCTAATCTTCTCCTCATCCACTTGTAGGCCTTGTGTAGTCACTACAAAACCAAGAAATATAACCTCATTAGTGCAAAAGCTACATTTCTTAAGATTAGCATACAAGTGTTCAGCCCTAAGGGTAAGGGAACTACTTCCCTTAGATGTTCTTCATGCTCCTCTAGGGACCTGCTATAGATTAAGATATCATCAAAGTATATTACAACAAACTTCCCTATAAAATGTCTCAAAACATAGTTCATTAAGCGCATAAAATTAGAAGGAGCATTAGTTAACCCAAATGGCATAACAAGCCACTCATACAAACCAAACTTAATTTTGAAGGTTGTTTTCCACTCGTCCCCCTCCTTCATTCGAATTTGATGGTAGCCACTCCGTAGGTCTATCTTGCTAAAGGTGGTGGCACCATTTAGCTCATCAAGCATGTCATCTAGGTGGGGAATAGGGTGGCGGTACTTGATGGTGATGTTGTTGATAGTTCGACAATCAACACACATCCTCCATGTGTTGTCCTTCTTAGGCACCAAGAGCACGGGCACGGCGCACGGACTTAAGCTCTCCCTCACGTAGCCCTTGTCTAGGAGGTCTTGAACTTGCGCTTGGATCTCTTGACTCTCCTTTGGGTTCATTCGGTAGGCTGGTCTATTTGGGAGTGTGGCGCCGGGGATAAGGTCAATTTGGTGCTCAATACCTCTCAAAGGTGGAAGGCCATGTGGTATTTCTTCCGGAAACACATCCTTAAACTCCTCAAGGATGGCTAAGATAGTAGGTGGTAAGCTAGCCTTGGCTTCATCACTCATCAAGGTGAGCTCCTTACATAACATCATCAAGGTGGTGTCTAAGGGTAGGTAGTCATTTTGTAGCTCAAGTTTGGAAGCTAACAAGGCTGTTGTGGGCTGTTTTGTGGCCGTGGACACAAAGGTGCTAGGCTGGTGGTTAGAAGGCGTGGCTAGGGAGGGGTCTTGGCTCGACAGCTTGCTCCCCTTCTTAGCTTGTCCTTGCTCTTGCTCACTTGCCTTCTTCTTCTCAAATGCCTCCGCAATCTGCAAGGGAGTCATAGGCTTAAGAGTTACGGTTTTACCATTGAATACAAAAGAATATCTATTTGTAAAACCATCATGCATAACTCTCTTATCATATTGCCAAGGACGGCCTAACAACACATGACAAGCTTGCATAGGCACAATATCACATAAAACCGTATCTTCATAATGGGCTAAAGTAAAAGTGATCTTAGCTTGCCTATTAACCTTTAACTCACCACATTCATTCATCCAATGCAGCTTATATGGCCTAGGGTGATAAAATGTAGGAATTTGCAACTTAGATATCATTTCGGTGCTAGCAATATTGCAACAACTTCCTCCATCAATAACAACATTACAAACCTTTCCTTTAACCGAGCATCTAGTGTGAAACAAGTTTTCTCTTTGGTTATCTTCACAAGGAGCATCTAAAGTTCTCCTAGCTATCAAAGAATTATCATGCTCAAGACTTTTATCACAAATCATGGAAGTGTTAGCTAGGAATGAGCTAGGATGATCAAATAACACTCTCTTAGCTAATAAACAATCTCCTTGCTCATATTTAATCCCATCATCATCCAAATCATCATATGATCATGCATATTAAGCTCAAAATCATCATTATCATGCTCATGCTCAGATTCGGACTCATATTGCCCTAAATGGTTAACTAGCAAAGTTCTTTTGTTAGGACAATCCTTCATCATGTTCCCTCTTCCTTGGCACTTAAAACATACAATATCCCTAGCTCTAGATGAAGGCTTAGAAGAACTCCCTTGAGTGCCTTTAGGTAGTGTAGGCGTGAGCTTGGTAGGGGCTGCATAAGGAGCCTTGCGTGGACCTCCTTGCTCCGGGGCTAGCTTCTCCTTGCTTGGCACCTCTCGGTTGTAATTCCCTTATTGGCGACCTCCTTGGCTCCTCCATGAGCTAGGCGCGCCATAGGTAGCCTTATCTCCTTGACTTCTTGCCTTCATTTTCCTTTCTACTTTGATTGCTAGGTGGAGCAATTTTGTCATAGAGCTATAGGGAAAAAGATCTATCTCGTTAGAAAAACTTGAATTGAGAATACGAAGATACCTAGCCATTGTAGTCTCTTCATCCTCTCGTGCATTAGCCTCTACCATGGCCCTTTGCATGGCATTATAGGTCTCCTCGGCGGTCATGGCTCCTTGCCTCAAGTTCTCCAACCTTTGCATCAATTCCCTAGTGTAATGTTGAGGCACAAACCGAGCTCTCATCAAGGCCTTCATGTGCGCCCAAGTAACTACCGGTGCATCCAAAGTTCTCCTCCTTTCCTTCACCAAATCATCCCACCAAATTATAGCATAATCAATAAACTCAAGAGCTGCGAAATGCACCTTCTTATGCTCGGGAAAGTTATGGCATGACCATATTTGCTCTATCTTCGCCTCTCAAGCCATGTACACGTCCGGGTCACATTTGCCTTCAAAGCTTGGGATCTTCACCTTTACTTTGCCAAGGCCATCATACTCCGGATCTCGCTCTCTCCTTGGCTGGCCACCATAGGGCTCACGCCTCTGCTCGTCTTGGCGCCGGCCGTCATGAGGTCTCCGGGGCTGTTGGCGCTCCCTTAGCCCGTTTGGCCTCCATTCCTCGTCATCTCCATCACCATCCTCATCCTGCTCATAAGCTGAATTCTGAAACTGTTGAGGATAGTTAGGCATATTATCATGTATAATAGGAGAAAAAGGGATAGAAACGTGCTCCTCGAAAGCAAGATAGCCCCATCCCGGTTGGGACACGGCGTGGCCTAAGCCTTGGACATTCCGAGAGGGCTGCGTGGCATTAGAGTGCCGGGCTGCTTGAAACGCCTCTTGTTGGCTTTGGAGTGGTAATCGGTCTTGCCCTTGGTGTTGAGCTCTCGAGTGGTCTCCTACCTCCCTGTTGCCTCCTAGTGGCCGAGGCTCCGGAACTACCTTAGACGCCTCCAAGTTGGACAGCCTTGTAGTTAACCCTTCAATGCTATCTTTCAAGCCCTTGATAAGGTTAAACAACTCCGGGGAAATAGGCTCGGGGCTCGGCGTACCTATGGGAGTTCCTGACATTGTTCAAAGACACTAAAACACTCAAACACGTTAGGTTAGCTTAAAACAAAAACGCCTCACAAGTGTATCACTCGAAAGCAAACTCTCACTCTCTAGTGGTGCTCAACAAGCTTGTTGATGGCTCGTCTTGTATTAGTCAAAAACCTCACGTGAGTTCAATACTTAGCCAAACAAAAGCTTTAAAGTAGAAGTTAAATTCAATTTCAATCACCTTAAAAACGTGTTTGACTCAATAAAAGAGAAGAAAAGACTCAAAACGGAAAGGACAAGTTGCACGAATGTTATATGCAATTAAGTATGGACTCAAAATTTGAACTCAAGATAAGCCTTGAAAGAACTTACTCGTCAAGCCTAAGCAAGCAAACCTTGGACACCGAAGGTGTGTGTAGAAGGGCTGGTCAAGGCTAAGGCGTGGCTCGAGTGAAGTGAGCTAGTCGTGGGCCAAGGCGTGGCTAGGCTAGGGTGAAGCTAGGCTAGGCGTGAATGGCTTGGTCCCTTTGAGTGAGATGAGCTCCTTTGTAGTCCTCTTTGGTTGCTGAAAATAATACTTAGCAAGCACAACTTCAACTATTACAAACTATGAAATAAAGCAAGAATAAGCTAGTAAGAATGAAATGAAATGAAATGAATAACTAAGGCTGATTTTTTTTTTTTTTTTTTTGAATCTCGGATTTCTTTTTCTTCTTTCTTTTTTTTTTAATCTTGGATTTCTTTTCTTTCTTTTTTTTAAAAACTAGAAAATCAGATCTCAATTTGAATTCAAAGAGACAAATGAAATAAAAAAAATGAAAGAAATAAAATCCTATAACAACTTGAGAGTTGCTAGCTATCTAGTTACTAAAATAAAAGCAAATAAAACAAATAATAACAACCAACTAATTCGAAATTTATTCTGGAATTAAAGAAAAATAAAACAAAATGCTAAGAAAATCCTAATTAGTTGCAAGAGGATAGAGTTGACCAAGTAAATAGCTAACCAAGGGTGAAAATTTTAAAAAATAGGCTGAAAATGTGGAGGAAAGAGGTGGTTGGTAGCTTGAAAATAGGCTGGACGATTCAGCCTAAAATTTTTTTTTTTTGAAAGTTTAGGGCTTGTTTGGTGTTGTGTTTGGACGTGGGACAAAGCTGGTGGCGGCGTGGTGGTAGGCACAAGGGACTGGTGGTAGGCGCGGTGTAGGTGTGGTGTTGGAGTTGTGCCGGCGTCCAAAATTCACAAACAAAAGCAACAAGCTTGTTAGTTCAATCAAAAACTTGGAATAGAAATGGAAATGGCAATAGACTCAAAACAAAGCAAGACTCAAACAAGAAAAACGAGACACTTTTGGTTTTTGAATGATTTACCGACTCTTTTTGTAGGTTGAACGTCAATTAGCTCTGATACCAATTGATACGGGGATTAGTCGCGAAGAACGGATCTAGACGAGCAACCTGTTTTCGGGAATAAAAGCAAACGAAATTCAGCAAACAAAGATGCAAGGAAAACGTGCAAAGCAAAGAGGGAAAACGAAATAGGAAAGAAGAACCGAAAGGAACAAACAATAGAACCCTTGGATTCGATTATCCAAGAACCAAACCGGTGACGATTCGACCCCGCTTCTTACAACTTCACACAATCGATCTAGAATTATCGAAGGCACGAAGAGGTTGCTTCAATTCGACTTGTAGCACCAACCCGAAGGAGATTGACACACACAAGAACGAGAAAGCTATGCAAACACCACAATTCTCACGAGACAAGAGGCTGAACTCAAAGGTTTCAATTTGGCACTTTCACAAATGTGTTTAACGTATTCTGCCCAAAAAGGAAGAGAGAAAGGCTTATATACAACCTAGCCTTCTCTCTTAAAAATAGAAAGGAAAAATAAAAACAATAATTACAAATTAGAGTGTTTTAAATAAATCCACAAAATAGACTAATTCTAGGCTTTATTTAACACACTCTAACTAGCTTCTCACGCCAACCATGCACATGCACACGTGAAGCTCTCCTATGCTCCATTCAACTTCTTCTTGGCTGGTCCAATGTGGCTAAGCATCATGACGGGCCTTGGACTCATTGGAGGTGAGCTTGAGTGAGCTTCTTGAACCATGGCTAGGAAGATAGCATCCATCTCCGCTTGGCGTTTGGCTTGAGCTCTTGTTAGGGCTCCTTGTGGTGTTGAAGATGGAGCTAGCTCGGATGACCCTTCATCAATCCCACTATGAAATCTATGTTAATGTCTTCCCAAGGGGCTGTGGGGATTGGCAAAGGTGTATACAATCCATGAGGCTTCACTTTCGATTTAGCTCTAAGGCACTCTAAACACCTTTTAAGCACATTTTCAACATCCCTAAGAATATGTGGCCAATAAAAATGTGAGTGCAGCATAGCATAAGT
This sequence comes from Fagopyrum homotropicum, assembly GCA_033239125.1. NCBI lineage: Eukaryota > Viridiplantae > Streptophyta > Magnoliopsida > Caryophyllales > Polygonaceae > Fagopyrum > Fagopyrum homotropicum. The sequence goes on along the minus strand of BSWB01000004.1, from coordinate 91,450,924 downwards.
CTTATCCCTCCCAAAATGACCCATTAAACCTCCTTTATGGTCTTCTTCCACTAACAGCAAACGAAGGGAACACCTAGGTATGCACACCTTATCTACTCGAAACAGAAATCCCTCAAACAAATAGAATTTATCTAAGGAACCTTTTTGCACACAAAGCTTATATGTTTCTCCAAAGTCAAGATCAGATTCATAGAATTCCTTAATGTAAACAAATCCTAACACCCTAGCATTCAATGTAGTTAGCAATGTATGCCTCCTAGAAAGGGCGTCCGCAACTACATTGTCTTTTCCCTTTTTATACTTGATAACATAGGGAAAAGTCTCAATAAATTCCATCCATCTACCATGCCTCCTATCTAGTTTATCTTGACTCCGAAAATGTTTCAAAGATTCATGATCAGTATGCAAAATAAACTCTCTAGGCCAAAAGTAGTGTTGCCATGTCTTAAGTACTCTAAATAATGCATACAACTCTTTATCATACGTAGAGTAGTTAAGACAAGCTCCTTTAAGCTTTTCACTGAAAAAGGCAATAGGCTTACTTTCTTGCATAAGCACACCTCCTATGCCAATTCCCGATGCATCACACTCCACTTCGAAAGGCCTAGTGAAGTCAGGGAGAGCTAGTAAGGGTGCCTCGGTGAGAACCAACTTCAGCTTGTTGAAAGCACGTTCTTGAGCTGTTTCCCACACAAATGGTGCATGTTTCTTGCAAATCTCCGTCAAGGGTGCAGCAATGGTACTAAAGTCTCTCACAAAGCGCCTATAGAAACTTGCAAGCCCATAGAAGCTCCTTACATGGCTAATGGATGTAGGTGTTGGCCAATCTCGAATAGCTCTAATCTTCTCCTCATCCACTTGAAGACCTTGTGCAGTCACTACAAAACCAAGAAATAACTTCATTAGTGCAAAAGCTACATTTTTTCAGGTTGGCATAAAAGTGTTCAATCCTAGGGTAGAAACAACTTCCCTTAGATGTTCTCCATGCTCCTCTAGGGACTTGCTATAGATTAAGATATCATCAAAATACACTACAACAAATCTCCCAATGAATTGTCTCAAAACATGGTTCATTAAATGCATAAAAGTAGATGGAACATTGGTTAACCCAAATGGCATAACAAGCCATTCATACAACCCAAATTTAGTCTTGAAGGCTATCTTCCACTCGTCCCCCTCCTTCATTCGGATCTGATGGTAGCCACTCCGAAGGTCTATCTTGCTGAATGCAGTGGCGCCATTGAGCTTATTAAGCATGTCATCGAGGCTGGGAATAGGGTGGCGGTACTTAATGGTTATGTTGTTGATAGCCCTACAATCAACACACATCCTCCAAGTATTGTCCTTCTTAGGCACTAATAGGACAGGAACGGCGCAAGGGCTAAGGCTTTCTCTAACATATCCCTTATCTAGGAGGTCTTGGACTTGGATTTGAATCTCTTGACTCTCCTTAGGGTTCATCCTATAGGCTGGTCTGTTAGGAAGGGTAGCTCCAGGGATAAGGTCAATCTGATGCTCTATGCCTCTCAAAGGTGGAAGGCCATGAGGTATCTCTTCCGGAAACACATCCTTAAACTCCTATAGGATGGCTGTAATGTTAGGGGGTAAGATAGCCTTTGTTTCTTCACTCACTAAGGTTAGCTCCTTACACAACCTCATCAAGATGGCATCTACGGGTAGATACTCACTTTGGAACTCAAGTTTAGAAGCTAACAAGGCCGTAGGAGGCTGAGTTGTGGGTGTGACCAAGAAAGCACTAGGCTATTGGCTAGGGGACGTGTCTATGACAGGTTCTTGGTGCCTCGATGACTTGCTCCCCTTCTTAGCTTGTCCTTGCTCTTGTTCACTCGCCTTCTTCTTCTCAAATGCCTCCACAATTTGCAAGGGAGTCATAGATTTTAGAGTAACGGAGTTTTCATTAAAAGTAAATGAATACCTATTAGTAAAACCATCATGCATAAATCTCCTATGATATTGCCAAGGACGGCCTAATAACACATGACAAGCTTGCATAGGCACAACATCACATAAAACAATATCCTCATAGTGTCCTAGAGTGAAAGTGATCTTAGCTTGCCTATTAACCTTCAATTCACCACAATCATTCATCCAATGCAGCTTATATAGTCTAGGGTGACAAAATGTAGGAATTTGCAACTTAGAGATCAATTCAGTACTAGCAATGTTGCAACAATTGCCTCCATCAATGATAACATTACACACCTTTCCCTTAACCAAAAACCTAGTATGAAACAAGTTCTCTCTTTGGTTATCCTCACAAGGGTCAGGTTGTGCACTCAAAGTTCTCCTAGCTATCAAGGAATTATCATGCTCAAGATTTTCATCACAAACCATGTTATTAGGATCATTTCCTGCTTTTGCAAGCTCATTAGGTTCATTGTGAGAATCAAGATCACAAAGCATGTAGTTATTAGATAGAAATGAGCTAGGATGGTCAAATAACACTCTTTGAGCTAGTAAACAATCCCCCTGCTCATATTCAATCCCATCATCATCAAAATCATCATGATCATGCAGATTAGGCTCAAAATCATCATTTTCATGCTCATGCTTAGATTCGGACTCATATTGTCCTAAATGGTTTATTAATAATGTTTTCTTGTTAGGACAGTCTTTCATCATGTGTCCTCTACCTTGACACTTAAAACACACTATATCCCTATCTCTAGATGAAGGGTTAGAAGTACACCCTTATGTTCCCTTAGGAAAGGTAGCCGTGGGCTTAAGAGGGGCTGCATAAGGTGCTTTACGCTATCCTCCTTGTTCCGGGGCTGTTTTCTCCTTATTTGATACTTCCCTGTTGTAAGTTCTTTGTTGGCGGATCCCTTGGTTCTTCCAAGAGGTGGAGACACCATAAGAAGCCTTTCCTCCTTGATTTCTCGCTTTCATCTTCCTTTCCACTTTGATTGCGAGATGGAGTAGTTTTGTCATAGAGCCATAGGGAAAAAGATCTACTTCGTTAGCAAAACTTGAATTAAGGATACAAAGATACCTAGCCGTTGTTGATTCTTCATCTTCTTGCACATTCGCCTTTATCATGGCCATTTGCATGGCATTATAGGTCTCCTCGGCAGTCAATGATCCTTGCCTCAAGTTCTCCAACCGTTGCCTCAATTCCCTTGTATAGTGTTGGGGAACAAACCGAGCTCTCATCAGTGCCTTCATATGCTCCCAAGTAGCTACTGGTGCATTCAAAGTTCTTCTCCGTTCCTTCACCAAATCATCCCACCATATCATAGCATAGTCAATAAATTCAAGGGCTGCGTAGTGTACCTTTTTATGTTCGGGAAAGTTATGGCATGACCATATTTGCTCTATCTTTGCCTCCCATGCCATATACACATCAGGGTCACATTTGCCCTTGAAACTAGGGACTTTCACCTTCACTTTGCCAAGACCGTCATGTTCCGGTTCTCGGTCTCTCCTTTGTTGGACTCCATAGGGCTCACGTCTTCATTCATCGTTACGTCGCCCTTCTTGATGCCTCCTTGGCTGATCTCGCCTCCTCCGTCCATTAGGCATCCATTCTGGTCTCCATTCCTCATTCCCCCATCGTCCTCCTCTTCCTAGTCATAAACTGGATTCTGAAATTGGTGAGGATAGATAGGCATATTATCATAAACTGGATTCTGAAATTGGTGAGGATAGTTAGGCCTATTATCATTAATAATTGGAGAAGAAGGAATAGAAATATGCTCCTCAAAAGCAAGGTCTCTCCAACCAAGTTGGGAAGCAATGTTCCCTAAACCATGGGCTTGCCTAGAAGGCTGCGGAACATTTGAATTCCTTGCTGCTTGGAACGTAGCTTGCTGACTTTGAAGGGGAACTCGATCTTGTGCTTGGTTTTGCGCCCTCGAGTTGTCACCTATCTCCAAGTTACCTCCTAGTGGTCGAGAATCCGGGTTCACCCTAGAGGTCTCCAAGGTATATATCCTTGTAGTTAGCCCCTCAATGCCATCTTTAAAACTCTTGATGAGACTGAACACCTCCGGTGTGATAGGCTCAGGGCTCTTTGAAGTTGCAGGAGTTCCTGACATGATGCAAAATCACTCAACAACAGCAAGAACGTTAGGTTAGTGATGCGGGATTTAGGGGCCGTGAATGACTAGATCTAGATTGGGAATCCTTGAAACCACCAATGACGTTTTTCCTTGACCAATGGCACAAACTTCAGATTGTTAGAACAAGAAAATGACGATGGAAAGATGGAAGAAAAGAGGATGAAAGGGGACGTAGGATGTATGGTAGAAGTAGATCCAAAAGAACCAAAAGACTCCCTTACAAGAACCTTGATCAGATTCATTAAAACCCAAGTAAGATGATGCCTTCAACCCTTTCTTCTATAATACACAAACCTTCAATGGAGACAAGCACAAGGAGGGACTAGTATTGACTAGTAGCACCAATCTATAAAGAGATTAGCACACACAAGAACAATCTAGCAGGGATTCACAACGATTCAATCAATTGGCTCACTTTATTGATTGAATTTTCTGTATATGAACAAAAGCTCTCAAAGAGACGGTTTATCAAATTTTGCTAAAATCTATCTAATCAGGAAAGAAGCTAAGGGAGGCTTTTTATATGCCTAGAAAGCCTCCTTTCTAAAAAGGAATAACATTTGTCAATAAAAGACAATAAAACAAATACAACAAATAAAATAACCCTTAAATTGTTTTGAGCCTAAAGGTTATATAAAGTCTTGTATTTTATACTAAAAGATGATATAAAATACAAAAGAAGCTCCAAAAGCCTCAATCTTCCATTTCTTGCAATTCCGGAACAAGTGTCTCTTCTTTGCTCTTGCATGGCTCCAAATCACGTGTGCATGGTCTCCCTTCCTCATCCAAGTCGTCGGGAATCGTCATTAGCGTGACTAAGGAAGCCTCAGTTAGCAATGGATCATAAATGGTCTCCTTAAGAGCTAAGGATACCAACAAGTTGGACACCTCCACTTGAATTGCCCTTGCCCTTGATCTAGTGATTGACCCTTGCATTGTGGGACTAGTAGGGGTTGTTGGTGATGGTCCCTCATCATACTCCCCTTCTTGAGAAGCATTCGTCCTCGAATCATCTCCATCCGCATCACTTGACTCAAAAGGACTTAGATCTCCTACGTTGAAAGTAGGACTCACTCCATAGTCCTCCGGAAGCTCTAGTACATAAGCATTGTTGCCAACCTTACATAGTACTTTGAATGGTCCGTCTCCCCTAGGTGATAGCTTGGATTTGCGCCTTTCCGGGAACCTATCCTTCCTCAAATGCAGCCACACGAGGTCTCCCGGCTCGAACAACACTTGCTTGCGGTTCTTATTAGCCTTGGCCGCCACTTGCCTCCCCTTCTCCTCTAGCTTTTTGCGTGTCCTTTCATGCATTTCCTTGATGATCTCCACCTGTTTTCCTACATTAAAATCTACTCGCTCCTCAATGTGCAATGGTATAAGATCAAAAGGGGTCAAAGGATTCAACCCATAGACACACTCAAAAGGAGTTAGGTTAGTAGAAGAATGTAATGTACGATTATATGCAAATTCTACATGAGGCAAGACATCTTCCCAAGCTTTCAAATTATCTTTTAAAACAGCCTTCAAAATGGTTGTTAACGTCCTATTAGTTACTTCGGTTTGACCATCCGTTTGAGGATGACTAGAAGTCGAAAACAGCAACTTCGTCCATAATTTACCCCAAAGAGTTTTCCAAAAGAAACTAAGAAACTGAACATCCCTATCACTCACTATAGTCTTAGGTACTACATGTAATCTAACAATTTCCCTAAAGAACAAGTTAGCTACATTATAAGCATCATCAGTCTTATGGCAAGCAATAAAATGGGACATTTTAGAAAATTGATCTACTACCACAAAAATCGAATCTCTCCCCTTCTTAGTCCTAGGTAACCCAACAATGAAGTCCATACTAATATCCTCCCAAGGTGACTTAGGCATGGGTAATGGGGTATACAATCCATGAGGTTTCAATCTAGCCTTAGCCTTTAAACACACAAGACATCTCTTAAGCAAGTTCTCTACATCTCTAAGCATATGAGGCCAATAAAAATGTGAATGCAGCATATGATAAGTCTTATCTCTCCCAAAATGCCCCATTAAGCCTCCCATATGGTCTTCCTCAACAAGTAATATCCTAAGGGAACACTTAGGAATGCACACTTTATCAACTCTAAATAGAAAACCCTCAAACAAGTAATACTTATCAGAGGCTCTTCTAGATGCACATTGCTTAAATATGTCTCCAAAATCAGAATCATCAACATATAAATCCTTAATATAATAGAAACCTAAGACCTTAGAATACATAGTTGTGATTAAAGAATGTCTCCTAGAGAGAGCATCCACTACAACATTATCCTTGCCCTTTTTATACTTTATGATATAAGGAAAAGTTTCTATAAACTCCACCCATCTACCATGTCTCCTATCTAACTTATCTTGACTCCTAAAATGTCTTAAGGACCCATGATCGGTACGTAGGACAAACTCACTAGGCCATAAATAATGTTGCCATGTTTTTAATACTCTAAACAATGCATAAAGTTCTTTATCATAGGTCGAGTAGTTTAAACATGCTCCCTTTAATTTCTCACTAAAGAAGGCTAGTGGCTTAACATATTGCATGAGTACTCCTCCAATGCCAATACCCGAAGCATCACACTCGACCTCAAAAGGTTTGGTGAATTCTGGAAGAGCTAGGAGAGGTGCATGGGATAGCCGCCACTTCAACTCCTTAGACGCCTTCTCTTGAGCATCTCCCCACACAAATGGCACCTTCTTCTTTGTCAAGGACGTGAGTGGGGCTGCTATGGTGCTGAAATCTCGCACAAAACGTCTATAGAAGGTTGCTAGGCCGTGGAAACTCCTCACTTGACCGACGGTTGCGGGAGTAGGCCATTCCTGGATTGCCTTGATCTTCTCTTCATCCACCTCTAGACCTCTTGTGCTCACTACAAAACCAAGAAAAACAACTTGATTAGTACTAAACTCACATTTCTTCAAATTAGCATACAAATATTCAATTCTAAGAGTTGCAAGTACTTCCCTCAAATGTTCCTCATGCTCTTCAAGTGACTTACTATAGATGAGGATGTCATCAAAGTAAACCACAACAAATCTACCAATGTAGTGTCTCAACACATGATTCATCAATCTCATAAATGTCCTAGGAGCATTGGTTAAACCAAATGGCATCACTAGCCACTCATAAAGACAAAACTTGGTCTTGAATGCCGTTTTCCACTCATCTCCCTCCCTCATTCTGATTTGGTGATAACCGCTCCTAAGATCTATCTTAGAGAACAATGTGGCTCCATTCAACTCATCTAACATGTCATCTAAACGTGGGATAGGATGGTAGTACTTAATGGTGATGTTGTTGATAGCTCTACAATCAACACACATCCTTCATGAAATGTCCTTCTTAGGCACTAAGAGGACGGGAACGGCACTAGGACTCAAACTCTTCCTTACATAACCCTTATCTAGGAGTTCATGGACTTGGTTTTGGATCTCTTAGCTCTCCTTAGGGTTCATCCTATAGGCTGGACGGTTTGGGAGTGTAGCATAGGGAATAAGATCTATTTGGTGCTCAATACCTCTAAAAGGTGGAAGGCCAGCCGGAATCTCGTCAGGAAACACATAAATAAACTCATCTAGGATAGCTAGGATGGGCTTAGGTAGGGTGGCCTTGGCTTCATCACTCAAAGTCACTAAGCTCTTGCACAAGCTCACAAGAATGGCATCTAAAGGGGTGTAATCTAGGATGTACTCCTCCTTGGATGCTAGAAGGACACTAGAAGGTGTGACTAATAGGGTGGTACTAATCTTGGCCGTGGGTTCTGTTTTAGACCGTGAGTTATCCCCTCTCTTTTTCACCTCGTTTTGCTCCACACTCAACTCCTTCTTCTTCTCATAAAATTCAGCAATCTGCAATGGTGTCATAGGCTTAAGAGTTAGTGTTTGACCATTAAATTCAAAGGTATGCCTATTAATAAAACCATCATGCTTAACTCTCCTATCAAATTGCCATGGACGTCCCAAAAGAATATGACAAGCTTGCATGGGAACTACATCACAAGTAATGGTGTCCTCATAGCTACCTAAAGTGATAGTAACTCTATGATGTAGGACCATCACATACAAGCTATCAAGGTCCCATTACTAGAGCAAGAGCTAAGGAGATCCAAGAAGTTATGTCAAGGGAAGTGCTATTGTTTGACACAATGCGTGAACCATTTAATTTCCGTACATCATGTGTTAATCTTTTGGTGAATGTAGGAGCAAGCGAACCAAGCAAGGAGACCATGCCGACGTGCTCACTTCCCATGCAGCTCGAGGAGGCCATGCAGGCTGTTGATCACATCCAATGCAGCCCAGGAGAGGAGGCTATTGCTCACGCCAATGCAGCCCAAGAGGAGGCTGTTGCTCACGCCAATGCAGCCCAAGAGGAGGCTGTTGCTCACATCCAATGCAGCCCAAGGAGGAAGGATGTTGCTCATGTCCAATGCAGCCCAAGGAGGGAAGCAGCTGCTCATTCCAAAACAGCCCAAGAAGGCAGCCAGCTGATCACGTTTAAAGAGGCCCAAGAGAGTAACAATTCAGCTCATTCGGATCATCATTTGGGCTCTTAAAACACATCCAAATCACTCATGGATCTGTTGAACAATTCAGCCCATTCGGATAGCCCATTTGCTCTTAAAAATCGGCCAGCACACTCCAAGGATCAGCTTGAATAAGTCAGCCTATTTTTGTGCTGAAATAGTTGTTTGTTAGGTTATTAGCTACATTAGAGGAAGCTCTCTTATTACCACCTTCCCACTAATGTTTTCAGCTTTCTTTTCTTTATTTTGTCTAGATAAAAGGATTCTATATATAGTCTTTTTTAGCTGCAGAATTAGTTATGTTATTCCCAATTGCTTAGAATTACATTTGTAATCATTTCACAAAATCAATCAAAGAACAAGAGAGTTTTTGGTTGGCATTGCTGTTGTTGCTTGGCTGAGCTTGTTTGTGTCAAACCGCCTTCGGATTGGTGCTTCGAGCCTTCACGAGTCCCTCTTTGTGCTAGTCCAGCCGGAGCTAGTGTAAAGTTGTATTGGAGACGGGTCTAGGGCATTCACGATTGGGGTTTTGGCTCTTCAGCGTTGGTTCCTTCGTTGACATCTCTTTGGTTCTTCTCTTCACCATTCCTGCGCCATTCATCACCTACGTCCATTCCGCATTCTGAAATCGCTTCATTCAGCCTGGTTCGAGATCATTGTGCCTAGATCGACTCAATCACGGACAATCCCGTATCAGTTGGTATCAGAGCTCAGTTGGTACAATTGATCACTTCTTCTTCTTGTTAACCTTATTGCTTACCCAATTGAGATCTAACTTGTGCTTGAAGTGTGCAAATTCAAAAGCGGGACAACATCTTGAGGAGAGTAAACACAAAACACAACAAAAGCAAAAAAAGAGCTCAACGCTGCAAACTCATTTCGGTGACCCTATCTGCAATCAATTACGGTTACTTCTCTCTCCTACAAATCTTTGACAAAGTCTAAGATATCTTTCAAAAAAAAAAACACACTACAAATCGGCTGCCTTTTATTAATCTACAACAAGCACAAGTGAACTCTTTCAATCATCTCAAAACGTCATTCTAAACACAATTTACCATACCTACACCAACCCAAGGTCAATACTCCGATTAGGGGTGTCTTGATTCATCTCCGACACTAACATCGGTTTCAGCAATTCTAGTTCCGAAGGGTTGCTAAGAAGGTTCGGAAATCGCGATCTTAAGGTGTTGGATCCTTACAACTCGAGCCACCAGCTAGGCAATACCAACGAGAGTGTGAGCGATACACAAGTGAGATCTTTGTTTTTCTAACCTAACCAGTTTCTTTGTTTGTTACTTGAGCATGTCCAGGTCCCTAAGTCCCAGCAAGTCGAGTAGCGAGACCGTCACGCCTGAGATTATCAGTCTATTGAAACAATTGTCCGATTCCGTAGCTAAACTATCCAAGCGAGTGGAGACTATGGAAGCACGAACACCACCAGCCGGAACACCACCTTTGAGAACCAACTATGAGTTTGGCCGTCCTTCACGTGTTACTAGAGAGCCGGATCCTCCGGATCCAGGTAATGTACAGTCCAATGTCCTTCCTAATGCTTCTAACATGCCACCATTTGTTGATGACTTTCAGCGACGGAATGAAGCAGAGGACCACACGTGGGAGGGCTACAATCAGCCATTCCAGCAGCCAAGGCAAGGACGAGATAACCTTCGGCCCTATCAAGAGCAAGACGGACTCGGAAAGGTCAAAATCAAAATTCCCGTCTTTGAAGGAAAGTGTGATCCCGACGTCTACACGGAGTGGGAAACTAAAGTTGAGCAGATTTGGTTGTGTCACAACTTCAGCGAGCCTAGGAAGGTTCAACTAGCCGCTCTCAAGTTCCAAGGCTATGCTTTGGTATGGTGGGATCACGTAGTCAAAGAAAGAGTTCGAACCTTGGATCCTCAAATCAGCACATGGGAGCATATGAAGGCACTAATGAGGGCTAGGTTCGTTCCACCTCACTATACCCGAGAGCTTCGACAACGGCTGGAAAATTTGAGACAAGGCTCACTTAGCGCTGAGGAAGCCTATACGAATATGCAAGTTGCTATGGTGAAGGCCAACGTTCTAGAGGATGAAGAAAACATTATGGCAAGGTACCTTCGTATTCTGAATTCTAATTTGGCTAATGAGGTTGATATGTATCCATACAGCACCATGGAGCAATTACTACACTTGGCCATCAAGGTGGAAAGGAAGACTAAGGTGCGAAACCGGGACTACAAGCCACCTCCCGGGACGCCCAATGCGTGGAAAGCACAAAACAGCCGGCTGTCTAACCACAGCAGGGAGCAAGGCGGCCGGAAGGAGGAGAGGAAATCGGCACCTATGGGCCAAGAAGGGCAAAGAAGGTCTTCTACACCGTCCACTACACCACGATCCTTGAATGAGCCTTCAAGTGATCATCGAGGGAGTACTCCTATCTCTAACTCTAGAACTAGGGACATTGTGTGTTTTAAATGCCAAGGTAGAAGTCACATGAGTAGAGAATGTCCTAATAAACGCACTTTGATCATAAATCATCTAGGAGAATATGCGAGTGAGGATGATGTGGAATTAGATGATGAAAATGCCTTAAATAATGACAATGAACAAAATGAGAATGATGATTGCATTGAGTATGAACAAGGTGAATCTTTGATAGCTAGGAGAACTTTGCATGTCCAACTAGCACCTTGTAAGGATAACCAACGTGAAAATCTGTTTCATACTAGGTGTAGCATTAAAGGAAAAGTGTGTAATGTGATAATTGATGGAGGAAGTTGTTGCAACATAGCTAGCACTGAAATGGTAAACAAATTACAACTTCTTACATTTTATTACCCTAGGCCATATAAACTACATTGGATGAATGAGTGTGGAGAACTTAAGGTCAATAAGCAAACTAAGGTCAATATAACATTAGGATCATATGAGGATGTTATTACATGTGATGTTGTGCCTATGAATGCTTGTCAGTTGTTGCTTGTTCGTCCATGGCAATATGATAGGAAAGTTGTCCATGATGGGTTTTCTAACAAGTATAGCTTTGAGTATAAGGGTAAAACTTTAACATTTAAACCTATGACACCTTTACAAATAGCCGAGTACTATGAGAAAAAGAGGGTAGAGCAAGGAACCCCTCCAAAGCCTAAGATCATACGGCCTAAGAGTAAAGAGAACAAAACCCATCAAACATTGTTAGAACAACCAACAAGTAGCTATCTTGAGTCTAGGAATGAATATGTCACTAACTATGCTTCTATTGATGTGCTAATGATGAGTTTGTGTAAATCTCTAGTGAATGTGCCTCATGACTCTACGAACCCCCTTCTTAGATCTATTCAGGGGCTGTTGGACGAATTTAGCGACGTTTTTCCTGAGGAGATTCCAGCCGGCTTGCCGCCCATTAGGGGCATTGAACACCAAATAGATTTAATACCCGGAGCCACTCTTCCCAATAGGCCCGCCTATAGGATGAACCCTACGGAAGCCCAGGAAATTCAGAACCAAGTTCAAGCCTTGCTAGATAAGGGGTATGTGCGGGAAAGCCTTAGTCCTTGTGCCGTTCCCGTCCTGCTAGTACCCAAGAAGGATAATACTTGGAGAATGTGTATTGATTGTAGAGCAATCAATAACATTACTATCAAGTATAGACACCCGATTCCCCGTTTAGATGATATGCTTGATGAGTTACATGGAGCTACCATTTTCACTAAGATTGACCTTAGGAGTGGCTACCATCAAATTAGAATGAGGGAAGGGGATGAATGGAAAACAGCTTTTAAAACCAAATTTGGACTCTATGTGTGGCTAGTAATGCCTTTTGGCTTAACTAACGCTCCTAGTACTTTCATGAGATTAATGAATCATATTTTGAGACCTTATATTGGTTTATTTGTTGTAGTCTACTTTGATGACATTCTTATCTATAGTAAGACTTTAAAAGAGCATGAAAATCATTTGAGAGATGTGCTTGCTACATTGCGTATAGAATACTTGTATGCTAATATTCAGAAATGTGATTTTTATACTAACCGAGTGATTTTCCTTGGTTTTGTAGTAAGTGCCAATGGCTTGCAAGTGGATGAGGACAAGATGAAAGCAATCAATGATTGGCCCACTCCTAGGACGGTTGGTGACGTGAGGAGCTTCCATGGCTTAGCTACCTTCTATAGAAGGTTTGTGAGAGATTTTAGCACCATTGCAGCCCCACTCACGGCTTTGACAAAAAAGAAGGTTCCTTTTGAGTGGAAAGAACCGCAGCAAAGAGCCTTTGAAGAGCTCAAAAGACGCCTCACCCACGCACCACTACTAGCTCTACCGGACTTCACTAAACCCTTTGAGGTTGAATGCGACGCATCCGGCATTGGTATTGGCGGCGTCCTTATGCAAGAAGGTAAGCCTCTAGCTTTCTTTAGTGAAAAATTGAAAGGTGCATGCTTAAACTATTCCACTTATGACAAAGAATTGTATGCCTTGTTTAGAGTACTCAAAACATGGCAACATTACCTTTGGCCTCAAGAGTTTGTTTTGAAAACCGATCATGATTCACTTAGGCACTTTAGGAGCCAAGATAAGCTAGATAGACGGCATGGTAGGTTGATGGAGTTCATCAAAACCTTTCCTTACATTATCAAGTATAAGAAAGGAAAGGATAATGTCGTAGCAGATGCATTGTCTAGGAGATACACCTTAATCACCACTTTGGATTCTAGGATGTTAGGTTTTACTTACATTAAAGAATTATATGTGGATGATGCTGAATTTGGGAAGATATTTCATAGATGCACTACACAAGGCCCTTATGATAAGTACTTTGCATACCTAGATGTTCCCTTAGGATCTTATTGGTGGAAGAAGCCCATAAAGGAGGTCTAATGGGGCATTTTGGGAGGGACAAAACTTATCACATGTTGCAAACTCACTTTTATTGGCCTCATATGTTAAGGGATGTAGAACACATGCTTAAGAGGTGCATTGAATGTCTTAAGGCCAAAGCTAGGGTACAACCCCACGGGTTGTATACACCCTTACCGACGCCTAATGGCCCTTGGGAGGACATAAGTATGGATTTCATTGTTGGACTACCTAGGACTAAGAAAGGAAGAGATTCCATTTTTGTGGTAGTAGATAGATTCTCTAAAATGGCACATTTTATTCCATGTCATAAAACTGAAGATGCATATAATGTTGTTAATCTTTTCTTTAAGGAAATAGTGAGATTGCATGGAATACCTAAAACTATTGTTAGTGATAGGGATGTCAAGTTTTTGAGTTTCTTTTGGAAGACACTTTGGGGAAAAATGGGCACTAGATTACTATTCTCGACCTCTAGTCATCCCCAAACAGATGGGCAAACGGAAGTCACCAATAGGACCCTAACGACCCTCCTTAGAACCATGTTGAAAGATAACTTAAAAGAATGGGAAGACATGTTACCACATATTGAGTTTGCTTATAATCGCACCATGCATTCTTCCACTTCGTTATCACCTTTCAAATGTGTTTATGGATTTAACCCTTTAACTCTTTTGGACTTATTACCGATTCCTCGAAAGGATCGAGTAGCTTTTGATGCTTTGGAACAGGTGGACTACATTAAGGAACTTCATGCTAAGACCAAGGCTGCACTTGACAAGAAAGGTGTTGCAACTGCAACTCGGAATAACAAAGGACGTCGGAAAATGGTTTTCCAGCCCGGCGACTTAGTTTGGCTTCATCTAAGGAAAGAGCGGTTTCCGACAAAACTCCATTCCAAGCTAGCACCACGAGGTGATGGACTATTCAAAGTCTTACACCGGATTAATGACAATGCATATGTGTTGGACTTACCGGAAGAGTATGGAGTTAGCACCACTTTTAATGTAGGAGATTTGAGCCCCTATGAAGGAGATTCGGAACAAGATGAAAATTCGGGGTCGAATTCTTTCCAAGAAGGAGTGGATGATGTAGGACCATCACATACAAGCTATCAAGGTCCCATTACTAGAGCAAGAGCTAAGGAGATCCAAGAAGTTATGTCAAGGGAAGTGCTATTGCTTGACACAATGCCTGAACCATTTAATTTCCGTACATCATGTGTTAATCTTTTGGTGAATGTAGGAGCAAGCGAACCAAGCAAGGAGACCATGCCGACGTGCTCACTTCCCATGCAGCTCGAGGAGGCCATGCAAGTTGTTGATCACGTCCAATGCAGCCCAGGAGAGGAGGTTGTTGCTCACGCCAATGCAGCCCAAGAGGAGGCTGTTGCTCACGCCAATGCAGCCCAAGAGGAGGTTGTTGCTCACGTCCAATGCAGCCCAAGGAGGAAGGTTGTTGCTCACGTCCAATGCAGCCCAAGGAGGGAAGCAGCTGCTCGTTCCAAAACAGCCCAAGAAGGCAGCCAACTGATCACGTTTAAAGAGGTCCAAGAGAGTAACAATTCAGCTCATTCGGATCATCATTTGGGCTCTTAAAACACATCCAAATCACTCATGGATCTGTTGAACAATTCAGCCCATTCGGATAGCCCATTTGCTCTTAAAAATCGGCCAGCACACTCCAAGGATCAGCTTGAATAAGTCAGCCTATTTTTGTGCTGAAATAGTTCTTTGTTAGGTTGTTAGCTACATTAGAGGAAGCTCTCTTATTACCACCTTCCCACTAATGTTTTCAGCTTTCTTTTTTTTTTTTTTGTCTAGATAAAAAGAGTCTATATATAGTCTTTTTTAGCTGCAGAATTAGTTACGTTATTCCCAATTGCTTAGAATTACATTTGTAATCATTTCACAAAATCAATCAAAGAACAAGAGAGTTTTTGGTTGCCATTGCTGTTGTTGCTTGGCTGAGCTTGTTTGTGTCAAACCGCCTTCGGATTGGTGCTTCGAGCCTTCACGAGTCCCTCTTTGTGCTAGTCCAGCCGGAGCTAGTGTAAAGTTGTATTGCAGATGGGTCTAGGGCATTCACGATTGGGGTTTTGGCTATTCAGCCTTGGTTCCTTCGTTGACACCTCTTTGGTTCTTCTCTTCACCATTCCTGCGCCATTCATCACCTACGTCCATTCCGCATTCTGAAATCGCTTCATTCAGCCTGGTTCGAGATCATTGTGCCTAGATCGACTCAATCACGGACAATCCCGTATCACTCTAGCTTGCCTATTTACTTTTAATTCTCCACAATCATTCATCCAATGCAACTTGTAAGGCCTAGGGTGATAAAATGTGGTAATTTGCAACTTATTAATCAAATTAGTGCTAGCTATATTGCAACAACTACCTCCATCTATGATCATATTACACACCTTCCCTTTAATTAGACATCTAGTATGAAAAAGGTTCTCTCTTTGATTATCCTCACACGGAGCTAGCTTAGCATGCAAAGTTCTTCTAGCTATTAATGATTCTCCATGCTCATATTCAATAACCTCATCACTATCACTACCAATTTCATGCAATCCATTAAGGTGGGTGTTATCATAATTTTCATGCTCATCCTCACTCTTATATTGTCCAAATTGATTTAAAATCAGAATTTTTTTATTAGGACAATCCCTCATGTAAGAACCTCTACCTTGACATTTAAAACACACAATATCTCTAGAACGAAGAGTAGAGTTAGAGGTACTCCCTTTAGGACCACATGAAGGCTCATTCAAGGGTCTAGAAGATGAATGAGGTGTTGAGTTCCTTCTTTGTGCTCCTTGATCCATGGTTGATGCTTTTCGGTCCTCCTTGGTGGATGTAGGCTCACGGTTGTAGGATCCTTGGGGCCGACTGTTTTGTGCTTTCCATGAGCTTGTAGCTCCAAAGCTTGTCTTGGCACCTTGGTTACTAGCCTTTGTCTTCTTCTCTACTTTGATTGCCAAATGCAGTAGCTCCACCATGGTACTATAAGGATACAAATCAATTTCATTAGCCAAAGATGAGTTTAAAATGCGTAGATACCTAGCCATTGTAGACTCCTCATCTTCAACCACATTAGCTTTCACCATTGCCATTTGCATAGAGGTGTAGACCTCTTCGGCACTCATGGCTCCTTGTCTAAGGTTCTCCAACCTTTGCCTCAGCTCGCTAGCATAATGTTGAGGTACAAAACGAGCTCTCATCAAGGCCTTCATTTGTTCCCATGTAGTAATGGCCGGATCCAAGGTTCTTCTTCTTTCCTTGACAAGATGATCCCACCATACTGGTGCATAGCCTTGGAACTCCAATGATTCAAGTTGGACCTTCCTTTGCTCTCCAAAGTGATGGCAAGACCAAATTTGCTCCAATTTAGTCTCCTAGTCCATGCAAGCATCCGGGTCACACTTGCCTTCAAAACTAGGAATCTTGACCTTCACTTTCCCTATTCCATCTAGCTCTTGATAAGGCCTGAATGGCTCATATTCTCGTCCTCTCCTTGGCTGTGGGTGACGCCTAGGGAACTCTCTCCACATACCTTCTTCCTCAACATCCTCTTGTGGCTCCTGAAAATCATCCACAAAACCTTGCACATTAGGTGTTCTAGGAAGAGTGTTAGCATGTCTCATACCTTGCCCTTGAGGGGTTCTTTGGGGTGATTCAGGGGCTGTTTCTCTAGGGGCATCTCTAGATATGCCTCCTAGCTCGAAAGTGGACCTCGTCTGTGGCATGGCCGTGGGTGCTGGTCGAGGCTCCAACGTGTCAATCCGGTGTGTCAATCTTGCCACCAAATCCATTAGTTGCTTCAACATAGCAAATGTTACCGGGTGCATTGGCTCACTGTTGTGGGACTTTCTTGGACTATTAGACCTAGACATGATCAAAAAAACACATAAAACAAGCAAACTAGTTGAATTAGATAAAACAAAAAATTCTCACAAGTGTTTACTTTCACTCTCACACTCAAGTTGTGTTGATCACAAGCTATTTGATACAATCGACTTGGATGGATTAAAACTCCTTCTAAGATCAATGCCTTAGCTCAACTAGCACAATCCTTGACTTGAAAAAGGGTGATACACGGCTGCTTGAAGGTTCACAACAAAAAACGTCAAGATAGACACTAAGAAGCTGAAATAAGACTCAAGACTCAACCAGTATGGCTTGCAAGCAATGTTAACTAGCTAAATCACACAAAATACTCAAAAAAGACATAAGACTCAAAGATAGATGCAAAAGGCTGATATGGACTCGAAAAGATGGTAAACTCAAGATATGATAGAATTAGAGTAAAACAAGGAAGATAGACACACAAGAGACTAAGAAGAGAGCTTCACTTACCTTGTCCTTATGCAATGGAGAGAGATATGCCGGCTGTGGTGTTTAACGTTGGCTTTTGGTTAATGGTGATAGATAAGAAATGAGGTAGGTAACTCTTGTTTGTAGTCTCAATGATCCTTTCACAATCAGATTGCAAAAACACTTATTTTTCTAGCTTCTACACAACTTAGGTTAATATAGAATATGATATGAAATGTATGATATGTAGGATGATGAAAATATATGGAAAAATATTTCTTTTTCTTTGTTTTTTTTTGTGGTACTTGGCTGACGTTTTTGTGGAAGAAAATAGGAGAGAGGAATGAAATTAAAAATTGAAAAGAAATAAGAGATAACTAACTAGAAGTAGTCTCTTGTTGTTGCTACAAATAAGGAGCTTTTGTGGCCCTCTCCTCTCTCTTGCAATGGCTGATTTGTTTTGGAAGAGTGGTCCCCCTTTTGCTTTTCTTTTGATTGTTTTTTTTGGACGGTTATTGCCAATAGAAAAGAGTTGGACATTTTTTGATGAACAATGGCTGCTGAAGGTGATGTAGAATGGCAGGAAAATGGCGGTTTTGGCTTGGATTTCTCTCTTCTCCAGTAAACACAAGAAACAAAGCAAATTAGACTCAAATAGACTCTTAAGATGAAGCAAATGACTCAAACAAAGAAAAGACTCAAAGAAGATACTCAAACTGTCAATGGTGATGGCTGATTCCGGACTCGCAATCAACTAGCTCTGATACCACTTTAATGCGGGATTTAGGGGCCGCGAATGACTAGATCTAGATTGGGAATCCTTGAAACCAACAATGACGTTTTTCCTTGACCAATGGCACAAAATTCAGATTTTTAGAACAAGAAAATGACGATGGAAAGATGGAAGAAAAGAGGATGAAAGGGGACGTAGGATGTATGGTAGAAGTAATTCCAAAAGAACCAAAAGACTCCCTTACAAGAACCTTGATCAGATTGATCAAAACCCAAGCAAGATGATGCCTTCAACCCTTTCTTCTATAACCTTACACAAACCTTCAATGGAGAGAAGCACAAGGAGGGACTAGTATTGACTAGTAGCACCAATTTCTAAAAAGATTAACACACACAAGAATAATCTAGCAGGGATTCACAACGATTCAATCAATTGGCTCACTTTATTGATTGAATTTTCTGAATATGAACAAAAGCTCTCAAAGAGATGTTTTATCAAGTTTTGCTAAAATCTATCTAATCAGGAAAGAAGCTAAGGGAGGCTTTTTATATGCCTAGAAAGCCTCCTTTCTAAAAAGGAATAACATTTGTCAATAAAAGACAATAAAACAAATACAGCAAATAAAATAACCCTTAAATTGTTTTGAGCCTAAAGGTTATATAAAGTCTTGTATTTTATACCAAAAGATGATATAAAATACAAAAGAAGCTCCAGAAGCCTCAATCTTCCATTTCTTGCAATTCCGGAACAAGTGTCTCTTCTTTGCTCTTGCATGGCTCCAAATCACGTGTGCATGGTCTCCCTTCCACATCCAAGTCGTCGGGAATCGTCATTAGTGTGACTAAGGAAGCCTCAGTCAGCAATGGATCATAAATGGTCTCCTTAGGAGCTAAGGATACCAACAAGTTGGACACCTCCTCTTAAATTGCCCTTGCCCTTGATCTAGTGATTGGCCCTTGCATTGTAGGACTAGTAGGGGTTGTTGGTGATGGTCCCTTATCAGTTAGTTTAAACAAAAACACCTCGCAAGTGTATCACTAAGAAAATAAGGTTCTCCCACTCTCTAGTGGTGTGATACAAGCTTGTTGATGACTCGTCTTGTATTAATCAAAAACCTCACGTGAGTTCGATGCTTAGTCAAACTAAAGCTTTTAGATAGAAACAAGGTTCGATTTCAGTCACTTCAAAAACGTGTTTGACTCAACAAAATAGAAGAAAAGACTCAAACGGAAAGGACAATTGCACGAATGTTATATGCAACTAAATGACTAAAAAATTTAGAACTCAAGATAAGCTTTGAAAGAACTTACTCGTAAGACCCAAGAAGTGAACCCTAGACACCGTAGGGTGAGGTTAAGGAAGGTTGAGCTATGGTGTTTGATGGCCGAAAATGGACAGTAGCTAGGTGTGGCTAGATAGGTTCAACTAGATGCTTGGTTCTTCCTTCGGATGAGACGAGATACTTGACTTAAGTCCTTTCTTGAAGTCCTCTTTGTTGCTAAATAATACTAAAATAAATGTAATAACACTAGGCTAATAATTACAACCTATGAAATAAGAAAGCATGAAATGAAAAATTATTCTGATTCCTTTTCTTCTTCTTCTTTTATTTTTTTTATTTTCTTTCTTCTTTTTTTTTTGATTTCTTTCCTTTTCTTTTATCTCTTTTTTTTGACTTTATGATTCAAGAAATCAGAAAAGAAGAATAAACAAAAATTGAAAGAAATAAAAAACAAATTCTTGTTTGTAGACTAACGTGGGCCAAGCTGTTGCAAATCTTCAGGATAAGATCAAATCTCAGCTCCTAGATTGCTGCAACTGATTTAACGTGCCAGATCTGTAGGAGGAAAAACAACTGCTTCAAGCTCTGCGCCGGATTTGTAGGAAACACGCTGAATCAACTCCAATTTTTGCGTGTATTGGATGTAGGGAAACAATCTACTTCAACTTCAATTTTGCGTGTTCTGGATGCAGGAAAAAAAGTAGCCACGTTTGGTTCTTGTTCAACTGGTTCAAGTGAGGCTAATGTAGCTGAGAGAAAAAAAAAATGGTGGTTGATGGTGGTGTGATGGTGGTTGGTGCTATGGTGGTTTCCGGTGTCCAGAACTCACAAACAAGGAACAAACTCGTTAGACTCAAACAAAGCTTAGAGTAGAAGAGAGAAACGGAAATAGACTCAAACAAAAGACAATGATCAATTGCAATGATCAAAACAGACTCATTTTGTGATTTTATGATTGATTTACCAACTCTTTTTGGTGGTTGGGCGTCAATTATGCTCTGATAGCAATTGATGCGGGGATTAGCCGCGAAGAACGGATCTAGACGAACAACCTGTTCTGAAGAATGAAGAACACACAAAATTAACAAACATGGACAGCAATGAAAACGAGAAAACAGAAAGGGGCAAGAAGATGATACGGGAATGACCCGGCGTTGGCTCGATCTAGACGACAGAAGGAGGAAATGATACGGAACGACAAGATCAAAACAGCCGACTAGGGTTTTTCGTGTGCTGCGTGATCTGCGAACAAAGGAACAAGAAGACGCTCAAATGAAAACGAAGGTACGGAAATTAAAGGAAAAGTATGATGTAGATGAACCCGACACAAACAACGTGGAAACCCTTGATCTCGGGATCAAGAACAACCAAGAACGATGCAACGAACTCAACCCCTTACAACCTCACACAGTCGACTTAGAAATTCGACAACACGAGGAGGATGCTTATGGAATCTCACGAACACCAAGAACCCGAGAGCAATTGACACACGCAAAACAACTAAGCCAAATCTGATTACAATAACTCTTCAATCAACCTTTGATTGAAGATGAAATCTGAAAACAAGTGTTTTTCACCAAAAAATAATCTCCCTAAAAAGTAATGAAAAGAGCCTTTAAATAGTTTCAGCTCTTAAACAAAAGACATAATAAAAATCTGGAAATTAAGCCCAATGGGCTACTTAAAACACACAATCACTAAGTAGGCCTTAAAAAGCCTCATTCCTCAATGAGAGGCATGGAACGGTGTTGAATGCGTGGTGAGGAGCAGCGGCGTCATGTGCGGGGCTGGCCGAGTCTTGTGCTTTGGCGTCGTTGCTCTCTTGCTTACTTAGGAGCCAAGCCTCGTTATGAACATTTGTAGCCAATAAAATCAGTAAGCCCTCGGTCTCATTCTCAATCTTCTTAGCTCGGGAGCGTGTGATAGCTCCCTCATACTCCGGAGATGATAGCTCGGATGGTCCCTCATCATTCCTCCTCTCTTGGGAAGGATTCGTCCACGAATCTTCAAGCTCTACATCCATAGGTGGGAATGGAATGAGGTCTCTAACATTGAAGGTCGGACTGACCCCGAATTCCTCCGGAAGATCCAATACATACGCGTTGTCACCGGCTTTGTGAAGCACCTTGAAAGGACCGGTACCCCTAGGTGATAGCTTGGACTTTCGCAGCTATTGGAAGTGCTCCTTCCTAAGATGTAACCACACGAGATCTCCGGGCTCAAACAACAACTTCCTCCGTCCTTTGTTTGCCTTAGCTGCGGTCCGAGCTGCTTTCTCCTCCAAGCACAGCCGTGTCTTTTCATATAATCCCCTAATGTACTCAACCTGTTTACCTGCATTGAAATCTACTCGCTCCTTTGAAGGTAACGGCATAAGATCAAAAGGGGTTAAGGGATTCAAACCATACACACACTTAAAAGGGGTCATGTTAGTGGAAGAATGGATGTTTCTATTATATGCAAATTCAACATGTGGTAACACATCCTCCCACACTTTCAAATTTTTCTTAATTACAGCCCTTAAAAGTGTCCCTAAATTCCTATTAGTTACTTCGGTTTGGCCATCAGTTTGAGGGTGGCTAGCGGTAGAGAACAACAACTTAGTACCTAGCTTACCCCATAAAGTCTTCCAAAAGTAACTAAGAAATTTCACATCCCAATCACTAACAATGGTTCTAGGAACTCCATGTAGCCTAACGACTTCTCTAAAGAAGAGGTTTGCAACATTAGTGGCATCATCCGTTTTGTGACAAGCTATGAAGTGTGCCATCTTAGAGAACCTGTCTACCACCACAAAAATAGAGTCTCTTCCCCTCTTAGTCCTAGGTAACCCCAAAATAAAGTCCATATTAATGTCTTCCTAAGGAGCTGCGGGAATGGGTAAAGGGGTATACAAACCATGGGGCATGACTCTAGAGTTTTCTTTCAAGCATTCTAAGCATCTTTTCACAAAATTCTCAACATCCCGCATGTGTGGCCAATAAAAATGAGTATGCAGCATATGATATGTCTTATCTCTACCAAAGTGACCCATCAAACCTCCCCTATGGGATTCATCCACAAGTAATAGCCTAAGAGAACACTTTGGAATGCACAATTTATCAACTCTAAACAAGAAGCCATCAAACAAGTAAAACTTATCTACAACTCCTTTTTCCACACAAGCTTTATAAATCTCTCCAAAATCATCATCCTTTGCATATAAATCCTTAATGTAAACAAAGCCAAGAATTCTAGCATCCAATGTAGTTAGCAAAACATGTCTCCTAGAAAGTGCATCAGCTACTACATTATCTTTTCCTTTCTTGTACTTAATCACATAAGGAAATGTTTCAATGAATTCCATCCACCTACCATGCCTTCTATCAAGTTTATCTTGACTCCTAAAGTGTTTTAATGATTCATGATCAGTATGCAATATAAACTCTCTAGGCCAAAGATAACGTTGCCAAGTCCTAAGCACTCTAAACAATGCATAGAGCTCCTTATCATAAGTAGAATAGTTTAGAGTTGGACCTTTCAATTTCTCACTAAAGAAGGCGATGGGTTTGCCCTCTTGCATAAGTACTCCACCAATTCCTATAGCCGACGCATCACACTCCACCTCAAATGGCCTAGTGAAGTCCGGGAGAACAAGCAATGGGGCGTTGGACAACATCCACTTGAGCTTTTCGAAAGCTCTCTCTTGGGCCTCTCCCCACACGAATGGTATATTCTTCTTAGTGATCTCGGTTAGAGGGGCGGCTATGGTACTGAAGTCTCTCACAAATCGCCTATAAAAGCTAGCCAATCCATGAAAGCTGCGCACATCACCAAGAGACGTTGGGGTTGGCCAATCTCGAATAGCTTTGATCTTCTCCTCATCTACTCGCAGCCCTTGAGCACACACTACAAAGCCAAGAAATATAACTTCATTTGTGTAGAAATCACACTTCTTAATATTAGAATATAAGTGTTCAAGTCTAAGAGTAGAAACAACCTGACGGAGATGATCCGCATGCTCCTCTGCTGACCTGCTATAGATGAGTATGTCGTTAAAGTAAACAACGACAAACTTCCCTATGAACTTCCTCAAAACATGGTTCATGAGTCGTATGAATGTGCTGGGAGCATTAGTCAAACCGAATGGCATAACAAGCCACTCATAGAGCCCAAACTTGGTCTTGAATGCCGTCTTCCATTTGTCGTCCTCCTTCATTCGAATCTGATGATAGCCACTTCTAAGGTCGATCTTGGAGAAGGTAGTTGTTCCATGTAGCTCATCCAACATGTCATCAAGGCGGGGAATGGGATGACGGTACTTGATGGTGATGTTGTTGACAACTCTACAATCAATACACATCCGCCAAGTGTTGTCCTTCTTAGGGACTAGTAGAACCGGCACCGCCATAGGACTAAGGCTCTCTCGAATGTATCCCTTATCAAGGAGCTCTTGTACCTGCGTTTGAATCTCTTCACTCTCCTTCGGGTTCATTCTATAGGCGGGTCGGTTTGGGAGAGTAGCTCCGGGAATAAGATCTATTTGGTGCTCAATACCCCGAAATGGTGGCAGCCCCGGGGGTATTTCATCCGGAAACACATTTGCAAACTCATCCAAGATAGCTAAAATACTAGGGGGTAAATCAACTAGGGTCGAGCTGCTTACCAAATTCAGCCCTTTACACAAACACACGAGCGCAACATCGGGAGGGAGGTAATCTGTGATGTACTCCCTCTTGGCTGCGAGCAATGTCCTTGGTGGTGGCTGGACGGCTGTTGCGAGCGTTTTACCTTTGGTGGCGGTCCTTGCTGCAGCGAGGTTGTCCATGGCGTCAGACTCCTTGGCGGCTGCAGAGAGCGCTCCTCCCTTGGACGATGTCGTCTCCGTGTAACCGCTGCTTGCTTGGCCAGCTTCTCTTGATTTCTTCTCAAAAGCCTCCGCAATCTGCATAGGAGTCATAGGCTTGAGAGTAACAAGTTTATCTTTAAAGGTAAAAGAATACTTGTTAGTAAAACCGTTATGCAACACTTTCCTATCATATTGACAAGGTCGGCCTAAAAAAACATGACAAGCTTGCATTGGAACCACATCACATAGAATAGTGTCTTCATAATGTCCTCAGGTAATGTGAATTTTAGCTTGCTTGTTTACCTTAAGCTCACCACAATCATTCATCCAATGTAGCTTGTAAGGCCTAGGGTGGTAGAAAGTTGTTATTTGCAATTTAGAAATCAATTCCGTGCTAGCTATGTTGCAACAACTCCCACCATCAATTATAACGTTACAAGCCTTCCCCTTTACTAAGCATCTAGTGTTATCTTCACAAGGAGTAGGTTGTAAGTGTAAAGTTCTCCTAGCTATCAAAGTTTCCCCATGTTCATACCCTATACCCTCATCATCATCATTGTCACAAACAGGATTGTCAATAACATTGTCAAATTCATTTCATCATTGTCGGATTCCGACTCATATTAACCTAGATGATTGATTATAAGGACTCTTTTGTTTGGACATTCTCTCATCATGTGCCCTTTACCTTGGCACTTAAAGCAAGTCACATCTCTAGCTCTAGATATAGCATTAGGCATAAGGGGGTTATAGTTACTTAGCTTGGATCCCGAAGGAGCAGCCGGGTTGGCCTTGGGAGGATACGAAGAACCGGAGTGTATGGCACCACACCGAGCAGTGGCGTCGGCTCCTTGTGCAGCGGCTGTCCCTCCCTTCGCAGCGGTGTTCTCCTTTCCGTAGGACGAGTTCTTCCACTTTTTCACTGCGTTTGGTGCATTGTATCCCGCTCCTTGGTACCTACTCTTGGACTTCCTTTCCACTTTTATCGCTAAATGTAGCAATTCTGTCATAGAACCATATGGAAACAAATCCACCTCGTTAGCTAAAGAAGGATGCAATACTCTAAGATACCTGGCCATCGTAGCCTCTTCATCCTCCGACACATTGGCTCGGGCCATTGCAACTTGCATGGCATTGAAGGTTTCCTCGGCGCTCAGATTGCCTTGCCTCAAGTTCTCAAGGCGTTGCCGAAGCTCCCTATGGTAATGGTGAGGTATGAACCGAGCTCTCATCATTGCTTTCATTTGCTCCCAAGTAGCCACGGGGGGATCAAGAGCAAGCCTCCTTTCCCGTACTAGCTTATCCCAACAAATAAGAGCAAATTCCTAAAATTCCAAGGCCGCCAATTGCACCTTCTTGTGCTCGGGAAAATTGTGGCGGGACCAAATTTCTTCTATCTTGGTTTCCCACAACATATATATATCCGGATCACACTTGCCCTCGAAGACGGGGATTTTCACCTTTATCTTACCAATCCCGTCTTGTTCGGGTTCCCGGTTCCTACGTTGATATCCTTGATACTCTTGCTACGGTGGTGGAGCCCAAGCCTCTCCCGTCATTGATTGTTCCTCTTCCTCATTGTACCTATGCACATTAATGGGAGGAACAACGTTTCTAGGTAAGGGAGAGCTGGGACGAGGATCATACCCATATCGGTCACCTGGGTGGCCTTGAAGAGGCGGCTGGACAAGCTCCTGTGGCGCATTGCCTCGATGTGCCATGGTAGCGGCCTCAAATGCGGTTCGTTTGTTGGGCAAAGGACCTCGTGGCGGTGGCTGCTGTTGTGAATGGTCTCCTTGCTCGAAGGCTGAAGCTAATGGCTGGCGAGCTTCTAGAGCCCTCATCGGAGTTGTCAAAGCGGCAATGTTGTCGTTCATTTGCTTCAACAAGCTGAACTGATGTAGGACCATCACATGGAAGATATCAAGGTCCCATTACTAGAGCAAGAGCTAAGGAGATCCAAGAAGTTACGTCAAGGGAAGTGCTATTGCTTGGCACACTGCGTGAACCATTTAATTGCCATACATCATGTGTTAATCTTTTGGTGAATGTAGGAGTAAGTGAACCAAGGGAGGAGATCATGCAGACGTTATTCACTTCCCATGCAGTCCAAGAGGATAGGCTGTTGCTCACATCCAACACAGCCCAAGAGGAGAAGCTGTTGATCACTTCCATGGCAGCCCAAGAGGGGAGGCAAGCAAACACGTCCAAGGCAGTCCAAGAGGGTAGGCTGCTGCTCACGTCCAAAACAGCCCAAGAGGGCAGCCAGCTGATCACGTTCAAGGAGGCCCAAGAGAGTAACAAGTCAGCTCATTCGGATCATCATTTGGGCTTTTAAAACACAGCCAAATCACTCATGGATCTGTTGAACAATTCAGCCCATTCGGATAGTCCATTTGGCTGCTTAAAGTTGTATTGGAGACGGGTCTAGGGCATTCACGAAGCGGGGTCTTGGCTCTTCAGCCTTGGTTCCTTTCGTTGACTCTCTTTGGTTCTTCTCAACATCCTCCTGCATCCATTCCATCTCCACGTTTCATTCCGCATTTGGAATCGCTTCATTCAGCCGGATTCGGATCATTGTGCCTAGATCGACTAATCCACGGACTAATACCGTATCACTTTATCTATCGGCATATCCATGAAAGTGCCAGCGGAAAGTAATTGGAGTTTGAATTGAGGTCTCTATCCAAACCCTTGAAGTATATTTCCAACAACTCGATCTTTGGAATCCCATGATGCGGGCAATCCAACAAAAGGTCCTTGAACCTTTCCCATGACTTGGACAAAATTTCTTTGTCTTTCTTGATAAAAACATTGATCTTACTGCTCAATTCAGCGGTCTTTATTGGGAAAAGAACTTATTAAGAAACTCCGTCGTTATCCCTTCCCAAGTGTTAATTTTTCCAGCCGGAAGAGATTGATACCAAGCAAGCGCCTTGTCTTTCAATGAGAAGTAGAAAGGCTTCAACTTGTAATTGTTATTCTCCACTCTTGATGGTCTCAAAGTCTCCATCAAAATCTCATAGTTTTGTAAATGTTGATGCGGAGATTCTCTCTCCAAACCTCCAAATTGACATTGTCGAATCATGGTTTGAACTTGAGGTTGAAGTTCATAATCATGCTCAGTGGATCTCCTAGATTGACTCCTGGACGCCGCACTTGCTGATTCGGGTTCATCCTCTGACCTAGGGTTTGTGGAACTTTAGTAAAAAGAACATCTCGGTCTACCATCGCCGACATCCGAGGTGGTGGGTGTATCTTGGCTGGAGCAATTAGGGTTGGCTCATGCCTCGGTCGAGCAACTAGGACCGGTCGAGGTAAGAACTGAGCTCATAGAGCGGCCATATAAGCTTCAATCCCTTCAGTTCTTGCACGACTCTCGTCTCTCTCTCGCTGCAATTCTTCTTTACTCAGGCGAAGTTGTTCCAATGCCTCCTTCAATTTGGCTTCAACATCTCGATTATCTTGATCGGCCATCTTAGCTTCTTTCAATCTTCTTTTGTACGTCTTATCTGGTTCGGGATCGTAGGGAACAATTTTCTTTCCAGCACGAGTTATTCGCATAAACCTAAGGAAAGATCCTGCGAAATTAATCAAGTAAAGTAATCAATAATAACAAGGGCATCAGCCCCGAAATACAACCGGAACCAAACTTGGTCTTGACCAACTCCCCGGCAACGGCGCCAAAAAATTGTTCGCTCCAAAAGGTGTGTGCAAGTTTTAATAGTTATATCAAGAATAATTGCAAATAGGGAACCTGCAATGTACGGATCGATTGTAATAAAAGCATGAATTTCAGGGTTGAACACAGGGACTATGGTGAAACAAAGATCAGTAATTCAGGTTGTCAATAACAAACCTGCAACAAAGCAAAGCTATCAAAGATGATGTAATAACTACGTAAAAAAAATGCGGATTCTAGAGATTAAAGCATCCAGTTGTGGTTCCAACTCAAGATCTCAAAAGATAACATGGACAAAGCTGAGGTTTGCAAAGGGAAGGTGATTCTAAGGTGGGAATGGATCATCGGGTAAGTCTCACTACTCACTATCCCAAACAAAAGATCCTCTCACCGGGTAAGTCTCAAGGTACTAAGGAAAGGAACTAAAATCTCAAACCAACACACCACCCATGGGGATAGAACTAACCTTTACCGGGTAAGTCTCAGGCTAACTCTCAAAGATGGGATGAAGGCACACTCAAATCCCAATAAAGGATAAACCTTTATTACCTACACTCATGATCTTGGGTATACAAACAAAGGAATCACCGGGTAAGTCTCATCCTAGGCTTCCGTTGAACCAGGAAAGGTATAACAAGGATAGGATTTAGCAAACTGAAACCTCAACTCAGATAAGGATCAGGAAAGGTCTCACCTCGCTCAGTTAGTATCCCATCTCGGTCAAGATGTCCTACGACTGACCAAGGTGTTCGTCCGTTTGAGTTTTTGGATTCCTCTCTTCATTCTCTTCATATCGGTACCGAGTTTATGCATTTCCGAGTATATAGAGATCTTGTCGAGCATATATGTCACCAGGACGGTTTCGTTGCTCATATTCCAATGAATTTGATGTTGTCCATGTGTAGGCTGCGTCGTTGTGATTCTGAATCTTCTTTCAGATCGTCAATCGGGTTATTAATGAATAAGTTATGAATTTATTCGTTTTCCGTATTGCGGGTTAGTACAAATTGACCTTAAGTTGGTTAAAATGGATAATTGAAATTTCCATTATGCTCGTTACATTATTCTGGTAATTATGGGCTTTTAGTTTGATGATGATATCATGAGTTGGAAGTATGTTCTGATGTGGCTTTAAGGTTTAGCATGTTATTCGAGGCTTATAGGATGATTATGATCCTTATGGATCCCTTGGGTCTAGGTGTGACCCCGTTGATTGACTGGAGATTGATATATATCTCTATGCCTTGTTATTAGGCAATGTCCCTCTCAAGATTGGAGGTTGATCGTGGTTGAGTTTGAGGTAAGTCCGTAGGAATTACTTAGCTACCATCCTTATATTGTGTGTTTGCGTTCTGTGCGTTATATGCTTGATATGATAGCATCCGATGTCGATTATTACTGCCCTATATTTTATTGATAGTCCCATTGTGTGGCAGTGATAACATTTCCCTTTTATCCTGTAAGGAGTTGGGAGGTTCTTGTTACGCTAGAAATGTACCATGCAAAAGTCTTACAATTTATAACTCGATATATTCTCCTAACTCCTAGCGAACCCAAAGTGTATGGGTCGTTTTGTAGCAAGGATAGTACTCTGAGGTCGAACACAAAGACTAATGTGAAATCAAATCAAACAAGTGATCATGGATAGTGCAAATCTAATCTAAGAAAAGAGAAAGAAATAAAGAAATGAAAAATAATGATATTTTTGGTTGGGTTTTTGTGGTGATCAAAGAAAGATCACGAGTCATGCAAGATTTATCAATCAATCAAGCAACACAAACAAACAACACAAGAACAAGATATGTGATCAAGTAAGAAAAGCGTATTCTAGGGATTGGGACTTCCGATTATGGCACTAGACTCAAGTTTCTAATCAACCTTGGACAAGTTGCGGTATGTTGGAAAAGGGTGTTTCTCCAATGGGATCAATCACCAGGTAAGTCTCATGATCCACTAATCCCGCACCTAAGGTCCTATTACCGTGTAAGTCTCTAGGAGCCTAAGGTTGGGAATTCTACACAAACCGGATTGCTATCTAAGGGGTCAAACCTCTCCTTACCGGGTAAGTCTCGGGAAGGAAAGTCCTAAGTAACAATCCTAGCACACTCAATCCAATAGCGGCTTGTGAGGCTCACTACTACCTAGAATTCATCATCTTTGGTATCTAAGATCGGGAATTACTGGGTAAGTCTCTTCCCTAACTTAGTTTGCTAGCATTAGGTCACTCTAAGCTAGATAAGGCTCTACACACACTAGGATTTCAACAATCTAACATCCTAACATTCAGATTCATCAATATAAACACAACAGAGCAAAACCACGGGCTGATCATACACAACCATGGCCGTGGTTTAGGAGGAACAAGCGGGGGTTTTGATCGGTGGTTAGGTTTCGAGCAAGCAAGTCATCAAAAGGTACATTCAAGTCTATTCTATCATTATCCAAGCCATAACCTTATGTCTATCACTCTAGAATCATAATTACTTAGCCAATAACATGCATCTCAAGATCTAGAATCATCATATAAGCATACATGGATTTCATAGCTAGATGGTGAATGAAAGCAAGTAAAAGCAAGAAATCTTGGCTGAATATGAGTTTAAACAAGAATTACAACCATTTAAATGCAGCTTCAAATCGTTCCTTACGACACTTCCAAAAGCTTCTCAATAAAAATCACTAAAAACAACTAAAAGTCTCACTCTAGATCTAAGTTTGATGATGTTGTTCTACTCCCAAAATGAGAGTGTTTTTGTTCTTCTTCCAAGTCTTCCTCCCAAAAATGGATGATGAGAGAGAGTCCAAAAGCCAGCCTGCAGGCTCTCCCAAGTCCACACTCAACCAAGAAAAGCAAAGGTCGGGCAATAAATCGTGTGACAAGTGTCAAGGCTGTCCAGACAGAATCCACGGGCAAAACAATGATTCCACGGGCGTGGAAATGGCCTCTGGGCCGTGGTTCTACAGTCCAGCCATCCTTGGATCACTAAGTCATGAGTTGGTGCAAGGCATGCACCAACAAGGTCTTTTGTGTTCTCCTTTGCTCCTAGCTTGCTCCTCAAAGAGTCCGGAAGTGTGTCATCACGAGGAATGATCCTCGAATGTGTCGATTAAGTCCTAAATCTCCCCAAAATACCTACAAACCGACAAAAGCTCGTGTAGACGTCTATTTCGACAATGTGGATGAATTAAGCATAAACGTCACGAACTAATGTCAGACCATGCATGAATAACGGGAAAAACTATCTAAATGAATGCCTAAACTAACGTCATAAATCATGTCATCAAAATACCCGATACTTGTCACTTGCTTGTCCCCAATCAAGGTTCAAACCTAAGCTACAAGATTTCATGAGTTATGAATGCGGAAAAACGGAAAATATTTTTGCAATTATGCTTCTAGTCATAGATCACCTTCATAGTGATGTTCATGGCAAAAGATGAGGAAATGTGTATCAAGAGAATAAATGCATGGAAAGACAATCACACTTAGCTTGAAATCATATATACAAAGTAAATCGAGAATGTCTAGATGATCATGAAAATATCAAATCTAAATCACTTAAGTCAAAACACATGTGCATAGAGGTCTTAAGGACTTAGGAAAGAAGAGGTCAAGAAACGTTGTTATAGGTGGGAATTTTTTTAGGCTATGTGATCCTAATCCAGGAAGGAACTAATTCCACAATTTTATTTTTGATCAACTTCACCACAAGTGTATATTTTTCTCCATCTTTATCTTTTCTTTCTTTTCTTTTTCTTCTTTTTTTCTTTCATTTATTTTTGAGATAATGGCATTGGTGTACAAAAGCCGAAACATTGTTGATTAGCGGACCTCAGGATACCCGGCACACATACCAAGGCTCGATAGGACTATCGGTTAATCCGACTCTGGCAAGACACAAACACCCGATTATATGAATGGTGCCGAGTTACTCGTTATCAAAACCAACGTCCCCAAACCTATATTTTTTTTCTACACTTTAACAACACATTCAACACTTCATTCATAACATTCATACACTTCCTTCAACACCCCACAATTGCTTTTCACACACTCAACACACTAGCATGCTCCTATTCCCGGATGGGTCAAAAGAGGCCAAATTTCATATCAATTGAGGTGCTTCAAACAACATGATCAAGATGAGAAGAAGAGAGAAATGAATGCCTTAATCATTCCTAGATGATGTGTAAGAACTAGCATGTGATTTCGATAATCAATTCTCAATCCAACCTAGACAACAATCTTTATCACAATTCATACATGGAAATCAAGAGAAGTATTCAAGTCCACATATGCATATATTCTTTCAACACACAAGGCCATCCATAGTGAATTCACAAAACAAACTCATCATAAGGGTCATATCCAAACTTAGAAGCACAAATATTTTTAAAATTTTCTGAATTTTTTGAATTTTTGAGATAAATATGTACAATGACAAACATAATGAAACATGTGGCAATAGTATGAAACTATCCTAGATGCAATCATGCAAATGATATTGTGAATACCCCACCCCATATTAAAATCACATTGTCCCCAATATGCAAATTAAATAAGGAAGTGAAAGTGAGTCCTCACAATGTAAAAATGGTGGTTTTGGTATTTTGGTTCACTCATGTGGAGTGATGGTGGATGTTCATTATGGCGTAGGGACCCGTGCTAAGCACCGCAAGCCGTCCAAGTCCCAGGTCCGCTCCACCCACGTTTGATGCGGGATCATCATCATCATCATGCCTTGCAAGACTCTAACACACAAACACAAAACATAAAACACACACAAACACACCAAAACAAAAACAAAAGCAAAAAGCAAAAACGAAAACAAAAAAAACGAAAAGGGAAAGATATGTACCAATGGGTTGCCTCCCATTAAGCGTTTCTTTAAGGTCATTAGCTTGAACAAAACCGGGAGCGTTTCACTCAAGGTGAAGTGGGGCAATCATATCCACCGGAGCTTCCGGGATGTACTTTTTCAAATGGTGTCCATTCACCTTGAAATCTCCATAATATTCCCCACATATCTCAACCGCTCCATGGGGAAAAACCTTCCTCACCACATAAGGACCCGTCCATCTTGACTTGATCTTTCCGGAGAAGAGCCGCAACATTGAATTGAAGAGAAGGACTAAGTGACCTTCACTCAATTCCTTTGGGATTAGACGTTTGTCATGCCAACGCTTGGTCCTTTCTTTGTAAATCCAGGCATTTTCATAAGCATCTAACCGGATCTCATCAAGAGCATTCATGTCTAGCAACCTCTTCTCACCGGCTTCCTTGAGGTCAAAATTCAGCCACCTTATTGCCCAATATGCCCTATGTTCCATCTCCACCGGAGGTGGCAAGACTTGCCATAAACTAGCTTGTAGGGAGTGGTGCCAATTGGTGTCTTGAAAGCGGTTCTATAAGCCCATAAAGCATCATCAAGCTTCATAGCCCAATCTTTTCTTGTCCTAGAAACCGTCTTCTCAAGTATCCCTTTGATCTCCCGGTTGGAAATCTCCACTTGGCCACTAGTTTGGGGATGGTAAGGTGTGGCCACCTTATGAGTCACCCCATACTTAGCCAAAAGTGTCCCAAAGTTCCTATTGGTGAAATGCTTCCCTCCATCACTTATGATTACTCTTGGTGTTCCAAACCTAGGGAAGATGACTCGGTTGAAGAACCGTACCACTAGTTTAGCATCATTCGTGGGAGAAGCGATTGCTTCCACCCACCTTGACACATAATTCACCGTCAATAGAATGTATAGGTTGCCACATGAAGAGGGGAATAACCCCATGAAGTCTACACCCCAAACATCAAAGACCTCAACCTCTTGGATATTGTTCAAGGGCATCTCGTTCCTTCTTGAGATGTTTCCCCTCCTTTGGCAAGCGTCAAAAGCTACTACAAAATTCTGCACATCCTTAAACAAGTTAGGCCAATAAAAACTGGATTGCAATACCTTTGCACACATTTTGTGTGAGCTAGCGTAGCCTCTACATGACAAGAAGTGGCAATGACGGATCACACTCTCTATCTCATCCTCCGGAATGCACCTCCTAAAGACTCCATCCGGTCCTCTCTTGAACAAGAGAGGCTCACTCAAATAATAATGCCTCACATATTTGAAAAACTTTTTCCTTTCGGCATATGACAAACCGGGTGGAGATAGCATGAAATATGACCATATTTAGGCACTTGCTTTGGTTGTTTTTCCCCTTTTGTTGTGCACATGGATATGAGTTTGAAGCATTTATGAGCACATTCACCTATTTTGTCGATATAGAGATCTACACAAGCTTTGTTGTGTTTTTAGGTGAATAAAGGCTTGGATTGGAGCATATATGGAATGAGTAGGAGTATTTGATCATGCTACACATCAAGAAGATGCATTGGAGAAGCTAAGGAATGATACGTGGATTAGCCGCGAAGAACGGATCTAGACGAGCAACCTGTTTCCGGGAATAGAAGCAAACGAAATTCAGCAAACAAAGATGAAGGAAAACGTGCAAAGCAAAGAGGGAAAACGAAATAAGAAAGAAGAACCGAAAGGAACAAACGATAGAACCCTTGGATTCGATTATCCAAGAACCAAACCGATGACGATTCGACCCCGCTTCTTACAACTTCACACAATTGATCTAGAGTTATCGAAGGCACGAAGAGGTTGCTTCAATTCGACTTGTAGCACCAACCCGAAGGAGATTGACACACAGAAGAACGAGAAAGCTATGCAAACACCACAATTCTCACAAGACAAGAGGCTGAACTCAAAAGAATTCAATTTGGCACTTAGGCAATGTGTTTAATGTATTCTGCCCCACAAAATGAAGAGAGAAAGGTTTATATTCAACCTAGACCTTCTCTCCAAAAAATAGAAAAGAAATAAATACAATAATTACAAATTAGAGTGTTTTAAATAAAACCATAAAATAGACTAATTTTAGGCTTTATTTAACACTCTCTAACTAGCTTCACGCCAGCCTTGCTCACGCCTCCTTGCTCACGCCTTCATCCATGCACATGCACACGTGAGGCTCTCCTATGCTCCATTCGACTTCTTCTTGACTGGCCCAATTTGGCTAAGCATCATGACGGGCCTTGGACTCATTGGAGGTGAGCTTGGGTGAGCTTCTTGAACCATGGCAAGGAAGATAGCATCCATCTCCGCTTGGCGTTTGGCTTGAGCTCTTGTTAGGGCTCCTTGTGGTGTTGAAGATGGAGCTAGCTCGGATGACCCTTCATCATTCTCCCCTTCTTTAAGAGAATTCGACCTCGAATTTCCTTGATCATAACTAAGGGGTGGAAAAGGGCTTAGATCCCTCACATTGAATGTGGGATCACAAGCATAGTCGTCCGGCAAGTCTAGCACATAGGCATTGTCACCAGCCTTGTGTAGCACCTTGAAAGGCCCGTTTCCTCTTGGAGAGAGCTTGGACTTCCGAAGTTGTTGAAACCTCTCCTTCCTCAAGTGTAGCCATACAAGGTCACCGGCCTCAAATGTAACCTTCTTCCTTCCTTGGTTTGCCTTGGCTGCATTGTATTTGCCTTTCTCCTCAAGCTTAATCCTTGTCCTCCTATGTAGCTCCTTGATGTGTTCAACCTGCGTTTTAGCACTTAAATCCACTCGCTCCTTCTTAGGCAACGGTGTAAGATCAAAAGGGGTTAGTGGATTAAAACCATAAACACAATCAAATGGAGAGATGGAAGTAGACGAATGCACAACTCTATTATAGGCAAATTCAACATGTGGCAAGATATCCTCCCATTCCTTTAGATTCTTTTTGATGACAGCCCTTAAAAGTGTGGTTAAAGTCCTATTAGTTACTTCCGTTTGCCCATCAGTTTGGGGATGGCTTGATGTAGAAAATAATAATTTCGTGCCTAGCTTTCCCCAAAGAGTCTTCCAAAAATAACTTAAGAACTTAACATCCCTATCACTCACTATTGTCCTTGGAATTCCGTGTAACCTAACTACTTCCCGAAAGAATAGATTAGCTACATTGGCCGCATCATCAGTTTTGTGACAAGCAATAAAGTGAGCCATTTTTGAGAAACGATCTACAACCACAAAAATCGAGTCCCTACCTCTTTTAGTCCTAGGAAATCCCACAATAAAGTCCACACTAATGTCTTCCCAAGAGGCTGTTGGGATGGGCAAAGGTGTGTACAATCCATGAGGCTTCACTTTAGATTTAGCTCTAAGGCATTCTAAGCATCTTTTAAACATTTTCAACATCCCTAAGCATGTGTGGCCGATAAAAGTGTGAGTGCACACCTTATGGGCTTCCTCTATGGGCTTCCTCTACTAACAACAATCGAAGGGAACACCTAGGTATGCACACCTTATCAATTCGAAACAAAAATCCCTCGAACAAATAGTATTTATCTAAGGAACCTTTTTGCACACATAACTTATATGTATCACCAAAATCAATATCAGATTCATAGAGCTCCTTAATGTAAACAAGGCCTAATACCTTAGCATCCAATGTAGTCAACAATGTGTGCCTCCTAGAGAGGGCATCCGCCACTACATTGTCTTTTCCCTTTTTATACTTGATAACATAGGGAAAAGTCTCAATAAACTCCATCCGCCTACCATGCCTCCTATCTAGTTTATCTTGACTCCGAAAATGCTTCAAAGACTCATGATCGGAATGCAAAATAAACTCTCTAGGCCACAAGTAGTGTTGCCATGTCTTAAGCACTCTAAACAAAACATATAACTCTTTATCATAGGTAGAGTAATTAAGACATGCTCCTTTGAGCTTTTCACTAAAGAAGGCAATAGGCTTACCTTTTCTGCATGAGCACGCCGCCTATGCCAATGCCCGAGGCGTCACACTCCACTTCAAAGGGCCTAGTGAAGTCGGGAAGAGCTAGCAAGGGCGCCTCAGTTAAGACCAATTTCAGCTTGCTAAAGGCACGTTATTGCGCCTCCTCCCATACAAATGGCGCATGCTTCTTGCAAATTTCCGTCAAGGGTGCGGCAATGGTATTAAAGTCTCTCACAAAGCGCCGATAGAAGCTTGCAAGCCCATGGAAACTCCTTACTTGGCTGATGGATGTTGGCGTGGGCCAATCTTTGATTGCTCTAATCTTCTCCTCATCCACTTGTAGGCCTTGTGTAGTCACTACAAAACCAAGAAATATAACCTCATTAGTGCAAAAGCTACATTTCTTAAGATTAGCATACAAGTGTTCAGCCCTAAGGGTAAGACCTACTTCCCTTAGATGTTCTTCATGCTCCTCTTGGGACCTGCTATAGATTAAAATATCATCAAAGTATATTACAACAAACTTCCCTATAAAATGTCTCCAAACATAGTTCATTAAGCGCATAAAAGTAGAAGGAGCAGTAGTTAACCCAAATGGCATAACAAGCCACTCATACAAACCAAACTTAGTTTTGAAGGCTGTTTTCCACTCGTCCCCCTCCTTCATTCGGATTTGATGGTAGCCACTCTGTAGGTCTATCTTGCTAAAGGTGGTGGCGCCATGTAGCTCATCAAGAACTGAAGGGATTGAAGCTTATATGGCTGCTCTATGAGCTCAGTTCTTACCTCGACCGGTCCCAGTTGCTCGACCGAGGCATGAGCCAGCATAAGGAGCCTTGCGTGGGCCTCCTTGAGTGCCTTTAGGTAATGTAGACGAGGGAGAGACGAGACTCGTGCAAGAACTGAAGGGATTGAAGCTTATATTTGGCGCTCTATGAGCTCAGTTCTTACCTCGACCGGTCCCAGTTGCTCGACCGAGGCATGAGCCAGCATAAGGAGCCTTGCGTGGGCCTCCTTGAGTGCCTTTAGGTAGTGTAGGCGTGGGCTTGGTAGGGGCTGCATAAGGAGCCTTGCGTGGGCCTCCTTGCTCCAGGGCTAGCTTCTCCTTGCTTGGCACCTCCCGGCTGTAATTCCCTTGTTGGCGACCTCCTTGGCTCCTCCATGAGCTAGGCGTGCCATAGGCAGCCTTACCTCCTTGACTTCTTGCCTTTATTTTCCTTTCTACTTTGATTGCTAGTTGGAGCAATTCTGTCATAGAGCTATAGGGAAAAAGATCTATCTCGTTAGAAAAACTTGAATTGAGAATACGAAGATACCTAGCCATTATAGTCTCTTCATCCTCTCGCACATTAGCCTTTACCATGGCCATTTGCATGGCATTATAGATCTCCTCGGCGGTCATGGCTCCTTGCCTCAAGTTCTCCAACCTTTGCCTCAATTCCCTAGTGTAATGTTGAGGCACAAACCGAGCTCTCATCAAGGCCTTCATGTGCGCCCAAGTAACTACCGGTGCATCCATAGTTCTCCTCCTTTCCTTCACCAAATCATCCCACCTTATCATAGCATAGTCAATTAACTCAAGGGCTGCATAATGTACCTTCTTATGCTCGGGAAAGTTATGGCATGACCATATTTGCTCTATCTTGGCCTCCCAAGCCATGTAACACATCCGGGTCATATTTGCCTTCAAAGCTTGGGATCTTCACCTTCACTTTGCCAAGGCCATCATACTCCGGATCTCGCTCCCTCCTTGGCTGGCCACCATAGGGGTCACGCCTCTGCTCGTCTTGGCGCCGGTCGTCATGAGGTCTCCGGGGTTGTTGGTGCTCCCTTCGCCCGTTTGGCCTCCATTCCTCGTCATCTCTATCACCGTCCTCATCCTGATCATAAGCTGGATTCTGAAACTGTTGAGGATAGTTAGGCATATTATCATGTATATTAGGAGAAAAAGGGATAGAAACGTGCTCCTCGAAAGCAAGATTGCGGCCTAAGCCTTGGATATTCCGAGAGGGCTGCGTGGCATTAGAGTGCCGGACTGCTTGAAACACCTCTTGTTGGCTTTGGAGTGGTATTCGGTCTTGCCCTTGATGTGGAGCTCTCGAGTGGTCTCCTACCTCCCTGTTGCCTCCTAGTGGCCGAGGCTCCGGAACTACATTAGACGCCTCCAAGTTGGACAGCCTTGTAGTTAACCCTTCAATGCTATGTTTCAAGCCCTTGATAAGGTTAAACAACTCCGGGGTGATAGGCTCGGGGCTTGGCGTACCTGCGGGAGTTCCTGACATTGTTCAAAGACACTAAAACACTCAAACACGTTAGGTTAGCTAAAACAAAAATGCCTCACAAGTGTATCACTCGAAAGCAAACTCTCACTCTCTAGTGGTGCTCAACAAGCTTGTTGATGGCTCGTCTTGTATTAGTCAAAAACCTCATGTTGAGTCTCACTACTACCTAGAAAAGGTAAGCCAAGGCTAGGTTAAAGAAAATCTTTAACTTTAGATCAAAGCAAAAGCAAAGGACGTACGACAGAGGAAACCACGGCCAGATCTTGAAGACCCACGGCCATGAAACTCAAGAACAGGTCGTGGAAAGCCTCGACGACGAGGTTTCTTACAACTCTCATGGTTCAATCTAGTTTGGTTCAATCTATCATCATCTATGCCACAACTATCAACCCTTCACCTTAGAATCGCTCAAGGGTTTTAGCCAACAATCATCATCATCAAATCAATAATCAAGTTTAAAAGAGAAAAAGGGTAAAACCTTGAAAACTCAATAATAACCGAACAATCAATCTCAAAATAAACCAAAGCGTGTTTGTGTTCTAATAAAAGTAGAATCAAAGAACAGAAAACCTCACAAAAATCTCTAGGAACAATGAAGAACGGGATGTCAATCCGTCTTCAAAAGGAATCCTAAGATCTTTTCCAAGTACGAAATCTCAAAATGCGTCCTTCTCCAAATCTTCCCTGTACACAATAAGATCTTCTGAAATCTCCTAAGCAATGCTCTCGAAATGCCCTAGATGCCAGCCGTCTATTTTCCTCCTTTCTTCAGCCTTCTTATATGGGAAAATAGGGTTACGAAAGCCCAATAACCGCTGCTGACGTGGCAAATATGACACGTGGCAACCGTTATCGAAATCAGGGCCAAGTACAAATTTCCACAGGCGTGGAATGGGTCGTGGAACCTTTCTGTTGCTCTCGAACTTGTTTTCCACGACCCTAGTGCCTAAACCACAGTCGTGGTTCTCTTTGTTTGACCACAAAAACTCCAGTTCCTTTGTAAAAGCCTTTGTTTCGTAAAGCTCTTTAATCATGCTCCTTCCTTAGCTTCTCCAATGCATCTTTTTTATGCCTATCATGATCAAATACTCCTACTCACTCCATATATGCTCCAATCCAAACCTTTATGCACCTAAAAATACAACACAGCTTGTGTAGATCTCTATATCGCAAAATAGTTGAATATGCTCATAAATGCTTTAAACTCCTATCCATGTGCACAACAAAAGGGGAAAAACAACCAAAACAAGTGCCTAAAATATGGTCATATTTCATGCTATCAAAATACCCCATACTTGTCTCTTGCTTGTCCCCAAGCGAGGTTTTCAAAATCTTGGAACATAAGGTAGGATGAAATATGAATGCAAAACAAGGTAAAAACAATCTTTGGTATTGTGCTTCTAATCAATAGACCACCCTCAAATCTTAC
This sequence comes from Fagopyrum homotropicum, assembly GCA_033239125.1. Taxonomy (NCBI): domain Eukaryota; kingdom Viridiplantae; phylum Streptophyta; class Magnoliopsida; order Caryophyllales; family Polygonaceae; genus Fagopyrum; species Fagopyrum homotropicum. Next base: position 91,410,126 of record BSWB01000004.1, on the reverse strand, counting down.
TTCATGTCTCCTTGAGAACTTCTACGTCATAAATCAAATTATGTCAAGCAAAGGAAACATCATATATTGCATAAACTTCAAGACAAACATTATAACCTTAAGCAATGTCAAAATCAATCATGCGAAACATTAATTTAGATCACCAAGTCAAACAACATTCCATAGATCTTAAGGACTTCCAATTAAAGGTCAAAAAACATGAATAGGTGGGAAACTTATAAGGGAATGTGGTGCACAAATCCGGGAAAAGGAACAACACAAACTCTTTTCTTTTCGCAAACTTGAACCAACCACCTTTTGAGAGCTTTGCTCTCCCTTTTCAGCACAAAGTTCTTTTTCGACTTTACTTTTTTTTGGAAGTATGGACAGAGGTGCACAATAACCGAAGCCTAGGAGATTGGTGTTTCTCAATTTCGAGATGCCTCAAACCTTTGATGCACATACCATAATCCGTTAGGAATATCGCTCAATCCAACTTTGACAAGACACACCCGGCTATGTGAGTGGTGTCGAGTTACTCATCATCAAGATTGAGGGATGAACAAAGAAGAAGCAACAAAAATCAAGGTGCCTTAATCATTTAATAAAGAAGTGTAAGAACTTATATTGTGATTTCAACCTTCATTCCTCAACATGATTTAGATAAAACTTTCATATTATGAAACTTGCAAGAAAGATCAAACAATATATACAATTTCTTCACAATTCAATTTAAGCACATAAGAGTCATCAAAAATTCAAATTACAAGTAGATTCATCATAGAGTTCATCTCAAATCTTAGAAGCACAATAATTTTCAAAATTTTTCAAATTTTTATGGGTTTTTGAAAGCTTTTTAATGCAATGCAATAAAGAAACGTGTGACAACAAAAGAAAGATGCAAGTGTTCATGGAATAAAGCGAAGCAATTGTATCGAGTTATTACAAAGCTTTTTAAAGTAAGAAAAATAAAGAAAAATAAAGAAAAGAAAAGAACTAAGAAAACTCACTAAGGCGGTGGAGTAGCTCGAACCAAGCGGTCATCTCATCAATCACATAGGAGGCGGTGGGTAGAAGTTGGGGTCGAATGGACGCCCAAACTGCTGGCAGTAGACATCGCGGAGGATCCTAGCATTCTCCTTGCGCTCTTCATCATGTTCATTGAAGCGAGTGACTAGGTTGTCCATCCTTCTAGTAAGATCGGTCGCCCACCCTGGCTGCTGGTCCATCCAAGCAGGATGCTGTTGCATCCACTCCGGCAGTTGTTGTGTCCAAGTTGAGGGAGCACCCATCCAAGTAGAAGGAGCACCTATCCAGTGCGGTGGGCCATCCATCCATGAAGGGCGCTCACTAACGTTAGCACGGCGTGAGGAAGAAGAGGCGGAAGGCCGTTGATGGTATGCGGACCTCCTAGGTGGCTCTTGAAAGTCTGCTGGCTGCTCCGGAAATGCTCCAAAGTCCTGCTCACCACCTCCAACATCCGGGAACTCGTCTCCACCCATCTCCTCATCCTCATCATCTTCAGCTACAGCGGGTACCTCATCGGGAATGTAGGGAGGAGCTCCTAACCAATTTGCATGCATAGGAACAAAAGTAGCCTTCCCATTCTGCCGGCTAAATCTAAGAGAATAATCGGCGATCCATGGAATGCCTCTACTACTTTTGTCTTCCCAAGGCATAAATGAGGTAGGTGGACCTCGGCGGCGGGGAATCAAGAGTCCCCTAGTCATGAAACCATTTGGCCCTAAAGGCCTCGCAGCAGCTGCCCTCTCACAAGCTGAATAATCAATCCCTTGCTGTTTTGCAATGTGCGTTACCATCCCTCCATAGCCAATTTTCCCTGCTGATTTGTTCTTTACCTTGCTAAGAGTGGAGGCGAGCATGGTAGCACAATCCGGAGAGTGGCCGGCAATCATACAATATAAAATGAAAAGCTCATCAACCTTGAGCTTCTGGGGAGTCTCGGTCCTCGGAAATAGGCATTCGGAGAGGATCCTATGGGCTATCTCAAGGGTAAGGTAGGAGATGATCTTGGCCTTTGAGTCGGCCAATTGCCAACGGTCCTCATGACTTACAATCATAGCAATCTCCCCCAAAAACTCCTTAGCTTTGACACCCCTAGGGAATGTTCCATTGAACGTTTCAGCAAACCCAAACATCACTCCAAACTGAGCAATATAGAAGTTATAATTGCGCTCCATCAACCGGAAAGACACCATTCGGTTAACGGCGCTATGCTCGAAGGAAGTAATGAACTCCCTCGTAATCTCCTCATATGCGTCTTGCCTAATGCTAGAAAACACAATCAAACCATCCCTATCCAGCAACCATGTCAAATTCTCAACAACATTCAACTCTTGGAGTTCCTCCATAACAATGTACCTAGGAGCTATCACCTTGCATTTATGGATTTTCTCTATAGCTCTAATATAATCCTCATGGATTGTATGGACTCTAGGGGTTGGTGGGACTATAGGAGGGGGTTGGAAAGAGGATCCAGTACCCTTCAGCTTCTTGTTCCTGTTTGATTTTCTAGTTCCAAACATTTTCTCACAGAATTTCAAAAACCACGGCCTGTTCTTCAGATTCCACGGTCATGGAATGGTACGGCAGCCCGTGAAATTGCTCGAATTCACCCAAAAACTCAGCAAATCAACAACAATCTCAACAACAGTAGTCCTATACTACTTTTACGTTCAATTTCGTTCAGTTCTCCTAAAAATCTTTAAGAAAAATGAGTGAAAACAACCAATGAGAACTTATATAGGGCCGTAAAAATCTTGAAAACCACAGCCTATCGGGGTGTTCCACGGCCGTGGTTTTGTGCGGACACCCGTGGTGTCTGGCTCTTTTATTTTAATTAGCTACGACATGCTTTTCCACGGTCCAATTTAGGAAACCACGGCCGTCGTTTTGCCTCTTTGGCCGTGAAATCGTCTGTTCTAGCTAAAAATCCAAGTTTTGTCGTTCTTTTGGCTTTCTTCACTTCTTTTGCTCGTTTCTTATCCCTATCATGCAAAGACACAAACATACCGGAAGGTATCAAAGAAAAAAAAACAAAAACAACTAAACTAAGTTAATCTAAGAAAGAAAACGAAAGCAAGAATGCAATACCTTGGGTTGCCTCCCAAGAAGCGCTTTGTTTTAGGTCCGTAGCTAGACCGTTCCTTAGTGTTTAGGTGAAGACAATCGGAGCGATTTCCTCATTTCGGAGTTCCGGTGAGTACTTGAGTCGTTGACCATTCACCTTGAAACTTCCGCACTTCTCACCCCATACTTCAACTGCACCATGGGGAAAAACGTGTTTGATTACATAAGGTCCTGTCCAACGAGATTTAAGCTTACCGGGAAAGAGTCGAAGTCTAGAATTGAAGAGAAGAACAATGTCTCCTTCTTTGAGATCCTTTGGAATGATATGCTTATCATGCCAACGCTTTGCTCTTTCTTTGTAGATCTTGGCGTTCTCATAGGCGTTCAAGCGGAGTTCTTCTAGCTCGTTAAGATCCAAGAGACCCTTCTCTCCCGCTTCCTTCATGCTGAAGTTCAACCACTTTACAGCCCAATACGCCTTAAGTTCCAACTCCACCGGAAGATGACAAGACTTCTCATACACAAGATTGTATGGTGTTGTGCCGATGCGAGTCTTGTATGCCGTTCTATACGCCCATAACGCATCATCCAGCTTCAATGACCAATCTTTCCTCGTCTTTGACACCGTCTTCTCAAGGATTCCTCTGATTTCCCTATTTGAAATCTCCACTTTTGTCCACTTGTTTGCGGATTGTAGGGTGTGGCGATCTTGTGAGTCACCCCATACTTACCTAGTAGAGCTTCAAATCGTCGGGCGATGAAGTGTGAACCTCCGTCACCAATGATGGTTCGTGGTGTCCCAAACCTTGGGAAAATAGTTCTATTAAAGAACGTAACAACCACCATCGCATCGTTAGTTGGAGAGGCAACAACTTCGACCCATCTTGAAACATAGTCTACAGCTAGAAGTATGTATTGGTTTCCACAAGATGATGGGAACGGTCCCATGAAGTCAACTCCCCAAACGTCAAAGATCTCTACCTCTTGAATATTGTTGAGAGGCATCTCATTCCTCCTAGAAATATTTCCTGTTCTTTGACAAGCATCGCAACAAGCAACAAAGGTTTGCACATCCTTAAATAAAGTAGGCCAAAAGAATCCGGATTGTAATACCTTAGCGCTAGTTTTGTGAGAACTACTGTGTCCTCTGCAAGGAAGTGAATGACAATGACGAATGACACTTTGCATTTCATCTTCTGGCACACATCTTCTAATGATGCCATCAGGACCTCTTTTGAAGAGTAGAGGTTCATTCCCTACATAACTTCTTTCTTTGTGCGTAGGATAGTCCGGGAGGTATTTCTTGACAAACCAAATAATTCACAAAATCAGCAAACCAAGGTTCGTTACCTCTAGAAATAAGATTGATGCACTCTTTCATCATATGAAATTGTTCGTCCAGGAAAGAGTCATCAATAGGCTAATCGTCGCCCGTAGCATGTGGTAGAAACCTCAAATGATCCGCAATAAAATTCTCGGATCCCTTCTTGTCACGGTTCTCAAGATCGAAATCTTGAAGGAGGAGAATCCACCTATTCAGCCTTGGTTTTGTATCTTTCTTGGAAAGCAAATACCGAATTGCTGAATGATCCGTGTATAATATCATCTTCGCTCCTACAAGATACGAACCAAACTTTTCAAAAGCATAAACAACAACAAAAAATTCCTTTTCCATTGTATCATAATTGAGTTGTGCTTCATCTAGCGTCTTGCTAGCATAATAGATGGCATGAGCGCGTCCATCCTTCTTTTGTCCAAGCACCGCTCCTACAGCTACGTCACTTGCATCACACATGATCTCAAAGGGGAGATTCCAATCCAGAGGTCGAATAATTGGGGCTGAGATTAGAGCTTCCCGAATCCTGTAAAAAGCATCCAAAACATTCTTTCGAAAATTCGAAAACAACATCCTTCATCATTAGGTTTGTTAGCGGTTTAGAGATTTTCAAAAAGTCTTGTATGAATCTTCTATAGAATCCAGCATGTCCTAGAAAACTTCTAATCCCCTTCACCGAAGATGGAGGATGAAGTTTCTCTATTGTTTCAATCTTAGCCTTATCAGCCTGAATCCCTCTATTAGAGATCAAGTGTCCTAAAACTATGCCTTCCATGACCATAAAGTGACACTTTTCCTAGTTTAGAACTAGGTTCGTGTCTTCACACCTTTGCAAAAAAAATCGAGGTTAGCAAGACAATTATCAAATGAGGAACCATAAATAGAAAAATCATCCATAAAAACCTCCATGATTTTCTCAATGTATTCCAAGAAGATGGCCATCATACGCCTTTGAAAGGTGGCTGGAGCGTTGCAAAGTCTGAATGGCATCCTCCTATAAGCAAACGTACCCCATGGGATTGTGAATGTGGTCTTCTCTTGATCGTCCGGATGGATCGGAATCAGAAAGAAACTATAGCAAAAGTAAGAGTGTTGTGCTAACCTTTCAAGCATTTGATCAATGAATGGCAGCAGGAAGTGATCCTTCCTTATCGCATTGTTGAGCTTGCGATAGTCAATGCACATCCTCCATCCTGTCACGGTTCTTGTTGGAATGACTTCGTTGTTTTTGTTAGCTACGACGGCCATTCCTCTCTTTTTCGGGACAACTTGAACGGGGCTCACCCACTTGCTATCGGAGATAGGGTAAATGATACCTGCATCAAGTAATTTAAGGATCTCCTTCTTCACGACCTCTTTCATGATCGGATTTTAACCGTCTTTGAGGTTGGCGTGAAGGCTTATAATCCTCTTCCATTAGAATCTTGTACATACATAAAGATGGTTTGATTCCTACAAGATCTTCTATGGTGTAACCTAGAGCTTTCCTATGTTGCCTCAAAACAATCATGAGCTTTTCATGTTCATCTTTACTCAAATCGGAACTAACAATAACGGAAAACGTAAAATTAGTTCCAAGAAATGCATACCTAAGATGTGTGGGAAGTGGCTTCAATTCTAAGGTTGTTGATGCCTTTGGAGTGTCTTGAGGGTTGTCTGATGTCTCCTTGGAAGTCTCCAAGGGTGTGGAAGTTTTGGAAAAAGAATCATGAATGTTTGTAGAAGAACGGAGTCATCTTCAACATTTTCCAAAACCACGACATCACTGTTACTTCCACGGTCGTGGAAAGTGTCTTGGGGGCCGTGGCAAATTGGTTAAATTTTGCTCTCGACATAAATTTCCACGGGTGGAATAGGTGAAACTACGCTTGTGGAAAAGAACGACTAGCCGTGATTTCTGACGTTTTCGGAGCCATCGCACAATTTTTCGAATTCTTCAACTTGCACTTCTTTTAGCTCTTCCAAAGCATCAATCTCAGCATTACAATCCTCTTCTTCTCCTCTTTGCATGATGCTCATGGTTATGACCTTTTGCAACGGATCTTTGAACAAGATCGAACTTACTTCCTCCCTAGATACCTCTTCGTCATAGATGTTGAACATGTCCTCTCCGAGTGCTGGTTCTTTTGTCAAAGTCGAGAGGACAAACTCAACCTTTTCTTCTCCAATATCGAAGGTCAAACTCGCATTCTTGCAATTAACCATACAACCGGAAGTTGCAAGAAAAGGTCTCCCAAGTATGATTGGGACCGGACAATCTGCAAGAATGACAAGCACAACAAAGTCTATAGGGATATAGAATCTACCGAGCTTAACCGGGACATCTTCAATGATTCCTACGGGTCGAGTAATGGATCGATCCGCCATATACAACATCATTTTCACCGGTTTAGGTTCACCTAAACCGACCTTCCTGCACAAGGCAAGTGGAATAATGCTCACACTTGCTCCCAAGTCATAAAGTGCATCATATGTGACCTCTCCAATTCCTATTGGTATGCAAAATGACCCCGGATCTCTCAGCTTTGGGGGCATCTTTTCTATCATCGTTTTGATGAGCTCTAAAGATTCCGAACTCATCTTGACTTCTCCAAAGTCTTCCGGCTTCCTCTTGTTAGAGAGGATCTCTTTCAAGAACTTCCCATAAGCGGGCACACCTAAAATCGCATCAATAAAAGGTATGTTAATATGTAGTTTGCTCATAAGATCAATAAACTTACCGAGTTGCTTGTCTAGACGCGCTCTTGCTCTAGATTACGGGAATGGTAAGAGAGGTTTATAAGCTGGAGGGGGAACATAGACATCTTCCTTCTCCTTGGTCTTTCTCTTTCTCTTTGGGAACTTCAACGAATTTGGGTTGTGGGTCGGTGATTGTTGCACCACTTCTTGTTGTAATTGCCATCACCCTTCCTTTCGGATTATCTTCCGTCTTTCCAGGAAGTTTCCCTTGATCTCTTGGAACTTCTCCAGCCTTGCTGAATACTTGGTTCTCTAAAGCTTTTTGTGCTTTATCAACCGATGTAATGTAATTCTCCAATCCTTGTAGCTTTCCCAAGATTGTTTCCAACATAGGATCAGGTCTATCCTTCTCCGGTTTACTTGAACTATTTGACGTTTGCCCCTGACTTTTCAAAGTGGTAGAAGAGGAAGGAGGTGTTAGTGAATTTCCAACATGTGAATAGGGATTACCGGAATTTTGTTGGTTGGATCTCCAATTGTTGTTGGCGTTCCTGTTGTTGTTGTTGTTGTTGTTCCAATTATTGTTCCGGTAATTGTTCTGATGCGGAACCGAAGACGAAGAAGCTAATTGATGCTGATTTTAGATATCATTAGTTGCCTAATTGTATTTGTTTTAATTAGGATTAAGTGTGTTTATTTGGGGCCGGTTCACTTGCATTTTAAGAGCCGGTTCAACGCTTTATTTCCTTAGTTATTTTTAGTTTTATTAATTATTGGTTTAGTTTTATTTTAGTTTTAGCATTTGCCTATTTAAGGGAACTTCTCCCTCACTGTAAGACATGTTTGATGCAATGGATAAGCAACCCTTGTTGTGTCCTTGATTGAACGTCTTTCCCTCTCGCCCTCCAATGGAGATTGGAGCCCGAGTTGTATGGTTCTTGTGAGATGGGTCTAGATTACTCGATGAGCGGGTTTTTCACATCATTTACAATTGTGTTTTGGCTCTTTAGCCATGGTGCTTTGCATTGTTTGGGTTGGGTTCCTTATAACCTGTCCATCGCCTTATAGACGAGAGGGTTGTGTCCTTCTTGGATTCGGTTCTTGATCGATCTAGTCCATGGGTTGTACCCGTTTGTGGTATTGGCTCTTGGCTGGTTGTATCAATGGGTTGGTTCAAGGCAGCATAGGTTGCTCGCCTCCTATCTTTCCCTTTCGTTCTTTCTATTCTGCAACAGGTTGTTCGTCTAGGTCCGTTCTTCGCGGCTAATCCCCGTATCATGTTCCTATTTCCTTGATTGTTGTTCTCCCTTCCTAAGTAGCCAACGTCCTGCCCTTTCGTCTTTTGAAGGCTGGATTTTATGACTTCCTTCAGCTCTTTGATTTCATTGTCGAGGGAGAAAATTTGAGCTTGAGCTGCTAAATTTAATTTCGCTCCCGGCTCTCCGGAGTTTCGATTCCCATCATCAGCTTTCCTATGGGAATACTTCTCAATCACTTTGGCTTGCTTCTCAATGAAATCCCAAGCATCATCCTCTCTCATATTCATGAAAGTTCCACAAGAAAGGGATTGAAGATTGAATTGTGTTGTCACATCTAGTCCCTTGTAGTAGATCACCAATAATTCCAGCTTTGAGATGCCATGGTGTGGGCAATCCAATAGGAGATCTTGAAACCTTTCCCAAGATTTAAACAAACAATTATTAAGTTTCATAGAAAAAGCATTTATTTTACCTCTCAATTCCGCTGTTTTGGATGGCGGAAAGAACTTGGTGAGAAACTCCGATGTTAAAGCCTCCCATGTGCTAAGTTTTCCAGGTGGAAGGGCTTGATACCAAGCCAATGCCTTATCCTTCAAAGAACAGAAGAACGGTTTCAACTTGTAGCCATTGTTGATAGTCCTTTGAGGCTTCAAATTCTCCATAAGAATCTCATAGTTTATCAAATGTTGATGCGGAGATTCAGCTTCCGTTCCGCCAAGCTGATTTTGACGGAGCATAGTGATGACTTGTGGGCGAAGTCCAAAGTCATGATCATCTTGCTCTTCAAGATTCACACCTAAACGGCGTGGTTGCTTAATTGGGTCCATTCGTTGCCCAAGAGTTCGTGGTTCAGGGTCGTAAATATCCTCGTCGAAGATCGGCTCCTTCACTAGAGTGGAAAGAACGAATTCTACTTTCTCTTCTCCAATATCAAAAGCGAGTCTTCCATTCTTGCAATCGACCATGCAGCCGGAAGTTGCAAGAAAGGGTCTTCCGAGTATGATCAAGACCGGACTGTCTACAGGAATGTCAAGCACGACAAAATCAATGGGAACAAAGAATTTACCTAGCTTGACGGGGACGTCTTCTACAATACCGACGGGGCGAGTGATGGATCGATCCGCCATGTACAACGTCATCTTCACCGGTTTAGGGTCGCCTAAACCAATCTTCCTGCACAACGCTAGTGGTATGATACTCACACTTGCTCCTAAGTCACATAAAGCGTCACATGTGACATCTCCCACTCCAATGGGAATGCAAAATGACCCCGGATCCTTCAACTTTGGGGGCATTTTCTCCTTCCTGGTCTTGATGAGATCCGAAGAATCCGAACTCATCTTGACCTCACCAAAATCTTCTAGCTTCCTCTTGTTGGAGAGGAGCTCCTTCAAGAACTTGCCATAAGCCGGCATACCTACAATAGCATCAATGAAGGGTATATTAATATGCAGCTTACTCATGAGTTCTATTAGCCTCCTTTACCTATCCGGGAATTTGGAGAAGTGAATGAAAAAGGCATGTTTGATGTGGGAGGGCCATGAAAGCAATTATTTGCAATCAAATGAATAGAAAGAAGTTATAGGTTTGGGGAAGTCAATCATGACGATGAGTAACTCGGCACCATTCACATAGCCGGGTGTTTGTGTCTTGCCAAAGTCGGATTGAGCGATATTCCTAGCGGATTATGGTATGTGCGCTAAGGGTTTGAGGCATCTCTTGAAAAATTGAGAAACGCCGATCTCCTAGGCTTCGGTTTTTGTGCACCTCTGTCCATAACTCCAAAAGTAAAGTCGAAAAATAAAGAGAAGAGAGCGAAGCTCTAAGTGAAGTGTTGCGGGAACCGCATAAGAAGAAGAAGGAAGTTGTCCACTTTCCCGGATTTATGCACCACATCCCTTAAAAGTTTTCCCTTCCCTTCCGTATTCTAGACCTTTTCTTTGAAATTCCTTAAGATCAAAAGAATGTTATATGACTTGGTGATCTAAATTGAAGTTTCTTATGATTGATTTTGATAATGTTTGAAGGTTATAATGCTTGTTTAGAAGTTAAATTTATTCATGAACTTTCTTTGCTTTTTACTCTTTAATTGAGCGTGTGAAAGTTTGATGAACGATTGAAGCAAGGTTTGAGAATGATCTATTCTTTAGAAGTCACATTCACCCAAAAAAAAGAAGGTACACATATTTCATCCTAACTCTTGTTTAAAGCTTTTTTAAAGACCTTGCTTAGGGACAAGCAAGTGTTAAGTATGGGGTTATTTGTTAGCATGAAATATTGTGATATTTTAGGCACGTTTTCTAAACGTATTTGATTCATATTGATAGTCTTTGATTGAACTTTGTACATATGTGAGCTAGTATTACCTATATTGTCGATATGGATGTCTACACTAGTTCTATGTTGATTATAGGTGATTTGGAGCTATTTCCGAACGGAATCGAGCAAAAGAGGAGTTGATTGAGTGTGTCCATAGATTGAGGACATTCTTTGGAAGCAAATTGAAGTTTAGCTTGAGGAATGCACGAAGCTAGGGAAGAATCACGTTCTTGCCCTAAACCACGCTCTAAAATACGGCCGTACTACGAACCACGTTCAGTTCCACGGCCGTGGAACCTTGCAAGAGAAGCGTGATGCATTCCAGTAACTATTACGGCCGTGGAATATATGGTACAAACCGTGACCTAATCCACGCCCTAAATTATGGTCGTGGAAACTTCCACGATTGTGATCTTGGCGAATCTTTTCGCCACACTTTGAAGCCACGATCTTTTGAAGATTGGACCGGGCCGATATTTTATCTTGCCCTATAAAAAGACGGACGAAGCAAGAATCCGTCAACCCCGCTTACCCCCGTTTATCGACGCTTAGGATCGTTTACGACGCTACCTCATCTTACACCGTCACTTGGAAGTATTGATCATCTCATTGGAGATTGAAGTTCGTATTGGGAAATTGCCCTAATCTCGCACTTTTGGTGGAGATTGCTGTTGAGATCTCCGGATTGGCGGAAGATCGAAGCTTTTGGAAGATTTTGCAAGAAGATCTCTCCTCCTGTTTAGGTTTGATTTGGAAAACGGATTGACATCCCGTTTTCCCTTCTTTCCTAAGGTTGTGATTGTTCACTTTATTTTGAATCCTTGACAACATTCGCTCTTGATTGTGACTTTGAGATTGGTTTGAAGATTATTGAAAGTTCTTGAAAGTTTTCATCTTTTTATCTTTTAATTCTTGAATTGATATCAACATGACTGTTATTGGCTAAAAACCCTTAACAATTCTAAGGTGAAGAGTTGATAGTTGTGGCTTAGATGATGATAGATCGATCGCAAACAGATTAGACCCTGAGAGTTAGAGAGAATCGCCGACAAACCATAAATTACAGCCTGTTCTTGAGTCCACGACCGTGGAATACCAAGAACTAACCGTAATTTCCCTTAAGTCCACGAGCCTGCTTTTACTTTAATCCAAAGTTAAAGATTTGCTTTAACTTAGTTTAGACTTGTCTTTTCTAGGTGGTAGTGAAGCCTCAACAACCTCTACCTCGATTGTGAGTGTCACAACCTCAATCGGTTAAGTTAGTCTTGATCCTTGGATTACAAGTTTGGGTATTTGACATTAATTCTCATCTTTAGAATCTTTCTATATTGAGCCTCAACAACCTGTATAGAGAGTGCCTTGTAGGTGAGTTACATAAGGTTTTTGGAACTTCACCGTACGATTACCTTACCTTAGTATACCTTTGCATATCTCAACTCTGTCTTTATATCATTAAGTATTTCTTGAATCGATTGCCACAGCTAGATTCTTGGATCCTTAGGATTGTTGTTTTCCCAATATTTGCAAAACTCTCATATTTACTCGCTTGATAATCTGCAATCGAATTTGGTCCCACCCAAATCCCTGTGTTCGATACTCTGGAATTCTTGCTTAGCTACGTCGATCCGTACACTGCGGGTTCGCTGCTCGATTCTAGTTTTATAAATTTAAAGCTTATTTGCACACACCTTTAGGGGCGAACAAGTTTTTGGCGCCGTTGCCGGGGATTTGGTTTCGGCCGAATCCGGTAGCCGATTGTCAAGCTTGGGAGCTTGCTCTCGTTATTTGATATTACTTTGAGTGCATGCGCAGGTCTAGGAACACTGAAGATCTCTTACCTCTTGATCAAGAGCTAGAGAAAACCTTGAGGCAAAAGCGCAAGGAAAAGAAGATGGCCGAAGAACACGAACGTGATCTTCAAACGGAGTTGGCGGAAAAGGAAGCTCAACTCCAGTGGAATGAGAACCTCCGCCAGGATGAAATGGATCGTCATCAATCTGAAGTTAGCAAACTGCAGGATGCGATGTTCCAAATGAGGATGGAGTTAAGCGACCTTAAGAATAAAGGAAGCAAGAAATCCTCAAGGAGGGGATCAAGAACTAGAAGAAGAAGCCACTCGTCCGCTGATGATAGTGACTCTTCCATGCCACCGTTAGAGGAGATTGATCCCACGATCAATATGAATCCTTTCCATCCACAAGGAGCTGCTAATCGCCGCATTCCACCTAGGAATGTAAGGATCGAACGTGTGGATAATGAGCCAAGAACTCTTGGTCAGTGGATGGATCCAACACAACAACCACGCCGCTTGGGCGTGAAATTTGATGCTGAAGATGTGCAAGGGTTTAGCTTTAACCCTCAAGTTATTACTCTTGTTCGCCAAAACCAATTCGGCGGTACAAGCGCTGAATCTCCACACCAACACTTGCAAAACTTTGAGTGTATGATGGAGACGATGAGACCGAAGAATGCTACCACCACAGCTACAAGCTCAAGCCTTTTTTCTTCTCCTTGAAGGGGAAAGCATTATCTTGGTATCAAGCTCTTCCTAATGGGAAACTAGATACGTGGGAAGACCTTTCCGCGGAGTTCCTCACCAAATTCTTTCCGCCTTCCAAAACGGCGGAACTTAGAGGTAAGATTAATGCTTTTTCAATGAGACCTAACGAAAGTTTGTTTCAATCTTGGGAAAGGTTTCAGGATTTGCTCTTGGATTGCCCTCATCATGGCATATCCAAGCTTGCCTTGCTAGAGATTTACTACAAGGGGCTGGATGCGGGAACGCAATTCAACCTCCAATCCCTCTCATGTGGAACGTTCATGGACATGAGAGAAGATGACGCTTGGGACTTCATCGAGAAGCAAGCAAGAGTCATAGAAAAGTATTCCCACCGGAAAGTGGAGGGAAATCGTGTGGAGCAAGGAGCTAAGCTCACACATGAAGCTCAAAATCAGATTTTCTCCCTCAACAATGAGATCAAAGAGTTGAAAGAGACTATCAAGACCAACTTCCCAAAGCAACAAGGGAAGGATGTTGGTTATTTGGGCAACAACAATGGCGGCAACAACAATAACCGGAACAACAACCGGAATAATAACTGGAATGGAAACAACAACAACCGGAACAACGATTGGAACAACAATAGGGGTTCAAACAACAACAATTGGCGCTCAAATAAACAAAATTCTGGTAACTCTTATCCTTCCAACTCAAATTCACTAACTCCACCTTCCTCTTCCTCTACTCCTTTGAAAAGCCAGGGGCAATCATCTAATGGAGGAAACACTTCGGGGAAGGAGAAGCCCGATCCCATGTTGGAAACGATCTTGGGAAAGCTTCAAGGATTGGAGAACCGCCTCATCAAGGTTGATGATCAAGTCTCTAAGGTTGACAAGGCTCAAAAGGTTTTAGAGAACCAAATGTTCAACCACGCGCAGGAAGTTCCTAGGAATCAAGGGAAACTTCCAGGAAAGACGGAGGACAACCCTAAAGGAAGGGTGATGGCGATTACAACTAGGAGCGGAGTGACTACTACCGATCCGCAGCCTATGTTCGTTGAAGTCCCCGTAGATAAGGACAAAGGGAAGGGGAAGGAGAAGGAAGATGTCTATGTTCCTCCTCCAGCTTACAAACCTCCCCTACCATTCCCTCAATCTAGAGCGCGAGCGCGCCTAGACAAACAATTCGGTAAGTTCATAGAACTCATGAGTAAGGTGCATATTAATATACCCTTCATTGATGCTATTGTAGGTATGCCGGCTTGTGGCAAGTTCTTGAAGGAGCTCCTCTCCAACAAGAGGAAGCTAGAAGATTTTGGTGAGGTCAAGATGAGTTCGGATTCTTCGGATCTCATCAAGACCATGAAGGAGAAAATGCCCCCAAAGTTGAAGGATCCGGGGTCATTTTGCATTCCCATTGGAGTGGGAGATGTCACATATGACGCTTTATGTGACTTAGGAGCAAGTGTGAGTATCATACCACTAGCGTTGTGCAGGAAGATCGGTTTAGGCGACCCTAAACCGGTGAAGATGACGTTGTACATGGCGGATCGATCCATCACTCGCCCTGTCGGTATTGTAGAAGACGTCCCCGTCAAGCTAGGTAAATTCTTTGTTCCCATTGATTTTGTCGTGCTTGACATTCCTACAGACAGTCCGGTCCCGATCGTACTCGGAAGACCGTTTCTTGCAACTTCCGGCTGCATGGTCGATTGCAAGAATGGAAGACTCGCTTTTGATATTGGAGAAGAGAAAGTAGAATTCGTTCTTTCCACTCTAGTGAAGGAGCCGATCTTCGACGAGGATATTTACGACGTCCAAGATGAAGAAGGTTTATCTAGGGAAGAGGTAAGTGCGATTCTCTTTAACGATCATTTACAAAAAGTCATTACCATGTGTCTAACAGATGTAGGGGAAGAAGGAGAGTGCAAAGAGGAAATTGGAGCCTTAGAAGCACAAGAAGAGATGCATGAAGTGGAGTTTGAGAAACTCCACATTGAGGCTGAGAATGTTAGAATCCACGGTCATACCCTGTATTCCACGACCGTGGATTTCACAACCAAAATGACCTCCATTCCAGTGGATTACACGGCCGTGGAACATATGGAGAGCCCGTAATTCTGACCGTGGAAGGGGGTGATCGGCATACTTCTTCAACTTCTTTTGATTCCTCTCCAACTCACTCAACACCCTTAGAAACTTCTAAGGAAACGTCGGATGCTCCTCAAGGATCATTGGAAGCTCCGAAAGTGATGGAACTCAAACCGCTTCCTACTCATCTAAGGTACGCTTTTCTTGGATCTAATTCTACCTTTCCGGTTATTGTTAGCTCCGAACTAAGCATAGATGAACATGAACAGCTCATGATTGTCCTTAAGAAACATAGGAAAGCCATAGGCTATACTATTGAGGACTTAGTAGGAATTAAACCCTCCCTATGCATGCATAAGATACTAATGGAGGAGGACTTTAGAACTTCAAGACAACCTCAAAGGCGGTTGAATCCGACCATGAAGGAGGTTGTCAAGAAGGAAATTCTTAAACTTCTTGATGCAGGTATCATCTATCCTATCTCCGATAGCAAGTGGGTGAGCCCGGTTCAAGTAGTTCCGAAGAAGGGAGGAATGACGGTCATCACCAACAAGAACAACGAACTCATTCCTACCCGAACCGTGACTGGATGGCGGATGTGCATAGACTACCGCAAGCTCAACAACGCAACGCAGAAGGATCACTTTCCATTGCCATTCATCGATCAAATGCTTGAAAGGTTAGCACAACATTCACATTTTTGCTACCTTGACGGTTATAGTGGTTTCTTTCAGATTCCGATACATCCGGATGATCAAGAGAAGACCACATTCACGTTCCCTTGGGGTACGTTCGCCTATAGGAGAATGCCGTTCGGGCTTTGCAACGCCCCAGCCACCTTTCAACGGTGCATGATGGCCATCTTCTCCGAATACGTAGAGGAAATCATGGAAGTCTTCATGGACGACTTCTCCGTATACGGTTCCTCTTTTAACGATTGCCTTTCTAACCTTTCTCTTGTTTTGCAAAGATGTGAAGACACTAACCTAGTTCTTAATTGGGAGAAGTGTCAATTCATGGTTAAGGAAGGAATTGTGTTAGGTCACTTAGTCTCTAGTAGAGGGATAGAGGTAGACAAGGCTAAGATAGAGACCATAGAGAAACTTCCTCCCCCAATTTCGGTGAAAGGGATAAGAAGTTTCCTAGGACATGCTGGATTCTATAGACGTTTCATTAAGGACTTTTCTAAGATATCAAAACCTCTCACTAATCTATTGATGAAGGATGCGGTTTTTGAGTTTTCGCAGGAATGTTTGGATGCGTTTAACACCATTCGGCAGGCTCTAATTTCAGCACCTATTATCCAACCTCCGGATTGGACTCTCCCCTTTGAGATTATGTGCGACGCTAGTGACGTAGCAATTGGACCTGTTCTTGGACAACGAAAGGAGGGGCGAACCCATGCCATATACTATGCTAGCAAGACGCTAGACGAAGCGCAGCTCAACTACGCCACTACAGAGAAAGAGTTTCTAGCCATTGTCTACGCTATTGACAAGTTTCGCTCTTATCTTGTAGGTGCAAAGGTGATTGTCTACACGGATCATGCTGCGATCCGGTACCTCCTTGCGAAGAAAGACGCGAAGCCAAGGCTAATTAGATGGATTCTTCTCCTACAAGAATTCGATCTTGAGATCCGCGACAAGAAAGGTTCAGAAAATTCTATTGCGAATCATTTTAGTCGCCTAACACATCTAGGGGACGACCATCTACTCATGGATGACTCCTTTCCGGACGAACACTTACACATCATAGAGGAGTGCATCAACGTGATCTCCAAAGGTAACGAACCGTGGTTTGCTGATTTTGTTAACTATTTGGTTTGCCAGGAGATACCGCCCGGACTATCCCACGCACAAAAGAAGAAGTTCTTTAAGGACGTCCGGGAATACTATTGGAACGAGCCTCTCCTCTTTAAGAGAGGTCCGGATGGCATCATCCGGCGATGTGTGCCGGAAGATGAGATGCAAAGTGTCATCCGCCATTGTCATTCACTACCTTGTGGAGGACACGCTAGTTCGAACAAGACTAGCGCAAAGGTATTGCAATCTGGATTCTATTGGCCTACTTTATTTAGAGATGTGCAATCCTTTGTTTCTTGCTGCGATGCTTGTCAAAGAACAAACAATATTTCTAGAAGGAACGAGATGCCCCTCAACAACATCCAAGAGGTGGAGATTTTCGATGTTTGGGGAGTTGATTTCATGGGACCATTCCCATCTTCTTGTGGAAACCAATACATACTATTGGCGGTAGACTACGTTTCTAGATGGGTGGAAACAATTGCCTCTCCCACAAATGATGCCATGGTGGTGGTTAAGTTCTTCAACAAGACCATCTTTCCGCGATTTGGAACACCAAGGACGATCATTAGTGATGGAGGTTCTCACTTCATAGCCCGTCGCTTTGAAACTCTTCTAGCTAAGTATGGGGTTACTCACAAGATCGCTACCCCTTATCATCCACAAACTAGTGGACAAGTTGAGATCTCAAATAGGGAGATCAAGGGAATTCTAGAAAAGACGGTTTCAAGGACTAGGAAGGATTGGTCCTTGAAGCTAGATGATGCATTATGGGCGTACTGGACTGCGTACAAGACTCCCATAGGAACCACACCATACAACCTTGTGTATGGGAAGTCTTGTCACTTGCCGGTGGAGCTGGAGCACAAAGCGTTTTGGGCTATCAAGTGGCTGAATTTCAGTATGAAGGAAGCGGGAGAGAAGCGTCTCCTAGACATCAATAAGCTGGATGAACTTCGCTTAAACGCCTATGAAAACGCCAAGATCTACAAGGAAAGAGCAAAGCGTTGGCATGATAAGCATATCATTCCAAAGGACTTCAAAGAAGGAGATCAAGTTCTCCTCTTCAATTCGAGACTTCGCCTCTTTCCAGGTAAGCTTAAATCCCGTTGGACCGGACCTTTTCTAATTAAACGTATTTTCCCCCATGGTGCAGTTGAAGTATGGGGTGAAGCTAGCGGAAGTTTTAAGGTGAACGGCCAACGACTCAAGAAGTATACGCCGGAACTCCAAGCTGAGGAGTTTGCGCCTACCGCACTCGAATAAGTGCGAGATTGGTCTAGCTACGGACCTTAAACAAAGCGCTTCTTGGAAGGCAACCCAAGGTATTGCATTTTCGTTTTTGTTTCCGATTCATAGTTTAGCTTAGAATAGACGTTTTTTTTGCTTTATTTTGCCTCGATTTCTTCCGGTATGTTCGTGTTTTGGTTGTAGGATCGATGGAAAAGGAAAAAGGGAGAATAATGTCGAAGAAAAGTGACGAAATTCGGACTTTGGAGCTTTACAGGAGGTTCCACGGTCTAAATTACGGTCGTCATAGCTACAGTGGCCGTAATTTCCAAAAGCCTTTGAAAAATCACCAAAACCACGGTTCCGTACACTTCCACGGCCGTGGAACACCCCGACAGACCGTGATTTTCAAAATTTTGCCTGCAACTATATAAGCCACGTTCTTCACAAACTCATCCCAAAAACCCCTCTTTCCACGACCTAATTGCCGGAATTCCACGACCTCCTCAAAATCCTCGTTTCTTAATCGTTTCTAACGATTCTTCTTCCTAAACTGCAGCAAATTCAACAACAAACAATATCCAAGCGACGAATCGAACGGAAATTCATCAACAAACGCGCATTTCGGATTTTTCAATCCGAAAAAGAGGTTTATTCTTTCTTCTTGATTCTCGCCAATTTGGTTCGTTTTTGCTATAGATTTTTAGGAAGAACTGATAGAGACTGGAAGGAATTAGACTAGGACTGCTTGTTGTGGTGATTGCTTGTGAATTTGCTGAGATTCGTGAAATTCTGGGACAAACCACGGCCTCTGGGTAAACCACGGCCGTAATTCTTGAAGAACAGACCGTAATTTTTCTGCAGAATGGATTTTGTAAGGAGAGTGTCGGGAAGGATAAAAGAGAAGAAGGGTGAGCAGAATAAGAAAAGGAAAGGCAATCCCTCTACCTCCTCATCCTCTAGGGCACCACCACCCTCATCTCCTTCACCTCCATCTTCACCTTCACCTCCATCCTCACCTCCTCACCCTAGAATTCCGACCATACATGAGAACCATCTTCCTGCATTCGAGAAGATCACGAAGAGGCCAGTGATTGGCCCTAGATATTTGTTGTTGGAGGATCTACATCCTCTCAACATAGTTAATAATCTTACTTGGCTCTTAGATAGAGCCGGATTAGTTATCTTCTCGGCTATCCGAGAAGACGCCTATGAGGAGATCACCCGGGAGGTTGTGACGTCTTTCGAGCACAGCCACGTAGATAGGACCGTCTCTTTCCGTCTCATGGAAAGAGACTACCATTTGAGTATCGTTGAGTTTGAGACTATTTTTGGGTTTCATGAGACCTTCAATGGTCGATTTCCGAGTGGAGTTTACCCCAAGGATTTTTGGGAGGAAGTTGCAATGATTTACGCCGACGAGGACCGTTGGCAACCCGCCGATACCAAGGCTAGATTGATGTACCATCTAGCCTTGAAGATAGCTCACCGTGTTCTTTCGGAGTGTCTCTTTCCTAGGACGGAGACGCCCCAAAAGATCAAGACGGATGAGCTATTCTTGCTCTATTGTATGCTTTATGGACGCCGTGCAGATTGTGCTACTCTCTTGGCTGCTACGATGAGCAAGCTCAAGAACAAGTCGAAGGGAAACATCGGTTATGGTGGGATAGTTACCCACATTGCTAGGAGTTTTGGCGTGGATTTTTCTGCTTGCACCCGCATACCGGCCGTTGCTTTAGGGCTACATGCATTCATGGTTAGGGGTCTCATTTTCCCCACACATGAAGGTCCGCCTTATGCGGGCATGCCTTGGGAGACTAGGACGGGCAGGGGTATAGAGTGGCTGCCGGAGTATTCCATTATGGCGGGACGCCATAATTGGAAGGAGACGTTCGCTGCGATGCATGCAAACAGGATAGTAGCTCCCCCTTACGTCCCACCACCGGTTGTCGAGGAGGAGGATATGGGAGATCAGTTTGAGAGTGGAGGAGGAGCGGAGCAGGAGTTTGGCACGTTTCCGGACCAGCCGGAGGCGGCCCCAGATATACCTAGACGCTCTCCACGTCCAGCTAGAGCCTCAGGCTCATCATCTCGCCGCGCTAGCGTGAGTGAGAGGCCCACGTGGATGACCACACCTCCCACATGGTATGGCATTTCCCCTCCTTGGTCCACGGAGCAGCCAGCAGCACCACCACCAGCACCACCACCAGCACCAGCACCATCCGACGCCCCAGCATGGTACAGTCACGCCCCGGGATGGTACGAGCAGATGCCGGATTGGGCTATCGGACTTTCAGAGAGAGTTGGAGCGTTGGAGATCCGGGCCGACGCTAGAGACGGACGCCTCGACGACCTCGACCACATGATGAGGGACGTCTACCGCCAGCAGTTTGGGCGGCCCTACGACTCCAGCTTCTCCCCATTCCCGCCTCCGCTGGCGCCGCAGTGATTTGATGCATGACCGTTCGTTTTAGACACTCCCGCCACCACTTTGTGAGTTTCTTTTTCTTTTCTTTCTTTTCTTTCTTTCTTCTGAACATTAGGGACAATGTTCGTCCTAAGTATGGGGTGGGATGTACTAAAAAGTTTGTAATAACTCTACTTACTATGTTCGCTTTCATTTGAGACTATCGTTGCATGTTCATTATGTGTTGCACGTTTCCTTATTGCATTGCATGAAAAATAACTTGAAAAAACCATAAAAATTGAAAAATTTTGAAAATTTTGTGCTCCTAATGAATTGAGATGATTTCCATGATAATCACTACTTGTGAATTGAGTTTGATGACAATTGCATACTTAAAAGGATTGTGAATTGAAAAGAATTTGAATGAATGAATTTTACCTCTTTTGCAAGTTTTATAATGTGGAAATGTTACCTAAATCATGCTAGGAAATTGAAGTTGAAATCACGCTATAAGTTCCTATACTTCTTGTTGAAATGATTAAGGCAATTCGATACTTTCTTTCTTCTTTCTTTTTGATCACTTTAGCTCCTCATTGAAATATTAGCCTCCTTTACCTATCCGGGAATTTGGAGAAGTGAATGAAAAAGGCATGTTTGATGTGGGAGGGCCATGAAAGCAATTATTTGCAATCAAATGAATAGAAAGAAGTTATAGGTTTGGGGAAGTCAATCATGACGATGAGTAACTCGGCACCATTCACATAGCCGGGTGTTTGTGTCTTGTCAAAGTCGGATTGAGCGATATTCCTAGCGGATTATGGTATGTGCGCTAAGGGTTTGAGGCATCTCTTGAAAAATTGAGAAACGCCGATCTCCTAGGCTTCGGTTTTTGTGCACCTCTGTCCATAACTCCAAAAGTAAAGTCGAAAAATAAAGAGAAGAGAGCGAAGCTCTAAGTGAAGTGTTGCGGGAACCGCATAAGAAGAAGAAGGTAGTTGTCCACTTTCCCGGATTTATGCACCACATCCCTTAAAAGTTTTCCCTTCCCTTCCGTATTCTAGACCTTTTCTTTGAAAGTCCTTAAGATCAAAAGAATGTTATATGACTTGGTGATCTAAATTGAAGTTTCTTATGATTGATTTTGATAATGTTTGAAGGTTATAATGCTTGTTTAGAAGTTAAATTTATTCATGAACTTTCTTTGCTTTTTACTCTTTAATTGAGCGTGTGAAAGTTTGATGAACGATTGAAGCAAGGTTTGAGAATGATCTATTCTTTAGAAGTCACATTCACCCAAAAAAAGAAGGTACACATATTTCATCCTAACTCTTGTTTAAAGCTTTTTGAAAGACCTTGCTTAGGGACAAGCAAGTGTTAAGTATGGGGTTATTTGTTAGCATGAAATATTGTGATATTTTAGGCACGTTTTCTAAATGTATTTGATTCATATTGATAGTCTTTGATTGAACTTTGTACATATGTGAGCTAGTATTACCTATATTGTCGATATGGATGTCTACACTAGTTCTATGTTGATTATAGGTGATTTGGAGCTATTTCCGAACGGAATCGAGCAAAAGAGGAGTTGATTGAGTGTGTCCATAGATTGAGGACATTCTTTGGAAGCAAATTGAAGTTTAGCTTGAGGAATGCACGAAGCTAGGGAAGAATCACGTTCTTGCCCTAAACCACGCTCTAAAATACGGCCGTACTACGAACCACGTTCAGTTCCACGGCCGTGGAACCTTGCAAGAGAAGCGTGATGCATTCCAGTAACTATTACGGTCGTGGAATATATGGTACAAACCGTGACCTAATCCACGCCCTAAATTACGGTCGTGGAAACTTCCACGACCGTGATCTTGGCGAATCTTTTCGCCACACTTTGAAGCCACGATCTTTTGAAGATTGGGCCGGGCCGATATTTTATCTTGCCCTATAAAAAGACGGACGAAGCAAGAATCCGTCAACCCCGCTTACCCCCGTTTATCGACGCTTAGGATCGTTTACGACGCTACCTCATCTTACACCGTCACTTGGAAGTATTGATCATCTCATTGGAGATTGAAGTTCGTATTGGGAAATTGCCCTAATCTCGCACTTTTGGTGGAGATTGCTGTTGAGATCTCCGGATTGGCGGAAGATCGAAGCTTTTGGAAGATTTTGCAAGAAGATCTCTCTTCCTGTTTAGGTTTGATTTGGAAAACGGATTGACATCCCGTTTTCCCTTCTTTCCTAAGGTTGTGATTGTTCACTTTATTTTGAATCCTTGACAACATTCGCTCTTGATTGTGACTTTGAGATTGGTTTGAAGATTATTGAAAGTTCTTGAAAGTTTTCATCTTTTTATCTTTTAATTCTTGAATTGATATCAACATGACTGTTATTGGCTAAAAACCCTTAACAATTCTAAGGTGAAGGGTTGATAGTTGTGGCTTAGATGATGATAGATCGATCGCAAACAGATTAGACCCTGAGAGTTAGAGAGAATCGCCGACAAACCATAAATTACGGCCTGTTCTTGAGTCCACGACCGTGGAATACCAAGAACTAACCGTAATTTCCCTTAAGTCCACGAGCCTGCTTTTACTTTAATCCAAAGTTAAAGATTTGCTTTAACTTAGTTTAGACTTGTCTTTTCTAGGTGGTAGTGAAGCCTCAACAACCTCTACCTCGATTGTGAGTGTCACAACCTCAATCGGTTAAGTTAGTCTTGATCCTTGGATTACAAGTTTGGGTATTTGACATTAATTCTCATCTTTAGAATCTTTCTATATTGAGCCTCAACAACCTGTATAGAGAGTGCCTTGTAGGTGAGTTACATAAGGTTTTTGGAACTTCACCGTACGATTACCTTACCTTAGTATACCTTTGCATATCTCAACTCTGTCTTTATATCATTAAGTATATCTTGAATCGATTGCCACAGCTAGATACTTGGATCTTTAGGATTGTTGTTTTTCCAATATTTGCAAAACTCTCATATTTACTCGCTTGATAATCTGCAATCGAATTTGTTCCCACCCAAATCCCTGTGTTCGATACTCTGGAATTCTTGCTTAGCTACGTCGATCCGTACACTGCGGGTTCGCTGCTCGATTCTAGTTTTATAAATTTAAAGCTTATTTGCACACACCTTTAGGGGCGAACAGCAGCCACCACCACACCACCATCAACAACCATTTATCCCTTAGCCACATTAGCCTCACGTGAACAAAAACCAAATGTGGTTGTTTCTCTTCCTGCATCCAGTACACGCAGAATTGAAGTTGAAGTAGATTGTTTCCCTACATACGATACACGCCAAAATTGGAGTTAAATTAGCGTGTTTCCTACAAATCTGGCGTAGAGTTTGAAGCAGTAAATTTCCTCCTACAGATCTGGCACGTTGAATTAGTTGCAACAATCTAGGAGCTGAGATTTGATCTTATCCTACAAATTTGCAATAGTTTGGTCCACGTTTATATACAAACAAGAATTTGTTTTTTTTTATTTCTTTCAGTTTTTGTTTATTCTTCTTTTCTGATTTCCTGAATCATAAAGTCAAAAAAAAAGAGATAAAAGAAAAAGAAAGAAATCAAAAAAAAAGAAGAAGAAAAGGAATCAGAATCTTTTTTATATCATTTTTCTTATTCATAGTTTGTAATTAGCCTAGTATTATTACATTTGTTTTAGTGTTATTCAGCAACAAAGAGTAAGTTCTCGTTGAACCTATCTAGCCACACCTAGCTACTGCCCATTTTCGGCCATCAAACACCATAGCTCAGCCTTCCTTAACCTCATCCTACGGTGTCTAGGGTTCACTTATTTGGTCTTACGAGTAAGTTCTTTCAAAGCTTATCTTGAGTTCTAAATTTTGAGTCATTTAGTTGCATATAACATTCGTTGTCCTTTCCGTTGAGTCTTTTCTTCTATTTTTGTTGAGTCAAACACGTTTTTGAAGTGACTGAAATCGAACCTTGTTTCTATCTAAAAGCTTTAGTTTGACTAAGCATCGAACTCACGTGAGGTTTTTGATCAATACAAGATGAGCCATCAACAAGCTTGTATCACACCACTAAAGAGTGAGAGAACCTTATTTTCTGAGTGATACACTTGCGAGGAGTTTTTGCTTAAACTAACCTAACGTTCTTGCTGTTGTTGAGTGATTTTGCATCATGTCAGGAACTCCTGCAACTTCAAAGAGCCCTGAGCCTATCACACCGGAGGTGTTCAGTCTCATCAAGAGTTTTAAAGATGGCATTGAGGGGCTAACTACAAGGATATATACCTTGGAGACCTCTAGGGTGAACCCGGATTCTCGACCACTAGGAGGTAACTTGGAGATAGGTGACAACTCGAGGGCGCAAAACCAAGCACAAGATCGAGTTCCCCTTCAAAGTCAGCAAGTTGTGTTCCAAGCAGCAAGAAATTCGAATGTTCCGCAGCCTTCTAGGCATGCCCATGGTTTAGGCAACATTGCTTCCCAACCTGGTTGGAGAACCTTGCTTTTGAGGAGTATATTTTTGTCCCTTCTTCTCCAATTATTAATGATAATATGCCTACCTATCCTCACCAATTTCAGAATCCAGTTTATGATAATATGCCTAACTATCCTCACCAATTTCAGAATCCAGTTTATGACCAAGAAGAGGAGGACGATGGGGAGAATGAGGAATGAAGACCAGAATGGATGCCTAATGGACGGAGGAGGCGAGATCAACCAAGGAGGCATCAGGAAGGGCGACGTAACGATGAATGGAGATGTGAGCCCTATGGAGTCCAACAAAGGAGAGACCAAGAACCGGAACATGACGGTCTTGACAAAGTGAAGGTGAAAGTCCCTAGTTTCGAGGGAAAATGTGATCCTGATGTGTATATGGCATGGGAGGCAAAGATAGAGCAAATATGGTCATGCCATAACTTTCCCGAACACAAAAAGGTACATTATGCAGCCCTTGAATTTATTGACTATGCTATGATATTGTGGGATGATTTGGTGAAGGAAAGGAGAAGAACTTTGGATGCACCAGTAGCTACTTGGGAGCATATGAAGGCATTGATGAGAGCTCATTTTGTTCCCCAACACTATACAAGGGAATTGAGGCAACGGTTGGAGAACCTGAGGCAAGGATCAATGACTACTGAGGAGACCTATAATGCCATGCAAATGGCCATGGTAAAGGCCAATGTGCGAGAAGATGAAGAATCAACAACGGTTAGGTATCTTCGTATCCTTAATTCAAGTTTTGCTAACGAAGTAGATCTTTTTCCCTATGGCTATATGACAAAACTACTCAATCTCGCAATCAAAGTGAAAAGGAAGATGAAAGCGAGAAATCAAGGAGGAAAGGCTTCTTATGGTGTCTCCAACTCTTGGAAGAACCAAGGGAACCGCCAACAAGGATGTTACAACAGGGAAGTGTCAAATAAGGAGAAAACAACCCCAGAACAAGGAGGCCAGCGTAAAGCACCTTATACAGCACCTCCTAATCCCACGGCTACTTTTCCTAAAGGAACACAAGGAGTACTTCTAACCCTTCATCTAGAGCTAGGGATATAGTGTGTTTTAAGTGTCAAGGTAGAGGACACATGATGAAAGACTGTCCTAACAAGAAAACATTGTTAATCAACCATTTAAGACAATATGAGTCCGAATCTGAGCATGATAATGATGATTTTGAGCCTAATATGCATGATCATGATGATTTGGATGACGATGGGATTGAATATGAGCAGGGGGATTGTTTACTAGCTGAAAGAGTGTTATTTGATCATCCTAGCTCATTTCTAGCTAATAACTACGTTCTTTGTGATCTTGATTCTCAAAATGAACCTAATGAGCTTGAAAACGCAGGAAATGATCCTAATAACATGGTTTGTAATGAAAATCTTGAGCATGATAATTCCTTGATAGCTAGGAGAACTTTGAGTGCACAAACTGCCCTTTGTGAGGATAACCAAAGAGAGAACTTGTTTCATAGTAGGTGTTTGGTTAAGGGAAAGGTGTGTAATGTTATCATTAATGGAGGTAGTTGTTTCAACATTGCTAGTACTGAATTGATCTCTAAGTTGCAAATTCCTACATTTTGTCACCCTAGACCATATAAGCTGCATTGGATGAATGATTGTGGTGAATTGAAGGTTCATAGGCAAGCTAAGATCACTTTCACTCTATGACGCTATGAGGATACTATTTTATGTGATGATGTGCCTATGCAAGCTTGTCATGTGTTATTAGGTCGTCCTTGGCAATATGATAGGAGAGTTATGCATGATGGTTTTACCAATAAATATTCATTTACTTTTAATGAAAAACCCGTTACTTTAAAACCCATGAATCCCTTGTAGATTGCGGAGGCATTTGAGAAGAAGAAGGCAAGTGAACAAGAGCAAGGACCAGCTAAGAAGGGGAGCAAGTCATCGAGGCACCAAGAACCTGCCATAGACACGTCCCCTAGCCAACAACCTAGTGCTCTCTTGGTCACGCCCACAACTCAGCCTCCTACGGCCTTGTTAGCTTCTAAACTTGAGTTCCAAAGTGAGTATCTACCCTTAGATGCCATCTTGATAAGGTTGTGTAAGGAGCTAACCTTAGTGAGTGAAGAAACAAAGGCTATCTTACCCCCTACCATTACAGTCATCCTAGAGGAGTTTAAGGATGTGTTTCCGGAAGAGATACCTCATGGCCTTCCACCTTTGAGAGGCATAGAGCATCAGATTGACCTTATCTCCGGAGCTACCCTTCCTAACAGACCAGCCTATAGGATGAACCCTAAGGAGAGTCAAGAGATCCAAACCCAAGTCCAAGACCTCCTAGATAAGGGATATGTTAGAGAAAGTCTTAGCCCTTGCGCCGTTCCTGTCCTATTAGTGCCTAAGAAGGACAACACTTGGAGAATGTGTGTTGATTGTAGGGCTATCAACCACATAACAATTAAGTACCGCCACCCTATCCCCGCCTCGATGACATGCTTGATGAGCTCCATGGCGCCACTACATTCAGCAAGAGAGACCTTCGGAGTGGCTACCATCAGATCCGAATGAAGGAGGGGGACGAGTGGAAGACAACCTTCAAGACTAAATTTGGGTTGTATGAATGACTTGTTATGCCATTTGGGTTAACCAATGCTCCATCTACTTTTATGCGTTTAATGAACCGTGTTTTGAGACAATTCATTGGGAGATTTGTTGTAGTGTATTTTGATGATATCTTAATCTATAGCAGGTCCCTAGAGGAGCATGGAGAACAACTAAGGGAAGTTGTTTCTACCCTTAGGGTTGAACACTTGTATGACAACCTGAAGAAATGTAGCTTTCGCACTAATGAAGTTATATTTCTTGGTTTTGTAGTGACTGCACAAGGTCTACAAGTGGATGAGGAGAAGATTAGAGCTATTCGAGATTGACCAACACCTACATCCATTAGCCATGTAAGGAGCTTCCATGGGCTTGCAAGTTTCTATAGGCGCTTTGTGAGAGACTTCAGTACCATTGCTGAACCCTTGACGGAGATTTGCAAGAAACATGCACCATTTGTGTGGGAAGCAGCTCAAGAACGTGCTTTCAACAAGCTGAAGTTGGTTCTCACCGAGGCACCCTTACTAGCTCTCCCTGACTTCACTAGGCCTTTCGAAGTGGAGTGTGCTGCATCGGGAATTGGCATAGGAGGTGTGCTTATGCAAGAAGGTAAGCCTATTGCCTTTTTCATTGAAAAGCTTAAAGGGGCATGTCTTAACTACTCTACATATGATAAAGAGTTGTATGCATTATTTAGAGTACTTATGACATGGAAACACTACTTGTGGCCTAGAGAGTTTATTTTGCATTCTGATCATGAATCTTTCAAATATTTTCGGAGTCAAGATAAACTAGATAGGAGGCATGGTAGATGGATGGAATTTATTGAGACTTTTTCCTATGTTATCAAGTACAAAAAGGGAAAAGACAATGTAGTTACGGATGCTCTTTCTAGGAGGCATACATTGCTAACTACATTGGATGCTAGGGTGTTAGGATTTGTTTACATTAACAAGCTCAAAGAATCTGATCTTGACTTTGGAGAAACATATAAGCTTTGTGTGCAAAAAGGTTCCTTAGATAAATTCTATTTGTTTGAGGGATTTCTGTTTCGAGTAGATAAGGTGTGCATACATAGGTGTTCCCTTCGTTTGCTGTTAGTGGAAGAAGCCCATAAAGGAGGTTTAATGGGTCATTTTGGTAGGGATAAGACTTATGCTATGCTGCACTCACATTTTTAATGGCCACATATGCTTAGGGATGTTGAAAATCTACTTAAAAGGTGTATAGAGTGCCTTAGAGCTAAATCGAAAGTGAAGCCTCATGGATTGTATACACCTTCGCTAATCCCCACAACCTCTTGGGAAGACATTAGCATTGATTTCATAGTGGGATTGCCTAGGACTAGAAGAGGTAGGGATTCGATATTTGTGGTTGTGGATCGATTCTCTAAGATGGCTCACTTTATTGCTTGTCATAAAACTGATGATGCAACCAATTTAGCTAATTTGTTCTTTCGGGAAGCAGTTAGGTTACATCGTATTCCAAGGACAATAGTGAGTGATAGGGATGTTAAGTTCTTGAGTTACTTTTGGAAAACTCTTTGGGGAAAGCTAGGAACTAAGTTTTAATTTTCTACATCAAGCCACCCCCAAACTGATGGGCAAACAGAAGTAAAATAGGACCCTAACAACACTTCTAAGGGCTGTCATCTAGAAGAATTTGAAAGAGTGGGAAGATGTCTTGCCACATGTTGAATTTCCCTATAATAGAGTCGTCCACTCATCTACTTACATCTCTCCCTTTGGGTGTGTTTATGGTTTTAAACCACTAATCCCTTTTGATCTTACACCGTCACCTAAGAAGGAGCGAGTGGATTTAAGTGCTAAAACGCAGGTTGAACACATCAAGGAGCTACATAGTAGGACAAGGATCAAGCTCGAGGAGAAAGGCAAATACAACACAGAAAAGGCGAATCAAGGACGCAAGAAGATTATATTTGAACCCGTCAACCTTGTATGGCTACACTTGAGGAAGGAAAGGTTTCAACAGCTTCGGAAATCCAAGCTCTCCCTAAGAGGAAATGGGCCTTTCAAGGTGTTACACAAGGCGGGTGTTAACGCCTATGTGCTTGACTTGCCGGATGATTATGCTTGTGATCCCACATTCAATGTGAGGGATCTAAGTCATTTTCCACTCCTGGATGATGATCAAGGCAATTCGAGGTCGAATTCTTCCAAAGAAGGGGAGAATGATGAAGGATCATCTGAGCTAACTCCATCTTCACCACCTCAAGGGACTCTAACAAGAGCACAAGCTAAACGTCAAGCTGAGATGGATGCTATTTTCCTAAACATGGTCCATGAAGCTCAACCAAGTCCACCTTCATCAAGTCTAAGGATCATCTTGTGGATCAGCCACGAACACATCCCAACCAAGATGATTATTGGAGCTTAAATTGTATTTCTAGTTGCTAGGCAAGGCTTGGGACGCATTTCAAAGGACAGACGGAGGCCTTGAAATCATATACAAGGGGCTTCACGTGTGTGCATGTGCATGGCAGGAACATTCATTTAAGTATGTGGACGTGAGAGGCTGATTAGGAGAGTTTAATTAGCCCCAATTGCGTTCCATATTTGCTAGGCTTTATTTAAATCTCTCTCAATGTAATTATTGTAATTAGTTTCTTTTTTCTGGTTTAGAAGAAAAGGCTTAGGATGTATAAAAAGCCTTTTCTCTCTTCTTTTGTAGTTAGACAAGTTTTATACAAGTTTTGTTGAGTGCATTTCAGAATTGAATCCAAGAGAATTCAATCATTCTTGTCTCGTGAGTTTGTGTGTGTGATCTAGCTTTCTCGTTCTAGTGTATGTCAATCTCCTTCGGGATTGGTATTGCAAGTCGAACAAGGCACCCTCTTCGTGCTCTTGATTCTCAGATCGATTGTGTGGAGTTGTAAGAAGCGGGGTAGAATCGTCACTGGTTTGGTTCTTGGATCTCGAATCCAAGGGTTCTATCATTGTTCCTTTCGGTTCTTCTTGTCCCTTTCTGTTTTCTCATTTTCATTATTGTCCATGTTTGTTAATTTTGTGTGTTCTTCATTCTTCAAAACAGGTTGTTCGTCTAGATCCGTTCTTCGCGGCTAATCCCCGTATCATCAAGTGTTGATGAGGAGACTCTCCTTCCATCCCTCCAAATTGATTATGCCGTATCATTTGTAGCACTTGGGGACGGAGCTCGTAGTCATGGGCTACGGGATCTCCTAAGTTTACACCCGGACGGTACACTCTTTGGGCTGGATCCATACGTTGGCCTAGAGTTTGTGGCTCCTCAATAATAATAGGCTCATTCCGTACATGTACCGCCGGCTGCGGTGGTGGTGGAGGTGGTGGTTGACGAAGATTAAGCTCCCTTTGCACAAGAGCTTGCCTAATCTCTTCAATTTCCCTTCTAGTTGCTTCTTGCCTCTCATTTGCAAGTCTCCTCTCATTCTCCGAAGCTTCATCCCTTAGCCTAATTTGCTCTAAGGCGTCATTCAACTCAGCTTGAAGATCTCTTCCGGACATCCGATTCTTCTTCTTAGTGCCCTTGGATCTAGTCTTAAGGGTTTTCTACGGTTCGGGATCGAATGGAGCTAAATCCTTGCCACGAGATCTTCGCATGCACCTAAAGAATAAGAGAGTTCCTGAAAAATCAAAGACACAAACCAAACAAGAGCAAAAGCAAACAAGAAAGACCTACACTATAGACAATCACACACAATGATTCAATCTAGACTTAGTCCCCGGCAACGGCGCCAAAAACTTGTTACGCTAGAAATGTACCACACAAAAGTCTTACAATTTATAAATCGATACATACTCCTAACTCCTAGCGAACCCACACTGTATGGGTCGTTTTGTAGCAAGGATAGTACTCCGAGGTCGAACACAAAGACTAAGGTGAAATCAAATCAAACAAGTGATCATGGATAGTGCAAATCTAGTCTAAGAAAAGAGAAAGAAATAAGGAAATGAAAATCATGATATTTTTGGTTGGGTTTTTGTGGTGATCAAACAAAGATCACGTCATGCAAGATTTATCAATCAATCAAGCAACACAAACAAACAACACAAGAACAAGATATGTGATCAAGTAAGAAAAGCGTATTCTAGGGATTGGGACTTCCGGTTATGGTATTGGACTCAAGCTTCTAATCAACCTTGGACAAGCTGCGGTATGTTGGGAAAAGGGTATTTCTCCAATGGGATCAATCACCAGGTAGGTCTCATGGTCCACTAATCTCGTACCTAAGGTCCTATTACCGGGTAAGTCTCTAGGAGCCTAAGGTTGGGAATTCTACACAAACCGGATTGCTATCTAAGGGTCAAACCTCTCCTTACCGGGTAAGTCTCGGGAAGGCAAGTCCTAAGTAACAATCCTAGCACACTCAATCCAATAGCGGCTTATGAGGCTCACTACTACCTAGAGTTCATCATCTTTGGTATCTAAGATCGGGAATTACCGGGTAAGTCTCTTCCCTAACTTAGTTTGCTAGAATTAGGTCACCCTAAGTTAGATAAGGCTTAACAAACACTAGGATTTCAACAATCTAACATCCTAACATTCAGATTCATCAATATAAACACAACAGAGAAAAACCACAGGCTGATCATACACAACACGGCCGTGGTTTAGGAGGAACAAGCCGGGGTTTTGATCGGGGGTTAGGTTTCGAGCAAACAAGTCATCAAAAGGTACATTCAAGTCTATTCTATCATTATCCAAGCCATAACCTTCTTTCCATCACCATAGAATCACAATTACTTAGTCAATAACATGTATCTCAAGATCTAGAATCATCATACAAGCATACAGGGGATTCATAGCTAGATGGTGAATGAATGCAAGTAAAAGCAAGAAATTTTGGCTGAATATGAGTTTAAACAAGACTTACAACCATTCAAATGCAGCTTCAAATCGTTCCTTACAACACTTCCAAAAGCTTCTCAACAAAAATCACTAAAAACCACTCAAAGTCTCACTCTAGATCTAAGTTTGATGATGTTGTTCTTCTCCCAAAATGAGAGTGTTTTTGTTCTTCTTCCAAGTCTTCCTCCCAACAATGGATGATGAGAGAGAGTCCAAAATCCAGCCTGCAGGCTCTCCCAAGTCCACATTCAACCAAGAAAAGCAAAGGTCGGGCAAAGAAATCGTGTGACAAGTGTCAAGGCTGTTCAGACAGAAACCACGGGCAAAACAATGATTCCACTGGCATGGAAATGGCCTCTGGGCCGTGGTTCCTACAGTCCAGCCGTCCTTGGATCACTAAGTCATGAGTTGGTGCAAGACATGCACCAACAAGGTCTTTTGTGTTCTCCTTTGCTCCTAGCTTGCTCCTCAAAGTGTCCGGAAGTGTGTCATCACGAGGAATGATCCTCGAATGTTTCGATTAAGTCCTAAAGCTCCTCAAAATACCTACAAAACCGACAAAAGCTCGTGTAGACGTCTATTTTGACAATGTGGATGAATTAAGCGTAAACGTCACGAACTAATGCCAAACCATGCAAAATAACGGGAAAAACTATCTAAATGAATGCCTAAATAACGTCATAAATAATGTCATCAGTTCTCTGGCGTCAGGCCACCTGGTATACAGGAAGGGCGCAATCAACTCTCATAAGGTACATGGGTTGTGTGACCGACACTACTTCCAGATAGATAGCAGGCCTAGAGGTGAGGATGATACGGTCCTCGTGTCACATAGTTTCATATATATATATATATATATATATATATATATATATATATATATATATATATATATATATATATATATATATATACGATTTGAGTGAATGACTATTATACCTCCTGCGTGAGGATGCCTTGCAGGATAGACGAGTTGCCGAGTGATCTGGCAGGGTGACAGGCCGAGGACTCTCATACATTAGGTGGTTATGGTTTTGGGGATATTATATATACCTATTGCGTGAGGATGATGTTTTGTATACCTCATGTGTGAGGATGAAGTTCTATACTCGGCAATGTTTTTGTATCCCTTGTGACGTACAACTTTATACAGTTTTATGTATTTGTTTTATATCTGTCAGTGCCATGTTGTAAGGTCCAGTGAACTTGTTATCAGGCTAGGGTCAAGATCCATTGTGAGATCCTAACCCAATGTGACATTCCGAGTCCCGTGAATTCGGGGTGTTACAGTTCCTTCTCGATATATTTCCTGTTCTTTGGCAAGCATCACAAGCAACAACAAAATTTTGCATATCTTCAAATATATTAGGCCAAGAGAAACCGGATTGGAGTACATTAGCGCTTGTTTTGTGGGAACTAGCATGTCCACCACAAGGTAGTGAATGACAATGCCAGATAACGCTTTCCACTTCATCTTCCGGAATGCATCTTCTAATCATCCCGTCCGGACCTCTCTTGAAAAGAAGAAGTTCATTCAAATAGTAATGCTTTACTTCCTTGAAGAACTTCTTCCTTTATGCATAAGACAATCTTGGAGGTATTTCTTCACAAACTAAGTAATTAACAAAATCAGCATTTCAAGGTTCATTACCTCTTGAGATTTGATGAAGCCATTCCTCGATATCTTGCCGCTACTCGTCCGAGAAAGAGTCATCTATGGGTATATCCTCTTCCTTTCTTGTAAGATGGGGAAGTCGACTTAGATGGTCTGCCACCGAGTTCTCGAATCCTTCCTTATCACGGATCTCTAAGAAAAACTCTTGTAGAAGGAGGATCCATCTAATAAGCCGTGATTTTGCATCTTTCTTTGTGAGGAAGTAACGGATTGCTGCGTGGTAGGTGTAGACGATCACTTTCGCTCCACAAGGTAAGAAAGAAACTTCTCAAAGGCGTAGACCACCGCTAACAACTCTTTTTCCGTCATAGCGTAGTTTAGTTCGGCTTCATCTAGCGTTTTGCTAGCGTAATAAATGGCATAAGTGCGTCCATCCTTCTTTTGCCCAAGTACAGCTCCTACGGCTACATCGCTAGCATAGCACATGATATCAAAGGGGAGATTCCAATCCTGCGGCTGAATGATAGGAGCGGATATCAAGGCTTCCTTGATCCTGTAAAACGCATCTTGATACGGAATTATCCGTGAATGAGTCGATCTCGGTACAATGATCTCGAATCCGGCTGAATGAGGCGAATCCAGATGCGGAATGATACGTAGATGGTGAATGGCGCAGGAAGGTGAGAGAAGAACCAAAGAGAGTCAACGAAGGAACCAAGGCTGAAGAGCCAAAACCCCACTCGTGAATGCCCTAGACCCGTCTCCAATACAACTTTACACTAGATCCGGCTGGACTAGCACAAAGAGGGACTCGTGAAGGCTCGAAGCACAGATCCGAAGGCGGTTGACACAAACAAGCTCAGCCAAGCAAACAACAGCAATGCCAACCAAAAACTCTCTTGTTCTTTGATTGATTTTGTGAATGATTACAAATGTAATTCTAAGCAATGAAAATTAACGTACCTATTCAGCAGCTAAAAGAGGCTATATATAGACTCTTTTATCTAGACAAAATTAAAGAAAAGAAAACTAAAACATTAGTGGAAAGGTGGTAATAAGAGAGCTTCCTCTAATGTAGCTAACAACCTAACAAACAACTAATTCAGCATGAGAATAGGCTGACTTATTCAAACTAATATTTGGAGTGTTCTGGACGTTTTTAAGAGCCAAAATGGACTATCCGAATGGGCTGAATTGTTCAACAAATCCATGAGTGATTTGGATAGTTTTTAAGAGCCCAAATGATGATCCGAATGAGCTAACTTGTTACTCTCTTGGGCCTCTTTGAACGTGATTAGCTGGCTATCCTCTTGGGCTGTTTTAGATGTGAGCAGCAGCCTACCCTCTTGGACTGCCTTGGACGTGTTTGCTTGCCTCCCCTCTTGGGCTGCCTTGGACGTGAGCAGCAGGCTATCCTCGTGGGCTGCTTTGGACATGATAAACATCTCCTCCCTTTGCTCTTGGGCTGCCTTGGACGTGAGCAGCAGGCTATCCTCGTGGGCTGCTTTGGACGTGATCAACATCTCCTCCCTTTACTTGCTTGCTCCTGCATTCATCAAAAGATTAACACATGATGTATGGCAATTAAATGGTTCACGCATTGTGCCAAGCAATAGCACTTCCCTTGACGTAGCTTCTTGGATCTCCTTAGCTCTTGCTCTAGTAATGGGACCTTGATAGCTTCCATGTGATGGTCCTACATCATCCACTCCTTCTTGGAAAGAATTCGACCCTGAATTTTCATCTTGTTCCGAATCTCCTTCTTAGGGGCTCAAATCTCCTACATTAAAAGTGGTACTAACTCCATACTCTTCCGGTAAGTCCAACACATAAGCATTGTCTTTAATCCGGTGTAAGACTTGTAATGGTCCATCACCCCGTGGTGCTAGCTTGGAATGGCGTTTTGTCCGAAACCGCTCTTTCCTTAGATTTAGCTAAACTAAGTCGCCGGGTTGGAAAACCATCTTCCGACGTCCTTTGTTATTCCGAGCTGCAGTTTCAACGCCCTTCTTATCAAGTGCAGCCTTGGTCTTAGCATGAAGTTCCTTAATGTAGTCCGCCTATTCCAAAGCATCAAAAGCTACTCGATCCTTTTGAGGAATCGGTAATAAGTCTAAAGGAGTTAAAGGGTAAAATCCATAAACACATTTGAAAGGTGATAACGAAGTGGAAGAATGCATGGTGCGATTATAAGCAAACACGATATGTGGTAACATGTCTTCCCATTCTTTTAAGTTATCTTTCAACATGGTTCTAAAGAGGGTCGTTAGGGTCCTATTGATGACTTCCGTTTGCCCATCTGTTTGGGGATGACTAGAGGTCGAGAATAGTAATCTAGTGCCCATTTTCCCCCAAAGCGTTTTCCAAAAGAAACTCAAAAACTTGACATCCCTATCACTAACAATAGCTTTAGGTATTCCATGCAATCTCACTATTTTCTTAAAGAAAAGATTAGCAACATTATACGCATCATCAGTTTTATGACATGGAATAAAATGTGCCATTTTAGAGAATCTATCTACTACCACAAAAATTGAATCTCTTCCTTTCTTAGTCCTAGGTAGTCCAATAATGAAATCCATACTTATATCTTCCCAAGGGCCATTAAGCGTTGGTAAGGGTGTATACAGCCCGTGGGGTTGTACCCTAGCTTTGGCCTTAAGACATTCAATGCACCTTTTCAGCATGTGTTCTACATCCCTTAACATATGAGGCCAATAAAAGTGAGTTTGCAACATGTGATAAGTTTTGTCCCTCCCAAAATGCCCCATTAAACCTCCTTTATGGGCTTCTTCCACCAATAAGATCCTAAGGGAACATCTAGGTATACAAATCTTATCCACTTGAAACAAGAAACCTTCAAACACAAAATACTTATCATAAGGGCCTTGAGTAGTGCATCTATGAAATATCTTCCCAAATTCAACACCATCCACATATAATTCTTTAATGTAAGTAAAACCTAACATCCTAGAATCCAAGGTGGTGATTAAGGTGTATCTCCTAGACAATGCATCCGCTACGACATTATCCTTTCCTTTCTTATACTTGATAATGTAAGGAAAGGTTTCGATGAACTCCATCCACCTACCATGCCGCCTATCTAGCTTATCTTGGCTCCTAAAGTGTCTAAGTGAATCATGATCGGTTTTCAAAACAAACTCTTGAGGCCAAAGGTAATGTTGCCATGTTTTGAGTACTCTAAACAAGGCATACAATTCTTTGTCATAAGTGGAGTAGTTTAAGCATGCACCCTTCAATTTTTCACTAAAGAAAGCTAGAGGCTTACCTTCTTGCATAAGGACGCCGCCAATACCAATACCGGACGCGTCGCATTCAACCTCAACGGGTTTAGTGAAGTCCGGTAGAGCGAGTAGTGGTGCATGGGTGAGGCGTCTCTTGAGCTCTTCAAAAGCTCTTTGTTGCGGTTCATTCCACTCAAAAGGAACCTTCTTTTTGGTCAAAAGCCGTGAGTGGTGCTGCAATAGTACTAAAATCTCTCACAAATCTTCTATAGAATGTAGCTAGGCCATGGAACCTCCTCACGTCGCCAACCGACCTAGGAATGGGCCATTCATTGATTGCCTTCACCTTGTCCTCATCTACTTGCAAACCATTGGCACTGACTACAAAACCAAGAAAAATCACTCGGTTAGTATAGAAATCACATTTTTGAATATTAGCATACAAGTATTCTATACGCAATGTAGCAAGCACATCTCTCAAATGATTTTCATGCTCTTTTAAAGTCTTACTATAGATAAGAATGTCATCAAAGTAGACTACAATAAATAAACCAATATAAGGTCTCAAAATATGATTCATTAATCTCATGAAGGTACTAGGAGCGTTAGTTAAGCCAAAAGGCATTACTAGCCACTCATAGAGACCAAATTTGGTTTTAAAAGTTGTTTTCCATTCATCCCCTTCCCTCATTCAAATTTGATGGTAGCCACTTCTAAGGTCAATCTTAGTGAAAATTGTAGCTCCATGTAACTCATCAAGCATGTCATCTAAACAGGGAATCGGGTGTCTATACTTGATAGTAATGTTATTGATTGCTCTACAATCAATACACATTCTCCAAGTATTATCCTTCTTGGGTACTAGCAGGACGGGAACGGCACAAGGACTAAGGCTTTCCCGAACATACCCCTTATCTAGCAAGGCTTGAACTTGGTTCTGAATTTCCTGGGCTTCCGTAGGGTTCATCCTATAGGCGGGCCTATTGGGAAGAGTGGCTCCGGGTATTAAATCTATTTGGTGTTCAATGCCCCTAATGGGCGACAAGCCGGCTGGAATCTCCTCAGGAAAAACGTCCCTTAACTCGTCTAACAGCCCCTGGATAGAAATAGGAAGTGGAATCGTAGAGTCATGAGGCACATTCACTAGAGATTTACACAAACTCATCATTAGCAAATCCATAGAAGCATAGTTAGTGACATATTCATTCCTAGACTCAAGATAGCTACTTGTTGGTTGTACTAGTAGTGTTTCATGGGTTTTGTTCTCCTTACTCTTAGGCCGTGTGATCTTAGGCTTTGGATGGGTTCCTTGCTCTACCCTCTTGTTCTCATAGTACTCGGCTATTTGTAAAGGTGTCATAGGTTTAAGTGTTAAAGTTTTACCTTTATACTCAAAGCTATATTTATTAGAAAAACCATCATGGACAACTTTCCTATCATATTGCCATGGATGACCAAGCAAAAAGTGACAAGCATTCATAGGCACAACATCAGATGTATTAACATCCTCATATGATCCTAATGTTATATTGACCTTAGTTTGCTTATTGACCTTAAGTTCTCCGCACTCATTCATCCAATGTAGTTTATATGGCCTAGGGTGATAAAATATAAGAAGTTGTAATTTTGTTTACCATTTCAGTGCTAGCTATGTTGCAACAACTTCCTCCATCAATTATCACATTACACACTTTTCCTTTAATACTACACCTAGTATGAAACAGATTTTCACGTTGGTTATCCTCACAAGGTGCTAGTTGGACATGCAAAGTTCTCCTAGCTATCAAAGATTCACCTTGTTCATACTCAATGCAATCATCATTCTCATTTTGTTCATTGTCATCAATTAAGGCATTTTCATCATCTAATTCCACATCATCCTCACTCTCATATTCTCCTAGATGGTTTATGATCAAAGTGCGTCTATTAGAACATTCTCTACTCATGTGGCCTCTACCTTGGCATTTAAAACACACAACGTCCATAGTTCTAGAGTTAGAGATAGGAGTACTCCCTCGATGATAACTCGAAGGCTCATTCAAGGATCGTGGTGTAGTGGACGGTGTAGAAGACCTTCTTTGCCCTTCTTGGCCCATAGGTGCCGACTTTCTCTCTTCCTTCCGGCCTCCTTGATCCTTGCTGTGGTTAGGCAGCCGGCTCCCTTGTGCTTTCCAAGCGTTGGGCGTCCCATAAGGTGGCTTGTATTCCCGGTTTCGCACCTTAGTCTTCCTTTCCACCTTGATGGCCAAGTGTAGTAATTGCTCCATGGTGCTGTATGAATACATATCAACTTCATTAGCCAAATTAGAATTCAGAATTCGTAGATACCTGGCCATAGTGTTTTCTTCATCCTCTAGAACGTTGGCCTTCACCATAGCAACTTGCATATTCGTATAGGCTTCCTCAGCGCTAAGTGAGCCTTGTCTCAAATTTTCCAGCCGTTGTCGAAGCTCTCGGGTATAGTGAGGTGGAACGAACCGAGCCCTCATTAGTGCCTTCATATGCTTCCATGTGGTGATTTGAGGATCCAATGTTCGAACTCTTTCTTTGACTACGTGATCCCACCATACCAAAGCATAGCCTTGGAACTCAAGAGCGGCTAGCTGAACCTTCCTAGGCTCGCTGAAGTTGTGACACAACCAGATCTGCTCAACTTTAGTTTCCCACTCCGTGTAGACGTCGGGATCACACTTTCCTTCAAAGACGGGAATTTTGATTGACTTTGCCGAGTCCGTCTTGCTCTTGATAGGGCCGCAGATTATCACGTTCTCGTCCTTGCCTTGGCTGCTGGAATGGCCGATTGTAACCTTCCCAAGTGTGGTCCTCGAAAGCAACTTCATTCCGTCGCTGAAAGTCATCAACAAATGGTGGCATGTTAGAAGCATTAGGAAGGACATTGGACTGTAAATTACCTTGATCCGGATGATCCGGCTCTCTAGTAACACGTGAAGGACCGTCAAACTCATAGTTGGTTCTCAAAGGTGGTGTCCCGGCTGGTGGTGTTCGTGCTTCCATAGACTGCACTCGTTTGGATAAGTTAGCTACGGAATTGAACAATTGTTTCAATAGACTGATCATCTCAGGCGTGACGATCTCGCTACTCAACTTGCTGGGACTTAGGGACCTGGACATGCTCAAGTAACAAACAAAGAACCGGTTAGGTTAGAAAAGCAAAGATCTCACTTGTGTATCGCTCACTCTCTCGTTGGTATTGCCTAGCTGGTGGCTCGAGTTGTAAGGATCCAACACCTTAAGATCACGATTTCCGAACCTTCTTAGCAACCCTTTGGAACTAGAACTGCTGAAACTGATGTTAGTGTCAGAGATGAATCAAGACACCCCTAATTGGAGTATTGACCGTTGGGTTGGTGTAGGTATGGTGAATGTGTTTAGAATGACGTTTTGAATTGTTTGAATGAGTTTACTAGTGCTTGATGTAGATTAATAAAAGGCCAGTCGTTTGTATTGTCTTTTTTTTTTTTTTTTTTGAAAGATCTCTTAGACTTTGTCAAAGATTTGAGGGAGAGAAGGTAACCGAAACTGATTGCAACGTGAATTGTAGGAGAGCAGGTTACCGAATTGTGTATGCAGCGTTGAGCTCTTCTTGTTTTTTTTTTTGTTTTGTGTTTACCTCTCCTCAAGATGTTGTCCGGCACTAAGAACCCTTGGATTTTGATTTTGAACACTTCAAGCACAAGTTAAACTCAATGGGATAAGCAATAAGGTTAACAAAGAAGAAAGGAGTGATCAATTGTACCAACTGACCTCTGATACCAACTGATACGGAATTATCCGTGAATGAGTCGATCTAGGTACAATGATCTCGAATCCGGCTGAATGAGGCGAATCCAGATGCGGAATTATCCGTGAATGAGTCGATCTTGGTTTTTGAGGGACTCGTGAAGGCTCGAAGCACCAATCCGAAGGCGGTTGACACAAACAAGCTCAGCCAAGCAAACAACAGCAATGCCAACCAAAAACTCTCTTGTTCTTTGATTGATTTTGTGAATGATTACAAATGTAATTCTAAGCAATGAAAATTAACATACCTATTCAGCAGCTAAAAGAGGCTATATATAGACTCTTTTATCTAGACCAAATTAAAGAAAAGAAAACTAAAACATTAGTGGGAAGGTGGTAATAAGAGAGCTTCCTCTAATGTAGCTAACAACCTAACAAACAACTAATTCAGCATGAGAATAGGCTGACTTATTCAAACTAATCTTTGGAATGTGCTGGACGTTTTTAAGAGCCAAAATGGACTATCCGAATGGGCTGAATTGTTCAACAGATCCATGAGTGATTTGGATGGTTTTTAAGAGCCCAAATGATGATCCGAATGAGCTGACTTGTTACTCTCTTGGGCCTCTTTGAACGTGATCAGCTGGTTATCCTCTTGGGCTGTATTAGATGTGAGCAGCAGCCTACCCTCTTGGACTG
Source organism: Fagopyrum homotropicum (assembly GCA_033239125.1). Lineage (NCBI taxonomy): Eukaryota > Viridiplantae > Streptophyta > Magnoliopsida > Caryophyllales > Polygonaceae > Fagopyrum > Fagopyrum homotropicum. The sequence goes on along the minus strand of BSWB01000004.1, from coordinate 91,368,228 downwards.
CCTTGGACGTGTTTGCTTGCCTCCCCTCGTGGGCTGCCTTGGAGGTGAGCAGCAGGCTATCCTCGTGGGCTGCTTTGGACGTGATCAACATCTCCTCCCTTTGCTCTTGGGTTGCCTTGGATGTGAGCAGCAGGCTATCCTCATGGGCTGCTTTGGACGTGATCAACATCTCCTCCCTTTGCTTGCTTGCTCCTGCATTCATCAAAAGATTAACACATGATGTATGGCAATTAAATGGTTCACGCATTGTGCCAAGCAATAGCACTTCCCTTGACGTAGCTTCTTGGATCTCCTTAGCTCTTGCTCTAGTGATGGGACCTTGATAGCTTCCATGTGATGGTCCTACATCACATCTAGACAATCCTTCGAAAACTCAAAAACCACGTCTTTCATTAGTAGGTTAGTTAATGGTTTAGAAATCTTGGAAAAGTCTGTAATGAATCTCCTATAAAAACCTGCATCACCAAGGATACTTCTTACTCCTTTCACCGAAGTTGGCGGAGGTAGTATTTCGATGGTCTCGATCTTTGCCCTATCCACTTTGATTCCGCGGCTGGAAATTGTGCGACCTAAAACAATGCCTTCGCTAATCATAAAGTGACACTTCTCCCCATTCAAGACAAGATTAGTGTCTTCACATCTTTCCAAAACTAAAGAAAGGTTAGCTTGACAATCATCAAAAGAGGAACCATAAACTGAAAAATCATCCATAACAACATCAATGATGTTCTCTGTGTATTCGGAAAAGATTGTCATCATGCATCTTTGGAAGGTGGCCGGTGCATTGCATAGTCTGAATGGCATTCTTCTATAAGAAAACGTACCGTAAGAGCACGTAAATGTAGTCTTCTCTTGATCATCGAGGGGGATGGGAATTTGGAAGAAGCCGTTATATCCATCCAAATAGCAAAAGTGAGAGTGTTGTGCTAAACTTTCAAGCATTTGATCAATAAAAGGAAGAGGGATGTGATCCTTCCTTGTTGCAACATTCAGATTTCTATAGTCAATGCACATCCTCCATCCCAATATTGTTCTTGTAGGAATGAGTTCGTTGTTTTTGTTAGTTACAACGTTCATTCCTCCCTTCTTCGGAACTACATGAACGGGGCTCACCCATTTGCTATCGGAAATCGGGAAGATAATTCCTGCATCAAGAAGCTTAAGAATTTCCTTCTTCACAACCTCTTTCATGATCGGATTTAACCGACTTTGATGTTCTCGTGGAGGCTTATGGTTATCTTCCATAAAAAATCTTATGCATGCATAAAGAAGGCTTACTACAAACAATATAATCGATAGTGTATCCTAAAGCTTTCTTATCCAGTCCTCAATTCATGCATTAATCTATTAAGTTCATCTTCAGTTAGATTAGCGCTAACAATGACCGGATATGTAGAATTTGATCCTAGAAATGCGTACCTTAAGTGTGAAGGAAGAGGTTTCAATTCGAAGGTAGGAGGATCCTTGGTTGATGAGTTTTGACCAAGCAAGGTGATTGGGGGAGCTTCTGAAGTTGAGGGAGGTGTGTCATTACATCCAAGAATGCTTGCAATTGATTCCGGAGAAGTCTGCAAAGTATCAGGAAAATTGACTGATTTTTCTAGGGGGTCGATTTTTTTGTCGATCTCACAATCGACTTGGGAAAACTCGGATGAATTAATTAAAATATTTATAAAAATCGACCGATTTTCCTGTAGGGAGTCGATTTTTTCAGCCTTGTTTGTAGCTTCTTCTAGCACTTCACACTCGCTTTGGGATCTTCCTCCAATTTTCTTAGTGCTCGGATTTCAACATTACAGTCCTCCTCTATCCCTTCACCTACAATGCTCAAGCTTATAACTTTTTTCAAGTGGATCTTTGAGTAACATAGAGCTTACCTCTGCCCTTGATTCCTCTTCATCATAGGTGTTGAAAATTTCTTCTCCCATGGTTGCCTTTTGATCATTGTAGTCATATGGATCTCCACATTCTCTTCTCCAATGTTGAAAGAAAGTGTCGCATTTCTGCAATCCACCATGCAACCCGAAGTTGCAAGGAAAATTCGTCCAAGTATGATCAGAACAGGGTGATCTATAGGAATGTCTAGAACAACAAAATAAATGGGCATGTAAAACTTACCTAGTAATACGGGAATGTCCTTTAGAATTCCCACGGGGTGCATTATGGATATATCTGCCATGTAAAGCGTCATTTTGACGGATTTTGGCGCTCCAAGTCCAGCTTTCTCGCTTAATGCTAGAGGCTTATGCTCACGCTTGCTCCAAGATCACATAAAGCTTCGTATGTCACTCTTCCAATGCCAATAGGAACGCAGAAATATCCGGGATCCCTTAACTTTGGCGGCATCTCTGCTTTCATTATTTTGATAAGTTCGGAAGACCTCTTGGTCATCCTTACTTCACCAACATCTTCTAGCTTCCTTTTGTTGGAAAGTATTTCCTTCAAGAACTTTCCATATGCCGGCATTCCTACAATGGTATCTAAAGAACCGTATAGGTGAATATTAAGGATATAAATACTCTAGAAGGGGGTTGAATAGAGTATGGGAACTTTTCGCAAAAACCTATCTCAACGCTTTGAAAACTGTTTCAAGTCCTTGAAGTCGAAATGTGCTCTTTATGACAAAACTGGTTTTCAATGGCTTTGAAATTGATTTCAAGGTCTTGACTTTGAAAACCTGAAAAATAATGTTAGGCACAATAAAGCGAGATATAGTGCGGAATTAAAAGATCGACACAATTATATGTTTACGAAGTTCAGCTCTAACAACCTACGTCTCCATCATAGGGTTTCTTTACCCGTTGGATCTAACTATCTATTATCTGTTCAAAGAGTCCTAGATAAAACCTAGAAAAAATCCCCCTCTTATCTTATTGTAGCCAATGCTACGATCTAGTTTCAACTATAACCTAGCAATAATAGCCTAGTTACTTCGCAAAGTAACACACACTCGAGTATAACACTCTCTAGATATGCCAATGGGGCTCTAGTGTTTTTCTCTCTCCGAGGATGTAAACTTTTGTAAGCTAAGACGAAGAAAAACTTTTGGAATGAATGAAGATTCTTTGATCGCTTGGAGACTTAGATGTTTCTGTGTAAGCTTGTTGTTGTTCTCTTCAATCGCCATCTTCATTTATAGTCTTCTATGTGATACGGTATTAGTCCGTGAATGAGTCGATCTAGGTACAATGATCCGAATCCGGCTGAATGAAGCGAATCCAGATGCGGAATGAAACGTGGATATGGAATGGATGCAGGAAGACGTAGAGATGAACCAAAGAGAGTCAACGAAAAGAACCAAGGCTGAAGAGCCAAGACCCCGCTTCGTGAATGCCCTAGACCCGTCTCCAATACAACTTTACACTAGCTCCGGCTGGACTAGCACAAAGAGGGACTCTTGAAGGCTCGAAGCACCAATCCGAAGGCGGTTGACACGAACAAGCTCAGCCAAGCAAACAACGGCAATGCCAACCAAAAACTCTCTTGTTCTTTGATTGATTTTGTGAATGATTACAACTGTAATTCTAAGCAATGAAAAACGTATCCTATTCAGCAGCTAAAGAGACTATATATAGACTCTTTTATCTAGACAAAATAAAGAAAAGACAACTAAAACATTTGTGGAAGGTGGTAACAAGAGAGCTTCCACAAATGTAGCTAACAACATAACAAACAACTAATCAACATCAAAATAGGCTGACTTATTCAAAACAGATCCTTGGGAGTGAGTTGGACATTTTTTTTAAGAGGTAAATGGGCTGATTTGTTCACAACAGATCCAGGAGTGATTTGGACTGTTTTTAAGAGCCCAAATGATGATCCGACTGAGGGAGCTGGTTACTCTCTTGGGCCTCCTTGGATGTGAGCATCTGGTTACTCTCTTGGGCTGCCTTGGACGTGAGCAGCTGGTTACTCTCTTGGGCTGCCTTGGACGTGAGCAGCTGGTTACTCTCTTGGACCTCCTTGGACGTGAGCAACGTCTCTTCCCTTTGCTTGCTTGCTCCTGCATTCACCAAGAGATTAACACATGATGTATGGAAGTTAAATGGTTCACGCATGGTGCCAAGCAATAGCACTTCCCTTGACGTAACTTCTTGGATCTCCTTAGCTCTTGCCTAGAAATGGGCCCTTGATATCTTCCATGTGATGGTCCTACATCACTATGGAGAACTCTTCAAGCCGTTGTAAGAGGGTCGTTGTGATGTTCACCATGAAAAACGGTGTTTGGTTGAGATGAAGTAAGAGTTGTAAGATCTTCTATCGTCTTCATCTACTTCCTCTCCTTGACGCATGCTTGAGAATCTTCATCTTTGAAATTTTCTCCTTGAAAGAGCCGTCGAAGATCTTTGTCGTTGAAGCCCTTAGTTCAAGTTCCAATATCTTCTAAGCTGTTGAAGAGTTCTCTCTTGGATAGTCGTTGAACATTTTCCGAGATCTTTTGTAATCTGCTGGAAAGATTCTTCTTATCCTCCTGCGTTGATAAGATCTTTGCAAGAATTTTTATTGTTTGGGCTGAATCTTCTTGTTGGTCGAGATCTTCTCTTTGTACCGTTGAGGATCTTCTTGTTGGTCGAGATCTTCTTGTAATCCTTGTTAAATTTGGTTGTTGAGGTTTGAGTCTTGAATTCAAAAAGCCTTCAGCCGAATCTTCCCTTGTATCGCTTTTTAAGGTCTCCGTTTTTATCCATTGAACGGCTTTTCAAGATCTTCGTTCTTGTCCCTTGTAATGTGTTTTAAGGCTGCGTTCATCCTTTGAAATGATTTTCAAGGCATGCATACATTTAGCAAACACAAAACCAAACCATGTAATCTAGAAATACAATAGATATTTGTTAGTTTATAAAACCGCTTATAATGTTAAGTCTCCCATCATCCACATATACAATTTATAATCAAGGTGGAGTTATTAGCATCCATAAAAGGAATATTAATATGTAGCTTGCTCATGAGGTCAACGAACTTACTGAAGTGTTTGTCGATGCGTGCTCTAACTTTTAATTGAGGGAAAGGTAGAGGCGGTTTGTATGTGGGAGGAGGTACGTAGACTGGTGCTTTCTCCTTTTCCTTGTCGCTTGGTTCCGGTTCTTCCTCGGACATAGATTTCTTCCCTTTATCAACTCTTTTGGTTAATGGATCATTAGTTTTAATTCCGCTTCTTGTGGTGCTAGCATTTATTTGCCCCTTTCGGTTGTTTTCCGTTCTTCCGGGAAGTCTTCCTTGATATCTAGGAAACTCTCTTGCATTATTAAAAACTTGATTTTCCAAAGCCTTTTGAACCTTAGAGATAGAAGTTATATTATCGTTCATCTCCTTCATCTGTTTCAACACCTTTTCCCACATTGCCTCCGATGGATCCTTTGGAGGGTTGTTGAATCCCGGTGGGGGATTTTGAGTTCTTGTGGGTGGAGTGTTGCTAGAGGATGCGGGCGGATTTAGTGCTCTATCCGGATTTGCATATAAAAATTCGGGATGACTATGATCGGGACGCAATCCGCTCCCTCTCCCGGAATACCTGTTATAGTAATTGTTGTTTCGGTTTCCTTGATAATTATTTCCTTGATAGTTTCCTTGCCCCGTAAAATTCACATCACACTCTTTAGGGAGCAAGTTTTCTTCTATTGGAGCTTGATTTTTCTGCAGTTCTTTCACTTGATGTTTAAGAGTATCAACTTCGGCAGATAAATTGATCGTAAGACTTACCTCGTGGACTCCGGATCGCCGGAGTCGATCATCGCTCCTTCTTTAGGAATACTTCTCTTGCACCAAGACTTGTCTTTCAATGAATTCCCATGCATCGTCAGCTTGCTTATCCATGAAGGTTCCTCCGGAGAGATATTGAAGTCGAAATTGTGTTTCGTTAACCAATCCTTTGTAGTAGATCTCCAGAAGCTCTATTCTTGGGATTCTATGATAAGGACAATCAAGTAGAAGGTCCTTGAATCTCTCGCAAGATTCGAACAAGCTCTCCCTGTGCTTCATGATAAAAGCATTAATTTTTCCTCTAAATTCAACAGTTTTAGAGGGTGGAAATGATACGGGGATTAGCCGCGAAGAACGGATCTAGGCGAGAAAGTTGTTTCCAGGAATAGAAGCAAACGAAATTCAGCAAACAAAGATGAAGGAAAACGTGCAAAGCAAAGAGGGAAAACGAAATAAGAAAGAAGAACCGAAAGGAACAAACGATAGAACCCTTGGATTCGATTATCCAAGAACCAAACCGATGACGATTCGACCCCGCTTCTTACAACTTCACACAATCGATCTAGAGTTATCGAAGGCACGAAGAGGTTGCTTCAATTCGACTTGTAGCACCAACCCGAAGGAGATTGACACACACAAGAACGAGAAAGCTATGCAAACACCACATGCACATGCACACGTGAGATCCTAAGGGAACATCTAGGTATGCAAATCTTATCCACTTTAAACAAGAAACCTTCAAACACAAAATACTTATCATAAGGGCCTTGAGTAGTGCATCTATGAATTATCTTCACAAATTCAGCATCATCCACATATAATTCTTTAATGTAAGTAAAACCTAAAATCCTAGAATCCAAGGTGGTGATTAAGGTGTATCTCCTAGACAATGCATCCGCTACGACATTATCCTTTCCTTTCTTATACTTGATAATGTAAGGAAAGGTTTCGATGAACTCCATCCACCTACCATGCCGCCTATCTAGCTTATCTTGGCTCCTAAAGTGTCTAAGTGAATCATGATCTGTTTTCAAAACAAACTCTTGGGGCCAAAGGTAATGTTGCCATGTTTTGAGTACTCTAAACAAGGCATACAATTCTTTGTCATACGTGGAATAGTTTAAGCATGCACCCTTCAATTTTTCACTAAAGAAAGCTAGAGGCTTACCTTCTTGCATAAGGACGCCGCCAATACCAATGCCGGATGCGTCGCATTCAACCTCAAAGGGTTTAGTGAAGTCCGGTAGAGCGAGTAGTGGTGCGTGGGTGAGGCGTCTCTTAAGCTCTTCAAATGCTCTTTACTGAGGTTCATTCCACTCAAAAGGAACCTTCTTTTTGGTCAAAGTCGTGAGTGGTGCTGCAATGGTACTAAAATCTCTCACAAATCTTCTATAGAATGTAGCTAGGCCATGGAAACTCCTCACGTCACCAACCGAACTAGGAATAGGCCATTCATTGATTGCTTTAACCTTGTCCTCATCCACTTGCAAACCATTGGCACTTACTACAAAACCAAGGAAAATCACTCGGTTAGTATAGAAATCACATTTTTGAATATTAGCATACAAGTATTCTATATGCAATGTAGCAAGCACATCTCTCAAATGATTTTCATGCTCCTTTAAAGTCTTACTATAGATAAGAATGTCATCAAAGTAGACTACAACAAATAAACCAATATAAGGTCTCAAAATATGATTCATTAATCTCATGAAAGTACTAGGAGCGTTAGTTAAGCCAAAAGGCATTACTAGCCACTCATAGAGACCAAATTTGGTTTTAAAAGCTGTTTTACATTCATCCCCTTCCCTCATTCTAATTTGATGGTAGCCACTCCTAAGGTCAATCTTAGTGAAAATTGTAGCCCCATGTAACTCATCAAGCATGTCATCTAGACGGGGAATCGGGTGTCTATACTTGATTGTAATGTTATTGATTTCTCTACAATCAATGCACATTCTCCAAGTATTATCCTTCTTGGGTACTAGCAGGACGGGGACGGCACAAGGACTAAGGCTTTCCCGAACATACCCTTTATCTAGCAAGGCTTGAACTTGGTTCTGAATTTCCTGGGCTTCCGTAGGGTTCATCCTATAGGCGGGCCTATTGGGAAGAGTGGCTCTGGGTATTAAATCTATTTGGTGTTCAATGCCCCCAATGGGCGGCAAGCCAGCTGGAATCTCCTCAGGAAAAACGTCCTTAAACTCGTCTAACAGCCCCTGGATAAAACTAGGAAGTGGAATCGTAGAGTCATGAGGCACATTCACTAGAGATTTAAACAAACTCATCATTAGCACATCCATAGAAGCATAGTTAGTGACATATTTATTCCTAGACTCAAGATAGCTACTTGTTGGTTGTACTAACAGTGTTTGATGGGTTTTGTTCTCCTTACTCTTAGGCCGTGTGATCTTAGGCTTTGGAGGGGTTCCTTGCTCTACCCTCTTGTTCTCATAGTACTCGGCTATTTGTAAAGGTGTCATAGGTTTAAGTGTTAAAGTTTTACCTTTATACTCAAAGCTATATTTATTAGAAAATCCATCATGGACAACTTTCCTATCATATTGCCATGGACGACCAAGCAACAAGTGACAAGCATTCATAGGCACAACATCACATGTAATAACATCCTCATATGATCCTAATGTTATATTGACCTTAGTTTGCTTATTGACCTTAAGTTCTTCACACTCATTCATCCAATGTAGTTTATATAGCCTAGGGTTATAAAATGTAAGAATTTGTAATTTGTTTACCATTTCAGTGCTAGCTATATTGCAACAACTTCCTCCATCAATTATCACATTACACACTTTTCCTTTAATACTACACCTAGTATGAAACAGATTTTCACGTTGGTTATCCTCACAAGGTGCTAGTTGGACATGCAAAGTTCTCCTAGCTATCAAAGATTCACCTTGTTCATAATCAATGCAATCATCATTCTCATTTTGTTCATTGTCATCAATTAATGCATTTTCATCATCTAATTCCACATCATCCTCACTCTCATATTCTCCTAGATGGTTTATGATCAAAGTGCGTCTATTAGGACATTCTCTACTCATGTGGCCTCTACCTTGGCATTTAAAACACACAATGTCTCTAGTTCTAGAGTTAGAGGTAGGAGTACTCCCTCGATGATCAATCGAAGGCTCATTCAAGGATCGTGGTGTAGTGGACGGTGTAGAAGACCTTCTTTGTCCTTCTTGGCCCATAGGTGCCGACTTTCTCTCTTCCTTCCGGCCTCCTTAATCCTTGGTGTGGTTAGGCAGCCGGCTCCCTTTTGCTTTCCAAGTGTTGGGCGTCCCATGTGGTGGCTTGTATTCCCGGTTTCGCACCTTAGTCTTCCTTTCCACCTTGATGGCCAAGTGTAGTAATTGCTCCATGGTGTTGTATGGATACATATCAACTTCATTAGCCAAATTAGAATTCAGAATACGAAGGTACCTAGCCATAGTGTTTTCTTCATCCTCTAGCACGTTGGCCTTCACCATAGCAACTTGCATATTCGTATAGGCTTCCTCAGCGCTAAGAGAGCCTTGTCTCAAATTTTCCAGCCGTTGTCGAAGCTCTCGGGTATAGTGAGGTGGAACGAACCGAGACCTCATTAGTGCCTTCATATGCTCCCATGTGGTGATTTGAGGATCCAATGTGCACACTCTTTCTTTGACTACTTGATCCCACCATACCAAAGCATAGCCTTGGAACTCGAGAGCGGCTAGCTGAACCTTCCTAGGCTCGCTGAAGTTGTGACACAACCAGATCTGCTCAACTTTAGTTTCCCACTCCGTGTAGACGTCGAGATCACACTTTCCTTCAAAGACGGGAATTTTGATTTTGACTTTGCCGAGTCCGTCTTGCTCTTGATAGGGCCATAGGTTATCACGTTCTCGTCCTTGCCTTGGCTGCTGGAATGGCCGATTGTAACCTTTCCAAGTGTGGTCCTCAAAAGGAGCTTCATTCCGTCGCTGAAAGTTATCAACAAATGGTGGCATGTTAGAATCATTAGGGTGGACGTTGGACTGTAAATTACCTTGATCCGGATGATCCGGCTCTCTAGTAACGCGTGAAGGACCGCCAAACTCATAGTTGGTTCTCAAAGGTGGTGTCCCCGCTGGTAGTGTTCGTGCTTCCATAGACTCCACTCGTTTGGATAGGTTAGCTACGGAATCGGGCAATTGCTCCAATAGACTGATCATCTCAGACGTGACGGTCTCGCTACTAGACTTGCTGGGGCTTCGGGACCTGGACATGCTCAAGTAACAAACAAAGAACCGGTTAGGTTAGAAAAACAAAGATCTCACTTGTGTATCGCTCACTCTCTCGTTGGTATTGCCTAGCTGGTGGCTCGAGTTGTAAGGATCCAACACCTTAAGATCACGATTTTCGAACCTTCTTAGCAACCCTTTGGAACTAGAACTGCTGAAACTGATGTTAGTGTCGGAGATGAATCAAGACACCCCTAATTGGAGTATTGACCGTTGGGTTGGTGTAGGTATGGTGATTTGTGATTAGAATGGCGTTTTGAGGGAGTTTTCTTGTGCTTGATGTCGATTAATAAAAAGGCCAGCCGGTTTGTATTGTTCTTTTTGTTTTTTTTTGAAAGATCTCTTAGACATTGTCAAAGATTTGTAGGAGAGAAGGTAACCGAAATTGATTGCAACGAGATTTGTGGGAGAGAGGGTTACCGAAATGTGTATGCAGCGTTCGAGCTCTTTTTTTTGTTTTTGTTTTGTGTTTACCTCTCCTCAAGATGTTGTCCGGCACTAAGAACCCTTGGCTTTTGATTTTGCACACTTCAAGCACAAGTGAAACTCAATGGGATAAGCAATAAGGTTAACAAAGAAGAAGGAGTGATCAATTGTACCAACTGAGCTCTGATACCAGCTGATACGGTATTAGTCCGTGAATGAGTCGATCTAGGTACAATGATCCCGAATCCGGCTGAATGAGGCGAATCCAGATGTGGAATGAAATGTAGATGGTAAATGGACGCAGGAAGGTGTATAGAAGAACCAAAGAGAGTCAACGAAAGGAACCAAGGCTGAAGAGCCAAAATCCCACTTCGTGAATGCCCTAGACCTGTCTCCAATACAACTTTACACTAGCTCCGGCTGGACTAGCACAAAGAGGGACTCGTGAAGGCTCGAAGCACCAATCCGAAGGCGGTTGACACGAACAAGCTCAACCAAGCAAACAACAGCAATGCCAACCAAAAACTCTCTTGTTCTTTGATTGATTTTGTGAATGAGATTACAAATGTAATTCTAAGCAATGAAATTAACGTACCTAATCAGCAGCTAAAGAGGCTATATATAGACTCTTTTATCTAGACAAAATTAAAGAAAAGAAAACTAAAACATTAGTGGGAAGGTGGTAATAAGAGAGCTTCCTCTAATGTAGCTAACAACTTAACAAACAACTAATTCAACATGGAAATAGGCTGACTTATCCAAACAAATCCTTGGAGTGAGTTAGGACGTTTTTAAGAGCCAAATGGACTATCCGAATGGGCTGAATTGTTCAACAGATCCATGAGTGATTTGGATGGTTTTTAAGAGCCCAAATGATGATCCGAATGAGGGAGCTGATTACTCTCTTGGGCCTCCTTGAACGTGATCAGCTGGCTACCTTCTTGGACTGTTTTGGACGTGAGCAGCAGCCTACCCTCTTGGGCTGCCTTGGACGTGAGCAGCTGCCTCCCCTCTTGGGCTGCCTTGGACGTGAGCAACAGCCTCCCCACTTGGGCTGCTTTGGACGTGATCAACAGCCTCCCCTCTTGGGCTGCTTTGGACTTGAGCAACAGCCTATCCTCTTGGGCTGCATGGGAAGTGAATAACGTCTGCATGGTCTCCTCGAGCTGCCTGGGAAGTGAGCACGTCGGCATGGTCCCCTCGAGCTGCCTGGGAAATGAGCACGTCGGCATGGTCTCCTCCCTTGGTTCGCTTGCTCCTACATTCACCAAAAGATTAACACATGATGTATGGCAATTAAATGGTTCACGCATTGTGCCAAGCAATAGCACTTCCCTTGACGTAACTTCTTGGATCTCCTTAGCTCTTGCTCTAGTAATGGGGCCTTGATATCTTCCATGTGATGGTCCTACATCACTTCATCATTCTCCCCTTCTTTAAAAGAATTCGACCTCGAATTCCCTTGATCATCACTAAGGGGTGGAAAAGGGCTTAGATCCCTCATATTGAATGTGGGATCACAAGAATAGTCGTCCGGCAAGTCTAGCACATAGGCATTGTCACTAGCCTTGTGTAGCACCTTGAAAGGCCCGTTTGCTATTGGAGAGAGCTTGGACTTCCGAAGTTGTTGAAACCTCTCCTTCCTCAAGTGTAGCCATACAAGGTCACCGGCCTCAAATGTAACCTTCTTCCTTCCTTGGTTTGCCTTGGCTGCATTGTATTTGCCTTTCTCCTCAAGCTTAATCCTTGTCCTCCTATGTAGCTCCTTGATGTGTTCAACCTGCGTTTTAGCACTTAAATCCACTCGCTCCTTCTTAGACAACGGTGTAAGATCAAAAGGGGTTAGTGGATTAAAACCATAAACACACTCAAATGGAGAGATGGAAGTAGACGAATGCACAACTCTATTATAGGCAAATTCAACATGTGGCAAGACATCCTCCCATTCCTTTAGATTCTTTTTGATGACAGCCCTTAAAAGTGTGGTTAAAGTCCTATTAGTTACTTCCATTTGCCCATCAGTTTGGGGATGGCTTGATGTAGAAAATAACAATTTCGTGCCTAGTTTTCCCCAAAGAGTCTTCCAAAAATAAGTTAAGAACTTAGCATCCCTATCACTCACTATTGTCCTTGGAATTCCATGAAACCTAACTACTTCCCGAAAGAATAGATTAGCTACATTGGCCGCATCATCAGTTTTGTGACAAGCAATAAAGTGAGCCATTTTTGAGAAACGATCTACAACCACAAAAATCGAGTCCCTACCTCTTTTAGTCCTAGGCAATCCCACAATAAAGTCCATACTAATGTCTTCCCAGGGGACTGTTGGGATGGGCAAAGGTGTGTACAATCCATGAGGCTTCACTTTAGATTTAGCTCTAAGGCATTCTAAGCATCTTTTAAGTACATTTTCAACATCCCTAAGCATGTGTGGCCAATAAAAGTGTGAGTGCAACATAGCATAAGTTTTATCCCTCCCAAAATGACCCATTAAACCTCCTTTATGGGCTTCCTCTACTAACAACAATCGAAGGGAACACCTAGGTATGCACACCTTATCATTTCGAAACAAAAATCCCTCAAACAAATAGTATTTATCTAAGGAACCTTTTTGCACACATAACTTATATGTATCACCAAAATCAATATCAGATTCATAGAGCTCCTTATTGTAAACAAAGCCTAATACCTTAGCATCCAATGTAGTCAACAATGTGGGCCTCCTAGAGAGGGCATCCGCCACTACATTGTCTTTTCCCTTTTTATACTTGATAACATAGGGAAAAGTCTCAATAAACTCCATCCACCTACCATGCCTCCTATCTAGTTTATCTTGACTCCGAAAATGCTTCAAAGACTCATGATCGGAATGCAAAATAAACTCTCTAGGCCACAAGTAGTGTTGCCATGTCTTAAGCACTCTAAACAAAGCATATAACTCTTTATCATAGGTAGAGTAATTAAGACATGCTCCTTTGAGCTTTTCACTAAAGAAGGCAATAGACTTACCTTCTTGCATGAGCACGCCGCCTATGCCAATGCCCGAGGCGTCACACTCCACTTCAAACGCGGCAATGGTACTAAAGTCTCTCACAAAGCGCCGATAGAAGCTTGCAAGCCCAAGAAGTATAACCTCATTAGTGCAAAAGCTACATTTCTTAAGATTAGCATAAAAAGTGTTCAGCCCTAAGGGTAAGAACTACTTCCCTTAGATGTTCTTCATGCTCCTCTAGGGACCTGCTATAGATTAAAATATCATCAAAGTATACTACAACAAATTTCCCTATAAAATGTCTCAAAACATAGTTCATTAAGCGCATAAAAGTAGAAGGAGCATTAGTTAACCCAAATGGCATAACAAGCCACTCATACAAACCAAACTTAGTTTTGAAGGCTGTTTTCCACTCATCCCCCTCCTTAATTCGGATTTGATGGTAGCCACTCCGTAGGTCTATCTTGCTGAACATGGTGGCGCCATGTAGCTCATCAAGCATGTCATCTAGGCGGGGAATAGGGTGGCGGTACTTGATGGTGATGTTGTTGATAACTCGACAATCAACACACATCCTCCATGTGTTGTCCTTCTTAGGCACCAAGAGCACTGGCACGCTGCACGGACTTAAGCTCTCCCTCACGTAGCCCTTGTCTAGGAGGTCTTGAACCTGCGCTTGGATCTCTTGACTCTCCTTTGGGTTCATTCGGTAGGTTGGTCTATTTTGGAGTGTGGCGCCGGGGATAAGGTCAATTTGGTGCTCAATGCCTCTCAAAGGTGGGAGGCCATGTGGTATTTCTTCCGGAAACACATCCTTAAACTCCTCAAGGATGGCTGAAATAGTAGGAGGTAAGCTAGCCTTGGCTTCATCACTCATCAAGGTGAGCTCCTTATACAACATCATCAAGGTGGTGTCTAAGGGTAGGTAATCATTTTGTTGCTCAAGTTTGGAAGCTAAGAAGGCTGTTGTGGGCTGTTTTGTGGCCGTGGACACAAGGGTGCTAGGCTGGTGGTTAGAAGGTGTGGCTAGGGAGGGGTCTTGGCTCGACGGCTTGCTCCCCTTCTTAGCTGGTCCTTGCTCTTGCTCACTTACCTTCTTCTTCTCAAATGCCTCCGCAATCTGCAAGGGAGTGATAGGCTTAAGAGTCACGGTTTTACCATTGAATACAAAAGAATATCTATTTGTAAAACCATCATGCATAACTCTCCTATCATATTGCCAAGGGCGGCCTAACAACACATGACAAGCTTGCATAGGCACAACATCACATAAAACCGTATCTTCATAATGGCCTAAAGTAAAAGTGATCTTAGCTTGCCTATTAACCTTTAACTCACCACATTCATTCATCCAATGCAGCTTATATGGCCTAGGGTGACAAAATGTAGGAATTTGCAACTTAGTTATCATTTCGGTGCTAGCAATATTGCAACAACTTCCTCCATCAATAATAACATTACAAACCTTTCCTTTAACTAAGCATCTAGTGTGAAACAAGTTTTCTCTTTGGTTATCTTCACAAGGAGCAGGTTGTACACTTAAAGTTCTCCTAGCTATCAAAGAATTATCATGCTCAAGACTTTTATCACAAATCATGGAAGTGTTAGCTAGGAATGAGCTAGGATGATCAGATAACACTCTCTTAGCTAATAAAAAATCTCCTTGCTCATATTCAATCCCATCATCATCCAAATGATCATGATCATGCATATTAAGCTCAAAATCATCATTATCATGCTCATGCTCAGATTCGGACTCATATTGCCCTAAATGGTTAACTAGCAAAGTTCTTTTGTTAGGACAATCCTTCATCATGTGCCCTCTTCCTTGGCACTTAAAACATACAATATCCCTAGCTCTAGATGAAGGGTTAGAAGTACTCCCTTGAGTGCCTTTAGGTAGTGTAGGCGTGGGCTTGGTAGGGGCTGCATAAGGAGCCTTGCGTGGGCCTCCTTGCTCCGGGGCTAGCTTCTCCTTGCTTGGCACCTCCCGGCTGTAATTCCCTTGTTGGCGACTTCCTGGGCTCCTCCATGAGCTAGGCGTGCCATAAGCAGCTTTACCTCCTTGACTTCTTGCCTTTATTTTTCTTTCTACTTTGATTGCTAGGTGGAGCAATTCTGTCATAGAGCTATAGGGAAAAAGATCTATCTCGTTAGAAAAACTTGAATTGAGAATACGAAGATACCTAGCCATTGTAGTCTCTTCATCCTCTCGCACATTAGTCTTTACCATGGCCATTTGCATGGCATTATAGGTCTCCTCGGCGGTCATGGCTCCTTGCCTCAAGTTCTCCAACCTTTGCCTCAAGTTCTCCAACCTTTGCCTCAATTCTCTAGTGTAATGTTGAGGTACAAACCGAGCTCTCATCAAAGCCTTCATGTACGCCCAAGTAACTACCGGTGCATCCATAGTTCTCCTCCTTTCCTTCACCAAATCATCCCACCATATCATAGCATAATAAATAAACTCAAGAGCTGCGTAATGTACCTTTCTTATGCTCGGGAAAGTTATGGCATGACCATATTTGCTCTATCTTCGCCTCCCAAGCCATGTACACGTCCGGGTCACATTTTCCTTCAAAGCTTGGGATCTTCACCTTTACTTTGCCAAAACCATCATACTCCGGATCTCGCTCCCTCCTTGGCTGGCCGCCATAGGGCTCACGCCTCTGCTAGTCTTGGCGCCGGCCGTCATGAGGTCTTCGGGGCTGTTGGCGCTCCCTTAGTCCGTTTGGCCTCCATTCCTCGTCATCTCCATCACCATCCTCATCCTGCTCATAAGCTTGATTCTGAAACTGTTGAGGATAGTTAGGCATATTATCATGTATAATAGGAGAAGAATGGATAGAAACGTGCTCCTCGAAAGCAAGATTGCCCCATCCTGGTTGGGACACGGTGTGGCCTAACTTAGGCCACTTGTCATCTCCATCACCATCCTCATCCTGCTCATAAGCTTAGGCCGCCTAAGCCTTGGACATTCCGAGAGGGTTGCGTGGCATTAGAGTGCCGAGCTGCTTGAAACGCCTCTTGTTGGCTTTGGAGTGGCATTCGGTTTTGCCCTTGGTGTTGAGCTCTCGAGTGGGCTCCTACCTGCATGTTGCCTCCTAGTGGCCGAGGCTCCGGAACTACCTTAGACGCCTCCAAGTTTGACAGCCTTGTAGTTAACCCTTCAATGCTATCTTTCAAGCCCTTGATAAGGTTAAACAACTCTGGGGAAATAGGTTCGGGGCTGGGCGTACCTGCGGAAGTTCCTGACATTGTTCAAAGACACTAAAATACTCAAACACGTTAGGTTAGCTAAAACAAAAACGCCTCACAAGTGTATCACTCGAAAGCAAACTCTCACTCTCTAGTGGTGCTCAACAAGCTTATTGATGGCTCGTCTTGTATTAGTCAAAAACCTCACGTGAGTTCAATACTTAGCCAAACAAAAGCTTTAAAGTAGAAGCGAAATTCGATTTCAATCACCTTAAAATGTGTTTGACTCAATAAAAGAGAAGAAAAGACTCAAAACGGAAAGGACAAGTTGCACGAATGATATATGCAACTAAGTATGGACTCAAAATTTGAACTCAAGATAAGCCTTGAAAGAACTTACTCGTCAAGCCTAAGCAAGCAAACCTTGGACACCGAAGGCGTGTGTAGAAGGGCTGGTCAAGGCTAAGGCGTGGCTCGAGTGAAGTGAGCTAGGCGAGGGCCAAGCGTGGCTAGGCTAGGGTGAAGCTAGGCTAGGCGTGAATGGCTTGGTCCCTTTGAGTGAGATGAGCTCCTTTGTAGTCCTCTTTGGTTGCTGAACAATTGAGTGAGATGAGCTCCTTTGTAGTCCTCTTTGATTGCTGAACAATAACAATTGGCAAGAACGAAAATGAAATGAAATGAATAACTAAGGCTGATTTCTTTTCTCTTTCTTTTCTTTTTTTTTTCTTTTTCTTTTCTTTCTTCTTTTTTTTTAACTTACTACTGGAATTAAAGAAAAATAAAACAAAAATGCTAAGAAAATCCTAATTAGTTGCAAGAGGATAGAGTTGACCAAGTAAATAGCTAACCAAGGGTGAAAAATAAAAAAATAGGCTAAAAATGTGGAGGAAAGAGGTGGCTGAAAATGTGGAGGAGAGAAGGCTGAAAAATAGGCTGGACGATCAACCTTCTTCTCTTTTTTTTTTTTGAAATTTAGCGCTTGTTTGGTGTTGTGTTTGGACGTGGGACAAGGCTGGTGGCGGCGTGGTGGTAGGCACAAGGGACTGGTGGTAGGCGCGGTGTAGGCGTGGTGTGGGAGTGGTGTCGGCGTCCAAGATTCACAAACAAAGGCAACAAACTTGTTAGTTTAATAAAAAACTTGGAATAGAAAAGGCAATGACAATAGACTCAAAACAAAACAAGACTCAAACAAGAAGACGAGACACTTTTGGTTTTTGAATGATTTACCGACTCTTTTTTGTAGGTTGAACGTCAATTAGCTCTGATACCAATTGATACGGGGATTAGCCGCGAAGAACGGATCTAGACGAGCAACCTGTTTCCGGGAATAGAAGCAAACGAAATTCAGCAAACAAAGATGAAGGAAAACGTGCAAAGCAAAGAGGGAAAACGAAATAAGAAAGAATAACCGAAAGGAACAAACGATAGATCCCTTGGATTCGATTATCCAAGAACCAAACCGATGACGATTCGACCCCGCTTCTTACAACTTCACACAATCGATCTAGAGTTATCGAAGGCACGAAGAGGTTGCTTCAATTCGACTTGTAGCACCAACCCGAAGGAGATTGATACACACAAGAACGAGAAAGCTATGCAAACACCACAATTCTCACAAGACAAGAGGCTGAACTCAAAGGAATTCAATTTGGCACTTAGGCAATGTGTTTAACGTATTCTGCCCCACAAAATGAAGAGAGAAAGGTTTATATACAACCTAGACCTTCTCTCCTAAAAATAGAAAAGAAATAAATACAATAATTACAAATTAGAGTGTTTTAAATAAAACCATAAAATAGACTAATTCTAGGCTTTATTTAACACTGTCTAACTAGCTTCACGCCAGCCTTGCTCACGCCTTCATCCATGCACATGCACACGTGAGGCTCTCCTATGCTCCATTCGACTTTTTCTTGGCTGGCCCAATGTGGCTAAGCATCATGACGGGCGTTGGACTCATTGGAGGTGAGCTTGGGTGAGCTTCTTGAAACATGGCAAGGAAGATAGCATCCATCTCCGCTTGGCGTTTGGCTTGAGCTCTTGTTAGGGCTCCTTGTGGTGTTGAAGATGGAGCTAGCTCGGATGACCCTTCATCAAGAAATAATTTTGAAAGGAATTCGGAGGTCATATCCTCCCATGTTCTTATTCTTCCGCGTGGTAAAGATTGAAGCCATGCTTGCGTCTTGTCTTTCAAAGAAAAAGAGAAACCTTGCATTTTATGATTGTTAGACTCTAATCTAGCGGGTCTCAATGTTTCCATAAGAATTTTGTAATTTTGAAAATGTAAATGAGGAGACTCCCCTGAGGATCCTCCAAATAGACTTTGGCAGATCATAGTGATGACATTGACACGGAACTCATAATCATGATCAGTTGGGTTCCCGAAATCTATTCCAATTTTCCGCATGCGTTGAGTCGGATTCATTCTTTGTCCTAGTGTGTGTGGCTCTTCCACAATTGGATCTGCTCTAACGTTCCTCACCGGAGGGAGAGGTGCTGCAGCCGGTGGAGGTGGTGGAGGGTTAGCTGCAATGGGAGGTGGGATTTCAACGCGGACGGATCCTCCTCTTTGAAGGAGTTGGTCTCTCATGTTTTTGTTGTTGTTTCTGCTCCTCCGATTACGCTTGAAGTTCTTCCTCCCTTTCACGAGCTTCTTCTCTTATTCGACGCGCTTCTCGCTACGCATCATGTGCTCATTGATTAGCAGCTCTTAATTGTTCCATGGCTCGATCCAACGCAATTTGAGGGTCTACTTCTGTAACACCCCAAATCCGCGGGACTGGGGGCGATACTGGGCAAGGATCTAACAGTGGATCCTGACCCTAGCCTGACAACAAGTTCACTAGATCTTACAACAAGGCACATATAGATTAAAACCAAATACATAAAACTGTACAATATATATACATCGAAGAGTTACAAAATCACTGCCGAGTACAAAACGACAACCACAACATCAGAGTACAAAACACCCCAAAAACCCATGCACCACCTAGTATACGGAAGCCCTCGGCTGATCACCTATTTGGCTCACTCTGCAGTCCTCCTATCCTACATATCAACTACAACACGGTATAAACCGTTAGCTAAGACAAATGAACAAGAATGAAATAATAGCACATACACACATCACAACATGCAACGCCACACACAACCATTTATTTATCTTTGATTACGTTATTCCATTACTAATTCAACTTCTTTTCTGACACGAGGAGCCTAAAGAACCTCGCCTCTTCCCCTTTTAACTCAGGTTTTGCATGAGGAGTTACGTCCTCCCTGAGCTACTGGCTTCTGAGTACCTTCTCCACTCTCAACGAGCTTTGACAAGCAGTCACCGCCCGGTTATAATACACTTGGGCCATATAAGGTAATGAAGTGGTTATCCTAGTCCGGTTTAGGTTATAAATGCAACAATCATATGGGCACATACACAACCATCACAACCACTCAAATCCACAACTGCTTGCTAAGTAAGTACTATGGACTTACCAGTAACAAACGTCAACTTGTACCACGTCACAGTTTCCCCTTGAGGAAACAATCAGCGCCTGGATAAGCAAGGCACACAAAATATCAAACGCTGTAAAGGTTAGTAGACGCGTCTCCTACACCTCCTAAGCACAACCATCCTATATCCCGGATCTAAACCTCAAGATCCTCAACATACATACAAGTGCCTAAGGCACATGCCCAACATACATCTCATCAAGCTCATCCTCAACCATACTAGCCTAGCCATATCTAAAGCCAAAGGCAAAGGAAAGGAAAGAAGGAAACATATCAACTAGGTATGTCCTAGACACGCACAGGCGGAAGCAAGGGACGTAGGTACGCTGCACCAGTGAGGCGCAGGGGCGGACCAGTCTAGGCGGACGGGCGGCTCAACCCAAGCGTAGGGGCGGCTGGTGTGCAGAGAACTGACCTAGACTTCTCTTCGATCCTTCTCTCGATCTCTTCACTTCTTCATTGCCCCAAAGGCAATCAAATACATATATACATACATATGATCAACAGAAAGGTCCAAGAAGATCAACACAAGACTAAATCTTGTGGATTCCTAATCTAAGAAGAAGAAGAGAAGAAAGAATGAAAGAAAGAGGAAAGAAACTTACCACAACAGCTAAGGAAAGGAAGTATGCCCTCACCAGTTACTAACCAAAGCACAACAACAACAACAAACTCCACATCTCAGCATCAACATCATCAAAGTTCACCAAGCTCATACGCACTCAAACTCACACAAGATCAAAGAGATCCAAGAAGAAGTTCCAAAGGAAGAGAGGAAGAGAAGAAGATGAACATGAGGAGAAGAAAACCTCATCAGGAAGCAAAGGAATGGCTTATAAAGGAAGCCAGTAAAAAGCACGGTCTGCAGCCGCAAGAAACCGCAGGTGCGGACCTGCAGAGCCGCAGGGGAGGACCACAGGACCCGCAGGGGCGGCTGAGTCCTGTTTCATCCCACTCAGCACTGCTCAACACATGCGTCTCAGCTGAGGCATAGGTGCGGGATCCCTAAAAGACTAAGGCTCCTGCAACTTCATCCATTCTTCTTCTACAAGCTTCTCTTAGCCTTCTTCGGATGTTTTTTTTTGGTTATGGATCGTAGGGAACGAAAACACAACATATCAGGTGCATCACAACTAGCACGAAAAAAGATCTAAAAGAGCATATGTACATATCACATCTAGCACGAAAACACAACATATCACATAAGCACATAAATTACACTCACCAAGATAGCACTAAGATCTACTTGGGGATCCTATAGGTGCATCTACCTCGGCATATAACTCTGGAATCGGGTGCTCAACATAGAAATTTGGAATCATGTGCATTTATCCTCATCTTGACCACTGTATCCTCAGCATAGGAATGTCCTTTGAACGCAGGCATCTCACACCTCGTTAGGACTGCAATCGGGTGCTCAAAAAAAGTGTGGTCCGGCTCAACCACTAAGTCATCATAGCTGACGATGTGTCTCGGAACTTGTATGTACTCCCTCAGCTGAGATACATGAAACACAGGGTGAATACCCTCTAACCTCGGTGGAAAAGCCAATCTATATGTTGTTGTCCCTACTCTGTCCAGTATCTCAAAAGGACCAAAATATCAAGGACTCAACTTCCCCTTTATGCCAAAGCGTCTAACGCCTCGAGTCGGAGATACTCTCAGCCAAAGATGAGCTCCTACTCTGAACTCTAGAGGTCAACACCTCCTGTCTGCATATGACTTTTGGCGACTCTGTGCAGCTAGCATCCTCTCTCTGATCAGTGCTACTCGAGCCATATCATCCTCAATATACTCTGGCGCTATACCATTGACACTACTAGGCTCATCCCAACATAACGGTGTACGACATCTACACCCATATAGTGCCTCATATGGGGCCATCCCAATCGATGCATGTCAGTTGTTGTTGTATGAGAACTCCACTAGTGGGAGGTAATCTGACCATCCCTGTCCCCAATCCAACACACACGCTCGCAGTATGTCCTTCAACATTTGAATGGTCCTCTTATAGTAACCATCTGTCTGAGGGTGAAACGTATTTGTGAAGTGCAAACTCGTCCCCAAAGCAGTCGGAATCTACTGCAAGAATCTCGAGGTAAATTGTCCATTTCAATCTAAGACAATCTTCCTCATTACACCATGGATTCTCTCTATCTACCTAGTGAACTCCCCGGCCAATCTGCTCACTGTCCATGTTTCCCTGATAGGGATGAAACATGTAGTCTTCATCAGTTTGTCAACCACAACCTAAATAGCATAAAAGCTCCTGCTCAGTCTCAACCCTGTCACAAATTCCATGGAGATATCCTCCCACTTCCACTGCGGTACTAGTAGTGGATGAAGCTCTCCTCCTAGTCTACAATGCTCTATCTTGACCTACTGATAGGTTGCACACTATGCCACAAATATGGCCACATTGGGTTTCAGCCCTCCCCACTAGTATGAACGTATCACATCTTGATACATCTTACTCGCACATGGGTGCACTAAGAAAGGTGTGGAGTGAGCCTCCAATAAAATCCTTTGTCTCAGCTCCGCATCAGCGGGTACACAGACGCGGTCGCAGTGTCTCATCAATCCATCTGCTCTTATGGAGAACTGTGGTGCCTTACCACGAGACATCTTATCTTGTATACTCGTCAATGTCGGTAGGTCCCCTACTTTTGTTGGATCTCACCAAACAGATAAGGTAGAACCTCTAAAGTACTCAACTAGGCATCCTCATCAGGAAACTGGATGTCCATCTTTAGCCATGCTAGATCTCTCTAAAGCTGGGGTTGTATTGTTAATCTCACAATCGCCTTCTCTCGAGGCGTCTTCCTACTCAAGGCGTCGGTGACAACGTTCTCCTTCCCTGGATGATGCAGGATCTCAAGGTCAAAATCCTTGATCAACTCAAGCCATCTATGCTGGCGGTTATTCAATTTCCGCTGCGTGAAAATATACTTCAGACTCTTATGGTTTGTGAAAATCTGTCATGTAGCACCATACAGGTAATGTCTCTAGATCTTCAAATCATGAACTACCACTGCCAACTCCAAATCATGAGTCAGGTAGTTCTCCTCATACGTCTTAACTGTCTAGACGCATAAGCAATCACTTTGCCACGCTGTATCAGAAGATATCCCAAGCGTAGCTTGGATGTATCACTATAGACTACAAAGTGCTCTGTGCCCACCGGCTGCGCTAAGATAGGAACGGAAGTTAGACGTTTCTTCAACTGCACAAAACTCTGAGTACATGGCTCGGATCATACAAACCGGGTAGTCTTCCTCAACAGGCTAGTAAGTGGACGGACAATCACAAAGAACCCCTTCACAAACCGTCGGTAATAATCGGCTAAGCCAAGAAAGTTACGCACTTCCTTGAAATTCGTCGATGATAGCGTGTATTATAGTCTATATTTTGGGATTGGTTTGGACATTTTATATTCATAAATCTGCATGTATGGATGTATATTCTTTGTTTATATTGTTGTTTTGTCTACCTTTGCAGGAATCAAGGTCTACACCTAGTTTCGTTGTAATTGTAGGGAAAATGATACGTTTTGGACTTAAATGAAGGTAAGGAAGCTAAGGAGTCATTGGACCTACATTCTAGAGCATTGAGGAGTTATAAGAAGATCTTAGGAACCATGGAAATGATTTAGAGGATTTATTTTGGACCAGATTAGAGAATTACACTTTCAGTTGAGACTCACCTCGGTCAACTACAGTGCCACCTCGACCGAGGTGATCTTCAGGAGCGTCTGGACCGAGGCGAACTGATGACGGGACACGAGATCTTTATTTTTGGTTGAGATCTTCTATTTTTGGAAAGTGAATATCACATATTTTTGGCTGGATTTCCGAAAGGAAGATATCTTTTTGGCTGATATATATTTTGGAAGATATGGAGATTTATTTTAAGGAAATTATCTTTTTAAGATATTTTATCTTTGGAAGATAATTCTCCTATATAAAGGGTTGGATTTTCTTCAATTCAACCATCTTCGGATCACTGATTTTCTGAAGGAAGTTTGAAGAGTTTTGAAGGAAGTTTTGAAGGTTGAAGATCAAGCAAGGAAGGAATCAAGTTTTAAAGTTGGCTTTGAAGGAAGTTTGTAAGACTTTCCTAGTTTGGTTTGGTTAGTTGTCTTTTGTGATTGTGATTGAGGAACGCTATTTGTTGTTTGTTTGATTCATTCAGTTATTGAGACCTTTGTGTTAAGGTTTTCTTATTTGAATATGATTCATTTCTTATATATTTGATTATTGTTATCATGATGATTGTTGGCTAAGTTCTTTATGCGATTTTAGGGTGATTGGCTGAAAGTTGTAGGACAGACGATGATAGAATGATCTTAACCCCAATGGACCCTAAAAGCTCAAGCATTTACCTTAACTGATGAACACCTCAGTCAGTCATTAAACATCTCAATCGGGATGGAATATTACTGAACGAGGTGAGACCTTTTCTGATCCTTATCTGAGTTGAGAGTTTTTGTTTGCCAAATCCTATCCTTGTTATACCTTTCCTGGTTTAACGCAAGCTTAGGATGAGACTTACCCGGTGATTCCTTTGTTTGTATACCCAAGATCATGAGTGTAGGTAATAAAGGTTTATCCCTTATTGGGGTTTGAGTGTGCCTTCATCCCATCTTTGAGAGTTAGCCTGAGACTTACCCGGTAAAGGTTGATTCTATCCCCTGGGGTGGAATGTTGGTTTGAGTTTATAGTTCTTTTCCTTAGTACCTTGAAACTTACCCGGTAAAAGGATCTTTTGTTTGGGATAGTGAGTAGTGAGACTTATCCGGTGATCTATTCCCACCTTAGAAACACCTTCCATTTGCAAACCTCAGTTTTATCCACATTATCTTTTGAGATCTTGAGTCGGAACCATAACTGGATGTTTTAATCTCTAGAATCTGCATTCTCTTTATCTGACTTTTACATCATCTTTGATAGCTTTGCTTTTATTCTTGTGGTTATTACCGATCTTTGTTTCACCATAGTCCCTGTGTTCGACCCTGTAATTCTTGCTTTTATTACAATCGATCCGTGCACTGCGTGATGCGGGGATTAGCCGTGAAGAACGGATCTAGACGAACAACCTGTTCTGAAGAATGAAGAGCACACAAAATTAATAAATATGGACAGCAGTGAAAACGAGAAAACAGAAAGGGACAAGAAGAACCGAAAGGAACAATGATAGAACCCTTGGATTCAAGAACCAAACCAGTGACGATTCGACCCCGCTTCTTTACAACTTCACACAATCGATCTGAGAATCGAGAGCACGAAGAGGGTGCCTTTTTCGACTTGCAACACCAATCCCGAAGGAGATTGACAAACACAAGAACGAGAAAGCTAAATCACACACACAAACTCACGAGACAAGAATGATTGAATTCTCTTGGAGTCAATTCTGAAATGGTCTCAGCAAAACTTGTATAGAACTTGTCTAACTACAAAAGAAGAGAGAAAAGGCTTTTATATACATAGGCCTTTTCTTCTAAAACTGATACGGGGATTAGCCGCGAAGAACGAATCTAGACGAGCAACCTGTTTTCAGGAATAGAAGCAAACGAAATTCAGCAAACAAGAATGAATGAAAACGTGCCAAACAAAGAGGGAGGGGAGGGGGGAACGAAAATAGGAAGGAAGAACCGAAAGGAACAAAACGATAGAACCCTTGGATTCGATTATCCAAGAACCAAACCGATGACGATTGACCCCGCTTCTTACAACTTCACACAATCGATCTAGAGTTATCGAAGGCACGAAGAGGTTGCTTCGATTCGACTTGTAGCACCAACCCTGATGTAGGACCATCACATGGAAGATATCAAGGTCCCATTACTAGAGCAAGAGCTATAAGGAGATCCAAGAAGTTATGTCAAGGGAAGTGCTATTGCTTGACACAATGCGTGAACCATTTAATTTCCATACATCATGTGTTAATCTTTTGGTGAATGTAGGAGCAAGCGAACCAAGTGAGGAGACCATGCCGACGTGCTCACTTCCCATGCAGCTCGAGGAGACCATGCAGGCTGTTGCTCAAGTCCAATGCAGCCCAGGAGAGGAGGTTGTTGCTCACGTCCAATGCAGCCCAAGAGGGAGGCTGTTGCTCACGCCCAATGCAGCCCAAGAGGAGGTTGTTGCTCACGTCCAATGCAGCCCAAGAGGGAGGTTGTTGCTCACGCCCAATGCAGCCCAAGAGGAGGTTGTTGCTCACGCCCAATGCAGCCCAAGAGGAGGTTGTTGCTCACGCCCAATGCAGCCCAAGAGGAGGATGTTGCTCACGCCCAATGCAGTCTAAGAGAAGGCTGTTGCTCATGTCCAAGGTAGCCCAAGAGGGGAGCAGCTGCTCACGTCCAAAACAGCCCAAGAGGGCAGCCAACTGATCACGTTCAAAGAGGCCCAAGAGAGTAACAAGTCAGCCCATTCGGATGGCATTCGGATAGCCCATTTTTGCTCTTAAAATCGTCCAACTCAGCCAAGGAGTTGTTTGAATAAGTCAGCCTACTTTCATGCTGAATTAGTTGTTTGTTAGGTTGTTAGCTACATTAGAGGAAGCTCTCTTATTACCACCTTCCCACTAATGTTTTAATTTTCTTTTCTTTATTTTGTCTAGATAAGAGAATCTATATAGATAGCCTCTTTAGCTGCAGATTAGTTACGTTATTTTCATTGCTTAGAATTACAATTGTAATCATTCACAAAATCAATCAAAGAACAAGAGAGTTTTTGGTTGGCATTGCTGTTGTTTGCTTGGCTGAGCTTGTTTGTCTCAACCGCCTTCGGATTGGTGCTTCGAGCCTTCACGAGTCCCTCTTTGTGCTAGTCCAGCCGGAGCTAGTGTAAAGTTGTATTGGAGACGGGTCTAGGGCATTCACGAGTGGGGTTTTGGCTCTTCAGCCTTGGTTCCTTCGTTGACTCTCTTTGGTTCTTCTCTCACCCTCCTGCGCCATTCACCAGCCACGTTTTCATTTCGCATTCAGGATTCGCCTCATTCAGCCGGATTCGAGATCATTGTACCTAGATCGACTCATTCACGGACTAATACCGTATCAGTTGGTATCAGAGCTCAGTTAGTACAATTGATCACTCCTTTCTTCTTGTTAACCTTATTGCTTATCCAATTGAGATCTAACTTGTGCTTGAAGTGTGCCAATTCAAAAAGCCGGACAACATCTTGAGGAGAGGTAAACACAAAACACAACAAAAGCAAAAAGAGCTCGAACGCTGCATACACAATTCGGTAACCTGCTCTCCCACAAGTCTCGTTGCAATCAATTTCGGTTACCTTCTCTCCTACAAATCTTTGACAAAGTCTAAGAGATCTTTCAAAAAAAAAAACACTCCAAAATGGCTGGCTTTTATTAATCAACATCAAGCACAAGTAAACTCTTT
The DNA here is from genome assembly GCA_033239125.1 of Fagopyrum homotropicum. Lineage (NCBI taxonomy): Eukaryota > Viridiplantae > Streptophyta > Magnoliopsida > Caryophyllales > Polygonaceae > Fagopyrum > Fagopyrum homotropicum. The sequence continues at coordinate 91,340,734 of BSWB01000004.1, read as the reverse complement.
CAATCATCTCAAAGCGTCATTCTAAAAACATTCACCGTACCTACACCAACCCAACGGTCAATACTCCAATTAGGGGTGTCTTGATCCATCTCCGACACTAACATTCATTTTCAGCAGTTCTAGTTCCAAAGGGTTGCTAAGAAGGTTCGAAAATCGCGATCTTAAGGTGTTGGATCCTTACAACTCGAGCCACCAGCTAGGCAATACCAACGAGAGTGTGAGCGATACACAAGTGAGATCTTTGCTTTTCTAACCTAACCGGTTCTTTGTTTGTTACTTGAGCATGTCCAGGTCCCTAAGTCCCAGCAAGTCAAGTAGCGAGACCGTCACGCCTGAGATGATCAGTCTATTGAAACAATTGTCCGATTCCGTAGCTAACCTATCCAAACGAGTGGAGTCTATGGAAGCACGAACACCACCAGCCGGGACACCACCTTTGAGAACCAACTATGAGTTTGGCGGTCCTTCACGTGTTACTAGAGAGCCGGATCATCCGGATCAAGGTAATTTACATTCCAACGAACCCCCTAATGCTTCTAACATGCCACCCTTTGTTGATAACTTTCAGCGACGGAATGAAGCTCATTTTGAGGACCACACGTGGGAGGGTTACAATCGGCCGTTCCAGCAGCCAAGGCAAGGACGAGATAACTTTCGGCCCTATCAGGAGCAAGACAGACTCGGAAAAGTCAAAATCAAAATTCCTATCTTTGAAGGAAAGTGTGATCCCGACGTCTACACGGAGTGGGAAACTAAAGTTGAGCAAATCTGGTTGTGTCACAACTTTAGCGAGCCTAGGAAGGTTCAGCTAGCCGCTCTCGAGTTCCAAGGCTATGCTTTGGTATGGTGGGATCACGTAGTCAAAGAAAGAGTTCGAACATTGGATCCTCAAATCACCACATGGGAGCATATGAAGGCACTAATGAGGGCTAGGTTCGTTCCACCTCACTATACCCGAGAGCTTCGACAACGGCTGGAAAATTTGAGACAAGGCTCTCTTAGCGCTGAGGAAGCTTATACGAATATGCAAGTTGCTATGGTGAAGGCCAACGTTCTAGAAGATGAAGAAAACACTATGGCAAGGTACCTTCGTATTCTGAATTCTAATTTGGCTAATGAGGTTGATATGTATCCATACAACACCATGGAGCAATTACTACACTTGGCCATCAAGGTGGAAAGGAAGACTAAGGTGCGAAACCGGGAATACAAACCACCCAATGGAACGCCCAACGCTTGGAAAGCACAAGGGAGCCGGCTGCTGCCTAACCATAGCAAGGAGCAAGGAGGCCGGAAGGAAGAGAGGAAGTCGGCACCTATGGGCCAAGAAGGGCAAAGAAGGTCTTCTACACCGTCCACTACACCACGATCCTTGAATGAGCCTTCAAGTGATCATCGAGGGAGTACTCTTATCTCTAACTCTACAACTAGGGACATTGTGTGTTTTAAATGCCAAGGTAGAGGTCACATGAGTAGAGAATGTCCTAATAGACGCACTTTGATCATAAATCATCTAGGAGAATATGAGAGTGAGGATGATGTGGAATTAGATGATGAAAATGCCTTAAATGATGACAATGAACAAAATGAGAATGATGATTGCATTGAGTATGAACAAGGTGAATCTTTGATAGCTAGGAGAACTTTGCATGTCAAACTAGCACCTTGTGAGGATAACCAACGTGAAAATCTGTTTCATACTAGGTGTAGTATTAAAGGAAAAGTGTGTAATGTGATAATTGATGGAGGAAGTTGTTGCAACATAGCTAGTACTGAAATGGTAAATAAATTACAACTTCTTACGTTTTATCACCCTAGGCCATATAAACTACATTGGATGAATGAGTGTGGCGAACTTAAGGTTAATAAGCAAACTAAGGTCAATATAACATTAGGATCATATGAGGATGTTATTACATGTGATGTTGTGCCTATGAATACTTGTCACTTGTTGCTTGGTCGTCCATGGCAATATGATAGGAAAGTTGTCCATGATGGGTTTTCTAACAAATATAGCTTTGAGTATAAAGGTAAAACTTTAACACTTAAACCTATGACACCTTTACAAATAGCCGAGTACTATGAGAACAAGAGGGTAGAGCAAGGAACCCCTCCAAAACCTAAGATCACACGGCCTAAGAGTAAAGAGAACAAAACCCGTCAAACATTGTTAGTACAACCAACAAGTAGCTATCTTGAGTCTAGGAATGAATATGTCACTAACTATGCTTCTATTGATGTGCTAATGATGAGTTTGTGTAAATCTCTAGTGAATGTGCCTCATAACTCTACGATTCCACATCCTAGTTCTATCCAGGGGCTGTTAGACGAGTTTAGGGACGTTTTTCCTGAGGATATTCCAGCCGGCTTGCCGCCCATTAGGGGCATTGAACACCAAATAGATTTAATACCCGGAGCCACTCTTCCCAATAGACCCGCCTATAGGATGAACCCTACGGAAGCCTAGGAAATTCAGAACCAAGTCCAAGCCTTGCTAGATAAGGGGTATGTTCGGGAAAGCCTTAGTCCTTGTGCCGTTCCCGTCCTGCTAGTACCCAAGAAGGATAATACTTGGAGAATGTGTATTGATTGTAGAGCAATCAATAACATTACTATCAAGTATAGACACTCGATTCCCCGTTTAGATGATATGCTTGATGAGTTACATGGAGCTACAATTTTCACTAAGATTGACCTTAGGAGTGGCTACCATCAAATTAGAATGAGGGAAGGGGATGAATGGAAAACAACTTTTAAAAACAAATTTGGACTCTATGAGTGGCTAGTAATGCCTTTTTGCTTAACTAACGCTCCTAGTACTTTCATGAGATTAATGAATCATATTTTGAGACCTTATATTGGTTTATTTGTTGTAGTCTACTTTGATGACATTTTTATCTATAGTAAGACTTTAAAGGAGCATGAAAATCATTTGAGAGATGTGCTTGCTACATTGCGTATAGAATACTTGTATGCTAATATTCAAAAATGTGATTTCTATACTAACCGAGTGATTTTTCTTGGTTTTGTAGTAAGTGCCAATGGTTTGCAAGTGGATGAGGACAAGGTGAAGGCAATCAATGAATGGCCCGTTCCTAGGTCGGTTGGTGACGTGAGGAGTTTCCATGGCCTAGCTACATTCTATAGAAGGTTTGTGAGAGATTTTAGCACCATTGCAGCACCACTCACGGCTTTGACCAAAAAGAAGGTTCCTTTTGAGTGGAATGAACCGCAACAAAGAGCCTTTGAAGAGCTCAAGAGACGCCTCACCCATGCACCCCTACTCGCTCTACCGGACTTCACTAAACCCTTTGAGGTTGAATGTGACGCATCCGGTATTGGTATTGGCGGCGTCCTTATGCAAGAAGGTAAGCCTCTAGCTTTCTTTAGTGAAAAATTGAAGGTTGCATACTTAAACTATTCCACTTATGACAAAGAATTGTATGCCTTGTTTAGAGTACTCAAAACATGGCAACATTACCTTTGGCCTCAAGAGTTTGTTTTAAAAACCGATCATGATTCACTTAGACACTTTAGGAGCCAAGATAAGCTAGATAGACGGCATGGTAGGTGGATGGAGTTCATCAAAACCTTTCCTTACATTATCAAGTATAAGAAAGGAAAGGATAATGTCGTAGCGGGTGCATTGTCTAGGAGATACACCTTAATCACCACCTTGGATTCTAGGATGTTAGGTTTTACTTACATTAAGGAATTATATGTGGATGATGCTGAATTTGGGAAGATATTTCATAGATGCACTACTCAAGGCCCTTATGATAAGTATTTTGTGTTTGAAGGTTTCTTGTTTAAAGTGGATAAGATTTGCATACCTAGATGTTCCCTTAGGATCTTATTAGTGGAAGAAGCCCATAAAGGAGGTTTAATGGGGCATTTTGGGAGGGACAAAACTTATCACATATTACAAACTCACTTTTATTGGCCTCATATGTTAAGGGATGTAGAACACATGCTAAAAAGGTGCATTGAATGTCTTAAGGCCAAAGCTAGGGTACAACCCCACGGGCTGTATACACCCTTACCGACGCCTAATGGCCCTTGGGAGGACATAAGTATGGATTTCATTGTTGGACTACCTAGGACTAAGAAAGGAAGAGATTCCATTTTTGTGGTAGTAGATAGATTCTCTAAAATAGCACATTTTATTCCATGTCATAAAACTGATGATGCATATAATGTTGCTAATCTTTTCATTAAGGAAATAGTGAGATTGCATGGAATACCTAAAACTATTGTTAGTGATAGGGATGTCAATTTTTTGAGTTTCTTTTGGAAGACACTTTGGGGAAAAATGGGCACTAGATTACTATTCTCCACCTCTAGTCATCCCCAAACAGATGGGCAAACGGAAGTCACCAATAGGACCCTAACGACCCTCCTTAGAACCATGTTGAAAGATAACTTAAAAGAATGGGAAGACATGTTACCACATATTGAGTTTGCTTATAATCGCACCATGCATTCTTCCACTTCGTTATCACCTTTCAAATGTGTTTATGGATTTAACCCTTTAACTCCTTTGGACTTATTACCGATTCCTCGAAAGGATCGAGTAGCTTTTGATGCTTTGGAACAGGTGGACTACATTAAGGAACTTCATGCTAAGACCAAAGCTGCACTTGATAAGAAGGGCGTTGAAACTGCAGCTCGGAACAACAAAGGACGTCGGAAGATGGTTTTCCAGCCCGGCGACTTAGTTTGGCTACATCTAAGGAAAGAGCGGTTTCCGACAAAACGCCATTCCAAGCTAGCACCACGGGGTGATGGACCATTCAAAGTCTTACACCGGATTAACGACAATGCATATGTGTTGGACTTACCGGAAGAGTATGGAGTTAGTACCACTTTTAACGTAGGAGATTTGAGCCTCTATGAAGGAGATTCGGAAGAAGATGAAAATTCGGGGTCGAATTCTTTCCAAGAAGGAGTGGATGATGTAGGACCATCACATGGAAGATATCAAGGTCCCATTACTAGAGCAAGAGCTAAGGAGATCCAAGAAGTTATGTCAAGGGAAGTGCTATTGCTTGACACAATGCGTGAACCATTTAATTTCCATACATCATGTGTTAATCTTTTGGTGAATGTAGGAGCAAGCGAACCAAGCGAGGAGACCATGCCGATGTGCTCACTTCCCATTCAGCTCGAGGAGACTATGCAGGCTGTTGCTCACGTCCAATGCAGCCCAGGAGAGGCGGTTGTTGCTCACGTCCAATGCAGCCCAAGAGGGAGGCTGTTGCTCACGCCCAATGCAGCCCAAGAGGAGGCTGTTGCTCACGTCCAATGCAGCCCAAGAGGGAGGTTGTTGCTCACGCCCAATGCAGCCCAAGAGGAGGTTGTTGCTCACGCCCAATGCAGCCCAAGAGGAGGCTGTTGCTCACGCCCAATGCAGCCCAAGAGGAGGCTGTTGCTCACGCCCAATGCAGTCCAAGAGAAGGCTGTTGCTCATGTCCAAGGTAGCCCAAGAGGGGAGCAGCTGCTCACGTCCAAAACAACCCAAGAGGGCAGCCAGCTGATCACGTTCAAAGAGGCCCAAGAGAGTAACAAGTCAGCCCATTCGGATGGCATTCGGATAGCCCATTTTTGCTCTTAAAATCGTCCAACTCAGCCAAGGAGTTGTTTGAATAAGTCATCCTACTTTCATGCTGAATTAGTTGTTTGTTAGGTTTTTAGCTACATTAGAGGAAGCTCTCTTATTACCACCTTCCCACTAATGTTTTAATTTTCTTTTCTTTATTTTGTCTAGATAAGAGAGTCTATATAGATAGCCTCTTTAGCTGCAGATTAGTTACGTTATTTTCATTGCTTAGAATTACAATTGTAATCATTCACAAAATCAATCAAAGAACAAGAGAGTTTTTGGTTGGCATTGTTGTTGTTTGCTTGGCTGAGCTTGTTTGTGTCAACCGCCTTCGGATTGGTGCTTCGAGCCTTCACGAGTCCCTCTTTGTGCTAGTCCAGCCGGAGCTAGTGTAAAGTTGTTTTGGAGACGGGTCTAGGGCATTCACGAGTGGGGTTTTGGCTCTTCAGCCTTGGTTCCTTCGTTGACTCTCTTTGGTTCTTCTCTCACCCTCTTGCGCCATTCACCAGCCACGTTTTCATTCCGCATTCAGGATTCGCCTCATTCAGCCGGATTCGAGATCATTGTACCTAGATCGACTCATTCACGGACTAATACCGTATCAAACCCGAAGGAGATTGACACACACAAGAACGAGAAAGCTATGCTAACACCACAATTCTCACAAGACAATAGGCTGAACTCAAAAGGGTTCGATTTTGGCACTTAGGCAATGTGTTTAACGTAATCTGCTACAAAAAGAAGAGAGAAAGGTTTATATACAACCTAGACCTTCTCTCCTAAAAATAGAAAAGAAATAAAAACAATAATTACAATTTAGAGTGTTTTAAATAAATTCATAAAATAGACTAATTCTAGGATTTATTTAACACTCTCTAACTAGCTTCTCATGCCAGCCTTTACGCCAGCCTTCATCCATGCACATGCACACGTGAGCCTTCATCCTATGCTCCATTCAACTTCTTCTTGGCTGGTCCAACGTGGCTAAGCATCATGACGGGCCTTGGACTCATTGGAGGTGAGCTTGGGTGAGCTTCTTGAACCATGGCTAGGAAGATAGCATCCCTCTCCGCTTGGCGTTTGGCCTGAGCTCGTGTTAGGGCTCCTTGTGGTGTTGAAGATGGACTAGCTCGGATGACCCTTCATCAAAAACAGAAAAAAGAAACTAATTACAATAATTACGTTGAGAGAGAGAGAGTTAAATAACGCCCAGCAAACATATAACACAATTGGACCTAATTAAACTCTCCTATTCAGTCTCTCACGTCCACATACTTAAATGATCATCCAGCCATGCACATGCACACACGTGAAACCCCTTGTATCTGATTTCAAGGCCTCCGTCTGTCCTTTGAAATGCGTCCCAAGGCCTGCCCAGCAACTAGAAATACAATTTAAGCTCCAGTAATCATCTTGGTTGGGATGTGTTCGTGGCTGATCCTCAAGATGGTCCTTAGACTTGATGAAGGAGGACTTTGTTGAGCTTCATGGACCATGTTTAGGAAAAGAGCATCCATCTCAGCTTGACGTTTAGCTTGCGCTCTTGTTAGAGTCCCTTGAGGTGGTGAAGATGGAGTTAGCTCAATGCATCTGAACTCCAGGTTGAGATGACCATGATGGTCCTTGGACAAGAGTAAGTTGAGCAATGCAATCATCTTAGAGCTAGACCCTTCATCAGCATCATGATGGGCTTGGAATGTTGCATCCATTAATTGGCTTGGATGTTCCCGCATCATTCCCCCTTTGTTGAAAATGATTCGTCCTCGAATCCAGGTCCTCTTTTCTTGCAAAGACAATGGTTGCTTGATCCCTTGCAATATCTCCTTCCAAGCTTGAACGCCATCCTCTTTCCGGAATCCTTGGTTGCTCCCTACAATCATAAGAGTAAACACACAATAAGGACAAGACGCACAAGCATCAAAAAGATACTTCAAGTATTCTAGCCGAGTGGTATAGAAAACTTCCCTGAAATACTCCTTATGTGCTCTCAAGGACGGGTTGTACATCAATATGTCATCACTGTAAACAACACATGTATAAACATAACGATGAAGCACATACACCTCAATGACATGGATAGGCTAGGTGGTACAGAGATTGTTTTCCTAATGCTCATGCTCAGCTCATGATTCCACTCCGTAGAAACTCTAAAGATCATACAAATCTGTCCTAAAGAATCCAAACGAGTAGAATGTAACACATAGGCCGATTTAACGCTAAAGTTATCAAACATTATCACAACAGGAAACTTGTCTTTTATGTTCCTCCAAAGAACTAACCTATAGGGTCCAATCAACTCTAAGTGTTCATCCAAGCATACTAAAGACTTCCAAGCAACATGATAACCAAAAAAACTCCTCAAGCACAACAAACCATCACTTTTCAAACTAAAGTCCTCCAAATCAGATTCTGGTGCATTTGCACTCTTGCAAGCAATATCCTCAAGTTTAGAGTCCAATTCATCATCATATGCAAAGTCCTTAGTATATAGCTCAAATCCTTCAATATCACACTCACTTCCTAGGTTCAAATCATCCTCAAATACGAAATCATCACTAACTTGCAAACCAGAGACTTCACATAACTCCAAGAAAGAACAATCCATAGACAACAAGCTATCCGAACCTGTAGGAAGACTCTCGTGTGCACCCTTTCTACACTCATCATCAACACAAGCAAAGACATCCATATCACTAAACTCATCATGCTCATGTGGTAAATCAAGACTACTAGGCTCAACTTGCTCAGAATCAGATTTAACAGCATCAAGAGACTCAAAATGCTCAAAATCAGATTTAATACATTCAAGAGACTGCTTGAGCTCCAAACCAGATTCAACACAAGCAATAGACTCATTAAGCTCCAAATCAACCTTAAAAGATGCACTAGACTCGTTAAACTCTAAAACAACCTCAATACATGAGATAGACTCATCATGCTCAGAATTAGGCTTAACAATACATTTGGTGCATTTCTCACACTCATCACTACCAATTTCATCTACTAAATCAGATTTATGCTCAATGATGCTATCCTTAGAGATATCATGCAAAACAACCTCAGATTCTGAATTTAGCAACTCTAAGTAATTAAACATGGTAGTAGAAGGTATAGAATTACATTCCTTTGGGGCTGCGGAAACCTCAATTGGCTGGTACGGAGGTGACTCATGTCTCCATCCTTCATCCCTGAATAATCCTCTGCCTCATAAGCAAAATTTAGATATTGATTAGGATAATCATGCATATTAGAAGTAAAAGGGACAGAATTATGCTCCTGCAAAGCATGGTTTCTTTGGCCTTGTGGATTAGGCCTTAAAGGCTGCGTAGCATTGGAATTTCTTTCAGCCTCAAGTATGGCCAACTTTGTACTTGGACAATCAATGCTATCTTGCAAGCCCTTGAAAAGGTTGAACAATTCGATGTGAATCGATTCTAGGCTGTTTGTACTTGCTGAACTTGGTGAGCTAGACATAGTTCCAAACACTCAACACAACAAACACGTTAGGTTAGTTTAAACAAAAACACCTTGCAAGTGTATCACTCTGAAAATAAGGTTCTCTCACTCTCTAGTGGTGTGATACAAGCTTGTTGATGACTCGTCTTGTATTAATCAAAAACCTCACGTGAGTTCCATGCCTAGTCAAACTAAAGCTTTTAGATAGAAACAAGATTCGATTTCAATCACTTCAAAAACGTGTTTGACTCACAAAATAGAAGAAAAGACTCAAAACGGAAAGGACAGTTGCACGAATGTTATATGCAACTAAATGACTCAAAAATTTAGAACTCAAGATAAGCTTTGAAAGAACATACTCGTAAGACCCAAGAAGTAAACCCTAGACACCGTAAGATGAGGTTAAGGAAGGCTGAGCTATTGTGTTTGATGGCCGAAAATGGACAGTAGCTAGGTGTGGCTAGATAGGTTCAACGAGATGCTTGGTTCTTCCTCCGAGTGAGACGAGATACTTGACTTAAGTCCTTTCTTGAAGTCCTCTTTGTTGCTGAATAACACTAAAACGAATGTAATAACACTAAGCTAATTACAAACTAAGAATAAGAAAGAATGAAACAAAGCAATAAACTAGAATGAAATGAATATATCTGATTCCTTTTCCTTCTTTTCGTTCTTCTTTTTTTTTTTTATTTCGGATTTCTTTCTTCTTTTTTTTTTATCCTTTTTCTTTTCTTTTCTTTTCTTTTCTTTTCTTTTTTTTTAACTCAAGAAATCAGAAAATAAGAAGAAAAAAAAATTGAAAAAAATAAAATAAATTCTTCTTTGCAGATAAATGTGGGTCAAGTTGTTGCAAATCTTCACGATAAGATCAAATCTCACCTCCTATATTGTTGCAACTGATTCAACGTGCCAGATCTGTAGGAGGAAAAACAACTGCTTCAAGCTCTGCGCCGGATTTGTAGGAAACACGCTGAATCAACTCCAATTCTACGTGTATTTGATGCAGGAAGAGAAGCAGCCATGTTTGGGTTTTGTTCAACTGGTTCAAGTGTGGCTGATGTGGCCGATGAAAAATGGTGGTGTGATGGTGGTTGGTGTGGTGCTATGGTGGTTTCCGGTGTCCAGAACTCACAAACAAGGAAAAAACTCGTTAGACTCAAACAAAGCTTAGAGTAGAAGAGAGAAACGGAAATAGACTCAAACAAAAGACAATGATCAATTGCAATGATCAAAACAGACTCTTTTTGTGATTTTATGATTGATTTACCGACTCTTTTTGGTGGTTGGACGTCAACTATGCTCGGATACCAATTGATGCGGGGATTAGCCGTGAAGAACGGATCTAGATGAACAACCTGTTCTGAAGAATGAAGAACACACAAAATTAACAAATATGGACAACAATGAAAACAAGAAAACAGAAAGGGACAAGAAGAACCGAAAGGAACAATGATAGAACCCTTGGATTCAAGATCCACGAACCAAACCAGTGACGATTCGACCCCGCTTCTTTACAACACCACACAATCGATCTGAGAATCGAGAGCACGAAGAGGGTGCCTTGTTCGACTTGCAACACCAATCCCGAAGGAGATTGACATACACAAGAACGAGAAAGCTAGATCACACACACAAACTCACGAGACAAGAATGATTGAATTCTCTTGGATTCAATTCTGAAATGCTCTGAGCAAAACTTGAATAAAACTTGTCTAACTACAAAAGAAGAGAGAAAAGGCTTTATATACATCCTAGGCCTTTTATTCTAAAATAGAAAAAAGAAACTAATTACAATAATTACATTTAAAGAGAGTTAAATAAAGCCCATCAAACATAGAACACAATTGGGCCTAATTAAACTCTCCAATTCAGCATCTCACGTCCACATACTTAAATGAATGTTCCAGCCATGCACATGCACATGCATATGCACACACGTGAAACCCCTTGTATATGATTTCTAGGCCTCCGTCTGTCCTTTGAAATGCGTCCCAAGGCCTGCCCAACAACTAGAAATACAATTTAAGCTCTAGTAATCATCTTGGCTGGGATGTCTTCGTGGATGATCCTCAAGATGGTCCTTAGACTTAATGAAGGTGGACTTTGTTGAGCTTCATGGACCATGTTTAGGAAAAGAGCATCCATCTCAGCTTGACGTTTAGCTTGCGCTCTTGTTAGAGTCCCTTGAGGTGGTGAAGATGGAGTTAGCTCAATGAATCTGGACTCCAGGTTGAGATGACCATGATGGTCCTTGGACAAGAGTAAGTTGAGCAATGCAATCATCTTAGAGCTTGACCCTTCATCAGCATCATGATGGACTTGGAATGTTGCATCCATTAATTGGCTTGGATGTTCCTGCATCATTTTGGGCTGTATTAACTCTCCAATTCAGTATCTCACGCCCACATACTTAAATGAATGTTCCAGCCATGCACATGCACATGCACACACGTGAAAACCCTTGTATCTGATTTCAAGGCCTCCGTTTGTCCATTGAAATGCGTCCCAAGGCCTGCCCAGCAACTAGAAATACAATTTAAGCTCCAGTAATCATCTTGGCTGGGATGTGTTTGTGGCTGATCCACAAGATCGTCCTTAGACTTGATGAAGGTGGACTTTGTTGAGCTTCATGGACCATGTTTAGGAAAAGAGCATCCATCTCAGCTTGACGTTTAGCTTGCGCTCTTTTTAGAGTCCCTTGAGGTGGTGAAGATGAACTTAGCTCAATGAATCTGGACTCCAGGTTGAGATGACCATGATGGTCCTTGGACAAGAGTAAGTTGAGCAATGCAATCATCTTAGAGCTTGACCCTTCATCAGCATCATGATAGACTTGGAATGTTGCATCCATTAATTGGCTTGGATGTTCCCGCACACTGCGGGTTCGCTTATTTGCAATTATTCTTGGTATAAATTTAAGCTTGCACACACCTTTTGGAGGGAACAAGTTTTTGGCGCCATTGCCGGGGGCTTGGTCAAGACCAAGTTCGGTTTCGGTTGTCTTTCGGGGCTATTGCCCTTGTTGCTATTAACTACTTTACTTGAGTTATTTTCACAAGATCTTTCCTTAGGTTTATGCGAAGAACTCGTGCTGGAAAGGAAATTGTTCCTTATGATCCCGAACCAGAAAAGACCTACAAGAGAAGATTATAAGAAGCTAAGATGGACGATCAAGACAATCGCGATCTTGAAGCCAAATTGAAGGAGGCATTGGAATAGCTGCGCCTCAGTAAAGAAGTACTGCAGCGAGAGAGAAACGAGACTCGCGCAAGAACTGAAGGAATTGAAGCACATATGGCCGCTCTAAGGGCTCGGTTTCTGCATCCACCGATCCCAGATCCTCTACCGAGGCAAGACACAGTCCCAGTTGCCCCGGCCGAGTTACACCCACTAACTCGGATGCCAATCCGAGATGTTCTTTTTGCTGGAGTTCCACGAACCCTAGGGCAGATAATGGACCCCAATCAGCAAGTCAGACGTCCAAGAGTCAACCTAGGTGATCTATCTTAGCATGATTAAGAACTTAGACCTCAAGTTCTAACCATGATTCAACAATGTCAATTTGGAGGTTTGGAGAGAGAGTCTCCGCATCAGCACTTGCAAAATTATGAGATTCTGATGGAGACTTTGAGACCATCAAGAGTGAAGCATAACAAGTACAAGTTGAGGCCTTTCTATTTCTCTTTGAAAGACAAGGCGTTTGCTCGGTATAAATTTCTTCCGGCTGAAAAAATCAACACTTGGGAAGAAATAACAACGGAGTTTCTTACAAAGTTCTTTCCCCCTTCTAAGATCGCTGAATTAAGGGGCAAGATCAATGCTTTTATTATGAAGGACAAAGAGAGTTTGTCCAAGTCATGGGAGAGATTCAAAGATCTTTTATTGGATTGCCCACATCATGGGATTCCAAAGATCGAGTTGCTGGAAATATACTTCAAGGGTTTGGATGGAGATACTCAATTCAAGCTCCAATTACTTTCCGCCGGCACTTTCATGGATATGCCAATGGATGAAGCTTGAGGTTTCATTGAAAAGCAAGCTTTACACATGGAGAAGTTTTCCCATCAAAGAGCTGAAGATGGAGCAAGGAGAGTTAGCTTTCAAGACACATCATCAAATGGTGCTCAACTCACCTCGCTTAGCCATGAAGTGAAAGCATTAAAGGAGCTTGTAGTAGCTCAAACGAAGAAGGAGCAAGACGGTGGCTACCAAGGAAGAAACAACTATCAAGGGCCACGGAACAACAATTACAACAACGGAAACTCCAACAACAACAATTGGAGATCTAATCAACAAAATTTCGATAACCCTTATTCTCATGCTGAAAATGCTTTTAATGCCCCCCTCTTCTTCTTCTACTCCATTGAGAAGCCAGGAGCCTGCATCAAGTTCGTCCCAGCCACCAAAGAAACCAGATGTTGTGCTGGAAGCAATTTTGATCAAGCTCAACGCTATGGAGACATCGATGAATTCATTTCGAAGGCACAAAAAGCCTTAGAGCAACAGTTTTTCAACAAGGCGAATGAAGCGCCAAGAGATCCAGGGAAACTCCCAGCAAGGACAAAGAGAAACCCTAAAGGAAAAATCATGGCAATTACACACGTAGTGGACTAAAGACTACAAATCCAGTACTTCGGTCGAGCCACGACCAGATGAGGAACACCTCGGACAAGATCAGACGAGGAATACCTCAGTTGAGGTGCCAATCGAGATGGAGCCTCAGAAAGCAAAAGATAAATCTGAAGTTTATGTTCCACCTCTTGCTTATAAACCACCACTCTCATTCCCTCAGTCAAGGGCGAGGGCACATCTAGACAAGCACTTTGGTAAGTTTCTAGACCTTATGAATAAACTGCATATATTGACATCCCTTTCATTGATGTCATTATAGGAATGCCCGCCTATGGGAAGTTTCTGAAAGAGATCCTATCAAGGAAGAGGAAGCTGGAGGATTTTGGTAAAGTAAGGATGACATCTAGATCTTCGGAGCTCATTCAAATCATGAAGGAGAAGATGTCACCTAAATTGAGAGATTCCGGTTCATTTTGTATTCCCATTCAAGTTGGGGATGTCACTTATGATGGATGCATTATGTGATCTAGGAGCCAGCGTGAGCATCATCCCGCTGGAGCTATGTGAGAAAGTCGAACTTGGAGAGCCCAAGCCCGTTAAGATGACATTATACATGGCGGATCGCTCCATTACCCGTCTCGTGACTATTTTGGAGGACGTTCCCATCAAGTTGGGTAACTTCTAGATACCTATAGACTTTGTTGTGCTTGACATTCCCGTAGATTATCCCATTCCTATCATTCTCGGGAGACTATTTCTAGCAACTTCGGGTTGCAACGTGGATTGTGAGAACGCCAAGTTGAAATTCAACATTGGTGGTGATCATGTGGAGTTTGCATTACTTGCTGCAATGAAGGGAGAGCTGCTGGAGGATGACATCTTCAACATCTATGATGAAGAAGAATTTAAAGAATTGGTGAGCTCTATTCTTATTAAAGATCCTCTTGAAAAAGTTCTTAGTTTTAGTTTAATGAAGGAAGGTATAGATGTCCTTTGTGATGCAGATGTGCGAAGCTTGAAGGCATTGGAAGCATATCCAGGAGCTAGATTTGATAAACTAATTCAGGAGAAGAAAAGCACTTTAGGTTTCGGTTCTAGTTCCAGTACCTCGACCGAGGCACTTTCTGGACCAAGCGAGGTGTTCTTATCTGAAGAACATTTCGGTCACTCACCTCGGGCCTGGACCGAGATAGCAAGCGAGATGATGTCAACTGAGACTTCTGAAGGTCCAGTTCTTCGATCTAAGTCCACTTCACTGGAAGGAGGAGGCACAAATCCACCTCAGAAAGCACCCCCAGTCCTGAAGCTTAAACCACTTCCGAATCACTTGAGGTATGCTTTTCTTGGTCCAGATTCTACTTATCCCGTTATCGTTAGTGCTTCCCTTTCTGAAACTGAATTATCTAAACTAATGCATGTACTGAGGAAACATCGAAAGGCTTTGGGTTATACTATTAATGATCTTGTTGGCATTAAGCCTTCTTTTTGCATGCATAAGATACTAATGGAAGACGTTCATATGACTTCACGGGAACCTCAAAGGCGGTTAAATCCGATTATGAAAGAGGTTGTGAAGAAGGAGATTCTTAAGTTGTTGGATGTAGGTATCATATTTCTCATATCAGATAGCAAATGGGTGAGCCCGGTGCATGTAGTTCCCAAGAAAGGAGAGATGACCGTTGTGACAAACAAGAATAACGAGTTGATTCCTACTAGGACCGTTACGGGCTGGAGGATGTGCATCGATTATAGGAAGCTGAACGTGGCCACTTGAATGGACCATTTTCCGCTTTCCTTCATCGATCAAGTGCTTGAACGGTTAGCTCAACACTCACATTTTTGCTATTTAGATGGTTATAGTGACTTCTTTCAGATTCCTATCCATCTGGATGATCAAGAGAAGACCACTTTTACTTGTCCATGGGGGACATTCGCTTATTAGAGGATGCCATTCGGATTATGTAACGCACCATCTACTTTTTAGTGTTGTATGATGGCTATTTGTTCCGAGTATATAGAGGAGATCATGGAGGTATTTATGGATGACTTTTCGGTATATGGTTCCTCTTTTGATAATTGTTTGGCTAACCTTTCTCTAGTGCTACAACGTTGTGAAAACACTAATCTTGTTTTGAATTGGAAGAAGTGCCACTTTCCAACCGAGGTATTGAGGTCGATCGAGCTAAGATTGAGACTATTGAGAAACTTCCTCCCCCTTGTTCTGTTAAGGGTGTGCGGAGTTTTCTCGGGCATGTAGGTTTCTATAGGAGGTTCATCAAGGATTTCTCTAAAATCTCTAAACCGCTCACTAATCTTTTTAATAAGGATGTTGTTTTTGAGTTTTCGCAGGAATGCCTTGACGCTTTTTACAGGATAAAGGAGGCGTTGATTACCGCTCCCATCATTCAACCTCCCGATTGGACCTTGTCCTTTGAGATCATGTGTGATGCTAGTGATGTGGCCGTAAGAGCGGTACTAGGAAAAAAGAAGGATGGTCGGACCAACGCCATTTACTATGCTAGCAAGACGCTAGATGAAGCTCAACGGAACTACCCCACCACCGAAAAGGAGCTTTTGGCCGTTGTATATGCTTTTGAGAAGTTTCACTCTTACTTAGTGGGAGGGAAAGTTACTGTTTACACTAATCATGCAGCTATTCGTTACTTGCTTGCTAAGAAAGATGCAAAGTTGCGTCTTATTCGTTGGATTCTCTTGCTTCAAGAGTTTGACCTAGAGATTCACGATAAGAAGGGATCCGAGAATTTTGTTGCGGATCACCTCAGCCGGCTACCTCCCTCCTCGCCCGAGAAGGATGACCTACCCATAGATGATTCGTTTCCCAATGAGCACTTGCATTTGTTGGAAAATTGGATAGAATCCTTTGTTTCACCCCATGATGAAAATGAAGTATGGGGTGAGGACACCTTCGAGCATGTTTGATGATGACGTACGGTCCAGCTAGTGACCTTAAATCAAGCGCTTCTTGGGAGGCAACCCAAGGTATTGCTTTATTTTCCCTTTTCTAGCTTAGTTTTAGATAGTTTGCTTCGTTTTGTTTTTGCGTCCTCTAGACAGGAACCAGATATTCTCTAAGGAAAGATTGCAGCTCAAGAGCTACACTGGAAGAACAAAAGTTCGAGAAATTGAGAAGACGGAGCTTGACTGAGACACATCTCGGTTGCTGTCACAGCACCTCGACCAAGATGTTCTTAGTCAACCGAGGCGACTAGGTATGACATCCAGTCTGACACCTCGGTCCTCTCGGGACCATCTCGACCGAGGTGTAATCAAATTCAGCAAGGGGTATAAAAGGCGCGAAGGTTTCTCACTCTTCCCCTTTATCCCTCTCTACTCTCACCTCGACCGCGGCGGCACTTCACCCTCAACTTCTCAATTCTTGCCCGTTTTCCACGTTTCTTGGCTCGATTTCACCGGAGGAAGCAAGAGATTCAGTTTCCAAGCATCAAACAGTAAGGAAAACGCTTCAATCTGCAAAATCTGGGGTATTTCGTTCCAAACCCTAACTTATTCCTTCTTTTGTCGATTTTGAGCAGATTTGGCTTTGGTTGTCACTGTTTGTTGTTGAAAAAGATATAAGTACCCCTTTAGGAAGCTTTTGGTAGTGTTTTTGGGGGAAAAAGTTTACAGATTCAGAGAGTGCGTTCGAACAGCACTTCCTGATGTAGGAACATCACGTGGAAGATATCAAGGTCACATTACTAGAGCAAGAGCTAAGGAATTCCAAGAAGTTATGTCAAGGGAAGTGCTATTGCTTGACACAATGCGTGAACCATTTAATTTCCATACATCATGTGTTAATCTTTTGGTGAATGTAGGAGCAAGCGAACCAAGCAAGGAGACCATGCCAACGTGCTCACTTCCCATGCAGCTCCAGGAGGCCATGCTGGTTGTTGCTCACGTCCAATGCAGCCCAGGAGAGGAGACTGTTGCTCACGCCAATACAGCCCAAGAGGAGGCTGTTGCTCACGCCAATGCAGCCCAAGAGGAGGATGTTGCTCACGCCCAATGCAGCCCACGACGGAGGCTGTTGCTCACGTCCAATGCAGCCCAAGGAGGGAGGTTGTTGCTCACGTCCAATGCAGCCCAAGGAGGGTGGCAGCTGCTCACGTCCAAAACAGCCCAAGAGGGCAGCCAGCTGATCACGTTCAAAGAGGCCCAAGAGAGTAACAATTCAGCTTATTCGGATCAACATTTGGGCTCCTTAAACACATCCAAATCACTCATGGATTTGTTGAACAATACAGCCCATTCGGATAGCCCATTTGGCTCTTAGAAATCGGCCAGCTCACTCCCAAAGATATGTTTGAATAATTCAGCCTATTTCCATGCTGATTAGTGGTTTGTTAGGTTGTTAGCTACATTAGAGGAAGCTCTCTTATTACCACCTTCCCACTAATGTTTTCAACTTTCTTTTCTTTATTTTGTCTAGATAAAAGAGTCTATATAGATAGCCTCTTTAGCTGCAGATTAGTTACGTTATTCCCAATTGCTTAGAATTACATTTGTAATCATTTCACAAAATCAATCAAAGAACAAGAGAGTTTTCGGTTGGCATTGTTGTTGTTGCTTGGCTGAGCTTGTTTGTGTCAACCGCCTTCGGATTGGTGCTTCGAGCCTTCACGAGTCCCTCTTTGTGCTAGTCCAGCCGGAGTTAGTGTAAAGTTGTATTGGAGACGGGTCTAGGGCAGTGACGATTGGGGTTTTGGCTCTTCAGCCTTGGTTCCTTCATTGACTCTCTCTTTGGTTCTTCTCTCACCTTTCCTGCGTCATTCATCACCTATGTTCTATTCCGCATTCTGAAATCGCCTCATTTAACCGGATTCGAGATCATTGTGCCTAGATCGACTCAATCGCGGATTAACACCGTATCATATAAAGGGTTGAATTTTTTACAATTCAACCATCTTCGGATCACAAAATATTAGATCTTCGGATCAAGAGATTTCGGATCTTCGGATCACCGAATGCTTATAACATGCTGAGAGCATCCAACAATTGAAGGATTTTTTGAAGATAGAAGGAAGATTGAAGGAATGAAATTCATAGCTTTTCATAGCTTTTGTGAAGGGTTTTGTAAGATTCTCTTAGATTCCCTTTTTGTTGATTGTCTTATTGGATTGTGATCCAAGAAACGCTTGTTTGTTTGATAATTGATTCAGTTATTAAAGCCTTGTTCTTAAGGTATTTATGTTCAAATATTTACTTTCTTCCCATAAATTTGATTATTGCTTTCATGATAATGAGTGGCTAATTTCTTTGTGTGATTCTAGGGTGATTGGTTGAAGATTGTGGGAAAAACAATGATAGAATAATCTTAAATTCCTATAGGACCCTGAAAGCTCGAGTCTTTATCCTTAACCCTAGAGTATCTCGTTCAGTCGATGAACATCTCGGCCGGGGTGGAATTCGTCTGACAGAGGTGACTTATCTAATCCGAAAATGAGAGTTAAGTGTTAGAGTTTGCCAAATCCTATTCTTATTACACCTTTCCTGGTTCAATGCAAGCTTAGGATGAGACTTACCCGGTAATTCCTTAGTTTGTTTACCTAAGATCATAAGTATAGGTAATAAAGGTTTATCCTTTATTGGGGTTTGAGTGTGCTTTCATTCCATCTTTCTGAGTTAGCCTGAGACTTACCCGGTAAAGGTTGATTCTATTCCCTTAGGTGGTGTGTTGGTTTGAGGTTATAGTTCTTTTCCTTAATTCCTTGAGACTTACCCGGTAATAGGAGTTACGGTTTGGGATTAGTGAGTAGTGAGACTTACCCGGTGATCTATTCCACTTTAGAAACACCTTCCCTTTGCAAAAATCTCAGGTGTGTCCGCTTATCTTTAGATCTTGAGTTGGAACCACAACTAGATGCTTTAATCCCTAGAATTGCATATTTCCTTTAATTGACTTTTTATCATCTTTGATTGCTTTAATCGTTTTTGTGGTTAGTAATTACATAGATTGCCTATACTTGCTTAGGTTTCACCTAAGTCCCTGAGATCGACACCCCGGAATTTTTTGCTTTTACTACGATTGACCCGTACACTGCGGGTTTGCATCCTTGTTTTTAGCATACATCTTGGGTTATAAATTTAAAGCTTGCACACACCGTTTGGAGCGAACAAGTTTTTGGCGCCGTTGCCGGGGATCGAACTGTTCAAAATAGACTTAGTTTTATCCCTCGGAGGCACCTGAACAAGTTTTTGGCGCCGTTGCAGGGGACTTGGTCTGGTCTAGACCGAGCCGGTTGCGGTTGTCTTTCGGGGTTGTTGCCCCTGTCGCTACTAACCATTCTACTTGAGTGTTCTTGCATATTTGTGTTCTTAGGTACATACGAAGTTCTCAACGGAACAGAGTTTCGCCAAAGAACAAGTTTTCCTATGAGTTTTGTAGTTTTCAAGATTTCCGATGACTACATTTGATCTAGCCTGGATAGCAAGACAAAATGCTAGGGCGGACCATTATGAATACTTGGAGGAGAAATACTCCTTTTATTGGTTTAACAATGAAAGGGAAAGAGAAAAGGCCATTGAGAAGGAGCTTGCGATATGGGATGAGATGAATGTCCCTAGAAACATTTATGAGCAACCTCTTGAAGATTCGCTTGAATCAAAATTGGAGAAGTTGATGAAGAATGTGGAGGAGCTCAAGGAAAGCACCCTATCTTATGCTAAGCTGGAAGAGGAGCATAAGGAAGTGCTGCAAGTTTCAAGCATTCCTCCAATCAAACCAGAAGTTTCTCCTGAAGCTTTTGAGGAAGAGGAAGATGTGGAAGATCTCGATCCAACTGTTGAGACTTCGGCCGAGATGGAAGAAGAATCTGTAGAACTGGAAGTGGAAGATGTAGAGAACCTTGACCAAATTACTGAGACTGTGGCCAAGATGGAAGAAAGATTGGTTGAGTTGGGAAAGATTTCATGTGTGGATTATCACCCTAACATGAAACTTGTCCCGCTATTTGAAGAACTTTATAAGGTACTTGCTCCTACTCACTTTAAAGTTCTAGATTTCTTCCGGGATGCACCGAAGAGTTGGAGGTCTCTTCCGAAAGAACCTCCTAAAATCAAGATGAAACCTCCCTTATATTTGCTGAAAGAAGATGCTCCTTGGACTGAAAGGAGTGGAGCTAGCAAGAACTTCACCGCTAAGGCAATAAAGTGTTATTTGTTCAAGTATGGGGTCATTCACATGACAAAGACCTTGTACTATCCCCAATCTGGAGATGGGGAAGCTACTAGATTTCTCGAGAAGCTGTTTTCTCGATTAAGGAAAGGATGGGATGAAAGATTGAGTTATGTCCCATGGAAAAAGATGAAGGCCGGTAGGATTCCGGTGAGAACCAAACCGTACAAGCTTGTACGTAGGAGATCCTACCATTTGCCGATGAAATTAGGAACCGGAACCTTTTTGGAAGAGTTTTATTATGGATGTGATGAGCACTTTAGGATATTCGAGGTACATTGAGTAATTCCATGGAGAATGGTGCAGCTAGCGACCTTAAACCAAGCGCTTCTTGGGAGGCAACCCAAGGTATTGCTTTCTTTCCATTTCTAGTCTAGTTTTAGATAGTTTGCTTTATTTGTTTTTGTTTTCTTCTAGAACAACAACCAGGTATTCCAGAGGAAGGATCACAATTGAGGAGCTACACTGGAAAGACAGAAGTTCGAGAAATTGAGAAGACGAAGTTTGACTGAGACACATCTCGGTTGCTGTCACAGCGCATCGACCGAGATGTTCTTGGGCAACCGAGGCGATTAGGTCTGACAATCCAGTCAAACACCTCGGTCCAATTAGGGACCACCTCGACCGAGGTGATATCAAAATTATCAAGGGGTATAAAAGGCGAGACGGTTTCTCTCTCAACACTTTTCCCCAACCTCGACCGCGGCGTTCCCTATCTCCCACTCTTCAATTCTTGCTCATTTCTTGTAATTTTTGGATTGATTGCACCGGAGGAAGTGAGAGGGTCGGACTTCAAGCACTTCAGCTTATGTCCGGTACTTATGTTCTTATGACTTATCTTGACCCATTGGGACAATGTGGCCCAAGTATGGGTATTGCGGATATGTTACTTGACATTTGTGTATGCTACTACGGATGATTGTATTATTATGCTCTATGTGCTTATCTGAGATTACATGCATACATACATGTTTTTGTTTGAGAAAAACGTCAAAAACTGGTTAAATAAAAAAAAAATTATCGACCTCGACCGGGATGATTCTGGCCGAACGAGGTGATGCACCTTGGTTGACTTAGAACATCTCGACCGAGGTGGTTTAAGTGAAAGAAATTTTTCGAAAAAGTTTTTGTGCTTCTTCTCTGGATATGACCTGAGTGAAGATTTTGTCTGTAGATTGGTTTTGAAATCTTTATATGTTTGAAAGGTTTTATGATATGTTTAAGTTGCTAAATGCTTTGTTTGAAATTTTGGCATGTTTAAAACTTTATTTTTATCCAAATTATGTTGAATTTGAAGGTTGACACCACATGATGAGTTCTCTCACTTTCTTCCTGGAAAGACCAAGACAATTCATTCTCTTCTCTTCTTCTTCTTGATCATGCTTAGCCCCTCATATACATTTTTTGCCTTCCTTTACCTATCCGGGAATTTGGAAGCAAGTGGTGAAAGCAAGTGAAAGAAAAGTTGAGATGTTGGCTGGAAGTGAAAGTTTTAGAAAGTAATAATAGGTTTGGGGAAGTCAATCATGATGATGAGTAACTCGGCACCATTCACATAGCCGGGTGCTTGTGTCTTGCCAAAGTCGGATTGAGCGATATTCCTAACGGGTCATGGTATGTGCATCAAGGGTTTGATGCATCTCAAGAAATTGATGATTGCTAATCTCCCAGGCTTCGGTTATTGTGCACCTCTGTCCATGCATCCCAAAAAGTAATGTAAAAAAGAAAAGTGTAAAATAAGCAAAGCTTATTGGTGGAGGACGTTGAAGTTCAAGTAAAGTGAAGAAAAATCCTATTCCCGGATTCTAGCACCACATTACCTTCTATACATCCCTACCCTACACGTTTCTTGACCTTTCTTTTGGGAAGCCCTTGAGACCTCGAGCTTGTTGATTGACTTAGTGGTTTAAACTGGATTATACATGATTAATTTCGATAACTATGACTTATTATGCATTCTATGATTTATAAAATGTTTTGATCATATTTTGATTTTATAGTCTATATTTTGGGACTTGTTTAGACGTTTTATCTTCAATAATCTGCATGTTTGGATGTATATTATGTGATTATATGGCCATTTCATCTACCTTTGCGGGAATCGAGGTCTACACCAAGTTTCGTTGTAATCATAGGTAAAATGGCACATTTTGGACTAAAATGGAGCTAAAGGAGCTAAGGAATCATTGGAGCTACATTCAGGAGCTTAAAGGAGAACCCAGGAAGCATGGAAATGGATTAATGATTCACTTTGGACCAGATTTAAGAGATTTCACCCTCAGTTAGAGAGTCACCTCGGTCAGTTACAGTACCACCTCGACCAAGGTGATTTTGAGGAGTGTCTCGACCGAGGCGAACACCCTGGACGCGGCGAGATATATTTTATTTGGCTGAGATCTTTTAATTATGGAAAGAAGATCTTATATTTTTGGGCTGGATTTCTGGAAGGAAGATAATATATTTAGGAGATCTATTTTGGAGATAAGATATATTTTATTAGGATATTATCTTTTTAGATATTTCCTATAAAATTATCTTAGGAAGATATTTATTTTAGGAGATATGGATATATTTTATAGGAAATTATCTTTTAAGATATTTCCTATAAAATTATCTTAGCAAGATATTTATTTTAGGAGACATGGATATATTTAATAGGAAATTATATTTTTAAAGATATTTTATCAAGATAATTCTCCTATATAAAGGGTTGAATTTTCTACAATTCAACCATCTTCGGATCACAAAATATCAGATCTTCGGATCAAGAGATTTCAGATCTTCGGATCACCGAATGCTTATACATGTTGAGAGCATCTAGCAATTGAAGGATTTTTGGAAGATTGAAGGAAGGAAGTTTATAGCTTTTCATAGCTTTTGTGAAGGATTTTGTAAGATTCTCTTAGATTCCCTTTTTGTTGATTGTCTTATTGGATTGTGATCCAAGGAACGCTTGTTTGTTTGATAATTGATTTAGTTATTGAAGCCTTGTTCTTAAGGTATTTATGTTCAAATATTCACTTTCTTCCCATATATTTGATTATTGCTTTCATGATGATGAGTGGCTAATTTCTTTGTGTGATTCTAGGGTGATTGGCTGAAGGTTGTGGGAAAAACAATGATAGAATAATCTTAAATTCCAGTAGGACCCTGAAAGCTCGAGTCTTTATCTTTAACCGTAGAGTATCTCGTTCAGTTGATGAACATCTCGGCCGGGGTGGAATTCGTCTGATCGAGGTGACTTATCTGATCCGAAACTGAGAGTTAAGTGTTAGAGTTTGCCAAATCCTATTCTTATTACACCTTTCCTGGTTCAATGCAAGCTTAGGATGAGACTTACCCGGTAATTTCTTAGTTTGTTTACCTAAGATCATAAGTATAGGTAATAAAGATTTATCCTTTATTGGGGTTTGAGTGTGCTTTCATTCCATCTTTCTGAGTTAGCCTGAGACTTACCCGGTAAAGGTTGATTCTATTCCCTTAGGTGGTGTGTTGGTTTGAGGTTATAGTTCTTTTCCTTAATTCCTTGAGACTTACCCAGTAATAGGAGTTACGGTTTGGGATTAGTGAGTAGTGAGACTTACCCGGTGATCTATTCCACTTTAGAAACACCTTCCCTTTGCAAAAATCTCATCTTTGTCCGCTTATCTTTAGATCTTGAGTTGGAACCACAACTAGATGCTTTAATCCCTAGAATTGCATATTTCTTTTAATTGACTTTTTATCATCTTTGATTGCTTTAATCGTTTTTGTGGTTAGTAATTACATAGAATGTCTATACATGCTTAGGTTTCACCTAAGTCCCTGAGATCGACACCCCGGAATTTCTTGCTTTTACTACAATTGACCCGTACACTGCGGGTTCGCATCCTTATGTTTAGCATACATCTTGGGTTATAAATTTAAAGCTTGCACACACCGTTTGGAGCGAACAAATTTTTGGCGCCGTTGCCGGGGATCGAACTGTTCAAAATAGACTTAGTTTTGTCCCTCGGCAGCGCTTGAACAATTTCAGTTTTTTTAAATGTAAGACTTAGTGACGCACACTTTCGAGCGAACACAGGATATAGCCAAGACGGCAATTCGGCTCACGAATGCGCCCGCAATTTTCATGGAGTTGATGAACAACATCTTCATCGACTTCCTAGACCAGTTTGTAGTTGTCTTCATAGATGACATTTTGGTATACTCTTGCAGCAAAGAGGAGCATGCAAGATACTTGAGGATTGTACTCCAAGTCACAAGATATATAGCTTTACACCAAGCTCTCTAAGTGCGAGTTTTGGATGCCCGAGGTAGCATTCCTTGGTCACATCGTTTCAGCCAAAGGGACCAAGGTAGATCCGAGAAAGATCAAGTTAGTAGATCTTGGCTGCCTCCTAAGAACGTCAAGGAGTTACGCAGCTTCTTAGCATTTGTTGGCTACTACCGGCGTTTTGTTGAGGGCTTTTCAGTTATCGCCCGACCACTCACTTCCTTGTTGAGGAAGTCTGCGAGGTTCGTGTGGCTGGAGTAGTTCCCACAGAGCTTCGAGGAGCTGAAGAAGAGGTTGACCTCTACTCCTATCTTAGCTCAGGCAGAGGGCATTGAGGACATTGTGGTTTACCGCGATGCATCCAAGCTAGGCTTGGGATTTGTTTAGATGTAGAGGGGTCAGGTGATCGCTTACGCGTCTAGACATTTGAAGATGTACGAGGAGAACTACCCTACCCATGACCTGGAGTTGGCTGTTGTGGTTCACGCTTTTAAGATTTAGAGGCATTATCAATATGGAGCTACGTGTCAGATTTTCACAGACGATAAGAGTCTAAAGTGCATATTCACTCAGCGGGAGTTAAATAACTACGAGAGGAGATGGTTGGAGTTGATCAAGAACTTTGATCTTGAGATCTTATACCACTCGGGTAAGGCGAATGTGGTAGTTGATGCCCTTAGTAGGAAGACTCCCCGGGGGATGGCAATCCCTAGGCTGACAGCTCAGCCACAATTACAACTAGACGTCACGAGATGCCCTTAGTAGGAAGACTCCCCGGGAGATAGTACCTGATCTATTGGGAGAGATCCAACAAAAGCAAAAGAGTTGCCTAGCTTTGACACAGATCCAAGACCAGATGTCTCGAGGAAAGGCACAATAGTTTACGGTCGGTGCTGATGGGATCTTGAGACGCTAGTAGCGTGTGTGTGTGTGTGTGCGGTCAGATCGAGAGTTGAGACAGTAGATCCTACATGAGGCTCACTCTTCACCTTACTCACTACAGCATGATGCGAGTAAGATGTATCAGGATATTACACGCTCTTTCTGGTGAGGAGCATCATGGACCAAGAGGCGACCTACACCCAGTTACCGTCCCTCAGTGGAAGTGGAAAGAAACCTTGCTGGACTTTATTACCTGTTTGAGACCGAGTCGAGGCTTTGATACTATTTGGGACATAGTAGATTGACTAACGAAGACTACATGTTTCATTCCTATCAAGGAGACGTGGTTGGTGAGTCGATTGGCAGAGGAGTTCACTAGGTAAATAGTGAGACTTCATGGAGTGCTTAGGACTATAATATCTGGTAGAGACGGACGGTTCGCCTCGAGGTTCTAGCAGCAAGTGCATGCCGCCCTAGGTACGAGTCTGCAGTTCATGATTGTTTATCATCTTCAAACCGATGGTCAGTCCGAGCGGACCATCCAGACTCTAGAGGACATGATGAGAGCATGTGTGTTTGACTGGGGACCGGTGTGGCAAGTTCACCTTCCCTTAGTGGAGTTTTCGTATAACAACATTTGGCACGCATCGATCAAGATGGCTCCTTATGAGACTTTATACGGACAGAGATATCGTACACCATTATGTTGGGACAAGCCGAGTAGTGCTAGCGGAGTAGCACCTGAGCAGATTCATGATGACATAGCTCGAGTAGCGGTGATCCGTGAGCGGATGTTAGCAGCACACAGTTTAGAAGTTTTATGCAGATAAGAGGCGCATACCTCTAGAGTTCAGAGTGGGAGCTCAAGTTTGGTTGAGAGAATCCCCAACACGAGGCGTCAGACGTTTCGGTGTCGAGGGGAAGTTGGGTCCCAGATACGTTTGACCGTTCGAGATTCTTAAGCGAGTTGGAGAAGCAACATACGAACTTTCTTTGCCACCGAGGCTTGAGGTTGTTCACCCCGTCTTTCATGTGTCTCAGTTACGAGAGTACATACCGGACCCGAGACATATCGTCCGCCATGAGGATTTAGTGATTGAGCCAGTCCATATGTTTATTGAGTACCCGATAATTATCTTAAATCGTAGCACGAGATGCTTGCGTTCGAAGGACATACCGATGATGAAGATATAATGGTCGATGCAAGGAGCCGATGAGGCAACTTGGGAAACACATGATAGCATCCAGAGGAACTATCCAGAGTTTTACGCTGAGCTTGATGCACCTTTAGCGTAGTTATTATGTTTCGGTTTTTCTTTTGTTGAGTTGCGTACGCTTTTGTGATGTTTTGAGTATGTGCTCCGTGTGGGATTAGATGAGTTGTGTTCCGTATTTCCGTGTCGTTGTTATGTGATCTTTCGGGTTGTTGCAAGTTTTAGGACAAAACTTCTTTTTAGGGGTATGTGATGTAAGACCCAATTTTTGCCTTCACCGCCCATACGGTGACGAAGACCGCCCTAGCGGTGAAGAAGGCCGCCCCAGCGGTAATCTGTGCCTGTAACCGCCTCCGCAGTGGCATGAGGCCGCCCCTACGGCTGGCTGCCCCTGTTGCATGGGCGATACGATACGCCCTTGCGGATTTGCTGCAGATAGCGCCCGATTTGTTTTCGTTTGTTTATCTTCCTTCCATAGATAGAATATCCGATCTTCAATCTTATGGGCTGGCTTCCTTATCTTCTTCCAAACCCTATAATGCCTTTCCATCTATCTTTCCAGCCCTCTTCTATATATTCCCGTCTTTTCTCCTTTTTCCCGTTTCTTGCTTACACTTTCTTCAACCTTAGAGTGTTGCAATCTTGCTTCTTGTGATCTTGCTGAACATGTATGTTCTTCCTCCCATATGCTTCATCACGTTCTTGTAGTGGTTGCATGCCCATCCTTCTCTTTCATTTTTCGTCTTTCGTTCTTCCTTTTCTTCTCCTCCGAGAATCAAGTTTGATCCTTGATTCTTGTTGGCATCCCCGTTATTGATGTGTTGCTATTCTCAAGCTCTTTATGTTGAGTTTTGATGTGGTTGGATCAAAGGTTCGAGCTTTGGAACCCTTGCTGAGAAGTTTATGTCAAGAGAAACCCTGACAGTGTTAATTGTCACGATTCTATCCCCGCGGCTTCACATCCCCGCCCCCGCTGCAAGCCGCCCCTGCGCCTTGACTAGCCACCCTTGCGGTTTCCTCTATAGTCTTCTCGTCTTTGGTGAGCTGCTTCCTTCCTTGATTTCCTCGTTCCTTTCCTTGGTTCTTATTGACGTTGTTGACCCCCTGAGTATGTTGTAAGACTAAGGTTGAGCCCTTAGCTTGTGGAGATCTCATAGAGATCATTGAGAATAGAAGTTATAGACTTCTAGCCACCCTTTGGACTTACTTAGCTTCATTCTGTATATATTGGTGTGAGTTTAGTGGCTTATTTGTGTTATTTTCTTGTTATAACGGATAACCGGAATAGTATTCACCTTTTATCCCTTAATTGGCCCAAGTGTATGATAATCGGGTAGTGACCACTTGTCTAGTTCTTCAGGAGACTAGAATGTGCTCTTGCAACCCAAGCCTGCAAGTAACGGATAGTACCGATCTATTACTTAATGAAAGATAATAACTGGTTTAGTGCCTTTACGTTCTTTCTGATATCTAGAATGTAAGCTAACGGTTTATACCGATGTTGTAGATGCTCCACAGGTTCAGGATGCGGCTGAGTGATCCGGATGGTGTGGTCGGCCTGGGTTCCCGTACATTATAGGACGGGATCAGGTTTATGTTTATGTTGTTGCTTTCCTTTTTGTTTTGAACTCAGCTGCGAGTCTTTTACCCTTCCCTTTGTCTAAACCTTTGGTTTTATATTGAGTTTTGGTTTTCATTTGTTTGTGTCTTGTTGTAAGATATGTTGTGTTGTTGCTACTCTGAGGGTCGGGGACCCATTGTGAGGTCCTAGCCCATAACGCTTTGAGTTTCCAGAACTAAGGATGTTACAATGTTCATGTGTGATGTTATGTGTAGTTTGTGCCCTGTGTAGGAATGTGCTTTATGACCTGATGATATATCTTACGGTGGTAGTTGAGTAGTTTGTGTATATAGATTAGAAGGTTTCCGCCTTCATACAGTGAGAGTTCATACCTTGTCCTTAAGGGATCAAGAAGTTCGGCGTGTGACAAGTTTCGGGACGACACTTGTTTTTTAGGGGTATTTTATGTAACGCCCCAATTTTTAGCCGTGTTCACGGTATTTTTTTGCGGCTTCTATCGATATTTTGTTAGCTCAAGTATTTTATTTAAAATTATTTTTAAGATGTAAATTATTTTTCCTGAGTAAAATTATATTTTTGGTATATTTTCGGTAACGGATCGGAAAATATTTCCGATTCGAAAATCCCATTCCGAATATTTTAATTGAGTTTGCTTCATTCCCATTTTTCTTTCCCATTTATTTATTTTATTATATTTTTCTCTTCTATCTATTCCTTCTCTTTCTACTTTGCATAATGAAGTGTGTTTGGTCAGCATTTGTAGTCTTGCACTGGTGAACCTACCCGACCCCTCGTTGCACCCCTCTATTGTCGTTGCACCCCTCTACTGTCGCTCTGCCCTTTCTCACGCCATCCTCCCCAGCCCTTCTCACTTAAACTCTCCATCGCCCACTCTTTGTTTTCTCAACACTCTCCCTTACATGCAGTAACCAGCAGTGACGACCACCGGCGATCCCCTCCCTCCTTCTCAGTCGGACCTCCCCGGATACCCGGGGACCCTCCTCCTCTACAAACCGGATATCCACCAGGAATCCTAGCCGCCGCCCTTGTGTTTTGTTTGCTTTGTCGCCCACTCAAAGCCGGAGAAGCACCCCTGCAGCATGGCCTCGATCGTCCCTGCCGGTTTGCCGCCGAAGAAACCCAGCCTCACCGACTCCACCCTAGTTTTTTGTTGAAGAGCTCCATCGGGAAGCGTTGCCGTTGCCTCGCCCGTTGGAACCGCCCTAGTGTTGTCTCGCACCCGTCTGCAGCCACCGGAGGTAGCCGCTGCACCCGATGGAGCCTTCGCAACCAAGCGCCCCTGCAACCCTGCCCTTGTCTCGGCAGAAGCCTCCCAACGCCGGGCCTGCATTTTCTCCGCCTGGTTGCTGCTGCCCTACACCTTGTTAGAGTTTGAAGAAAGGCTTTTGACCTTTATAAATTGGGCCCCCAAATTTTGGGAATGACCCTTATGATGAAATTGTTGTGTGGATTGGCTATGGATGGCCTTATGTGTTGAATAGATGAATGCATATGTGGACTTGAAGTACTTATCTTGAATCCCATGAATGATTTGTGATTATGATGCTTGTCTTGATTGGATTGAGTATTGAAAGTCAAAATTACATGCTAGTTCTTGCACATCATCTAGGCAATTCATCTTTTCTCTACTTCTCATCTTAATCATGTTGTTTGAGCACCTCAATTGATATAAATTTGACCTCTTTTGACCCATCCGGGAATAGGAGCATGCTAGTGTGTTGAGTGTGTGAAAAGCAAGTGTGGGGTGAAGTTGTTGATGAAAGAATGTTATGAATGAAGTGCTGAATTTGTTGTGAAAGTGTAGAAAAAAATATAGGTTTGGGGACATTGGTTTAAATGACGAGTAACTCGGCACCATTCACATAATCGGGTGTTTGTGCCTTGCCAAAATCAAATAAACAGATAGTCCTAACGAGCTTTGGTATGTGTGCCTGGTGTGGATGCACCTCGAAAAATAAAAAAGCCCGAGGATCGCTAATCACCAAGGTTTCGGCTTTTGTACACCAATGCCATTGTCTCAAAAATAAAGTAAAAGAAAAGAAAAGAAAGAAAAATATGGAGAAAATATACACTTGTGGGAAGTTGATCAAAGACAAAATTGTGGAGTTAGTTCCATTCCCGGATTAGCATCACATAACCTAGAAAAATTCCCACCTAATCACAACGTTTCTTAGCCTCTTATTTCACAAGCCCTTGTGACCTATTTGCATGTGTGTAAGACTTAGTGATCTAGATTGGATATGCTCATGATCATCTTGACTTCTTCATTTTTACATTTCATGCATGCTTTCGAGTTAAGTATAATTGTCTTTTCGTGCCTTCACTTATTTGACACATGATTGCTTGTCCATTGCCATGAAACATGACTATGAAGGTGATCCAACATTAGAAGTACAACTCCAAAAAGATTTTGTCGTTTTTCTGCATGCATAAATCATGTCATCTCTTAGTCTATAGTTGGGACTTGCTCGGGGACGAGCAAACCTTAAGTATGGGGTATTTTTGATAACACGATTTATAACTTAGGTTTAGGTACTCATTTAGATAGTTTTTCCGCTCATTCATGCATGGTTTAGCACTAGTTCACGATGTGTGCACCCAATTCATGTATTTTGTCGAGATAGACGTCTACACGGACTTTTGCATGCTTTGTAGGTATTTTGGGAGATTTAGGAGCTTAATCGATACATTCGAGGATCG
Organism: Fagopyrum homotropicum; assembly: GCA_033239125.1. NCBI lineage: Eukaryota > Viridiplantae > Streptophyta > Magnoliopsida > Caryophyllales > Polygonaceae > Fagopyrum > Fagopyrum homotropicum. The sequence goes on along the minus strand of BSWB01000004.1, from coordinate 91,309,255 downwards.
TTCCTCGAGATGACACACCTTCGGACTCATTTAGATGCAAGCTAGGGGCTAAGGAGGACACTTGGGACCTTGTTGATGCATGACATGCACCAAATCGTGACTTAATGATCCAAAACAAGCTGAGACACCAAAACCACGGCCACTAGGACTTCCACGGGTGAGGAAATGGGCCGTGGTTTTTGCCAGACAGTTGTGACAGCTGTCCCACGATCTTCATGGCCGACTCTTGCAAATTTGGAGGATAAAATGTGGTCTTGCAAGGCTGTTATGGACAGACCCCTCACTCTCATTTTCTCCCACACTCTCAACAAGAAAGATTCTCTCATTGGAAGATTGGATTGGAGCTTCCATTGGAGAAAAAGGAAGGCTTCCATTGGAGAAGAAGAAGAAGCACACTAGTTCATAGTTCTATAGTCTTTTTGAGTGATTTTGAGTGAAACGTTTTGCAAGGTTTTGTAAGAATCGATTGAACCTTCTTTTGAAAGGTTGTAAGTCCTTCTTGAACCTTGATTTAGCTTGTTTTACTTGTTTAATTTGCTTAATCCATCTTTCATTTCATCTTCTTACCATGGATTCTATGATTTTATGCTTGTTGAGTTTGATTGTTAACATCCAAGTTGTAGGCTAAATAGATGCGATTCTAGGGTAAGGAAAAGATGGTTGATGTAGGACCATCACATGGAAGATATCAAGGGCCCATTACTAGGGCAAGAGCTAAGGAGATCCAAGAAGTTACGTCAAGGGAAGTGCTATTGTTTGGCACCATGCGTGAACCATTTAACTTTCCATACATCATGTGTTAATCTCTTGATGAATGCAGGAGCAAGCAAGCAAAGGGAAGATACGTTGCTCACATCCAAGGAGGTCCAAGAGAGTAACCAGCTGCTCACGTCCAAGGCAGCCCAAGAGAGTAACCAGCTGCTTACGTCCAAGGCAGCCCAAGAGAGTAACCAGCTGCTCACGTCCAAGGAGGCCCAAGAGAGTAACCAGCTCCCTCATTCGGATCATCATTTGGGCTCTTAAAAACAGTCCAAATCACTCCTGGATCTGTTGTGAACAAATCAGCCCATTTACCTCTTAAAAACAGTCCAAATCACTCATGGATCTGTTGTGAACAAATCAGCCCATTTACCTCTCAAAAAAACGTCCAACTCACTCCCAATGATCTGTTTTGAATAATTCAGCCTATTTTGATGCTGATTAGTTGTTTGTTAAGTTATTAGCTACATTTATGGAAGCTCTCTTGTTACCAGCTTCCACAAATGTTTTAGTTGTCTTTTTTATTTTGTTTAGATAAAAGAGTCTATATATAGTCTCTTTAGCTGCTGAATAGGATACGTTTTATTTGCTAAGAATTCAGATTATAATCATTCACAAAATCAATCAAAGAACAAGAGAGTTTTTGGTTGGCATTGTCGTTGTTTGCTTGGCTGAGCTTGTTCGTGTCAACCGCCTTTGGATTGGTGCTTCGAGCCTTCACGAGTCCCTCTTTGTGCTAGTCCAGCCGGAGCTAGTGTAAAGTTGTATTGAAGACGGGTCTAGGGCATTCACGAAGCGGGGTTTTGGCTTTTCAGCCTTGGTTCCTTTCGGTGACTCTCTTTGGTTGTTCTCTACATCTTCCTGCGTCCATTCACTATCCACGTTTCATTCCGCATCTGGATTCGCCTCATTCAGCCGGATTCGGGATCATTGTACCTAGATCGACTCATTCACGGACTAATACCGTATCAGTTGGTATCAGAGCTCAGTTGGTACAATTGATCACTCCTTTCTTCTTTGTTAACCTTATTGCTTAACCAATTGAGGTTTAACTTGTGCTTGAAGTGTGCAAAATCAAAATCCAAGGGTTTCTTAAGGCCGGACAACATCTTGAGGAGAGGTAAACACAAAAAAAAAAAAAAAAAGAGATCAACGTTGCAGTCAAATTCGGTAACCTTCTCTCCCACAAATCTCGTTGCAATCAGTTTCGGTTACCTTCTCTCCCTCAAATCTTTGACAAAGTCTAAGAGATCTTTCAAAAAAAAAAAAAAAAAAAGACCACACAAAAAACGGCTGGCCCTTTTATTAATCGACATCAAGCACAAGAAAACTCTCTCAAACAACTCCTACGTCATTCTAATCACAAATCACCATACCTACACCAACCCAACAGTCAATACTCCGATTAGGGTGTCTTAATCCATCTCCGACACTAACATCAATTTCGGCAGTTCTAGTTCCAAAGGGTTGCTAAGAAGGTTCGAAAATCGTGATCTTAAGGTGTTGGATCCTTACAACTCGAGCCACCAGCTAGGCAATACCAACGAGAGAGTGAGCGATACACAAGTGAGATCTTTGTTTTCTAACCTAACCGGTTCTTTGTTTGTTACTTGAGCATGTCTAGGTCCCGAAGCCCCAGCAAGTCTAGCAGCGAGACCGTCACGCCTGAGATGCTCAGTCTATTGAAACAATTGTCCGATTCCGTAGCTAACCTATCCAAACGAGTGGAGTCTATGGAAGCACGAACACCATCATCGCGGACACCACCTTTGAGAACCAACTATGAGTTTGGCGGTCCTTCACGCGTTACTAGAGAGCCGGATCATCCGGATCAAGGTAACTTACAGTCCAATGTCCTTCCTAATGCTTCTAACATGTCACCTTTTGTTGATAACTTTCAGCGACGGAATGAAGCTCCTTTTGAGGACCATACTTGGGAAGATTACAATCGACCATTCCAACAGCCAAGGCAAGGACGAGAACGTGATAATCTACGGCCCTATCAAGAGCAAGACGGTCTCGGCAAAGTCAAAATCAAAATTTCCGTCTTTGAAGGAAAGTGTGATCCCGACGTCTACACCGAGTGGGAAACTAAAGTCGAGCAGATCTGGTTGTGTCACAACTTCAGCGAGCCTAGGAAGGTTCAACTAGCCGCTCTCGAGTTCCAAGGCTATGCCTAGGTATGGTAGCATCACGTAGTCAAAGAAAGAGTGCGAACAATGGATCCTCAAATCACCACATGGGAGCATATGAAGGCACTAATGAGGGCTCGATTCGTCCCACCTCACTATACCCGAGAGCTTCGACAACGGCTGGAAAATTTGAGACAAGGCTCTCTTAGCGCCGAGGAAGCCTATACCAATATGCAAGTTGCTATGGTGAAGGCCAACGTTCTAGAGGATGAGGAAAATACTATGGCTAGGTACCTTCGTATTCTTAACTCTAATTTGGCTAATGAAGTTGATATGTATCCATACAGCACCATGGAGCAATTACTACACTTGGCCATCAAGGTGGAAAGGAAGACTAAGGTGCGAAACCTAGAATACAAACCACCTCATGGCACGCCCAACGCTTGGAAAGCACAAGGGAACCGGCTGCCTAACCACAGCAAGGATCAAGGAGGCCGGAAGGAAGAGAGAAAGTCGGCACCTATGGGCCAAGAAGGACAAAGAAGGTCTTCTACACCGTCCACTACACCACGATCCTTGAATGAGCCTTCGAGTGATCATCGAGGGAGTACTCCTACCTCTAACTCTAGAACTAAGGACATTGTGTGTTTTAAATACCAAGGTAGAGGACACATGAGTAGGGAATGTCCTAATAGACGCACTTTGATCATAAATCATCTAGGAGAATATGAGAGTGAGGATGATGTGGAATTGGATGATGAAAATGCATTAATTGATGACAATGAGCAAAACGAGAATGATGATTGCATTGAGTATGAACAAGGTGAATCTTTGATAGTTAGGAGAACTTTGCATGTCCAACTAGCACCTTGTGAGGATAACCAACGTGAAAATCTGTTTCATACTAGGTGTAGTATTAAAGGAAAAGTGTATAATGTGATAATTGATGGGGGAAGTTGTTGCAACATAGCTAGCACTGAAATGGTAAACAAATTACAACTTCTTAAATTTTACCACCCTAGGCCATATAAACTACATTGGATGAATGAGTGTGGAGAACTTAAGGTCAATAAGCAAACTAAGGTCAATATAACATTAAGATCATATGAGGGTGTTATTACATGTGATGTTGTGCCTATGAATGCTTGTCACTTATTGCTTGGTCGTCCATGGCAATATGATAGGAAAGATGTCCATGATGGATTTTCTAATAAATATAGCTTTGAGTATAAAGGTAAAACTTTAACACTTAAACCTATGACACCTTTACAAATAGCTGAGTACTATGAGAACAAGAGGGTAGAGCAAGGAACCCCTCAAAAGCCTAAAATGACACGGCCTAAGAGTAAGGAGAACAAAACCCATCAAACACTGTTAGTACAACCAACAAGTAGCTATCTTGAGTCTAGGAATGAATATGTCACTAACTATGCTTCTATGGATGTGCTAATGATGAGTTTGTGTAAATCTCTAGTGACGGTGCCTCATGACTCTGCGATTCCACTTCCTAATTCTATCCAGGGGCTGTTTGACGAGTTTAAGGACGTCTTTCCTGAGGAGGTTCCAACTGGCTTGCCGCCCATTAGGGGCATTGAACACCAAATAGATTTAATACCCGGAGCCACTCTTCCCAATAGGCCCGCCTATAGGATGAACCCTACGGAAGCCCAGGAAATTCAGAACCAAGTTCAAGCCTTGCTAGATAAAGGGTATGTTCGGGAAAGCCTTAGTCCTTGTGTCGTTCCCGTCCTGCTAGTACCCAAGAAGGATAATACTTGGAGAATGTGTATTGATTGTAGAGCAATCAATAACATTACTATCAAGTATAGACACCCGATTCCCCGTCTAGATGACATGCTTGATGAGTTACATGGAGCTACAATTTTCACTAAGATTGACCTTAGGAGTGGCTACCATCAAATTAGAATGAGCGAAGGGGATGAATGGAAAACAGCTTTTAAAACCAAATTTGGTCTCTATGAGTGGCTAGTAATGCCTTTTGGCTTAACTAACGCTCCTAGTACCTTCATGAGATTAATGAATCATATTTTGAGACCTTATATTGGTTTATTTGTTGTAGTCTACTTTGATGACATTCTTATCTATAGTAAGACTTTAAAGGAGCATGAAAATCATTTGAGAGATATGCTTGCTACATTACGTATAGAATATTTGTATGCTAATATTAAAAAAATGTGATTTCTATACTAACCGAGTGATTTTCCTTGGTTTTATAGTAAGTGCCAATGGTTTGCAAGTGGATGAGGATAAGGTTAAGGCAATCAATGAATGGCCCATTCCTAGGTCGGTTGGTGACGTGAGGAGTTTCCATGACCTAGCTACATTCTATAGAAGATTTGTTAGGGATTTTAGTACCATTGCAGCACCACTCACGTCTTTGACCAAAAAGAAGGTTCCTTTTGAGTGGAATGAACCTCAGCAAAGAGCATTTGAAGAGCTCAAGAAACGCCTCACCCACGCACCACTACTCGCTCTACCGGACTTCACTAAACCCTTTGAGGTTGAAAGCAACGCGTCCGGCATTGGTATTGGCGGCGTCCTTATGCAAGAAGGTAAGCCTCTAGCTTTCTTTAGTGAAAAATTGAAGGGAGCATGCTTAAACTATTCCACGTATGACAAAGAATTGTATGCCTTGTTTAGAGTACTCAAAAGATGGCAACATTACCTTTGGCTCCAAGAGTTTGTTTTGAAAACCGATCATGATTCACTTAGACACTTTAGGAGCCAAGATAAGCTAGATAGGCGGCATGGTAGGTGGATGGAGTTCATCGAAACCTTTCCTTACATTATCAAGTATAAGAAAGGAAAGGATAATGTCGTAGCGGATGCATTGTCTAGGAGATACACCTTAATCACCACCTTGGATTCTAGGATGTTAGGTTTTACTTACATTAAAGAATTATATGTGGATGATGCTGAATTTGGGAAGATATTTCATAGATGCACTACTCAAGGCCCTTATGATAAGTATTTTGTGTTTGAAGGTTTCTTGTTTAAAGTGGATAAAATTTGCATACCTAGATGTTCCCTTAGGATCTTATTAGTGGAAGCAGCCCATAAAGGAGGTTTAATGGGGCATTTTGGGAGGGACAAAACTTATCACATGTTGCAGACTCACTTTTATTGGCCTCATATGTTAAGGGATGTAGAACACATGCTTAAAAGGTGCATTAAATGTCTTAAGGCCAAAGCTAGGGTACAACCCCACAGGCTGTATACACCCTTACCGACGCCTAATGGCCCTTGGGAAGATATAAGTATGGATTTCATTGTTGGACTACCTAGGACTAAGAAAGGAAGAGATTCCATTTTTGTGGTGGTAGATAGATTCTCTAAAATGGCACATTTTATTCCATGTCATAAAACTGATGATGCATATAATGTTTCTAACATTTTCTTTAAGGAAATAGTGAGATTGCATGGAATACCTAAAACCATTGTTAGTGATAGGGATGTCAAGTTTTTGAGTTTCTTTTGGAAAACGCTTTGGGGAAAAATGGGCACTAGATTACTATTCTCGACCTCTAGTCATCCCCAAACAGATGGGCAAACGGAAGTCACCAATAGGACCCTAACGACCCTCCTTAGAACCATGTTGAAAGATAACTTAAAAGAATGGGAAGACATGTTACCACATATCGAGTTTGCTTACAATCGCACCATGCATTCTTCCACTTCGTTATCACCTTTCAAATGTGTTTATGGATTTAACCCTTTAACTCCTTTGGATTTATTACCGATTCCTTGAAAGGATCGAGTAGCTTTTGATGCTTTGGAACAGGCGGACTACATTAAGGAACTTCATGCCAAGACCAAGGCTGCACTTGATAAGAAGGGCGTTGAAACTGCAGCTCGGAATAACAAAGGACGTCGGAAGATGGTTTTCCAGCCCGGCGACTTAGTTTGGCTACATCTAAGGAAAGAGCGGTTTCCGATAAAACGCCATTCCAAGCTAGCCCCACGGGGTGATGGACCATTCAAAGTCTTACACCGGATTAACGATAACACATATGTGTTGGACTTACCGGAAGAGTATGGAGTTAGTACCACTTTTAACGTAGGAGATTTGAGCCCCTATGAAGGAGAGTCGGAACAAGATGAGAATTCGGGGTCGAATTCTTTCCAAGAAGGAGTGGATGATGTAGGACCATCACATGGAAGATATCAAGGGCCCATTACTAGGGCAAGAGCTAAGGAGATCCAAGAAGTTACGTCAAGGGAAGTGCTATTGCTTGGCACCATGCATGAACCATTTAACTTCCATACATCATGTGTTAATCTCTTGGTGAATGCAGGAGCAAGCAAGCAAAGGGAAGAGACGTTGCTCACATCCAAGGAGGTCCAAGAGAGTAACCAGCTGCTCACGTCCAAGGCAGCCCAAGAGAGTAACCAACTGCTCACGTCCAAGGCAGCCCAAGAGAGTAACCAGCTGCTCACGTCCAAGGAGGCCCAAGAGAGTAACCAGCTCCCTCATTCGGATCATCATTTGGGCTCTTAAAAACAGTCCAAATCACTCCTGGATCTGTTGTGAACAAATCAGCCCATTTACCTCTTAAAAAAATGTCCAACTCACTCCCAATGATCTGTTTTGAATAAGTCAGCCTATTTTGATGTTGATTAGTTGTTTGTTAAGTTGTTAGCTACATTTGTAGAAGCTCTATTGTTACCAGCTTCCACAAATGTTTTAGTTGTCTTTTCTTTATTTTGTCTAGATAAAAGAGTCTATATATAGTCTCTTTAGCTGCTGAATAGGATACGTTTTATTTGCTAAGAATTTAGATTGTAATCATTCACAAAATCAATCAAAGAACAAGAGAGTTTTTGGTTGGCATTGTCGTTGTTTGCTTGGCTGAGCTTGTTCGTGTCAACCGCCTTCGGATTGGTGCTTTGAACCTTCATGAGTCCCTCTTTGTGCTAGTCCAGCCGGAGCTAGTGTAAAGTTGTATTGGAGACGGGTCTAGGGCATTCACGAAGCGGGGTTTTGGCTCTTCAGCCCTGGTTCCTTTCGTTGACTCTCTTTGGTTCTTCTCTACATCTTCCTGCGTCCATTCACTATCCACGTTTCATTCCGCATCTGGATTCGCCTCATTCAGCCGGATTCTGGATCATTGTACCTAGATCGACTCATTCACGGACTAATACCGTATCAATGGTTATGGCTTGGACTATGATATAATGGACTTAGATGTACATTTGGATGAATTGTTTGCTCGAACCTAGCCTCTGTTGTAAACCACGGTTTGTTCTATACATTCCACGGCCGTGGTTCTTGATGAACAACCCGTGATTTTGACTGACTTGCTTGTTTTGAATGAATCTAAGTGCTAGGATGTTAGATAGTTGAAATCCTAGTGTTTGTTGAGCTAAACCTATCCTAGGGTGACCTAGTGTTAGCAACTAAGTGTTAGAAGAGACCTACCCGGTAATTCTTACTCTTAGATACTGAAGATGACGAACTCAAGGTAGTAGTGAGCCTCACAAGCAGCTATTGGACTGAGTGTGCTAGGATAGGTGTTTAGGACTTGCCTTCCCGAGACTTACCCGGTAAGGAGAGGTTGGATCCCTAGAATTCCATCCGGTTTGTGTAGAATTCCTATCCTTAGGCTCTTTGAGACTTACCCGGTGATGAGACCTTAGGAATGGACTAGTGGACCATGAGACCTACCCGGTGATTGATCCCAATCTAGAAACGCTCACTCCCAACATACTATAGTTGATCCAAGGAATGATTAGATAGCTTGAGTCCTATGCCATAACCGGAATTTCTGACCCCTAGAATCCGCTTTTCTCCCTTTGATAACATATTTCGTATTTGCTTGTTTACTTGTGGTGTTAGCTTAGTTGATTGTTGATTTCGCTTGAATTGTGATCTTTGATTGATCACCTAAAAACCAACCCAAAAACATTGAGATTTTCATTTCTTTATTCCTTTCTCTATTCTTAGCCTAGATCTTCACTATCCTTAGTCATTAATCGATTCAATCTCACCTCAGTCTTTGTATTCGACCTCGAAATATTATCCCTACTACAAAACGTCCCGTACACTGCGGGTTCGCTAGGAGTTAGGAGAAATATAACGAGTTATAAATTTAAAGCTTTTGCGTGTCACGTTCTTAGCGTAACAAGTTTTTGTGCCGACCACCAGTCTTTGTCCTAACTCCTACACCACGCCTACACCTACACCACGCCAAAAACTTTAAATTTATAACTCGTTATATTTCTCCTAACTCCTAGCGAACCCGCAGTGTACGGGACGTTTTGTAGTAGGGATAGTATTCCGAGGTCGAACACAAAGACTGGGGTGAGATTGAATCGATTAATGACTAAGGATAGTGAAGATCTAGGCTAAGTGCCGACCACCACGCCTTCACTCAAAAACTTGTTACAAAACAAGTTTTTGAGTTAAAGCTTCCGACACCACGCCTACACGGCGCCTACCCACCAGTCTTTGTGCCGACCACCACGCCTACACCGCGCCTACCACCAGCCTTTGTGCCGACCACCACGCCTGCCACCAGTCTTGCCCCACGTCCAACCACAAACACCAAACGAGCCCTAAAACGTTCAAAAAGGAGAGGCTGATCCGTTCAACCTATTTTCCAGCTTCTCTCTCTCTCCTCCACAATTTCAGCTTATTTTTTTTGAATTTTCACCCTTGTTTAGCTATTTACTTGGTCAACTCTATCCTCTTGTAACTAATTATATTTTCTTAGCATTTTTGTTTTATTTTTTTTCTTTAATTCCAACAGTAAGTCAAAAAAAAAGAGAAAAGAAAGGAAAATCCGAATTCAAAAAAAAAAAAGGAAAGAAAGAAAAGAAAAAGAAAAGAAAAGAAAAGAAAGAGAAAAGAAATCAGCATTATATTCATTCCATTTCATTTCATTCTTGCTAGCTTATTCTTGTTTTATTTCATATTTTGTAATAGTTGAAGTTGTGCTTGCTAAGTGCTATTGTTCAGCAATCAAAGAGGACTACAAAGGAGCTCATCTCCCTCAAAGGTTGTGCTTGCTAAGTGTTATTGTTCATCAACCAAAAAGGACTACAAAGGAGCTCATCTCACTCAAAGGGACCAAGCCATTCACGCCTAGCCTAGCTTCACCCTAGCCTAGCCAGGTCTTGGCCCTCGCCTAGTTCACTTCACTCAAGCCACGCCCTAGCCTTGACCAGCCCTTCTACACATGCCTTCGGTGTCCAAGGTTTGCTTGCTTAGGCTTGACGAGTACGCCAAGCCCCGAGCCTATCACTCCGGAGTCGTTTAACCTTATCAAGGGCTTGAAAGATAGCATTGAAGGGTTAACTACAAGGCTGTCCAACTTGGAGGCGTCTAATGTAGTTCCAGAGCCTCGGCCACTAGGTGGCAACAGGGAGGTAGGAGACCACTCGAGAGCTCCGCATCAAGGGCAAGACCGAATACCACTCCAAAGCCAACAAGAGGCATTTCAAGTAGTCCGACACTCTAATGCCACGCAACCCTCTCGGAATATCCAAGGCTTAGGCCGCCATCTTGCTTTCGAGGAGCACGTTTCTATTCCTTTTTCTCCTAATATACATGATAATATGCCTAACTATCCTCAACAGTTTCAGAATCCAGCTTATGATCAGGATGAGGACGGTGATGGAGATGACGAGGAATGGAGGCCAAACGGGCGAAGGGAACACCAACAGCCCCGGAGACCTCATGACGGCTGGCACCAAGACGAGTAGAGGCGTGAACCCTGTGGTGGCCAGCCGAGGAGGGAGCGAGATCCGGAGTATGATGGCCTTGGCAAAGTGAAGGTGAAGATCCCAAGCTTTGAAGGCAAATGTGACCCCGATGTGTACATGGCTTGGGAGGCCAAGATAGAGCAAATATGGTCATGCCATAACTTTCCCGAGTATAAGAAGGTACATTATGCAGCTCTTGAGTTTATTGATTATGTTATGATATGGTGGGATGATTTGGTGAAGGAAAGGAGGAGAACTATGGATGCACCGGTAGTTACTTGGGCGCACATGAAGGCCTTGATGCGAGCTCGGTTTGTGCCTCAACTCACTAGGGAATTGAGGCAAAGGTTGGAGAACTTGAGGCAAGGAGCCATGACCACCGAGGAGACCTATAATGCCATGCGAATGGCCATGGTAAAGGCTAATGTGCGAGAGGATGAAGAGACTACAATGGCTAGGTATCTTCGTATTCTCAATTCAAGTTTTTCTAACGAGATAGATCTTTTTCCCTATAGCTCTATGACAAAATTGCTCCACCTAGCAATCAAAGTAGAAAGGAAAATAAAGGCAAGAAGTCAAGGAGGTAAGGCTGCCTATGGCACGCCTAGCTCATGGAGGAGCCAAGGAGGTCGCCAACAAGGGAATTACAGCCGGGAGGTGCCAAGCAAGGAGAAGCTAGCCCCGGAGCAAGGAGGCCCACGCAAGGCTCCTTATGCAGCCCCTACCAAGCCCACGCCTACACTACCTAAAGGCACTCAAGGGAGTACTTCTAACCCTTCATCTAGAGCTAGAGATATTGTATGTTTTAAGTGCTAAGGAAGAGGCCACATGATGAAGAATTATCCTAACAAAACAACCTTGCTAGTTAACCATTTAGGGCAATATGAGTCCGAATCTGAGCATGAGCATGATAATGATGATTCTGAGCTTAATATGCATGATCATGATGATTTGGATGATGATGGGATTGAATATGAGCAAGGAGATTGTTTATTACCTAAGAGAGTGTTATTTGATCATCCTAGCTCATTCCTAGCTAACACTTCCATGATTTGTGATAAAAGTCTTGAGCATGATAATTCTTTGATAGCTAGGAGAACTTTAAGTGTACAACCTGCTCCTCGTGAAGATAACCAAAGAGAAAACTTGTTTCACACTAGATGCTCGGTTAAAGGAAAGGTTTGTAATGTTATTATTGATGGAGGAAGTTGTTGCAATATTGCTAGCACCGAAATGATATATAAGTTGCAAATTCCTACATTTTATCACCCTAGGCCATATAAGCTGCATTGGATGAATGAATGTGGTGAGTTAAAGGTTAATAGGCAAGTTAAGATCACTTTTACTTTAGGCCATTATGAAGATACGGTTTTATGTGATGTTGTGCCTATGAAAGCTTGTCATGTGTTGTTAGGCCATCCTTGGCAATATGATAGGAGTGTTATGTATGATGGTTTTACAAATAGATATTCTTTTGTATTGAATGGTAAAACTGTGAATCTTAAGCCTATGACTCCCATGCAGATTGCGGAAGCATTTGAGAAGAAGAAGGCAAGTGAGCAAGAGCAAGGACAAGCTAAGAAGGGGAGCAAGCTGTCGAGCCAAGACCCCTCCCTAGCCACACCTTCTAACCACCAGCCTAGCACCCTTGTGTCCACGGCCACAAAACAGCCCACAATAGCCTTGTTAGCTTCCAAACTTGAGCTACAAAATGACTACCTACCTTTAGACACCACCTTGATGATGTTGTGTAAGGAGCTCACCTTGATGAGTGATGAAGCCAAGGCTAGCGTACCACCTACTATCTCATCCATCCTTGAGGAGTTTAAGGATGTGTTTCTGGAAGAAATACCACATGGCCTTCCACCTTTGAGAGGTATTGAGCACCAAATTGACCTTATCCCCGACGCCACACTCCCAAATAGACCAGCCTACCGAATGAACCCAAAGGAGAGTCAAGAGATCCAAGCGCAAGTTCAAGACCTCCTAGACAAGGGCTACGTGAGGGAGAGCTTAAGTCCGTGTGCCGTACCCGTGCTCTTGGTGCCTAAGAAGGACAACACATGGAGGATGTGTGTTGATTGTCAAGCTATCAACAACATTACCATCAAGTACCGCCACCCTATTCCCCGCCTAGATGACATGCTTGATGAGCTACATGGCGCCACCACCTTTAGCAAGATAGACCTACGGAATGGCTACCATCAAATCCGAATGAAGGAGGGGGCGAGTGGAAAACAGCCTTCAAAACTAAGTTTGGTTTGTATGAGTGGCTTGTTATGCCATTTGGGTTAACTAATGCTCCTTCTACCTTTATGCGCTTAATGAATTATGTTTTGAGACATTTTATAGGGAAGTTTGTTGTAGTATACTTTGATGATATTTTAATCTATAGCAGGTCCCTAGAGGAGCATGACGAACATTTAAGGGAAGTAGTTCTTACCCTTAGGGCTGAACACTTGTATGCTAATCTTAAGAAATGTAGCTTTTGCACTAATGAGGTTATTTCTCTTGGTTTTGTAGTGACTACACAAGGCCTACAAGTGGATGAGGAGAAGATTAGAGCAATCAAAGATTGGCCCACACCAACATCCATCAGCCAAGTAAGGAGTTTCCATGGGCTTGCAAGCTTCTATAGGCGCTTTGTGAGAGACTTTAGTACCATTGCTGCGCCCTTGACAGAAATTTGCAAAAAGCATGCGCCATTTGTGTGGGAGGAGGCGCAAGAACGTGCCTTTAGCAAGCTGAAATTGGTCTTAACCGAGGCGCCTTTGCTAGCTCTTCCCGACTTCACTAGGGCCTTTGAAGTGGAGTGTGACGCCTCGGGCATTGGCATAGGCGGTGTGCTCATGCAAGAAGGTAAGCCTATTGCCTTCTTTAGTGAAAAGCTCAAAGGAGCATGTCTTAATTACTCTACCTATGATAAAGAGTTGTATGCTTTGTTTAGAGTGCTTAAGACATGGCAACACTACTTGTGGCCTAGAGAGTTTATTTTGCATTCCGATCATGAGTCTTTGAAGCATTTTCGGAGTCAAGATAAACTAGATAGGAGGCATGGTAGGTGGATGGAATTTATTGAGACTTCTCCCTATGTTATCAAGTATAAAAAGGGAAAAGACAATGTAGTGGCGGATGACCTCTCTAGGAGGTACACATTGTTGACTACATTGGATGCTAAGGTATTAGGCTTTGTTTACATTAAGGAGCTTGATAACACGATTTATAGCATAGTTTTAGGTGCACATTTAGGTAGAATTCTCGCTCAATCATGCATTATCTAGCACTAGTCCAATACGTTTTGCACTCAAAACATGTATTTTGTCGAGATAGACGTCTACACGGACTTGTGTGCGTTTTGTAGGTATTTCGGGAGGTTTCGAGCCAAAACGACGCGTTTGAGGGTCGCTCATTTAGAGGACACGTTTCCAAACTCATTAGAACGCAAGGCAAGGGCTGAGAAGGACTCAAGGAACCTTGCCAACACAGGCCATGCACCAAACCACAGCCTAATGATCCAAGGCGAAGTTTCTGCACAGAATCACGGTTCTCTGAAGAACCACGGCCGTGGAAATGACCGTGGATTTTGCCAGATTCTCGTGACAGCTGTGCCACGACTCTCATGGCCAGCTCATGAAGAATTGGTTATAAAAGTGGTCCTTGATAGTTGTTAGAGGCAGCTGGGATTTGGGTAGTTTTGGGGCAGCTCACACATTCTCCATTTTTCTTTGACAAAATATATTCCAAGAAGAAGGACTTTTTCTAGGAAGGAAAGTGCAAGAAGAAGAAGGAAGGAGCCATTGCCATTGAAGAGGAGAAGAGAAGACACACTTAGCTCTTGTATTTTCAGATTTATTTCTAGAAGTTTTTGAACTCTTGAACCTTCCTTTGGAAGGGTTGTAAGTCGTTCTAATTTCATCTTCAGATTTAGATTGTGTTTGAAGTTCATTTGTTCATCTTCTTTCACTCATTTTCTTGCAATGGAGGTTATGAATCTATGCTTGTTTGTTTTGATTTCTAATATGAATGTTGTAGGCTAGATTGATGTGATTCTAGGGTAAGGAAAGGATGGTTATGGCTAGATCTATGATAGGACGAACTTAGATTTACCTTTGGATGATTTTTGTTTATGAACGTAGCTACTGTTAGGAATCACGGGTAGTTCTTGAAGAACCACGGTCGTGGTTTCTGTAGAACAAACCGTGGTTCTTCCTGGTTCGAAGGATCTTACCTTAGGTTCATAAAATTGTTGAAACCTTAAGTTTTTGCCGAGTTTAACCTACCCTAGGGTGTCCTAGTGTAGCGACTAAGTGTTAGGAGAGACTTACCCGGTAATCCTTGCCCTTAGAATCTAAAATAGCAAAACCTTAGGTAATGGTGAGCCTAATAAGCCGCCATTGGATTAAATGTGCTAGGATAGTTGATTAGGACTTCCCTTTCCGAGACTTACCCGGTGAGGATAGGTTAGATCCCTAATTAAACAATTCGGTTTGTGTTAAATTCCTACCCTTAGGTTCTTAGAGACTTAACCGGTAATGAGACCTTAGGTGTGGATTAGTTGGATCATGAGACTTACCCGGTAATTGATCCCATTTTAGGAACACTTAATCCCAACATATCATGATCAATCCAAAGAATGAATAGATAACTTGAGTTTTATGCCATAACCGGAATTTCCAACCCCTAGAATCCGTCTTCCCTTTCTCTTGATCAACATCATGTTCGATTTGTTTATTTGTGCCAATTTTCCGATTTAGTTTGATTGATTGTTTGCATGCATTTGATCTTTGAAGTGATCACCTAAAAACAACCAAAACAATTGAGATTTTCTTCCTTTATTTGCATCCTTTTCTTTAGACTTAGATCTTGCTAAATTCAATCACAACTTAATTCGATTTCACCTTAGTCTTTGTGTTCGACCTTGGAATACTTATCTTGCTACATACGTCCCGTACACTGCGGGTGCGCTAGAAGTAGGATAATTATAACGAGTATAAATTTAAGGCTTATTGCGTACACACTTTTTAGCGTAACAAGTTTTTGGCGCCGTTGCCGGGGACTAGGTCTAGATTGAGTCTATTTTGTGATTGTTTCTAGTGTAGATCTTTCTTGTTTCTTTTGATCTTTTTTTGGTTTTTGTCTTTGCTTTTCAGGACATCTATTGCTCTTTAGGTATATGCGAAGATCTCGTGGCAAGGATTTAGCTCCATTCGATCCCGAACCGGAGAAAACCCTTCGATCTAGATCTAAGAACATTCGAAAGGAGAAAGAGATGGCCGGTAGAAATCTTCAAGCTGAATTGGATGAAGCCTTAGAACAAATAAGGCTAAGAGATGAACTCTTGGAGGAAGAAAGGAGACTTGCCAATGAGAGGCAAGAGGAAACTAGAAGGGAGATTGAAGAGATTAGGCAAGCTCTTGTTCAAGGAGAGCTTAATCGCCGACAACCTCCACCACCTCCGCCACAACAGCAGCCAGCGGCCAATGTTAGGGTTGTTCCCATTGCTATTGAGGAGCCTCAAACCCTAGGGAGACGTATGGATCCGGCACAAAGAGCACACCGACCGGGTGTGAATCTAGGAGATACCGCAACCCACAACTATGAGCTCCGCCCTCAAGTTCTTCAAATGATCCGGCATAATCAATTTGGAGGGATGGAAGGAGAGTCTCCTTACCAACATTTGATGAACTATGAGATTTTGATGGAGACTCTTAGACCACCAAGATTGGAGAGCAACAACCATAAGCTAAGGGCCTTTTCCTTCTCTCTTAAGGACAAAGCCTTGGCTTGGTATCAATCTATTCCACAAGGGAGAGTTGGTACTTGGGAGGAGATGACAACCGAGTTCTTGACCAAGTTCTTCCCACCTTCCAAGACCACCGAGTTAAGGGGAAAGATCAATGCCTTTGTGATGAGGGATAGAGAAAGTTTGTTCAAGTCTTGGGAGAGATTTAAGGACCTTCTCCTAGATTGTCCGCACCATGGCATACCAAAGATTGAGCTATTAGAGATCTATTTCAAGGGGCTTGATGAAGATAGTCAATTCAAGCTTCAATCTCTTTCCGGTGGGACCTTTATGGAGAAGCATGTGGATGATGCTTGGGAGTTTGTGGAGAAGCAAGCTCTAGTAATTGAAAAGTACTCTCATAGGAAGAGCGAAGGAAGAAAGGCGGGAGCATATGAGGTGAGCGAAGTCACCATGAGCAATTTCAAGCTTGACGCCATCAACAATGAGTTGAAGTCCTTGAGAGAGTTGTGCACTACCACCTTGAAGAGCCAAGCAACTCCTCAAGCACCTCCACGAGCCAACTTGTCTTCCAAGGAGGAAGATGTGAATTATATGGGAAGGGGCAACTTCAACAATTACCAAGGCCCAAGAAATTTCAACAACAACCGGCAATTCAACAATTACCGGCCAAACCACAACCATCCCGGATTTTCTTACTCTAATCCGGATGGAGCCTTGAACCCTCCCGCCTCCACAAGCACAACTCCACCGCAAAGAGCTTCACAAGAACCTCCACCCGGTTTTCCTCAACCTTCAAAGGATAGAACCGAAGTCATGTTTGAACAATTGCTAGGAAGATTGAGTGGACTTGAGAGTACCGTCACTTCAATTTCTAAGGCTCAAAAGGTCTTGGAAGCACAAGTCTTTCAAAAGGCGGGTGAGGCACATAGAGATCCGGGGAAGCTTCCCGGAAGAACCGAAGACAACCCAAGAGGCCAAGTTTTGGCTATCACAACAAGGAGTGGGTTGAGTATGAAGGATCCTTTGCCCAAGGACCAAGCCAAGGGAAATCAAGTAGTGGTAGAAGAGGGAAGAAAGCAAGATGATGGAGGCAAGAGCAAGGATGTAGAGCCAACTTATGTAGCACCGCCTCCATACAAGCCACCACTACCGTTCCCACAATCAAGAGCAAGAGCTCGTTTGGACAATCACTTTGGTAAGTTCCTTGAACTAATGTCCAAGTTACATATTAACATTCCGTTCATGGATGCCATCTTAGGAATGCCGGCATACGGAAAATTCTTGAAAGAAATACTCTCCAACAAAAGGAAGTTGGAGGAGTATGGGGAGATTAGGATGACCAAGAGATCCTCGGAGTTAATCCAAACAATGAAGGAGGCAATGCCTCCCAAGCTAAGGGATCCGGGCTCTTTTTGTGTTCCGATTGGAGTAGGAGACGTGAAGTACGAAGCCCTTTGTGATCTTGGGGCGAGTGTAAGCATCATACCGCTTGCACTTAGTAACAAGGTCGGGCTAGGAGAGCCAAAACCGGTCAAGATGACCCTCTATATGGCGGACCGATCTATTACTCATCCGGTTGGAATTCTAGAGGACATCCCGGTGCAATTGGGAGGATTCTATGTGCCTATCGACTTTGTAGTGTTGGACATTCCGGCGGATTACCCGGTTCCCATCATCCTAGGAAGACCTTTCCTAGCCACATCCGGATGTTTAGTGGATTGCAAGAACGGGACTCTCTCCTTCAACATAGGAGAGGAGAACATCAAGTTCAAGCTGTCCACAATGATGAAAGGGCCAACCCTTGATGAAGATATCTTCAACATAGTCGAGCAAGAAGAATCTAGAGAAATGGTGAGCTCGATTTTGATCAAGGATCCCTTGGAAAAGGTTCTTACCTTGAGTATGATGGAGGAAGACATCGAGGAGAATTGCAATGAAGAAATCAAAGCCTTGGAGGCATTGGAAGAGGAGCCAAGAGTTGGATTTGAGAGCCACGAAGAAATTGTGAACAGCTGCAAGTTCCACGGTCGAGATTCAGGAACCACGGCCGTCAAACTCTCTGGACAACTCCGAGAAGCAAGCCTGGAAGGAACCACGGTCGTGGAAGTTGAGCAACCCGTGATTCCAGCCGTGGTTTTGCCTGAATCAGCTCTTGATGATGATCAAGCTTCTAGGAGCCAAGGGGAATCCTCATTTGCTTTGGATTCATCTCATCCAACCTTGTTTGGATCGTCTTCAACCGATAAAGGTCCTCCCTCACTTGAACTCAAACCCCTCCCCTCTCATTTAAAGTATGCATTCCTTGGTGATAATTCTACATATCCGGTGATTGTTAATGCATGCTTGAGTGATGATGAACTTGCTAAATTGCTGCATGAACTAAGATTGCATAGGAAAGCCATTGGTTATACTATTGATGATTTGGTTGGCATTAAGCCATCTTTGTGCATGCACAAGATAATGATGGAAGATAACCACAAACCCTCTATTGAACATCAAAGGAGATTGAATCCCATAATGAAAGAAGTGGTCAAAAAGGAAATCATTAAGTTGCTAGATGCGGGAATTATCTACCCTATCTCGGATAGTAAGTGGGTTAGCCCCGTTCATGTAGTACCTAAGAAGGGTGGAATGACAGTAGTAACTAATGAGAACAATGAACTAATACCAACTAGGACGGTCACGGGATGGAGAATGTGTATAGATTATAGGAAATTGAACATGGCCTCTAGGAAAGATCACTTTCCCCTCCCCTTCATTGACCAAATGCTAGAAAGATTAGCTCAACACTCTCACTTTTGCTATCTAGATGGGTATAGTGGATTCTTCCAAATCCCTATCCACCCCGATGACCAAGAGAAAACAACTTTTACATGTCCATGGGGTACATTTGCATATAGGAGAATGCCATTTGGGTTGTGTAATGCACCCGCCACCTTTCAAAGGTGTATGATGGCTATCTTTTCGGAATACATAGAAAATATCATGGAAGTGTTCATGGATGATTTCTCTGTTTACGGTTCTTCTTTCGATGATTGCTTAGCTAATTTGTCATTGGTGTTGCAAAGATGTGAGGAAACAAATCTTGTCTTAAATTGGGAAAAATGCCACTTCATGGTAAGTGAAGGGATTGTGTTAGGACACTTGGTGTCTAACCGTGGCATTGAGGTTGATAGGGCTAAGATTGAAACAATAGAGAAGTTGCCACCACCTACCTCGGTGAAGGGGGGTAAGGAGTTTCTTAGGGCATGCCGGTTTTTACCGGAGGTTTATTCAAGATTTCTCTAAAATTTCTAAGCCTCTCACTAACCTACTAATGAAAGATGTTGATTTTGTGTTTTCCAAAGATTGTCTTGAAGCGTTTTGTAGGTTGAAGAACGCCTTGATCTCCGCACCTATCATGCAACCTCCGGATTGGAGTCTACCATTTGAGATCATGTGCGATGCAAGTGATGTGGCCGTTGGGGCCGTTTTGGGGCAAAGGAAAGAATGGCGCACTCATGCTATTTACTATGCTAGCAAGACGCTAGATGATGCCCAACTCAATTATGCTACTACCGAGAAGGAGTTGTTAGCGGTAGTGTATGCATTTGAGAAGTTCCGCTCGTACCTTGTTGGAGCGAAGGTCATAGTTTACACGGATCATGCGGCGATCCGTTATCTACTTACAAAGAAGGATGCCAAGCCAAGGTTGATTCGGTGGATCCTTCTTCTTCAAGAGTTTGATTTGGAGATAAGAGATAAGAAGGGATCCGAGAACTCGGTGGCGGATCACCTTAGTAGACTCCCACCATTGGAGCTTGGGAAAGACAACATTCCGATAGATGACTCGTTCCGGGATGAACAATTGCAAATGGTGGAAGAATGCTTGTTCCAAGTGGCTAGAGGAAGTGAGCCATGGTATGCCGACATTGTGAATTACTTGGTGTGTGAGGAAGTGCCTCCCGGACTAACGTATGCACAAAGGAAGAAGTTCTTCAACGATGTAAGGCATTACTATTGGAGCGAGCCACTTCTATTCAAGAGAGGCCCGGATGGGGTGCTTAGAAGATGCATACCGGAAGATGAAATGGAGAGTGTGATCCGGCATTGTCACTCCCTACCATGTGGAGGCCATGCTAGCTCACACAAAACGTGTGCCAAGGTATTGCAATCCGGTTTTTATTGGCCTAACTTGTTTAGAGATGTGCAAGGTTTTGTAGCGGCATGTGATGCTTGCCAAAGAACGGGGAACATCTCAAGGAGGAATGAAATGCCCTTGAACAACATCCAAGAAGTTGAGATTTTTGATGTGTGGGGTGTAGACTTCATGGGACCATTCCCTTCTTCATGTGGCAATCTATTCATCCTATTGGCGGTGGACTATGTGTCAAGATGGGTAGAGGCAATCGCCTCTCCTACGAATGATGCCAAGGTGGTGGTGCGGTTCTTCAACCGAGTGATCTTCCCTAGGTTTGGAACACCAAGGGTGATCATTAGTGATGGAGGGAAGCACTTCACAAATAGGAACTTTGGAGCACTTTTGGCCAAGTATGGGGTGACTCATAAAGTGGCAACACCTTACCACCCCCAAACTAGTGGCCAAGTGGAGATCTCCAACCGAGAAATCAAGGCCATCCTCGAGAAGACGGTGTCTAGAACAAGGAAGGATTGGGCCATGAAGCTCAATGACGCACTATGGGCATATAGAACCGCCTTCAAGACACCTATTGGCACCACTCCCTACAAATTGGTCTATGGCAAGTCTTGCCACCTTCCGGTGGAAATGGAGCATAGAGCTTATTGGGCCATTAAGTGGCTAAATTTTGACCTCAAGGAGGCGGGAGAGAAGAGATTGCTCGATATCAATGCCCTTGAGGAGTTCCGGTTGGAAGCTTATGAGAATGCCCGGATTTACAAGGAGAGAACCAAAAGGTGGCATGACAAGAGGATCATTCCAAAGGAGTTGAATGAAGGAGATCTTGTCCTTCTCTTCAATTCGAGGCTAAGGCTTTTCCCCGGAAAGCTCAAATCGAGATGGACCGGGCCGTATGTGGTAAAGAAGATCTTTCCCCATGGAGCTATTGAGATAGGAGGGGAGCATTGCGGAGATTTCAAAGTGAATGGGCATCGCTTGAAGAAGTACATTCCGGGAGCCCCAATAGACATGATCGCCCCGCTTCACCTTGCATAGACGCTCCCGCGTTTGGTCAAGCTAATGACCTTAAAGAAGCGCTTGGTGGGAGGCAACCCATCGGTAACATTTTTCCTTCATTTTAGCTTAGATTTTTCTGTTTTTGTGTGCTTTGTGTGTTTTGTCTATTCTATGTGTGCTAGAACATTAGTGGCATTGGAAGCCTTTCTTGGAAATGATGATGATGAAACCCTCACCAATTATGGGTGGAGCGGACGCGGAACTTGGACGGCTAGCGGTGCCTAGCGCGGGTTTCAAAGCTTGAAGGATGCTTAGAGCTCCCTACCATGGTTGAAAGGATCATCCAACATCAATCCTCTTGAGAATTCCCAAATACCGAAGAAAACCATTTTACATTGTGAGAACCTTCTTTCACTCTCTTTACTTGAATACCACATTGGGGACAATGTGTTTCTAAGTATGGGGTGGGGTTTGCATGATCCTTTGCATGAAGAGCATCTAGGATAGTTTAATATTTGCACATGTCTTGCATTGTACATACTTAAATCGAAAATTCCATAAAAATCAGAAAATTTAAAAAAAATTTGTGCTTTCTAGGCTTGGATATGATCCTAATGATGAAAACTTGTCTTGTGATTGGCTATGAATGGCCTTATGTGTTGAATTGATAAATGCATATGTGGACTTGAACTACTTCTCTTGAATTCCATGAATGACTTGAGATCATGATGATTGCCTAGAAATGATTGAGTATTGAAAATCGAAATTACATGATAGTTCTTGCATATCATCTAGGAATGAATAAGGCATTTCATCTTTCTCTACTTCTCATCTTGATCATGATTGCTTGAGCACCTCAATTGATATAAAATTTGACCTCCTTTTAAACCCATCCGGGAATAGGAGCATGCTAGTGTGTTTGAATGTGTAAAAAGCAAGTGCGGGGTGAAGATGTAATGAAAAGAATGTCGTGAATGGAATGCTGAAATTATTGTGGAAGTGTAGCCAAAATAGGTTTGGGGGCGTTGGTTTAAATGACAAGTAACTCGGTACACTTCACATAATCGGGTGTTGGTGCCTTGCCAAAGTCAAATGAGCCAATAGCCCTAACGAGCTTTGGTATGTGTGCCCGGTGTGGATGCACCTCGAAAAAGAGAAAAAGCCCGAGGATGGCTAATCACCGAGGTTTCGGCTATTGTACACCAATGCCATTGTCTCAAAAATGAGTTAAAAAAAAAAAAAAAAAAAGAAAGTAAGATAGGGAAAAATATGCACTTGGGGGAAGTTGATCGAGGACAAGGAAGTGAAGTTAGTTCCATTCCCGGATTAGCATCACATACCTAGAAAATTCCCCTCCCCAATTGAAACGTTTCTTAGCCTTTTATGTCACAAGCCCTTATGACCTACTTGCATGTTTGTAAGACTTAGTAATCTAGATTGGATAGACTCTTGATCTTCTTGACATCTCCGTCCTCCCAACTCGTGCATGTTTTTGAGTTAAGTACAATTGTCTTTCCATGACTTTATTATTTGATACATAATTGCTTATTCAATTGCCATTGATCATGACTATGAAGGTGATCCAATAGTAGAAGCACAAAACCAAAAAGATTTTTGCCATCTTTCTGCATACATAAATCATGTCATCTCTTAGTCTATAGTTGGGAATTTGCTTGGGGACGAGCAAACCTTAAGTATGGGGTATTTTGATAACACGATTTATAGCATAGTTTTAGGTGCACATTTAGGTAGAATTCTCGCTCAATCATGCATTATCTAGCACTAGTCCAATACGTTTTGCACTCAAAACATGTATTTTGTCGAGATAGACGTCTACACGGACTTGTGTGCGTTTTGTAGGTATTTCGGGAGGTTTCGAGCCAAAACGACGCGTTTGAGGGTCGCTCATTTAGAGGACACGTTTCCAAACTCATTAGAACGCAAGGCAAGGGCTGAGAAGGACTCAAGGAACCTTGCCAACACAGGCCATGCACCAAACCACAGCCTAATGATCCAAGGCGAAGTTTCTGCACAGAATCACGGTTCTCTGAAGAACCACGGCCGTGGAAATGACCGTGGATTTTGCCAGATTCTCGTGACAGCTGTGCCACGACTCTCATGGCCAGCTCATGAAGAATTGGTTATAAAAGTGGTCCTTGATAGTTGTTAGAGGCAGCTGGGATTTGGGTAGTTTTGGGGCAGCTCACACATTCTCCATTTTTCTTTGACAAAATATATTCCAAGAAGAAGGACTTTTTCTAGGAAGGAAAGTGCAAGAAGAAGAAGGAAGGAGCCATTGCCATTGAAGAGGAGAAGAGAAGACACACTTAGCTCTTGTATTTTCGGATTTATTTCTAGAAGTTTTTAAACTCTTGAACCTTCCTTTGGAAGGGTTGTAAGTCGTTCTAATTTCATCTTCAGATTTAGATTGTGTTTGAAGTTCATTTGTTCATCTTCTTTCTCTCATTTTCTTGCAATGGAGGTTATGAATCTATGCTTGTTTGTTTTGATTTCTAATATGAATGTTGTAGGCTAGATTGATGTGATTCTAGGGTAAGGAAAGGATGGTTATGGCTAGATCTATGATAGGACGAACTTAGATTTACCTTTGGATGATTTTTGTTTATGAACGTAGCTACTGTTAGGAATCACGGGTAGTTCTTGAAGAACCACGGTCGTGGTTTCTGTAGAACAAACCGTGGTTCTTCCTGGTTCGAAGGATCTTACCTTAGGTTCATAAAATTGTTGAAACCCTAAGTTTTTGCTGAGTTTAACCTACCCTAGGGTGTCCTAGTGTAGCGACTAAGTGTTAGGAGAGACTTACCCGGTAATCCTTGCCCTTAGAATCTAAAATAGCAAAACCTTAGGTAATGGTGAGCCTAATAAGCCGCCATTGGATTAAATGTGCTAGGATAGTTGATTAGGACTTCCCTTTCCGAGACTTACCCGGTGAGGATAGGTTAGATCCCTAATTAAACAATTCGGTTTGTGTTAAATTCCTACCCTTAGGTTCTTAGAGACTTAACCGGTAATGAGACCTTAGGTGTGGATTAGTTGGATCATGAGACTTACCCGGTAATTGATCCCATTTTAGGAACACTTAATCCCAACATATCATGATCAATCCAAAGAATGAATAGATAACTTGAGTTTTATGCCATAACCGGAATTTCCAACCCCTAGAATCCGTCTTCCCTTTCTCTTGATCAACATCTTGTTCGATTTGTTTATTTGTGCCAATTTTCCGATTTAGTTTGATTGATTGTTTGCATGCATTTGATCTTTGAAGTGATCACCTAAAAACAACCAAAACAATTGAGATTTTCTTCCTTTATTTGCATCCTTTTCTTTAGACTTAGATCTTGCTAAATTCAATCACAACTTAATTCGATTTCACCTTAGTCTTTGTGTTCGACCTTGGAATACTTATCTTGCTACATACGTCCCGTACACTGCGGGTGCGCTAGAAGTAGGATAATTATAACGAGTATAAATTTAAGGCTTATTGCGTACACACTTTTTAGCGTAACAGAGCTCTATGAATCTGATATTGATTTTGGTGATAGATATAAGTTATGTGTGCAAAAAGGTTCCTTAGATAAATACTATTTGTTTGAGGGATTTTTGTTTCGAATTGATAAGGTGTGCATACCTAGGTGTTCCCTTCGATTGTTGCTAGTAGAGGAAGCCCATAAAGGAGGTTTAATGGGTCATTTTGGGAGGGATAAAACTTATGCTATGCTACACTCACACTTTTATTGGCCACACATGCTTAGGGATGTTGAAAATTTGCTTAAAAGATGCTTAGAATACCTTTGCCCATCCCAACAGCCCCTTGGGAAGACATTAGTATGGACTTTATTGTGGGATTTCCTAGGACTAAAAGAGGTAGGGACTCGATTTTTGTGGTTGTAGATCGTTTCTCAAAAATGGCTCACTTTATTGTTTGTCACAAAACTGATGATGCGGCCAATGTAGCTAATCTATTCTTTCGGGAAGTAGTTAGGTTACATGGAATTCCTAGGACAATAGTAAGTGATAGGGATGTTAAGTTCTTAAGTTATTTTTGGAAGACTCTTTGGGGAAAGCTAGGGCTGTCATCAAAAAGAATCTAAAGGAATGGGAGGATGCCTGGCCACATGTTGAATTTGCCTATAATAGAGTTGTGCATTCGTCTACTTCCATCTCTCCATTTGAGTGTGTTTATGGTTTTAATCCACTAAGCCCTTTTGATCTTACACCGTTGCCTAAGAAGGAGCGAGTGGATTTAAGTGCTAAAACGCAGGTTGAACACATCAAGGAGCTACATAGGAGGACAAGGATTAAGCTTGAGGAGAAAGGCAAATACAACGCAGCAAAGGCAAACCAAGGAAGGAAGAAGGTTACATTTGAGGCCGGTGACCTTGTATGGCTACACTTGAGGAAGGAGAGGTTTCAACAACTTCGGAAGTCCAAGCTCTCTCCAAGAGGAAACGGACCTTTCAAGGTGCTACACAAGGCTGGTGACAATGCCTATGTGCTAGACTTGCCGGACGACTATGCTTGTGATCCCACGTTCAATGTGAGGATCTAAGCCCTTTTCCACCCCTTAGTGATGATCAAGGATTTTCGAGGTCGAATTCTTTTAAAGAAGGGGAGAATGATGAAGGGTCATCCGAGCTAGCTCCATCTTCAACACCACAAGGAGCCCTAACACGAGCTCAAGCCAAACGCCAAGCGGAGAGGGATGCTATCTTCCTAGCCATGGTTCAAGAAGCTCACCCAAGCTCACCTCCAATGAGTCCAAGGCCCGTCATGATGCTTAGCCACATTGGACCAGCCAAGAAGAAGTTGAATGAAGCATAGGATAAAGGTTCACGTGTGCATGTGCATGGATGAAGGCTGGCGTAAAGGCTGGCATGAGAAGCTAATTAGAGAGTGTTAAATAAAGCCTAGAATTAGCCTATTTTATGGATTTATTTAAAACACTCTAAATTGTAATTATTGTTTTTATTTCTTTTCTATTTTTTAGGAGAGAAGGTCTAGGTTGTATATAAACCTTTCTCTCTTCTTTTGTAGGCAGATTACGTTAAACACATTGCCTAAGTGCCAAATTGAATTCCTTTGAGTTCAGCCTCTTGTCTTGTGAGAATTGTGGTGTTAGCATAGCTTTCTTGTTCTTGTGTGTGTCAATCTCCTTCGGGTTGGTGCTACAAGTCGAATCGAAGCAACCTCTTCGTGCCTTCGATAACTCTAGATCGATTGTGTGAAGTTGTAAGAAGCGGGAACGATTCGTCATCGGTTTAGTTCTTGGATAATCGAATCCAAGAGTTCTATCGTTTTGTTCCTTTCGGTTCTTCCTTCCTATTTTCGTTCCCCCATCTTTGTTTTGCACGTTTTCATTCATTCTTGTTTGCTGAATTTCGTTTGCTTCTATTCCCGAAAACAGGTTGCTCGTCTAGATCCGTTTTTCACGGCTAATCCCCGTATCAATTTCAACAACGACCCACTCACAATAGAAGTCTTAGACTTCTATACAAATGATCTACGAAAGACCATTTGACTCTCAATTCTAGGACCGCATCCTCAAATCCCTCATGCTCACATCACACTAAACAGAAGCTAGAAGTCTTAAGACTTCTAAACCCTCGGATATCGCAAGATCATAACTCACAACACCACTAGGATAAAATGCTTAGTCCAAACAAACTCAATGGTAACAACACCATGCTAGGATTAGCATATCCTAGCTCATAACTCAACAACCATATACTCTAATTCTCAAACCTCACAAGATAACATCAACACCTCAAGCTTAGAATCAACATCAATCCATCAAACAATATCATGTCCTCAAAACTCACCTAAGATTCAAAGCCACTACTTGGCATTAACTCTAAGTTATGCTAGATCCAACCTAGCATGATACTAATACTAAACATAATTAAATCGAGTAAGATCATAATCACGAGGGAGAGGGTACTCACGTGACGTCAAAAGACGGAAGTCGAACTTGGACTCGTTAGGCCTTTATCGGGGCTCTTCCGGACCTAAAACCAAAGCTAAGCAAATTTAGCTAATACGCTAAATTTGAACGGGATATGTAACTTATATAAAATTTAAGGTAAAACTCATTTTTCCAAAACCAAGGTTAAAACCGCTAACGCGTTTTTTGGGGCAAATAATACCAATCCAAAAACATGGGTCATAATACGTAATTGAATCTTTAGAGAAATATTCCATAAATAATCCAACAAGGACACAATAGGTAATATATATAAATATAAGATCAAACTCGTATAAAAAAAACCAAGGTTAAAACTCGTAAAGACATTTTCTGGGCAAATATGACAATATCATAAAGCTTGGGTTATTTTCCATAATTAAAACTTTGGTCCCTTTTTGTATTTATTTCAACAAAGGGCAGTTTTGCAATATTCCAAAATTAGGGTCTTAAACACAAATATATAAAACTAAGTACATTATGTAATTAAACATAAATAGAGGGGTCCCGATTTTAATTTGGTTAAGGCTCTCTTCAACCTTGAACAAGCGCATAGGAGAGGCACAGGGAATGAAGGACGGTGTCAGTACTGTGCTGCACCGGCCAGGGCGATGATGGAAGTGTCGATAGCAGGCACTTCCGGCGTCCTCTGGGGTTGCTTATCTTGCCGGCGAAGGAGAGACGAGAAGGGGAACCGAAGCATCGGCGTTACATAGGGGAGGAGCACAGGGTGGTTCCCTCCTGACGGCAGAGCTCCGGGGCAAAGTGTGGCTCGACAGAGGAGCAGACAAGGGGCGAGGCGAAGGAGGCGAGGTTGGGCAGCTCTCTAGCAACTCGATGCAAGCAATGGGGTTCCCCGGTGGCTCGTTGGTTGCGGCTTGCAGCAGAAGCAATAGAAGGGGATCGAGAGAGAGCGCGAGGGTGGTTCAAGCAAAGTAGGGGGGTCCTATCCGGACGTTTCTGGTGGTGCCTAAGCAGGAGGTCGGTGGATCGGAGGAGGCTGGAGTGGAGCATGGTGTTGGGCTTCCTGATCGACTACAATGGTAGCAGGGGTGGTGAGATGAGACGCATACGCTGGTGTTGTCTCAACAGAGGAAACGCAAAGGAGGAGTAGGGGATAGGAGTGAGATTGAGAGGGAGTGCTGGTGAGGAAGGCGTGAGAAGGCGGGAGAAGGGCGGTTCGGCGAGGAAGGCGAGGAGTCGGGTAGGTTGGGCAGGGCTAGGGCTGCATATCCTTCAAAGGTCGGGGAGAGAGAAGAGCCAAATAGGAGAGGGAAAGGACAACTAAAGGGAAAAAAAATAAATAAATAAAAAAGAAAGAAAAGTAGAGGAGAAAAGAAATAAGGAAAAATAGGAATCATACATATTCGATCTTAACACTCGGATCGGGATTTTCAATTACGAAAACTTTTCCGACTTTTCCGAAAATAATAACACGGGTATACACTGTAATAACCGGTGTTATTTGTAGTATTTGAGAGCTCCAATAAATAAAGTTGCAGTTGAGAGAAATGATCGGGACATCGGATATGTCCTAGATGTGAAATAATATAAAAAGACGAAACGGACAAAAGAGTTGCTATTCCGATTCTAAGTGGCTAAGAAATGCGGCTTAGGGATGCCCCTTTTACGAGATAATTATGGATTTATTATCCCGATAATATTCCAGATTTTCTATTCCAATTTGATAAAATTTGGAGACCCGAAATTCTAACCGCGTTTAAATTAAATATCTTGGATTAACATTATATATTTATATATACATATATATATATATATACATATATATATATATATACATATATATATATATATATATATATATATATATATATATATAAAGAGTCGGCTGCAGTACTTTCATTTCAATCTCACTTTACAATTGATATTGTAAAGGATTGAAGAGGTGTACAGCAATTGCATATTATATATTATTATATATATTTATATATATATATATATGAGAGGAGGCGGCTGCATACTTCATCTCCCACCTTTCACTTTCTTGTTCGAACTTCAGAGGATGCGAGCGGGAGAACACCTACTTACTTACGATCTCTCACCCACCTTTCACTTTCGATCTATTTTCTAATCCGTTTGTACCAACGAGTCCCTTATCTTGTTCTCTACATCGTGGTACAAAGTTATTTCCCGTTTGTTAGCTTTTTAGTAAAGCTTCCGTTTACCGCTATCGGAACACCGACGACCACCGCAAGTCATCGGACACGGAGTTTCTTAGCGTGGTCTTACTCCCTGCATTGCCAGGAGTCTGTATCTTCTTCGGATCGTATATCGGGCTGTGTTGTTCCTCCAGTGTTTAGGTGATGGAGTTGTGGTTGAGGTTTATACGAGGTTGAGGTAAGTCCGTAGGACTTACTTATCTACCATCTTTATATTGGGTGTTTGCATGAGTGGTGTGAGTTACATGTTTGCTATGATAGCGTGAGATATCGTTTATACTAACCTATGTTTTATTGATTGCCCCCTTGCGTGGCTGTGATAACCTTTCCCTTTCATCCTGCCACAGAGTCTGGGAGGTTCTCTGATGTCAGGCCAGACTGATTTACAAGAAGGGCGCAATCCACTCCCATAGGGTACACGGATTGTGTGACCGATACTCGTACAGCTGGCTATCAGGCTCAGAGGCGAGGATGTATCGGTCCTCGTGTCACATACTTTCATCTATCAATATATATACGCGATTTGAGTGAATGACTATTATATTAAGATGATAAACTGGGTAAATGTGTGATACCATGCTGATGTGTTTATCTTTTTATGATTGTGTATGTGCTTATGCATTACTCTATATATGTGTATTGATAATTAATGGTTTATTACCATGTTGTAGATGCCCCATAGGATAGGCATGCTGCTGGGTGATCGAGCAAAGTGGCAGGCCGATGACGTCTCGTACATAGGTTGTTGTGGGCTTTTGGGTTTGTTACCTTTCCCTCCTGCGTGAGGATGATCTTTTGTTACCTCCTGTGTGAGGGTGTTGGTTTTATACTCGGCTATGTTGTCTTACCTTTTGGATGTACGGTTTATACAGTTTTATGTATTTGTTTTTATATTTGTCAGTGTCATGTTGTAAGGTCCAGTGAACTTGTTGTCAGGCTAGGGTCAAGATCCATTGTGAGATCCTAGCCCAATGTGACACTCCGAGTCCCACGGATTCGGGGTGTTACATACGCGAACATATCCAAGATAATAATATACTCCGGAAAGATATTTTACGTCGTAAAATACTTTTAAAATTATATAAAATTATTTAAGGTAATAAAATATCGATAAAAGCCGGAAAATTAGATCTCGCAAACGCTCCTAAAATTTGGGGCGTTACATCTAATCCCCCTAAAAACAAGTTTCGTCCCGAAACTTGCCACACGCTGAACTTCTCGGTCCTTAAGGCCGAAGTATGAACTCTCATGCTAAGAAGGTTGAAACCTTCTAATCTATCTACACAAACTACTCGAGCTACCATCGCGAGATATATCAGGTCATATAACACACTCATGCACACGACACAACTACACATATAATTACACACGCACAAAACTCAACCAAGGGAAGAACTAGGTCTAAACCGTTGATTCTATCAATGTTACTAGCTCAGCGTAAAACTTAACCAAAGATACTACCCTCCGTCTTCTAGTTAGCCTCATCGATTCCTTGTCTGCCACTAAATCCTCGTGATTGACAATATGTCTCGAGTCATGGATGTACTCCCTCGACTGATACACCTGAAACACCGTTGAACACCCTCTACGCTCGGCGGCAACGCCAACCGGTAAGCTACTTTCCTAACTCGCGCTAAGATCTCAAAAAGGTCTGATATATCGGAAACTCAACTTCTTTATCGGTTCTTTCTCAATGCAATATTTCTATCATGTTTCTCTTTTACCGTCTTTGACAAAGAAGATCGGATTTCCAATTTACACCGTTGGCTTTGGTTCTTGTCGAACCAAACTTTGATGTTATGTTTCCTCAATTCTTGTTGCAACTCCCAAGCAATGAAGGAATTATTATACTTCACACCGCTTGACAAGGCACGTATGTTATTACTTCTCCCTTTGCATCAATACTTAACCAAGACCTTGTCTTGAAGAATTGGTTGTAATCTCCAAATCCTTCATACTGCGAGGCAATGTCAAAACAATTGCCCAAAGACTCTCCTCTTAACTCTTACAACTCTTCTAAACTTGTCCCGCTCAAAACCTTTTGTCTTCCGGAGTAGGTTAGCCGTGGTTTGTCCGCAATGCCTTAATCAATATCCGAATCTCGAATTTTTAAATGGTGTCAATCAAATCTTAACTTAATCTTAGAAGAGACTACCGACCCTTGTTGCTGATCGAGTAGATCTCCCATTCGTTGTAAGGGATACTGGTCCTTCATTGTCATCTTGCTCAACTTATAGACATCGATGTACAAACGGAGATAATCGTCTCTATCATCGCAAACTGGTGTTCTCCATAACAATTTCCAATCAAGAGTTTAAGATATATTCCAATATGAACTTCAAATCAAGAGTTCAAGATAACATTTGAAGTTCTTCATAGCATTTCACTAATTCTAATGAAATCTTATCACTAAGTTCTTGCAATTCCTCCTTCACTCGCTTCCACAACTCATGTCTCTGCACAAGTGTTATTTCATACGGCGCCTTAGACATCGGAATTAAATCAAGCTCGACGTTAGTGGAAAATTCCACATTCTGACGTATTGCTTTCATCTTTTCTAGTCCCGTCACATATCGTAATAACCGACACAACCTTGTCTTATCACTTTATAAGTGGTCATGATACTAATGATCTACCTCCATCTGTTGGGGTGACTTCCTTTAAACACGTGTATTGTTCCATCTTTAGCTACAATGTCTACCGTCTTCTTTCCGGGATCTTTCATCTCTTGAACTCGAGAGACTTTCTCGAGTGTTCTGACTCTTGTAGCCTTATTTAAATATTCCTTTAGCTTAATTCCATTCTCCCTCCTCGATGACATGATTGTAAAAATCTTCTAAGGTTTCTCACTTATGTGCGGCCATAAGGGTCCAAAATGCATGACTTAACCGTGCTTCAAAACAATTGATCTTATCTTCATATTTTTTTCTAAAATAATAACAAAACAAAAGTTATTTCTAAGATTAGGTTCGGGAAAAAACTATTTCCGAGTATAGGAAGGAATTATGGTCGGTGCAGACCTGCAGTTTCAAACTGCGGGTTTCATTTCTCAAAAAAAAAAAGTAACCCGCAGTTTGAAACTGCGGATCTCTTTAAAAAAAGAAGAAAAAAAAAAGAAAAGCTAAATTGCGAATTAAAGGCTTCAGCAAGATTTGAACCCAAGATGAATTGGTTCAAAACCAACACCCTCACCACTAGACTATGAAACCTTTTACTGATTTAATAGGAGATGTAATTTATATAGCTTAATTTTTATATACACCAAAAATCGAAACAAGTGAGATTTGATCCCAAGACCTATGGATTACGGAATTAACATATTTCCACTAAGCTAAACTACATTATTGTTATAAGTTCAAAACTAAATATGTTTTCAAAACAAAGATACAATTCGAGTTCAAAATCATATTTGTGTTATTTTTTATAAATAGTTATATTTTTTTTAACATAATTATATCTTTACTTTATTGACTTATAAATATCATTTTACATGTATAGAAATAAGAATTAAAATTTTTATTGAATATTTCATAATATTTTAAAAAATAACATGAAATTATAATTATTATTCAAAAATTTACATAACACATGTAGGAGCTAAATTAATTATATAGAATATCTTATTGACTTATAAATATCATTATATTTTCTTTTTTTTTTATAAAGAGACCCACAGTTTCAAACTGCGGGTCACTTTTTTTTTGAGAAATGAAGCCCGCAGTTTGAAATTGCGGGTTATTCATTAAAACCTGCAATTTGAAACTGTGGGTCTGCTCCGACCCTAATTCCTTCCTATACTCGAAAATAGTTTTTTCCCGAACCTAATCTTAGAAATAACTTTTGTTTTGTTATTATTTTAGAAAAAAATTCCTTATCTTCTTGCTTTCCATGACATCCCATCATATGGAAGGATCTCTTCGTCTTCTACATAAGCTTTCACCATAGACATCCTTTCTTCAAGTAGGCGTAGAAATTTATACTTCGTTTTCTTATGTAACGTCAAACCGACCGTAGAGGCTCTAACCTCAACCTTTCATGTACTCCTTATACATCTCATATCGATATCAAACTTCAAAACCTCAGTCTCCTCTTACTCTCGTTGGCCATCTTATGTACCTCTTGGTATCCATGAACAACTTCACAACCGTACTTGTATGCCTTCAGGCAAAGTTCCCAACCATAACCACAAAAAGATCCACTCATTACTCCACCAATCACTAATATCATGATTCCAAGCTTGAAGCGTTGCCCTAATCTAGGTCCTCCCTTTCACACCATAGCCACCATGTCTCTTCCGTGTGAGTTTGACACCTCTCTCTCATCTTTTGCTCGCGAAAATACCCTCCATTTCATTAGAACGAACATACTATGCATCCACTTATTATACTCCCGTCTACGCACCACAAACAATGAAAATATCACCTTCTTGTTGATCTACTAGTTGCCTTTAACATGATCAAACCTTAAAACTTCTAATTTGGGTCGATCTTCCATATGTCATTCTCATGAACTAAGAAGGTCGTAAAGGGTCATCTTCAACCTCCCCTAGGAGGTTTGTACAGCTACTTGCTTGAACTCATTCCACATTATTTGATTTAAGACAATGCACTTCGTTGACGTACTTCCTTACCATTGACATTGATCCACCGCGAATACTTTAAGATCTTGTTGTCGATCCTGTATATGCCCATAGTCTTGCTTACTCATCCCCTCTACACTCACCAATAGACAACCCGTACCTGTGCGTTCTCAGTTGTCACCGATTGACTTGTATCTGACCTTCTCCGAAGTCAATGACTTATTATTCTACTACACTTCTCATGTTACCTTTCTCATGAAGGCTACCCTCCTCGGACTACTTTACCTTAAACTCCGTTAGTTCCTTCCCCGTTTCATGCTTTCTTCCTCTTCCATAAGGTAACCATAGTCTTCTAGGCCTTGCACGCCGTATAACTCACCTTCATAAGCTTGTCCACCCCCATGTTATCTTATAAGTGTGTCTTCTCAATTTTATAGCCTTAGCTAGTATCCCCTCGCGTCCCTCTCGGTTGATATCTTAAGTCTTTCGATCAAAGCTCCTTGTTTCGTCTTTCACCTTCTTGGGATCATCATTTATACACTCTTCCTCCTTCTTGGTGTTTCATAGCCTTATCATCATAACGGAAACCGGTTAACTCCACGTGGATCCCCACCATGCCCTTCTTCTCATAACTCTAGTAATGTTGATACTTTACTTTTTGGTACCTCGTAAGCTTAACTTACGGTATCTTGAATCTTTAGAAAATGGTTCGATCACTCTTCTCGTCTTGACTCAAATGCTTAGGAGCGTTTAA
Source organism: Fagopyrum homotropicum (assembly GCA_033239125.1). NCBI lineage: Eukaryota > Viridiplantae > Streptophyta > Magnoliopsida > Caryophyllales > Polygonaceae > Fagopyrum > Fagopyrum homotropicum. The sequence goes on along the minus strand of BSWB01000004.1, from coordinate 91,274,263 downwards.
AGAAAACTTCACATCTTAATGGAATATCACCTTTAACCTTGTTAGAATGTATCCCTCTCCTCATCGATTCACATCTTTAGTTGTCCACGTGTCTTCTTGAAGAACTTATGTTTGTTATCCCTATTGGTCTCGTTGTCTTTCTAATCGTGATTTCTTTGTAACCACTTCCACACCTTTGTGTTACTCCTTTTTCTTGTATGTTCCCCATCTCAATTTCTCTTAAGTTGTCTCGAGTTTTCTTTTACTTGGTTGTCCTTCGTTTACGTCATCTCTAATCCTCCTCTTTGACATCCTCTTACAGGAGTACAAGAACTCCAAGGTGTTCGCCCGAACGTAACTCTCAACTCGATACTTGAGCATATTCGTCCTCGTATGTACACTATCCTAAGTCAAGCGACGCCGTCCAAGGATGAAGATATCATACTATCATCTTAGCTAAAATGTCCTATAACTTCATATGCTACTATATATATAAGAATACTTATAAATAACTATATAAGTCCTAAGTCCATATCACAACCAACATAACACATCCAGCATTCCGTCAACAATATAAAGTCCCAAAACATATAACCGTCCACATATATAACTATACACATATATCTAGTTCATCGTGCAACATACAATCACAAAGATACACATCAATTCTATCATGCATAGCTAAAAACCTTATATCCATATCTATATATACATATATATCCATTTCATCATGCAACATACAATCACAAAGCTAAGCTGCCGAGATCTGTGGAAGGAGTGGTGGTCCGTACATTCTACCTTGACTCATGCATGTGATTTTTTTGAAAACGAAAACTCATAACCCGTGGAGTTCTGTTTATTCCTTATCCGGCCTTTAGAAGATTGCGAGTGCCATTGTTGTCAACCTAGGGCTCTGATACCACTTTTGTAACACCCCAAATCCGCGGGATATCGGGATGCTACAGGCGGGACCTCACGTTGGGTCCCGACTCTTAGCCTGGCAACAATTTCACCGGATCTTGCAACATGGCACAAATAAAGCCCAAAACCAAAAAACATTTTTATGCAATGAATGAAACCCAAAGCAAACAAACTAAAGACTACGGCCGAGATACAAAACAAAATATCAAAAGCCATACATGGGGCCTACAAAAATACGAAATACAATAAACAAAACTCAAACACAACTCCAACCAACCCATCCTTAAATGTACGGAACCCCGGCTGCCCACTCTTCCGGATCTCTCTGCCGCATTCCTAACCTGCAAGGCAATCTACAACAATCGGTATAAAACCGTTAGCTAATATTCGAAGCATTAGAATCAAGGTGAAAGGCACAAACACAAGTAATCTCATCACAAGCATACAACATACATAAAAGCACACCAATCCGGTTTATTATCTTTGTTGATATTAGGTCGTATCCCGTTCTAATTCAACTTAGGTTTGTGAAATGAGACCACCGTGGTTCCGCCTCGGTCCCTACTTACCGGCGTGGAACGGTACGGATGCCTTCGACCGTCTAACTAGCACGGGCTAGTCGCCAAGAACATCCTAACTCTCACGGGAGCTAGGCAAGTTGTCACCGCCTGTTATCATACACTTGGGCCAAATAATATATAAAGGACGGTAATCCTATTTCCGGTATAGTTGTTATAACATAAAAGATAAACACACACCACCCAACACACATAGATGCTAATACAAGAAATACGAGCTAAGTAAGTCTGGAGACTTACCTCGTCACCACACTCAACTCACAACACTCTCGCTTCGTTCGGGAGGAAGCCGATAACCTGCTCACAAGAAGATAACTATATCAACAACGACCCACTCACAATAGAAGTCTTAGACTTCTATACAAATGATCTACGCAAGACCATTTGATTCTCAATTCTAGGACCGCATCCTAAAATCCCTCATGCTTACATCACACTCAACATAAGCTAGAAGTCCTAAGACTTCTAAACCCTCGGATCTCGCAAGATCATAACTCACAACACCACTAGGATAACATGCATAATCCAAACAAACTCAACGGTAACAACACCATGCTAGATAAGCATACCCTAGCTCATAACTCAACAACCATATACTCTAATTCTCAAACCTCACAAGATAACATCAACACCTCAAGCTTAGAATCAACATCAATCCATCAAACAATATCATGTCCTCAAAACTCACCTAAGGTTCAAAGCCACTACTTGGCATTAACTCTAAGTTATGCTAGATCCAACCTAGCATGATACTAATACTAAACATAACTAAATCGAGTAAGATCATAATCACGAGGGAGAGGGTACTCACGTGACATCAAAAGACGGAAGTCGAACTTGGACTCGTTAGGCCTTTATCGGGGCTCTTCCGGACCTAAAACCAAAGCTAAGCAAATTTAGCTAATATGCTAAATTTGAACGGGATACGTAACTTATATAAAACTTAAGGTAAAACTCGTTTTTACAAAACCAAGGTTAAAACTGCTAACGCGTTTTCCGGGCAAATAATACCATTCCAAAAACATGGGTCATAATACGTAATTGAATCTTCGGGCCAAATTCCATAAATAAACCAACAAGGACACAATAGATAATATATATAAATATAAGATCAAACTCTTATATAAAATCCAAGGTTAAAACTCGTAACGACATTTTCTAGGCAAATATGACAATATCATAAAGCTTGGGTTATTTTCCATAATTAAAACTTTGGTCCCTTTTTGTAATTATTTCAGCAGAGGGCAGTTTTGCAATATTCCGAAATTAGGGTCATAAACACAAATATATAAAACTGGGTACATTATGTAATTAAACATAAATAGAGGGGTCCCGATTTTAATTAGGTTAAGGCTCTCTTCAACCTTGAACAAGCTCAGAGGAGAGGCAAAGGGAATGAAGGACGGCGGCTGTGCTGCACCGGCCAGGTTGAGGATGGAACTGTCGGTAGCAAGCACTTCCGGCATCCTCTGGGGCTGCTTCTCTTGCCTGCGGAGGAGAGACGAGAAGGGGAACAGAAGCGTCGGCATTACAGAGGGGAGGAGCACAGAGTGGTTCCCTCTTGGCGGCGGAGCTCCGGGCAAAGCGTGGCTCGACAGAGGAGTAGACAAGGGGCGAGGCGAAGGAGGCGAGGTTGGGCAGCTCTCTGGCGACTCGATGCAAGCAACGGGGTTCCTTGGTGGCTCGTTGGTTGCGGCTTGCAAGAGAAGCAATAAAAGGGGATCGAGAGAGAGCGCGAGTGTATTTCAAGCAAACAGGGGGGTCCTATCTGGCCGTTTCTGGTGGTGTCTATTCAGGAGGTCGGTGGATCGGAGGAGGCTGGAGTGGAGCATGGTGTTGGGCTTCCCGATCGACTGCAATGGTAGCAGGGGTGGTGAGATGAGACGCATACGCTGGTGTTGTCTCAATAGAGGAAACGAAAAGGAGGAGCAGGGGATAGGAGTGAGATTGAGAGGGAGTGTTGGTGAGGAAGGCGTGAGAAGGCGGGAGAAGGGCGGTTCGGTGAGGGAGGCGAGGAGTCGGGTAGGTTGAGAAGGGCTAGGGCTGCAGCTATTGGCGGCATATCCTTGAAAGGTCGGGGAGAGAGAAGAGCCAAATATGAGAGGGAAAGGACAACTAAAGGGAAAAAAATAAATAAATAAAAAGGAAAGAAAAGTAGAGGAGAAAATAAATAAGGAAAAATAGGAATCATACATATTCAACCGGAACACTCGGATCGGGATTTTCAAATACGAAAATTTTTCCGACTTTTCCGAAAATAATAACACGGGTATACGCGAACATATCCAAGATAATAATATACTCCGAAAAGATATTTTACGTCGTAAAATACTTTTAAAAATTATATAAGATTATGTAAGATAATAAAATATCGATAAAAGCCGAAAAAATAGATCTCGCAAACGCCCCTAAAATTTGGGGTGTTACATCCAGGACAATAAAGGATCGGAGAAATCGGTGGCGGACCATCTTGGAGTCCAGTGCCTGCGTCTCAACTGAGACACAGGTGCTGAGCAGTGTTTGAGCCAGGGCCGACCTACCCCTGCGTGTCCAGTGGGCCGTCCTACGGGTCATATGGTCTGCCCCTGCGGCCCTATAGATCCGCCCCTGCGGTTTTTTGCGGCTGTAGCCGTCTTTGTTGACTCTTGACCCGTGCTTTACTCTTCTCTTTCCCTATAAGTTTCCTCCTTTGGTTTTGAGTGAGGGTTTCCATATTCTTCAGCTCCCTCATGTTCTTCTTCTCTCTTTCTTTTACCCTTGGATCTTCTTCTTGGTTTCTTTGATTTTTTTTGCAAGAGAGTTGGCTTGGTTTTGAGCCTTGTGGATGATGAGATGTTGTTGCTGAGCTGAGAGAGCCAGTTGTGTGTGTGTTCGGGTTGCTTTTCCTCTACTATGTTTTAGCTGAGTGAGTTCTTCCTCACCTATCTTCTCCTTCTTCTTTCTTTCTTCTTTTCTTCTTCTTTCCTTCTTCTTTAACTTAGGATTCCACAAGATTGATCTTATGTTGATTTTCCTGAGCTGGTGCTGATGTATATATGTATATATATATATATATATATATATATATATATATATATATATATATATATATATATATATATATATATATATATATGTATCTGGTTGTTGGATGGTGAAGAGTTAAAGAGAATCAAGTGAAGGATCAAAGAGAAGTCGAGGGTGACATTCTGCACAGGAGCCGCCCCTGCACCACTCTTGAGCCGCCCCTGAGCCACTAGTGTTTTCGCCCCCTGCGCCTCCCAGTGCTTAGCTCTTGCGTCTTCTTTTCATGCAGGTGCGTCTTGTTCTGGACCTACCTAGAGTAGTGTGGATCCTTTTCTTTCCTAGTTGAGGGGTTTAGTAGCATGCTAGGTATGTGTATGAGGATAGAATGCGGATGATCATGATATCGTTATATGCCGGTCAAGGCTTTGAGGATTATTAGTAGGTTGTGAGGCTTATAGGTTGCTTATCATCCTTATGGATCCCTTGGGTCTAGGTGTGACCCTAGGATTGATAGGAGATTTGATATATCTCTATGCCTTGTTATTAGGCAGTATTATTATCTGGATTGAGGTTGATCGTGGTTGAGAGTACAAAAGGTTAAGGTACGTCCGTAAGACTTAACTTATATTGGGTGTATGCATGAGTGGTGTGTGTGTTATATGCTTGATAGCATGCGATATCGATTATTACCAACCTATGTTTTATTGATAGCCCCCTTGCAGTGACAATGATAACGTTTCCCTTTCATCTTGTAAGGAGTCTGGGAGGTTCTCTGAATTCGGGCCAGTACTGGTATACGGGATGGACACTTCACCACTCCCTTAGGGTACACGGGAAGTGTGCCGATACTACTCCAAATGGTTATAGCACCCATAGGCGAGAATGATGCGTTGCTCGTGTCACACACACACACACACACACACACACACACACACACACACACACACACACACACACACACATATATATATATATATATATATATATATATATATATATACACGATTTGAGTGGATGACCATTTATATAAAGATGATTAAAACGGGTAAATGTGTGTTAGCATGATTGAGTGTTTACCTTATATGATTTGCGCTTGTGCTTATGCTTATGCATTATCTTATATATGAATGGTTAGCTAACGGTTTTATACCGTGTTGTAGATGCTTTGTAGGATAGGAAGACTGGAGGGTGATCCGATAGGGTGACTAGCCAAGGACTTCCATACATAGGTGTTGCATGGGTTTTTGGGGATGTTTGTATACATTGGTTATGATCCGATAGGGTGTTGCATGGGTGACTAGCCGGTGAACTTGTTGTCGGGCTAGGGTCAAGATCTATTGTGAGATCCTAGCCCATGTGATGCCCCGATTTCCGCAGATTTGGGGTGTTACAGAGTTGATATCAGAGCCTTAGGTTGACAACAATGACACTTGTAATCTGCAATAAAGGTCAGATAGATAAATAAACAAAACCCGAAAGGGGTCTGACATTTTAAAAAGGACTTTTGGTTTTAAAACTATATATACAATGTTTTGGGATAGAATGTACGGGAAGTCATCACCTCTACCGTGGATCTCAGCAGTATAGATATGTATATATATGTATTATGGATTATATGTGGATGTGTTATATATATATATACCCTTATAAATTAGGTGTGCATACCCCGCAGATGGCTCGGACTAGAGCAAATTCTGTTGTGGGCCGGGGTAGAGGTAGACCACCTCTTCCTTCGGTAGTGATAGAACAGGGACATGGTCCTGCTGTTGATCCGCCAGTGGCGGAGCATGTCCATGTGGAGTTTGCTAAAAGCGTCGTTCATGAGACTAGGAGCGGTGGATCTGCGAGACAGCGATCACAACGAGTCCAATCAGATAACTCGGATCATGTCTCTATGAAGGGACTAGAGTTCCGCGCGTACATCAGACAAGTGGAGGAGGCTGCTAGAATGGGTAGACGTGCCCCGGATCTGCAAGCATAGGAGGGATATTCTGAGATGTCCCAGGGAGCTACTCAGGTGCCTGTTATGCTGGCACGTGTTGCTCATACTTATAGAGCTCCAGAGAAGTATAGATGGCCTCGACTAGACACTTGGTTGAAGGCATTCCATCAGTTGGGAGTACCACCTTTCTTTGGGAAGGTGGGATTGGAGATAGAGGTCTAGATTGGACATGTGGACTCAACTCTTGAGTCTATTAGATGTCCAAAGTATATATGGATAGAGATAGTACAACTCTATTCCGTAACCTAGCTCAACAGTGGTAGAGGACCATGCAGGTTCGAGCCACTAGCTATGATGTAAGAGTCTTACTCTTTTAGGGATCCCACACATGCGCCTCAGTTGAGACGTAGGTGATGAGCTGTGGTGAGTAGGCTGAGACAGGACCCAACCGCCCCTACGGATCCAGTGATCCGCCTCTGCGGCTCTACAAGTCCGCCCCTGCGGCTCTACAGGTCCGCCCCTACGGCTCTACAGGTCCGCCTTTGCGGTTTCTTGCGGCTGCAACCGTCTTTGTTGACCTCTTGACCCGTGCTTTACCCATTCTTGTCCTATAAGTTCTTTCTCTTACCTCCTGATAAAGGTTTCATCTTCTCCAACTCCTTTTCCTTCCTCACGTTCTTCTTCTCTCCTCTTCTTCCTTTGATCTTCTTCTTGAGTTTCTTTGGAAGACCTTGCTTGTTCGGTTCTTGAGAGATGTTGGTGCTTGTGGTTGTGCTTGTTGATGTTGAGATAGTTGTTGTGCTGTGTTTGAGTAGTGGTGTGGACGTCCTTCCATCCCTGAGTGTTGTGGTAAGCTTTTTCTTCTTCTTCTTCTTTCTTTATTCCTCTTCCTTCCTCCTTTCCTCTTCGTTGGTAATGAATTTCCATAAGCTTGATCTTGAGTTGATCTTCCTATACATACATTGATGTATATATGTGTATGCTTGGTTGCTGGTTGATGAAGTGGTGAAGAAGAGCAAGTGAAGGATCGAAGAGAAGTTGAAGACCAACCCTCTACACAACAGCCGCCCTTGCGCCTAGACTGGTCCGCCCCTGCGCCTGACTGGTTCAGCGCCCCTACCTCCCTTGCTTCCAACGGTGCGTGTCTAGGACATACCTAGTTGTTATGTTTCCTTCCTTCCTTTCATTTGGCCTTGGCTTTAGATATGGCTAGACTAGTATGGTTGAGGAAGAGCTCGATTTGATATATGTTGGGTTTGTGCCTTAGGTACTTGTATGTATATTGAGGATCTTGAGGTTTAAAACCGTGTTATAGGATGGTTGTGTTTATGAGGTGTAGGAGATACGTCTCCTAACCTTTGTAACGTTTGATATTATTATGCAATCGTGATCGTTTCCTCAAGGGGAAACTGTGACGTGGTACAGGATTACGAGTAATTCAGGTAAGTCCATGAGACTTACTTAACGTGCAGTTGTGGATTTTAGTGGTTGTGATGGTTGTGTGTGTGATCATATGACTAGGATTGACCACTTCATTACCTTATATGGCCCAAGTGTATTATAACCTGGCGGTGACTGCCTGTCAAAGCTCGTCGAGAGTGGAGAAGGTACTCAGAAGCCAGTAGCTCAGGGAAGACGTAGCTCCTCACGCAAAACCTGAGTTAAAGGGGGAAGGCGGCGTTCTTTAGGCTCCTCGTGTCACAAAAAAGTTGAATTAGTTATGGAATGATTTAAGTAAAGATAATAAACGGATGTGTGTGTGGCATTGTATATTGTAATGTGTTGGTGTGTGTTTGTGCTATTACTTCATTCTTATTCATTTTTGGTAGCTAATGGTGTATACCGTATTGTAGATGTTCTGCATGATAGGTTGACTACAGAGTGAGACAGATGGGTGATCGGTAGTGGCTTCCGTACACTTGGTTGTTCGTGGGATATGGGATGTTTTGTACTTGGATGTTTATGGTTGCTTTTTTGTACTCGGTTGTGATGTTGTTAACCTTTTGATGTATATATTTATACAGTTTTATGTATTTGGTTTTAATCTATCCGTGCCTTGTTATAAGATCTAGTGAACTTGTTGTCAGACTAAGGTCAAGATGCACTGTGAGATCCTAGGCCATGTGACGCCACGAGTCCCGCGGATTGGGGGTGTTATAATATGACCAGATCAGGAGCATGATCAGAGAGCGTTTCTGCCCTGCCTCATTGAGGAGGGAGAATATGTAGGATTTTGTTGAGGCAGGCTTCGAGGATGTGCAGATAGCTGATGCCATCAGTCGATTCCAGACGGAGCGGGCATTACTAGGTCCAGCTTCAACTTCTGAGGACCAACACGTGTATATGTTCTCCCACCAACTGAGGGGGAGTACACGTTCTTACATGGCGGGTTTCCATTGTGAGTCTCTGACAGATTATCAAGACTTCTCAGACGGGACAGTCTGAGAAGAGACAGCTTATAAGGCAGACCAGTGGTGTTGGTGGAGCTTCAGGTTCTAGGCGGAGCTAGAGATGCATGAGTTACCCCTCATCTGCACTAGTTGTAGAGAAGGGACGACAATGCTTTAACTGTGGTGATCTTGTACATATACGACCAGAGTGTACAACGCCGCCAATGACTTGCTTCACTTGTGCCAGACCAGGTCATAGAGGTGCCTTTTGTAGGCAGGGTGGAGCTACATCGCAGTAGGGTTCTTCCCCTGCCAGTGTGGCAGGAGGTGGGCAAGGCAACCTCAACGGAAGATATAGGGATAACAAAGAGTCCCAGATAGTCCTTCTACTCAAGGATCTGTACCCGGTTCGAGTAGAGGTAGAGATCGTGGTGGGAGTACCGCTGATCGTAGAGGAGCTCAAGGTAGAGTTTTTGAGTTCAGGAGTGCAGAGGAGCAAGCTACACCGGCAGCTATAGGTACCATTTTGATTCATGGTTTACCTGTTAGAGTTTTATTTGATACGGGTGCTACGCACTCATTTATTTTTGATGTATGTGTTGAGCGTTTGGGTCTACCTACGATAGAAGGAATACCCTTTGTTATAGGGTTAGTTGATGGTAGTAGGGTCAGAGGTACCCGCGAGATACGTGATTGTCCCATTTGTGTAGGGACTCGTGTTTTGCTTGTAGACTTCTTTGTAATGCCATTGGTGCATGAGGAAGTCATTTTGGTTATGGAATGGATGCATAGACATCGTGCGGTATTAGATGTAGGTAGGAGGACTGTGACAGTCTCTACCGAGTTAGGTCAGATAGTGGTCTTCCGAGGTTGGGACCTTGGGAAGATGGGTTCTGTCATCAGTGCGGTACGTGCAACGAGATTAATCACCGAGGGTTATGAGGTCTTCTAGTGTTATGTCATGAATGATGGGAAGAGTCCAGCATTAGAGGATATTCCAGTGGTTTGTGAGTTTATAGATGTGTTTGCTCAGCCGTCTAGTTTTCCGCCTCAAAGGAGTGTGGACTTCAGCATCGAGTTGGAGCCTGATACGAGACCGATATCAAAGTCCCCATATCATATGGCGCATGTCGAGATGTTAGAGCTGAAGAAGCAACTCGAGTAGTTGGTTGAGAAGGGTTTTATCTGCCCTAGTGTATCCCCGTGGGGAGCACCTGTCCTCTTTGTGCGGAAGAAGGACGGATCAAGAACATGTATCCACTGCTCCGTATTGACAATTTGCTCGATCAGCTTCAGGGAGCGACTGTATTTTCCTAGATTGACTTGCACTCAAGATATCACTAGTTGAGGGTGAGAGAGCATGACGTGCACAAGACGGAATTTCGGACCCGACATGGACACTACGACCTTGAAGTGATGCCATTTGGACTCACGAATGCCCCAACGGTCTTCATGGAGTTGATGAATAGCATCTTCATCGACTTCGTGGATCAATTTGTGGTGGTCTTCATAGACGATATCCTGGTGTATTCTCGTAGAAGAGAGGAGCATGCAGGACACCTGAAGACAATGATGCGAGTTTTGAGTGATAGAGAATTGTATGCCAAGTTTTCTAAGTGCGACTTCTGGATGCCAAAGGTATCATTCTTGGGTTACATCATTTCCACCGAAGGGATCAAAGTTGATCCGGCCAAGATTGAGTCTGTAGAAGCATGGACGACACCGACGAGCGTCAAGCAAGTTTGTAGCTTCCTTGGCCTAGCCGACTATTACCCACGCTTTGTGGAGGGATTTTCTGTGATTACTCATCCACTTACAAGCTTGCTGAGGAAGACTATCCGATTCGTATGGTTTGAGTAGTGTGCCCCAAGTTTTGAGAAGTTGAAGAGGTGTTTGACTTTTGCTCCTATCTTGGCACAACTAGAGGGTACCAAGAATTTTGTGTTATTCAGTGATGCATTCAAGCTAGGCTTGGGATGTGTGTTGAGGCAGAGGGGCAGAGTGATTGCATATGCGTCTAGACAGTTGATGACGTATGAGGCGAACAACCCGACTCATGATCTGGAGTTTGCAGCGGTAGTTCATGCTTTGAAGATCTAGAGACATTAACTGTATGGTGCGACACGTCAGATCTTCACAGACCATAAGAGTCTAAAGTATATTTTCACGCAGCGGGAGTTGAATAACCACCAGCGTAGGTGGCTCGAGCTGATCAAGGACTTTGACCTTCAGATTTTGTACCATCCAAGGAAGGCGAATGTTGTCGCCGACGCCCTGAGCAGGAAGAGGCCTCGAGAGAAGGCGATTGCGAGACTGACCGTTCAGCCTCGGCTACAGACAAATCTAGCTTGGCTAGAGTTGGACATCTAGTTCCTTGATGAGGATTCCCAGCTATACACTTTAGAGATTCTACCTGATTTGTTGGGTGAGATCCAACAGAAGTAAGGGACCTGCCCGACCCTGAGGATTCGAGAGAGGATATCTCGTGGTGAGACACCACAATTCTCCATAGGAACAAATGGAGTGATGAGACGTTGCGACCGCGTCTGTGTACCCGCTGATGCGGAGTTGAGGCAAAGGATTTAACATGAGGCTCATTGTACACCTTACTCAGTACATCTAGGTACGAGTAAGATGTACCATGATGTGAGACGATCAAATTGGTGGGGAGGGTTGAAGCCCGATGTGGCCAGATTTGTGACATAGTATGTGACATATCAACAGGTCAAGATAGAGCAATGTAGACCTGGAGGCGAGCTCCATCTACTTCCAGTACCGTAGTGGAAGTGGGAGGATGTCTCCATGGACTTTGTGACTAGATTGAGGCCTAGTAGGAGTTTTGATACTATTTGGGTTGTGGTTGATAGACTAACAAAGACTACACGTTTCATCCCTACTCAGGAAACGTGGCTAGTGAGCCGATTGGCTGAGGAGTACACTAGCCAGATAGTGAGACTCCATGGTGTACCGAGGACGATCGTCTCAGATCGAGATGGGCGATTTACCTCGAGATTTTGGCAGCAGATTCATAGTGCTCTAGGGACGAGTCTACACTTTACGACCGCGTTCCATCCTCAGACAAATAGTCAATCAGAGAGGACCATCTAGACCCTTGAGGATATGTTGCAAGCTTGTGTGTTGGATTGGGGACAAGTGTGGACAGATCATCTCCTACTAGTTGAGTTCTCATACAACAACAACTAGCATGCATCGATTGGGATGGCCCCATATGAGGCACTGTATGGGCGTAGATGCCGTACACCGCTATGCTGGGATGTTCCTAGCAATGTTAGTGGTTTAGCACCTGATCAGATTCAGGATGATATGACTCAGGTAGCACTGATCAGATAGAGGATGTTGGCTACATAGAGTCGCCAGAAGTCATATGCAGACAACAGGCGTCGACCTCTAGAGTTCAAGGTTGGAGCTCAAGTCTGACTGAGAGTATCTTCGACGTGAGACGTTAGACGTTTTGGCATAAAGGGAAGTTGAGTCCCCGATATGTCGTTCCTTTTGAGATACTGGACCGAGTTGGGAGGACAACATACAGATCAGCTTTGCCTCCGAGGTTAGAGGGTGTTCACCTTGTGTTTCACGTGTCTCAACCGAGGAAGTGCATACCAGATCCAAGACACATTGTGAGTTACGATGATTTGGTGGTTGAGCAGGACCACACTTTTGTTGAGCATCCTATTGCTGTCCTAGAGCAAGGTAAGAGACGTCTGCGTTCGAAGGACATTCCCATGTTAAGGATACAGTGGTCGAGACAAGGCCATGATGAGGCTACTTGGGAAACTGAGGATAGTATCTAGAGGAACTATCTAGAGTTTTATGCCGAGATAGATGCACCTGTAGAATCGATGAGTAGATCTTAGTGTTATCTTGGTGAGTGTTATGATTATGTGCTTATGTGCTTTGATGTGTTTATTTTCGTGCTAGCTATGATGTGATATATGATCTTATTAGATCTTGATGTGCTAGCGCGATTTATGATTATAGTTGGAGATGGTTCTTTCCTCCATGCTATTTGGATGCGACTAGGGTGTAGCTGGAGATGTTATTCCTCCAAGCTATTTTGATGGTCATAGTTTCGCTAGAGATGTTTTTCCTCCATGCCTTGTGTTAAGAGTGTGAGTATGGCTAAATATGTGTTTCTTCTATTGCCTATGAGTGTGAGTATGGCTAGAGATATGTTTCCTTAATGCCTTGTGAGTATGCCTTGTGATGAGATTATACTCTGGGAAGAGATGTTTTTCCTCTATGCCTTGGATAGTATAGTGATGTTGCTGCTGGAGATAGTGATTCCTCCATGCATGTGTTTTGAGGTTATAGAATGATATAGGTTGTAACCTTTTCGAGCGGAGATGTGATACCTCCGATAGAGAGAGTTATTCCTCGGCATACGGGTCCGAGAGGATTTGGGATTATGCAAGTTTTGGGACGAAACTTGTTTTTAGGGGGGTGAGATGTAAGAGCCTTAGTCTTTTAGAGATCCCGCGCTTGCGCCTCAACTGAGACACAGACGCTGAGCAGTGTTTGAGCCAGGACCCAGCCGCCCCAGCGTGTCTAGTGGGCCACCCCTACGGGTCCTATGGTCCGCCCTACGGTTTTGTGCGGTTGCAGCCGTCTTTGTTGAATCTTGACCCGTGCTTTACTTTTATCTTCCCCTATAAGTTTTCTCCTTTGCTTCTGAGTGAGGGTTTCCATCTTCTTCAGCTCCCTCACGTTCTTCTTCTCTCTTTCTTTTCCCCTTGGATCTTCTTCTTGGTTTTTTTGTTTTTTTTGCAAGAGAGTTGGCTTGGTTTTTAGCCTTGTGGATGATGAGATGTTGTTGATGAGCTGAGAGAGCCATCTGTGTGTGTTTGGGTTCCTTTCCTCTACTAGGTTTCAGCTGAGTGAGTTCTTCCTTACCTCTCTTCTCCTTCTTCTTTCTTTCTTTCTTTCCTTCTTCTTTAACTTAGGGTTCCACAAGATTGATCTTGTGTTGATTTTCCTGAGTTGGTGTTGATGTATATATGTATATATATATATGTATGTATCTGGTTGCTGGATGGTGAAGAGTTGAAGAGAATCGAGTGAAGGATTGAAGAGAAGTTGAGGGTGATATTCTGCACAAGAGTCACCCCTGTGCCACTCCTGAGCCGCCCCTGCGTGGGAGTGTCTCCGCCCCCCGCGCCTCATAGTGCTTACCTCCTGCGTCTTCTTGTCATGCAGGTGCGTCTTGTTCAAGACCTACCTAGAGTGGTATGGATCCTTTCCTTTCCTAGTTGAGGGGTTTAGAAGAATGTTAGGTATGTGTATGAGAATAGAATGAGGTTGATCATGATATCGTTATATGCTTGTCATCGCTTTGAGGATTAGTAGGTTGTGAGGCTTATAGGTTGATTATGATCCTTATGGATCCCTTGCGTCTAGGTGTGACCCCTTAGATGGATAGGAGATTTGATATCTCTATATGCCTTGTTATTAAGTAGTGCTGTTATGTGGATTGAGGTTGACCGTGGTTGAGAGTATCATATGTTGAGGTACGTCTAATGAAGGATCATCTGAGCTAACACCATCTTCACCACCTCAAGGGACTCTAACAAGAGCGCAAGCTAAACGTCAAGCCGAGATGGATGCTCTTTTCTTAAACATGGTCCATGAAGCTCAACCAAGTCCACCTTCATCAAGTCTAAGGACCATCTTGTGGATCAGCCACGAACACATCCCAGCCAAGATGATTAATGGAGCTTAAATTGTATTTCTAGTCGCTGGGCAGGCCTTGGGACGCATTTCAAAGGACATACGGAGGCTTTGAAATCAGATATAAGGGGTTTCACGTGTGTGCATGTGCATGGCTGGAACATTCATTTAAGTATGTGGACGTGAGAGGCTGAATAGGAGAGTTTAATTAGGCTCAATTGTGTTCTATGTTTGCTGGGCTTTATTTAACTCTCTCTCAATGTAATTATTGTAATTAGTTTCTTTTTCTGTTTTAGATTAAAAGGCCTAGGATGTATATAAAGCCTTTGCTCTCTTCTTTTGTAGTTAGACAAGTTTTATACAAGTTTTGTTGAGAGCATTTCAACATTGAATCCAAGTGAATTCTATCATTCTTGTCTCGTGAGTTTGTGTGTGTGATCTAGCTTTCTCGTTCTTGTGTATGTCAATCTCCTTCGGGATTGGTGTTGCAAGTCGAACAAGGCACCCTCTTCGTGCTCTCGATTCTCAGATCGATTGTGTGGAGTTGTAAGAAGTGGGGTCGAATCGTCACTGGTTTGGTTCTTGGATCTTGAATCCAAGGGTTCTATCATTGTTCCTTTCGGCTCTTCTTGTCCCTTTCTGTTTTCTCGTTTTCATTGTTGTCCATATTTTTCAATCTCGTATGTTCTTCATTCTTCAGAACATGTTGTTCGTCTAGATCCGTTCTTCGCGGCTAATCCCCGTATCAATTGGTATCAGATCATAGTTGACGTTCAACCACCAAAAAGAGTCGGTAAATCAATTATAAAATTACAAAAAGAGTCTGTTTTGATCATTGCAATTGATCATTGTCTTTTGTTTGAGTCTATTTCAGTTTCTCTCTTCTACTCTAAGCTTTGTTTGAGTCTAACGAGTTTGTTCCTTGTTTGTGAGTTTTGTTAACCGGGAACCACCATAGCACCACACCAACCACCATCACACCACCATCAACCACCATTTTTCCCTCAGCAACATTAACCTCACTTGAACCAGTTGAACAAGAACCAAATGTGGCTACTTCTTTTCCTGCATCCAGAACGTGCAGAATTGATGTTGAAATAGATTGTTTCTCTTCCTACATCCAGTAAACGCAGAATTGGAGTTTATTCAGCGTATTTCCTACAAATCCGGCGCAGAGCTTGAAGCAGTTGTTTTCCTCCTATAGATCTGGCACGTTGAATTAGTTGCAACAATCTAGGAGCTGAGATTTAATCTTATCCTGAAGCTTTGCAACAGCTTGGCCCACGTTTATCTACAAATAAAATTTTGATTTATTTCTTTCAATTTTTTTTGTTTATTCTTCTTTTCTGATTTCCTGAATCATTTTCAAAAAAAAGGATAAAAAAAAGAGAAGAAAGAAATCCGAATTTAAAAAAAAAAAGAAAAGAAAAGGAATCAGATTTTATTCTTTTCATTCTAGTTTATTGTTTTATTTCATTCCTTATTCATAGTTTGTAATTAGCTAGTGTTATTACATTCGTTTTAGTGTTATTCAGCAACAAAGAGGACTTCAAGAAGGACTTAAGTCAAGCATCTCGTCTCATTCGAAGGAAGATTCAAGCATCTCGTTGAACCTATCTAGCCACACCTAGCTACTGTCCATTTTCGGCCATCAAACACCATAGCTCAGCCTTCCTTAACCTCATCCTACGGTGTCAAGGGTTCACTTCTTGGGTCTTACGAGTAAGTTCTTTCAAGGCTTATCTTGAGTTCTAAATTTTGAGTCATTTAGTTGCATATAACATTCGTGCAATTTGTCCTTTCCGTTTGAGTCTTTTCTTCTATTTTGTTGAGTCAAACAAGTTTTTTGAAGTGACTGAAATCGAATCTTGTTTCTATCTAAAAGCTTAGTTTGACTAGGCATCGAAGTCACGTGAGGTTTTTGATTAATACAAGACGAGCCATCAATAAGCTTGTATCACACCACTAGAGAGTGAGAGAACCTTATTTTCTGAGTGATACACTTGCGAGGTGTTTTTGTTTAAATTAACCTAACATGTTTGCTGTTGTTGAGTGTTTTGCATCATGTTAGGGACTTCCGCAGGTTCAAAGAGCCCTGAGCCTATCACACCGGAGTTGTTCAGTCTCATCAAGAGCTTGAAAGACAGCCTTGAGGGGCTAACAACAAGGATATGTATCTTGGAGACCTCGAAGGTGACCCTGGATTCTCGACCACTAGGAGGTAACTTGGAGATAGGAGACAACTCGAGGGTGCAAAACCAAGCACAAGATCGAGTTCCCCTTCAAAGTCAGCAAGCTGCGTTCCAAGCAGCAGATTTAGGCAACATTGCTTCCCAACCTAGTTGGAGAGACATTGCTTTTGAGGAGCATATTTCTATCCCTTCTTCTCCAATTATTAATGATAATATGCCTAACTATCCTCACCAATTTCAGAATCCAGTTTATGATAATATGCCTAACTATCCTCACCAATTTCAGAATCCAATTTATGACCAGGAAGAGGAGGACGATGGGGAGAATGAGGAATGGAGACCAGAATGGATGCCTAATGGACGGATGAGGCGAGATCAGCCAAGGAGGCATCAGGAAGGGCGACGTAACGATGAATGGAGACATGAGCCCTATGGAGCCCAACAAAGGAGAGACTGAGAACTGGAACATGACGGTCTTGGCAAAGTGAAGGTGAAAGTCCCTAGTTTCGAGGGCAAATGTGATCCTGATGTATATATGGCATGGGAGTCAAAGATAGAGCAAATATGGTCATGCCATAACTTTCCCGAACACAAAAAGGTACACTACGCATCCCTTGAATTTATTGATATGGTGGGATGATTTGGTGAAGAAAAGGAGAAGAACGTTGGATGCACCAGTAGCTACTTGGGAGCATATGAAGGCATTGATGAGAGCTCGGTTTGTTCCCCAACACTATACAAGGGAATTGAGGCAGCAGTTGGAGAACCTGAGGCAAGGATCAATGACTGCTGAGGAGACCTATAATGCCATGCAAATGGCCATGGTAAAGGCCAATGTGCGAGAAGATGAAGAATCAACAATTGCTAGGTATCTTCGTATCCTTAATTCAAGTTTTGTTAACGAAGTAGATCTTTTTCCCTATGGCTCTATGACAGAACTACTCCATCTCGCAATCAAAGTGGAAAGGAAGATGAAAGCGAGAAATTAAGGCGGAAAGACTTCTTATGGTGTCTCCAGCTCTTGGAAGAACCAAGGGAACAGCCAACAAGGTAGTTACAACAGGGAAGTGACTAATAAGGAGAAAACAGCCCCGGAACAAGGAGGCCAACGTAAAGCACCTTATACAGCACCTCCTAATCCCACGGATACTTTTCCTAAAGGAACACAAGGGAGTACTTCTAACCCTTCATCTAGAGCTAGGGATATAGTGTGTTTTAAGTGTCAAGGTAGAGGACACATGATGAAAGACTGTCCTAATAAGAAAACATTGTTAATCAACCATCTAAAACAATATGAACCGAATCTGAGCATGAGCATGATAATGATGATTTTGAGCCTAATATGCATGATCATGATGATTTGGATGATGATGGGATTGAATATGAGCAGGGGATTGTTTACTAGCTAAAAGAGTGTTATTTGGCCATCCTAGCTCACTTCTAGCTAATAATAACATGGTTTGTGATGAAAATTGTGAGCATGATAATTCCTTGATAGCTAGGAGAACTTTGAGTGCACAACTTGGCCCTTGTGAGGATAACCAAAGAGAGAACTTGTTTCATACTCGGGGTTTGGTTAAAGGAAAGGTGTGTAATGTTATCATTGATGGAGGTAGTTGTTGCAACATAGCTAGTATTGAATTGATCTCTAAGTTTCAAATTCCTACATTTTCTCACCCTAGACCATATAAGCTGCATTGGATGAATGATTGTGGTGAATTGAAGGTTAATAGGCAAGCTAAGATCACTTTCACTCTAGGACACTATGAGGATACTTGATGTAGGAATATCACATGGAAGCTATCAAGGTCCCATTACTAGAGCAAGAGCTAAGGAGATCCAAGAGGTTATGTCAAGGAAAATGCTATTGCTTGACACAATGCGTGAACCATTTAATTTCCATACATCATGTGTTAATATTTTGGTGAATGTAGGAGCAAGCGAACCAAGCAAGGAGACCATGCCGACGTGCTCACTTCCCATGCAGCTCGAGGAGGCCATGTAGGCTGTTAATCACGTCCAATGCAGCCCAGGAGAGGAGGTTGTTGCTCACGCCAATGCATCCCAAGAGGAGGTTGTTGCTCACGTCCAATGCAGCCAGGAGAGGAGGTTGTTGCCCACGCCAAAGCTCACGCCAATGCAGCCCAAGAGGAGGTTGTTGCTTCCGCCCAATGCAACCCATGCTCACGCCCAATGCAGCCCAAGAGGAGGTTGTTGCTCACGCCCAATGCAGCCCAAGAGGAGGCTGTTGATCACGTCCAAAGCAGCCCACGAGGTTAGCCTGCTGCTCACGTCCAAGGCAGCCCAAGAGCAAAGGGAGGAGACGTCCAAGGCAGCCCAAGAGCAAAGGGAGCTGCTGCTCACATCTAAAACAACCCAAGAAGGTAGCCAGCTGATCACGTTTAAAGAGGCCCAAGAGAGTAACAATTCAGCTCATTCGGATCATCATTTGGGCTCTTTAAACACATCCAAATCACTCATGGATCTGTTGAACAATTCAGCCCATTCGGATAGCCCAATCTGCTCTTAAAAAAACGTCCAGCATACTCAGCACACTCCTAGGATTAGTTTGAATAAGTCAGCCTATTTTTAAGCTGAATTAGTGTTTGTTAGGTTGTTAGCTACATTAGAGGAAGCTCTCTTATTACCACCTTCCCACTAATGTTTTCAGCTTTCTTTTCTTTATTTTTGTCTAGATAAAAGAGTCTATTTATATAGCCTCTTTAGCTGCAGATTAGTTACGTTAAATCCATTGCTTAGAATTGCATTTGTAATCATTTCACAAAATCAATCAAAGAACAAGAGAGTTTTGGTTGGCATTGCTGTTGTTGCTTTGCTGAGCTTGTTTGTGTCAAACCGCCTTCGGATTGGTGCTTCGAGCCTTCACGAGTCCCTCTTTGTGCTAGTCCAGCAGGAGCTAGTGTAACGTTGTATTGGAGACGGGTCTAGGGCAATCACGATTGGGGTTTTGGCTCTTCAGCCTTGGTTCCTTCATTGGCTCTCTCTTTGGTTCTTCTCTCACCTTTCTTGCACCATTCATCAACCTACGTCCATTCCGCATTCAAAAATCGTTTCATTCAGCCCGGTTCGAGATCATTGTGCCTAGATCGACTCAAACACGGATTAATCCCGTATCAGTTGGTATCAGAGCTCAGTTGGTACAACTGATCACTTCTTCTTCTTGTTAACCTTATTGCTTATCCAATTGAGATCTAACTTGTGCTTGAAGTCTGCCAATTCAAAAAGCCGGACAACATCTTGAGGAGAGGTAAACACAAAACGAAAACAAAACAAAAAGAGAGCTCAAACGCTGCATACACAATTCGGTAACCTGCTCTCCTACAATCCTCGTTGCAATCAGTTTCAGGTTACCTTCTCTCCTACAAATCTTTGACAAAGTCTAAGATATCTTTCAAAAAAAAAAAAAAACACTACAAAAAAACGGCTGACCCTTTCTTTTTATTAATCAAGCACAAGTAAACTCTTTCAATCATCTCAAAACGTCATTCTAAACACATTCACCGTACCTACACCAACCCAACGGTCATTACTCCAATTAGGGGTGTCTTGATTAATCTCCGACACTAACATTCAGTTTCAGCAGTTCTAGTTCCAAAGGGTTGCTAAGAAGGTTCGGAAATCGCGATCTTAAGGTGTTGGATCCTTACAACTCGAGCCACCAGCTAGGCAATACCAACGAGAGTGTGAGAGATACACAAGTGAGACCTTTGTTTTTCTAACCTAACCAGTTTCTTTGTTTGTTACTTGAGCATGTCCAGGTCCCTAAGTCCCAGCAAGTCGAGTAGCGAGACCGTCACGCCTGAGATGATCAGTCTATTGAAACAATTGTCCGATTCCGTAGCTAAACTATCCAAGCGAGTGGAGACTATGGAAGCACGAATACCACCAGCCGGAACACCACCTTTGAGAACCAACTATGAGTTTGGCGGTCCTTCACGCGTTACTAGAGAGCCGGACCCTCCGGATCAAGGTAATGTACAGTCCAACGTCCTTCCTAATGCTTCTAACATGCCACCATTTGTTGATGAGTTTTAGCGACGGAATGAAGCTCATTTTGAGGACCACACGTGGGAGGGTTACAATCGGCCATTCTAGCAGCCAAGGCAAGGATGAGATAACCTTCGGCCCTATCAAGAACAAGACGGACTCGGAAAGGTCAAAATCAAAATTCCCGTCTTTGAAGGAAAGTGTGATCCCAACGTCTACACGGAGTGGGAAACTAAAGTTGAGCAAATCTGGTTGTGTCACAACTTTAGCGAGCCTAGGAAGGTTCAGCTAGCCGCTCTCGAGTTCCAAGGATATGCTTTGGTATGGTGGGATCACGTAGTCAAAGAAAGAGTTCGAACCTTGGATCCTCAAATCAGCACATGGGAGCATATGAAGGCACTAATGAGGGCTAGGTTCGTTCCACCTCACTATACCAGAGAGCTTTGACAACGGCTGGAAAATTTGAGACAAGGCTCACTTAGCGCTGAGGAAGCCTATACGAATATGCAAGTTGCTATGGTGAAGGCCAACGTTCTAGAGGATGAAGAAAACACTATGGCAAGGTACCTTCGTATTCTGAATTCTAATTTGACTAATGAGGTTGATATGTATCCTACAGCACCATGGAGCAATTACTACACTTGGCCATCAAGGTGGAAAGGAAGACTAAGGTGCGAAACCGGGAATGCAAGCCACCTCCCGGGACGCCAAATGCTTAGAAGGCACAAAACAGCCGGCTGCATAACCCCAACAGGGAGCAAGGACGCCGGAAGGAGGAGAGGAAATCGGCACCTATGGGCCAAGAAGGGCAAAGAAGGTCTTCTACACCGTCCACTACACCACGATCCTTGAATGAGCCTTCAAGTGATCATCGAGGGAGTACTCCTATCTCTAACTCTAGAACTAGGGACATTGTGTGTTTTAAATGCCAAGGTAGAGGTCACATGAGTAGAGAATATGAGAGTGAGGATGATGTGGAATTAGATGATGAAAATGCCTTAAATGATGACAATGAGAATGATGATTGCATTGAGTATGAACAAGGTGAATCTTTGATAGCTAGGAGAACTTTACATGTCCAACTAGCACCTTGTGAGGATAACCAACGTGAAAATCTGTTTCATACTAGGTGTAGCATTAAAGGAAAAGTGTGTAATGTGATAATTGATGGAGGAAGTTGTTGTAACATAGCTAGCACTGAAATGGTAAACAAATTACAACTTCTTACATTTTATCACCCTAGGCCATATAAACTACATTGGATGAATGAGTGTGGAGAACTTAAAGTCAACAAGCAAACTAAGGTCAATATAACATTAGGATCATATGAGGATGTTATTACATGTGATGTTGTGCCTATGAATGCTTGTCACTTGTTGCTTTGTCGTCCATGGCAATATGATATGAAAGTTGTCCATTATGGGTTTTCTAACAAATATAGCTTTGAGTATAAGGGTAAAACTTTAAGACCTAAACCTATGACACCTTTACAAATAGCCGAGTACTATGAGAACAAGAGGGTAGAGCAAGGAACCCCTCCCAAGCCTAAGATCACACGGCCTAAGAGTAAAGAGAACAAAATCCATCACACATTGTTAGTACAACCAACAAGTAGCTATCTTGAGTCTAGGAATGAATATGTCACTAACTATGCTTCTATTGATGTGCTAATGATGAGTTTGTGTAAATCTCTAGTGAATGTGCCTCATGACTCTACAATTCCACTTCATATTTTGAGACCTTATATTGGTTTATTTGTTGTAGTCTACTTTGATGACATTCTTATCTATAGTAAGACTTTAAAGGAGCATGAAAATCATTTGAGAGATGTGCTTGCTACATTGCGTATAGAATACTTGTATGCTAATATTCAAACATGTGATTTCTATACTAACCGAGTGATTTTTCTTGGTTTTGTAGTTAGTACCATTTTTAATGTAGGAGATTTGAGCCCCTATGAAGGAGTTTCGGAACAAGATGAAAATTCAGGGTCGAATTTTTTCCAAGGAGTGGATGATGTAGGAACATCACATGAAAGCTATCAAGGTCCCATTACTAGAGCAAGAGCTAAGGAGATCCAAGAGGTTATGTCAAGGGAAGTGCTATTGCTTGACACAATACGTGAACCATTTAATTTCCATACATCATGTGTTAATCTTTTGGTGAATGTAGGAGCAAGCGAACCAAGCAAGGAGACCATGCCGACGTGCTCACTTCCCATGCAGCTCGAGGAGGCCATGTAGGCTGTTGATCACGTCCAATGCAGCCCAGGAGAGGAGGTTGTTGCTCACGCCAATGCAGCCCAAGAGGAGGCTGTTGCTCACGTCCAATGCAGCCAGGAGAGGAGGTTGTTGCCCACGCCAAAGCTCACGCCAATGCAGCCCAAGAGGAGGCTGTTGATCACATCCAAAGCAGCCCACGAGGTTAGCCTGCTGCTCACGTCCAAGGCAGCCCAAGAGCAAAGGGAGGAGACGTCCAAGGCAGCCCAAGAGCAAAGGGAGGAGACGTCCAAGGCAGCCCAAGAGCAAAGGGAGCTACTACTCACATCTAAAACAGCCCAAGAAGGCAGCCAGCTGATCACGTTTAAAGAGGCCCAAGAGAGTAACAATTCAGCTCATTCGGATCATCATTTGGGCTCTTTAGACACATCCAAATCACTTATGGATCTGTTGAACAATTCAGCCCATTCAGATAGCCCAATCTGCTCTTAAAAAAACGTCCAGCACACTCAGCACACTCCTAGGATTAGTTTGAATAAGTCAGCCTATTTTTAAGCTGAATTATTGTTTGTTAGGTTGTTATCTACATTAGAAGAAGCTCTCTTATTACCACCTTCCCACTAATGTTTTCAGCTTTCTTTTCTTTATTTTTGTCTAGATAAAAGAGTCTATTTATATAGCCTCTTTAGCTGCAGATTATTTACGTTAAATCCATTGCTTAGAATTGCATTTGTAATCATTTCAGAAAATCAATCAAAGAACAAGAGAGTTTTTAGTTGGCATTGCTGTTGTTGCTTGGCTGAGCTTGTTTGTGTCAAACCGCCTTCGGATTTGTGCTTCGAGCCTTCACGAGTCCCTCTTTGTGCTAGTCCAGTAGGAGCTAGTGTAACGTTGTATTGGAGACGGGTCTAGGGCAGTCACGATTGGGGTTTTGGCTCTTCAGCCTTGGTTCCTTCATTGGCTCTCTCTTTGGTTCTTCTCTCACCTTTCTTGCGCCATTCATCAACCTACGTCCATTCCGCATTCAGAAATCGTTTCATTCAGCCCGGTTCTAGATCATTGTGCCTAGATCGACTCAAACACGGATTAATCCCGTATCAATACTGTTTTATGTGATGTTGTACCTATGCAAGCTTGTCATGTGTTATTAGGACGTCCTTGGCAATATGATAGGAGAGTTATGCATGATGGTTTTACTAATAGGTATTCATTTACTTTTAATGAAAAACCCGTTACTCTAAAACCTATGACTCCCATGCAGATTGCGGAGGCATTTGAGAAGAAGAAGGCGAGTGAACAAGAGCAAGGACCAGCTAAGAAGGGGAGCAAGTCATCGAGGCACTAAGAACCGGCCATAGACACGTCCCCTAGCCAACAACCTAGTGCTCTTGGCCACGCCGCCTCCTACGGCCTTGTTAGCTTCTAAACTTGAGTTCCAAAGTGAGTATCTACCCTTAGATGCCATCTTGATGAGGTTGTGTAAGGAGCTAACCTTAGTGAGTGAAGAAACAAAGGCTATCTTACCCCCTACCATTACAGCCATCCTAGAGGAGTTTAAGGGTGTGTTTCCGGAAGAGATTCCTCATGGCCTTCCACCTTTGAGAGGCATAGAGCATCAGATTGACCTTATCCCCGGAGCTACCCTTCCTAAGAGACCAGCCTATAGGATGAACCCTAAGGAGAGTCAAGAGATCCAAACCCAAGTCCAAGACCTCCTAGATAACGGATATGTTAGAGAAAGCCTTAGCCCTTGCGCCGTTCCTGTCCTATTAGTGCCTAAGAAGGACAACACATGGAGGATGTGTGTTGATTGTAGGGCTATCAACAACATAACCATTAAGTACCGCCACCCTATTCCCCGCCTCGATGACATGAATGATGAGCTCCATGGTGCCACTACATTCAGCAAGATAGACCTTCGGAGTGGCTACCATCAGATCCGAATGAAGGAGGGGGCGAGTGGAAGACAGCCTTCAAGAGAAAATTTGGGTTGTATGAATGGCTTGTTATGCCATTTGGGTTAACCAATGCTCCATCTACCTTTATGCGTTTAATGAACCATGTTTTGAGACAATTCATTGGGAGATTTGTTGTAGTATACTTTGATCATATCTTAATCTATAGCAGGTCCCTAGAGGAGCATGGAGAACATCTAAGGGAAGTTGTTTCTACCCTTAGGGCTGAACACTTGTATGCTAACCTGAATAAATGTAGCTTTTGCACTAATGAGGTTATATTTCTTGGTTTTGTAGTGACCTACACAAGGTCTACAAGTGGATGAGGAGAAGATTAGAGCTATTCGAGATTGGCCAACACCTACATCCATTAGCCATGTAAGGAGCTTTCATTGGCTTGCAAGTTTCTATAGGCGCTTTGTGAGAGACTTCAGTACCATTGCTGCACCCTTGACGGAGATTTGCAAGAAACATGCACCATTTGTGCGGGAAGCATCTCAAGAACGTGCTTTCAACAAGCTGAAGTTGGTTCTCACCGAGGCACCCTTACTAGCTCTCCCGGACTTCACTAGGCCTTTCGAAGTGGAGTGTGATGCATCGGGAATTGGCATAGGAGGTGCGCTTATGCAAGAAGGTAAGCCTATTGCCTTTTTAAGTGAAAAGCTTAAAGGGGCATGTCTTAACTACTCTGCATATGATAAAGAGTTGTATGCATTATTTAGAGTACTTAAGACATGGCAACACTACTTGTGGCCTAGAGAGTTTATTTTGCATACTGATCATGAATCTTTGAAACATTTTCGGAGTCAAGATAAAATAGATAGGAGGCATGGTAGATGGATGGAATTTATTGAGACTTTTCCCTATGTTATCAAGTATAAAAAGGGAAAAGTCAATGTAGTTGCGGATGCTCTTTCTGGGAGGCATACTAACTACATTGGATGCTAGGGTGTTAGGATTTGTTTACATTGAGGAGCTCTATGAATCTAATCTTGACTTTGGAGAAACATATAAGCTTTGTGTGCAAAAAGGTTCCTTAGATAAATTCTATTTGTTTGAGGGATTTTTGTTTCGAGTAGATAAGGTGTGCATACCTAGGTGTTTCCTTCGTTTGTTGTCAGTGGAAGAAGCCGATAAAGGAGGTTTAATGGGTCATTTTGGGAGGGATAAGACTTATGTTATGCTGCACTCACATTTTTATTGGCCACATATGCTTACGGATGTTGAAAATGTGCTTAAAAGTTGTTTAGAGTGCCTTAGAGCTAAAATCGAAAGTGAAGCCTCATGGATTGTATACACCTTTGCCAATCCCCACAGCCCCTTGGGAAGACATTATCATGGATTTCATAGTGGGATTGCCTAGGACTAGAAGAGGTAGGAATTCGATATTTGTGGTTGTAGATCGATTCTCTAAGATGGCTCACTTTATTGCTTGTCACAAATCTGATGATGCAACGAATGTAGCTAATTTGTTCTTTCGGGAAGTAGTTAGGTTACATGATATTCCAAGGACAATAGTGAGTGATAGGGATGTTAAGTTCTTGAGTTACTTTTGGAAAACTCTTTGGGGAAAGCTAGGAACTAAGTTGTTATTTTCTACATCAAGCCACCCTCAAACTGATGGGCAAACGGAAGTAATTAATTGGACCCTAACAACACTTCTAAGGACTGTCATCAAGAAGAATTTGAAAGAATGGGAAGATGTCTTGCCACATGTTGAATTTGCCTATAATAGAGTCGTCCACTCATCTACTTCCATCTCTCCCTTTGAGTGTGTTTATGGTTTTAATCCACTAACCCCTTTTGATCTTACACCGTTACCTAAGAAGGAGCGAGTGGATTTAAGTGCTAAAACGCAGGTTGAACACATCAAGGAGCTACATAGTAGGACAAGGACCAAGCTCGAGGAGAGAGGCAAATACAACGCAGAAAAGGCGAATAAAGGACGCAAGAGGAAATGGTGTCCCCATGAGGAAATGGTCCTTTCAAGGTGTTACACAAGGCGGGTGACAACATCTATGTGTTTGACTTTCCGGATGATTATGCTTGTGATCCCACATTCAATGTGAGGGATCTAAGTCCTTTTCCGCTCCTGGATGATGATCAAGGCAATTCGAGGTCGAATTCTTCTAAAGAAGGGGAGAATGATGAAGGATCGTCTGAGCTAACACCATCTTCACCACCTCAAGGGACTCTAACAAGAGCGCAAGCTAAACGTCAAGCTGAGATGGATGCTTTTTCCTAAACATGGTCCATGAAGCTCAACCAAGTCCACCTTCATCAAGTCTAAGGATCATCTTATGGATCAGCCACGAACACATCCCAGCCAAGATGATTAATGGAGCTAAAATTGTATTTCTAGTTGTTGGGCAGGCATTGGGACGCATTTCAAAGGACAGACGGAGGGTTTAAAATCAGATACAAGGGGTTTCACGTGTGTGCATGTGCATGGCTAGAACATTCATTTAAGTATGTGGACGTGAGAGGCTGAATAGGAGAGTTTAATTAGGCCCAATTGTTTTCTATGTTTGTTGGGCTTTATTTAACTCTCTCTCAATGTAATTATTGTAATTAGTTTCTTTTTCTGTTTTAGATGAAAAGGCCTAGGATGTATATAAAGCCTTTTCTCTCTTCTTTTGTAGTTAGACAAGTTTTATACAAGTTTTACTGGGAGCATTTCAGCATTGAATCCAAGAGAATTCAATCATTCTCGTCTCGTGAGTTTGTGTGTGTGTGATCTAGCTTTCTCGTTCTTGTGTATGTCAATCTCCTTCGGGATTGGTGTTGCAAGTCGAACAAGGCACCCTCTTCGTGCTCTCGATTCTCAGATTGATTGTGTTGATTTGTAAGAAGCGGGGTCGAATCGTCACTAGTTTGGTTCTTGGATCTTGAATCCAAGGGTTCTATCATTGTTCCTTTCGGTTCTTCTTGTCCCTTTGTGTTTTCTCGTTTTCATTGATGTCCATATTTGTTAATCTCGTGTGTTCTTCATTCTTCAGAACAGGTTGTTCATCTAGATCCGTTCTTCGCGGCTAATCCCCGTATCAACGTCCGTATGACTTACTTAACTATCATCCCTATATTGGATGTATGCATGAGTGGTGTGTGTTATATGCTTGATAGCATGCGATATCAATTATTACCAACCTATGATTTATTGGTAGCCCCCTTCCAGTGGCGATGACAACCTTTTCCTTTCATCCTCTAAGGAGTCTGAGAGGTTCTCTAAAGTCAGGTCAGACTAGTACACGGGATGGGCACTTCACCACTCCCATAAGGTACACGGGTAGTGTGCCGATACTACTCCAGCTGGCTATAACACTCAGAGGCAAGGATGATACGTTCCTCGTATCACATAGTTTCATATATATATATATATATATATATATATATATATACACGATTTGAGTGGATGACGATTTATATAAAGATGATTAAAACGGGTAAATGTGTGATTGCATGATTGAGTGCTTACCTTATATGATTTGTGCTTGTGTTTATGCATTATCTTATATATGAATGGCTAGCTAACGGTTTTATACCGTGTTGTAGATGCTTTGCAGGATAGGAGGACTGCAGGGTGATCCGACAAAATGACTAGCCAAGGACTTCCGTACATAGGTGTTGCATGGGTTTTTGGGGGTGTTTGTATACGTTGGTTATGATGTTGTTGTTTTGTATTCGGCTTGTATACTCTTTTGTTATACAGTTGTATCGTTTTATGTATTTGTTTTGATATCTGTCAGTGCCTTGTTGTAAGGTCCTCAGTGACCTTGTTGTCAAGCTAGGGTTATGATCCAATGTGAGATCCTACCCCCAGTGGCGCCCCATGATACGGTATTAGTCCGTGAATGAGTCGATCTAGGTACAATGATCCCGAATCCGGCTGAATGAGGCGAATCCAGATGCGGAATGAAATGTCGATGGTAAATGGACGCAGGAAGGTGTAGAGAAGAACCAAAGAGAGTCAACGAAAGGAACCAAGGCTGAAAAGCCAAAACCCCACTTTGTGAATGCCCTAGACCTGTCTCCAATACAACTTTACACTAGCTCCGGCTGGACTAGCACAAAGAGGGACTCATGAAGGCTCGAAGGACCAATCCGAAGGCGGTTGACACGAACAAGCTCAGCCAAGCAAACAACAGCAATGCCAACCAAAAACTCTCTTGTTCTTTGATTGATTTTGTGAATGATTACAAATGTAATTCTAAGCAATGAAACTAACGTACCTAATCAGCAGCTAAAGAGGCTATATATATAGACTCTTTTATCTAGACAAAAATAAAGAAAAGAAAACTAAAACATTAGTGGGAAGGTGGTAATAAGAGAGCTTCCTCTAATGTAGCTAAATACTTAACAAACAACTAATTAGCATGAAAATAGGCTGACTTATTCAAACAGATCCTTGGAGTGAGTTGGACGGTTTGAAGAGCCCAAATGATGATCCGAATGAGGGAGCTGATTACTCTCTTGGGCCTCCTTGAACGTGATCAGCTGGCTACCTTCTTGGGCTGTTTTGGACGTGAGCAGCAGCCTACCCTCTTGGGCTGCCTTGGACGTGAGCAGCTGCCTCCCCTCTTGGGCTGTCTTGGACGTGAGTAACAGCCTCCTCTCTTGGGCTGCCTTGGACGTGAGCACCAGCCTATCCTCTTGGTCTGCATGGGAAGTGAGTAACGTCAGCATGGTCTCCTCGAGCTGCCTGGGAAGTGAGCACGTCGGCATGGTCTCCTCGAGCTGCCTGGGAAATGAGCACGTCGGCATGGTCTCCTCCCTTGGTTCGCTTGCTCCTACATTCACCAAAAGATTAACACATGATGTATGGCAATTAAATGGTTCACGCATTGTGCCAAGCAATAGCACTTCCCTTGACGTAACTTCTTGGATCTCCTTAGCTCTTGCTCTAGTAATGGGACCTTGATATCTTCCATGTGATGGTCCTACATCATCCACTCCTTCTTGCAAAGAATTCGACCCCGAATTTCCATCTTGTTCCGAATCTCCTTCATAGGGGCTCAAATCTCCTACGTTAAAAGTGGTACTAACTCCATACTCTTCCGGTAAGTCCAACACATATGCGTTGTCGTTAATCCGGTGTAAGACTTTGAATGGTCCATCACCCCGTGGGGCTAGCTTGGAATGGCGTTTTGTCGGAAACCGCTCTTTCCTTAGATGTAGCCAAACTAAGTCGCCGGGCTGGAAAACCATCTTCCGGCAACCTTTGTTATTCCGAGCTGCAGTTTCAACGCCCTTCTTATCAAGAGCAGCCTTGGTCTTAGCATGAAGTTCCTGAATGTAGTCCGCCTGTTCCAAAGCATGAAAAGCTACTCGATCCTTTCGAGGAATTGGTAATAAGTCCAAAGGAGTTAACGGTTTAAATCCATAAACACATTTGAAAGGTGATAACGAAGTGGAAGAATGCATGGTGCGATTATAAGCAAACTCGATATGTGGTAACCTGTCTTCCCATTCTTGTAAGTTATCTTTCAACATGGTTCTAAGGAGGGTCGTTAGGGTCCTATTGGTGACTTCCGTTTGCCCATCTGTTTGGGGATGACTAGAGGTCGAGAATAGTAATCTAGTGCCCATTTTTCCCCAAAGCGTTTTCCAAAAGAAACTCAAAAACTTGTCATCCCTATCACTAACAATAGTTTTAGGTATTCCATGCAATCTCACTATTTCCTTAAAGAAAAGATTAGCAACATTATATGCATCATCAGTTTTATGACATGGAATAAAATGTGCCATTTTAGAGAATCTATCTACTACCACAAAAATGGAATCTCTTCCTTTCTTAGTCCTAGGTAGTCGTCCAACAATGAAATCCATACTTATATCTTTCCAAGGGCCATTAGGCGTTGGTAAGGGTGTATACATCCCGTGGGGTTGTACCCTAGCTTTGGCCTTAAGACATTCAATGCACCTTTTCAGCATGTGTTCTACATCCCTTAACATATGAGGCCAATAAAAGTGAGTTTGCAACATATGATAAGTTTTGTCCCTCCCAAAATGCCCCATTAAACCTCCTTTATGGGCTTCTTCCACTAATAGGATCCTAAGGCAACATCTAGGTATGCAAATCTTATCCACTTTAAACAAGAAACCTTCAAACACAAAGTACTTATCGTAAGGGCCTTGAGTAGTGCATCTATGAAATATCTTCCCAAATTCAGCATCATCCACATATAATCCTTTAATGTAAGTAAAACCTAACATCCTTGAATCCAAGGTGGTGATTAAGGTGTATCTCCTAGACAATGCATCCGCTACGACATTATCCTTTCATTTCTTATACTTAATAATGTAAGGAAAGGTTTCGATGAACTCCATCCACCTACCATGCCGCCTATCTAGCTTATCTTGGCTCCTAAAGTGTCTAAGTGAATCATGATCGGTTTTCAAAACAAACTCTTGGGGCCAAAGGTAATGTTGCCATGTTTTGAGTACCCTAAACAAGACATACAATTCTTTGTCATACGTGGAATAGTTTAAGCATGCACCCTTCAATTTTTCACTAAAGAAAGCTAGAGGCTTACCTTCTTGCATAAGGACGCCGCCAATACCAATGCCGGACGCGTCGCATTCAACCTCAAAGGGTTTAGTGAAGTCCGGTAGAGCGAGTAGTGGTGCGTGGGTGAGGCGTCTCTTAAGCTCTTCAAATGCTCTTTGCTGAGGTTCATTCCACTCAAAAGGAACCTTCTTTTTGGTCAAAGCCGTGAGTGGTGCTGCAATGGTACTAAAATCTCTCACAAATCTTCTATATAATGTAGCTAGGCCATGGAAACTCCTCACGTCACCAACCGACCTAGGAATGGGCCATTCATTGATTGCTTTAACCTTGTCCTCATCCACTTGCAAACCATTGACACTTACTACAAAACCAAGGAAAATCACTCGGTTAGTATAGAAATCACATTTTTTAATATTAGCATACAAGTATTCTATACGCAATGTAGCAAGCACATCTCTCAAATGATTTTCATGCTCCTTTAAAATCTTGCTATAGATAAGAATGTCATCAAAGTAGACTACAACAAATAACCAATATAAGGTCTCAAAATATGATTCATTAATCTCATGAAGGTACTAGGAGCGTTAGTTAAGCCAAAAGGCATTACTAGCCACTCATAGAGACCAAATTTGGTTTTAAAAGCTGTTTTCCATTCATCCCCTTCCCTCATTCTAATTTGATGGTAGCCACTCCTAAGGTCAATCTTAGTGAAAATTGTAGCTCCATGTAACTCATCAAGCATGTCATCTAGACGGGAAATCGGGTTTCTATACTTGATAGCAATGTTATTGATTGCTCTACAATCAATACACATTCTCCAAGTATTATCCTTCTTGGGTACTAGCAGGACGGGGACGGCACAACGACTAAGGCTTTCCCGAACATACCCTTTATCTAGCAAGGCTTGAACTTGGTTCTGAATTTCCTGGGCTTCCGTAGGGTTCATCCTATAGGCGGGCCTATTGGGAAGAGTGGCTCCGGGTATTAAATCTATTTGGTGTTCAATGCCCCTAATGGGCGGCAAGCCAACTGGAATCTCCTCAGGAAAAACGTCCTTAAACTCGTCTAACAGCCCCTGGATAGAACTAGGTAGTGAAATCGTAGAGTCATGAGGCACAGTCACTAGAGATTTACACAAACTCATCATTAGCACATCCATAGAAGCATAGTTAGTGACATATTCATTTCTAGACTCAAGATAGCTACCTGTTGGTTATACTAACAGTGTTTGATGGGTTTTGTTCTCCTTACTCTTAGGCCGTGTGATCTTAGGCTTGGGAGGGGTTCCTTGCTCTACCCTCTTGTTCTCATAGTACTCGGCTATTTGTAAAGGTGTCATAGGTTTAAGTCTTAAAGTTTTACCTTTATACTCAAAGCTATATTTATTAGAAAACCCATCATGAACAACTTTCCTATCATATTGCCATGGACGACCAAGCAACAAGTGACAAGCATTCATAGGCACAACATCACATGTAATAACATCCTCATATGATCCTAATGTTATATTGACCTTAGTTTGTTTATTGACCTTAAGTTCTCCACACTCATTCATCCAATGTAGTTTATATGGCCTAGGGTGATAAAATGTAAGAAGTTGTAATTTGTTTACCATTTCAGTGCTAGCTATGTTGCAACAACTTCCTCCATCAATTATCACATTACACACTTTTCCTTTAATACTACACCTAGTATGAAACAGATTTTCACGTTGGTTATCCTCACAAGGTGCTATTTGGACATGTAAAGTTCTCCTAGCTATCAAAGATTCACCTTGTTCATACTCAATGCAATCATCATTCTCATTTTGTTCATTGTCATCAATTAAGGGATTTTCATCATCTAATTCCACATCATCCTCACTCTCATATTCTCCTAGATGATTTATGATCAAAGTGCATCTATTAGGACATTCTCTACTCATGTGTCCTCTACCTTGGCATTTAAAACACACAATGTCCCTAGTTCTAGAGTTAGAGGTAGGAGTACTCCCTCGATGATCACTCAAAGGCTCATTCAAGGATCGTGGTGTAGTGGACGGTGTAGAAGACCTCCTTTTCCCTTCTTGGCCCATAGGTGCCGACTTTCTCTCTTCCTTCCGGCCTCCTTGATCCTTGTTGTGGTTAGGCAGCCCGCTCCCATGTGCTTTCCAAGCGTTGGGCGTCCCATGAGGTGGCTTGCATTCCCGGTTTCGCACCTTAGTCTTCCTTTCCACCTTGATGGCCAAGTGTAGTAATTGCTCCATGGTGCTGTATGGATACATATCAACTTCATTAGCCAAATTAGAATTCAGAATACGAAGGTACCTAGCCATAGTGTTTTCTTCATCCTCTAGAACGTTGGCCTTCACCATAGCAACTTGCATATTCGTATAGGCTTCCTCAGCGCTAAGAGAGCCTTGTCTCAAATTTTCCAGCCGTTGTCGAAGCTCTCGGGTATAGTGAGGTGGAACGAACCGAGACCTCATTAGTGCCTTCATATGCTCCCATGTGCTGATTTGAGGATCCAATGTGCGCACTCTTTCTTTGACTACGTGATCCCACCATACCAAGGCATAGCCTTGGAACTCGAGAGCGGCTAGCTGAACCTTCCTAGGCTCGCTGAAATTGTGACACAACCAGATCTGCTCTACTTTAGTTTCCCACTCCGTGTAGACGTCGGGATCACACTTTCCTTCAAATACGGGAATTTTGATTTTGACTTTTCCGAGTCCGTCTTGCTCTTGATAGGGCCGTAGGTTATCACGTTCTCGTCCTTGCCTTGGCTGCTGGAATGGTCAATTGTAGCCTTCCCAAGTGTGGTCCTCAAAAGGAGCTTCATTCCGTCGCTGAAAATTATCAACAAATGGTGGTATGTTAGATTCATTAGGGTGAACGTTGGACTGTAAATTACCTTGATCCGGATTATCCGGCTCTCTAGTAACGCGTGAAGGACCGCCAAACTCATAGTTGGTTCTCAAAGGTGGTATCCCCGCTGGTGGTGTTCGTGCTTCCATAGACTCCACTCGTTTGGATAGGTTAGCTACGGAATCAGACAATTGTTTCAATAGACTGATCGTCTCAGGCGTGACGGTCTCGCTACTAGACTTGCTGAGGCTTCGGGACCTAGACATGCTCAAGTAACAAACAAAGAACCGGTTAGGTTAGAAAAACAAAGATCTCACTTGTGTATCGCTCACTCTCTCGTTGGTATTGCCTAGTTGGTGGCTCGAGTTGTAAGGATCCAACACCTTAAGATCACGATTTTCAAACCTTCTTAGAAACCCTTTGGAACTAGAACTGCTGAAATTGATGTTAGTGTCGGAGATGAATCAAGACACCCCTAATTGGAGTATTGACCGTTGGGTTGGTGTAGGTATGGTGATTTGTGATTAGAATGGCGTTTTGAGGGAGTTTTCTTGTGCTTGATGTCGATTAATAAAAAGGCCAGCCGGTTTGTATTGTTCTTTTGTTTTTTTTGTTTTTTTTTTCGAAAGATCTCTTAGACTTTGTCAAAGATTTGTAGGAGAGAAGGTAACCGAAATTGATTGCAACGAGATTTGTGGGAGAGAAGGTTACCGAATGTGTATACAGCGTTCGAGCTCTTTTTGTTTTTGTTTTGTGTTTACCTCTCCTCAAGATGTTGTCCGGCACTAAGAACCCTTGGCTTTTGCTTTTGAACACTTCAAGCACAAGTTAATCCTCAATTGGATAAGCAATAAGGTTCACAAAGAAGAAAGGAGTGATCAATTGTACCAACTGAGCTCTGATACCAACTGATACGGTATTAGTCCGTGAATGAGTCGATCTAGGTACAATGATCCCGAATCCGGCTGAATGAGGCGAATCCAGATGCGGAATGAAATGTCGATGGTAAATGGACGGGAAGGTGTAGAGAAGAACCAAAGAGAGTCAACGAAAGGAACCAAGGCTGAAGAGTCAAAACCCCACTTCGTGAATGCCCTAGACCCGTCTCCAATACAACTTTACACTAGCTCCGGCTGGACTAGCACAAACAGGGACTCGTGAAGGCTCGAAGCACCAATCCGAAGGCGGTTGACACGAACAAGCTCAGCCAAGCAATCAACAGCAATGCCAACCAAAAACTCTCTTGTTCTTTGATTGATTTTGTGAATGATTACAAATGTAATTCTAAGCAATGAAATTAACGTACCTAATCAGCAGCTAAAGAGGCTATATATATAGACTCTTTTATATAGACAAAAATAAAGAGAAGAAAACTAAAACATTAGTGGGAAGGTGGTAATAAAAGAGCTTCCTCTAATGTAGCTAATGTTCGCCCCTAAACGTGCGTTCAAATAAGCTTTAAATTTATAAAACTAGAATCAAGCAAGCGAACCCCCAGTGTACGGATCGGAGTAGATTAGCAAGTATTCCAGAGTATCGAACACAGGGATTTGGGGAGAATAAATTCGATCGTAGGTTATCAAGCAAGTGAATATAAGAGCTTTGCAAATTATTGGGAAAACAACAATCCTAAAGATCCAAGTATCCAGCTGTGGCAATCGATTCAAGATATACTTAATGATATAAAGACAGAGTTGAGATATGCAAAGGTATGCTAATGTAAGGTAATCGTACGGTGAAGTTCCAAAAACCTTATATGACTCACCTACAAGACGCTCTCTATACAAGTTGTTGAGGCTTCAATATAGAAAGGTTCTAAAGGCGAGAATTAATATCAAATACCCAAACTTGTAATCCAAGGATCAAGACTAACTAAATCGATTAAGGTTGTGACACTCACAATCGAGGTAGAGGTTGTTGAGGCTTCACTACTACCTAGAAAGGGCAAGCCTAAACTAAGTTAAAGCAAATCTTTAACTTTGGATTAAAGTAAAAGCAGGTTCGTAAACTTAAGGGAAATTACGGGTGGATCTTGAGATTCCACGGTCGTGGAACTCAAGAACAAACCGTGATTTAGGGTTCGTCGACGATTCTCTCTAACTCTCAGGGTCTAATCTGGTTACGATCGATCTATCATCATCTAATCCACAACTATCAACCCTTCACCTTAGAATTGTTAAGGGTTTTTAGCCAACAATCATCATTATGATATCAAATTCAAAGATTAAAAGATTGAAAGATGAAAACTTCCGAAAACTTCCGAAAACTTCCAATAAACTTCAAACCAATCTCAAAGTCACAATCAAGAATGAATATTGTCAATAGATTCAGAATAAAGCAAACAAACACAATCTTAGGAAAGAAGGAAGAACGGGATGTCAATCCGTCTTCTAAATCAAACCTAAACAAGAAGAGAAATCTTCTTGCAACAATCTTCCAAAAACTTCGATCTTCCGTCAATCCGGAAATCTCAACAGCAATCTCCACCAAAAGTGCGAGATTAGGGCAACTCCAAGCGTAACGTGGAATGCGTCTTTTGCAAGAATCGCCTAAAATCTCCAAGTCGCGGCGTATGCGAAAAGTGTAAAGCAAGGTCGCAAAGTGCTTCAAAGCAAAGGTGTAAGCCAAGGTCTAAAGCGAGGTGACGGAATCTCTCTTCGTCCGTCTTTTTATAGGGCAAGATAAAATATCGGCCCGGCCCAATCTTCAAAAAGATCGTGGCTTAAAATGTGGCGAAAAAGATCGTCAAGATCACGGTCGTGGAAGGTTCCACGACCGTAACTTAGAGCGTGGAAATCCACATGGTTTGAACCATGGATTCAACGACCGTAAAAGCTTCTGGAATGAATCACGCTTCTCCTGCAGGGTTCCACGGCCGTGGAACTGAACGTGATTTGTAGTACGGCCGTATTTTAGAGCGTGGTTTAGGGCAAGAATGTGATTCTTCCCTAGCCTCGTGCATTCCTGAAGTTGACACTCATTTTGCTCTTAAGAATGTCCTCAATCCATGGACATACTCAATCAACTCATCCTTGCTAAATTCCGTTCGGAAATGGCTCTTAATCACCTATAATCAACATAGAACTTGTGTAGACATCTATATCGACAATATAGGCAAACTAGCTCACAAATGTAACAATGCTTAATCAAAGACTATCAATATGAATCAAATACACTTAGAAAACGTGCCTAAAATATCACAATATTTCATGCTATCAAATAACCCCATACTTGCAACTTGCTTGTCCCTAAGCAAGGTCTTTCAAAAGCTTTTAAAACAAGAGTTAGGATGAAATATGTGTACCTTCTCAAAGCAATACTTCTTTTGGAGAAATGTGCCTTCTAAAGAATAGATCATTCTCAAATCTTGCTTCAATCGTTTATAAGACTTTCATACACTTAATCAAAGAGTAAAAAGTAAAGAAAACTCATGAATTAATCAAACTTCCATACAAACATCATAACCCTTAAACATTATCAAAATCAATCATAAGAAACTTCAATTTAGATCACCAAGTCATATAACATTCTTTTGATCTTAAGGACTTTCAAAGAAAAAGGTCTAGAATGTGGAAAGGGAAGGAAACTTTAAGGAATGTGGTGCATGAATCCGGGAAAGTGGACAACTATTCCTTCTTCTTCTTCTTTTGCGGTTCCCGCAACACCTTCAACTTAGAGCTTCGCTCTCTTCTTTTCATTTTTCGACTTTACTTTTGGAGTTATGGGCAGAGGTGCACAAAAACCGAAGCCTAGGAGATTGGCGTTTCTCAATTTTTATGAGATGCCTCAAACCCTTAGCGCACATACCATAATCCGCTAGGAATATCGCTCAATCCGACTTTGGCAAGACACAAACACCCGGCTATGTGAATGGTGCCGAGTTACTCATCATCATGATTGACTTCCCCAAACCTAGAATTTCTTTCTATTCTTTTGATTGCAAATAATTGCTCTCATGGCCCTCCCACATCAAACATGCCTTTTTCATTCACTTCTCCAAATTCCCGGATAGGTAAAGGAGGTCAATATTTCAATGAGGAGCTAAAATGATCAAAGAAAGAAGAAAGAAAAATCGAATTGCCTTAATCATCTCAACAAGAAGTATATGAACTTATAGTGTGATTTCAACTTCAATTTCTCAACATGATTTAAGTAACATTCATCACATTATGAAACTTGCAAAAGAGGTATAATCAACTCATTTATTTCCTTTTCAATTCACTATTCTTTTAAGCATGCAATTGTCATCAAACTCAATTCACAAGTAGTGATTATCATGTAAATCATCTCAATTCATTAGAAGCACAAAATTTTCAAAATTTTTCAATTTTTATGGGTTTTTCAAATTCTTTTTCATGCAATGCAATAATGAAACGTGCAACAATATAATGAACATGCAATGATAGTCTCGAATAGAAGCAAACATAGTGAGTAAGAGTTATTACAAACTTTTAGTACATCCCACCCCATACTTAGGACGAACATTGTCTCTAATGTTCAAAAGAAAGAAAGAAAAGAAAGAAAAGAAAAAGAAACTCACAAAGTGGCGGTGGAATGGCTAAAGCGAATGGTCATGCAATCAATCACTGCGGCGCTGGTGGAGGCGGGAATGGAGAGAAGCTAGGATCATAAAACCGCCCAAACTGCTGGCGGTAGACATCCCTCATCATGTGATCGAGGTCGTCCAAGCGTCCATCTCTAGCATCGGATTGGATCTCCAATGCTCCTACTCTCTCCGAAAGGCCAATAGCCCAATCCGGCATCTGCTCATACCATCCCGGAGCCTGACTGTACCATGCTGGAGCGTCGGATGGTGCTGGTGCTGGTGCTGATGTCTGCTCTGTGGACCATGGAGGTGGAACTCCATACCATGCAGGAGGTGTGGTCATCCATGTAGGCCTCTCACTCACGCTGGCGCGGCGAGAAGACGAGCCTGAAGCTCTAGCTGAACGTGGAGAGCGTCTAGGTACATCGGGGGCCGCATCCGGCTCATACGGAAACGTGCCAAACTCCTGCTCGGCTCCTCCTCCATCCTCAAACTGATCTCCCATCTCCTCCTCCTCAACAACGGGCGGTGGTGGAACATACGGAGGAGCTGCAATCCTGTTCGCATGCATAGCAGCGAACGTCTCCTTCCAATTATGGCGTCCAGCCATAATGGAGTACTCCTGCAGCCACTCAATGCCCCTACCGGTCCTGCTCTCCCAAGGCATGGCCACATAAGGCGGACCTCTATGAGTGGAGAAGATGAGCCCTCTAGTCATGAAGGCATGAAGACCTAAAGGTACAGCTGGTATACGGGTACAGGCAGAAAAATCAACTCCTAAACTCCTAGCAAGGTGGGTAACTATCCCACCATATCCAATGTTGCCCTTCCTCTTGTTCTTGAGCTTGCTCATAGTAGCAGCCAAGAGGGTGGCACAGTCAGCTCGGCGCCCATACAACATGGAGTACAGCAAAAATAGCTCATCCGTCTTGATCTTTTGGGGCGTCTCCGTCCTAGGAAAGAGACACTCCGAAAGAACACGATGAGCAATCTTCAAGGCTAGGTGGTACATCAACCTAGCCTTGGTATCAGCAGGTTGCTAGCGGTCCTCGCTGGCGTAGATCATCGCTACCTCCTCCCAAAAGTCCTTGGCGTAAACGCCACTAGGAAAGCGACCGTTAAAGGTCTCTTGTGGAAGGGGGGTTCTGTGGAAGGGGGGCCGTGGAATTGTACGGAACCGTGGTTTTTGTGATTTTTCAAAGGCTTTTGGAAATTACGGGCACTGTAGCTGTCACGACCGTGGTTTAGGCCGTGGAACTCTCTGTAAAGCTCCAAAGTCCAAATTTCGTCACTTTTCTTCAACATTATCCTTCCCTTTTCCTTTTCCATCGTTCCTACATCCAAAAACACGAACATACCGGAAGGAATCGAAGGCAAAAACAAAGCGGAAAACGTCTATACTAAGATAATCTATGAATCGAAAACAAAAACAAAAATGCAATACCTTGGGTTGCCTCCCAAGAAGCGCTTTGTTTAAGGTCCGTAGCTAGACCATTCTCGCACTTATTCGAGTGCGGTAGGCGCGAACTCTTCGACTTGGAGTTCCGGCGTATACTTCTTGAGTCGTTGGCCGTTCACCTTAAAGCTTCCGCCCGTTTTACCCCATACTTCAACTGCACCATGGGGGAAAATACGCTTAATTAGAAAAGGTCCGGTCCAACGAGATTTAAGCTTACTTGGAAAGAGACGAAGCCTTGAATTGAAGAGGAGAACTTGATCTCCTTCTTTGAAGTCCTTTGGAATGATATGCTTATCATGTCAACGCTTTGCTCTCTCCTTATAGATCTTAGCGTTTTCATAAGCATTCAAGCGGAGTTC
Source organism: Fagopyrum homotropicum (assembly GCA_033239125.1). Taxonomy (NCBI): domain Eukaryota; kingdom Viridiplantae; phylum Streptophyta; class Magnoliopsida; order Caryophyllales; family Polygonaceae; genus Fagopyrum; species Fagopyrum homotropicum. The sequence goes on along the minus strand of BSWB01000004.1, from coordinate 91,233,670 downwards.
ATCCAGCTCATTGATGTCTAGGAGACGCTTCTCTCCCGCTTCCTTCATGCTGAAATTTAACCACTTGATAGCCCAAAACGCTTTGTGCTCCAACTCTACCGGTAAGTGACAAGACTTCCCATACACAAGGTTGTATGGTGTGGTTCCTATGGGAGTCTTGTATGCAGTCCGGTACGCCCACAATGCATCGTCAAGCTTCAAGGACCAATCCTTCCTAGTCCTTGAAACCGTCTTCTCTAGAATTCCTTTGATCTCCCTATTTGAGATCTCAACTTGTCCACTTGTTTGTGGATGATAGGGGGTAGCAATCTTGTGAGTAACCCCATACTTAGCTAGAAGAGCTTCAAAGCGCCGGGCAATGAAGTGAGAACCTCCATCACTAATGATAGTCCTTGGTGTCCCAAATCGCGGGAAGATAGTCTTGTTAAAGAACTTAACCACCACCATGGCATCATTGGTGGGAGAGGCAATTGCTTCCACCCATCTAGAAACGTAATCTACCACCAATAGTATGAATTGGTTTCCACAAGAGGATGGGAATGGTCCCATAAAATCTACTCCCCAAACATCGAAAATCTCCACCTCTTGGATATTGTTGAGGGGCATCTCATTCCTCCTAGAGATATTGCCTGTTCTTTGACAAGCATCGCAGCAAGAAACAAAGGATTGCACATCTCTAAATAAAGTAGGCCAAAAGAATCCAGATTGCAATACCTTTGCGCTAGTCTTGTTCGAACTAGCGTGTCCTCCACAAGGTAGTGAATGACAATGGCGGATGACACTTTGCATCTCATCTTCCGGCACACATCGCCGAATGATGCCATCCGGACCTCTCTTAAAGAGGAGAGGCTCGTTCCAAAAGTATTCCCGGACATCCTTAAAGAACTTTTTCCTTTGTGCGTAGGATAGTCCGGGCGGTATCTCTTGACAAACCAAATAGTTAACAAAATCAGCAAACCATGGTTCGTTACCTTTGGAGATCACATCGATGCACTCCTCAATAATGTGTAGGTGTTCGTCCGGGAAGGAGTCGTCGATGGGTAAATGGTCGTCCTCTAGATGTGTTAGGCGACTCAAATGATCTGCAACAGAATTTTCTGAACCCTTTTTGTCGCGGATCTCTAGATCGAATTCTTGTAGGAGAAGAATCCATCTAATTAGCCTTGGCTTCGTGTCTTTCTTCGCAAGGAGGTACCGGATCGCAGCATGATCCGTGTAGACAATCACCTTTGCACCTACAAGATAAGAGCGAAACTTGTCAATAGCATAGACAATGGCTAAAAACTCTTTTTCGGTAGTGGCATAGTTGAGCTGTGCTTCGTCTAGCGTCTTGCTAGCATAGTATATGGCATGGGTTCGCCCTTCCTTTCGTTGTCCAAGAACAGCTCCTATAGCTACGTCACTAGCATCGCACATAACCTCAAAGGGAAGAGTCCAATCCGGAGGTTGGATAATAGGTGCTGAAATTAGAGCTTGCCGAATTGTGTTAAACGCATCCAAACATTCCTACGAAAACTCAAAAACCGCATCCTTCATCAATAGATTAGTGAGAGGTTTTGATATCTTAGAAAAGTCCTTAATGAAACGTCTATAAAATCCAGCATGTCCTAGGAAACTTCTTATCCCTTTCACCGAAGTTGGGGGAGGAAGTTTCTCTATGGTCTCTATCTTAGCTTTGTCTACTTCTATCCCTCTACTAGAGACTAAGTGACCTAATACAATTCCTTCCTTAACCATAAATTGACACTTCTCCCAATTAAGAACTAGGTTAGTGTCTTCACACCTTTGCAAAACAAGAGAAAGGTTAAAAAGTCAATCGTTAAAAGAGGAACCGTATACGGAGAAGTCGTCCATGAAGACTTCCATGATTTCCTCTATGTATTCGGAGAAGATGGCCATCATGCACCGTTGAAAGGTGGCTGGGGCGTTGCAAAGCCCGAACGGCATTCTCCTATAAGCAAACGTATCCCATGGGCACGTGAATGTGGTCTTCTCTTGATCATCCGGGTGTATCGAAATCTGAAAGAAACCACTATAACCGTCAAGATAGCAAAAATGTGAATGTTGCGCTAACCTTTCAAGCATTTGATCGATGAATGGCAATGGGAAGTGATCCTTTCTCGTTGCATTGTTGAGCTTGCGGTAGTCTATGCACATCCGCCATCCTGTCGCGGTTCGGGTAGGAATGAGTTCGTTGTTTTTGTTGGTGATGACCGTCATTCCTCCCTTCTTCGGAACTACTTGAACCGGACTCACCCACTTACTATCGGAGATAGGGTAGATGATACCTGCATCAAGAAGCTTAAGAATTTCCTTCTTGACAACCTCCTTCATGGTCGGATTCAACCGCCTTTGAGGTTGTCTTGAAGTTCTAAAATCTTCCTCCATTAGTATCTTATGCATGCATAGGGAGGGTTTAATTCCTACTAAGTCCTCAATAGTATAGCCTAAAGCTTTCCTATGTTTCCTAAGGACAATCATGAGCTGATTATGTTCATCTATGCTTAGATCGGAACTAACAATAACCGGAAAGGTAGAATTAGGTCCTAGAAAAGTGTACCTTAGATGAGTAGGAAGTGGTTTGAGATCCATTGCTTTCGGAGCTTCCAATGATCCTTGAGAAGCATCCGATGTCTCCTTAGAAGTTTCTAAGGGTGATGAGTGTGTGGGAGAAGAATCAGAAGAAGTTGAAGAAGTGTCTCGATCACTCCTTTCCACGCCCAAAATTACGGGTTCCTCATGTCCTCCACGGCCGTGGTTTAGGACGTGGAAAGGAAATACGGTTGTCATGTCTTCTCCACGACCGTATAACCCCCTGGAGTGGGACACGGTTTTGTTTGTGAAATCCACGGCCGTGGAATACAGTGTGTGACCGTGGATTCTCACGTTTTCTGCCTCATCGTGGAGTTTTTCGAACTCCACTTCATGCATCTCTTCTTGTGCTTCTAAGACTTCAATTACCTCATTTCACTCTTCGTCTTCCCCTACATTTGTTAGACTCATAGTGATAACTTTTTGTAAGGGATCGTTAAAGAGAATCGCACTTACCTCCTCTCTAGACAACCCTTCTTCGTCTTGGATATCGAATATATCCTCATCAAAGATTGGCTCCTTCACTAGAGTGAAAAGAACGAACTCTACTTTCTCTTCCCCTATATCAAAAGTGAGTCTACCATTCTTGCAATCGACTATGCAGCCGGAAGTTGCAAGAAACGGTCTTCCGAGTATGATCGGGACCGGACTATCGCAGGAATATCAAGCACGACAAAATCAATGGGAACAAAGAATTTACCTAGCTTGACCGGGACGTCTTCTACGATACCGACGGGGCGAGTGATGGATCGATCCGCCATGTACAACGTCATCTTCACCGGCTTAGGGTCGCCTAAACCGATCTTCCTGCATAATGCAAGTGGTATGATGCTCACACTTGCTCCTAAATCACATAACGCATCGTATGTGACATCTCCCACTCCTATGGGAATGCAAAATGACCCCGGATCCTTTAGCTTTGGGGGCATTTTCTCCTTCATGGTCTTGATGAGATCCGAAGAATCCGAACTCATCTTGACCTCTCCGAAGTCTTCTAGCTTCCTCTTGTTAGAGAGGAGCTCTTTCAAGAACTTGCCATAAGCCGGCATACCTACAATAGCATCAATAAATGGTATATTAATATGCAGCTTGCTCATGAGTTCTATGAACTTACCAAACTGTTTATCTAGGCGTGCTCTCGCTCTAGATTGAGGGAATGGTATGGGAGGTTTGTAAGCTGGAGGAGGAATGTAGACATCTTCCTTCTCCTTCCCCTTCTCTTTATCTTTCTCTACGAGGACTTCAACAAACTTAGGCTGCGGATCGGTGGTAGTCACTCCGCTTCTAGTTGTGATTGCCATCACCCTTCCCTTAGGGTTGTCCTCTGTTTTTCCTGGAAGTTTCCCTTGATTCCTAGGAACTTCCTCCGCATGGCTGAACATTTGGTTTTCTAAAACCTTTTGAGCTTTATCAACCTTAGAAATTTGATCATCAACCTTAATGATGCGGTTCTCCAACCCTTATAGCTTTCCCAAAATCGTTTCCAACATGGGATCGGGCTTCTCCTTCCCCGAATTGTTTCCTCCATTAGATGATTGCCCCTGGCTTTTCAAAGGAGTAGATGAAGAGGAAGGTGGAGTTAGTGAATTAGAATTGGAAGGATAAGAGTTACCGGAATTTTGTTGATTGGAGCGCCAATTGTTGTTGTTTGAACCCCTATTGTTGTTCCAATTGTTGTTCCGGTTATTGTTGTTTCCATTCCAATTGTTATTCCGGTTGTTGTTCCGGTTATTGTTGTTGTTGTTGCGGTTTGTGTTATCATCGCCATTGTTGTTGTTGCCCAAATATCCAACATCCTTGCCTTGTTGCTTTGGAAAGTTGGTCTTGATAGCCTCCTTCAACTCTTTGATCTCATTGTTGAGGGAGAAAATCTGATTTTGAGCTTCATGTGTGAGCTTTGCTCCTTGCTCCACACGATTTCCCTCCACTTTCCGGTGGGAATACTTCTCTATGACCCTTGCTTGCTTCTCAATGAAGTCCCAAGCGTCATCTTCTCTCATGTCCATGAATGTTCCGCATGAGAGGGATTGGAGGTTGAATTGCGTCCCCGCATCCAGCCCCTTATAGTAAATCTCCAGCAATGCAAGTTTGGATATGCCATGATGAGGGCAATCCAATAACAAGTCCTGAAACCTTTCCCATGATTGAAACAAACTTTCGTTAGATCTCATGGAAAATGCATTGATCTTACCTCTAAGTTCCGCCGTTTTGGATGGCGGAAAGAATTTGGTGAGGAACTCCGCGGAAAGGTCTTCCCACGTGTCTAGTTTCCCCCTAGGAAGAGCTTGGTACCAAGACAACGCTTTCCCCTTCAAGGAGAAGAAGAAAGGCTTGAGCTTATAGTTGTTGGTAGTAGCACTCTTCGGTCTCAATGTCTCCATCATACACTCGAAGTTTTGCAAGTGTTGGTGTGGAGATTCAGCGCTTGTCCCGCCAAATTTGTTTTGGCAAACAAGAGTAATAACTTGAGGGTTGAAGCTAAACCCTTGCACATCTTCAGCATCGAAATTCACGCCCAAACGGCGTGGTTGTTGTGTTGGATCCATCCTTTGGCCAAGAGTTCTTGGCTCATCATCTACACGTTCGATCCTCGCATTCCTAGGCGGAATGCGGCGATTAGCTGCTCCCCGTGGATGGAAAGGATTCACATTGATCGTGGGATCAATCTCCTCTAGCGGTGGCATGGAAGAATCACTATCATCAGCGGATGAGTGACCTCTTCTTCTAGATCTTGATGCCCTTCTTGAGGATTTCTTGCTTCCCTTATTCTTAAGGTCACTTAGTTCTATCCTCATTTGGAAAATCATATCCTGTAGATTGTTAACTTGAGATTGATGACGATCCATTTCATCCCGGCGGATGTTCTCATTCCATTGGAGTTGAGCTTCCTTCTCCGCCAACTCCGCTTGAAGATCACGTTCGTGTTCTTCAGCCATCTTCTTTTCCTTGCGCTTTTGCCTTAAAGTCCTCTCAAGCTCTTGATCAAGAGGTAAGAGGTCTTCGGTGTTCCTAGACCTGCGCATGCACTCAAAGAAATATCAAATAACGAGAGCAAGCTCCCAAGCTTGACAACCGGCTACCGAATTCGGTCTAAACCAAATCCCCGACAACGGCGCCAAAAACTTGTTCGCCCCTAAACGTGCGTGCAAATAAGCTTTAAATTTATAAAACTAGAATCAAGCAAGCGAACCCGCAGTGTACGGATCGGCGTAGATTAGCAAGTATTCCAGAGTATCGAACACAGGGATTTGGGGAGATTAAATTCGATCGTAGGTTATCAAGCAAGTGAATATAAGAGCTTTGCAAATTATTGGGAAAACAACAATCCTAAAGATCCAGGTATCCAGCTGTGGCAATCGATTCAAGATATACTTAATGATATAAAGACAGAGTTGAGATATGAAAAGGTATGCTAATGTAAGGTAATCGTACGGTGAAGTTCCAAAAACCTTATATGACTCACCTACAAGACGCTCTCTATACAGGTTGTTGAGGCTTCAATATAGAAAGGTTCTAAAGGCGAGAATTAATATCAAATACCCAAACTTGTAATCCAAGGATCAAGACTAACTAAATCGATTAAGGTTGTGACACTCACAATCGAGGTAGAGGTTGTTGAGGCTTCACTACTACCTAGAAAGGGCAAGCCTAAACTAAGTTAAAGCAAATCTTTAACTTTGGATTAAAGTAAAAGCAGGTTCGTAAACTTAAGGGAAATTACGGGTGGATCTTGAGATTCCACGGTCGTGGAACTCAAGAACAAACCGTGATTTAGGGTTCGTCGACGATTCTCTCTAACTCTCAGGGTCTAATCTGGTTACGATCGATCAATCATCATCTAAGCCACAACTATCAACCCTTCACCTTAGAATTGTTAAGGGTTTTTAGCCAACAATCATCATTATGATATCAAATTCAAAGATTAAAAGATTGAAAGATGAAAACTTCCGAAAACTTCCAATAAACTTCAAACCAATCTCAAAGTCACAATCAAGAACGAATATTGTCAATAGATTCAGAATAAAGCAAACAAACACAATCTTAGGAAAGAAGGAAGAACGGGATGTCAATCCGTCTTCTAAATCAAACCTAAACAAGAAGAGAAATCTTCTTGCAACAATCTTCCAAAAACTTCGATCTTCCGTCAATCCGGAAATCTCAACAGCAATCTCCACCAAAAGTGCGAGATTAGGGCAACTCCAAGCGTAACGTGGAATGCGTCTTTTGCAAGAATCGCCTAAAATCTCCAAGTCGCGGCGTATGCGAAAAGTGTAAAGCAAGGTCGCAAAGTGCTTCAAAGCAAAGGTGTAAGCCAAGGTCTAAAGCGAGGTGACGGAATCTCTCTTCGTCCGTCTTTTTATAGGGCAAGATAAAATATCGGCCCGGCCCAATCTTCAAAAAGATCGTGGCTTAAAATGTGGGGAAAAAGATCGTCAAGATCACGGTCGTGGAAGGTTCCACGACCGTAATTTAGAGCGTGGAAATCAACACGGTTTGAACCATGGATTCCACGACCGTAAAAGCTTCTGGAATGAATCACGCTTCTCCTGCAGGGTTCCACGGCCGTGGAACTGAACGTGATTTGTAGTACGGCCGTATTTTAGAGCGTGGTTTAGGGCAAGAACGTGATTCTTCCCTAGCCTCGTGCATTCCTGAAGTTGACACTCATTTTGCTCTTAAGAATGTCCTCAATCCATGGACATACTCAATCAACTCATCCTTGCTAAATTCCGTTCGGAAATGGCTCTTAATCACCTATAATCAACATAGAACTTGTGTAGACATCTATATCGACAATATAGGCAAACTAGCTCACAAATGCAACAATGCTTAATCAAAGACTATCAATATGAATCAAATACACTTAGAAAACGTGCCTAAAATATCACAATATTTCATGCTAACAGCTAACAACTTAACAAACAACTAATCAGCATGAAAATAGGCTGACTTATTCAAACAGATCCTTGGAGTGAGTTGGACGGTTTTTAGAGCCCAAATGATGATCCGAATGAGGGAGCTGATTACTCTCTTGGGCCTCCTTGAACGTGATCAGCTGGCTACCTTCTTGGGTTGTTTTGGACGTGAGCAGCAACCTACCCTCTTGGGCTCCCTTGGACGTGAGCAGCTGCCTCCCCTCTTGAGCTGCCTTGGACGTGAGCAACAACCTCCTCTCTTGGGTTGCCTTGGACGTGAGCACCAGCCTATCCTCTTGGTCTGCATGGGAAGTGAATAACGTCTACATGGTCTCCTCGAGCTGTCTGGGAAGTGAGCACGTCGGCATGGTCTCCTCGAGCTGCCTGGGAAATGAGCACGTCGGCATGGTCTTCTCCCTTGGTTCGCTTGCTCCTACATTCACCAAAAGATTAACACATGATGTATGGCAATTAAATGGTTCACGCATTGTGCCAAGCAATAGCACTTCCCTTGACGTAACTTCTTGGATCTCCTTAGCTCTTGCTCTAGTAATGGGACCTTGATATCTTCCATGTGATGGTCCTACATCACCCCGAGTCCCGCGGATTTGGGGTGTTACAATATGCCCATCGATGACTCCTTTTCGGGCAAGAAGCTTCATGAGATCTAGTATTGCCTTCTGCAAATTTTGAAAGGTAATGAACCATGGTTTGTTGATATTGTTCACTATTTAGTATATGTGGAAATACCTTCAAGATTGTCATATGTGCAAAAAAAGAACTTCTTGAAGGATGTGCGATATTACTATTGGAATGAGCCTCTTCTCTTTAAGATATGCCTGGATGGGATATTCAAAATTTGCATTCTGGAAGATGAAGTAGAGAGCGTCATTCGACATTGTCATTCATTGCCTTGTGGTGGACATGCTAGTTCCCACAAGACATGTGGTAAGGTACTTCAATCCGGTTTCTTTTGGCCTAACTTATTCAAGGATTCAAGGATGTGCAAAAGTTTGTTGTTGCTTATGATACTTGTCAAAGGACAGGAAACATATCTAGGAGGAATGAAATGCCTCTAAACAACATCCAAGAGGTAGAGATCTTTGATGTATGGGGAGTGGATTTCATGGGACCATTCCCATCATCTTTTGGAAACATGTACATACTATTGGCAGTAGATTACATTTCTAGGTGGGTGGAAGTCATTGCTTCTACTAATGAAGCCAAAGTGGTAGTGAAATTCTTCAATATAACGATTTTCCAAGATTTGGGACGCCCCGAGTCGTCATTAGTGATGGAGGAACACACCTCACCACCCGGAAGTTTGAAGCGCTTCTATCCAAGTATGGGGTAACCCATAGTGTGATCACTCCTTACCATCCTCAAACTAGTGGCCAAGTGGAGATATCAAATAGAGAGATCAAGGGAATTCTAGAGAAAATTGTCTCTAGAACAAGAAAGGATCGGTCAATGAAGCTAGATGATGCATTAGGGGCGTACAGAACATCTTTCAAAACTCCAATAGGTACTACACAATACAATCTAGTTTATGGGAAGTATTGTCATCTTCCGGTGAAGCTAGAGCATAGAGCATATTGGGCAATCAAATAGGTCAACTTTGACATGAAAGGAGCTGGAGAGAAAAGGCTCTTGGACGTCAATGAGCTAGAGGAAATCCATCTTAATGAGTATGAGAATGCGAGGATCTACAAAGAAAGGACCAAGAAGTGGCATGACAAGCACATCATTCCATAGGAGTTTAAAGAAGGAGATTATTGCGGAACATGTTTTTCCCATGGTGTAGTTAAAGTATGGGCTGAGCATTGTGGAAGCTTTAAAGTAACTGGACATAGGTTGAAGAAGTATACGCCGGAAGCTCCGGTAGAGAGGATTGCTCCCCTTCACCTTACATGATCATCAAGGACATAGGTCTAGCTAGCGACCTTAAACCAAGCGCTTCTTGGGAGGCAACCCAAGGTAATTCTTTGTCTTTATCTTTCTCTTAGATAGATTAGTTAGATTTTGCTTTTTCGTTGGTATGTTTTGGGTTTTTGTGTCTTCGGATGTATTGAGATTGTTAAGAGATCGAGATTTTGATGAAAAAGGGATGTTAAAACCGTTAGCAAGAGAAGTGAAGCTGGAAATCAATGATCTAGACCGACAAAGGAAAATCTAGGTCTATATTTTCAAGCAAAAGAGTCAAATAACCCGACATTTTCAATGCAATAGCCAACTTCAACTCAAATCTCGGCCCCCACCAAAATCTCAGCCGAGATTCTTCATAAACTAGTGTCCAGGCAAAATATCTCAGACGGACAAAAATCTTGGGCAGTTGGAAATCTCGGACAATATTTTTCAAATTTCAAGAGGGCTATGTATAGAAACTTCATCTTTAACATCACACAAACCCTTTCTCTCCAAAGAACCACGGCCAAACCAAAGAAAAATCTCACAAAATCCTGTTTTCTAATTGATTCCGGGCGTTCTTGCTCAGAAACTCAAGATCTCTCCATCATATACAAGATTTTGTGCTCAAACAACACCACAAACTGCTCAATCGATCTAGATTTTGAATTCTTCATCAACAAACCCTAAGTATTTTTCCCTTCCTCAAATCGATTGATTTAATCTCGCTTGATTCAAGGAGAAGCATCATTCAAGGTAGAAGGAAGCAAAGGAAGCTAGTGGAGGCATCAATTTGGAAAAATCTTTACAGATTGCGAACTTCGACTGAACCAACACAAATCTTGGGTTCTGGGTAGAAACCTCAGCCGAGATTTTGGGAGGAACAACCCGAAATTTTTACTGGAATGGATTTTGTTCGAATATATTCAAGGGCACTTGTTTTTAGGAGGGGTTCCTCCTCTTCTCAACAACTTCCACCACCTCCACCCCCTTTGGGACTTACAGTTATACAAGAAAAACATAAAACGAGGTATGAAAGAATCCAAGAGCGCCCTATTATTGCACCTCGTTATTTAGTTATTGAAGAACTAAAGTGTATTAATGTGAGAGAGTATCTAGATATAATGTTTGCATGTGATGGACTTGCTATTTTTGTCGGACCTGAGAGAAATCTTTTGAGGAAATAACGTTAGAGTTTTTGAGTTCATTCAAACATAATCCTAAGACTAGGAAGATTAAGTTTAGATTGATAAAAAAACTATGATATGACTGTGGATATGTTTAGAGAATTCTTTGGTTTTCCTCAAGCTAGTGCATGAATGTTCCCTAGAACAATTAGGCCGAGAGATTTTTGGGTCGACATTGCCTTGGATGAGGGAGGTTTGGATCGTTGGGCTGCTAGAGATTCTAAGGAATAGAACATCTACAATTTGTCCTTTAAGATAGCTCGTAGGATCTTGAGTGAAACTATGTTTGCCATAACAGAGACTCCGCAAAAGATGAAGGCAAATGAGTTGTTTATCTTGTGGTGCATGGCTACCGGTACTATGCCGGATACTGCTACATTGTTGCCTGACAGTTTAGGAAAGATTGTCAACAAGTCTAGGGGTGATATATGTGTGGGAGGCTTAGTGACTCGCGTTGGTAAGACCTTAGCAGTTCATTATTCTGCTTGCACTCTAGCTGTAGAGGCTAGACCAATAGGACCTTGTGAGAAGAAGAATCCTTGGAGGTTTTCTACCACCAGCAGTTCGGCCAACCATTCGATCTAGCCTATTTCCCATTCCCGCCACCACCACCGCCAAAGATGTGATGAGATGCTTCCATGATTTCACTTTGATTTTCCTTTTTATGAGACATTGTGAGTTTTTCTTCCTTTTTCTTTTTATTCACATTGGGGACAATGTCTATTTTAAGTATGGGGTGGAAATGTGTATTGCATTGCATTTTGATTTCATGTCACACGTTTAGTTTTATGTCTTGCGTTGTATGTGATTTTTTAAACTTTGGAAATGTTTGTGCTTCTAGGACGGATTTTGATCTCTATGATGATATTATTTTGTGGCATAGCTATGATGATCTTTATATGTTTGAATTGATCTATGTCATATTTTAGATTTGAATACTTTATTGAAAATTCATGTATGAATGGTAATTTTCTTTTATTTTGGATCATGCTGAGTGTTGATTGTTGAAACCATATAATAAGTTCTTACATATCTTTTTGGAATGATTAAATCAATTCAATTATTTTTCTTTCTTCACCTTGATCATGCTTTAGCACCTCTTATATTGTATATTTGCCCCTCCTTTGCCTATCCGGAAATTATGAAGCGTGTTAGTGAAAAGCAATGTGAAGTTGAAGTTGTGAAAAGTGAGATGTGTTGTGTTAGAAAAATAGGATTGGGGACGTTGATCATGATGATGAGTAACTCGGTACCATTCACATAGCCGGGTGATTGTATCTTGCTAAAATCTTATTGATCGATAGTCCTAACGAATCTTGGTATGTGCATCCGGTTTGAGGCACCTCGATAAATTCCGAGGATTGTTGATCTCCAAGGTTTCGGCTATTATGCACAAACGTCATGTTCTCAAGTGAAAAGAAAAAAAAAGTGATGTATAAGTGCTTATTTTTGGTGGATGTTGAGTTATTGTTGTTGCGATGTTAATTTCGTTTTTGCGAATTTGCACCACATATCCTAAATGCATCCCATCCATAACACATTTCTTGACCTTTATCTTGAATGTCCTTAAGATCTTATTGCACATGTGTTTTTGGCTTAGTGCTCTAAATTTGATTCCTCATGATTGTTCATGATATTTGAACTTTATTATTCATGCTATGATTTCTAGTAAACTGTGATTATCCTTTTCATGCCCATATTTCTCTTTGACATATGATAACCGATCATTAGCTATGAAGCATGACTTTGAGGGTGATCTATGAATAGAAGCACAAACCAAAAATATTGTATTTTTCCTTGTTTTGCATATGCATAATCCATGCTATCTTGTATCTTAAGTTTGAAACTTTCTTGGGGACAAGCAAGAGGCAAGTATGAGGTATTTTGATAACATAAATTATGACCTTAGTATAGACACTCATATAGGTAGTTTTTCCCTTTGTTTTGCACGCATAGACATATATTTATAGGAATTGAGCTTATATTTGCATACTTTGTTGGAAAATATGTCTACACATATTCTTGTTACAATTGTAGGAATTTTTGTAGATTTTGGATCAAAAGAGAGTATACAAGGACAAGGCATCGAAAAGGAGATCATAGTGGAGCATATTGGAGAATAAAATGAGAGCAAGGTCATCATCAAAAGGATACAGGCAATGAGCTACAGATAACACACCAAAAAATACAAATCTCGATCTATCTAAAGAAATCTCGACCAAGATTTATATCGAGCTCAACCGATATTTAGTGTAAAATGGCCCAAAGCCCTAAGATCTAAAATCCTAGATTATTCTATAAGATAACATGGATGCAACACATTAGAGAGGATGCATTTGACACAGTTTACACATCATTAGGGTTCTTTTACAAATTGGAAGGAAGGATTGATCATTAACACCTTGAATTGAAGATTCTTCGAGAGAAAGACTAGCTCTAGATTTCATTGCTTTTGGATTGAAGATTGGATCTTTGTTGCTGGATTGGATTTGGTTTTGATTATTGAAGACACCTTGCTAAGTATTTCTTACTTTTATTTTGGTTTTATAGGTTTCTTGATTCCATATATCATTCTTGATTTGAATATGTGCGTTGGCTAAAACCCTTGTGATTATAGGGTGATTGGTTGATGGTTATGGTTTAGATAATGATAGACCGAGCCTTTACGTTTAGATTGTAATAACTCTACCTTGACTATGATTTGTTTTATGTGAATGATAGAAGACTTGACATTTATATGCGGTTTTATAAACTAACAAATATCGATTATATCTCTAGATTGCATGTTTTGGTTTGTTTGTTCAAATATGTGCAGGCCTTGAAAAACATTTCAAACGAAGAACTCAGGCCTTGAAAAGCATTACAAAGGACAAATTCAAAAGCCTTGAAAAGCATTACAAAGGAAGGATTCAGCTAAGGATTTTACTACAAGATATGCATATCTCAACAACCGAAACAACGAGATCTCAACCGAAGGACTTAGTAGATTTGAGAAGATCCGATTAACAAGAAGATAAGAGAATATCTCGGCTTAACAAAAAGATTTTACAAGATCTCAACCGAAGGAGAAAGAAGATAAAGGAAGATCTTGGTACATCCACAACAAGAAGATCTCGAATTTAAGAGAAGATTTTCAACGGTAGTAAATATCTTCGAACGACTAAGATCTTAAACGGAATATCCAAATGAGAAGATCTAGGATCTTAAGTAAAGATCTTCAACAAACAATGAGAAGATCACGATGACGAAGATTCTTAACAAGTGTCAAAGGAAAGAAGTAGAAGAGAGAAGATATAAGCTCTTACAACGTATTCCATGGAGAAAGAAGAACATTACAACAACTATCTTACAACAGCTCAAAAGTTCTCCATACAAGAGTATAAATGAAGATGGTGATTGAAGAAGAAAACAACAAGCTTACACGGGATAAGAAATCAAGTCTTCATGCGAGCAAACATCTTCATCGTTCCAAACGTTTTTCTTCCTCTTTAGCTTACAAAAGTTTACATCCTTACAGTAAGAAAAACACAAGAGCTCCATTGGCATAACTAGAGAGTGTTATACTCGAGTGTGTTACTCTGCGAAGTAACTAGGCTATTATTGCTAGAGTAGAGTTGACTAGATCGTAGCATTGAGGCTACTTTGAGAGAAGAAGGGATTTCTTCTAGGTTATATCAAGGAATCTTTGAGCAGATAATAAATAGTTAGATCCTAGGGTCGAGAAACCCTAGGAATGAGACGTAAGTTGTTAGATTTGAACTTTGTAAACATATTGTCATGTCGATCTTTTCTATTCCGCGGTTTCTATCGCTTAAATTGTAACTAACCCTATTTTGCAGGATTCAAAGTCAAGGCATTGAAATCCCTTTCAAAGCCTTGAGAACCAGTTTTGTCACTAAGCACACAAATCGACTTCAAGACCTTGAGATTAGTTTCAAAGCCTTGATATACGATATTGCAAAATGTTCTCATACTTCAACCTCCCTTCTAGAGTATTTATATCCTTATTGTGCACCTATACAGTTCTTCAATTGGTATCAGAGCTAGACTCACGTATATTGATTTAACCATCAGTGAGACTAATCATGAACTCTGTAGGTGATGAAGGATTCGCTCAAGGAATATCCACATCTCGACCACCCCTCTTTTGCGGTAACAACTTTTCCCATTGGAGAGTACTAATGCAAATTTCTATCATTGATCAGGACATGGAAATATGGAGCATCATTCAAACTGGCCCTAAAATCCCAGCCACCACGTTTGAAGGAGTCCAAGTCGAAAAGAAGGAAGCTGACTTCACTCAAACAGACTTGGATAGTGTATCAAAGAACTACAAAAGCCATGAACTTGATTTATTGTGGATTGGATGCAAATGAATTCAACTGTGTCTCTTCATGCAAGAGTGCAAAAGAAATATGGTACAAGCTAGTAGTTATGTAAGAGCCTTAGTTTTGAGGAGCTGAGAAAGGTTGTTGAGTGTGCTGAAGTTGGCCTGAACCGCCCTTGTGTGTGGCAAAGGCTGCCCCTGTTGCTTGCATGGTCCGCCCCTACGGCCACCATGATCCTCCCCTGCGGTTTATGGTATGATGCATCCGACTTTGTTGACTCTTGACCCGTGATTTACCCCTACCTTCCTCTATAAGTTTCTTCTCTCTCCTGATGAGGGTTTCATCTCCTTCACAGCTTCATCTTCTCCCTCACATTCTTCTTTCTTCTCCTTCCTCCTTTGAATCTTCTTGTTATCCTTTGATCTTGTGAGAGTTTGGAAGAGAGTTGATGCTTGGTTGATGTTGATGATGATAGTTGATGTTGTTGTGCCTTTGGTGAGCCAGCCTTGAGCTTGTGGTGAGGAATCTTCCTCTGTTTAGGTTCAGCTGGTGAGCACTTCTTTCCCTTCTTCCTTTCTTTCTTCTTTTCTTCCTTCCTAACTTAGATTCCACAATTTTCATCTTGTGGCAACCTTTATAGGCTTGGTTTGATGTATATATGTATGTATATGTATGTTTGGGGCTGCTGTCTGAAGAAGGTGTGAAGAGGATCGAGTGAAGAAGCAAAGAGAAGCCGAAAGTGTGCATTCTGCTCACCAGTCGCCCCTGCGCCACCTCAGGGCCAGTCGCCCCAGCACCGGCCAGTCGCCGCCCTTGCGCCACCTCAGGGCCGCCTCTGCGCCTCCCTGCACCAGGCTTGCTTTGCTCTTGGTTTACAAGTGTGCCTTGATTCCGGGCTTGCCTAAGGATGGCATTGTCCCTTCCTTTCCTAGTATGAGTTTGTAGTATAATGCTCGGTATAATTGAGAGTGTGTTGATGATGTTATGATCATGTGATGCCTTGTACGGGTTTGAGGATTAGTAGGTTGTGAGGCTTAGGTGGAGGGTGATCCTATAGTTCCCCTGGGTCTAGGTGTGACCCCTTTGATTGGTAGGAGATTGATATATCTCTATGCCTTGTTATTAGGTAGTGTCCCTCTCACGATTGGAGGTTGATCGTGGTTGTGATTGTACGAGGTTGAGGTAAGTCCGTAGGACTTACTTAGCTTACATCCTTATATTGGGTGTTTGCATGAGTGGTGTGTGTATTATATGCTTGATATGATTGCATGGACTTCAGGCCCAAAGGCGGGGATGTATCGGTCCTCGTGTCACATAGTTTCATCTATCTATATATAGGTCAGGGACCAGTTCCCGCTGCTGATCCACCAATGGTGGAGGAGGTTCATGAGGAGATTGTCGAGAGTGTAGTCCCAGATTAGAAGAGTGGTGGATCTGGGAGACAACTTTCACACCGAGTCCAGTCAGATGACTCGGATCGTGTCTCCATGAGGGGGCTAGAATTTCGTGATTACATCCAACGTGCAAAGGAGGCTGCCACAGAAGGCAGACGGGCCCCAGATCTAACAGTGCATGAGGGATCTTCTGAGATGTCCCAGGAAGCCACTCAGGTGCCAACTATGCCGGCACGTGTTACTGAGACTGTTCGAGCTCCAAAGAAGTATAGAGGGCCTCGACTAGATACTTAGTTTAAGACATTCCATTAGTTGGGCGTACCGCCTTTCTGTGGGAAGGTAGGGTTAGAGACAGAAGTTTGGATTGGACATGTGGATTCTGCCCTAGAGTCCATCAGATGTCAGAGGACAAACGGATAGAGTTAGTTCAAACTCTATTTCCTGACCTTACTCATCAGTGGTAGAGGACCGTACGAACCCAAGCTAATAGCTACGATCAAATGAGGCATATGATTAGAGAAGAATTTTGCCCTACCTCACTGATGAGGGAGAAGCTGCAGGACTTCGTGGAGGTTGAGGATGTGCCGATTGCAAATGTCATTAGTTGCTTCTAGTCAGAGTTGGCATTGCTTGGTCCAGTTGCACCTTTTGAGGACCATCATGTGTACCGGTTCTCCCGTTAGTTGAGGGAGGGTACACACTCTTATATGGCGGGATTCCATTGTGAGTCCTTGATAGATTACCAGGACCGGGCCTCAGCTTATGAGCGTAAGAAGGCTAGTCAGAGGAGGGCTTCTCAGATGGGATGGTCTAAAAAGAGGCAGCATAATAGGCAAACTAATAGCGTTGGAGGAGCTTTTGGTTCTGGGCAAAGCTAGAGATGTTAGGGTTACCCCTCATTTGCATTGACTATAGAGAAGCGACGACAATGTTTCAACTGTGGTGATCCTGGACATATACGACCAGAGTGTACGAGACCACCAGTGACTTGCTACACATGTGGTAGACCAGGCCACAAAGTTGCTTTCTATAGGCAGGGAGGAGTTGCATCACATCAGGGCTCTTCTCCTGCTGGTGTGATGGGAGGTGGCTAGAGGACACCTCCGTAGTAGGCACAGGGACAGTAGAGAGTCCTAGATTGTCCTTCTACTCAGGGATCTACTCCCGGGCCGAGTAGAGGTAGAGGTCGTGGTGGGAGTACCACTGATACCAGAGGAGCTCAAGGTAGAGTCATTGAGTTGAGGAGTGCAGAGGAGCCGCCTGCACCGGCTGCTACAGGTACCATTTTGCTTCATGGATTACCTGTTAGAGTTTATTTGATACGAATGCTACACATTCCTTTATTTGTGATGTATGTGTTGAGTGTTTGGGTTTAGCTACTATAGAGGGGATACCCCTATAGGGTTACCTGATGGTAGTAGGGTCAGAGGTACCCGTGAGATACGTAGTTGTCCCTTCATTTAGGGACTCGTGTGTTGCTTGTGGACTTCTTTGTCATGCCATTGATGCATGAGGAAGTCATTTTAGGTATGGATTGGATGCGTAGACACCGTGCGGAGGTAGAAGGACTGTATAGTCTCTACCGAGGTTGGTCCGATAGAGGTCTTCCGAGGTTGTGACCTTGGGAAGACGGGTTCTGTCATCAGTGTCGTACGAGCAACGAGAATGATAGCAAAGGGATGTGATGCCTTCTGGTGCTATGCCATGAAATATGGAGAGAGTCCAATATTGGAGGACATTCTAGTGGTTTGTGAGTTTGTAGACGTGTTTGATGAGTTTTCTAGCTTGCCGCCTCAAAGGAGAATGAACTTCAGTATCGAGTTAGAGCGTGGTACTTTACCGATCTCGAAGTCCCCATATCGTATGGCGTCTGTCGAGATGTTGGAGCTGAAGAAGCAACTCGAGGAGTTGGCTGAAAACGGCTTCATCCACCCTAGCGTATCCCCTTGGAGAGCGCTTGTCCTCTTCGTGCGGAAAAAGGACGGATCGTTGAGATTGTGCATTGACTACAGAGAGCTGAACAAGGTGACCATGAAGAACAAGTACCGATGATCTGCTTGATCAGCTTCAGGGAGCAACAGTGTTTTCTCGGATCGACTTACTTTTTAGGATATCACTAGTTGAGGGTGAGGGAGCAGGATGTGCACAGGACGGCATTTCCTACCCGCTATGGACACTACGAGTTTGTAGTGATGCCATTTGGACTTACGAATGTCCCAACAGTTTTCATTGAGTTGATAAATAGTATTTTTATCGACTTCCTTGATCAGTTTGTGGTGGTCTTCATTAATGACATTCTGGTGTACTCTCGTAGCAGAGATGAGCATGCCGGTCATCTGAGGACGGTTTTGCAGATTCTGAGGGATAGAGAGCTGTATGCCAAGCTCTCTAAGTGTGAGTTCTTGATGTCAAAGGTAGCCTTCCTAGGCCATATTGTCTCCGCCAGTGGGATCATGGTTGATCCGACGAAGATTGAGTTTGTTGTACCATGGACGACACCGACGAACGTCAAGGAAGTGCGTAGCTTTCTTGGCCTAGCTGGTTATGATGTAGGACCATCACATGGAAGCTATCAAGGTCCCATTACTAGAGCAAGAGCTAAGGAGATCCAAGAAGCTATGTCAAGGGAAGTGCTATTGCTTGGCACAATGCGTGAACCATTTAATTGTCATACATCATATGTTAATCTTTTGAAGAATTCAAGAGCAAGCAAGCAAAGGGAGGAGATGTTGATCATGTCCAAAGCAGCCTACGAGGATAGCCTACTGCTCACGTCCAAGGCAGCCCAAGAGCAAAGGGAGGAGATGTTGATCACGTCCAAAGCATCCCACGAGGATAGCCTGCTGCTCACGTCCAAGGCAGCCCAAGAGGGGAGGCAAGCAAACACGTACAAGGCAGTCCAAGAGGGTAGGCTGCTGCTCACATCTAAAACAGCCCAAGAGGATAGCCAGCTGATCACATTCAAAGAGGCCCAAGAGAGTAACAAGTCAGCTCATTCGGATCATCATTTGGGCTCTTAAAAACCATCCAAAACACTCATGGATCTGTTGAACAATTCAGCCCATTCGGATAGTCCATTTGGCTGCTTAAAAACGTCCCACTCACTCCATACATCATGTGTTTGAATAAATCAGCCTATTCTCATGCTGAATTAGTTGTTTGTTAGGTTGTTAGCTACATTAGAGGAAGCTCTCTTATTACCACCTTCCCACTAATGTTTTATTTTTCTTTTATTTATTTTTGTCTAGATAAAAGTGTCTATATATAGCCTCTTTTAGCTGCTGATTAGGTACGTTATTTTCATTGCTTAGAATTACATTTGTAATCATTCACAAAATCAATCAAAGAACAAGAGAGTTTTTGGTTGGCATTGCTGTTGTTTGCTTGGCTGAGCTTGTTTGTGTCAACCGCCTTCGGATTGGTGCTTCGAGCCTTCACGAGTCCCTCTTTGTGCTAGTCCAGCCGGAGCTAGTGTAAAGTTGTATTGGAGACGGGTCTAGGGCATTCACGAGTGGGGTTTTGGCTCTTCAGCCTTGGTTCCTTCGTTGACTCTCTTTGGTTCTTCTCTCACCTTCCTATGCCATTCACCATCTACGTTTCATTCCGCATCTGGATTCGCCTCATTCAGCCGGATTCGAGATCATTGTACCTAGATCGACTCATTCACGGACTAATACCGTATCAGTTGTTACAATTGATCACTCCTTTCTTCTTGTTAACCTTATTGCTTATCCAATTGAGATTTAACTTGTGCTTGAAGTGTTCAAAAGCAAAAAGCCAAGGGTTCTTAGTGCCGGACAACATCTTGAGGAGAGGTAAACACAAAACACAACAAAAGCAAAAAGAGCTCGTACGTTGAATACCAATTCGGTAACCTGCTCTCCTACAATTCTCGTTGCAATCAGTTTCGGTTACCTTCTCTCCCTCAAATCTTTGACAAAGTCTAAGAGATCTTTCAAAAAAAAAAAACACACAAAAAACGGCTGGCCCTTTTTTATTAATCAAGCACAAGTAAACTCTTTCAAACAACTCAAAACGTCATTCTAAACACATTCACCATACCTACACCAACCCAACGGTCAATACTCCAATTAGGGTGTGTCTTGATTCATCTCCGACACTAACATCAGTTTCAGCAGTTCTAGTTCCAAAGGGTTGCTAAGAAGGTTCGGAAATCGTGATCTTAAGGTGTTGGATCCATAGAACTCGAGCCACCAGCTAGGCAATACCAGCGAGAGAGTGAGCGATACACAAGTGAGATCTTTGCTTTTCTAACCTAACCGGTTCTTTGTTTGTTACTTGAGCATGTCCAGGTCCCTAAGTCCCAGCAAGTCGAGTAGCGAGACCGTCACGCCTGAGATGATCAGTCTATTGAAACAATTGTCCGATTCCGTAGCTAACCTATTCAAACGAGTGGAGTCTATGGAAGCACGAACACCACCAGCCGGGACACCACCTTTGAGAACCAACTATGAGTTTGGCGGTCCTTCACGTGTTACTAGAGAGCCGGATCATCCGGATCAAGGTAATTTACAGTCCAATGTCCTCCCTAATGCTTCTAACATGCCACCATTTGTTGATGACTTTCAGTGACGGAATGAAGCTGCTTTCGAGGACCACACTTGGGAAGGTTACAATCGGCCTTTCCAGCAGCCAAGGCAAGGACGAGAACATGATAACCCACGACCCTATCAAGAGCAAGACGGACTTGGCAAAGTCAAAATCAAAATTCCCGTCTTTGAAGGAAAGTGTGATCCCGATGTCTACACGGAGTGGGAAACTAAAGTTGAGCAGATCTGGTTGTGTCACAACTTCAGCAAGCCTACGAAGGTTCAGCTAGCCGCTCTTGAGTTCCAAGGCTATGCTTTGGTATGGTGGGATCACGTAGTCAAAGAAAGAGTTCGAACATTGGATCCTCAAATCACCACATGGGAGCATATGAAGGCACTAATGAGGGCTCGGTTCGTTCCACCTCACTATACCCGAGAGCTTCGACAACGGCTGGAAAATTTGAGACAAGGTTCACTTAGCGCTGAGGAAGCCTATACGAATATGCAAGTTGCTATGGTGAAGGCCAACGTTCTAGAGGATGAAGAAAACACTATGGATAGGTATCTTCGAATTCTGAATTCTAATTTGGCTAATGAAGTTTATATGTATCCATACAGCACCATGGAGCAATTACTACACTTGGCCATCAAGGTGGAAAGGAAGACTAAGGTGCGAAACCGGGAATACAAACCGGGAATACAAGCCACCTCATGGGGCGCCCAACGCTTGGAAAGCACAAGGGAGCCGGCTGCCTAACCACAACAAGGATCAAGGAGGCCGGAAGGATGAGAGAAAGTCGGCACCTATAGGCCAAGAAGGGCAAAGAAGGTCTTCTACACCGTCCACTACACCATGATCCTCGAATGAGCCTTCCAGTGATCATCGAGGGAGTACTCCTATCTCTAACTCTAGAACTAGGGACATTGTGTGTTTTAAATGCCAAGGTAGAGGACACATGAGTAGAGAATGCCCTAATAGACGCACTTTGATCATAAATCATCTAGGAGAATATGAGAGTGAGGATGATGTGGAATTAGATGATGAAAATGCATTAATTGATGACAATGAACAAAATGAGAATGATGATTGCATTGAGTATGAACAAGGTGAATCTTTAATAGCTAGGAGAACTTTGCATGTCCAACTAGCACCTTGTGAGGATAACCAACGTGAAAATCTGTTTCATACAAGGTGTAGTATTAAAGGAAAAGTGTGTAATGTGATAATTGATGGAGGAAGTTGTTGCAACATAGCTAGCACTGAAATGGTAAACAAATTACAACTTCTTACATTTTATCACCCTAGGCCAAATAAACTACATTGGATGAATGAGTGTGGAGAACTTAAGGTCAATAAGCAAACTAAGGTCAATATAACATTAGGATCATATGAGGATGTTATTACATGTGATGTTGTGCCTATGAATGCTTGTCACGTGTTGCTTGGTCGTCCATGGCAATATGATAGGAAAGTTGTCCATGATGGGTTTTCTAACAAATATAGCTTTGAGTATAAGGGTAAAACTTTAACACTTAAACCTATGACACCTTTACAAATAGCCGAGTACTATGAGAACAAGAGGGTAGAGCAAGGAATCCCTCCAAAGCCTAAGATCACACGGCCTAAGAGTAAGTAGAATAAAACCCATCAAACTCTGTTAGTACAACCAACAAGTAGCTATCTTCAGTCTAGGAATGAATATGTCACTAACTATGCTTCTATGGATGTGCTAATGATGAGTTTGTGTAAATCTCTAGTGAATGTGCCTCATGGCCCTACGATTCCACTTCCTAGTTCTATCCAGGGGCTGTTAGACGAGTTTAGGGACGTTTTTCCTGAGGAGATTCCAGCCGGCTTGCCGCCCATTAGGGGCATTGAACACCAAATAGATTTAATACCCGGAGCCACTCTTCCCAATAGGCGCGCCTATAGGATGAACCCTATGGAAGCCCAGGAAATTCAGAACCAAGTTCAAGCCTTGCTAGATAAGGGGTATGTTCGGGAAAGCCTTAGTCCTTGTGCCGTTCCCGTCCTACTAGTACCCAAGAAGGATAACACTTGGAGAATGTGTATTGATTGTAGAGCAATCAATAACATTACTATCAAGTATAGACACCCGATTCCCCGTCTAGATGACATGCTTGATGAGTTACATGGAGCTACAATTTTCACTAAGATTGACCTTAGGAGTGGCTACCATCAAATTAGAATGAGGGAAGGGGATGAATGGAAAACAGCTTTTAAAACCAAATTTGGTCTTTATGAGTGGCTAGTAATGCCTTTTGGCTTAACTAACGCTCCTAGTACCTTCATGAGATTAATGAATCATATTTTGAGACCTTATATTGGTTTATTTGTTGTAGTCTACTTTGATGACATTCTTATCTATAGTAAGACTTTAAAAGAGCATGAAAATCATTTGAGAGATGTGCTTGCTACATTCCGTATAGAATACTTGTATGCTAATATTCAAAAGTGTGATTTATATACTAACCGAGTGATTTTTCTTGGTTTTGTAGTAAGTGCCAATGGTTTGCAAGTGGATGAGGACAAGGTGAAGGCAATCAATGAATGGCCCACTCCTAGGTCGGTTGGCGACGTGAGGAGTTTCCATGGCCTAGCTACATTCTATAGAAGATTTGTGAGAGATTTTAGTACTATTGCAGCACCACTCACGGCTTTGACCAAAAAGAAGGTTCCTTTTGAGTGGAATGAACCACAACAAAGAGCCTTTGAAGAGCTCAAGAGACGCCTCACCCATGCACCACTACTCGCTCTACCGGACTTCACTAAACCCTTTGAGGTTGAATGCAACGCGTCCGGTATTTGTATTGGCGGCGTCCTTATGCAAGAAGGTAAGCCTCTAGCTTTCTTTAGTGAAAAATTGAAGGGTGCATGCTTAAACTATTCCACTTATGACAAAGAATTGTATGCCTTGTTTAGAGTACTCAAAACATGGCAACATTACCTTTGGTCTCAAGAGTTTGTTTTGAAAACCGATCATGATTCACTTAGACACTTTAGGAGCCAAGATAAGCTAGATAGGCGGCATGGTAGGTGGATGGAGTTCATCGAAACCTTTCCTTACATTATCAAGTATAAGAAAGGAAAGGATAATGTCGTAGCGGATGCATTGTCTAGGAGATACACCTTAATCACCACCTTGGATTCTAGGATGTTAGGTTTTACTTACAGTAAAGAATTATATGTGGAAGATGCTGAATTTGGGAAGATATTTCATAGATGCACTACTCAAGGCCCTTATGATAAGTATTTTGTGTTTGAAGGTTTCTTGTTTAAAGTGGATAAGATTTGCATACCTAGATGTTCCCTTAGGATCTTATTGGTGGAAGAAGCCCATAAAGGACGTTTAATGGGGCATTTTGGGAGGGACAAAACTTATCACATGTTGCAAACTCACTTTTATTGGCCTCATATGTTAAGGGATGTAGAACACATGCTGAAAAGGTGCATTGAATGTCTTAAGACCAAAGCTAGGGTACAACCCCACGGGCTGTATACACACTTACCAACGCCTAATGGCCCTTGGGAAGATATAAGTATGGATTTCATTATTGGACTACCTAGGACTAAGAAAGGAAGAGATTCCATTTTTGTGGTAGTAGATAGATTCTCTAAAATGGCACATTTTATTCCATGTCATAAACTGATGATGCATATAATGTTGCTAATCTTTTCTTTAAGGAAACAGTGAGATTGCATGGAATACCTAAAACTATTGTTAGTGATAGGGATGTCAAGTTTTTGAGTTTCTTTTGGAAAACGCTTTGGGGAAAAATGGGCACTAGATTACTATTCTCGACCTCTAGTCATCCCCAAACAGATGGGCAAACGGAAGTCACCAATAAGACCCTAACGACCCTCTTTAGAACCATGTTGAAAGATAACTTAAAAGAATGGGAAGACATGTTACCACATATCGAGTTTGCTTATAATCGCACCATGCATTCTTCCACTTCGTTATCACCTTTCAAATGTGTTTATGGATTTAACCCTTTAACTCCTTTGGACTTATTACCGATTCCTCGAAAGGATCAAGTAGCGTTTGATGCTTTGGAACAGGCGGACTACATTAAGGAACTTCATGCTAAGACCAAGGCTGCACTTGATAAGAAGGGCGTTGAAACTGCAACTCGGAATAACAAAGGACGTCGGAAGATGGTTTTCCAACCCGGCGACTTAGTTTGGCTACATCTAAGGAAAGAGCGGTTTCCGACAAAACGCCATTCCAAGCTAGCACCACGGGGTGTTGGACCATTCAAAGTCTTACACCGGATTAACGACAACGCTTATGTGTTGGACTTACCGGAAGAGTATGGAGTTAGTACCACTTTTAATATAGGAGATTTGAGCCCCTATGAAGGAGATTCGGAACAAGATGAAAATTCAGGGTCGAATTCTTTCCAAGAAGGAGTGGATGATGTAGGACCATCACATGGAAGCTATCAAGGTCCTATTACTAGAGCAAGAGCTAAGGAGATCCAAGAAGCTACGTCAAAGGAAGTGTTATTGTTTGGCACAATGCGTGAACCATTTAATTGCCATACATCATGTGTTAATCTTTTGATGAATGGAGGAGCAAGCAAGCAAAGGGAGGAGATGTTGATCACGTCTAAAGCAGCCCACGAGGATAGCCTGCTGCTCACGTCCAAGGCAGCCCAAGAGCAAAGGGAGGAGATGTTGATCACGTCCAAAGCAGCCCACGAGGATAGCCTGCTGCTCACTTCCAAGGCAACCCAAGAGGGGAGGCAAGCAAACACGTCCAAGGCAGTCCAAGAGGGTAGGCTGCTGCTCACATCTAAAACAGCCCAAGAGGATAGCCAACTGATCACGTTCAAAGAGGCCCAAGAGAGTAACAAGTCAGCTCATTCGGATCATCATTTGGGCTCTTAAAAACCATCCAAAACACTCATGGATCTGTTGAACAATTCAGCCCATTCGGATAGTCCATTTGGCTGCTTAAAAACGTCCCACTCACTCCATACATCATGTGTTTGAATAAATCAGCCTATTCTCATGCTGAATTAGTTGTTTGTTAGGTTGTTAGCTACATTAGAGGAAGCTCTCTTATTACCACCTTCCCACTAATGTTTTCAACTTTCTTTTCTTTATTTTGTCTAGATAAAAGAGTCTATATAGATAGCCTCTTTAGCTGCAGATTAGTTACGTTATTCCCAATTGCTTAGAATTACATTTGTAATCATTTCACAAAATCAATCAAAGAACAAGAGAGTTTTCGGTTGGCATTGCTGTTGTTGCTTGGCTGAGCTTGTTTGTGTCAACCGCCTTCGGATTGGTGCTTCGAGCCTTCACGAGTCCCTCTTTGTGCTAGTCCAGCTAGAGCTAGTGTAAAGTTGTATTGGAGACGGGTCTAGGGCATTCACGAGTGGTGTTTTGGCTCTTCAGCCTTGGTTCCTTCGTTGACTCTCTTTGGTTCTTCTCTCACCTTCTTGCGCCATTCACCATCTACATTTCATTCCGCATCTGGATTTGCCTCATTCAGCCGGATTCTAGATCATTGTACCTAGATCGACTCATTCACGGACTAATACCGTATCAGTTTATTACCGACGCTTTGTGGAGGGATTCTTTGTGATTGCCCGTCCACTGACGAGTCTACTAAGGAAGACTACCTGATTTGTATGGTCTGAGCAGTGTGCCTAGAGTTTTGAGGAGCTGAAGAGGCGTTTGACTTCTGCTCCTATCTTGGGACAGCCTGAGGGTTTTGAGGATTTTGTGGTATACAGTGATGCATCCAAGTTAGGTGTTCGCTCTCAAACGTGTGTGTATGGTGAACGATATAGCTTTAAATTTATAACCTAAAATATAAGCCTGAAGCAATATGCGAACCCGTAGTGTACGTATCAACTGTAATAATGACAAATACTCTAGGGTCGAACACATGAACTATGGTGAAACAAAGATCGGTAATTCAGGTTGTCAATAAAAAACAAGCAACAAAGCAAAGATATCAAAGATGATGTAATAACCAGGTAAAGAAAATGCGGATTCTAGAGATTAAAGCATCCAGTTGTGGTTCCAACTCAAGATCTCAAAAGATAATGTGGACAAAGATGAGGTTTGCGAAGGAAAGGTGTTTCTAAGGTGGGAATAGATCACCGGGTAAGTCTCACTACTCACTATCCCAAACCAAAGATCCTCACACCGGGTAAGTCTCAAGGTACTAAGAAAAGGAACTATAATCTCAAACCAACACACCACCCAAGGGAATAGAATCAACATTTACCGGGTCAGTCTCAGGTTAACTCTCAAAGATGGAATGAAGGCACACTCAAACCCTAGTAAAGGACAAACCTTTAATACCTAACACTCATGATCTTGGGTATACAAACAAAGGAATCACCGGGTAAGTCTCATCCTAGGCTTGCGTTGAACCAGGAAAGATATAACAAGGATAGGATTTGGCAACCGAAACCTCAACTCACATAAGGACCAGGAAAGGTCTCGCCTCGCTCAGTTAGTACGCCATCTCGGTCGAGCGAGATGTTCTATGACTAACCGAGGTGTTCGTCGGTTAAGGTAAAGGCTCGAGCTTTCACGGTTCACTGGGATAAATGCTCATTCTTTCATCGTATTTCCCACAACCTTCAGCCAATCACCCTAGAATCACATAAAGAACTTAGCCAACAATTCATCATGATAACAATAATCGAATATATAAGAAAGGAATCAATATTCAAACAAGAAAACCTTAACAAAAAGGTCTCAATAACTCAATCAAACAATCGAACAAACAAACAAATTGCATTCCTCAATCACAACCAGAAAGACAACAAATCAATCCAAACTAAAAAAATCTTACAACTTCCTTCAACCTTCCTTCAAAGCTAGCTTCCTTGGATTCTTCAACCATCCTTCCAAAATGCCTTCAACTTCCAACACTAATACTTGCTTTATGATCTAGAGATATGCAGCTCCGAGATGTCTAATATCAAAAAACACACCTCTTTATATAGGAGAATCACCTTCCTAAGATAAAATATCTTCAAAGGCAATTTCCTTCCTTAGAATATTTTCCAATCTTCCAAATAAAGCAGCCAAAAAGATATGCTTCCATCCAGAAAACCCATCCTAAAATATAAGAAAATCACTTTCCAAAAATAGAACATCTCAGCCAAAAATAAAGATCTCGTGGCCGGTGGATTATTCGCCTCGGTCCAGCCCATCCTGAAGATCACCTCGGTCGAGGTGATGTTGTGGCCACCCGAGGTGAATATCAATTGAGTGTAAATCTCTCTAATCTGGTAAAAAATCAATCTTTCATCTCATTTCTATGGTTCTTGAGCCTTTCTTGTAGCTCCTCAATGCTCCATAATGTAGCTCCAATGACTCCTTAGCTTCCTTAGCTCCATATTGTTTCAAAACGTGTTATTTTCCCTACAATCACAACAAAACTGGGTGTAGACCTCGATTTTTGCAAAGGTAAACAAAACAACATAATGATCAAAGAATATACATCCATACATGTAGATTTATGAAGATAAAACATCCAAACCAATCCCAAAACATAGATTATAATACATGCTATCAAAATACCCCATACTTGTCCCTTGCTTGTCCCCAAGAAAGATCCAAATCTTAGATACAAGATAGAATGGATTATAAGTCATCAAAAGATCAATGAAAAACATTTCAAAATCTTTTGGTGGTGCGCTCCATTCATAGATCACCCTACGAGAAATCTTCATGACAAATGAAATCAAGACATCATCAAAACATTTTATAATATAAGAAAGCTGATCATCTTTGCATAAAATCATAGAATGCATAATAAATCATATTCATCGAAATTAATCATGTATAATCCAGTTTAAACCACCAAGTCAGTCATCATACTCGAGGTCTCAAGGGCTTCCAAAATAGGTCAAGAAACGTGTCAGGGTGGGATGTATATAGGGTAATGTGGTGCTCGAATCCGGGATTAGGATTTTTTCTTCACTATCTTTGAATCACAACATCTTCCACCAATAAGCTTTGCTTATTTTCACTTTACTTTACTTTTTGGGAACATGGACAGAGGTGCACAATAACCGAAGCCAAGGAGATCAACAATCATCAATTTCTCGAGATGCCTCAAACCCTTGATGCACATACCATGACCCGTTAGGACTATCGATCTATACGACTTTGGCAAGACACAAACACCCGGCTATGTGAATGGTGCCGAGTTACTAATCATCAAGATCAATGTTCCCAAACATAATTTGTTTCTTTCTAACACTTTCAGCCAAGATCTCAAACTTCACTTTACACGATTTTCGTCATTTGCATCCAAATTCCCGGATAGGTAAAGGGAGGCAAATATGTATATGAGGGGCTAAAGCATGATCAAGAAGAATAAGAAGAGAATGAAGTGCCTTAGTCATCCCAGGAAGAATGTGAGAGAACTTATAATGTGGTTTCAACCTTCAAATCCAACATAATTTTGATAAAAATAAAGTATTAAACATGCTAGAATTTCAAACAAAGTATTTAGCAACTTAAACATATCATAAAACCTTTCGAGCATATAAAGATTTCAAAACCAATCTACAAAAAAAATATCTTCATCGAGGTCATATCAAGAATAGAAGCACAAAACGTTTCGAAACTC
Organism: Fagopyrum homotropicum; assembly: GCA_033239125.1. Lineage (NCBI taxonomy): Eukaryota > Viridiplantae > Streptophyta > Magnoliopsida > Caryophyllales > Polygonaceae > Fagopyrum > Fagopyrum homotropicum. The sequence goes on along the minus strand of BSWB01000004.1, from coordinate 91,204,162 downwards.
TTTCAGTTAAAAACCCATCCCGGTCGAGGTATTCTGAAGGTGTCCGAGGTGTTCAACCGAGATGTGCCTCGGTTTTCACGACCTCGTTCGGTCAAGAACATTTGGTCGAGCTAAAAAATTTATTTCAAACTGGTTTTTGATGTTTTTATAAAACAGAAACTTGTATGTATGCATGTAATGGAAGATAAGCACATAGAGCAAAATAAAAGATAATATTTGTTCGCTCAAAAGTGTGGGTGCAAAGCTATAATATTTATACCAAGAATAATTGCAATAAAGCGAACCCGTAGTGTATGGATCGATTGTAATAAAAGCAAGAATTCCAAGGTCGAACACTGGGATTTGGTGAAATCAAAATTAGAATAAGATATCCAACAAGGAAAGATGCAACTTTTGACAATTAAAAGGACAAAGACTTGATTTTGTGTAAAGATTTAGGAAAACGGATTCTAAGGATCGAGGAATCCCATTGTGGTTTTCGATTCAAGACTTATAAAGATTATATGGACATAGCTGGGGTTGCTAAGGTATGCGTTCTAAAGCGGTATGATGTACGGTGAAGTCTTCACCACCCATGTCCAAACCCAAAGGCTCTAAATAAAGGATGTTGTGTCTCGATAAGATAGTGGATCTAAGGAAAGGATAATATTCTCAGAACAAAACACAAGCCCAAGGGAATCAGATCTAACTCACAAAGGTAAGGGTTATGGCACACTCAACCTTAACAGAGGGGTTTGAATCCTCTATTACTTGGGACTTGTAATCGTTGGCAACCAAGGATGGAAATCACCGGGTAAGTCTCTTCCCACACTCGGATATAGGTTAGAAAGGTTCAACAAGGCTAGGCTTTAAGCAATCTTATACCAAGGACAAAGGATATGGCAAGATAGGTACGAAAGAAGGAAAATCGGGTTGTTCATCAAAGGAGATCGTTCGATCTAGACCAAGAACAGTCCGATTTTTTCCTTCTGCGATGGTTAAACTCAACTTTCAGGATCCAATCTGTTTATGAAGATCATTCTATCATCGTCTCAACCACAATCATCAACCAATCACCCCAGAATCACAAGAGTTTTAGCCAAGAAAACACATAATCAAAATCAAAAGAGATTTTAAATCAAGGAAGCGAAGAATGATGAGAAAACTTGAATCTTTGAATTAAAACCAAACCAAAAGCGTATGAACAACGTTTCATTGTTTCAAAACTCAAATAAAACTCAATAACAAACTCCAATTCTCAATCACAAAGACAGAATATATAATCAAACTCACAAAACCTTCAAGAACTATATTCTTGAACAAGAACTCCCGAACTTCCTTCGATCTTCCTCCTTGAATGCTTCCCTCAATGTTTTCGATCCTATGACTCAATAGTCTTGGATGTAATTGGATGCCAATATAAGGGTGGAAGGAGTTGTCAATTCCTATCCAACCGTCGATGGGAGATGCAAATTGTAGTGTGTTGGATGAGATTGAATTGCATTGGATTGGATTGGATGATTTGGATGGTGGTGAGACGCCCTCTATTTATAGGGAAAAATCTAGGGTTTTAGATAAGCATGAGCCTATCTTAAAGAATAAATAATCTCTAAGATAAATAATCTAAAAGATAAATAATCTTAAAGATAAACCCTCGCTTAAAGAATAAAATACAGCATAAAGATCGACCGCAGGTTGAAGGTAAACCCTAAATTTTTTGGCCGAAAAAGAATTTGAGTCCGCTGGTATCAGAGCCCGCTCTGGCGCACGGTATTAGAAAATACTTTGTCGAGCTATCAGAAAATACTTTGGAGTATCAAACGGTATCAGAGATAACTTTGCCGTGGTATCAGAAAAATACTTTTGCGGTATCAAAAAAATATTTTGGCGCGTTCCTAGCTCCCATTTTATGCTCCTTTTTGTTCCGTATCAAGGCTTAATCCTTAAATGTGTCATTTTGCTCCATAATTCGCCATTTACCTACAAATGCAATAAAACTTTGTGTAGACATCTTTTCTAGCAAAGTATGCAAATAGCTTAAATGTCATGTATTCATGTTTATACATGCAAAATAAAGGGAAAAACTACGTAAATGCATGCCTAAAAATATGTCATAATTCATGTCATCAAAATACCCCATACTTGCCTCTTGCTTGTCCCCAAGCAAGGTTCAAACTCAAGAGATGATATGAATTATGCATATGCAAAAACAAAGAAAAACCACAATTTTTTTTTTGATTGTGCTTCTTTTCATAGATCACCCTCAAAGGGTTACTTCATAGCTAATAACAATCATTATATGACCAAAAAGAATTATATCATAGAAAGGATAATCACACTTTGTAAGAAAATCATAACATGCATAATAACTTGCAATATATCAAAATCAATCATGAGGAATTCATGTTTAAACCACCAAGTCAAAACACATGTGCTATAAGGGAAAAACTACTAAATACATGCCTTAAAATAGGTCATAATTCATGTCACCAATATCATCGAGAGCCATACAAACCATAGTCAAGTAAGTTAAATAATACATCAAATACCCCATACTTGGGACACATTGTCCCAATGGGTCAAATACAAGTCATCATAACAGAGTACTCACCGGACATAACAGAACTACATAATAAATAGAAAATAAATCAATGAAGCTCTCAGTCCTCGTCAGCCGGCGGTGGTGGTGGTGGAATGTAGGGATACTGGGATGGATCGAACGGGTAGCCCATGACCTGCTGAAACTGCACCTCCATCATCCGTCGTGTGAAGTGCTAGCTCTCCTCCATCCGGTGTGTCCATCCATCCATAGATCTGCGCTGAGCATCGAAACGCTAGGTCACATCAAGTCGTAGTGCGGCGTAAGACTCAACCATATGTCTCTCAAGATCATCAATCCTCTTATGCGCCTCAGGATCTCTACGGCGGTAGGATCGCTATTGAGGTGGCGGTGGCATAGCGGCTGGCGGTGCAGATTCCTCCCTCTCATCCTCCGTAGCCTCATCGTCAAGGTCAACGGTGAGAATATTGGGCTCGCCGGTATCAGTACCGGTGTCCATAGCAGCGTCTCCTCCATAGCCATCATCATCATCATCAACATCAGCTGCCTCTTTAGGAGCAGCATCATGCATTTATGGAAACCACACAGCCGACCAGTGCTGACGATCATAAATAGAAAACTGGGAAGACTTGGGAATACCTTGAGGAAACTTCGTTTCCCATGGCATGGCAACATAAAGTTTGCCAAGACCACGGGGAACGAGAATGCGCCGCGTAATCATCTCATGCAGCCCCAGCGGCTTCGGAGCCGCAACTAGTGTACTTCCAGATAAGTCTATGCCCATGGAAGTGGCCATGTGGGTCACCAGCCCACCTCAACACATATCGCCCTTCGACTTCCCCTTTATCTTGTGAAGATCATCTGCCAGTATGGCAGCAAAATCTAGAAATCCCCCATGTGACCATGCAAAACAAGCTTAGTAGCTCACCTTGTCTAACCTTTTGGGGCGTCTTGGTACGCACTAGAAGCATCTTGGTGAAAATCTTGTGAGCTACGGAAAGCAAGGTGAAAGATGATCCGCTCCCGGGAATCACCGGGCTGCCATCTGTCATGATAATCAGTAACATGGGCTATCTCGCCCCAAAAACTCTGAGCCTGCGCTCGAGAAGGAAAATCTGTCACTGTAGGGGTCGGGAAGTTAAAGATCTCCTCAAACTGATCCAAAGGAACTGCGTAGTACTTGTTCATCAAATTGTACTTGATCCCTCTACGCTCCGGCACGTAGGTAACTGAACTCAGAAACTCCAAAGTCGGCTCCAGATAAGCCGGTGCTCTGATGGCCATAAAGAACTCCAAGCCAACCATCAAAATCATCTTCTTCAAGTCCTTCACCACGTGGAGGCACTCGAAGTCATCAACATGAACGAATCGTGGGGCAATAATTGGGCACCCACAAATACTATCAAAATCCCACCGGTGTCTCTCGTGAATCACCGGTATGGTGGACTGTGATGCAGAAGAAGGGGAAGAGGGTGTGAACTACTAGGCCTATCCCTCAAGAACAACTGACGATCTGATCTGCGTGAACTACTCATGGCTGGAGGTCACCTTGGTCGGGTCAAGAACACCTCGACCGAGACGCAGTCGAGTCAACCGATGTGAAGTGTTGCGCGAGGTGATATCCAAAATCTGCAAGATTTTCCCCCAAAAAACACTACCAATAGCTTCCTATGGGGTACTTATATCCTTTTCAACAGAAACCTATGGCAACCAAAGCCAGATCTATGCATAATCGACGAAAATAGAACGAGTTAGGTTTTTTTTAGCGATTTACCTTTAAATCTGCAGATTTGAAGCGTTCTTTGTGTTGTTTGTTGCTTGGAAACTGAATCTCTTGCTTCCTCTGATGATTTGGAGCTGAAAATCGTTGAAAACGATCGAGGATGGAGAATCTGAGTAGAGAGAGGGCCGCGGTCGAGGTGTGCGAAGAGAGGGAAAAGTGAGAGGAGAGAGAAACCGTCACACCCTTTTATACCCCTCTCTAAATTTGATTACGCCTTGGTCGAGATGTTCCTGAGCGGACCGAGGTGTCAGAGTGGATGTCAGACCTAAGCACCTCGGTTGATGGAGAACACTTCGGTCGAGGTACTGTGATAGCAACCGAGATGTGCCTCGGTCAAACTCCGTCTTCTCAATTTCTCGAACTTCTGTCCTTCCTTGTAGATCCTGAGTTGTAATTTCTTCTTAGAGAGTACCTGATTCCTGTCTAGGAGGACGCAAAAACACGAAGCAAACTATCTAAACTAAGTTAGAAAAGGGAAAAGAAAACAATACCTTGGGTTGCCTCCCAAGAAGCGTTTGGTTTAAGGTCGCTAGATGGACCGTATGTCATTCTCAAACAATGTATAGGGGTGCAATCTCTTCAGCCGGGACTTCCGGTCTATATTTCTTCAGCCTATGACCGTTGACTTTAAAGCTTCCGCTAGCTTCACCCCATATTTCAACTGCACCATGGGGAAAAACATTTTTCACAATGTAAGGTCCTGTCCGTCTAGATTTCAACTTACCTAGAAAGAGGCGGAGGCGGGAGTTGAAGAGTAGAAAAATATCTCCTTCTTTAAGCTCCTTAGGGATGATATGCTTGTCGTGCCATCTCTTCGTTCTTTCTTTGTAGATTTTGGCATTTCCATAAGCGTTAATCGCAACTCCTCCAACTCATTAATGTCTAAAAGTCTCTTCTCTTCAGCTTCCTTGATGTCGAAATTCAACCACTTGATTGCCCATTAGTCCTTGTGCTCCAACTCAACGGGTAGATGACAAGACTTCTCATATACGAAATTGTAAGGGGTGGTACAAATGGGACTCTTGAATGCGGTCCTATAAGCTCAAAGAGCATCGTCCAGCTTCATGGACCAATCCTTCCTTGTCTTTGAAACAGTCATTTCCAAAATTGCCTTGATTTCTCTATTCGAGATCTCCACCTGCCCACTAGTCTGAGGGTGATAAGGGGTTGCTACCTTGTGGGTTACCCCATACTTTGATAGAAGTGCCTTGAACTTCCGGTTGATGAAATGTGTCCCTCAGACTAGGAGGTGTCCCAAAACGCGGTGTCCCAAAACATGGTGTCCCTCAGACTAGGAGGTGTCCCAAAACACGACCGAGACAGCAGCCAATGATAATACGCGGTGTCCCAAAACGTGGAAAGATAGTTCTATTGAAGAACTTCACAACCACCATGGCGTCATTAGTGGGAGAAGCAATGGCCTCCACCCACCTAGAAACGTAATCAACAGCTAAGAGGATGTAGAGGTTCCATGCGGATGATGGGAAAAGTCCCATGAAATCAACTCCCCATACATCAAATATCTCAACTTCCTGAATATTGTTGAGTGGCATCTCGTTCCTTCTAGAAAAGTTTCCTATTCTTTGGCATGCATCACAAGAGACAACAAACGCTTGCACATCATTAAATAATGTAGGCCAAAAGAAACCCGAACGTAATACCTTAGCGCATGTTTTGTGGGCGCTAGCATGTCCTCTACAAGGAAGTGAGTGGAAATGTCGTACGACACTAGCAGCTTCATCTTCTGGAATGCATCATCGAAGCATCCGATCTTGACCTCTCTTGAAGAGTAGAGGTTCATTCCAATAGTAGTGACGTACATCCTTGAAGAACTTCATATTTTGAGCATATGTCAATCCGGGAGGTACTTCTTGACAAACAAGATAGTTGACGATGTCAGCATACCTAGGCTCTCTACCGTCAGAAACTTTGTTCCACTAATTGTGAGTGATTATCAGAGAATGAATCATCAATGAACAAGTCGTCGTCCTTAGTTGACTTCATCTTGCCTGCTGTCTCGGTCGTGGTCCGAGGTGGGTGACCGAGGTGCTCTTCAGAGAAGATCACCTCGCCTGCTCCGGAAACTGTCTCAGTCGAGCAACTGGAACTGGGACCGAAACCTAATGTGTTTTTCTTCTCCTAAATCAGTTTATCAAATCTAGCTCCTAGATCCGCTTCCAATGTTTCCAAGCTTCGCACATCTGCATCACACAAGACACCTATACCTTTCTCCATCAAACTAAAACTCAAAACTTTCTCAAGAGGATATTTAATAAGGATAGAGCTCACCCATTCTCGAGAATCTTCTTGATACGGTGTTAATCCGTGTTTGATTCGATCTAGGCACAATGATCTCGAAATGGACTGAATGAGACGAATTCAGTAGGCGGAGTGAAACGAAGATGATGAATGGCGCAGGAGGGTGAGAGAAGAACCAAAGAGAAAGCCAATGAAGGAACCAAGGCTGAAGAGCCAAAACCCCAATCGTGACTGCTCTAGACCCGTCTCCAATACAAAGTTACACTAGCTCCTGCTGGACTAGCACAAAGAGGGACTCGTGAAGGCTCGAAGCACCAATCTGAAGGCGGTTTGACACAAACAAGCTCAGCCAAGCAACAACAGCAATGCCAACCAAAAACTCTCTTGTTCTTTGATTGATTTTGTGAAAATGATTACAAATGCAATTCTAGAAATGGGAAATAATGTAACTAATCTGCAGCCTAGAAGAGACTATTTATAGACTCTTTTTATCTAGACAAAATAATGAAAAGAAAGCTGAAAACATTAGTGGGAAGGTGGTAATAAGAGAGCTTCCTCTGATGTAGCTAACAACCTAACAAACAACTATTTCAGCACAAAAATAGGCTGAATTATTCAAACTTATCCTAGGAGTGCAAGCTGAGTGTGCTGGACGTTTTTCAAGAGCCAAATGGGCTGTCCGAATGGGCTGCATTGTTCAACAGATCCATGAGTGTTTTGGATGCATTTAAAGAGCCCAAATGATGATCCGAATGAGCTGAATTGTTACTCTCTTGGGCCTCTATGAAAGTGATCGGCTGGCTCCCTCTTGGGCTGCATTGGACGTGTTTGCTTGCCTCCCTCTTGGGCTACCTTTGACATGACCAACAGCCTCCTCTTGGGCCTGCATTGGACGTGAGCATGGGCTGCATTGGGCGTGAGCATGGGCTGCATTGGCGTGAGCAACAGGGCGTGAGCATGGGCTGCTTTGGCGTGAACAACAGCCTTCTCTCCTAGCCTGCATTGGACGTGAGCAGCATCTCCTTCCTTTGCTCTTGGGCTGCCTTGGACGTGAGCAACAGCAGCCTGCATGGTCTCCTCGAGCTGCATGGGAGGTGAGTACGTTGGCATGGTCTCGGGCTGCATTGGTTCACTTGCTCCTACATTCATCAAAAGATTAAAACATGATGTATGGAAATACAATGGTTCACGCATTGTGTCAAGCAATAACACTTCCCTTGACATAACCTCTTAGATCTCCTTAGCTCTTGCTCTAGTAATGGGACCTTGATAGCTTCCATGTGATGGTCCTACATCATCCACTCCTTCTTGGAAAGAATTCGACCCCGAATTTTCGTCTTGTTCCGAATCTCCTTCATATGGGCTCAAATCTCCTACATTAAAAGTGGTGCTAACTCCATACTCTTCCGGTAAGTCCAACACATATGCATTGTCATTAATCCGGTGTAAGACTTTGAATGGTCCATCACCTCATGGTGCTAGCTTGGAATGGCGTTTTGTCGGAAACCGCTCTTTCCTTAGATGTAGCCAAACTAAGTCGCCGGGCTGGAAAACCATTTTCCGACGTCCCTTGTTATTCCGAGCTGCAGTTTCAATGCCTTTCTTGTCAAGTGCAGCCTTGGTCTTAGCATGAAGTTCCTTAATGTAGTCCACCTGTTCCAAAGCATCAAAAGCTACTCGATCCTTTCGAGGAATCGGTAGTGAGTCCAAAGGAGTTAAAGGGTTAAATCCATAAACACATTTGAAAGGTGATAACGAAGTGGAAGAATGCATGGTGCGATTATAAGCAAACTCAATATGTGGTAACATGTCTTCCCATTCTTTTAAGTTATCTTTCAACATGGTTCGTATGAGGGTCGTTAGGGTCCTATTGGTGACTTCCGTTTGCCCATCTGTTTGGGGATGACTAGAGGTCGAGAATAGTAATCTAGTGACCATTTTTCCCCAAAGTGTCTTCCAAAAGAAACTCAAAAACTTGACATCCCTATCACTAACAATAGTTTTAGGTATTCCATGCAATCTAACTATTTCCTTAAAGAAAAGATTAGCAACATTATATGCATCTTTAGTTTTATGACATGGAATAAAATGTGCCATTTTAGAGAATCTATCTACTACCACAAAAATGGAATCTCTTCCTTTCTTAGTCCTAGGTAGTCCAACAATGAAATCCATACTTATGTCCTTCCAAGGGCCATTAGGCGTCGGTAAGGGCGTATACAGCCCGTGGGGTTGTACCCTAGCTTTGGCTTTAAGACATTCAATGCACCTCTTAAGCATGTGTTCTACATCCCTTAACATATGAGTCCAATAAAAGTGAGTTTGCAACATGTGATATGTTTTGTCCCTCCCAAAATGCCCCATTAAACCTCCTTTGTGGGCTTCTTAATAAGATCCTAAGGGAACATCTAGGTATGCAAATCTTATCCACCTTAAACAAGAAACCTTCAAACACAAAGTACTTATCATAAGGGCCTTGAGTAGTGCATCTATGAAATATCTTCCCAAATTCAGCATCATCCACATATAATTCTTTAATGTAAGTAAAACCTAGCATCCTAGAATCCAAAGTGGTGATTAAGGTGTATCTCCTAGACAATGCATCCGCTACTACATTATCCTTTCCTTTCTTATACTTGATAATGTAAGAAAAGTTTCTATGAACTCCATCCACCTACCATGACGTCTATCTAGCTTAGCTTGGCTCCTAAAGTGTCTAAGTGAATCATGATCGGTTTTCAAAACAAACTCTTGAGGCCAAAGGTAATGTTGCCATGTTTTGAGTACTCTAAACAACGCATACAATTCTTTGTCATAAGTGGAATAGTTTAAGCATGCACCTTTCAATTTTTCACTAAAGAAAGCTAGAGGCTTACCTTCTTGCATAAGGACGCCACCAATACCAATGCCGGATGCATCGCATTCAACCTCAAAGGGTTTAGTGAAGTCCGGTAGAGCTAGTAGTGGTGCGTGGGTGAGGCGTCTTTTGAGCTCATCAAAAGCTCTTTGTTGCGGTTCATTCCACTCAAAAGGAACCTTCTTTTTGGTCAAAGCCGTGAGTGGGGCTGCAATGGTGCTAAAACCTCTCACAAACCTTCCATAGAAGGTAGTTAAGCCATGGAAGCTCCTCACGTCACCAACAGTCCTAGGAGTGGGCCAATCATTGATTGCTTTCACCTTGTCCTCATCCACTTGCAAGCCATTGACACTTACTATAAAACCAAGAAAAATCACTCGGTTAGTATAGAAATCACATTTTTGAATATTAGCATACAAGTATTCTATACGCAATGTAGCAAGCACATCTCTCAAATGATTTTCATGCTCTTTTAAAGTCTTACTGTAGATAAGAATGTCATTAAAGTAGACTACAACAAATAAACCAATATAAGGTCTCAAAATATGATTCATTAACCTTATGAAAGTACTAGGAGCGTTAGTTAAGCCAAAAGGCATTACTAGCCACTCATAGAGACCAAATTTTGTTTTAAAAGGTGTTTTCCATTCATCCCCTTTCATTCTAATTTGATGGTAGCCACTCCTAAGGTCAATCTTAGTGAAAATTGTAGCTCCATGTAACTCATCAAGCATATCATCTAAACGGGGAATAGGGTGTCTATACTTGATAGTAATGTTATTGATTGCTCTACAATCAATACACATTCTCCAAGTATTATCCTTCTTGGGTATTAGCAGAACGGGAACGGCACAAGGACTAAGGCTTTCTCGCACATACCCCTTATCTAGCAAGGCTTGCACTTGGTTCTGAATTTCCTGGGCTTCCGTAGGGTTCATCCTATAGGCGGGCCTATTGGGAAGAGTAGCTCCGGGTATTAAATCTATTTGGTGTTCAATGGACCTAATGGGCGGCAAGCCGGCTGGAATCTCATCAGGAAAAACGTCTCTAAATTCATCCAACAGCCCCTGAATAGATCCAGGAAGTGGGTTCGTAGAGTCATGAGGCACATTCACTAGAGATTTACACAAACTCATCATTAGCACATCAATAGAAGCATAGTTAGTGACAAATTCATTCCTAGACTCAAGATAGCTACTTGTTGGTTGTACTAACAATGTTTGATGGGTTTTATTCTTTTTACTCTTAGGCCGTGTGATCTTAGGCTTGGGAGGGGTTCCTTGCTCTACCCTCTTGTTCTCATAGTACTCGGCTATTTGTAAAGGTGTCATAGGTTTAAGTGTTAAAGTTTTACCCTTATACTCAAAGCTATATTTGTTAGAAAACCCATCATGGACAACTTTCTTATCATATTGCCATGGACGACCAAGCAACAAGTGACAAGCATTCATAGGCCCAACATCACATGTAATAACATCCTCATATGATCCTAATGTTATATTGACCTTAGTTTGCTTATTGACCTTAAGTTCTCCACATTCATTCATCCAATGTAGTTTATATGGCCTAGGGTGATAAAATGTAAGAAGTAGTAATTTGTTTACCATTTCAGTGCTAGCTATATTGCAACAACTTCCCCCATCAATTATCACATTACACACTTTTCCTTTAATGCTACACCTAGTATGAAACAAATTTTCACGTTGGTTATCCTCACAAGGTGCTATGGGACATGCAAAGTTCTCCTAGCTATCAAAGATTCACCTTGTTCATACTCAATGCAATCATCATTCTCATTTTGTTCATTGTCATCATTTAAGGCATTTTCATCATAACTCTCATACTCTCCTAGATGATTTATTATCAAAGTGCGTTTATTAGGACATTCTCTACTCATGTGACCTCTACCTTGGCATTTAAAACACACAATGTCCCTAGTTCTAGAGTTAGAGATAGGAGTACTCCCTCGATGATCACTTGAAGGCTCATTCAAGGATCGTGGTGTAGTGGCTGTTGTAGACGACTTTCTTTGCCCTTCTTGGCCCATAGGTGCCGATCTCCTCTCCTCCTTCCGGACCCCTTGCTCCCTGCCGTGGCTATGCAGCCGGCTTCCTTGTGGGCTGCTTTGTGCTTTCCAAGCATTGGGCATCCCGGAAGGTGGCTTGTATTCCCGGTTTCGCACCTTGGTCTTCCTTTCCACCTTGATGGCCAAGTGTAGTAGTTGCTCCATGGTGATGTATGGATACATATCAACCTCATTAGCTAAATTAGAATTCAGAATACGAAGGTACCTTGCCATAGTGTTTTCTTCATCATCTAGAACGTTGGCCTTCACCATAGCAACTTGCATATTCGTATAGGCTTCCTCAGCGCTAAGTGAGCCTTGTCTCAAATTTTCCAGCCGTTGTCGAAGCTCTCGGGTATAGTGAGATGGAACGAACCGAGCTCTCATTAGTGCCTTCATATGCTCCCATGTGGTGATTTGAGGATCCAATGTTCGAACTCTTTCTTTGACTACGTGATCCCACCATACCAAAGCATAGCCTTGGAACTCAAGAGCGGCTAGCTGAACCTTCCTAGGCTCGCTGAAGTTGTGACACAACCAGATCTGCTCAACTTTAGTTTCCCACTCCGTGTACACGTCGGGATCACACTTTCCTTCAAAGACGGGAATTTTGATTTTGACTTTGCCGAGTCCGTCTTGCTCTTGATAGGGCCGCAGATTATCACGTTCTCATCCTTGCCTTGGCTGTTGGAATGGCCGATTGTAACCTTCCCAAGTGTGGTCCTCGAAAGCAGCTTCATTCCGTCGCTGAAAGTCATCAACAAATGGTGGCATGTTAGAAGCATTAGGAAGGACGTTGGAATGTACATTACCTTGATCCGGCAGATCCGGCTCTCTAGTAACACGTGAAGGACCGCCAAACTCGTAGTTAGCTCTTAAAGGTGGTGTTCCGGCTGGTGGTGTTCGTGCTTCCATAGACTCCACTCGTTTGGATAGGTTAGCTACGGAATCGGAGAATTTTTTCAATAGACTGATCATCTCAGGCGTGACGGTCTCGCTACTCGATTTGCTGGGACTTATGGACCTGGACATGCTCAAGTAACAAACAAAGAACCGGTTAGGTTAGAAAAGCAAAGATCTCACTTGTGTATCGCTCACACTCTCGTTGGTATTGCCTAGCTGGTGGCTCGAGTTGTAAGGATCCAACACCTTAAGATCGCGATTTCTGAACCTTCTTAGCAACCCTTTGGAACTAGAACTGTTGAAACCGATGTTAGTGACGGAGATGAATCAAGACACCCCTAATTGGAGTATTGACTGTTGGGTTGGTGTAGGTATGGTAAATTGTGTTTAGAATGACGTTTTGAGATGATTGAAAGAGTTGACTTGTGCTTGATTAATAAAAACAAGGGCCAGCCGTTTTTCTGTAGTATATATATATATATATATATATATATATATATATATATATATATATATATATTTGAAAGATATCTTAGACTTTGTCAAAGATTTGTAGGAGAGAGAGTTAACCGTAATTGATTTGCAGCAAGGGTTACCGAAACGTGATGCAGCGTTGAGCTCTCTTTTGTTTTTGTTTTCGTTTTGTGTTTGCCTCTCCTCAAGATGTTGTCCGGCTTTTTGAATTGGCACACTTCAAGCACAAGTTAGATCTCAATTGGATAAACAATAAGGTTAACAAGAAGAAGAAGTGATCAATTGTTCAACTGTGCTCTGATACCAACTAATACGGTGTTAATCCGTGTTTGATTCGATCTAGGCACAATGATCTCGAAATGGACTGAATGAGACGAATTCAGTAGGCGGAGTGAAACGAAGATGATGAATGGCGCAGGAGGGTGAGAGAAGAACCAAAGAGAAAGCCAATGAAGGAACCAAGGCTGAAGAGCCAAAACCCCAATCGTGACTGCCCTAGACCCGTCTCCAATACAACATTACACTAGCACAAAGAGGGACTCGTGAAGGCTCGAAGCACCAATCCGAAGGCGGTTTGACACAAACAAGCTCAGCCAAGCAACAACAGCAATGCCAACCAAAAACTCTCTTGTTCTTTGATTGATTTTGTGAAAATGATTACAAATGCAATTCTAGCAATGGGAAATAACGTCACTAATCTGCAGCCTAGAAGAGACTATTTATAGACTCTTTTTATCTAGACAAAATAACAAAAAGAAAGCTGAAAACATTAGTGGGAAGGTGGTAATAAGAGAGCTTCCTCTAATGTAGCTAACAACCTAACAAACAACTATTTCAGCACAAAAATAGGCTGAATTATTCAAACTTATCCTTGGAGTGCAAGCTGAGTGTGCTGGACGTTTTTCAAGAGCCAAATGGGCTGTCCGAATGGGTTGCATTGTTCAACAGATCCATGAGTGTTTTGGATGTGTTTAAAGATCCCAAATGATGATCCGAATGAGCTGAATTGTTACTCTCTTGGGCCTCTATGAAAGTGATCGGCTGGCTCCCTCCTTGGGCTGCATTGGACGTGTTTGCTTGCCTCCCTCTTGGGCTACCTTTGACATGATCAACAGCCTCCTCTTGGGCCTGTATTGGACGTGAGCTTGGGCTGCATTGGGCGTGAGCATGGGCTGCATTGGCGTGAGCAACAGGGCGTGAGCATGGGCTGCATTGGGCGTGAGCATGGGTTGCATTGACGTGAGCAACAGGGCGTGAGCATGGGCTACATTGGGCGTGAGCATGGGCTGCTTTTGCGTGAACAACAACCTTCTCTCCTAGCATGCATTGGACGTGAGCAGCATCTCCTTCCTTTGCTCTTGGGCTGCCTTGGACGTGAGCAACAGCAGCCTGCATGGTCTCCTCGAGCTGCATGGGAAATGAGTACGTTGGCATGGTCTCGGGCTGCATTGGTTCACTTGCTCCTACATTCATCAAAAGATTAACACATGATGTATGGAAATACAATGGTTCACGCATTGTGTCAAGCAATAGCACTTCCCTTGACATAACCTCTTGGATCTCCTTAGCTCTTGCTCTAGTAATGGGACCTTGATAGCTTCCATGTGATGGTCCTATATCACTTCTTCATCATAGATGTTGAAGATATCATCTTCCAAAGGCTCTCCCTTCATCGCAGCCAATAGTGCAAACTCTACATGATCGCCACCAATGTCGAACTTCAACTTGGCGTTCTTACAATCAAAGTTGCAACCCGATGTTGCTTGAAACGGTCTTCCGAGAATGATAGGAATGGGATAATCTGCGGGAATGTCCAACAAAACAAAGTCTATAGGTATGTAGAAATTACGTAACTTGATGGGAACGTCCTCCAAGATACCAACGGGACGGGTAATGGAGCGATCCGTCATGTATAACGTCATCTTCACGGGCTTGGGCTCTCCAAGGCCGATCTTCTCACAAAGTGCTAAAGGAATGATGCTCACACTAGCTCCTATATCACAAAGTGCATCATAAGTTACATCTCCAACTTGGATGGAAATGCAAAACGAACCGGGATCTCTCAACTTAGGTGGCATCTTCTCCTTCATAAATTGAATGAGCTCCGAAGATCTAGAGGTCATCCTTACTTCTCCAAAGTCTTCCAGCTTTCTCTTTCTTGACAAGATCTCTTTCAAAAACTTCCCATAGGCGGGCATTCCTAGTATAGCATCAATGAAAAGGATGTTAATATGTAGCTCATTCATAAGGTCAAGAAACTTACCAAAGTGCTTGTTTAGATGTGTCGGTGCCCTTGACTGAGGGAACAGGAGTGGTGGTTTAGAAGCAGGTTGATACGGAATTGTCCGTGATTGAGTCGATCTAGTTACAATGATCTCGAATCCGGCTGAATGAGGCGAACCCAGAATGCGGAATGAAACGTAGATGGTGAATGGCGCAGGAAGGTGTAGAGAAGAACCAAAGAGAGTCAACGAAGGAACCAAGGCTGAAGAGCCAAAACCCCCACTCGTGAATGCCCTAGACCCGTCTCCAATACAACTTTACACTAGCTCCGGCTGGACTAGCACAAAGAGGGACTCGTGAAGGCTCGAAGCACCAATCCGAAGGCGGTTGACACAAACAAGCTCAGCCAAGCAAACAACAGCAATGCCAACCAAAAACTCTCTTGTTCTTTGATTGATTTTTGTGAATGATTACAAATGTAATTCTAAGCAATGAAATTAACGTACCTATTCAGCAGCTAAAAGAGGCTATATATAGACTCTTTTATCTAGACAAAATTAAAGAAAAGAAAACTAAAACATTAGTGGGAAGGTTGTAATAAGAGAGCTTCCTCTAATGTAGCTAACAACCTAACAAACAACTAATTCAGCATGAGAATAGGCTGACTTATTTAAACTAATCTTTGGAGTGTGCTGGACGTTTTTAAGAGCAAAAATGGACTATCCGAATGGGCTGAATTGTTCAACAGATCCATGAGTGATTTGGATGGTTTTTAAGAGCCCAAATGATGATCCGAATGAGCTGACTTGTTACTCTCTTAGGCCTCTTTGAACGTGATCAGCTGGCTATCCTCTTGGGCTGTTTTAGATGTGAGCAGCAGCCTACCCTCTTGGACTGCCTTGGACATGTTTGCTTGCCTCCCCTCTTGGGCTGCCTTGGACGTGAGCAGCAGACTATCCTCGTGGGCTGCTTTGGACGTGATCAACATCTCCTCCCTTTGCTCTTAGGCTGCCTTGGACGTGAGCAGCAGGCTATCCTCGTGGGCTGTTTTGGACGTGATCAACATCTCCTCCCTTTGCTTGCTTGCTCCTCCATTCATCAAAAGATTAACACGTGATGTATGGCAATTAAATGGTTCACGCATTGTGCCAAGCAATAGCACTTCCCTTGACGTAGCTTCTTGGATCTCCTTAGCTCTTGCTCTAGTATGGGACCTTGATAGCTTCCATGTGATGGTCCTACATCATCCACTCCTTCTTGGAAAGAATTCGACCCCGAATTTTCATCTTGTTCCGAATCTCCTTCATAGGGGCTCAAATCTCCTACATTAAAAGTGGTACTAACTCCATACTCTTCCGGTAAGTCCAACACATAAGCGTTGTCGTTAATTCGGTGTAAGACTTTGAATGGTCCATCACCCCGTGGTGCTAGCTTGGAATGGCGTTTTGACGGAAACCGCTCTTTCCTTAGATGTAGCCAAACTAAGTTGCCGGGTTGGAAAACCATCTTCCGACGTCCTTTGTTATTCCGAGCTGCAGTTTCAACGCCCTTCTTATCAAGTGCAGCCTTGGTCTTAGCATGAAGTTCCTTAATGTAGTCCGCTTGTTCCAAAGCATCAAAAGCTACTCGATCCTTTCGAGGAATCGGTAATAAGTCCAAGGTAGTTAATGGGTTAAATCCATAAACACATTTGAAAGGTGATAACAAAGTGGAAGAATGCATGGTTCGATTATAAGCAAACTCGATATGTGGTAACATGTCTTCCCATTCTTTTAAGTTATCTTTCAACATGGTTCTAAGGAGGGTCGTTAGGGTCCTATTGGTGACTTCCGTTTATGACATGGAATAAAATGTGCCATTTTAGAGAATCTATCTACTACCACAAAAATGGAATTTCTTCCTTTCTTAGTCCTAGGTAGTCCAATAATGAAATCCATACTTATATCTTCCCAAGGGCCATTAGGCGTTGGTAAGGGTGTATACAGCCCGTGGGGTTGTATCCTAGCTTTGGCCTTAAGACATTCAATGCACCTTTTCAACATGTGTTCTACATCCCTTAACATATGAGGCCAATAAAAGTGAGTTTGCAACATGTGATAAGTTTTGTCCCTCCCAAAATGCCCCATTAAACCTCCTTTATGGGCTTCTTCCACCAATAAGATCCTAAGGGAACTTCTAGGTATGCAAATCTTATCCACTTTAAACAAGAAACCTTCAAACACAAAATACTTATCATAAGGGCCTTGAGTAGTGCATCTATGAAATATCTTCCCAAATTCAACGTCATCCACATATAATTCTTTAATGTAAGTAAAACCTAACATCCTAGAATCCAAGGTGGTGTTTAAGGTGTATCTCCTAGACAATGCATCCGCTACGACATTATCCTTTCCTTTCTTATACTTGATAATGTAAGGAAAGGTTTCGATGAACTCCATCCACCTACCATGCCGCCTATCTAGCTTATCTTGGCTCCTAAAGTGTCTAAGTGAATCATGATCGGTTTTCAAAACAAACTCTTGAGGCCAAAGGTAATGTTGCCATGTTTTGAGTACTCTAAACAAGGCATACAATTATTTGTCATAAGTGGAGTAGTTTAAGCATGCACCCTTCAATTTTTCACTAAAGAAAGCTAGAGGCTTACCTTCTTGCATAAGGACGCCGCCAATACCAATACCGGATGCGTCGCATTCAACCTCAAAGGGTTTCGTGAAGTCCGGTAGAGCGAGTAGTGGTGCATGGGTGAGGTGTCTCTTGAGCTCTTCAAAAGATCTTTGCTGCGGTTCATTCCACTCAAAAGGAACCTTCTTTTTGGTCAAAGTCGTGAGTGGTGCTGCAATAGTAATAAAATCTCTCACAAATCTTCTATAGAATGTAGCTAGGCCATGGAAACTCCTCACGTCGCCAACCGACCTAGGAATAGGCCATTCATTGATTGCCTTCACCTTGTCCTCATCTACTTGCAAACCATTGGCACTTACTACAGAACCAAGAAAAATCACTCGGTTAGTATAGAAATCACATTTTTGAATATTAGCATACAAGTATTCTATACGCAATGTAGCAAGCACATCTCTCAAATGATTTTCATGCTCTTTTAAAGTCTTACTATAGATAAGAATGTCATCAAAGTAGACTACAACAAATAAACCAATATAAGGTCTCAAAATATGATTCATTAATCTCATGAAGGTACTAGGAGCGTTAGTTAAGCCAAAAGGCATTACTAGCCACTCATAGAGACCAAATTTGGTTTTAAAAGTTGTTTTCCATTCATCCCCTTCCCTCATTCTAATTTGATGGTAGCCACTTCTAAGGTCAATCTTAGTGAAAATTGTAGCTCCATGTAACTCATCAAGCATGTCATCTAAACGGGGATCGGGTGTCTATACTTGATAGTAATGCTATTGATTGCTCTACAATCAATACACATTCTCCAAGTATTATCCTTCTTGGGTACTAGCAGGACGGGAATGACACAAGGACTAAGGCTTTCCCCAACATACCCCTTATCTAGCAAGGCTTGAACTTGGTTCTGAATTTCCTAGGCTTCCGTAGGGTTCATCCTATAGGCGGGACTATTGGGAAGAGTGGCTCCGGGTATTAAATCTATTTGGTGTTCAATGCCCCTAATGGGCGGCAAGCCGGCTGGAATCTCCTCAGGAAAAACGTCCCTAAACTCGTCTAACAGCCCCTGGATAGAACTAGGAAGTGGAATCGTAGGGTCATGAGGCACATTCACTAGAGATTTACACAAACTCATCATTAGCACATCCATAGAAGCATAGTTAGTGACATATTCATTCCTAGACTCAAGATAGCTACTTGTTGGTTGTACTAATAGTGTTTGATGGGTTTTGTTCTCCTTACTCTTAGGCCGTGTGATCTTAGGCTTTGGAGGGGTTCCTTGCTCTACCCTCTTGTTCTCATAGTACTCGGCTATTTGTAAAGGTGTCACAGGTTTAAGTGTTAAAGTTTTACCTTTATACTCAAAGCTATATTATTAGAAAACCCATCATGGACAACTTTTCTATCATATTGCCATGGACGACCAAGCAACAAGTGACAAGCATTCATAGGCACAACATCACATGTAATAACATCCTCATATGATCCTAATGTTATATTGACCTTAGTTTGCTTATTGACCTTAAGTTCTCCACATTCATTCATCCAATGTAGTATATATGGCCTAGGGTGATAAAATGTAAGAAGTTGTAATTTGTTTAACATTTCAGTGCTAGCTATATTGCAACAACTTCCCCCATCAATTATCACATTACACACTTTTCCTTTAATGCTACACCTAGTATGAAACAGATTTTCACGTTGGTTATCCTCACAAGGTGCTAGTTGGACATGCAAAGTTCTCCTAGCTATCAAAGATTCACCTTGTTCATACTCAATGCAATCATCATTCTCATTTTGTTCATTGTCATCAATTAAGGCATTTTCATCATCTAATTCCACATCATCCTCACTCTCATATTCTCCTAGACGGTTTATGATCAAAGTGCATCTATTAGGACATTCTCTACTCATGTGGCCTCTACCTTGGCATTTAAAACACACAATGTCCCTAGTTCTAGAGTTAGAGATAGGAGTACTCCCTCGATGATCACTCAAAGGCTCATTCAAGGATCGTGGTGTAGTGGCTGGTGTCGATGACCTTCTTTGTCCTTCTTGGCCCATAGGTGCCGATTTTCTCTCTTCCTTCCGGCCTCTTTGATCCTTGTTGTGGTTAGGCAGCCGGCTCCCTTGTGCTTTCCAAGTGTTGGGCGTCCCATGAGGTGGCTTGTATTCCCAGTTTCGCACCTTAGTCTTCCTTTCCACCTTAATGGCCAAGTGTAGTAATTGCTCCATGGTGCTGTAGGGATACATATCAACTTCATTAGCCAAATTAGAATTCAGAATACGAAGGTACCTAGCCATAGTGTTTTCTTCATCCTCTAGAACGTTGGCCTTCACCATAGGAACTTGCATATTCGTATAGGCTTCCTCAGCGCTAAGTGAGCCTTGTCTCAAATTTTCCATCCGTTGTCGAAGCTCTCGGGTATAGTGAGGTGGAACGAACCGAGCTCTCATTAGTGCCTTCATATGCTCCCATGTGGTGATTTGAGGATCCAATGTTCGAACTCTTTCTTTGACTACGTGATCCCACCATACCAAAGCATAGCATTGGAACTCAAGAGCGGCTAGCTGAACCTTCCTAGGCTCGCTGAAGTTGTGACACAACCAGATCTGCTCAACTTTAGTTTCCCACTCCGTGTACACGTCGGGATCACACTTTCCTTCAAAGACGGGAATTTTGATTTTGACTTTGCCGAGTCCGTCTTGCTCTTGATAGGGCCGCAGATTATCACGTTCTCGTCCTTGCCTTGGCTGCTGGAATGGCCGATTGTAACCTTCCCAAGTGTGGTCCTCGAAAGCAGCTTCATTCCGTCGTTGAAAGTCATCAACAAATGGTGGCATGTTAGAAGCATTAGGGAGGACATTGGACTGTAAATTACCTTGATCCGGATGATCCGGCTCTCTAGTAACACGTGAAGGACCGCCAAACTCATAGTTGGTTCTCAAAGGTGGTGTCCCGGCTGGTGGTGTTCGTGCTTCCATAGACTCCACTCGTTTGGATAGGTTAGCTACGGAATCGGACAATTGTTTCAATAGACTGATCATCTCAGGCGTGACGGTCTCGCTACTCGACTTGCTGGGACTTAGGGACCTGGACATGCTCAAGTAACAAACAAAGAACCGGTTAGGTTAGAAAAGTAAAGATCTCACTTGTGTATCACTCACTCTCTCGTTGGTATTGCCTAGCTGGTGGCTCGAGTTGTAAGGATCCAACACCTTAAGATCACGATTTCCGAACCTTCTTAGCAACCCTTTGGAACTAGAACTGTTGAAACTGATGTTAGTGTCGGAGATGAATCAAGACACCCCTAATTGGAGTATTGACCGTTGGGTTGGTGTAGGTATGGTGAATGTGTTTAGAATGACGTTTTGAATTGTTTGAAAGAGTTTACTTGTGCTTGATGTAGATTAATAAAAGGCCAGCCGTTTGTATTGTCTTTTTTTCTTTTTTTTTTGAAAGATCTCTTAGACTTTGTCAAAGATTTGAGGGAGAGAAGGTAACCGAAACTGATTGCAACGAGAATTGTAGGAGAGCAGGTTACCGAATTGTGTATTCAGCGTTGAGCTCTTCTTGTTTTTTTTTTGTTTTGTGTTTACCTCTCCTCAAGATGTTGTCCGGCACTAAGAACCCTTGGTTTTTGATTTTGAACACTTCAAGCACAAGTTAAACCTCAATTGGATAAGCAATAGGTTAACAAAGAAGAAAGGAGTGATCAATTGTACCAACTGAGCTCTGATACCAACTGATACGGAATTGTCCGTGATTGAGTCGATCTAGGTACAATGATCTCGAATCCGGCTGAATGTGGCGAACCCAGAATACGGAATGAAACATAGATGGTGAATGGCGCAGGAAGGTGTAGAGAAGAACCAAAGAGAGTCAACAAAGGAACCAAGGCTGAAGAGCCAAAACCCCCACTCGTGAATGCCCTAGACCCGTCTCCAATACAACTTTACCCTAGATCCGGCTGGACTAGCACAAAGAGGGACTCGTGAAGGCTCGAAGCACTAATCCGAAGGCGGTTGACACAAACAAGCTCAGCCAAGCAAACAACAACAATGCCAACCAAAAACTCTCTTGTTCTTTGATTGATTTTTGTGAATGATTACAAATGTAATTCTAAGCAATGAAATTAACGTACCTATTCAGCAGCTAAAAGAGGCTATATATAGATCCTTTATCTAGACAAAATTAAAGAAAAGAAAACTAAAACATAAGTGGGAAGGTGGTAATAAGAGAGCTTCCTCTAATGTAGCCAACAACCTAACAAACAACTAATTCAGCATGAGAATAGGCTGACTTATTCAAACTAATCTTTGGAGTGTGCTGGACGTTTTTAAGAGCCAAAATGGACTATCCGAATGGGCTGAATTGTTCAACAGATCCATGAGTGATTTGGATGGTTTTGAAGAGCCCAAATGATGATCCGAATGAGCTGACTTGTTACTCTCTTGGGCCTCTTTGAACTTGATCAGCTGGCTATCCTCTTGGGTTGTTTTAGATGTGAGCAGCAGCCTACCCTCTTGGACTGCCTTGGACGTGTTTGCTTGCCTCCCCTCTTGGGCTGCCTTGGACGTGAGCAGCAGACTATCCTCGTGGGCTGCTTTGGACGTGATCAACATCTCCTCCCTTTGCTCTTGGGCTGCCTTGGACGTGAGCAGCAGGCTATCCTCGTGGGCTGCTTTGGACGTGATCAACATCTCCTCCCTTTGCTTGCTTGCTCCAGCATTCATCAAAAGATTAACACGTGATGTATGGCAATTAAATGGTTCACGCATTGTGCCAAGCAATAGCACTTCCCTTGACGTAGCTTCTTGGATCTCCTTAGCTCTTGCTCTAGTAATGGGACCTTGATAGCTTCCATGTGATGGTCCTACATCACAGGTGGTGGAACATAAACTTCAGCTTTTTCTTTTGCTTTTTGGGGCTCCATCTCGGTTGGCACCTCGACCGAGGTGTTCCTCGTCTGATCGTGGTCCGACCGAGGTACTGGATCTGCGTCTTCAATCCACTGCGTGTTGTGATAGCTATGACTTGCCCTTTTGGGTTGTTCTCTATCCTTCCTGAAAGTTTTCTAGGATCTCTTAGTGTTTCATTAGCCTTGTTGAAAAGTTATTGTTCTAAGGCTTTTTGTGCCTTCGAAAATGTGTTCATAGAAGTGTCCATAGTGTTGAGCTTGATCAATATAGCCTCCATCATAGCTTCTGGTTTCTTGGGTGGCTGGGACGAGCTTGATGACGGCTCTTGGCTTCTCAATGGAGTAGAATAAGAAGAAGGGGTGTTAAGAGCATTTTCAGCATGAGAATAAGGGTTACCGGGATTTTGTTAATTTTATCTCCAATTGTTGTTGAAATTCCTGTTGTTGTTGTTGTTGTAATTTTGTTGTTCCGTGGTCCTTGATAATTTCATCTTCCTACATACCCAACATCTTGCTCCTTTTTAGTTTGAGCTACCAAAAGCTCCTTCAATGTCTTGACTTCATTGTTGAGCGTGGTGAGTTGAGTTGCATTTGATGTTGTATCCGGAAAGCAAACTCGCCTTGCTCCATCTTCAACCCTTTGATGGGAATGTTTCTCCATGTGTAAGGCTTGCTTTTCTATGAATTTTCAAGCTTCATCTACCGGCATATCCATGAAAGTGCCGGCGGAAAGTAATTGGAGTTTGAATTGAGTGTTTTCATCCAAACCCTTGAAGTAGATCTCTAGCAACTCAATCTTTGAAATCCCATGATGAGGGCAATCCAACAAAATGTCTTTGCACCTTTCCCATGACTTGGAAAAACTTTCTTTTTCTTTCATGATAAAAGCATTGATCTTACCCCTCAATTTAGTGGTCTTTGATGGGGGAAAGAATTTAGTAAGAAACTCCGTAGTCATCTCTTACCATGTGTTGATTTTTCCAAGTGGCAGAGATTGATACCAAGCAAGCGCCTTGTCTTTCATTGAGAAGTAGAAAGTCCTTAACTTATAATTGTTGTTCTCTACTCTTGATGGTCTCAAAGTCTCCATCAGAATCTCATAATTTTGTAAATGTTGATGTGGAGATTCTTTCCAAACCTCCAAACTGACATTGTCGAATCATGGTTAGAACTTGAGATCAAAGTTCATAATCATGCTCAGCTGGATCTCCTAGATTGACTCCTAGACGCCGCACTTGCTGATTCGGGTCAATCCTTTGACCTAGTGTTTGCGGAACTCCAGCAAAAAGATCGCCTCGGTCTACCATGGCCGGCATCCGAGGTGGTGGGTGTATCTCCGCCGGTGCAACTAGGGCTGGATCCTGCCACGGTCGAGCAACTAGGACCGGTTGAGGTAAGATCTGAGCTCGTAGAGCGGCCATATCAGCTTGAATCTCTTCAATTCTTGCACGAGTCTCGTCTTTCTCTCTCTACAATTCTTCTTTACTGAGGCGAAGTTTTTCCAATGCCTCCTTCAATTCGGCTTCAATATCTTGATTATCTTGATCGGTCATCTTAGCTTCTTTCAATCTTCTTCTGTATGTCATTTCTAGTTCGGGATCGTAAGGAACGATTTCCTTTCCAGCACGAGTTCTTCGCATAAACCTAAGGAAAGATCCTACGAAATCACTCAAGTAAAGTAATCAATAGCAACAAGGGCAGCCTCCCCAAAAGACAACCGAAACTGAACTTGGTCTTGACCAAGTCCCTGGCAACGGCGCCAAAAACTTTTTCGCTCTCAGACGCGTGTGTATGGTGAACGATATAGAT
Source organism: Fagopyrum homotropicum (assembly GCA_033239125.1). NCBI lineage: Eukaryota > Viridiplantae > Streptophyta > Magnoliopsida > Caryophyllales > Polygonaceae > Fagopyrum > Fagopyrum homotropicum. The sequence goes on along the minus strand of BSWB01000004.1, from coordinate 91,179,700 downwards.
TTAAATTTATAACCAAAAATATAAGCTTGAAACAATATGCGAACCCGCAGTGTACGGATCAATTGTAATAACGGCAAATACTCCAAGGTCGAACACAAGGACTATGGTGAAACAAAGATTGGTAATTCAGGTTGTCAATCAAAAACAAGCAACAAAGCAAAGATATCAAAGATAATGTAATAACTAGGTAAAAAAATGCGAATTCTAGAGATTAAAGCATCCAGTTGTGGTTCCGACTCAAGATTTCAAAAGATAACGTGTACAAAGCTGAGGTTTACAAAGGGAAGGTGTTTCTAAGGTGAGAATAGATCACCGGGTAAGTCTCACTACTCACTGTCCCAAACCAAAGATCCTCTAACTGGGTAAGTCTCAAGGTACTAAGGAAATGAACTATAATCTCAAACCAAAACAACACCCAAGGGAATAGAATTAACCTTTATTACCTAACAGTCATGATCTTGGGTATATAAACAAAGGAATCGCCGGGTAAGTCTCATCCTAGGCTTGCGTTGAACCAGGAAAGGTATAACAAGGATAGGATTTGGCAACTGAAACCTCAACTCAGATAAGGACCAGGAAAGGTCTCGCCTCACTCATTTAGTATCCCATCTCGGTCGAGATGTTCTACGACTAACCGAGGTGTTCGTCGGTTAAGGTAAAGGCTCGAGCTATCAGGTTTCACTGGGATAAACGCTCATTCTTTCATCGTCTTTCCTACAACCTTCAGCCAATCACCCTAGAATCGCATAAAGAACTTAGCCAACAATCATCATGATAACAATAATCAAATATATAAGAAAGGAATCAATATTCAAACAAGAAACCTTAACACAAAGGTCTCAATAGCTCGATCAAACAGTCAAACAAACAAACAAACAGCGTTCCTCAATCACAACCAGAAAGACAACAAATCAATTCAAATTAAGAAAATCTTACAACTTCCTTCAACCTTTCTTCAAAGCGAGATTCCTTGGATTCTTCAACCTTCCTTCCAAACTTCCTTCAACTTCCAACTCTAATACTTGCTTTCTGATATGGAGATATGCATCTCCGAGATGTTTAATATCCAGAAAACACACCTCTTTATATAGGAGAATTACCTTCCTAAGATAAAATATCTTCAAAGGCAATTTCCTTCCTTAGAATATCTTCCAATCTTCCAAATAAATCAACCAAAAAGATATGCTTCCATCCAGAAAATGCATCCTAAAATATAGGAAAATTACTTTCCAAAAATAGAAGATCTCAGCCAAAAATAAAGATCTCGTGGCCGGTGGATTATTCGCCTCTGTCCAGCCCATCCTAAAGATCACCTCGGTCGAGGTGATGTTGTAGCCACCCGAGGTGAATCTCAACTGAGTGTAAATCTCTCTAATCTGGTCCAAAATCAATCTTCCATCTCAATTCTATGGTTCTTAAGCCTTTCTTGTAGCCCCTCAATGCTCCATAATGTAGCTTCAATGACTCCTTAGCTCCATATTGTTCCAAAACATGCTATTTTCCCTACAATCACAATGAAACTAAGTGTAGACCTCGATTCTTGCAAAAGTAAACAAAATAACATAATAATCAAAGAATATACATCCATTCATGCAGATTCGTGAAGATAAAATGTCCAAACCAATCCCAAAACATAGACTATAATACATGCTATCAAAATACCCCATACTTGTCCCTTACTTGTCTCCAAGCAAGATCTAAGTCTTAGATACAAGACATAATGGATTATAAGTCATCAAGATAAAACGTCAAAACCAATCCCAAAACATAGACTATAATACATGCTATTACTAGGCTTGGGATGTATGTTGATGCAAAGAGGTAGAGTGATTGCATATGCGTCTCGATAACTGAAGACGTATGAGGAGAACTACCCGACTCATGATTGGAGTTAGCAGTGGTAGATCATGCCTTAAGATCTGGAGATATTACCTGTATGGTGTTACATGTTAGATCTTCACAGACCATAAGAGTTTGAAGTACATTTTTACGCAGTGGGAGTTGAATAAACACCAGCGTCGATGGCTCGAGTTGATCAAGGACTTTGACCTTGAGATTTTGTATCATCCAGGGATGACAAATCTTGTCGCCGACGCCCTGAGTAGGAAGACGCCTCGAGAGAAGGTGATTGTCAGATTGACAATTCAACCTCAGCTTCAAAGGGATCTAGCTTGGCTGGAGATGGACATCCAGTTTCCTGATGAGGATGTTTAGTTGTATGCATTAGAGGTTCTACCTAGTCTTTTCTTATCCAACAGAAGCAGGGGACCTGCCCGACCCTGATGAGGATCAAAGAGAGGATGTCTCGTGGTGAGGTACCACAGTTCTCTCCATTGGAGCAGATGGAGTGTTGAGACGCCATGATCGTGTCTATGTACCTGCTGATGTGAAGTTGAGACAGAGGATTTTACAAGAGTCTCATTGTACACCTTACTCAGTACATCCAGATACGAGTAAGATGTACAAAGATGTGAGAAGACCATATTGGTGGGGAGGGTTGAAGCCCGACGTAGCCATATTTGTGGCATAGTGCGCGACCTGTCAACATGTCAAGATAGAGCATTGCAGACCTAGAGGGAGCTCCATCCACTGCCAGTGTCGTAGTGGAAGTGGGAGGACGTCTCCATGGATTTTGTGACCCGGGTTAAGGCCCAACACGAGTTTTGATGCTATTTGGGTTGTTGTTGATAGACTGACGAAGACGACACGTTTCATTCCTATTAGAGAGACATGGCCAGTGAGCAGATAAGTTGAGGAGTACACTAGGCAGATAGTGAGACTCCATGGTGTACCAAGGACGATCGTCTTTGATCGAGATAGACGATTTACCTCGAGGTTTTGGCAGCAGATTCAGACTGCTTTAGGGACGAGTCTACACTTCACGATTGCGTTTTACCTCCAAACAGATGGTCAGTCAAAGAGGACCATCTAGACCCTTGAGGATATGCTACGAGCTTGTGTGTTGGATTGGGGACAAGGATGATTAGATTACCTCTCATTGGTCGAGTTCTCATACAACAACAGTTGGCATGCATCTATTAGGATGGCCCCATATGAGGCATTGTATGGGCGTAGATGCCGTACACCATTATGTTGGGATGAGCCTAGCAATATCAGTGGTATAGCACCAGAGCAAATTCAGGATGATATGGCTCGAGTAGTGCTCATCAGAGAGAGGATGCTGGTTGCACAAAGTCACCAAAAGTCATATGCACACAGGAGGCATCGACCTCTAGAGTTCAGGGTTGGAGCTCTGATGACATGAATTATGACCTATATTTAGGCATGTATTTATATTGATTTTCCCTTTATTTTGCTTGCATAGACATACATTCATAGCAATTATGGTTATATTCACCTACTTTGCAAGAATAGAGGTTTACACAGAGTTTTATTACATTTGTAGGTAAATTTGCGAATTATGGAGCAGAAATGGCATATTGATGGATCAAAACTTGAAGCGGGACAAAAAGGAGCATAAAAGGAAACTATGACGCACCAAAGTATCTTTTGATACCGTCTAACACGCCAAAGTATCTTCTGATACCGTTTGACGCGCCAAAGTATTCTCTGATACCGTCTGACGCGGCCCAGAGTATTTTCTGATACCAACAAGCTCGGCTTCTTTTCAGCCCAAATATTTAGGGTTTTACCTCTAAACCCTAGATTCATCCCTAGAAATATCGGATAGCCTTCAACAATGAAGGGCGGACTTGGAGCCCCGACGTTAGGGAGAAGTTGTGAACGGCTTGCATCCAACGCTTTTCAAGGGCATTGCTTAGGAAGATCTTATTGCGTACAGGGATGATTCTGAGAAGGACGCATTTTGAGATTGCGTATTTGGAGTTGGAAAATCTTAGGGTTTTCATCTTGAAGGCGGACTGACATCCCGTTCTTCATTTGTCCCTAGAGATTTTGTGAGGTTTTTCTATTCCTTTGATTCTACATTCTTTGAACAAAAGAACGGATTTGTTATTTTGATATTTTGAGGATTGAGATATTTGACATTATTGAGTTTTCAAAGTTCCATTCTTTTTATTCTCTTCTTAATTTGATTGTTGATTTGATGACTATAATTGTTGGCTAAAACCCTTAAGCGATTCTAAGGTGAAGGGTTGATAGTTGTGGCTTAGATAATGATAGATTAAACTTAACCAGATTGGACCCCGAGAGTGTGAGAAACCTCATCGACAGCCTTTTCCATGGTCTGTTCTTGAAAACCACGGTCGTGGTTCTTCAAGATCTAGCCGTGATTTCCTCTATTTTACGACTTTTGGTTTTGTTTTAATCCAAAGTTAGAGATTTTCCTTAACCTAGCCTTCGCTTACCTTTTCTAGGTAGTAGTGAGACTCAACATCCTCTACTTTGGTTTCGAGTGTCACAACCTTAACCGTTTTGATTTACCTTTGATTCCCTTGGGTTTGGGCATGGATATTTGAGAGTAATTCTTATCCTTTGATCCTTTATATACTGCAGCCTCAACAACCTTTAGAGAGAGAGCATTTGGGTAAGATATATAGGGTTTTGGAACTTCACCGTACATAACCTTACATTAGATATACTTCTACAATCCCGACTTTGTCCTTACATCTATAGAATATCTTGAATCGATCGCCACAATTGGATATCTAGATCTTTAGAATTACTGTTTTCCCAATATTATTTGCAAAGCTTCTATATTTACTTGCTTGACAATTTGCGAACTGAATTTGTTCCCCCCAAATCCCTGAGTTCGATACTCTGAAATTCTTGCTTTACTACGCCGATCCGTACACTACGGGTTCGCTTTTGCTTAATTTTAGTTTTATAAATTTTAAGACTTTGACGCACACAGTTTTGAGCGAACAAGTTTTTGGCGCCGTTGCCGGGGATTTGGTTTAGGCCAAATTCGGTTTTCGGTTGTTGGGCTTATGAGCTTTTGCTTTTAATCTTTTCAGTATGAGTTTTTGAGTTTTCAGGTTTTCCAATGGCTGGATGGAGCTATGAACCTGTATTTCATCCAGCCTGGATAGCATGACAAGGTGTTAGGGTGGACCATTATGAATATTTGGAGGAGAAGTATGCCTATTATTGGTTTAGCGACGAAAGAGAACGTGAAGAAGTCCTTGAGGATGATCTTGCCTATTGGGATGAGCTCAATCCCCCTCATAAGTTTTATGAGCAACCTCCTCAAGTGCAACTTCCACAACAACCATCCGAGGATCGGACACAGATGATGTTGGAAAAGATATTAAAAGTGATAGACAAGGTGGAAGACGGCCTGAAGTCTATTTCCGAATCTTATAAAGCCATGGAAAATCATCTATCCAACGAGGAAGAATTCCAAGTCTTAATCCTTCCTCCTATCGAACCTGAATCTCCTCTTGAAGTCCTCATTGAAGAAGAGGAAGAAGTGGAGAACATTAGCCAAATTACTAAAACTGTGGCCAAGGTTGAAGAGGATCCAGGTGAGTTGGGAGATATTTCATGTGTGGATCATCATCCCAACATGAAACTTGTCCTTGAAGAACTTTACAAGGTGCATTCTCTTACTTCATTTGAAATTCCTATTAAAATTTTTGTTTTTTTTTCAGGAATGCGCCGGAGAGTTGGAGGTCTCTTTCAAAAGAACCTCCTAAGGTGAAGATGAAACCTTCATTGAAATTTCTGGAAGAAGATGCTCCTTGGACTACAAGGAGTAAATTTGGCAAGCGCTTCAACGCTAATGCCAATAAGTGTTTCTTGTTCAAGTATGGGGTCATTCACATGACGAAGACCATACATCATCCCCAAGCTGGAGTTGGGGAAGCTAAGTGGATCCTTGAGAAACTAATTTCTTGATCTAGGAAAGGATGGGACGCAAGGCTGAACTATGTCCCATTAAAGCATAGGAAAGCTAGGAGTATTCCGGTGAGAATCAAACCGTACAAGCTTGTATGTGGGATATCTTACCACTTGCCGGTGAAATTAGGAACCGGAGATTTTTTGGAAGAGTTTAATTCTGGATTTAAAGAACAATCCAAGATGTTCAAGGTGCATTGAGTCATCTATGGAGATTGGTCTAGCTAAGGACCTAAAACAAATCGCTTCTTGGGAGGCAACTCAAGGTAATGCATCCTTTTTCCCTTTTCTTTTTCTTAGTTTAGATTAGAGTAGTTGTTTTTGTTTGTTTTTCGTCGATACCTTCCGGTATGTTTGTGTCTTTGGATGTCAGAGTTGAGAAAGGACCAAAAGAAGTGAAGGAAGCCAAAGGAGCAACGAAACTTGGATTTTTGGCGAACATCAGAGGATTCCACGGGTGTCCGTACAGTTCCACGGCCGTGGAATGATATTTTGGACCGTGGAATGCTATGTCGAGAGCAACAGAAAGTTCCACGCCCAAAACCACGGCCGTGATAATGCCCGATAGGCCGTGGAAAAAAAAATTTCTTCTTCGGAAATTTTTTTCGACCGGGAGACGTTTCTTTTTCTTCATTCAGCAATGCTCTTTGACACCGATTGGAATATCCAGAGTTCCCTATTGAGCTTATATAGATTTCCACCACCATCACCCGATGAAGGATTCGCCATCTTACATTGTGAGTATTCTTTTCCATCTTTTCTTTTCTTCACATTGGGGACAATTTGAGTTTTAAGTATGAGGTGGAGGTATTTGCAATACCATTTGCATGTTTTATTTCTTACACTTTTTGATTTTGAAAATTTTTAAAAAAATTTTGTGCTTCTACGATGGATATGATCTCTATGATGAATATTGTATTGTGGAATAGCTATGATAATTTTGATATGCTTGAATTGATTTATGGCATATGTGGGATTTGAATACTTTGTTAGAATTTCATGCATGAATGATAATTTGCTTTCATTCTAAATTATGTTGAGTATTGAAGGTTGAAACCGCATTATAAGTTCTTGCGCATCTTTTTGAAATGATTAAAGCACCTCGATTTTTCTTGCTTCTTCTTTATTCGTTTAGCCCCTCAATGAAAATTTTGCCTCCTTTATCCATCTGGGAATTAGGAAGGTGTAATTTTGGCATGTTTGATGTGGGAGGGCCATGAAAGAAAAAAAATTGTGTATTCAAAGTATAGAAAACAGGTTTGGGGAAGTCAATCTTGATGATAAGTAACTCGGCACCATTCACATAGCCGGGTGTTTCTGTCTTGCCAAAGTTAGATTGAGCGATATTCCTAACGGATTATGGTATGTGCATCAAGGTTTGAGGCATCTCGAAATTGAGAAACGCCAATCTCCTAGGCTTCGATTTTTGTGCACCGCTGTCCATATTTCCAAAAGTAAAGTCGAAAAAGAAATTTTGTGCTGAAAAGGGAGAGCAAAGCTCTCAATGGTGGTTGATTCAAGTTGTTAAAGAAAAAGTTATGTTGTATTGTTCCTTTTTCCCGGATTTTTGCACCACATTACCTTATGAAAGTCCCACCTATTCACGTTTCTTGACCTTTACTTAAAAGACCTTAAGATCTTTGGATTATTGTTTGGCTTTGTGGTCTAAATTGAATTTCTCATGATTGATTTTGATATATTGCAAGTTATGATGCATGCTATGATTCTCTTGCAAAGTGTGATTATCCTTTCCATGATATAATTCCTTTTGATCATATGATAATTTTTATTAGCTATGAAGCAATTCTTTGAGGGTGATCTATGAATAGAAGCACAACCAAAATATTGTGGTTTTTCTTTGATTTTGCATATTCATAATCTATATCATCTTGTATCTTAAGTTTGAACCTTGCTTGGGGACAAGCAAGAGGCAAGTATGGGGTATTTTGATGACATGAATTATGACCTATATTTAGGAATGTATTTATAGAGATTTTCCCTTTATTTTGCATGCATAGACATACATTCATAGCAATTATGGTTATATTCACATACTTTGCAAGAATAGAGGTATACACAGAGTTTTATTGCATTTGTAGGTAAATTGGCGAATTATGGAGAAGAAATGGCATATTGATGGATCAAGCCTTGAAGTGGGACAAAAAGGAGCATAAAAGGAAGCTATGACGCGCCAAAGTATATTCTGATACCGTCTAACACACCAAAGTATCTTCTGATACCGTTTGACGCGCCAAAGTATTCTCTGATACCGTCTGACGCGGCCCAGAGTATTTTTTGATACCAGCGGACTCGGCTTCTTTTCAGCCCAAATATTTAGGGTTTTACCTCTAAACCCTAGATTCATCCCTACAAATATCGAATAGCCTTCAACATTGAAGAACGGACTTGGAGCCCCGACGTTAGGGAGAAATTGTGAGCGGCTTGCATCCAGCGCTTTTTGAGGGCATTGCTTAGGAAGAGCTTATTGCATACATGGAGGATTCTAAGAATGACGCATTTTGAGATTGCGTATTTGGGGTTGGAAGATCTTAGGGTTTTCATCTTGAAGGCGGATTGACATCCCGTTCTTCATTTGTCCCTAGAGATTTTGTGAGGTTTTTCTATTCCTTTGATTCTACATTCTTTGAACACAAGAACGGATTTGTTATTTTGATATTTTGAGGATTGAAATATTTGAAATTATTGAGTTTTCTAAGTTCCATTCTTTTTATTCTCTTCTTAATTTGATTGTTGATTTGATGACTATGATTGTTGGCTAAAACCCTTAAGCGATTCTAAGGTGAAGGGTTGATAGTTGTGGCTTAGATAATGATAGATTGAACTTAAACATATAGGACCCCGAGAGTGTGAGAAACCTCGTCGACAGCCTTCCACGGTCTGTTCTTGAAAACCACGGCCGTGGTTCTTCAAGATCTAGCCGTGATTTCCTCTATTTTACGACTTTTGCTTTTGCTTTAATCCAAAGTTAGATATTTGCCTTAACCTAGCCTTGACTTACCTTTTCTAGGTAGTAGTGAGACTCAACATCCTCTACTTTGGTTTCGAGTGTCACAACCTTAACCGTTTTGATTTATCTTTGATTCCCTTGGGTTTAGGCATGGGTATTTGAGAGTAATTCTTATCCTTTGATCCTTTATATACTGCAGTCTCAACAACCTTTATAGAGAGAGCCTTTGGGTAAGACATATAGGGTTTTGGAACTTCACCGTACATAACCTTACATTAGATATACTTTTGTAATCCTGACTCTGTCCTTACATCTATAGAATATCTTAAATCGATCGCCACAATTGGATATCTAGATCTTTAGGGTTGCTGTTTTTCCAATATTATTTGCAAAGCTTCTATATTTACTTGCTTGACAATTTGCGAACTGAATTAGTTCCCCCAAATCCCTGAGTTCGATACTCTGAAATTCTTGCTTTACTACGCCAATCCGTACACTACGGGTTCGCTTTTGCTTAATTTTTAGTTTTATAAATTTTAAGACTTTGACGCACACACTTTTGAGCGAACAAGCTCATGTCTGGCTGACAGTATCTCCGATGCGAGGTGTTAGATGCTTTGGCATAAAGGGAAAGCTGAGTCCCCGATATCTCGGTCCTTTTGAGATACTAGATAGAGTTGGGAGGGCAGCCTACATATTAGCATTGCCTCCGAGGTTAGAAAGTGTTCATCTTGTGTTTCACGTGTCTTAGCTGAGGGATTATATACCAGATCCGAGGCACATTGTGAGCTGCGATGATCTGGTGGTTGAGTCGGACCACACCTTTGTTGAGTATCCGATTACAGTCCTAGAGCGAGGTATGAGACGCCTTCGTTCGAAGGACATTCTCTTGTTGAGGATACAGTGGTCGAGACGATGACATGAGATGCTACATGGGAGACTGAGGATAGTATCCAGAGGAACTATCCAGAGTTTTATGCTGAGACAGATGCACCTGTAGGATCACCGAGTAGATCTTAGTGGTATCTTGGTGAGTATGTGATCATGTGCTTATATACCTTGATGTGTTTATTTTCGTGCTAGCTATGATGTGATATATGATCTTATTAGATCTTGATGTGCTAGCGTGATTTATGATTATAGTTGGAGATGGTTCTTTCCTCCATGCTATCTGAGTGTGATTAGGAGTCAATTGGAGATAGTTCTTTCCTCCACGCTACCTTGATGGAAATAGTTTCGTTGGAGATGTTATTCCTCCATGCGTTGTGTGTGTGTACGATCTGGCCAGAGATGTGATTCCTCTATGCCTTTGGGGTTGCATTATCACCCTGATTTCTAGAGTTGATGATTCCTCCAAGGTTACGTTTTGAGGTTATAAACTGTTATAGGTTGTGACCTTTTGAACGGAGATGTGATACCTCCGATAGAGAGAGTTATACCTGGGATATGGGTCCGAGAGGATTTGGGATTTTCCAAGTTTCGGGATGAAACTTGTTTTTAGGGGGGTGAGATGTAAGAGCCTTAGTCTTGAGGAGCTGAAAAAGGTTGCTGAGTGTGCTAAAGTTGGTCTGAACCGCCCTTGCGTGTGGTAGAGTCCGCCCCTACGGCCACCATGATCTGCCCCTGCGGCTTATGGTATACTGTAGCCGACTTTGTTGACTCTTGACCCGTGCTTTACCCCTACCTTCCTCTATAAGTTTCTTCTCTCTCCTGATGAGAGTTTCATCTCCTTCACAACTTCATCTTCTCCCTCACGTTCTTCTTTCTTCTCCTTCCTCCTTTGAATCTTCTTCTTGTTATCCTTTGATCTTGTGAGAGTTTTGGAAGAGAGTTAATGCTTGGATGTTGATGATGATAGTTGATGTTGTTGTGCCTTTGGTGAGCCATCCTTGAGCTTGTGGTGAGGACTCTTCCTCTATTTAGGTTCAACTGGTGAGCTCTTCTTTCCCTTCTTCCTTTCTTTATTCTTTTCTTTCCGTCTTTCTTCTTTTCTTCCTTCCTAGCTTAGATTCCACAAGTTTGATCTTCTGGCAGCCTTCATAGGCTTGGTTTAATGTATATAAGTATGTATATGTATGTTTGGGGCTGCTGGCTGAAGAAGGTGTGAAGAGGATCGAGTAAAGAAGCAAAGAGAAGCCGGAAGTGTGCATTCTGCATACCAGCCACCCCTGCACCACCTTGGGACCGCCCTAGCGCCAGCCAATCGCCGCCCCTCTGCCACCTCAGGGCCGTCCCTGTGCCTCCCAACACCAGCCTCGCTTTGCTCTTGGTTTGCAGGTGTGTCTTGATTCCGGGCTTGTGTAAGGATGGCTTGTCCCTGCCTTTCCTAGTATGAGTGTGTAGTATCATGCTCGGTATAGTTGAGAGTGTGTTGATGATGTTATGATCATGTGATGTCTTGTATGGCTTTGATGATTAGTAGGTTGTGAGGCTTCGGTGGAGGTTGATCCTATGGATTCCTTGGGTCTAGGTGTGACCCCTTTGATTGATAGGAGATTGATATATCTCTATTCCTTGTTATTAGGCAGTGTCCCTCTCAAGATTGGAGGTTGATCGTGGTTGTGATTGTACGAGGTTGAGGTAAGTCCGTAGGACTTACATAGCTACCATCCTTATATTGGGCGTTTGTATGAGTGGTGTGTATTATATGCTTGATAAGATAGCATGCGATGTCGAGTATTACCGACCTATGTTTTATTGATAGCCCAGTACGTGGCAGTGATAACCCTTCCCTTCATCCTGTAAGGAGATGGGGGGGTTCTCTGTACTCATGCCATCTAGTATACAAGGTGGGAACAATCCACTCTCATACGGTACACGGGTTGTGTGACCGACACTACTTCCAGATGGACGTTAGGCCCAGAGGCGGGGATGTATCGGTCCTCGTGTCACATAGTTTCATATATCTATCTATCTATATATATATATATATATATATATATATATATATATATATATATATATATATATATATATATATATATATATATATATATATATATATATATATATATATATATATATATATATATATATATACGATTTGAATGACTATTATATAAAGATGATAAAATGGGTAAATGTGTGATAGCATGATTATGTGTTTACGTTCAATGACTTGTTCTTGTGCTTATGCATCACCTTATATACGTATGGTTAACTAATGGTTTCATACCATGTTGTAGATGCTTTGCAGGATAGGCGAGCTGCTGAGTGATCTAGCAGGGTGACAGGTCGAGGACTCTCATACATTATGGGGTCATGGTTTTGGGGATGTTTATGTTTCCCTCCTGCGTGAGGATGATGTTTTGTATACCTCCTGTGTAAGGATGATGCTTTATACTCGGCTATGATTTTGTATACCTTTTGGTTGTATAGTTTATACAGGTTTATGTATTTGTTTTATACCTGTCAGTGACATGTTGTAAGGTCTAACGAACTTGCTGTCAGGCTAGGGTCATGATTCACTGTGAGATCCTATCCCAATGAGACATCCTGATTCCCGCGGATTTAGGGTGTTACAAGTTACGCACGAAGGAACAAGTCAAGTAAAAGAGACAAAAGATAAGCATCTTCCTCAGGCAATACGAGCTATTCAAGATGAACTGAAATGATACTGTCAAAGAGATGTGCACACGTTTCATTGAGATTGTGAACAATCTCGATTCACTTGGAAAGGTTTTCACAAATGAAGAGAAGTAAAGAAAGTACTAAGAAACTTGCCTAAAGCTAAGTGGGAAACAAAAGTGACAGCCGTCAAAGAAGCTCAAAATCTCACAAAATTACCTCTCGGCGACCTTCTTGGAAAGTTAATCACCCATGAAATGGTTCTTGGTGAAGAAGATGGAGAGCTACCATCAAACACAAAGAATCTCACCCTAAGATCCAAGAAGGACGACATACCATCGGATGATGAAGAGAGTGATGATAAGGAGGAAGATCCATTTGCCTTGATTTAAAGAGGTCTTGCAAGGATTCTTCAAATGAAGAAGCAATTTGCAAACAACAAAGAATATCCACGATCATCAAGATCTCGAGGTAAGTTTTCTAACCCCAATTAGAAAACTAAAGTATTGACTTGTTTTGAATGTAGTGAAGCATATCATCTCGTAAAGGACTGTCCACAAAAGAAGAGAAAAAACTTTAGAAAGAATGATCGAAAGAAGAAGGCTATGGTAGCATCGTGGAGTGACTCAGATTCAACAAATGAGTTAGAAGATGAAAAGGACCACGCAAACTTGTGTTTAATGGCAGATCATGAAGAGGATCCAAGCTTCTATGTTGATGGTGTGGTAAGTACTATTATGTCGTAATCCAACCTAGAACTCACACAATTCCTTAAAAGAAAAGCTTCTCAATGGCAATCTCTCTTCTCTACATCAAGAGAAACGAGTAAGGATAAGTGCCTTCAGAGAAAAGCTTCTCAAACAAAAGAAACGAGTAAGTGAATTGTCTCTGAAAGTTGAAAATTTCAACACAAAAAAGGTAGACCTTGATGACAATATCAAGGTATTGTAATCGGAAAATGCGATTCTCAAGGGCAATCTCTCTTCTCTACATCAAGATTATATTAATCTAGAGAAAGAGAAGGTTGATCTAACTATGACGTGTAGAGACCAGAAGGTTGCACTTATTCAATTCACTCGTTCAAAAGACAATCTCGAAAGGATGATGAGTCAACAACAATCCTCTCTTAATAAGAGTGGTATCGGTTATCACATGAATTTTCCTAGAAAAACAACTACCATTTTTGTTAAAGTTACAGGAAGTTCACACATGCACACATGTTTCTATTGTTGTAAAAAAGGTCACGTAAAATCAACTTGTCCGTATAGAAGGATCCTTACATCATTAGAAACACTTATCCTCTATGTCTAAGGAATTAAGTTAAGCAAATTTGGGTTCCTAAAGGTACTAGACCACCAAACATGATTGAACCTAAATGTGGACCAAAATATGTCATTTGGTCTACCCGGAAAGGTTGAAGTTTGTTGTTTTGTAGGATATCACCAAGGATAAGGAGCATAAATGGATATTACATAGTGGTTGCTCAAGATATATGAGTGGAAAAAGCTCACTGTTTTCAGATTTAAAGAAGCAATCATTTGGAACCATTACGCTTGGTGATAAAGGAAAGTTTAATATCATTGGCATTGGTAAAATCGGTTACAATTCATCTAACTTTATTGATGATGTTTATCTTGTTGACGATTTAAAGTATAATTTGCTTAGCATATCTCAAATATGTGATAAAGGCAACAAGGTGATTTATGATTCGGATAAATGTGAAATTCAAGATAAGTTGTCGGGTGATGTCATGGTTATTGCTCCTAGATATAATAATGTTTATTCAAGGAGCACTAACCAAGTTTCAGGAACAAAACTAACGTGTCTCAAGGCCTTGACTGACGATCCAAGGCTTTGGCATAGACGAATTGGTCACGTAAACATGCATATGATGAAGAAACTTCTTTAAAAGGATTCGGTACGTGATTTACCAAACCTAAACTTCAAGGTTGATAAACTATGTAAGGCTTGTACACAAGGTAAACAAACAAGAGGTTTATTCAAACCAAATAAGGTTATCTGAATCTTAATCAACATGGAGATCAAAATCTGATGGAGAAGAAGATCCTCAGGCTCAAGAAAAGAACATGCAAGAACAAATTCAGGATACGAGAGAACAATCTCAAGACCATGAAACACGTCTTCAAGACCTTGAAACGACAACTTGTGTAAACAACTTGTGTCTCACTCATCAGAATCCGTTCTAGTTTTCAAAATAAGAAAGTTCCAACATTCTTCATACCATCCACAAGAGAACGTGATCTCAGATCCAAAAACAAGTATGCAAACCTGATCTAGGGTAAACAACTTGTGTGTTTTTTCTACGTTTGTGTCTCTTGTAGAGCCCAAGAACTACATTCAAGCACTTCAATAACCTGATTGGATCATGACCATGCAAAATGAGCTGAATGAATTCAAGAGAAACAAAGTTTGGACTCTCACGTCTAGACCTAAGCAACAATCCGTCATAGGAACAAAATGGGTGTTTCGAAACAAGTTGGATGAAAATGGTAATGTCATTCGAAACAAAACACGACTTGTAGCTCAAGGTTATAACCAAGAAAAAGATATTGATTATGAGGAGACTGTTGCTCCGGTTGCCAGGTTAGAAGCCATATGTATGCTATTTGCTTTTGCATCCTTCATGAACATAAAGCTTTTTGAAATGGATGCTAAACGTGCTTTTCTTAGTGGCTTCTTAGAAGAATATGTCAACGTTTCTCAACCTCCTAGTTTTAAAAATGATGAATTTTCGGATCATGTTTTTAAATTGGACAAAGCTCGTTATGGTCTTAAGCAAGCTCCTCGAGCTTGGTATGAAAGATTGTCCAGTATCTCCTTGAAAACGATTTCAAAAGAGGTTTGATTGACAAAACTTTGTTTGTCAAAACCAAAGGCAACGACTTATTAGTAGTAAAAATTTATGTTGATGATATATTATTTGGTGCTACTAACGATTCTCTATGCAAGGAATTTTCAGATATTATGTGTAGGGAATTCGAAATGAGCTTGATGGGAGAGTTGAATTTCTTTCTTAGTTTTCAAGTCACTCAAGCTAAGAAAGTAATTTTTTTTAACAAAGCAAGTATACCAAAGATTTGCTCTAGAAATATAAAATGGATCAATCCAAGGTAGCAAAAGCTCCTATGAGTTCTACTCTTTCACTAGATCAAGACAAGAATGGTAAGAGTGTCGTAGAAAAAGAGTATCGACGTATGATTGGTTCTTTGTTATATTTAACCGCTAGTCGACATGACATTATGTTTAGTGTGTGCATGTGTGCAAGATTTCAAGCTGATCACAAAGAGTCACACTTGATAGCTGTGAAAAGGATATTTCGGTATCTCAATGGCACTAAGGACTTAGGGTTATGGTATCCACGTCAAAACTCGTTCCACCTCGTTGGCTATTCAGATGCACACTTTGCAAGCTAGAAGGTCGATAGAAAGAGCACTTCTGGATGCTGCTAATTCTTAAGGTCATCCCTAATGAGTTGGCACTCCAAGAAGCAAATTTATGTTGCCATATCCAAAGTTGAAGCATATATATATATATATATATGTTGGAGCCTGTTGAGCACAAATCATATGGATAGCTCGACAACTTCGTGAACTTGGTTTTGGTCTCAAATATTTACCTATTAAATGTGATAATACTAGTGTTATTTCGATTACTGAAAATATTGTACAACATTCTGATAGCATGTATTATAGTCTATATTTTGGGATTGGTTTAGACGTTTTATCTTCATAAATCTGCATGTATGGATGGATATTCTTTGATTATATTGTTGTCATGTCTACCTTTGCGGGAATCGAGGTCTACACCTAGTTTCGTTGTAATTGTAGGGAAAATGGCACGTTTTGGACCGAAATGGAGCTAAGGAAGTAAAGGAGTCATTGGAGCTACATTCTGGAGCATTGAGGAGTTATAAGAAGATCTTAGGAAGCATGGAGATGATTTGAAAGATTGATTTTTGACCAGATTAGAGAGTTTCATTCTCAGCTGAGACTCACCTCGGTCAACTATAGTACCACCTCGACCGAGGTGATCTTTGGGAGCGTCTGGACCGAGGCAAAATGATAACCGGACATAAGATCTTTATTTTTGGTTGAGATTTTCTATTTTGGAAAAGTCAATATCATATATTTTTGGATGGATTTCTTGAAAGAATAATATCTTTTTTGCTAATATATTTTGGAAGCAAGGAAGATATGAAGATATTTTAAGGAACAAAATTATGTTTTTAAGATATTTTATCTTTGGAAGATAATTCTCCTATATATATGGGCTGATTTTCTGGAATTCAGCCATCTTTGGATCACCAATTTTTTGAATAGTTTAAAGGAAGTTTTGAAGGTTGAAGATCAAGGAAGGAAGGAATCAAGTTTTGAAGTTGGCTTTGAAGAAAGTTTATAAGACTTTCTTAGTTGGTTTGGTTTTGTTGTCTTTTTTGATTTGTGATTGAGGAACGCTGATGGTTTGTTTGTTTGATTCATTCAGTTATTGAGACCTTTGTATCAAGGTTTTCTTGTTTGAATATGGATTCCTTTTTATATATTTGATTATTGTTATCATGATGATTGTTGGCTAAGTTCTTTATGTGATTCTAGGGTGATTGGCTAAAGTTGCGGGAAAGATGATGATAGAATGATCTTAACCCCAGCGGACCCTGAAAGCTTGAGCCTTTACCTTAACTGACGAACACATCGGTCAGTCATTGAACATCTCGGCCGGGATGGAATATTACTGAACGAGGTGAGACCTTTCCTGAACCTTATCTAAGTTAAGATTCCAGTTTGCCAAATCCTGTCCTTGTTATACCTTTCCTGGTTCAACGCAAGCCTAGGATGAGACTTACCCGGTGATTCCTTTGTTTGTTTACCCAAGATCATGAGTGTAGGTAATAGAAGTTTATCCGTTATTGGGGTATGAGTGTGCCTTCATCTCATCTTTGAGAATTTGCCTGAGACTTACCCGGTAAAGGTTGATTCTATCCCCTTGTGTGGTATGTTGGTTTGAGATTATAGTTCCTTTCCTTATTACCTGGAGACTTACCCGGTGAGAAGATCTTTGGTTTGGGATAGTGAGACAACCCGGTGATCTATTCCACCTTAGAACACCTTCCCTTTGCAAACCTCAGCTTTGTCCACGTTATCTTTTGAGATCTTGAGTCAGAACCACAACTGGATGCTTTATTATCTAGAACCCGCATTTTCTTTATCTGACTTTTATATCATCTGATGAAGGATCATCCAAGCTAAGTCATGGTCCCTTAACAAGGGCTCAAGCTAAACTACAAGCTGAGATGGATGCATTGCTTCTAACCATGAACCATGAACCACCTAAATCACCTTCCATGAGCCAACGAGCCTTGATGATGATCATGGTCCACCAAGGAACAAGCTGCACGCCTAAGGGTTCTACATAAGGCTGAAATGTTCCAAATTGGCTGAATAAGCTTATTTGGCTGTTTTAAGTGTTTTTAAGTCTTTTTAGAATAAAAGCCCAAACTTATGTCTTAATGGGCCTTTAGTTAATTATTTCAGTTCATTAACATATTAAACACTATATATATATGTTATTAGGCGTGCTAGGTCAAGGGGCATCCAGAAAATACACGTTAAACATAGTTTTTGTGCTGCTGTTGCAGATTGGCGATTTCCAGCCTGTTGGAGAGCTTTGTGATTGTGATTTTGGCTTAACTCTTCTTGTCTGAGTTAATCTCCTTAGGGATTAGTGTTGCAAGTTGTTTATAAGCATCCTCTTGGTGTTTTCAATCTCCATATTGATTGTGTCAAGTTCTAGAAGCAGGGTTGATTAGTCTTTTGGATTGGTTCTTGAATTCATTGTTCAAGGATTCTTCCATAGTTCTATTCGGTTCTTCTTAACCATTTATCTTTATATTTTCGTGCTTATCATTCCTCCATATCTAAGTTTCATTCCATTGTTTTCAGGTTGTTCAACTAGATCGTGAAACGGGCTAATTCCCCGTATCAATTGGTATCAGAGCTTTGGGGACGTTCAACCATCATCAAAAGAGTCATAAAATCACAAAAAGAGTTTGTTTTGATCATTGCAATTGATCATTGTCTTTTGTAGTCCTTTCTTTTCTTCAGTTTTTCTCTCTTCTATTCTAAGTTGATTGAAGTCTAACTTGTTTGTTGTTCTTGATCAGCGAATTGAGCACCGAAGTCATCAACAAACACCAACACCACCACGCCTGCCCCACCACCACTTTCATGCCGCCAAAACCTACCCTAATCTACTGTTTTTCGCAAACCCTAATCCTGCAACAGCCATATCTTTCCATATCTTTCCTTAATCCTAAAATAACTATATCTTCTCATATTTTTTCCATAATCCTGTTTCAGCCATATCTTATCTCTAACCATATCTTATCTTTTTAGTTGTTTCCCTATTTACCCTCTTGTTATTTAATTTTCGTTTTTATTTTGCAAAGATAAAAAAAGGAAAGCTGTTGTCCAAAATATTAAAAAAAAAAGAGAAGGATGAACCAAAAAACAAAAACAAAAAGAAAAAAAGAAAGAAAAGAAAAGAAGAATTCAGCTTTGTGTTGCATTGTGTTTAGCTCTAAGTTATTGAACTAACAACATTGTTCTTGCAAGAGTTGACTAAGAGGAAGAAGATTTCAAGGGGACTCCAAGAAACCTACATTCCAAGCCTTTTTCATTCGGCCACCCTACCCTAAACCGACCTTAGTTGTTGATTTTGGTGTTTGAGGTTGCAAGTTGAGGCCCTTACGAGTAAGGTTCTTTTAGCTTATCTTGAGTCTATATTTCGGGTCATTTTGGTTGTACATCTCATTCATACAACTAGTCCATTCCTTGAGTCATTATTTTTTTCTTTCTTTTGTTGAGTCAGCCTAGGACATACCTTGATTAATTCAATTGTTGTTTCGTGTTAGCTTATATTTGACTAGACACTACCCACACAAGGTTGTTAATTCTTACAAGGTGAGCCATCAGCAAAGTCTTATCACATCATTTGAGAGTGAGGGATAAACACTTGAGAGACACACTAGAGAGGATTTTGTTTTGATCTAATCTAACGTGTTTGTTTGTTCTGTTGTGTTTAACAAGATGTCTAGTGATCATCATACCGAGAAGCAACCGGAGTCTAGTCTGGCAGATTTGGTTAGCATGATGAATGCTATGATGCAAGCAGAATTTAAAGCCATGGAAGATAGGCTTACGGGTTTACAAGGGCAAATAACTGAGCTTAAGACTAATAAGGCTAAAGAAGACACCTCATTTCCCCTAACTAAGGCACTAGGCCATCACTTTGAGAAAGGAGCACGTTCTAAACCCTTAACTATAAGCCATCGACGAGTACCTCTTGACAGCCAACAAGAAGCTTTCAACGAAGCCAAGAAGATTCCCATTAATGCTTCACAGGGGCATCATTCTAACTCTAAACCTCCTATTCATGATAACAGTCATTATGCTAATTTCTCTCTTAGCACCACACAGGATGGAGATAATGAGGAGTCCGAAGATGATGGCTATGATTATGCACAAGAAAGAAGGCAAGAGGAAGCCTGGAGGCAAGACGAGGAATGGATGAGAAATATGGAAAGAAGGATGGAACAAAATAGGAGGCGTGAAGATAGGAGACGAGAAGATGAGAGGGATCAAGATGGGAGGCGTGAGTATAGATGGAGGCAAGAGGAAGACTATGAAGGGAGGAGAGACAATAGACACCAAAGGAGAGGGCGAGATCATGAGCAAGATGATCTAGGCAAGGTGAAGATCAAGATCCCATCCTTTGAAGACAAGTGTGATCCGGATGTGTACATGGCTTGGGAGACGAAGATTGAGCAAATATGGGCGTGCCACAACTTTCCCGAGAATAAAAAGGTACATTATGCAGCCCTTGAGTTCACTGATTATGCTTTGATATGGTGGAATGAGCTTGTGAAGGAAAGGAGGCAAAACATGGATCCACAAGTTGCAACATGGGCACAAATAAGGGCAATCATGCGAGCTCGATTTGTTCACCAACATTATAGGAGGGACTTGAGGCAAAAGTTGGAAAATTTGAGGCAAGGTTCAATGAGTTCAGAGGAGACCTACAATGCCATGCAAATGGCTATGGTGAAGGCCAATGCTAGTGAGGATGAAGAGGCAACTATGGCCAGGTATCTCCGTATCCTTAATTCAAGTTTTGCTAACGAGGTGGATTTGTTTCCCTACTCTACTATGACAGAATTACTACATCTCGCCATCAAAGTCGAGAAGAAGATAAAAGGGAGGAGTCAAGGCATAAAGAGCTCATTTGGGACCTCAAATGTATGGAAACAACAAGGAGGGAACCGACACGGAGGATACAACCGCGAAGCCCCCAAAACAGCCCCCGAGCAAGCTCCCACACGCCCAACCTACCCTAAGACGCCTACTGCAGCCCCTAAACCACCTCAAGGGAGTACTTATAACTCTTCTTCTTCTAGGGCTAGAGATGTTGTGTGTTTTAAGTGTCAAGGTAGAGGACACATGATGAAAGATTGTCCGAATAGGAGAACTTTGCTAATAAATCATTTAGGCCAATATGAATCAGAATCTGAGCATGAACTTGAATCTAATGAAATCGAGCCTAGTGATGATGTTGATTCGGATGATGGAATAGTATATGAACAAGGGGATTGCTTGCTTGCTCAACGTGTGTTGTTTGAACACCCTAGTTCATTCCTAGCTAATAACTATGTGCTATGTGATTTGGATGTTCCAAACGAGTCTATTGCTTGTGTTGAATCCGATTTTGAGCATGATAAGCCTGTTTTGGATGTTTGCTTGTCACATGATAATGCTTTGATAGCTAGGAGAGCCCTTAGTATACAACCTGCCCCTTGTGAGGATAACCAAAGGGAAAACTTGTTTCACACTAGATGTTTGGTTAAAGGGAAGGTTTGTAATGTTATAATTGATGGGGTAGTTGTTGTAACATAGCTAGCACCGAATTGGTTAATAAGCTGTAATTAACAACTTTCTATCACCCTAGACCTTATAAGCTTCATTGGATGAATGAATGTGGAGAATTAAAGGTAAATAAGCAAGTTAAGGTCACATTCACTTTAGGCCATTTTGAGGATAATGTTTTGTGTGATGTTGTGCCTATGCAAGCTTGTCATATGTTATTAGGTCATCCTTGGCAATTTGATAGGAGAGTCTTACATGATGGTTACACTAATAGGTATACTTTCAATTTTAATGGAAAACCTGTAACCTTAAAGCCTATGACTCCCTTACAAATAGCTGAGGCATTTGAGAAGAAAAAGGCAAGTGAACAAGGGGTAGACCAAGCTAAGAAGGGGAGTAAGCCAAATAATTCCAAAACCGAGCCTATAGAGCCTTTTAATACCCTTTTAGTTTCAACTAACACACAAATGGCCTCTACTTTGCTAGTAGCCAAATCTGAGTTTCAAAGTGCTTATCTTCCTCTAGAAATCACTTTGATGACCTTATGTAAGAAGTTAGCCCTAGTGAGTGATGAAACTAAGGCAAATCTTCCACCTAGCATTGTAGCCATACTTGAGGAGTTTAAGGATGTGTTTCCTAATGAGATACCCCATGGCCTACCACCCTTGAGAGGTATAGAGCATCAAATAGATCTCATTCCGGGAGCAACCTTACCAAATAGGCCAGCCTATAGAATGAACCCTAATGAGAGCCAAGAGGTTAGAAACCAAGTGCAAGAGCTCTTAAATATGGGTTATGTGAGGGAAAGCCTTAGTCCATGTGTTGTCCCCGTGCTTTTAGTGCTTAAGAAAGATAATACTTGGAGGATTTGTGTTGATTGTAGGGCCATCAATAACATAACCATTAAGTATCGCCACCCTATCCCACGCCTTGATGATATGTTAGATGAGCTTCATGGTTCCACTATGTTTAGTAAAATTAATCTTAGGAGTGGATACCATCAGATTAGGATGAAGGAAGGGGATGAGTGGAAAACTGCTTTTAAAACCAAGTTTGGTTTATATGAGTGGCTTGTTATGCCATGTGGACTTACTAATGCTCCTTCTACTTTCATGAGATTAATGAACCATGTTTTGAGAAAGTTTATAGGTAAATTTGTTGTTGTTTACTTTGATGACATTCTCATTTACAGCAAATCACTAGAGGAGCATGAAAGACATCTAAGGGAAGTTGTTTCTACTCTTAGAGATGAACACTTGTATGCCAATCTTAAGAAATGTGACTTTTGCACTAATAAAGTTATTTTTCTTGGGTTTGTAGTGAGCATAGACGGTTTACAAGTGGATGAGGAGAAGATCAAGGCCATTCGAGATTGGCCTATTCCGAGCTCTATTGGCAATGTTAGGAGTTTTCATGGTCTTGCTAGCTTCTATAGGCATTTTGTGCGTGATTTTAGCACCATTGCAGCCCCATTGACGGAAATATGCAAGAAGAACACGCCATTTGTATGGGATAGTGCGCAGGACCATGCATTCAACAAGCTTAAGGAGGTTCTCACTCATGCACCTTCGCTTGCTCTTCCAGATTTCAACAAGCCATTTGAAGTAGAGTGTGATGCATCCGGAATTGGAATTGGAGGTGTTCTTATGCAAGAAGGTAAACCTATTGCTTTCTTTAGTGAGAAACTCAAAGGAGCATGTCTTAACTATTCTACTTATGATAAGGAGTTATATGCTTTGTTTAGAGTACTTAAGACATGACAACACTACTTGTGGCCTAGAGAGTTTATCTTGCATTCTGATCATGAATCTTTAAAACACTTTAGGAGTCAAGATAAACTAGATAGGCGACATGGTAGTTGGATGGAGTTCATTGAGACTTTTCCTTATGTTATCAAGTATAAAAAGGGAAAGGACAATGTAGTTGCTGATGCATTATCTAGGAGACACTCTTTGTTGACCACCCTTGATTCTAAAGTGCTAGGCTTCGTGTATATTAAGGAATTATATGTTGATGATGCTGATTTTGGTGAAACCTACAAGATATGTGTGGCTAAGGGTGCTCTAGATAAGTTCTACTTGTTTGATGGTTTCTTGTTTAAGGCTGATAAGGTTTGTATCCCTAGGTGTTCTCTTCGGATGTTATTAGTTGATGAAGCCCATAAAGGAGGATAAATGGGGCATTTTGGGAGAGATAAGACTTATGCTATGCTTACCTCACACTTCTTTTGGCCTCATATGCTAAGGGATGTAGAACATGTTGTTAAGAGATGTTTAGAATGCCTTAGAGCCAAATCCAAAGTGAAACCCCATGGTTTGTACACACCTTTGCCAATCCCTACAGCCCCTTGGGAGGATATTAGTATGGACTTTATTGTGGGATTGCCTAGGACTAAGAGGGGCAGAGACTTGATATTTGTGGTTGTAGATCGATTCTCTAAGATGGCTCACTTTATAGCTTGCCATAAGACTGATGATGCCACCAATGTAGCCAACTTGTTCTTTAGGGAAGTAGTTAGGTTGCATGGAGTTCCGAGGACTATAGTTAGTGATAGGGATGTTAAATTTCTAATTTACTTTTGGAAAACTCTTTGGGGAAAGCTAGGAACTAAGCTATTGTTTTCTACTTCTAGTCACCCTCAAACTGATGGCCAAACTGAGGTAACTAATAGGACACTAACTACTTTGTTAAGGGTTGTTATTAAGAAGAGTCTTAAGAAATGGGAAGATGCCTTACCTAATGTCGAATTTGCTTGTAATAGGGTTGTGCATTCTTCAACTTCCATTTCTCCTTTTGAGTGTGTGTATGGGTTTAATCCACTAACCCCGTTTGATCTTACACCGTTGCCTAAGGAGCGAGTAGATTTCAGTGCTAAAACGCAGGTTGAACACATTCGGGAGTTGCATGAGAGGACACGTCAGAAGCTTGAGGAGAAGGGCAAGTACAATGCTGTGAAAGCTAACCACGGACGCAAGAAGATCACATTCGAGCGTGGTGATCTCGTGTGGTTGCACTTAAGGAAGGAGAGGTTTCAACAATTGAGGAAATCCAAGCTCTCTCCAACAGGAAATGGACCTTTCAAGATCTTACACAAGGCGGGGGATAATGCTTATGTTTTGGAGTTGCAGGATGATTACGCATGCAATCCTATATTCAATGTGCGAGACTTGAGTCCATTACCACCGTCGAGCTATGATCATGGTGATTCGGGGTCGAATCCATTTCAAGAAGGGGAGAATGATGAAGGATCATCCAAGCTAAGTCATGGTCCCTTAACAAGGGCTCAAGCTAAACTACAAGCTGAGATGGATGCATTGCTTCTAACCATGAACCATGAACCACCTAAATCACCTTCCATGAGCCAACGAGCCTTGATGATGATCATGGTCCACCAAGGAACAAGCTGCACGCCTAAGGGTTCTACATAAGGCTGAAATGTTCCAAATTGGCTGAATAAGCTTATTTGGCTGTTTTAAGTGTTTTTAACTCTTTTTAGAATAAAAGCCCAAACTTATGTCTTAATGGGCCTTTAGTTAATTATTTCAGTTCATTAACATATTAAACACTATATATATATATATATGTTATTAGGCGTGCTAGGTCAAGGGGCATCCAAAAAATACACGTTAAACACAGTTTTTGTGCTGCTGTTGCAGATTGGCAATTTCCAGCCTGTTGGAGAGCTTTGTGATTGTGATTTTGGCTTAACTCTTCTTGTCTGAGTTAATCTCCTTAGGGATTAGTGTTGCAAGTTGTTTATAAGTATCCTCTTGGTGTTTTCAATCTCCATATTGATTGTGTCAAGTTGTAGAAGCAGGGTTGATTAGTCTTTTGGATTGGTTCTTGAATTCATTGTTCAAGGATTCTTCCATAGTTCTATTCGGTTCTTCTTAACCATCTATCTTTATATTTTCGTGCTTATCATTCCTCCATATCTAAGTTTCATTCCATTGTTTCCAGGTTGTTCGTCTAGATCGTTAAACGGGCTAATTCCCCGTATCATCATCTTTGATAGCTTTGCTTGTGTTTATTTGACTACCTGAATTACCGTTCTTTGTTTCACCATAGTCCTTGTGTTCGACCCTGGAATTCTTGCTTTTATTACATCCGATCCGTACACTGCGGGTTCGCTTATTTGCAATAACTCTTGGTATAAATATTAAAACTTGCACACACCTTTTGGAGCGAACAGATTCAAGAACAAAGCATGTCGATGTGAGACATCACTTCATACGTGATCATGTTGAAAAATGTGATGTTTTGATATCTTTTATTTTGACTAACTTGCAACTTGAAGATATATTTACTAAGCCTCTACCTAAAGATCGATTCCATTTTATTAGATTGGAGCTTGATATGTTGAATAAGGAAGCATTATCTTAGGGGGAGTAAATCGTTTTATTTCTCCTTATAATGCAGTCCACTTTTCCATTTCAAGGCCTTGAAAAGCAATCCAAGGTCTTGAAACGGATTTCAAGGACTTAAGTGATAATCACGGATCGGATTTATGGTTGTCATCTTTTAGATGATTGATCATTAAATAATTTTAAAGAAAAATATTTAAAATGATTTCAAAAATTTTTACCAAAATTTTGTTTTCAAAATTCAAATCTTATTTGACATGCCCCCTTTAAAAACGCAATCATCCCTTCCTCTATCTCTTTTCCTTCCTTCAACGTCTTTGCAGAACCCTTCATGATTTACTCTTCTTCTTCCAAAATCTTTCTATTGCTCTAAAACTCATTCATGGCTCCAAAGAAATCCTCGAACCATCTTGCTTCGACTCACAAAGCAAACACAACCCATATATCCTCTACATCAAAAGAGCCACACTTTCCAGAGGATGTCGAAATCTCACCTCATATTGGGATGCCAACAACCTGGTTCAAAATTTTCAAAGCTACTGGAAACTAGTTGGACGGATTCCACAATTGTCCACTGCGCATGTGCGATTCGGTTGATATGGAGTTCCTACAAACGGTTCAACTACCATGCGTCTCACTGCTAAAAAACTGCTCAGTCTAGAAGGTTCTAAACCCTAGAGAAATTGCTTTCACGAGACTCACTAGATTGTTCTATGTCAACCTCTCTGCTAAAAGAAATAAGGGAACCCTTAACCTTGAAACTGTGGTTAAAGGTACGCCCATTTCTCTCAATCCTACAGTCTTGTGCGAGATTTTAGGGCTTCCCACCAATACCTCCTTCCAACACCTGTCTAGATTTGAAAGCATCACGCTTGCCAAGGAACAATTTCTGATCCCTAACTCCAAATCTCGACAGCTCACTCATACCTCCCTAACCCTAGAAGCCAAAATCGTGTTTACTGTGTTGATTAGATGTGTGATTGCCCGAACCAACTCAAGGAAATTGTTAACATATCATCAGACTCTAAAGTTGATCTACGAGATTTTGTCTGGTTTGGATGTTGACTTGCCTAAACTGATCTGAACCATGGAAATTTACTCCCCAAGATTTTTTCTCATTTTTCCATCGACATCTCTACTGAGGACCAGTAGGTGTCGACTGGAAAATCGATGAACAATGTCTGGTATGATTAGGAGTGGAGAAGACTCTTGCCGGAGTATGGAAATTGAAGGGAAAGGCAGTTGATGTGACACCATCTTCTACAGTTCCTACAGTATCCGAGATGAGATTGGATGGACTTGAATCGGAATTAAACACCTTGAATAGGGAAATGGCTGACTTACAGCTGTATATGCTGAGAAAAATGGACAAAAGCCATGAAGTTTTGTCGGTGATGCATGCAAAGATCAACCAAATGTATCTCCTAAATGCCCTTACCCTCACCACCACTAGAAAGATTATGCCACTGACTAAAGATGCTACTCAACACACTTAGGAGAAGGTAGAGAATGTGCTTATGAACTGTAAACGGAGTGTACAGAACAAACCCATTCGTTACCCTACGCATGTCGAGCTTACCATTTTAACAACGGAGGAATATGCTATTTTCAAGGAGTATCGTCTTGTAGAAAAGAAACGAAGACTGGAGGTTGAAATCAGGGACAAAAGAAAAGGAATGGCTCAGTCCAGATGAAGGAAGAAGTTCTATGAGGACAATCTGGAATAGATTTTCAAAGTCTTGAAAAGGATTTCAAGGCCTTGAAATGGATGTCAAGGCCTTGACATGGACTTCAAAGCTCCCTTGGTTTTGATTTCAAGGCCTCGATATGCAATTATGGGATATGTTTTTAAACTCTGTTTTGTTAGAAATACTTTGGGTTTGTAATATTTTAAACTACCGTACTTAACTGTTTTTTCTCCCTTGTTGAAAGACAAAGGGGGAGAAATTTAATGTGTTTATCCGACATTACTACATTCTGCATTTTTTCGATATTATTGTTGCATGCATATATCAAACATTGAATGCAGGTACGATATTTTTTTTTGTCTTCCATCAAGGGGGAGATTGATAACTCCACCTTAATTATGATTTTTTTATGCAAATGATGGAAGACTTGACATTTATATGCGGTTTTATAAACTAACAAATATCAATTATATTTCTAGATTGCATGTTTTTTTTTGTTTGTTCAAATATGTGCAGACCTTGAAAAGCATTTCAAAGGAAGAACTCAGGCCTTGAAAAACATTACAAAGGACGAACTCAAAAGCCTTGAAAAGCATTACAAAGGAAGGATTTGGCTAAGGGCTTTACTACAAGATATGCATATCTCAACAACCAAAACAAGAAGATCTCAACCGAAAGAGTTAGAAGATTTGAGAAGATCCGATTAACAAGAAGATAAGAGAAGATCTCGGCATAAGAAAAAGATCTTACAAGATCTCAACCGAAGGAGCAAGAAGATAAAGGAAGATCTCAGCACATCTACAACAAGAAGATCTCGGATCTTAAGAGAAGATTTTCAACGGCAGTAAATATCTTCAAACGACAAAGATCTTCAACGTCATATATAAATGAGAAGATCTAGGATCTTCAGTAAAGATCTTCAACAAACAAAGATCTTCAACGGCTTGTTCTCAAGAGAAGATCACGATGACGAAAATTCCCAACAAGCATCAAAGAGAAGAAGTAGAAGAGAGAAGATAGACGATCTTTCAACGGCTACTTCACCTCAACCAAGCAGCGTATTCCATGGGAAAGAAGAATGTTACAATGGCTATCTTACAATCGCTATGAAGTTCTCCATAGAAGAGTATAAATGAAGATGGTGATTGAAGAAGAAAATAACAAGCTTACATAGATAAGAAACCAAGTCTTCAAGCGATCAAACATAATCATCGTTCCAAAAGTTTTTCTTCCTCTTTTTCTTACAAACGTTTACACCCTTATAGTGAGAAAAACACAAGAGCTCCATTGGCATATCTAGAGAGTGTTATACTCGAGTGTGTTACTCTACGAAGAAACTAGGCTATTATTTCTAGATTAGAGTTGACAAGATTGTAGCATTGAGGCTACATTGAGAGAAGAAGGGGATGTCTTCTAGGTTGTATATAGGACTCTTTGAGCAGATAATAGATAGTTAGATCCTAGAGTCGAGAAACCCCAGGACGGAGACTTAGGTAGTTAGAGCTGAACTTTGTAAACAAATCGTCGTGTAGATCTTTTCTATTCCGCACTTTCCATCGCTTAAATTGTGACTAACCCTATTTGCAGGATTCGAAGTCAAGGCCTTGAAATCCCTTTCAAACCCTTGAGAACCAGTTTTGTCACTAAGCACACATATCGACTTCAAGGCCTTGAGATTAGTTTTAAAGCCTTGATATACGATATTGCAAAAAGTTCTCATACTCTATTCAACCCCCTTCTAGATTTTTTATATCCTTATTATTCACCTATACGGTTCTTCAGATTGGACCCTGAAAGTTGGTTTAACCCTCGCAGATTACAAATCTTGGTATGTTCTTGAGAATCTCGACCGAGATTTCACCAAGAACCACCCGAAAGTTGGTTTAACACACGTCTGAGAGCGAACACTCACAAAAGTTATGGCAAGACCGAATTTGTTCAATTTTAGTCTCTCATTCCATGTAAACGTCTGGGTCGCATTTGCCTTCAAAACTTGGAATTTTGATCTTAACCTTCCTAAGTCCATCATTGTTTCAGGGAGGCCTAAAATGCTCATAGTCTTGACCTCTCCTAGGATTGTGATGACGTCTATGTTAGTCTCTCCACATGCCCTCCTCATCCTCGTCTCCTAATTCATGAAAATGTCCACCAAAGTGAGGATTGTTAGATGTAAATAAAAAGAGGATTGGGATGAGTGATACCTGGCCCCTGAGGGGTGTTCAGAGGTGGAGCCGGGGGCTGATGGTATAGGTGGTTGGTTCGAACTTTTACCCACTTCACACACTAGTCTCGGGTCAAATATTGGGCTAGACTTTTGCCGAGATTCTTCATTAGGGCTGGATTCAAGCTTCTCCATCCGTTCAGCCAATGTGGAAACCGTAACCATGATTTGTTTTAGCAAATCAATGGCTTCCGGTCTTGATTAGTCACTCTTTTGTGATCCCGTCATTTACATAAACACGCAAAGTAACAACAAACTAATGATGTTAGTGAAAATGAAAGTGCCTTACTTGTTTTCTCTCACACTCACGCTATGTTGTGATATTGCAAGAGAATTTGATGTAATTGCCTTGGATGTATTAATACTCTTTTAAAGTCAATGTCTTGGTCTCAACTACAACTCCTTGGATGACTCAAGTAGTCAAGTTGGTTCGGAAAAAGGTTCTTGTATTGAGATATAGTTAAGGAACTCCTGCTGGGAGACTCTTCACACAATTGAGAAAATAGAAGGAATATTACGTACCTTGAACCTATGCAGTTGGAGAGAGAGAAATAGCGGGTTTGGTTTCGATCTCGACTAGGGATCATCTCAGTCAAAATTGGAGAATCTCGGCTGAGATTATCTCAGATTGGGCGACATCGATGTTATATGGTCAGATAAGGCTCAAAACTAGGTCAAGGATGGTATATAACTTCTTCTTTGGATATAATCTTACACAGGGTGCACTTGATTTCTTCAATTTATGCCTAAAACATTTCTCAAAAAATTTGCAATTGTAGCAAACCGCAGCCAAGATCTCGGAAGAGATTTTGCAATATCTGGCCAAGATTGTCGATTCAACGATGAACGACGACAATTAGTAATAAACTCTGGATATACTACTTCCTGGTTGCCTTGTGGATCCTTTTCAGTTGGAGGGGAAAACATATAGTTGTTGGAAAGGATAGTCGGTTACGATTCAATGGATATGATAGGATTTCACCTACTAGATAAGATTACAACAATAATATCTTGTAAATCTCATTCCTGCTTGAATAAGCAACTGGATATATATTAGATTTGAATCAAATCCAAGTATATTTGATCTTCAACATGATAGAGAAAATTCGTGAAACTTGGGGAACAAGTAACGAGAAAGGTCTCAACTTTATGCTAAAAACTCGGGCGATATTTTTGGCAGGGCGAGGTTTCATTGAGGTCAAAGGGTGGCCTTTTGTTTGGCTATGGCGTTTCTCTCTTCCAAAAGCACAAGTCACCGCACGTTAAACTCAAATAATCTCGCAAAAATAATCGCAATAATAAGAGACTTAATTTTTATATGACACAAAGAAGACTCAAATTAAAATTACTCAAACCTGAAGTGGACTTCAATCGAGTGAGCTCTAATACCCTTTGATGTGGGGTTGAAGCCGTATTTGTCTGATTTAGATTGAAATTCTACGAATAGTCTCAGAGAACAAATCTCGGGTAAGAATCTCGGGCAAAATTCTCGTTACAAGCCGAGATTTATGAAAAACTCAAACAAAGAACGTGAGTTTGATGGATTGATAATGGACAAATAAGAAGATGATAAAATGGAATGAAATCGATGAAAATATAGGAAGATACGAACCAAGGTAATCCTACAAGTAACCTTGACCAATTACGTGTCAATATTGACTCCATGTGTTGCCAAGGCAACAAGCTTTGAGGCTTCTTCTTGGATCTCCTTAGCCTTTGATCTAGTGATAGGCCCTTGTGTAGGGTATGTTGGAGATGGTCCCTCATCGCCGCCGAGCCAAACCTGATGAAGGATCATCTGAGCTAACTCCATCTTCACCACCTCAAGGGACTTTAACAAGAGCGCAAGCTAAACATCAAGCTGAGATGGATGCTCTTTTCCGAAATATGCTCCATGAAGCTGAACCTAGTCCACCTTCATCAAGCCTAAGGACCATCTTGTGGATCATCCACGAACCCATACCAACCAAGATGATTAATGGAGCTTAAATTGTATTTCTAGTTGCTGGGCAGGCTTTGGAAAGCATTTCAAAGGACAGCCGGAGGCCTTGAAATCAGATACAAGGGGTTTCACGTATGTGCATGTGCATGGCTAGATGATCATTTAAGTATGTGGACGTGAGAGTTTAATTAGGCCCAATTGTGTTATATGTTTGTTGGGCTTTATTTAACTCTCTCTCAATGTAAATATTGTAATTAGTTTCTTTTTCTGTTTTAGAAGAAAAGGCCTAGGATGTATATAAAGCCTTTTCTCTCTTCTTTTGTGGTTAGACAAGTTTTATACAAGTTTTGATGAGAGCATTTCAGAATTGAATCCAAGAGAATTCAATCATTCTTGTCTCGTGAGTTTGTATGTGTGATCTAGCTTTTTCGTTCTTGTGTATGTCAATCTCCTTCGGGATTGGTGTTGCAAGTCGAACAAGGCACCCACTTCATGCTCTCGATTCTCATATTGATTGTGTGGAGTTGTAAGAAGCGGGGTCGAATCGACACTGGTTTGGTTCTTGGATCTTGAATCCAAGGGTTCTATCATTGTTCCTTTTGGTTCTTCTTGTCCCTTTTTGTTTTCTTGTTTTCATTGTTGTCCTTGTTTGTTAAGTTTGTGTGTTCTTCATTCTTTAGAACAGGTTATTCGTCTAGATCTGTTTATCGCGGCTAATCCCCGCATCAATTGTTATCAGGGCACAGTTGACGTCCAACCACCAAAAAGAGTCGGTAAATCAATCATACAATCACAAAAAGAGTCTGTTTTGATCATTGCAATTGATCATTGTCTTTTGTTTGAGTCTATTTCCATTCCTCTCTTCTACTTTAAGCTTTGTTTGAGTCTAACGAGTTTGTTCCTTGTTGTGAGTTCTGGACACCGGAAACCACCATAGCACCAGCACCAACCACCATCACACCACCATCTTTCCCTCAGCCACATTAGACACACTTGAACCAGTTGAACAAAAACCAAATGTGGTTGTTTCTCTTCCTGCATCCAGTAAACGCATAATTGGAGTTGATTCAGCATTCTTCCTACTAATCCGGCGCAGAACTTGAAGCAGTTGTTTTTCTCCTACAGATTTGGCACGTTGAATTATTTGCAACAAATATAGGAGCTGAGATTTGATCTTATCCTGAAGATTTGCAACAGCTTGACCCACATTTATCTGCAAAGAAGAATTTGTTTTATTTCTTTCAATTTTTGTGTCTTCTTATTTTCTGATTTCTTGAGTTAAAAAGAAAAGAAAAGAAAAGAAAAGAAAAAGGATAAAAAAGAAAGAAAGAAATCCGAAATCAAAAAAAAAAGGAAGAAAGAAAAGAAAGAAAAGGAATCAAATCTATTCATTTCATTCTAGTTTATTGTTTTGTTTCATTCTTTCTTATTCTTAGTTTGTAATTAGCCTAGTGTTATTACATTCGCTTTAGTGTTATTCAGCAACAAAAAGGACTTCAAGAAAGGACTTAAGTCAAGTATCTCGTCTCACTCGGAGGAAGAACCAAGCATCTCGTTGAACCTATCTAGCCACACCTAGCTACTGTCCATTTTCGGCCATTAAATACCATAGCTCAGCCTTCCTTAACCTCATCCTACGGTGTCTAGGGTTCACTTGTTGGGTATTACGAGTAAGTTCTTTCAAAGCTTATCTTGAGTTCTAAATTTTTGAGTCATTTAGTTGCATATAACATTCGTGCAATTGTCCTTTCCGTTTGAGTCTTTTCTTCTATTTTGTTGAGTCAAACACGTTTTTTTTGAAGTGACTGAAATCGAACGTTGTTTCTATCTAAAAGCTTTAGTTTGGCTAAGCATTGAACTCACGTGAGGTTTTTGATTAATACAAGACGAGCCATCAACAAGCTTGTATCACACCACTAGAGAGTGAGAGAATCTTATTTTTTGAGTGATACACTTGCGAGGTGTTTTAGTTTAAACTAACCTAACGTGTTTGCTGTTGTTGAGTGTTTTGCATCATGTCAGGGACTCCCGCAGGTTCAAAGAGCCTTGCGCCTATCACACCGGAGCTGTTCAGTCTCATCAAGAGCTTGAAAGATAGCATTGATGGTCTAGCTACAAGGGTATCTACCTTGGAGACCTCTAGGGTGACCCCAGACTCTCGACCACTAGGAGGTAACTTAGAGATAGGAGACAACTCGAGGGTGCAAAACCAAGGACAAGATCGAGTTCCCCTTCAAAGTCAGCAAGCTGCGTTCCAAGCAGCAAGGAATTCGAATGTTCCGCAGTCTTCAAGGCATGCCCATGGTTTAGGCAACATTGTTTCCCAACCTCTTTGGGGAAACCTTGCTTTTGAGGAGCATATTTCTATTCCTTCTTCTCCTATTATTAATGATAATATGCCTAACTATCCTCACCAATTTCAGAATCCAATTTATGATAATATGCTTAACTATCCTCACCAATTTTAGAATCCAGTTTATGACCAGGAAGAGGAGGACAATGGGGAGAATGAGGAGTGGAGACCGGAATGGATGCCTAATGGACGGAGGAGGCGAGATCAGCCAAGGAGGCACCAAGAATGGAGACGTGAGCCCTATGGAGTCCAGCAAAGGAGAGACCGAGAACCGGAACATGACGGTCTTGGCAAAGTAAAGGTGAAAGTTCCTAGTTTCGAGGGAAAATATGATCTTGATGTGTATATGGCATGGGAGGCAAAGATAGAGCAAATATGGTCATGCCATAACTTTCCCGAACACAAAAAGGTACACTACGCAACCCTTGAATTTATTGACTATGCTATGATATGGTGGGATGATTTGGTGAAGGAAAGGAGAAGAACTTTGGATGTACCAATAGTTACTTGGGAGCATATGAAGGCATTGACGAGAGCTCGGTTTGTTCCCCAACACTATACAACGAATTGAGGCAAAGGTTGGAGAACTTGAGGCAAGGATCAATGACTACTGAGGAGACCTATAATGCCATGCAAATGGCCATGGTAAAGACCAATGTGCGAGAAGATGAAGAATCAACAATGGTAGGTATCTTTGTATCCTTAATTCAAGTTTTGCTAACGAAGTAGATCTTTTTCCCTATGGCTCTATGATAGAACTACTCCATCTCGCAATCAAAGTGGAAAGGAAGATGAAAGCGAGAAATCAAGGAGGAAAGGCTTCTTATGGTGTCTCCAGCTCTTGGAAGAACCAAGGGAACAACCAACAAGGTAGTTACAATAGGGAAGTGCCTAAAAGAAGAAAACAGCCCCGGAACAAGGAGGCCAGCGTAAAGCACTTTATACAACACCTCCTAATCCCACGACTACTTTTCCTAAAGGAACACAAGGGAGTACTTCTAACCCTTCATCTAGAGCTAGGGATATAGTGTGTTTTAAGTGTCAAGGTAGAGGACACATGATAAAAGACTGTCCTAACAAGAAAACATTGTAAATCAACCATTTAGGACAATATGAGTCCGAATCTGAGCATGAGCATGAGCATGATAATGATGATTTTAAGCCTAATATGCATGATCATGATGATTTGGATGATGATGGGATTGAGTATGAGCAGGGGGGATTGTTTACTAGCTAAAAGAGTGTTATTTGACCATCCTAGCTCATTTCTAGCTAATAACTACATGTTTTGTGATCTTGATTCTCATCATGAACCTAATGGGCTTAAAATCGCAGGACATGATCCTAATAACATGGTTTGTGATGAAAATCGTGAGCATACTAATTTTTTGATAGCTAGGAGAACTTTGAGTGCACAACCCGCCCTTTGTGAGGATAACCAAAGAGAGAACTTGTTTCATACTAGGTGTTTGGTTAAGGGAAAGGTGTGTAATGTTATCATTGATGGAGGTAGTTGTTGCAACATTCTAGTACTGAATTGATCTCTAAGTTGCAAATTCCTACATTTTGTCACCCTAGACCATATAAGCTGCATTGGATGAATGATTGTGGTGAATTGAAGGTTAATAGGCAAGCTAAGATCACTTTCACTCTAGGACACTATGAGGATACTGTTTTATGTGATGTTGTGCCTATGCAAGCTTGTCATGTGTTATTAGGCCGTTCTTGGCAATATGATAGGAGGGTTATGCATGATGGTTTTACTAATAGGTATTCATTTACTTTTAATGAAAAACCCGTTACTCTAAAATCTATGACTCCCATGCAGATTGCGGAGGCATTTGAGAAGAAGAAAGCGAGTGAACAAGAGCAAGGACCAACTAAGAAGGGGAGCAAGCCATCGAGGCACCAAGAACTGCCATAGACACGTCCCCTAGCCAACAAGCTAGTACTCTCTTGGTCACGCCCACAAATCAGACTCCTACGGTCTTGTTAGCTTCTAAACTTGACTTCCAAAGTGAGTACCTACCCTTAGATACCATCTTGATGAGGTTGTGTAAGGAGCTAGCCTTAGTGAGTGAAGAAACAAAGGCTATCTTACCCCCTACCATTACAGCCATCCTAGAGGAGTTTAAGGATGTGTTTCCGGAAGAGATACCTCATGGCCTTCCACCTTTGAGAGGCATAGAGCATCAGATTGACCTTATCCCTAGAGCTACAATTCCTAATAGACCATCCTATAGGATGAACCCTAAGGAGAGTCAAGAGATCCAAACCCAAGTTCAAGACCTCCTAGATAAGGGATATGTTAGAGAAAGCCTTAGCCCTTGTGCCGTTCCTGTCCTATTAGTGCCTAAGAAGGACAACACTTGGAGGATGTGTGTTGATTGTAGGGCTATCAACAACATAACCATTAAGTACCGCCACCCTATTCCCCGCCTCGATGACATGCTTGATGAGCTTCATGGCGCCACTACATTCAGCAAGATAGACCTTCAGTGTGGCTACCATCAGATCCGAATGAAGGAGGGGGACGAGTGGAAGACGGCCTTCAAGACTAAATTTGGGTTGTATGAATGGCTTGTTATGCCATTTGGGTTAACCAATGCTCCATCTATTTTTATGCGTTTAATGAACCATGTATTGAGACAATTCATTGGGAGATTTGTTGTAGTGTATTTTGATGATATCTTAATCTATAGCAGGTCCCTAGTGGAGCATGGAGAACATCTAAGGGAAGTTGTTTCTACCCTTAGGGTTGAACACTTGTATGCCAACCTACAGAAATGTATCTTTTGCACTAATGAAGTTATATTTCTTGGTTTTGTAGTGATTGCACAAGGTCTACAAGTGGATGAGGAGAAGATTAGAGCTATTCAAGATTGGCCAACACCTACATCCATTAGCCATGTAAGGAGCTTCCATGGGCTTGCAAGTTTCTATAGGCGCTTTGGGAGAGACTTCAGTACCATTGTTGCACCCTTGACGGAGATTTGCAAGAAACATGCACCATTTGTGTGGGAAGCAGCTCAAGAACGTGCTTTCAACAAGCTGAAGTTGGTTCTCACCGAGGCACCCTTACTAGCTCTCCCTTAATTCACTAGGCCTTTCGAAGTGGAGTGTGATGCATCGGGAATTGGCATAGGAGGTGTGTTTACGAAAGAAGGTAAGCCAATTGCCTTTCTCAGTGAAAAGCTTAAAGGAACATGTCTTAACTACTCTACGTATGATAAAGAGTTGTATGCATTATTTAGAGTACTTAAGACATGACAACACTACTTATGGCCTACAGAGTTTATTTTGCATTCTGATCATGAATCTTTGAAACATTTTCGGAGTCAAGATAAACTAGATAGGAGGCATGGTAGATGGATGGAATTTATTGAGACTTTTCCCTATGTTATCAAGTATAAAAAGGGAAAAGACAATGTAGTTGCGGACACTCTTTCTAGGAGGCATACATTGCTAACTACATTGGATGCTAGGGTGTTAGGAGTTGTTTACATTAAGGAGCTCTATGAATCTGATCTTGACTTTGGAGAAACATATAAGCTTTGTGTACAAAAAGGTTCTTTAGATAAATTCTATTTGTTTGAGGGATTTCTGTTTCGCATAGATAAGGTGTGGATGTGCATACCTAGGTGTTCCCTTCTTTTGCTGTTAGTGGAAGAAGCCCATAAAGGAGGTTTAATGGGTCATTTTGGAAGGGATAAGACTTATGCTATGCTGCACTCACATTTTTATTGGCCACATATGCTTAGGGATGTAGAAAATGTGCTTAAAAGGTGTTTAGAGTGCCTTAGAGCTAAATCGAAAGTGAAGCCTCATGGATTGTATACACCTTTGCCAATTCCCACAACCCCTTGGGAAGACATTAGCATGGATTTCATAGTGGGATTGCCTAGGACTAGAAGAGGAAGGGATTCAATATTTGTGGTTGTAGATCGATTCTCTAAGATGGCTCACTTTATTGCTTGTCACAAAACTGATGATGTAGCAAATGTCGCTAATTTGTTCTTTTGGGAAGTAGATAGGTTACATGGTATTCCAAGGACAATAGTGAGTGATAGGGATGTTAAGTTCTTGAGTTACTTTTGGAAAACTCTTTGGGGAAAGCTAGGAACTAAGTTGTTATTTTCTACATCAAGCCACCCCCAAACGGATGGGCAAACAGAAGTAACTAATAGGACCCTAACAACACTTCTAAGGGCTGTCATCCAGAAGAATTTGAAAGAATGGGAAGATGTCTTGCCACATGTTGAATTTGCCTATAATAGAGTCGTCCACTCATCTACTTCCATCTCTCCCTTTGAGTGTGTTTATGGTTTTAATCCACTAACCTTTTTTGATCTTACACCGTTACCTAAGAAGGAGCGAGTGGATTTAAGTGCTAAAACGCAAGTTGAACACATCAAGGAGCTACATAGTAGGACAAGGATCAAGCTCGAGGAGAAAGGCAAATACAACGGAGAAAAGGTGAATCAAGGACGAAAGAAGATTATATTTGAACCCGTGACCTTGTATGGCTACATTTGAGGAAGGAGAGGTTTCAACAGCTTCGGAAATCCAAGCTCTCCCCAAGAGGAAATGGGCCTTTCAAGGTGTTACACAAGGCGGGTGACAACGCCTATGTGCTTGACTTGCCGGATGATTATGCTTGTGATCCCACATTCAATGTGAGGGATCTAAGTCCTTTTCCGCTCCTGGATGCTAATCAAGGCAATTCGAGGTCGAATTCTTCCAAAGAAGGGGAGAATGATGAAGGATCATCTGAGCTAACTCCATCTTCACCACCTCAAGGGACTCTAACAAGAGCGCAAGCTAAACGTCAAGCTGAGATGAATGCTCTTTTCCTAAACATGCTCCGTGAAGCTGAACCAAGTCCACCTTCATCAAGCCTAAGGACCATCTTGTGGATCAGCCACGAACCCTTACCAGCCAAGATGATTAATGGAGCTTAAATTGTATTTCTAGTTGCTGGGCAGGCTTTGGAAAGCATTTCAAAGGACAGCCGGAGGCCTTGAAATCAAATACAAGGGGTTTCACGTATGTGCATGTGCATGGTTGGATGATCATTTAAGTATGTGGACGTGAGAGACTGAATAGGAGAGTTTAATTAGACCCAATTGTGTTATATGTTTGTTGGGCTTTATTTAACTCTCTCTCAATGTAATTATTGTAATTAGTTTCTTTTTCTGTTTTAGAAGAAAAGGCCTAGGATGTATATAAAGCCTTTTCTCTCTTCTTTTGTGGTTAGACAAGTTTTATACAAGTTTTGCTGAAAGCATTTCAGAATTGAATCCAAGAGAATTCAATCATTCTTGTCTCGTGAGTTTGTGTGTGTGATCTAGCTTTCTCATTCTTGTGTATGTCAATCTCCTTCAGGATTGGTGTTGCAAGTCGAACAAGGCACCCTCTTCGTGCTCTCGATTCTCATATCGATTGTGTGGAGTTGTAAGAAGCAGGGTCGAATCGTCACTGGCTTGGTTCTTGGATCTTGAATCCAAGGGTTCTATCATTGTTCCTTTCGGTTCTTCTTGTCCCCTTTTTGTTTTCTTGTTTTCATTGTAGTCCTTGTTTGTTAAGTTTGTGTGTTCTTCATTCTTTAGAACAGATTGTTCGTCTAGATCCGTTCATCGCGGCTAATCCCCGCGTCAAAAGCAAACCATGAATATGGATCGTTGAGATCTCGAGACCACATACGCACTTCCTTGATCAAATCAAATTGTTTCATGAGCTTTCATCATCTGGTTGCCATCGTAAAGATAACAAAAAATTTCTTGTTATCTAAGAAGCAAACAAAAGACTGTGAATATCATACTTTAATACAAAAACTAAAATAATATCTTTTTTACCCATATATCACGCTAGTTTTGTGCTCGACGTAACATGTCAACACATTTGGAGTGGTCGGAGCACCCGTGCCAGGGGTATGTGGGACGTGATGAGGCTCGGAAAAACCTATCTCAGATTGAACTACCTCGAGAATACATGTCTCGTCATGATTATGCTCGTAATGCGGCTCCTCAACAACCTTAACATGTGTCTACTCCATCACAACATCACAATCTAGTCATCTAGATGTGAATCACCCTCCAACTCTATATCATACTCCTCCCCGTGTGTGATATTGATGATGAAGAAGCATCTCCTGAATTAGAGCATGTGCTTGAATGGGAGACGGAGGAGGTTTCCGCTCCTCGACAACCACCCAAACTAGAGCATTTTGGGTCTCGCGATGGGCTGAGTTACACGTGCAACTAGGTGTGGTTTCAGGCGCCCTGGGGCACACCAATAGTGCACATCAAGTGTTGCTTCTTCGTCCATGATTTGCCTTCATTGAAGCGCCCATTCTCATTATTTTTGAGAAAATCCTTGAACCACCGACCTTTCTTAGATTTGTTTATTAAAGTGCCCAGCTTATTTTTAAGATCTACTTGCACCTAATATGCGGGAAAAGTATTCTTCAGTAATTTCATCTTATTTAGTGAGAAATGCAATCATAAAATATTCTTCAGTAATTTCAGACTATTGATAAGTGAAATTGATTTGAAATCAATTTCACTTATCAATAGTTGTATCCAAAATGTAGCATCAGTACATTTGAGAGTGAATGCAAAAATATTCTCCAGTAATTTCATCTTATTTAGTGAGAAATGCAATCATAAAATGAAGAACAAAACGATTTTCTATTTTCTATTTTCTATTTTCTATTTTCTTGGCTGGCAGTGTGAAAAAAGACATAATCCTAATGCAAGTTATGTGCAATGGATTCTTGGATCTCCTCTAGCATCCGACCCTTAGTTTCCGGCACCAGCTTCAACACGAAAAAGCACGTAAACACGTTGACGCATGCAAATATGAAGAATGACCCTGCAAAATATTACATTTGAGTCAAGGAAATATGAGTCAAGTAAGATCGATCCAATGTGGGAGGTAGAAATCACCAGCACAGCTCCATTCAAGCATGAAGTTGAAAGCATAGGAAACTATCCAAGAAGTCCCCCAGTTGACAGTAGTGGCTAGGCTCCCTGCTGTCCCTTTGACGTTTATTGGAAATATCTCAGACATTATGATGAAGGGGATTCCTCCCATTCCCATGGGGTATGCTCCAGAAAACAACTTTTGTAACAAGCATGCCATGAGTCTCATATATATACATCAATAAAATCCCAATTTCAAATTTGAGGCCGGCCTTACCAGAATCCCCACGTACACCAAGCTGGGGCTGATGCTCGTCAACCACCCATGATCCTTTAAGAGGAATGACAATCCTGATAAAATGCAACCCAGGCACATTCCAGACGCAGAGATCTGCAATACGCCGGATTAACATATATATGTTTAAAAGCAACATGAATTGGAATTGGAATTGGTTACCAAAAGTAGGGGTCTCCTTCCCAGTCTGTCCATGAGGAATACACCCACACTAGTGACCGGAACCTGAATAATAGCCACTGATACAGTCCCTATGGTAGTCGAGAATCCTGCTGATTCGAAGAGTTCACTTGCATAGTATATGATCCCCATTGTACCAGCAAACTGACCTAAGGCCATGAGGCCAAGTCCAACCTACACCAACAAGAATTAGTGCATGTCCCGTACCATTCATTCCGATCCTATAATCTTTAAGGCTTACAGTTAGTGCATATGCATATTTCCATTGGAATAGAGCTAACAAGTTTGCTTCTTGCATGTTTTCAAGGGCTTGGGTGTATTCCTGCAACACACAACAAGTCACTGCCTAGTTTACAACATTTGAATAATCCATCAAATTGATAGACTATGCACCTTGATCTCAGCTGCCTCTGATGATATATCTACGTTGTATCCCCTAAGACGCTGCAATGATGCTTCATAATCCTTCTCACGGCCAACCATCATCTGTCAACCATTAATCCCCCTAGTAAGGCTTAATGAAAAATACATCTCACTTGGGTTTCACCTCACCACTTACCAACCATCTAGGAGACTCTGGGATAAAGGGGAGGCCCACAATCTGTACAATGCACGGAACAGTACCTGAAAATGTTGAGATAATTTTTTATTATCAAAACAAATAAGATAGAGGCAGGATTAGAAGAAGCAAATTTGACCTATGAGAGCTAGGACTCGCCAGTTGACTATGATTCCCACGAAAAACATGAGTGCTATACCGCAGCAAATAACCAACTGCAGCAGCATATCCGAATGAGCAACTTATGGGTTGACTAAATTGTGGTGAAGACTTCATCTAAAGACTATACGTACCATATAGGTAAGAACTGCTCCTCCTCGAAGGTTCTTGGGTGTGATCTCTGCTGCATAGATAGGAACCTGTTTCATATTGAATTTGCAATATTCGTTACCATCCGCTATTTCTATAGATTGGAAAGGCCGGAGGCACGTGAGTAACAAACATACCACATAGCTGATAAGGCCAATTCCGATCCCCACGAGAATCCTACCAAGATAGAGTGACCAAGCCACCTGCCAAAAGCTCCAAGTTGTGTGACTTATGGAAAAACAATTTAAATTTTGTTCAATCATAGGGAATAGATTGTATGAAACCTGTGAGAATGCTATAGCAAGCCACCCAACAAGGCAGAACATAGCTGTAATACCCATAGTCTGCATAAGCAAATGACAAAGTTGTATGAATTTGGATGCGCCAACCCAAGTGGGTGGAAAAAAACGCATAATGAAAAGGGCTTACAACTCTCCGGCCCAGATAATCAGTGATGCTTCCACTCATTATTGAGCCTATGAGTCCTCCAGCTGTACATAGTGATCCAAAGAGTGAAAACTGCATAAACAAACAAGAGTATAGAGTATAGAATAGGAGAAACAAGAATCTCTATCTTGAATGAGTTTGAACAAGTGAACATACCTGTGCTGTTGAAAGGTCGAGATCTGACATCATTGCCGACTCGACAGGGGAGGTGTATCCGACCTGCAACAAGATAAGAGTTGTGTTGAAAGTGAATGTTAAGAGTAGTATATCGATGGAGTTGGAGGATTGGAACTGACCACACAGCCAGAGACGAGGGAACCGCATGAAGCAACCAAGATGCTCAAGAGAAGAAGAGGGGTTAGTGAGGAGTCAGCAGCAGGCGGCCCTTCCACTTTCAACAGCAGATTCTCTCTTCTCTCCATCACTTTCAACTTCGTTTGCTTTGGCAATCAAACATATGATTGGATTTGTATATATGTAGTAATAGTTATGGTTTTTCAACTCCCGGGTTTTGACCGGTACAACAACCTGGAGAAGAGCGGTTGGTAGGCTTACAAATTAGATTGGAAGAAAGCATTAGCTGCTCTCCTTCACCACCTACCACGGGAACTATAGTAGCTGCTCAAATTTAAATTAACATATTTAGCTATTAGCTACTAGCTACAGCCTACTCCACGTGTGTTGACATCCGCAATATCATAATTCATAAATCTAATATATACTTGTTGGAGCCGCGCACGTCCGGGTTTTTTCGGTGTATATAAAATGTGTAATAAAAGAAATAAGTGTATAAATACTCGTATAGAAATGATGAACTGAAATTACAAGGGTTGCTACATGTTATAACGCGGAAGCCGTCAAAGTTTATAAAAGTTTATACACAGCACATTCAGAAAATACAACAAAATCTATAATTTCCAGATTGAAATCAAAACCAACCTCCTCTCTTCTATCTTCCATATTGTCAATCATTCTTGTTTAACTGACGGTATAAATATATATAACATATAACAAAAACTATAATACCTTCTGGCATTCATCTATGTGCAAGGTGAAGGAAAATACACATGCACACCTTCCCTTTCCTTCTTGCCCTCTATTTTTTTTATTGGGAAATTCCGGTCGGTACCCCTATGGTATGGGGTATTTCGAATTTTGTCCATGACTTTTTCAGAGTTCGGTTGGTACCCTCACTTTTTTACATTTTTCCGGAATTTGTCCACCCATTAAAAAACCGGTTAAACTTAACGTTTTGATCGACTAGAAATCGTGGGAGGTATGATTCAAAATTTTTTTTATTTCATTTCAATTTCCTTTTTTCATTTTCTTATTTATTTCTTTTCAATTTTCTTTTTATTTTTTAGTAGAAAATGTGAAGTTTAACCGATTTTTTAACAGGTGGGCAAATTCCGGAAATATGTGAAAACTGAGGGGTACCAACCGAACTCTGAAAAAGTCATGGACAAAATCCAGAATACCCTATACCACAGGGGTACCAACCAAAATTTTCCTTTTTTATTTCTCATGCCTCCCAAAGAAACATTGTAAATGAAGGGGGAAAAATAGAAAAGAAAAAAAGTGTATTAATATCTTCACATCCCCGTGTTGCAGCTGAGTTTTTCATTTGCAAGCAACATCAAAAATACTAGTATTAAGTTCCAAGTTAAAGTGATATATGCCATCCTTGCTATGTAAGGGACATCTGGATTCACTTTAAACCAACATAACTCTGAGCTTGAAAGATGACATGAAAGGAAATTTCAATGAAACCTTGTGTATGCAGTCTAATGTATGAACCGAGTATAGAATTCAAATCTCCTCAGCATCTCGCAAGTTACTTCCATCAATTTTCCTGCATAAGTA
This sequence comes from Fagopyrum homotropicum, assembly GCA_033239125.1. NCBI lineage: Eukaryota > Viridiplantae > Streptophyta > Magnoliopsida > Caryophyllales > Polygonaceae > Fagopyrum > Fagopyrum homotropicum. The sequence continues at coordinate 91,135,265 of BSWB01000004.1, read as the reverse complement.
TTGTAAAATACAGAGTTTAACCTAATTGTTATACATTCTCAATTGTGTAACACCCCAAGTTCTCGGAACTCAGAGAGCTACTAGTTAGCACCTCACAATGGGTCCCGACCTTGTTTTAACAACAACATTACTAGGATCTTACAACAAGGCATTTAAAACAATTTCAAAACATAATATTTTATTGTATGAATGTACACATGTGACAGCCTTACAAAACATATATAAATAACATGCATGCCGAATGGAAGACTCCCCCGTCCCCATCTAATGGACCCGACTGACCATCCATCCCAAATCTCTTTGCAACTGTCTATCTCTACAAATCTACAACACGGATAAACCGTTAGCTAACAATCCAAATATAAGTACAATAAAAATAACACAAACACATCCAAGGTATAAACACTCATCATGTTGGCACACAATCCGGTTATTATCAGATAGTTTAAGTGATTCACTTTATTCCGTTTAAAGTTGTGGCACGAGAAATCTTAAGATTTCTCGCCTCCGTTCCTTATCCAACTTGGTGCAGGTCTAGCATACCTCCGCCGGTAGCATCACTACAAACCACATATGGACTAGTTCCTAAAGAAACCCCCAGCGCCCTCAAGCTAACTGAGCAGAATGCCACCGCCCGTTACTCTTAGGCCAAATGTATAGGTCGGTAGATAATTAACTAAGTACAATTATAAACACATCATTCAAACACCACTATCATTATTCACACTCATATCCAGAAGTTAGCTAAGTAAGCTCAAAGGACTTACCTGAATCAATCTCGACTCTTAAAGTCTCAACCCGGTCAGCAACCGTAGATTACTCAATTGCCTGTCACAAGAGGCGAGTGGATCAAAACATTTTCCATACAGTTAAAAGTCTATGAATTCTAAGATGTAAGATTCTGACAAAAGAGAAATTACTAAAATACCCTCCTAGGGTAGAATGACCATTTTGCGCTTGGTTCTAAAACTTCCAAAAATCCCATAAAATATGTCTATCCTCTTCTTTGGGACATAATTTCATATTCTAACTTTTAAGATGAGTTTAGGTAGAAACTAGAAGAAACACACATTCTCCTCACTTCTCAAAAAGGTCACTAGGATCCAACTTAGCCTATGATACGAGACCCGAATAAAAATGTAAAAATTCCTATAAATATCTAGGTCTTCTATAATATGCACTCTATTCATATAAGTAAGAATTTCCCAAGAATACTCAACAACAATTCCTACACAAATCTCCAAAGTTGGTTCCAAAATCCAGAAATTATATCCTTAGCCAAATTTTGAGAATTTTCCCCAACTGCACAACTAGCCTACTTTGAACTCTTATGGATCTAGATCCGACCGTTGGATCGACCTCAACTTCTAATACATTATACTATGCATATCCCTCTTTGTCAAACTTAAAATTGAACAGTAGATAAACACTATAAGGCATAAAAATCTAGTCCTAAAGATGGCTACACTACACTGATTCCTGGAATCAAAACAAGAGTGCAAGTGGTCTTAGATTCGAGACTCACCTACAACACTTGTATCAACGAAAAGGAATGCCACAGATTCCAGGTTCGATCCCTGTGGTTAGTAAAACACAAGATTTGAAGTTATATATCACTTCTTTCACACTTGTATCGACCAAAGAAGATGTAGCTCCTTACCCAATTGATTCCCGATGCATTGGATGCTCTTGGCTCAACACTGGCAGTCCCTAGGTGGCACGTATGTCGTTTCTGTGTCCAAGGGAGGGCTATACTATGGTTGTTGCTGCTATTAATCAATGAGAGAGAGGACAGACTGAGTACCTTGTGATTGCAAACACTAAGATTGATCTAAGGCGAAGGAAAGGCCACTAGATCTGATGTCACCCGCTGCACTTGATAGCTATAAAAGGTCAGAGGTAATGAGAAGTAATCCCTCGATTTTAACATGAGAAATGATGGAGGAGAAGGTTCATTAGAACATGATGATGCTCACGTACCGTCAACACAACAGGAGGAAGGAATGACCCAATCTTATGTGTTGCGTATCCCAGGCTCGATATTACGGTGCAATTAGACAACCGATCCAACAGTGTCACGAAGGAAGGACGACAGGAAGAGGGCACAACTTACCCGGATGTCAACTGCGATGACGACACTAGGCTAATCTGCCTCGGGTCTGCAGGGTGAAGGTCTTCAATGGACACAGTGGTAGCGTCCAAGATGTGTGTCTGTGTTTAGGTAAGGTATACGGGAGGCTTAGCATGGCTAAGCAGAGTAGGAGACGTGTCGATCTTGTGCCGAAGAAGGAGGGTGGTGTAACTGCGTGAATCGGGACGTGCTTTGGAGGAAAGGAGGGGATGTAGCTGCGTGATATAAGGGAGCCATTACAACTGTAAATGCCCGACGTAATGTATCACGTAAAAGCTGGAGGAGAAGAGTGTCATCACTGCTGAGTTGGCATCCTCCTTGGGCTTGTTGACGGGCCTGGGAAGTTCCTTGCTTGAAGAGGTAAGTCCAGGGTCCAGCAAGGAGTGAAAAGGTGGGCTGAAAAAGAAGGAGAAAGATGTGGGTTGGAAGGATCAACATGCAATGTAACACCCCAAGTTTTCAGAACTCGGGGAGTTACTGGTTAGGACCTCACAATGGGTCCCGACCTTAGTTTGACAACAACTTAACAAGATCTTACAACAAGGCACAAATAAGGAAAAACCGAAAATCATAAATTAAGTTTTAACAATGTTATGAATGTGACCAGAAGTACTAACAGTCGGAAAACACAAGGTATCATCAACAGATAAAAAGAAACCAAGGTCCTAACTGGAAAACCAACAAAGAGGAAACTGCAACACGTCCTACTAAGTACGACACCCCGGCTGACCACTACTATCCGAATCACTCGGCATCTGCTCTAACCAGTGGTACGTCTACACAACATAACAACTGTTAGCTAATTATCCAAATATAAGCAGAATAATAACAGCACAAACACACTCAAGATAATATAAACAAACATCATGCTGGCACACAACTGATTATTATCTATTACTTAGGTGATTCATCTTATTCAGTTTTACAGTTGTAGCACGAGAACACTTAACAGTTCTCGCCTCCGTTCCTTATCCAACTGGGTGTAGGTCTAGCTTACCTCCACCAGGAGCATCACTACAAACCGAGTATGGACTAGTCCCTAAAGAAACCCCCAGCGCCCTCAGGCTAACTGAGTAGAATGCCACCGCCCGTTACTCTTAGGCCAAGTATAGGTCGGTAAATATTTATTACAATAATGTAACTCTAAACATCTCAATCACACACCACCATCATTATCCACACTCATATCTAGAAGTCAGCTAAGTAAGCCCAAAGGACTTACTTGATTCTACTCTTGACTTTCTGTAAACACAATTCGATCTGTCACTGTAGCAACTCAGTTGCCTGTCAAAGGAGGTAAGTGTGTCAACACATTTCCTAGGTAATTAGAAGTTCAAGACTTCTAAGATAAGAGATCTTAATAGAACATAAATTATTACAGTTCTCATTTAAGGTAAAATGACTATTTTACCCTTGATCCCGAAACTCTCAAAAAACCCATAATTTATACTTAACCTCTTATTTGATACTAAAATGTCCCATTCCAACTCCTAAGATGCGTTTGGTTACAAACTAGCAAATTTCGCACTTTCCTATTTTCCGAAGGTCATTAAGGTCCAACTTCGGCTTCAAATATGAAACCCGAATAATTTCCTAAAAATTCCGAAATAATTCTTTACGTCATCTATGATATCCAATCTACTCATATGATCAAAAATCTCTTAAAAAAATACTCAACTATAACTCTTATATAATTTCCTAAAGTTGGAGTAAAGGCTACATTTTTATACTTAGCCAAATAATTCCCTGCTGCAAAAACAACCCTACAACCCAACTTTGAGCCCCTATAGATTCAAATCCGACCGTTGGATCGGTCTCAACTTCTGATATGTCGAACTATGTATATCCTTCTATGTCATATTATAAATTGAACGGTAAATTATCATTCTAACGTAGCAAAAATTGTCTCCCAACTAGTCAGCTTAAAAGCCCACACCAAAACTGGAATTATGTTAGTGTAGGAGATCCTCAGTTCGATTCCCCTTGCCCTCTATTCTGGTCCAACTCTCTATTCCCTTACACCCTAGGTTCGTACCCTAGTGACCCTCCCTAAACTCCAAGTCACTCTAGATTGTAAAACACACCATACCCCTTTTGTAACCCATGTATCTTCTACCCTAAGCTACACCCTTTACTCAGCACCAGAACAAGTATACAACAGTGACTTACCCGCTTCAGTAAAGGGTGTTCTGAGTTCCTTGGTTTCTGACTCGTAACTGAGATGGCTGGAAGTTCTGTGACTACAGAAGAATGTCCCGGGTAGACTGCGTTGCTGGAGCAAAACAGGAGGGAGATCACTACCCCGAACTGGTTAAGAGTGAGGCAAGAAAAATGGAGAATAGACCTACCGGAGAGTGTATGTAGAAGGTCACAGCAAGGTCTGATCTGGCTTAGGCAACGTTGAGACTGGCTACGGGTGCTGTGATCCAAGATATCCAGCCTTCTGGTTCAGTTGATGGCTGTAGTTCGAGACAGAAACCCCTGTACGTTTAGCAAGTGTTCGACCAAAGGAAAAGAGGGAACAACATACTAAGCAGCGGCTCACCTCGATGCTCTAGTTGGTTTGCCGGTAGTGTCGGTTGTTCTCTCGATGTGCGTCTGGTTAGTTAGGTGAGGGCTGGCGTGCTCAAGGAAAGCTGAACGGAAGTCTCGTACAGAGGGGAAGAGAGATCACTGCAGGTTGTCACTTGAACGTGCCTCTGTAGATAGGTGTAGTCGTACGTGATCCCGGAGCAGTAGGCGGATCTTCAATCACGCTCAGTAGATCGTGGGAAGGAAATCAGATCATGATTCGGGGCAGTTAAGAGGGGAGAGAATCCCTCACTTGCCTGTTACAGAAGATAGGAGGGAGAGAAAGCAGTCCAACGTCCGTCCGGCCTTCATCGTTGTTGGGCTGCTCACCAAGGGATGGGCTGGAACTAGGTTGCAGCTGGGCTGGAGTAAGGTGAAAAACAAACTGGGCTGGAAGCAAAGCAAAGAAACAAAAGAGAGATGGGCTTGAAAATAAGAGAAAAACTATGTGGGCTGAGTTTGTCAAAACTTTGTGAAAACTCGTCATGGGTTCGTCAAGCCCATGCATGGCTTTGTCATAATCTTGTCATGGTCTTGTCGTAACTTCTCATGGTCTCGTCTTGGTCTCGTCCAAAGGACATCACGGTTTTGTCAAGAACATATCAATATAACTTAGGGTTTTGTGGATTAGGGTTTGCTATAAAAATCTTATCATTTTATGTAAAATGAGGTTACATAAAATGATAAAAATAAATTTGATATTGAATCCGACTAGGTAGACATATCAGGATCAATGGATTGAAATCCGGTTTGCTACGTAATTAAACGGAATAAAAATTTTGGATATTACATCAGTACCCCCTTAAAATAAGTTTTGTCCCGAAACTTAGAATAAGGTATCTTTCCAAACGACTTCCACTAATACTTGTATACTCTGGTTTCACTAACTTTTAACCTCTCTTTCTAGCATGCAAAACTACTCAATTATCTTAATCAGGCAACACATAAAAAGAAAAACGTAAAACCTCCTTCTAACATATAATCACAGAAATTCGTACAAATAACGTCTAAGTACTAACCCGTCGGTACCGAGGTAGCGGCTAACTCCGCAAAGAACTCAGGATAGCTACGTCTAATACTCTCCTCTGTCTCCCAGGTAGCCTCATCGGCTCCTCGTCTAGACCACTGAATCCTCCACATCGGTATCTCCTTAGAACGCAGACGTCTAGTACTACGCTCTAGGACGGCTACTGGATATTCCACAAAAGTGTGGTTTGGCTCAACTATCAGGTCCTCATGGCTGATGACGTGTCTGGGGTCCGGGATGTACTCTCTCAGCTGAGATACATGAAAGACCGGATGGACGCCCTCCAATCTCGGTGGCAGTGCTAATCGGTAGGCAACCTCTCCAACTCTCTCCAAGATCTCAAATGGACCGACATATCGGGGGCTCAGCTTCCCCTTAATGCCGAAACGCCGGACGCCTCTCGTCAGTGACACTCTCAACCACACTTGTGCACCTACTCTAAACTCCAATGGTCGACGCCTCTTGTCGGCGTAGGATTTCTGACGACTCTGAGAAGCCAACATCCACTCTCGGACTACGGCAATCCGGGCGATGTTATCCTGTATATGATCTGGAACTACTCCATCAGCTCTACTAGGCTTGTCCCAGCACAACGGTGTGCGGCATCTCCTCCCGTACAAGGCCTCATAAGGTGCCATCGCAATAGACGCGTGCCAACTTTTATTATATGAAAACTCTACAAGGGGAAGGTGATTAGGCCATACCTGCCCCCAATCCAGTACACAAGCTCGCAACATGTCCTCTAACGTCTGGATGGTCCTCTCAGACTGACCGTCGGTCTGTGGGTGATAAGCGGTGGTAAAGTGGAGACTCGTCCCCAAAGCAGTATGTACCTGCTGCCAGAATCTCGAGGTGAAACGTCCATCCCTGTTGGAGACGATAGTCCTCGGTACTCCATAGAGTTTCACAATATGTCTAGTAAACTCCTCAGCTAGACGGCTTACCGGCCACGTTTCCCTAATCAGAATGAAACGTGCGGTCTTCGTCAGACGGTCTACTACCACCCAAATAGCATCAAAACCTCTGCTGAGTCTCAATCCCGTGACAAAGTCCGTCGATATATCCTCCCACTTCCATTGTGGTACGGGTAGTGGGTGGAGTTCTCCTCCGAACGTGCGATGCTCAATCTTGACCTGTTGACAGGTCGCACACTGAGCTACATACCGAGCCACATCAGGCTTCAAACCACCCCACCAGAAGGAACGTCTCACATCCTTGTACATCTTACTCGCTCCAGGATGTACTGAGTATGGGGTAGCATGAGCCTCACCTAGTATCCTTTGTATCAACTCACTGTCTGATGATACACAGATGCGGTCCTGGCGTCTCATCACTCCATCAGCACCAATAGTGAACTGAGGTGCCTCATCTCGAGACATCCGGTCTCGGATCCAGGTCAAAGTCGGACATGTCTCCTGCTTCTGTCGGATCTTACCCAACAGTTCAAGAAGTAACTCTAAGGTGGCCAACTGATGAGTTGTATCTGGGAACTGGATCTCTACCTCCAACTAAGCTAAATCTCTCTACAACTGTGGTTGTACTGTCAACCGGGCTATCGCCTTCTCCCGAGGTGTCTTCCGACTCAAAGCGTCAGCAACTACATTCGCCTTCCCGGGGTGGTATAGAATCTCAAGGTTGAAATCCTTGATCAACTCTAACCACCGCCTCTGGCGGTTATTCAACTCCCGCTGAGTGAATATGTACTTCAGACTCTTATGGTCTGTGAAGATCTGACAGGTCGTCCCACAGAGATAGTGACACCAGATCTTAAGAGCATGTACTACTGCAGCTAAACTCTAGGTCATGTATGGGGTAGTTCTCCTCATACGTCTCCAGTTGTTGAGACGCATATGTTATGACCTTACCCCTCTACATCAAGACACACCCCAAGCCCAGCTTAGATGCGTCACTGTACACTACAAAGTCCTCTGTACCCTCAGGCTGTGCTAAAATCGGAGCAGACGTCAATCTCCTCTTCAACTCCTCAAAACTCTGCTGACATGGCTCAGACCAGACAAACCGAGTAGTCTTCCTCAGAAGACAAGTAAGTGGTCGGGCAATTAGGGAAAACCCTTCCACAAACCGGCGGTAATAACCTACCAATCCCAGAAAGTTGCGAACCTCCTTTGCATTCTTCGGAGGTTGCCAAGAAGAAACTGACTCAATCTTTGCCGGATCGACCTTAATCCCCTCAGCTGTCACTAAATGGCCTAGGAAAGCCACCTTTGACATCCAAAACTCGTACTTGGATAGCTTAGCATACAGCTGGCTATCTTGTAGAATCTGCAATACTGTCCTCAAGTGCCCGGCATGCTCCTCTCGACTCCTAGAGTAAACTAGGATGTCGTCAATGAAGACCACTACAAACTGTTCTAAGAAGTTGATGAAAATCCCGTTCATCAACTCCATAAATACTGTTGGCGCGTTAGTGAGCCCGAATGGCATCACCACAAACTCATAGTGGTCATACCTAGTCCGGAATGCCGTCTTAGGTATGTTCTGGTCTCTCACCCTCAGTTGGTGATAACCCGATCTCAAGTTTATCCTCGAGAACACTGACACTCCATGCAGCTGGTCCAGCAGATTATCTATGCGAGGCAATGGATACTTATTCTTGATGGTGATTTTGTTGAACTCCCTGTAATCAATGCACAGCCTCATCGATCTATCCTTCTTCCTCACATACAACACTGGTGCTCCCTAGGGAGAAACACTAGGGCGTATGAAGCCCTTCTCTGCTAACTCCTCTAACTGCTTTTTCAGCTCAAGCAGCTCTATCGGTGTCATACGGTACGGGGCCTTCGAGATTGGTCTCGTGCCCGGCTCTAACTCAATGCTGAAATCAACGCTCCTCTGTGGGAGTAGCCTTGACAGGTCGTCACTGAATACCTCTACATACTCGCATGCAACTGGTATCTCCTCCACTGTCAGGCTCTTGCGTTCCTTCATGGCATAACACCAGAAGGCCTCGCAACCCTGTGTTATCAGTCTCGCTGCTCTCACTGCATTGATAACAGTGCCGGACTTTCCGAGGTCCCAACCTCGAAATATCACTCTATGACCCCCCTCTGTGGCAACAGTCACTGTCCTCCTACCAATGTCTAAGACTGCTCCGTGTCTCGTCATCCAATCTATCCCCAAAATCACATCCTCATGTGCTAAGGGCATGACTAGAAAATTTACTAGCCAATCCCGACCCCCTAGATGAATAGGACATTCATAAATCTCTCGGGATCCTCTAATCTTACCCCCATCCGGTAAACCAACCACAAAAGGTACACCCTCTACTGTAGCTAAGGACAACCTATCTACGCATGCATCTGATATAAAAGAGTGTGTAGCACCCGTATCAAACAAAACTCGCACAAGTAAGTCATGGATCCAAATAGTACTATGGTCGCAGGTGCTGCTGGCTGCTCAGTACTCCTCAGCTCAAACACTCTCGACGGGCCTCCTCTAGTGTCAGTGGTACCACTACATCCCCTGCCACGACCTGATCCATGTGCAGTACTATGTGAAGCAAGATGTCCTACTGCCCGGTACTACTAATGTTACTGACTCGGTGCTCGGTACTGAGGAGGTTTTTGTCCACCCCTCTCAGCACTTGCAGGGTAAGATCTCTGCTGTGAAGGAGCTCTACCCTGACGGCAGAAAGTAGCCCTGTGTCCCGGCTTCCCGCAAGTGAAGCATGTAGTAGGCGGCCTCTTGCAGTTTGTCTTAATATGATCGCGGCTACCACAGTTAAAGCATTGTCGATCTCTACCGGAAGTCTGAACTGTAGGGTGATAGTTGGGTCTCCCCTGAATCTGTCCTCGCCCATAACCTGCTACTACTGCACTGTTACTAGCATGTCCTGTCTTTTGCCACTTATCCGGCCCACCAGACTGAACTGCTCTCCTCGAAACTGGCCTATCTCTCTCATATGCAGAGGCCCTATCCTGATAATCTGACAGAGTCTCACAACAAAATCCTGCCAGATAGGAACGAGTGCTCTCTCTCAATCTACGTGAAAAGAGGTACACATGTTGCTCCTCAGGAGATGCAGATGGTCCTAGTAAAGTCAGTTCTTTCTGGAACTTCTTGATGGCAGCACCAATCGGAATATCCTCAAATCCCGCCTCAATGAAGTCCTGAAACCTCTCTCTCCTCAATGAGAAAGGGCAGTATCTCTCTCTAACAATGCTCCTCATCTGCTCCCAACCGGTGACTCGGCTACGAATGGTCCGCCACCAGGAATGAGCATCCTCCGTGAAACATGTCTGCACCAAATCCACCTGTCGATCCTCTAGGCAACGGATCGCCTCTAGGGCAGTCTCTACGTGTCCAATCTAGTGCTCCACCTCTAACCCTATCTCTCCACTGAATGAGGGGGCTTTCTGAGAGTTGAAAGCCTTCAACCACTCATCCGGTCTCGGTGCTCTAGACCCAGCAGGAGCTCTATCAGCCTCAACTCTCCTCTCAGGTACAGCCGGCACCTGAGGCACTCCCTGTGTCACCTGAACTGACCTAGCCGGTACCGATGGTACCTAGGTAAGTCTCTCTGCTCTGGCAGCCTCCTTCATACGCTCGATGTATGCTCTGTACTCTCTATACTCAGATGCTCCAATAGAAACACGTCCAGACTCAATCGAACGTGCTCTCTGCGCTCCAAACCTAGCAGCGGTCTCATTCCTGACCTCGGGAACCATGCTCTCAACTACCTCTTCCACAGTAGCATTTGGCATGCTCGCTGCAGGTGGATCCTCTCGAGGGGCTCGTCCTCGACCTCTCCCTAGTGGAGATCTACCTCCACGACCACGCTCTCTAACAGCAGGGGTCCTATCAACTCGATCCTGTCTAGCTGGAGGAAGAGGGGGACGACCCCTACCTCGGCCAGTCGCTGGTGTAGCCCTAGTACGTGCCATCTGCGCGAGCGATAACAACTATAGTTATAATATCACTAATCTATCATAAGCAGTAAAATTCTATAGTGATCATACTAAGAATACCGAGATCCGCGGAGGTAGTGGTGGTCATCCGTACTTTCTATCCTAACCCGACTATGCATGCATTTTAAAACTAAAATTCTTTTGTAAAACTCAGACCCCTTTCGGTTTCTGCTTAATTACTTTTGACCTTTTAGAAGATTTCAAGTGTCGTTGTTGCCAACATGGCTCTGATACCATGTTGTAACACCCCAAGTTTTCAGAACTCGGGGAGTTACTAGTTAGGACCTCACAATGGTTCCCGACCTTAGTTTAACAACAACTTAACAAGATCTTACAACAAGTCACAAATAAGGAAAAACCGAAAATCATAAATTAAGTTTTAACAACGTTATGAATGTGACCAGAAGTACTAACAGCCGGAAAACACAAGGTATCATCAATAGATAAAAAGAAACCAAGGTCCTAACTAGAAAACCAACAAAGAGGAAACTATAACACGTCCTACTAAGTACGACACCCCGGTTGACCACTACCATCCGAATCACTCGGCATCTGCTCTAACCTGTGGTACGTCTACACAACATAACTACTGTTAGCTAACTATCCAAATATAAGCAGAATAATAACAGCACAAACACACTCAAGATAATATAAACAAACATCATGCTGGCACACAACTGATTATTATCTATTACTTAGGTGATTCATCTTATTCAGTTTTACAGTTGTGGCACGAAAACTCTTAACAGTTCTCGCCTCCGTTCGTTATCCAACTGGGTGTAGGTCTAGCTTACCTCCACCAGGAGCATCACTACAAACCGAGTATGGACTAGTCCCTAAAGAAACCCCCAGCGCCCTCAGGCTAACTGAGCAGAATGTCACCACCCGTTACTCTTAGGCCAAGTATAGGTCGGTAAATATTTATTACAATAATGTAACTCTAAACATCTCAATCACACACCACCATCATTATCCACACTCATATCTAGAAGTCAGCTAAGTAAGCCCAAAGGACTTACTTGATTCTAGTCTTGACTTTCTGTAAACACAATTCGATTTGTCACTGTAACAACTCAGTTGCCTGTTAAAGGAGGTAAATGTGTCAGCACATTTCCTAGGTAATTAGAAGTTCAAGACTTCTAAGATAAGAGATCTTAATAGAACATAAATTATTATAGTTCCGATTTAAGGTAAAATGACTATTTTACCCTTGATCCCGAAACTCTCAAAAAATGCATAATTTATACTTAACCTCTTATTTCAGACTAAAATGTCTCATTCCAACTCCTAAGATGTGTTTGGTTACAAACTAGCAAATTTCGCACTTTCCTATTTTCCGAAGGTCATTAAGGTCCAACTTCGGCTTCAAATATGAAACCTGAATAATTTCCTAAAAATTCCGAAATAATTCTGTAAGTCATCTATGATATCCAATCTACTCATAGGATAAAAAATCTCTTAAAAAAATACTCAACTATAACTCTTATATAATTTCCTAAAGTTGGAGTAAAGGCTAACATTTTTATACTTAGCCAAATAATTCCCTGCTGGAAAAACAGCCCTACAGCCCAACTTTGAGCCCCTATAGATCCAAATTCGACCGTTGAATCGGTCTCAACTTCTGATATGTCGAACTATGTATATCCTTCTATGTCATATTAAAAATTGAACGGTAGATTATCATTCTAACGTATCGAAAATTGTCTCCCAACTAGTCAGCTTAAAAGCCCACAACAAAACTGGAATATTGTAAGTGTAGGAGATCCTCAGTTCGATTCCCCTTGCCCTCTATTCTGGTCCAACTCTCTATTCCCTTACACCCCAGGTTCGAACCCTACTGACCCTCCCTAAACTCCAAGTCACTCTAGACTGTAAAACACACCACACCCCTCCTGTAACCCATGTATCTTCTACCCTAAGCTACACCCTTTACTCAGCAACAGAACAAGTATACAACAGTGACTTACCCGCTTCAGTAAAGGGTGCTCCGAGTTCCTTGGTTTCTGAATCGTAACTGAGATGGCTGGAAGTTCTGTGACTATAGAAGAATGTCCCGGGTGGACTGCGTCGCTGGAGCAAAACAAGAGGGAGATCATTACCCCGAACTGGTTAAGAGTGAGGCAAGAAGAATGGAGAATAGACCTACGGGAGAGTGTATGCAGAAGGTCACAGCAAGGTCCGATCTGGCTTAGGCAACGTTGAGACTGGCTACGGGTGTTGTGATCCAAGATATCCAGCCTTCTGGTTCAGTTGATGGTTGTAGTTCGAGACAGAACCCCCTGTACGTTTAGCAAGTGTTCGACCAAAGGAAAAGAGGGAACAACGTACTAAGCAACGGCTCACCTCAATGCTCTAGTTGGTTTGCCCGTAGTGTCGGTTGTTCTCTCGATGTGCGTCTGGTTAGTTAGGCGAGGGCTGGCGTGCTCAAGGAAAGCTGAACAGAAGTCTCGTACAGTGGGGAAGAGAGATCACTGCAGGTTGTCACTTGAACGTACCTCTGTAGATAGGTGTAGTCGTACGTGATCCCGGAGCAGTAGGCGGATCTTTAATCACGCTCACCAGATCGTGGGAAGGAAATCAGATCGTGGTTCGGGGCAGTTAAGAGGGGAGAGAATCCCTCACTTGCATGTTATAGAAGATAGGAGGGAGAGAAGGCAGTCCAACGTCCGTCCGGCCTTCATCAGTTGCTGGGCTACTCACCAAGGGATGGGCTGGAACTAGGTTGCAGTTGGGTTGGAGTAAGGTGAAAAACAAACTGGGTTGGAAGCAAAGCAAAGAAACAAAAGAGAGATGGGCTTGAAAATAAGAGGAAAACTATGTGGGCTGAGTTTGTCAAAACTCGTCATGGCTTCGTCAAGCCCATGCATGGCTTTGTCATAATATTGTCATGGTCTCGTCCAAAGGACGTCACGATTTTGTCAAGAACATATCAATATAACTTAGGGTTTTGTGGATTAGGGTTTGCTATAAAAATCTTATCATTTTATGTAAAATGAGGTTACATAAAATGATAAAAATAATTTTGATATTGAATCCGACTAGCTAGACATATCAGGATCAATGGATTGAAATCCGGTTTGATACATAATTAAACGGAATAAAAATTCCGGATATTACATGCAAGGTAAGGTGGGTTGGGCTTTGTCTTGGCCTTGTCAAGAAGATGTCAAGATATTGTCAATAATATGTCATGACTTTGTCAAAACATGTCATGACCTTGTCAAGGACAAAAGATATACTTATACATCTATACATACACACACACACACACACACATATATATATATATATATATATATATATATATGTGTGTGATAGGGTTGAGAAAAAATTAGGGTTTGGTTAATCTTTCATTATTTTACGTGAGGTTAGGTTACCTAAAATGATAAAATTTCTGATGAATTATCCACTAGGTATCTTGAGAAAAAGGTTAACGGATCGGAATCCGGTTTGGCTCGAACATAAATGCAAAAAAATTTCCGGATATTTCATCAGTACCCCCTAAAAATAAGTTTCGTCCTGAAACTTAAAAGGAGACCGCATAAAGATGGAGTCCGTACAAAAGAATTAAAGCGCCGGAGTGAGCCACGAACAATCAAGTTCTGATTTGTTTTGGAGATAGCTGGAAGTAAAATTTCTGGATATTAAATCAATCTCTCCTTAACATTAAGTTTCGTCCCGAAACATAGGGTAAGACAAACATGATCGGCCTTTAAGACACTAGTCAGGTGTATCTAGTTACTAGACAAAAGTCTCGTTGTTTCCACATCTAAGTACCCCGCACATCAAAGGTCATCAATAAAACACACATCATTGTCTAAGCACTCAAGCATAAACTAAACAAATAGTCAAACAATATCACACACATACAGGGTCAAGCCCTAACTCGTCACTCCCGAGGTTAGAACTCCTTGCTCCAGAAGAAGAAGACTAAAAGAAGCTAAGGAAGGAGTTATAAGCACTTAGGAGTGAAGATCGTTCACGAAGCAAAGCTTTTGTTGCTTCACCGTCCCCGTGGAGCCTTGTCACCGCCCCTGCGGGTGACATCTTACTCCGGAGCGCTCCCTGCGCCTTCGCCAGCGCCGGCCACGAAGACTGTCACCGCCCCTGCGTCAACCCCTAGCGCCACTGCGGTAACTTGCCTTGAAGAAGTGAAGACCAGCGCCCCGGCGCCTCCCCCTGCACCTCTGCCTGCGCCTCAACCTAGGAGCTGGAAGATGAAGAGTTTGTGTCACCGCCCCTACGTCGACACTAGGACGCCCCGGCCGCTTGGCATCAGAAACGGCAGGAAGTTGAAGAGTCAGACGTTTGAAGAGCATTAAAAATCCGCCCCTGCGGAATTGCCTAGCCGCCCCTGCGGTCATGAAGAAGATCAAGCGTTTTTGCTTTCACCGCACCTGAAGGCCGCCCCTCCTGCGGTTCAACGATAGAAGCTTTACTCCAGCTGTTTACACCGCCTTTTTGGCATTAAAGGTGGCTATTTTAGGCCAACCGTTTACTCCTATTTAGTGTCTTTTGTAGTATAAATAGGCCTTGGTTGATTCCTAGAATCATCCAACTTGTTATCCATTATTTTCCACTTAGAAACCACTTTTCATTTCCATTGTAATGAGTTGCTAACTCCCTTGCTACATTGGGTTGGTTTTAAGCTGTGTTGTTACTTTGGTTGTAAGTTTTCTTTAATATAAGTTTTCATTCAGTAATGCTTTGTGTTTCCTTGATCTCCATTGTCTAATTGCATGTTTTACTATTACTTGAGATTGATCACCTTAGGTTCTAAAGTGCATGCAAAGAACTAGGATTAATAGGTTCCGGGTTCGGGTCTTTAATCTAGTAGTAAACTTTAAGTAATAACGGGTTGTAATTACTTAAAGAAAAGGAACACACATATAAAGATAAGCTTAACGATTTTAATCTTTTCTTTATATCCCTTAGTCTTTGTTTGAAAGCTAACTTGTTATTCGTTCTTGTAGGTTTACGGAACACTAACCTGTTAAGTTGTGTTGATGCCGGTTGGCTCAACACATATATATGATCGAGACGGGAGATTACTTGAGAACTTGTAAAAGGAACTCACCAAAGTATCAATTACATGCTTAGAATCAACCTAGTGTAGATTCACCCATTATTGTCTTACTTGCTGCGTTATTCGTTTTCATAAATTTTTGTGCATCAATTTAACCAAACTCCCCCCCCCCTTATTACTTGTTTCCATAATCAATAATTGCATCTAATAAAACACCTTAACTCTCTTGGGTTTTACCCTTACTTAACTACTATACTTGTTTTAGTGCTAAGTCCGGATTTACTTTTGATTGGGTATAGACGACCATAGAAATACCTTCACTCAAATCTTGGCGCCGTTGCCGGGGAGTTTTGTGTTTTTATTCTATTGTTATTATTGATTATTGGTTTGAACAATTTTTATGGTTCAAACCCGTGCTACTAACTCCGGCTTTGCTTCTTTTGATCCAGAAATTAAGAGGACGCACATCCGGCAACAAAGACAACAATAATTTCAACAAGAAATGGTTGATCGTACACTTCGTCAACTTACTCAGCCCACTTTGGCTCAAAACCCTCTTGCGGTCACCATACCGGCATTAGGGGAATAAGTCAATTTTGAGCTAAAGTCGGGTCTCATCCACTTGCTTCCATCCTTCCATGGGCTAAGTGGTGAAGACCCCATCAAACACCTTGGGAAGTTCCATACCGTGTGTATGAGCATGAAGCCGGCCAACATTACCGAAGAACAAATCAAGATGAGGGTCTTCGGCTTCACACTCAAAGATTCAGCGGATGATTGGTATTACCACCTTCCATCCGGGAGTATCGACACTTGGGAGAACCTTCACAAGGCGTTTTTGGAGAAATACTTCCTAGCCAAGAAGGCGAATAGCTTGAAGAAAGCTATAAGCAACATCGAGCAAGAGGCGAACGAAACTCTCTACGAGTAATTCGAAAGATTTGCACGCCTCCGATCCAGCTGTCCTTTTCACGGATATTCAACTCAAGATCTAGTCTTGTACTTGTACAATGGCTTGCTAGACAATGAAAGGAGGATCGTCGATGCGACTTGCGGAGGTAATATTCTTAACTCTACTCCTGACCTTGCTTTGGAAAAGATACAGGAACTAGCATAAGGAACCCGGAACTTTGGAAGGACTCCGTCCAAGAAAGGTGTTCATGCTGTAAATACCGGGAAGAATGAGATCTCCACTGAGCTCGCGGAGTTGAAGGAGATGATGAAGAGACTAACACTTATGGGAACCCCACAGCAACTCAAAGCTTGTGGAGTGTGTTCTGACCCATATCATCCAACGGACATGTGCCCACAAGTCCAGGATGATGATGCTGAGGTGAACGCAATGGGCTATGGACAACCATAGCAGCAAAGGCCTAGGAACGATCCTTACGCGCAGAATTTCATGCCAAATTGGCGTGACCAATAGAATTTCCGTTGCCGGGATCAACAAAACCAACAACAGCAGCCCCGTCAAGGTAAGTATCAAACAACTGAAGATATGTTGCAGGTTTTGACTACACACTTTGCAACTCATGTCCAAACAACAAAATCCAGCATCAAGAACCTTGAAAAACAGGTTGGGCAAATGGCGGAAGCCATTTCAAGGACCGAATCTAGACTTTCTGGAGGATTGCCTTTCTAGACGCTTATAACCCCCAAGGAGAATGTTAGTGCCCTAACATTGAGGAGTGGGAAGCAAATCTAACAAAAACCAGCAAAAGAATCACAAATCAAACCTTCTGTCGATTTCACCGCACCCACAACCGCCCCTGCGGCTGCAACTGCGCCCAGCACTGAGCAGACACCGCCCCCACGGCTGGATGTCCCCGCCCCTGTGGTGAAAACCCTTGAGCTGCCTCTACGCATACAAGCTGACACCCCTGCGGAAAACACGACAGAAGGCTCTGTTGAGAAGGATTCTTACATCTGGCCTAACTTTCCACCACTGTACTCTGAGAAACCACCAGCTCCTTTTCCTGAGGTCCTGAAGGAGAGAAGAATCATTGAGGACAAAGACCTCTTTGAAACTTTTTCCAAATGCGAGGTAAACATTCCCCTACTTAAGTTGTTGAAAAGTATTCCTACGTATGCTCGTTTCTTGAAGGAACTTTGCACTATCAAGAGAAACCAAAAGCTGAATGGGAAACAAAAAGTACAAGTAAGTGAGCATGTGTCGGCTGTTTTTCAACGGAGAATGCCCAAAAAGTGCAGCGATCCGGGCATGGTAAGCACTCCTTGTGGTATAGGGGAAACCCGCTTTGACAAAGCAATGCTTGATCTTGGTGCTTCTATCAATGTTCTACCATATTCGATTTACAAATCACTTGGCCTTGGGCCATTAATGGAAACTAGGATTGTAGTACAACTTGCTGATAGATCTAACGTGTACCCGAAAGGGATAATTGAAGATGTATTAGTAATGGTAGACAACCTAATATTTCTTGCTGATTTCTTTGTAATGGATATGGAAAATAATTCACATACTGCGCCCATTCTGTTAGGTAGGCCATTTCTGAAAACTGCTAGGACTAAAATTGATTATGTTACTGGCAAATTGACCATGGAGTTTGATGGTGAAGTAGTGGAATTTGACATCTATGATGCAATGAGATTTCCTAGTGATGATCATTCTTTATGTGCTATTGACATTGTTGAACCTTTTGTGCAAGATGTTTCTGATAACTCTGATATTGATGAATTGAAAAATGTAATTGAGCATGACATTGATGGGTTTAAAGCAAATTATGTATTAACACCCAACATGAAAGAGGTTCTAGCCCAATTAGATGGGCATAAAAGGCTACATATCTCCAATTTGGCCATTGAGTCCACCTTACTAACCCCAAGTGAAAAGCTTGTTCTGTCTATAGTGCAGGCACCAGAAATAGAATTGAAGAACCTTCCGTCACACCTCAAGTACGTTTTCCTTGGAGAACACAATACCTTCCCGGTGATCATCTCCAACAAGTTGACTACCGGTCAAGAAGACAAGTTGGTGAAAGTACTAAAAGAGCACAAGACGGCCCTTGGATGGACCATTGCGGACATCAAAGGGATAAGCCCTTCAACTTGCATGCATAGGATCTTACTTGAGGATGAAGCCAAACCCTCTAGGCAACCTCAACGTAGATTGAATCCTCTAATGATGGATGTGGTCAAGAAGGAAGTGTTGAAGCTCCTCCAAGCAGATATGATCTTTCCTATCTCGGATAGCACTTGGGTTAGTCCAACACAAGTAGTTCCAAAGAAAGGAGGCATTACCTTGGTAGAAAATCAACATGGAGAGATGGTCCAAAGCAAAACACAAACCGGATGGAGAGTTTGCATTGACTACCGCAAGCTCAACAAGGTAACTCAAAAAGACCATTTCCCACTACCTTTTATTGACCAAATGTTGGAACGTCTTGCAGGTCATCAGTACTATTGTTTCCTTGATGGATATTCGGGCTATTTCCAAATAGCCATCGCACTAGAAGATCAAGAAAAGACAACGTTCACTTGCTCATTTGGCACTTTTGCGTACCGCATAATGCCATTTGGACTTTGCAACGCACCCGACACTTTCCAACGGTGCATGATAAGTATTTTCTCCGAATACATAGAAAATTTCATTGAAGTTTTTATGGATGATTTTACCGTCCATGGAGACAGTTTTGACGCATGTTTAGGACATTTGAAACTGGTTCTTGAAAAATGCGTTGAAACCAATTTGGTTCTTAATTCGGAAAAATGTCATTTCATGGTCAAACAAGGGATTGTGCTAGGACATGTAATATCCTCAAAAGGGATAGAGGTAGATAGAGCAAACTTTGATGTAATTCAAAATTTACCTTATCCTACTAACGTTCGGGAAATCCGATCTTTTCTTGGTCATGCAGGTTTCTACCGACGTTTCATCAAAGATTTTTCAAAGATCTCAACACCCCTATGCGAATTGCTCAAAAATGACATCACCTTCATTGTAGATGAGACTTGCAAGAAAGCCTTCGACACGTTGAAGGCATGTCTTACCACCGCACCAATCATCCGTTCTCCGGATTGGGAGAAACCTTTTGAAATCATGTGTGACGCCAGTGATTACGCCGTTGGAGCCGTCTTAGGACAAAAAGACGGACGGGCTTCACATGTGATCCATTATGCATCTATGACACTCAATGGAGCACAAAGGAATTACTCTACCACCGAGAAAGAGATGTTAGCGGTGGTTTTTTCCCTTGAGAAATTCAGGCAGTACCTACTTGGGGTAAAGGTAATTATTTTCACTGATCATGCAGCTCTTAGGTATCTCATGGCGAAAAAGGAAGCAAAACCACGATTGATTCGATGGGTGCTCCTCCTAAGTAAGTTTAACTTAGAGATACGGGACAAGAAGGGAGCCGAGAACCTGGTGGCCGATCATTTAAGCAGGCTAGTAAAAGAAGAGAAGGATCCAGGAAAAGGAAGAGAGATAGCTGGAAGCTTTCCAAACGATACATTTTACACAACTCTCTGTTGTTTAACCGCCACCGCGCCTCATACCAGCCGCCCCTGTGGCCATCCACCCCTGCGGCTCAATCTAGGCGCCCCTGCGGAATTGTCGACAAAGGTTTGTCTTAAGCTCTAGTCTTTTAAACCTTGGTTTGCTGACATCGTGAACTTCATTGTCAGGAAGGAATACCCTCTAGATTTCACTAAGGCACAACGAGAGAAGGTAAAAGATGAAGCTCGACACTACGTTTGGGACGATCCTTACCTTTGGAAGCATTGTAGTGACCAAGTGATCCGACGTTGCATTCCGGACAATGAGGTACAATCCGTTCTAACTTTCTATCATTCTGAAGCATGTGAGGGGCACTTTGGGGCAAACAAAACTGCGAGAAAAGTTTTGAATGCCGGTTTCTTTTGGCCACACATTTTTCGAGACGCTTTTGCATTTTGCAAAGTGTGTGATAGATGCCAAAGGGTAGGAAATCTTTCAAGGAGCCATGAAATGCCCCAATCCTCTCTTATATTTTGCGAAATATTTGACGTTTGGGGAATTGATTTCATGGGGCCGTTTTCTACTTCATTCGGGCACACATATATTTTGCTTGCGGTGGACTATGTTTCCAAGTGGGTGGAAGCAAAGGCCACCAAAACTGATGATTCAAAAGTGGTTGCAACTTTTCTTAAGGAAAACATTTTTGCACGATTTGGAATTCCGAAAGCCTTAATCAGCGATAGGGGTGCCCATTTCTACAACAAGACGATCACAGCTCTCTTTAAGAAGTATCATGTCCACCAACGAGTGTCAACAACTTATCATCCACAAACAAATGGCCAAGCCTTGAAAAGACGGTCTCTCCCGGACGGAAGAATTGGAGTGCAAGGCTAAATGACGCCCTCTGGGCATATCGGACAGCCTATAAAACTCCTAACGGGATGTCTCCTTTTAGGCTCGTGTTTGGGAAAGCTTGCCACCTACCGGTGGAGCTAGAGCACAAAGCTTGGTGGGCGGTAAAAAAGTGCAACATGAACATAGAGGAAGTGGGAGAATTCCGGAAGCTCCAATTGCAAGAATTGGAGGAATTGAGGTTAGATGCATATGACCATGCCAGCACATATAAAGAAAAGACCAAAGCATGGTATGACCGAAACATTCTCCGGAAGGATTTCAAGGTAGGAAATAAGGTACTTCTCTTTCAATCACGTTTGAAACTCCTTTCAGGTAAGCTGCGTTCGAGATGGACAGGGTCGTTCGTGGTAGCCGAGGTTTACTCTCACGGAGCTGTGGATCTTTATGACCCCCAAATGCACAAGGTGTTCAAGGTAAACGGATAAAGGTTAAAGCCTTACCTTGAAGGAATCAAGAACGATCCGATTGATGAGATGGTGCTGGAGGAAGCACAGTCAAAGAAGTAGAGGCCTTACGTCGAGCCAACGACGAAAAACAAAGGCGCTGCTCGGGAGGCAACCCGAAGGAATAAGAAGAGGAGCCTCTGTCAAGAAAACCGCCCCTGCGGCTCAGTGTCCCCGCCCCTGGGGTGACACCCATGCCCAGCGCCGCCCCCGGCGTTGGGCCAGCGCCTGCAACATGCTAGTCACCGCCCCTGAGGTGACTCACTTATGCCCCTGCGGCGGCCATCCTTGACACACATCCTCGGCGCCGCCCCCGGCGCTGAGCTTGCGTAGCCCCTCTCCCTTAATACCACCCCCGCGGCCCCCGCGGCGACAAGCTCCCGCCCTTGCGGGTTTACCTAGAAAAGAAAAAAATAGAAATCGCAAAAACATTTCCCTACACCTACACCACCCACCCACTCTCTATCTCTTCACCAACCACACTCACAAGCTGCAACGCCCTCGCCTTAACCCCTCTTAAGCTGCAACGCCCTTGCGCCACCACCAAACACTCTCAACCCACCCCTTCGATGCCTTTGCGCCACTTTTGACGACAGCCAACCACCTGAGACGCCCATACGCCACCCTAAGCAGATCCACCTTTCCTCCCTCCAAACTCTTCCACCTCCCACCTCAAACTCCAATCCTGCTCCACCTCCGGCGACGCCTACACCAGCAAAGCAGTCACCGGAACGGCCTCAGCACCACCTCCTTCGTCGCTTCCCAAAATTCGCCCTCTGCACTTCTCCCGCCCCTGCGCCTGCAAGATCCCGCACCTGCGCCTCGCCGCCCCTGAGCCTGCTTCAGCCGCTCCTACGGAAAACACAACAGAGGGTTCGTTTCATCTCCATATTTTTACAAATTTCTGATTCCTTTGCTAAATCAAATACCAGAATGGAGCCACAAAGGAAATACAAAATGACCGAAGTTGAGAAAGAGACGTATAGGATCATACAGGATCGAGTTGTGTACGCAACTCGATTCTTGCACGTTCTTACATTGGAGAAGCTTGGCATGCTGGAGAGCATGCAATCCTTCTTGGCCAATGTTGGGCTTGGAGACTTCTTACAGAGGAGTGCTCCAACATAGCCCGAGCTCAGCAGACAGTTCATCTCCACCTTCACAATGGAGAAGGAGGATCATGTGTGTATTGGACTCACCTTCAAGTTCAACAAGGTGAAATTCACACTTGATTACCATCAGATACAGGAGGCTTTCGGGGTGACTCTCAACCCCTCTGAGAACTGGTGGGAGCCAGTCCCGACCCCAGACCTATGCGAGTTTTGGTAGGCAGCTACCGGGTCAGAGTTCCATGCAGGGGGTGAGTACTCCAACAAACTCATTCACCCTTGCTTGAGGCTCATCTCCAAGATCCTCATGAGTGTCTTCTATGGACACAACGAGGAGAACAAGGTCACCCTCAAGGACCTTCCACTACTCCACTCCTGCCTTCCGATGAGCGAGAAGGTGATGGATTGGCCATCCCTCTTCCTTGCCGCTTTGAAGCGGATTAGGATGAACGAGCCGAGGGACATTGTCGGCGGTGGGGTGATCTCCTTGATCGCCTCACAGGTGATGGACCTGTCCGAGCTAGAGGACGGGCTGGAGGCTCCCCTTTACACTGAGGGGATGTTTAGGAGGTGCAAGTTCCTCCGACGGGATGGGGAGAACCTATTTTGGATCTCCCTTGTTGATGGGAGCCACCTCACTTACCTCCCACGGCCTTTACCATTCGGGGATGAGCTCTCCGAGCTCTACATTGCGGCGGATCCCTTCGTGCCGAGGAGGCCGCTAGTGGCCATCTGCGAGCTCCAGTCGGACTCATGAGGAGGAGCACATGCCCATCCCCGACGACGAGGAGATGCCCACTACGGCACCAGAGGAGGATCCGGCCCTTGCGAGCCTTCAGGCTCAGATGGCGGCTATGACAACCCAGCAACGGACATGGCAGTCCGACTACCAAAGGACTTTGCTGGAGCAGCAACAGAGTTGGCAGACGAGCTTTGCCACCACCATGACATCCCACTTCGACCAGAGGTAGGAGGCTTGGCAGGCGGCCCAGCTGCAGCAGCTGGAGGCTCAGTAGCTGGCTTGGCAGGCCAGTTTTGAGATCTCTTTTGGCCGTCGGATGGAGGCCCAGCAGGACCGCATTGATGACATCTACCGCCGGCTGGAGCACTTCTTCAACCACTTTCCATACCCACCGGAGGAGGGTCCGGATGGTCTAGCTGGACCATCCCACTTAGTGGTATACTTCTCTTCCCTTTCCCTCATTTATCTTTGCCTCATTTCCACTTTGAGGGCAAAGTGATCTTCAAGTATGGGGGAGGGACATATCATTGCATGTACAGTTTCTTTCGAGTTTTTTTAGTTTGTTTTGCATCAAGTCCTTTGTTTTGTAATTCAAATTCAAAAAAAAAAAGAAGAGCCAAAGAAAATGAAAAAAGTCATGAAAATCCTTGGATAAACCGAAAACCCGAAAGGGTGGTTTAGGCAAAAAGAAGGTAGTCCGACCAACCTTAGGTTGGTGCAAAAATTGGACTTGAGGGATGTGAGTTCAAAGTGAGATCATGAAAGAAAAGAAGAGTGGCAAGGTGAAAACCCGAAAGGGCACCTTGGCAAAATGAGCGACACCGAGTGTAGATTTCCCTTCCGGCGTTTAGCGACATGAGAAGGGGAGTCATAAGGAGATTGTCCGGGTAGGCCACTCTTGGAGCAATAAGGATGGTAGTTTCTCACCTTTTTCTCACATTTCCTCTCTTCTCCTTCTTTCTTTCTTGGCTTTTCTTTTGTTTTCATTATCTTTTCTGCTTGCCCGTGCTTCCTGAAACCTTTGAGTCTAGTTGTGTTGTCATTTATTTTACTCGGGACAAGTAAAAGGTTTAAGTATGGGGGAGTTTGATAGGTGATGGAATCACTATCATTTAGGATAGTTTTTAGAGTCTTTTTATTGCATTTGTGTCGGTTTATGCTACTAACTCCTTGGTCCAGAAGAAGAAGACTGAAAGAAGCTAAGGAAGGAGTTATAAGCACTTAGGAGTGAAGATCGTTCACGAGGCAAAGCTTCTGTTGCTTCATCGCCCCCGCGGAGCCTTGTCACCGCCCCTGCGGGTGACATCTTACTCCGGAGCGCTCCCTGCGCCTTCGCTAGCACCGGCCACGAAGACTGTCACCACCCTGCGTCAACCCCTAGCAACCCCTGCGGTGACTTGTCTTGAAGAAGTGAAGACCAACGCCCCGGTGCCTCCCCCTGCACCTCTGCATGCGCCTCAACCTAGGAGCTGGAAGATGAAGAGTCTGTGTCACCGCCCCTGCGTCGACACTGGGACGCCCCGGCGGCTTGGCATCAGAAACGGCAGGAAGTTGAAGAGTCAGACGTTTGAAAAACATTAAAAATCCGCCCCTGCGGAATTGCCTAGCCGCCCCTGCGGTCATGAAGAAGATCAAGCGATTTTGCCTTCACCGCCCCTGTGGAGCTGAAGGCCGCCCCTATGGTTCAACGACAGAAGCTTTACTCCGGCTATTTACACCACCTTTATGGCATTAAAGGTGGCTGTTTTGGGCCGGCCATTTACTCCTATTTAGTGTCTTTTGTAGTATAAATAGGCCTTGGTTGATTGCTAGAATCATCCAACTTGTTATCCATTATTTTCCACTTAGAAACCACTTTTCAATTTCCATTGTAATGAGTTGTTAACTCCCTTGCTACATTGGGTTGGTTTGAAGCTGCGTTGTTACTTTGGTTGTAAGTTTTCTTTAATATAGTTTTCATTCAATAATGCTTTGTGTTTCCTTGATCTCCATTGTCTAATTGCATATTTTACTATTACTTGAGATTGATCACCTTAGGTTCTAAAGTGCTTGCAAAGAACTATGATTAATAGGTTCCGGGTTCGGGTCTTTAATCTAGTAGTAAACTTTAAGTAATAACGGGTTGTAACTACTTAAATAAAAAGAACACACATATAACGATAAGCTTAACGGTTTTAATCTTTTCTTTATATCCTAACTTGTTATTCGTTCTTGTAGGTTTACGGAACACTAACCTATTAAGTTGTGTTGATGCCGGTTGGCTCAACACATATATATGATCGAGACGGGAGATTACTTGAGAACTTGTAAAAGGAACTCACCAAAGTAGCAATTGCATGCTTAGAATCAACCTAGTGTAGACTCACCCATTATTGTCTTACTTGCTGCGTTATTCGTTTTCATAATTTTTTGTGCATCAATTTAACCACCCCCCCCCCTTTGTTACTTGTTTCCATAATCAATAATTGCATCTAATAAAACACCTTAACTCTCTTGGATTCGACCCTTACTTAACTACTATACTTGTTTTAGTGCTAAGTCGGGATTTACTTTTGATTGGGTATAGTCGTCATAGAAATACCTTCAGTCAATCCTACATTGGGCTAGGATCTCACAATGGATCTTGACCCTAGCCTGACAACAAGTTCACTGGATCTTACAACAAGGCACAAGTAGAGTAAAACCAAATACATAAAAGCTGTATGATACATCAAAAGAGTTTACAAACTCAAAGCCGAGTACAAAACATCAAACATAAACATCTGATACAAAAGATCCCAACCCACGCATCCTAATGAACAGAAGTCCTCGGCTGGTCACACCATCTAGCTTACTTTGTAGTCTTCCTAACCTGCAGATCATCTACAACACGGTATACACCGTTAGCAACAGCAATAGATAAACATAAAGGTAATAGCACAAACACACATCAACATCTCATACATGCAATGCCACACACATTCATTTATTATCTTTCATTTATGTTATTCATTTACTAATTCAACTTCATTTGTGGCACGAGGAGCCTAAAGAACCCCGTCTCTTCCCCTTTAACTCAAGTGTTGCATGGGGATCTACCTCCCCCCTGAGCTACTGGCTTCCGAGCACCTCCTTCCACTCTCGGCGAGCTTCTGGCAAGTGGTCACCGCCCGTTATAATATACTTGGGCCATTTAAATGAAATATATGGTCGTCCTAGTCCGGTTTAGGTTATAAGTGCACAATCATATGAACACACACACAACCATCACAATCATACAAATCCATAACTGAACGCTAAGTAAGTCCTATGGACTTACCTCATACACTCGTATCCAATACCACGTCACAACTTCCCCTTGGGGAAGAAACCAACGCCTGCAATAGAAAGACACACAATATCATATACTGCAAGGGTTAGGAGACTCGTCTCCATAACCAAAACCAACCTACAACCTCAATCTAAACCTCAAGATCATAACAAGCTCACATATGCTTATGGCATAACCTCAACATCAACACGAGTGCCTAAGGCACATCTCTATCATACAACTTATACTATCCACACTAGCCTAGCTAACAACTAACCCAAGGCCAAAGGAAAGGAAGGAAGGAAGGAAGGAAGACATACCAACCAGGTATGCACCAACATGAACAAAGATCACAAGTTGATCCAGTGAGACGTAGGGGCGGCTCACCAAGGGCGCAGGGGCGGTTCACACCAGGCGCAAGGGCGGCTGTCTGTGCAGAATGTTGGCCCCGACTTCTCTTTGACCTCTTTCTCAACTCTTTTCACTTCTTCAACATACCATAACAACATATACACATATATACACATATAAGATCATTAACCATCCAGGAAAGGATCTAACACAAGTCTAGCTTGTGATCCTAATCTAGAAAGGAAGAAAGAAGCAAGAAAGAAGAGAGATGAAGGAGAAGAACTTACCACAACAAGCCCTAAGCTGCAACTATGGAGCATCAGCACGTCTATCACATCAACACAACATCAACAACCTTCAGCAACAACCTCAAGGTCAACCACAACCAAAAATCACACTCACTCTCAAGAACTCACTCACACAAGATCAAGAGAAGCAAAGAAGATCAAGGAAGAAGAGAGGAGACGATGGAGAACATAGAGAGGGTGAAGAAGCTAGAATGAAGTGGAAAAACCTCTCATATAAAGGATAGGGAAACTTATAGGAGAAGCCAGCCGCAAAGCATGAGTCAAAGAGTCAACGAATGCGGCTGCTCAAACATAGAGCCGCAGGGGCGGCTAGCCTAAGTCGTAGGGGCGCCTAGCCGTTGAGGTGGCCCAGGTTGTGCACAGGTGCGGCTGCCAGAGTCCAAGGTAAGCTCAGCAAGGACTCATCTAAGGCTCAACAAGACTCCTAGGCTCTCAAAGACTAAGGCTCTTAAGTATGTGGACGTGAGAGGCTGAATAGGGAGTTTAACTAGGCCCAATTGTATTCTATAAACTGCTGGGCTTTATTTAACTCTCTCTCAATGTAATTATTGTAATTAGTTTCTTTTTCTATTTTAGAAGAAAAGGCCTAGGATGTATATAAAGACTTTTCTCTCTTCTTTGTAGTTAGACAAGTTTTGTTGAGAGCATTTCAGAATTGAATCCAAGAGAATTCAATCATTCTTGTCTCGTGAGTTTATGTGTGTGATCTGGCTTTCTCGTTCTTGTGTATGTCAATCTCCTTCGGGATTGGTGTTGCAAGTCGAACAAGGCACCCTCTTCATGCTCTTGATTCTCAGATCGATTATGTAGAGTTGTAAGAAGCGGGGTCGAATCGTCATTGGTTTGGTTATTGGATCTTGAATCCAAGGGTTCAATCATTGTTCCTTTCGGTTCTTCTTGTCCCTTTTTGTTTTCTCGTTTTCATTGTTGTCCATATTTGTTAATTTTGTGTGTTCTTAATTCTTCAGAACAGGTTGTTCGTCTATATCCGTTCTTCATGGCTAATCCCCGTATCAATTGGTATCAGAGCATAGTTGACGTCCAACCACCAAAAAGAGTCGGTAAATCAATCATTAAATCACAAAAAGAGTCTGTTTTGATCATTTCAATTGATCATTGTCTTTTGTTGCGTCTATTTCCGTTTCTCTCTTCTACTCTAAGCTTTGTTTGAGTCTAACGTGTTTGTTCCTTGTTTGTGAGTTCTGGACACCGGAAACCACCATAGCACCACACCAACCATCATCACACCACCATCAACCACCATTTTTCCCTCAGCCACAATAGCCTCACTTGAACCAGTTGAACAAAAAACCAAGCGTGGTTGTTTCTCTTCCTGCATCCAGTACACGAAGAATTGGAGTTGATTCAGCGTATTTTCTACAAATCCGGCATAGAGCTTGAAGCAGTTTTTTTTTCCTCCTACGGATTTGACACGTTGAATCAGTTGAAACAATCTAGGAGCTGAGATTTGATCTTATCCTGAAGATTTGCAACAACTTGGCCCACGTTTATCTACAAACAAAATTTGTTTTATTTCTTTCAATTTTTTTTGTTTATTCTTCTTTTCTGATTTCTTGAATCATAAAGTTCCAAAAAAAAGAAAGGAAAAGGAATCAGATTTGTTCATTTCATTCTAGTTTTATTGTTTTATTTCATTCTTTCTTAGTCATAGTTTGTAATTAGCCTAGTGTTATTACATTCGTTTTAGTGTTATTCAGCAACAAAGAGGACTTCAAGAAAGGACTTAAGTCAAGTATCTCGTCTCACTCGGAGGAAGAACCAAGCATCTCATTGAACCTATCTAGCCACACCTAGCTACTGTCCATTTTCGGCCATCAAACACCATAGCTCAACCTTCTTTCAAGGCTTATCTTGAGTTCTAAATTTTGAGTCATCTAGTTGCATATAACATTCGTGCAATTTGTCTCTTCCGTTTGAGTCTTTTCTTCTATTTTGTTGAGTCAAACACGTTTTTGAAGTGACTGAAATCGAACCTTGTTTCTATCTAAAAGCTTTAGTTTGACTAAGCATCGAACTCACGTGAGGTTTTTGATTAATACAAGACGAGCCATCAACAAGTTTGTATCACAACACTAGAGAGTGAGAGAACCTTAGTTTCTGAGTGATACACTTGCGAGGTGTTTTTGTTTAAACTAACCTAACGTGTTTGCTGTTGTTGAGTGTTTTGCATCATGTCAGGGACTCCCACAGGTTCAAAGAGCCCTGGGCCTATCACACCAGAGTTGTTCAGTCTCATCAAGAGCTTGAAAGATAGCATTGATGGGCCAACTACAAGGGTATCTACCTTGGAGACCTCTAGGGTGACCCTGAACTCTCGACCACTAGGAGGTAACTTGGAGATAGGAGACAACTCGAGGGCGCAAAACCAAGGACAAGATCGAGTTCCCCTTCAAAGTCAGCAAGCTGCGTTCCAAGCAGCAAGATTCGAATGTTCCACAGTCTTCTAGGCATGCCCATGGTTTAGGCAACATTGTTTCCCAACCTGTTTGGGGAAACCTTGCTTTTGAGGAGCATATATCTATTCCTTCTTCTCCTATTATTGATGATAACTAGTTTAATGCCTGCACCTTGTGCGGATTTTGTCTAAATAAATTTTAACATATTTTAGAAAGATAACGGAGATTATTATAATATATTAAACTAACTACACAATCTTCTCTTCTAAAAATATTTGGTTTAGTTTTGTTTTTAATTTATTGTTGTTACTGGAAAAACATGCATCAATTTTTTTGATTTTATCCGTGATAATTAAAGATAAAAAAAATTGTTTTAATATTTTAAACAAAATATACGGTATAATCTTCCAAAAAAGATTTGTTTTTATTTATTGTTTATATACAAAATTCGAAATTATAAAATAAATTCAAAAATTAATTTTCGTAAATTAAAGTGTGCCTACATTATTTTTTGAAAATTAGAAAAATAAAATCTGGATATGTTTTTATTATGTTTTTTATATAAGTTTATTTTTGTTTGAATTAATCTTTGAGTAAAACTGATGTGGCATGATAATTTATTAGATTAAAGATAATTTGGCATGCTGACTATTTATTATTTTTAATAATTTTTTGGGCAAATTAGGGGATTTTTTTCCTAAATAATAACAAAAATAAAACAAATTCCGACATTAGGCACGGAGTAAAAGTAATTCCGAGAATAAGAAGGAATTAGGGTCGGAGTAGACCCGCAGTTTGGAACTGCGGGTTTAAATGAATAACCCGCAATTTCAAACTGCGGGTTTTATTTATTAAAAAAAAAAAACTTATCATCACTATAAACTGTCTTGTGGGAGAGAGGTTTCGGACCTTAGACTATCGGGTCACGTGGCATCCATACTTCCACTAGACCATTTTGATTTAGTGATATATGTGCAAAGGTAAGTATATTGCACCTAACAAAACTAAAATTGGTGAGTACCAATTTTCCACCTCATTTTATTTTCAAAACCGGTCCTATATTTTTACGTGTTTTTTTTAATAATAATTATAATTTCGTAATATTTTTTTAAATTATATAAAATATTCAATAAAATTTTTAACTCTTACTTATATAGATGTTAAATGATAATTATAAGTCAATAAAGTAAAGATGTAACTTTTTTATAAAAAATATAACTATTTATATAACGCATATATTTAAGTTCAAATTTTAATATAATATTTTTAAAAAATAATTAAATAATTATAGTATAATTTAAACTTAAATATTTGTGTTATTTTTTTAAAAATAGTTGTATCTTTACTTTATTGATTTATAATTATTATTTAACATTTATATAAATAAAAGTTACAAATTTTATTGAATATTTATATAATTTTTTAAAAATAATACGAAAATACAATAACAATTAAAAAAAACATACAAAATATACTGCGGTTAAATTTGAAATAAGATGAGGCTGTAAATTGGTAAGCACCAATTGTATTTTTATTCGTACAATACATTTACCTCAGCACATATATTACTAAATCTAAATGGTGTAGTGGAAATATGGTTGTCACGTGACCCAATGGTCTAAGGTTCGAATCCTTTCCTCCACAAAAACAGTAGATTTTGCTTCCTTTTATCAAACAGTGATGATAATTTTTTTTGGGAAATTCCGGATGGTACCCTCATGGTTTGGGGTATTTCGGATTTTACCCAACAGTTTTTTCAAGTTCGGATGGTACCCTTAAGTTTATAATGTTTTCCGGATTTTGCCCAAATTCATTAAATTTTTTAAAATCTATTCAAAAAAAAAAGAAAATAAACTAAAATTAAAAAACAAATAAAAACAGTGATGATAAAAAACAAAAACAGTAGATTTTGCTTCCTTTTAGCAAACAGTGATGATAATTTTTTTTGGGAAATTCCGGATGGTACCCTCATGGTTTGGGGTATTTCAGATTTTACCCAACAGTTTTTTCAAGTTCGGATGGTACCCTTAATTTTATTTATTTTAAAGTAAAATAGTAACTTTTCAAGTTCGGATAGAAAGAACAATTTATTTATTTTAAAACTAAAGTAAAATAGTAACTTTTTTATAAAAAAATATTTTATATTAATTTAAAAAAATAATAAATTAGATAATTTTTAAAAACTTCAAAAAAATCAGTTTTTATTTTATTTTAAAAATAAATAAATTGGCTTAGCATTTTTTAACAAAATCTAAAAAATATAAGTGTTATACTTTATTAAAAAATAAATAAAATAAGGATTCTTTTAAAAATTAAAAAAAAATCACTATTTTAATTTATTATTAAAATAAATAAATCAGTTTTCTATTTTTTTTTTATTTTTTAATATTACTCTATTTTATTTCTTTTAGTTTTGGGAAATAAATAAAATAGAAAAATTATTTATTTATTTTAATAATAAATTAAAACAGTGATTTTTTAAAATTTTTTAAAGGAGTCCTTATTTTATTTATTTTTTAAATAAAGTATAACACATGTTTTTAGATTTTGTTAAAAAAATTCTCATACAATTTAATTATTTTATAAATAAAACACTGATTTTTTGGAATTTTTAAAAAATTATCTAATTTATTTATTTTAAATTAATATAAATATTTTTTTTAAAAAAAAGTTCCTGTTTACTTTATTTTTAAAATAAATAATTTAATATTTCTATTGTAATTTGTTTTTAAATTTTAGTTTATTTTCTTTTGTATGTTTTTAATGGAATTTAAAAAAGTGTAATGAATTTGGGCAAAATCCGGAAAGCTACATAAACTTGAGGGTACCATCAGAACTTAGAAAAACTATTGGGCAAAATCCGGAATAGCCCAAACCACGAGGGTACCATCCGGAATTTCCCAAATAAATGAAACCCGCAGTTTGAAACTGCGGGTTATTCATTTAAACCCGCAGTTTGAAACTGCGAGTTATTCATTTAAACCCGCAGTTTGAAATTGCGGGTCTACTCTAACCCTAATTCCTTCCTACTCTCGGAATTACTTTTACTCCGTGCCTAATGTCGGAGTTTATTTTCTTTTTGTTATTATTTAGGAAAAAAATCGCAAATTAGAAAACTAGGCTTTTTTCAACTTTATTGGGAGAAAGTAGGCTAATAGCATTTATCAATTAAGTTAATGTACCCCTTTTTTTTTTTTACCGTTCACATTCACTCACAAATTAGGATTTGGTACTTGTATCTCTCCTTCTTCTCTCTCCTCCCTCTCTTCTGGTACTGCCGCCTCTCTTCTACTACCGCCTCACTTCTGGTACTCTTCTCCTCTCTTCAACAAAGCTTACTTGTCCTCAATCTACAAAGCTTACTTCGTCTCTCTAATGGAAGCCTGTGATGGTTCCAATCTCGATTTGCAGTTTCCGCATTTGATTCAATATCCTACATCCCTGTAGCCACCGAATGGATATAGATTTGGATCTGGATCTAGATCTTGATCTAGATCTAGTTGCATCCAAATTCATAGTGGTGCTGAATGACAAAACACTAGTAGTTGCATCCAAAAACAGTGGATTTTGCTTCCTTTTATCAAACAGTGATGATAATATTTTTTTTTAATAAATGATACCCGCAGTTTGAAACTGCTGGTTATTCATTTAAACCTGCAGTTTGAAATTGCGGGTCTACTCCGACCCTAATTCCTTCCTATTCTCGGAATTACTTTTACTCTGTGCCTAATGTCGGAATTTATTTTCTTTTTGTTATTATTTAGGAAAAAAATCCCAAATTAGGAAACTAGGCTTTTTTCAACTTTATTGGGAGAAAGTAGGCTAATAGCATTTATCAATTAAGTTAATGTACCCCTTATTTTTTTTTACCGTTCACATTCACTCACAAATTAGGGTTTGGTACTTGTATCTCTCCTTCTTCTCTCTCCTCCCTCTCTTTTGGTACTGCCGCCTCTCTTCTACTACCGCCTCTCTTCTGGTACTCTTCTCCTCTCTTCTACAAAGCTTACTTGTCCTCAATCTACAAAGCTTACTCCGTCTCTCTAATGGAAGCCTGTGATGGTTCTAATCTCGATTTGCAGTTTCAGCATTTGATTCAATATCCTACATCCCTGTAGCCACCGAATGGATATAGATTTGGATCTGGATCTAGATCTTGATCTAGATCTAGTTGCATCCAAATTCATAGTGGTGCTGAATGACAAAACACTAGTAGTTGCATCCAAAAACAGTGGATTTTGCTTCCTTTTATCAAACAGTGATGATAATTTTTTTTTAATAAATGAAACCCGCAGTTTGAAACTGCGGGTTATTCATTTAAACCCGCAGTTTGAAATTGCGGGTCTACTCCGACCCTAATTCCTTCCTATTCTCGGAATTACTTTTACTCCGTGCCTAATGTCGGAATTTATTTTCTTTTTGTTATTATTTAGAAAAAATCCCAAATTAGGAAACTAGGCTTTTTTCAACTTTATTGGGAGAAAGTAGGCTAATAGCATTTATCAATTAAGTTAATGTACCCCTTATTTTTTTTTACCGTTCACATTCACTCACAAATTAGGGTTTGGTACTTGTATCTCTCCTTCTTCTCTCTCCTCCCTCTCTTCTGGTACTGCCGCCTCTCTTCTACTACCGCCTCTCTTCTGGTACTCTTCTCCTCTCTTCTACAAAGCTTACTTGTCCTCAATCTACAAAGCTTACTTCGTCTCTCTAATGGAAGCTTGTGATGGTTCCATTCTCGATTTGCAGTTTCAGCATTTGATTCAATATCCTACATCCCTGTAGCCACCGAATGGATATAGATTTGGATCTGGATCTAGATCTTGATCTAGATCTAGTTGCATCCAAATTCATAGTGGTGCTGAATGACAAAACACTAGTAGTTGCATCCAAATCACTGGTGGTTGCAATCTCGATTTGCAATTTCAAGTCGTTTTCCACCATGGCCGAACCTCCGCCACCAGAACCAACACTCGAAGAACAACCTTCTCAACTTACTCATCATCTTTCCTCGGAAGATATACCGTCGGCGTTCGGTTGGACTTCCGGTGGACAAAGCGTTCGGTTGGACTTCCGGTGGATGCTCACCAGGCTCCGATCCTTCCGACAAAAGATCTTCCTACTGAGTTTGATTGGCGCGGTCATGGTGTTGTTACTGGTGTAAAGGATCAGGTGTTTGACCATTTTAATTGAATTTTGTCTCTTCTAAGCAACAATTACTTTATCTCTTTGTTGATTATACTCGAGATACTATATGTTCCATGAAACTGAAGCTTATGTTTGTGAAGAATCTCTTTTGTTGTGAAAATACTAATTAATTTGGTTCAATAGATGGAAGAAAGTATTTTGTAATGATGTTTAGTTTTTGGCTTTCAATTACAGTCTGATGGAAGATGATGTTTTTGTGAAGTCGTTGACTCCATATATGATCTGGAGGAGCATATAGCTTCAACTCTTAGCATGAATATTGAAACTTGAATCAAAATAATTGTAATTGTTTTACTGTACAACAAATACCACTAATATTCCTATAATGATTAGCTTCAACTATTAGCATGAATATTGAAACTTGAATCAAAATAATTGTAATTGTTTTACTACACAACAAGTACCACTAATATTCCTATAATGATCTGCATCGTAGTTGCTTTTGGATTTGAAAAACCATTGAGAAGCTGGAGAAGTCGTG
This sequence comes from Fagopyrum homotropicum, assembly GCA_033239125.1. Lineage (NCBI taxonomy): Eukaryota > Viridiplantae > Streptophyta > Magnoliopsida > Caryophyllales > Polygonaceae > Fagopyrum > Fagopyrum homotropicum. The sequence continues at coordinate 91,099,860 of BSWB01000004.1, read as the reverse complement.
GTTTACATTTTTCTAACTTCTGGTATGATTATGTGCATACCAGAATCGTTGGTTTATATTTTTTTTAATCATACCAGAAACGTTGGTTTATATTTTTTAACTTCTGGTATGAGAAATCCGGTATGTAAATTTTCGGTATGTGAATTCCGGTATGTGAATTCCAGTATGTAAATTCCGGTATGTAAATTTCTGGTATGAAATTTCTGGTATGAAATTTCTAGTATGAAATTTCTGGTATGAGAAATTCCGGTATGAAAAATTCAGTCCAAAAAATATAAAAGAAAATTAAAAAAAAAAGGCAAGAAAAATAATAAAAGAAAACAAATTCGGTAATTAAAAATTAAAACTTATACTTATATAACAAATAACAAACATAATTTATTCTTTCTTTCTAAATAGAAGGGTTAATAATTTTTACCTACTATTAAATGAAAGTGGTAAAAAATTTGGGGTACACTTTCTTAAACAAAAACTCAAAAAAGCCTAGTATGTCAAATTCTCCCTAATTTTTTTATTATGAAAAATATTATGGCAAATCTGTAAATATTCAGTGGTAATATTGTAAATAAATTGAAAAAAAACTGATGTGGCTAGGCTTAACACGCGACATGTGGACGAAGTGGGTTCTGTTTTAGTTTTTAAAGAAAAGATATATGGAATTGGTTAAAATATTTTATTAATTTTTTTAACAATTATTAATTATTTAACAGGAAATAATTTTAAATTTAGAAATAAGAAGAAAAAAACATGATATTTATATATATATAAAGTTAAAAATTAAATAAATAATTAAAACAAAATTTTCATAAATCTAGAATAAGAAAACAAAATATGATATAAAAAATTCAAAATTATAAAATAAATTCAAAATTTAATTTCCGTAAATTAAAATGTGCCTACATTATTTTTTGAAAATTATATAAATAAAATATGGATATGTTTTTATTATGTTTTTGATATAAATTTATTTTTGTTTTAATTAATTGTTGAGTAAAACTGATGTGGCATGATAATTTATTAGATTAAAGATGATTTGGCATGCTGACTGTTTATTAGTTTTAATGATTTTTTTTTATTATGAAAGATATTATGGCAAATCTGTAAATATCTTGTGGCAATATTGTAAATAAATTGGAAAGTAAAGGTGAAAGTTCCTATGGAATCCAGCAAAGGAGAGACCGAGAACCGGAATGGATGCCTAATGGACGGAGGAGGCGAGATCAGCCAAGGAGGCACCAAGAAGGGCGACGTAACAATGAATGGAGACGTGAGCCCTATGGAGTCCAGCAAAGGAGAGACCGAGAACCGGAACATGACGGTCTTGGCAAAGTAAAGGTGAAAGTTCCTAGTTTCGAGGAAAAATGTGATCTTGATGTGTATATGGCATGGGAGGCAAAGATAGAGCAAATATGGTCATGCCATAACTTTCCCGAACACAAAAAGGTACACAACGCAACCCTTGAATTTATTGACTATGCTATGATATGGTGGGATGATTTGGTGAAGGAAAGGAGAAGAACTTTGGATGCACCAGTAGTTACTTGGGAGCATATGAAGGCATTGACGGGAGCTCAGTTTGTTCCCCAACACTATACAAGGGAATTGAGGCAAAGTTTGGAGAACTTGAGGCAAGGATCAATGACTACTGAGGAGACCTATAATGCCATACAAATGGCCATGGTAAAGGCCAATGTGCGAGAAGATAAAGAATCAACAATGGCTAGGTATCTTCGTATCCTTAATTCAAGTTTTGCTAACGAAGTATATCTTTTTCCCTATGGCTCTATGATAGAACTACTCCATCTCCCAATCAAAGTGGAAAGGAAGAAGAAAGCGAGAAATCAAGGAGGAAAGGCTTCTTATGGTGTATCCAGCTCTTGGAAGAACCAAGGGAACAACCAACAAGGTAGTTACAATAGGGAAGTGCCTAAAAGGAGAAAACAGCCCCGGAACAAGGAGGCCAACGTAAAGCACCTTATACAGCTAGAGCTAGGGATATAGTGTGTTTTAAGTGTCAAGGTAGAGGACACATGATGAAAGACTATCCTAACAAGAAAACGTTGTTAATCAACCATTTAGGACAATATGAGTCCGAATCTGAGCATGAGCATGAGCATGATAATGATGATTTTGAGCCTAATATGCATGATCATGATGATTTGGATGATGATGGGATTGAATATGAGCAAGGGGGATTGTTTACTAGCTAAAAGAGTGTTATTTGACCATCCTAGCTCATTTCTAGCTAGTAACTACAAGCTTTGTGATCTTCATTCTTATCATGAACCTAATGGGCTTGAAAACGCAAAACATGATCCTAATAACATGGTTTGTGATGAAAATCGTGAGCATAATAATTCTTTGATAGCTAGGAGAACTTTGAGTGGACAACCTGCCCTTTGTGAGGATAACCAAAGAGAGAACTTGTTTCATACTAGGTGTTTGGTTAAGGGAAAGGTGTGTAATGTTATCATTGATGGAGGTAGTTGTTGCAACATTGCTAGTACTGAATTGATCTCTAAGTTGCAAATTCCTACATTTTGTCACCCTAGACCATATAAGTTGCATTGGATGAATGATTGTGGTGAATTGAAGGTTAATAGGCAAGCTAAGATCACTTTCGCTCTAGGACACTATGAGGATATTGTTTTATGTGATTTTGTGCCTATGCAAGCTTGTCATGTGTTATTAGGCCGTCCTTGGCAATATGATAGGAGGGTTATGCATGATGGTTTTACTAATAGGTATTCATTTACTTTTAATGAAACACCCGTTACTCTAAAATCTATGACTCCCATGCAGATTGCGGAGGCATTTGAGAAGAAGAAAGCGAGTGAACAAGAACAAGAACCAACTAAGAAGGGGAGCAAGCCATCGAGGCACCAAGAACCTGCCATAGACACGTCCCCTAGCTAACAACCTAGTACTCTCTTGGTCACGCCCACAAATCAGACTCCTACGGTCTTGTTAGCTTCTAAACTTGAGTTCCAAAGTGAGTACCTACCCTTAGATACCATCTTGATGAGGATGTGTAAGGAGCTAGCCTTAGTGAGTGAAGAAACAAAGGCTATCTTACCCCCTACCATTACAGCCATCCTAGAGGAGTTTAAGGATGTGTTTCCGGAAGAGGTACCTCATGACCTTCCACCTTTGAGAGGCATAGAGCATCAGATTGACCTTATCCCTAGAGCTAAAATTCCTAATAGACCAGCCTATAGGATGAACCCTAAGGAGAGTCAAGAGATCGAAACCCTCCTAGATAAGGGATATGTTAGAGAAAGCCTTAGCCCTTGCGCCGTTCCTGTCCTATTAGTGCCTAAGAAAGACAACACTTGGAGGATGTGTGTTGATTGTAGGGCTATCAACAACATAACCATTAAGTACCGCCACCCTATTGCCCGCCTCGATGACATTCTTGATGAGCTCCATGGCGCCACTACATTCAGCAAGATAGACCTTCGGAGTGGCTACCATCAGATCCAAATGAAGGAGGGGGACGAGTGGAAGACAACCTTCAAGACTAAATTTGGGTTGTATGAATGGTTTGTTATGCCATTTGGGTTAACCAATGCTGCATCTACTTTTATGCGTTTAATGAACCATGTATTGAGACAATTCATTGGGAGATTTGTTGTAGTGTATTTTGATGATATCTTAATCTATAGCAGGTCCCTAGAGAAGCATGGAGAACATCTAAAGGAAGTTGTTTCTACCCTTAGGGCTGAACACTTGTATGCCAACCTATAGAAATGTAGCTTTTGCACTAATGAAGTTATATTTCTTGGTTTTGTAGTGACTGCACAAGGTCTACAAGTGGATGAGGAGAAGATTAGAGCTATTCAAGATTGGCCAACACCTACATCCATTAGCCATGTAAGGAGCTTCCATGGGCTTGCAAGTTTCTATAAGCGCTTTGGGAGAGACTTCAGTACCATTGCTGCACCCTTGACGGAGATTTGCAAGAAACATGCACCATTTGTGTGGGAAGTAGCTCAAGAACGTGCTTTCAACAAGCTGAAATTGGTTCTCACCAAGGCACCCTTACTAGCTCTCCCTGAATTCACTAGGCCTTTCGAAGTGGAGTGTGATGCATCGGGAATTGGCATAGGAGGTGTGCTTATGCAAGAAGGTAAGCCTATTGCCTTTTTCAGTGAAAAGCTTAAAGGAGCATGTCTTAACTACTCTACGTATGATAAATAGTTGTATGCATTATTTAGAGTACTTAAGACATGACAACACTACTTGTGGCCTAGAGAGTTTATTTTGCATTCTGATCATGAATCTTTGAAACATTTTCGGAGTCAAGATAAACTAGATAGGAGGCATGATAGATGGATGGAATTTATTGAGACTTTTCCCTATGTTATCAAATATAAAAAGGGAAAAGACAATGTAGTTGCAGACGCTCTTTCTAGGAGGCATACATTGCTAACTACATTGGATGCTAGGGTGTTAGGATTTGTTTACATTAAGGAGCTCTATGAATCTGATCTTGACTTTGGAGAAACATATAAGCTTTGTGTACAAAAAGGTTCTTTAGATAAATTCTATTTGTTTGAGGGATTTCTGTTTCGCATAGATAAGGTGTGGATGTGCATACCTAGGTGTTCCCTTCTTTTGTTGTTAGTGGAAGAAGCCCATAAAGGAGGTTTAATGGGTCATTTTGGAAGGGATAAGACTTATGCTATGCTGCACTCACATTTTTATTGGCCACATATGCTTAGGGATGTTGAAAATGTTCTTAAAAGGTGTTTAGAGTGCCTTAGAGCTAAATCGAAAGTGAAGCCTCATGGATTGTATACACCTTTTCCAATCCCCACAGCCCCTTAGGAAGACATTAGCATGGATTTCATAGTGGGATTGCCTAGGACTAGAAGAGGAAGGGATTTGATATTTGTGGTTATAGATCGATTCTCTAAGATGGCTCACTTTATTGCATGTCAAAAACTGATGATGCAGCAAATGTAGCTAATTTGTTCTTTCGGGAAGTAGATAGGTTACATGGTATTCCAAGGACAATAGTGAGTGATAGGGATGTTAAGTTCTTGAGTTAGTTTTGGAAAAATCTTTGAGGAAAGCTAGGAACTAAGTTATTATTTTCTACACCAAGCCACCCCCAAATGGATGGGCAAACAGAAGTAACTAATAGGACCCTAACAACACTTCTAAGGGCTGTCATCAAGAAGAATTTGAAAGAATGGGAAGAGGTCTTGCCACATGTTGAATTTGCCTATAATAGAGTCGTCCCCTCATCTACTTCCATCTCTCCCTTTGAGTGTGTTTATGGTTTTAATCCACTAACCTCTTTTGATCTTACACCGTTACCTAAGAAGGAGCGAGTGTATTTAAGTGCTAAAACGCAGGTTGAACACATCAAGGAGCTACATAGTAGGACAAGGATCAAGCTCGAGGAGAAAGGCAAATACAACGCAGAAAAGGCGAATCAAGGACGAAAGAAGATTATATTTCAACCCGTGACCTTGTATGGCTACATTTGAGGAAGGAGAGGTTTCAACAACTCCGGAAATCCAAGCTCTCCCCAAGAGGAAATGGGCCTTTCAAGGTGTTACACAAGGCGGGTGACAACGCCTATGTGCTTGACTTGCCGGATGATTATGCTTGTGATCCCACATTCAATGTGAGGGATCTAAGTCCTTTTCCGCTCCTGGATGTTGATCAAGGCAATTCGAGGTCGAATTCTTCCAAAGAAGGGGAGAATGATGAAGGATCATTGAGCTAACTCTATCTTCACCACCTCAAGGGACTCTAATAAGAGCGCAAGCTAAACGTCAAGTTGAGATGGATGCTCTTTTCCTAAACATGCTCCATGAAGCTGAACCAAGTCCACCTTCATCAAGCCTAAGGACCATCTTGTGGATCAGCCACGAACCCTTACCAGCCAAGATTATTAATGGAGCTTAAATTGTATTTCTAGTTGTTGGGCAGGCTTTGGAAAGCATTTCAAAGGACAACCGGAGGCCTTGAAATCAAATACAAGGGGTTTCACGTATGTGCATGTGCATGGCTGGATGATCATTTAAGTATGTGGACGTGAGAGACTGAATAGGAGAGTTTAATTAGACCCAATTGTGTTATATGTTTGCTGGGCTTTATTTAACTCTCTCTCTCAATGTAATTATTGTAATTAGTTTCTTTTTCTGTTTTAGAAGAAAATTCCTAGGAGAACTTTGAGTGCACAACTTGGCCCTTGTGAGGATAACCAAAGAGAGAACTTGTTTCATACTCGGTGTTTTGTTAAGGGAAAGGTGTGTAATATTATCATTGATGGAGGTAGTTGTTGTAACATAGCTAGTACTGAATTGATCTCTAAGTTGCAAATTCCTACATTTTGTCACCCTAGACCATATAAACTGCATTGGATGAATGATTGTGGTGAATTGAAGGTAGGCAAGATAAGATCACATTCACTCTAGGACACTTTGAGGATACTGTTTTATGTGATGTTGTGCCTATGCAAGCTTGTCATGTGTTATTAGGCCGTCCTTGGTAATATGATAGGAGAGTTATGCATGATGGTTTTACTAATAGGTATTCATTTACTTTTAATGAAAAACCCGTTACTCTAAAACCTAAGACTCCCATGCAGATTGCAGAGGCATTTGAGAAGAAGAAGGTGAGTGATCAAGAGCAAGGACAGGCTAAGAAGGGGAGCAAGTCATCGAGGCACCAAGAACCTGCCATAGACCCGTTCCCTAGCCAACAGTATAGTGCTCTCTTGGTCACGCCCACAACTCAGCCTCCTACGGCCTTCTTAGCTTCTAAACTTGAGTTCCAAAGTGATTATCTACCCTTAGATGCCATCTTGATGAGGTTGTGTAAGGAGATAACCTTAGTGAGTGAAGAAACAAAGGCTATCTTACCCCCTACCATTACAGCCATCCTAGAGGAGTTTAAGGATGTGTTTCCGGAAGAGATACCTCATGGCCTTCCACCTTTGAGAGGCATAGAGCATCAGATTGACCTTATCCCCGGAGCTACACTTCCTAACATACCAGCCTATAGGATGAACCCTAAGGAGAGTCAAGAGATCCAAACCCAAGTCCAAGACCTCCTAGATAAGAGATATGTTAGAAAAAGCCTTAGCCCTTGCGCTGTTCCTATCCTATTAGTGCCTAAGAAGGACAATAATTGGAGGATGTGTGTTGATTGTAGGGCTATCAACAACATAAACATTAAGTACTGCCACCCTATTCCCCGCCTCGATGAAATGCTTGATGAGCTCCATGGCGCCACTACATTCAGCAAGATAGACCTTCGGAGTGGCTACCATCAGATCCGAATGAAGGAGGGGGACGAGTGGAAGACAACCTTCAAGACTAAATTTGGGTTGTATGAATGGCTTGTTATGCCATTTGGATTAACCAATGCTCCATCTACTTTTATGCGTTTAATGAACCATGTTTTGAGACAATTCATTGGGAGATTTGTTGTAGTGTATTTTGATGATATCTTAATCTATAGCAGGTCTCTAGAGGAGCATGGAGAACATCTAAGGGAAGTTGTTTCTACCCTTAAGGCTGAACACTTGTATGCCAACCTGAAGAAATGCAGCTTTTGCACTAATGAAGTTATATTTCTTGGTTTTGTAGTGACTAACACAAGGTCTATAAGTGGATGAGGAGAAGATTAGAGCTATTCGAGATTGGCCAACACCTACATCCATTAGCCATGTAAGGAGCTTCCATGGACTTGCAAGTTTCTATAGGCGCTTTGTGAGAGACTTCAGTACCATTGATGCACCCTTGACGGAGATTTGCAAGAAACATGCACCATTTGTGTGGGAAGCAGCTCAAGAACGTGATTTCAACAAGCTAAAGTGGTTTCTCACCGAGGCACCCGTACTAGCTCTCCCGGACTTCACCAGGCCTTTCGAAGTGGAGTGTGATGCATCGGGAATTGGCATAGGAGGTGTGCTTATGCAAGAAGGTAAGCCTATTGCCTTTTTCAGTGAAAAGCTTAAAGGGGCATGTCTTAACTACCCTACATATGATAAAGAGTTGTATGCATTATTTAGAGTACTTAAGACATGACAACACTACTTGTGGCCTAGAGAGTTTATTTTGGATTCTGATCATGAATCTTTGAAACATTTTCGGGTTCAAGATAAACTAGATAGGAGGCATGGTAGATGGATGGAATTTATTGACACTTTTCCCTATGTTATCAATTATAAAAAGGGAAAAGACAATGTAGTTGCGGATGCTCTTTCTAGGAGGCATACATTGCTAACCACATTGGGTGCTAGGGTGTTAGGATTTGTTTACATTAAGGAGCTCTATGAATCTGATCTTGACTTTGGAGAAACATATAAGCTTTGTGTGCAAAAAGGTTCCTTAAATAAATTCTATTTGTTTGAGGGATTTTTGTTTCGAGTAGATAAGGTGTGCATACCTAGGTGTTCCCTTCGTTTGCTCTTAGTGGAAGAAGCCCATAAAGGAGGTTTAATGGGTCATTTTGGGAGGGATAAGACTTATGCTATGCTGCACTCACATTTTTATTGGCCACATATGCTTAGGGATGTTGAAAATGCGCTTAAAAGGTGTTTAGAGTGCCTTAGAGCTAAATCGAAAGTGAAGCCTCATGGATTGTATACACCTTTGCCAATCCCCACAGCCCCTTGGGAATAGGGCCGGTCCTTCAATTTTTTGTGTCCGGGGCAAAAAAAATTTTGGGTGCCCTAGTGATTTAAAATTAATGTCATACTCAAATTATTAGATATAAAAAATATAAAATAACACATTATAACAGAGGATATAAAACCAAAATTTTAGTTTAGAAAAACTTATTGAACCTACATAGAGAAATTTTTGTACATAATTGAAAATAAAATCAAAACTTTGTTTTATATAATTGAAAATAAATCAAAAGCACATTATAACATATAGATTAATCATTTATGTTGTCTTGCATTTTGAACAAATCTTCTATTATCTTTGCATAATCAACAAATTCCAACAATTGACCGAATTGTTACTCCATTAAGCATATATTGAGTCATGGTAGTTCACAAACATGACTTGAATAACTAGTTTAACTCATATATTTTGAATATGTTTTTTCGAATAATAATAACTATAGTTTCATTTTATTTAAATTATATTTAATATTCAATAAAATTTTAACTCTATAGATGTTAAATGATATTTATAAGTCATAAAGTAAATATATAATTATATTAAAAAAAATAAATATTTATAAAAAATAGCACAAATATAATTTTATGTTTGAATTATAATATAAAATTTAAAATAAATTTTTCATTAATGAAAATTTCATTATGAACTTATCAACAAATGAGATACTAAATGTAACATCTATAGAAATAATAGTTATAATTTTTATTACATTGAGTATCTTGATAAGTCAAAATTTTTATTAATTAAATTTTTTTATTTTATTGTTAAATTATAATTCGAACTTAAAATCATATTTGAGTTAATTATTATAAATAGTCATGTTTTTATTTACCGAATTATATCTTTATTTTATTGGCTTATATATATCATTTAACATTTATAGAAATAAAAGTTACAGTTTTTATTGAATATTTTATATAATTTAAATAACATTAAATTTTAATAATTATTATTCGAAAAAACATATACAAAATATAAGTGTTAACTAGTTAACATTGAAAATATGATGAAGTGGAACATTAAAACTCACAATTCTATCTTTGTTGATAATAATAAATTTAGTTTTGATATCATTTAACTAAATCAGAGTGGCGTAGTGGGATTTTGGTTGCCTTATGACCTAGAGGTCTAAGGATCAATTCCCACCGATATTTGTGGTTGTAGATCGATTCTCTAAGATGGCTCACTTTATTGCTTGTCACAAAACTGATGATGCAGCCAATGTAGCTAATTTGTTCTTTCGTGAAGAAATTAGGTTACATGGTATTCCAAGGATAATAGTGAGTGATAGGGATCTTAAGTTCTTGAGTTACTTTTGGAAAACTCTTTGGGGAAAGCTGGGAACTAAGTTCTTATTTTCTACATCAAGCCACCTCCAAACGGATGGGCAAACAGAAGTAACTAATAGGACCCTAACAACACTTCTAAGGATTGTCATCAAGAAGAATTTGAAAGAATGGGAAGATGTCTTGCCACATGTTGAATTTGCCTATAATAGAGTCGTCCACTCATCTACTTCCATCTCTCCCTTTGGGTGTGTTTATGGTTTTAATCCACTAACCCCTTTTAATCTTACACCGTTACCTAAGAAGGAGCGGGTGAATTTAAGTGCTAAAATGCAGGTTGAACACATCAAGGAGCTACATAGCAGGACAAGGATCAAGCTCGAGGAGGAAGGCAAATACAACACAGAAAAGGCGAATCAAGGACGCAAGAAGATTATATTTGAACCCGGCGACCTTGTATGGCTACATTTGAGGAAGAAGAGGTTTCAACAGCTTCGGAAATCCAAGCTCTCCCCAAGAGGAAATGGGCCTTTCAAGGTGTTACACAAGGCAGGCGACAACGCCTATGTGCTTGACTTGCCGGATGATTATGCTTGTGATCCCACATTCAATATGATGGATCTAAGTCCTTTTCCGCTCATGGATGATGATCAAGGCAATTCGAGGTCGAATTCTTCCAAAGAAGGGGAAAATGATGAAGGATCATCTGAGCTAACTCCATCTTCACCATCTCAAGGGACTCTAACAAGAGCGCAAGCTAAACGTCAAGCTGAGATGGATGCTCTTTTCCTAAACATGGTCCATGAAGCTCAACCAAGTCCATCTTCATCAAGTCTAAGGACCATCTTGTGGATCAGCCACGAACACATCCCAACCAAGATGATTAATGGAGCTTAAATTGTATTTCTAGTTGCTGGGCAGGCCTTGGAACGCATTTCAAAGGACAGACGGAGGCCTTGAAATCAGATACAAGGGGTTTCACGTGTGTGCATGTGCATGGCTGGAACATTCATTTAAGTATGTGGACGTGAGAGGCTGAATAGGAGAGTTTAATTAGGCCCAATTGTGTTCTATGTCTACCAATTTCACCATAGCGGCTTGTTTGAAATCATAATAGCCTATTTGTCTTTAATCGTCGAGATTAAAAGAGTCAATTCAATGGCGCTATTTTTATAAAAAATAAAACATTAAAAAAAATTTTGAATAAATAAAAGTTGTTGAAATCAAAATTGAAATGTTCAATAAGAATCCGTTTGGCGGTTAGTGTCAGTTATTGTCAATAAGATTTTCTATAGTTTTCGGTTTCTTGGAATTGAACTATTGTAACTAGACAAATCCACCTTCAAGCCATCGAGGGAACTCTATTTTTTTTTTCTAAAAATTTCAACAAACTGAGTAAATATTGGATTCATCTAGTAAAATTTTTAGAAACATGGAAAACATACCGAAACACTTTTTATAAAGTTCTAAAGAACTTTTTTAATTGCCCAAGCGAAATTATTCGTACATAATATCCCCGAAAATCAATCCAAATTTTCAAAATTATACTTTATAATAGAAGTGAAGAGAAAAAAAAAGAGATATATAACAATTCAGAGACATAATGAATCAAGGAGGGAAAGTTATAATTTTAAATAGAATTACCACTCGATTAAGGATCCCTTTTTGATTAATGATTTTTTGTTTGCTCTTACATAGATAGAAAAACCTACGAATTTTCTATTGGGACCGTCCGGTTGATGGAGAAAGTTTAAAATAGATTCCCCATCTCAGAAATAACAAAATACTCAAAAAATGAATGAATACAAAGCATTCATTTTCTATTTTAAATTGAAATTATTTATTTTTTTATAAATATAAACGCAAAAGTAAATTTTCTACAAGTTTTTTTTAGTCAGATTGATTCATATTATTCTAACATTTGATTACTTATTTTTCGTATAAAAAAACTTTTAGCATTTCCGGTCGAAAGGGATTTCGCTAATGAAAAAGCTTTTAATGCTGCCGAATATCCTTTGCTTTTTCAAATATTTTTACGAATACGCTTTTTGGAAATTGAAGTACGCTTTTTTGGAACTGCCATTCAAAAATTAATAGGTTATTCATTGTTATAGTTGGATGTGAAAGACATCTATTGTTGAAAGCTAAAAGAATCTTTTTGACCCATTTTTTTAGTTATAGATCTAGTTTCGATTCTACGTTTTTTTAAAAAGATTCCCCAAACTGGAAATATATGCAAATTACATATCAGATTTTGAGAGAATCCTTTTTTTAGTAAAAAAGAAAATAAAGAAGCAAGCTTTAAATTTAGAGTTAAGTTACTCTATACCATACCCAATTACCTAATGGAAAAACTGGAAAATAGGAGAGTTTAATCCTATTTTGTTGACTACTAAAGTTATTAAATGAATTGTAATTACAATTGAAACGATCGAAAAGGAAATATGATTGAAAAGGTGCTTGAAAGTGAAAAATATCATAAGAATATATGTATATAAAAAGAGATCCCTCAATTCCAAACCATTAAATCGAAATTAGGAATTAAATTCATTGTGATTATTATTCATTCTAGGACTATTCGATTCTTTTTTAGAATCTCTAAAAAAAGTTGTGCCGCTACTCGGACTCGAACCGAGATGCTTTTTCTCTCTTCTTTTGTAGTTAGACATGTTTTATACAAGTTTTGCTGAGAGCATTTCAGAATTAAATCCAAGAGAATTCAATCATTCTTGTCTCGTGAATTTGTGTGTGTGATCTGGCTTTCTCGTTCTTGTGTATGTCAATCTCCTTCGGGATTGGTGTTGCAAGTCGAACAAGGCACCCTCTTCGTGCTCTCGATTCTCAGATCGATTGTGTGGAGTTGTAAGAAGCGGGGTCGAATCGTCACTGGTTTGGTTCTTGGATCTTGAATCCAAGGGTTCCATCATTGTTTCTTTCGGTTTTTCTTGTCCCTTTCTGTTTTCTCGTTTTCATTGCTGTCCATATTTGTTAATTTTGTGTGTTCTTAATTCTTCAGAACAGGTTGTTCGTCTAGATCCGTTCTTCACGGCTAATTCCCGTATCACTCAATATCTCGTACTCATTCTTCTCATACCTCTACTGACATAAAATTCTTGGTAAGCATCAACTACTCGGTTAATCCTTTTTCCCTTCGTTAGTTCATTCTATCTTCCACACTTCCGTTATAATTGGGGTTACCCTAGACTCTCAAGTCCACCCAGGTCATTCTCCCATGTTCCTTCATTAGTATTATTTTTAATATTGCTCTCTTGAAATCTGTTGACTCTGCCACTGGCCTTCTACTCTTTTGATATTGGCTTTGCGGTTCCTTTCAACTTCTTATATCTGTGATGAGGTCAAAACTTCTCTATACTTGTGGGGTCTATCTTCGCTTTTACACTCAATTGTAGGTTTTCATTCGGTGTTAATTGTGATCTGTCAAATTTTCCTTAACTAGTAGGTAGACAGTTGCTCCCAACAATTCTCTTTATACCCTAATGATTAAGGAGACAAATCTGACCGGCAGAATCTTCTTCTTAGCCTTAATTAGAGTTACTAACTTGAACTTATTTAGTGTTACTAACACTCATTTGGATTTAATTTCACTATTGTCGCTGTTGGTCTCTTGAAGGATTTCTCCAGATGTTGATAAAAGCCTTTTATAAATCTGTGGTTATTCTTCTTATCTGTCACCCAGTCAACTAGTCATCCATACGTATAATTCTCAGTTGTCACTAGCTAGTATAAAGTTGATCTTCTACAATCAACACTTTTCTTTCCCTCTGTAAGATCACTTTACTCGAGTCTAGTTGTATTACCCATATGACATCTGTGACTTATCAAATCTTCTCCGATAGCTTGTAGGCGCCTTTTCCAAGAATCCTTTAACCTAAATTTTCCATCCACTGGCAGTTTCTCTTGTATGGATTATTGGTGTCGGTAACTTAAGTCCTGTGTTGAGTGAGAGATCGTGGTGGACACTTGAGTGTACCCAGGTCATTCTTACTCACTCTTTTCCTTTCTCTAGCATTGTATTGTAACATTTCTTTCATGGGCATCCCTTGTCTCAGTTATAGACTTTCATTCCCTTTAAGGAGTCTACCGTTCTCAATGATTATGGATTTTACCTTTCATCTATAAATTCAATGTAATCGTCTGTCTTTGTGCTCCTTGTTCTTCCTATCTAGGTCATACCCTATCTTCTCTAGATTCTTGTGCCCATCTTTGCCTATGGCGGTATCCACCTTGGTTGTACTGTCATTTCATCTGTTAAGTGTGATTGTATACTACCTTGCTTGATAATCCTCTCGTAGTCTTCACGTTCTGTCCACTCGTTCTTCGGAAGATTGTAGGAGTTGTCTAGGTGTTATTCCCTCTTGATTGGTATGTTGATTTAAGTTGTCAATAGTGACCATATTCCGCTTTGCTACTGACAACCGACTTTCCCTTCTAGTCCATTTGTAAGCTTATATTTCATGTCTCTTATCTGGATCGCTACTATATCTTACTTTGACTTCCTTGAAAGAAAGAACCTCTTGGTTGCCGTTCTCAAATTACATAAGTGTCTGTCATCCAATGCTTCTCCGGAACTAATCTTATGTATATCCTTCACTCGATCCTGTTGAGTTGACTTGGAACCCCTTACTTTCCATGGTCGTTGTGTCGTCTTGTAGTCTTCTTTCTACCGTCTCTACGTTCCTCAACGAATTCTAAGGAGTCGCCCGGATGTTCGCCTGACCTAATGCTCCTAAGCTGAGTATACTTATCCTCGTGTTGCCACCTTCAAAATCTACTTAGATGTGTCGACGGAGTGAGGATCTTGTCCTGCTATCTTAGTTAAAGCATAATATAACCATTATGCTACTAACATACTGCCTATATTCCTCTATATAAAATATCTTTGTAATCAAAATAAGTCAACCTAATATTTCTAATAATACTAAGCTGCCGATATCCGCGGAGAGCGACGGTGGTCCGACGTACTACTATACCAACAACCCGACTATGCGCGTGTATAAAACAGAAATTCGTTTGAAATTCTTAGACCCCTTTCGGGCTCTAGTTATTTTCTACATTCGGTCTTTCAAGAGATTCCAAGTGTCATTATTGCTAACCTGCCTCTAATACCATGTTGTAACACCCCAAGTTCTCGGAACTCGGGGAGCTACTGGTTAGGACCTCACAATGAGTCCCGACCTTGGTTTAACAACAATCTTACTAGGATCTTACAACAAGGCACAAATGTATTTAAAACAATTTCAAAATATAATATTTTATTGTATGAATGTACACATATGACAGTCTTACAAAACATATATAAATAACATGCATGCCGAATGGAAGAATCTCCCGTCCCCATCTAATGAGTACGTGGACCCGGCTGACCATCCATCCCGGATCTCTCTGCAACTGTCTATCTCTACAAATCTACAACACGGATAAACCATTAGCTAACAATCCAAATATAAGTACAATAAGAATAGCACAAACACATCCAAGGTAATATAAACACTCATCAGGCTGGCACACAATCCGGTTATTATGTGATAGTTTAAGTGATTCACTTTATTCCATTTAAAGTTGTGGCACAAGAAATCTTAAGATTTCTCGCCTCCGTTCCTTATCCAACTTGGTGCAGGTCTAGCATACCTCCGCCGGTAGCATCACTACAAACCAAGTATGGACTAGTCCCTAAACAAACCCCCAGCGCCCTCGGGCTAACTCAGCAGAATGCCACCGCCCGTTACTCTTAGGCAAAATGTATAGGTCAGTATATAATTAACTAAGTACAATTATAAACACATCATTCAAACACCACTATCATTATTCACACTCATATCTAGAATTTAGCTAAGCCCAAAAGACTTACCTGAATCAATCTCGACTCTTAAAGTCTCAACCCGGCCAACAACCGTAGATTACTCAATTGCTTGTCACAAGAGGCGAGTGGATCAAAACATTTCCCATACACTTAGAAGTCTATGAATTCTAAGATGTAAGATTCTAACAAAAAAGAAATTACTAAAATACCCTCCTAGGATAGAATGACCATTTTGCCCTTGGTTCCGAAACTTCCAAAAATCCCATAAAATATGTCTATCCTCTTCTTTAGGATATAATTTCATATTCTAACTTTTAAGAATGAGTTTAGGTAGAAACTAGAAGAAACACACATTCTCCTCACTTCTCAAAAAGGTCACTAGGATCCAACTCAACCTATGATACGAGACCCGAATAAAAATGTAAAAATTCCTAAAATTATCTAGGTCTTCTATACTATGCACTTTATTCATATAAGCAAGAATTTCCCAAGAATACTCAACAACAATTCCTACACAAATCTCCAAAGTTGGTTCCAAAATTCAGAAATTATATCCTAAGCCAAATTCTGAGAGTTTTTCCCAACTGCACAACTAGCCTACTTTGAACTCTTATGGATCCATATCCGACCGTTGGATCGACCACAACTTCTGATACATTGCACTATGCAAATCCCTCTTTGTCAAACTAAAAATTGAACGGTAGATAAACACTGTAAGGCATAAAAATCTAGTCCTAAAGATGGCTACTCGGCATTGATTCCTGGAATCAAAACAAGAGTGCAAGTGGTCTTAGATTCGAGACTCACCTACAACACTTGTATCAACGAAAAGGAATGCCACAGATTCCAGGTTCGATCCCTATAGTTAGTAAAACACAAGATTTGAAGTTATCTATCACTTCTTTCACACTTGTATCGACTAAAGAAGATGTAGCTCCTTACCCAACTGATTCCCGATGCACTGGACGCTCTTGGCTCAACACTAGCAGTCCCTGGGTGGCACATATGTCGTTCTTGTGTCCAAGGGAGAGTTATACTATGGTTGTTGCTGGTATTAATTAATGAGAGAGAGGACAGACTGAGTACCTTGTGATTGCAAACACTGAGATTGATCTAAGGCGAAGGAAAGGCCACTAGATCTGATGTCACCCGTGCACTTGATAGCTATAAAAGGTCAGAGGTAATGAGAAGTAATCCCTCAATTTTAACATGAGAAAGGATGGAGTAGAAGGTTCACCAGAACATGATGATGCTCACGTACTGTCAACACAACAGGAGGAAGGAATGACCCAATCTTTTGTGTTGCTTATCCCAGGCTCGATGTTACGGTGCAATGAGACAACCGATCCAGCAGTGTCACGAAGGAAGGACGACAGGAAGAGGGCACAACTTACCCGGATGTCAACTGCGATGACGACACTAGGCTAATCTGCCTCGGGTCTGCAGGGTGAAGGTCTTCTATGGGCACAGTGGTGGCGTCCAAGATGTGTGTCTGTGTTTAGGTAAGGTATACGGGAGGCTTAGCATGGCTAAGCAAAGTAGGAGACGTGTCGATCTTGTGCCGAAGAAGGAGGGTGGTGTAACTGCGTGAATGGGGACGTGCTTTGAAGGAGAGGAGGGAATGCAGCTGCGTGATATAAGGGAGCCATTGCAACTGTAAATGCCCGACGTAACATATCACGTAAAAGCTGGAGGAGAAGAGTGTCATCACTGCTAAGTTTGCGTCCTCCTTGGGCTTGCTGACGGGCTTGGGAAGTTGCCTTGCGTGAAGAGGTAAGTCCAGGGTCCAACAAGAAGTGAAAAGGTGGGCTGAAAAAGGAGGAAGATGTGGGTTGGAAGGATCAATATGCAAGGCAAGGTGGGTTGGGCTTTGTCTTTTGGCCTTGTCAAGAAGATGTCAAGATATTGTCAAGAATATGTCATAACTTTGTCAAAACATGTCATGACCTTGTCAAAGACAAAATATATATATATATATATATATATATATATATAGGGATAAGATCATGTGAGAACATGTGTTACGGTAAGAAATAAGAACAAATTTTAGCCATCAGATTAAGAACATTCAACGGATATGATAAGTTATTAAATTTAGACAATAATTAAGGGATATATGGTTTCCTTCATTACATAATGACAGATATTAATTCCCTAATATACACTAGTATTAATTAGCATAATCTTCGCCAGTTTAGAAAGTTTACACGTGACGATCATAGTAGTGCTACTCAATAAAACATAAACGTGCACATGCTAGTGCAAACACACACAAATTGAAGTTTAGAAATGCTACATGCATGCATGTGATGACATAAAAATTGTGCATGGTTATACATTGCACGAGTAATATATATTTATGCACGACTATGCTACTTAATGTAAAAGCACATTAATTATAATTTAAATCACATATTAGTGCATCAGTTATACGTGTAGTGTTATATGAGCATTTATGCACTTATAACTATTAGTGCACTCGATACTACACGTGCATATCATTATATATGACTAGTGCACTTGTTATCAACACTTGTGATCAACGCTTGTAACAGTGTGTACTATAATCAGCACTTTAACTATACGTGCATAAAGTTATGCACTTGCAACTATACGTGCATAAGGTTATGCCTTGTGATAATACGTGCATAAGGTTATCAGAAAATACAAACGCCAGCAAGGAAGTGCGGATAATTAACCTCGATCAACCGATGAATTTAATATACGTGAACTAATTAATTAGAGTAATAAAAATTTGTTTCCATAAAAACATAGCATGAATATGTTTATTGCCATATACACGATCATATAATAAATCACAATATAACAATGCCTTATTTAGACCTTCATCTGAGTCATTCGTGCATTGATCCAACGATCCTTAATTGTTCTTATTTCTTACGCCAAAACACGTTCTTACTTGATCCTGACCCTATATATATATGGAAAAATGACCAAAAATAATACCAACTATGAGGTATGAACCAAAAATAATACAAACTTCAAAAATTACTATTTGATGCACAAACTATTTCACATCAAATCAATTTTGATACGGGGTGAAAATCTAGCCAGCTTTTATTACAAAAATCGCCCACATATTTTTAAATCACACAAAATGACCCCTATATTTTATTTTCTTTTAAAAATCACCCATGTTATTTTTGTATACTTAACGAATTAGGTAAGAAAAGTTAGTCATCAATTTATTTTTAATATTTAAGGTAGTTTATTCATTAAAAAAATAAGAAGTTTTAAAAATGAAATTGTGGTTAATAGACCTATGTTTTGTGTCATTATTGTTTTATGGGTGTAGTTTGAGGGAATAATATATATTTGTAGGTAAAAATTAACGAAAGAATATAAAACTAATTTGGAAATTTGAGTAATTTGAAATTTAAAATTTAATATATTAAGCTAAATTTGTGGAAAAAAATCTACATTCCATGTTTAAATTTTAAAAATTCAAAAATCAATCTTACTTTATACCATAAAATTGTGAGAATGTCATCAAGTATGAGTCTTTTAACCAAAATTTTATTTTTAAAGTGATAAAACTTCTCAATCATTCTTATAGTTATATTTTAAATAAACGGCCTAAAATATTTAAGAATAAAGTGACAAATAACCTTTATTATATAATTCGTTAGGTATAAAAAAGTTATATGGATGTTTTGTGAAAGAAAATATAATGTAGGGATAATTTTGTATGATTTAAAAAGTTATGGGTGATTTTTGTAATAAAATTGACTATAACTTCACCCCATATCAAAATTGGTTTAATGTAAAATAGTTTGTATACCAACTAGTAATTTTTAAAGTTTGTATTATTTTTGGTTCATACCTCATAGTTGGTATTATTCTTGATCATTTTTCATATATATATATATATATATATATATATATATATATATGATAGGGTTGAGAAAAAATTAGGGTTTGTTAACCTTTCATTATTTTATGATAAATTTATGTGAGGTTAGGTTACCTAAAATGATAAAATTTGTGATGAAATATCCACTAGGTATCTTAAAGAAAAGGTTAACGGATCGGAATCCGGTTTGACTCGAACATAAATGAAAAAAAAATTTCCGGATATTACAAATTGAAATGAAAGTCAAAAGGTCATTTGATGATTTAGTAGACAAAAAGGTTATTATCATTGCATTGCAATACAACTATTTCCAGTTTTGATCTCGTAACTCTTGTTTTCTACCTTATTTCTTGCATTTCACACTCACGCCATGGGATCTGAAAGCTAAACCCTCTAGGACCCAACTCAATAAATCGATCATATCCACCAAGATCATTTAAAGGCTGTCGGTCACAAAAAAAACCCGACCCATTATGTACACGCTTACCTAGAAAGCACCCCCAAAGTATGCACAACACCCAGTTTCCAGAACCAGTCCTACCTGCCAACTCATACCCACTTTCATTTCCTAAATATTGTTCTGGGTCATCCCCCATTGAGAATCACAGTAATTAATAACCCACTCAAAACTCACATGAATAAAACGGTTAAACGAAAAT
The DNA here is from genome assembly GCA_033239125.1 of Fagopyrum homotropicum. NCBI lineage: Eukaryota > Viridiplantae > Streptophyta > Magnoliopsida > Caryophyllales > Polygonaceae > Fagopyrum > Fagopyrum homotropicum. Next base: position 91,079,563 of record BSWB01000004.1, on the reverse strand, counting down.
TTGATACTAAATATAGCAGAAAATTTGACCCCAAGATCAAAACACAAACATCATGTCAGGCAGCTACCTTCCAAAACCCTAATTTTCTCTAACAAAATTAGAGATTGTTCATATATAAGTGGAAAGATATACCTGCAACTCTTGAGAAATGAACATATGATTTCTTCCCATGTAGGAGGGACTGACATTCTGTAAGGCAAGTTAACACCAGTCGAAAGCTTGACAATCTAGCATTCTTTAAAGAAAACAGTGTTTTTTAAGCATCAGCCATACCATGATAACAACCATGGTAGAACTAAGCTAGCATTTTGAACAAACTAAGCATTGAGCAGTTGTAGTGCCCTTTGGCCACCTAACAAAGCTCAGTCCATATTCGAAGTTATAGGGAGTCCAAGATAGCGCATCAAAACGAGGATTAATCATCTATGTTTATTAATCCCATCAGCACAAAGTAATTTTTCCTTGAAGCATTAATCATCCTTATCAACCATACTTTATAAAAAATGTCATTTATATATTGGTCTATACAAATTTGTTTGTGAGCCATTACCCAGTTACTCATGAGCAAGTCCAATCCGACTTTGATTATACTATAATTATTTTGAATGTAATAATTTCACACTACTGATATGAGTGATAACTAAGACCAAAGAGACCCACCCAAGATCACTTTTCGGCATTGGAGGTAAAGGAGGAGCCTAAAATCTGCAGGGAATGGAAGGCTTAGCTAGAACATAGATAATTGAAACTAACTGTAATAGTAATCTCATGTTTGTAAAGCTCCTCAAGTATTCAATAGGTAATTCCCTTGTTTTACAAACATGCAAGATTTCTATTTATGAGAAAATGAAGAATCAGACATCAAACATCTAAACATAACTGCTTACCTTGCCACTGTGATGATTACACCAACAGCCACCAAGAAACAACAAAATAATTGATTAACATTGTACCTTCTTCCAAGAAAAATATCTAACCGAATAAGTTCCCAAATGAGAAAAGTCTAGACAAGAAATTAAGGTCATTGTTAGTTCAACTTGTTTTTTTCTCCATTAATAGAGCACCATCAACAATTTTATTGGAGAACAGACCGGATTGATGCACGAGTAAACTGATTCTTTGGCAAAAAAAAAAATATTCATCTCAAATTCTTGTATGAGACAAAATTAGGATTATCGCCCCAGAAAGTATTGCTGCACCACAAACGAGAAGTGCATAAAACTTATAAGTTTCAACAAAATTCAAGATCAGGTATTCAATCTGACATTCATGAATACTGTAAATAACCTCAAACCTAAGAACAAACAAAGCAAAGAGGGTTAACATTTTATCCTCAAATAACCACAATGCAAGCAATCAAGCGTCATGAGTGGAAGTCCCTCTATAAAGCACTTAATAATATAGAAGATTGCTTCGGATAACAATAAAATGCAAGGAGCTAATCTTTGATTCGATAACTGAAAGAAAACACAAACATGACAACCAAGCTGCAAGAACTATAAATATTAGAAATTTTACAAAAACTAAAGAGCGGGATTGAGTTAATTTCATTTTTCAGAATCAAACTTTGTTTAAAAAAAGTTATTGCTTGATAAAGGTTCCATACCTTTGGCAAAATGTATATACTACAATCCATCAGTATAATTAACTTACTCACCCAAGAAGGAAAATGTACTCCATATGATGTCAAACACTCTAGGTATTTCCCATACCAATATACCATAATTGATTAATGATTATGGAGCATTAAAGGAATTTTTTGGCTCACTGTTATTTACCCACCAACAGTTTTTCTCGCCAAATAATTGCTTCCGCAAAATCTATAAATTCAGAACAAACTTCACGGAATTTGTAAGTTGATCGATTTTCAGATTGATGTCTGAATCGACCATTGGCTTTGTTGTATCCTTACAAGTGATTTGCTTGAAACCCAACAACATTCGATAGGGAGCAAATATCACTTAAAAGATAGTGATTCACGCCTCAAAGCCTCGAACTACAACAAACTGTACTAACAATATTTTCACAGCCATGACGGAAGGTATCTCGTTGTACTTGTTGAATATGCCAAGGGCTCCATACACCTTCAAAGTGAAGAATGTATGCAACGGACAAATATAATTTGGAATATAGTCATTGTTAAGGAAAATATAGGCGAAAACACACAAATAAGTTTACTCGCCATATCATCTGCAAGAACAACAAAAACAAAAAATTAGAAAACACACACCGTGGAAGTATCAATAGTCATATTCATCAGATCTATCAATCAAAGCGTTGCCTACCTGAGCAAAGCGCCCAAGACTGAATTCCTTCATGATATAATAATATAATAATCAGAGAAGTTTTCAAATCCAGTCATCCAAACATACGCAGCAATGAATACAAGTATAACATTATATATTTCCGCCACAGCAAAATAGTGATACATCAAAAAAAGAACCTGTTATCAAGTAGATACATCCAGTAAGTATCAAAAGTCAGTTGACTAAAAAAAAAGGAACATATTACAAAAATCTATTCATGATTTTCTAGTTACAAACCCTTGACATTTTGTCGAGCAATTGTTATGCACTAACACCTACTCCTCATGATGAAACTACTGTAGAAGTTTAGCATATTATAACTTGAATTTGATAACTCTGAGCCTTTGTTTTTTTGCTATTCGTTGATGATTTTATGCAGCGAATCAACCATCACCTTTTACTTTAGATGAGACACGAGAACAATCTTCCTCCTTCAAAGAAAAGAGCAGCAGGAAAGGAGTTCTCTAGAGACAGTCCAGGTCTTGATGATGATGAGGATGTTTCAGAACAAGAGATAGTAACCTTCAAAAAAAAGTAAATTAAGTTCAATTTGAAGCAACCAAAAAATCCTCGTCTGTAGAGAAAATAAGGGGATATAAGGGCATACTTGAGACCGAAGAGAAGAAAGAAGAAGAGAGATGATGAAGATAAAAGGAATACCTGAGACCGATGAAGAGAAGAAAGAAGAAGAGAGATGATGAAGATAAAGGGCATACTGCCGACGGATGAATCTGGCGAGCAGCTTAAGATCCATTGACAGATGAACTCGATTCAAACAACCAAATCGAGCATGAAAGTTTGACTAACAGAAAATAATTTAAGAGAAAAGGGAAACTCACCATAATCAAAGCAGCAAAAATATTGTGTTGTTTGCTTGTTTGTGTTGATATATTTGTGATCCTTGTTGATCACCCAAAACCAACCAAAAATATTGTGTTTTGCACTTTCTTTATTTCTTATCTCATTTTAGTTTAAATTTGCACTATACATCATCATTGAATGACTTGATTTCACCTCAGTCCTTGTGTTCGACCTCGGAATACTTTCCTTCCTACATAACGATCCATACACAGCGGGTTTCTCTAGGTAGTTTAGGATTTTAGATCGAGTTATAAATTTAAGACTTGTGTGTGCACGTTTTGGGTGAACGAGTTCTACGCACTCTTGCCTTGGATTTGTGTCGTACAATCCTAGCGTAACAATGATCCAATCAGGTTCTTGAAGAGCTTGAATGTAGTTCTTGGGTTCAATAAGAGACACGAATGTTGAGAATGCACATAGATTGTTGACCTTAGATCGAGTCTGAACTCCTGCATTTGGATCTGAGATCACATTCTCTGGTGGATGGTATGAAGAATGTTGAAACTTCCTCCTTTTGTAAGATGGAACAAATCCTGAAGATTGTGGCTCATTTGCTCGACTAGATTCAGGTACTGTTGGATTATTGCTCTTGGTTCCTATATCAAGGCCTTGAAGTTGAGTTTCAAGGCCTTGAAACTGAGTTTTGAGGTCACAGTTTTCCATTTCAAGGTCTTGAAGATGCGTTTCAAGGTCTTGAGATTATTCTCCATTATCTTGAATCTTTTCTTGCATATTCTTTTCCTGAGCTTTAGGATCTTTTTCTCCATCGGAATTATGATCTCCATGTTGATTCAGATTAAGATCTGAAAAACTTTCACTCAAAGTACCATCATTGCTTTCATCAAATATGACATGAATACTTTCCTCAACGATTTTTGCACGTCTATTATAAACACGGTAGGCTTTGCTATTTTAAGAATATCCAATGAATACTGCTTCGTCACTACGTGCATCAAATTTGCCAAGGTTGTCTTTTTCATTGTTATGGACAAAGCACGTATATCCAAAGGGTTTAAAATAGGAAATATTAGGTTTTCTTTCCTTAAAGAGTTCATAAGGAGTCTTTTCAAAATAGGGCGGATTAAACATCTATTCAAGTTGTAATTAGCAGTATTGACTGCTTCAGTCCAAAATTTTTTTGGCAAACTATATTCTAAAAGCATGGTCCTAGACATGTCCTCTAGGGTGCGGTTCTTATGTTCCACAACCCTGTTTTGTTGAGGAGTTCTAGGAGTTGAAAAGTTGTATGAAATACCATATTTTGCACAAAACAAATCAAACTTTAGTTGATCAAATTCTCTACCATGATCGCTTCTTATCGAAATAATAGGTAGGTTTTTCAATGTTTGCAACTCCTTACACAATTTTGAAAACTCAATCAAGGCTTCAGATTTTTCCCGTAAGAATGAGATCCATGTAAAACGAGAAAATCATCCACAATGACAAGGATGTACTGTATACCTTTGGGAGATTTGACATGCATAGGACCACATAGATCCATATGTAAAAGTTCAATGGGTCGAGAAGAACTTACAACCTTCCTTGGTTTGAACGAATGCCTTGTTTGTTTACCTTGTGTACAAACCTTACATAGTTCATCTACCTTGTAGTTTAGGTTTGTCAAATCACGTACAAAATCCTTTTAAAGTAACTTCTTCACATTGTATGTATGCTTACATGACCAAGTCTTCTATGCCAAAGCGTTGGATCGTTAGTCAAGGCCTTGATACACTTTAGCTTAGTTCTTGAAACTTGGTTAGTACTCATAGAATAAAAGTTGTTGCATCTAGGAATTGTAATCACAACATCACCCTATATCTTATCTTGAACTACACATTTTTCTGAATCAAAATCACCTTGTTGCCTTTATCGCATATTTGAGATATACTAAGCAAGTTTTACTTCAAACCGTCAACAAGATATACATCATCAATGAAGTTAGATGAATTATAACCAATTTTACCAATGCCAATAATGTTACACTTTCCTTTATCACAAAGTGTAATGGTTCCAGATGATTGCTTCTTTAGATCCGAGAATAGTGAGCTTTTTCCACTCATATGTCTTGAGCAACCACTATCTAATATCCATTTATGCTCCTTTACCTTGGTGGTATCCTGCAAAACAACAAACATCAACCTTTCCGGATCGACCAAATGACATATTTTGGTCCATATTCAGGCTCAATCATGTTTGGTGGTCTAGTACCTTTAGGAACCAATATTTGCTTAACTTGTTTCCTTAGACATAGAGGATAAGTGTTTCTAATGCTGTAAGGATCATTTCTTCTATATGGACATGTTGATTTTACATCACCCTTTCTACAACAATAGAAACATGTGGGCATATGAATACTTACTTTAGCTTTGATAAAAGTGGTAGTTATTTTTCTAGGAAAACGAACGTGATAGCCTATACCATTTTTGTTAAAAGAAGATTGTTGCTCACCCATCATCCTTTTGAGGTTAGCTTTCGAACCAGTGAATTGAATAAGTGCAGTCTTCTGGTCTTGACACGTCATAGTTAGATCAACCTTTTCTTTCTCTAGATTGATATATTCTCGATGGAGAGAAGATAGATTGTCCTTGAGAATGGCATTTTCTGATTCCAAGGTCTTGATATTGATATCAAGGTCTAACTTTTCAGTGTTAAGATTTTCAATCTCCAAAGACATATCACTTAATCGTTTCTCTTGTTTGAGAAGCTTTTTTCTCATGGAACTTATCCTTACGCTATGTTGTTTATCACATATGATTATGTCTTCAAGGAATTGTGTAAGTTCAGATTCGGGTTGAGACATAATTTTACTTACCACGTTGTCAACATAGTGATCTAGATCTTCTTCATGATCGGCCATAAGACAAAGGTTTGCTTGTTCTTTTCCGTCTCCTGATTCATTTGTGGAATCTGAATCACTCCATGAAGCTACCATAGCTTTCTTCTTTCGATCATTCTTCCTAAAGTTGTTCCTCTTATTTTGTGGACAATCCTTTACGAGATGATCTGTGTGACCACATTCAAAACAAGTCAGAACTTTAGTGTTCTTGTTAGGGTAAGAAAACTTACCTCGAGGTCTTGATGTTTGCGAATATTCTTTATGGTATGCAAACTGCTTCTTTATTTGAAGAATCTTCGCAAGACCCCTAGAGTTCAAGGCAAATGGATCTTCCTCATCTTCATCATCACTATCTTCATCCTTTGATGGTAGCTCATCCTTCTTAAATCTTAGAACCAAGTTCTTTGTGTTAGATGGGAGATATCCATCTTCTTCACCAAGAACCATTTCGTAGTGATGAGCTTTCCAAGAAGGTCGTCAAGAGGAAGTGTTATGAGATTTTGAGCTTCTTCGACTATAGTCACCTTTGGTCCCCACTTGGCTTTAGGCAAGCTGCTTAGAACCTTCCTTACTTTCTCTTCGTTTGTGAAGACTTTTCCAAGTGAGTCCAGGTTGTTCACGATCTCGGTGAATCTTGTGAATATTTCTTTGACTGATTCATTTGAGTTCATCTTGAATAGCTCATATTGTTTGAGGAAGATGCTTATCTTTATTTCCTTGACTTGACTTGTTCCTTCGTATGTGACAATAAGTTTGTCCCATATTTCTTTTGCACTCTTGCATGATGAGACACAGTTGAATTCATTTGCATCCAATCCATAGTAAAGCAAGTTCATGGCCTTGTATTTCTTTGAAACACTATCCAAGTCGGTTTGTGTGAAGTCATCTTCATTCTTTGCGACTTAGACTCCTTCAACCGTGGTGGTTGGGATTTTATGGCCATTTTGAATAATGCTCCATAGTTCCATGTCCTGATCAATAACAAAAATTTGCATTAGTGCTCTCCAATGGGCAAAGTTATTGCCACCTAAGAGTGGTGGTCGAGATGTGGATCTTCCTTGAGAGAATCCTCCATCACCTACAGAGTTCATGATTAGTCTCACTGATGGTTAAATCAATATACGTGAGTCGAGCTCTGATACCAAATGAAGAACCGTATAGGTAAATATAAAGGATATAAATACTCTAGAAGGGGGGTTCAATAGAGTATGTAAATTTTTCGCAAAAACCTATCTCAAGGCTTTGAAACTGATTTCAAGGCCTTGATGTCGATCTGAGCTCTTTGTGACACAACTGGTTTTCAAGGGCTTTGAAAGTGAATTCAAGGGCTTGACTTCGTAAACTTGCAAAGCAACGTTAGTCACAATAAAGCAAGATATAATGCGGAAATGAAAAGATCGACATGGTGATATGTTCACGAAGTTCAGCTGTAACGACCTACGTCTCCGTCCTACGGTTTCTTTACCCGTAGGATCTAACTATCTATTATCAGCTTCAAAGAGTCCTAGATACAACCTAAAATAAATTTCCTTCTTCTCTCACAGTAGCCAATGCTACGTTCTAGTTCAAACACTTAACCTAGCTATAATAGTCTAGTTACTTCGTAGAGTAACACACACTCGAGTATAACACCCTCTAGATACTCCAATGAAGCTCTCGTGTTTTTCTCTCAAAGAAAGTAAGCTTTTGAACTCGAAGAGGAAGAAAAACTTTTGGAACGAAATGAAGATGCATTGATCACTTGAAGACTTAGATGTTTCCGTGTACCCTTGTTATTTTTCTCTTCAGTCGTGATCTTCATTTATAATCTTCGATGGAGAAGTCTTTTAGCCGTTGTGAAGATGACCATTGATGATGTTCCTTCTTCTCCATAAAAATGGTGTATGTTGAGATGAAATAGCTGTTGCAGATTTTCTAATCTTCTTCATCTCCTTGACGCATGTTGTGATTCCTTTTCTCCGAGATCTTCTCTTTAAGATCTTCTCTTGAAAAGAGCTGTTGAAGATCTTTGTAAGATCCGTTGGGAAGAGATCTTCTTCTTGCATCAATTTGGTTAAGATCTTTGCAATATCTTTTTGTTGGGCCGAATCTTCTGGTTGGCCAAATATTCTTGATATCTTCTTGGAAGATTTTCTCTTGATCCTTGGTAGATTTGGTTATTGAGATTGAATCTTGAATTTCGAATTCCTTCCAGCCGGTATGTGTTATGTATCTTCTTCGGCTTTGATCCCTTGATATGGTTTTCAAGGCCTCCGTGTTGAAACTTTGAAATGCTTTCCAGTCTCTGCGCTTTTCCCTTGTATCTGTTTTTAAGGCCTCCTTTCATCCTTTGAAATCCTTTTCAAGGCCTGCACACATTTGACAAACACAAAACCAAACCAAATGATGAGGGACCATCCGAGCTATCATCTCCGGAGTATGAGGGAGCTATCACACGTTCCCGAGCTAAGAAGATTGAGCATGAGACCGAGAGCTTACTGATTTTATTGGCTACAAGTGTTCATAACGAGGCTTGGCTCCTAAGTAAGCAAGAGAGAAACGACGCCAAAGCACAGGACTCCGCCAGCCACGCACATGACGCCGCTGCTCCTCACCACGTTTTCAGCACCGTTCCATGCCTCTCATTGAGGAATCAGGCTTTTTAAGGCCTGCTTAGTAATTGTGTGTTTTAAGTAGCCCATTGAGCTTAATTTCCAGATTTTTATTGTGTCTTTTGTTTAAAGAGCTGAAACTATTTAAAGGCTCTTTCATTACATTTTAAGTAGATTCTTTTTGGTGAAAAACACTTGTTTTCAGATTTCATCTTCAATCAAAGGAGAGTTTTGACTGAAGAGTTATTGTGATCAGATTTGGCTTAGTTGTTTCGCGTGTGTCAATTGCTCTCGGGTTCTTGGTGTTCGTGAGATTCCATAAGCATCCTCCTCGTGTTGTCGATGTTCTAAGTCGACTGTGTGGGGTTGTAAGGGGCTGAGTTCGTTGCATCGTTCTTGGTGGTTCTTGATCCCGAGATCAAGGGTTTCCACGTCGTTTGTGTCGGATTCATCCACATAGTACTTTTCCTTTAATTTCCATTCCTTTGTCTTCCGTTTAGCGTCTTCTTTTGTTCATTTTGTTCGCAGGTCACGCAGCACACGAAACCCTAATCGGCTGCTTTGATCTTGTCATGTTGCTTCATTTCCTCCTTCCGTCGTCTAGATCGAGCCAACGTCGGGTCATCCCCGTATCAATTGGTATCAGAGCTCCGGTTGACGACGGATCGATCTTGTGTCTTTCCTTCTCATCGCGTCAGTTTTGAAATTTTGTGAGCTTTCCTCTTGTGTTCTTGAAAGTGATTGTGCTTGACTTGTTGTGTTGAAGGTTGTGTTGGTTTGTGAGTATCCTAGGCCGGCCATCACCACCTCCTCGACGTAACGTACCCTACTGCTGCCGGCCTTGCTTACACACGCCCTGCTACCCCGAACCATTGCTGCCGGCTGTGCCCTAATCGGCTGTGCCTAAATCGGCTGCCATTGGGCTTGTTCTTCTCCAACTCCACATTCCCACGTTCAAGGCACTAGTAGAAGATATCTCTTGTTCCATTTTAATTTATTTTGTTTTAATTGTAATTATTGGCCAGATTTGTTGGTCAAGGAAGTTCCTACATTTTAGGTAACAAAAAGCATATATATAAAAAAAGGAAGCTGATCATTCAAAAAAAAAAAGAGAGAAGCTTTTGTTACATTTTATTTTATTTTGTGATCTTTAGTTTTGTATGTTATTTTGTTGTGCAAACTGCCTACTCACATCTTTGTCTCCCAGCCCTCTCGAGGCCTTCATCTAGACCATACGCTCGGCTAACCATCAGCGCTCCATCGCCCATAGTCCAGCTCCGCACCCCTCATCGCCACCCTACCTCTCTCACCACATCTTTCCTCCTTACCTTGTTACCTCTAACCTAGCCTCGGGATTACTCACACTCCAAGGCAGTCCGGAAGTGCAACAAGTAGAGCTTTAATCGGTGAGTCTTCTTCTTTTCTTCTCTTTATACCTTTTGTTTGGTGATCGTCTTAAGTCTTTGTGATTCAATTCTGTCCATTCGAGAGTCTTGTTGAGTTTGAGCTGATTTCGCATTGAACTGAATTGCATTGAGCCCTAATCGATTTTTGGTTGCTTTGGATATCTAGACACCTTAAATCAAGTGGGGTTTTTGACTCATTCGAAGCGATCCATCGACAAGCCCGACTATCACAAGAGTGTGAGCGGAAAAAGGAGTGAAACACTTGAGAAGTGTTTTGATTTCTAACCTTAACATATTTCAGTGTTTCTTTTTCTTTGTGATAATGACTACCCATAGCCGTGTTTCGACGACGAGCCCCGAGCCGATTGATCCGACAACGTTCAGCTTGTTGAAGCAAATGAACGACAACATTGCCGCTTTGACAACTCGGATGAGGGCTCTAGAAGCTCGCCAACCATTAGCTTCAGCCTTCGAGCAAGGAGACCATTCGCAGCAGCAGCCGTAGCCACGAGGTCCTTTGCCCAACCAACGAACCGCATTTGAGGCCGCGACCATGGCGCAGCGAGGCAATGCGCCGCAGGTGCTTTTGCAGCCGCCTCTTCAAGACCACCCAGACCACTGATATGGGTATTATCCTCGTCCCAACTCTCCCTTACCTAGAAACGTTGTTCCTCCCATTAATGTGCACAGGTACAATGAGGAAGAGGAACAATCAATGACGGGAGAGGCTTGGGCTCCACCACCGCAACAAGGGTATCAAGGATATCAACGTAGGAACCGGGAACCCGAACAAGACGGGATTGGTAAGATAAAGGTGAAAATCCCCGTCTTCGAGCGCAAGTGAGATCCGGATACATATATGTTGTGGGAGACCAAGATAGAACAAATTTGGTCCTGCCACAATTTCCCTGAGCACAAGAAGGTGCAATTGGCGGCCTTGAAATTTTAGGAATTTGCTCTTATTTGGTGGGATAAGCTAGTACGGGAAAGGAGGCTTGCTCTTGATCCCCTCGTGGCTACTTGGGAACAAATGAAAGCAATGATGAGAGCTTGGTTCATACCTCACCATTACCATAGGGAGCTTCGGCAACGCCTTGAGAATTTGAGGCAAGGCAATCTGAGCGCCGAGGAAACCTTCAATGCCATGCAAGTTTCAATGGCCCGAGCCAATGTGTCGGAGGATGAAGAGGCTACGATGGCCAGGTATCTTCGAGTATTGCATCCTTCTTTAGCTAACGAGGTGGACTTGTTTCCATATGGTTCTATAACAGAATTGCTACATTTAGCGATAAAAGTGGAAAGGAAGTCCAAGAGTAGGTACCAAGGAGCGGGATACAATGCACCAAACGCAGTAAACAAGTGGAAGAACTCGTCCTACAGAAAGGAGAACACCGCTGCGAAGGGAGGGACAGCCGCTGCACAAGGAGCCGACGCCACTGATCGGCGCGGTGCAGTACACTCCGGTCATTCGTATCCTCCCAAGGCAAACCCGGCTGCTCCTCCAGGATCCAAGCTAAGTAACTCTAACCCCCTTGTGCCTAATGCTAATTCTAGAGCTAGAGATGTGACTTGCTTTAAGTGCCAAGGTAAAGGGCACATGATGAGAGAATGTCCAAACAAAAGAGTCCTTATAATCAATCATCTAGGTCAATATGTGTCGGAATCCGACAATGATGAAAATGAATTTGAAAATGTTGTTGACAATCCTGTTTTTGATAATGATGATGATGAGGGTATAGGGTATGAACATGGGGAAACTTTGATAGCTAGGAGGACTTTACACTTACAACCTACTCCTTGTGAAGATAATCAAAGAGAAAATCTATTTCACACTAGATGCTTAGTAAAGGGGAAGGCTTGTAACGTTATAATTGATGGTGGGAGTTGTTGCAACATAGCTAGCACGGAATTGATTTCTAAATTGCAAATAATAACTTTCTACCACCCTAGGCCTTACAAGCTACATTGGATGAAATGATTGTGGTGAGCTTAAGGTAAACAAGCAAGCTAAAACTCACATTACCTTAGGACATTATGAAGACACTATTCTATGTGATGTGGTTCCAATGCAAGCTTGTCATGTTTTGTTAGGCCGACCTTGGCAATATGATAAGAAAGTGTTGCATAACGGTTTTACTAACAAGTATTCTTTTACCTTTAAAGATAAACTTGTTACTCTCAAGCCTATGACTCCTATGCAGATTGCGGAGGCTTTTGAGAAGAAATCTAGCGAAGCTGGCCAAGCAAGCAGCGGTTAAACGGAGACGACGCCGGCCAAGGGAGGAGCGCTCTCTGCAACCGCCAAGGAGGCCGACGCCATGGACAACCTCGTTGCAGCAAGGACCGCCACCAAAGGTAAAGCGCTCGCAGCAGCCGTCCAGCCACCACCGAGGACATTGCTCGCAGCCAAGAGGGAATACATCGCAGATTACCTCCCTCCCGATGTCGCGCTCGTGTGTTTGTGTAAAGGGCTGAATTTGGTAAGCAACTCGACCCTAGTTGATTTACCCCCTAGTATTTTAGCTATCTTGGATGAGTTTGCATATGTGTTTCCGGATGAAATACCCCCCGGGTTGCCACCATTGCGGGGTATTGAGCACCAAATAAATCTTATTCCCGGAGCTACTCTCCCAAACCGACCCGCCTATAGAATGAACCCGAAGGAGAGTGAGGAGATTCAAACGCAGGTACAAGAGCTCCTTGATAAGGGATACATTCGAGAGAGCCTTAGTCCTATGGCGGTTCCGGTTCTACTAGTCCCTAAGAAGGACAACACTTGGCGGATGTGTGTTGATTGTAGAGCTGTCAACAACATCACCATCAAGTACCGTCTTCCCATTCCCCGCCTTGATGACATGTTGGATGAGCTACATGGAACAACTACCTTCTCCAAGATTGACCTTAAAAGTGGCTATCATCAGATTCGAATGAAGGAGGGCGATGAATGGAAGACGACATTCAAGACCAAGTTTGGGCTCTATGAGTGGCTTGTTATGCCATTCGGTTTAACTAATGCTCCCAGCACATTCATGCGCCTCATGAACCATGTTTTGAGGAAGTTCATAGGGAAGTTTGTCGTTGTCTACTTCGACAACATACTCATCTATAGCAGGTCAGCAGAGGAGCATGCAGATCATCTCCGTCAGGTTGTTTCTACTCTTAGACTTGAACACTTATATGCTAATATTAAGAAGTGTGATTTCTACACAAATGAAGTTATATTTATTGGCTTTGTAGTGTGTGCTCAAGGGCTGCAAGTAGATGAGGAGAAGATCAAAGCTATTCGAGATTGGCCAACCCCGACGTCTCTTGGTGATGTGCGCAGCTTTCATGGATTGGCTAGCTTTTATAGGCGATTTGTGAGAGACTTCAGTACCATAGCCGCCCCTCTAACTGAGATCACCAAGAAGAATATACCATTTGTGTGGGGAGAGGCCCAAGAGAGAGCTTTCGAAAAGCTCAAGTGGATGTTGACCAACGCCCCATTGCTTGTTCTCCCGGACTTCACTAGGCCATTTGAGGTGGAGTGTGATGCTTCGGGTATAGGAATTGGTGGAGTACTTATGCAAGAGGGCAAACCCATCGCCTTCTTTAGTGAGAAATTGAAAGGTCCAACTCTGAACTATTCTACTTATGATAAGGAGCTCTATGCATTGTTTAGAGTGCTTAGGCCTTGGCAACATTATCTTTGGCCTAGAGAGTTTATATTGCATACTGATCATGAATCATTAAAACACTTTAGGAGCCAAGATAAACTTGATAGAAGGCATGGTAGGTGGATGGAGTTCATTGAAACATTTCCTTATGTGATTAAGTACAAGAAAGAAAAATATAATGTAGTAGCTGATGCACTTTCTAGGAGACATGTTTTGCTAACTACATTGGATGCTAGAATTCTTGGCTTTGTTTACATTAAGGATTTATATGCAAAGGATGATGATTTTGGAGAGATTTATAAAGCTTGTGTGGAAAAAGGGGTTGTAGATAAGTTTTACTTGTTTGATGGCTTCTTTTTAGAGTTGATAAAGTGTGCATTCCAAAGTGTTCTCTTAGGCTATTACTTGTGGATGAATCCCATAGGGGAGGTTTGATGGGTCACTTTGGTAGAGATAAGACATATCATATGCTGCATACTCATTTTTATTGGCCACACATGCTTAGGGATGTTGAGAATTTTGTGAAAAGATGCTTAGAATGCTTGAAGGCAAAGTCTAGAGTCATGCCCCATGGTTTTTATACCCCTTTACCCATTCCCGCAGCTCCTTGGGAAGACATTAGTATGGACTTTGTTTTGGGGTTACCTAGGACTAAGAGGGGAAGAGACTCTATTTTTGTGGTGGTAGACAGGTTCTCTAAGATGGCACACTTCATAGCTTGTCACAAAACGGATGATGCCACTAATATTGCAAACCTCTTCTTTAGAGAAGTAGTTAGGCTACATGGAGTTCCTAGAACCATTGTTAGTGATCGGGATGTGAAATTTCTTAGTTACTTTTGGAAGACTTTATGGGGTAAGCTAGGTACTAAGTTGTTGTTCTCTACCGCTAGCCACCCTCAAACTGATGGCCAAACCGAAGTAACTAATAGGACTTTAGGGACACTTTTAAGGGCTGTAATTAAGAAGAATTTGAAAGAGTGAGAGGATGTGTTACCAATGTTGAGTTTGCATATAGCAGGACCTTCCATTCTTCCACTAACATGACCCCTTTTAAGTGTGTGTATGGTTTGAATCCCTTAACCCCTTTTGATCTTATGCCGTTACCTTCAAAGGAGCGAGTAGATTTCAATGCAGGTAAACAGGTTGAGTACATTAGGGGATTACATGAAAAGACACGGCTGCGCTTGGAGAAGAAAGCAGCTCGGACCGCAGCTAAGGCAAACAAGGGACGGAGGAAGTTGTTGTTTGTGCCCGGAGATCTCGTGTGGTTAAATCTTAGGAAGGAGCGCTTCCAAGAGCTGCGAAAGTCCAAGCTATCACCTAGGGGTACCGGTCCTTTCAAGGTGCTTCACAAAGCCGGTGACAACGCTTATGTATTGGATCTTCCGGAATTCGGGGTCAGTCCGACATTCAATGTTAGATACCTCAGTCCGTTCCCACCTATGGATGTAGAGCTCGAAGATTCGTGGAAGAATCCTTCCCAAGAGAGGGGGAATGATGAGGGACCATCCGAGCTATCATCTCCGGAGTATGAGGGAGCTATCACACGTTCCCGAGCTAAGAAGATTGAGCATGAGACCAAGGGCTTAATGATTTTATTGGCTACAAGTGTTCATAACGAGGCTTGGCTCCTAAGTAAGCAAGAGAGAAACGACGCCAAAACACAGGACTCGGCCAGCCCTGCACATGACGCCGTTGCTCCTCACCACGTTTTCAGCATCGTTCCATGCCTCTCATTGAGGAATGAGGCTTTTTAAGGCCTGCTTAGTAATTGTGTGTTTTAAGTAGCCCATTGGGCTTAACTTCCAGATTTTATTGTGTCTTTTGTTTAAAGAGCTGAAACTATTTAAAGGCTCTTTCATTACATTTTAAGTAGATTCTTTTTGGTGAAAAACACTTGTTTTCAGATTTCATCTTCAATCAAAGGAGAGTTTTGATTGAAGAGTTATTGTGATCAGATTTGGCTTAGTTGTTTCGCGTGTGTCAATTGCTCTCGGGTTCTTGGTGTTCGTGAGATTCCATAAGCATCCTCCTCGTGTTGTCGATGTTCTAAGTCGACTGTGTGGGGTTGTAAGGGGCTGAGTTCGTTGTATCGTTCTTGGTGGTTATTGATCCCAAGATCAAGGGTTTCCACGTCGTTTGTGTCGGGTTCATCCACATCGTACTTTTCCTTTAATTTTCATACCTTTGTCTTCCGTTTAGCGTCCTTTTTTGTTCATTTTTTTCGCAGGTCACGCAGCACACGAAACCCTAATCGGCTGCTTTGATCTTGTCGTTTTGCTTCGTTTCTTTCTTCCGTCGTCTAGATCGAGCCAACGTCGGGTCATCCCCATATCACCAAACAATCTAGAAATATAACGATATTTGATAATATAAAAATCACTCATTTGTGTTAAGTCTTCCATCATCACATATGCAAACATATATAACCAACGTTGAGTTATCAATATAGATCCAATTTGTCGGCTTTGTAGAAGAGAGGCCGAGTCACACGATCACCTATTCTTCCGTTGGAGATATTATACATGTGGTATAAGGAGGGATATACGGCGTGCTTTTGGTATGGCTTCGGGTCTTGAGACGTTGAATCTTGCTCTTCGTTGGCTGAAGCGCAGGGCACACAGTGTAACATCCGGAATTTTTATTCCGGATTGTAAGCGAGTTACCGACCTTCCCGCAGGCGCAACTCAGTTTTCTTGTAGGCACGAGATGCTGAGTAACGGGATTTATTCCAAATCCCATCCCGACGCCTCGTTATCATATCTTGTGCTTTCCAACCCATCGGTTTCTTGAGTGAGGAGAGAAGTGGGACAATTGACCCTTGGTTCTCCACGCCACCTTTGTGCAACCCACCTTTCTCTCTCTCTCCACTCTTCACTTTCACGTTCATTTCTCCCCTCTTCCTCTCTTGTGCTCCTCCTTCACCTTCCTTCTCTTTGGAGCTCTTGATTTGTGGACTGCAGTGGAAGGGATTCAGATTCAGTTTGGTAAGCTTCACTTCCTCCCTCCCTTCCTCATGTTTGTTGCTTACTCCTTCTTCTCCTCTCCTTCATCCATTGCCATGGATGAAGCTCAAGAGGAAGCTTTCTTTGCATGCATGTCTTCTTAGAACGATTAGGACGTGGAGAAGAGTTTAGATTCAGTGGTTTGTGGTTGGAAGAGACCCATCAAGAAGAGGAGGCCAAAGGAGTCCAAGATCCACAGTCGAAGACGAAGAAGACGACTTTATGTTGTTCGACCGCGGGGGCGGATCTGTAGAGCCGCAGGGGCGGCCAGAACCATGAGCCGCAGGGGCGGCCACTAGCTCAACCAGCCCTCCCTTGCGTTCTTCTTCTCCCTTTTGCGGCTGTTCTTCTTTTTCTGAGCCCGTGCCTTTTCTTGGTGAGTGCCCTCCCTTGAGCTTGTGTTCTTTGATGATCCTAGAGAGTTTTATGCTAGTATCATGATAGGTTTGGACATAATATGAATGAGAATGCCATGTAGTGGCATTTGAGACCTTAGGCGAGTGTGATGAGCATGTTGGGATTCATAGACTTTTACGTTGTTCTTGGCTACTGAGTATGAGCATATGAGAGTTAGTAGGCTGTTGAAAGATCTGCTCATGCATTGAGTGAGATGTGAGTGTGATAGATTCTAGGATGCGGTCTTAGAATGAGAGTTCAACGATCTTGTGTAGATCGTTTGTGTGAGATGTCTTAGACTTTTGAGTTGAGCGAGTTGTTGATATATATCCTCTTGTGAGCAGGTTATGGTCTTCTTCCCAAGGGAAGCGAGAGTGTTGTGAGTTGAGTGTGAAGACGAGGTAACACTCCGGACTTACTTAGCTCGTATTCATAGTATTAGTTTCGATGTGTGTTTGGTGGTGTGTGTTTATTGTTATGTTTGGTGTGTGTTTATTGTTTATGTTATAAAAACGAAACCGGAAATAGGACGACCTTTATATTTTGATATTACCCAAGTTTATGATAACGGGCGGTGACAACACTGCCAATCTCTTGCGGAGAGTTAGGGGGTTCTCGGTAACTAGCCTAGGCAAGTGACGGCCAGATGCATCAGTGCCATTCCTTGACGGTGAGTAGGACCAAGGCAAGATCATGCGGTGATTCTCGTGTCACAAATAAAAGTTGAATTAGATCGGGATACGACTTAATAATAATAAAGATAATGAACCGGACTTGTGTGTTTTTGGAGTATGTTGTATGTTTATGGTTATTTGTGTGTGTGTGGGCCTTCGCCATGTTTGTAATGCTTCGAATATGAGCTAACGGTTTAATACCGATGTTGTAGTTGCCTTGTAGGATAGAAATGCGGCTGAGAGATCCGGAAGAGTGGGCAGCCGGGGTTCCGTACATTTTAGGAGGGGTTTTTAGGTTGGAGTTTTATTTTGTTTTGGATCTATGTATGCCGCGTGTATGGCGTTGGTCTTTGTAGTCATTTTCGGCTGAAGTCTGTTGTTTGTTTGGTTCAGGGTTTCACTACATTGAATGAAAATGTATTTTTGTTTTGGCCTTTATTTGTGTCTTGTTGCAAGATCCAGTGAAATTGTTGTTAGGTTATAGGTCGGGACCCTTTGTGAGGTCTCACCCGTAGCATTCCCGAGTCCCGCGGATTCGGGGTGTTACAAAGTGGTATCAAAGCCCTAGGTTGACAACTATGACACTCACAATCTTCTAAAGGCCGTATAGAGGGAAAGAGAACCCTCAAGGGTTCTAAGTTTAACATGATTTTCGTTTTCAAGATCACGAGCATAGTCAGTCGGGGTAGAATGTACGGACCACCACTCCTTCCGTGGATCGCGACAGCATAGTTATTTGGATTTTGATATATATAGATATGTAGATATGCATAATATATGTGGATTGTGGTTGCATGATGGACATGTTTTATATGTAAAGTTATATATGTGGACTGTAGTATGTGATTTGGACCTTGTTTGTTGTATTGGATTTTTCCGGATGTGCTGTATTGCTAGTGAAGTGGACATAGGAATATATAGCCTTATATACATATTCTTATTATATATAGTAGCATGTCGTGATATAGGACCTTATAGAAAAAATGATAGTGAGATATCATCGTCGTTAAAATAACGTTATGGCTTGGGATTGCACTCATATATAGAGGAGTACGATCAAGTATCGAGTTGAGCATTTCGTGCTAACGAACACCAAGGCATTATCGGAATCCTTTAAAAAGGATGTCGAAGAGCAAGATTAGAGACGGCATAAGTGGCGGACAAACAAGTGGAAAAAAAACTTGAGACGATTTAAGAAAGATCGAGATGGAGTCCATACAAGAAAAAGGAGTACATTACGGCGTGGAAGTGGTTCCAAAGAAGGCATGAGTAACGAGACAACGAGACCAATAGAGATAACAAACTTAAGTTCTTCCCAAAAGGCGCGTGGACAACTAAAGATGTGAATCGAGGAGGGGACAGGCGCGTTCCAGCAAGGTTGATGGTGGTAACCCAAGAAGGTGTGAAGTTTCCTTAGACTCTCCCAAGCACTGGAGTCAAAATGAGTAGAGTGAACGAACCAATTGGGAAAGATGTAAGATACCGTAAGTTACTCTTACGAGGTACCAAGAAGTGAAGTGTCAACATTACGAGAGTTATGAGAAGAATGACATGGTGAGGAATCATGAGGAGCTTACCGGATCCCGTATGACGAGAAGGCTAAGAAACGCCAAGAAGAAAGAAGTACGAGTAGATGTGATCCCGAGAAGAGGAGTGTCACAACTAGGAGCTTTATTTATGGAAAGATGTAACACGACAATTGAGAGAAACGTGAGCGGCAACTGTATAACGTTATAGATTTTGAGGAAACACGTTTACGAGATATCCTAACGTGCGATTAAGTCTATAAAGGCGAGTTATATGGATCACGAGGCCGAGAAGGGTATGGTTACTTTATGGAAGAGGAAGGAGGTACGGAACATGGAAGGAGCTAACGGAGTTGAGATGGAGTACCCCAAGGAGGGTAGCCTTCATGAAATATGGTAACATGGAAAGTGTAGTGGAATGGTAAGTTGGTGACCATGGAGAAGGTCAACTATAAGTTGGCCAATAACAACCAAGAACACATAAGGTGCGGGTTGCCTATTAAAGAATGGTAGACGGGAGGTATAACCTCAAGCGGAGAATATAAAGGGGCGGTCATAAAAGCTTGGAGTTTTTCTCGAGCGGAGAATATAAAGAGGCGGTGATAGAAGCTGGGAGTTTTCCGGAAGGTTCAATAACGATAGTAAAGAAGTACATCATAAATGCATGAATGGTGTGATTACTATAACGTTGATTAGTTAAAGCAAGTGACGATAATAGACCTCCCAAAGAGGGATGGTATCGACCCTTATTATGACCTTCTTAGGTCTCGAGATTTAGCATTTGTAGGAATGACCCGGGTGGGAACCTTACAAGTTTAAGCAAGATATGATGACCTAGTGGATCGAAGAGACGGTAAGGTTCCAAGTGGGTGGTACGTAAACGGGAGTATATAGAGGAAGCATGGTACGAAACGGAAGAGATGTTTCCGCGAGAACAAGAGGAGTCAAGTTTATAGAACTCACCTGAAAAGATACCAAGGATATATAGTAACGCTATAAGTCTAAGCTTTTGAGAATTGAACTTGGGAATTTACGAGTTGCAGGTTTTAGTTGTTTTGAATGGGGAGTTCCTTCGGGTTTTTCCAACAAGGCATTTGGGTACGAGTTTTGAGGAAGGACACGAGTCGAGAAGATTAACTTTGGATATCGAGAATTTCGTGAGACTACCGAGGAAGATAAGTACATTCGTCCCGCGGTGGACAAATCGTTAGATTAAGTTGCGTGAGGTTACAATGTTGGTTAGATCGGTTTGCAGTCGAGATGTCACCCGAGTTGGGTGGAGAAAGGGAAAGACCTAAGTAAGACGACGTTTCGGACCGGTATGGTCGCTACAAGTTGTAGTAAAGCGTGGTGGACTCGCAAGTGCGATTGTTGAGTTGGCGTGTATAGAAGTGCTTTCATCGGGTTTCTTAATCGAGTTGCAGTAATGACAATCAGGTTGTGGATTCGGGTGGTTCCAAGGTGAACCCGAAGCTTATGCTAAATGTGGCAGGATAGTAAGCGATGTTGTATGAAGTGGACGATAGTCTAATGTTAAGTATTGACAGTTATAGGTGCACGAGTCGCACGAATGATTCTTAGGTTCGGGTTTGACGATGCTTTGTTGTACTCTCGGAATTGGGAGGAACAAGCTCGACATGAGATGACGCTAACACAAATTATGCGGAATGAGCAGAGTTAACTAACGAGTTAGGACGTCCGAGGCGACCTCCTAAGAGACATAGCGGTGTTGAGAATATCCAGCGGATCAAATGAGAACAAGTGCAATCTGGACACTTTCCGTGGTTGAGTTTATAAAAAATGATGATAGTGGAAACGTGTTTATGATGGCCCAAAGTTGTGACGTGTTTACCATGGTGTTGGAGTTAGGATAGTGTTTGAGGGGATAACCCCGAGAAGATATGGGGCGCTGTTGCTCGAGTAGCGGTGGTCCAAAGGCGGTTGCTAAACAAGCTAAGTCGCGAGAAAGTATGTACAGAAAAGAGGTACGGACCTCTTGGGTCCGGATATGACAAAGAGTCCTGAGCCGCAGGGGCGGATCTTCAGAGCCGCAGGGGCGGATCTTCAGAGCCGCAGGGGCGTCCAGAGCCCTGAGCCGCAGGGGTGGCAAGCTTGAGCCACAAGGGCGGCCAGCCCAGGCCACAGGGGCGGCCATTGGCTCAGTCAGCCCTCCCTTGCGGTCTTTTTCTCCCTTTCGCGACTGTTCTTCTTTTTTCCGAGCCTGTGCATTTGCTTGGTGAGTGCCCTCCCTTGAGCTTGTGTTCTTTGATGAACCTAGAGAGTTTTATACTAGTATCATGATTGGTTTGGAACTAGGATGGATGAGAATGCCATGCAGTGGATTTTGAGACCTTAGGAGAGAGCGATGAGCATGTTGGGCTTCATAGACCTTTTATGTTGTTCTTGACTATTGAGTATGAGCATATGAGAGTTAGTAGGCTGTTGAGAGATCTCCTCATGCGTTGAGTGAGATGTGAGTGTGATAGATTCTAGGATGCGGTCCTAAAATGAGAGTCAAACGATCTTACGTAGATCGTTTGTGTGAGATTTCTTAAACAATTGAGTTAAGCGAGTTGTTGATATATATCCTCTTGTGAGCAAGTTGTGGTCTTCTTCCCAAGGGAAGCAAGAGTGTTGTGAGTTGAGTGTGAAGACGTGGTAAGTTTCCGGACTTACTTAGCTCGTATTCGTTGTATTAGTTTCGATGTGTGTTTGGTGGTGTGTGTTTATTGTTATGTTTGGTGTGTGCTTATTGTTTATGTTATAGAAGCGAAACGGAAATAGGACGACCTTTATATTTTGATATTGGCCCCAATGTATGATAACGGGTGGTGACAACACTGCCAAGTTGTTGCGGAGAGCTAGGGGGTTCTCGATAACTAGCCTGGGCAGGTAGACGGTCAGATGCATCAGTGTCATTCCTTGACGGTGAGTACGAACCGAGGCGAGATCATGCAGTGATTCTCATGTCACAAATGAAAGTTGAATTAGATCGGGATACGATGTAATAATAATAAAGATAATGAGCCGGACTTGTGTGTTTTTGGAGTATGTTGTATGTTTATGGTTATTTGTGTGTGCGTGTGCCTTCACCATGTTTCTAATGCTTCGAATATTAGCTAACGGTTTTATACCGATGTTGTAGTTGCCTTGCAGGATAGGAATGCGGCTGAGAGATCCAAAAGAGTGGGAAGCCGGGGTTCCGTACATTTTAGGAGGGGTTTTTGGGTTGGAGTCTTCGTTGGAGTTTTTTTTGGATCTATATATGCCGCGTGTATGGCGTTGGTCTTTGTAGTTGTTTTCGGCTGAAGTCCGTTTTTTGTTTGCTTCCGGGTTTCTTTACATTGCATAAAAATGTGTTTTTTCCCTTTATTTATGTCTTGTTGCAAGATCCAGTGAAATTGTTGTCAGGCTAAGGGTCGGGACCCATGTGAGATCTCGCCCGTAGCATTCCCGAGTCTTGTGGATTCGGGGTGTTACAAAGTGATATCAGAGCCCTAGGTTGACAACAATGGCACTCGCCATCTTCTAAAGGCCGAATAGAGGGAAAGAGAACCCTCAAGGGTTCTAAGTTTAAAATGATTTTTGTTTTTCAAAATCACGAGCATAGTCAGTCGGGGTAGAATGTACGGACCACCACTGCTTCCGCGGATCTCGGCAGCATAGTTTATTGGATTTTGATATATATATATATATATATATATATATATATATATATATATATATATATATATATATAGTATATGTGGATTGTGGTTGCATGGTGGACATGATTTATATGTGAAGTTATATGTGTGGACTATAGTATGTGATTTGGAACTTGTTTGTTGTATTGGATCTTTCTGGATGTGTTGTATTGGTAGTGAAGTGGACATAGGACTATATAGCCTTATATATGTATTCTTATTATATATAATAGCATGTCGTGATATAGGACCTTAAAGAAAAGATGTTATTAAGATATCATCGTCGTTAAGACAACGTTATGGCTTGGGATAGTGTTCATAGGTGGATGAGTACACTCAAGTATCGAGTTGAGCATTTCGTGCTAGAAACACCATGGTGTTATTGGAATCCTTTAAAAAGGATGTCGAAGAGCGAGATTAGAGACGACATAAGTGGCGGACAAACAAGTGGAAAAAAAAACTTGAGACGATTTAAGAGAAATCGAGATGGAGACCATAAAAGAAAAGGAGTACATTACGGCGTGGAAGTGGTTCCAAAGAAGCCATGAGTAACGAGACAACGAGACCAATAGAGATAACAAACTTAAGTTCTTCCCAAAAGGCGCGTGGACAACTATAAATGCGAATCGAGGAGGGGACGGGCGCGTTCTAGCAAGGTTAATGGTGGTAACCCAAGAAGGCGTAAAGTTTCCTTAGATTCTCCCAAGCATTGGAGTCAAGATGAGTAGAGTGAACGAACCAATTGGGAAAGATGTAAGATACCGTAAGTTACGCTTACGAGGTACCAAGAAGTGAAGTGTCAACATTACGAGAGTTATGAGAAGAATGGCATGGTGAGGATTCATGAGGAGTTTACCGGATCCCGTATGACGATAAGGCTAAGAAAAGCCAAGAAGAAAGAAGTACGAGTAGATGTGATCCCGAGTAGATGTAAGACGACGATCGAGAGAAACGTGAGCGGCAACTGTATAACGTTATAGATTTTGAGGAAACACGTTTACGAGATATCCTGAGGTGCGATTAAGTCTATAAAGGCGAGTTATACGGATCATGAGGCCGAGAAGAGTATGGTTACTTTATGGAAGAGGAAGGAGGTACGAAACATGGAAGGAGCTAACGGAGTTGAGATGGAGTACCCCTAAGAGGGTAGCCTTCATGAAATATGGTAATATGGAAAGTGTAGTAGAATGGTAAGTTCGTGACCTTGGAGAAGGACAACTATAAGTTGACCAATGACAACCAAGAACGCATAAGGTGCGAGTTGCCTATTAAGGAATGGTAGACCTGAGGTATAACCTTTGTAACACCCCAAATCCGCGGGACTTGGGATGTCACATTGGGCTAGGATCTCACAGTGGATCCCAACCCTAACGTGACAACAAGTTCACTGGACCTTACAACATGACACTGATAAATATAAAACAAATACATAAAACTGTATAAACTGTATAGCCAAAAGGTATACAAAATCATAGCCCGAGTATAAAGCATCATCCTCACACAAGAGGTATACAAAACATCATCCTCATGCAGGAGGGAAACATAAACATCCCCAAAACCATGACCTCCTAATGTACAAGAGTCCTCGGCTTGTCACCCTGACAGATCAATCGGCAGCTTGCGTATCCTGCAAGGCATCTACAACATGGTATGAAACCATTAGCTAACCATACGTATATAAGGTAATGCATGAGGACAAGCACAAGTCATGAAAGATAAACACATAATCATGCTGCCACACATTTACCCATTTTAATATCTTTATATAATGGTCAATCACTCAAATCGTATATATATAGATAGATGAAACTATGTGACAAGAGGACCATATCATCCCCGCCTCTGGGCCTGGCGTCCATCTGTAAGTAGTATCGGTCACACAATTGGTGTACCCTATGGGAGTGGATTGCGCCCTTCCTTTAAACCAGATGGCATGAGCACAGAGAACCCCCACCTCCTTACAGGATGAAGGAAGGGTTGTCACTGCCACACAATGGGGCTATCAACAAAACATAGGTCGGTAACCATCGACATTGCATGCTATCATATCAAGCATATAACGCACACACCACTCATGTAAACACCCAATATAAGGATGATAGCTAAGTAAGTCCTACGGACTTACCTCAACCTTATACAAACACAACCATGATCAACCTCCAATCCTGAGAGGGACACAACCTAATAATAAGGCATAGAGATATATCAAACTCCTATCAATCAAAGGGGTCACACCTAGACCCAAGGGATCCATAAGATCACCCTCAACCTAAGCCTCGCAACTTATTAAACCTCAAAGCCGTACAAGGCATAACATGATCATAACATCACCATCACACACTCATCTATACCTAGCATGATACTAGACACTCATACTAGGAAAGGAAGGGGCAATGCTATCCATAGGTAAGCCCAGAAGCAAGACACACCTGCACACCAAGAGCAAAGCAAGGCTGGTGTAGGGAGACACAAGGGCGGCCCTGAGGTGGCACAGGGGCGGCGACTGGATGGTGCTGGGGCGGTCCCAAGGTGGCGCAGGGGCGGCTGGTGTGCAAAATGCACACTTCCGGCTTCTCTTTGCTTCTTCACTTGATCCTCATCACACCTTCTTCAGCCAGCGGCCCCATACATACATATACATACATATATACATCAAACAAAGCCTATGAAGGCTGCCACAAGATCAATCTTGTGGAATCCTAAGGTAGGAATGATACGGGGATTAGCCGGAAAGAACGGATCTATACAAACAACCTGTTCTGAGGAATGAAGAACACACAAAATTAACAAACATGGACAAAAATAAAAACGAGAAAATAGAAAGGGACAAGAAGAACCGAAAGGAACAATGATAGAACCCTTGGATTCGAGATCCAAGAACCAAACCAGTGACGATTCGACCCCGCTTCTTACAACTCCACACAATCGATCTGAAAATCGAGAGCACGAAGAGGGTGCCTTGTTCGACTTGCAACACAAATCCCGAAGGAGATTGACATACACAAGAACGAGAAAGCTAGATCACACACACAAACTCACGAGACAAGAATGATTGAATTCTCTTGGGTTCAATTCTGAAATGCTCTCAACAAAACTTGTATAAAACTTGTCTCTCCACAAAAGAAGAGAGAAAAGGCTTTATATACATCCTAGGCCTTTTCTTCTAAAACAGAAAAAAGAAACTAATCACAATAATTACATTGAGAGAGAGTTAAATAAAGCCCGGCAAACATAGAACATATTTGGGCATAATGAATGTTCCAGCCATGCACATGCACACATGTGAAACCCCTTGTATCTGATTTCAAGGCCTCCGTCTGGCCTTTGAAATGCGTCCCAAGGCTTGCCCAGTAACTAGAAATACAATTTAAGCTCCATTAATCATCTTGGCTGGGATATGTTCGTGGATGATCCACAAGATGGTCCTTAGACTTGATGAAGGTGGACTTGGTTGAGCTTCATGGACCATGTTTAGGAAAAGAGCATCCATCTCAGCTTGACGTTTAGCTTGCGCTCTTGTTAGAGTCCCTTAAGGTGGTGAAGATGGAGTTAACTCAGATGATCCTTCATCATTCTCCCCTTCTTTGGAAGAATTCGACCTCGGATTGCCTTGATCATCATCCAGGAGCGGAAAAGGACTTAGATCCCTCACATTGAATGTGGGATCACAAGCATAATCATCCGGCAAGTCAAACACATAGGCGTTGTCACCCGCCTTGTGTAACACCTTGGAAGGCCCATTTTCTCTTGGGTAGAGCTTGGATTTCCGGGGTTGTTGAAACCTCTCCTCCTCAAATGTAGCCATACAAGGTCGCCGGATTCAAATATAATCTTCTTGCGTCCTTGATTCGCCTTTTCTGTGTTGTATTTGCCTTTCTCCTCGAGCTTGATCCTTGTCCTACTATGTAGCTCCTTGATGTGTTCAACTTGCGTTTTATCACTTAAATCTACTGGCTCCTTCTTAGGTAACGGTGTAAGATCAAAAGGGCTTAGTGGATTAAAACCATAAACACACTCAAAGGGAGAGATGGAAGTAGATGAGTGGAAGACTCTATTATAGGCAAATTCAACATGTGGCAAGACATCTTCCCATTCTTTCAAATTCTTCTTGATAACAACCCTTAGAAGTGTTGTTAGGGTCCTATTAGTTACTTCCGTTTGCCCATCAGTTTGGTGGTGGCTTGATGTAGAAAATAACAACTTAGTTCCTAGCTTTCCCCAAAGAGTTTTTCAAAAGTAACTCCCGAACTTAACATCCCTATCATTCACTATTGCCCTTGGCATACCATGTAACCTAACTACTTTCCGAAAGAACAAATTAGCTACATTGGCTGCATCATCAACTTTGTGACAAGCAATAAAGTGAGCCATCTTAGAGAATCGATCTACAACCACAAATAACGAATCCCTACCTCTTCTAGTCCTAGGCAATCCCACTATGAAATCCATGCTAATGTCTTCCCAAGGGGTTGTGGGGATTGGCAAGGGCGTATACAATCCATGAGGCTTCACTTTCGATTTAGCTCTAAGGCATTCTAAACACCTTTTAAGCACAGTTTCAACATCCCTAAGCATATGTGTCCAATAAAAATGTGAGTGCAGCATAGCATAAGTCTTATCCCTCCCAAAAATGACCCATTAAACCTCCTTTATGGGCTTCTTCCACTAACAGCAAACGAAGGGAACACCTAGGTATGCACACCTTATCTACTCGAAACAGAAATCCCCCAAACAAATAGAATTTATCTAAGGAACCTTTTTTTCACACAAAGCTTATATGTTTCTCCAAAGTCAAGATCAGATTCATAGAGCTCCTTAATGTAAACAAATCCTAACACCCTAGCATCCAAAGTAGTTAGCAATGTATGCCTCCTAGAAAGAGCATCCGCAACTACATTGTCTTTTCCCTTTTTATACCTGATAACATAGGAAAAAGTCTCAATAAGTTCCATCCTTCTACCATGTCTCCTATCTAGTTTATCTTGACTCCAAAAATGTTTCAAAGATTCATGATCAGAATGCAAAATAAACTCCACAAGTAGTGTTGCCATGTCTTAAGCACTCTAAATAATGCATACAACTCTTTATCATATGTAGAGTAGTTAGGACATGCCCCTTTAAGCTTTTCACTTAAAAAGGCAACAGGCTTACCTTCTTGCAGCAATGGTACTGAAAGGCGTAGTGAAGTCAGGGAGAGCTAGTAAGGGTGCCTCAGTGAGAACCAATTTCAGCTTGTTGAAAGCACGTTCTTGAGCTGCTTCCCACACAAATGGTGCATGTTTCTTGCAAATCTCCGTCAAGGGTGTAGCAATGGTACTGACGTCTCTCACAAAGCGCCTATAGAAACTTGCAAGCCCATGGAAGCTCCTTACATGGCTAATGGATGTAGGTGTTGGCCAATCTCGAATAGCTCTAATCTTCTCCTCATCCACTTGTAGACCTTGTGCAGTTACTACAAAACCAAGAAATATAACTTCATTAGTGCAAAAGCTACATTTCTTCAGCTTGGCATACAAGTGTTCAGCCCTAAGGATAGAAACAACTTCCCATAGATGTTTTCCATGCTCTTCTAGGGACCTGCTATTGATTAAGATATCATCAAAATACACTACAACAAATCTCCCTATGAATAGTCTTAAAACATGGTTCATTAAACGCATAAAAGTAGATGGAGCATTGGTTAACCCAAATGGCATAACAAGCCATTCATACAACCCAAATTTAGGCTTGAAGGTTGTCTTCCACTCGTCCCCCTCCTTCATTCGAATCTGATGGTAGCCACTCCGATGGTCTATCTTGCTAAATGTAGTGGCACCATGGAGCTCATCAAGCATGCCATCGAGGCGGGGAATAGGGTGGCGGAACTTAATGGTTATGGTGTTGATAGCCCTACAATCAACACACATCCTCCAAGGGTTGTCCTTCTTAGGCACTAATAGGACAGGAACGGCGCAAGGGCTAAGGCTTTCTCTAACATATCCCTTATCTAGGAGGTCTTGGACTTGGGTTTGAATCTCTTGACTCTCCTTAGGGTGGTTCATCCTATAGGCTGGTTTGTTAGGAAGTGTGGCTCCAGGGATAAGGTCAATCTGATGCTCTATGCCTCTCAAAGGTAGAAGGCCATGAGGTATCTCTTCCCGAAACACATCTTTAAATTCCTCTAGGATGGCTGTAATTATAGGGGGTAAGATAGCCTTTGTTTCTTCACTAACTAAGGTTAGCTCCTTTGATGCGGGGATTAGCCGCGAAGAACGGATCTAGACGAACAACCTGTTCTGAAGAATGAAGAACACACAAAATGAACAAACATGGACAACAATAAAAACGAGAAAACAAAAAGGGACAAGAAGAACCGAAAGGAACAATGATAGAACCCTTGGATTCGAGATCCAAGAACCAAACCAGTGACGATTCGACCCCGCTTCATACAACTCTACACAATCAATCTGAGAATCGAGAACACGGAGAGGGTGCCTTGTTCGACTTGCAACACCAATCCCGAAGGAGATTGACATACACAAGAACCAGAAAGCTAAATAACACACACAAACTCACGAGACAAGAATGATTGAATTCTCTTGGATTCAATGCTGAAATGCTCTCAGCAAAACTTTTTATAAAACTTGTCTAACTACAAAAGAATAGAGAAAAGGCTTTATATACATCCTAGGCCTTTTCTTCTAAAATAGAAAAAAGAAAATAATTACAGTAATTACATTTAAAGAGAGTAATAAAGCCCAACAAACATAGAACACAATTGGTCCTAATTAAACTCTCCAATTCAGCATCTCACGTCTACATACTTAAATGAATGTTCCAGCCATGCACATGCACACATGTGAAACCCCTTGTATCTGATTTCAAAGCCTCCGTCTGTCCTTTGAAATGCGTCCCAAGGCCTGTCCAAAAACTAGAAATACAATTTAAGCTCCATTAATCTTCTTGGCTGGGATGTGTTCGTAGATGATCCACAAGATGGTCCTTACACTTGATGAAGGTGGACTTGGTTGAGCTTCATGGACCATGTTTAGGAAAAGAGCATCCATCTCAGCTTGACGTTTAGCTTGCGCTCTTGATAGAGTCCCTTGAGGCGGTGAAGATGGAATTAGCTAAGATGATCCTTCATCATTCTCCCCTTCTTTGGAAGAAATCGACCTCGAATTGCCTTGATCATCATCCAAGAGCGGAAAAGGACTTAGATCCCTCACATCGAATGTTGGATCACAAGCATAATCATCCGGCAAGTCAAGCACATAGGTGTTGTCACCCGCCTTGTGTAACACCTTGAAAGGACCATTTCTTCTTGGGGAGAGCTTGGATTTCCGAAGCTGTTGAAACCTCTCCTTCCTCAAATGTAGCCATACAAGGTCGCCGGGTTGAGATATAATCTTCTTGCGTCCTTGATTCGCCTTTCTGCGCTGTATTTCCCTTTCTCCTCGAGCTTGGTCCTTGTCCTACTATGTAGCTCCTTGATGTGTTCAACTTGCGTTTTATCACTTAAATCTACTGGCTCCTTCTTAGGTAACGGTGTAAGATCAAAAGGGCTTAGTGGATTAAAACCATAAACACACTCAAAGGGAGAGATGGAAGTAGATGAGTGGAAGACTCTATTATAGGCAAATTCAACATGTGGCAAGACATCTTCCCATTCTTTCAAATTCTTCTTGATAACAACCCTTAGAAGTGTTGTTAGGGTCCTATTAGTTACTTCCGTTTGCCCATCAGTTTGGTGGTGGCTTGATGTAGAAAATAACAACTTAGTTCCTAGCTTTCCCCAAAGAGTTTTTCAAAAGTAACTCCCGAACTTAACATCCCTATCATTCACTATTGTCCTTGGCATACCATGTAACCTAACTACTTTCCGAAAGAACAAATTAGCTACATTGGATGCATCATCAGCTTTGTGACAAGCAATAAAGTGAGCCATCTTAGAGAATCGATCTATAACCACAAATAACGAATCCCTACCTCTTCTAGTCCTAGGCAATCCCACTATGAAATCCATGCTAATGTCTTCCCAAGGGGTTGTGGGGATTGGCAAAGGTGTATACAATCCATGAGGCTTCACTTTCGATTTAGCTCTAAGGCACTCTAAACACCTTTTAAACACATTTTCAACATCCCTAAGCATATGTGGCCAATAAAAATGTGAGTGCAGCATAGCATAAGTCTTATCCCTCCCAAAAATGACCCATTAAACTTCCTTTATGGGCTTCTTCCACTAACAGCAAACGAAGGGAACACGTAGGTATGCACACCTTATCTACTCGAAACAGAAATCCTCCAAACAAATAGAATTTATCTAAGGAACGTTTTTTTGCACACAAAGCTTTTATGTTTCTCCAAAGTCAAGATCAGATTCATAGAGCTCCTTAATTAAGCAAATCCTAACACCCTAGCATCCAAAGTAGTTAGCAATGTATGGCTCCAAGAAAGAGCATCCGCAACTACAATGTCTTTTCCCTTTTTATACCTGATAACATAGGGAAAAGTCTCAATAAGTTCCATCCATCTACCATGCCTCCTATCTAGTTTATCTTGACTCCGAAAATGTTTGAAAGATTCATGATCAGAATGCAAAATAAACTCTCTAGGCAACAAGTAGTGTTGCCATGTCTTAAGTACTCTAAATAATGCATACAACTCTTGATCATATGTAGAGTAGTTAAGACATGCCCCTTTAAGCTTTTAACTGAAAAAGGCAATAAGCTTACCTTCTTGTATAAGCACACCTCGTATGCCAATTCCCGATGCATCACACTCCACTTCGAAAGGCCTAGTGAAGTCAGGGAGAGCTAGTAAGGGTGTCTCGGTGAGAACCAACTTCAGCTTGTTGAAAGCACGTTCTTGAGCTGCTTCCTACACAAATGGTGTATGTTTCTTGCAAATCTCCGTCAAGGGTGCAACAATGGTACTGAAGTCTCTCACAAAGCGCCTATAGAAACTTGCAAACCCAAGGAAGCTCCTTACATGGCTATGGATGTAGGTGTTGACCAATCACGAATAGCTCTAATCTTCTCCTCATCCACTTGTAAACCTTGTGCAGTTACTACAAAACCAAGAAATATAACTTCATTAGTGCAAAAGCTACATTTCTTCAGGTTGGCATACAAGTGTTCAGCCCTAAGGATAGAAACAACTTCCCTTAGATGTTTTCCATGCTCCTCTAGGGACCTGCTATTGATTAAGATATCATCAAAATACACTACAACAAATCTCCCTATGAATACTCTTAAAACATGGTTCATTAAATGCATAAAAGTAGATAGAGCATTGGTTAACCCAAATGGCATAACAAGCCATTCATACAACCCAAATTTAGTCTTGAAGGTTGTCTTTCACTCGTCCTCCTCCTTCATTCGGATCTGATGGTAGCCACTCCGAAGGTCTATCTTGTTGAATGTAGTGGAACCATGGAGCTCATCAAACATGTCATCGAGGCGGGGAATAGGGTGGCGGTACTTAATGGTTATGTTGTTGATAGCCTTATAATCAACACACATCCTCCAAGTGTTGTCTTTCTTAGGCACTAATAGGACAGGAACGGCGCAAGGGCTAAGGCTTTCTCTAACATATCCCTTATCTAAGAGGTCTTGGACTTGGGTTTGAATCTCTTGACTCTCCTTAGGGTTCATCCTATAGGCTGGTCTGTTAGGAAGTGTGGCTCTGGGGATAAGGTCAATCTGATGCACTATGCCTCTCAAAGGTGGAAGGCCATGAGGTATCTCTTCCTGAAACACATCTTTAAATTCCTCTAGGATGGTTGTAATGGTAGGGGGTGAGATAGCCTTTGTTTCTTCACACACTAAGGTTAGCTCCTTTGATGCGGGGATTAGCCGCGAAGAACGGATCTAGACGAACAACCTGTTCTGAAGTATGAAGAACACACAAAATTAACAAACATGGACAGCAATGAAAACGAGAAAACAGAAAGGGACAAGAAGAACCGAAAGGAACAGTGATAGAACCCTTGGATTCGAGATCCAAGAACCAAACCAGTGACGATTCGACCCCGCTTCTTACAACTTCACACAATCGATTTGACAATCGAGAGCACGAAGAGGGTGCCTTGTTCGACTTGCAACACCAATCCCGAAGGAGATTGACATACACAAGAACGAGAAAGCTAGATAACACACACAAACTCACGAGACAAGAATGATTGAATTCTCTTGGATTCAATGCTGAAATGCTCTCAGCAAAACTTTTATAAAACTTGTGTAACTACAAAAGAAGAGAGAAAAGGCTTTATATACATCCTAGGCCTTTTCTTCTAAAATAGAAAAAAGAAACTAATTACAGTAATTACATTTAAAGAGAGTAATAAAGCCCAGCAAACATAGAACATAATTGGGCCTAATTAAACTCTCCAATTTAGCATCTCACATACACATACTTAAATGAATATTCCAGCCATGCACATGCACACACGTGAAACCCCTTGTATCTGATTTCAAAGCCTCCGTCTGTCCTTTGAAATGCATCCCAAGGCCTGCCCAGAAACTAGAAATACAACTTAAGCTCCATTAATCATCTTGGCTGGGATGTGTTCGTGGATGATCCACAAAATGGTCCTTACACTTGATGAAGGTGGACTTGGTTGAGCTTCATGGACCATGTTTAGGAAAAGAGCATCCATCTCAGCTTGACGTTTAGCTTGCGCTCTTGATAGAGTCCCTTGAGGCAGTGAAGATGGAGTTAGCTAAGATGATCCTTCATCATTCTCCCCTTCTTTGGAAGAATTCAACCTCGAATTGCCTTGATCATCATCCAAGAGCGGAAAAGGACTTAGATCCCTCACATCGAATGTGGGATCACAAGCATAATCATCCGGCAAGTCAAGCACATAGGTGTTGTCACCCGCCTTGTGTAACACCTTGAAAGGACCATTTCCTCTTGGGGCGAGCTTGGATTTCCGAGGCTGTTGAAACCTCTCCTTCCTCAAATGTAGCCATACAAGGTCGCCAGGTTCAAATATAATCTTCTTGCGTCCTTGATTCGCCTTTTCTGCGTTGTATTTCCCTTTCTCCTCGAGCTTGGTCCTTGTCCTACTATGTAGCTCCTTGATGTGTTCAACCTGCATTTTAGCACTTAAATCCACTCGCTCCTTCTTAGGTAACGGTGTAAGATCAAAAGGGGTTAGTGGATTAAAACCATAAACACACTCAAAGGGAGAGATGGAAGTAGATGAGTGGACGACTCTATTACAGGAATATTCAACATGTGGCAAGACATCTTCCCATTCTTTCAAATTCTTCTTGATGACAGCCCTTAGAAGTGTTGTTAGGGTCCTATTAGTTAATTCCATTTGCCCATCAGTTTCGAGGTGGCTTGATGTAGAAAATAACAACTTAGTTCCTCGCTTTCCCCAATGAGTTTTCCAAAAGTAACTCAAGAACTTAACATTCCTATCACTCACTATTGTCCTTGGAATACCATGTAACCTAACTACTTCCCTAAAGAACAAATTAGCTACTTTGGCTGCATCATTAGTTTTGTGACAAGCAATAAAGTGAGTCATCTTAGAGAACCGATCTACAGCCACAAATAACGAATCCCTACCTCTTCTAGTCCTAGGCAATCCCACTATGAAATCCATGCTAATGTCTTCCCAAGGGGCTGTGGGGATTGGCAAAGGTGTATACAATCCATGAGGCTTCCCTTTCGATTTAGCTCTAAGGCACTCTAAACACCTTTTAAGCACATTTTCAACACCCCTAAGCATATGTGGCCAATAAAAATGTGAGTGCAGCATAGCATAAGTCTTATCCCTCCCAAAATGACCCATTAAACCTCCTTTATGGGCTTCTTCCACTAACAACAAACGAAGGGAACACTTAGGTATGCACACCTTATCTACTCGAAACAAATATCCCTCAAACAAATAGAATTTATCTAAGGAACCTTTTTGCACACAAAACTTATATGTTTCTCCAAAGTCAAGATCAGATTCATAGAGCTCCTTAATGTAAACAAATCCTAACACCCTAGCATCTAATGTAGTTAGCAATGTATGCCTCCTAGAAAGAGCATCCGCATAAGTCTTATCCCTCCCAAAATTTCACGAATGTTATATGCAACTAAATGACTCAAAATTTAGAACTCAAGATAAGCCTTGAAAGAACTTACTCGTAAGACCCAAGAAGTGAACCCTAGACACCGTAGGATGAGGTTAAGGAAGGCTGAGCTATGGTGTTTGATGGCCGAAAATGGACAGTAGCTAGGTGTGGCTAGATAGGTTCAACGAGATGCTTGGTTCTTCCTTCGAATGAGATGAGATGGTTGACTTAAGTCCTTTCTTGAAGTCTTCTTTGTTGTTGAATAACACTAAAACGAATGTAATAACACTAGGTTAATTATAAACTATGAATAAGAAGGAATGAAATAAAACAATAAACTAGAATGAAAAGAATAAAATCTGATTCCTTTTCTTTTCTTTCTTTTTTTTAAATTCGGATTTTTTTCTGCTCTTTTTTTTATCCTTTTTTTTTGAACTTTATCATTATGGAAATTAGAAAAGAAGAATAAAAAAAATTGAAAGAAATAAATCAAAATTTTGCTTGTAGATAAATGTGGGCCAAGCTGTAGCAAATCTTCAAGATAAGATCAAATCTCATCTCCTAGATAATTGCAACTGATTCAACGTGCCAGATCTGTAGGAGGAAAACAACTGCTTCAAGCTCTGCGTCGGATTTGTAGGAAATACGCTGAATAAACTCTAATTTTGCGTTTACTGGTTGCAGGAAGAGAAACAATCTATTTCAACTTCAATTTTGCGTGTTTTGGATGCAGGAAAAGAAGCAGCCACGTTTGGTTCTTATTAAACTGGTTCAAGTGAGGCTAATGTGGCTGAGGGAAAAATGGTGGTTGATGGTGGTGTGATGGTGGTTGGGGTGTTGCTATGGTGGTTCCCGGTGTCCAGAACTCACAAACAAGGAACAAACTCGTTAGACTCAAACAAAGCTTAGAGTAGAAGAGAGAAACTGAAATAGACTCAAACAAAAGACAATGATCAATTGCAATGATCAAAACAGACTCTTTTTGTGATTTTATGATTGATTTACCCACTCTTTTTGGTGGTTAGACGTCAACTATGCTTTGATACCAATTGATACGGGGATTAGCCGCGAAGAACGGATCTAGAGGAACAACCCGTTCTGAAGAATGAAGAACTCACGAGATTAAAAAATATGGACATCAATGAAAACGAGAAATAGAAAGGGACAGGAAGAACCGAAAGGAACAATGATAGAACCTTTGGATTCGAGATCCAAAAATCAAACCAATGACGATTCGACCCCGCTTCTTACAACTTCACACAATCGGTCTGAGAATCGAGAGCACGAAGAGGGTGCCTTTTTCGACTTGCAACACCAATCCCGAACGAGATTGACATACACAAGAACGAGAAAGCTAGATCACACACACAAACTCACGAGACAAGAATGATTGAATTCTCTTGGATTCAATTCTGAAATGCTCTCAGCAAAACTTTTATAAAACTTGTCTAACTATAAAAGAAGAGAGAAAAAGCTTTATATACATCCTAGGCCTTTTCTTCTAAAATAGAATAAAGAAACTAATTACAATAATTACATTTAAAGAGAGTAATAAAGCCCAGCAAACATAGAACACAATTGGGCCTAATTAAACTCTTCAATTCAGCATCTCACGTCCATATACTTAAATGAATGTTCCAGCCATGCACATGCACACACGTGAAACCCCTTGTATCCGATTTCAAAGCCTCCGTCTGTCCTTTGAAATGCGTCCCAAGGCCTGCCCAGCAACTAGAAATACAATTTAAGCTCCATTAATCATCTTGGCTGGGATGTGTTCGTGGCTGATCCACAAGATGGTCCTTAGACTTGATGAAGGTGGACTTGTTTGAGCTTCATGGACCATGTTTAGGAAAAGATCATCCATCTCAACTTGACGTTTAGCTTGCGCTCTTGTTAGAGTCCCTTGAGGTGGTGAAGATGGAGTTAGCTCAGATGATCCTTCATCAGTGCAAGGGCTAAGGGTTTCTCTAACATATCCCTTATCTAGGTCTTGAACTTGGGTTTGGATCTCTTGACTCTCCTTAGGGTTCATCCTATAGGCAGGTCTGTTAGGAAGTGTAGCTCAGGGATAAGGTCAATTTGATGTTCTATGCCTCTCAAAGGTGGAAGGCCATGAGGTATCTCTTCTGGAAACACATCCTTAAACTCTTCTAGGATGGCTATAACAATGCCGTAGGAGGCTGAGTTGGGGGCGTGACCAAGAGAGCACTAGGTTGTTGGCTAGGGGACGTGTCTATGGCAGGTTCTTGGTGCCTCAATTGTTTGCTCCCCTTCTTAGCTGGTCCTTGCTCTTGTTCACCCGCCTTCTTCTCAAATGCCTCCGCAATCTGCAAGGGAGTCATAGGTTTTAAAGTAACGGGTTTTTCGTTAAAAGTAAATGAATACCTATTAGTAAAACCATCATGCATAACTCTCCAATCATATTGCCAAGGACGGCCTAATAACACATGACAAGCTTGCATAGGCACAACATCACATAAAACAGTATCCTCATAGTGTCCTAGAGTGAAAGTGATCTTAGCTTGCCTATTAACCTTCAATCACCACAATCAATCATCCAATGCAGCTTATATGGTCTAGGGTGACAAAATGTAGGAATTTGCAACTTAGAGATCAATTCAGTACTAGCAATGTTGCAACAACTACCTCTATCAATGATAACATTACACACCTTTCCCTTAACCAAACACCTAGTATGAAACAAGTTTTCTCTTTGATTATCCTCACAAGGGGCAGGTTGTGCACTCAAAGTTCTCCTAGCTATCAAAGAATTATCATGATCAAGATTTTCATCACAAACCATGTTATTAGGATCATTTCCTGCATTTTCAAGCTCATTATGTTCATTTTGAGAATCATGATCACAAAGCATGTAGTTATTAGCTAGAAATGAGCTAGGATGGTCACATAACACTCTTTTAGCTAGTAAACAATTCACCTGCTCATATTCAATCCCAACATCATCCAAATCATCATTATCATGCATATTAGGCTCAGAATCATCACTATCATGCTCATGCTCAGATTCGGACTCATATTGTCCTAAATGGTTGATTAACAACGTTTTCTTGTTAGGAGCGTCTTTCATCATGTGTTCTCTACCTTCGCACTTAAAACACACTATATCCCTAGCTCTAGATGAGGGGTTAGAAGTACTCCCTTGTGTTCCCTTAGGAAAAGTAGTTGTGGGCTTAGAAGGGGCTGCAGAAGGTGCTTTACGTTGTCCTCCTTATTCCAGGGCTGTTTTCTCCTTATTTGACACTTCCCTGTTGTAACTTCCTTGTTGGTGGTTCCCTTGGTTCTTCCAAGAGCTGGAGACACTATATGAAGCCTTTCCTCCTTGATTTCTCGCTTTCATCGTCCTTTCCACTTCGATTGCGAGATGGAGTAGTTCTGTCGAAGAGCCATAGGGAAAAAGATCAATTCAGTACTAGCAATGTTGCAACAACTACCTCCATCAATGATAACATTACACACCTTTCCCTTAACCAAAAACCTAGTATGAAACAAGTTCTCTCTTTGGTTATCCTCACAAAGGGCAGGTTGTGCACTCAAAGTTCTCCTAGCTATCAAAAAATTATTATGCTCACGATTTTCATCACAAACCATGTTATTAGGATCATGTCCTGCGTTTTCAAGCCCATTAGGTTCCAGATGAGAATCAAGATCACAAAACATGTAGTTATTAGCTAGAAATGAGCTAGGATGGTCAAATAACACTCTTTTAGCTAGTAAACAATCCCCCCAGCTCATATTCAATCCCATCATCATCCAAATCATCATGATCATACATATTAGGCCTAAAATCATCATTATGATGCTCATGCTCATGCTCACATTCGGACTCATATCCCTTATCTAGGAGGTCTTGAACTTGGGTTTGAATTTCTTGACTCTCCTTAGGGTTCATCCTATAGGCTGGTCTATTAGGAATTGTAGCTCCAGGGATAAGGTCAATCTGATGCTCTATGCCTCTCAAAGGTGGTAGGCCATGAGGTATCTCTTCCAGAAACACATCCTTAAACTCCTCTAGGATGACTGTAATGGTAGGGGGTAAGATAGCCTTTGTTTCTTCACTCACTAAGGCTAGCTCCTTACACAACCTCATCAAGATGGTATCTAAGGGTGGGTACTCACTTTGGAACTCAAGTTTAGAAGCTAACAAGACCGTAGGAGTCTGATTTGTGGGCGTGACCAAGAGAGTACTAGGTTGTTGGCTAGGGGACGTGTCTATGACAGGTTCTTGGTGCCTCGATGGCTTGCTCCCCTTCTTAGTTGGTCCTTGCTCTTGTTCACTCGCTTTCTTCTTCTTAAATGCCTCCGTAATCTGCAAGGGAGTCATAGGTTTTAAAGTAACGGGTTTTTCATTAAAAGTAAATGAATACCTATTAGTAAAACCATCATGCATAACTCTCCAATCATATTGCCAAGGACGACCTAATAACACATGACAAGCTTGCATAGGCACAACATCACATAAAACAGTATCCTCATAGTGTCCTAGAGTGAAAGTGATCTTAGCTTGCCTATTAACCTTCAATCACCACAATCATTCATTCAATGCAACTTATATGGTCTAGGGTGACAAAATGTAGGAATTTGCAACTTAGTGATCAATTCAGTACTAGCAATGTTGCAACAACTACCTCCATCAATGATAACATTACACACCTTTCCCTTAACCAAACACCTAGTATGAAATAAGTTTTCTCTTTGATTATCCTCACAAGGGGCAGGTTGTGCACTCAAAGTTCTCCTAGCTATCAAAGAATTATCATGCTCAAGATTTTCATCACAAACCATGTTATTAGGATCATTTCCTGCATTTTCAAGCTCATTATGTTCATTTTGAGAATCATGATCACAAAGCATGTAGTTATTAGCTAGAAATGAGCTAGGATGGTCAAATAACACTCTTTTAGCTAGTAAACAATCCCCCTGCTCATACTCAATCCCATCATCATCCAAATCATCATGATCATGCATATTAGGCTCAAAATCATCATTATCATGCTCATGCTCAGATTCGGACTCATATTGTCCTAAATGGTTGATTAACAACGTTTTCTTGTCAGGACAGTCTTTCATCATGTGTCCTCTACCTTGACACTTAAAATACACTATATCCCTAGCTCTAGATGAAGGGTTAGAAGTACTCCCTTGTGTTCCTTTAGGAAAAGTAGTCGTGGGATTAGGAGGTGCTGTATAAGGTGCTTTACGCTGGCCTCTTTGTTCCGGGGTTGTTTTCTCCTTTTAGGCACTTCCCTATTGTAACTACCTTGTTGGTTGTTCCCTTGGTTCTTCCAAGAGCTGGAGACACCATAAGAAGCCTTTCCTCCTTGATTTCTCGCTTTCATCTTCCTTTCAACTTTGATTGCGAGATGGAGTAGTTCTATCATAGAGCCATAGGGAAAAAGATCTACTTCGTTAGCAAAACTTGAATTAAGGATACAAAGATACCTACCATTGTCGATTCTTCATCTTCTCGCACATTGGCCTTTACCATGGCCATTTGCATGGCATTATAGGTCTCCTCAGTAGTCATTGATCCTTGCCTCAAGTTCTCCAACCTTTGCCTCAATTCCCTTGTATAGTGTTGGGGAACAAACCGAGCTCTCGTCAATGCCTTCATATGCTCCCAAGTAACTACTTGATATGGTATTTGATACGGTATTAGTCCGTGAATGAGTCGATCTAGGTACAATGATCCCGAATCCGGCTGAATGAGGCAAATCCAGATGCGGAATGAAATGTAGATGGTAAATGAATGCAGGAAGGTGTAGAGAAGAACCAAAGAGAGTCAACGAAAGGAACCAAGGCTGAAGAGCCAAAACCCCACTTCGTGAATGCCCTAGACCCGTCTCCAATACAACTTTACACTAGCTCCGGCTGGACTAGCACAAAGAGGGACTCGTGAAGGCTCGAAGCACCAATCCGAAGGCGGTTGACACGAACAAGCTCAGCCAAGCAAACAACAACAATGCCAACCAAAAACTCTCTTGTTCTTTGATTGATTTTGTGAATGATTACAATTGTAATTCTAAGCACTGAAAATAACGTACCTATTCAGCAGCTAAAAGAGGCTATATATAGACTCTTTTATCTAGACAAAAACAAAGAAAAGAAAACTAAAACATTAGTGGGAAGGTGGTAATAAGAGAGCTTCCTCTAATGTAGGTAACAACTTAACAAACAACTATTTCAGCATAAAAATAGGCTGACTTATTCAAGCATATCCTTGGAGTGAGTTGGACGTTTTTTAAGAGCCAAAATGGACTATCCGAATGGGCTGAATTGTTCAACAGATCCATGAGTGATTTGGATGGTTTTAAGAGCCCAAATGATGATCCAAATGAGGGAGCTGGTTACTCTCTTGGGCCTCCTTGAACGTGAGCAGCTTGCTATCCTCTTGGCCTGCCTTGGACGTGAGCAGCTACCTCCCCTCTTGGGCTGCATTGGACGTGAGCAACAACCTCCCCTCTTGGGCTGCATTGGACGTGAGCAACAACCTCCCCTCTTGGGCTGCCTTGGACGTGAGCAACGTCTGCATGGTCTCCTCGAGCTGCATGGAAAGTGAGCACGTCCGCATGGCCTCTTCGCTTGGTTCGCTTGCTCCTACATTCACCAAAAGATTAACACATGATGTATGGAAATTAAATGGTTCACGCATTTTGTCAAGCAATAGCACTTCCCTTGACGTAACTTCTTGGATCTCCTTAGCTCTTGCTCTAGTAATGGGACCTTGATATCTTCCATGTGATGGTCCTACATCATCCACTCCTTCTTGGAAAGAATTCGACCCCGAATTTTCATCTTGTTCCGAATCTCCTTCATAGGGGCTCAAATCTCCTACGTTAAAAGTGGTACTAACTCCATACTCTTCCGGTAAGTCCAACACATATGCATTGTCGTTAATCCGGTGTAAGACTTTGAATGGTCCATCACCCCGTGGTGCTAGCTTGTAATGGCGTCTTGTCGGAAACCGCTCTTTCCTTAGATGTAGTCAAACTAAGTCGCCGGGCTGGAAAACCATCTTCCGACGTCCTTTGTTATTCCGAGCTGCAGTTTCAACGCCCTTCTTATCAAGTGCAGCCTTGGTCTTAGCATGAAGTTCCTTAATGTAGTCCGCCTGTTCCAAAGCATCAAAAGCTACTCGATCCTTTCGAGGAATCGGTAATAAGTCCAAAGGAGTTAAAGGGTTAAATCCATAAACACATTTGAAAGGTGATAACGAAGTGGAAGAATGCATGGTGCGATTATAAGCAAAGTCAATATGTGGTAACGTGTCTTCCCATTCTTTTAAGTTATCTTTCAACATGGTTCTAAGGAGGGTCGTTAGGGTCCTATTGGTGACTTCCGTTTGCCCATCTGTTTGGGGATGACTAGAGGTCGAGAATAGTAATCTAGTGCCCATTTTTCCCCAAAGCGTTTTCCAAAAAAAACTCAAAAACTTGACATCCCTATCACTAACAATAGTTTTAGGGATTCCATGCAATCTCACTATTTCCTTAAAGAAAAGATTAGCAACATTATATGCATCATCAGTTTTATGACATGGAATAAAATGTGCCATTTTAGAGAATCTATCTACTACCACAAAAATGGAATCTCTTCCTTTCTTAGTCCTAGGTAGTCCAACAATGAAATCCATACTTATATCTTCCCAAGGGCCACTAGGCGTTGGTAAGGGTGTATACAGCCCGTGGGGTTGTACCCTAGCTTTGGCCTTAAGACATTCAATGCACCTTTTCAGCATGTGTTCTACATCCCTTAACATATGAGGCCAATAAAAGTGAGTTTGCAACATGTGATAAGTTTTGTCCCTCCCAAAATGCCCCATTAAACCTCCTTTATGGGCTTCTTCCACTAATAAGAACCTAAGGGAACATCTAGGTATGCAAATTTTATCCACTTTAAACAAGAAACCTTCAAACACAAAATACTTATCATAAGGGCCTTGAGTAGTGCATCTATGAAATATCTTCCCAAATTCAGCATCATCCACATATAATTCTTTAATGTAAGTAAAACCTAACATCCTAGAATCCAAGGTGATGGTTAAGGTGTATCTCCTAGACAATGCATCCGCTACGACATTATCCTTTCCTTTCTTATACTTGATAATGTAAGGAAAGGTTTTGATGAACTCCATCCACCTACCATGCCGCCTATCTAGCTTATCTTGGCTCCTAAAGTGTCTAAGTGAATCATGATCGGTTTTGATAACAAACTCTTGGGGCCAAAGGTAATGTTGCCATGTTTTGAGTACTCTAAACAAGGGATACAATTCTTTGTCATACGTGGAATAGTTTAAGCATGCTCCATTCAATTTTTCACTAAAGAAAGCTAGAGGCTTACCTTCTTGCATAAGGACGCCGCCAATACCAATGTTGGACGCGTCGCTTTCAACCTCAAAGGGTTTAGTGAAGTCCGGTAGAGCGAGTAGTGGTGCGTGGGTGAGGCGTTTCTTGAGCTCTTCAAATGCTCTTTGCTGAGGTTCATTCCACTCAAAAGAAACCTTCTTTTTGGTCAAAGACGTGAGTGTGCTGCAATGGTACTAAAATCCCTAACAAATCTTCTATAGAATGTAGCTAGGCCATGGAAACTCCTCACGTCGCCAACCGACCTAGGAATGGGCCATTCATTGATTGCCTTAACCTTATCCTCATCCACTTGCAAACCATTGGCACTTACTACAAAACCAAGGAAAATCACTCGGTTAGTATAGAAATCACATTTTTTAATATTAGCATACAAATATTCTATACGTAATGTAGCAAGCATATCTCTCAAATGATTTTCATGCTCCTTTAAAGTCTTACTATAGATAAGAATGTCATCAAAGTAGACTACAACAAATAAACCAATATAAGGTCTCAAAATATGATTCAATAATCTCATGAAGGTACTAGGAGCGTTAGTTAAGCCAAAAGGCATTACTAGCCACTCATAGAGACCAAATTTTGTTTTAAAAGCTGTTTTCCATTCGTCCCCTTCCCTCA
The DNA here is from genome assembly GCA_033239125.1 of Fagopyrum homotropicum. Lineage (NCBI taxonomy): Eukaryota > Viridiplantae > Streptophyta > Magnoliopsida > Caryophyllales > Polygonaceae > Fagopyrum > Fagopyrum homotropicum. The sequence goes on along the minus strand of BSWB01000004.1, from coordinate 91,035,554 downwards.
TTCTAATTTGATGGTAGCCACTCCTAACGTTAATCTTAGTGAAAATTGTAGCTCCATGTAACTCATCAAGCATGTCATCTAGACGGGGAATCGGGTGTCTATACTTGATAGTAATGTTATTGATTGCTCTACAATCAATACACATTCTCCAAGTATTATCCTTCTTGGGTACTAGCAGGACGGGAACACCACAAGGACTAAGGCTTTCCCGAACATACCCTTTATCTAGCAAGGCTTGAACTTGGTTCTGAATTTCCTGGGCTTCCGTAGGGTTCATCCTATAGGCAGGCCTATTGGGAAGAGTGGCTCCGGGTATTAAAACTATTTGGTGTTCAATGCCCCTAATGGGCGGCAAGCCGGCTGGAATCTCCTCAGGAAAAACGTCCCTAAACTCGTCTAACAGCCCCTGGATAGAACTAGGAAGTGGAATCGTAGAGTTATGAGGCACATTCACTAGAGATTTACACAAACTCATCATTAGCACATCCGTAGAAGCATAGTTAGTGACATATTCATTCCTAGACTCAAGATAGCTACTTGTTGGTTGTACTAACAGTGTTTGATGGGTTTTGTTCTCCTTACACAAACTCATCATTACCCTCTTGTTCTCATAGTACTCGGCTATTTGTAAAGGTGTCATAGGTTTAAGTGTTAAAGTTTTACCTTTATACTCAAAGCTATATTTATTAGAAAACCCATCATGAACAACTTTCCTATCATATTGCCATGGACGGCCAAGCAACAAGTGGCAAGCATTCATAGGCACAACATCACATGTAATAACATCCTCATATGATCCTAATGTTATATTGACCTTAGTTTGCTTATTGACCTTAAGTTCTCCACACTCATTCATCCAATGTAGTTTATATGGCCTAGGGTGATAAAATGTAAGAAGTTGTAATTTGTTTACCATTTCAGTGCTAGCTATGTTGCAACAACTTCCTCCATCAATTATCACATTACACACTTTTCCTTTAATACTACACCTAGTATGAAACAGATTTTCACGTTGGTTATCCTCACAAGGTGCTAGTTGGACATGCAAAGTTCTCCTAGCTATCAAAGATTCACCTTGTTCATACTCAATGCAATCATCATTCTCATTTTGTTCATTGTCATTATTTAAGGCATTTTCATCATCTAATTCCACATCATCCTCACTCTCATACTCTCCTAGATGATTTATGATCAAAGTGCGTTTATTATGACATTCTCTACTCATGTGACCTCTACCTTGGCATTTAAAACACACAATGTCCCTAGTTCTAGAGTTAGAGATATGAGTACTCCCTCGATGATCACTCAAAGGCTCATTCAAGGATCGTGGTGTAGTGGGCGTGTAGAAGACCTTCTTTTCCCTTCTTGGCCCATAGGTGCCGATTTTCTCTCTTCCTTCCGGCCTCCTTGATCCTTGCTGTGGTTAGGCAGCCGGCTCCCTTGTGCTTTCCAAGCGTTGGGCGCCCCATGAGGTGGCTTGTATTCCCGGTTTCGCACCTTAGTCTTCCTTTCCACCTTAATGGCCAAGTGTAGTAATTGCTCCATGGTGCTGTATGGATACATATCAACTTCATTAGCCAAATTAGAATTCAGAATACAAAGGTACCTAGCCATAGTGTTTTCTTCATCCTCTAGAACGTTGGCCTTCACCATAGAAACTTGCATATTCGTATAGGCTTCCTCAGCACTAAGTGAGCCTTGTCTCAAATTTTCCAGCCGTTGTCGAAGCTCTCGGGTATAGTGAGGTGGAACGAACCGGGACCTCATTAGTGCCTTCATATGCTCCCATGTGGTGATTTGAGGATCCAATGTTCGAACTCTTTCTTTGACTACATGATCCCACCATACCAAAGCATAGCCTTGGAACTCAAGAGCGGCTAGCTGAACCTTCCTAGGTTCGCTGAAGTTGTGACACAACCAGATCTGCTCAACTTTAGTTTCCCACTCTGTGTAGACGTCGGGATGACACTTTCCTTCAAAGATGGGAATTTTGATTTTGACTTTGCCGAGTCCGTCTTGCTCTTGATAGGGCCGCAGATTATCACGTTCTCGTCCTTGCCTTGGCTGCTGGAATGGTCGATTGTAACCTTCCCAAGTATGGTCCTCAAAAGGAGCTTCATTCCGTCGCTGAAAGTTATCAACAAATGGTGGCAAGTTAGAAGCATTAGGGAGGTCGTTGGACTGTAAATTACCTTGATCCGGATGATCCGGCTCTCTAGTAACGCGTGAAAGACCGCCAAACTCATAGTTCGTTCTCAAAGGTGGCTTCCCTGCTGGTGGTGTTCGTGCTTCCATAGACTCCTCTCGTTTGGATAGGTTAGCTACGGAATCGGACAATTGTTTCAATAGACTGATCATCTCAGGTGTGACGGTCTCGCTACTAGACTTGCTAGGACTTAGGGACCTGGACATGCTCAAGTAACAAACAAAGAACCGGTTAGCTTAGAAAAACAAAGATCTCACTTGTGTATCGCTCACTCTCTCGTTGGTATTGCCTAGCTGGTGGCTCGAGTTGTAATGATCTAACACCTTAAGATCACGATTTCCGAACCTTCTTAGCAACCCTTTGGAACTAGAACTGCTGAAACTGATGTTAGTGTCGGAGATGAATCAAGACACCCCTAATTGGAATATTGACTATTGGGTTGGTGTAGGTATGGTGATTTGTGATTAGAATGTCGTTTTGAGGGGGTTTTCTTGTGCTTGATGTCGATTAATAGAAGGCCAGCCGGTTTGTATTGTTCTTTTGTTTTTTTTTTTTTTTTTTTGAAAGATCTCTTAGACTTTGTCAAAGATTTGTAGGAGAGAAGGTAACCGAAATTGATTGGAGAGAGGGTTACCGAAATGTGTATGTAGCGTTGAGCTTTTCTTGTTTTTGTTTTGTGTTTACCTCTCCTCAAGATGTTGTCCGGCACTAGGAACCCTTGGTGTTTGATTTTGAACACTTCAAGCACAAGTTAAACCTTAATTGGATAAGCAATAGGTTAACAAAGAAGAAAGGAGTGATCAATTGTACCAACCTGGCTTTGATACCAACTGATACGGTATTAGTCTGTGAATGAGTCGATCTAGGTACAATGATCCCGAATCCGGCTGAATGAGGCGAATCCAGATGCGGAATGAAATGTAGATGGTAAATGAACGCAAGAAGGTGTAGAGAAGAACCAAAGAGAGTCAACGAAAGGAACCAAGGCTGAAGAGCCAAAACCCCACTTCGTGAATGCCCTAAACCCGTCTCCAATACAACTTTACACTAGCTCCGGCTGGACTAGCACAAAGAGGGACTCGTGAAGGCTCGAAGCACCAATCCGAAGGCGGTTGACACGAACAAGCTCAGCCAAGCAAACAACAACAATGCCAACCAAAAACTCTCTTGTTCTTTGATTGATTTTGTGAATGATTACAATTGTAATTCTAAGCAATGAAAATAACGTACCTATTCAGCAGCTAAAAGAGGCATATAGACTCTTTTATCTAGACAAAAATAAAGAAAAGACAACTAAAACATTAGTGGGAAGGTGGTAATAAGAGAGCTTCCTCTAATGTAGCTAACAACTTAACAAACAACTATTTCTATAATAGCTAGGATTTCCGAATTCTAATTAATGTTGATTAAATTAATTGTTTATAGTAATTGACATATAACTCGCGAAGATTTCGCAAGTGATGAGTATGAGTCCCACCGTTATGTTCCTAGCGTAATTTTGGACGTTTGGGAAAATTTTTACTTTTTCCCCCGGGTAATTATTTTTAGCCTCCGGTGTTATTTGGAGCATTTGGGAGCTCCAATTAATAAAAACACAGTTGAGAGAAATGATCAGGACATCGGATATGTCCTAGATATGAAATAACATGAAGAGGCAAAACGGCAAAAAGAGTCATTGTTTCGTTTCTTAACGGCTAAGAAAGACGGCTTAGGAATACACATTTTCCGAGGCAGTTGTGGAATAATTATCCCTACAATATTCCAGATTTAATATTTCAATCTCGAGAAGTTTGGAGAAGGAGGTTTGACCCGCATTTGGATCGGTTAAAGGATAATTATCGACTTTGCTAAAAGATAATTATCGTCTTCACTATAAATAGCGGAAAATCCTGTATTAATTCATTTCTTTTCACGTTTTCTCGTAAAAGCTCTGATTTCTCTCAACCTTCAAACTCAGATCTACTCTCCGTTTGAGTTTCTGGATTCCTCTCTTCATTCTCTTCATATCGGTACCGAGTTTCTGCATTTCCGAGTATATGAAGGGCTGGTCGAGCATATATGTCACCAGGACGGTTCCGTCGCTCAAATTCCGATGAATTTGATGTTGTCCATGCGTAGCCTGCGTCGTTGTGATTCCGAATCTTCTTTCAGATCGTCAATCGGGTTAGTAACGAATAAGTTATGAATTTATTCGTTTTCCGTACTGCGATTTGGCCTAAATTTACTTTAGGCTTGTCAAATAGGACAATTAGAAATTCCATTATGGTCGTCATATTATTCTAGTGATTATGGGTTGTTTGTTTGATGAAATCTGATGACAAGTGGGTTTAGAAATGGCCTGCGGGCAAAACGTTATTTTGGCGAAATCTAATTAATTAATTAAAGGTTAATTAATTAAATTAGGATTAAAATTGAGATTGAGGAATGTTGATTAGATACTACCTTGAGATTTGAGGAATTGTGAGTTATGCTGAGATATTGAGGTTTAGTTGGTTGTGAGGCTCATAGATTGAGTATGATCCTTATGGATTCCTTTGGGTCTAGGTGTGACCCCTTTGATGAATAGAGGTTGATATATCTCTTTATGCCTTGTTTATAGGCCGTGTTGTCCCTCCAGTGTAGAGGTGATCGTGGTTGAGTTTGTACGAGGTTGAGGTAAGTCCGTAGGACTTACTTAGCTACCATCCCTATATTGGGTGTTTGCATGAGTGGTGTGTGCTTTATATGTTTGCTATGATAGCATGAGTTGTCGTTTTTATCGACCTATGTTCTATTGAGTGCCCCACTGTGTGGCTGTGATAATCTTTCCCTTTCATCCCGCCGTGGAGTCTGGGAGGTTCTCTAATGTCGGGCCAGACTGGTTTACAGGAAGGGCGCAATCCACTCCCATAGGGTACACGGATTGTGTGACCGATACTCGTACAGCTGGACATTGTACTCAGAGGCGGGGATGTATCGGTCCTCGTGTCACATACTTTCATCTATCTATATATATATATACGGTTTTTGAGTGAATGGTTATTATATAAAGATAATAAATGGGTAAATGTGTGATAGCATGCTGATGTGTTTATTTTTCATGATTGTGCTTGTGCTTATGCATTACCTCATATATGTATGGTTAGCTAACGGTTTCATACCGTGTTGTAGATGTTTACAGGTTAGGCGCTATTGGGTAATCTGGCAGGGTGACAGGCCGAGGACTCTTGTACATTAGGTGGTTGGTTTGGGGTTGTTGTGTTTCCCCTCCTGCTTGAGGATGATCTTTTGTACCTCTTGTGTGAGGATGTAGTTTTATATACTCGGCTATGTTGTTGTTTACTTTGGGTCGTACAGTTTATATTGTTTTATGTATTTGTTTTATATCTGTCAGTGCCATGTTGTAATGTCCAGTGAACTTGTTGTCAGGCTAGGGTCAGGATCCATTGTGAGATCCTAGCCCAATGTGACATCCCGAGTCCCGCGGATTCGGGGTGTTACAGAGTTGGTATCAGAGCCCAGGTTGACAACAATGGCACTTGCTACCTGCAATGAGGTTTGATAGGTAAAATAAACAAAGCCCACATGGGATTTGACGTTTTCAAAGGTTTTGGTTTTAAGTGTGGTTTTGGGATAGAATGTACGAGAAGTCGTCACCTCTGCCATGGATCTCTACAGCGTAGATATGTATATATATCTGTGTGTACTATGGATTATGTGGATGTATTATATACATATCGATACCTATGGCATATATATAGCCTTATAAGATTAGGTGCGTATATCCTACAGATGGCTCAGACTAGAGCAGTATCTGCAGTGGGATGAGGTAGGGGTACACCCCCTCTTCCTCTAGTGGTGATAAGTCAGGGACCAGTTTCCGCTGTTGTTTCGCCTATGGCAGAGAACGAGTTTGAAGAGGTTGATCGTGTCTCCACGAGTAGATCCGAGTTTCAAGAATATATGTAACAAGTATATGAAGCGGTGATAGCGGGTAGATCGACACCGGATTTACCAACAATTGTGAGATCAACTGAAGCTTCTGGATCCGGAAAGAAGCAATGGACTGAATCAGTTACTGGAGAAGCAAAGATGATGAATGGGGAACCAAGTCCAATATCAGGACAATCTAGTGATCCTTTGGCCATGAAGATGACTAGCAAGGAACTACAGTGTTTTAATTGCGTGGAAGTTGGGACACTGGCGAGCTGTGTGCCCAAAGACGCCCATCATATGCTTTATGTGTGGTAAAGTAGGGCATAGAGCGAAGTTTTGTCGATAGGGCAAGGCATTGCCTTTACAGGTTCCCTTCAAGAGTGAGATCATTCCAGGTGGACGATGAAGGTCGAGTTACCCTTCAGTTGCACAGGTTGCAAGGATGGGATGATTATGTTTCAGTTGTGGCTATCCAGATCATTTGCGTTCTGTGTGCCCTTTGGCACTGATAGCTTGTTTCACTTGTGGTGAGTTAGGTCATCTAGCCCTTTCTGTCATCACGGTGGTGTTTCTTCCCAGCAAGACCTTCCTCTCTCCGGTGTAGAAAGAGTGGAAGTGGCGGCTATAGTAATGACCTCAGTGATACTTGAGGAGCATGGATCTGACATTGAGTGATGATATGTAGAGGAGCTACGAGTGTTAGCTGTTATAGGTACCATTCTCGTTAATGGTTTACCTGGTGGAGTTTTGCTTGTTGTGAGTGCTATGCACGTCATGTCTTTCGATGCATGCGTTAATGGTTGAATTTTTATATATAGTAGAAGGTGGACTTTCCTTTACAGGATTACTAGTTAGGGGTCTGAGGTACCCGCGAGATATGTGTTTGCTCCCTTATTCCGGGACTTGTGTATGGCTTGTAGACTTCTTTGTCATGCCGTAGGTGCATGAGGAAGTCATTATGTGTATGGATTGGATGAATAGATATCATGCGGTGTTAGATATTAATAGTAAGGGTATTATAGTCTTTATTGAGATGGTAAATAGAGGTCTTCTAAGGTTAAGACCTTTGAAGAGATGGGTTTGTCATCAGGACTGTACGAGCAGCGAGTTGATAGCACAGGGATGTGACGCCTTCTAGTGTTATACCATGAAGGAGCGAGATAGTCCAACAATGGAAGGTATTCCAGTTATTTATGAGTTTATAGACGTGTTACTGAACCGTCTAGTTTCCACCTCAGCGGAGTGTGGACATTGTTATCGAGTTGAAGTATGGTACAAGATTGAATGGGAAAGCCACAATATATGGTGTTTGTTGAGATATTGTACTGATAACTTGAAAAGTTGACTGAAACGGGCTTCTTTTACCCTAGTACGTTCCATGTTCCGTATTGACGACCTGATGAGTTAAGCTTCAAGAAGCAATTGTGTTTTCAAGACTCCTTTGTGCTCAAGATATCCCTAGTTATGGATGAGGGAGCAACATGTGTATGAGATAACATCCCATACCTGTTATGGACACTACGAGTTTGTAGTGATGTCATTTGGGTTGACGAATGTTTTAGTAGTTTTTATGGAGTTGATGAATATTATCTTCATCGACTTCCTTGGTTAGTTGGTGGTGGATTTCATTGATGACATGTCGATATACTCTCATAGCAGAGAATAGTAGACCGATCGTCTGAGGACCATTCTGCAGATTTCGAGAGATAGAGGGTTGTATGCTACGCTCTCTAAATGTAAGTTAAGATGTCAGTGGTAGCCTTTTTAGGCCATGTTGTCTCCGCCAGTGGGATCATGGTTTACCAGGCGATAATTTAGTATGTTGTACCATGGGAGATACTGATGAACATTAAGGAATACGTAGTTTTACCGGCTCATCCGATTGCTACCAATGCTTTGAAGAAGGATTTTATATGATTACGTATTCATTTGCGAGTCTTTTGAGAAGACCACCATAACTACGTGATGAAAGCAATGTGTCTATGTTCTGAAGAGTTGAGGAGACATTTGACCTCTGCTTCCATTCTGTTGTAGTTAGAAGATTTTTGGGATCCTGTGATTTACGGAGATACATCCCAGCTAAGTCTGATATGTGTATTACTACAGAGGAGTAGGGTTATTGATATGTGTGTTTACAGCTGAGAACGTATGATGAGAACTACCCGACTCACGATTTAGAGTTAGTAGTGGTAGTTCAAGTCTTTAAGTTTTGAAGACCGTACCGGTGTGATCTTCATGTCAGATTTCTATAGATCATAGAAATCTGAAGTATATTATATGCAACAGGGGTTGAATAACCGCAAGTGTTAAGAGCTTAAATTGATCAAGACTTTCACTTGAAGATTCCATATCATTTAGAGAAGTTGAATGTTGTCGCCGATAACTTGAATGGAAAGACGCTCCAAGAGAAGATGATTGTGAGACTGATAGTCCAGCCTCAACTTCAGAGAGATCTAGCTTGGTTAGAGTTGGACAATTAGTTCCTTGATGACGATACCCAGTTATACCTCAGAGGTTCTACCTGGTCTGTTGGATGAGGTCCAACAGAAGTAGGAGCCCTGCCCGGCCTTGACAAGGTTTAGAGAAAGGATGTCTACTGAGGCACCATAGTTCTCCATTGGAGTAGATGGACTGATGAAGAGTCATGACAACTTTTGTGTACTTGCTGATGCAGATGGAGACAGAGAATATTACGGTATACCCACTGTACGCCTTATTCAGTACATTCAGGTACGAGTAAGATGGACCATGAGATGAGACGATTATATTGTATGAAGCCGATATAACCAGATTTGTGATACAGTGTGTGACCTGTTAGCAGGTCCAGATAGAGTATTTTCGATCTAGAGATAAGCCCCACCCACTACCAGTGCAGTAGAGAATTTGGGAGGACATCTCTATGGACTTTTTTATAGGATTGTGACCCAGTAGAAGATTTATGTTATCTAGATTGTTGGTATCAAATTAATGAAACCGGCACGTTTCATTTATATTAGAAGGACATGGCTAGTGAATGGATTGGCTGAGGAGTACACTAGACAGATAGTGAGACTATATGGTATACCGAGAACGATCATTTCTGATTGAGATGGATGTTTTTACTTTGAGATTTTGGGCAGCAGATTCAGACTGCTTTGGAGACGAGTTTGTACCTCATGACTACACTTCACCCCCTGACAGATGGTTAGTTAGAGAGGATCATCTAGATCTTAAAGATCTATTATAAGTTGTAAGTCGAATGGGAAACGTGGATGGTTATATATTACCTTCCATTAATGAGTTTATTATATAACAATGAAGGACGTGCATCTTTCTGGGATGGCCCTATGAGGCAATATATATAGACATAGATGTCGTATATCCTTATGCTAGAAGTGATCTAGCAGTAGTAGTAGAAATAACACATGACCAGACTTAGGATTTTATAGTTCAAGTAACGATGATTAAAGGAAGAGTGTTGGCTCTACATAATCGCCAGATTGTGTGTGTAGACAAGAGGTGTTAACCTCTAAAGTTCAAGTGAGAGTTCATGTCCGGCTGGAGGTATCTCAGCTGTGAGACGTTTGTTGTGTATTATGGAAAGGGGAACTGAGTTTCCAATATGTCGGTTACTTGAGATCTTGATCAGTTTTGTGAAGGCAACATGATGTTTACCTTTCACTCTGACGTTGGTGGATGTTCACCCAATGTTCATGTGTCTCAACTGAGGAAGTATATACCAGGTTGGAAACACTTTGTGAGTTATAATGATCTAGTGGTTAAGTTGAACCACATCGTTGTTGAGCATCTGATTACATTCTTGGAATAAGATATGAAACGCTTGCATTTGAAAGACATTCCCATATTGAGGATATTATGGTCGAGATGAAGACTTGAAGAGGCTATGTGAGAGACTGAGGATAGTGTCCTGAGGAACTATCCAGAGTATATGTTGGGACTGACCCATTTGTGGGAGCACGAGTAGATCTTAGTACTATCTTGATGAATGTTGTGCTTATGTGCTTATATGCCTTGATGTGTTATTCCATGCTAGTTGTGATGTGATTTATGATCTTAGTAGATCTTGATGTGCTAGCGTGATGTATGTTATAGCTGGAGATGATTACTTCCTCCACGCTACCCGAGTATGATTATATTTATAGCTGGAGATGGTTCTTTCCTCCATGCTACCTTGATGGACATAGTTTTAGTGGAGATGTGATTCCTCCATGCGATATATATGCTTATGGTTTGCTAGAGACGTATTTCCTCTATGCTTGTGATATGTTTGGGCTAGAGATGTGCTTCCTCTATGCCTTGTGATGTGGTATGGCGGGAGACGTGATTCCTCTACGCCTTTGGGTAGCGTTATGACCCTGTTTTTAAAGTTGATGATTCCTCCATGGTGACATTGAGGTTATAGATTGTTATAGGTGATGACCTTCTGAACGGAGATGTGATACCTCCGATAGAGAGAGTGAGAGTTATGCCTCGGCTTATGGGTCCGAGATGACTTTGGGATTTTGCAAGTTTCGGGACGAAACTTTTTTTTAGGGGTGTGTGATGTAATAGCTAGGATTTCCGAATTCTAATTAATGTTGATTAAATTAATCGTTTATAGTAATTGACATATAACTCGCGAAGATTTCGCAAGTGATGAGTATGAGTCCCACCGTTATGTTCCTAACGTAATTTTGGACGTTTGGGAAAATTTTTACTTTTTCCCCCGGGTAATTATTTTTAGCCTCCGGTGTTATTTGGAGCATTTGGGAGCTCCAATTAATAAAAACGCAGTTGAGAGAAATGATCAGGACATCGGATATGTCCTAGATATGAAATAACATGAAGAGGCAAAACGGCAAAAAGAGTCGTTGTTTCGTTTCTTAACGGCTAAGAAAGACGGCTTAGGAATACACATTTTCCGAGGCAGTTGTGGAATAATTATCCCTACAATATTCCAGATTTAATATTCCAATCTCGAGAAGTTTGGAGAAGGAGGTTCGACCCGCCTTTGGATCGGTTAAAGGATAATTATCGACTTTGCTAAAGGATAATTATCGTCTTCACTATAAATAGCGGAAAATCCTTTATTAATTCATTTCTTTTCACGTTTTCTCATAAAAGCTCTGATTTCTCTCAACCTTCAAACTCAGATCTACTCTCCGTTTCTAATCCGATTTCAATTCCGTTTGAGTTTCTGGATTCCTCTCTTCATTCTCTTCATATCGGTACCGAGTTTCTGCATTTCCGAGTATATGAAGGGCTGGTCGAGCATATATGTCACCAGGACGGTTTCGTCGCTCAGATTCCGATGAATTTGATGTTGTCCATGCGTAGCCTGTGTCGTTGTGATTCCGAATCTTCTTTCAGATCGTCAATCGGGTTAGTAACGAATAAGTTATGAATTTATTCGTTTTCCGTACTGCGATTTGGCCTAAATTTACTTTAGACTTGTCAAATAGGACAATTAGAAATTCCATTATGGTCGTCATATTATTCTAGTGATTATGGGTTGTTTGTTTGATGAAATCTGATGACAAGTGGGTTTAGAAATGGCCTGCGGGCAAAACGTTATTTTGGCGAAATCTAATTAATTAATTAAAGGTTAATTAATTAAATTAGGATTAAAATTGAGATTGAGGAATGTTGATTAGATACTACCTTGAGATTTGAGGAATTGTGAGTTATGCTGAGATATTGAGGTTTAGTTGGTTGTGAGGCTCATAGATTGAGTATGATCCTTATGGATCCCTTTTGGTCTAGGTGTGACCCCTTTGATGAATAGAGGTTGATATATCTCTTTATGCCTTGTTTATAGGCCGTGTTGTCCCTCCAGTGTAGAGGTGATCGTGGTTGAGTTTGTACGAGGTTGAGGTAAGTCCGTAGGACTTACTTAGCTACCATCCCTGTATTGGGTGTTTGCATGAGTGGTGTGTGCTTTATATGTTTGCTATGATAGCATGAGTTGTCGTTTTTATCGACCTATGTTCTATTGAGTGCCCCACTGCGTGGCTGTGATAATCTTTCCCTTTCATCCCGCCGTGGAGTCTGGGAGGTTCTCTGATGTCGGGCCAGACTGGTTTACAGGAAGGGCGCAATCCACTCCCATAGGGTACACGGATTGTGTGACCGATACTCGTACAGCTGGACATTGTACTCAAAGGCGGGGATGTATCGGTCCTCGTGTCACATACTTTCATCTATCTATATATATATACGGTTTTTGAGTGAATGGTTATTATATAAAGATAATAAATGGGTAAATGTGTGATAGCATGCTGATGTGTTTATCTTTCATGATTGTGCTTGTGCTTATGCATTACCTCATATATGTATGGTTAGCTAACGGTTTCATACCGTGTTGTAGATGTTTACAGGTTAGGCGCTACTGGGTAATCTCGCAGGGTGACAGGCCGAGGACTCTCGTACATTAGGTGGTTGGTTTGGGGTTGTTGTGTTTCCCCTCCTACGTGAGGATGATCTTTTGTACCTCTTGTGTGAGGATGTAGTTTTATATACTCGGCTATGTTGTTGTTTACTTTGGGTCGTACAGTTTATATTGTTTTATGTATTTGTTTTATATCTGTCAGTGCCATGTTGTAAGGTCCAGTGAACTTGTTGTCAGGCTAGGATCAGGATCCATTGTGAGATCCTAGCCCAATGTGACATCCCGAGTCCCGCGGATTCGGGGTGTTACAATTTCAGCGTAAAAATAGGCTGACTTATTCAAGCATATCTTTGGAGTGAGCTGGACGTTTTTTAAGAGCCAAAATGGACTATCCGAATGGGCTGAATTGTTCAACAGATCCATGAGTGATTTGGATGGTTTTAAGAGCCCAAATGATGATCCAAATGAGGGAGCTGGTTACTCTCTTGGGCCTCCTTGAACGTGAGCAGCTTGCTACTCTCTTGGGCCTCCTTGAACGTGAGCAGCTTGCTATCCTCTTGGGCTGCCTTGGACGTGAGCAGCTACCTCCCCTCTTGGGCTGCATTGGACGTGAGCAACAACCTCCCCTCTTGGGCTGCATTGGACGTGAGCAACAACCTCCCCTCTTGGGCTGCCTTGGACGTGAGCGTCTGCATGGTCTCCTCGAGCTGCATGGGAAGTGAGCACGTCGGCATGGTCTCCTCGCTTGGTTCGCTTGCTCCTACATTCACCAAAAGATTAACACATGATGTATGGAAATTAAATGGTTCACGCATTGTGTCAAGCAATAGCACTTCCCTTGACGTAACTTCTTGGATCTCCTTAGCTCTTGCTCTAGTAATGGGACCTTGATATCTTCCATGTGATGGTCCTACATCAGTATTAGTCCGTGAATGAGTCGATCTAGGTACAATGATCCCGAATCCGGCTGAATGAGGCGAATCCAGATGCGGAATGAAACGTGGATAGTGAATGGACGCATGAAGATGTAGAGAAGAACCAAAGAGAGTCAACGAAAGGAACCAAGGCTGAAGAGCCAAAACCCCGCTTCGTGAATGCCCTAGACCCGTCTCCAATACAACTTTACACTAGCTCCGGCTGGACTAGCACAAAGAGGGACTCGTGAAGGCTCGAAGCACCAATCCGAAGGCGGTTGACAAGAACAAGCTCAGCCAAGCAAACAACGACAATGCCAACCAAAAACTCTCTTGTTCTTTGATTGATTTTGTGAATGATTACAATCTGAATTCTTAGCAAATAAAACGTATCCTATTCAGCAGCTAAAGAGACTATATATAGACTCTTTTATCCAGACAAAATAAAGAAAAGACAACTAAAACATTTGTGGAAGGTGGTAACAAGAGAGCTTCCACAAATGTAGCTAACAACTTAACAAACAACTAATCAGCATCAAAATAGGCTGACTTATTCAAAACAGATCATTGGGAGTGAGTTGGGCGTTTTTTTAAGAGGTAAATGGGCTGATTTGTCACAACAGATCCAGGAGTGATTTGGACTGTTTTTAAGAGGTAAAAGGTGTTACGCTAAAAAGTGTGCACGCAATAAGCCTTAAATTTATACTCGTTATAAATATCCTAACTTCTAGCGCACCCGCAGTGTACGGGACGTTTGTAGTATGAATAGTATTCCGAGGTCGAACACAAAGACTAAGGTGAAATTGATTCGGTTTTGTGATTAAGTTTAGTGAAGGTCTAAGGTTAGAAAAGGAGGAAACAAAGAAATGAAAATCTCAATTGTTTTTGGTCGGTTTTTGGTGATCAATCAAAGATCACAATTCATGCAAAGTAAACAATCAAACTAAACTAAAGATCAGCACAGATGAACAAACCAAACGAGATAATAATCAAGTAAAGAAAAGACGGATTCTAGGGGTCGGAAGTTCCGGTTATGGCATAGAACTCAAGTTATCTATTCATTCTTTGGATTAACTATGATATGTTGGGACTAAGTGTATCTAATTTGGGATCAATTACCGGGTAGGTCTCATGGTCCAACTAGTCCACACCTAAGGTCTCATTACCGGGTAAGTCTCTAAGAACCTAAGGATAGGAATTCTACACAAACCGGATTGTTAATTAGGGATCTAACCTATCCTTACCGGGTAAGTCTTGGAAAGGGAAGTTCTAAGCAACTATCCTAGCACATCTAATCCAATGGCGGCTTATTAGGCTCACCACTACCTAAGGTTTGCTATTTTAGATTCTAAGGGCAAGGATTACCGGGTAAGTCTCTCCTGACACTTAGTCACTACGCTAGGTCACCCTAGGGTAGGTTAAACTCAACAAACACTTAGGGTTTCAACATTTTATAGGTCTAAGACAAGGTCCTTCGAACCAGGGAGAATCACGGTTTGTTCTACCGAAACCACGGCCGTGGTTCTTCAAGAACTACCCGTGATTTCTAACAGGAACTACGTTCATAAGCAAAAGTCATCCAAAAGTAAATCTAAGTCCGTCCTATCATAGCTCTAGCCATAACCATCCTTTCCTTACCCTAGAACCACATCAAATTAGCCTACAACATTCATAATGGAAATCGAGACAAACAAACATAAAATCAAAACATCCATTTCAAGATAATGAGAGAAGAGAGATGAACAAGTGAACTTAATTCAAAACTAAGCTGAAGATTAGAATAGAGCCACTTACAACCCTTCCAAAAGAAGGTTCAAAGATTCATACAATCTCTAGAAAACGAAATCCGAAATACAAGAAAGCTAGGGTGTGTTCTTCTCCTCCTCTTCAATGGAGCTCTTCTTCTTCTCTTTGACACTTTCCTTCCTAGAAAAACTTCTTGTTTTTGAGAATATATTTGTTAGAGAGAAATGGATAATGGATGAGCTGCTCCCAAACTACCCAGCTGCCTCAAACAACCCATGAAGGACCACTTTTATAACAAATCTTGCATGAGCTGGCCATGAGAGTCGTGGCACAGCTGTCACGAGAATCTGGCAAAATCCACGGTCATTTCCACGGCCGTGGTTCGTCAGAGAACCGTGATTCTATGTAGAAACTTCGCCTTGGATCATTAAGCTGTGGTTTGGTGCATGGCTTGTGTTGGCAAGGTTCCATGAGTCCTCCTCAGCCCTTGGCTTGTGTCCTAATGAGTCCGAGGGTGTGTCATCTAAATGAACGATCCTCAAACGCATCGTTTAAGCTCCTAAACTTCCCGAAATACCTACAAAACGCGCACAAGTCCGTGTAAACGTCTATCTCGACAAAATACGTGAATTGGGTGCAAAACGTCTTGAACTAATGCTAGATCATGCATGAATGAGCGAGAATTCTATCTAAATGTACACCTAAAACTATGTTATAAATCGTGTTATCAAAATACCCCATACTTAAGGTTTGCTCGTCCCCGAGCAAATTCCCAACTATAGACTAGAAGATGACATGATTTATGTATGCAGAAAAATGGCAAAATTTTTTTGGTTTTGTGCCTCTACTATTGGATCACCTTCATAGTCATGATCAATGGCAATTGGATAAGCAATTATGTATCAAACAATAAGGGCATGGGAAGACATGCATGAAATGTGAGAATGAAGAGGTCAAGAAGATCAAGAGTCTATCCAATCTAGATTACTAAGTCTTACAAACATGCAAGTAGGTCATAAGGGCTTGTGACATAAAAGGCCAAGAAACGTTGCAATTGGGCGGGGGATTCTCTAGGTTATGTGATGCTAATCCGGGAATGGAACTAACTCCACATCCTTGTCCTCGATCAACTTCCCCCAAGTGTATATTTTTCCCTATCTTGCTTTCTTTTCTTTTTCTTTTAACTCATTTTTGAGACAATGGCATTGGTGTACAATAGCCGAAACCTCGGTGATTAGCCATCCTCGGGCTTTTTCTCTTTTTCGAGGTGCATCCACACCGGGCACACATACCAAAGCTCGTTAGGGATATTGGTTCATTTGACTTTGGCAAGGCACCAACACCCGATTATGTGAAGTGTACCGAGTTACTTGTCATTTAAACCAACGCCCCCAAACCTATATTTTGGCTACACTTCCACAATAATTTCAGCATTTTATTCACGACATTCTTTTCATTACATCTTCACCCCGCACTTGCTTTTCACACATTTCAACACACTAGCATTCTCCTATTCCCGGATGGGTTTAAAGGAGGTCGATTTTATATCAATTGAGGTGCTCAAGCAATCATGATCAAGATGAGAAGTAGAGAAAGATGAAATGCCTCATTCATTCCTAGATGGTATGCAAGAACTATCATGTAATTTCGACTTTCAATACTCAATCCATTCTAGGCAATCATCATGATCACAAGTCATTCATAGAATTTAAGAGAAGTAGTTCAAGTCCACATATGCATTTATCAATTCAACACATAAGGCCATCCATAGCCAATCACAAGACAAGTTTCATCATTAGGATCATATCCAAGCCTAGAAAGCACAAAAATTTTTAAATTTTCTGATTTTTATGGGATTTTCGTTTTAAGTATGTACAATGCAAGACATGTAAAGATTTTAAACTATTCTAGATGCTCATCATGTAAAGGATCATGTAAACCCCACCCCATACTTAGAAACACATTGTCCCTAATGTGTAAATGAAGTAGAGAGAGTGAAAGAAGGTTCTCACAATGTAAAATTGTTTGCTATGGTATTTGGGAGTTCTCAAGTGAATTGATGTTGGATGATCCTTTCAACCATGGTAGAGAGCTCTAAGCATCCTTCAAAGCTTCGGAACCCGCGCTAGGCACCGCTAGCCGTCCAAGTTCCGCGTCCGCTCCACCCATAATTGGTGAGGGTTTCATCATCATCATTTTCATTGCCAAGAAAGGTTTCCAATGCCACTAATGCTCTAGCACATACACTAAGTAGACAAAACACACACAAAGCACACAAAAACAGAAAAAATCTAAGCAAAAATGAAAAGGGAAAAATGTTACCAATGGTTGCCTCCCACCAAGCGCTTCTTTAAGGTCATTAGCTTGACCAAACTCAGAAGCGTCTATTCGAGGTGAAGCGGGGCAATCATGTCTACCGGGGCTCCCGGAATATACTTCTTCAAGCGATGCCCATTCACTTTGAAATTTCCACAATGCTCCCCTCCTATTTCAATAGCTCCATGGGGAAAGATCTTCTTCACCACATATGGCCCGGTCCATCTTGATTTGAGCTTTCCGGGAAAGAGCCTTAGCCTTGAGTTGAAGAGAAGGACAAGATCTCCTTCACTCAACTCCTTTGGAATGATCCTCTTGTCATGCCACCTTTTGGTTCTCTCCTTGTAGATCCGGGCATTCTCATAAGCTTCCAACCGGAGCTCCTCAAGGGCATTGATATCAAGCAACCTCTTTTCTCCCGCTTCCTTGAGGTCAAAATTTAGCCACTTAATGGCCCAATAAGCTCTATGCTCCATTTCCACCGGGAGATGGCAAGACTTGCCATAGACCAACTTGTAGGGAGTGGTTCCAATTGGTGTTTTGAAGGCGGTTCTATATGCCCATAGTGCGTCATTGAGCTTCATAGCCCAATCCTTCCTTGTCCTAGACACCGTCTTCTCGAGGATGGCCTTGATCTCTCGGTTGGAGATCTCCACTTGACCACTAGTTTGGGGATGGTAAGGTGTTGCCACTTTATGAGTCACCCTATACTTGGCCAAAAGTGCTCCAAAGTTCCTATTTGTGAAGTGCTTCCCTCCATCACTAATGATCACCCTTGGTGTTCCAAACCTAGGGTAGATCACCCGGTTGAAGAATCGCACTACCACCTTGGCATCATTCGTAGGAGAGGCGATTGCCTCTACCCATCTTGACACATAATCCACCGCCAATAGGATGTAGAGATTTCCACATGAAGAAGGGAATGGTCCCATGAAGTCTACACCCCACACATCAAAAATCTCAACTTCTTGGATGTTATTCAAAGGCATTTCATTCCTCCTTGAGATGTTTCCCGTCCTTTGGCAAGCATCACATGCCGCTACAAAACCTTGCACATCTCTAAACAAGTTAGGCCAATAAAAACCGGATTGCAATACCTTTGCACACGTCTTGTGTGAGCTAGCATGGCCTCCGTATGATAAGGAGTGGCAATGCCGGATCACACTCTCCACTTCATCCTCCGGTATGCATCTTCTAAGCACCCCATCCGGGCCTCTCTTGAATAGAAGTGGCTCACTCCAATAGTAATGCCGTACATCGTTGAAGAACTTCTTCCTTTGTGCATATGTAAATCGGGGAAGTACTTCCTCACACACTAAGTAGTTCACGATGTCGGCGTACCATGGCTCACTTCCTCTAGCCACTTGGAACAAACATTCCTCCACCATTTGCAATTGTTCATCCCGGAATGAATCATCTATCGGGACGTTGTCTTTCCCAAGCTCCAATGGTGGGAGTCTACTAAGGTGATCCGCCACGGAGTTCTCGGATCCCTTCTTATCTCGTATCTCCAAATCAAACTCTTGAAGAAGAAGGATCCACCGAATCAACCTTGGTTTGGCATCTTTCTTTGTAAGTAGATAACGGATCACCGCATGATCCGTATAAACTATGACCTTCGCTCCAACAAGGTATGAGCGGAACTTCTCAAATGCATACACCACCGCCAACAACTCCTTCTCGGTGGTAGCATAATTGAGTTGGGCATCATCTAGCGTCTTGCTAGCATAGTAAATAGCATGAGTGCGCCCTTCTTTCCTTTGCCCTAAAACGGCCCCAACGGCCACATCACTTGCATCGCACATGATCTCAAATGGTAGACTCCATTCCGGAGGTTGCATGATAGGTGCGGAGATCAAGGCGTTCTTCAACCTACAAAAAGCTTCAAGACAATCCTTGGAAAAGACAAAATCAACATCTTTCATTAGTAGGTTAGTGAGAGGCTTAAAAATTTTAGAGAAGTCTTGAATAAACCTCCGGTAAAAACCGGCATGCCCTAAGAAACTCCTTACCCCCTTCACCGAGGTAGGTGGTGGCAACTTCTCTATCGTTTCAATCTTAGCCCTATCAACCTCAATGCCACGGTTAGACACCAAGTGTCCTAACACAATCCCTTCACTTACCATGAAGTGGCATTTTTCCCAATTTAAGACAAGATTTATCTCCTCACATCTTTGCAACACTAATGACAATTTAGCCAAGCAATCATCGAAAGAAGAACCATAAACAGAGAAATCATCCATGAACACTTCCATGATATTTTCTATGTATTCCGAAAAGATAGCCATCATACACCTTTGGAAGGTGGCGGGTGCATTACACAACCCAAATGGCATTCTCCTACATGCAAAGGTACCCCATGGACATGTAAACGTCGTTTTCTCTTGGTCATCGGGGTGGATAGGGATTTGGAAGAATCCACTATATCCATCTAGATAGCAAAAATGAGAGTGTTGAGCTAACCTTTCTAGCATTTGGTCAATGAAGGGGAGGGGGAAGTGATCTTTCCTAGAGGCCATGTTCAATTTCCTATAATCAATGCACATCCTCCACCCCGTAACCGTCCTAGTCGGTATTAGTTCATTGTTCTCATTAGTTACTACCGTCATCCCACCCTTCTTAGGCACTACATGAACGGGGCTAACCCACTTACTATCCGAGATAGGGTAGATAATTCCCGCATCTAGCAACTTAATGATTTCCTTTTTGACCACCTCTTTCATTATAGGATTCAATCTCCTTTGATGTTCAATAGAGGGTTTGTGGTTATCTTCCATCATTATCTTATGCATGCACAAAGATGGCTTAATGCCAACCAAATCATCAATAGTATAACCAATGGCTTTCCTATGCAATCTTAGTTCGTGCAACAATTTAGCAAGTTCATTATCACTCAAGCATGCATTAACAATCACAGGATATGTAGAATTATCACCAAGAAATGCATACTTTAAATGAGAGGGAAGGGGTTTAAGTTCAAGTGAGGGAGGACCTCTATCGGTTGAAGTTGATCCAAATAAGGTTGGATGAGATGAATCCAAAGCAAGGGAAGACTCCCCATGGCTCCTAGAAGCTTGATCATCATCAAGAGTTGATTCAGGGAAAACCACGGTTGGAAACACGGGTTGCTCATCTTCCACGGCCGTGGTTCTTGCCAAGCTTGCTTCTCGGAGTTGTCCAGAAAGTTTGACGGCCGTGGAACATAAATCTCGACCGTGGAACTTGCAGCTGTTCACCACCTCTTCGTGGCTCTCAAATCCAACTCTTGGCTCCTCTTCCAAGGCTTCCAAGGCCTTGATCTCTTCATTGCAGGCCTCTTCAACACCTTCCTCCATCATGCTTAGGGTAAGAACCTTCTCCAAGGGGTCCTTGATCAAGATCGAGCTCACAACTTCCCTAGATTCTTCATGCTCGACTATGTTGAAGATATCTTCATCAAGGGTTGGCCCTTTCATCATTGTGGACAGCTTGAACTTGATATTCTCTTCCCCGATGTTGAAGGAGAGAGTCCCGTTCTTGCAATCCACTAAGCATCCGGAAGTGGCTAGGAAAGGTCTTCCTAAGATGATAGGAACCGGATAATCCGCCGGAATGTCCAACACTATAAAATCAATAGGCACGTAGAATCCTCCTAGCTGCACCGGAATGTCCTCTAGAATCCCAACCGGATGAGTGATAGAACGGTCCGCCATATAGAGGGTCATCTTGACCGGCTTTGGCTCTCCTAGCCCGACCTTGTTGCTAAGTGCAAGCGGTATGATGCTTACACTCGCCCCAAGATCACAAAGGGCCTCGTACTTCACATCTCCCACTCCTATTGGGACGCAAAAAGAGTCCGGATCCCTTAGCTTGGGAGGCATCTCTTCCTTCATGGTTTGGATTAATTCCGAGGATCTCTTGGTCATTCTTATCTCCCCATACTCCTCCAACTTCCTTTTGTTGGAGAGTATTTCTTTCAAAAACTTGCCATATGCCGGCATTCCTAAAATGGCATCCATGAACGGAATGTTAATATGTAACTTGGACATTAGTTCAAGGAACTTACCAAAGTGATTGTCCAAACGAGCTCTTGCTCTTGATTGTGGGAACGGTAGTGGTGGCTTGTATGGAGGTGGTGCCGTATAGGTTGGCTCTACATCTTTGCTCTTGCCTCCATCTTCTTGCTTTCTTCCCTCTTCTACCACTACTTGCTTTCCCTTAGCTTGGTCCTTGGGCAAAGGATCCTTCATACTCAACCCACTCCTTGTTGTGATAGCCAACACTTGGCCTCTTGGGTTGTCTTCGGTTCTTCCGGGAAGCTTTCCCGGATCTCTATGTGCTTCACCCGCCTTTTGAAAGACTTGTGCTTCCAAGACCTTTTGAGCTTTAGAAATTGAAGTCACGGTGCTCTCAAGCCCACTCAATCTTCCTAGCAATTGTTCAAACATGACTTCGGTCCTATCCTTTGAAGGTTGAGAAAAACCGGGTGGAGGTTCTTGTGAAGCTCTTTGTGGTGGAGTTGTGCTTGTGGAGGCGGGAGGGTTCAAGGCTCCATCCGGGTTAGAGTAAGAAAATCCGGGATGGTTGTGGTTGGGCCGGTAATTGTTGAATTGCCGGTTGTTGAAATTCCTTGGGCCTTGGTAATTGTTGAAGTTGCCCCTTCCCATATAATTCACATCCTCCTCCTTGGAAGATAGGTTGGCTTGTGGAAGCACTTGAGGAGTTGCTTGGCTCTTCAAGGTTGTAGTACACAACTCTCTCAAGGATTTCAATTCGTTATTGATGGCATCAAGCTTGAAATTGCTCATGGTGACTTCGCTCACCTCATATGCTCCCGCCTTTCTTCCTTCACTCTTCCTATGAGAGTACTTCTCAATCACTAGAGCTTGCTTCTCCACAAACTCCCAAGCATCATCTACATGTTTCTCCATAAATGTCCCACCGGAAAGAGATTGAAGCTTGAATTGGCTATCTTCATCAAGTCCCTTGAAATAGATCTCCAATAGCTCAATTTTCGGTATGCCATGGTGTGGACAATCTAGGAGAAGGTCTTTGAATCTCTCCCAAGACTTGAACAAACTTTCTCTATCCCTCATCACGAAGGCATTGATCTTCCCTCTTAATTCGGTGGTCTTGGAAGGTGGGAAGAACTTGGTCAAGAACTCGGTTGTCATCTCCTCCCAAGTACCAACTCGCCCTTGTAGAATAGATTGATACCAAGCCAAGGCTTTATCCTTAAGAGAGAAGGAAAAAGCCCTAAGCTTATGGTTGTTGCTCTCCAATCTTGGCGGCCTAAGAGTCTCCATCAAAATTTCGTAGTTCATCAAATGTTGGTGAGGAGACTCTCCTTCCATCCCTCCAAATTGATTGTGCCGGATCCATACGTCTCCCTAGGGTTTGTGGCTCCTCAATAGCAATGGGAACAACCCTAACATTGGCCGCCGGCTGCGGTTGTGGTGGAGGAGGTGGAGGTTGTCGGCGATTAAGCTCTCCTTGAACGAGGGCTTGCCTAATCTCCTCAATCTTCCTCCTTGTTTCCTCTTGCCTCTCATTGGCAAGTCTCCTTTCTTCCTCCAAGAGCTCATCTCTTAGCCTTATTTGCTCTAAGGCTTCATCCAACTCAGCTTGAAGATTTCTACCGGCCATCTCTTTCTCTTTTCGGATGTTCTTGGATCTAGATCGAAGGATTTTCTCCGGTTCGGGATCGAATGGAGCTAAATCCTTGCCACGAGATCTTCGCATACACCTAAAGAGTAATAGATGTCCTGAAAAGCGAAGACACCAACCAAAGAGAGATCAAAAGCAACAAGAAAGATCTACACTAGAAACAATCACAAAATAGACTCAATCTAGACCTAGTCCCCGGCAACGGCGCCAAAAACTTGTTACGCTAAAAAGTGTGCACGCAATAAGCCTTAAATTTATACTCGTTATATTTATCCTAACTTCTAGCGCACCCGCAGTGTACGGGATGTTTGTAGTATGGATAGTATTCCGAGGTCGAACACAAAGACTAAGGTGAAATTGATTCGGTTTTGTGATTAAGTTTAGTGAAGGTCTAAGGTTAGAAAAGGAGGAAACAAAGAAATGAAAATCTCAATTGTTTTTGGTCGGTTTTTGGTGATCAATCAAAGATCACAATTCATGCAAAGTAAACAATCAAACTAAACTAAAGATCAGCACAGATGAACAAACCAAACGAGATAATAATCAAGTAAAGAAAAGACGGATTCTAGAGGTCGGAAGTTCCGGTTATGGCATAGAACTCAAGTTATCTATTCATTCTTTGGATTAACTATGATATGTTGGGACTAAGTGTATCTAATTTGGGATCAATTACCGGGTAGGTCTCATGGTCCAACTAGTCCACACCTAAGGTCTCATTACCGGGTAAGTCTCTAAGAACCTAAGGATAGGAATTCTACACAAACCGGATTGTTAATTAGGGATCTAACCTATCCTTACCGGGTAAGTCTTGGAAAGGGAAGTCCTAAGCAACTATCCTAGCACATCTAATCCAATGGCGGCTTATTAGGCTCACCACTACCTAAGGTTTGCTATTTTAGATTCTAAGGGCAAGGATTACCGGGTAAGTCTCTCCTAACACTTAGTCACTACGCTAGGTCACCTTAGGGTAGGTTAAACTCAACAAACACTTAGGGTTTCAATATTTTATAGGTCTAAGGCAAGGTCCTTCGAACCAGGGAGAATCACGGTTTGTTCTACCGAAACCACGGCCGTGGTTCTTCAAGAACTACCCGTGATTTCTAACAGGAACTACGTTCGTAAGCAAAAGTCATCCAAAAGTAAATCTAAGTCCGTCCTATCATAGCTCTAGCCATAACCATCCTTTCCTTACCCTAGAACCACATCAAATTAGCCTACAACATTCATAATGGAAATCGAGACAAACAAACATAAAATCAAAACATCCATTTCAAGATAATGAGAGAAGAGAGATGAACAAGTGAACTTAATTCAAAACTAAGTTGAAGATTAGAATAGAGCCACTTACAACCCTTCCAAAAGAAGGTTCAAAGATTCATACAATCTTTAGAAAACGAAATCCGAAATACAAGAAAGCTAGGGTGTGTGTTCTTCTCCTCCTCTTCAATGGAGCTCTTCTTCTTCTCTTTGACACTTTCCTTCCTAGAAAAACTTCTTGTTTTTGAGAATATATTTGTTAGAGAGAAATGGATAATGGATGAGCTGCTCCCAAACTACCCAACTGCCTCAAACAACCCATGAAGGACCACTTTTATAACAAATCTTGCATGAGCTGGCCATGAGAGTCGTGGCACAGCTGTCACGAGAATCTGGCAAAATCCACGGTCAATTCCACGGCCGTGGTTCGTCAAAGAACCGTGATTCTATGCAGAAACTTCGCCTTGGATCATTAAGTTGTGGTTTGGTGCATGGCTTGTGTTGGCAAGGTTCCATGAGTTCTCCTCAGCCCTTGGCTTGTGTCCTAATGAGTCCGAGGGGTGTGTCATCTAAATGAACGATCCTCAAACGCATCGTTTAAGCTCCTAAACTTCCCGAAATACCTACAAAACGCGCACAAGTCCGTGTAGACGTCTATCTCGACAAAATACGTGAATTGGGTGCAAAACATCTTGAACTAATGCTAGATCATGCATGAATGAGCGAGAATTCTATCTAAATGTACACCTAAAACTATGTTATAAATCGTGTTATCAAAAGGGCTGATTTGTTCACAACAGATCCAGGCGTGATTTGGACTGTTTTTAAGAGCCCAAATGATGATCCGAATGAGGGAGCTGGTTACTCTCTTGGGCCTCCTTGGACGTGAGCAGCTGGTTACTCTCTTGGGCTGCCTTGGACGTGAGCAGCTGGTTACTCTCTTGGGCTGCCTTGGACGTGAGCAGCTGGTTACTCTCTTGGACCTCCTTGGATGTGAGCAACGTCTCTTCCCTTTGCTTGCTCCTGCATTCACCAAGAGATTAACACATGATGTATGAAAGTTAAATGGTTCACGCATGGTGCCAAGCAATAGCACTTCCCTTGACGTAACTTCTTGGATCTCCTTAGCTCTTGCCCTAGTAATGGGCCCTTGATATCTTCCATGTGATGGTCCTACATCATCCACTCCTTGGAAAGAATTCGACCATGAATTCTCATTTTGTTCTGACTCTCCTTCATAGGGGCTCAAATCTCCTACGTTAAAAGTGGTACTAAGTCCATACTCTTCCGGTAAGTCCAACACATATGCGTTATCATTAATCCGGTGTAAGACTTTGAATGGTCCATCACCCCGTGGGGCTAGCTTGGAATGGCGTTTTGTCGGAAACCACTCTTTCCTTAGATGTAGCCAAACTAAGTCGCCGGGTTGGAAAACCATCTTCCGACGTCCTTTGTTATTCCGAGCTGCAGTTTCAACGCCCTTCTTATCAAGTGCAGCCTTGGTCTTGGCATGAAGTTCCTTAATGTAGTCCGCCTGTTCCAAAGCATCAAAAGCTACTCGATCCTTTCGAGGAATCGGTAATAAATCCAAAGGAGTAAAAGGGTTAAATCCATAAACACATTTGAAAGGTGATAACGAAGTGGAAGAATGCATGGTGCGATTATAAGCAAACTCGATATGTGGTAACATGTCTTCCCATTCATTTAAGTTATCTTTCAACATGGTTCTAAGGAGGGTCGTTAGGGTCCTATTGGTGACTTCCGTTTGCCCATCTGTTTGGGGATGACTAGAGGTCGAGAATAGTAATCTAGTGCCCATTTTTCCCCCAAGCGTTTTCCAAAAGAAACTCAAAAACTTGACATCCCTATCACTAACAATGGTTTTAGGTATTCCATGCAATCTCACTATTTCCTTAAAGAAAAAGTTAGCAACATTATATGCATCATCAGTTTTATGACATGGAATAAAATGTGCCATTTTAGAGAATCTATCTACCACCACAAAAATGGAATCTCTTTCTTTCTTAGTCCTAGGTAGTCCAACAATGAAATCCATACTTATATCTTCCCAAGGGCCATTAGGCGTCGGTAAGGGTGTATACAGCCCGTGGGGTTGTACCCTAGCTTTGGCCTTAAGACATTCAATGCACCTTTTCAGCATGTGTTCTACATCCCTTAACATATGAGGCCAATAAAAGTGAGTTTGCAACATGTGATAAGTTTTGTCCCTCCCAAAATGCCCCATTAAACCTCCTTTATGGGCTTCTTCCACTAATAAGATCCTAAGGGAACATCTAGGTATGCAAATTTTATCCACTTTAAACAAGAAACCTTCAAACACAAAATACTTATCATAAGGGCCTTGAGTAGTGCATCTATGAAATATTTTCCCAAATTCAGCATCATCCACATATAATTCTTTGATGTAAGTAAAACCTAACATCCTAGAATCCAAGGTGGTAATTAAGGTGTATCTCCTAGACAATGCATCCGCTACGACATTATCCTTTCCTTTCTTATACTTGATAATGTAAGGAAAGGTTTCGATGAACTCCATCCACCTACCATGCCGCCTATCTAGCTTATCTTGGCTTCTAAAGTGTCTAAGTGAATCATGATCGGTTTTCAAAACAAACTCTTGGGGCCAAAGGTAATGTTGCCATGTTTTGAGTACTCTAAACAAGGCATACAATTCTTTGTCATACGTGGAATAGTTTAAGCATGCTCCCTTCAATTTTTCACTAAAGAAAGCTAGAGGCTTACCTTCTTGCATAAGGACGCCGCCAATACCAATGTCGGATGCGTCGCTTTCAACCTCAAAGGGTTTAGTGAAGTCCGGTAGAGCGAGTAGTGGTGCGTGGGTGAGGCGTTTCTTGAGCTCTTCAAATGCTCTTTGCTGAGGTTCATTCCACTCAAAAGGAACCTTCTTTTTGGTCAAAGACGTGAGTGGTGCTACAATGGTACTAAAATCCCTAACAAATCTTCTATAGAATGTAGCTAGGCCATGGAAACTCCTCACTTCACCAACCGACCTTGGAATGGGCCATTCATTGATTGCCTTAACCTTATCCTCATCCATTTGCAAACCATTGGCACTTACTACAAAACCAAGGAAAATCACTCGGTTAGTATAGAAATCACATTTTTTTAATATTAGCATACAAATATTCTATACGTAATGTAGCAAGCATATCTCTCAAATGATTTTCATGCTCCTTTAAAGTCTTACTATAGATAAGAATGTTATCAAAGTAGACTACAACAAATAAACCAATATAAGGTCTCAAAATATGATTCATTAATCTCATGAAGGTACTAGGAGCGTTAGTTAAGCCAAAAGGCATTACTAGCCACTCATAGAGACCAAATTTGGTTTTAAAAGCTGTTTTCCATTCGTCCCCTTCCCTCATTCTAATTTGATGGTAGCCACTCCTAAGGTCAATCTTAGTGAAAATTGTAGCTCCATGTAACTCATCAAGCATGTCATCTAGACGGGGAATCGGGTGTCTATACTTGATAGTAATGTTATTGATTGCTCTACAATCAATACACATTCTCCAAGTATTATCCTTCTTGGGTACTAGCAGGACGGGAACGGCACAAGGACTAAGGCTTTCCCGAACATACCCTTTATCTAGCAAGGCTTGAACTTGGTTCTGAATTTCCTGGGCTTCCGTAGGGTTCATCCTATAGGCGGGCCTATTGGGAAGAGTGGCTCCGGGTATTAAATCTATTTGGTGTTCAATGCCCCTAATGGGCGGCAAGCCAGCTGGAACCTCCTCAGGAAAGACGTCCTTAAACTCGTCTAACAGCCCCTGGATAGAACTAGGAAGTGGAATCGTAGAGTCATGAGGCACCGTCACTAGAGATTTACAAAAACTCATCATTAGCACATCCATAGAAGCATAGTTAGTGACATATTCATTCGTAGACTCAAGATAGCTACTTGTTGGTTGTACTAATAGTGTTTGATGGGTTTTGTTCTCCTTACTCTTTGGCCGTGTCATTTTAGGCTTTTGAGGGGTTCCTTGCTCTACCCTCTTGTTCTACCTTTATACTCAAAGCTATATTTATTAGAAAATCCATCATGGACAACTTTCCTATCATATTGCCATGGACGACCAAGCAACAAGTGACAAGCATTCATAGGCACAACATCACATGTAATAACATCCTCATATGATCCTAATGTTATATTGACCTTAGTTTTCTTATTGACCTTAAGTTCTCCACACTCATTCATCCAATGTAGTTTATATGGCCTAGGGTGGTAAAATGTAAGAAGTTGTAATTTGTTTACCATTTCAGTGCTAGCTATGTTGCAACAACTTCCCCCATCAATTATCACATTACACACTTTTCCTTTAATACTACACCTAGTATGAAACAGATTTTCACGTTGGTTATCCTCACAAGGTGCTAGTTGGACATGCAAAGTTCTCCTAGCTATCAAAGATTCACCTTGTTTATACTCAATGCAATCATCATTCTCGTTTTGCTCATTGTCATCAATTAATGCATTTTCATCATCCAATTCCACATCATCCTCACTCTCATATTCTCCTAGATGATTTATGATCAAAGTGCGTCTATTAGGACATTCCCTACTCATGTGTCCTCTACCTTGGCATTTAAAACACACAATGTCCCTAGTTCTAGAGTTAGAGGTAGGAGTACTCCCTCGATGATCACTCGAAGGCTCATTCAAGGATCGTGGTGTAGTGGACGGTGTAGAAGACCTTCTTTGTCCTTCTTGGCCCATAGGTGCCGACTTTCTCTCTTCCTTCCGGCCTCCTTGATCCTTGTTGTGGTTAGGCAGCCGGTTCCCTTGTGCTTTCCAAGCGTTGGGCGTGCCATGAGGTGGCTTGTATTCCCGGTTTTGCACCTTAGTCTTCCTTTCCACCTTGATGGCCAAGTGTAGTAATTGCTCCATGGTGCTGTATGGATACATATCAACTTCATTAGCCATGTTGGAGTTAAGAATACGAAGGTACCTAGCCATAGTATTTTCCTCATCCTCTAGAACGTTGGCCTTCACCATAGCAACTTGCATATTGGTATAGGCTTCCTCGGCGCTAAGAGAGCCTTGTCTCAAATTTTCCAGCCGTTGTCGAAGCTCTCGGGTATAGTGAGGTGGGACGAATCGAGCCCTCATTATTGCCTTCATATGCTCCCATGTGGTGATTTGAGGATCCATTGTTCGCACTCTTTCTTTGACTACGTGATCCCACCATACCAAGGCATAGCCTTGGAACTCGAGAGCGGCTAGTTGAACCTTCCTAGGCTCGCTGAAGTTGTGACACAACCAGATCTGCTCGACTTTAGTTTCCCACTCCGTGTAGACGTCGGGATCACACTTTCCTTCAAAGACGGGAATTTTGATTTTGACTTTGCCGAGACCGTCTTGCTCTTGATAGGGCAGTAGATTATCACGTTCTCGTCCTTGCCTTGGCTGTTGGAATGGTCGATTGTAATCTTCCCAAGTATGGTCCTCAAAAGGAGCTTCATTCCGTCGCTAAAAGTTATCAACAAAAGGTGACATGTTAGAAGCATTAGGAAGGACATTGGACTGTAAATTACCTTGATCCGGATGATCCGGCTCTCTAGTAACACGTGAAGGACCGCCAAACTCATAGTTGGTTCTCAAAGGTGGTGTCCGCGATGGTGGTGTTCGTGCTTCCATAGACTCCACTCGTTTGGATAGGTTAGCTACGGAATCGGACAATTGTTTCAATAGACTGAGCATCTCAGGCGTGACGGTCTCGCTGCTAGACTTTCTGGGGCTTCGGGACCTAGACATGCTCAAGTAACAAACAAAGAACCGGTTAGGTTAGAAAACAAAGATCTCACTTGTGTATCGCTCACTCTCTCGTTGGTATTGCCTAGCTGGTAGCTCGAGTTGGAAGGATCCAACACCTTAAGATCACGATTTTCGAACCTTCTTAGCAACCCTTTGGAACTAGAACTGCCGAAACTGATGTTAGTGTCGGAGATGGATTAAGACACCCTAATCGGAGTATTGACTATTGGGTTGTGTAGGTATGGTGATTTGTGATTAGAATGACGTAGGAGTTGTTTGAGGGAGTTTTCTTGTGCTTGATGTCGATTAATAAAAGGGCCAGCCGTTTTTGTGTGGTCTTTTTTTTTTTTTTTTTGAAAGATCTCTTAGACTTTGTCAAAGATTTGAGGGAGAGAAGGTAACCGAAACTCATTGCAACGAGATTTGTGGGAGAGAAGGTTACCGAATTTGACTGCAACGCTGATCTCTCTTTTTTTTTTGTGTTTACCTCTCCTCAAGATGTTGTCCGGCCTTAAGAAACCCTTGGCTTTTGATTTTGCACACTTCAAGCACAAGTTAAACCTCAATTGGTTAAGCAATAAGGTTAACAAAGAAGAAAGGAGTGATCAATTGTACCAACTGATCTCTGATACCAACTGATACGGTATTAGTCCGTGAATGAGTCGATCTAGGTACAATGATCCCGAATCCGGCTGAATGAGGCGAATCCAGATGCGGAATAAAACGTGGATAGTGAATGGACGCAGGAAGATGTAGAGAAGAACCAAAGAGAGTCAACGAAAGGAACCAAGGCTGAAGAGCCAAAACCCCGCTTCGTGAATGCCCTAGACCCGTCTCCAATACAACTTTACACTAGCTCCGGCTGGACTAGCACAAAGAGGGACTCGTGAAGGCTCGAAGCACCAATCCGAAGGTAGTTGACACGAACAAGCTCAGCCAAGCAAACAATGACAATGCCAACCAAAAACTCTCTTGTTCTTTGATTGATTTTGTGAATGATTACAATCTGAATTCTTAGCAAATAAAACGTATCCTATTCAGCAGCTAAAGAGACTATATATAGACTCTTTTATCTAGACAAAATAAAGAAAAGACAACTAAAACATTTGTGGAAGGTGGTAACAAGAGAGCTTCCACAAATGTAGCTAACAACTTAACAAACAACTAATCAGCATCAAAATAGGCTGACTTATTCAAAACAGATCATTGGGAGTGAGTTGGACGTTTTTTAAGAGGTAAATGGGCTGATTTGTTCACAATAGATCCAGGAGTGATTTGGACTGTTTTTAAGAGGTAAATGGGCTGATTTGTTCACAACAGATTCAGGAGTGATTTGGACTGTTTTTAAGAGCCCAAATGATGATCCGAATGAGGGAGCTGGTTATTCTCTTGGGCCTCCTTGCAGCTGGTTACTCTCTTGGGCTGCCTTGGACGTGAGCAGCTGGTTACTCTCTTGGGCTACCTTGGACGTGAGCAGCTGGTTACTCTCTTGGACCTCCTTGGATGTGAGCAACGTCTCTTCCCTTTGCTTGCTTGCTCCTGCATTCACCAAGAGATTAACACATGATGTATGGAAGTTAAATGGTTCACGCATGGTGCCAAGCAATAGCACTTCCCTTGACGTAACTTCTTGGATCTCCTTAGCTCTTACCCTAGTAATGGGCCCTTGATATCTTCCATGTGATGGTCCTACATCACTAGTAGTGAACCTTTTTGTGTTCGGGAAAGTTATGGAAGGACCATATTTGCTCTATCTTTGCCTCCCATGCCATATACACATCAGGATCACATTTGCCCTCGAAACTAGGGACCTTCACCTTCACTTTGCCTAGACCGTCATGTTCCGGTTCTCGGTCTCTCCTTTGTTGGACTCCATAGGGCACACGTCTCCATTCATCATTACGTCGCCCTTCTTGGTGCCTCCTTGGCTGAACTCGCCTCCTACGTCCATTAGGCATCCATTCCGGTCTCCATTCCTCATTCTCCCCATCGCCTTCCTCTTCGTGGTCATAAACTAGATTCTAAAATTGGTGAGGATAGTTAGGCATATTATCATAAACTGGATTCTAGAATTGGTGAGGATAGTTAGGCATGTTATCATTAATAATTGGAGAAGAAGGGATAGAAATATGCTCCTCAAAAACAAGGTTTCTCCAACCAGGTTGGGAAACAATGTTGCCTAAAACCATGGGCATGCCTAGAAGGCTGCGGAACATTTGAATTCCGTGCTTTTTGGAACGCAGCTTGCTGACTTTGGAGGGGAACTCGATCTTGTGCTTGGTTTTGCGCCCTCGAGTTGTCTCCTATCTCCAAGTTACCTCCTAGTGGTTGAGAATCCGGGGTCAACGTAGAGGTCTCCAAGGTAGATATCCTTGTAGTTAGCCCCTCAATGCTATCTTTCAAGCTCTTGATGAGACTAAACAACTCCGGTGTGATAGGCTCAGGGATCTTTGAACTTGCAGGAGTCTCTGACATGATGCAAAACACTCAGAAAATAAGATTCTCTCACTATCTAGTGGTGTGATACAAGCTTGTTGATGGCTCGTCTTGTATTAATAAAAAACCTCACGTGAGTTCGATGCTTAGTCAAACTAAAGCTTTTAGATAGAAACAAGGTTCGATTTCAATCACTTCAAAAATGTGTTTGACTCAAAAAAATAGAAGAAAAGACTCAAACGGAAGAGACAAATTGCACGAATGTTATATGCAACTAAATGACTCAAAATTTAGAACTCAAGATAAGCTTTGAAAGAAATTACTCGTAAGACCCAAGAAGTGAACCCTAGACACCGTAGGATGAGGTTAAGGAAGGCTGAGCTATGGTGTTTGATGGCCGAAAATGGGCAGTTGCTAGGTGTGGCTAGATGGTTCAACGAGATGCTTTGTTCTTCCTTCGAATGAGACCAGATACTTGACTTAAGTAATTTCTAGAAGTCCTCTTTGTTGCTGAATAACACTAAAACGAATGTAATAACACTAGGCTAATTACAAACTAAGAATAAGAAAGAATGAAATTAAAAAAAAATTCTGATTCTTTTTCTTCTTCTTTTTTTTTTTGATTTCTTTCTTTTTCTTTTATCTCTTTTTTTTTGACTTTATGATTCAGGAAATCTGAAAAAGAAGAATAAACAAAAAATGAAAGGAAAAAAAAACAAATTCTTGTTTGTAGATAAACGTGGGCCTAGCTGTTGCAAATCTTCAGGATAAGATCAAATCTCAGCTCCTAGATTGTTGCAACTGATTCAACGTGCCAAATCTGTAGGAGGAAAACAACTGCTTCAAGCTCTACGCTGGATTTGTAGGAAACACGCTGAATCAACTCCAATTATGTCGTGTATTGGATGTAGGGAAACAATTTAATTCAACTTCAATTCTTCGTCTACTGGATGCAGGAAGAGAAACATACACTTTGGTTTTTGTTCAATTGGTTCAAGTGAGGCTAATGTGGCTGAGGGAAAAATGGTGGTTGATGGTGGTGTGGTGGTGGTGGGTGCTATAGTAGTTCACGGTGTCCAAAACTCACAATCAAAGGAACAAACTCGTTAGACTCAAACAAAGCTTAGAGTAGAAGAGAGAAACAAAAATAGACTCAAACAAAAGACAATGATCAATTGCAACGATCAAAACAGACTCTTTTTGTGATTTTATGATTGATTTACCGACTCTTTTTCGTGGTTGGACGTCAACTGTGCTCTGATACCAATTGATGCGGGGATTAGCCGCGAAGAACGGATCTAGGCGAACAACATGTTCTGAAGAATGAAGAACACACAAAATTAACAAAAATGGACAGCAATGAAAATGAGAAAACAGAAAGGGACAAGAAGAACCGAAAGGAGCAATGATAGAACCCTTGGATTCGAGATCCAAGAACCAAACCAGTGACGATTCGACCTCGCTTCTTACAACTACACACAATCGATCTGAGAATCGAGAGCATGAAGAGGGTACCTTGTTCGACTTGCAACACCAATCCCGAACGAGATTGACATACACAAGAACGAGAAAGCTAGATCACACACACAAACTCACGAGACAAGAATGATTGAATTCTCTTGGATTCAATTCTGAATGCTCTTAGCAAAACTTGTATAAAACTTGTCTAACTACAAAAGAAGAGAGAAAAGGCTTTATATACATCCTAGACTTTTTCTTCTAAAACAAAAAAAAAACTAATTACAATAATTACATTGAGAGAAAGTTAAACAAAGCCTAGCAAACATAGAACACAATTGGGCCTAATTCAACTCTCCTATTCAGCCTCTCATGTCCACATACTTAAATGATTGTTCCAGCCATGCACATGCATACACGTGAAACCCCTTGTATCTGATTTCAAGGCCTCTTTCTTTCCTTTGAAATGCGTCCCAAGGCTTGCCCAACAACTAGAAATACAATTTAAGCTCCATTAATCATCTTGGCTGGGATATGTTCGTGGCTGATCCACAAGATTGTCCTTAGACTTGATGAAGGTGGACTTGGTTGAGCTTCATGGACCATGTTTAGGAAAAGAGCATCCATCTCAGCTTGACGTTTAGCTTGCGCTCTTGTTAGAGTCCCTTGAGGTGGTGAAGATGGAGTTAGCTCAGATGATCCTTCATCATCCTTACATAACCTCATCAAGATGGCATCTAAGGGTACGTACTCAGTTTGGAACTCAAGTTTCGAAGCTAACAAGGCCGTAGGAGTCTGATTTGTGGGCGTGACCAAGAGATTACTAGGCTGTTGGCTAGGGAACGTGTCTATGGTAGGTTCTTGGTGTCTCGGTGACTTGCCCCCCTTCTTAGCTGGTCCTTGATCTTGTTCACTCGCCTTCTTCTTCTCAAATGCCTCCGTAATCTGCATGGGAGTCGTAGGTTTTAGAGTAACGGTTTTTTCATTAAAAGTAAATGAATACCTATTAGTAAAACCATCATGCATAAATCTCCTATCATATTGTCAAGGACGGCCTAATAACACATGACAAGCTTGCATATGCACAACATCACATAAAACTGTATCCTCAGAGTGTACTAGAGTGAAAGTGATTTTATCTTCCCTATTAACCTTCACTTCTCCACAATCATTCATTCAATGCAGCTTATATGGTCTAGGGTGACAAAATGTAGGAATTTGCAACTTAGAGATCAATTCCGTACTAGCAATGTTACAACAACTACCTCCATCAATGATAACATTATACACCTTTCCCTTAACCAAACACCTAGTATGAAACAAGTTCTCTCTTTGGTTATCCTCACAAGGGGCAGGTTGTGCACTCAAAGTTCTAGCTATCAAAGAATTATCATGCTCAAGATTTTCATCACAAACCATCATTTCTTGCGTTTTCAAACTCATTAGGTTCATTTTGAGAATCAAGATCACAAAGCATGTAGTTAATAGCTAAAAATGAGCTAGGATGGTCAAATAACACTCTTTTAACTAGTAAACATTCCCCCTGCTCATATTCAATCCCATCATCATCCAAATCATCATGATCATGCATATTAGGCTCAAAATCATCATTATCATGCTCATGCTCATATTCGGACTCATATTGTCCTAAACGGTTAATTAACAACATTTTCTTGTTATGTGTCCTCTACCTTGACACTTAAAATACACTATATCCCTAGCTCTAGATGACGGGTTAGAAGTACTCCCTTGTGTTCCCTTAGGAAAGGTAGCCGTGGGCTTAGGAGGGGCTGCAGAAGGTGCTTTATGCTGTCCTCCTTGTTCCGTGGATGTTTTCTCCTTATTTGACACTTCCCTATTGTAACTTCCTTGTTGGCGGTTCCCTTGGTTCTTCCAAGAGCTGGAGACACCATAAGAAGCCTTTCCTCCTTGATTTCTTGCTTTCATCTTCCTTTCCACTTAGATTGCGAGATGGAGTAGTTTTGTCATAGAGCCATAGGGAAAAAGATCTACTTCGTTAGCAAAACTTGAATAAAGGATACGAAGATACCTAGCCATTGTGGATTCTTCATCTTCTCGCACATTGGCCTTTACCATGGCCATTTGCATGGCATTATAGGTCTTCTCAGTATTTTTTGATCCTTGCCTCAGGTTCTCCAACCGTTGCCTCAATTCCCTTGTATAGTGTTGGGAACAAACCGAGCTCTCATCAATGCCTTCATATGCTCCCAAGTAGCTACTGGTGCATCCAAAGTTCTTCTCCTTTCCTTCACCAAATCATTCCACTATATCATACCATAGTCTATAAATTTAAGGGCTGCGTAGTGTACCTTTTTGTGTTCGGGAAAGTTATGGTAGGACCATATTTGCTCTATCTTTGCCTCCCATGCCATATACACATCAGGATCACATTTGTCCTCGAAACTAGGGACCTTCACCTTCACTTTGCCAAGACCGTCATGTTCCAGTTATCGGTCTCTCCTTTGCTGGATTCCATAGGGCTCACGTCTCCATTCATCATTATGTCGCTCTTCTTGGTGCCTCCTTGGCTGATCTCGCCTCCTATTTCCATTAGGCATCCATTCCGGTCTCCATTCCTCATTCTCTCCATCGCCCTCCTTTTCCTGGTCATAAAGTGGATTCTGAAATTGGTGAGGATAGTTAGGCATATTATCATAAACTGGATTATGAAATTGGTGAGGATAGTTAGGCATGTTATCATTAATAATTGGAGAAGAAGGGATCGAAATATGCTCCTCAAAAACAAGGTTTCCCCAACCAGGTTGGGAAACAATGTTGCCTAAACCATGGGCATGCCTAGAAGGCTGCGGAACATTCGAATTCCTTGCTGCTTGGAACGTAGCTTGCTGACTTTGAAGGGGAAATCGATCTTGTGCTTGGTTCTGCGCCCTCGAGTTGTCTCCTATCTCCAAGTTACCTCCTAGTGGTCGAGAATCCGGGGTCACCCTAGAGGTCTCCAAGGTAGATATCCTTGTAGTTGGCCCCTCAATGATATCTTTCAAGCTCTTGATGAGACTGAACAACTCCGGTATGATAGGCTCAGGGATCTTTGAACCTGCGGGAGTCCTTGACATGATGTAAAACACTTAACAGTAGCAAACATGTTAGGTTAGTTAAAACAGAAACACCTCGCAAGTGTATCACTTAGAAAAAATAAGGTTCTCTCACTCTCTAGTGGTGTGATACAAGCTTGTTGATGGCTCGTCTTGTATTAATCAAAAACCTCACGTGAGTTTGATGCTTAGTCAAACTAAGCTTTTAGATAGAAACAAGATTCGATTTCAATCACTTCAAAAACGTGTTTGACTCAACAAAATAGAGGAAAAGACTCAAACGGAAAGGACAATTGCACGAATGTTATATGCAACTAAATGACTCAAAATTTAGAACTCAAGATAAGCTTTGAAAGAACTTACACGTAAGACCCAAGAAGTGAACCCTAGACACCGTAGGATGAGGTTAAGGAAGGCTGAGCTATGTTGTTTGATGGCCGAAAATGGACAGTAGCTAGGTGTGGCTAGATAGGTTCAACGAGATGCTTGGTTGTTCCTTCGAATGAGACGAGATACTTGACTTAAGTCCTTTCCTGAAGTCCTCTTTGTTGCTGAATAACACTAAAACCAATGTAATAAGACTAGGCTAATTATAAACTAAGAATAAGAAATAATGGAAAAAAAATAATTCTGATTCCTTTTCGTCTTCTTCTTTTTCTTTTTTTTTTATTTCTTTCTTTTTCTTATATCTCTTTTTTTTATAATTCAGGAAATCAGAAAAGAAGAATAAACAAAAATTGAAAGAAATAAATAAAACAATTTCTTGTTTGTAGATAAATGTGGGCCAAGCTGTTGCAAATCTTCAGGATAAGAAATCTCAGCTCCTAGATTGTTGCAACTGATTCAACGTGCCAGATCTGTAAGAGGAAAACAACTGCTTCAAGCTCTGCGCCGGATTTGTAGGAAGCACGCTGAATCAACTCCAATTCTGCGTGTACTAGATGCAGGAAGAGAAACAACATCGTTTGGTTTTTGTTCAACTGGTTCAAGTGTGGCTAATGTGGCTGAGGGAAAAAAAATGGTGGTTGATGGTGGTGTGATGGTGGTTGGTGTTGGTGCTATGGTGGTTTCCGGTGTCCAAAACTCACAAACAAGGAACAAACTCGTTAGACTCAAACAAAGCTTAGAGTAGAAGAGAGAAACGGAAATAGACTCAAACAAAAGACAATGATCAATTGCAATGATCAAAACAGACTCTTTTTGTGATTTTATGATTGATTTACCGACTCTTTTTGGTGGTTGGACGTCAACTATCCTCTGATACCAATTGATACGGGGATTAGCCGCGAATAATGGATCTAGACGAACAACCTGTTTTGAAGAATGAAGAACACACAAAATTAACAAACATGGACAACAATGAAAACGAGAAAACAGAAATGGACAAGAAGAACCGAAAGGAACAATGATAAAATCCTTGAATTCGAGATCCAAGAACTAAACCAGTGACGATTCGACCCCGCTTCTTACGATTCCACACAATCGATCGAAGAATCGAGAGCACGAAGAGGATGCCTTGTTCGACTTGCAACACCAATCCCGAAGGAGATTGACATACACAAGAACGAGAAAGCTAGATCACACACACAAACTCACGAGACAAGAATGATTGAATTCTCTTGGATTCAATTCTGAAATGCTCTCAGCAAAACTTGTATAAAACTTGTCTCCCCACAAAAGAAGAGAGAAAAGGCTTTATATACATCCTAGGCTTTTTCTTATAAAACAGAAAAAAGAAACTAATTACAATAATTACATTGAGAGAGAGTTAAATAAAGCCCAGCAAACATAGAACACAATTGGGCCTAATTAAACTCTCCTATTCAGCCTCTCACGTCCACATACTTAAATGAATGTTCCATCCATGCACATGCACACACGTGAAACCCCTTGTATTTGATTTCAAGGCCTCTGTACGTCCATTGAAATGCGTCCCAAGGCCTGCCTAGAAACTAGAAATACAATTTAAGCTCCATTAATCATATTGGCTGGGATGTGTTCGTGGCTGATCCACAAGATGGTCCTTAGACTTGATGAAGGTGGACTTGGTTGAGCTTCATGGACCATGTTTAGGAAAAGAGCATCCATCTCAGCTTGACGTTTAGCTTGCGCTCTCGTTAGAGTCCCTTGAGGTGGTGAAGATGGAGTTAGCTCAAATGATCCTTCATCAAGGAAGGAAGAAAAGAAGAAAGAATGAAGAAGGAAGAAAGATAGGAAGAGATAAAAGAGGAACTCACTAAACTGTAACCTAACAGAGGGAGAAACCTCACCACAACATCAAGGCTGGCTCAACAAAAGCTCAGCAACGTCCTCAATCATCATCATTAACAAATCAACAACAAATACTCTTCAAAACTCTCAACAAGAGTAAGGAAACAAGATGAAGATTCAAAGGAGAAGAAGGGAATAAGAAGAACGTGAGGGAGAAGAGATGAAGTTGTAGAGAGATGAGAAACCCTCCACATGAAGCAAAGAAGAGGCTTATATAGGAAGCCATCCAAAAGCACGGGTCAAGGTCAACAAAACCGGCTGCAACACACCATAAACCGCAGGGGTGGACCAGGCAAGACACAGGGGCGTCCCTTGCCACACGTAGGGGCGGTCTAGGCTAATCCTGCACACTCATCACTCTCTTACAGCACCTCAAGACTAAGAATCTTACAACCTCGAGCGGAGAATATAAAGCGACGGTGATATAAGCTTGGAGTTTTTCGGATGGTTCAATAACGATGGTAAAGAAGTACATCATAAAGGCGTGATTGTCGTGATTACTATAACGTTGATTGGTTAAAGCAAGTGACGGTAATAGACCTCCTAGAGAGGGATGGTAATGACCCTTATTACGACCTTCTTAGGTCTTGAGATTTAGCATTTGTAGGAATGGCGCGGTTGGGAACCTTACAAGTTTAAGCAAGATATGATGACCTAGTGGATCGAAGAGAAGGTAAGGTTCCATGTGGGTGGTACATAAACGGGAGTATATAGAGGAAGCATGGTACGAAACGGATGAGATGTTGCCGCGAGAGAAGAGGAGTCAAGTTTATAGAACTCACATGAAAAGCTACCAAGGATATAGTAACGTTATAAGCTCTAAGCTTTTGAGAATGGCACTTGGGAATTTACGAGTTGGAGGTTTTAGTGGTTTTGAATGGGGAGTTCCTTCGGGTTTTCCTCACAAGGTATTCGGGTACGTTTTTTGAGGAAGGACACGAGTCGAGAAGATTAACTTTGGATATCGAGAATTTCGTGAGACTATCGAGGAAGATAAGTACTTTCGTCCCGCGGTGGACAACTCGTTAGAACAAGTTGCATGAGGTTACAATGTTGGTTAGATCGGTTTGCAGTTGAGATGTCACCCGAGTTGGGTGGAGAAAGGGAAGGACCTAAGTAAGACGACATTTCGGACCGGTATGGTCGCTACAATTTGTAGTGAAGCGGAGTGGACTCGCACGTGCGATTGTTGAGTTGGCGTGTAAAGAAGTTCTTTCATCGGGTTTCTGAATCGAGTTGCGGTAATGACGTTCGGGTTGTGGATTCGTATGGTTCCAAGGTGAACCCTAAGCTTATGCTAAATGTGGCAGGATAGTAAGCGATGTTGTATGAAGTGGACTGATACGGGATGATCCGTGATTGAGTCGATCTAGGCACAATGATCTCGAATCCGGCTGAATGAAACGAATTCAGAATGCGGAATGAAACGAAGATGGTGAATGACGCAGGAGGGTGAGAGAAGAACCAAAGAGAGTCAACGAAGGAACCAAGGCTGAAGAGCCAAAATCCCAATCGTGAATGCTCTAGACCCGTCTCCAATACAACTTTACACTAGCTCCGGCTGGACTAGCACAAAGAGGGACTCGTGAAGGCTCGAAGCACCAATCCGAAGGCGGTTGACACAAACAAGCTCAGCCAAGCAACAACAGCAATGCCAACCAAAAACTCTATTGTTCTTTGATTGATTTTGTGAAATGATTACAAATGTAATTCTAAGCAATTGGGAATAACGTAACTAATCTGCAGCTAAAGAGGCTATCTATATAGACTCTTTTATCTAGACAAAATAAAGAAAAGAGAATTAAAAACATTAGTGGGAAGGTGATAATAAGAGAGCTTCCTCTAATGTAGCTAACAACCTAACAAACCACTAATCAGCATGGAAATAGGCTGAATTATTCAAACTTATCCTTGGAGTGCAAGCTGGACGTTTTTAACGTTTTTAAGGAGCCAAATGGGCTATTCGAATGGGCTGCATTGTTCAACAGATCCATGAGTGATTTGGATGTGTTTGAAGAGCCCAAATGATGATCCGAATGGGCTGAATTGTTACTCTCTTGGACCTCTTTAAACGTGATCAGCTGGCTGCCTTCTTGGGCTGTTTTAGATGTGAGCAGCAGCCTACCCTCTTGGACTGCCTTGGACGTGTTTGCTTGCCTCCCCTCTTGGGCTGCATTGGACGTGAGTAGCAGCTCCTTCTCTTGGACTGCTTTGGACGTAATCAACAGCTTCTCCTCTTGGGCTGCATTAGACGTGAACAACATCTCCTCCCTTTGCTTGCTTGCTCCTGCATTCATCAAAAGATTAACACATGAGGTATGGCAATTAAATGGTTCACGCATTGTGCCAAGCAATAGCACTTCCCTTGACGTAGCTTCTTGGATCTCCTTAGCTCTTGCTCTAGTAATGGGACCTTGATAGCTTCCATGTGATGGTCCTACATCATCCACTCCTTGTTGGAAAGAATTCGACCCCGAATTTTCATCTTGTTCCGAATCTCCTTCATAGGGACTCAAATCACCTACATTAAAAGTGCTACTAACTCCATACTCTTCCGGTAAGTCCAACACATAAGCATTGTCGTTAATCCGGTGTAAGACTTTGAATGGTCCATCACCCCGTGGTGCTAGCTTGGAATGGCGTTTTGTCGGAAACCGCTCTTTCCTTAGATGTAGCCAAACTAAGTCGCCGGGCTGGAAAACCATCTTCCGACGTCCTTTGTTGTTCCGAGCTGCAGTTTCAACGCCCTTCTTATCAAGTGCAGCTTTGGTCTTAACATGAAGTTCCTTAATGTAGTCCACCTGTTCCAAAGCATCAAAAGCTACTCGATCCTTTCGAAGAATCGGTAATAAGTCCAAAGGAGTTAAAGGGTTAAATCCATAAACACATTTGAAAGGTGATAACGAAGTGGAAGAATGCATGGTGCGATTATAAGCACACTCAATATGTGGTAACATGTCTTCCCATTCTTTTATGTTATCTTTCAACATGGTTCTAAGGAGGGTCGTTAGGGTCCTATTGGTGACTTCCGTTTGCCCATCTGTTTGGGGATGACTAGAGGTCGAAAATAGTAGTCTAGTGCCCGTTTTTCCACAAAGTGTCTTCCAAAAGAAATTCAAAAACTTGACATCCCTATCACTAACAATAGTTTTAGGTATTCCATGCAATCTCACTATTTCCTTAAAGAAAAGATTAGCAACATTATATGCATCTTCAGTTTTATGACATGGAATAAAATGTGCCATTTTAGAGAATCTATCTACTACCACAAAAATGGAATCTCTTCCTTTCTTAGTCCTAGGTAGTCCAACAATGAAATCCATACTTATGTCCTCCCAAGGGCCATTAGGCGTCGGTAAGGGTGTATACAGCCCGTGGGGTTGTACCCTAGCTTTGGCCTTAAGACATTCAATGCACCTTTTCAGCATGTGTTCTACATCCCTTAACATATGAGGCCAATAATAGTGAGTTTGCAACATGTGATAAGTTTTGTCCCTCCCAAAACGCCCCATTAAACCTCCTTTATGGGCTTCTTCCAGTAATAAGATCCTAAGGGAACATCTAGGTATGCAAATCTTATCCACTTTAAACTAGAAACCTTCAAACACAAAATACTTATCATAAGGGCCTTGAGTAGTGCATCTATGAAATATCTTCCCAAATTCAGCATCATCCACATATAATTCCTTAATGTAAGTAAAACCTAACATCCTAGAATCCAAGGTGGTGAACGTGTATCTCCTAGACAATGCATCCGCTACGACATTATCCTTTCCTTT
This sequence comes from Fagopyrum homotropicum, assembly GCA_033239125.1. Taxonomy (NCBI): domain Eukaryota; kingdom Viridiplantae; phylum Streptophyta; class Magnoliopsida; order Caryophyllales; family Polygonaceae; genus Fagopyrum; species Fagopyrum homotropicum. The sequence goes on along the minus strand of BSWB01000004.1, from coordinate 90,992,369 downwards.
CTTATACTTTATAATGTAAGGAAACGTTTCGATGAACTCCATCCACCTACCATGCCGTCTATCTAGCTTATCTTGGCTCCTAAAGTGCCTAAGTGAATCATGATCGGTTTTCAAAACAAACTCTTGAGGCCAAAGGTAATGTTGCCATGTTTTGAGTACTCTAAACAAGGCATACAATTCTTTGTCATAAGTGGAATAGTTTAAGCATGCACCTTTCAATTTTTTCACTAAAGAAAGCTAGAGGCTTACCTTCTTGCATAAGGACGCCGCCAATCCAATGCCGGATGCGTCGCATTCAACCTCAAAGGGTTTAGTGAAGTCCGGTAGAGCTAGTAGTGGTGCGTGGGTGAGGCGTCTTTTGAGCTCTTCAAAGGCTCTTTGTTGCGGTTCATTCCACTCAAAAGGAACCTTCTTTTTGGTCAAAGCCGTGAGTGGGGTTGCAATGGTGCTAAAATCTCTCACAAACCTTCTATAGTAGGTAGCTAAGCCATGGAAGCTCCTCACGTCACCAACCGTCCTAGGAGTGGGCCAATCATTGATTGCTTTCACCTTGTCCTCATCCACTTGCAAGTCATTGGCACTTACTACAAAACCAAGGAAAATCACTCGGTTAGTATAGAAATCACATTTCTGAATATTAGCATACAAGTATTCTGTACGCAATGTAGCAAGCACATCTCTCAAATTATTTTCATGCTCTTTTAAAGTCTTACTATATAGATAAGAATGTCATCAAAGTAGACTACAACAAATAACCAATATAAGGCCTCAAAATATGATTCATTAATCTCATGAAAGTACTAGGAGCGTTAGTTAAGCCAAAAGGCATTACTAGCCAAAAGGCATTCATCCCCTTCCCTCATTCTAATTTGATGGTAGCCACTCCTATGGTCAATCTTAGTGAAAATTGTAGCTCCATGTAACTCATCAAGCATATCATCTAAACGGGGAATCCGGTGTCTATACTTGATAGTAATGTTATTGATTGCTCTACAATCAATACACATTCTTCATGTATTATCCTTCTTGGGTACTAGCAGGACGGGAACGGCACAAGGACTAAGGCTTTCCCGCACATACCCCTTATCTAGCAAGGCTTGAACTTGGTTCTGAATTTCCTGGGCTTCCGTAGGGTTCATCTTATAGGCGGGCCTATTGGGAAGAGTGGCTCCGGGTATTAAATCTATTTGGTGTTCAATGCCCCTAATGGTCGGCAAGCCGGCTGGAATCTCCTCAGGAAAAACGTCCCTAAACTCGTCTAACAGCCCCTGAATAGCACTAGGAAGTGGAATCGTAGAGTCATGAGGCACATTTACTAGAGATTTACACAAACTCATCATTAGCACATCAATAGAAGCATAGTTAGTGACATATTCATTCCTAGACTCAAGATAGCTACTTGTTGGTTGTACTAACAATGTTTGATGGGTTTTGTTCTCTTTACTCTTAGGCCGTGTGATCTTAGGCTGTGGAGGGGTTCCTTGCTCTACCCTCTTGTTCTCATAGTACTCGGCTATTTGTAAAGGTGTCATAGGTTTAAGTGTTAAAGTTTTACCTTTATACTCAAAGCTATATTTGTTAGAAAACCCATCATGAACAACTTTCCTATCATATTGCCATGGACGGCCAAGCAACAAGTGACAAGCATTCATAGGCACAACATCACATGTAATAATATCCTCATATGATCCTAATGTTATATTGACCTTAGTTTGCTTATTGACCTTAAGTTCTCCACACTCATTCATCCAATGTAGTTTATATGGCCTAGGGTGATAAAATGTAAGAAGTTGTAATTTATTTACCATTTCAGTGCTAGCTATGTTGCAACAACTTCCTCCATCAATTATCACATTACACACTTTTCCTTTAATGCTACACCTAGTATGAAACAGATTTTCACGTTGGTTATCCTCACAAGGTGCTAGTTGGACATGCAAAGTTTTCCTAGCTATCAAAGATTCACCTTGTTCATACTCAATGCAATCATCATTCTCATTTTGTTCATTGTCATCATCTAATTCCACATCATCCTCACTCTCATATTCTCCTAGATGATTTATGATCAAAGTGCGTTTATTAGGACATTCTCTACTCATGTGACCTTTACCTTGGCATTTAAAACACACAATGTCCCTAGTTCTAGAGTTAGAGATAAGAGTACTCCCTCGATGATCACTTGAAGGCTCATTCAAGGATCGTGGTGTAGTGGACGGTGTAGAAGACCTTCTTTGCCCTTCTTGGCCCATAGGTGCCGATTTCCTCTCCTCCTTCCGGCCGCCTTGCTCCCTGCTGTGGTTAGACAGCCGGCTGTTTTGTGCTTTCCACGCATTGGGCGTCCCGGGAGGTGGCTTGTAGTCCCGGTTTCGCACCTTAGTCTTCCTTTCCACCTTGATGGCCAAGTGTAGTAATTGCTCCATGGTGCTGTATGGATACATATCAACCTCATTAGCCAAATTAGAATTCAGAATACGAAGGTACCTTGCCATAGTGTTTTCTTCATCCTCTAGAACGTTGGCCTTCACCATAGCAACTTGCATATTCGTATAGGCTTCCTCAGCGCTAAGTGAGCCTTGTCTCAAATTTTCCAGCCGTTGTCGAAGCTCTCGGGTATAGTGAGGTGGAACGAACCTAGCCCTCATTAGTGCCTTCATATGCTCCCATGTGCTGATTTGAGGATCCAAGGTTCGAACTCTTTCTCTGACTACGTGATCCCACCATACCAAAGCATAGCCTTGGAACTCGAGAGCGGCTAGCTGAACCTTCCTAGGCTCGCTAAAGTTGTGACACAACCAGATTTGCTCAAATTTAGTTTCCCACTCCGTGTAGACGTCGGGATCACACTTTCCTTCAAAGACGGGAATTTTGATTTTGACCTTTCCGAGTCCGTCTTGCTCTTGATAGGGCCGAAGGTTATCTCGTCCTTGCCTGGGCTGCTGGAATGGCCTATTGTAGCCCTCCCACGTGTGGTCCTCAAAATGAGCTTCATTCCGTCGCTGAAAATCATCAACAAATGGTGGCATGTTAGAAGCATTAGGAAGGACGTTGGACTATACATTACCTTGATCCGTAGGGTCCGGCTCTCTATTAACACGTGAAGGACCGCCAAACTCATAGTTGGTTCTCAAAGGTGGTGTTCCGGCTGGTGGTGTTCGTGCTTCCATAGACTCCACTCGTTTGGATAGATTAGCTACGGAATCGGACAATTTTTTCAATAGACTGATCATTTCAGGCGTGACGGCCTCGCTACTCAACTTGTTGGGACTTAGGGAACTGGACATGCTCAAGTAACAAACAAAGAACCGGTTAGGTTAGAAAAGCAAAGATATCACTTGTGTATCGCTCACACTCTCGTTGGTATTGCCTAGCTGGTGGCTCGAGTTGTAAGGATCCAACACCTTAAGATCGCGATTTCCGAACCTTCTTAGCAACCCTTCGGAACTAGAACTGCTGAAACCGATTTTAGTGTCGGAGATGAATCAAGACACCCCTAATTGGAATATTGACCTTGGGTTGGTGTAGGTATGGTAAATTGTGTTTAGAATGACGTTTTGAGATGATTGAAAGAGTTCACTTGTGCTTGCTGTAGATTAATAAAAGGCAGCCGATTTGTAGTGTGTTTTTTTTTTTTGAAAGATATCTTAGACTTTGTCAAAGATTTGTAGGAGAGAGAGAAGTAACCGTCATTGATTGCAGATAGGGTCACCGAAATGAGTTTGCAGCGTTGAGCTCTTTTTTTGCTTTTGTTGTGTTTTGTGTTCACTCTCCTCAAGATGTTGTCCGGCTTTTTGAATTTGCACACTTCAAGCACAAGTTAGATCTCAATTGGATAAGCAATAAGGTTAACAAGAAGAAGAAGTGATCAATTGTACTATCTGAGAGTCAACGAAGGAACCAAGGCTGAAGAGCCAAAACCCCAATCGTGAATGCTCTAGACCCGTCTCCAATACAACTTTACACTAGCTCCGGCTGGACTAGCACAAAGAGGGACTCGTGAAGGCTCGAAGCACCAATCTGAAGGCGGTTGACACAAACAAGCTCAGCCAAGCAACAACAACAATGCCAACCAAAAACTCTCTTGTTCTTTGATTGATTTTATGAAATGATTAAAAATGTAATTCTAAGCAATTGGGAATAACGTAACTAATCTGCAGCTAAAGAGGCTATCTATATAGACTATTTTATCTAGACAAAATAAAGAAAAGAGAATTAAAAACATTAGTGGGAAGGTGGTAATAAAAGAGCTTCCTCTAATGTAGCTAACAACCTAACAAACCACTAATCAGCATGGAAATAGGCTGAATTATTCAAACTTATCCTTGGAGTGCAAGCTGGACGTTTTTAACGTTTTTAAGGAGCCAAATGGGCTATCCGAATGGGCTGCATTGTTCAACAGATCCATGAGTGATTTGGATGTGTTTAAAGAGCCCAAATGATGATCCGAATGGGCTGAATTGTTACTCTCTTGGACCTCTTTAAACGTGATCAGCTGGCTGCCTTCTTGGGCTGTTTTAGATGTGAGCAGCAGCCTACCCTCTTGGACTGCCTTGGACGTGTTTGCTTGCCTCCCCTCTTGGGCTGCATTGGACGTGACCAGCAGCTCCTTCTCTTGGACTGCTTTGGACGTAATCAACAGCTTCTCCTCTTGGGCTGCATTAGACGTGAACAACATCTCCTCCCTTTGCTTGCTTGCTCCTGCATTCATCAAAAGATTAACACATGAGGTATGGCAATTAAATGGTTCACGCATTGTGCCAAGCAATAGCACTTCCCTTGACGTAGCTTCTTGGATCTCCTTAGCTCTTGCTCTAGTAATGGGACCTTGATAGCTTCCATGTGATGGTCCTACATCATGGATGATAGTCTAACGTTAAGTATTGACATTTATTGGTGCACGAGTCCCACAAATGATTCTTAGGTTCGGGTTTTACGATGCTTTGTTGTACTCTCAGAATTGGGAGGAACAGGCTCAACATGAGACGACGCTAACACAAGTTATGCGGAATGAGCAGAGTTAACTAACGAGTTAGGACGTCCAAGGTGACCTCCTAAGAGACGTAGCGGGGTTGAGAATATCCAGCGGATCAAATGAGAACAAGTGCGATCTGGACACTTTCCGTGGTTGAGTTTACGAATTATGATAGTTAAAATGTGTTTATGATGGCCCAAAGTTGTGACGTGTTTACCGTGGTGTTGGAGTTAGGATAGTGTTTGAGGGGATAACCCCGAGAAGATATGGGGCGGTGTCGCTCGAGTAGCGATAGTCCTAAGGCGGTTGCTAAACAAGCTAAGTCGCGAGAAAGTATGTACAGAAAAGAGGTACGGACCTCTTGGGTCGGGATATGACAAAGAGTCGAGTTAAAAGTATCCCGGACGCGAGGTGTCATATGTGTTGATCATTAGAAGGGAGTTGGATCCCAATATATATCGGACCTTTTTGAGACCTTGGCACAAGTTGAGAAGTGGTTTACAGTTTGGTGTTGCCACCAAGAGTGGAGGGTTTTCTCTAGTGTTTTGTTTGGACCCGTCAAGAGAGTACATGTATGGCTCGAGATATGATGCTAGTTGTGCTGATCTAGTGTTAGACGAGGAGACGATGAGGGTACCAGGGAGACACGGGATAGTATCCATGGATGAGTTTTTATGATGATCTAGTTACATCGTGATGGCCCATGAGTTAGGTGTTATGTGCATGTGCGAGTTTATATGTGTTGTGCCCTGAGGGGGAATGTGTTATGTGTTTGGATAGATCTTGTCTTGGAATGCGATATACGGTTCGTATGAGTGTGTGTACAGGCCTTGCAAGGTTTTGACGCGGTTTTACGAGGTTGTGATGGTCGTGGAGTGTAGAGTTGGCCGTTTATAGTTGCGAGTGGTTACCGTAGTAGTTATGCCGCGAGGGTTACGTTTAGCAAGTTTCGGGACGAAACTTGTTTTAGGGGGATTAGTTGTAACATCCGGAATTTTTATTCCGGATTGTTATCGAGTTACCGACCTTCCTGCAGGCGCGGCTCAGTTTTCCCGCAGTCACGAGATGTTGAGAAACGGGATTTATTCCAAATCCCGTCCCGACCCCTCGTTATCACGTCTTGTGCTTTCAGACCCCTCGGTTTCTTGAGTGAGGAGACAAGTGGGATAGCTGACCCTTGGTTCTCCCCACCCTCTTTGTGCAGCTGATACGGGAATGACCCGACGTTGGCTCGATCTAGACGACGGAAGGAGGAAATGACGCGGAACGACAAGATCAAAACAGCCGACTAGGGTTTTTCGTGTGCTTCGTGATCTACGAACAAAGGAACAAGAAGACGCTCAAATGAAAACGAAGGTACGGAAATTAAAGGAAAAGTACGATGTAGATGAACCCGACACAAACGACGTGGAAACCCTTGATCTCGGGATCAAGAACCACCAAGAACGATGCAACGAACTCAGCCCCTTACAACCTCACACAGTCGACTTAGAAATTCGACAACACGAGGAGGATGCTTATGGAAACTCACGAACACCAAGAACCCGAGAGCAATTGACACACGTGAAACAACTAAGCCAAATCTGATCACAATAACTCTTCAATCAAAACTCGCCTTTGATTGAAGATGAAATCTGAAAACAAGTGTTTTTCACCAAAAAATAATCTCCCTAAAAAGTAATGAAAAGAGCCTTTAAATAGTTTCAGCTATTAAACAAAAGACATAATAAAAATCTGGAAATTAAGCCCAGTGGGCTACTTAAAACACACAATCACTAAGCAGGCCTTAAAAAGCCTCATTCCTCAATGAGAGGCATGGAACGGTACTGAATGCGTGGTGAGGAGCAGCGGCGTCATGTGCGGGGCTGGCCGAGTCCTGTGCTTTGGCGTCGTTGCTCTCTTGCTTACTTAGGAGCCAAGCCTCGTTATGAACATTTGTAGCCAATAAAATCAGTAAGCCCTCGGTCTCATGCTCAATCTTCTTAGCTCGGGAACGTGTGATAGCTCCCTCATACTCCGGAGATGATAGCTCGGATGGTTCCTCATCATTCCCCCTCTCTTGGGAAGGATTCGTCCATGAATCTTCAAGCTCTACATCCATAGGTGGGAACGGACTGAGGTCTCTAACATTGAAGGTCGGACTGACCCCGAATTCCTCCGGAAGATCCAATACATACGCGTTGTCACCGGCTTTGTGAAGCACCTTGAAAGGACCGGTACCCCTAGGTAATAGCTTGGACTTTCGCAGCTCTTGAAAGCGCTCCTTCCTAAGATGTAACCACACGTGATCTCCGGGCTCAAAAAACAACTTCCTCCATCCCTTGTTTGCCTTAGTTGCGGTCCGAGCTGCTTTCTCCTCCAAGCACAACCGTGTCTTATCATGTAATCCCCTAATATACTCAACATGTTTACCTGCATTGAAATCTACTCGCTCCTTTGAAGGTAACGGCATAAGATCAAAAGGGGTTAAGGGATTCAAACCATACAAACACTTAAAAGGGGTCATGCTAGAGTTCTTGGCTTTGTTTACATTAAGGATTTATATGCAAAGGATGATGATTTTGGAGAGATTTATAAAGCTTGTGTGGAAAAAGGGGTTGTAGATAAGTTTTACTTGTTTGATGGCTTCTTGTTTAGAGTTGATAAAGTGTGCATTCCAAAGTGTTCTCTTAGGCTCTTACTTGTGGATGAATCCCATAGGGGAGGTTTGATGGGTCACTTTGGTAGAGATAAGACATATCATATGCTACATACTCATTTTTATTGGCCACACATGCTTAGGGATGTTGAGAATTTTGTGAAAAGATGCTTAGAATGCTTGAAAGCAAAGTCTAGAGTAATGCCCCATGGTTTGTATACCCCTTTACCCATTCCCGCAGCTCCTTGGGAAGATATTAGTATAGACTTTATTTTGGGGTTACCTAGGACTAAGAGGGGAAGAGACTCTATTTTTGTGGTGGTAGACAGGTTCTCTAAGATGGCACACTTCATAGCTTGTCACAAAACGGATGATGCCACTAATGTTGCAAACCTCTACTTTAGAGAAGTAGTTAGGCTACATGGAGTTCCTAGAACCATTGTTAGTGATCGGGATGTGAAATTTCTTAGTTACTTTTGGAAGACTTTATGGGGTAATAAGCTAGGTACTAAGTTGTTGTTCTCTACCGCTAGCCACCCTCAAACTGATGGCCAAACCGAAGTAACTAATAGGACTTTAGGGACACTTTTAAGGGCTGTAATTAAGAAGAATTTGAAAGAGTGGGAGGATGTGTTACCACATGTTGAGTTTACATATAACAGGACCATCCATTCTTCCACTAACATGACTCCTTTTAAGTGTGTGTATGGTTTGAATCCCTTAACCCCTTTTGATCTTATGCTGTTACCTTCAAAGGAGCGAGTATATTTCAATGCAGGTAAACAAATTGAGTACATTAGGGGATTACATGAGAAGACACGGCTGAGCTTAGAGGAGAAAGCAGCTCGGACCGCAGCTAAGGCAAACAAGGGACGGAGGAAGCTGTTGTTTGAGCCCGGAGATCTCGTGTGGTTACATCTTAGGAAGGAGCGTTTCCAAGAGCTTCGAAAGTCCAAGCTATAACCTATGGGTACCGGTCCTTTCAAGGTGCTTCACAAAGCCGGTGACAACGCTTATGTATTGGATCTTCCGGAGGAATTCGGGGTTAGCCTGACCTTCAATGTTAGAGACCTCAGCCCGTTCCCACCTATGGATGTAGAGCTTGAAGATTCGTGGACGAATCCTTCCCAAGAGAGGGGGAATGATGAGGGACCATCCGAGCTAGCATCTCCGGAGTATGAGGGAGCTATCACACGTTCCCGAACTAAGAAGATTGAGCATGAGACCGAGGGCTTGCTGATGTTATTGGCTACAAGTGTTCATAACGAGGCTTGGCTCCTAAATAAGCAAGAGAGCAACGACACCAAGGCACAGGACTCGGCCAGCCCCGCACATGACGCCGCTGCTCATCCCCGCGTTTCCAGTACCGTTCCATGTCTCTCATTGAGGAATGAGGCTTTTTAAGGCCTGCTTAGTGATTGTGTGTTTTAAGTAGCACATTGGGCTTAATTTCCAGTTTTTATTATGTCTTTTGATTAAAGAGATGAAACTATTTAAAGGCTCTTTTCATTACTTTTTAGGCAGATTATTGGTGAAAAACACTTATTTTTAGATTTCATCTTCAATCAAAGGCGAGTTTTGATTGAAGAGTTATTGTGATCATATTTGGCTTAGTTGTTTCGCGTGTGTCAATTGCTCTCGGGTTCTTGGTGTTCGTGAGATTCCATAAGCATCCTCCTCGTGTTGTCGATGTTCTAATTCGGCTGTGTGAGGTTGTAAGGGGCTGAGTTCGTTGCATCGTTCTTGGTGGTTCTTGATCCCGAGATCAAGGGTTTCCACGTCGTTTGTGTCGGGTTCATCTACATTGTACCTTTCTTTAATTTCCGTACCTTCGTTTTCAGTTTAGCGTCTTCTTGTTCCTTTTATTCGTAGGTCACGCAGCACATGAACCCTAGCCGGCTGTTTGATCCGTTTTCTGCGTCTTTCCCTCCTTCCGTCGTCTAGATCGAGCCAACGTCGGGTCTCTCCCGTATCAGGAATGCACACTTTATCCACTCTAAACAAGAAGCCCTCGAACAAGTAAAACTTATCTACAACTACTTTTTCCACACAAGCTTTATAAATCTCTCCAAAATCATCATCCTTTGCATATAAATCCTTAATGTAAACAAAGCCAAGAATTCTAGCATCCAATGTAGTTAGCAAAACATGTCTCCTAGAAAGTGCATCAGCTACTACATTATGTTTTCTTTTCTTGTACTTAATCACATAAGGAAATGTTTCAATGAACTCCATCCACCTACCATGCCTTCTATCAAGTTTATCTTGGCTACTAAAGTGTTTTAATGATTCATGATCAGTGTGTAATATAAACTCTCTAGGCCAAAGATAAAGTTACCAAGTCCTAAGCACTCTAAACAATGCATAGAGCTCCTTATCATAAGTAGAATAGTTTAGAGTTGGACCTTTCAATTTCTCACTAAAGAAGGCGATGGGTTTGCCCTCTTGCATAAGTACTCCACCAATTCCTATACCCGACGCATCACACTCCACCTCAAATGACCTAGTGAAGTCCGGGAGAACAAGCAATGGGGCGTTGGTCAACATCCACTTGAGCTTTTCGAAAGCTCTCTCTTGGGCCTCTCCCCACACGAATGGTATATTCTTCTTAGTGATCTCGGTTAGAGGGGCGGCTATGGTACTGAAGTCTCTCACAAATCGCCTATAAAAGCTAGCCAATCCATGAAAGCTGCGCACATCACCAAGAGACGTCGGGGTTGGCCAATCTCGAATAGCTTTGATCTTCTCCTCATCTACTCGCAGCACTAGAGCACACACTACAAAGCCAAGAAATATAACTTCATTTGTGTAGAAATCACACTTCTTAATATTAGCATATAAGTGTTCAAGTCTAAGAGTAGAAACAACCTGACGGCGATGATCCGCATGCTCCTCTACTGACTTGCCATAGATGAGTATGTCGTCGAAGTAAACAACGACAAACTTCCATGTGAACTTCCTCAAAACATGGTTCATGAGGCGCATGAATGTGCTGGGAGCATTATTCAAACCGAATGGCATAACAAGCCACTCATAGAGCCCAAACTTGGTCTTGAATGCCGTCTTCCATTCGTCGTCCTCCTTCATTTGAATTTGATGATAGCCACTTCTAAGGTCGATCTTGGAGAAGGTAGTTGTTCCATGTAGCTCATCCAACATGTCATCAAGGGGGAATGGGATGACGGTACTTGATGGTGATGTTGTTGACAGCTCTACAATCAACACACATCCGCCAAGAGTTGTCCTTCTTAGGGACAAGTAGAACCGGCACCGCCATATGACTAAGGATCTCTCGAATGTATCCCTTATCAAGGAGCTCTTGTACCTGCGTTTAAATCTCTTCACTCTCCTTCGGGTTCATTCTATAGGCGGGTCGGTTTGGGAGAGTAGCTCCGGGAATAAGATCTATTTGGTGATCAATACTTCGAAATGGTGGTAGCCCCGGGGGTATTTCATCCGGAAACACATCTGCAAACTCATCCAAGATAGCTAAAATACTAGGGGGTAAATCAACTAGGGTCGAGTTGCTTACCAAATTCAGCCCTTTACACAAACACACGAGCGCAACATCGGGAGGGAGGTAATCTGTGATGTACTCCCTCTTGGCTGCGAGCAATGTTCTCAGTGGTGGCTGGACGGCTGTTGCGAGCGTTTTACCTTTGGTGGCAGTCCTTGCTGCAACGAGGTTGTCCATGGCGTCGGACTCCTTGGCGGCTGCAGAGAGCGCTCCTCCCTTGGACGGCGTCGTCTCCGTGTAACCGTTGCTTGCTTGGCCAGCTTCTCTTGATTTCTTCTCAAAAGCCTCCGCAATCTACATAGGAGTCATGGGCTTGAGAGTAACAAGTTTATCTTTAAAGGTAAAAGAATACTTGTTAGTAAAACCGTTATGCAACACTTTCCTATCATATTGCCAAGGTCGGCCTAACAAAACATGACAAGCTTGCATTGGAACCACATCACATAGAATAGTATCTTCATAATGTCCTAAGGTAATGTGAATTTTAGCTTGCTTGTTTACCTTAAGCTCACCACAATCATTCATCCAATGTAGCTTGTAAGGCCTAGGATGGTAGAAAGTTGTTATTTGCAATTTAGAAATCAATTCCGTGCTAGCTATGTTGCAACAACTCCCACCATCAATTATAACGTTACAAGCCTTCCCCTTTACTAAGCATCTAGTGTGAAATAGATTTTCTCTTTGATTATTTTCACAAGGAGTAGGTTGTAAGTGTAAAGTTCTCCTAGCTATCAAATTTTCCCCATGTTCATACCCTATACCCTCATCATCATCATTGTCAAAAACAGGATTGTCAATAACATTGTCAAATTCATTTTCATCATTGTCGGATTCCGACTCATATTGACCTAGATGATTGATTATAAGGACTCTTTTGTTTGGACATTCTCTCATCATGTACCCTTTACCTTGGCACTTAAAGCAAGTCACATCTCTAGCTCTAGAATTAGCATTAGGCACAAGGGGGTTAGAGTTACTTAGCTTGGATCCCGAAGGAGCAGCCGGGTTGGCCTTGGGAGGATATGAAGAACCAGAGTGTATGGCACCACGCCGAGCAGTGGCGTCGGCTCCTTGTGCAGCGGTTGTCCCTCCCTTCGCAACGGTGTTCTCCTTTCCGTAGGATGAGTTCTTCCACTTGTTCACTGCGTTTGGTGCATTGTATCCCGCTCCTTGGTACCTACTCTTGGACTTCCTTTCTACTTTTATCGCTAAATATAGCAATTCTGTCATAGAACCATATGGAAACAAATCCACCTCGTTAGCTAAAGAAGGATGCAATACTCTAAGATACCTAGCCATCGTAGCCTCTTCATCCTCCAACACAATGGCTCGGGCCATTGCAACTTGCATGGCGTTGAAGGTTTCCTCGGCGCTCAGATTGCCTTGCCTCAAGTTCTCAAGGCGTTGCCGAAGCTCCCTATGGTAATGGTGAGGTATGAACCGAGCTCTCATCATTGCTTTCATTTGCTCCCAAGTAGTCACGGGGGGATCAAGAGCAAGCCTCCTTTCCCGTACTAGCTTATCCCACTAAATAAGAGCAAATTCCTGAAATTCCAAGGCCGCCAATTGCACCTTCTTGTGCTCGGAAAATTGTGGCAGGACCAAATTTGTTCTATCTTGGTTTCCCACAACATATATGTATCCGGATCACACTTGCTCTCTAAGACGGGGATTTTCACCTTTATCTTACCAATCCCGTCTTGTTCGGGTTCCCGGTTCCTACATTGATATCCTAGATACTCTTGCTGCGGTGGTGGAGCCCAAGCCTCTCCCGTCATTGATTGTTCCTCTTCCTCATTACTTGTGCACATTAATGGGAGGAACAACGTTTCTAGGTAAGGGAGAGTTGGGACGAGGATCATACCCATATCGGTGACCCGGGTGGCCTTGAAGAGGCGGCTGCACAAGCTCCTGCGGCGCATTGCCTCGCTGCGCCATGTTAGCGGCCTCAAATGCGGTTCGTTGGTTGGGCAAAGGACCTCGTGGCGGTGGCTGCTGCTGTGAATGGTCTCCTTGCTCAAAGGCTGAAGCTAATGGTTGGCGAGCTTCTAGAGCCCTCATCCGAGTTGTCAAAGCGGCAATGTTGTCGTTCATTTGCTTCAACAAGCTGAGCGTTGTCGGATCTGTCGGCTCGGGGCTCGTTGTCGAAACACGGCTATGGGTAGACATTATCACAAAGAAAAACAAACACTGAAATACGTTAAGGGTAGAAATTAAAACACCTCTCAAGTGTTTCACTCCTTTTTCCGCTCACACTCTTGTGATAGTCGGGCTTGTTGATGGATCACTTCGAATGAGTCAAAAACCCCACTTGAGTTAAGGTGTCTAGGCATCCAAAGCAACCAAAAATCGATTAGGGCTTAATGCAATTCGATTCAATGCGAAATCAGCTCAAACTCAACAAGACTCACGATGGACAGAATTGAATCACAAAGACTTAAGAAGATCGCCAAATAGAATGTATAAAGAGAAGAAAAGAAGAAGACTCACCGATTAAAGCCCTACTTGTTGCACTTCCGGACTGCCTTGGAGTGTGAGTAATCCCGGGGCTAGGTTAGAGGTAGCAAGGTAAGGAGGGAAGACGTGGTGATAGAGGTAGAGTGGCGATGAGGGGTGCGGCCGATGAGGGGTGCGGAGCTGGGCTAAGGGCGATGGAGCGCTGATGGTTAGCCGAGCGTATGGTCTCGATGAAGGCCTCGAGAGTGCTGGGAGATAAAGACGTGAATAGGCAGTTTGCACCATAAAATAACATACAAGACTAAAGATCACGAAATCAAATAAAATGTAACAAAAGCTTCTCTTTTTTTTTTTTGAATGATATGCTTTTTGTTACCTAAAATGTAGGAACTTCCTTGACCAACAAATCTGGCCAATAATTACAAAATAAATTAAAATGGAACAAGAGATATCTTCTACTAGTGCCTTGAATGTGGGAATGTGGAGTTGGAGAAGAACATGCCCAATTACAACCGATTTAGGCACAGCCGATTAGGGCACAGCCGACGGCAATGGTGATGGTCCGGCGTTGATACGGGGATGGTGATGGCTGGCGGCAACACGTGTGTAAGCAAGGCTAGCGGCAGTAGGGTACGTTACGTCGAGGAGGTGGTGATGGCCGGCCTAGGATACTCACAAACCAACACAACCTTCAACACAGCAAGTCAAACACAATCAGTTTCAAGACACAAGAAGAAAGCTCACAAAAATTTCAAAACTAACGCGATAAGAAGGAAAGACACAAGATCGATCCGTCGTCAACCGGAGCTCTGATACCAATTGATACGGGAATGACCCGACGTTGGCTCGATCTAGACGACGGAAGGAGGAAATGACGCGGAACGACAAGATCAAAATAGCCGACTAGGGTTTTTCGTGTGCTGCGTGATCTGCAAACAAAGGAACAAGAAAACGCTCAAATGAAAACGAAGGTACGGAAATTAAAGGAAAAGTAAGATGTAGATGAACCCGACACAAACGACGTGGAAACCCTTGATCTCGGGATCAAGAACCACCAAGAACGATGCAACAAACTCAGCCCCTTACAACCTCACACAGTCGACTTAGAAATTCGACAACACGAGGAGGATGCTTATGGAATCTCACAAACACCAAGAACCCGAGAGCAATTGACACACGCGAAACAACTAAGCCAAATCTGATCACAATAACTCTTCAATCAAAACTCGCCTTTGATTGAAGACGAAATCTGAAAACAAGTGTTTTTCACCAAAAAATAATCTCCCTAAAAAGTAATTGATACGGTGTTAATCCGTGATTGAGTCGATCTAGGCACAATGATCTCGAAACGGACTGAATGAGGCGAATTCAGTAGGCAAGTGAAACGAAGATGATGAATGGCGCAGGAAAGGTGAGAGAAGAACCAAAGAGAGAGCCAATGAAGGAACCAAGGCTGAAGAGCCAAAACCCCAATCGTGACTGCCCTAGACCCGTCTCCAATACAACGTTACACTAGCTCCTTCTGGACTAGCACAAAGAGGGACTCGTGAAGGCTCGAAGCACCAATCCGAAGGCGGTTTGACACAAACAAGCTCAGCCAAGCAACAACAGCAATGCCAACCAAAAACTCTCTTGTTCTTTGATTGATTTTGTAAAATGATTACAAATGCAATTCTAAGCAATGGATTTAACGTAACTAATCTGCAGCTAAAGAGGCTATATAAATAGACTCTTTTATCTAGACAAAAATAAAGAAAAGAAAGCTGAAAACATTAGTGGGAAGATGGTAATAAGAGAGCTTCCTCTAATGTAGCTAACAACCTAACAAACCACTAATCAGCATGGAAATAGGCTGAATTATTCAATCTTATCCTTGGAGTGCAAGCTGGACGTTTTTAAGGTTGTAAGGAGCCAAATGGGCTATCCGAATGGGCTGCATTGTTCAACAGATCCATGAGTGATTTGGATGTGTTTAAAGAACCCAAATGATGATCCGAATGAGCTGAATTGTTACTCTCTTGGCCCTCTTTGAAAGTGATCAGCTGGCTCCCTCCTTGGGCTGCGTTGGACGTGTTTGCTTGCCTCCCTCTTGGGCTACCTTTGACATGATCAATAGCCTCCTCTTGGGCCTGCATTGGGCATGAGCATGGGCTGCATTGGGCGTGAGCATGGGCTGCATTGGCGTGAGCAACAACCTCCTCTTGGGCTGCATTGGCGTGAACAACAGCCTCCTCTCATGGGCTGCATTGGATGTGAGCAACAGCCTGCATGGTCTCCTCGAGCTGCATGGAAGGTGAGTACGTCGGCATGGTCTCCTTGCTTGGTTCGCTTGCTCCTACATTCACCAAAAGGTTAACATATGATGTATGGAAATTAAATGGTTCACGCATTGTGTCAAGCAATAGCACTTCCCTTGACATAACCTCTTGGATCTCCTTAGCTCTTGCTCTAGTAATGGGACCTTGATAGCTTCCATGTGATGGTCCTACATCATCCACTCCTTCTTGGAAAGAATTCGACCCCGAATTTTCATCTTGTTCCGAATCTCCTTCATATGGGCTCAAATCTCCTACGTTAAAAGTGGTGCTAACTCCATACTCTTCCGGTAAGTCCAACAAATATGCATTGTCATTAATCCGGTGTAAGACTTTGAATGGTCCATCACCTCGTGGTGCTAGCTTGGAATGGCGTTTTGTCGGAAACCGCTCTTTCCTTAGATGTAGCCAAACTAAGTCGCCGGGCTGGAAAACCATCTTCCGACGTCCCTTGTTATTCCGAGCTGCAGTTTCAATGCCTTTCTTGTCAAGTGCAGCCTTGGTCTTAGCATGAAGTTCCTTAATGTAGTCCACCTGTTCCAAAGCATCAAAAGCTACTCGATCCTTTCGAGGAATCGGTAATAAGTCCAAAGGAGTTAACGGGTTAAATCCATAAACACATTTGAAAGGTGATAACGAAGTGGAAGAATGCATGGTGCGATTATAAGCAAACTCAATATGTGGTAACATGTCTTCCCATTCTTTTGAGTTATCTTTCAACATGTTTCTAAAGAGGGTCGTTAGGGTCCTATTGGTGACTTCCGTTTACCCATCTGTTTGGGGATGACTAGAGGTCGAGAGTAGTAATCTAGTGCCCATTTTCCCCCAAAGTGTCTTCCAAAAGAAACTCAAAAACTTGACATCCCTATCACTAACAATAGTTTTAGGTATTCCATGCAATCTAACTATTTCCTTAAAGAAAAGATTAGCAACATTATATGCATCTTCAGTTTTATGACATGGAATAAAATGTGCCATTTTAGAGAATCTATCTACTACCACAAAAATGGAATCTCTTCCTTTCTTAGTCCTAGGTAGTCCAACAATGAAATCCATATTTATGTCCTCCCAAGGGCCATTAGGTGTCGGTAAGGGCGTATACAGCCCGTGGGGTTGTACCCTAGCTTTGGCCTTAAGATATTCAATGCACCTCTTAAGCATGTGTTCTACATCCCTTAACATATGAGGCCAATAAAAGTGAGTTTGCAACATGTTATAAGTTTTGTCCCTCCCAAAATGCCCCATTAAACCTCCTTTATGGGCTTCTTCCACCAATAAGATCCTAAGGGAACATCTAGATATGCAAATCTTATCCACTTTAAACAAGAAACCTTCAAACACAAAGTACTTATCATAAGGGCCTTGAGGAGTGCATCTATGAAATATCTTCCCAAATTCAGCATCATCCGCATATAATTCTTTAATGTAAGTAAAACCTAACATCCTAGAATCCAAAGTGGTGATGAAGGTGTATCTCCTAGACAATGCATCTGCTACGACATTATCCTTTCCTTTCCTATACTTGATAATGTAAGGAAAGGTTTCTATGAACTCCATCCACCTACCATGCCGTCTATCTAGCTTATCTTGGCTCCTAAAGTGTCTAAGTGAATCATGATCGGTTTTCAAAACAAACTCTTGAGGCCAAAGGTAATGTTGCCATGTTTTGAGTACTCTAAACAAGGCATACAATTATTTGTCATATGTTGATACGGTGTTAATCCGTGTTTGATTCGATCTAGGCACAATGATCTCGAAATGTACTGAATGAGACGAATTCAGTAGGCGGAGTGAAACGAAGATGATGAATGGCGCAGGAGGGTGAGAGAAGAACCAAAGAGAAAGCCAATGAAGGAACCAAGGCTGAAGAGCCAAAACCCCAATCGTGACTGCCCTAGATCCGTCTCCAATACAACGTTACACTAGCTCCTGCTGGACTAGCAAAAAGAGGGACTCGTGAAGGCTCGAAGCACTAATCCGAAGGCGGTTTGACACAAACAAGCTCAGCCAAGCAACAACAACAATGCCAACCAAAAACTCTCTTGTTCTTTGATTGATTTTGTGAAAATGATTACATATGCAATTCTAGCAATGGGAAATAACGTAACTAATCTGCATCCTAGAATAGACTATTTATTGACTCTTTTTATCTAGACAAAATAAAGAAAAGAAAGCTGAAAACATTAGTGGGAAGGTGGTAATAAGAGAGCTTCCTCTAATGTAGCTAACAACCTAACAAACAACTATTTCAGCACAAAAATAGGCTGAATTATTCAAACTTATCCTTGGAGTGCAAGCTGAGTGTGCTGGACGTTTTTCAAGAGCCAAATGGGCTGTCCGAATGGGCTGCATTGTTCAAAAGATCCATGAGTGTTTTGGATGTGTTTAAAGAGCCCAAATGATAATCCGAATGAGCTGAATTGTTACTCTCTTGGACCTCTTTAAAAGTGATCGGCTGGCTCCCTCCTTGGGCTGCATTGGACGTGTTTGCTTGCCTCCCTCTTGGGCTACCTTTGACATGATCAACAGCCTCCTCTTGGGCCTGCATTGGACGTGAGCATGGGCTGCATTGGGCGTGAGCATGGGCTGCATTGGCGTGAGCAACAGGTCGTGAGCATGGGCTGCATTGGGCGTGAGCATGGGCTGCTTTGGCGTGAACAACAGCCTTCTCTCCTAGCCTGCATTGGACGTGAGCAGCATCTCCTTCCTTTGCTCTTGGGTTGCCTTGGACGTGAGCAACAGCAGCCTGCATGGTCTCCTCGAGCTGCATTGGAAGTGAGTACGTTGGCATGGTCTCGGGCTACATTGGTTCACTTGCTCCTAAATTCATCAAAAGATTAACACATGATGTATGGAAATACAATGGTTCACGCATTGTGTCAAGCAATAGCACTTTCCTTGACATAACCTCTTGGATCTCCTTAGCTCTTGCTCTAGTAATGGGACCTTGATAGCTTCCATGTGATGGTCCTACATCATATGTAGAATAGTTTAAGCATGCACCTTTCAATTTTTCACTAAAGAAAGCTAGAGGCTTACCTTCTTGCATAAGGACGCCGCCAATACCAATGCCGGATGCGTCGCATTCAACCTCAAAGGGTTTAGTGGAGTCCGGTAGAGCTAGTAGTGGTGCGTGGGTGAGGCGTCTTTTGAGCTCTTCAAAAGCTCTTTGCTGCGGTTCATTCCACTCAAAAGGAACCTTCTTTTTGGTCAAAGCCGTGAGTGGGGCTGCAATGGTGCTGAAATCTCTCACAAACCTTCTATAGAAGGTAGCTAAGCCATGGAAGCTCCTCACGTCACCAATAGTCCTAGGAGTGGGCCACTCATTGATTGCTTTCACCTTGTCCTCATCCACTTGCAAGCCATTGACACTTACTACAAAACCAAGAAAGATCACTCGGCTAGTATAGAAATCACATTTTTGAATATTAGCATACAAGTATTCTATACGCAATGTAGCAAGCACATCGCTCAAATGATTTTCATGCTCTTTTAAAGTCTTACTATAGATAAGAATGTCATCAAAGTAGACTACAAAAAATAAACCAATATAAGGTCTCAAAATATGATTCATTAATCTCATGAAAGTACTAGGAGTGTTAGTTAAGCCAAAAGGCATTACTAGCCACTCATAGAGACCAAATTTTGTTTTAAAAGCTGTTTTCAATTCATCCCCTTCCCTCATTCTAATTTGATGGTAGCCACTCCTAAGGTCAATCTTAGTGAAAATTGTAGCTCCATGTAACTCATCTAGCATATCATCTAAACGGGAAATCGGGTGTCTATACTTGATAGTAATGTTATTGATTGCTCTACAATCAATACACATTCTCCAAGTATTATCCTTCTTGGGTACTAGCAGAACGGGAACGGCACAAGGACTAAGGCTTTCCCGCACATACCCCTTATCTAGCAAGGCTTGAACTTGGTTCTGAATTTCCTGGGCTTCCGTAGGGTTCATCCTATAGGCGGGCCTATTGGGAAGAGTGGCTCCGGGTATTAAATCTATTTGGTGTTCAATGCCCCTAATGGGCGGTAAGCCGGCTGGAATCTCATCAGGAAAAACGTCTCTAAATTCATCCAACAGCCCCTGAATAGATCTAGGAAGTGGGTTCGTAGAGTCATGAGGCACATTCACTAGAGATTTACACAAACTCATCATTAGCACATCAATAGAAGCATAGTTAGTGACAAATTCATTCCTAGACTCAATATAGCTACTTGTTGGTTGTACTAACAATGTTTGATGGGTTTTGTTCTCTTTACTCTTAGGCCGTGTGATCTTAGGCTTTGGAGGGTCGATACGTCCTGCAATTTGTAATTGAATTCCTTTTGTATCAGACTATTCGGTTAGTTCGATAGCTTTCGATTGATTGAACTCACTCATTGAAATTGAATAAAAAAACTACAAAAAAGAAGGAATAAGTAAACAATTGAATGAGACGGCTAAGTCATACAAGTAAAGAGATCTATTCATGGATAAGAAAAGGACAAAGGTTTCAGACTCATGATGAAATAGAATCCTGGATCGAGACCTGTGATTGGTTTTTGGAAATCCTTTTTATCCAAACACTAATTGGTCGTGTATTAGGCTAAAATGGCGAGCTCTTAAGCGAAAATTGTGGGGATTGTGGGCACCGATAAGTGAGGCCCCAATTGGTAGAAAAAGCCCAACAAATAAATGGGGCTTTCCTGCACTTGGAAGAAGAAGTAGAAAAAGGAATAAATATAGTGATAATTTGATTATTCGTCGACGTAGTAAATAGGTCGCGAGACTCCAAATCTCGTGCTAAAGAGCGTGGAGGTTCGAGTCCTCTTCAAGGCATAGAGAATGCTCATTGAATGAGCAATTCATTACAACCCAAGAAGTAATAAGTACTTGGCCGTGGACTTGAAAACCGCCTATTTGCCAATAGAAATGTTGGCCGACTTCCACCCTGGATATATCATATAATCCCCTTAGTGTATTGATTGAACATGAGGTTGTTGCATATTTTGCTTGGGCTTAATCTTTCCCAATTCTACTAGAACTCACAATGATAAGAAAATCTTGATAAGAATTTCGTATAAGTGCAGTTCTAGTAAACAAAAGGGTGTGGATAAAAGGAAGGTGAGAGAAAGATATCAAAATATATCAATGATATATAATTCCACTATGTAAGGTCTATGAACCATTTCACAAAGGGGTGCAAAATCTGAGAAAATACCACACGAATATTCTACTATAGTCGGTATTCAAGAATCAGTTCGAGCCTGATTATCCCTAAACCCAATGCGATGAAGCTTGGGTGAAACTAAGTGGGGTCCGAACCGACTGATGTTGAAGAATCGGCGGATGAGTTGTGGTTAGGGGTGAAATGCCACTCGAACCCAGAGCTAGCTGTTTTTTGGGTGAGATAGTGGAAAAGTTGACAGATAAGTCACCCTTACTGCCACTCTACAGAACCGTACATGAGATTTTCACCTCATACGGCTCCTCGTTCAACTCTTTCAAAGTCATTGGATCCCTTCCCTCGTTCGAGAATCTCCTCATAATAGCCTATTTGTCTTTAATTGTCGAGATTAAAAGAGTCAATTCAATGGCGCTATTTTTATAAAAAATAAAACATTAAAAAATTTTTGAATAAAAAAAAGGAGAGCAGGCCATTTGCCAGGGAGATTCTGAAATTGCGGAGGCTTGGTTCGATCAAGCCGCTGAGTATTGGAAACAGGCTATAGCGCTTTATCGAGGTTATTATATCAGCAATGGTGTCCCTACTCATGATGCCCTAAAAATATACGATAAGAGCAATCTCTATTATTATTAGTTTACTTCTTTGTTATTTTATTTGAAAAGGAAAATTAGATTCCAGCCAATGAATCGTGAAAGGATATATGTCTCGCGGCCATCCCTAGCCCCACGCGTCAATCCCACGAGCCTCTTATCCATTCTCTTTCAATCACTGCGGGGGAGCAAGTCTCCTTGCTCTACCCTCTTGTTCTCATAGTACTCGGCTATTTGTAAAGGTGTCATAGGTTTAAGTGTTAATGTTTTACGCTTATACTCAAAACTATATTTGTTAGAAAACCCATCATGGACAACTTTCCTATCATATTGCCATGGACGACCAAGCAACAAGTCCAAGCATTCATAGGCACAACATCACATGTAATAACATCCTCATATGATCCTAATGTTATATTGACCTTAGTTTGCTTATTAACCTTAAGTTCTCCACATTCATTCATCCAATGTAGTTTATATGGCCTAGGGTGATAAAATGTAAGAAGTTGTAATTTGTTTACCATTTCAGTGCTAGCTATGTTGCAAAAACTTCCTCCATCAATTATCACATTACACACTTTTCCTTTAATGCTACATCTAGTATGAAACAGATTTTCACGTTGGTTATCCTCACAAGGTGCTAGTTGGACATGCAAAATTCTCCTAGCTATCAAAGATTCACCTTGTTCATACTCAATGCAATCATCATTCTCATTTTGTTCATTGTCATCATTTAAGGCATTTTCATCATCTAATTCCACATCATCCTCACTCTCATACTCTCCTAGATGATTTATGATCAAAGTGCGTCTATTAGGACATTCTCTACTCATGTGACCTCTACCTTGGCATTTAAAACACACAATGTCCCTAGTTCTAGAGTTAGAGATAGGAGTACTCCCTCGATGATCACTTGAAGGCTCATTCAAGGATCGTGGTGTAGTGGCTGTTGTAGACGACTTTCTTTGCCCTTCTTGGCCCATAGGTGCCGATCTCCTCTCCTCCTTCTGGCCACCTTGCTCCCTGTTGTGGTTAGACAGCCGGCTGTTTTGTGCTTTCCAAGCATTGGGCGTCCCGGGAGGTGGCTTGTATTCCCGGTTTCGCACCTTAGTCTTCCTTTCCACCTTGATGGCCAAGTGTAGTAGTTGCTCCATGGTGCTGTATGGGTACATATCAACCTCATTAGCCAAATTAGAATTCAGAATACGAAGGTACCTTGCCATAGTGTTTTCTTCATCCTCTAGAACGTTGGCCTTCACCATAGCAACTTGCATATTCGTATAGGCTTCCTCAGCGCTAAGTGAGCCTTGTCTCAAATTTTCCAGCCGTTGTCGAAGCTCTCGGGTATAGTGAGGTGGAACGAACCTAGCCCTCATTAGTGCCTTCATATGCTCCCATGTGCTGATTTGAGGATCCAAGGTTCGAACTCTTTCTTTGACTACGTGATCCCACCATACCAAAGCATAGCCTTGGAACTCAAGAGTTGCTAGTTGAACCTTCCTAGGCTCGCTGAAGTTGTGACACAACCAAATCTGCTCAACTTTAGTTTCCCACTCCGTGTAGACGTCGGGATCACACTTTCCTTCAAAGACGGGAATTTTGATTTTGACCTTTCCGAGTCTGTCTTGCTCTTGATAGGGCCGAAGGTTGTCTCGCCCTTGCCTTTGCTGCTGGAATGGCTGATTGTAGCCCTCCCACGTGTGGTCCTCAGCTTCATTCCGTCGCTGAAAGTCATCAACAAATGGTGGCATGTTAGAAGCATTAGGAAGGACGTTGGAATGTACATTACCTTGATCCGGCTGATCCGGCTCTCTAGTAACACGTGAAGGACCGCCAAACTCGTAGTTAGCTCTTAAAGGTGGTGTTCCGGCTGGTGGTGTTCGTGCTTCCATTGACTCCACTCGTTTGGATAGATTAGCCACGGAATCGGACAATTTTTTCAATAGACTGATCATCTCAGGCGTGACGGTCTCGCTACTCGACTTGCTGGGACTTATGGACCTGGACATGCTCAAGTAACAAACAAAGAACCGGTTAGGTTAGAAAAGCAAAGATCTCACTTGTGTATCGCTCACACTCTCGTTGGTATTGCCTAGCTGGTGGCTCGAGTTGTAAGGATCCAACACCTTAAGATCGCGATTTCCGAACCTTCTTAGCAACCCTTTGGAACTAGTACTGCTGAAACCGATGTTAGTGACGGAGATGAATCAAGACACCCCTAATTGGAGTATTGGCTGTTGGGTTGGCGTAGGTGTGGTAAATTGTGTTTAGAATGATGTTTTGAGATGATTAAAAGAGTTTACTTGTGCTTGATTAATAAAAACAAGGCCAGCCGTTTTTTTTTTGTAGTGTTTTTTTTTTTTTTTTGAAAGATCTCTTAGACTTTGTCAAAGATTTGTAAGAGAGAGAAGTAACCGAAATTGATTCAATGAGACGTGTTGGAGAGCAGGTTACCGATTGATGTATACTGCGTTCGAGCTATTTTGTTTTTGTTTTGTGTTTACCTCTCCTCAAGATGTTGTCCGGCTTTATGAATTGGCACACTTCAAGCACAAGTTAGATCTCAATTAGATAAGCAATAAGGTTAATAAGAAGAAGAAGTGATCAATTGTACCAACTGAGCTCTGATACCAACTGATACGGTGTTAATCCGTGATTGAGTCGATCTAGGAACAATGATCTCGAAACGGACTGAATGAGGCGAATTCAGTAGGCGAAGTGAAACGAAGATGATGAATGGCGCAGGAAAGGTGAGAGAAGAACCAAAGAGAGAGCCAATGAAGGAACCAAGGCTGAAGAGCCAAAACCCCAATCGTGACTGCCCTAGACCCGTCTCCAATACAACGTTACACTAGCTCCTGCTAGACTAGCACAAAGAGGGACTCGTGAAGGCTCGAAGCACCAATCCGAAGGCGGTTTGACACAAACAAGCTCAGCCAAGCAAACAACAGCAATGCCAACCAAAAACTCTCTTGTTCTTTGATTGATTTTGTGAAATGATTACAAATGCAATTCTAAGCAATGGATTTAACGTAACTAATCTGCAGCTAAAGAGGCTATATAATTAGACTCTTTTATCTAGACAAAAATAAAGAAAAGAAAGCTGAAAACATTAGTGGGAAGGTGGTAATAAGAGAGCTTCCTCTAATGTAGCTAACAACCTAACAAACCACAAATCAGCATGGAAATAGGCTGAATTATTCAATCTTATCCTTGGAGTGCAAGTTGGACGTTTTTAAGGTTGTAAGGAGCCAAATGGGCTATCCGAATGGGCTGCATTGTTCAACAGATCCTTGAGTGATTTGGATGTGTTTAAAGAGCCCAAATGATGATCCGAATGAGCTGAATTGTTACTCTCTTGGGCCTCTTTGAAAGTGATCAGCTGGCTCCCTCCTTGGGCTGCATTAGACGTGTTTGCTTGCCTCCCTCTTGGGCTACCTTTGACATGATCAACAACCTCCTCTTGGGCCTGCATTGGGCGTGAGCATGGGCTGCATTGGGCATGAGCATGGGCTGCATTGGCGTGAGCAACAACCTCCTCTTGGACTGCATTGGCGTGAACAACAGCCTCCTCTCCTGGGCTGCATTGGATGTGAGCAACAGCCTGCATGGTCTCCTCGAGCTGCATGGACGGTGAGTACGTCGGAATGGTCTCCTTGCTTGGTTCGCTTGCTCCTACATTCACCAAAAGGTTAACATATGATGTATGGAAATTAAATGGTTCACGCATTGTGTCAAGCAATAGCACTTCCCTTGACATAAACTCTTGGATCTCCTTAGCTCTTGCTCTAGTAATGGGACCTTGATAGCTTCCATGTGATGGTCCTACATCAGTAATGAAAAGAGCCTTTAAATAGTTTCAGCTCTTAAACAAAAGACATAATAAAAATCCGGAAATTAAGCCCAATGGGCTACTTAAAATACACAATCACTAAGCAGGCCTTAAAAAGCCTCATTCCTCAATGAGAAGCATGGAACGGTGCTAAATGCGTGGTGAGGAGCAGCGGCCTCATGTGCGGGGTTGGCCGAGTCTTGTGCTTTGGCGTCGTTGCTCTCTTGCTTACTTAGGAGCCAAGCCTCGTTATGAACATTTGTAGCCAATAAAATCAGTAAGCCCTCGGTCTCATGCTCAATCTTCTTAGCTCGGGAACGTGTGATAGCTCCCTCATACTCCGGATATGATAGCTCGGATGGTCCCTCATCAGGATTTCGAGTCTCGTTATAAAGAGAATTAAAGGATAAGATTAAACTCTCAAATACCCATGCTGATACGGGATTGTCCGTGATTGAGTCGATCTAGGCACAATGATCTCGAATCCGGCTGAATGAGGCGAATCCATAATTGCGGAATGAAACGTAGGTGATGAATGGCGCAGGAAAGGTGAGAGAAGAACCAAAGAGAATCAACGAAGGAACCAAGGCTGAAGAGCCAAAACCCCGCTCGTGAATGCCCTAGACCCGTCTCCAATACAACTTTACACTAGCTCCGGCTGGACTAGCACAAAGAGAGACTCGTGAAGGCTCGGAGCACCAATCCGAAGGCGGTTGACACAAACAAGCTCAGCCAAGCAAACAACAGCAATGCCAACCAAAAACTCTCTTCTTCTTTGATTGATTTTGTGAATGATTACAAATGTAATTCTAAGCAATTGGGAATAACGTAACTAATCTGCAGCTAAAGAGGCTATATAAATAGACTCTTTTATCTAGACAAAAATAAAGAAAAGAAAGCTGAAAACATTAGTAGGAAGGTAGTAATAAGAGAGCTTTCTCTAATGTAGCTAACAACCTAACAAACCACTAATCAACATGGAAATAGGCTGAATTATTCAAACATATCTATGGGAGTGAGCTGGCCGATTTCTAAGAGCCAAATGGGCTATCTGAATGGGCTGCATTGTTCAACAGATCCATGAGTGATTTGGATGTGTTTAAAGAGCCCAAATGATGATCCGAATAAGCTGAATTGTTACTCTCTTGGGCCTCTTTGAACTTGATCAGCTGGCTGCCCTCTTGGGCTGTTTTGGACGTGAGCATCTCCTCCCTTTGCTCTTGGGCTGCCTTGGACGTCTCCTCCCTTTGCTCTTGGGCTGCTTTGGACGTGATCAACAGCCTCCTCTTGGGCTGCATTGGGCGTGAGCAACAGCCTCCTCTTGGGCTGCATTGGCGTGAGCAACAGCCTCCTGTTGGGCTGCATTGGCGTGAGCAACAATCTCCTCTCCTGGGCTGCATGGGACGTGACCAACAACCTGCATGGTCTCCTCGAGCTGCATGGGAAGTGAGCACGTCGGCATGATCTCCTTGCTTGGTTCGCTTGCTCCTACATTCACCAAAAGATTAACACATGATGTATGGAAGTTAAATGGTTCACGCATTGTGTCAAGCAATAGCACTTCCCTTGACATAACTTCTTGGATCTCCTTAGCTCTTGCTCTAGTAATGGGACCTTGATAGCTTCCATGTGATGGTCCTACATCATCCGCTCCTTCTTGGAAAGAATTCGACCCCGAATTTTCATCTTGTTCCGAATCTCCTTCATAGGGGCTCAAATCTCCTACATTAAAAGTGGTGCTAACTCCATACTCTTTCGGTAAGTCCAACACATATGCATTGTCATTAATCCGGTGTAAGACTTTGAATGGTCCATCTCCTCGTGGTGCTAGCTTGGAATGGCATTTTGTTGGAAACCGCTCTTTTCTTAGATGTAGCCAAACTAAGTCGCCGGGCTGGAAGACCATTTCCCGACGTCCTTTGTTATTCCGAGCTGCAGTTTCAACGCCTTTCTTGTCAAGTGCAGCCTTGGTCTTAGCATGAAGTTCCTTAATGTAGTCCACCTATTCCAAAGCATCAAAAGCTACTCGATCCTTTCGAGGAATCGGTAATAAGTCCAAAGGAGTTAAAGTGTTAAATCCATAAACACATTTGAAAGGTGATAACGAAGTGGAAGAATGCATGGTGCGATTATAATCAAACTCAATATGTGGTAACATGTCTTCCCATTCTTTTAAGTTATCTTTCAACATGGTTCTAAGGAGGGTCGTTAGAATCCTATTGGTGACTTCCGTTTGCCCATCTGTTTGGGGATGACTAGAGGTCGAAAATAGTAATCTAGTGCCCATTTTTCCCTAAAGTGTCTTCCAAAAGAAACTCAAAAACTTGACATCCCTATCACTAACAATAGTTTTAGGTATTCCATGCAATCTCACTATTTCCTTAAAGAAAAGATTAGCAACATTATATGCATCTTCAGTTTTATGACATGGAATAAAATGTGCCATTTTAGAGAATCTATCTACTACCACAAAAATGGAATCTCTTCCTTTCTTAGTCCTAGGTAGTCCAACAATGAAATCCATACTTATGTCCTCCCAAGGGCCATTAGGCGTCGGTAAGGGTGTATACAGCCCTTGGGGTTGTACCCTAGCTTTGGCCTTAAGACATTCAATGCACCTTTTCAGCATGTGTTCTACATCCCTTAACATATGAGGCCAATAAAAGTGAGTTTGCAACATGTGATAAGTTTTGTCCCTCCCAAAATGCCCCATTAGACCTCCTTTATGGGCTTCTTCCACCAATAAGATCCTAAGGGAACATCTAGGTATGCAAATCTTATCCACTTTAAACAAGAAACCTTCAAACACAAAGTACTTATCATAAGGGCCTTGAGTAGTGCATCTATGAAATATCTTCCCAAATTCAGCATCATCCACATATAATTCTTTAATGTAAGTAAAACCTAACATCCTAGAATCCAAAGTGGTGATTAAGGTGTATCTCCTAGACAATGCCTCCGCTACGACATTATCCTTTCGTTTCTTATACTTGATAATGTAAGGAAAGGTTTCTATGAACTCCATCCACCTACTATGCCGTCTATCTAGCTTATCTTGGCTCCTAAAGTGTCTAAGTGAATCATGATCGGTTTTCAAAACAAACTCTTGAGGCCAAAGGTAATGT
Organism: Fagopyrum homotropicum; assembly: GCA_033239125.1. Classification (NCBI taxonomy): domain Eukaryota; kingdom Viridiplantae; phylum Streptophyta; class Magnoliopsida; order Caryophyllales; family Polygonaceae; genus Fagopyrum; species Fagopyrum homotropicum. Next base: position 90,963,752 of record BSWB01000004.1, on the reverse strand, counting down.
TGCCATGTTTTGAGTACTCTAACAAGGTAATGTTGCCATGTTTTGAGTACTCTTGAGGCCAAAGGTAATGTTGCATTGGGCGTGAGCAACAGCCTCCTCTTGGGCTGCATTGGGCGTGAGCAACAGCCTCCTCTTGGGCTGCATTGGCGTGAGCAACAATCTCCTCTCCTGGGCTGCATGGGACGTGACCAACAACCTGCATGGTCTCCTCGAGCTGCATGGGAAGTGAGCACGTCGGCATGGTCTCCTTGCTTGGTTCGCTTGCTCCTACATTCACCAAAAGATTAACACATGATGTATGGAAGTTAAATGGTTCACGCATTGTGTCAAGCAATAGCACTTCCCTTGACATAACTTCTTGGATCTCCTTAGCTCTTGCTCTAGTAATGGGACCTTGATAGCTTCCATGTGATGGTCCTACATCATCCGCTCCTTCTTGGAAAGAATTCGACCCCGAATTTTCATCTTGTTTCGAATCTCCTTCATAGGGGCTCAAATCTCCTACATTAAAAGTGGTGCTAACTCCATACTCTTTCAGTAAGTCCAACACATATGCATTGTCATTAATCCGGTGTAAGACTTTGAATGGTCCATCTCCTCGTGGTGCTAGCTTGGAATGGCATTTTGTTGGAAACCGCTCTTTTCTTAGATGTAGCCAAACTAAGTCGCCGGGCTGGAAGACCATTTCCCGACGTCCTTTGTTATTCCGAGCTGCAGTTTCAACGCCTTTCTTGTCAAGTGCAGCCTTGGTCTTAGCATGAAGTTCCTTAATGTAGTCCACCTATTCCAAAGCATCAAAAGCTACTCGATCCTTTCGAGGAATCGGTAATAAGTCCAAAGGAGTTAAAGTGTTAAATCCATAAACACATTTGAAAGGTGATAACGAAGTGGAAGAATGCATGGTGCGATTATAAGCAAACTCAATATGTGGTAACATGTCTTCCCATTCTTTTAAGTTATCTTTCAACATGGTTCTAAGGAGGGTCGTTAGAATCCTATTGGTGAATTCCGTTTGCCCATCTGTTTGGGGATGACTAGAGGTCGAAAATAGTAATCTAGTGCCTATTTTTCCCCAAAGTGTCTTCCAAAAGAAACTCAAAAACTTGACATCCCTATCGCTAACAATAGTTTTAGGTATTCCATGCAATCTCACTATTTCCTTAAAGAAAAGATTAGCAACATTATATGCATCTTCAGTTTTATGACATGGAATAAAATGTGCCATTTTAGAGAATCTATCTACTACCACAAAAATGGAATCTCTTCCTTTCTTAGTCCTAGGTAGTCCAACAATGAAATCCATACTTATGTCCTCCCAAGGGCCATTAGGCGTCAGTAAGGGTGTATACAGCCCTTGGGGTTGTACCCTAGCTTTGGCCTTAAGACATTCAATGCACCTTTTCAGCATGTGTTCTACATCCCTTAACATATGAGGCCAATAAAAGTGAGTTTGCAACATGTGATAAGTTTTGTCCCTCCCAAAATGCCCCATTAGACCTCCTTTATGGGCTTCTTCCACCAATAAGATCCTAAGGGAACATCTAGGTATGCAAATCTTATCCACTTTAAACAAGAAACCTTCAAACACAAAGTACTTATCATAAGGGCCTTGAGTAGTGCATCTATGAAATATCTTCCCAAATTCAGCATCATCCACATATAATTCTTTAATGTAAGTAAAACCTAACATCCTAGAATCCAAAGTGGTGATTAAGGTGTATCTCCTAGACAATGCCTCCGCTACGACATTATCCTTTCGTTTCTTATACTTGATAATGTAAGGAAAGGTTTCTATGAACTCCATCCACCTACTATGTCGTCTATCTAGCTTATCTTGGCTCCTAAAGTGTCTAAGTGAATCATGATCGGTTTTCAAAACAAACTCTTGAGGCCAAAGGTAATGTTGCCATGTTTTGAGTACTCTAACAAGGTAATGTTGCCATGTTTTGAGTACTCTTGAGGCCAAAGGTAATGTTGCATTGGGCGTGAGCAACAACCTCCTCTTGGGCTGCATTGGGCGTGAGCAACAGCCTCCTCTTGGGCTGCATTGGCGTGAGCAACAGTCTCATCTCCTGGGCTGCATGGGACGTGAGCAACAGCCTGCATGGTCTCCTCGAGCTGCATGGGAAGTGAGCACGTCGGCATGGTCTCCTTGCTTGGTTCGCTTGCTCCTACATTCACCAAAAGATTAACACATGATGTATGGAAGTTAAATGGTTCACGCATTGTGTCAAGCAATAGCACTTCCCTTGACATAACTTCTTGGATCTCCTTAGCTCTTGCTCTAGTAATGGGACCTTGATAGCTTCCATGTGATGGTCCTACATCACATGCCCAAACCCAAGGAAGTCAAAGATAAGCCAAAAAGGTTAAGGTTGTGACACTCGAAACCAAAGTAGAGGATGTTGAGTTTCACTACTACCTAGAAAAGGTAAGCCAAGGCTAGGTTAAAACAAATCTTTTACTTTGGATCAAAGCAAAAGCAAAGAACGCACGACAGAGGAAAACCACGGTTAGATCTTGCAGAAACACGGCCGTGGAACTCAAGAACAGGTCGTGGAAAGCCTCGACGACGAGGTTTCTTGCAACTCTCAAAGTCCAATCTGTTTTGGTTCAATCTATCATCATCTATGCCACAACTATCAACCCTTCAACTTAGAATCGCTTAAGGGTTTTAGCCAACAATCATCATAATGGAATCCAAAATCAAAATTGAAAGAAAGAAAAGATAAAACCTTGAAATCTCAATAGCAAACATAAAACCAATCTCAATCAAACTCAAAATCCGTACTTGTGTTCAATGAATATAGAATAGAGTAAGAAATCTCTCACAATCTTAAAGAACAAAGAAGAACGGGATGTCAATCCGCCTTCAAAGTGAAACCCTAAGATCTTCCAACTTCGCAATATCAAAGTGCGTATTCTCCAAATCTTCCTTCCAAAATCTTCTTTCCGTGGGGCGTCCCTAGAGTCCAAGTCTTCAAGTCTCCCCGTCTCTAAGTCTTCAAGTCTCTTTTGGGAGATTTTGGTTCCCCTTTAATGTTGAAGGCTATCTGATATTTGTAGGGATAAATCTAGGGTCCTTAAATATTTGAGTTGAAAAGAAGTCGAGCCCGCTCGTATCACAAAATACTCTGGCGCGTCAGACGGTATCAGAAGATACTTTGGTGCGTTAGATGGTATCAGAAGATACTTTGGTGCGTCAGACGGTATTTGTTAGCATGTATTATAGTCTATATTTTGGGATTGGTTTGAACGTTTTATCTTCATAAATCTACATGTATGGATGTATATTCTTTGATCATTATGTTGTTTTGTTTACCTTTGTAAGAATCGAGGTCTATAACTAGTTTAGTTGTGATTATAGGGAAAATAGCACGTTTTGGAACGATATGGAACTAAGGAAGCTAAGGAGTCATTGGAGCTACATTATGGAGCATTGAGGAGCTACAAGAAAGGCTCAAGAACCATGGAAATGAGATGGAAGATTGATTTTGGACCAAATTAGAGAAATTGACACGTAATTGAGATTCACCTCGGGTGGCCACGTTATCACCTCGACCGAGGTGATCTTCAAGACAGGCTGGACCGAGACGAATAATCCACCGGCCACGAATTCTTTATTTTTGGCTGAGATCTTCTATTTTTGGAAAGTAAATTTCCTATATTTTAGGATGATTTTCTGGATGGAAGCATATCTTTTTGGCTGATTTATTTGGAAGATATTCTAGGAAAGGAAATTGCCTTTAAAGATATTTTATCTTAGGAAGGTGATTCTCCTATATAAAGAGGTATATTTTCTAGAGATTAATTATCTTGGAGCTGCAGTTCTCCAGATTAGAAAGTTGAAGGAAGTTTGGAATGAAGTTTGGAAGGAAGTTTAGAAGGTTGAAGAAAGATATTTTATCTTAGGAAGGTGGTTTGTTCTCTTTCTGATTGTGATTGAGGAACGCAGTTTGATTGTTTGTTTGATTGTTTGATTGAGTTATTGAGAACTTTGTGTTAAGGTTTTCTTGTTTGAATATTGATTCCTTTCATATATATTTGATTATTGTTATCATGATGATTGTTGGCTAAATTCTTTATTCGATTCTAGGGTGATTGGATGAAGGTTGTGGGAAAGACGATGAAAGAATGAGCCTTTACCCCAGTGGACCCTGAAAGCTCGAGCCTTTACCTTAACCGACGAACACCTCGGTCAATCGTAGAACATCTCGACCGAGATGGGATACTAACTGAGCGAGAGCTTTCCTGATCCTTATCTGAGTTGAGGTTTCAGTTTTCCAAATTATATCCTTGTTATACATTTCCTGGTTCAATGCAAGCCTATGATGAGACTTACCCGGTTATTCCTTTGTTTGTATACCCAAGATCATGAGTGTATGTAATAAAGGTTTATCCTTTATTGGGGTTTGAGTGTGCCTTCATCCCATCTTTAAGAGTTAGCTTGAGAATTACCCGGTAAAGGTTGATTCTATTCCCTTGGGTGGTGTGCTGGTTTGAGATTATAGTTCCTTTCCTTAGTACCTTGAGACTTACCCGGTCAGAGGATCTTTGGTTTGGGATAGTGAGTAGTGAGACTTACCCAGTGATTTGTTCTCACCTTCGAAACACCTCCCCATTACAAACCTCAGCTTTGTCCACGTTATCTTTTGAGATCTTGAGTCGGAACCACAACTGGATGCTTTAATCTCTAGAATCCGCATTTTCTTTACCTGGTTATTACATCATCTTTGATAATTTTGCTTTGTTGCTAGTTTTTAATTGACAACCTGAATTACCGATCTTTGTTTCACCATAGTCTTTGTGTTCAACCCTTGAGTATTTGCTGTAATTACAATTGATCCGTACACTGGGGGTTCGCATATTATTTCATGCTTATATTTTAGGTTATAAATTTAAAGCTATATCGTTTACCATACACACACTTCTGAGAGCGAATAAGTTTTTGGCGCCGTTGCCGTGGACAGTTCGGTTTCGGTTGTCTTTTGGGGCTGCTGCCCTTGTTGCTATTGATTGCTTTACTTGAGTGATTTCACAAGATATTTCCTTAGGTTTATGCGAAACAACTTGTGCTGGAAAGGAAATCGTTCCTTACGATCCCGAACCAGAAAAGACATACAAAAGAAGATTGAAAGAAGCTAAGATGGCCAATCAAGATAATCGAGATCTTGAAGCCGAATTGAAGGAGGCATTGGAACAACTTTGCCTCAGTAAAGAAGAATTGCAAAGAGAGAAAGACGAGACACATGCAAGAACTGAAGATATTCAAGCTGATATGACTACTCTACGTGCTCAGATCTTACCTCGATCGGTCCCAATTGCTCGACCGAGGCAGGATCCAACCCTAGTTGCACCGGGCGAGATACACCCACCACCTCAGATGCTGGCCATGGTAGACCGAGTCGAACTTTTTGCTGGATTTCCGCAAACCTTAGGTCAGAGGATGGACCCGAATCAGCAAGTGCGGCATCAAGGAGTCAATCTAGGAGATTCAGCGGAACATGATTATGAACTTCGACCTCAAGTTCTAACCATGATTCGACAATGTCAATTTGGAGGTTTGGAGAGATAATCTCCACATCAAAATTTACAAAATTATGAGATTTTGATGGAAACTTTGAGAACATCAAGAGTGGAGAATAATAATTACAAGTTGAGGCCTTTCTACTTCTCATTGAAAGACAAGGCGCTTGCTTGGTATCAATCTCTTCCATCTAGAAAAATCAACACATAGGAAGAGATGACTACTGATGAGGGACCATCACCAACAACCCCTACTAGTCCTACAATGCAAGGGACAATCACTAGATCAAGGGAAAGAGCAATTCAAGAGGAGGTGTCCAACTTGTTGGTGTCCTTAGCTCCTATGGAGACCATTGATGATCCATTGCTGACTGAGGCTTCCTTAGTCACGTTAATGACGATTCCCAACGAACTTGGACGTGGAAGGGAGACCATGCACACGTGATTTGGAGCCATGCAAGAGCAAAGAAGAGACACTTGTTCCGGAATTACAAGAAATGGAAGATTGAGGCTTTTGGAGCTTCTTTTGTATTTTATATCATCTTTTGGTATAAAATGCAAGACTTTTTATAACCTTTAGGTTCAAAACATTTTAAGGGTTATTTTTATTTGTTTTAGTTGTTTTATTTGTTTTATTGTCTTTTTGACAAATGTTATTCCTTTTTTTTTAGATAGGAGGCTTTCTAGGCATATAAAAAGCCTCCTTAGCTTCTTTCCTAATTAGATAGATTTCAGCCAATTGATAAACCGTCTCTTTGAGAGATTTTGTTCCTATACATAAAATTCAATCAATAAAGTGAGCCATTGACTGAATTGTTGTGAATCCCTGCTAGATTGTTCTTGTGTGTGTTAATCTCTTTAGAGACTGGTGCTACTAGTCAATACTAGTCCCTCCTTGTGCTTGTGTCCATTGAAGGCTAAAGAAAGGTTATAGAAGAAAGGGTTGAAGGCATCATCTTGCTTTGGGTTTTGATCAATCTGATCAAGGTTATTGTAAGGGAGTCTTTTGGTTCTTTTGGATCTACTTCTACCAAACATTCTACGTTCCTTTTCATTCTCTTTCTCCCCTTTTGTCCAACATCATTTCTGGTTCTAAACAATCTGATTTTGCGTGCCATTTGTCAAGGAAAAGCGTCCATTGTTGGTCTTCAAAAATTCTCAATCTAGATCTAGTCATTTGCGGCCCCAACCCGCATCAACTACGGAGTTTTTTACTAAGTTCTTTCCCCCAATAAAGACCGCTAAATTGAGGGGTAAGATCAATGCTTTTATCAAGAAAGAAAAAGAAAGTTTGTCCAAGTCATGGGAAAGGTTTAAAGACTTTTTGTTGGATTGTCCTCATCATGGTATTCCAAAGATCGAGTTGTTGGAGGTATACTTCAAGGGTTTGGATGGAGACACTCAATTCAAACTCCAATTACTTTCCGTCGGCACTTTCATGGATATGCCGATAGATGAAGCTTGGGATTTCATAGAAAATCAAGCTTTACACATGGAGAAATATTTTCATCAAAGGGTTGAAGATGCAGCAAGGCAAGTTAGCTTTCAAGATACAACATCAAATGTTGCTCAACTCACCTCGCTCAACAATGAAGTCAAGGCCTTGAAGGAGTTTTTAGTAGCTCAAACCAAGAAGGAGCAAGATGCTGGATACCAAGGAAGAGGAAATTATCAAGGGCCGCGGAACAACAACAACAACAGGAATTCCAATAACAATTGGAGATAAAATCAACAAAATCCCAATAACCCTTATTCTCATGCTGAAAATGCTCTTAACACCCCCTCTTCTTCTTCTACTCCATTGAGAAGTCAGGAGCCGTCATCAAACTCGCCCCAGCCACCCAAGAAACCGGACGTTGTGTTGGAGGCTATATTGATCAAGCTCAATGCTATGGAGATATCTATGAACTCATTTTCGAAGGCACAAAAAGCCTTAGAACAACAATTTTTCAACTAGGCTAATGAAGCGTCAAGAGATCCTGGAAAACTTCCAGGAAGGACAGAGAACAGCCCAAAAGGGCAAGTCATGGCTATCACAACACGCAGTAGATTGAAGACTGTAGATCCAGTACCTCGGTCGGACCACGATCAGACGAGGAACACCTCGGTCGAGGTGCCAACCGAGATGGAGCCCCAGAAAGTGAAATGACTTATGATGCACTTTGTGATCTAGGAGCTAGTGTGAGCATCATTCCTCTAGAACTTTGTGAAAAGATCGGCCTTGGAGAGCCCAAGCACGTGAAGATGACGTTATACATGGCGAGACGTTCCCGTCAAGTTATGTAATTTCTACATACCTATAGACTTTGTTGTGCTGGACATTCCCGCAGATTATCCCATTCCTATGATTCTCGGAAGACCATATCTAGCAACATCGGGTTTGCACTATTGGCTGCAATGAAGGGAGAGCCTTTGGAAGATGACATCTTCAACATCTATGATGAAGAAGATTCTCGAGAAGTGGTGAGCTTTATCCTTATTAAAGATCCTCTTAAGAAAGTTTTAAGTTTTAGTATGATGGAGGAAGGTATAGATGTTTTGTGTGATGCAGATGTGTGAAGCTTGGAAACATTGGAAGCAAATCCAGGAGCTATATTTGATAAACTGATTCAGGAGAAGAAAAGCACGTTAGGTTTTGGTCCCAGTTCCAGTACCTCAACCAAGACAGTTTCTAGAGCAAGCGAGGTGATCTTATCTGAAGAACACCTCGGTAACTCATCTTGGACCACGACGGAGACAACAGGCGAGATGGAGTCAACTGAGACTTACGTTAGTCCAGCACTTTGATCTAGGTTCTCTTCACTGGAGAGAGAAGGTACAGATCCACCTTTGAAAGCACCCCCTGTCTTGAAACTTAAACCACTCCCAACTCCCTTGAGGTACGCTTTCCTTGGTCCGGATTCTACTTATCCCGTCATTATTAGTGCTTCTCTTTATGAAATTGAATTGTCTAAGTTGATGCATGTGTTGAGGAAACATAGAAAAGCTTTGGGTTATACTATTGATGATCTTGTTGGTGCCTTCCCTTTGTATGCATAAGATACTAATAGAAGATGATAACAAGACTTCACGGGAACCTCAAAGACAGTTAAATCCGATCATGAAAGATAATATGAAGAAGGGGATTCTTAAGTTGTTGGATGCAGGTATCATATTTCCCATATCGGATAGCAAATGGGTGAGTCCGGTGCATGTAGTTCCCAAGAAGGGTGGGATGACCGTTGTGACAAACAAGAACAACGAGTTGATTCCTACTAGGACAGTTACGGGCTGGAGGATGTGCATTGACTATACGAAGCTGAATGTGGCCACTCGAAAGAACCACATCTCTCTTCCATTTATCGACCAAATGCTCGAACGATTAGCACAACACTCCCATTTTTGCTATTTAGATGGTTATAGTGGCTTCTTTCAAATTCCTATCCATCCGGATGATCAAGAAAAAACCACTTTCACTTGTCCATGGGGGACATTCACTTATTAGAGGATGCCATTCGGATTGTGTAACGCATCTGCTACTTTTCAACGTTGTATGATGGTTATCTTTCCGAGTATATTGAGGAGATCATGGAGGTAGTTATGGATGATTTTTCGGTATATAGTTCCTCTTTTGATAATTGTTTGGCTAACCTTTCGCTAGTGTTACAATGTTGTGAAGACACTAATCTTGTTTTGAATTGGGAGAAGTGTCACTTCATGGTTAGCGAAGGAATTGTTCTAGGACACTCGTTTCCAATCAAGGTATCGAGGTCGATCAAGACTATTGAGAAACTTCCTCCCCCTTGTTATGTTAAGGGTGCGAGTTTTCTTGGACATGCAGGTTTCTACAGAAGGTTCATCAAGGATTTTTCTAAAATCTCCAAACTGCTCACTAATCTTTGAATAAGGATGTTGTTTTTGACTTTTCGCAGAAATTCCTTGATGCTTTTTACAAGATAAAGGAAGCGTTGATTACCGCTCCCATCATTCAACCTCCTAATTGGACCTTGCCCTTTGAGATCATGTGTGATGCTAGTGATGTGGCCATAGGAGCGGTACTTGGACAGAAGAAGGATGGCCGGACCAACGCCATTTACTATGCTAGCAAGACGCTAGATGAAGCTCAACTGAACTACACCACCACCGAGAATGAGCAATTAGCAGTTGTTTATGCATTTGAGAAATTTCGCTCTTACTTAGTTGGAGCAAAAGTTATTGTTTACACTGACCATGCAACTATTCGTTACTTGCTGGCAAAGAAAGATGCAAAGCCGCGCCTTATTCGTTGGATTCTCTTGCTTCAAGAGTTTGACCTAGAGATTCGCGATAAGAAGGGATCCGAGAATTCCGTGGCGGATCACCTCAGCCAGCTACCACCTATATCTCTCGAGAAGGATGACCTACCCATTGATGACTCGTTTCCCGATGAGCACTTGCATTTTATGAAGCATTGGATGGAATCCTTTGTTTCTCCCCGTGATGAAGTTGAAGTATAGGGTGAGGACACCTTATACCATATTTGAAGATGACGTACGGTTCAACTAGCGACCTTAAACCAAACGCTTTTGGAAGGCAACCCAAGGTATTGCTTTCTTTTCCTTTTTTCTAGCTTAGTTTAGATAGTTTGCTTCGTGTTTTTGCGTCCTCCTAGACAGGAATCAGGTACTCTCTAAGAAGAAATTATAACTCAGGAACTACATGGAAGGACAAAAGTTCGAGAAATTGAGAAGATGAAGTTTGACTGAGACACATCTCGGTTGCTGTCACAGTACCTCGACCAAAGTGTTCTCCATCAACCGAGGTGCTTACGTCTAACATCCACTCTGACACCTCGGTCCGTTCATGAACATCTCGACCGAGGTGAAATCAAATTCAACGAGGGGTATAAAAGGGTGCGACGGTTTCTCTCCCTCTCACTTTTCCCTCTCTACGCACATCTCGACCGCAACCCTCTCTCTACTCAAATCCTCCATTCTCGATCGTTTTCAATGATTTTTGGCTCTAAATCATCAGAGGAAGCAAGTGATTCAGTTTCCAAGCAACAAACAACACAGAGAATGCTTCAAATCTGCAGATTTAAGGGTATTTTGACATAAACCCTAACTCGTTCTATTTTTCTCGATTCCGCATAGATCTGGCTTTGGTTGCCATAGGTTGCTGTTGAAAAAGATATAAGTATCCCATAGGAGGCTTTTGGTAGTGTTTTTGGGGGAAAAACCTTGCAGATTTCGGAATCCACTTCGCGCAGCACTTTGCCTCGGTCGACTCGACTGTGTCTCGGACGAGGTGTTCTTGGCCGACCGAGGTGATCTTTCAGCCATGAGTAGTTCACGCAGATCTTATCGTCAATTGTCCTTGAGGTATAGGTCTAGTAGTTCACATCACTCCTCTCCTTCTGCATCACAGTCCACCATCTAGGTGATCCATGAGAGACACCAGCGGGATTTTTATTGCATTTGTGGGCGCCCCATCATTGCCCCACGATTTTTAGATGTTGATTTCTTCGAGTGCGTCAACGTGTTGAGGACTTGAAGAAGATGATTTCGATGGTTGGCCTGGAGGATTTTATGGACATCAGAGCGTCGACCTATCTGGAGCTGACTTTGGAGTTCCTTAGTTCAGTTACCTACGTGTCGGAGCATAGAGGGATCAAGTATAGGTTGCTGAACAGGAACTACACAGTTCCTCTTGATCAGTTTGGGGAGATCTTTTGCTTCCCGACCCCTACAGCGACAGATTTTCCTTCTCAAGCGGTGGCTCGGAGTTTTTGGGGCGAGATAGCCCGTGTTACAGATCATCATGACAGATGACAGCCCGGCGATTCCCGGGAGCGGATCATCTTTCACCTTGCCTTCCGTTTAGCTCACAGGATTTTCAGCGAGATGCTTCTGTCGCGTATTAAGACGTCCCAAAAGGTTAGACATGGTGAGCTGTTGAGTCTATTTTGCATGGTCACAAGAGGAGTTTCGCCCAACGTTGACCTTGATGATGAGGCCGTGGAGGATGAGAGGGAGGTACCTGCACCACCAACTGCTATGCCACCGCCACCTCAGCAACGACAAACCCGCCGCCGTAGAGATCCCGAGCCACATCAGCGGATTGATGACCTTACAAAGCAGATTATAGACTCTTACGCCGCCATAATAGTTGATATCGCCCAACGCTTCGATGATCAGTGCAAATCCATGGATGGATGGCAACACCGGATGGAATAGAGCCAGCTTTTCCAGCGTCGGATGATGGAGATACAGTTTCAGCAAATAATGGGTTATCCATTCGATCCTTCTCGGCATCCCTTCATTCCACCACCACCACCACCAGTTGACGAGGACTGAGAGCTTCATAGATTTATTTTTTATATTTATTATGGAGTTCAGCTTCTCCAGTGAGTACTTTGTTCCTTATGACTTATATTTGACCTATTGGGACAATGTGTCCCAAGTATGGGGTATTTGATGTATTATTTGACTACTTGACTATGGCTTGTGTGACTCTTATGGATATTATCGTTTACTTGGCTTTATATGCTTATCTGTCATTACATGCATACATATAGGTTTCTGTTTGAGAAAAACGTTCAAAAACCAGTTTGAAAATTTTTTTTAGCTCGACCGAGACGTTCTTGACTAGACGAGGTCGTGAAAACCGAGGCACATCTCGGTTCAACACCTCGGACACCGTCAGAACACCTCAACCGAGATGGATCTTTAACTGAAAGATTTTTGAAACATTTTGTGCTTCTATTCTAGATATGACCTCGATGAAGATATTTGTCTACAAATTGGTTTTGAAATCTTTATATGCTCGAAAGGTTTTATGATAGGTTTAAGTTGCTAAATGCTTTGTTTGAAATTCTAGCATGTTTAATACTTTGTTTTTATCAAAATTATGTTGGATTTGAAGGTCGACATCACATTATGAGTTCTCTCACATTCTTCCTAGGATGACTAAGGCACTTCATTCTCTTCTTCTTCTTCTTCTTGATCATGTTTTAGCCCCTCATATACATATTTGCCTCCCTTTACCTATCCGGGAATTTGGATGTAGTTGATGAAAAGCGTATGGAAGTGAAGTTGAGATCTTGGCTGAAACTGTTAGAAAGAAAAAATTAGGTTTGGGGACGTTGATCTTGATGATGAGTAACTCGGGACCATTCACATAGCCGGGTGTTTGTGCTTGCCAAAGTCGGATTGATCGATAGTCCTAACGGGTCATGGTATGTGCATCAAGGGTTTGAGGCATCTCGAGAAATTGATGATTGTTGATCTCTTAGGCTTCGGTTGTGCACCTCTGTCCATGCTCCCAAAAAGTAAAGTAAAGTGAAAATAAACAAAGCTTATTAGTGGAAGATATTGTGATTCAAAGAAAGTGAAGTAAGATCCAATTCCCATATTCTAGCATCACATTACCCGATACACTTCCCACCCTAATAAGTTTCTTGACCTTTTATGGAAGCCCTTGAGACCTGGAGTATGATGATTGACTTGGTGGCTTAAACTGGATTATACATGATTGATTTCGATAAATATGATTTATTATGCATTCTATAATTTTATGCAAAGATGAACAACTTTTTAATATTTATAAAATGTTTTCATCATGTCTTGATTTTATTTGCCATGAAGCATTCTCTTAGGGTGATCTATGAATGGATCATACACCAAAAGGTTTTGAAATGTTTTTCATTGATCTTTTTGATGACTTATAATCCATTCTATCTTGTATCTAAGATTTGGATCTTGTTTGGGGACAAGAAAGGGACAAGTATGGGATATTTTGATAGCATGTATTATAGTCTATATTTTGGGATTGGTTAGGACGTTTTATCTTTATAAATCTGCATGTATGGATGTATATTATTTGATCATTATATTGTTTTGTTTACCTTTGCAAGAATCAAGGTCTACACCTAGTTTCGTTGTGATTGTAGGAAAAATAGCACGTTTTGGAACGATATGGAGCTAAGGAAGCTAAGGAGTCATTGGAGCTACATTATGGAGCATTGAGGAGTTACAAGAAAGGCTCAAGAACCATGGAAATGAGATGGAAGATTGATTTTGGATCAAATTAGAGAAATTGACACGTAACTGAGATTCAGCTCGGGTGGTGACAATATCACCTCGACCGAGGTGATCTTCAGGACATGTTGGACCGAGGAGAATAATCCACTGGCAACGAGATCTTTATTTTTGGCTGAGATCTTCTATTTTTGGAAAGTGAATTTCCTATATTTTAGGATGATTTTCTAGATGGAAGCATATCTTTTTGGCTGATTGATTTGGAAGATTGGAAGATATTTTAAGGAAGGAAATTGCCTTTAAATATATTTTATCTTAGAAAGGTGATTCTCCTATATAAAGAGGTGTATTTCCTGAAGATTAATTATCTCAGAGCTGGATTTCTCCACATCAGAAAGTTGAAGGAAGTTTGGAAGGAAGTTTGGAAGGTTGAAGAATCCAAGGAAATTGAAGGAAGGAAGTTGTAATATTTTCTTAGTTTGGTTTGGTTTGTTGTCTTTCAAATTTTGATTGAGGAACGTAGTTTGATTATTTGTTTGATTGAGTTATTGAGACCTTTTTGTTAAGGTTTTCTTGTTTGAATATTGATTCCTTTCATATATATTTGATAATTGTTATCATGATGATTGTTGGCTAAATTCGTTATGTGATTCTAGGGTGACTGGCTGAAGGTTAAGGGAAAGACGATGAAAGAATGAGCCATTAAAGTGGACCCTGAAAGCTCGAGCCTTTACCTTAACCGACGAACACCTCGGTCAGTCGTAGAACATTTCGATCGAGATGGGATACTAACTGAGCGAGCGAGACCTTTCTTGATCCTTATCTGAGTTGAGGTTTCAGTTTTCCAAATTCTATCCTTGTTATACCTTTTCTGGTTCAACACAAGCCTAGGATGAGACTTACCCGGTGATTCCTTTGTTTGTATACTCAAGATCATGAGTGTAGGTAATAAAGGTTTATCCTTTATTAGGGTTTGAGTGTGCCTTCATCCCATCTTTGAGAGTTAGCTTGAGAATTACCCGGTAAAGGTTGATTCTATTCCCTTGGGTGGTGTGCTGGTTTGAGATTATAGTTCCTTTCCTTAGTACCTTGAGACTTACCCGGTGAGAGGATCTTTGGTTTGGGATAGTGAGTAGAGAGACTTACCCGGTGATCTGTTCCCACCTTAGAAACACCTTCCCTTTGCAAACCTCAACTTTGTCCACGTTATCTTTTGAGATCTTGAGTCGGAACCAGAACTGGATGCTTTAATCTCTAAAATCCGCATTTTCTTTACCTGGTTATTACATCATCTTTGATAGCTTTGCTTTGTTGCTTGTTTTTAATTGACAACCTGAATTACCGATCTTTGTTTCACCATAGTCCCTGTGTTCGACCCTGGAGTATTTTTTTTATTACAATTGATCCGTACACTGCGGGTTCGCATATTGTCTTAGGCTTATATTTTAGGTTATAATTTTAAAGCTATATCGTTCACCATACACACACGTTTGAAAGCGAACAGTATCAGAAGATACTTTGTCCCGTAGTGTCCCACTTCAAGACTTGATCCTTAAATATGCCATTTTGCTCCATAATTCGCCAAATTACCTACAAATGCAATAAAACTCTGTGTAGACCTCTATTCTCGCAAAGTAGGTGAATATAACCATAATTGCTATGAATGTATGTCTATGTATGGAAAATAAAGGGAAAATCTACATAAATACATGCCTAAATTAGGTCATAATTAATGTCATCCAAATACCCCTTACTTGCCTCTTGCTTGTCCCCAAGCAAGGTTTAAACTTAAGATACAAGATGATATGGATTATGAATATGCAAAAATAAAGAAAAACCACAATATTTTTGGTTGTGCTTCTATTCATAGATCAACCTCAATAATTTCTTCATAGCTAATAACAATCATTATATGGTCAAAATGAATTACATCATGGAAAGGAGAATCACACTTTGCAAGAGAATCATAACTCGCAATATATCAAAATCAATCATGAGGAATCCAATTTATACCACAAAGCCAAACAACATAATCAAATATCTTAAGGTCTTTCAAATGAAGGTCAATAAATGTGTTAGGGTGGGATATGTATAGGATATGTGGTGCAAAATCCGGGAAAAGAGGACAATAACATCACAAACTTTTCAAACACACTTCAACTTCCACCAACAAGAGCTTTGCTCTTTTTTTTCAGCATAAATATTTTCGACTTTACTTTTTGAGATCAAAGATAGAGGTGCATAATAACCGAAGCCATCATTAACTCAATTTTTCGAGTTGCCTCAAACCGAAATGCACATACAATGACTCGTTAGGAATATCGCTCAATCTGACTTTGTCAAGGCACAAACACCCGGCTATGTGAATGGTGCCGAGTTACTCATCATCATGATTGACTTCCCCAAACCTATTTTTCTAACACACTTCATCACTTTCAACTTCAAACTTCACAACTTTCGCACAATTGCATCGTAACTCCCGGATAGGTAAGAAGGGGCAATATATAGATAGACATTAGGAGCTAAAAGGTGATCAAGAAGAAGAAAGGAATAAAAAACGAAACGCCTTAATTATATCAATAAGAAGTGTAAGAACTTATCATGCTATTTCAACCTTCAATACTCAACATGATTTAGAATGAAAACAAATTATCATTCATGCATGAAATTCTAACAAAGTATTCAAATCCCACATATGTCATAAATCAATTCAAACATACAAGAATCATCGTATCTATTTCACAAAACAATATTCATCATAGAGATCATATCCATCCTAGAAGCACAAATTTAAAATATTTCAAAATTTTCAAAATCATACATGATGCAAGACATAAAACATGCAAATGGTATTGCAAATACCTTCACCCCATACTTCAAACTCACATTGTCCCTAATGTGAAGAAAAGAAAAGGTGGAAAAGGATACTCACAATTTAAGATGGCAAATCAGGAAAGGTGAATCATCAATCGGGCGGTGGTGGTGGGAATGATAAGCTCAATAGAGAACTCTGAATAATCCAATCAGTGTCGAAGAATGTTGTTGAATGAAGAAGGGGAACGTCTTTCGGCCAAAAAAATTTCCGTAAATTTTGTTTTTTGTCGAAAAAAAACCGTGGCCATGGAAATCACTAGTGGAAATCTTCAACCCGTGGTTTAGGCCGTGGAAATCTCCCCTGGCAAAACCATGCCCATGGTTTTTGCCGTGGAAATCACCCCTGTCTCTCGACATACTTTTCCACGGCCTTTTCCACGGCCGTGGTTTCTCGTCCTTTTCTGGCTGCTCTCGACCTACTTTTCCACGGCCTCAATTAACGAAACAACGACCGTGGAATCGTATTTAAACCCGTGGAAATCCCTTTTTCTGCTAAAAACCCAAATTCGTCGATCCTTTGACTTTCTTCACTTCT
The DNA here is from genome assembly GCA_033239125.1 of Fagopyrum homotropicum. Lineage (NCBI taxonomy): Eukaryota > Viridiplantae > Streptophyta > Magnoliopsida > Caryophyllales > Polygonaceae > Fagopyrum > Fagopyrum homotropicum. Next base: position 90,946,820 of record BSWB01000004.1, on the reverse strand, counting down.
TTTTGGTTATTCTTAAAGCTTGACATCCAAAGACACAAGACATATAGGAAATATACCAACGAAAAACAAACAAAAACAACCTACACTAATCTAATCTCAGAAAAACGAAAAAGAAAAACAAGAATGCATTACCTTGGGTTGCCTCCCAAGAAACGCTTGGTTTAAAGTCGCTAGCTGGACCTATCTCCATAGATAACTCAATGCACCTTGAACATCTTGGATTTCTCTTCAAATCCATCATTAAACTCTTCCAAAAAAATTCCGATTCCTAATTTCACCCGCAAACGGTAAGATCTCCCACGTACAAGCTTGTACGGTTTGATTCTCACCGGAATCCTCCTAGCTTTCCTTCATTTTAAAGGGACATAATCTAGCCTTGTGTCCCATGCTTTCGTAGATCGAGAAATTAGTTTCTCGAGAATCCTCTTAGCTTCCCTATCTCCAGCTTGGGGATGACGTATGTTTTTTTCCACGTGAGTGACCCCATACTTGAACAAAAGACACTTCATCGCTTTAATGGTGAAGTGCTTGCTAACTCCACTCCTTGTAGTCCAAGGAGCATCTACTTCCAGCAGTTTTAATGGAGGTTTCATCTTCACCTTAGGAGGTTCTTTTGGAAGAGACCTCAAACTCTTCGGTGCATCCCTGAAATGATTAGTAATTTCAAAGGTAATTTTAAATCGAATGGGAGAATATACCGAGCGAAGCGTTTCAATCTTTGGGATGAGAATAATGTCAAGAAGAGAGTCTTCACATGGAATCTCTTCCATCTTCTCCGGTTATGCCTCAACCTTGGCCAATGGTTCATCAGTAAGGCCAAGGTGTTGTACATCTTCCTCTTCTTCTTCTTCTTCAAGAGGTTCAAGAGGAACTTCAATTTCGATAGGAGGAATGATCAAGACTTGGAATTCTTCGTCGCACTTCTCCTCCAATCGAGCAAATTCAGCAAGGATCAATTTTATTTCAAGGTCATCGAGATCCTTTATTGATTGCTTGATCTTTGATTAAAGTTGATCTTCAAGAGGTTGTTCATATACCTCGTGAGCGGTATAGAACCCTCCCAAATTTCAAGCTCCTTCTTAATAGCTGTTGGAGTTTCGATGTTCGGTTTTAGACCAAAGGGTCGTAGTCTCACTTATGTGAGTAGACGGTTCTCCCAATTGCCAATCAAATTAATATAATTATCTTGATCTAAAAACAAGTTAATAACCAAGGATTTGTAATCTCCACAAAGGAGTAGACAAAACCCAACCAAGAGTTTGTAATCTCCACAAAGGAGTAGACAAAACCCAATCAAGAGTTTGTAGTCTCCAAAGGAGTAGACAAAACCCACCAAGAGTTAGTAATCTCCAAAGGAGTAGACAAAACTCAACAAAGAGTTTGTAATCTCCGAAAAGGAGTAGACAAAACTCTAATAGAAATTAAAATCAAGTGCACGCCTTATAAACCGGTTGTTATATGTTAAAATCATTGACTTGGATAATGTAATGATTCTTTCATAAATGAATTTTCCTTCTAAGTGTATTCTCCCCTACATCGGGAATATCCAAATACCTTAGTGGGATAAAACGTTACACGTTACAAAGACTAAGTAAGAGACTTACTTGTCTTACTTTGTAGAAAGGGTATTCCTAGCTTTTGTTAATACAAAACCAAACTAAGATGGATGCCTATCCATTGTCAATACAAAGGAACTATCCTGGTCTTTCGAGTTTTGTAAACAAGCTTATAAGAAGGTCTATCCAATGTCAATACAATGGAACTAAAAGCTTTATTGTTGCAAAAACGAATGTCAAATCAAGTGCAAATGGCTCTCCCTTTTAAAGGCATAAGGGGGCACGGTTTTGGGGAGTTAAAAGCGGTTAAAATCGGTCATGGAAGTTACGTAGAAGTTACTTGGAAGGCGGGCCTTGAAGCCCTAGAAAGCCCGAGGCCCAAGGCCCACATAGGGAGCCCAAAACCGCTCCCTGGAGCTAGGGTAAGCTCCAAGATCCTCAAATACTCAAAATCTTAGCTCAAGCTAGTGTAGCTCCTTAAGAAGCTCACTAGCTGCTTCATTGACATTCACTAAGCATTTGAGCTTGGATTGCTCCCAATTTTAACCATATATTCTTTAGCCAATATAAGGCCTAAGAACCAAAGGTGTGACGATAAAATGTTGCTAAAAAGCCCCAAACACCGGCCTTGTAAAATCTAGCACAAGTTGACCTTGTCGTGTACACCTTGCTTTGATTCGACTCCCCTTATAATACTAGTTGTTCTTAGTGCCAGTCACTTGGCTTGCCTCCCGCAACCCGGACCATAGTGACACACATGTGAACAACTCATTGCACCTTGTCTCAAGACAAGCTCAACGGTTACAATGAAGACTTAGCCCAAATCTCCAACAATAGCTTCCTCTATTTCATTTTGTTCACTAAAAATAATGGAAAATAATCCAAAAAATATCTATAATCCTTCCATTTAGCTACCTCTTTCTTTCCCCATCTCTCTCTTTTGTTCCTAAGTCTATGTTGCTCCAAAGATTCGTTAAGTTCAGCTATGAGGCTCTATATTTCGTTCCTCGCCGTTACAAAGCTCCTTCCATCCATTGGAAAATTTGAAAACACAAATACTCATACCAAAAGATTAATGGAAAAAGCAAAAGCTTCCAAGCTAGAAAACCGAAAACCGAAATTGGTCTAAACCAAATCCCCGACAACGGCACCAAAAACTTGTTCGCTCGAAAGTGTGCGTCACTAAGTCTTAAATTTATAAAAACTGAAATCAAGCAAAGCGAAGAGCAGTGTACGGATCGGTATGGTAAAGCAAGAATTCCAGAGTATCGAACTCAAGGATTTGGGGTATCAAACTTAATTTATAAAATCGTCAAGCAAGTAAATAAGCTTTTGTAAAGATAATTGGGAAAACAACGATTCTAAAGATTCAGGTATCGAATTGTGGCAATCGATTCAAGATGTTCTAAAGATATAAGGACAGAGTCGGGATTGAAAAGGTATAGATCTAAGGTAGGGAATTGTAAGGTGAAGTTCCAAAACCCATAAGTCTCACCCAAAGGCTCTCTAAACAAAGAATGTCAAGTTTCGTTATAAAGAGAATCGAAGGATAAGATTAAACTCTCAAATACACATGCCCAAACTCAAGGAAATCAAAGATAAACCAAAAAGGTAAAGGTTGTGACACTCGAAACCAAAGTAGAGGATGTTGAGTCTCATGGCTACCTAAAAAAGGTATGACAAGGCTAGGTGATGAAGGATCATCTGAAGTAACTCCATCTTCACCACCTCAAGGGACTCTAACAAGAGCGCAAGCTAAACGTCAAGCTGAGATGGATGCTCTTTTCCTAAACATGGTCCATAAAACTCAACCAAGTCCACCTTCATCAAGTCTAAGGACCATCTTGTGGATCAGCCACGAACACATCCCAGCCAAGATGATTAATGGAGCTTTAATTGTATTTCTAGTTGTTGGGCAGGCCTTGGGACGCATTTCAAAGGACAGACGGAGGCCTTGAAATCAGATACAAGGGGTTTCACGTGTGTGCATGTGGATGGCTGGAACATTCATTTAAGTATGTGGACGTAAAAGGCTGAATAGGAGAGTTTAATTAGGCCCAATTGTGTTCCATGTTTGCTGGACTTTATTTAACTCTCTCTCAATATAATTATTGTAATTAGTTTCTTTTTTCTGTTTTAGAAGAAAAGGCCTAGGATGTATGTTCGGTTCGGGTTTTTGGGTTTCGGGTTTCGGTTTGGTTCGGTTTTTCGGGTTTTTCGGGTCTCGGGTTTTCGGGTTTCTCCTTTTCTCTCTTCTTTTGTAGTTAGACAAGTTTTATACAAGTTTTGCTGAGAGCATTTCAGAATTGAATCCAAGAGACTTCAATCATTCTTGTCTCGTGAGTTTGTGTGTGTGATCTGGCTTTCTCATTCTTGTGTATGTCAATCTCCTTCGGGATTGGTGATCCAAGTCAAACAAGGCACCCTCTTCGTGCTCTCAATTCTCAGATCGTGTGTGGAGTTGTAAGAAGCACGGTCGAATCGCCACTGGTTTGGGTCTTGGATCTCGAATTCATTGGTTCTATCATTGTTCCTTTCGGTTCTTCTTGTCCCTTTCTGTTTTCTCGTTTTCATTGTTGTCCATGCTTGTTAATTTTGTGTGTTCTTCATTCTTCAGAATAGGTTGTTCGTCTAGATCCGTTCTTCACGGATAATCCCCGTATCAATTGGTATCAAAGCGCAGTTGACGTCCAACCACCAAAAAGTGTCGGTAAATCAATCATAAAATCACAAAAAGAGTTTGTTTTGATCATTGCGATTGATCATTGTCTTTTGTTTGAGTCTATTTCCGTTTCTCTCTTCTACTCTAAGCTTTGTTTGAGTCTATCGAGTTTGTTCCTTTGATTGTGAGTTCTGGACACCGGAAACCATCATAGCACCACACAAACAATCACCACACCACCATCAACCACCATTTTTCCCTCAGCCACATTAGCCTCACTTGAACCAGTTGAACAAAAACTAAACGTGGCTCTTCTTTTTCCTGCATCCAGAACACGCAGAATTGAAGTTGAAGTAGATTGTTTCCCTACATCCAATACACGCCAAAATTAGAGTTGATTCAGCGTGTTTCCTACAAATCCGGTGCAGAGCTTGAAGCAGTTGTTTTCCTCCTACAGATCTGGCATGTTGAATCAGTTGCAACAATCTAGGAGTTGAGATTTGATCTTATCCTGAAGATTTGCAACAGCTTGGCCCACGTTTATCTACAAACAAGAATTTGTTTTTTATTTCTTTCAATTTTTGTTTATTCTTTTTTTTTTTTCCTGATTTCCTGAATCATAAAGTAAAAAAAAAGAGATAAAAGAAAAAGAAAGAAATCAAAAAAAAAAGAAGAAGAAAAGGAATCAGAATCATATTTCATTTCATGCTTTCTTATTTCATAGGTTGTAATTAGCCTAGTGTTATTACATTTGTTTTAGTGTTTTTTAGCAACAAAGAGGACTTCAAGAAAGGACTTAAGTCAAGTATCTTGTCTCAGCCGGAGGAAGAACCAAGCATCTCGTTGAACCTATCTAGCCACACCTAGCTACTGTCCATTTTCGGCCATCAAACACCATAGCTCAGGCTTCCTTAACCTCATCTTACGGTGTCTAGGGTTCACTTCTTGGGTCTTACGAGTAAGTTCTTTCAAAGCTTATCTGGAGTTCTAAATTTTGAGTCATTTAGTTGCATATAACATTCGTGCAATTGTCCTTTCCGTTTGAGTCTTTTCTTTTTTTTTTGTTGAGTCAAACACATTTTTGAAGTGATTGAAATCGAACCTTCTTTCTATCTAAAAGCTTTAGTTTGACTAAGCATCGAACTCACGTGAGGTTTTTGATTAATACAAGGCAAGCCTTCAACAAGCTTGTATCACACCACTAGAGAGTGAGAGAACATTATTTTCTGAGTGATACTGATGTAGGACCATCACATGGAGGCTATCAAGGTCCCATTACTAGAGCTAGAGCTAAGGAGATCCAAGAAGTTATGTCAAGGGAAGTGCTATTGCTTGACACAATGCGTGAACCATTTAACTTCCATACATCATGTGTTAATCTTTTGGTGAATGTAGGAGCAAGCGAACCAAGCAAGGAGACCATGCCGACGTGCTCACTTTCCATGCAGCTCGAGGAGACCATGCAGGCCGTTGATCACGTCCCATGCAGCCCAGGAGAGGAGACTGTTGCTCACGCCAATGCAGCCCATGAGGAGGCTGTTGCTCACGCCAATGCAGCCCAAGAGGAGGTTGATGCTCACGCCCAATGCAGCCCAAGAGGAGGCTGTTGCTCACGCCCAATGCAGCCCAAGAGGAGGCTGTTGGTCACGTCCAAAGCAGCCCACGAGGTTAGCCTGTTGCTCACATCCAAGGCGGCCCAAGAGCAAAGGGAGGAGACGTCCAAGGCAGCCCAAGAGCAAAGGAAGCAGCTGCTCACGTCCCATGCAGCCCAGGAGAGGAGACTATTGCTCACGCCAATGCAGCCCATGAGGAGGCTGTTGCTCACGCCAATGCAGCCCAAGAGGAGGCTGTTGCTCACGCCCAATGCAGCCCATGAGGAGGCTGTTGGTCACGTCCAAAGCAGCCCACGAGGTTAGCCTACTGCTCACGTCCAAGGCGGCCCAAGAGCAAAGGGAGGAGACTTTCAAGGCAGCCCAAGAGCAAAGGAAGCAGCTGCTCACGTCCAAAACAGCCCAAGAGGGCAGCCAGCTGATCACTTTCAAAGAGGCCCAAGAGAGTAACAATTCAGCTCATTCGGATCATCATTTGGGCTCTTAAAACACAGCCAAATCACTCATGGATCTGTTGAACAACTCAGCCCATTCGGATGGCCCATTTTGCTCCTAAAAAACGTCCAGCACACTCCTGGAGTTAATTGAATAAGTCAGCCTATTTTTAAGCTGAAATTAGTGTTTGTTAGGTTGTTAGCTACATTAGAGGAAGCTCTCTTATTACCACCTTCCCACTAATGTTTTTAATTCTCTTTTCTTTATTTTGTCTAGATAAAAGAGTCTATATAGATAGCCTCTTTAGCTGCAGATTAGTTACGTTATTCCCAATTGCTTAGAATTACATTTGTAATTATTTCACAAAATCAATCAAAGAACAAGAGAGTTTTTGGTTGACATTGCTGTTGTTGCTTGGCTGAGCTTTTTTGTGTCAAACCGTCTTCGGATTGGTGCTTTGAGCCTTCACGAGTTCCTCTTTGTGCTAGTCCAGCCGGAGCTAGTGTAAAGTTGTATTGGAGACGGGTCTAGGGCATTCACGATTGGGGTTTTGGCTCTTCAGCCTTGGTTCCTTCGTTGACATCTCTTTGGTTCTTCTCTTCACCATTCCTGCGCCATTCATCACCTACGTCCATTTCGCATTCTGAAATCGCTTCATTCAGCCTGGTTCGAGATCATTGTGCCTAGATCGACTCAATCACGGACAATCCCGTATCAGATACACTTGCGAGGTGTTTTTGTTTAACCTAACCTAAAGTGTTTGCTGTTGTTGAGTGTTTTGCATCATGTCAAGGACTTCCGCAAGTTCAAAGAGCCATGAGCCTATCACACCGGAGTTGTTCAGTCTCATAAAGATCTTGAAAGATAGCATTGAGGGGCTAACTACAAGGATATCTACCTTGGAGACCCCTAAGGTAACCCCAGATTCTCGACCACTAGGAGGTAACTTGGAGATAGGAGACAACTCGAGGCGCAACACCAAGGACAAGATCGAGTTCCCCTTCAAAGTCAGCAAGCTGCGTTCCAAGCAAGAATGAATTGAATTCGAATGTTCCGTAGCCTTCTAGGCATGCCCATGGTTTAGCCAACATTACTTCCCAACCTGGTTGGAGAAACCTTGCTTTTGAGGAGCATATTTATATCCCTTCTTCTCCAATTATTAATGATAATATGCCTAACTATCCTCACCAATTTCAGAATCCAGTTTATGATAATATGTCTAACTATCCTCACCAATTTCAGAATCCAGTTTATGACCAGGAAGAGGAGGACGATGGGGAGAATGAGGAATAGAGACCATAATGGATGCCTAATGGACGGAGGAGGCGAGATCAGCTAAGGAGGCATCAGGAAGGGCGACGTAACGATGAATGGAGACGCGAGCCCTATGGAGTCAAGCAAAGGAGAGACTGAGAACCAGAACATGACGGTCTTGGCAAAGTGAAGGTGAAAGTCCCTAGTTTCGAGGGCAAATGTGATCCTGATGTGTATATTGCATGGGAGGCAAAGATAGAGCAAATATGGTCATGCCATAACTTTCCCAAACACAAAAAGGTACACTACGCAGCCCTTAAATTTATTGACTATGCTATGATATGTTGGGATGATTTGGTGAAGGAAAGGATAAGAACTTTGGATGCACCAGTAGCTACTTGGGAGCATATGAAGGCATTGATGAGAGCTCGATTTGTTCCCCAACACTATACAAGGAATTGAGGCAACGATTGGAGAACCTGAGGCAAGGATCAATGACTACTGAAGAGACCTATAATGCCATGCAAATAGCCATGGTAAAGGCCAATGTGTGAGAAGATGAAGAATCAACAATGGCTAGGTATCTTCGTATCCTTAATTCAAGTTTTGCTAACGAAGTAGATCTTTTTCCCTATGGCTCTATGACAAAACTACTCCATCTCGCAATCAAAGTGGAAAGGAAGATGAAAGCGAGAAATCAAGGAGGAAATGCTTCTTATGGTGTCTCCAGCTCTTGGAAGAACCGAGGGAACCGCCAACAAGGAAGTTACAACAGGGAAGTATCAAATAAGGAGAAAACAGCCCCAAAACAAGGTGGATAGCGTAAAGGACCTTCTGCAGCCCCTCCTAAGCCCACAGCTACCTTTCCTAAGGGAACACAAGGGAGTACTTCTAACGCTTCATTTAGAGCTCGCGATATAGTGTATTTTAAGTGTCAAGGTAGAGGACACATGATGAAAGACTGTCCTAACAAGAAAACATTGTTAATCAACCATTTAGGACAATTTGAGTCCGAATCTGAGCATGAGCAAGATAATGATAATTTTGAGCCTAATATGCATGATCATGATGATTTGGATAATGATGGGATTGAATATGAGCAGGGGATTGTTTACTAGCTAAAAGATTGTTATTTGACCATCCTAGCTCATTTCTAGCTAATAACTACATGCTTTGTGATCTTGATTCTCAAAATGAACCTAATGAGCTTGAAAACGCAGGAAATGATCCTAATAACATGGTTTGTGATGAAAATCTGGAGCATGATAATTCCTTGATAGCTAGGAGAACTTTGAGTGCACAACCTACACCTTGTGAGGATAACCAAAGAGAGAACTTGTTTCGTACTAGGTGTTTGGTTAAGGGAAAGGTGTGTAATGTTATCATTGATGGAGGTAGTTGTTACAACATTTCTAGTACTGAATTGATCTTTAAGTTGCAAATTCCTACATTTTGTCACCCTAGACCATATAAACTGCATTGGATGAATGATTGTGGTGAATTGAAGGTTAATAGGCAAGCTAAAATCACTTTCACTCTAGGACACTATGAGGATACTGTTTTATGTGATGTTGTGCCTATGCAAGCTTGTCATTTGTTATTAGGCCGTCCTTGGCAATATGATAGAAGAGTTATCCATGATGGTTTTACTAATAGGTATTCATTTACTTTTAATGACAAACCCGTTACTTTAAAACCTATGACTCCCTTGCAGATTGCGGAGGCATTTGAGAAGAAGAAGGCGAGTGAACAAGAACAAGGACAAGCTAAGACGGGGAGCAAGTCATCGAGGCACCAAGAACCTGTCATAGGCACGTCCTCTAGCCAATAGCCTAGTACTCTCTTGGTCACGCCCACAAATCAGACTCCTACGGCCTTGTTAGCTTCTAAACTTGAGTTCCAAAGTGAGTATCTACCCTTGATGCCATCTTGATGAGGTTGTGTAAGGAGCTAACCTTAGTGAGTGAAGAAACAAAGGCTATCTTAACCCCTACCATTACATCCATCCTAGAGGAGTTTAAGGATGTGTTTCCAGAAGAGATACCTCATGGCATTCCACCTTTGAGAGGCATAGAGCATCAGATTGTCCTTATCCCCGGAGCTACACTTCCTAGATAAGGGATATGTTAGAGATCCAAACCCAAGTGCAAGACCTCCTAGATAAGGGATATGTTAGAGAAAGCCTTAGCCCTTGCGCCGTTCCTGTCCTATTATTGTCTAAGAAGGACAACACTTGGAAGATGTGTGTTGATTGTAGGGCTATCAACAACATAACCATTAAGTACCGCCACCCTATTCCCTGCCTCGATGACATGCTTGATGAGCTCCATGGTGCCACTACATTCAACAAGATAGACCTTCGGAGTGGCTACCATCAGATCCGAATAGAGGGGGACGAGTGAAAGACAACCTTTAAGACTAAATTTGGGTTGTATGAATGGCTTGTTATGCCATTTGGGTTAACCAATGCTCCATCTACTTTTATGCGTTTAATGAACCATGTTTTGAGACAATTCATTGGGAGATTTATTGTAGTGTATTTTGATGATATCTTAATCTATAACAGGTCCCTAGAGGAGCATGGAGAACATCTTAGGGAAGTTGTTTCTACCCTTGGGGCTGAACACTTGTATGCCAACCTAAAGAAATGTATCTTTTGCACTAATGAAGTTATATTTCTTGGTTTTGTATTGACTGTACAAGGTCTACAAGTGGATGAGGAGAAGATTAGAGCTATTCGAGATTGGCCAACACCAACATCCATTAGCCATGTAAGGAGTTTCCATGGGTTTGCAATCTATAGGCGCTTTGTGAGAGACTTCAGTACCATTGTTGCACCCTTGACGGAGATTTGCAAGAAACATGCACCATTTGTGTGGAAAGCAGCTCAAGAACGTGCTTTCAACAAGATAAAGTTGGTTCTCACCGAGGCACCCTTACTAGCTCTCCCTAACTTCACTAGGCCTTTCGAAGTGGAGTGTGATGCATCAGGAATTGGCATAGGAGGTGTGCTTATGCAAGAAGGTAAGCCTATTGCCTTTTTCAGTGAAAAGCTTAAAGGGGCATGTCTTAACTACTCTACATATGATAAAGAGTTGTATGCATTATTTAGAGTACTTAAGACATGGCAACACTACCTGTTGCCTAGAGAGTTTATTTTGCATTCCGATCATGAATCTTTGAAACATTTTCGGAGTCAAGATAAACTAGATAGGAAGCATGGTAGATGGATGGAATTTATTGATACTTTTCCCTATGTTATCAAGTATAAAAAGGGAAAAGACAATGTAGTTGCGGATGCTCTTTTTAAGAGGCATACATTGCTAACTACATTCGATGCTAGCCATACAAGGTCCTTGATTCGCCTTTTCTGCGTTGTATTTGAACCCGACGACCTTGTAGCCATACAAGGTCGCCGGGTTCAAATATAATCTTCTTGCATCCTTGATTCGCCTTTTCTGCGTTGTATTTGCCTTTCTCCTCGAGCTTGATTCTTGTCCTACTATGTAGCTCCTTGATGTGTTCAACCTGCGTTTTAGCACTTAAATCCACTAGCTCCTTCTTAGGTAACGGTGTAAGATCAAAAGTGGTTAGTGGATTAAAACTATAAACACACTCAAAGGGAGAGTTTGAAGTAGATGAGTGGACGACTCTATTAAGACAAATTCAACATGTGGCAAGACATCTTCCCATTCTTTCAAATTCTTCTTGATGACAGCCCTCTGTTTGTCCTTGTTTGCCCATCAGTTTGGGGGTGGCTTGATGTAGAAAATAACAAATTAGTTCCTAGCTTTCCCCCAAGAGTTTTTCAAAAATAACTCAAGAACTTAACATCCCTATCACTCACTATTGTCCTTGGAATACAATGTAACCTAACTACTTCCCGAAAGAACAAATTAGCTACATTGGCCGCATCATCAGTTTTGTGACAAGCAATAAAGTGAGCCATCTGAGAGAATCGATCTACAACCACAAATATCGAATCCCTACCTCTTCTAGTCCTAGGCAATCCCACTATGAAATCCATGTTAATGTCTTCCCAAGGGGCTGTGGGGATTGACAAAGGTGTATACAATCCATGAGGCTTCACTTTCGATTTAGCTCTAAGGCACTTTAAACACCTTCTAAGCACATTTTCAACATCCCTAAGCATATGTGGCCAATAAAAAATGTGAGTGCAGCATAGCATAAGTCTTATCCCTCCCAAAATGACCCATTAAACCTCCTTTATGAGCTTCTTCCACTAACAGCAAACGAAGTGAACACCTAGGTATGCACACCTTATCTACTCGAAACAGAAATCCCTCAAACAAATAGAATTTATCTAAGGAACCTTTTTGCACACAAAGCTTATATGTTTCTCCAAAGTCAAGATCAGATTCATAGAGCTCCTTAATGTAAGCAAATCCTAACGCCCGAGCATCCAATGTAGTTAGCAATGTATGCCTCCTAGAAAGAGCGTCCGTAACTACATTGTCTTTTCCCTTTTTATACTTGATAACATAGGGAAAAGTCTCAATAAATTACATCCATCTACCATGCCTCCTATCTAGTTTATCTTGACTCCGAAAATGTTTCAAAAATTCATGATTAGTATGCAAAATAAACTCTCTAGGCCACAAGTAGTGTTGCCATGTCTTAAGTACTCTGAATAATGCATACAACACTTTATCATACGTCGAGTAGTTAAGACATGCTCCTTTAAGCTTTTCACTAAAAAAGGCAATAGACTTAACTTCTTGCATAAGCACACCTCCTATGCCAATTCCCGACGCATCACACTCCACTTCGAAAGGCCTAGTGAAGTCAGGGAGAGCTAGTACGGGTGCCTCAGTGAGAACCAACTTCATCTTGTTGAAAGCACGTTCTTGAGCTGCTTCCCACACAAATGGTGCATGTTTCTTGCAAATCTCCGTCAAGAGTGCATCAATGGTACTGAAGTCTCTCACAAAGTGCCTATAGAAACTTGCAAGCCCATGGAAGCTCCTTACATGGCTAATGGATGTAGGTGTTGGCCAATCTCGAATAGCTCTTATCTTCTCCTTATCCACTTGTAGACCTTGTGCATTCACTACAAAACAAAGAAATATAACTTTATTAGTGCAAAAGCTACATTTCTTCAGGTTGGCATACAAGTGTTCAGCCGTAAGGGTAGAAACAACTTCCCTTAGATGTTCTTCATGCTCCCCTAGGGACCTGCTATAGATTAAGATATCATCAAAATACACTATAAAAAATCTCCCTATTGTCTTAACACATGGTTCATTAAACGCATAAAAGTAGATGGAGCATTGGTTAATCCAAATGGCATAACAAGCCATTCATACAACCCAAATTTAGTCTTGAAGGCTGTCTTCCACTCGTCCCCCTTCTTAATTCGGATCTGATGGTAGCCACTCCGAAGGTCTATCTTGCTGAATGTAGTGGCGCCATGGAGCTCATCAAGTATGTCCTCGAGGCGGGGAATAGGGTGGCGGTAATTAATGGTTATGTTGTTGATAGCCCTACAATCAACACACATCTTCAAGTGTTGTCCTCCTTAGGCACTAATAGGACAGGAACGGCGCAAGGGCTAAGACTTTCTCTAACATATACCTTATCTAGGAGGTCTTGGACTTGGGTTTGGATCTCTTGACTCTCCTTAGTGTTCATCCTATAGGTTGGTCTGTTAGGAAGGGTAGCTCCGGGGATAAGACCAATTTGATGCTCTATGCCTCTCGAAGGTGGAAGGCCATGAGGTATCTCTACCGGAAACACATCCTTAATCTCCTCTAGGATGGCTGTAATGGTAGGGGGAAAGATAACCTTTGTTTCGTCACTCACTAAGGTTAGCTCCTCACACACCCTCATCAAGATGGTATCTAAGTGTAGGTACTCACTTTGGAACTCAAGTTTAGAAGCTAACAAGGCCTTAGGAGTCTGATTTGTGGGCGTGACCAAGAGAGTACTAGGCTGTTTGGTAGGGGACGTGTCTATGGAAGGTTCTTGGTGCCTCGATGACTTGCTCCCCTTCTTAGCTTGTCCTTGCTCTTGTTCACTCGCTTTCTTCTTTTCAAATGCCTCCGCAATCTGCAAGGGAGTCATAGGTTTTAGAGTAACGGTTTTCTCATTAAAAATAAATGAATACCTATTAGTAAAACCATCATGGATAACTCTCCTATCATATTGCCAAGGACGGCCTAATAACAAATGACAAAATGTAGGAATTTGCAACTTAGAGATCAATTCAGTACTAGCAATGTTGCAACAACTACCTCCATCAATGATAACATTACACACCTTTCCCTTAACCACCTAGTATGAAACAAGTTCTCTCTTTGGTTATCCTCACAAGGGCCAGGTTGTGCACTCAAACTTCTCCTTGCTATCAAGGAATTATCATGCTTAAGATTTTCATCACAAACCATGTTATTAGGATCATTTCCTGCTTTTGCAAGCTCATTAGGTTCATTGTGAGAATCAAGATCACAAAGTGATGTAGGACCATCACATGGAAGATATCAAGGTCCCATTACTAGAGCAAGAGATAAGGAGATCCAAGAAGTTATGTCAAGGGAAGTGCTATTGCTTGACACAATGCGTGAACCATTTAATTTCCATACATCATGTGTTAATCTTTTGGTGAATGTAGGAGCAAGCGAACCAAGCGAGGAGACCATGCCGACGTGCTCACTTCCCATGCAGCTCAAGGAGACCATGCAGGTTGTTGCTCACGTCCAATGCAGCCCAGGAGAGGAGGTTGTTGCTCACGTCCAATGCAGCCCAAGAGGGAGGCTGTTGCTCACGCCCAATGCAGCCCAAGAGGAGGCTGTTGCTCACGTCCAATGCAGCCCAAGAGGGAGGCTGTTGCTCACGCCCAATGCAGCCCAAGAGGAGGCTGTTGCTCACGCCCAATGCAGCCCAAGAGAAGGCTGTTGCTCACGCCCAATGCAGCCCAAGAGGAGGCTGTTGCTCACGCCCAATGCAGCCCAAGAGGAGGCTGTTGCTCACGCCCAATGCAGTCCAAGAGAAGGTTGTTGCTCATGTCCAAGGTAGCCCAAGAGGGGAGCAGCTGCTCACGTCCAAAACAGCCCAAGAGGGCAGCCAGCTGATCACGTTCAAAGAGGCCCAAGAGAGTAACAAGTCAGCCCATTCGGATGGCATTCGGATAGCCCATTTTTGCTCTTAAAATCGTCCAACTCAGCCAAGGAGTTGTTTGAATAAGTCAGCCTACTTTAATGCTGAATTAGTTGTTTGTTAGGTTGTTAGCTACATTAGAGGAAGCTCTCTTATTACCACCTTCCCACTAATGTTTTAATTTTCTTTTCTTTATTTTGTCTAGATAAGAGAGTCTATATAGATAGCCTCTTTAGCTGCAGATTAGTTACGTTATTTTCATTGCTTAGAATTACAATTGTAATCATTCACAAAATCAATCAAAGAACAAGAGAGTTTTTGGTTGGCATTGCTGTTGTTTGCTTGGCTGAGCTTGTTTGTGTCAACCGCCTTCGGATTGGTGCCTCGAGCCTTCACGAGTCCCTCTTTATGCTAGTCCAGCAGGAGCTAGTGTAAAGTTGTATTGGAGACGGGTCTAGGGCATTCACGAGTGGGGTTTTGGCTCTTCAGCCTTGGTTCCTTCGTTGACTCTCTTTGGTTCTTCTCTCACCCTCCTACGCCATTCACCAGCCACGTTTTCATTCCGCATTCAGGATTCGCCTCATTCAGCCGGATTCGAGATCATTGTACCTAGATCGACTCATTCACGGACTAATACCGTATGAGTTACATGGAGCTACAATTCTCTCCTAATAACAAACTCCTTGATGAGTTACATGGAGCTACAATTCTCTCCTACAAACCTATATAAGGTCTCAAAATATGAAATGGAATCGTAGAGTCATGATGCACATTCACTAGAGATTTACACAAACTCATCATTAGCACATCTATAGAAGCATAGTTAGTGACATATTCATTCCTAGACTCAAGATAGCTACTTGTTGGTTGTACTAACAATGTGTGATGGATTTTGTTCTCTTTACTCTTAGGCCGTGTGATCTTAGGCTTGGGAGGGGTTCCTTGCGCTACCCTCTTGTTCTCATAGTACTCGGCTATTTGAAAAGGTGTCATAGGTTTAAGTATTAAAGTTTTACCCTTATATTCAAAGCTATATTTGTTAGAAAACCCATCATGGACAACTTTCATATCATATTGCCATGGACGACCAAGCAACAAGTGACAAGCATTCATAGGCACAACATCACATGTAATAACATCCTCATATGATCCTAATGTTATATTGACCTTAGTTTGCTTATTGACTTTAAGTTCTCCACACTCTACGATTCCACTTCACATTACACACTTTTTTGAAAGATATCTTAGACTTTGTCAAAGATTTGTAGGAGAGAATTGTAGCTCCATGTAACTCATCAAGGAGTTGTTTGAATAAGTCAGCCCATTCGGATGGCATTCGGATGGCCCATTTTTGCTCTTAAAATCGTCCAGGTAACTCATCAAGGAGTTTGTTACTTGAGCATGTCCAGGTCCCTAAGTCCCAGCAAGTCGAGTAGCGAGACCGTCACGCCTGAGATGATCAGTTTGTTGAAATAATTGTCCGATTCCGTAGCTAAACTATCCAAGCGAGTGGAGACTATGGAAGCACGAACACCACCAGCCGGAACGCCACCTTTGAGAACCAACTATGAGTTTGGCGGTCCTTCACGTGTTACTAGAGAGCCGGATCATCCGGATCAAGGTAATTTATATTCCAACGAACCCCCTAATGCTTCTAACATGCCACCCTTTGTTGATAACTTTCAGCGACGGAATGAAGCTCATTTTGAGGACCACACGTGGGAGGGTTACAATCGGCCATTCCAGCAGCCAAGGCAAGGACGAGATAACTTTCGGCCCTATCAGGAGCAAGACGGACTCGGAAAAGTCAAAATCAAAATTCCCGTCTTTGAAGGAAGTGTGATCCCGACGTCTACACGGAGTGGGAAACTAAAGTTGAGCAAATCTGGTTGTGTCACAACTTTAGCGAGCCTAGGATGGTTCAGCTAGCCACTCTCGAGTTCCAAGGCTATGCTTTGGTATGGTGGGATCACGTAGTCAAAGAAAGAGTTCAAACATTGGATCCTCAAATCACCACATGGGAGCATATGAAGGCACTAATGAGGGCTAGGTTCGTTCCACCTCACTATACCCGAGAGCTTCGACAACGGCTGGAAAATTTGAGACAAGGCTCTCTTAGCGCTGAGGAAGCTTATACGAATATGCAAGCTTATACGAATATGCAAATCTGTTTCATACTAGGTGTAGCATTAAAGGAAGAGTGTGTAATGTGATAATTGATGGCAGAAGTTGTTGCAACATAGTGCTTAATGGTAAACAAATTACAACTTCTTACATTCTATCACCCTAGACCATATAAACTACATTGGATGAATGAGTGTGGAGAACTTAAGGTCAATAAGCAAACTAAGGTCAATATAACATTAGGATCATATGAGGATGTTATTACATGTGATGTTGTGCCTATGAATGCTTGTCACTTGTTGCTTGGTCGTCCATGACAATATGATATGAAAGTTGTCCATGATGGGTTTTCTAACAAATATAGCTTTGAGTATAAGGGTAAAACTTTAATACTTAAACCTATGACACCTTTTCAAATAGCCGAGTACTATGAGAACAAGAGGGTAGCGCAAGGAACCCCTCCCAAGCCTAAGATCACACGGCCTAAGAGTAAAGAGAACAAAATCCATCACACATTGTTAGTACAACCAACAAGTAGCTATCTTGAGTCTAGGAATGAATATGTCACTAACTATGCTTCTATAGATGTGCTAATGATGAGTTTGTGTAAATCTCTAGTGAATGTGCATCATGACTCTACGATTCCACTTCATATTTTGAGACCTTATATAGGTTTACTTGTTGTAGTCTACTTTGATGACATTCTTATCTATAGTAAGACTTTAAAGGAGCATGAAAATCATTTGAGAGATGTGCTTGCTACATTGCGTATAGAATGCTTGTATGTTAATATTCAAAAATGTGATTTCTATACTAACCGAGTGATTTTTCTTGGTTTTGTAGTTAGTGCCAATGGTTATGAAGGAGATTCGGAACAAGATGAGAATTCGGGGTCGAATTCTTTCCAAGAAGGAGTGGATGACGTAGGACCATCACATGGAAGCTATCAAGGTCCCATTACTAGAGCAAGAGCTAAGGAGATCCAAGAGGTTATGTCAAGGGAAGTGCTATTGCTTGACACAATGCGTGAACCATTTAATTTCCATACATCATGTGTTAACTTTTTGATGAATGTAGGAGCAAGTGAACCAAGCAAGGAGATCATGCCGACGTACTCACTTCCCATGCAGCTCGAGGAGACCATGCAGGCTGTTGCTCACGTCCAATGCAGCCCAGGAGAGGAGGCTGTTGTCCACGCCAAAGCTCATGCCAATACAGCCCAAGAGGAGGCCAAAGCTCACGCCCAATGCAGCCCATGCTCACGCCAAAGCTCATGCCAATGCAGCCCACGAGGGAGGCTGTTGCTCACGTCCAATGCAGCCCAAGGAGGGAGGATGTTGATCACGTCCAAAGCAGCCCACAAGGAAAGGGAGGAGACGTCCAAAGCAGCCCAAGAGCAAAGGGAAGCAGCTGCTCGTTCCAAAACAGCCCAAGAGGGCAACCAGCTGATCACTTTTAAAGAGGCCCAAGAGAGTAACAATTCAGCTCATTCGGATCATCATTTGGGCTCTTTAAACACATCCAAATCACTCATGGATCTGTTGAACAATGCAGCCCATTCGGACAGCCCATTTGGCTCTTGAAAATCGGCCAGCTTGCACTCCAAGGATAAGTTGAATAATTCAGCCTATTTTTAAGCTGAAATTAGTGTTTGTTAGGTTGTTAGCTACATTAGAGGAAGCTCTCTTATTACCACCTTCCCACTAATGTTTTCAGCTTTTCTTTTCTTTATTTTGTCTAGATAAAAGAGTCTATTTATAGCCTCTTATTAGCTGCAGATTAGTTACGTTAAATCCATTGCTTAGAATTGCATTTGTAAACATTTCACAAAATCAATCAAAGAACAAGAGAATTTTTGGTTGGCATTGCTGTTGTTGCTTGGCTGAGCTTGTTTGTGTCAAACCGCCTTCGGATTGGTGCTTCGAGCCTTCACGAGTCCCTCTTTGTGCTAGTCCAGCAGGAGCTAGTGTAACGTTGTATTGGAGACGGGTCTAGGGCAGTCACGATTGGGGTTTTGGCTCTTCAGCCTTGGTTCCTTCATTGGCTCTCTCTTTGGTTCTTCTCTCACCTTTCCTCCGCCATTCATCAACCTACGTCCATTCCGCATTCAGAAATCATTTCATTCAGCCCGGTTCGAGATCATTGTGCCTAGATCGACTCAAACACGGATTAACACCATATCATTCTTGATCCCGAGATCAAGAGTTTCCACGTCGTTTGTGTCGGGTTCATCTACATCGTACCTTTCTTTAATTTCCGTACCTTCGTTTTCAGTTTAGCCTCTTCTTGTTCCTTTTATTCGCACGTCATGCAGCACATGAACCCTAGCCGGCTGTTTGATCCGTTTTCTACGTCTGTCCTAACAAGAAAACGTTGTTAATCAACCATTTGGATGATGATGGGATTGAATATGAGCAGGGGGATTGTTTACTAGCCAAAAGAATGTTATTTGACCATCCTAGCTCATTTCTAGCTAATAACTACATGCTTTGTGAT
Organism: Fagopyrum homotropicum; assembly: GCA_033239125.1. NCBI lineage: Eukaryota > Viridiplantae > Streptophyta > Magnoliopsida > Caryophyllales > Polygonaceae > Fagopyrum > Fagopyrum homotropicum. The sequence continues at coordinate 90,927,567 of BSWB01000004.1, read as the reverse complement.
ACGGTATTAGTCCGTGAATGAGTCAATCTAGGTACAATGATCTCGAATCCGGCTGAATGAGGCGAATCCTGAATGCGGAATGAAAACGTGGCTGGTGAATGGCGCAGGAGGGTGAGAGAAGAACCAAAGAGAGTCAACGAAGGAACCAAGGCTGAAGAGCCAAAACCCCACTCGTGAATGCCCTAGACCCGTCTCCAATACAACTTTACACTAGCTCCGGCTGGACTAGCACAAAGAGGGACTCGTGAAGGCTCGAAGCACCAATCCGAAGGCGGTTGACACAAACAAGCTCAGCCAAGCAAACAACAGCAATGCCAACCAAAAACTCTCTTGTTCTTTGATTGATTTTGTGAATGATTACAATTGTAATTCTAAGCAATGAAAATAACGTAACTAATCTGCAGCTAAAGAGGCTATCTATATAGACTCTCTTATCTAGACAAAATAAAGAAAAGAAAATTAAAACATTAGTGGGAAGGTGGTAATAAGAGAGCTTCCTCTAATGTAGCTAACAACCTAACAAACAACTAATTCAGCATTAAAGTAGGCTGACTTATTCAAACAACTCCTTGGCTGAGTTGGACGATATTAAGAGCAAAAATTGGCTATCCGAATGCCATCCGAATGGGCTGACTTGTTACTCTCTTGGGCCTCTTTGAACGTGATCAGCTGGCTGCCCTCTTGGGCTGTTTTGGACGTGAGCAACAACCTTCTCTTGGACTGCATTGGGCGTGAGCAACAGCCTCCTCTTGGGCTGCATTGGGCGTGAGCAACAGCCTCCTCTTGGGCTGCATTGGGCGTGAGCAACAGCCTCCCTCTTGGGCTGCATTGGACGTGAGCAATAGCCTCCTCTTGGGCTGCATTGGGCGTGAGCAACGGCCTCCCTCTTGGGCTGCATTGGGCGTGAGCAACAACCTCCTCTCCTGGGCTGCATTGGACGTGAGCAACAGCCTGCATGGTCTCCTCGAGCTGCATGGGAAGTGAGTACGTCGGCATGGTCTCCTCGCTTGGTTCGCTTGCTCCTACATTCACCAAAAGATTAACACATGATGTATGGAAATTAAATGGTTCACGCATTGTGTCAAGCAATAGCACTTCCCTTGACATAACTTCTTGGATCTCCTTAGCTCTTGCTCTAGTAATGGGACCTTGATATCTTCCATGTGATGGTCCTACATCATCCACTCCTTCTTGGAAAGAATTCAACCCCGAATTTTCATCTTGTTCCGAATCTCCTTCATAGAGGCTCAAATCTCCTACGTTAAAAGTGGTACTAACTCCATTCTCTTCCGGTAAGTCCAACACATATGCATTGTCGTTAATCCGGTGTAAGACTTTGAATGGTCCATCACCCCGTGGTGCTAGCTTGGAATGGCGTTTTGTCGGAAACCGCTCTTTCATTAGATGTAGCCAAACTAAGTCGCCGGGCTGGAAAACCATCTTCCGACGTCCTTTGTTGTTCCGAGCTGCAGTTTCAACGCCCTTCTTATCAAGTGCAGCTTTGGTCTTAGCATGAAGTTCCTTAATGTAGTCCACCTGTTCCAAAGCATCAAAAGCTACTCGATCCTTTCGAGGAATCGGTAATAAGTCCAAAGGAGTTTAAAGGGTTAAATCCATAAACACATTTGAAAGGTGATAACGAAGTGGAAGAATGCATGGTGCGATTATAAGCAAACTCAATATGTGGTAACATGTCTTCCCATTCTTTTAAGTTATCTTTCAACATGGTTCTAAGGAGGGTCGTTAGGGTCCTATTGGTGACTTCCGTTTGCCCATCTGTTTGGGGATGACTAGAGGTCGAGAATAGTAATCTAGTGCCCATTTTTCCCCAAAGTGTCTTCCAAAAGAAACTCAAAAACTTGACATCCCTATCACTAACAATAGTTTTAGGTATTCCATGCAATCTCACTATTTCCTTAAAGAAAAGATTAGCAACATTATATGCATCATCAGTTTTATGACATGGAATAAAATGTGCCATTTTAGAGAATCTATCTACTACCACAAAAATGGAATCTCTTCCTTTCTTAGTCCTAGGTAGTCCAACAATGAAATCCATACTTATGTCCTCCCAAGGGCCATTAGGCGTCGGTAAGGGTGTATACAGCCCGTGGGGTTGTACCCTAGCTTTGGCCTTAAGACATTCAATGCACCTTTTCAGCATGTGTTCTACATCCCTTAACATATGAGGCCAATAAAAGTGAGTTTGCAACATGTGATAAGTTTGGTCCCTCCCAAAATGCCCCATTAAACCTCCTTTATGGGCTTCTTTTACTAAAAAGATCCTAAGGGAACATCTAGGTATGCAAATCTTATCCACTTTAAACAAGAAACCTTCAAACACAAAATATTTATCATAAGGGCCTTGAGTAGTGCATCTATGAAATATCTTCTCAAATTCAGCATCATCCACATATAATTCCTTAATGTAAGTAAAACATAACATCATAGAATCCAGGGTGGTGATTAAGGTGTATCTCCTAGACAATGCATCCGCTACGACATTATCCTTTCCTTTCTTATACTTGATAATGTAAGGAAATGTTTCGATGAACTCCATCCACCTACCATGCCATCTATCTAGCTTATCTTGGCTCCTAAAGTGTCTAAGTGAATCATGATCGGTTTTTGAAAACAAACTCTTGAGGCCAAAGGTAATGTTGCCATATTTTGAGTACTCTAAACAAGGCATACAATTCTTTGTCATAAGTGGAATAGTTTAAGCATGCACCCTTCAATTTTTCACTAAAGAAAGCTAGAGGCTTTCCTTCTTGCATAAGGACGCCGCCAATACCAATACCGGATGCGTCGCATTCAACCTCAAAGGGTTTAGTGAAGTCCGGTAGAGCGAGTAGGGGTGCATTTTTGAATAGAAATCACTCGGTTAGTATAGAAATCACATTTTTGAATATTAGCATACAAGTATTCTATACGCAATGTAGCAAGCACATCTCTCAAATGATTTTCATGCTCCTTTAAAGTCTTACTATAGATAAGAATGTCATCAAAGTAGACTACAATAAATAAACCAATATAAGGTCTCAAAATATGATTCATTAAACTCATGAAAGTACTAGGAGCGTTAGTTAAGCCAAAAGGCATTACTAGCCACTCATAGAGTCCAAATTTGGTTTTAAAAGCTGTTTTCCATTCATCCCCTTCCCTCATTCTAATTTGATGGTAGCCACTCTTAAGGTCAATCTTAGTGAAAATTGTAGCTCCATGTAACTCATCAAGCATATCATCTAAACGGGGAATCGGGTGTCTATACTTGATAGTAATGTTATTGATTGCTCTACAATCAATACACATTCTCCAAGTATTATCCTTCTTGGGTACTAGCAGGACGGGAACGGCACAAGGACTAAGGCTTTCCCGAACATACCCCTTATCTAGCAAGGCTTGAACTTGGTTATGAATTTCCTGGGCTTCCGTAGGGTTCATCCTATAGGCGGGTCTATTGGGAAGAGTGGCTCCGGGTATTAAATCTATTTGGTGTTCAATGCCCCTAATGGGCAGCAAGCCGGCTGGAATCTCCTCAGGAAAAACGTCCCTAAACTCGTCTAACAGCCCCTGAATAGAACTAGGAAGTGGAACCGTAGAGTCATGAGGCACATTCACTAGAGATTTACACAAACTCATCATTAGCACATCAATAGAAGCATAGTTAGTGACATATTCATTCCTAGACTCAAGATAGCTACTTGTTGGTTGTACTAACAATGTTTGATGGGTTTTGTTCTCTTTACTCTTAGGCCGTGTGATCTTAGGTTTTGGAGGGGTTCCTTGCTCTACCCTCTTGTTCTCATAGTACTCGGCTATTTGTAAAGGTGTCATAGGTTTAAGTGTTAAAGTTTTACCTTTATACTCAAAGCTATGTTAGAAAACCCATCATGGACAACTTTCCTATCATATTGCCATGGACGACCAAACAACAAGTGACAAGCATTCATAGGCACAACATCACATGTAATAACATCCTCGTATGATCCTAATGTTATATTGACCTTAGTTTGCTTATTAACCTTAAGTTCTCCACACTCATTCATCCAATGTAGTTTATATGGCCTAGGGTGATAAAATGTAAGAAGTTGTAATTTATTTACCATTTCAGTGCTAGCTATGTTGCAACAACTTCCTCCATCAATTATCACATTACACACTTTTCCTTTAATACTACACCTAGTATGAAACAGATTTTCACGTTGGTTATCCTCACAAGGTGCTAGTTGGACATGCAAAGTTCTCCTAGCTATCAAAGATTCACCTTGTTCATACTCAATGCAATCATCATTCTCATTTTGTTCATTGTCATCAATTAAGACATTTTCATCATCTAATTCCACATCATCCTCACTCTCATATTCTCCTAGATGACTTATGATCAAAGTGCGTCTATTAGGACATTCTCTACTCATGTGACCTCTACCTTGGCATTTAAAACACACAATGTCCCTAGTTCTAGAGTTAGAGATAGGAGTACTCCCTCGATGATCACTTGAAGGCTCATTCAAGGATCGTGGTGTAGTGGACGGTGTAGAAGACCTTCTTTGCCCTTCTTGGCCCATAGGTGCCGACTTCCTCTCTTCCTTCCGGCCTCCTTGCTCCTTGCTGTGGTTAGGCAGCAGCCGGCTCCCTTGTGCTTTCCAAGCGTTGGGTGTTCCATGGGGTGGTTTGTATTCCCGGTTTCGCACCTTAGTCTTCCTTTCCACCTTGATGGCCAAGTGTAGTAATTGCTCCATGGTGTTGTATGGATACATATCAACCTCATTAGCCAAATTAGAATTCAGAATACGAAGGTACCTTGCCATAGTGTTTTCTTCATCTTCTAGAACGTTGGCCTTCACCATAGTAACTTGCATATTCGTATAAGCTTCCTCAGCGCTAAGAGAGCCTTGTCTCAAATTTTCCAGCCGTTGTCGAAGCTCTCGGGTATAGTGAGGTGGAACGAACCTAGCCCTCATTAGTGCTTTCATATGCTCCCATGTGGTGATTTGAGGATCCAATGTTCGAACTCTTTCTTTGACTACGTGATCCCACCATACCAAAGCATAGCCTTGGAACTCGAGAGCGGCTAGCTGAACCATCCTAGGCTCGCTAAAGTTGTGACACAACCAGATTTGCTCAACTTTAGTTTCCCACTCCGTGTAGACGTCGGGATCACACTTTCCTTCAAAGACGGGAATTTTGATTTTGACCTTTCCGAGTCCGTCTTGCTCTTGATAGGGACGAAGGTTGTCTCGTCCTTGCCTTGGCTGCTGGAATGGCCGATTGTAGCCCTCCCACGTGTGGTCCTCAAAATGAGCTCCATTCCGTCGCTGACAATCATCAACAAATGGTGGCATGTTAGAAGCATAAGGAAGGACGTTGGACTGTACAGTACCTTGATCCGGCTCTCTAGTAACACGTGAAGGACCGCCAAACTTGTAGTTAGCTCTTAAAGGTGGTGTTCCGGCTGGTGGTGTTCGTGCTTCCATAGACTCCACTCTTTGGATAGATTAGCTACGGAATCGGACAATTTTTTCAATATACTGATCATCTCAGGCGTGACGGTCTCGCTACTCGACTTGCTGGGACTTATGGACCTGGACATGCTCAAGTAACAAACAAAGAAACCGGTTAGGTTAGAAAACAAAGATCTCACTTGTGTATCGCTCACACTCTCGTTGGTATTGCCTAGCTGGTGGCTCGAGTTGTAAGGATCCAACACCTTAAGATCGTGATTTCCGAACCTTCTTAGCAACCCTTTGGACCAGAACTGCTGAAACCGATGTTAGTGACGGAGATGAATCAAGACACCCCTAATTTGAGTATTGACCGTTGGATTGGTGTAGGTACGGTGAATGTGTTTAGAATGACGTTTGAGATGATTGAAAAAGTTTACTTGTACTTGATTAATAATACAAGGCCAGCCGTTTTTTTTGTAGTGTTTTTTTTTTGAAAGATATCTTAGACTTTGTCAAAGATTTGTAGGAGAGAGAAGTAACCGTAATTGATTGCAGATAGGGTTACCGAAACGTGTATGCAGCGTTTGAGCTTTCTCTTTTGTTTTGTTTTCGTTTTGTGTTTACCTCTCCTCAAGATGTTGTCCGGCACTAAGAACCCTTGGCTTTTGCCTTTGAACACTTCAAGCACAAGTTAAACCTCAATTGGATAAGCAATAGGTTAACAAAGAAGAAAGGAGTGATCAATTGTACCAACTGAGCTTTGATACCAACTGATACGGTGTTAATCCGTGTTTGAGTCGATCTAGGCACAATGATCTCGAACCGGGCTGAATGAAATGATTTCTGAATGCGGAATGGACGTAGGTTGATGAATGGTGCAGGAAAGGTGAGAGAAGAACCAAAGAGAGAGCCAATGAAGGAACCAAGGCTGAAGAGCCAAAACCCCAATCGTGACTGCCCTAGACCCGTCTCCAATACAGCGTTACACTAGCTCCTGCTGGACTAGCACAAAGAGGGACTCATGAAGGCTCGAAGCACCAATCCGAAGGCGGTTTGACACAAACAAGTTCAGCCAAGCAACAACAGCAATGCCAACCAAAAACTCTCTTGTTCTTTGATTGATTTTGTGAAATGTTTACAAATGCAATTCTAAGCAATGGATTTAACGTAACTAATCTGCAGCTAATAAGAGGCTATAAATAGACTTTTTTATCTAGACAAAATAAAGAAAAGAAAAGCTGAAAACATTAGTGGGAAGGTGGTAATAAGAGAGCTTCCTCTAATGTAGCTAACAACCTAACAAACACTAATTTCAGCTTAAAAATAGGCTGAATTATTCAACTTATCCTTGGAGTGCAAGCTGGCCGATTTTCAAGAGCCAAATGGGCTGCATTGTTCAACAGATCCATGAGTGATTTGGATGTATTTAAAGAGCCCAAATGATGATCCGAATGAGCTGAATTGTTACTCTCTTGGGCCTCTTTAAAAGTGATCAGCTGGTTGCCCTCTTGGGCTGTTTTGGAACGAGCAGCTACTTCCCTTTGCTCTTGGGCTGCTTTGGACGTCTCCTCCCTTTCCTCGTGGGCTGCTTTGGACGTGATCAACAGCCTCCCTCCTTGGGCTGCATTGGACGTGAGCAACAGCCTCCCTCGTGGGCTGCATTGGCATGAGCTTTGGCGTGAGCATGGGCTGCATTGGGCGTGAGCTTTGGCCTCCTCTTGGGCTGTATTGGCATGAGCTTTGGCGTGGACAACAACCTCCTCTCCTGGGCTGCATTGGACGTGAGCAACAGCCTGCATGGTCTCCTCGAGCTGCATGGGAAGTGAGTACGTCGGCATGATCTCCTTGCTTGGTTCACTTGCTCCTACATTCATCAAAAAGTTAACACATGATGTATGAAAATTAAATGGTTCACGCATTGTGTCAAGCAATAGCACTTCCCTTGACATAACCTCTTGGATCTCCTTAGCTCTTGCTCTAGTAATGGGACCTTGATAGCTTCCATGTGATGGTCCTACATCAAAGAACCACCAAGAACGATGCAACGAACTCAGCCCCTTACAACCTCACACAGCCGACTTAGAACATCGACAACACGAGGAGGATGCTTATGGAATCTCACGAACACCAAGAACCCGAGAGCAATTGACAAACGCGAAACAACTAAGCCAAATCTGATCACAATAACTCTTCAATCAAAACTCGCCTTTGATTGAAGATGAAATCTGAAAATAAGTGTTTTTCACCAATAATCTGCCTAAAAAGTAATGAAAAGAGCCTTTAAATAGTTTCAGCGATTTTAAACAAAAGACATAATAAAAAAAACTAGAAATTAAGCCCAATGGGCTACTTAAAACACACAATCACTAAGGAGGCCTTAAAAAGCCTCATTCCTCAATGAGAGACATGGAACGGTGCTGGAAACGTGGGGATGAGCAGCGGCGTCATGTGCGGGGCTGGCCGAGTCTTGTGCCTTGGCGTCGTTGCTCTCTTGCTTACTTAGGAGTCAAGCCTCGTTATGAACACTTGTAGCCAATAACATCAGCAAGCCCTCGGTCTCATGCTCAATCTTCTTAGCTCGGGAACGTGTGATAGCTCCCTCATACTCCGGAGATGCTAGCTCGGATGGTCCATCATCATTCCCCCTCTCTTGGGAAGGATTCGTCCACTTCAAGCTCTACATCCATAGGTGGGAACGGACTGATGTCTCTAACAGTGAAGGTCGGGCTGACCCCGAATTCCTCCGGAAGATCCAATACATAAGCGTTGTCACCGGCTTTGTGAAGCACCTTGAAAGGACCGGTACCCCTAAGTGATAGCTTGGACTTTCGAAGCTCTTGGAAACACTCCTTCCTAAGATGTAACCACACGAGATCTCTGGGCTCAAACAACAGCTTCCTCCGTCCCTTGTTTGCCTTAGCTGTGGTCCGAGTTGCTTTCTCCTCTAAGCTCAGCCGTGTATTCTCATGTAATCCCCTAATGTACTCAACCTGTTTACCTACATTGAAATCTACTCGCTCCTTTGAAGATAACGGCATAAGATCAAAAGGGGTTAAGGGATTCAAACCATACACACACTTAAAAGGAGTCATGTTAGTGGAAGAATGGATGGTCCTGTTATATGCAAACTCAACATGTGGTAACACATCCTCCCACTCTTTCAAATTCTTCTTAATTACAGCCCTTAAAAGTGTCCCTAAAGTCCAATTAGTTACTTCGGTTTGGCCATCAGTTTGAGGGTGGCTAGCGGCAGAGAACAACAACTTAGTACCTAGCTTACCCCATAAAGTCTTCCAAAAGTAACTAAGAAATTTCACATCCCGATGACTAACAATGGTTCTAGGAACTCCATGTAGCCTAACTACTTCTCTAAAGAAGAGGTTTGCAACATTAGTGGCATCATTCGTTTTGTGACAAGCTATGAAGTGTGCCATCTTAGAAAACCTGTCTACCACCACAAAAATAGAGTCTCTTCCCCTCTTAGTCCTAGGTAACCCCAAAATAAAGTCCATACTAATATCTTTCCAAGGAGCTGCGGGAATGGGTAAAGGGGTATACAAACCATGGGGCATTACTCTAGACTTTGCTTTCAAGCATTCTAAGCATCTTTTCACAAAATTCTCAACATCCCTAAGCATGTGTGGCCAATAAAAATAAGTATGCAGCATATGATATGTCTTATCTCTACCAAAGTGACCCATCAAACCTCCCCTATGGGATTCATCCACAAGTAAGAGCCTAAGAGAACACTTTGGAATGCACACTTTATCAACTCTAAACAAGAAGCCATCAAACAAGTAAAACTTATCTACAACCCCTTTTTCCACACAAGCTTTATAAATCTCTCCAAAATCATCATCCTTTGCACATAAATCCTTAATGTAAACAAAGCCAAGAACTCTAGCATCCAATGTAGTGAGCAAAACATGTCTCCTAGAAAGTGCATCAGCTACTACATTATCTTTTCCGTTCTTGTACTTAATCACATAAGGAAATGTTTCAATGAACTCCATCCACCTACTATGCCTTCTATCAAGTTTATCTTGGCTCCTAAAGTGTTTTAATGATTCATGATCAGTATGTAATATAAACTCTCTAGGCCAAAGATAATGTTGCCAAGTCCTAAACACTCTAAACAATGCATAAAGCTCCTTATCATAAGTAGAATAGTTTAGAGTTGGACCTTTCAATTTCTCACTAAAGAAGGCGATGGGTTTGCCCTCTTGCATAAGTACTCCACCAATTCCTATACCCGACGCATCACACTCTACCTCAAATGGCCTCGTGAAGTTCGGGAGAACAAGCAATGGGGCGTTGGTCAACATCCACTTGAGCTTTTCGAAAGCTCTCTCTTGGGCCTCTCCCCACACGAATGGTATATTTTTCTTAGTGATCCCGGTTAGAGGGGCGGCTATGGTACTGAAATCTCTCACAAATCGCCTATAAAAGCTAGCCAATCCATGAAAGCTGCGCACATCACCAATAGACGTCGGGGTTGGCCAATCTCGAATAGCTTTGATCTTTTCCTCATCTACTCGCAACCCTTGAGCACACACTACAAAGCCAAGAAATATAACTTCATTTGTGTAGAAATCACACTTCTTAATATTAGCATATAAGTGTTCAAGTCTAAGAGTAGAAACAACCTGACGGAGATGATCCGCATGCTCCTCTGCGGACCGGCTATAGATGAGTATGGCGTCGAAGTAGACAACGACAAACTTCCCTATGAACTTCCTCAAAACATGGTTCATGAGGCGCATGAATGTGCTGGGAGCATTAGTCAAGCTGAATGGCATAACAAGCCACTCATAGAGCCCAAACTTGGTCTTGAATGCCGTCTTCCATTCGTCGCCCTCCTTCATTCGAATATGATGATAGCCACTTCTAAGGTCGATCTTGGAGAAGGTAGTTGTTCCATGTAGCTCATCCAGCATGTCATCAAGGCGGGGAATGGGATGACGGTACTTGATGGTGATGTTGTTGACAGCTCTACAATCAACACACATCCGCCAAGTGTTGTCCTTCTTAGGGACTAGTAGAACCGGAACCGCCATAGGACTAAGGCTCTCTCGAATGTTGCCCTTATCAAGGAGATCTTGTACATGCATTTGAATCTCCTCACTCTCCTTTGGGTTCATTCTATAGGTGGGTCGGTTTGGGAGAGTAAATCTGGGAATAAGATCTATTTGATACTCAATACCCCGAAATGGTGGCAGCCCCGGGGGTATTTCATCTAGAAACACATCTGAAAACTCATCCAAGATAGCTAAAATACTAGGGGGTAAATCAACTAGGGTCGAGTTGCTTACCAAATTCAGCCCTTTACACAAACACACGAGCGCAACATCGGAAGGTAGGTAATCTGTGATGTACTCCCTCTTGGCTGCGAGCAATGTCCTCGGTAGGGGCTGGACGGCTGTTGCGATTGCTTTGCCTTTGGTGGCGGTCCTTGCTGCAGCGCGGTTGTCCATGGCGTCGGCTTCCTTGGCGGCTGCAGAAAACGCTCCTCCCTTGGCCGGCGTCGTCTCGGTGGGACCGTTGCTTGTTTGGACAGCTTCTCTTGATTTCTTCTCAAAAGCCTCCGCAATCTGCATAGGAGTCATAGGCTTGAGAGTAACAACTTTATCTTTAAAGGTAAAAGTGATGTAGGACCATCACATGGAAGCTATCAAGGTCCCATTACTAGAGCAAGAGCTAAGGAGATCCAAGAAGCTACGTCAAGGGAAGTGCTATTGCTTGGCACAATGCGTGAACCATTTAATTGCCATACATCATGTGTTAATCTTTTGATGAATGCAGGAGCAAGCAAGCAAAGGGAGGAGATGTTGATCACGTCCAAAGCAGCCCACGAGGATAGCCTGCTGCTCACGTCCAAGGCAGCCCAAGAGCAAAGGGAGGAGATGTTGATCACGTCCAAAGCAGCCCACGAGGATAGCCTGCTGCTCACGTCCAAGGCAGCCCAAGAGGGGAGGCAAGCAAACACGTCCAAGGCAGTCCAAGAGGGTAGGCTGTTGCTCACATCTAAAACAGCCCAAGAGGATAGCCAGCTGATCACGTTCAAAGAGGCCCAAGAGAGTAACAAGTCAGCTCATTCGGATCATCATTTGGGCTCTTAAAAACCATCCAAATCACTCATGGATCTGTTGAACAATTCAGCCCATTCGGATAGTCCATTTTGGCTCTTAAAAACGTCCAACACACTCCAAAGATTAGTTTGAATAAGTCAGCCTATTCTTATGCTGAATTAGTTGTTTGTTAGGTTGTTAGCTACATTAGAGGAAGCTCTCTTATTACCACCTTCCCACTAATGTTTTAGTTTTCTTTTCTTTAATTTTGTCTAGATAAAAGAGTCTATATATAGCCTCTTTTAGCTGCTGAATAGGTACGTTAATTTCATTGCTTAGAATTACATTTGTAATCATTCACAAAATCAATCAAAGAACAAGAGAGTTTTTTGTTGGCATTGCTGTTGTTTGCTTGGCTGAGCTTGTTCGTGTCAACCGCCTTCGGATTAGTGCTTCGAGCCTTCACGAGTCCCTCTTTGTGCTAGTCTGGCCGGAGCTAGTGTAAAGTTGTATTGGAGACGGGTCTAGGGCATTCACGAAGTGGGGTTTTGGCTCTTCAGCCTTGGTTCCTTTCATTGACTCTCTTTGGTTCTTCTCTACACCTTCCTGCGTCCATTTACCATCGACATTTCATTCCGCATTTGGATTTGCCTCATTCAGCCAGATTCGGGATCATTGTACCTAGATCGACTCATTCACGGACAATACCGTATCAAAAAGAATACTTGTTAGTAAAACCATTATGCAACACTTCCCTATCATATTGCCAAGGTCGGCCTAACAAAACATGACAAGCTTGTATTGGAACCACATCACATAGAATAGTGTCTTCATAATGTCCTAAGGAAATGTGAATTTTAGCTTGCTTGTTTACCTTAAGCTCCCCACAAGCATTCGTCCAATGTAGCTTGTAAGGCCTAGGGTGGTAGAAAGTTGCTATTTGCAATTTAGAAATCAATTCCGTGCTAGCTATGTTGCAACAACTCCCACCATCAATTATAACGTTACAAGCCTTCCCCTTTACTAAGAATCTAGTGTGAAATAGATTTTCTCTTTGACTATCTTCACAAGGAGTAGGTTGTAAGTGTAAAGTCCTCCTAGCTATCAAGGCTTCCCCATGTTCATACCCTATATCCTCATCATCATTATCAAAAACAGGATTGTCAATAACATTGTCAAATTCATTTTCATCATTGTCGGATTCCGACTCATATTGACCTAGATGATTGATTATAAGGACTCTTTTGTTTGGACATTCTCTCATCATGTGCCCTTTACCTTGGCACTTAAAACAAGTCACATCTCTAGCTCTAGAATTAGCATTAGGCACAAGGGGGTTAGAGTTACTTAGCTTGGATCCTGAAGGACCAGCCGGGTTTACCTTGGGAGGATACGAAGAACCGGAGGGTGTGGCACCACGCCTAGCAGTGGCGTCGGCTCCTTGTGTAGCGGCTGTTCCTCCCTTCGCAGCGGTGTTCTCCTTTCCGTAGGACGAGTTCTTCCACTTGTTCACCGCATTTGCTACATTGTATCCCATTCCTATGTACCTACTCTTGGACTTCCTTTCCACTTTTATCGCTAAATGTAGCAATTCTGTCATAGAACCATATGGAAACAAATCCACCTCGTTAGCTAAAGAAGGATGCAATACTCTAAGATACCTTGCCATTGTAGCCTCTTCATCCTCCGACACATTGGCTCGGGCCATTGCAACTTGCATGGCATTGAAAGTTTCCTCGGCACTCAGATTGCCTTGCCTCAAGTTCTCAAGGCGTTGCCGAAGCTCCCTATGGTAATGGTGAGGTATGAACCGATCTCTCATCATTGCTTTCATTTGTTCCCAAGTAGCCACGGAGGGATCAAGAGCAAGCCTCCTTTCCCGTACTAGCTTGTCCCACCAAATAAGAGCAAATTCCTGAAATTCCAAAGCCGCCAATTGCACCTTCTTGTGCTCGGGAAAATTGTGGCAGGACCAAATTTGTTCTATCTTGGTCTCCCACAACATATATGTATCCGGATCACACTTGCCCTCGAAGACGGGGATTTTCACCTTTATCTTACCAATCCCGTCTTGTTCGGGTTCCCGGTTCCTACGTTGATATACTTGATACCCTTGCTGCGGTGGTGGAGCCCAAGCTTCTCCCGTCATTGATTGTTCATCTTCCTCATTGTACATGTGCACATTAATGGGAGGGACAACGTTTCTAGGTAAAGGAGAGTTGGGACGAGGATCATACCCATATTGGTGACCGGGGTGGCCTTGAAGAGGCGGCTGCAAAAGCTCCTGCGGTGTATTGCCTCGCTGCGCCATGGTAGCGGCCTCAAAGGCGGCTCGTTGGTTGGGCAAAGGACCTCGGGGCTGCGGTGGCTGCTGTGAATGGTCTCCTTGCTCAAAGGCTGAAGCTAAGGGCTGGCGAGCTTCTAGAGCCCTCATACGAGTGGTCAAAGCGGCAATGTTGTCGTTCATTTGCTTCAACAAGCTGAATGTTGTCGGATCTGCCGGCTCGGGGCTCGTCGTCGAAACACGGCTATGGGTAGACATTATCACAAAGAAAACAAACACTGAATATGTTAAGGTTAGAAATCAAAACACCTCTCAAGTGTTTCACTCTTTTTTCCGCTCACACTCTTGTGATAGTCGGGCTTGGTGATGGATCGCTTCGAATGAGTCAAGAACCCCACTTGAGTTAAGGTGTCTAGGTATCCAAAACAACCAAAAATCGATTAGGCTCAATGCAATTCAGTTTAATGCGAAATCAGCTCAAACTCAACAATACTCACAAATGGACAGAATTGAATCACAAAGACTTAAGAAGATCACCAAACAGAATGTTTGAAGAGAAGAAAAGAAGAGGACTCACCGATTATAGCTCTACTTGTTGCACTTCCGGACTGCCTTGGAATGTGAGTAATCCCGAGGCTAGGTTAGAGGTAGCAAGGTGAGAGGGAAGACGTGGTGAGAGATGAGGGTGCAGGCGATGAGGGTGTGGGCGATGAGGGTGCGGAGCTGGCTACGGGCGATGGAGCGCTGATGGTTTAGCCGAGCGTCTGGTCTTGCTGAAAGTCTCGAGAGGGCTGGGGGATAATGACGTGAATAGGTAGTTTGCACCACAAGATAACATACAAGACTAAAGATCACAAAATCAAATAAAATGTAACAAAACTTCTCTTTTATTTTTTTGAATGATCAACTTCTTTTTTTTTTTTTTTTGAATGATCAGCTTCTTTTTTTTTTTGAATGATATGTTTTCTTTTTGTTACCTAAAATGTAGGAACTTCCTTGACCAACAAATCTGGCCAATAATTACAAAATAAATTAAAATTGGAACAAAAGAGATCTTCTACTAGTGCTTGAACGTGGGAATGTGGAATTTGAAGAAGAACAAGTCCAATGCAGCCGATTAGTCACAACCGATTAGGGTACAGCCGTTTAGGGCACAGCCGAGTAGGGCACAACCGGTTTAGGGCACAACCGAGTAGGGCACAGCCGGCAGCAATGGTGATGGTCCGGCAGGGCGTGTGTAAGCAAAGGCCGGCGGCAGTAGGGTTTGTCAAGGAGATGGTGATGGCCAGCCTAGGATACTCACAAACCAACACAACCTTCAACACAACAAGTCAAGCACAATCAGTTTCAAGAACACAAGAAGAAAACTCGCAGAATTCCAAACTGACACGATAAGAAGGAAAGACACAAGATTGATCCGTCGTCAACCGGAGCTCTGATACAAATTGATACGGGATAGACCCGACGTTGGCTCGATCTAGACGACGGAAGGAGGGAAAGACGCAGAAAACGGATCAAACAGCCGGCTAGGGTTCATGTGCTGCGTGACCTGCGAATAATAGGAACAAGAAGACGCTAAACTGAAAACGAAGGTACGGAAATTAAAGAAAGGTACGATGTAGATGAACCCGACACAAACGCCGTAGAAACCCTTGATCTCGGGATCAAGAACCACCAAGAACGATGCAACGAGCTCAGCCCCTTACAACCTCACACAGCCGACTTAGAACATCGACAACACGAGGAGGATGCTTATGGAATCTCACGAACACCAAGAACCCGAGAGCAATTGACACATGCGAAACAACTAAGCCAAATCTGATCACAATAACTCTTCAATCAAAAGTCGCCTTTGATTGAAGATGAAATCTGAAAATAAGTGTTTTTCACCAATAATCTGCCTAAAAAGTAATGAAAAGAGCCTTTAAATAGTTTCAGCTCTTTAAACAAAAGACATAATAAAAAACTAGAAATTAAGCCCAATGGGCTACTTAAAACACACAATCACTAAGCAGGCCTTAAAAAGCCTCATTCCTCAATGAGAGACATGGAACGGTGCTGGAAACGTGGGGATGAGCAGCGGCGTCATGTGCGGGGCTGGCCGAGTCTTGTGCCTTGGTGTCGTTGCTCTCTTGCTTACTTAGGAGCCAAGCCTCGTTATGAACACTTGTAGCCAATAACATCAGCAAGCCCTCGGTCTCATGCTCAATCTTCTAAGCTCGGGAACGTGTGATAGCTCCCTCATACTCTGGAGATGCTAGCTCGAATGGTCCCTCATCACTTAGGAAAGGTAGCCGTGGGCTTAGGAGGGGCTGTAGAAGGTGCTTTACGCTGTCCTCCTTGTTCCAGGGCTGTTTTCTCCTTATTTGACACTTCCCTGTTGTAACTTCCTTGTTGGCGGTTCCCTTGGTTCTTCCAAGAGCTGGAGACACCATAAGAAGTCTTTCCTCCTTGATGTCTCGCTTTCATCTTCCTTTCCACTTTGATTGCGAGATGGAGTAGTTCTGTCATAGAGTCATAGGGAAAAAGATCTACTTCGTTAGCAAAACTTGAATTAATGATACGAAGATACCTAGCCATTGTTGATTCTTCATCTTCTCGCACATTTGCCTTTACCATTGCCATTTGCATGGCATTATAGGTCTCCTCAGCAGTCATTGATCCTTGCCTCAAGTTCTCCAACCATTGCCTCAATTCCCTTGTATAGTGTTGGGGAACAAACCGAGCTCTCATCAATGCCTTCATGTGCTCCCAAGTAGCTACTTGTGCATCCAAAGTTCTTCTTCTTTCCTTCACCAAATCATCCCACCATATCATAGCATAGTCAATAAATTCAAGGGCTGCGTAGTGTACCTTTTTGTGTTCGGGAAAGTTATGGCATGACCATATTTGCTCTATCTTTGCCTCCCATACCATATACACATCAGGATCACATTTTCCCTCGAAACTAGGGACTTTCACTTTCACTTTTCCAAGACTCTCATGTTCCGGTTCTCGGTCTCTCCTTTGCTGGACTCCATAGGGCTCACATCTCCATTCATCATTACGTCGCGCCCTTCTTGGTGCCTCCTTGGCTGATCTCGCCTCCTCCGTCCATTAGGCATCCATTCTGGTCTCCATTCCTCATCCTCCCTATCGTTCTCCTCTTCCTGGTCATAAACTGGATTCTGAAATTGGTGAGGATAGTTAGGGATATTATCATAAACCGGATTCTGAAATTGGTGAGGATAGTTAGGCATATTATCATTAATAATTGGAGAAGAAGGGATAGAAATATGCTCCTCAAAAGCAAGGTTTCTCCAACCAGGTTGGGAAGCAATGTTTCCTAAACCATGGGCATGCCTAGAAGGCTGCGGAACATTTGAATTCCTTGCTGCTTGGAATGCAGCTTGCTGACTTTGAAGGGGAACTTGATCTTGTGCTTGGTTTTGCGCCCTCGAGTTGTCTCCTATCTCCAAGTTACCTCCTAGTGGTCGAGAATCCGGGTTCACACTAGAGGTCTCCAAGGTAGATATCCTTGTAGTTAGCCCCTCAATGCTATCTTTCAACCTCTTGATGAGACTGAACACCTCCGGTGTGATAGGCTCAAGGCTCTTTGAACTTGCAAGAGTTCTTGACATGATGTAAAAACACTCAACAACAGCAAACACGTTAGGTTAGTTTAAACAAAAACACCTCGCAAGTGTATCACTCAGAAAATAAGGTTCTCTCACTCTCTAGTGGTGTGATACAAGCTTGTTGATGGCTCGTCTTGTATTAATCAAAAACCTCACGCGAGTTCGATGCTTATTCAAAACTAAAGCTTTTAGATAGAAACAAGGTTCGATTTCAGTCACTTCAAAAACGTGTTTGACTCAACAAAAATAGAAGAAAAGACTCAAACGGAAAGGACAATTGCACGAATGTTATATGCAACTAAATGACTCAAAATTTATAACTCAAGATAAGCTTTGAAAGAACTTACTCGTAAGACCCAAGAAGTGAACCCTAGACACCGTAGGATGAGGTTAAGGAAGGCTGAGCTATGGTGTTTGGTGGCCGAAAATGGACAGTAGCTAGGTGTGGCTGGATAGGTTCAACGAGATGCTTGGTTCTTCCTCCACTGAGACGAGATACTTGACTTAAGTCCTTTCTTGAAGTCCTCTTTGTTGCTGGATAACACTAAAACAAATGTAATAATACTAGGCTAATTACAATATATGAAATAAGAAAGCATGAAATGAAAAATGATTTTGATTCCTTTTCTTCTTCTTCTTTTTTTTGATTTCTTTCTTTTTCTTTTATCTCTTTTTTTTTTTACTTTATGGTTCAGGAAATCAGAAAAGAAGAATAAACAAAAAATGAAAGAAAAAAAACAAATTCTTGTTTGTAGATAAACGTGGGTCAAGCTGTTGCAAATCTTCAGGATAGATCAAATCTCAGCTCCTAGATTGTTGCAACTGATTTAACGTGTCAGATCTGTAGGAGGAAAACAACTGCTTCAAGCTCTGCGCCGGTTTGTAGGAAACACGCTGATTCAACTCCAATTTTGGCGTGTATTGGATGTAGAGAAACAATCTACTTCAACTTCAATTCTGCGTAATTTGGATGCAGAAGAGAAGCAGACAGGTTTGGTTTTTGTTCAACTGGTTCAAGTGTGGCTAATGTGGCTGAGGGAAAAAAAATGGTGGTTGATGGTGGTCGGTGTTGGTGCTATGGTGGTTTCCGGTGTCCAGAACTCACAAACAAGGAACGGACTCGTTAGACTCAAACAAAGCTTAGAGTAGAAGAGAGAAACGGAAATAGACTTAAACAAAAGACAATGATGAATTGCAATGATCAAAACATAATCTTTTTGTGATTTTATGATTGATTTACCGACTCTTTTTGGTGGTTGGACGCCAACTCAGCTCTGATACCAATTGATACAGGGATTAGCCGCGAAGAACGGATCTAGACGTACAACCTGTTTTGAAGAATGAAGAACACACGAAATTAACAAATATGGACAACAATGAAAACAAGAAAACAGAAAGGGACAAGAAGAACCGAAAGGAACAATGATAGAACCCTTGGATTCGAGATCCAAGAACCAAACCAGTGACGATTCGACCCCGCTTCTTACAACTCTACACAATTGATATGAGAATCGAGAGCACGAAGAGGGTGCCTTGTTCGACTTGCAACACCAATCCTGAAGATAAATTGACATACACAAGAACGAGAAAGCCAGATCACACACACAAACTCACGAGATAAGAATGATTGAATTCTCTTGGATTCAATTCTGAAATGCTCTCATCAAAACTTGTCTAAAACTTGTTTAACTACAAAAGAAGAGAGAAAAGGCTTTATATACATCCTAGTCCTTTTCTTCTAAAACAGAAAAAAAAAACTAATTACAATAATTACATTGAGAGAGAGTTAAATGAAACCCAGCAAACATAGAACACAAATGGGACTAATTAAACTCTCCTATTCAGCTTCTCACGTCCACATAAATAAATGAATGTTCCAGCCATGCACATGCACACACGTGAAACCCCTTGTATCTGATTTCAAGGCCTCCGTTTGTCCTTTGAAATGCGTCTCAAGGCATGCCCAGAAACTAGAAATACAATTTCAGCTCCATTAATCATCTTGGCTAGGATGTGTTCGTGGTTGATCCACAAGATGGTCCTTAGACTTGATGAAGGTGGACTTGGTTGAGCTTCATGGACCATGTTTAGGAAAAGAGCATCCATCTCAGCTTGACGTTTAGCTTGCGCTCTTGTTAGAGTCCCTTGAGGTGGTGAAGATGGAGTTAGCTCAGATGATCCTTCATCAACAACGGAGTTGAGAGGTAAAATAAATGCTTTTGTTATGAGACCTAATGAAAGTTTGTTTAAATCTTCAAGTAGATTTCAAGATCTTTTATTGGATTGCCCACACCATGGCATTTCAAAGCTGGAATTATTGGAGATATACTACAAGGGATTGGATGTGGAAACGCAATTCAAACTTCAATCTCTTTCTTGTGGAACCTTTATGGATATGAGAGAAGATGATGCTTGGGATTTAATTGAGAAGCAAGCTCTAGTGATTGAGAAGTATTCCCATAGGAAGGCTGATAGAGGGAATCGAGATTCCGGAGAGCCAGGAGCAAGATTGAATCCAGCAGCCCAAGCTTAAATTTTCTCCCTCAACAATGAGATTAAGGAGCTGAAAGAAGTTTTGAAGTCTAGCATTCAATCGAAAAAGGAGTAGGATGTTGGCTATCTAGGAAGGGAGAACAATCAAGGGAATAGGAATAACAACCAGAACAACAATTGGAACAACAACAACAACAAGAACTTCAACAACCATTGGAGATCCAACCAACAATATCCCGGTAATCCTTATTCTCATGTTGAAAATGCACTAACATCTCCATCTTCTTCTACACCTCTGAAAAGTCAGGGATAAACTTCAAATAATTCAAACCAACTAGAGAAGGACAAATTTGATGCGCTGATGGAAACGATATTGGGGGAAGATACAAGGAATGGAGAGTCACATTACTTCGATTTCTAAATCACAAAAAGCTTTGCAAAATCAAGTATTCAGCAAGGCCGGTGAAGTTCCTAGAGATCAAGGGAAACTTCTCGGAAAAACGGAGGACAATCCGAAAGGGAGGGTGATGGCAATTACAAAAAGAAGTGGTGTAACAACCACCGACCCGCAGCCCACATTCATTGAGGTTCTTGTTGAGAAGGAGAAGGAAAATGAGAAGGAAAAGGAGAAGGAAGATGTCTATGTTCCTCCTCCAAGTTATAAACCTCTTTTGCCATTCATGCAATCTAGAGCGAGAGCGCGTCTAGACAAGCATTTCGGTAAGTTTGTTGATCTCATGAGTAAAGTGCACATTAACATACCTTTTCTTGATGCGATTTTAGGTATGCCCGCTTATGGGAAGTTCTTGAAAGAGATCCTCTTTAACAAGAGGAAGCTTGAAGACTTTTGTGAAGTCAAGATGAGTTCGGAGTCTTCGGAACTCATTAAAACAATGACGGAAAACATGTCCCCAAAGCTGCGAGATCCGGGGTTGTTTTGCATACCAATAGGAGTGGGAGAAGTCACATATGATGCACTTTGTGACTTGGGAGCAAGTGTGAGCATCATTCCGCTTGCTTTGTGTGAGAAAGTCGGTTTAGGTGAACCTAAACCGGTGAAGATGACGTTTTATATGGCGGATCGATCCATTACTCGACCCGTTGGAATCATTGAAGACCTTGTTGTGCTTGACATTCCTGTAGATTGTCCGGTCCCGATCATACTTGGGAGACCTTTTCTTGCAACTTCAGGTTGTATGGTTGATTGCAAGAACGCTAGATTAGCCTTCGACGTTGGAGAAGAGAAAGTTGAATTTGTTCTCTCAACTTTGACAAAAGAACTAGCACTATGACGAAGAAGTATCTAGAGAGGAAGTGAGTTCGATCTTGTTCAAAGATCCCTTACAAAAGGTTATAACTATGAGCATCATGGAAAAGGGAGCGGAAGAGGACTGTAACGTTGAGATTGATGCTTTGGAAGAGTTAGTGATGAGGGACCATCACCAACAGCCCCTACTAGTCCTAGAATGCAAGCGCCAATCACTAGATCAAGTGCAAGATCAATTCAAGAGGAGGTGTCCAACTTGTTGGTGTCCTTAGCTCCTAAAGAGACCATTGATGATCCATTGCTGACTGAGGCTTCCTTAATCTCGTTAATGGCGATTCCCGACGACTTGGACGTGAAAGGGAGACCATGCACACGTGATTTGGAGCCATGCAAGAGCAAAGAAAAGACACTTGTTCTAGAATTGCAAGAAATGGAAGATTGAGGCTTTTGGAGCTTCTTTTGTATTTTATATCATCTTTTGGTATAAAATGAAAGAATTTTTATAACCTTTAGGTTCAAAACATTTTAAGGGTTATTTTTATTTGTTTTAGTTGTTTTATTGTCTTTTTGACAAATGTTATTCCTTTTTTAGATAGGAGGCTTTCTAGGTATATAAAAAGCCTCCCTTAGCTTCTTTCCTGATTAGATAGATTTTTAGCCAATTGATAAACCGTCTCTTTGAGAGCTTTTGTTTCCATTCAAAAAATTCAATCAATAAAGTGAGCCAATTGATTGAATCGTTGTGAATCCCTGCTAGATTGTTCTTGTGTGTGTTAATCTCTTTAGAGATTGGTGCTACTAGTCAATACTAGTCCCTCCTTGTGCTTGTCTCCATTGAAGGCTTGTGTAAGGTTATAGAAGAAAGGGTTGAAGGCATCATCTTGCTTGAGTTTTGATCAATCTGATCAAGGTTCTTGTAAGGGAGTCTTTTGGTTCTTTTGGATCTACTTCTACCAAACATTCCTGATACGGGGATTAGCCGCGAAGAACGGATCTAGACGAGCAACCTGTTTTCGGGAATAGAAGCAAACGAAATTCAGCAAACAAGAATGAATGAAAACGTGCAAAACAAAGAGGGGGGAACGAAAATAGGAAGGAAGAACCGAAAGGAACAAAACGATAGAACCCTTGGATTCGATTATCCAAGAACCAAACCGATAACGATTCGACTCCGCTTCTTACAACTTCACACAATCGATCTAGATTTATCGAAAGCACGAAGAGGTTGCTTCGATTCGACTTGTAGAACCAACCCGAAGGAGATTGACACACACAAGAACGAGAAAGCTACACTAACACCACAATTCTCACGAGACAATAGGCTGAACTCAAAAGGTTCGATTTAGCACTTAGGCAATGTGTTTAACGTCATCTCCCTACAAAAAGAAGAGAGAAAGGTTTATATACAACCTAGACCTTCTCTCCTAAAAATAGAAAAGAAATAAAAACAATAATTACAATTTAGAGTGTTTTAAATAAATCCATAAAATAGACTAATTCTAGGCTTTATTTAACACTCTCTAACTAGCTTCTCATGCCAGCCTTTAGGCCAGCCTTCATCCATGCACATGCACACGTGAGCCTTCATCTTATGCTCCATTCAACTTCTTCTTGGCTGGTCCAATGTGGCTAAGCATCATGACGGGCCTTGAACTCATTGGAGGTGAGCTTGGGTGAGCTTCTTGAACCATGGCTAGGAAGATAGCATTCCTCTCCGCTTGGTGTTTGGTTTGAGCTCGTGTTAGGGCTCCTTGTGGTGTTGAAGATAGAGCTAGCTCGGATGACCCTTCATCATTCTCCCCTTCTTTAAAAGAATTCGACCTCAAATTTCCTTGATCATCACTAAGGGGTGGAAAAGGGCTTAGATCCCTCACATTGAACGTGGGATCAAAAGCATAGTCGTTCGGCAAGTCTAGCACATAGGCATTGTCACCAGCCATGTGTAGCACCTTGAAAGGTCCGTTTCCTCTTGGAGAGAGCTTGGACTCCCGAAGTTGTTGAAACCTCTCCTTCCTCAAGTGTAGCCATACAAGGTCACCGGCCTCAAATGTAACCTTCTTCCTTCCTGGTTTGCCTTGGCTGCGTTGTATTTGCCTTTCTCCTCAAGCTTAATCCTTGTCCTCCTATGTAGCTCCTTGATGTGTTCAACTTGCGTTTTAGCACTTAAATCCACTCGCTCCTTCTTAGGCAACGGTGTAAGATCAAAAGGGGTTAGTGGATTAAAACCATAAACACACTCAAATAGAGAGATGGAAGTAGACGAATGCACAACTCTATTATAGGCAAATTCAACATGTGGCAAGACATCCTCCCATTCCTTTAGATTCTTTTTGATGACAGCCCTTAAAAGTGTGGTTAAAGTCCTATTAGTTACTTCCGTTTTCCGATCAGTTTGGGGGTGGCTTGATGTAGAAAATAACAATTTCGTACCTAGCTTTCCCCAAAGAGTCTTCCAAAAATAACTTAAGAACTTAACATCCCTATCACTTACTATTGTTCTCGGAATTCCATGTAACCTAACTACTTCCCGAAAGAATAGATTAGCTACATTGGCCGCATCATCAGTTTTGTGACAAGCAATAAAGTGAGCCGTTTTTGAGAAATGATCTACAACCACAAAAATCGAGTCCCTACCTCTTTTAGTCCTAGGCAATCCCACAATAAAGTCCATACTAATGTCTTCCCAAGGGGTTGTTGGGATGGGCAAAGGTGTGTACAATCCATGAGGCTTCACTTTAGATTTAGCTCTAAGGCATTCTAAGCATCTTTTAAGCACATTTTCAACATCCCTAAACATGTGTGGCCAATAAAAGTGTGAGTGCAGCATAGTATAAGTTTTATCCCTCCCAAAATGACCCATTAAGCCTCCTTTATGGGCTTCCTCTACTAGCAACAATCGAAGGGAACACCTAGGTATGCACACCTTATCAATTCGAAACAAAAATCCCTCAAACAAATAGTATTTATCTAAGGAACCTTTTTGCAAACATAACTTATATGTATCACCAAAATCAATATCAGATTCATAGAGCTCCTTAATGTAAACAAAGCCTAATACCTTAGCATCCAATGTAGTCAACAATGTGTACCTCCTAGAGAGGGCATCCGCCACTACATTGTCTTTTCCCTTTTTATACTTGATAACATAGGGAAAAGTCTCAATAAATTCCATCCACCTACCATGCCTCCTATCTAGTTTATCGTGACTCCAAAAATGCTTCAAAGACTCATGATCGGAATGCAAAATAAACTCTCTAGGCTACAAGTAGTGTTGCCATGTCTTAAGCACTCTAAACAAAGCATATAACTCTTTATCATAGGTAGAGTAATTAAGACATGCTCCTTTGAGCTTTTCACTAAAGAAGGCAATAGGCTTACCTTCTTGCATGAGCACACCGCCTATGCCAATGCCCGAGGCGTCACACTCCACTTCAAAGGGCCTAGTGAAGTCGGGAAGAGCTAGCAAAGGCGCCTCGGTTAAGACCAATTTCAGCTTGCTAAAGGAACGTTCTTGCGCCTCCTCCCACACAAATGGCACATGCTTTTTGCAAATTTCCGTCAAGGGCGCAGCAATGGTACTAAAGTCTCTCACAAAGCGCCTATAGAAGCTTGCAAGCCCATGGAAACTCCTTACTTGGCTGATGGATGTTGGTGTGGGCCAATCTTTGATTGCTCTAATCTTCTCCTCATCCACTTGTAGGCCTTGTGTAGTCACTACAAAACCAAGAAATATAGCCTCATTAGTGCAAAAGCTACATTTATTAAGATTAGCATACAAGTGTTCAACCCTAAGGGTAAGAACTACTTCCCTTAGATGTTCTTCATGCTCCTCTAGGGACCTGCTATAGATTAAAATATCATCAAAGTATACTACAACAAACTCCCCTATAAAATGTCTCAAAACATAGTTCATTAAGCGCATAAAGGTAGAAGGAGCATTAGTTAACCCAAATGGCATAACAAGCCACTCATACAAACCAAACTTAGTTTTGAAGGCTACTCGTCCCCCTCCTTCATTCGAATTTGATGGTAGCTACTCCGTAGGTCTATCTTGCTAAAGGTGGTGGCGCCATGTAGCTCATCAAGCATGTCATCTAGGCGGGGAATAGGGTGGCGGTACTTGATGGTGATGTTGTTGATAGCTCGACAATCAACACACATCCTCCATTTGTTGTCCTTCTTAGGCACCAAGAGCACGGGCACGGCGCACGGACTTAAGCTCTCCCTCACGTAGCCCTTGTCTAGGAGGTCTTGAACTTGCGCTTGGATCTCTTGACTCTCCTTTGGGTTCATTCGGTAGGCTGGTCTATTTGGGAGTGTGGCGCCGGGAATAAGGTCAATCTGGTGCTCAATACCTCTCAAAGATGGAAGGCCATGTGGTATTTCTTCCGAGTACACATCCTTAAACTCCTCAAGGATGGCTGAGATAGTAGGTGGTAAGCTAGCCTTGGCTTCATCACTCATCAAGGTGAGCTCCTTACATAACATCATCAAGGTCGTGTCTAAGGGTAGGTAGTCATTTTGTAGCTCAAGTTTGGAAGCTAACAAGGCTGTTGTGGGCTGTTTTGTGGCCGTGGACACAAGGGTGCTAGGCTGGTGGTTAGAAGGCGTGGCTAGGGAGGGGTCTTGGCTCGACAGCTTGCTCCCCTTCTTAGCTTGTCCTTGCTCTTGCTCACTTGCCTTCTTCTTCTCAAATGCTTCCGCAATCTACATGGGAGTC
The DNA here is from genome assembly GCA_033239125.1 of Fagopyrum homotropicum. Classification (NCBI taxonomy): domain Eukaryota; kingdom Viridiplantae; phylum Streptophyta; class Magnoliopsida; order Caryophyllales; family Polygonaceae; genus Fagopyrum; species Fagopyrum homotropicum. The sequence continues at coordinate 90,901,671 of BSWB01000004.1, read as the reverse complement.
ATAGGCTTAAGATTCACAGTTTCACCATTCAATACAAAAGAATATCTATTTATAAAACCATCATGCATAAATCTCCTATCATATTGCCAAGGGCGGCCTAAAAACACATGACAAGTTTGCATAGGCACAACATCACATAAAACCGTATCTTCATAATGGCGTAAAGTAAAAGTGATCTTAGCTTGCCTATTAACCTTTAACTCACCACATTCATTCATCCAATGCAGCTTATATGGCCTAGGGTGATAAAATGTAGGAATTTGCAACTTAGATATCATTTCGGTGCTAGCAATATTGCAACAACTTCCTCCATCAATAATAACATTACAAACCTTTCCTTTAACCGAGCATCTAGTGTGAAACAAGTTTTCTCTTTGGTTATCTTCACAAGGAGCAGGTTGTACACTTAAAGTTCTCCTAGCTATCAAAGAATTATCATGCTCAAGACTTTTATCACAAATCATGGAAGTGTTAGCTAGGAATGAGCATCCTCAAATAACACTCTCTTAGCTAATAAACAATCTCCTTGCTCATATTCAATCCCATCATCATCCAAATCATCATGATCATGCATATTAAGCTTAAAATCATCATTATCATGCTCATGCTCAGATTCGGACTCATATTGCCCTAAATGGTTAACTAGCAAGGTTCTTTTGTTAGGACAATCCTTCATCATGTGCCCTCTTCCTTGGCACTTAAAACATACAATATCTCTAGCTCTAGATAAAGGGTTAGAAGTACTCCCTTGAGTGCCTTTAGGTAGTGTAGGCGTGGGCTTGGTAGGGGCTGCATAAGGAGCCTTGCCTGGGCCTCCTTGCTCCAGGGCTAGCTTCTCCTTGCTTGGCACCTCCCGGTTGTAATTCCCTTGTTGGCGACCTCCTTGGCTCCTCCATGAGCTAGGCGCACCATAGGCAGCCTTACCTCCTTGACTTCTTGCCGTTATTTTCCTTTCTACTTTGATTGCTAGGTGGAGCAATTCTGTCATGGAGCTATAGGGAAAAAGATCTATCTCGTTAGAAAAACTTGAATTGAGAATACGAAGATACCTAGCCATTGTAGTCTCTTCTTCCTCTCGCACATTAGCCTTTACCATGGCCATTTGCATGGCATTATAGGTCTCCTCGGCAGTCATGGCTCCTTGCCTCAAGTTCTCCAACCTTTGCCTCAATTCCCTAGTGTAATGTTGAGGCACAAACCGAGCTCTCATCAAGGCCTTCATGTGCGCCCAAGTAACTACCGGTGCATCCATAGTTCTCCTCCTTTCCTTCACCAAATCATCCCACCATATTATAGCATAATCAATAAACTCAAGAGCTGCATAATGTACCTTCTTATGCTCGGGAAAGTTATGGCATGACCATATTTGCTCTATCTTCGCCTCCCAAGCCATGTACACATCCGGGTCACATTTGCCTTCAAAGCTTGGGATCTTCACCTTCACTTTGCCAAGGCCATCATACTCCGGATCTCGCTCCCTCCTTGGCTGGCCACCATAGGGTTCACGCCTCTGTTCGTCTTGGCGCCGGCCGTCATGAGGTCTCCAAGGCTGTTGGTGCTCCCTTCGCCCGTTTGGCCTCCATTCCTCGTCATCTCCATCACCGTCCTCATCCTGATCATAAGCTGGATTCTGAAACTGTTGAGGATAGTTAGGCATATTATCATGTATATTAGGAGAAAAAGGAATAGAAACGTGCTCCTCGAAAGCAAGATTGCGGCTTAAGCCTTGGACATTCCGAGAGGGCTGCGTGGCATTAGAGTGCCGGACTGCTTGAAACGCCTCTTGTTGGCTTTGGAGTGGTATTCGGTCTTGCCCTTGATGTGGAGCTCTTGAGTGGTCTCCTACCTCCCTGTTGCCTCCTAGTGGCCGAGGCTCCAGAACTACATTAGACGCCTCCAAGTTAGACAGCCTTGTAGTTAACCCTTCAATGCTATCTTTCAAGCCCTTGATAAGGTTAAACAACTCCGGGGTGATAGGCTCGGGGCTTGGCGTACCTACGGGAGTTCCTGGCATTGTTCAAAGACACTAAAACACTCAAACCCGTTAGGTTAGCTAAAACAAAAACGCCTCACAAGTGTATCACTCGAAAGCAAACTCTCACTCTCTAGTGGTGCTCAACAAGCTTGTTGATGGCTCGTCTTGTATTAGTCAAAAACCTCACGTGAGTTCAATACTTAGTCAAACAAAAGCTTTAAAGTAGAAGCGAAATTTGATTTCAATCACCTTAAAAACGTGTTTGACTCAATAAAAGAGAAGAAAAGACTCAAAACGGAAAGGACAAGTTGCACGAATGTTATATGCAACTAAGTATGGAATCAAAAATTGAACTCAAGATAAGCCTTGAAAGAACTTACTCGTCAAGCCTAAGCAACTAAAAACCTTGGACACCGAAGGCGTGTGTAGAAGGGCTGGTCAAAACTAGGGCGTGGCTCGAGTGAAGTGAGCTAGGCGAGGGCCAAGACGTGGCTAGGCTAGGGTGAAGCTAGGCTAGATGTGAATGGCTTGGTCCCTTTGAGTGAGATGAGCTCCTTTGTAGTCCTTTTTGGTTGATTAACAATAACACTTAGCAAGCACAACTTTTGAGTGAGATGAGCTCCTTTGTAGTCCTCTTTGATTGCTGAACAATAGCACTTAGCAAGCACAACTTCAACTATTACAAACTATGAAATAAAACAAGAATAAGCTAGCAAGAATGAAATGAAATGAAATGAATATAATGCTGATTTCTTTTCTCTTTCTTTTCTTTTTCTTTTCTTTCTTTCCTTTTTTTTTTGAATTCGGATTTGCCTTTCTTTTCTTTTTTTTTTTAACTTACTGCTGGAATTAAAGAAAAAAAATGAAACAAAAATGCTAAGAAAATCTAATTAGTTACAAGAGGATAGAGTTGACCAAGTAAATAGCTAACCAAGGGTGAAAATTCAAAAAAATAAGCTGAAATTGTGGAGGAGAGAGAGAGAAGTTGGAAAATAGGCTGAACGGATCAGCCTCTCCTTTTTGAACGTTTTAGGGCTCGTTTGGTGTTTGTGGTTGGACGTGGGGCTAGACTGGTGGCAGGCGTGGTGGTCGGCACAAGGGCTGGTGGTAGGTGCGGTGTAGGCGTGGTGGTCGGCATAAAGGCTGGTGGTAGGCGCGGTGTAGGCGTGGTGTCGGAGGAGTGACAGCGTCCAAGATTCACAAACAAAGCAACAAACTCATTAGTTCAATCAAAAACTTGGAATTGAAATGGCAATGGCAATAGACTTAAAACAAAGCAAGACTCAACCATGCTCTGATACCAATTGATACGGGGATTAGCCGCGAAGAACGGATCTAGACGAGCAACCTGTTTTCGGGAATAGAAGCAAACGAAATTCAGCAAACAAGAATGAATGAAAACGTGCAAAACAATGAGGGGGGGAGGAAAATAGGAAGGAAGAACCGAAAGGAACAAAACGATAGAACCCTTGGATTCGATTATCCAAGAACCAAACCGATGAAGATTCGACTCCGCTTCTTACAACTTCACACAAACGATCTAGAGTTATCAAAAGCACGAAGAGGTTGCTTCGATTCGACTTGTAGCACCAACCCGAAGGAGATTGACACACACAAGAACGAGAAAGCTATATTAACACCACAATTCTCACGAGACAATAGGCTGAACTCAAAAGGTTCGATTTAGCACTTAGGCAATGTGTTTAACGTCATCTCCCTACAAAAAGAAGAGAGAAAGGTTTATATACAACCTAGACCTTCTCTCCTAAAAATAGAAAAGAAATAAAAACAATAATTACAATTTAGAGTGTTTTAAATAAATCCATAAAATAGACTAATTTTATGCTTTATTTAACACTCTCTAACTAGCTTCTCATGCCAGCCTTTACGCCAGCCTTCATCCATGCACATGCACACGTGAGCCTTCATCTTATGCTCCATTCAACTTCTTCTTGGCTGGTCCAATGTGGCTAAGCATCATGACGGGCCTTGAACTCATTGGAGGTGAGCTTGGGTGAGCTTCTTGAACCATGGCTAGGACGATAGCATCCCTCTCCGCTTGGCGTTTGGCTTGAGCTCGTGTTAGGGCTCCTTGTGGTGTTGAAGATGGAGCTAGCTCGGATGACCCTTTATCAATTCCACGTTCCATTTCATGCTCTTTCTTCCCTTTTGTCCAGCGTTATTTCTGGTTCTAATCAATCTGATTTTGCGTGCCATTTGTCAAGGAAAACGTCCATTGTTGGTCTTCAAGGATTCTCAATCTAAATCTAGTCATTTGCGGCCCCAACCCGCATCAAAGTGGTATCAGAGCTAGTTGATTGCGAGTCCGGAATCAACCATCACCATTGACGGTTTGAGTATCTTCTTTGAGTCTTTTCTTTGTTTGAGTCAATTACTTCATTTTAAGAGTCTGTTTGAGTCTAATTTGCTTTGTTTCTTGTGTTTATTGGAGAAGAGAGAAAGCCAAACCAAAACCGCCATTTTCCAGCCATTCTACATCACTTTCATCAGCCGTTCTTCATAAAAAAAACGTCCAGCTCTTTTTTCTCTTGCCAATCACGTCCCAACACAATTTTAGAAGAAAAAGGAGACCACTCTTCCAAAGACAAATCAGACGTTGCAAAATAGAAGAGAGAGGCCACAAAAAGCACCTAAATTGTAGCAACAACCAAGAGACTACTTCTAGTTAGTTATCTCTTTTTTCTTTTCATATTTATTGTCATTCCTCTCTCCTATTTTATTCCAAAAAGAAAGTCATCCAAGGTCCTACATTTCAAAAAAAAAAAAAGAAGAAGAAGAACATTTTATCATATCATTTCACCCTTCCAATCTATCATACATATCATATTATATTCTATACCAACCTAAGTTGTGTAGAAGCTAGAAAAACAAGTGTTTTTGCAATCTGATTGTGAAAGGATCATTGAGACTACAAACAAGAGTTACCTACCTCATTTCTTATCCATTACCATTACCTAAAACCAACGTTTAACAGCCGGCCATATCTCTCTCTCCATTGCATAAGGATAAGGTAAGTGAAGCTCTCTTCTTAGTCTCTTGTGTGTCTATCTTTCTTGTTTCATTCTAATTCTATCATATCTTGAGTTTACCATCTTTGAGAGTCCATAACAGCCTTTTGCATCTTTCTTTGAGTCTTGAGTCTTATCTCCATCTCTTAGTGTCTATCATAACGTTTTTCTTTTGTAAACCTTAAAGCTGCCGTGTATCACCCTTATTCAAGTCAAGGAGTGCACTAGTTGAGCTAAGGCATTGATCTTAGAAGGAGTTTTAATCCATCCAAGTCAATTGCATCAAATAGCCTGTGATCAACACAACTTGAGTGTGAGAGTGAGAGTAAATACTTGTGAGAATTTTCTGTTTTATCTAATTCAACTAGTTTGCTTGTTTTGTGTGTGTTTTTTTTTAATCATGTCTACGTCTAATAGTCCAAGCAAGTCCCAATGCAGTGAGCCATTGCACCCGGAGACATTTGCTATGTTGAAGCAACTAATAGATTCGGTGGCAAGATTGACCCACCGGATTGGTACGTTGGAGCCTCAGCCAGAACCCACGGCCACGCCACAGCCGAGGTCCACTTTCGAGCTAGGCGGCACATCTAGAGATGCCCCTAGAGAAACAACCCCTGAATCACCCCAAAGAACCCCTCAAGGGAAAGGTATGAGACATGCTAACACTCTTCCTAGAACACCTAATGTGCAAGGTTTTGTGGATGATTTTCAGGAGCCACAAGAGGATGTTGAGGAAGAAGGTATGTGGAGAGAGTTCCCTAGGCGTCACCCACAGCCAAGGAGAGGACGAGAATATGAGCCATTTAGGCCTTATCAAGAGCTAGATGGAATAGCGAAAGTGAAGGTCAAGATCCCCAACTTTGAAGGCAAGTGTGACCCGGATGCTTACATGGATTGGGAGACTAAATTGGAGCAAATTTGGTCTTGCCATCACTTTGGAGAGCAAAGGAAGGTCCAGCTTGCATCATTGGAGTTCCAAGGCTATGCACTAGTATGGTGGGATCATCTTGTCAAGGAAAGGAGAAGAATCTTGGATCCAGCCATCACCACATGGGAACAAATGAAGGCCTTGATGAAAGCTCGTTTTGTACCTCAACATTATGCTAGGGAGCTGAGGCAAAGGTTAGAGAACCTTAGACAAGGATCCATGAGTGTCGAAGAGGTCTACACCCCTATGCAAATGGCAATGGTGAAAGCTAATGTGGTTGAAGATGAGGAGTCTACAATGCCTAGGTATCTACGCATTTTAAACTCATATTTGGCTAATGAAATTGATTTGTACCCTTATAGTACCATGGTGGAGCTGCTGCATTTGGCAATCAAAGTCGAGAAGAAGACAAAGGTTAGGAACCAAGGTGCCAGGATAAGCTTTGGAGCTACAAGCTCATGGAAAGCACAAAACAGCCGGCCCCAAGGGTCCTAAAACCGTGAGCCTACATCCACCAAGGAGGACCGAAAAGCATCAACCATGGACCAAGGAGCACAAAGAAGGAGCTCAACACCTCATTCATCTTCTAGACCCTTGAATGAGCCTTCAAGTGGTCCTAAAGGGAGTACCTCTGACTCTACTCTTCGTTCTAGAGATATTGTGTGTTTTAAATGTCAAGGAGGCCATTATATGAGGGATTGTCCTAATAAGAAAATTCTGATTTTAAATCAATTTAGACAATATGAGAGTGAGGATGAGCATGAAAACGATGATAACACCAACCTTAATGGATTGCATGAAATTGGTAGTGATAGTGATGTGAGCATTGAATATGAGCATGGAGAATCATTAATAGCTAGAAGAACTTTGCATGCTAAGCTAGCTCCGTGTGAGGATAATCAAAGAGAGAACCTTTTTCATACTAGATGTCTAATTAAAGGGATGGTGTGTAATATGATCATAGATGGAGGTAGTTGTTGCAATATAGCTAGCACTGATTTTGATTAATAAGTTGCAAATTACCACATTTTATCACCCTAGGTCTTACAAATTGCATTGGATGAATGATTGTAGAGAATTAAAAGTAAATAGGCAAGCTAGAGTTACTATCACTTTAGGTAGCTATGAGGACACCATTACTTGTGATGTAGTTCCCATGCAAGCTTGTCATATTCTTTTGGGACGTCCATGACAATTTGATAGGAGAGTTAAGCATGATGGTTTTACTAATAGGCATACCTTTGAATTTAATGGTCAAACACTAACTCTTAAGCCTATGACACCATTGCAGATTGCTGAATTTTATGAGAAGGAGTTGAGTGTGGAAAAAAATGAAGGGAAAAAGAGAGGGGATAGCTCACGACCTAAATCAGAACCCATGGTCACGACAGGTACCACCCTATTAGCCACACCTTCTAGTGTCCTTCTAGCATCCAAGGAGGAGTGCATCCTAGATTACACCCCTTTAGATGCCATTCTTGTGAGATTGTGTAAGAGCTTAGTAACTTTGAGTGATGAAGCCAAGGCCACCCTACCTAAGCCCATCCTAGCTATCTTAGATGAGTTTAGTGATGTGTTTTCCGATGAGATTCCGGCTGGCCTTCCACCTTTTAGAGGTATTGAGCACCAAATAGACCTTATTCCCGGTGCTACACTCCCAAACCGTCCAGCCTATAGGATGAACCCTAAGGAGAGCTAAGAGATCCAAAACCAAGTGCAAGAACTCCTAGATAAGGGTTATGTAAGGGAGAGTTTGAGTCCTAGTTCTGTTCCCGTCCTCTTAGTGCCTAAGAAGGACAATACATGGAGGATGTGTGTTGATTGTAGAGCCATCAACAACATCTCCATTAAGTACCGCCACCCTATCCCACGTTTAGATGACATGTTAGATGAGTTAAATAGAGGCACATTATTCTCTAAGATCGACCTTAGGAGTGGTTATCCCCAAATCAGAATGAGGGAGGGAGATGAGTGGAAAACGGCATTCAAGACCAAGTTTGGTCTTTATGAGTGGCTAGTGATGCCATTTGGTTTAACCAATGCTCCTAGCACATTTATGAGATTGATGAATCACGTGTTGAGACACTACATTGGTAGGTTTGTTGTGGTTTACTTTGATGACATCCTCATCTATAGTAAGTCACTTGAAGAGCATGAGGAACATTTGAGGGAAGTACTTGCAACTCATAGAATTGAATATTTGTATGCTAATTTGAAGAAATGTGAGTTTAGTACTAATCAAGTTGTTTTTCTTGGTTTTGTAGTGAGCACAAGAGGTCTAGAGGTGGATGAAGAGAAGATCAAGGCAATCCAGGAATGGCTTACTCCCACAACCGTCGGTCAAGTGAGGAGTTTCCACGGCCTAGTAACCTTCTATAGACGTTTTGTGCGAGATTTCAGCACCATAGCAGCCCCACTCATGTCCTTGACAAAGAAGAAGGTGCCATTTGTGTGGGGAGATGCTCAAGAGAAGGCGTTTAAGGAGTTGAAGTGGCGGCTGTCCCTTGCACCTCTCCTAGCTCTTCCGGACTTCACCAAACCTTTTGAGGTCGAGTGTGATGCTTCGGGTATTGGCATTGGAGGAGTACTCATGCAAGAGGGTAAGCCACTAGCATTTTTTAGTGAGAAATTAAAGGGAGCATGTTTAAACTACTCGACGTATGATAAAGAACTTTATGCATTGTTTAGAGTATTAAAAACATGGCAACATTATTTATGGCCTAGTGAATTTGTCCTACGTACCGATCATGAGTCCTTAAGACATTTTAGGAGTCAAGATAAGTTAGATAGGAGACATGGTAGATGGATGGAGTTTATAGAAACTTTTTCTTATATCAAAAAGTATAAAAAGGGCAAGGATAATGTTGTAGCGGATGCTCTCTCTAGGAGACACTCTTTAATCACAACTATGGATTCTAAGGTCTTAGGTTTCTATTATATTAAGGATATATATGTTGATGATTCTGATTTTGGAGACATATTTAAGCAATGTGCATCTAGAGGAGCCTTTGATAAGTATTACTTGTTTGAGGGTTTTCTATTTAGAGTCGATAAAGTGTGCATTCTTAAGTGTTCCCTTAGGCTATTACTTGTTGAGGAAGCCCATATGAGAGGCTTAATGGGGCATTTTGGGAGAGATAAGACTTATCATATGCTACATTCACATTTTTATTGGCCTCATATGCTTAGAGACGTAGAGAACTTGCTTAAGAGATGTCTTGTGTGTTTAAAGGCTAAGGCTAGATTGAAACCTCATGGATTGTATACCCCCTTACCCACGCCTAAATCACCTTGGGAGGATATTAGTATGGACTTCATTGTTGGGTTACCTAGGACTAAGAAAGGGAGAGATTCAATTTTTGTGGTGGTAGATCGATTTTCTAAAATGGCCCATTTTATTGCTTGCCATAAGACTAATGATGCTTATAATGTAGCTAACATGTTCTTTAGGGAAATTGTTAGATTACATGGAGTAACTAGGAGTATAGTGAGTGATAGGGATGTTAAGTTTCTTAGTTTCTTTTGGAAGACTCTTTGGGGTAAACTAGGGACGAAGTTGCTGTTTTCGACTTCTAGTCATCCTCAAACGGATGGTCAAACCGAAGTAACTAATAGGACATTAACAACCATTCTAAGGGCTGTTTTAAAAGATAATTTGAAAGCTTTGGAAGATGTCTTGCCTCATGTAGAATTTGCATATAATCGTACATTATATTCTTCTACTAATCTAACTCCTTTTGAGTGTGTCTATGGGTTGAATCCTTTGACCCCTTTTGATCTTATACCGTTGCCCATAGCGGAGCGAGTAGATTTTAATGCAGAAAAAAAAGGTGGAGATCATCAAGGACTGCATGAAAGGACACGCAAAAGGCTAGAGGAGAAGGGGAGGCACGTTGCGGCCAAGGCTAATAGGAACCGCAAGCAAGTGCTGTTCGAACCGGGAGACCTCGTGTGGTTGCATTTAAGGAAGGATAGGTTCCCGGAAAGGCGAAAGTCCAAGCTATCACCTAGGGAGACGGACCATTCAAAGTACTACGTAAGGTTGACAACAATGCTTATGTACTAGAGCTTCCGGAGGACTATGGAGTGAGCCCTACTTTCAACGTAGGAGATCTAAGTCCCTTTGAGTCAAGTGATGCGGATGGTGACGATTCGAGGACGAATCCTTCCCAAGAAAGGGAGTATGATGAGGGACCATCACCAACAACCCCTACTAGTCCTGCAATGCAAGGGTCAATCACTGGATCAAGGGCAAAAGCAATTCAAGAGGAGGTGTCCAACTTGTTGGTGACCTTAGCTCCTAAGGAGACCATTGATGATCCATTGCTGACTGAGGCTTCCTTAGTCACGTTACTGACAATTCCCGACGACTTGGGCGTGGAAGGGAGACCATGCACACGTGATTTGGAGCCATGCAAGAGCAAAGAAGAGACACTTGTTCCGGAATTGCAAGAAATGGAAGATTGAGGCTTTTGGAGCTTCTTCTGTATATTATATCATCTTTTGGTATAAAATGAAAGACTTTTTATAACCTTTAGGTTCAAAACATTTTAAGGGTTATTTTTATTTGTTTTAGTTGTTTTATTTGTTTTATTGTCTTTTTGACAAATGTTATTCCTTTTTTAGATAGGAGGCTTTCTAGGCATATAAAAAGCCTCCCTTAGCTTCTTTCCTGATTAGATAGATTTCAGCCAATTGATAAACCGTCTCTTTGAGAGTTTTTGTCCCTATTCAGAAAATTCAATCAATAAAGTGAGCCATTGATTGAATTGTTGTGAATCCCTGCTAGATTGTTCTTGTGTGTGTTAATCTCTTTAGAGATTGGTGCTACTAGTCAATACTAGTCCCTCCTTGTGCTTGTCTCCATTGAAGGCTTGTGTAAGATTATAGAAGAAAGGGTTGAAGACATCATCTTGCTTGGATTTTGATCAATCTGATCAAGGTTCTTGTAAGGGAGTCTTTTGGTTCTTTTGGATCTACTTCTACCAAACATTCCACGTTCCATTTCATTCTCTTTCTTCCCTTTTGTCCAACGTCATTTCTGGTTCTAAACAATCTGATTTTGCGTGCCATTTGTCAAGGAAAACGTCCATTGTTGGTCTTCAAGGATTCCCAATCTAGATCTAGTCATTTGCGGCCCCAACCCGCATCAGGGAGGGGGTTGGGAAGAGGAGCCTTCGCCTCTTTGCTTTTTGTTTCGGTTGGATTTGCGAGTTCCTAACATTTTCTTAGAAACCACGGCCTGTTCTTGGTGAAAGTTGAAGAATTCAAAAAATTGTACGATGGTTAGAAAAACACCAAAAACCACGGTTAGTCGGTGTTTTCCACGGGCGTGGTTTCACCAATTCCACCCGTGGAAAATTATTTCAGGAGCAACCACTCGAATGACACACAAAATCATGGCCAAAAATGCACTTTCCACGGCCGTGGAAGTAATAGTGACACCGTGGAACTTGAAAATGTTGAGGAAAATTCCGTTCTTTCTACAAACATTCTTGCTTCTTCTTCCACTACTTCCACACCCTTGGAGACATCCAAGGAGACCTCGGACAGCCCTCACAACACTCCAAAGGCATCTACAACTTTGGAATGGAAGCCACTTCCCGCACATCTAAGGTACACTTTTTTTGGATCTAACTCTACGTTTCCCGTTATAGTTAGTTCTAGTTAAGTGAAGATGAACATGATAGGCTTATGATTGTTTTGAAGAAACATAGGAAAGCTTTTAGGTGACACCATAGAGGATCTTGTAGGAATTAAACCATCTTTATGTATGCACAAGATACTAATGGAAGATGATTATAAGCCTTCACGTCAACCTCAACGACGGTTAAACCCGATCATGAAAGAGGTCGTGCAGAAGGAGATCCTTAAATTGCTTGATGCAGGTATCATATTCCCGATTTCCGATAGCAAGTGGATGAGTCATGTTCAAGTTGTCCCAAAGAAGGGAGGAATGACCGTTGTGGCTAACAAGAACAACGAACTCATTCCAACGAGAACGGTGACAAGATGGAGGATGTGTATAGACTATCGCAAGCTGAGCATGCTACGACGAAGGATCACTTCCCACTTGATACGGAAGTAATCCGTGGTCTAGCCGATCTAGGTACAATGATCCCGAATCCGGTTGAATGAGGCGGATATAGATGCGGAATGAAACGTGGGTATGGGAATGGATGCAGGAGGATGTTGAGAAGAACCAAAGAGAACCAATAAAGAGGAACCAAGGCTGAAGAGCCAAGACCCCGTCTCGTGAATGCTCTAGACCCGTCTCCAATACAACCTTACACTAGCTCCAGCAGGACTAGCACAAAGAGAGACTCGTGAAGGCTCGAAGCACCAATCCGAAGGCGGATGACACGAACAAGCTCAGCCAAGCAAACAACGACAATGCCAACCAAAAACTCTCTTGTTCTTTGATTGATTTTGTGAATGATTATAATATGTAATTTTTAGCCAAAAGAAAACATACCCTACTCAACAGCTAAAGAGACTATATATAGACCCTTTTATCTAGACAAAATAAAGAAAAGAAAACTAAATACATTGGTGGAAGGTGGTAACAAGAGAGCTCCCACAAATGTAGCTAACAACTTAACAAATAAACTAGCAGCATCAAAATAGGCTGACTTATTCAAACGGAACCATGGGTGATTGGACGGGTTTTAGAGCCCAGTTGGACGGCCCGACTGAGGGAAATGGTTACCCTTTTTGGACGGCCTGGGAGGTGAGCAACGTCGAGCTTGCCAGCCACTCCGGACTCGATGGCATCATGCTTGCTGTTCCATTTCCTATGCTTGCTTGCTCGTCCATCTTCCCCACCTTGTCCTCGTCTTGGTCACTTGGCTTATTGGCTTGCGTGGCTACATGATCAGGCTCTTGCTGTTCCAACGTCTGCATGGTCTCTTCCCTTTGCATGTTTGCCCCTGCATTCACCAAGAGATTAACACATGATTTATGGAGTTAAATGATTCATGCATGGTGCCAAGCAATAGCACTTCCCTTGACGTAACTTCTTGGATCTCCTTAGCTCTTGCCCTAGTAATGGGCCCTTGGTATTTTTCATGTGATGGTCCTACATCATCAACTCCTTCTTGGAAAAAATTCGACCCTGAATTTTCATCTTGTTCCGACTCTCCTTCATATGGGCTCAAATCTCCTACGTTAAAAGTGGTGCTAACTCCATACTCTTCCGGTAAGTCTAACACAAATACGTTATCGTTAATCCGGTGTAGGATTTTGAATGGTCCATCACCCCGTGGGACTAGCTTGGAATGGTGTTTTGCCGGAAACCGCTCTTTCCTTAGATGTAGCCAAACTAGGTCGCCGGGCTGGAAAACCATCTTCCGACGTCCTTTGTTATTTCTAGCTGCAATTTCAACGCCTTTCTTATCAAGTGTAGCCTTGGTCTTGGCATGAAGTTCCTTAATGTAGTCCGCCTGTTCAAAGCATCAAAAGCTACTCGATCCTTTTGAGGAATCGGTAATAAGTCCATAGGAGTTAAAGGGTTAAATCCATAAACACATTTGAAAGGTGATAACGAAGTGGAAGAATGCATGGTTCGATTATAAGCAAACTCGATATGTGGTAACATGTCTTCCCATTCTTTTAAATTATCTTTCAACATGGTTCTAAGGAGGGTCGTTAGGGTTCTATTGGTGACTTCCGTTTGCCCATCTGTTTGGGGATGACTAGAGGTCGAGAATAGTAATTTAGTGCCCATTTTCCCCCAAAGCGTTTTCCAAAAGAAACTCAGAAACTTGACATCCCTATCACTAACAATGGTCTTAGGTATTCCATGCAATCTCACTATTTCCTTAAAGAAAAGGTTTGCGACATTATATGCATCATCAGTTTTATGACGTGGAATAAAATGTGCCATTTTAGAGAATCTATCTACCACCACAAAAATGGAATCTCTTCCTTTCTTAGTCCTAGGTAGTCCGACAATAAAATCCATACTTATATCTTCCTAGGGGCCACTAGGCGTCGGTAATGGTGTATACAGCCCGTGGGGTTTTACCCTAGCTTTGGCCTTAAGACATTCAATGCACCTCTTAAGCATGTGTTCTACATCCCTTAACATATGAGGCCAATAAAAGTGAGTTTGCAACATGTGATAGGTTTTGTTCCTTCCAAAATGCCCCATTTAAACCTCCTTTATGGGCTTCTTCCACTAATAATATCCTAAGGGAACATCTAGGTATGCAAATTTTATCCACTTTAAACAAGAAACCTTCAAACACAAAATACTTATCATAAGGGCCTCGAGTAGTGCATCTATGAAACATCTTCCCAAATTCAGCATCATTAACATATAATTCTTTAATGTAAGTAAAACCTAACATCCTAAAATCCAAGGTGGTGAGCAAGGTGTATCTCCTAGACAAGGCATCCGCTACGACATTATCCTTTCCCTTCTTGATACGGAATTGTCCATGTTTGAGTCGATCTAGGTACAATGATCTCGAATCCGGCTGAATGAGGCGAATCCAGAATGCGGAATGAAACGTAGATGGTGAATGGCGCAGAAAGGTGTAGAGAAGAACCAAAGAGAGTCAACGAAGGAACCAAGGCTGAAGAGCCAAAACCCCAATCGTGAATGCCCTAGACCCGTCTCCAATACAACTTTACACTAGCTCCGGCTGGACTAGCACAAAGAGGGACTCGTGAAGGCTCGAAGCACCAATCCGAAGGCGGTTGACACAAACAAGCTCAGCCAAGCAAACAACAGCAATGCCAACCAAAAACTCTCTTGTTCTTTGATTGATTTTGTGAATGATTACAAATGTAATTCTAAGCAATGAAGATAACGTAACTAATCTGCAGCTAAAGAGGCTATCTATATAGACTCTTTTATCTAGAGAAAATAAAGTAAAGAAAATTAAAACATTAGTGGGAAGGTGGTAATAAGAGAGCTTCCTCTAATGTAGCTAACAACCTAACAAACAACTAATTCAGCTTAAAAATAGGCTGACTTATTCAAGCAACTCTTTGGAGTGTGCTGGACGTTTTTAAGAGCAGATTGGGCTATCCGAATGGGCTGAATTGTTCAACAGATCCATGAGTGATTTGGCTGTGTTTTAAGAGCCCAAATGATGACCCGAATGAGCTGACTTGTTACTCTCTTGGGCCTCCTGGAACGTGATCAGCTTGCTCTCCTCTTGGGCTGCATTGGACATGAGCAACAACCTCCCTTGGGCTGCCTTGGACGTGAGCAGCTGCTTCCCCTCTTGGGCTGCATTGGACGTGAGCAACAGCCTCCCTTGGGCTGCCTTGGACGTGAGCAGCAGGCTATCCTCGTGGGCTGCTTTGGACGTGATCAACATCTCCTCCCTTTGCTCTTGGGCTGCCTTGGACGTGAACATCAGGCTATCCTCGTGGGCTGCTTTGGACGTGATCAACATCTCCTCCCTTTGCTTGCTTGCTCCTGCATTCATCAAAAGATTAACACATGTTGTATGGCAATTAAATGCTTCACGCATTGTGTCAAGCAATAGCACTTCCCTTGACATAACTTCTTGGATCTCCTTAGCTCTTGCTCTAGTAATGGGACCTTGATAGCTTCCATGTGATGGTCCTACATCATCCACTCCTTCTTGGAAAGAATTCGACCCCGAATTTTCATCTTGTTCCGAATCTCCTTCATAGGGGCTCAAATCTCCTACATTAAAAGTGGTACTAACTCCTTACTCTTCCGGTAAGTCCAACACATAAGCGTTGTCGTTAATCCGGTGTAAGACTTTGAATGGTCCATCACCCCGTGGTGCTAGCTTGGAATGGCGTTTTGTCGGAAACCGCTCTTTCCTTAGATGTAGCCAAACTAAGTCGCCGGGCTGGAAAACCATCTTCCGACGTCCTTTGTTGTTCCGAGCTGCAGTTTCAACGCCCTTCTTATCAAGTGCAGCTTTGGTCTTAGCATGAAGTTCCTTAATGTAGTCCACCTGTTCCAAAGCATCAAAAGCTACTCGATCCTTTCGAGGAATCGGTAATAAGTCCAAAGGAGTTAAAGGGTTAAATCCATAAACACATTTGAAAGGTGATAACGAAGTGGAAGAATGCATGGTGCGATTATAAGCAAACTCAATATGTGGTAACATGTATTCCCATTCTTTTAAGTTATCTTTCAACATGGTTCTAAGGAGGGTCGTTAGGGTCCTTATGGTGACTTCCGTTTGCCCATCTATTTGGGGATGACTAGAGGTCGAGAATAGTAATCTAGTACCCATTTTTCCCCAAAGTGTCTTCCAAAAGAAACTCAAAAACTTGACATCCCTATCACTAACAATAGTTTTAGGTATTCCATGCAATCTCACTATTTTCTTAAAGAAAAAATTAGCAACATTATATGCATCATCAGTTTTATGACATGGAATAAAATGTGCCATTTTAGAGAATCTATCTACTACCACAAAAATGGAATATCTTCCTTTCTTTGTCCTAGGTAGTCCAACAATGAAATCCATACTTATGTCCTCCCAAGGGCCATTAGGCGTCGGTAAGGGTGTATACAGCCCGTGGGGTTGTACCCTAGCTTTGACCTTAAGACATTCAATGCACCTTTTCAGCATGTGTTCTACATCCCTTAACATATGAGGCCAATAAAAGTGAGTTTGCAATATGCGATAAGTTTTGTCCCTCCCAAAATGCCCCATTAAACCTCCTTTATGGGCTTCTTCCACTAATAAGATCCTAAGGGAACATCTAGGTATGCAAATCTTATCCACTTTAAACAAGAAACCTTCAAACACAAAATACTTATCATAAGGGCCTTGAGTAGTGCATCTATGAAATATCTTCCCAAATTCAGCATCATCCACATATAATTCCTTAATGTAAGTAAAACCTAACATCCTAGAATCCAAGGTGGTGATTAAGGTGTATCTCCTAGACAATGCATCCGCTACGACATTATCCTTTCCTTTCTTATACTTGATAATGTAAAGCAAGATTTCGATGAACTCCATCCACCTACCATGCCGTCTATCTAGCTTATCTTGGCTCCTAAAGTGTCTAAGTGAATCATGATCGGTTTTCAAAACAAACTCTTGAGGCCAAAGGTAATGTTGCCATGTTTTGAGTACTCTAAACAAGGCATACAATTCTTTGTCATAAGTGGAATAGTTTAAGCATGCACCCTTCAATTTTTCACTAAAGAAAGCTAGACTTACCTTCTTGCATAAGGACGCCGCCAATACCAATGCCGGATGCGTCGCATTCAACCTCAAAGGGTTTAGTGAAGTCCGGTAGAGCGAGTAGGGGTGCATGGGTGAGGCGTCTCTTGAGCTCTTCAAAGGCTCTTTGCTGCGGTTCATTCCACTCAAAAGGAACCTTTTTTTGGTCAAAGCCATGAGTGGTGCTGCAATGGTGCTAAAATCTCTCACAAACCTTCTATAGAAGGTAGCTAGGCCATGGAAACTCCTCACGTCACCAACCGACCTAGGAACGGGCCATTCATTGATTGCCTTCAACTTGTCCTCATCCACTTGCACACCATTGGCACTTACTACAAAACCACGAAAAATCACTCGGTTAGTATAGAAATCACATTTTTGAATATTAGCACACAAGTATTCTATACGTAGTGTAGCAAGCACATCTCTCAAATGATTTTCATGCTCCTTTAAAGTCTTACTATAGATAAGAATGTCATCAAAGTAGACTACAACAAATAAACCAATATAAGGTCTCAAAATATGATTCATTAATCTCATGAAAGTACTAGGAGCGTTAGTTAAGCCAAAAGGCATTACTAGCCACTCATAGAGTCCAAATTTGGTTTTAAAAGCTATTTTCCATTCATCCCCTTCCCTCATTCTAATTTGATTGTAGCCACTCCTAAGGTCAATCTTAGTGAAAATTGTAGCTCCATGTAACTCATCAAGCATATCATCTAAACGGGGAATCGGGTGTCTATACTTGATAGTAATGTTATAGATTGCTCTGCAATCAATACACATTCTCCAAGTATTATCCTTCTTGGGTACTAGCAGGACGGGAACGGCACAAGGACTAAGGCTTTCCCGAACATACCCCTTATCTAGCAAGGCTTGAACTTGGTTATGAATTTCCTGGGCTTCCGTAGGGTTCATCCTATAGGCGGGTCTATTGGGAAGAGTGGCTCCGGGTATTAAATCTATTTGGTGTTCAATGCCCCTAATGGGCAGCAAGCCGGCTGGAATCTCCTCAGGAAAAACGTCCCTAAACTCGTCTAACAGCCCCTGAATAGAACTAGGAAGTGGAACCGTAGAGTCATGAGACACATTCACTAGAGATTTACACAAACTCATCATTAGCACATCAATAGAAGCATAGTTAGTGACATATTCATTCCTAGACTCAAGATAGCTACTTGTTGGTTGTACTAACAATGTTTGATGGGTTTTGTTCTCTTTACTCTTAGGCCGTGTGATCTTAGGTTTTGGAGGGGTTCCTTGCTCTACCCTCTTGTTCTCATAGTACTCGGCTATTTGTAAAGGTGTCATAGGTTTAAGTGTTAAAGTTTACCTTTATACTCAACAAAGCTATATTTGTTAGAAAACCCATCATGGACAACTTTCCTATCATATTGCCATGGACGACCAAGCAACAGGTGACAAGCATTCATAGGCACAACATCACATGTAATAACATCCTCATATGATCCTAATGTTATATTGACCTTAGTTTGCTTATTAACCTTAAGTTCTCCACACTCATTCATCCAATGTAGTTTATATGGCCTAGGGTGATAAAATGTAAGAAGTTGTAATTTATTTACCATTTCAGTGCTAGCTATGTTGCAACAACTTCCTCCATCAATTATCACATTACACACTTTTCCTTTAATACTACACCTAGTATGAAACAGATTTTCACGTTGGTTATCCTCACAAGGTGCTAGTTGGACATGCAAAGTTCTCCTAGCTATCAAAGATTCACCTTGTTCATACTCAATGCAATCATCATTCTCATTTTGTTCATTGTCATCATTTAAGGCATTTTCACATCTAATTCCACATCATCCTCACTCTCATATTCTCCTAGATGATTTATGATCAAAGTGCGTCTATTAGGACATTCTCTACTCATGTGACCTCTACCTTGGCATTTAAAACACACAATGTCCCTAGTTCTAGAGTTAGAGATAGGAGTACTCCCTCGATGATCACTCGAAGGCTCATTCAAGGATCGTGGTGTAGTGGCTGGTGTAGACGACTTTCTTTGTCCTTCTTGGCCCATAGGTGCCGATTTTCTCTCTTCCTTCCGGCCTCCTTGATCCTTGATGTGGTTAGGCAGTAGCCGGCTCCCTTGTGCTTTCCAAGTGTTGGGCGTCTCATGAGGTGGTTTGTATTCCTGGTTTCGCACCTTAGTCTTCCTTTCCACCTTAATGGCCAAGTGTAGTAATTGCTCCATGGTGCTGTAGGGATACATATCAACTTCATTAGCCAAATTAGAATTCAGAATACAAAGGTACCTAGCCATAGTGTTTTCTTCATCCTCTAGAACGTTGGCCTTCACCATAGCAACTTGCATATTCGTATAGGCTTCCTCAGCGCTAAGCGAGTCTTGTCTCAAATTTTCCAGCCGTTGTCTAAGCTCTCGGGTATAATGAGGTGGAACGAACCGAGCCCTCATTAGTGCCTTCATATGCTCCCATGTGGTGATTTGAGGATCCAATGTTCGAACTCTTTCTTTGACTACGTGATCCCACCATACCAAAGCATAGCCTTGGAACTCGAGAGCGGCTAGCTGAACCTTCCTAGGCTCGCTAAAGTTGTGACACAACCAGATTTGCTCAACTTTAGTTTCCCACTTCGTGTAGACGTCGGGATCACACTTTCCTTCAAAGACGGGAATTTTGATTTTGAATTTTCCGAGTCCGTCTTGCTCTTGATAGGGCCGAAAGTTATCTCGTTCTCGTCCTTGCCTTGGCTGCTGGAATGGCCGATTGTAACCTTCCCAAGTGTGGTCCTCGAAAGCAGCTTCATTCCGTCGCTGAAAGTTATCAACAAAGGGTGGCATGTTAGAAGCATTAGGGGGTTCGTTGGAATGTAAATTACCTTGATCCGGATGATCCGGCTCTCTAGTAACACGTGAAGGACCGCCAAACTCATAGTTGGTTCTCAAAGGTGGTGTCCCGGCTGGTGGTGTTCGTGCTTCCATAGACTCCACTCGTTTGGATAGGTTAGCTACGGAATCGGACAATTGTTTCAATAGACTGATCATCTCAGGCGTGACGGTCTCGCTACTCGACTTGCTGGGACTTAGGGACCTGGACATGCTCAAGTAACAAACAAAGAACCGGTTAGGTTAGAAAAGCAAAGATCTCACTTGTGTATCGCTCACACTCTCGTTGGTATTGCCTAGCTGGTGACTCGAGTTGTAAGGATCCAACACCTTAAGATCGCGATTTCCGAACCTTCTTAGCAACCCTTTGGAACTAGAACTGAAACTGATGTTAGTGTCGGAGATGAATCAAGACACCCCTAATTGGAGTATTGACCGTTGGGTTGGTGTAGGTACGGTGAATGTGTTTAGAATGACGTTTTGAGATGATTGAAAGAGTTTACTTGTGCTTGATGTTGATTAATAAAGCCAGCCGTTTTGTAGTGTTTTTTTTTTTTTTTTTTGAAAGATCTCTTAGACTTTGTCAAAGATTTGTAGGAGAGAAGGTAACCGAAATTGATTGCAACGAGACTTGTGGGAGAGCAGGTTACCGAATTGTGTATGCAGCGTTCGAGCTCTTTTTGCTTTTGTTATGTTTTGTGTTTACCTCTCCTCATGATGTTGTCCGGATTTTTGAATTGGCACACTTCAAGCACAAGTTAGATCTCAATTGGATAAGCAATAAGGTTAACAAGAAGAAAGGAGTGATCAATTGTACCAACTGAGCTTTGATACCAACTGATACGGAATTGTCCGTATTTGAGTCGATCTAGGTACAATGATCTCGAATCCGGCTGAATGAGGCGAATCCAGAATGCGGAATGAAACGTAGATGGTGAATGGCGCAGGAAGGTGTAGAGAAGAACCAAAGAGAGTCAACGAAGGAACCAAGGCTGAAGAGCCAAAACTCCAATCGTGAATGCCCTAGACCCGTCTCCAATACAACTTTACACTAGCTCCGGCTGGACTACAAAGAGGGACTCATGAAGGCTCGAAGCACCAATCCGAAGGCGGTTGACACAAACAAGCTCAGCCAAGCAAACAACAGCAATGCCAACCAAAAACTCTCTTGTTCTTTGATTGATTTTGTGAATGATTACAAATGTAATTCTAAGCAATGAAGATAACGTAACTAATCTGCAGCTAAAGAGGCTATCTATATAGACTCTTTTATCTAGACAAAATAAAGAAAAGAAAATTAAAACATTAGTGGGAAGGTGGTATTAAGAGAGCTTCCTCTAATGTAGCTAACAACCTAACAAACAACTAATTCAGCTTAAAAATAGGCTGACTTATTCAAACAACTCTTTGGAGTGTGCTGGACGTTTTTAAGAGCAGATTAGGCTATCCGAATGGGCTGAATTGTTCAACAGATCCATGAGTGATTTGGCTGTGTTTTAAAAGCCCAAATGATGATCCGAATGAGCTGACTTGTTACTCTCTTGGGCCTCCTGGAACGTGATCAGCTTGCTCTCCTCTTGGGCTGCATTGGACATGAGCAACAGCCTCCCTTGGGCTGCCTTGGACGTGAGCAGCTGCTTCCCCTCTTGGGCTGCATTGGACGTGAGCAACAGCCTCCCTTGGGTTGCCTTGGACTTGAGCAGCAGGCTATCCTCGTGGGCTGCTTTGGACGTGATCAACATCTCCTCCCTTTGCTCTTGGGCTGCCTTGGACGTGAACAGCAGGCTATCCTCGTGGGCCGCTTTGGACGTGATCAACATCTCCTCCCTTTGCTTGCTCCTGCATTCATCAAAAGATTAACACATGTTGTATGGCAATTAAATGGTTCACGCATTGTGTCAAGCAATAGCACTTCCCTTGACATAACTTCTTGGATCTCCTTAGCACTTGCTCTAGTAATGGGACCTTGATAGCTTCCATGTGATGGTCCTACATCACTTCTTATACTTGATAATGTAAGGAAAGGTTTCAATGAACTCCATCCACCTACCATGCCGCCTATCTAGCTTATCTTGGCTCCTAAAGTGTCTAAGTGAATCATGATCAGTTTTCAAAACAAACTCCTAGGGCCAAAGGTAATGTTGCCATGTTTTGAGTACTCTAAACAAGGCATATAATTCCTTGTCATACGTGGAATAGTTTAAGCATACTCCCTTCAATTTTTCACTAAAGAAAGCTAGAGGCTTACCTTCTTGCATAAGGACGCCGCCAATACCAATGCCGGACGCGTCGCACTCAACCTCAAAGGGTTTAGTGAAGTCTGGTAGAGCGAGTAGTGATGTGTGGGTGAGACGTTTCTTGAGTTCCTCAAATGCTCTTTGTTGAGGTTCATTCCACTCAAAAGGAACCTTCTTTTTGGTCAAGGTCGTGAGTGGTGCTGCGATGGTACTAAAATCCCTCACAAATCTTCTATAGAATGTAGCTAGGCCATGGAAACTCCTTACTTCACCAACTGACCTAGGAATGGGCCATTCATTGATTGCCTTAACCTTATCCTCATCCACTTGCAAACCATTGGCACTTACTACAAAACCAAGGAAAATCACTCGGTTAGTATAGAAATCACATTTTTTAATATTAGCATACAAGTATTCTATACGCAATGTAGCAAGCACATCTCTCAAATGATTTTCATGCTCCTTTAAAGTCTTACTATAGATAAGAATGTCATCAAAGCATACTACAACAAATAAACCAATATAAGGTCTCAAAATATGATTCATTAATCTCATGAAGGTACTAGGAGCATTAGTTAAACCAAAAGACATTACTAGCCACTCATAGAGACCAAATTTGGTTTTAAAAGCCGTTTTCCATTCGTCCCCTTCCCTCATTCTAATTTGATGATAGCCACTCCTAAGGTCAATCTTAGTGAAAATTGTAGCTCCATGTAACTCATCAAGCATGTCATCTAGACGGGGAATCGGGTGTCTATACTTGATAGTAATATTATTGATTGCTCTACAATCAATACACATTCTCCAAGTATTATCCTTCTTGGGTACTAGCAGGACGGGAACGGCACAAGGACTAAGGCTTTCCCGAACATACCCTTTATCTAGCAAGTCTTGAACTTGGTTCTGAATTTCCTGGGCTTCCTTAGGGTTCATCCTATAGGCGGGTCTATTGGGAAGAGTGGCTCCGGGTATTAAATCTATTTGGTGTTCAATGCCCCTAATGGGCGGCAAGCTAGCTGGAACTTCCTCAGGAAAGACGTCCTCAAACTCGTCTAATAGCCCCTGTATAGAACTAGGAAATGGAATCTTAGAGTCATGAGGCACTATCACTAGAGATTTACACAAACTCATCATTAGCACATCCATAGAAACATAGTTAGTGACATATTCATTCCTAGACTCAAGATAGCTACCTGTTGGTTGTACTAATAGTGTTTGATGAGTTTTGTTCTCCTTACTCTTAGGCCGTGTCATTTTAGGCTTTTGAGGGGTTCCTTGCTCTACCCTCTTGTTCTCATAATACTCGGCTATTTGTAAAGGTGTCATAGGTTTAAGTGTTAAGGTTTTACCTTTATAGTCAAAGCTATATTTATTAGAAAACCCATCATGTACAACTTTCCTATCATATTGCCATGGACGACCAAGCAACAAGTGACAAGCATTCATAGGCACAACATCACATGTAATAATGTGCTCATATGACCCTAATGTTATATTGACCTTAGTTTGCTTATTGACCTTAAGTTCTCCACACTCATTCATCCAATGCAGTTTACATGGCCTAAGGTGATAAAATGTAAGAAGTTGTAACTTGTTTACCGTTACAGTGCTAGCTATGTTGCAACAATTTCCCCCATCAATTATCACATTACACACTTTTCCTTTAATACTTCACCTAGTATGAAATAGATTTTCACGTTGGTTATCCTCACAAGGTGCTAGTTGGACATGCAAAGTTATCCTAGCTATCAAAGATTCACCTTGTTCATACTCAATGCAATCATCATTCTCAGTTTGCTCATGGTCATCAATTAATGCATTTTCATCATCCAATTCGACGTCATCCTCACTCTCATATTCCCCTAGATGATTTATGATCAAAGTGCGTCTATTAGGACATTCCCTACTCATGTGTCCTCTACCTTGGCATTTAAAACACACAATGTCCCTAGTTCTAGAGTTAGAGGTAGGAGTACTCCCTCGATGACCACTTGAAGGCTTCGTTGGCCTTCTTGGCCCATAGGTGCCGTCTTTCTCTCTTCCTTCTGGCCTCCTTGATCCCTACCTTGGATAGGCAGCCGGCTTCCTTGTGATATCCAAGCGTTGGACGTCCCATAAGGCGGCTTGTGTTCCCGGTTTCGCACCTTAGTCTTCCTTTCCACCTTGATGGCCAAGTGTAGTAATTGCTCCATGGTGCTGTAAGGATACATATCAACTTCATTAGCCAAATTAGAGTTAAGAATATGAAGATACCTAGCCATAGTATTTTCCTCATCCTCTAGAACGTTGGCCTTCACCATAGCAACTTGCATATTGGTATAGGCTTCCTCAGCGCTAAGAGAGCCTTGTCTCAAATTTTCCAGCCATTGTCGAAGCTCTCGGGTATAGTGAGGTGGGACGAACCGAGACCTCATTAGTGCTTTCATATGCTCCCATGTGGTGATTTGAGGATCCAATGTTCGAACTCTTTCCTTTACCACGTGATCCCACCATACCAAGGCATAGCCTTGGAACTCGAGAGCGGCTAGTTGAACCTTCCTATGTTCACTGAAGTTATGACACAACCAGATTTGCTCGACTTTAGTTTCCCACTCTGTGTAGATGTTGGGATCTTCCTTCAAAGACGGGAATTTTGATTTTGACTTTGCCGAGACCGTCGTGTTCTTGATAGGGCCGTAAATTATCACGTTCTCGTCCTTGTCTTGGTTGTTGGAATGGTCGATTGTAATCTTCCCAGGTATGATCCTCAAGAGGAGCTTCATTCCGACGCTGAAAATTATCAACAAATGGTGGCATGTTAGAAGCATTAGGGAGGACGTTGGAATGTATATTACCTTGATCCGGATGATACGTTTCTCTAGTCACGTGTGAGGGACCGCCGAACTCGTAGTTGGTTCTCAAAGGTGGTGTCCGTGATGGTGGGGTTCGTGCTTCCATAGACTCCACCAGTTTGGATAGGTTAGCTACGGAGTCGGACAATTGCTTCAATAGGTTGAGCATCTCAGGCATGACGGTCTCGCTGCTAGTCTTGCAGGGGCTTCGGGACCTAGACATGCTCAAGTAAACAAACAAAGAACCGGTTAGGTTAGAAAACAAAGATCTCACTTGTGTATCGCTCACTCTCTCGTTGGTATTGCCTAGCTGGTGGCTCGAGTTGTAAGGATCCAACACCTCAAGATCACGATTTTCGGACCTTCTTAGCAACCTTTTGGAACTAGAACTGCCGAAATTGATGTTAGTGTCGGAGATGGATCTAGACACCCCCTAATCGGAGTATTGACCGTCGGGTTGGTGTAGGTATGGTGGTTTGAGGTTTGAAGGACGAAGGAGTTGTTTGAAGAAGTTCTCACACAGAGGGGTCTTTTCCTTGTGCTTGATGGTCAATTAATAGAAGGGCCGGCAGTTTTTGTGTTTTTTTTTTTTTTGAAAGATCTCTTAGACTTTGTCAAAGATTTGTGGGAGAGAAGGTAACTGAAATTGATTGCCACGTTCTATCTCTTTTTTTTTTGTGTGTGTTTACCTCTCCTCAAGATGTTGACCGGCCCTAATAAACCCCTGACTTTTGATTTTGCACACTTCAAGCACAAGTTAAACCTCAAATAGTTAAGCAATAAGGTTAACAAAGAAGAAAGGAGTGATCAATTATACCAGTTGAGCTCTGATACCAACTGATACGGGATTAATCCGTGGTCTAGCCGATCTAGGTACAATGATCCCGAATCCGGTTGAATGAGGCGGATATAGATGCGGAATGAAACATGGGTATGGGAATGGATGCAGGAGTATGTTGAGAAGAACCAAAGAGAACCAATGAAGAGGAACCAAGGCTGAAGAGCCAAGACCCCGCCTCGTGAATTCCCTAGCCCGTCTCCAATACAACCTAGCTCCGGCAGGACTAGCACAAAGAGGGACTCGTGAAGGCTCGAAGCACCAATCCGAAGGCGGTTGACACAAACAAGCTCAGCCAAGCAAACAACGACAATGCCAACCAAAAACTCTCTTGTTCTTTGATTGATTTTGTGAATGATTACAATATGTAATTTTTAGCCAAAAGCAAACGTACCCTACTCAGCAGCTAAAGAGACTATATATAGACTCTTTTATCTACACAAAATAAAGAAAAGAAAACTAAATACATTGGTGGAAGGTGGTAACAAGAGAGCTCCCACAAATGTAGCTAACAACTTAACAAATAAACTAGCAGCATCAAAATAGGTTGACTTATTCAAACGGAACCATGGGTGATTGGACGGGTTTTAGAGCCCAGCTGGACGGCCCGACTGAGGGAAATGGTTACCCTTTTTGGACGGCCTGGGAGGTGAGCAACGTCGAGCTTGCCAGCCACTCGGACTCGATGGCATCATGCTTGCTGTTCTATTTCCTATGCTTGCTTGCTCGTCCATCTTCCCCACCTTGTCCTCGTCTTGGTCACTTGGCTTATTGGCTTGCGTGGCTACATGATTAGGCTCTTGTTGTTCCAACGTCTGCATGGTCTCTTCCCTTTGCATGTTTGCCCCTGCATTCACCAAGAGATTAACACATGATTTATGGAAGTTAAATGATTCATGCATGGTGCCAAGCAATAGCACTTCCCTTGACGTAACTTCTTGGATCTCCTTAGCTTTTGCCCTAGTAATGGGCCCTTGATATTTTCCATGTGATGGTCCTACATCACCACTGCCCTTCATTGATCAAATGCTTGAGAGGTTAGTGCAACATTCTTACTTTTTCTTTCTTGACGGTTATAATGGTTTCTTTCAGATTCCGATTCATCCGGACGATCAAGAAAAGACCACATTACGTGCCCATGGGGTAGGCTTGCTTATAGGAGAATGTCATTCGGATTGTGCAACGTTTCAGCCACCTTTCAAAGGTGTATGATGACCATGTTTTCGGAATACATTGAGGAAATCATGGAGGTTTTTATGGATGACTTTTCTGTTTATGGTTCCTCGTTTGAAAATTGTCTTGCTAACTTATCTCTTGTTCTACAAAGGTGGGAAGACACGAACCTAATTCTAAATTGGGAGAGGTGTCATTTTATGGTTAGGGAAGGCATTGTTTTAGGACACTTGATCTCTAATAGAGGGATTGAGGTTGAGAAGGCTAAGATTGAGACAATAGAGAAGCTTCCTCCTCCATCTTTGGTGAAGGGGATTAGAAGTTTTCTAGGACATGCTGGATTCTATAGGAGATTCATTAAAGACTTTTCGAAAATCTCTAAACCATTGACTAATCTATTGATGAAGGATGCTGTTTGTGAAATTTCGAAAGAGTGTTTAGATGATTTTTTTAGGATTCGAGAAGCTCTAATCTCAGCCCCAATAATTTAGCCTCCGGATTGGAGTCTTCCATTTGAGGTCATGTGCGATGCAAGTGACGTAGCGGTGGGAGCGGTGCTTGGACAAAAGAAAGATGGACGCACTCATGCCATCTATTATGCTAGCAAAACGCTAGGTGAAGCTCAGCTCAACTACGCCACAATTGAAAAGGAATTTATTGCCGTTGTATATGCATTTGAAAAGTTTCGTTCTTATGTTGTAGGAGCGAAGGTGATTGTATACACGGATCATTCAGCCATTCGGTATTTGTTTGCCAATAAAGAAGCAAAGTCAAGGCTGATTAGATAGATTCTCCTCCTTCAAGAGTTCCATCTTGAGATTTGTGATAAGAAAGGATCCGAAAATTCTGTTGTGGATCACTTAAGTCGTCTACCACATGTCACCAATGACGACTTACCTATTGATGATTCTTTCTTGGACGAACAATTGCATTTAATGGAAGAATGCATCGATCATATTTCTAGAGGTAACGAACCTTGGTTTGCTGATTTTGTGAATTATTTGGTTTGTCAGGAAATACCTTCCGGATTATCCTACGCTCAAAGAAAGAAGTTCTGTAAGGATGTCCGCTAATACTATTGGAATGAACTTCTACTCTTTAAGAGAGGTCCAGATGGCATCATTAGAAGATGTGTGCCTGAAGACGAAATGCAAAGTGTCATTCGTCATGGTCATTCGCTTCCTTATGGAGAACACACTAACTCTCACATGACTAATGCTAAGGTATTACAATCCGAATTCTTTTGGCCTACATTATTTAAAGATGTGCAAACCTTTGTTGCTTGTTGCGATGCTTGTCAAAGAACATGGAACATATCTAGGAGGAATGAAATGCATCTCAACAACATCAAAGAAGTGAAAATTTTTTACGTTTGGGGAGTTGACTTCATGGGACCATTCCCATCATCTTGTGGTAACCAATACATACTTCTAGCTGTAGACTATGTTTTAAGATGGGTTGAAGTCATTGCTTCTCCAATTAATGATGCGATGGTAGTTGATAAATTCTTTAATCGAACTATTTTCCCAAGGTTTGGGACACCCCGAACCATCATTAGTGACGGAGGATCTCACTTCATTGTCCGTCGATTTGAAACTCTACTAGCTAAGTATGGGGTGACTCACAAGATCGCCACACCCTACCATCCACAAACAAGTGGGAAAGTGGAGATTTCTAATAGGGAGATCAAAGGAATTTTGGAGAAAACAGTGTCTAGGACAAGGAAAGATTGGGCGTTAAAGCTTGATGAGGCATTATGGGTGTATAGAACGGCATACAAGACTCCCATTGGTACAGCACCATACAATCTTGTGTATGGGAAGTCTTGTCATCTTCCGGTGGAGCTGGAACACAAGGCGTATTGGGTTGTTAAGTGGTTGAATCTTGGCATGAAGGAAGCCGGAGAGAAACGTCTCTTGGATCTTAATGAGTTAGAAGAACTCCGCTTGAACGCCTATGAGAATGCCAAGATCTACAAAGAGAGAGCGAAGCGTTGGCATTATAAGCACATCATTCCGAAAGACTTTAAAGAAGGAGACCTTGTTCTTCTCTTCAATTCTAGACTTCGACTCTTTCCTGGTAAGCTTAAAACTTGTTGGACAGGACCTTATGTTTTTAAACACGTTTTTTCCCATGGTGCAGTTGAAGTATGGGGTGAGAAGTGCGGAAGCTTCAAAGTGAATGGCCAACGACTCAAGAAGTACTCGCCGAAACTCCAAACTAAGGAAGTCACACCGATTGTCCTCACATAAGCACAAAGGGTTTGTCTAGCTACGGACCTAAACAAAGCGCCACTTGGGAGGCAACCCAAGGTAATGCATTCTTGTTTTTCTTTCTCTTTTTTCTTAGATTAGATTAGTGTAGTTTGTTTTTGTTTGTTTTTCGGCGATATATCTTCCGGTATGTCTTGTGTCTTTGGATGCCAAGGTTGAAGAACGACCAAAAGAAGTGAAGAAAGTCAAAGGAACAACGAAATTTGGGTTTTTGGCACAAAAAGTGAAAATCACCGGTTTAATTGTGATTCTACGGTCGTGGTTTCAATAATTTAGCCCGTGGAAAAGTATGTCGAGAACACCCAAAGAAAAGGACGCAAAATGTAACACCCCAAATCCGCGGGACTCGGGATGTCACATTGGGCTAGGATCTCACAATGGATCCTGACCCTAGCCTGACAACAAGTTCACTGGACCTTACAACATGGCACTGACAGATATAAAACAAATACATAAAACAGTATAAACTGTACGACCCAAAGTAAACAACAACATAGCCGAGTATATAAAACGACATCCTCACATAGGAGGTACAAAAGATCATCCTCACACAGGAGGGGAAACACAACAACCCCAAACCAACCACCTAATGTACGAGAGTCCTCGGCCTGTCACCCTGCCAGATCACCCAGTAGCGCCTAACCTGTAAACATCTATAACACGGTATGAAACCGTTAGCTAACCATACATATATGAGGTAATGCATAAGCACAAGCACAATCATGAAAGATAAACACATCAGCATGCTATCACACATTTACCCATTTATTATCTTTATATAATAACCATTCACTCAAAAACCGTATATATATAGATAGATGAAAGTATGTGACACGAGGACCGATACATCCCCGTCTCTGAGTACAATGTCCAGCTGTACGAGTATCGGTCACACAATCCGTGTACCCTATGGGAGTGGATTGCGCCCTTCCTGTAAACCAGTCTGGCCCGACATCAGAGAACCTCCCAGACTCCACGGCGGGATGAAAGGGAAAGGTTATCACAGCCACGCAGTGGGGCAGTCAATAGAACATAGGTCGATAAAAACGACAACTCATGCTATCATAGCAAACATATAAAGCACACACCACTCATGCAAACACCCAATATAGGGATGGTAGCTAAGTAAGTCCTACGGACTTACCTCAACCTCGTATAAAGCTCAACCACAACTGGATCACCTCAACACTGGAGGGACAACACAGCCTATAGACAAGGCATAAAGAGATGTCACATCTCTTATCAAACAAAGGGTCACACCTAGACCCAAAGGGATCCATAGGGATCATATTACATCCTATAACCTCGAATAACATGCTAAACCTAAAAGCCACATCAGGGCATAAATCCAACTCATGATATCATCACCAAATAAAATCCCATAATTACCAGAATAATGTAACGAGCATAAATGGAAATTCCAATTATCCATTTTAACCAACTTAAGGTCAATTTATACTAACCCGCAATACGGAAAACGAATAAATTCATAACTTATTCGTTACTAACCCGATATACGAACCGGAAGAAGATCCAGACTCCTAGCGATACGGGGAGTAAGAGCGCGGTATGAAACCTTACATTTGATGACTTGCGGTGGTCCGTCGGCGTTCCGATAGCGGTAAACGGAAGCTTAACCAAAAAGCTAGCAAACGGGAAATAAGTTTGTACCACGTTGAAGAGAACAAGGTAAGGGACTCGTTGGTACAAACGGATTTGAAAATGGGTGAAAAGTGAAAGGTTAACGAAGGATTGAAGATGGATCGTATATTTCGTTCGGTTCGCTCAGTAGCTTCGCTTGAAGTTTGCAAATGAAGAAGATATATATGTAATTATATATATAATTTAATATATCTTTATTTGATGTATGTAAAACCAGCCGCCTTATTTATATATATATATATATATATATATATATATATATATATATATATATATATATATATATATATATATATATATATATTATAACTTCTTCACACATTGCAATTACAAATGCTGAAGAATCGAGGTATGCACAGCCGCTTTCACATATGTATAAATATAATATAATATTATATTATATATAAAGTTTCTCTAAATTATTTAATTGAAACACGGTTATATTTTCCGGTCTCTAAAATTTTATCAAATTGGAATAGAAATTTCGGAATCTTATCGGGATAGTTAATCCATAACTATCTCGTAAAAGGGGCATTCCTAAGCCGCATTTCTTAACCGCTAAGAATCGGAATAGCGACTGTTTTGGCCGTTTTGCCTCTCCATGTTATTTCATATCTAGGACATATCCGATGTCCTGATCATTTCTCTCAACTGCATTTTTATTAATTGGAGCTCCCAAATGCTCCAAATAACACCGGAGGGTAAAAATAATTACCCGGGGGAAAAAGTAAAAATTTCCCCAAACGTCCAAAATTACGCGAGGAACATAACGGTGGGACTCATACTCATCACTTGCGAAATCTTCGCGAGTTGTATGTTAATTACTATCAACGATTAAGTTAATCAACATTAATTAGAATTTGAAATCCTAGCTATTACATCACACACCCCTTAAAAAAAAAGTTTCGACCCGAAACTTGAACAATTCCCAAATCCTCTCGGACCCATACGCCGAGGTATAGCTCTCACTCTTTCTATCGGAGGTATCACATCTCCGTTCAAAAGATCATAACCTATAACAATCTATAACCTCAAGTATAAACATGGAGGAATCATCATCTCCAGGAAATAGGGCCATAACGCTACCCAAAGGCGTAGAGGAATCACGTCTCTCGCTATACCACATCATAAGGCATAGAGGAAGCACATCTCTAGCCCAAACATATCACAAGCATAGAGGAAATACGTCTCTAGCAAACCATAAACATATACATCGCATGGAGGAATCACATCTCCACTGAACTATGTCCATCAAGGTAGCATGGAGGAAAGAACCATCTCCAGCTGAATCCTAATCCCACTCAAATAGCATGGAGGAAAGAACCATCTCCAGCTATAAATATAATCATACTCGGGTAGCGTGGAGGAAGTAATCATCTCCAACTATAACATACATCACACTAGCACATCAAGATCTACTAAGATCATAAATCACATCACATCTAGCATGGAATAACACATCAAAGCATATAAGCACATAAGCACAACATTCATCAAGATAACACTAAGATCTACTCGTGCTCCCGCAAATGGGTCTGTCCCAACATATACTCTAGATAGTTCCTCAGGACACTATCCTCAGTCTCTTACATAGCCTCTTCAGGTCTTCATCTTGATCATTATATCCTCAATATGGGAATGTCTTTCAAATGCAAGCGTTTTATATCTTATTCTAAGAATGTAATCAGATGCTCAACAACGATGTGGTTCAACTTAACCACTAGATCATTATAACTCACAAAGTGTTTCCAACCTGGTATATACTTTCTCAGTTGAGACACAGGAACACTGGGTGAACATCCACCAACTTCAGAGTGAAAGCTAAACATCATGTTGCCTTCACAAAACTGATCAAGATCTCAAGTAACCGACATATTGGAAACTCAGTTCCCCTTTTCATAATACACAACTAACGTCTCACAGCTGAGATACCTCCAGCCGGACATGAACTCTCGCTTGAACTTTAGAGGTTAACACCTCTTGTCTACATATAATATCTGGCGACTCTGTACAACCAACATTCTTCCTTCAATCAACGTTACTTGAACTATAAAATCCTGAATCTGGTCAGGTGTTATTCCACTTCTACTGCTAGATCACTTCTAGCATAAGGATATACGACATCTATGTCTATATATTGACTCATAGGGTCATCCCAAAAAGATGCACGTCCTTCATTGTTATATAATAAACTCATTAATGGAAGGTAATATAACCATGCACGTTTCCCATTCAACTTACAACTTATAATAGATCTTTAAGATCTAGATGATCCTCTCTAATTGAGCATCTTTCAGGGGTGAAGTGTAGTCATGAGGTACAAACTCGTCCTCAAAGCAGTCTGAATCTGTTGCCTAAAATCTCAAAGTAAAAACATCCATCTCGATCAGAAATGATCGTTCTCGGTATACCATGGAGTCTCACTATATGTCTAGTGTACTCCTCAGCCAATTCATTCACTAGCCACGTCCTTCTGATAGAAATGAAACGTGCCGTTTTCATTAATTTGTTATTAACAATCCAGATAACATAAATCTTCTACTGGGTCACAATCCCATAAAAAAAAAGTCCATAGAGATGTCCTCCCAAATTCTACTACTGCACTGGTAGTGGGTGGGGCTTATCTCTAGATCGGAAATACTCTATCTAGACCTGCTAACAGGTCACACACTATATCACAAATCTGGTTATATCGGCTACATACAATATAATCGTCTCATCTCGTGGTACATCTTACTCGTACCTGAATGTACTGAATAAGGCGTATAGTGGGTATACCGTAATATTCTCTGTCTCCATCTGCATCAGCAGGTACACAAAAGTTGTCATGACTCTTCATCAGTCCATCTACTCCCATGGAGAACTATGGTGCCTCAGTACGAGACATCCTTTCTCGAAACCTTGTCAAGGCCGGGTAGGTCTCCTGCTTCTGTTGGACCTCATCCAACAGACCAGGTAGAACCTCTGAGGTATAACTGGGTATCCTTATCAAGGAACTGATTGTCCAACTCTAGCCAAGCTAGCTTTCTCTGAAGCTGAAGCTGAACTATCAGTCTCACAATCATCTTCTCTTGGAGCGTCTTTCCATTCAAGTTATCGGCGACAACGTTCAACTTCTCTGAATGATATGGAATCTTCAAGTCAAAGTCTTGATCAACTTAAGCTCTTAACACTGGCGGTTATTCAACCGTTGTTGCATAAAATATACTTCAGATTTCTATGATCTGTAGAAATCTGACATAAAGATCACACTGGTAAGGTCTTCAAAACTTAAAGGCTTAAACTACCACTGCTAACTCTAAATCATGAGTCGGGTAGTTCTCATCATACGTTCTTAGCTATAAACACACATATCAATAAGCCTACTCCTCTGTAGTAATACACATCTCAGACTTAGCTGGGATGTATCACCGTAAATCACGAGATACCAAAAATCTTCTCACTAAAACAGGATGAAGCAGAGGTCAAATGCCTCCTCAACTCTTCAGAACTTAGACACACTGCTTTCATCACGTAGTTATGGTGGTATTCTCAAAAGACTCGCAAATGAATACGTAATCATATAAAATCCTTCCTCAAAGCATTGGTAGCAATTTGATGAGCCGAGAAAACTACGTATTCCTTAATGTTTATTAGTATCTCCCATGTTACAACATACTTAATTCTCGCCAGGTCAACCATAATCCCACTGGTGGAGACAACATGGCCTAAAAAGGCTACCACTGGTTCTCAACTTACACTTAGAGAGCGTAGCATACAACCCTCTATCTCTCGAAATCTGTAGAACGGTCCTCAGACGATCGGTCTACTATTCTCTGCTATGAGAGTATACCGACATGTCATCCATGGATTCCACCACCAACTAATCAAGGAAGTCGATGAAGATACTATTCATCAACTCCATAAAAACTACTAAAACATTCGTCAACCCAAATGACATCACTACAAACTCGTAGTGTCCATAACGGGTATGGGATGTTATCTCATACACATGTTGCTCTCTCATCCATGACTAGGGATATCTTGAGCATAAAGGAATCCTGAAAACACAATTGCTTCTTGAAGTTAACTCGTCAGGTCGTCAATACGGAACATGGAACCCACTAGGGTAAACCCGTTTCAGTAAACTTTTCAAGTTATCAGTACAATATCTCAACAAGCACCATATAGTGTGGCTTTCCCATTCAATCTTGTATCATACTTCAACTCGATAACAATGTCCACACTCCGCTGAGGTGGCAACTAGACGGTTCAGTAACACGTCTATAAACTCATAAACAACTGGAATACCTTCAATTGTTGGATTATCTCGCTCCTTTATGGTATAAAACTAGAAGGCGTCACATCCCTGTGCTATCAGCTCGCTGCTCGTACAGTCCTGATGACAAACCCGTCTCTTTTCAAAGGTCTTAACCTCAGAAGACCTCTATTTAACTCAACTCAGTAAAGACTATAATAGTCTTACTATTAAAAACTAACACCACATGATATCTATTCATCCAAACCATACACATAATGACTTCCTCGTGCACCTACGACATGACAAAGAAGTCTGCAACCATACACGAGTCCCTGAAATAAGGGAACAAACACGCATCTCACGGGTATCTCACACCCAAAAAGGTAATTCTATAAAGGAAAATCCACCTTCTACTATATACCAAAAGTCAACCATTAACGCATGCATCGAAAGACATGAAGTTCCTAGCACTCACAACAAGCAAAACTCCACCAGGTAAACCATTAACGAGAATGGTACCTATAACAGCTAACACTCGTAGCTCCACTACATATCATCACTCAATGTCAGATCCATGCTCCCACGTATCACTGAGGTCATTACTATAGCCTCCACTTCCACCCTTTCTGCACCGGAAAGAGGAAGGTCTTGCTGGGAAGAAACACTACCGTGCAGACAGAAAGGGCCACATGGCCTAGCTCACCACAGATGATTATCGGTGCCAAAGGGCACTCAGAACGCAAATGATCTGGATAGCCACAATTGTAACATAATCGTCTCATTCTTGCAACCTGTGCAACTGAAGGTAACTCGATCTTCATCGTCCACCTGGAATGATCTCACTCTTGAAGGGAACCTGTAAAGGCAATGCCTTGCCCCGTCGACAAAACTTCGCTCTATGCCCTGCTTTACCACACTTAAAGCATATAATGGGAGCCTTTGGGCACATAGCTCGCCAGTGTCCCCACTTCCACACAATTAAAACACTGTAGTTCCTTGCCAGTCATCTTCATGGCCAAAGGATCACTAGATTGTCCTGATATCGGACTTGGTTCCCCATTCATCATCATTGCTTCTCTAATAACTGATTCAGTCCATTGCTTCTTTCCGGATCCAGAAGCTTCAGTTGATCTCACAATTGTTGGTAAATCTGGTGTCGATCTACCCGCTATCACCGCTTCATATACTTGTTACATATATTCTTGAAACTCGGATCTACTCATGGAGACACGATCAGCCTCTTCAAACTTGTTCTTTGCCATAGGCGAAACAACAGCGGAAACTGGTCCCTAACTTATCACCACTGGAGGAAGAGGGGTGTGCCCCTACCTCATCCCACTACAGATACTACTCTAATCTGAGTCATCTGTAGGATATACGCACCTAATCTTATAAGGCTATATATAAGCCATAGGTATCGATATGTATATAATACATCCACATAATCCATAGTACACACAGATATATATACATATCTACGCTGCAGAGATCCATGGCAGAGGTGACGACTTCTCGTACATTCTATCCCAAAACCACACTTAAAACCAAAACCTTTGAAAACGTCAGATCCCATGTGGGCTCTGTTTATTTTACCTATCAAACCTCATTGCAGGTAGCAAGTGCCATTGTTGTCAACCTGGGCTCTGATACCAACTCTGTAACACCCCAAATCCGCGGGACTCGGGATGTCACATTGGGCTAGGATCTCACAATGGATCCTGACCCTAGCCTGACAACAAGTTCACTGGACCTTACAACATGGCACTGACAGATATAAAACAAATACATAAAACAGTATAAACTGTACGACCCAAAGTAAACAACAACATAGCCGAGTATATAAAACGACATCCTCACATAGGAGGTACAAAAGATCATCCTCACACAGGAGGGGAAACACAACAACCCCAAACCAACCACCTAATGTACGAGAGTCCTCGGCCTGTCACCCTGCCAGATCACCCAGTAGCGCCTAACCTGTAAACATCTATAACACGGTATGAAACCGTTAGCTAACCATACATATATGAGGTAATGCATAAGCACAAGCACAATCATGAAAGATAAACACATCAGCATGCTATCACACATTTACCCATTTATTATCTTTATATAATAACCATTCACTCAAAAACCGTATATATATAGATAGATGAAAGTATGTGACACGAGGACCGATACATCCCCGTCTCTGAGTACAATGTCCAGCTGTACGAGTATCGGTCACACAATCCGTGTACCCTATGGGAGTGGATTGCGCCCTTCCTGTAAACCAGTCTGGCCCGACATCAGAGAACCTCCCAGACTCCACGGCGGGATGAAAGGGAAAGGTTATCACAGCCACGCAGTGGGGCAGTCAATAGAACATAGGTCGATAAAAACGACAACTCATGCTATCATAGCAAACATATAAAGCACACACCACTCATGCAAACACCCAATATAGGGATGGTAGCTAAGTAAGTCCTACGGACTTACCTCAACCTCGTATAAAGCTCAACCACAACTGGATCACCTCAACACTGGAGGGACAACACAGCCTATAGACAAGGCATAAAGAGATGTCACATCTCTTATCAAACAAAGGGTCACACCTAGACCCAAAGGGATCCATAGGGATCATATTACATCCTATAACCTCGAATAACATGCTAAACCTAAAAGCCACATCAGGGCATAAATCCAACTCATGATATCATCACCAAATAAAATCCCATAATTACTAGAATAATGTAACGAGCATAAATGGAAATTCCAATTATCCATTTTAACCAACTTAAGGTCAATTTATACTAACCCGCAATACGGAAAACGAATAAATTCATAACTTATTCGTTACTAACCCGATATACGAACCGGAAGAAGATCCAAACTCCTAGCGATACGGGGAGTAAGAGCGCGGTATGAAACCTTACATTTGATGACTTGCGGTGGTCCGTCGGCGTTCCGATAGCGGTAAACGGAAGCTTAACCAAAAAGCTAGCAAACGGGAAATAAGTTTGTACCACGTTGAAGAGAACAAGGTAAGGGACTCGTTGGTACAAACGGATTTGAAAATGGGTGAAAAGTGAAAGGTTAACGAAGGATTGAAGATGGATCGTATATTTCGTTCGGTTCGCTCAGTAGCTTCGCTTGAAGTTTGCAAATGAAGAAGATAGATATGTAATTATATATATAATTTAATATATCTTTATTTGATGTATGTAAAACCAGCCGCCTTATTTATATATATATATATATATATATTATAACTTCTTCACACATTGCAATTACAAATGCTGAAGAATCGAGGTATGCACAGCCGCTTTCACATATGTATAAATATAATATAATATTATATTATATATAAAGTTTCTCTAAATTATTTAATTGAAACACGGTTATATTTTCCGGTCTCTAAAATTTTATCAAATTGGAATAGAAATTTCGGAATCTTATCGGGATAGTTAATCCATAACTATCTCGTAAAAGGGGCATTCCTAAGCCGCATTTCTTAACCGCTAAGAATCGGAATAGCGACTGTTTTGGCCGTTTTGCCTCTCCATGTTATTTCATATCTAGGACATATCCGATGTCCTGATCATTTCTCTCAACTGCATTTTTATTAATTGGAGCTCCCAAATGCTCCAAATAACACCGGAGGGTAAAAATAATTACCCGGGGAAAAAAGTAAAAATTTCCCCAAACGTCCAAAATTACGCGAGGAACATAACGGTGGGACTCATACTCATCACTTGCGAAATCTTCGCGAGTTGTATGTTAATTACTATCAACGATTAAGTTAATCAACATTAATTAGAATTTGAAATCCTAGCTATTACACAAAACCACGGTCTATCGTGCAGTTCCACGACTGTGGAAGTAATAGTGAGGCCGTGGTTTTTAAAAATTTGACGGGGCTATATAAGTTCTTCTTCAAAAACCACACAACATCAGCCTTCCCTTCCATCCCTAAATCACGCCCAACCTCCTTATCCGGCAATTCTTCGTTTAGTAATCGTTTTGCACAATTCTTCGCTCCAAACTGAAGCAAGTTTGATTCTATTGCGGATTGTGGCAACAAACAGCACAAACATTCAGCGAACGGGTGAGATTTTGGATTTCATCAAATCCAAAACCTAGTTCCACGGGTAGCTGTACAGTTCCATGGGCGTGGTTTCACCAAGAACAGGCCGTGGTTTCTAAGAAAATGTTTGGAACTCACAAATCCAACCGAAACAAAAGGCAAAGAGGCGAAGGCTCCTCTTCCCAACCCCCTACCTGATGCGGGTTAGGGCCGCGAATGACTAGATCTAGATGGGGAATCCTTAAAGCCAACAATGACGTTTTTCCTTGAATAATGGCACAAAATTCAAATTGTTAGAACAAGAAAATGACGATGAAAAGATGGAAGAAAAGAGGATGAAAGGGGACGTAGGATGTATGGTAGAAGTAGATCCAAAAGAACCAAAAGACTCCCTTACAAGAACCTTGATCAGATTGATCAAAACCCAAGCAAGATGATGCCTTCAACCCTTTCTTCTATAACCTTACACAAGCCTTCAATGGAGACAAGCACAAGGAGGGACTAGTATTGACTAGTAGCACCAATCTCTAAAGAGATTAACACACACAAGAACAATCTAGCAGGGATTCACAACGATTCAATCAATTGGCTCACTTTATTGATTGAATTTTCTGAATGGATACAAAAGCTCTCAAAGAGACGGTTTATAAAATGAAAGACTTTTTATAACCTTTCCATTTCTTGCAATTCCGGAACAAGTGTCTCTTCTTTGCTCTTGCATGGCTCCAAATCACGTGTGCATGGTCTCCCTTCTACGTCCAAGTCGCCGGGAATCGTCATTAACGTGATTAAGGAAGCCTCAGTCAGCAATGGATCATCAATGGTCTCCTTAGGAGCTAAGGACACCAACAAGTTGGACACCTCCTCTTGAATTGCTCTTGCCCTTGATCTAGTGATTGGCTCTTACATTGTAGGACTAGTAGGGGCTGTTGGTGATGGTCCCTTATCACTCCCGCTCCTCAACCTATCCCTAGGATCCCCACAATCCATGAGAACCACAAGAGAGCCTTTGATAAGATCCAAAAACACAATGTGATTGCTCCTAGGTACATTATGCTTGAAGAGTTTAAGGATTTGCATGTCGTGAATGATCTTGGATAGATGCTCCACCAGCTTGGATGGGAGCGCCACCGGAGTGGATGGCACAGCGGCCCGCATGGATGAACGAGCAGCCGGCATGGGTCACCGGACTTACGTAGAGAATGGATGCTCTTAGAGCCGCTTTGATGAAGATAAGGATGAGCGACGTGAAAACGCAAGGATCCTCC
Source organism: Fagopyrum homotropicum (assembly GCA_033239125.1). Lineage (NCBI taxonomy): Eukaryota > Viridiplantae > Streptophyta > Magnoliopsida > Caryophyllales > Polygonaceae > Fagopyrum > Fagopyrum homotropicum. The sequence continues at coordinate 90,861,099 of BSWB01000004.1, read as the reverse complement.
GAGACGTTTACCGGTAGTAGTTTGGGCGTCCATTCGATCCAAACTTCTACCAGTACCCACCACCGCCACCTCCTATGGGATGAGCTGATTTACTTGGTTCGAGTTGCTCCACCGCCTTTGTGAGTTTCTTTGTTCTTTTTCTATTTCTTTTTTCGCACATTAGGGACAATGTATATCTTAAGTATGGGGTGGAGTATGATTCTCATGTGATGTAATAACTTAACCTATTTGCTTCGTTCTTATCCATGAACACTTGCATTTTTAGTTTTCCTTGTCACACGTTTCCTTTTTGCATTGCATTTTTAAGCTTTGAAAAACCCATAAAATTTGAAAAATTTTGAAAAATATTGTGCTTTTAGGATTTGAAAAGACCTCAATGATGAATCTACTTGTGGAGAAATTGAGTATGTTGTTTAATCTTCTTGCACGTTTCATAATGTAAAAATTCTTGTCTAAATCATGTTGAGGAATCAAAGTTGAAATCACATTATAAGTTCTTACGCTTCTTTTTGAAATGATTAAGGCACCTCAATTTTTCTTGCTTCTTCTTTATTCAATTAGCCCCTCAATGAAATTTTTTCCTCCTTTACCTAACCGGAAATTAGGAAGAGTGTAATTTGTGGCATGATTGATGTGGGAGGGCCATGAAAGAAAAAAAATTTGTGCATTCAAAGTAAAGAAAATATATATTTGGGGACGTTGAATATGAGGATGAGTAATTCGGCACCATTCACATAGCCGGGTGTTTGTGTCTTTCCAAAGTCCGAATGAACGATAGTCCTAAAGGAATATGGTATATGCATCAAGGGTTTGAGGCATCTCGAAATAGAGAATCGCCGATCTCCTAGGCTTCGGTTTTTCTGCACCGCTGTCCATACTTCCAAAAAGTAAAGTAAAAGAAAAGTTCGCATGCAAAGCATGTTTAGGAAGCAATGTTCTTCAACTTTGAGTTGTGTTGTTCTTTTTTTCCGGATTTTGCACCACATTACCTTATGAGAAGTCCTACCCATTTACGTTTCTTAACATTTGCTTGAAAGTCCTTAAGATCTTTGGATTGTTGTTTGGCTTGATCTAAATTGAATTTCACATGATCAATTTTGACATTACTTTGGGTTATGATGTTTGTTTTAGAGCTTTTCCAATGTATGATGTTTCTTTTACTTGACATGATTCGTTTTGTGTAGATAGAAGTTTTCAAGGAAACATGAAGCAAGATTTGAGAGTGATCCATTGAATAGAAGCACAATACCAAAAAGATTTGTTTTCCTTTGTTTTGCATTCATATTTCATTCTACCTTATGTTCATCTTTTGAAAACCTTGCTTGGGGACAAGCAAGAGACAAGTATGGGGTATTTTGATAGCATGAAATATGACGATATTTTAGGCACATATTTTGGTTGTTTTTCTCCTTCTTTTGTGTATATGGATATGAGTTTGAAGCATTTATGAGCACATTCACCTATTATGTTGGTATAGAGATTTACACAAGCTTTGTTGTGATTTTAGGTGAATAAAGGCTTGGATTGGAGCATAAATGGAGTATGTAGGAGTGATTGATCATGCTAGACAACAAGAGGATGCATTGGAATAGATAAGGAAGGAGTATGAGTGGAAAGCTTTTGGAAACAAGAGATTTTATGCACGTTTTAGGCATTCCACGGTCAAATACAAGGGACCACGACTTTCGTTTTGGGAATTAAATTAATTATGGTCATGGGAATGTATGTCGAGAGCAATTATACCATTCCATGGTGGCTTCCACGGGCGTAGAAATATGTTCTTGGCCGTGATTCTTCTAACGGCTACCAAGTGTCATATTTGCCACATCAGCAGCGGTTATGGGCTTTTCGTAACCCTATTTTCTCCTATAAGAAGGCTGAAGGAAGAGAGAAAATAGACACCATGCTAGAGAGAAGTTCAGATCATTGCGGAAGATCTTATTACGAGAAGATTTTGGAAGGAAGATTTGGAGAAGTACGCACTTTGAGATTGCGTAGTTGGAAGATCTTAGGCTCTCACCTTGAAGGCGGATTGACATCCCGTTCTTCTTTGTTCCTTAAGATTTGTGAAAGATTTCTTACTCTATTCTATATTCATTGAACACAAGTACGGATTTTGAGTTTGATTGAGATTGATTTTGTGTTTGCTATTGAGTTTTCAAGGTTTTATATTTTCCTTCTTTCAATTTTGATTATTGATTTCATTATGATGATTGTTGGCTAAAACCCTTATGCAAATCTAGGGTGAAGGGTTGACAGTTGTGGCATAGATGATGATATATTGAACCAAACTAGATTGGACCCTGAGAGTTGCGAGAAATCTCGTCGTCGAGGCTTTCCACGGCCTACTCTTGAGTTCCATGGTCGTGGTTCTTCAAGATCTGACCGTGGTTTTCCTCTGTCATACGTTCTTTTCTTTTGTTTTGATCCAAAGTTAAAGATCGGCCCTAACCTAGCCTTGGCTTACCTTTTCTAGGTAGTAGTGAGACTCAACATCCTCTACTTTGGTTTCGAGTATCACAACCTTAACCTTTTTGGCTTATCTTTGATTTCCTTGGGTTTGGGCATGGGTATTTGAGAGTTTAATCTTGTCCTTCGATTCTCTTTATAACGAGACTCAACATCCTTTATTGAGAGAGCCTTTGGGTGAGAGACTTACGGGTTTGGAACTTCACCGTACAACACCCTACCTTAGTTCTTTAACTTTGCAATCCTAACTTTGTCCTTATACCTGTAGAATATCTTGAATCGATTGCCATAATTGGATACCTGAATCTTTAGAATCGTTGTTTTCCTAATTATCTTTACAAAAGCTTCATTATTTTGCTGGACAATTTACGAACTGAATTTGATCCCCCAAATCCCTGAGTTCGATACACTGGAATTCTTGCTTTACTATAATGTACACTGCGGGTTCACTTTGCTTGATTTCAGTTTTTATAAATTTAAGACTTAGTGACGCACACTTTCGAGCGAACATAATACATGCTCTCTTCCGACCCCTAAAATCAACAACCAATAGAAGAACCATAATATTGTAAAATACATTGAAGCTAGGGTTTGGAATACATACCAGACTTGCATTTGATTGGACTTCACACTTATGAAGATCTAGATCTGGATCTAGATCTGGCAGTGGAACTCTTACACAGGAGTGCGGCGAGGAAGGTTATGCAGGGCTTCGACGGCCAACTACGAAGGTGTGGGGAACTCTCAAACACAAATCGATTGAAGAACTCTCACTCAATTGCCTTCCCTTTACCTCTGTCTCTCCTTCACCATTACAGACAATCGCCAAAAACCCCAAAATAGCGGACGTCTGGTGATGCGGCGGTGCCGAAGGAAAGAAAGAGATAGGGCAGCAGGCTTGGCGGCGGCAGTAGTCAACAATAGGCTTGACGGCGGCAGGAGGCAGCACCGTTGCTCTTGGCGGCGATGAAAGGCCGTTGAGAGAAGAGAGGAACGCAAGGGACGACTTTCTTCTTCAAATTAGGTTTGACTGTAAAAATAGAAGAAGGGGTATATTTACTTAACTCAAAAATACTAAAGGTCTATTTACTATATATAATTCTCAAAATAGCCTATTAACCAAATTAGCCCAAAATATTAGCGTTAATTGTGAGAGCTTCATTTCGAAATCTTTGCACCACAACGCGGCATGTCAAAATCAATGTATAGAGCTTAAGTAGATATATAGATTTGATAATAAAAAAGGTAAACATTTTATGGATTTTTCATCAAAACTCATTAGTTAAAATAAATTTTAGAATAAAGATATTTATAAATTTAATTTGAAGATTTTAGTTCATAAGCTCTCACTAAAATAAGTTTTTTTTTAGAAAACAAATTGCTAATCATTATTAAAATTGTGAGTCTAAATTACAAATGAGAAAGAGATTTAGGAAGACAAAAGTGCAAAGGAAAAGCACAACAACATATTTGGCTTCAAATATGCGATCCAATGATCCAAAGCCCCAACAGTAACCCGGGCCTATTAACCACCGTCTTGCATTTTCTTACTCCATCTCCTTGACACAAAAGTTTCCACTGCCCATTGGACAACTAAAAGGTTGAATATTTTGGGGCTAATTTCTTCCACCAATCCAAATTTTTAAAAGACAGTTTCAAAACTAAAACACGTTATTCGATAATCTTTAAATTCCACAATAGAGGATGAATGTCTTGGTGTTTTTGTCCTTATAGCTAAAATTTGTTGTGTTTTTGAAAGAAAAGAAGATGATGAAGAAGAATATGAGAAGAGTAGGAGTAGGAGTAGGTGTGATAGAAGAAGACAATGAAGAAAAGTTAGTTATAGTTTGTTGTGTTTTTGAAAGAAAATAATATGATGAAGAATATGAGAAAAAAAGGTGGAGGAGTAGAGTAGGTGTTGTAGAAAAGAGTTAGCACTTTGTTTGAAATGAAAAAAATAATTTTTTAATTTCAATTCGAACATTATGAATAATGTTTGAAATGTTTCTAGAATCTAAACCCAAGCAATCATAATAAACAACCAATAAATAGCAAACACCATCAAGTTTGAGTCTATGATAAAAAAAACGGAGGTTATAAGATAAAAAAAAAAAGGGATTTTTCTTGTTATATTTTAGTCATTTTAACTAGTTTAGTGCTCTTGTGCGGATTTTGTCTAAATAAAGAGAATATTATATTTTCATTTATATGCATCGTGTATTGAATATTAATCTATAAAAAACATTTATAATGAAAAACTAATTTTATTCAAACTTAGTCATTTTTATTAACTAATATGACTTATATTTATACCTCAATATATTATCATTCTGGAATAAATAAAAAATGAAAGTGATGAGAGTGGACTTTGATTCTCAATGGCATCGTTTACTTATATTAAGTAGCAGAGCAAAGTTTGATTAAGTTTTAAAGTGAGATTTTCTCAATAAAGTTGGATTATAGTAGATCGATTTATTAATTTTGAGTGATAGATAAATAGATTTTTTTTAAGTAAACTGACTTGACATGATGACTATTTTCTATTTCTGAAATAATTATTGACAAATATGTAAATAAATCAAAAAAATCCTGATGCGGATGATCTTATAAACTAACACGTTGGAGTTGTTTTAGTAATATATGTAGACTGTTAGTTACAAAAAATAATTAAGGGATTTTGAAAATAAATTAGCTTTAATTATGATAGCTTCATTTCGAAATCTTGCATTCACAACTTGCCACGTCAGCATAATGATAGTGCTTAAGTAGATTTATAGATTCCATATTAAATAAAAAGGTAAAACATTTTGTGAGATTTTTTCATTAAAATACATTAATAAAAATTCAAATAAATTTTAGAATAAAGATGTTAAAAAATTTAATTTGAAGATTTTAGTTTATAAGCTCGCCTTAAAATAAGTATTTTTTTTTTTGAAAAAGCAAATTGCAAATCATTAATTAATATTGGGAGTTTAAACTACAAGAGAAAGGGAATTAGGAAGACCAAAGTACAAAGGAAAAACACAACATCATATTTGGCTTCAAATATGTGATTTAATGATCCAAAGCCCGAACAGTAACCCGGGCCTTATCCAGCACCGTTCTCAGTTGTCCTCTAGGATGAGCCTTAGTCCGTAGAAATTAACCAACGGCGTTGCATAACCTTACTCTATTCTCTTGACACTACAATTTCCACTTCCCACTGGACAACTTCACCCTTTGCAACAACCACAACAGCGACCAAGACCTCCCCATCACTATTCCTAGCAATGATACCAACCGAACCGAAACCTTCCGTTCATTTTAACATACACTTAAACCGGTACCCGGTTTAGACGATTTATTGTGAGCCTGAAGCTCATCTTCAGTAAAAGGAACAAACATGGTGGTCTAGCAGAATCTTGAAACTCCTCAATGAACAAAGTGGCATTGTGGTTAATCTCAGCATGACTATATGAAAAACCAACCCATTACGCGCCCGCCCATATATACCAAATAAAGTTGAAAGAATTGATGAATTAATTAAATACTTTTTTCCATATAAAGTTGACAAAATATATGTTTTTATTTGGATATCATCCTAATAAAGTTGAAAAAAATATAAGCTACTAATTGAAAAACTTTTTTTTTTCCAAAAGATAAATTTATGGCTTCTCACATTACAAAAATCAGTAGGCAATATTACGAATATTGCCCAAAGGGGCAATAACTACCTCAATAAGCAAATTATCATCGAGGGTTTAGTCATTGTGTTAGATTTCCCGTCTACTCGAGGAGTTATTCCACCAACAACTACAAGAGCTACAAGAAACGTTTACGACTATTGCTTAAAAAGTTACAAGAAGTGGAAGTGTAAAAAAAACTCATGGAATGAGTTGTATCACTAAAAACCTTTAAAACATTACAAATATCAATGCAAGTTTGCCAAACATTTTCATCATCAAGAATTGACCAAGAAATATTTTCTACGGAAAAAACTTGTAAAAGAACTTTGTAATGAAGGGCTTGACCAAGTAATTTGTAAGTAGAGTTCCAACGAGTTCCAATGTCTTTTGAAAACGCATTGGATGGACATTATTTTGTAAACATAATGATCTCCATTTTTTTTTCTCAAATCAAAGGAGTGTCAAATATGTTCAATAACATCGGTGATGGGGATTAGCATAACAACAAAAATCTTAAATCCATCTTGAACTCAAAAGTTTAAAATATGACATGCACATTTTTTATTAGTAAAAGGAGTTCACAAATAATATCTCTCAGCCTTAATCAATTGGCTTACGACGGCAAATGAAGCGGATGCATTATCAAAATAATGTGAAAAAACTCGAACTTGTAAATTAAATTCCTGTAACACATTTTTGATCAAGTTTGGAATGTTTGTAGCATCATGTCTTTGGTTGAAATGGAAAAATACAATAACATACTTATGCAAAAACATATTGTTATCCATAAAATGTAAAGTAATGCACATGTAAAATGTTCGTGCGATTGTGTACTCCAAATATCACTACAATTAGAAACTTGATGCGAATAAGATGACAAAATTGAAAGAATTTTTTTTTCTTTCTTTTGTTTGTAAGATTTAGAAACTAATTTGGAAATGGTTTGTGAGATGTTGGTTTATAGGAAGGTTTGAGATATTTAGTGTTATATGCTCGTACTTCTTAATATTCCGCATAAGAAAATGGAAATGCATGAGAGTATATAACATCAGCTAATCCTAAACTTTCTTCACTATGATTATACATAAATAAAGGAGATTGAGAGGAAGAAGATGCAAACCCGTGGGACAATTGCGATTGTCCCCCTGATATCCCTAGCTTCCCGGTATGGTTTTTTGCATGTGGGTTTTGCAAAGTCCCATAGTTCACTTTGCCCTCCACTTGTACACCTTTGGACAATAATTGCATGAAACTTGACAATATTCTTTCATCGGCTCATCCTTTGTGTAATGCTTCGTAAAAATGTCAGTTTTAAGCATTTTCGGCTGAGGAACTTTTCGAAATGCCCCTTGTGACATTTCGGCCATTTGAGTTTCGCTTTCTTGGGTGTTAGGGAAGAATTGGGAAGGAGTGTTGTCGCTAGGGTTTGCCATTATGAGATCGAGGTTACGAGAATGAGAGATGAATTCAAGAAAGACGAGAAATTGAGAATTTTGAGAATAGGAGATTGACAGTAGTAGTAGTGAGAGTTGAGCATGTAGGAAGATGGTGTGAGATAAAATAGAACAGTGGTATTTATAGGAAAGGGTTGAATTTTTCTTTTTTGTTTTTCAGTCTTTATCATTTTATATATAAAAAAAATATAAAACCCACAAACCAACGACTACTAGCCATTGGACATGTGGGACCCGCTCACGGTTCTTTGAAAGAGTCGTGGGTGGTTCAAAAGAGTTGCTGCTTTTGCAATGGCTCTTTGCCAAACCGACAGTTTAACTGCCGGTTTGGGATCTTCGTTAAAAAAAAAAACCGCCAATTAAATTGGCGGTTTAACCAAACAAGTAAACCTAAACCATTAGTTTGAGTAAATCGTCGGTGAGCCGGTTTGAAAACCGCCGTTTTGACGGTATTCCTTAAACTGGTCCCATATCTAAGTTACTACTTGTAACTATTAATATATCTTAATAATTTTAACAATTTCTACATGTATAGGCGTGTACTTGTACCGTTGAAAGCATAGACGATTCGGCAAAGAAGATTTCAAATGTGCCACTCCTATAGCTCAATAGCCTATTAGGGTGAAGATCCAGAAGTAATTTACATTCTTATGTTACGTTTTAATAAATGTCATGTTTGGACTTAAAATTTCGGTTAACTAAACACTGGATCAACTTATTTAATATGATGTTCAAATTTGCTTTATAAACTTATCAACAACACGTTTTTAACATATATCATTAAGAAATAAACAAAACCCAACACCCAAACCCAAACCTAATCCCAAAACCCGAACTCGGACCCGAAATCCGAAACTCAAAACCGAATTTGAAAACCGAAACTTGAAAACCCGAAAAGATTATAGGTGAGTTTAGATTTTAAACCACAAAAATCCTACATAAATTTTTATAAATGTGATATCTAACTAAATATTTATCCGAATGAATGGACACAATTGTAACAACCGGATTTTCGGATCCGTATTCCGACTTTGGAATCCTTTCGAGAGTAGTGTAGAGTGCTAGTGAGTAGTTTTCACCTCCCCTTGGTTTCAAAACCTCGGTTGTCCGCCTGTTCACCGTAGTCACGGCGCCTCACGCCGTGGGTGCGGTGAGTCGACAGGTCGGGTGACAGTCCCGCTTGTTTTTCCGACCCCTCATTCTCTTCATCTGTTTTGACTCTTTGCCCTTGAGCTCGACTTTTGGACCAGCACTCTGACCTACTAGCCTTTTGACCCACTTATCCTATGTTGTCCACTTTTTTGTCTACCTTTTACTCTCATCCCTTGTAAGAGCCTTAGTCTTTTAGGAGTTGAGTGTGTTGAGTCTGGCTGAGCTGCCCCAGCGGGCTTTGTGAGCTACCCTTGCGGGTTCTGTGAGCTGCCCCTGCGGGCTTTGTGAGCCGCCCCTGTGGCTCACTAGATCTGCCTTTGCAGATTTGTGCGGCTGCAGCAACCTTTGTTGACCTAGACCCGTGCTTTTGACTGGCTTCCTTTATAAGCCTACCTTTGCTTCCTGACGAGGGTTTCTCATCTTCTCCAACCTTCCTCTTCTCCTCACGTTCATCTTATTCCTTTCTTTCTTTCTTGATCTTATTCTTGATCTTCTTTGATCTTGTGTGAGCTTTGAGAGAGTGTTTCAGCTTGTTGAGCTTTGTTGATGTTGGTGCCGAGTTCTATTAGTTGTTGTTGTTGTTGTGCTTGTGTTTAGCTGCTGATGAGGGCGTTCTTCCTTTCCGTAGCAGCTGTGGTGAGTTCTTCTTCTCTTTCTTTCATCCTTTCTTCCTTTCTTCTCCTTTAGCTTAGAATTCACAAGCTTAGGCTTGTGTGGATCTTTCCTGGACGTTTTGATGTTCATACATGTGTATATATGTATGTGTATGCTTGTTGTGTGGTGAAGAAGTGAAGAGAGTCGAGAGAACGATCGAAGAGAACTCGGGATCAGCTCACTACACACCAGCCACCCCTGCGCCTGAGCTGAGCCGCACCTGCGCCTTGGACTAAGCCTCCCCTGTGCTAGAACTGGTCCGCCCCTGCGCCTGACTAGGCCAGCGCTCCTAGGTCTCTTGCTGACGCCCGATGCGTGTCCAGGGCATACCTAGTTGGTATGTTTCCTTTCTTCATCTCCTTTGGCCTTGGCTTTAGTTATAGCTAGGCTAGTATGGTTTAGGATGAGCTTGATGAGTTGTATGTTGGGTTTGTTCCTTAGGCATTTGTGTATATGTTGAGGTAATGACTTAGGCATTTATGAGGTATGATGTGTTGTTGAGGTTTAGATGCGAGTTGTAGGTTGGTTATATTTATGGGGTGTAGGAGATACGTCTCCTAACCTTTACAGTATTTGATATTGTGTGTGCCTTGCTTATGCAGGCGTTGATCGTTTCCCCAAGGGGAAACTGTGACGTGGTACAAGTTCACGATATATCAGGTAAGTCCATAGGACTTACTTAGCATGCAGTTGTGGATTTGAGTGTTTGTGATGGTTGTGTGTGTGCATATGAATGTTGCATTTATAACCTTAACTGGACTAGGATGACCACTTCATTACCTTATATGGCCCAAGTGTATTATAACCGGGCGGTGACCACTTGCCAAAGCTCGTTGAGTGGAGGAGGTGCTCGAAAGCCAGTAGCACAGCGGGCAAGTGGTAATTCCACCCCCACGCAAAACCCTGTGTTAAAGGGGGAAGAGCCGAGGTTCTTTAGGATCTTCGTGTCACAAAATAGGTTGGATTAGTAATGGAATAACTTAAGTAAAGATAATAAACGGATGTGTGTTTAGCATTACATATTGTGACGTGTTGGTGTGTGTTTGTGCTATTACGTCATTCTTATTCATTTTTGTTAGCTAACGTTTTATACTGTGTTGTAGTTGATTTGCAGGATAGGAGGACTGTAGAGTGAGCCAGATGGGTGATCAACCAAGGGCTTCTGTACACTATGATATGCGAGGGTTTTGGGGTGTTTTATCCTTGTATGGATATGATGTTGCTGTTTTGTACTCGGTTGTGACATTGTAAACCTTTTGATGTTTATATTATACAATTTTATGTATTTGGTTAAAATCTATTTGTGCCTTGTTGTAAGATCTAGTGAACTTGTTGTCAGGTTAGGGTCATGATCCATTGTGAGATCCTAACCCAGTAGCGCCCCGAGTCCCTTAGATTCGGGGTGTTACAAGTTGGTATCAGAGCCTTAGGTTGACAACAATGACACTTGCAATCTGCAATAAAGGTGTAGTAGATAAATAAACAGAACCCGAAAGGGGTCTGACTTTTGAAAAGGATTAAGGTTTTAAAACGAGTACAGATATTTTGGGATAATGTGTACAGGAAGCCATCACCCTTTTGAGGATCTCAACAGTATGGAGATATATATATATATATATATATATATATATATATATATATATATATATATGTGCTGATATGTTTGCATGTGATCTTAAGTATTATATATATATATCTATACATATGGCATATATATATATATCCTTATAAGATTGGTGTGCATACCCTGCAGATGGCTCAAACTAGAGCGACATCTGCAGTAGGACGTGGTAGGGGTTTACCCCCTCTTCCTCCGGTAGTGATAGGTCAGGGACCAATTTTCGTTGTTTCGCCTATAACAGAGGATGGACTTGGGGAGACTAACTACGTCTCGATGACTGGACCTGAGTTTCGAGAATATATACCCCAAGTACAAGAGGCTGCAAGAGCAGGTAGACCTACACCGGATTTACCAACATCGGTGGGACCGATTGAAGCTTCTAGATCAAAGAAGAAACAACGGACCGAATTAGTGAGTGATGAAGAAGATCCTTCAGGTGTTAGACAGAGTTTGACAAATGGACGTTTGAGTGATCCCCTGTCCACATGGACTTCTGTTGGGATGAGAACTAGTTTCAACTGTGAAGTGCCTAGACACAAGCGTTCGGAGTGTAAGAGACCTTTAGTAACGTGTTTTACATGTGGTAAGATAGGACATAAATCAATTTTCTTCCGACAAAACAAGATACCACATCATCAAGTTTCCTCCCATGCTAAGGTTACTAAGGGTGAACGAAGAAGATCGAGTTACCCTTCAGCCGCACATGTTGCGAAGACGGGACGATTGTGTTTCAACTGTGGTGATCCAGGCCATTTGCGCTCTGAGTGCCCCTTGTCACCGATAGCTTGCTTTACATGTGGCGAGCTAGGCCATTTGGCCCCCTTTTGTCAACAAGGCAGTGTTCCTTCTCAGCAAGACCCTCCTCTTTCCGGTGCAGAAGGAGTAGAGGCAGAAACTATGGTGATGACCTCAGTGATACCTGGGGAGCATAGGTTCGAGTTTTGAGTAATGATATGCAGTGGACCCGTTGGCTTTAACTGTTACATGTACCATCCTTGTTAATGCTTTACCTAGTGGAGTTTTGTTTGATGTGGGTGTTATGCACTCTTTGCTTTCTGTTGCATGCGTTGATAGACTGACCTTAGATACAGTAGAGGGTAGACCTTTCTTGATAGGGTTACCAGATGGGATCGGGTTAGGGGTACTTTCAGAGGTACATGGTTGTCCTATAAATCTAGGACCGTTATTTGGTTGTAGACTTCTTTGTCATGCCACTTGTGCATGAGGAAGTCATTCTATTGATGGATTGGATGGTTAGATATCATGTTGTGTTAGATGTTGGTAAGCAGACCGTGATACCTTCTAGTGTTATGCCATGAAGGAGGGTGAGAGTCCAGCATTAGAGGACATCCCAGTGGTCTATGAATTTCTAGATGTGTTATTGAGCCCTCCAATTTGCCGCCTCAAAGGAGCGTAGACTTTGGTATTGAGTTGGAGCCTGATACGAGACCGATCTCGAAGGCCCCATATCGTATGGTGCCTATCGAGTTGTTAGAGTTGAAGAAGCAACTCGAGATGTTGGCTGAGAAGGGCTTCATCCGCCCTAGCGTATCCCCGTGGGGAGCACCTGTCCTCTTTGTGCAGAAGAAGGACGGATTGTGGAGATTGTACTTTGACTACAAAGAGCTGAATAAGGTGACCATCAAGAACAAGTATGCATTGCCTCGTAGTGATGATTTGTTAGATCAGCTTCAGGGAGCGACTGTATTCTCCAGGATCGACTTGTACTCAAGTTATCACCAACTGAGGGTGAGAGAGCAAGATGTGCATAAGACGGCATTTCGGACTCGGTCTGGCCACTACGAGGCTGTAGTGATACCATTCGGGCTTACGAATGTGCCTGCCGTCTTTATGGAGTTAATGAATGGCTTATTCATTGACTTTCGGGAGAAGTTTGTGGTGGTCTTCATAGACGATATCCTGGTGTACTCTCGTAGCAGAGAGGAACATGCAAGACATCTGAAGACAGTGATGCGAGTTTTGAGGGATAGAGAACTGTACGCCAAGTTCTCTAAGTGCGAGTTCTGGATGCCAAAGGTAACATTTCTGGGTCATGTTGTCTTTTCCGATGGGATCAAGGTTGATCCAGCGAAGATAGAGTCAGTTGCAGCATGGACGAAACCGACAAACGTCAAGGAAGTGCACGGCTTTCTTAGATTAGCCGGTTATTACCGACACTTTGTGGAGGGATTTTCAGTGATTGTCCGCCCACTTACCAGCCTGTTGAGGAAGACTACCCGGTTGTGATACAGGATTGTCCGTGATTGAGTCGATCTAGGTACAATGATCTCGAATCCGGCTGAATGAGGCGAATCCAGAATTGCGGAATGAAACGTAGGTGATGAATGGCGCAGGAAAGGTGAGAGAAGAACCAAAGAGAATCAACGAAGGAACCAAGGCTGAAGAGCCAAAACCCTTCTCGTGAATGCCCTAGACCCGTCTCCAATACAACTTTACACTAGCTCCGGCTGGACTAGCACAAAGAGGGACTCGTGAAGGCTCGAAGCACCAATCCGAAGGCGGTTGACACAAACAAGCTCAGCCAAGCAAACAACAGCAATGCCAACCAAAAACTCTCTTGTTCTTTGATTGATTTTGTGAATGATTACAATCTGTAATTCTAAGCAAATGGAAATAACGTAATTAATCTGCAGCTAAAGAGGCTATCTATATACTCTTTTATCTAGACAAAATAAAGAAAAGAAAATTAAAACATTAGTGGGAAGGTGGTAATAAGAGAGCTTCCTCTAATGTAGCTAACAACCTAACAAACAACTAATTCAGTATGAGAATAGGCTGACTTTATTCAAACTAATCCTAGGAGTGTGCTGGACGTTTTTTAAGAGCAAAATGGGCTATCCGAATGGGCTGAGTTGTTCAACAGATCCATGAGTGATTTGGCTGTGTTTTAAGAGCCCAAATGATGATCCGAATGAGCTGACTTGTTACTCTCTTGGGCCTCCTGGAACATGATCAGCTTGCTCTCCTCTTGGGCTGCATTGGACATGAGCAACAACCTCCCTTGGGCTGCATTGGACGTGAGCAGCTGCTTCCCCTCTTGGGCTGCATTGGACGTGAGCAACAGCCTCCCTTGGGCTGCCTTGGACGTGAGCAGCAGGCTATCCTCGTGGGCTGCTTTGGACGTGATCAACATCTCCTCCCTTTGCTCTTGGGCTGCCTTGGACGTGAACATCAGGCTATCCTCGTGGGCTGCTTTGGACGTGATCAACATCTCCTCCCTTTGCTTGCTTGCTCCTGCATTCATCAAAAGATTAACACATGATGTATGGCAATTAAATGGTTCACGCATTGTGCCAAGCAATAGCACTTCCCTTGACGTAGCTTCTTGGATCTCCTTAGCTCTTGCTCTAGTAATGGGACCTTGATAGCTTCCATGTGATGGTCCTACATCATCCACTCCTTCTTGGAAAGAATTCGACCCCGAATTTTCATCTTGTTCCGAATCTCCTTCATAGTTTTAGGTATTCCATGCAATCTCACTATTTCCTTAAAGAAAAGATTAGCAACATTATATGCATCATCAGTTTTATGACATGGAATAAAATGTGCCACTTTAGAGAATCTATCTACTACCACAAAAATGGAATCTCTTCCTTTCTTAGTCCTAGGTAGTCCAACAATGAAATCGACACTTATGTCCTCCCAAGGGCCATTAGGCGTCGGTAAGGGTGTATACAGCCCGTGGGGTTGTACCCTAGCTTTGGCCTTAAGACATTCAATGTACCTTTTCAGCATGTGTTCTACATCCCTTAACATATGAGGCCAATAAAAGTGAGTTTAAAAAATGTGATAAGTTTTGTCCCTCCCAAAATGCCCCATTAAACCTCCTTTATGGGCTTCTTCCACTAATAAGATCCTAAGGGAATATCTAGGTATGCAAATCTTATCCACTTTAAACAAGAAACCTTCAAACACAAAATACTTATCTAAGGGCCTTGAGTAGTGCATCTATGAAATATCTTCCCAAATTCAGCATCATCCACATATAATTCCTTAATGTAAGTAAAACCTAACATCCTAGAATCCAAGGTGGTGATTAAGGTGTATCTCCTAGACAATGCATCCGCTACGACATTATCCTTTCCTTTCTTATACTTGATAATGTAAGGAAAGGTTTCGATGAACTCCATCCACCTTCCATGCCGTCTATCTAGCTTATCTTGGCTCCTAAAGTGTCTAAGTGAATCATGATCGGTTTTCAAAACAAACTCTTGAGGCCAAAGGTAATGTTGCCATGTTTTGAGTACTCTAAACAAGGCATACAATTCTTTGTCATAAGTGGAATAGTTTAAGCATGCACCCTTCAATTTTTCACTAAAGAAAGCTAGAGGCTTACCTTCTTGCATAAGGACGCCGCCAATACCAATGCCGGATGCGTCGCATTCAACCTCAAAGGGTTTAGTCAAGTCCGGTAGAGCGAGTAGGGGTGCATGGGTGAGGCGTCTCTTGAGCTCTTCAAAGGCTCTTTGCTGCGGTTCATTCCACTCAAAAGGAACCTTCTTTTTGGTCAAAGCCGTGAGTGGTGCTGCAATGGTGCTAAAATCTCTCACAAACCTTCTATAGAATGTAGCTAGGCCATAGAAACTCCTCACGTCACCAACCGACCTAGGAACGGGCCATTCATTGATTGCCTTCACCTTGTCCTCATCCACTTGCAAACCATTGGCACTTACTACAAAACCAAGAAAAATCACTCGGTTAGTATAGAAATCACATTTTTGAATATTAGCATACAAGTATTCTATACACAATGTAGCAAGCACATCTCTCAAATGATTTTCATGCTCCTTTAAAGTCTTACTATAGATAAGAATGTCATCAAAGTAGACTACAACAAATAAACCAATATAAGGTCTCAAAATATGATTCATTAATCTCATGAAAGTACTAGGAGCGTTAGTTAAGCCAAAAGGCATTACTAGCCACTCATAAGGACCAAATTTGGTTTTAAAAGCTGTTTTCCATTCATCCCCTTCCCTCATTCTAATTTGATGGTAGCCACTCCTAAGGTCAATCTTAGTGAAAATTGTAGCTCCATGTAACTCATCAAGCATATCATCTAAACGGGGAATCGGGTGTCTATACTTGATAGTAATGTTGTTGATTGCTCTACAATCAATACACATTCTCCAAGCATTATCCTTCTTGGGTACTAGCAGGACGGGAACGGCATAAGGACTAAGGCTTTCCCGAACATACCCCTTATCTAGCAAGGCTTGAACTTGGTTCTGAATTTCCTGGGCTTCCGTAGGATTCATCCTATAGGCGGGTCTATTGGGAAGAGTGGCTCCGGGTATTAAATCTATTTGGTGTTCAATGCTCCTAATGGGCGGCAAGCCGGCTGGAATCTCCTCAAGAAAAACGTCCCTAAACTCGTCTAACAGCCCCTGAATAAAACTAGGAAGTGGAATCGTAGAATCATGAGGCAAATTCACTAGAGATTTACACAAACTCATCATTAGCACATCAATAGAAGCATAGTTAGTGACATATTCATTCCTAGACTCAAGATAGCTACTTGTTGGTTGTACTAACAATGTTTGATGGGTTTTGTTCTCTTTACTCTTAGGCCGTGTGATCTTAGGTGTTGGAGGGGCTCCTTGCTCTACCCTCTAGTTCTCATAGTACCCGGCTATTTGTAAAGGTGTCATAGGTTTAAGTGTTAAAGTTTTACCCTTATACTCAAAGCTATACTTGTTAGAAAACCCATCATGGACAACTTTCCTATCATATTGCCATGGACGACCAAGCAACAAGTGACAAGCATTCATAAGCACAACATCACATGTAATAACATTCTCATATGATCCTAATGTTATATTGACCTTAGTTTGCTTATTGACCTTAAGTTCTCCACAGTCATTCATCCAATGTAAGAAGTTGTAATTTGTTTACCATTTCAGTGCTAGCTATATTGCAACAACTTCCTCCATCAATTTTCACATTACACACTTTTCCTTTAATGCTACACCTAGTATGAAACAGATTTTCACGTTGGTTATCCTCACAAGGTGCTAATTGGACATGCAAAGTTCTCCTAGCTATCAAAGATTCACCTTGTTCATACTCAATGCAATTATCATTCTCATTTTGTTCATTGTCATCATTTAAGGCATTTTCATCATCTAATTCCACATCATCCTCACTCTCATATTCTCCTAGATGATTTATGATCAAAGTGTGTCTATTAGGACATTCTCTACTCATGTGACCTCTACCTTGGCATTTAAAACACACAATGTCCCTAGTTCTAGAGTTAGAGATAGGAGTACTCCCTCGATGATCACTTGAAGGCTCATTCAAGGATCGTGGTGTAGTGGACGGTGTAGAAGACCTTTGATGTAGGACCATCACATACAAGCTATCAAGGTCTCATTACTAGAGCAAGAGCTAAGGAGATCCAAGAAGTTATATCAAGGGAAGTGCTATTGCTTGACACAATGCGTGAACCATTTAATTTCCATACATCATGTGTTTACCTTTTGGTGAAAGTAGGAGCAAGCGGACCAAGCAAGGAGACCATGCCGCCATGCTCACTTCCCATGCAGCTCGAGGAGGCCATGCAGGCTGCTGTTCACGTCCAATGCAGCCCGGGAGAGGAGGTTGTTGCTCACGCCAATGCAGCCCAAGAGGAGGCTGTTGCTCACGCCAATGCAGCCCAAGAGGAGGCTGTTGCTCACGTCCAATGCAGCCCAAGGAGGAAGGTTGTTGCTCACGTCCAATGCAGCCCAAGGAGGGAAGCAGCTGCTTGTTCCATACCAGGCCAAGAAGGCAGCCAACTGATCATGTTTAAAGAGGCCCAAGAGAGTAACAATTCAGCTCATTCGGATCATCATTTGGGCTCTTAAAACACATCCAAATCACTCATGGATCTGTTGAACAAATCAGCCCATTCGGATAGCCCATGTGCTCTTAAAAATCGGCCAGCACACTCCAAGGATCAGCTTGAATAAGTCAGCCTATTTTTGTGCTGAAATAGTTGTTTGTTAGGTTGTTAGCTACATTAGAGGAAGCTCTCTTATTACCACCTTCCCACTAATTTTTCAGCTTTCTTTTCTTTATTTTGTCTAGATAAAAAGAGTCTATATATAGTCTCTTTTAGCTGCAGAATTAGTTACGTTATTCCCAATTGCTTAGAATTACATTTGTAATCATTTCAGAAAATCAATCAAAGAACAAGAGAGTTTTTGGTTGGCATTGCTGTTGTTGCTTGGCTGACTTGTTTGTGTCAAACCGCCTTCGGATTGGTGCTTCGAGCCTTCACGAGTCCCTCTTTGTGCTAGTCCAGCCAGAGGTAGTGTAGAGTTGTATTGGAGACGGGTCTAGGGCATTCACGATTGGGGTTTTGGCTCTTCAGCCTTGGTTCCTTCGTTGATATCTCTTTGGTTCTTCTCTTCACCATTCCTGCGCCATTCATCACCTACGTTCGATTCCGCATTGTGAATTCGTTTCATTCAGCCGATTCGAGATCATTGTGCCTAGATCGACTCAATCACGGATTAACTCCGTATCAGTTGGTATCAGAGCTCAGTTGGTACAATTGATCACTTCTTCTTCTTGTTAACCTTATTGCTTATCCAATTGAGATCTAACTTGTGCTTGAAGTGTGCAAATTCAAAAGCCGGACAACATCTTGAGGAGAGTAAACACAAAACACAACAAAAGCAAAAAAAGAGCTCAACGCTGCAAACTCATTTCGGTGACCCTATCTCCAATCAATTATGGTTACTTCTCTCTCTCCTACAAATCTTTGACAAAGTCTAAGATATCTTTCAAAAAAGAAAAAAAAAACACACTACAAATCGGCTGCCTTTTATTAATCTACAGCAAGCACAAGTGAACTCTTTCAATCATCTCAAAACGTCATTCTAAACACAATTTACCATACCTACACCAACCCAAGGTCAATACTCCAATTAGGGGTGTCTTGATTCATCTCCGACACTAACATCGGTTTCAGCAGTTCTAGTTCCGAAGGGTTGCTAAGAAGATTCGGAAATCGCGATCTTAAGGTGTTGGATCCTTACAACTCGAGCCACCAGCTAGGCAATACCAACGAGAGTGTGAGCGATACACAAGTGAGATCTTTGCTTTTCTAACCTAACCGGTTCTTTGTTTGTTACTTGAGCATGTCCAGGTCCCTAAGTCCCAACAAGTCGAGTAGCGAGACCGTAACGCCTGAGATGATCAGTCTATTGAAAAAATTGTCCGATTCCGTAGCTAATCTATCCAAACGAGTGGAGTCTATGGAAGCACGAACACCACCAACTGGAACACCACCTTTGAGAACCAACTATGAGTTTGGCGGTCCTTCACGTGTTAATAGAGAGCCGGACCCTCTGGATCAAGGTAATGTACAGTCCAACGTCCTTCCTAATGCTTCTAACATGCCACCATTTGTTGATGATTTTCAGCGACGGAATGAAGCTCATTTTGAGGACCACACGTGGGAGGGCTACAATCGGCCATTCCAGCTGCCAAGGCAAGGACGAGATAACCTTCGGCCCTATCAAGAGCAAGACGGACTCGGAAAGGTCAAAATCAAAATTCCCGTCTTTGAAAGAAAGTGTGATCCCGACGTTTACACGGAGTGGGAAACTAAAGTTGAGCAAATCTGGTTGTGTCACAACTTTAGCAAGCCTAGGAAGGTTCAGCTAGCCGCTCTCGAGTTCCAAGGCTATGCTTTAGTATGGTGGGATCACGTAGTCAAAGAAAGAGTTCGAACCTTGGATCCTCAAATCAGCACAAGGGAGCATATGAAGGCACTAATGAGGGCTAGGTTCGTTCCACCTCACTATACCCGAGAGCTACGACAACGGCTGGAAAATTTGAGACAAGGCTCACTTAGCGCTGAGGAAGCCTATACGAATATGCAAGTTGCTATGGTGAAGGCCAACGTTCTAGAGGATGAAGAAAACACTATGGCAAGGTACCTTCGTATTCTGAATTCTAATTTGGATAATGAGGTTGATATGTATCCATACAGCACCATGGAGCAATTACTACACTTGGCCATCAAGGTGGAAAGGAAGACTAAGGTGCGAAACCGGGAATACAAGCCACCTCCCGGGACGCCCAATGCTTGGAAAGCGCAAAGCAGCCGGCTGCATAGCCACGGCAGGGAGCAAGGCGTCCGGAAGGAGGAGAGGAAATCGGTACCTATAGGCCAAGAAGGGCAAAGAAGGTCTTCTACACTGTCCACTACACCACGATCCTTGAATGAGCCTTCAAGTGATCATCAAGGGAGTATTCCTATCTCTAACTCAAGAACTAGGGACATTGTGTGTTTTAAATGCCAAGGTAGAGGTCACATGAGTAGAGAATGTCCTAATAGACGCACATTGATCATAAATCATCTAGGAGAGTATGAGAGTGAGGATGATGTGGAATTAGATGATGAAAATGCCTTAAATGATGACAATGAACAAAATGAGAATGATGATTGCATTGAGTATGAACAAGGTGAATCTTTGATAGCTAGGAGAACTTTGCATGTCCAACTAGCACCTTGTGAGGATAACCAACGTGAAAATCTGTTTCATACTAGATGTAGCATTAAAGGAAAAGTGTGTAATGTGATAATTGATGGAGGAAGTTGTTGCAATATAGCTAGCACTGAAATGGTAAACAAATTACAACTTCTTACATTTTATCACCCTAGGCCATATAAACTACATTGGATGAATGAGTGTGGAGAACTTAAGGTCAATAAGCAAACTAAGGTCAATATAACATTAGGATCATATGAGGATGTTATTACATGTGATGTTGTGCCTATGAATGCTTGTCACTTGTTGCTTGGTCATCCATGGCAATATGATAGGAAAGTTGTCCATGATGGGTTTTCTAACAAGTATAGCTTTGAGTATAAGGGTAAAACTTTAACACTTAAACCTATGACACCTTTACAAATAGCCAAGTACTATAAGAACAAGAGGGTAGAGCAAGGAACCCCTCCAAAGCCTAAGATCACACGGCCTAAGAGTAAAGAGAACAAAACCCATCAAACATTGTTAGTACAACCAACAAGTAGCTATCTTGAGTTTAGGAATGAATATGTCACTAACTATGCTTCTATTGATGTGCTAATGATGAGTTTGTGTAAATCTCTAGTGAATGTGCCTCATGACTCTACGAACCCACTTCCTAGATCTATTCAGGGGCTGTTGGACGAATTTAGAGACGTTTTTTCTGAGGAGATTCCAGCCGGCTTGCCGCCTATTAGGGGCATTGAACACCAAATAGATTTAATACCCGGAGCTACTCTTCCCAATAGGCTCGCCTATAGGATGAACCCTACGGAAGCCCAGGAAATTCAGAACCAAGTTCAAGCCTTGCTAGATAAGGGGCATGTGCGGGAAAGCCTTAGTCCTTGTGCCGTTCCCGTCCTGCTAGTACCCAAGAAGGATAATACTTGGAGAATGTGTATTGATTGTAGAACAATCAATAACATTACTATCAAGTATAGACACCCGATTCCCCGTTTAGATGATATGCTTGATGTGTTACATGGAGCTACCATTTTCACTAAGATTGACCTTAGGAGTGGCTACCATCAAATTAGAATGAGGGAAGGGGATGGATGGAAAGCAGCTTTTAAAACCAAATTTGGACTCTATGAGTGGCTAGTAATGCCTTTTGGCTTAACTAACGCTCCTAGTATTTCATGAGATTAATGAATCATATTTTGAGACCTTATATTGGTTTATTTGTTGTAGTCTACTTTGATGACATTCTTATCTATAGTAAGACTTTAAAAGAGCATGAAAATCATTTGAGAGATGTGCTTGCTACATTGCGTATAGAATACTTGTATGCTAATATTCAGAAATGTGATTTCTATACTAACCGAGTGATTTTCCTTGGTTTTGTAGTAAGTGCCAATGACTTGCAATTGGATGAGGACAAGGTGAAAGCAATCAATGATTGGCCCACTCCTAGGACGGTTGGTGACGTGAGGAGTTTCCATGGCTTAGCTACATTGTATAGAAGGTTTGTGAGAGATTTTAGAACCATTGCAGCACCACTCACGGCTTTGACCAAGAAGAAGGTTCCTTTTGAGTGGAATGAACCGCAGCAAAGAGCCTTTGAAGAGCTCAAGAGACGCCTCACCCATGCACCACTACTCGCTCTACCGGACTTCACTAAACCCTTTGAGGTTGAATGCGATGCATCCGGCATTGGTATTGGTGGCGTCCTTATGCAAGAAGGTAAGCCTCTAGCTTTCTTTAGTGAAAAATTGAAAGGTGCATGCTTAAACTATTCTACATATGACAAAGAATTGTATGCCTTGTTTAGAGTACTCAAAACATGGCAACATTACCTTTGGCCTCAAGAGTTTGTTTTGAAAACCGATCATGATTCACTTAGACACTTTAGGAGCCAAGATAAGCTAGATAGACGGCATGGTAGGTGGATGGAGTTCATCGAAACCTTTCCTTACATTATTAAGTATAAGAAAGGAAAGGATAATGTCGTAGCGGATGCATTGTCTAGGAGATACACCTTAATCACCACTTTGGATTCTAGGATGTTAGGTTTTACTTACATTAAAGAATTATATGTGGATGATGCTGAATTTGGGAAGATATTTCATAGATGCACTACTCAAGGCCCTTATGATAAGTACTTTGTGTTTGAAGGTTTCTTGTTTAAAGTGGATAAGATTTGCATACCTAGATGTTCCCTTAGGATCTTATTGGTGGAAGAAGCCCATAAAGGAGGTTTAATGGGGCATTTTGGGAAGGATAAAACTTATCACATGTTGCAAACTCACTTTTATTGGCCTCATATGTTAAGGGATGTAGAACACATGCTTAACAGGTGCATTGAATGTCTTAAGACCAAAGCTAGGGTACAACCCCACGGGCTGTATACACCATTACCGACGCCTAGTGGTCCTTGGGAAGATATAAGTATGGATTTCATTGTTGGACTACCTAGGACTAAGAAAGGAAGAGATTCCATTTTTGTGGTGGTGGATAGATTCTCTAAAATGACACATTTTATTCCATGTCATAAAATTGATGATGCATATAATGTCGCTAACCTTTTCTTCAAGGAAATTGTGAGATTGCATGGAATACCTAAAACAGTTGTTAGTGATAGAGATGTCAAATTTTTGAGTTTCTTTTGGAAAATGCTTTGGGGAAAAATGGGCACTAGATTACTATTCTCGACCTCTAGCCATCCCAAAACTGATGGGCAAACGGAAGTCACCAATAGGACCCTAACGACCCTCCTTAGAACCATGCTGAAAGATAATTTAAAAGAATGGGAAGACATGTTACCACATATCGAGTTTGCTTATAATCGAACCATACATTCTTCCACTTCGTTATCACCTTTCAAATGTGTTTATGGATTTAACCCTTTAACTCCTATGGACTTATTACCGATTCCTCGAAAGGATCGAGTAGCTTTTGATGCTTTGGAACAGGCGGACTACATCAAGGAACTTCATGCCAAGACCAAGGCTACACTTGATAGGAAGGGCGTTAAAATTGCAGCTCGGAATAGCAAAGGACGTCGGAAGATGGTTTTCCAGCCCGGCGACCTAGTTTGGCTACATCTAAGGAAAGAGAGGTTTCCGGCAAAACGCCATTCCAAGCTAGCCCCACGGGGTGATGGACCATTCAAAGTCCTACACCGGATTAATGATAACATATGTGTTGGATTTACCGGAAGAGTATGGAGTTAGTACCACTTTTAATGTAGGAGATTTGAGCCCCTAGTCATCCCCAAACATATAATGTCGATAACCTTTTCTTCAAGGAAATCGTGAGATTGCATGGAATACCTAAAACAGTTGTTAGTGATAGGGATGTCAAGTTTTTGAGTTTCTTTTGGAAGACACTTTGGGGAAAAATGGGCACTAGATTACTATTCTCGACCTCTAGTCATCCCCAAACAGATGGGCAAACGGAAGTCACCAATAGGACCCTAACGACCCTCCTTAGAACCATGTTGAAAGATAACTTAAAAGAATGGGAAGACATGTTACCACATATTGAGTTTGCTTATAATCGCACCATGTATTCTTCCACTTCGTTATCACCTTTCAAATGTGTTTATGGATTTAACCCTTTAACTCCTTTGGACTTATTACCGATTCCTCGAAAGGATCGAGTAGCTTTTGATGCTTTGGAACAGGTGGACTACATTAAGGAACTTCATGCTAAGACCAAGGCTGCAGCACTTGACCAGAAAGGTGTTGAAACTGCAGCTCGGAATAATAAAGGACGTCGGAAAATGGTTTTCCAGCCCGGCGACTTAGTTTGGCTTCATCTAAGGAAAGAGCGGTTTCCGACAAAACGCCATTCCAAGCTAGCACCACGAGGTGATGGACCATTCAAAGTCTTACACTGGATTAATGACAATGCATATGTGTTGGACTTACTGGAAGAGTATGGAGTTAGCACCACTTTTAATGTAGGAGATTTGAGCCCCTATGAAGGAGATTCGGAACAAGATGAAAATTCGGGGTCGAATTCTTTCCAAGAAGGAGTGGATGAAGTAGGACCATCACATACAAGCTATCAAGGTCCCATTACTAGAGCAAGAGCTAAGGAGATCCAAGAAGTTATGTCAAGGGAAGTGCTATTGCTTGACACAATGCGTGAACCATTTAATTTCCATACATCATGTGTTAACCTTTTGGTGAATGTAGGAGCAAGCGGACCAAGCAAGGAGACCATGCCGACATGCTCACTTCCCATGCAGCTCGAGGAGGCCATGCAGGCTGCTGATCACGTCCAATGCAGCCCAGGAGAGGAGGCTGTTGCTCACGCCAATGCAGCCCAAGAGGAGGCTGTTGCTCACGCCAATGCAGCCCAAGAGGAGGCTGTTGCTCACGTCCAATGCAGCCCAAGGAGGAAGGTTGTTGCTCACGTCCAATGCAGCCCAAGGAGGGAAGCAGCTGCTCGTTCCAAAATAGCCCAAGAAGGCAGCCAGCTTATCACATTTAAAGAGGCCCAAGAGAGTAACAATTCAGCTCATTCGGATGATCATTTGGTCTCTTAAAACACATCCAAATCACTCATGGATCTGGTGAACAAATCAGCCCATTCGGATAGCCCATTTGCTCTTAAAAATCGGCCAGCACACTCCAAGGATCAGCTTGAATAAGTCAACCTATTTTTGTGCTGAAATAGTTGTTTTTAGGTTGTTAGCTACATTAGAGGAAGCTCTCTTATTACCACCTTCCCACTAATGTTTTCAGCTTTCTTTTCTTTATTTTGTCTAGATAAAAAGAGTCTATATATAGTCTCTTTTAGCTGCAGAATTAGTTACGTTATTCCCAATTGCTTAGAATTACATTTGTAATCATTTCACAAAATCAATCAAAGAACAAGAGAGTTTTTGGTTAGCATTGCTGTTGTTGCTTGGCTGAACTTGTTTGTGTCAAACCGCCTTCGGATTGGTGCTTCGAGCCTTCACAAGTCCCTCTTTGTGCTAGTCCAGCCGGAGCTAGTGTAGAGTTGTATTGGAGACAGGTCTAGGGCATTCACGATTGGGGTTTTGGCTCTTCAGCCTTGGTTTCTTCGTTGACATCTCTTTCGTTCTTCTCTTCACCATTCCTGCGCCATTCATCACCTACGTTCCATTCCGCATTCTGAATTCGTTTCATTCAGCCGGATTCGAGATCATTGTGTGATACGGGATTGTCCGTGATTGAGTCGATCTAGGCACACTGATCTCAAACCAGGCTGAATGAAGCGATTTCAGAATGCGGAATGGACGTAGGTGATGAATGGCGCAAGAATGGTGAAGAGAAGAACCAAAGAGATGTCAACGAAGGAACCAAGGCTGAAGAGCCAAAACCCCAATCGTGAATGCCCTAGACCCGTCTCCAATACAACTTTACACTAGCTCCGGCTGGACTAGCACAAAGAGGGACTCGTGAAGGCTCGAAGCACCAATCCGAAGGCGGTTTGACACAAACAAGCTCAGCCAAGCAACAACAGCAATGCCAACCAAAAACTCTCTTGTTCTTTGATTGATTTTGTGAAATAATTACAAATGTAATTCTAAGCAATTGGGAATAGCGTAACTAATCTGCAGCTAAAGAGGCTATCTATATAGACTCTTTTATCTAGACAAAATAAAGAAAAGAGAATTAAAAACATTAGTGGGAAGGTGGTAATAAGAGAGCTTCCTCTAATGTAGCTAACAACCTAACAAACACTAATTTCAGCTTAAAAATAGGCTGACTTATTCAATTAACTCCAGGAGTGTGCTGGACGTTTTTTAGGAGCAAAATGGGCCATCCGAATGGGCTGAGTTGTTCAACAGATCCATGAGTGATTTGGCTGTGTTTTAAGAGCCCAAATGATGATCCGAATGAGCTGAATTGTTACTCTCTTGGGCCTCTTTGAAAGTGATCAGTTGGCTGCCCTCTTGGGCTGTTTTGGACGTGAGCAGCTGCTTCCTTTGCTCTTGGGCTGTCTTGGACGTCTCCTCCCTTTGCTCTTGGGCCGCCTTGGACGTGAGCAGCAGGCTAACCTTGTGGGCTACTTTGGACGTGACCAACAGCCACCTCTTGGGCTGCATTGGGCGTGAGCAACAGCCTCCTCCTGGGCTGCATTGGGCGTGAGCAACAGCCTCCTCTTGGGCTGCATTGGCGTGAGCAACAACCTCCTCATGGGCTGCATTGGCGTGAGCAACAGTCTCCTCTCCTGGGATGCATGGGACGTGAGCAGCTGCTTCCTTTGCATTTGGGCTGCCTTGGACGTCACCTCCCTTTGCTCTTGGGCCGCCTTGGACGTGAGCAACAAGCTAACCTCGTGGGCTGCTTTGGACGTGACCAACAGCCTCCTCTTGGGCTGCATTGGGCGTGAGCAACAGCCTCCTCTTGGGCTGCATTGGGCGTGAGCAACAGCCTCCTCTTGGGCTGCATTGGCGTGAGCAACAGCCTCCTCATGGGTTGCATTGGCGTGAGCAACAGTCTCCTCTCCTGGGCTGCATGGGACGTGAGCAACAACCTGCATGGTCTCCTCGAGCTGCATGGGAAGTGAGCACGTCGGCATGGTCTCCTTGCTTGGTTCGCTTGCTCCTACATTCACCAAAAGATTAACACATGATGTATGGAAGTTAAATGGTTCACGCATTGTGTCAAGCAATAGCACTTCCCTTGACATAACTTCTTGGATCTCCTTAGCTCTAGCTCTAGTAATGGGACCTTGATAGCCTCCATGTGATGGTCCTACATCATCCACTCCTTCTTGGAAAGAATTCGACCCCGAATTTTCATCTTGTTCCGAATCTCCTTCATAGGGGCTCAAATCTCCTACATTAAAAGTGGTACTAACTACAAAACCAAGAAAAATCACTCGGTTAGTATAGAAATCATATTTTTGAATATTAGCATACAAGTATTCTATACGCAATGTAGCAAGCACATCTCTCAAATGATTTTCATGCTCCTTTAAAGTCTTACTATAGATAGGAATGTCATCAAAGTAGACTACAACAAATAAACCAATATAAGGTCTCAAAATATGAAGTGGAATCGTAGAGTCATGAGGCACATTCACTAGAGATTTACACAAACTCATCATTAGCACATCAATAGAAGCATAGTTAGTGACATATTCATTCCTAGACTCAAGATAGCTACTAGTTGGTTGTACTAACAATGTGTGATGGATTTTGTTCTCTTTACTCTTAGACCGTGTGATCTTAGGCTTGGGAGGGGTTCCTTGCTCTACCCTCTTGTTCTCATAGTACTCGGCTATTTGTAAAGGTGTCATAGGTTTAAGTGTTAAAGTTTTACCCTTATACTCAAAGCTATATTTGTTAGAAAACCCATCATGGACAACTTTCATATCATATTGCCATGGACGACCAAGCAACAAGTGACAAGCATTCATAGGCACAACATCACATGTAATAATAACATCCTCATATGATCCTAATGTTATATTGACCTTAGTTTGCTTATTGACCTTAAGTTCTCCACACTCATTCATCCAATGTAGTTTATATGGCCTAGGGTGATAAAATGTAAGAAGTTGTAATTTGTTTACCATTTCAGTGCTAGCTATGTTACAACAACTTCCTCCATCAATTATCACATTACACACTTTTCCTTTAATGCTACACCTAGTATGAAACAGATTTTCACGTTGGTTATCCTCACAAGGTGCTAGTTGGACATGCAAAGTTCTCCTAGCTATCAAAGATTCACCTTGTTAATACTCAATGCAATCATCATTCTCATTGTTATCATTTAAGGCATTTTCATCATCTAATTCCACATCATCCTCACTCTCATATTCTCCTAGATGATTTATGATCAAAGTGCGTCTATTAGGACATTCTCTACTCATGTGACCTCTACCTTGGCATTTAAAACACACAATGCCCCTAGTTCTAGAGTTAAAAATAGGAGTACTCCCTCTATGATCACTTGAAGGCTCATTCAAGGATCGTGGTGTAGTGGACGGTGTAGATTCTTTGTCCTTCTTGGCCCATAGGTGCCGATTTCCTCTCCTCCTTCCGGCCTCCTTGCTCCCTGTTGGGGTTATGCAGCCGGCTGTTTTATGCTTTCCAAGCATTGGGCGTCTCGGGAGGTGGCTTGTATTCCCGGTTTCGCACCTTAGTCTTCCTTTCCACCTTGATGGCCAAGTGTAGTAGTTGCTCCATGGTGCTGTATGGATACATATCAACCTCATTAGCCAAATTATAATTCAGAATACGAAGGTACCTTGCCATAGTGTTTTCTTCATCTTCTAGAACGTTGGCCTTCACCATAGCAACTTGCATATTCGTATAAGCTTCCTCAGCGCTAAGAGAGCCTTGTCTCAAGTTTTCCAGCCGTTGTCGAAGCTCTCGGGTATAGTGAGGTGGAACGAACCTAGCCCTCATTAGTGCCTTCATATGCTCCCATGTGCTGATTTGAGGATCCAAGGTTCGAACTCTTTCTTTGACTACGTGATCCCACCATACCAAAGCATAGCCTTAGAACTCAAGAGCTGCTAGTTGAACCTTCCTAGGCTCGCTGAAGTTGTGACACAACCAAATCTGCTCAACTTTAGTTTCCACTCCGTGTAGACGTCGGGATCACACTTTCCTTCGAAGACGGGAATTTTGATTTTGACCTTTCCGAGCCCGTCTTGCTCTTGATAGGGCCGAAAGTTGTCTCGTCCTTGCCTTGGCTGCAGGAATGGCCGATTGTAGCCCTCCTACGTGTGGTCCTCAGCTTCATTCCGTCGCTGAAAGTCATCAACAAATGGTGGCATGTTAGAAGCATTAGGAAGGACGTTGGACTGTACATTACCTTGATCCGGAGGATCCGGCTCTCTAGTAACGCGTGAAGGACCGCCAAACTCATAGTTGGTTCTCAAAGGTGGTGTTCCGGCTGGTGGTGTTCGTGCTTTCATAGTCTCCACTCGCTTGGATAGTTTAGCTACGGAATCGGACAATTGTTTCAATAGACTGATCATCTCAGGCGTGACGGCCTCGCTACTCGACTTGCTGGGACTTAGGGACCTAAACATGCTCAAGTAACAAACAAAGAAACTGGTTAGGTTAGAAAAATAAAGATCTCGCTTGTGTATCGCTCACACTCTCGTTGGTATTGCCTAGCTGGTGGCTCGAGTTGTAAGGATCCAACACCTTAATTGGATAAGCAATAAGGCCTCGCTTGTGTATCGCTCACAAAGATCTCTTAGACTTTGTCAAAGATTTGTAGGAGAGAGAAATAACCGTAATTGATTGCAGATAGGGTTACCGAAACGTGTATGCAGCGTTTGAGCTTTCTCTTTTGTTTTGTTTTCATTTTGTGTTTGCCTCTCCTCAAGATATTGTCCGGCTTTTGAATTGGCACACTTCAAGCACAAGTTAGATCTCAATTGGATAAGCAATAAGGTTAACAAGAAGAAGAAGTGATCAATTGTACCAACTGTGCTCTGATACCAACTGATACGGGAATGTCCGTGATTGAGTCGATCTAGGCACAATGATCTCGAACCAGGCTGAATGAAGCGATTTCAGAATGCGGAATGGACGTAGGTGATGAATGGCGCAGGAATGGTGAAGAGAAGAACCAAAGATATGTCAACGAAGGAACCAAGGCTGAAGAGCCAAAACCCCAATCGTGAATGCCCTAGACCCGTCTCCAATACAACTTTACACTAGCTCCGGCTGGACTAGCACAAAGAGGGACTCGTGAAGGCTCGAAGCACCAATCCGAAGGTGGTTTGACACAAACAAGCTCAGTCAAGCAACAACAGCAATGCCAACTAAAAACTCTCTTGTTCTCTCATTGATTTTGTGAAATAATTACAAATGTAATTCTAAGCAATTGGGAATAACGTAACTAATCTACAGCTAAAGAGGCTATCTATATAGACTCTTTTATCTAGACAAAATAAAGAAAAGAGAATTAAAAACATTAGTGGGAAGGTGGTAATAAGAGAGCTTCCTCTAATGTAGCTAACAACCTAACAAACACTAATTTCAGCTTAAAAATAGGCTGACTTATTCAATTAACTCCAGGAGTGTGCTGGACGTTTTTTAGGAGCAAAATGGGTCATCCGAATGGGCTGAGTTGTTCAACAGATCCATGAGTGATTTGGCTGTGTTTAAAGAGCCCAAATGATGATCCGAATGAGCTGAATTGTTACTCTCTTGGGCCTCTTTGAAAGTGATCAGCTGGCCGCCCTCTTGGGCTGTTTTGAACGTGAGCAGCTGCTTCCTTTGCTCTTGGGCTGCCTTGGACGTCTCCTCCCTTTGCTCTTGGGCCGCCTTGGACGTGAGCAGCAGGCTAACCTCGTGGGCTGCTTTGGACGTGACCAACAACCTCCTCTTGGGCTGCATTGGGCGTGAGCAACAGCCTCCTCTTGGGCTGCATTGGGCGTGTCCAACAGCCTCCTCTTGGGCTGCATTGGCGTGAGCAACAGCCTCCTCATGGGCTGCATTGGCGTGAGCAACATTCTCCTCTCCTGGGCTGCATGGGACGTGAGCAGCTGCTTCCTTTGCTCTTGGGCTGCCTTGGACGTCTCCTCCCTTAGCTCTTGGGCCGCCTTGGACGTGAGCAGCAGGCTAACCTCGTGGGCTGCTTTGGACGTGACCAACAACATCCTCTTGGGCTACATTGGGCGTGAGCAACAGCCTCCTCTTGGGCTGCATTGGGCGTGAGCAACAGCCTCCTCTTGGGCTGCATTGGCGTGAGCAACAGCCTCCTCATGGGCTGCATTGGCGTGAGCAACAGTCTCCTCTCCTGGGCTGCATGGGACGTGAGCAACAGCCTGCATGGTCTCCTCGAGCTGCATGAGAAGTGAGCACGTCGGCATGGTCTCCTTGTTTGGTTCGCTTGCTCCTACATTCACCAAAAGATTAACACATGATGTATGGAAGTTAAATGGCTCATGCATTGTGTCAACCAATAGCACTTCCCTTGACATAACTTCTTGGATCTCCTTAGCTCTAACTCTAGTAATGGGACCTTGATAGCCTCCATGTGATGGTCTTACATCATTGTGCCTAGATCGACTCAATCACGGATTAACTCCGTATCAACCTTCTTTGCCCTTCTTGGCCCATAGGTGCCGACTTCCTCTCTTCCTTTCGGCCTCCTTGCTCTATGCTGTGGTTAGGCAGCAGCCGGCTCCCTTGTGCTTTCCAAGCGTTGGACGTTCCCTGGGGTGGTTTGTATTCCCGGTTTCGCACCTTAGTCTTCCTTTCCACCTTGATGGCCAAGTGTAGTAATTGCTCCATGGTGCTGTATGGATACATATCAACCTCATTAGCCAAATTAGAATTCAAAATACGAAGGTACCTTGCCATAGTGTTTTCTTCATCTTCTAGAACGTTGGCCTTCACCATAGCAACTTGCATATTCGTATAAGCTTCCTCAGCGCTAAGAGAGCCTTGTCTCAAATTTTCCAGCCGTTGTCGAAGCTCTCGGGTATAGTGAGGTGGAACGAACCTAGCCCTCATTAGTGCGTTCATATGCTCCCATGTGGTGATTTGAGGATCCAATGTTCGAACTCTTTCTTTGACTACGTGATCCCAACATACCAAAGCATAGCCTTGGAACTCGAGAGCGGCTAGCTGAACCTTCCAAGGCTCGCTAAAGTTGTGACACAACCAGATTTGCTCAACTTTAGTTTCCCACTCCGTGTAGACGTCAGGATCACACTTTCCTTCAAAGACGGGAATTTTGATTTTGACTTTTCCGAGTCCGTCTTGCTCCTGATAGGGCCGAAAGTTATCTCGTCCTTGCCTTGGCTGCTGGAATGGCCGATTGTAACCCTCCCACGTGTGGTCTTCAAATTGAGCTTCATTCCGTCTCTGAAAGTTATCAACAAAGGGTGGCATGTTAGAAGCATTAGGGGGTTCGTTGGAATGTAAATTACCTTGATCCGGATGATCCGGTTCTCTAGTAACACGCGAAGGACCGCCAAACTCATAGTTGGTTCTCAAAGTTGGTGTCCCGGCTGGTGGTGTTCGTGCTTCCATAGACTCCACTCGTTTGGATAGGTTAGCTACGGAATCGGATAATTGTTTCAATAGACTGATCATCTCAGGCGTGACGGTCTCGCTACTCGACTTGCTGGGACTTAGGGACCTGGACATGCTCAAGTAACAAACAAATAACCGGTTAGGTTAGAAAAGCAAAGATCTCACTTGTGTATCGCTCACACTCTCGTTGGTATTGCCTAGCTGGTGGCTCGAGTTGTAAGGATCCAACACCTTAAGATCGCGATTTCCAAACCTTCTTAGCAACCTTTTGGAACTAGAACTGCTGAAACTGAATGTTAGTGTCGGAGATTGATCAAGACACCCCTAATTGGAGTATTTACCGTTGGGTTGGTGTAAGTACGGTGAATGTGTTTAGAATGACGTTTTGAGATGATTGAAAGAGTTTACTTGTGCTTGATGTTGATTAATAAAAGCCAGCCGTTTTGTAGTGTTTTTTTTTCTTTTTTTTTTTTTGAAAGATCTCTTAGACTTTTCAAAGATTTGAGGGAGAGAAAGGTAACCGAAACTGATTGCAGCGAGAATTGTAGGAGAGCAGGTTACCGAATTGTGTATGCAGCGTTTGAGCTCTCTTTTTGTTTTGTTTTCGTTTTGTGTTTACCTCTCCTCAAGTTGTTGTCCGGAACTAAGAACTCTTGACTTTTGCTTTTGAACACTTCAAGCACAAGTTAAACCTCAATTGGATAAGCAATACGTTAACAAAGAAGAAAGGAGTGATCAATTGCACCAACTGAGCTCTGATACCAACTGATACGGGATTGTCCGTGATTGAGTCGATCTAGGTACAATGATCTCGAATCCGGCTGAATGAGGCGAATCCAGAATTGCGGAATGAAACGTAGGTGATGAATGGCGCAGGAAAGGTGAGAGAAGAACCAAAGAGAATCAACGAAGGAACCAAGGCTGAAGAGCCAAAACCCCGCTCGTGAATGCCCTAGACCCGTCTCCAATACAACTTTACACTAGCTTCGGCTGGACTAGCACAAAGAGGGACTCGTGAAGGCTCGAAGCACCAATCCGAAGGCGGTTGACACAAACAACAGCAATGCCAACCAAAACTCTCTTGTTCTTTGATTGATTTTGTGAATGATTACAATCTGTAATTTTAAGCAAATGGAAATTACGTAACTAATCTGCAGCTAAAGAGGCTATCTATATAGACTCTTTTATCTAGACAAAATAAAGAAAAGAAAATTAAAACATTAGTGGGAAGGTGGTAATAAGAGAGCTTCCTCTAATGTAGCTAACAACCTAACAAACAACTAATTCAGCATGAGAATAGGCTGACTTTATTCAAACTAATCCTAGGAGTGTGCTGGACGTTTTTTAAGAGCAAAATGGGCTATCCGAATGGGCTGAGTTGTTCAACAGATGCATGAGTGATTTGGCTGTGTTTTAAGAGCCCAAATGATGATCCGAAGGAGCTGACTTGTTACTCTCTTGGGCCTCCTGGAACGTGATCAGCTTGCTCTCCTCTTGGGCTGCATTGGACATGAGCAACAGCCTCCCTTGGGCTGCCTTGGACGTGAGCAGCTGCTTCCCCTCTTGGGCTGCATTGGACGTGAGCAACAACCTCCCTTGGGCTGCCTTGGACGTGAGCAGCAGGCTATCCTCGTGGGCTGCTTTGGACGTGATCAACATCTCCTCCCTTTGCTCTTTGGCTGCCTTGGACGTGAACAACAGGCTATCCTCGTGGGCTGTTTTGGACGTGATCAACATCTCCTTCCTTTGCTTGCTTGCTCCTGCATTCATCAAAAGATTAACACATGATGTATGGCAATTAAATGGTTCACGCATTGTGCCAAGCAATAGCACTTCCCTTGACGTAGCTTCTTGGATCTCCTTAGCTCTTGCTCTAGTAATGGGACCTTGATAGCTTCCATGTGATGGTCCTACATCAGGTTGTATGGTCCAAGCTGTGTACTAAGAGTTTAGAGGAGCTGAAGAGATGTCTGATTTTCGCTCCTATCTTAGTGCAACCGGAGGGCACAGAGGACTTTATAGGTCTACGGTGACGCATCGTGACACAGTGATTGCGTGTGCGTCTAAACAGCTGAAGACGTATGAGGAGAACTACCCGACTCATGATTTGGAGTTGGCAAGGATAGTTCATGCAGTGAAGATCTGGAGACATTACTTGTATTGTGCTACATGTCAGATCTTCACAAGCCATAAGAGAAGTATATTTTCACGAAGTGGGAATTGAATAACCACCAACATAGATGGCTTGAGTTGATCAAGAACTTTGACCTTGAGATTTATACCATCCAAGGAAGGTGAATGTTTTCGCTGATGCCTTGAGCAGGAAGAAGCCTCAAGAGAAGGTGATTGCGAGATTGATAGTTGAACCTCAACTTCAGAGAAATCTAGCATGGCTAGAGATAGACATCTAGTTTTCTGATAAGGATGCCCAATTGAGTACCCTAGTGGTTGTACCTAATCTGTTCGGTGAGATCCAACAGAAGTAGGGGACCTGCCCAACTGATGAGGATACGAGATATGATGTCTCGTGGTGAGGCACCACAATTCTCAATAGGAGTAGATGGAGTGCTGAGACGCCATGACCGTGTCTATGTACCCGCGGATGCGAATCTGAGACAAAGGATTCTGTAGGAGGCTCACTCCACACCTTACTCAATGCACCCAGACGCGAGTAGGATGTATCAAGATATGAGACGCTCATATTGGTGGGGAGGGTTGAAGCCCGATGTAACCAGATTTGTGGCAGAGTGTGCGACCTTTCAACAGGTCAAGATAGAGCATTTCAGACCAAGAGGAGAGCTCCATCCACTGCTAGTACCGCAGTGGATGTGGGAGGACATCTCCATGGACTTTGTGATAGGGTTGAGACCGAGTAGGAGCTTTAATGCCATTTGGGTTGTGGTTAAACAGACTGACGAAGACTGCACGTTTCATCCCTCTCTTGAAAACGTGGTCAGTGAGCAAATTAGTTGAGGAGTTCACTAGACAGATAGTGAGACTCCATGGTGTACCGAGGAAGATCGTCTCAGATCAAGATGGACGATTTACCTCAAGGTTCTAGCAGCAGATTCAGAATTCTTTGGGAACGAGTTTGCACTTCACGGTTGTGTTTCATCCTCAGACAGATGGTTAGTTTGAGAGGACACTTCAAACATTGGAGGACATGCTACGAGTTTGTGTGTTGGATTGGGGACAGGGATGGTCAAATTACCTCCCAGTTGTTGAGTTCTTGTACAACCACAATTGACATGCATCGATTGGGATGGCCCCATATGAGGCACTTTATGGGAGTAGATGTCGTACACCGTTATGCAGGGATGAGCCTAGTAGTGTCAGTGGTATAGCGCCATTCCACGGTGCATTCCACGGCCGTGGAAATTTGTTCTTGGCCGTGATTCTTGTAACGGTCGTCACGTGTCATATTTGCCACGTCAGCAGCGGTTATTGGGCTATTGTAACCCTACTTTTCTCCTAAAGAAGGCTGAAGAAAGGAGGAAAACGGATGTCTTGTATCCAACGACATTTCGAGTCATTACTTAGAGAGATTTCGGAAGATCTTATTACGTACAGGGAAGATTTAGAGAAGGACGCATTTGAAGATTGCGTACTTAGAGAAGATCCTAGGGTTTCACCTTGAAGGCGGATTTTCATCCCGTTCTTCATTGTTCCTTGAGATTTGTGAG
The DNA here is from genome assembly GCA_033239125.1 of Fagopyrum homotropicum. Taxonomy (NCBI): domain Eukaryota; kingdom Viridiplantae; phylum Streptophyta; class Magnoliopsida; order Caryophyllales; family Polygonaceae; genus Fagopyrum; species Fagopyrum homotropicum. The sequence goes on along the minus strand of BSWB01000004.1, from coordinate 90,824,912 downwards.
AGATTCTTACCTTATTCAACATCCATTGAACGCAGTTTGCCATTATTGTGTTTGATTGACATTTGTTTTTAGTTTATTATTGAGATTTCAAGGTTTATCCTTTTCTCCCTTTCAATTTGATTATGATTTGATTATGATGATTCTTGGCTAAAACCCTTAAGCGATTATAAGGTGAAGGGTTGATAGTTGTGGCATAGATGATGATAGATTGAACCAAAACAGATTGGACCCTTAGAGTTACGACAAACCTCGTCGTTGACCTTTTCCACAGGTTGTTCTTGAGAACCACGGCCGTGGTTTCTCAAGATCTGGCCGTGGTTTCCCCTGTCGTACGTCCTTTGCTTTTGCTTTGATCCAAAGTTAAAGATTTTATCTAACCTAGCCTTGACTTACCTTTTCTAGGTAGTAGTGAGATTCAACATCCTCTACTTTGGTTTCGAGTGTCACAAGCTTAAATGTTTTGCTTATCTTTGATTCCCTTGGGTTTGGGCATGAGTATTTGAGAGTAATTCTTATCCTTTGATCCTTTCTATATTGCAGCCTACACAACCTTTATAGAGAGAGCCTTTGGGTGAGACTTATGGGTTTTGGAACTTCGCCGTACAATTCCCTACCTTAGATATACCTTTGCAATCCCGACTTTGTCCTTATATCCTTAGAATATCTTGAATCGATTGCTCCAATTGGATGTCTGAATCTTTAGAATCGTTGTTTTCCCAATTATCTTTACAAAAGCTTTTGTTATTTGTGTGACAATTTGTGAACTGAATTTATCCATCCAAATCCCTGAGTTCGATACTTTGGAAGCTGAATCTCCGCACCAACATTTGCAAAATTTTGAGATTCTTATAGAGACTATGAAGCCTAGGAGGGCTGTCAACAACATCTATAAGTTGAGGCCGTTCTTCTTCTCTTTGAAGGACAAAGCTTTAGCTTGGTATCAAGCTCTTCCCGTTGGAAGACTTAATACATGGGAGGATTTGACTTCGGAATTCCTCACCAAGTTCTTTCCGCCATTAAAAACAGCGGAATTGAGAGGTAAAATAAATGCTTTTTATATGAAACCTACAAAAGTTTGTTCAAATTTTGGGAAAGATTTCAAGATCTTCTATTGGATTGCCCACACCATGGCATTTCAAAGCTGGAATTATTGGAGATCTACTACAAGGGATTAGATGTAGCAGCACAATTCAATTTTCAATCCCTTTCTTGTGGAACTTTTATGGATATGAGGAAAGATGATGCTTGGGACTACATTGAGAAGCAAGCTCAAGTGATTGAGCGATATTCCCAGAGGAGAGCTGATGATGGGAATCGAAGTTCCGGAGATCAAGGGGCAAAATTAAATCCAGCAGCTCAAGCTCAAATTTTCTCCCTCAACAATGAGATTAAGGAGCTGAAGGAAGTCCTAAAATTCAGCCTTCAAAAGACGAAGGAGCATGAGGTTGGCTATTTAGGAAGGGAGAACAACAATCAAGGAAATAGGAACAATTACCGGAACAATAATTGGAACAACAACAACAACAACAAGAACTCCAACAACAATTGGAGATCCAATCAACAAAATCCCGGTAATCCCTATTCACATGCTGAAAATCCACTAACATCACCATCTTCTTCTATTCCCTTGAAAAGTCAGGGGCAAACTTCAAATAGTTCAAGCAAACCGGAGAAGAATAAACAAGATGTTTTGCTGGAGACGATCTTGGGAAAGCTCCAAGGAATGGAGAATCACATTACTTCGATTGATAAAACATAAAAAGCTTTAGAGAATCAAGTATTCAACAAGGCCAGAGAAGTTCGTAGAGACCAAGGGAAACTTCCTAGAAAGCGGAGGACAATCCGAAAGGAAGAAAAGGAGAAGGAGAAGAAAGATGTCTATGTTCCTCCTCCAGCTTATAAACCTCCTTTTCCATTCCCGCAATCTAGAGTAAGAGCGCGTCTAGACAAGCATTTCGGTAAGTTTGTTGATCTTATGAGCAAACTGCATATTAACATACCTTCTATTGATGCGATTTTAGGTATGCCCGCTTATGGGAAGTTCTTGAAAGAGATCCTCTCTAACAAGAGGAAGCTGGAATACTTTGGAGAAGTCAAGATGAGTTCGGAATCTTCGGAGCTTATCAAAACGATGACAGAAAAGATGCCCCCAAAGCTGAGAGATCCAGGGTCATTTTGTATACCAATAGGAGTTGGAGAGGTCACATATGATGCGCTTTGTGACTTGGGAGCAAGTGTGAGCATCATTCCACTTGCATTGTGTAGGAAGGTTGGCTTAGGTGAACCTAAACCGGTGAAGATGACATTATATATGGCAGATCGATCCATTACTCGACCCGTAGGAATCATTGAAGACGTCCCGGTTAAGCTCGGTAAATTCTATATCCCTATTGACTTTGTTGTGCTTGACATTCCTGCAGATTGTCCGATCCCGATCATACTCGGGAGACCTTTTCTTGCAACTTTCGGATGTATGGTTGATTGCAAGAACGCTAGACTAGCCTTCGATATTGGAGAAGAGAAGGTTGAATTTGTCCTCTCAACTATAACAAAAGAACCAGCAATGGCGGAGGATATGTTCAACATCTATGATGAAGAAGTATCTAGAGAGGAAGTAAGTTCGATCTTGTTCAAAGATCCGTTGCAAAAGGTCATAACTATGAGCATCATGGAATGAAAAGAGGAAGAGGATTGCAATGCTGAGATTGATGCTTTGGAGGAGCTAAAAGAAGTGCAAGTTGAAGAATTCGAAAAATTGTACGATGGCTCGGAAAACGTCAGAAACCACGGCCAGTCGTGCTTTTCCACGGGCGTGGTTTCACCTATTCCACCCGCGGTAAACTATGTCGAGAGGAGAGATTTAATTGACACCACTTTCCACGGCCTCCAAGACTCTTTCCACGGCCGTGGAAGTACAGTGGCACCGTGGTTTTGGAAAATGCTGAGAATAACTACAAACAATCTCGATTCTTCTTCCAACACTCCCACACCCTTGGAGACTTCCAACGAAACATCGGACAACCCTCAAGACCCTCCAAAGGCATCAACAACTTTGGACTTTAAGCCACTCCCCACACATCTTAGGTATGCATTTCTTGAAACTAATTCTACATTTCCCGTTATTATTAGTTCCGATTTAAGTGAAGATGAACATGAAAAGCTTATGGTTGTTTTGAGGAAACATAGGAAAGATTTAGGCTATACCATAGAGGATCTTGTAGGAATTAAACCATCTTTTTGTATGTACAAGATTCTAATGGAAGTGGGTGAAGAAGGAGATCCTTAAATTGCTTGATGCAGGTACCATCTTTCCTATTTCCTATAGCAAGTGGGTGAGCCCTGTTCAAGTTGTCCCAAAGAAGGGAGGAATGATCGTTGTAGCCAACAAGAACAACGAGCTCATTCCAACAATAATCGTGACAGGATGGAGGATGTGCATTGATTATCGCAAGCTAAACAACGCAACGAGGAAGGATCACTTCCCGCGGCCCTTCATTGATCAAATGCTTGAGAGGTTAGCACAACACTCTTATTTTTGTTACCTTGACGGTTATAGTGGTTTCTTTCAGATTCCGTTTCATCCGAACGATCAAGAGAAGACCACATTCACGTGCCCGTGGGGTACGTTTGCTTATAGGAGGATGACATTCGGACTTTGCAACGCTCCAACCACCTTTCAAAGGTGTATGATGGTCATCTTCTCGGAGTACATTGAGGAAATCATGGAGGTTTTTATGGATGATTTTTCTATTTACGGTTCCTCATTTAACAATTGATGAAGGGTCATCCGAGCTAGCTCCATCTTCAGCACCACAAGGAGCCCTAACACGAGCTCAAGCCAAACGCCAAGCGGAGAGGGATGCTATCTTCCTAGCCATGGTTCAAGAAGCTCACCCAAGCTCACCTCCAATGAGTCCAAGGCCCGTCATGATGCTTAGCCACATTGGACCAGCCAAGAAGAAGTTGAATGAAGCATAGGATGAAGGTTCATGTGTGCATGTGCATGGATGAAGGCTGGCGTAAAGGCTGGCATGAGAAGCTAGTTAGAGAGTGTTAAATAAAGCCTAGAATTAGTCTATTTTATGAATTTATTTAAAACACTCTAAATTGTAATTATTGTTTTTATTTATTTTCTATTTTTTTGGAGAGAAGGTCTAGGTTGTATATAAACCTTTCTCTTCTTTTTGTAGCAGATTACGTTAAACAGATTGCCTAAGTGCCAAAATCGAACCCTTTTGAGTTCAGCCTATTGTCTTGTGAGAATTGTGGTGTTAGCATAGCTTTCTCGTTCTTGTGTGTGTCAATCTCCTTCGGGTTGGTGCTACAAGTTGAATTGAAGCAACCTCTTCGTGCCTTCGATAACTCTAGATCGATTGTGTGAAGTTGTAAGAAGCGGGGTCGAATCGTCATCGGTTTGGTTCCTGAATAATCGAATCCAAGGGTTCTATCGTTTTGTTACTTTCGGTTCTTCCTTCCTATTTTCGTTCCCCCCTCTTTGTTTTGCACGTTTTCATTCATTCTTGTTTGCTGAATTTCGTTTGCTTCTATTCCCGAAAACAGGTTGCTCGTCTAGATCCGTTCTTCACGGCTAATCCCTGTATCAATTGGTATCAGAGCTAATTGACGTTCAACCTACAAAAAGGGGAGAATGATGAAGGGTCATCCGAGCTAGCTCCATCTTCAAGACCACAAGGAGCCCTAACACGAGCTCAAGCCAAACGCCAAGCGGAGAGGGATGCTATCTTCCTAACCATGGTTAAAGAAGCTCACCCAAGCTCACCTCCAATGAGTCCAAGGCCCGTCATGATGCTTAGCCACATTGGACCAGCCAAGAAGAAGTTGAATGGAGCATAGGATGAAGGTTCACGTGTGCATGTGCATGTATGAAGGCTGGCGTAAAGGCTGGCATGAGAAGCTAGTTAGAGAGTGTTAAATAAAGCCTAGAATTAGTCTATTTCTATGGATTTATTTAAAACACTCTAAATTGTAATTATTGTTTTTATTTATTTTCTATTTTTTTGGAGAGAAGGTCTAGGTTGTATATAAACCTTTCTCTTCTTTTTGTAGCAGATTACGTTAAACAGATTGCCTAAGTGCCAAAATCGAACCCTTTTGAGTTCAGCCTATTGTCTTGTGAGAATTGTGGTGTTAGCATAGCTTTCTCGTTCTTGTGTGTGTCAATCTCCTTCGGGTTGGTGCTACAAGTTGAATTGAAGCAACCTCTTCGTGCCTTCGATAACTCTAGATCGATTGTGTGAAGTTGTAAGAAGCGGGGTCGAATCGTCATCGGTTTGGTTCCTGAATAATCGAATCCAAGGGTTCTATCGTTTTGTTACTTTCGGTTCTTCCTTCCTATTTTCGTTCCCCCCTCTTTGTTTTGCACGTTTTCATTCATTCTTGTTTGCTGAATTTCGTTTGCTTCTATTCCCGAAAACAGGTTGCTCGTCTAGATCCGTTCTTCACGGCTAATCCCTGTATCAATTGGTATCAGAGCTAATTGACGTTCAACCTACAAAAAGGGGAGAATGATGAAGGGTCATCCGAGCTAGCTCCATCTTCAAGACCACAAGGAGCCCTAACACGAGCTCAAGCCAAACGCCAAGCGGAGAGGGATGCTATCTTCCTAACCATGGTTAAAGAAGCTCACCCAAGCTCACCTCCAATGAGTCCAAGGCCCGTCATGATGCTTAGCCACATTGGACCAGCCAAGAAGAAGTTGAATGGAGCATAGGATGAAGGTTCACGTGTGCATGTGCATGTATGAAGGCTGGCGTAAAGGCTGGCATGAGAAGCTAGTTAGAGAGTGTTAAATAAAGCCTAGAATTAGTCTATTTCTATGGATTTATTTAAAACACTCTAAATTGTAATTATTGTTTTTATTTATTTTCTATTTTTTTGGAGAGAAGGTCTAGGTTGTATATAAACCTTTCTCTTCTTTTTGTAGCAGATTACGTTAAACAGATTGCCTAAGTGCCAAAATCGAACCCTTTTGAGTTCAGCCTATTGTCTTGTGAGAATTGTGGTGTTAGCATAGCTTTCTCGTTCTTGTGTGTGTCAATCTCCTTCGGGTTGGTGCTACAAGTTGAATTGAAGCAACCTCTTCGTGCCTTCGATAACTCTAGATCGATTGTGTGAAGTTGTAAGAAGCGGGGTCGAATCTTCATCGGTTTGGTTCCTGAATAATCGAATCCAAGGGTTCTATCATTTTGTTACTTTCGGTTCTTCCTTCCTATTTTCGTTCCCCCCTCTTTGTTTTGCACGTTTTCATTCATTCTTGTTTACTGAATTTCGTTTGCTTCTATTCCCGAAAACAGGTTGCTCGTCTAGATCCGTTCTTCACGGCTAATCCCTGTATCAATTGGTATCAGAGCTAATTGACGTTCAACCTACAAAAAGGGGAGAATGATGAAGGGTCATCCGAGCTAGCTCCATCTTCAAGACCACAAGGAGCCCTAACACGAGCTCAAGCCAAACGCCAAGCGGAGAGGGATGCTATCTTCCTAACCATGGTTAAAGAAGCTCACCCAAGCTCACCTCCAATGAGTCCAAGGTCCGTCATGATGCTTAGCCACATTGGACCAGCCAAGAAGAAGTTGAATGGAGCATAGGATGAAGGTTCACGTGTGCATGTGCATGTATGAAGGCTGGCGTAAAGGCTGGCATGAGAAGCTAGTTAGAGAGTGTTAAATAAAGCCTAGAATTAGTCTATTTCTATGGATTTATTTAAAACACTCTAAATTGTAATTATTGTTTTTATTTATTTTCTATTTTTTTGGAGAGAAGGTCTAGGTTGTATATAAACCTTTCTCTTCTTTTTGTAGCAGATTACGTTAAACAGATTGCCTAAGTGCCAAAATCGAACCCTTTTGAGTTCAGCCTATTGTCTTGTGAGAATTGTGGTGTTAGCATAGCTTTCTCGTTCTTGTGTGTGTCAATCTCCTTCGGGTTGGTGCTACAAGTTGAATTGAAGCAACCTCTTCGTGCCTTCGATAACTCTAGATCGATTGTGTGAAGTTGTAAGAAGCGGGGTCGAATCGTCATCGGTTTGGTTCCTGAATAATCGAATCCAAGGGTTCTATCGTTTTGTTACTTTCGGTTCTTCCTTCCTATTTTCGTTCCCCCCTCTTTGTTTTGCACGTTTTCATTCATTCTTGTTTGCTGAATTTCATTTGCTTCTATTCCCGAAAACAGGTTGCTCGTCTAGATCCGTTCTTCACGGCTAATCCCCGTATCAACAATTGTCATTTTGTAGCTCAAGTTTGGAAGCTAACAAGGCTGTTGTGGGCTGTTTTGTGGCCGTGGACACAAGAGTGCTAGGCTGGTGGTTAGAAGGCGTGGCTAGGGAGGGGTCTTGGCTCGACAGCTTGCTTCCCTTCTTAGCTTGTCCTTGCTCTTGCTCACTTGCCTTCTTCTTCTCAAATGCCTCCGCAATCTGCAAGGGAGTCATAGGCTTAATGATGTAGGACCATCACATGGAAGATATCAAGGGCCCATTACTAGGGCAAGAGCTAAGGAGATCCAAGAAGTTACGTCAAGGGAAGTGCTATTGCTTGGCACCATGCGTGAACCATTTAACTTCCATACATCATGTGTTAATCTCTTGGTGAATGCAGGAGCAAGCAAGCAAAGGGAAGAGACGTTGCTCACATCCAAGGAGGTCCAAGAGAGTAACCAACTGCTCACGTCCAAGGCAGCCCAAGAGAGTAACCAGCTGCTCACGTCCAAGGAGGCCCAAGAGAGTAACCAGCTCCCTCATTCGGATCATAATTTGGGCTTTTAAAAACAGTCCAAATCACTCCTGGATCTGTTGTGAACAAATCAGCCCATTTACCTCTTAAAAACAGTCCAAATCACTCCTGGATCTGTCGTGAACAAATCAGCCCATTTACCTCTTAAAAAAACGTCCAACTCACTCCCAATGATCTGTTTTGAATAAGTCAGCCTAATTTGATGTTGATTAGTTGTTTGTTAAGTTGTTAGCTACATTTGTGGAAGCTCTCTTGTTACCACCTTCCACAAATGTTTTAGTTGTCTTTTCTTTATTTTGTCTAGATAAAAGAGTCTATATATAGTCTCTTTAGCTGCTGAATAGGATACGTTTTATTTGCTAAGAATTCAGATTGTAATCATTCACAAAATCAATCAAAGAACAAGAGAGTTTTTGGTTGGCATTGTCGTTGTTTGCTTGGCTGAGCTTGTTCGTGTCAACCGCCTTCGGATTGGTGCTTCGAGCCTTCACGAGTCCCTCTTTGTGCTAGTCCAGCCGGAGCTAGTGTAAAGTTGTATTGGAGACGGGTCTAGGGCATTCACGAAGCGGGGTTTTGGCTCTTCAGCCTTGGTTCCTTTCGTTGACTCTCTTTGGTTCTTCTCTACATCTTCCTGCGTCCATTCATTATCCACGTTTCATTCTGCATCTGGATTCGCCTCATTTAGCCGGATTCGGGATCATTGTACCTAGATCGACTCATTCACGGACTAATACCGTATCAGTTGGTATCAGAGCTCCGTTGGTACAATTGATCACTCCTTTCTTCTTTGTTAACCTTATTGCTTAACCAATTGAGGTTTAACTTGTGCTTGAAGTGTGCAAAATCAAAAGCCAAGGGTTTCTTAAGGCCAGACAACATCTTGAGGAGAGGTAAACACAAAACAAAACAAAAAAAAAAGAGATCAACATTGCAGTCAAATTCGCTAACCTTCTCTCCCACAAATCTCGTTGCAATCAGTTTCGGTTACCTTCTCTCCCTCAAATCTTTGACAAAGTCTAAGAGATCTTTCAAAAAAAAAAAAAAAGACCACACAAAAACGGTTGGCCCTTTTATTAATCGACATCAAGCACAAGAAAACTCCCTCAAACAACTCCCACGTCATTCTAATCACAAATCACCATACCTACACCAACTCAACAGTCAATACTCCGATTAGGGTGTCTTAATCCATCTCCGACACTAACATCAGTTTCGGCAGTTCTAGTTCCAAAGGGTTGCTAAGAAGGTTCGAAAATCGTGATCTTAAGGTGTTGGATCCTTACATCTCGAGCCACCAGCTAGGCAATACCAACGAGAGAGTGAGCGATACACAAGTGAGATCTTTGTTTTCTAACCTAACCGGTTCTTTGTTTGTTACTTGAGCATGTCTAGGTCCCGAAGCCCCAACAAGTCTAGCAGCGAGACCGTCACGCCTGAGATGCTCAGTCTATTGAAACAATTGTCCGATTCCGTAGCTAACCTATCCAAACGAGTGGAGTCTATGGAAGCACGAACACCACCATCGCGGACACCACCTTTGAGAACCAACTATGAGTTTGGCGGTCCTTCACGCGTTACTAGAGAGCCGGATCATCCGGATCAAGGTAATTTACAGTCCAATGTCCTTCCTAATGCTTCTAACATGTCACCTTTTGTTGATAACTTTCAGCGACGGAATGAAGCTCCTTTTGAGGACCATACTTGGGAAGATTACAATCGACCATTCCAACAGCCAAGGCAAGGACGAGAACGTTATAATCTACGGCCCTATCAAGAGCAAGACGGTCTCGGCAAAGTCAAAATCAAAATTCCCGTCTTTGAAGGAAAGTGTGATCCCGACGTCTACACGGAGTGGGAAACTAAAGTCGAGCAGATCTGGTTGTGTCACAACTTCAGCGAGCCTAGGAAGGTTCAGCTAGCCGCTCTCGAGTTCCAAGGCTATCCCTTGGTATGGTGGGATCACGTAGTCAAAGAAAGAGTACGAACAATGGATCCTCAAATCACCACATGGGAGCATATGAAGGCACTAATGAGGGCTCGATTCGTCCCACCTCACTATACCCGAGAGCTTCGACAACGGCTGGAAAATTTGAGACAAGGCTCTCTTAGTGCCGAGGAAGCCTATACCAATATGCAAGTTGCTATGGTGAAGGCCAACGTTCTAGAGGATGAGGAAAATACTATGGCTAGGTACCTTCGTATTCTTAACTCTAATTTGGCTAATGAAGTTGATATGTATCCATACAGCACCATGGAGCAATTACTACACTTGGCCATCAAGGTGGAAAGGAAGACTAAGGTGCGAAACCGGGAATACAAGCCACCTCATGGCACGCCCAACGCTTGGAAAGTACAAGGGAATCGGCTGCCTAACCACAGCAAGGATCAAGGAGGCCGGAAGGAAGAGAGAAAGTCGGCACCTATGGTCCAAGAAGGTCTTCTACACCGTCCACTACACCACGATCCTTGAATGAGCCTTCGAGTGATCATCGAGGGAGTACTCCTACCTCTAACTCTAGAACTAGGGACATTGTGTGTTTTAAATGCCAAGGTAAAGGACACATGAGTAGGGAATCTCCTAATAGACGCACTTTGATCATAAATCATCTAGGAGAATATTAGAGTGAGGATGATGTGGAATTGGATGATGAAAATGCATTAATTGATGACAATGAGAATGATGATTGCATTGAGTATGAACAAGGTGAATCTTTGATAGCTAGGAGAACTTTGCATGTCCAACTAGCACCTTGTGAGGATAACCAACGTGAAAATCTGTTCCATACTAGGTGTAGTATTAAAGGAAAAGTGTGTAATGTGATAATTGATGGGGGAAGTTGTTGCAACATAGCTAGCACTGAAATGGTAAACAAATTACAACTTCTTACATTTTACCACCCTAGGCCATATAAACTACATTGGATGAATGAGTGTGGAGAACTTAAGGTCAATAAGCAAACTAAGGTCAATACAACATTAGGATCATATGAGGATGTTATTACATGTGATGTTGTGCCTATGAATGCTTGTCACTTGTTGCTTGGTCGTCCATGGCAATATGATAGGAAAGTTGTCCATGATGGATTTTCTAATAAATATAGCTTTGAGTATAAAGGTAAAACTTTAACACTTAAACCTATGACACCTTTACAAATAGCCGAGTACTATGAGAACAAGAGGGTAGAGCAAGAAACCCCTCAAAAGCCTAAAATGACACGGCCTAAGAGTAAGGAGAACAAAACCCATCAAACACTGTTAGTACAACCAACAAGTAGCTATCTTGAGTCTAGGAATGAATATGTCACTAACTATGCTTCTATGGGTGTGCTAATGATGAGTTTGTGTAAATCTCTAGTGACGGTGCCTCATGACTCTGCGATTCCACTTCCTAGTTCTATCCAGGGGCTGTTAGACGAGTTTAAGGACGTCTTTCCTGAGGAGGTTCTAGCTAGCTTGCCGTCCATTAGGGGCATTGAACACCAAATAGATTTAATACCCGAAGCCACTCTTCCTAATAGGCCCGCCTATAGGATGAACCCTACGGAAACCCAGGAAATTCAGAACCAAGTTCAAGCCTAGCTAGATAAAGTGTATGTTCGGGAAAGCCTTAGTCCTTGTGCCGTTCCCGTCCTGCTAGTACCCAAGAAGGATAATACTTGGAGAATGTGTATTGATTGTAGAGCAATCAATAACATTACTATCAAGTATAGACACCCGATTCCCCGTCTAGATGACATGCTTGATGAGTTACATGGAGCTACAATTTTCACTAAGATTGACCTTAGGAGTGGCTACCATCAAATTAGAATGAGGGAAGGGGACGAATGGAAAACAGCTTTTAAAACCAAATTTGGTCTCTATGAGTGGCTAGTAATGCCTTTTGGCTTAACTAACGCTCCTAGTACCTTCATGAGATTAATGAATCATATTTTGAGACCTTATATTGGTTTATTTGTTGTAGTCTACTTTGATGACATTCTTATCTATAGTAAGACTTTAAAGGAGCATGAAAATCATTTGAGAGATATGCTTGCTACATTACGTATAGAATATTTGTATGCTAATATTAAAAAATGTGATTTCTATACTAACCGAGTGATTTTCCTTGGTTTTGTAGTAAGTGCCAATGGTTTGCAAGTGGATGAGGATAAGGTTAAGGCAATCAATGAATGGCCCATTCCTAGGTCGGTTGGTGACGTGAGGAGTTTCCATGGCCTAGCTACATTCTATAGAAGATTTGTTAGGGATTTTAGTACCATTGCAGCACCACTCACGTCTTTGACCAAAAAGAAGGTTCCTTTTGAGTGGAATGAACCTCAGCAAAGAGCATTTGAAGAGCTCAAGAAACGCCTCACCCACGCACCACTACTCGCTCTACCGGACTTTACTAAACCCTTTGAGGTTGAAAGCGACGCGTCCGGCATTGGTATTGGCGGCGTCCTTATGCAAGAAGGTAAGCCTCTAGCTTTCTTTAGTGAAAAATTGAAGGGAGCATGCTTAAACTATTCCACGTATGACAAAGAATTGTATGCCTTGTTTAGAGTACTCAAAACATGGCAACATTACCTTTGGCCCCAAGAGTTTGTTTTGAAAACCGATCATGATTCACTTAGACACTTTAGGAGCCAAGATAAGCTAGATAGGTGGCATGGTAGGTGGATGGAGTTCATCGAAACCTTTCCTTACATTATCAAGTATAAGAAAGGAAAGGATAATGTCGTAGCGGATGCATTGTCTAGGAGATAAACCTTAATCACCACCTTGGATTCTAGGATGTTAGGTTTTACTTACATTAAAGAATTATATGTGGATGATGCTGAATTTGGGAAGATATTTCATAGATGCACTACTCAAGGCCCTTATGATAAGTATTTTGTGTTTGAAGGTTTCTTGTTTAAAGTGGATAAAATTTGCATACCTAGATGTTCCCTTAGGATCTTATTAGTGGAAGAAGCCCATAAAGGAGGTTTAATGGGGCATTTTGGGAGGGACAAAACTTATCACATGTTGCAAACTCACTTTTATTGGCCTCATATGTTAAGGGATGTAGAACACATGCTGAAAAGGTGCATTGAATGTCTTAAGGCCAAAGCTAGGGTACAACCCCACGGGCTGTATACACCCTTACCGACGCCTAATGGCCCTTGGGACGATATAAGTATGGATTTCATTGTTGGACTACCTAGGACTAAGAAAGGAAGAGATTCCATTTTTGTGGTGGTAGATAGATTCTCTAAAATGGCACATTTTATTCCATGTCATAAAACTGATGATGCATATAATGTTGCTAACCTTTTCTTTAAGGAAATAGTGAGATTGCATGGAATACCTAAAACCATTGTTAGTGATAGGGATGTCAAGTTTTTGAGTTTCTTTTGGAAAACGCTTTGGGGAAAAATGGGCACTAGATTACTATTCTCGACCTCTAGTCATCCCCAAACAGATGGGCAAACGGAAGTCACCAATAGGACCCTAACGACCCTCCTTAGAACCATGTTGAAAGATAACTTAAAAGAATGGGAAGACATATTACCACATATCGAGTTTGCTTATAATCGCACCATGCATTCTTCCACTTCGTTATCACCTTTCAAATGTGTTTATGGATTTAACCCTTTAACTCCTTTGGATTTATTACCGATTTCTCAAAAGGATCGAGTAGCTTTTGATGCTTTGGAACAGACGGACTACATTAAGGAACTTCATGCCAAGACCAAGGCTGCACTTGATAAGAAGGGCATTGAAACTGCAGCTCGGAATAACAAATGACGTCGGAAGATGGTTTTCCAGCCCGGCGACTTAGTTTGGCTACATCTAAGGAAAGAGCGGTTTCCGACAAAACGCCATTCCAAGCTAGCCCCACGGGGTGATGGACCATTCAAAGTCTTACACCGGATTAACGATAATGCATATGTGTTGGACTTACCGGAAGAGTATGGAGTTAGTACCATTTTAACGTAGGAGATTTGAGCCCCTATGAAGGAGAGTCGGAACAAGATGAGAATTCGGGGTCGAATTCTTTCCAAGAAGGAGTGGATGATGTAGGACCATCACATGAAAGATATCAAGGGCCCATTACTAGGGCAAGAGCTAAGGAGATCCAAGAAGTTACGTCAAGGGAAGTGCTATTGCTTGGCACCATGCGTGAACCATTTAACTTCCATACATCATGTGTTAATCTCTTGGTGAATGCAGGAGCAAGCAAGCAAAGGGAAGAGACGTTGCTCACATCCAAGGAGGTCCAAGAGAGTAACCAGCTGCTCACGTCCAAGGCAGCCCAAGAGAGTAATCAGCTGCTCACGTCCAAGGAGGCCCAAGAGAGTAACCAACTCCCTCATTCGGATCATCATTTGGGCTCTTAAAAACAGTCCAAATCACCCCTGGATCTGTTGTGAACAAATCAACCCATTTACCTCTTAAAAACAGTCCAAATCACTCCTGGATCTGTTGTAAACAAATCAGCCCATTTACCTCTTAAAAAAACGTCCAACTCACTCCCAATGATCTGTTATGAATAAGTCAGTCTATTTTGATGCTGATTAGTTGTTTGTTAAGTTGTTAGCTACATTTGTGGAAGCTCTCTTGTTACCACCTTCCACAAATGTTTTAGTTGTCTTTTCTTTATTTTGTCTAGATAAAAGAGTCTATATATAGTCTCTTTAGCTGCTGAATAGGATACGTTTTATTTGCTAAGAATTCAGATTGTAATCATTCACAAAATCAATCAAAGAACAAGAGAGTTTTTGGTTGGCATTGTTGTTGTTTGCTTGGCTGAGCTTGTTCGTGTCAACCGCCTTCGGATTGGTGCTTCGAGCCTTCACGAGTCCCTCTTTGTGCTAGTCCAGCCGGAGCTAGTGTAAAGTTGTATTGGAGACGGGTCTAGGGCATTCACGAAGCGGGGTTTTGGCTCTTCAGCCTTGGTTCCTTTCGTTGACTCTCTTTGGTTCTTCTCTACATCTTCCTGCGTCCATTCACTATCCACGTTTCATTCCGTATCTGGATTCGCCTCATTCAGCCGGATTCGGGATCATTGTACCTAGATCGACTCATTCACGGACTAATACTGTATCACTTAAGATTCACAGTTTTACCATTGAATACAAAAGAATATTTATTTGTAAAACCATTTGCCAAGGGCGGCCTAACAACACATAACAAGCTTGCATAGGCACAACATCACATAAAACCGTATCTTCATAATGGCCTAAAGTAAAAGTGATCTTAGCTTGCCTATTAACCTTTAACTCACCACATTCATTCATCCAATGCAGCTTATATGGCCTAGGGTGATAAAATGTAGGAATTTGCAACTTAGATATCATTTCGGTGCTAGCAATATTGCAACAACTTCCTCCATCAATAATAACATTACAAACCTTTCCTTTAACCGAGCATCTAGTGTGAAACAAGTTTTCTCTTTGGTTATCTTCACAAGGAGCAGGTTGTACACTTTTAAATTTCTCCTAGCTATCAATGAATTATCATGCTCAAGACTTTTATCACAAATCATGGAAGTGTTAGCTAGGAATGAGCTAGGATGATCAAATAACACTCTCTTAGCTAATAAACAATCTCCTTGCTCATATTCAATCCCATCATCATCCAAATCATCATGATCATGCATATTAAGCTCAAAATCATCATTATCATGCTCATGCTCAGATTCAGACTCATATTGCCCTAAATGGTTAACTAGCAAAGTTCTTTTGTTAGGACAATCCTTCATCATGTGCCCTCTTCCTTGGCACTTAACACATACAATATCCCTAGCTCTAGATGAAGGGTTAGAAGTACTCCCTTGAGTGCCTTTAGGTAGTGTAGGCGTGGGCTTGGTAGGGGCTGCATAAGGAGCCTTGCGTGGACCTCCTTGCTCCGGGGCTAGCTTCTCCTTGCTGGGCACCTCCCGGTTGTAATTCCCTTGTTGGCGACCTCCTTGGCTCCTCCATGAGCTAGGCGCACCATAGGCAGCCTTACCTCCTTGACTTCTTGCCGTTATTTTCCTTTCTACTTTGATTGCTAGGTGGAGCAATTCTGTCATGGAGCTATAGGGAAAAAGATCTATCTCGTTAGAAAAACTTGAATTGAGAATACGAAGATACCTAGCCATTGTAGTCTCTTCATCCTCTCGCACATTAGCCTTTACGATGGCCATTTGCATGGCATTATAGGTCTCCTCGGCAGTCATGGCTCCTTGCCTCAAGTTCTCCAACCTTTGCCTCAATTCCCTAGTGTAATGTTGAGGCACAAACCGAGCTCTCATCAAGGCCTTCATGTGCGCCCAAGTAACTACCGGTGCATCCATAGTTCTCCTCCTTTCCTTCACCAAATCATCCCACCATATCTTAGCATAATCAATAAACTCAAGAGTTGCATAATGTACCTTCTTATGCTCCGGAAAGTTATGGCATGACCATATTTGCTCTATCTTGGCCTCCCAAGCCATGTACACATCCGGGTCACATTTGCCTTCAAAGCTTGGGATCTTCACCTTCACTTTGCCAAAGCCATCATACTCCGGATCTCGCCTCTGATCGTCTTGGCGCCGGCCGTCATGAGGTCTCCGGGGCTGTTGGAGCTCCCTTCGCCCGTTTGGCCTCCATTCCTCGTCATCTCCATCACCGTCCTCATCCCGCTCATAAGCTTGATTCTGAAACTGTTGAGGATAGTTATGCAAATTATCATGTATAATGGGAGAAGAATGGGTAGAAACGTGCTCGTCGAAAGCAAGATTGCCCCATCCCGGTTGGGACACGGCGTGGCCTAAGCCTTGGATATTCCTAGAGGGTTGTGTGGCATTAGAGTGTTGGGCTGCTTGAAACGCCTCTTGTTGGCTTTGGAATGGTATTCAGTCTTGCCCTTGTTGTTGAGCCCTCGAGTGGTCTCCTACCTACATGTTGCCTCCTAGTGGCCGTGATACGGGATTGTCCGTGATTGAGTCGATCTAGGCACAATGATCTCGAACCAGGCTGAATGAAGCGATTTCAGAATGCGGAATGGAACGTAGGTGATGAATGGCGCAGGAATGGTGAAGAGAAGAACCAAAGAGATGTCAACGAAGGAATCAAGGCTGAAAAGCCAAAACCCCAATCGTGAATGCCCTAGACCCGTCTCCAATACAACTTTACACTAGCTCCGGCTGGACTAGCACAAAGAGGGACTCGTGAAGGCTCGAAGCACCAATCCGAAGGCGGTTTGACACAAACAAGCTCAGCCAAGCAACAACAGCAATGCCAACCAAAAACTCTCTTGTTCTTTGATTGATTTTGTGAAATGATTACAAATGTAATTCTAAGCAATTGAGAATAACGTAACTAATCTGCAGCTAAAGAGGCTATCTATATAGACTCTTTTATCTAGACAAAATAAAGAAAAGAGAATTAAAAACATTAGTGGGAAGGTGGTAATAAGAGAGCTTCCTCTAATGTAGCTAATAACCTAACAAACCACTAATCAGCATGGAAATAGGCTGAATTATTCAAACTTATCCTTGGAGTGCAAGCTGGACGTATTTAACGTTTTTAAGGAGCCAAATGGGCTATCCGAATGGGCTGCATTGTTCAACAGATCCATGAGTGATTTGGATGTATTTAAAGAGCCCAAATGATGATCCGAATGGGCTGAATTGTTACTCTCTTGGACCTCTTTAAACGTGATCAGATGGCTGCCTTCTTGGGCTGTTTTAGATGTGAGCAGCAGCCTACCCTCTTGGACTGCCTTGTACGTGTTTGCTTGCCTCCCCTCTTGGGCTGCATTGGACGTGAGCAGCAGGCTATCCTTGTGGGCTGTTTTGGACGTGATCAACATCTCCTCTCCTGGGCTGCATTGGACGTGGGCAACAGCCTCCTCTTGGGCTGCATTGGCGTGAACAACAGCCTCCCCTTGGGCTGCATTAGCGTGAGCAACAACCTCCTCTCCTGGGCTGCATTGTACGTGAGCAACAGCCTGCATGGTCTCCTCGAGCTGCATGGGAAGTGAGTACGTCGGCATGGTCTCCTTGCTTGGTTCGCTTGCTCCTTCTTGGATCTCCTTAGCTCTTGCTCTAGTAATGGGACCTTGATATCTTCCATGTGATGTTCGTACATCATCCACTCCTTCTTGGAAAGAATTCGACCCCGAATTTTCATCTTGTTCCGAAACTCCTTCATAGGGGTTCAAATCTCCTACATTAAAAGTGGTACTAACTACAAAACCAAGAAAAATCACTCGGTTAGTATAGAAATTACATTTTTGAATATTAGCATACAAGTATTCTATACGCAATGTAGCAAGCACATCTCTCAAATGATTTTCATGCTCCTTTAAAGTCTTACTATAGATAAGAATGTCATCAAAGTAGACTACAACAAATAAACCAATATAAGGTCTCAAAATATGAAGTGGAATCGTAGAGTCATGAGGCACATTCACTAGAGATTTACACAAACTCATCATTAGCACATCAATAGAAGCATAGTTAGTGACATATTCATTCCTAGACTCAAGATAGCTACTTGTTGGTTGTACTAATAATGTGTGATGGATTTTGTTCTCTTTACTCTTAGGCCGTGTGATCTTAGGCTTGGGAGGAGTTCCTTCCTCTACCCTTGTTCTCATAGTACTCGGCTATTTGTAAAGGTGTCATAGGTTTAAGTGTTAAAGTTTTACCCTTATACTCAAAGCTATATTTCTTAGAAAACCCATCATGGACAACTTTCATATCATATTGCCATGGACGACCAAGCAACAAGTGACAAGAATTCATAGGTACAACATCACATGTAATAACATCCTCATATGATCCTAATGTTATATTGACCTTAGTTTGCTTATTGACCTTAAGTTCTCCACACTCATTCATCCAATGTAGTTTATATGGCTTAGGGTGATAAAATATAAGAAGTTGTAATTTGTTTACCATTTCAGTGCTAGCTATGTTACAACAACTTCCTCCATCAATTATCACATTACACACTTTTCCTTTAATGCTACACCTAGTATGAAACAGATTTTCACGTTGGTTATCCTCACAAGGTGCTAGTTGGATATGCAAAGTTCTCCTAGCTATCAAAGATTCACCTTGTTCATTCTCAATGCAACCATCATTCTCATTGTCATCATTTAAGGCATTTTCATCATCTAATTCCACATCATCCTCACTCTCATATTCTCCTAGATGATTTATGATCAAAGTGCGTCTATTAGGACATTCTCTACTCATGTGACCTCTGCCTTGACATTTAAAACACACAATGTTCCTAGTTCTAGAGTTAGAGATAGGAGTACTCCTTCTATGATCACTTGAAGGCTCATTCAAGGATCGTGGTGTAGTGGACGGTGTAGAAGACCTTCTTTGCCCTTCTTGGCCCATAGGTGTCGATTTCCTCTCCTCCTTCCGGCCTCCTTGATCCCTGTTGTGGGTAGGCAGCCGGCTTCCTTGTGATTTCCAAGCGTTGGACGTCCCATAAGGCGGCTTGTGTTCCCGGTTTCGCACCTTAGTCTTCCTTTCCACCTTGATGGCCAAGTGTAGTAATTGCTCCATGGTGCTGTATGGATACATATCAACTTCATTAGCCAAATTAGAGTTAAGAATACGAAGATACCTAGCCATAGTATTTTCCTCATCCTCTAGAACGTTGGCCTTCACCATAGCAACTTGCATATTCGTATAGGCTTCCTCAGCGCTAAGTGAGCCTTGTCTCAAATTTTCCAGCCGTTGTCGAAGCTCTCGGGTATAGTGAGGTGGAACGAACCTAGCCCTCATTAGTGCCTTCATATGCTCCCATGTGCTGATTTGAGGATCCAAGGTTCAAACTCTTTCTTTGACTACGTGATCCCACCATACCAAAGCATAGCCTTGGAACTCGAGAGCGGCTAGTTGAACCTTCCTAGGCTCGCTGAAGTTGTGACACAACCAAATCTGCTCAACTTTAGTTTCCCACTCTGTGTAGACGTCGGGATCACACTTTCCTTCAAAAACGGGAATTTTGATTTTGACCTTTCCGTGCCCGTCTTGCTCTTGATAGGGCCGAAGGTTATCTCGTCCTTGCCTTTGCTGCTGGAATGGCCGATTGTAGCCCTCCCACGTGTGGTCCTCAGCTTCATTCCGTCGCTGAAAGTCATCAACAAATGGTGGCATGTTAGAAGCATTAGGAAGGACGTTGGACTGTACATTAACTTGATCCGGAGGATCCGGCTCTCTAGTAACACGTGAAGGACCGGCAAACTCATAGTTGGTTCTCAAAGGTGGTGTTCCGGCTGGTGGTGTTCGTGCTTCCATAGTCTCCACTCGCTTGGATAGTTTAGCTATGGAATCGGACATTTGTTTCAATAGATTGATCATCTCAGGCGTGACGGTCTCGCTACTCGACTTGCTGGGACTTAGGGACCTGGACATGCTCAAGTAACAAACAAAGAAACTGGTTAGGTTAGAAAAACAAAGATCTCACTTGTGTTTCGCTCACACTCTCGTTGGTGTTGCCTAGCTGGTGGCTCGAGTTGTAAGGATCCAACACCTTAAGATCGCGATTTCCGAACCTTCTTAGCAACCCTTTGGAACTAGAACTGCTGAAACTGAATGTTAGTGTCGGAGATGAATCAAGACACCACTAATTGGAGTATTGACCGTTGGGTTGATGTAGGTACGGTGAATTGTGTTTAGAATGACGTTTTGAGATGATTGAAGAGTTTGCTTGTGCTTGATTAATAAAAACAAGGGCCAGCCGTTTTTTTTTTGTAGTGTTTTTTTTTTTTTGAAAGATATCTTAGACTTTGTCAAAGATTTATAGGAGAGAGAAGTAACCGTAATTGATTGCATATAGGGTTACCGAAACGTGTATGCAGCGTTTGAGCTTTCTCTTTTGTTTTGTTTTCGTTTTGTGTTTGCCTCTCCTCAAGATGTTGTCCGGCTTTTGAATTGGCACACTTCAAGCACAAGTTAGATCTCAATTGGATAAGCAATAAGGTTAACAAGAAGAAGAAGTGATCAATTGTACCAACTGAGCTCTGATACCAACTGATACGGGATTGTCCGTGATTGAGTCGATCTAGGCACAATGATCTCGAACCAGGCTGAATGAAGCGATTTCAGAATGCGGAATGGAACGTAGGTGATGAATGGCGCAGGAATGGTGAAGAGAAGAACCAAAGAGATGTCAACGAAGGAACCAAGGCTGAAAAGCCAAAACCCCAATCGTGAATGCCCTAGACCCGTCTCCAATACAACTTTACACTAGCTCCGGCTGGACTAGCACAAAGAGGGACTCGTGAAGGCTCGAAGCACCAATCCGAAGGCGGTTTGACACAAACAAGCTCAGCCAAGCAACAACAGCAATGCCAACCAAAAACTCTCTTGTTCTTTGATTGATTTTGTGAAATGATTACAAATGTAATTCTAAGCAATTGGGAATAACGTAACTAATCTGCAGCTAAAGAGGCTATCTATATAGACTCTTTTACCTAGACAAAATAAAGAAAAGAGAATTAAAAACATTAGTGGGAAGGTGGTAATAAGAGACCTTCCTCTAATGTAGCTAACAACCTAACAAACCACTAATCAGCATGGAAATAGGCTGAATTATTCAAACTTATCCTTGGAGTGCAAGCTGGACGTTTTTAACGTTTTTAAGGAGCCAAATGGGCTATCCGAATGGGCTGCATTGTTCAACAGATCCATGAGTGATTTGGATGTGTTTAAAGAGCCCAAATGATGATCCGAATGGGCTGAATTGTTACTCTCTTGGACCTCTTTAAACGTGATCAGCTGGCTGCCTTCTTGGGCTGTTTTAGATCTGAGCAGCAACCTACCCACTTGGACTGCCTTGGACGTGTTTGCAGGCTATCCTCGTGGGCTGTTTTGGACGTGATCAACATCTCCTCTCCTGGGCTGCATTGGACGTGGGCAACAACCTCCTCTTGGGCTGCATTGGCGTGAGCAACAGCCTCCCCTTGGGCTGCATTGGCGTGAGCAACAACCTCCTCTCCTGGGCTGCATTGTACGTGAGCAACAACCTGCATGGTCTCCTCGAGTTGCATGGGAAGTGAGTACGTCGGCATGGTCTCCTTGCCTGGTTCGCTTGCTCCTTCTTGGATCTCCTTAGCTCTTGCTCTAGTAATGGGACCTTGATATGTTCCATGTGATGTTCCTACATCAGGCCGAGGCTCCGGAACTACCTTAGACGCCTCCAAGTTGGACAGCCTTGTAGTTAACCCTTCAATGCTATCTTTCAAGCCCTTGATAAGGTTAAACAACTCCGGGGTAATAGGCTCGGGGCTCGGCGTACCTGCGGGAGTTCCTGACATTGTTCAAAGACACTAAAACACTCAAACACGTTAGGTTAGCTTAAAACAAAAACGCCTCACAAGTGTATCACTCGAAAGCAAACTCTCACTCTCTAGTGGTGCTCAACAAGCTTGTTGATGGCTCATCTTGTATTAGTCAAAAACCTCACGTGAGTTCAATACTTAGCCAAACAAAAGCTTTAAAGTAGAAGCGAAATTTGATTTCAATCACCTTAAAAACGTGTTTGACTCAATAAAAGAGAAGAAAAGACTCAAAACAAAAAGGACAAGTTGCACGAATGTTATATGCAACTAAGTATGGACTCAAAATTTGAACTCAAGATAAGTCTTGAAAGAACTTACTCGTCAAGCCTAAGCAAGCAAACTTTGGACACCGAAGGTGTGTGTAGAAGGGCTGGTCAAGGCTAAGCCGTGGCTCGAGTGAAGTGAGCTAGGCGAGGGCCAAGGTGTGGCTAAGCTAGGGTGAAGCTAGGCTAGGCGTGAATGGCTTGGTCCCTTTGAGTGAGATGAGCTCCTTTGTAGTCCTTTTTGGTTGATGAACAATAACACTTAGCAAGCACAACTTTTGAGTGAGATGAGCTCCTTTGTAGTCCTCTTTGATTGCTGAACAATAACACTTAGCAAGCACAACTTCAACTATTACAAACTATGAAATAAAACAAGAATAAGCTAGCAAGAATGAAATGAAATGAAATGAATACTAATGCTGATTTCTTTTCTCTTTCTTTTCTTTTTCTTTTCTTTCTTTCTTTTTTTTTGTTTTTTTTTTGAATTCGGATTTTCCTTTCTTTTTTTTTTAACTTACTGTTGGAATTAAAGAAAAATAAAACAAAAATGCTAAGAAAATCTAATTAGTTGCAAGAGGATAGAGTTGACCAAGTAAATAGCTAACCAAGGGTGAAAATTCAAAAAAAATAAGCTGAAAATGTGGAGGAGAGAGAGAGAGAGGCTGGAAAATAGGCTGAACGGATCAGCTCTCCTTTTTGAACGTTTAGGGCTCGTTTGGTGTTTGTGGTTGGACGTGGGGCAAGGCTGGTGGCAGGCATGGTGGTAGGCACAAGGGCTGGTGGCAGGCGTGGTGTAGGAGTGGTGCCGGCGTCCAAAATTCACAAACAAAAGCAACAAACTTGTTAGTTCAATCAAAAACTTGGAATAGAAATGACAATGGCAATAGACTCAAAACAAAGCAAGACTCAAACAAGAAAACGAGACACTTTTGATTTTTGAATGATTTACCGACTCTTTTTGTAGGTTGAACGTCAATTAGCTCTGATACCAATTGATACGGGGATTAGCCGCGAAGAACGGATCTAGACGAGCAACCTGTTTTCGGGAATAGAAGCAAACGAAAATCAGCACACAAAGATGAAGGAAAAACGTGCAAAGCAATAAAGGAAACGAAATGAACAAGAGGAACCGAAAAGAACAAATGATAGAACCCTTGGATTCGATTATCCAAGAACCAAACCGATGACGATTCGACCCCGCTTCTTACAACTTCACACAATCGATCTAGGATTATCGAAGGCACGAAGAGGTTGCTTCGATTCGACTTGTAGCACCAACCCGAAGGAGATTGACACACGCAAGAACGAGAAAGCTATGCTAACACCACAATTCTCACAAGACAAGAGGTTGAACTCAAAGGAATTCAATTTGGCACTTAGGCAATGTGTTTAACGTAATCTGCCCCAAAAATGAAGAGAGAAAGGTTTATATACAACCTAGACCTTCTCTCCTAAAAATAGAAAAGATATAAGAAAACAATAATTACAATTTAGAGTGTTTTAAATAAAACCATAAAATAGACTAATTCTAGGCTTTATTTAACACTCTCTAACTAGCTTCTCATGCCAGCCTTTACGCCAGCCTTCATCCATGCACATGCACACGTGAGCCTTCATCCTATGCTCCATTCAACTTCTTCTTGGCTGGTCCAATGTGGCTAAGCATCATGACGGGCCTTGGACTCATTGGAGGTGAGCTTGGGTGAGCTTCTTGAACCATGGCTAGGAAGATAACATCCCTCTCCGTTTGGCATTTAGCTTGAGCTCGTGTTAGGGCTCCTTGTGGTGTTGAAGATGGAGCCAGCTCGGATGACCCTTCATTAGGAGCAGACCATGCAAACGTTGGAACAACAAGGGTTTGATCATATAGCCACACCAGCCAATAAGTCATGCAACCAAGACAAGGACAAGGTGGGGAAGATGGACGAGCAAGCATGCATAGGAAATGGAACAACAAGCATGATGCCATCGAGTCCGGAGTGGCTGGCAAGCTCGACGTTGCTCACCTCCCGGGCCGTCGAAAGGGGTAACCATCTCCCTCAGTCGGGTCATCCATTTGGGCTCCAAAAACCCGTCCAATCACCCATGGTTCCGTTTGAATAAGTCAGCCTATTTTGACGCTGTTAGTTTATTTGTTAAGTTGTTAGCTACATTTGTGGGAGCTCTCTTGTTACCACCTTCCACCAATGTTTTAGTGTACATTTCTTTATTTTGTCTACATAAAAGAGTCTATATATAGTCTCTTTAGCTGCTGAGTAGGGCATGTTTTATTTGCTAAGAATTACAGATTGTAATCATTCACAAAATCAATCAAAGAACAAGAGAGTTTTGGGTTGGCATTGTCGTTGTTTGCTTGGCTGAGCTTGTTCGTGTCAACCGCCTTCGGATTGGTGCTTCGAGCCTTCACGAGTCCCTCTTTGTGCTAGTCCAACCGGAGCTAGTGTAAAGTTGTATTAGAGACGGGTCTAGGGCATTCACGAAGCGGGGTCTTGGCTCTTCAGCCTTGGTTCCTTTCGTTGACTCTCTTTGGTTCTTCTCAACATCCTCCTGCATCCATTCCATCTCCACGTTTCATTCCGCATCTGGATTCGCCTCAATCAGCCGGATTCGGATCATTGTACCTAGATCGACTAATCCACGGACTAATACCGTATCAGTTGGTATCAGAGCTCGGTTGGTACAATTGATCACTCTTTTCTTCTTTGTTAACCTTATTGCTTAACCAATTGAGGTTTAACTTGTGCTTGAAGTGTGCAAAATCAAAAGCCAAGGGTTTCTTAGGGCCGGACAACATCTTGAGGAGAGGTAAACACAAAACAAAAAAAAAGAGATCGAACGTTGCAATCAAGTTCGGTTACCTTCTCTCCCACAAATCTCGTTGAAATCAATTTCGGTTACCTTCTCTCCCACAAATCTTTGACAAAATCTAAGAGATCTTTCAAAAAAAAAAAAACAACACAAAAAGTGCTGGCCCTTTCTATTAATCGACCATCAAGCACAAGGAAAAGTCCCCTCTTTGTGAGAACTTCTTCATACAACTCCTTCGTCATTCAAATCTCAAACCACCAAATCTACACCAACCCAACGGTCAATACTCCGATTAGGGGTGTCTTGATCCATCTCCGACACTAACATCAATTTCGGTAGTTCTAGTTCCAAAGGGTTGCTAAGAAGGTTCAGAAATCGTGATCTTAAGGTGTTGGATCCTTACAACTCGAGCCACCAGCTAAGCAATACCAACGAGAGTGAGCGATACACAAGTGAGATCTTTGTTTTCTAACCTAACCGGTTCTTTGTTTGTTTACTTGAGCATGTCTAGGTCCCGAAGCCCCAGCAAGACTAGTAGTGAGACCGTCATGCCTGAGATGCTCAATCTATTGAAACAATTGTCCGATTCCGTAGCTAACCTATCCAAACGAGTGGAGTCTATGGAAGCACGAACCCCACCATCGCGGACACCACCTTTGAGAATCAACTATGAGTTTGGCAGTCATTCACACGTTACAAGAGAGCCGGATCATCCGGATCAAGGTAATTTACAGTCCAACGTCCTCCCTAATGCTTCTAACATGGCACCATTTGTTGATAACTTTCAGCGACGGAATGAAGCTCCTTTTGAGGATCATACTTGGGAAGATTACAATCGACCATTCCAACAGCCAAGGCAAGGACGAGAACGTGATAATCTACGGCCCTATCAAGAGCAAGACGGTCTCGGCAAAGTCAAAATCAAAATTACCGTCTTTGAAGGAAAGTGTGATCCCGACGTCTACACGGAGTGGGAAACTAAAGTCGAGCAAATCTAGTTGTGTCATAACTTCAGCGAGCCTAGGAAGGTTCAACTAGCCGCTCTCGAGTTCCAAGGCTATGCCTTGGTATGGTGGGATCACGTAGTAAAAGAATGAGTACGAACATTGGATCCTCAAATCACCACATGGGAGCATATGAAGGCACTAATGAGGTCTCGGTTCGTCCCACCTCACTATATCCGAGAGCTTCAACAACGGCTGGATAATTTGAGACAAGGCTCTCTTAGCGCTGAGGAAGCCTATACGAATATGCAAGTTGCTATGGTGAAGGCCAACGTTCTAGAGGATGAGGAAAATACTATGGCTAGGTATCTTCGTATTCTTAACTCTAATTTGGCTAATGAAGTTGATATGTATCCATACAGCACCATGGAGCAATTACTACACTTGGCCATCAAGGTGGAAAGGAAGACTAAGGTGCGAAACCGGGAACACAAGCCGCCTTATGGGACGTCCAACGCTTGGAAATCACAAGGAAGCCGGCTGCCTACCCACAACAGGGATCAAGGAGGCCAGAAGGAAGAGAGAAAGTCGGCACCTATGAGCCAAGAAGGCCAACGAAGGTCTTCTACACCGTCCACTACACCACGATCCTTGAATGAGCCTTCAAGTGGTCATCGAGGGAGTACTCCTACCACTAACTCTAGAACTAGGGACGTTGTGTGTTTTAAATGCCAAGGTAGAGGACTGATAACACGATTTATGACTTAGGTTTAGGTAATCATTTAGATAGATTTCTCACTCATTCATGCATGATCTAGCACTAGTTCACGACGTTTGCACTTAAATCATGTATTTTGTCGAGATAGACGTCTACGCGGACTTTTGCTTGCTTTATAGGTATTTTGGGAGATTTAGGAGCTTAATCGATGCATTCGAGAATCAATCCTCGAGATGACACACCCTCGGACTCATTAGGATGCAAACTAGAGGCTAAGGAAGACTCATGGAACCTTGCCAACACAAGCCATGCACCAAATCGAAGCTTAATGATCCAAGGCAAAGCTGAAGCACCAAACCACGGTTCACTGGAAGTCCACGGCCGTGGAACCACCCGTGGATTTTGCCAGACGGTTGTGACAGCTGTGCCACGATCTCATGGCTCACTTTAGCAAGGTTGTAGTATAAAAGTGGTCCTGCATTGATGTGAGAAATCATCTTGGAGCAGCTCTCCATTATCCACTATCATCCAATCAAAATACTCTCTCAACAAGAAGATTCTCTCAAGGAGGAAAGCTACCATTGAAGGAGAAGAGCTCCATTGGAGAGGAGAAGAAGAACACACCATTGCTAGCACTTTGATAGCTCTTGTAGTGAGGAATTTCGGAATCGATTTCTAGAGTTGTATGAACCATTTAAAACTTCTTTTGGAAGGGTTGTGAGTCATTCTAATCCCATTTTCAGCTTGGTTTTGATTACTTCACTTGTTCATCTCTTTCTCTTCATTATCTTGCAAATAGAAGCGATGATTTTATGTTTGATGATTTCGATTGTTATCATGCATGTTGTAGGCTAAATAGATGTGATTCTAGGGTAAGGAAAGGATGGTTGTGGCTAGGACTATGATAGGATGGAGACTTAGATTTGCCCTTGGATGAGTCACTTACTTGGACATAGCCTCTGTTAGGGTCCACGGTTTGTTCTTGCCGATCCACGGCCGTGGACTTGGTAGAACAGCCCGTGATTTTCCCTGGTTCGATGGATCTAGCTTTAGATTGTTAGAATGTTGAAATCCTAGTGTTTGTTGAGTTAAATCTACCCTAGGGTGACCTAGTGTTAGCAACTAAGTGTTAGAAGAGACCTACCCAGTGATTCTTACCCTTAGATTTCAAAGATGATAAACCCTAAGTAGTGGTGAGCCTCATAAGCCGCCATTGGACTAAGTGTGCTAGGATAGTTGTTTAGGACTAACCCTTTCGAGACTTACCCGGTAAGGATAGGTTAGATCCCTAGGTGATAATCCGGTTTGTGTAGAATTCCATCCCTTAGGTTCTTAGAGACTTACCCGGTGATAAGACCTTAGGAATGGACTAGTGGATCATGAGACCTACCCGGTGATTGATCCCAATCTAGAAACACTCACTCCCAACATATCATAGTTAATCCAAGGAATGATTAGATAGCTTGAGTCCTATGCCATAACCGGAATTTCCAACCCCTAGAATCCGCTTTTCTCTTTTGATTCATATCTCGTGTTTAGCTTGTTGTTTGTGTTGATTTGTTAGCTTAGTTGATTGTTTGCTTTGCATGATTTGTGATCCTTGATTGATCATCTAAAAACCAACCAAAAACATTGAGATTTTCGTTTTTTTATTTCTTTCTTTCTTAAACTAGATCTTCACTAAACTTAATCATAAATCGAATCAATCTCACCTTAGTCTTTGTGTTCGACCTCGGAATACTATCCATACTACAAACGTCTCGTACACTGCGGGAGCGCTAGGAGTTAGGAGAAATATAACGAGTTTATAAATTTTAAAACCCATTGCGTATCACATCCTGAGCGTAACAAGTTTTTGGCGCCGTTGCCGGGGACTAGGTCTAGATTGAGTCTATTTCGTGATTGTTTATAGTGTAGATCTTTCTTGTTGCTTTTGATCTCTCTTTGTTTTGTGTCTTTGCTTTTCAGGACATCTCTTACTCTTTAGGTGTATGCGAAGATCTCGTGGCAAGGACTTAGCTCCATTCGATCCCGAACCGGACAAAACCCTTAGATCTAGATCATAGAGCATTAAAAAGGGAAAAGAGATGGCCGGAAGAGATCTTCAAGCTGAATTGGATGAGACTTTAGAGCAAATAAGGCTAAGAGATGAGCTCTTGGAGGAAGAGAGGAGACTTGCCAATGAGAGGCAAGAGGCAACTAGGAGGGAGATTGATGAGATTAGGCAAGCCCTTGTACAAGGAGAGCTTAATCGTCAACAACCTCCACCTCCTCCACCACAACCGCAGCCGGCGGCGAATGTTAGGGTTGTGCCCATTGCAATTGAAGAGCCACAAACATTAGGGAGACGTATGGATCCGGCACAAAGAGCACACCGTTCGGGTGTGAACTTAGGAGATCCCGCAACCCACAATTACGAGCTCCGCCCTCAAGTTCTACAAATGATCCGGCATAATCAATTTGGAGGGATGGAAGGAGAGTCTCCTCATCAACACTTGATGAACTATGAGATTTTGATGGAGACTCTTAGACCGCCAAGATTGGAGAGCAACAACCATAAGCTTAGGGCTTTTTCCTTCTCTCTTAAAGATAAAGCCTTGGCTTGGTATCAATCTATTCCACAAGGGCGAGTTAGTACTTGGGAGGAGATGACAACCGAGTTTTTGACTAAGTTCTTCCCACCTTCCAAGACTATCGAGTTAAGAGGGAAGATAAATGCCTTAATGATGAAGGATAGAGAAAGCTTGTTCAAGTCTTGGGAGAGGTTCAAAGATCTTCTCTTAGATTGTCCACACCATGGTATACCAAAAATTGAGCTATTGGAGATCTACTTCAAAGGACTTGATGAAGATAGCCAATTCAAGCTCCAATCTCTTTCCGGTGGGACTTTCATGGAGAAGAATGTAGATGATGCTTGGGAGTTTGTGGAGAAACAAGCTCTAGTTATTGAGAAATATTCTCATAGGAAGAGTGAAGGTAGAAAGGCGGGAGCATATGAGGTGAGTGAAGTCACCATGAGCAATTTCAAGCTCGACGCCATCAACAACGAATTGAAGTCTTTGAGGGAGTTGTGTGCTACAACTTTAAAGAACCAAGCAACTCCTCAAGTGCAAGTGCAAGCTAATTTGTCTTCCAAAGAGGAAGATGTGAATTACATGGGAAGGGGCAATTATAACAACTACCAAGGCCCAAGGAACTTCAACAACAACCGGCAATTCAACAATTACCGGCCCAACCACAACCATCCCGGGTTTTCTTACTCTAACCCGGATGGAGCCTTGAACCCTCCCGCTTCAACAAGCACAACTCCACCACCAAAAGCTTCACAAGAACCTCCACCCGGATTTACTCAACCTCCAAAGGATAGGACCGAAATGATGTTTGAGCAATTGCTTGGAAGGTTGAGTGGTCTTGAGAGCACGGTGACTTCCATCTCTAAGGCACAAAAGGTATTGGAAGCACAAGTGCTCCAAAAGGCGGGTGAAGCCCATAGAGATCCGGAAAAGCTTCCCGGAAGGACCGAAGACAACCCAAGAGGCCAAGTGTTGGCCATCAAAACACGGAGTGTGTTAAGTATGAAGGATCCCTTGCCAAGGAATAATGCTAAGGGAAAGCAAGTAGTGGTAGAGGAAGAGATAGTGCAAGAAGATGGAGGCAAGAGCAAGGATGTTGAGCCAACCTATGTGGCACCGCCTCCATACAAACCACCACTACCGTTCCCTCAATCACGAGCAAGGGCTCGTTTAGACAATCACTTTGGTAAATTCCTTGAACTTATGTCTAAATTGCATATTAATATTCCGTTCATGGATGCTATTTTAGGAATGCTGGCATATGGCAAGTTCTTGAAGGAGATACTCTCCAACAAAAGAAAGTTGGAGGAGTATTGGGAGATAAGAATGACAAAGAGATCCTCGGAATTGATCCAAACAATGAAGGAGGAGATGCCTCCCAAGCTAAGAGATCCGGGTTCTTTTTGTGTCCCTATTGGAGTGGGAGATGTGAAGTATGAAGCCCTTTGTGATCTTGGGGCAAGTGTGAGCATCATACCGCTTGCACTTTGCAACAAGGTTGGACTAGGAGAGCCAAAGCCGGTCAAGATGACCCTCTACATGGCGGACCGCTCAATCACTCACCCGGTTGGGATCTTAGAAGACATTCCGGTGCAACTAGGGAAGTTCTATGTGCCAATTGACTTTGTTGTTTTGGACATCCCGGCGGACTATCCCGTTCCCATCATCTTAGGAAGACCTTTCCTAGCCACTTCCGGATGCCTAGTGGATTGCAAGAACGGGGTTCTCTCCTTCAACATTGGAGAAGAGAATATCAAGTTTAAGTTGTCCACAATGATGAAAGGGCCAACCCTTGATGAGGATGTCTTCAACATAGTCAAGCAAGAGGAGTCTAGAGAAGTTGTGAGCTCGATCTTGATCAAGGACCCCTTGGAGAAGGTTCTTACCTTAAGTTTGATGGAGGAAGGTGTTGAGGAGGCTTGCAATGAAGAAATCAAGGCCTTGGAAGCACTAGAAAAGGAGACAAGAATTGAAAATGAAGTTCACGAAGGCATGCTCAGCATCTGTAAGAACCACGGGCATGGAATGCAGTCCACGGCCGTAGAACTCTCTAGAAAGCTCCAACGAGCAAGGTTGGCAACTTCCACGGCCGTGGATGTGGAGCCAACCGTGGACTTGGCCGTGGTTTCCCCAGAATCAGACCTCATTGATGATCAAGCTTCAAGGAGCCTTGAAGGATCTTCATTTGCTTTGGATTCATCTCATCCAACGTTATTTGGATCGTCTCCACTCGACAAAGGTCCTCCTAAACTTGAACTCAAACCCCTCCCCTCTCATTTGAAGTATGCTTTTCTTGGTGATAATTCTACATATCCGGTGATTGTGAATGCATGCTTGAATGATGATGAACTTGCTAAGTTGTTGCATGAGCTAAGATTGCGTAAGAAAGCCATTGGCTATACTATTGATGATTTAGTTGGCATAAAACCTTCTTTGTGCATGCATAAGATATTGATGAAAGATAATCATAAACCCTCTATTGAACATCAAAGAAGATTGAATCCTATAATGAAAGAGGTAGTCAAGAAGGAGATCATTAAGTTGCTAGATGCGGGAATTATCTACCCTATTTCGGATAGTAAGTGGGTTAGTCCCGTTCATATAGTTCCTAAGAAGGGTGGGATGACCGTAGTGACTAATGAGAACAATGAACTAATTCCAACTAGGACGGTTACTGGATGGAGGATGTGCATTGACTATAGGAAGTTAAACATGGCCTCTAGGAAAGATCACTTCCCCCTTCCTTTCATTGACCAAATGCTAGAAAGGTTAGCTCAACATTCTCATTTTTGCTACCTAGACGGCTATAGCGGATTCTTCCAAATCCCTATCCACCCCGATGACCAAGAGAAAAACACCTTTACATGTCCATGGGGTACTTTTGCATATAGGAGAATGCCATTTGGGTTGTGTAATGCACCCGCCACCTTCCAAAGGTGTATGATGGCTATCTTTTCGGAATACATTGAAAATATCATGGAAGTGTTTATGGATGATTTTTCTGTTTATGGTTCTTCCTTTGATAATTGCTTGGCTAACTTGTCATTAGTATTACAAAGATGTGAGGAGACAAACCTTGTCTTGAATTGGGAAAAGTGCCACTTCATGGTAAGTGAAGGTATTGTGTTGGGACACTTAGTGTCCAATCGTGGCATTGAGGTTGATAGGGCTAAGATTGAGATGATAGAGAAGTTACCACCACCTACCTCGGTGAAGGGGGTAAGGAGTTTCTTAGGGCATGCCGGTTTTTACCGGAGGTTTATTAAAGACTTCTCTAAAATTTCTAAGCCTCTTACTAACCTACTAATGAAAGATGTTGAGTTTGTTTTCTCCAAGGATTGCCTTGAGGCTTTTTGTAGGTTGAAGAACGCTTTGATCTCCGCACCTATTATGCAACTTCCGGATTGGAGTTTACCGTTTGAGATCATGTGTGATGCAAGTGATGTAGCCGTTGGGGCTGTTTTGGGGCAAAGGAAAGATGGGCGCACACATGCCATTTATTATGCTAGCAAGACGCTAGATGATGCCCAACTCAATTATGCTATCACCGAGAAGGAATTGCTAGCGGTGGTGTATGCATTTGAGAAGTTCCGCTCATATCTTGTTGGAGCGAAGGTCATAGTTTATACGGATCATGCTGCGATCCGTTACCTCCTTACAAAGAAGGATGCCAAGCCTAGGTTGATTCGGTGGATCCTTCTTCTTCAAGAGTTTGATTTGGAAATCCGAGACAAGAAGGGATCCGAGAACTCCGTAGCGGATAACCTTAGTAGACTCCCACCATTGGAGCTTGAAAGAGATGACATCCCGATTGATGACTCATTTCGGGATGAGCAATTGCAAATGGTGGAGGAATGCTTGTTCCAAGTGTTTAGAGGAAGTGAGCCATGGTATGCCGACATTGTGAATTATCTTGTGTGTGAGGAAGTGCCTCCCGAATTGACATATGCCCAAAGAAAGAAGTTCTTCAAGGATGTGAGGCACTACTATTGGAGTGAACCACTTTTGTTCAAGAGAGGGCCGGATGAAATGTTTAGAAGATGCATACCGGAGGATGAGGTGGAGAGTGTGATCCGCCATTGTCATTTCTTGCCATGTGGAGGGCATGCTAGCTCCCACAAGACATGTGCGAAGGTGTTGCAATCGGGCTTCTTTTGGCCAAGTTTGTTCAAGGATGTGCAAAGCTTTGTGGTAGCTTGTGATGCTTGCCAAAGGACGGGCAACATCTCAAGGAGGAATGAGATGCCCTTGAACAACATACAAGAAGTGGAGATATTTGATGTGTGGGGTGTGGACTTCATGGGACCATTCCCTTCTTCATGTGGTAACCTCTATATCCTATTGGCGGTTGACTATGTTTCGAGATGGGTGGAGGCAATCACCTCTCCTACAAATGATGCCAAAGTTGTGGTGTGGTTCTTCCACCGAGTGATCTTCCCTAGGTTTGGAACACCAAGGGTGATCATAAGTGATGGAGGGAAGCACTTCACTAATAGGAATTTTGGAGCACTTTTGGCTAAGTATGGGGTGACTCATAAGGTGGCAACACCTTACCATCCCCAAACTATTGGCCAAGTGGAGATCTCCAACCGGGAGATAAAAGGGATACTTGAGAAGACGGTCTCTAGGATGAGAAAGGATTGGGCTATGAAGCTCGATGATGCCTTGTGGGCATATAGAACCGCTTTCAAGACACCAATTGGCACCACTCCCTACAAGTTAGTCTATGGCAAGTCTTGCCACCTTCCGGTAGAAATGGAGCATAGAGCTAATTGGGCCATTAAGTGGCTAAATTTTGACCTCAAGGAGGCGGGAGAGAAAAGGTTGCTTGACATAAATGCTCTTGAGGAGATCCGGTTGGACGCCTATGAGAATGCCCGGATCTACAAGGAGAGGACCAAACGTTGGCATGACAAGCGCCTCATTCCGAAGGAGTTGAGTGAAGGCGACCTTGTCCTTCTCTTCAACTCAAGGCTGCGGCTTTTCCCCGAAAAGCTAAAATCAAGATGGACCGGGCCATATGTGGTGAAAAAGATCTTCCCCCATGGAGCTATTGAGATAGGAGGGGAGCATTGTGGAGATTTCAAGGTGAATGGGCACCGGTTGAAGAAGTATGTCCCGGGAGCTCCGGTGGATATGATTGCCCCACTTTACCTAGAATGAGACACCCCCGAGTTTGGTCAAGCTAATGACCTTAAAGAAGCGCTTGGTGGGAGGCAACCCATTGGTAACGTTTTCCCTTTTTCGTTTTGTTTTGTTTTTGATTTTTCTGTTTTTGTGTGCTTGGTGTGTTTTGTCTTGGTAGCATTGGAAGCCTTGCATGGCATGTGAATGATGATGATGAACCCCTCATCAATTATGGGTGGAGCGGACGCGGAACTTGGACGGCTAGCGGTGCCTAGCGCGGGTCCCGACGCCTTGATAAACACTTAGAGCTCTAGGATCATCCACCATCAATTCCACTTGAGAAATCCCAAATACCATAGCAAATCATTTTTACATTGTGAGAATCTTCTTTCACTCTTCTTTACTTCATTTACACATTGGGGACAATGTGTTTCTAAGTATGGGGTGGGGTTTGCATGATCCTTTGCATGATGAGCATCTAGGATAGTTTAATATTTTCACATGTCTTGCATTGTATATACTCATTTCGAAAACCCCATAAAAATCAGAAAATTTAAAAATTTTTGTGCTTTCTAGGCTTGGATATGACCCTAATGATGAATCTTGTCTTGTGGATTGGCTATGGATGGCCTTATGTGTTAAATTTATGAATGCATATGTGGACTTAAAGTACTTCTCTTGAATCCCATGAATGATTTGTGATCATGATGTTTGCCTAGAATGGATTGAGTATTGAAAGTCGAAATTACATGCTAGTTCTTGCACACCATCTAGGAATGAATGAGGCAATTCATCTTTCTCTTCTTCTCGTCTTGATCATGATGTTTGAGCACCTCAATTGATATAAATTTGACCTCTTTTGACCCATCCGGAAATAGGAGCATGTTAGTGTGTTGATGTGTGTGAAAAGCAAGGTGGGGTGAAGATGTTGATGAAGGAATGTCGCGAATAAAATGCTGAATTTGTTGTGAAAGTGTAGACAAAAAATTATAGGTTTGGGGGCATTGGTTTAAATGACAAGTAACTCGACACACTTCACATAATCGGGTGTTGGTGCCTTGCCAAAGTCAAATAAACCGATAGTCCTAACGAGCTTTGGTATGTGTGCCCGGTGTGGATGCACCTCGAAAAATAGAAAAAGCCCGAGGATGGCTAATCACCAAGGTTTCGGCTTTTGTACACCAATGCCATTGTCTCAAAAATAAGCAAAGGAAAAAGAAAAGAAAGAAAAGATAGAGAAAATATACATTTGAGGGAAGTTCATCGAGGACAAAATTGTGGAGTTAGTTCCATTCCCGGATTAGCACCACATAGCCTAGAAAAATCCCCACCTAATCACAACGTTTCTTGGCCTTTTATTTCGTAAGACCTTATGACCTATTTGCATGTTTGTAAGACTTAGTAATCTAGATTGGATATGCTCTTGATCATCTTGACTTCTTCATTTTTACATTTCATGCATGTTTTTGAGTTAAGTATAATCGTCTTTCCGTGCCTTCATTCGTTCGATACATAATTGCATGTCCGTTGCCATGAAACATGACTATGAAGGTGATCCAATAGTAGAAGCACAAATCCAAAAAGATTTTGCCATTTTTCTGCATACATAAATCATGTCATCTCTTAGTCTATAGTTGGGAATTTGCTCGGGGACGAGCAAACCTTAAGTATGGGGTATTTTGATAACACGATTTATGACTTAGGTTTAGGTAATCATTTAGATAGATTTCTCACTCATTCATGCATGATCTAGCACTAGTTCACGACGTTTGCACTTAAATCATGTATTTTGTCGAGATAGACGTCTACGCGGACTTTTGCTTGCTTTATAGGTATTTTGGGAGATTTAGGAGCTTAATCGATGCATTCGAGAATCAATCCTCGAGATGACACACCCTCGGACTCATTAGGATGCAAACTAGAGGCTAAGGAAGACTCATGGAACCTTGCCAACACAAGCCATGCACCAAATCGAAGCTTAATGATCCAAGGCGAAGCTGAAGCACCAAGCCACGGTTCACTGGAAGTCCACGGCCGTGGAACCACCCGTGGATTTTGCCAGACGGTTGTGACAGCTGTGCCACGATCTCATGGCTCACTCTAGCAAGGTTGTAGTATAAAAGTGGTCCTGCATTGCTGTGAGAAATCATCTTGGAGCAGCTCTCCATTATCCACTATCATCCAATCAAAATACTCTCTCAACAAGAAGATTCTCTCAAGGAGGAAAGCTACCATTGAAGGAGAAGAGCTCCATTGGAGAGGAGAAGAAGAACACACCATTGCTAGCACTTTGATAGCTCTTGTAGTGAGGAATTTCGGAATCGATTTCTAGAGTTGTATGAACCATTTAAAACTTCTTTTGGAAGGGTTGTGAGTCATTCTAATTCCATTTTCAGCTTGGTTTTGATTACTTCACTTGTTCATCTCTTTCTCTTCATTATCTTGCAAATGGAAGCGATGATTTTATGTTTGATGATTTCGATTGTTATCATGCATGTTGTAGGCTAAATAGATGTGATTGTAGGGTAAGGAAAGGATGGTTATGGCTAGGACTATGATAGGATGGACTTAGATTTGCCCTTGGATGAGTCACTTACTTGGACGTAGCCTCTGTTAGGGTCCACGGTTTGTTCTTGCCGATCCACGGCCGTGGACTTGGTAGAACAGCCCGTGATTCTCCCTGGTTCGATGGATCTAGCTTTAGATTGTTAGAATGTTGAAATCCTAGTGTTTGTTGAGTTAAATCTACCCTAGGGTGACCTAGTGTTAGCAACTAAGTGTTAGAAGAGACCTACCCGGTGATTCTTACCCTTAGATTTCAAAGATGATAAACCCTAGGTAGTGGTGAGCCTCATAAGCCGCCATTGGACTAAGTGTGCTAGGATAGTTGTTTAGGACTAACCCTTTCGAGTCTTACCCGGTAAGGATAGGTTAGATACCTAGGTGATAATCCGGTTTGTGTAGAATTCCATCCCTTAGGTTATTAGAGACTTACCCGGTGATAAGACCTTAGGAATGGACTAGTGGATCATGAGACCTACCCGGTGATTGATCCCAATCTAGAAACACTCACTCCCAACATATCATAGTTAATCCAAGAAATAATTAGATAGCTTGAGTCCTATGCCATAACCGGAATTTCCAACCTCTAGAATCCGCTTTTCTCTTTTGATTCATATCTCGTGTTTACCTTGTTGTTTGTGTTGATTTGTTAGCTTAGTTGATTGTTTGCTTTGCATGATTTGTGATCCTTGATTGATCACCTAAAAACCAACCAAAAACATTGAGATTTTTGTTTCTTTATTTCTTTCTTTCTTAAACTAGATCTTCACTAAACTTAATCATAAATCGAATCAATTTCACCTTAGTCTTTGTGTTCGACCTTGGAATACTATCCATACTACAAACGTCCCGTACACTGCGGGAGCGCTAGGAGTTAGGAGAAATATAACGAGTTTATAAATTTTAAAACCCATTGCGTATCACATCCTGAGCGTAACAAGGACACATGAGTAGGGAATGTCCTAATAGATGCAATTTGATCATAAATCATCTAGGAGAATATGAGAGTGAGGATGACGTGGAATTACATGATGAAAATGCATTAATTGATGACCATGAGCAAAATGAGAATGATGATTACATTGAGTATGAACAAGGTGAATCTTTGATAGCTAGGAGAACTTTGCATGTCCAACTAGCACCTTGTGAGGATAACCAACGTGAAAATCTATTTCATACTAGGTGTAGTATTAAAGGAAAAGTGTGTAATGTGATAATTGATGGGGAAGTTGCTGCAACATAGCTAGCACTGAAATGGCAAACAAATTACAACTTCTTACATTTTATAACCCTAGGCCATATAAACTACATTGGATGAATGAGTGTGGAGAACTTAAGGTCAATAAGCAAACTAAGGTCAATATAAAATTAGGATCAATTGAGGATATTATTACATGTGATGTTGTGCCTATGAATGCTTGTCACTTGTTGCTTGGTCGTCCATGGCAATATGATAGGAAAGTTGTACATGATGGGTTTTCTAATAAATATAGCTTTGAGTATAAAGGTAAAACTTTAACACTTAAACCTATGACACCTTTACAAATAGCCGAGTATTATGAGAACAAGAGGGTAGAGCAAGGAACCCCTCAAAAGCCTAAAATGACACGGCCTAAGAGTAAGGAGAACAAAACCCATCAAACACTGTTAGTACAACCAACAAGTAGCTATCTTGAGTCTAGGAATGAATATGTCACTAACTATGCTTCTATGGATGTGCTAATGATTAGTTTGTGTAAATCTCTAGTGAAGGTGCCTCATGACTCTACGATTCCACTTCCTAGTTCTATCCAGGGGCTGTTAGATGAGTTTAAGGACGTTTTTCCTGAGGAAGTTCCAGCTGGCTTGCCGCCCATTAGGGGCATTGAACACCAAATAGATTTAATACCCGGAGCCACTCTTCCCAATAGACCCGCCTATAGGATGAACCCTACGGAAGCCCAGTAAATTCAGAACCAAGTTCAAGACTTACTAGATAAAGGGGTATGTTCGGGAAAGCCTTAGTCCTTGTGCCGTTCCCGTCCTGCTAGTACCCAAGAAGGATAATACTTGGAGAATGTGTATTGATTGTAGAGCAATCAATAATATTACTATCAAGTATAGACACCCGATTCCCCATCTAGATGACATGCTTGATGAGTTACACGGAGCTGCAATTTTCACTAAGATTGACCTTAGGAGTGGCTACCATCAAATTAGAATGAGGGAAGGGGACGAATGGAAAACAGCTTTTAAAACCAAATTTGGTCTCTATGAGTGGCTAGTAATGCCTTTTGGTTTAACTAATGCTCCTAGTACCTTCATGAGACTAATGAATCATATTTTGAGACCTTATATTGGTTTATTTGTTGTAGTCTACTTTGATGACATTCTTATCTAGACATGTTACCGGTTCAAACCAAACCGCCGAACCGGCGGTTTGTGAACCGGCTCAAACCGCCGGTTTGACCAAACCGGCGGTTTAGGTTTGCCGGTTTGGTTGAACCGGCGGTTCGCGGTTTAGGTTTAGGTTTGGTTCAACCTAAAACCTAAACCGCCGGTTCGAACCGGTGGTTAACCGCCGGTTAAACCGGCGGTTTAACCGCCGGTTTGAGCCTTTTTTATTTTTTTTTTGGCCAAACCGGCGGTTAACCGGCGGTTTGGCCAAAAAAAAGAGACGTTGGCAAAAGCCAACGTCTCTTTGCACATTATGAACGTTGGCTTTTGCCAACGTTCACTCCAACGGCTATAATAGCCGTTGGAGGTTAAATTTATTTTTTTTTTATTTTTTATTTTTAAATACTAGTTTAACTAAAAAAAAAAAAAAATTAATACCCACTATTCCTATAAATACCATACAATTATTTCATTTAAATCACACCAACATTCTCATCTATCTACTACTACTCTCAATCTCCAATTCTCCATCTCGTATTCTCTTTCTCGTAATTTCGATCTTTCGAAATGGCAAACCCGAATTTCCCAAGCGACTACGACTTCACTCCCGCTTTCTTTCCTAGCACACAAGAAAGCGAGACTCAACCGCCGGAATCGGAAATGCCACAAGCTCCACAAGTTCCACAAGGTGAAGGGCCATTCCGACAAGCCCCTCCACCGAAAATGCTCACCTCCGACATATTCACCAAACATTACAACAAGGGTCCGGTGATGGACGATTATTGCCAAGTTTCGTGCAATTATTGTACGAAGGTGTACAAGTGGAAGTCGAAGGGCAGATACGGAACTTTGCAAACCCATATGCAAAAGACTCATCCGGAGAAGCTCGGAATATCACGGGGACAAACTCAATTGTCCCACGGGTTTGCATCCTCTTCCTCTCAATCTTCTTTATTTACATATAATCATGTTGATGAATCTTTAGCATTAGCCAACTTAATTGCATCCGAAGCATTTCCATTTTCTTTTGCGGAATCTATTAATGTAAGAGAATATTGTTCTAATTATCTTCAACCGGCTTATAAACCAACTTCTCGTCAACAAGTTTCGAAATTAGTTTCTCATTCTTATGAACAAAAAAAACAAAAAATTCTTACGGTTTTACAATCTTTTTCGCATCAAGTTTCAATTTGTAGTGATGTTTGGAGTACTTTATCACAAAAACATTTTTACATGGGCATCACTTTACATTTTATCGATAATGATATGTACTTGCATAAATTTGTTATTGCATATCGACATTTTAATGAAAGACATAGTGCCGCCAACATTGCTAATTTAATAAAAACGGTTTTACAAGAATTTAATTTACAAAACCGTGTTTTTTCATACTCATTTGATAATGCTTCCGCTAACACCCGCGCCGTTAACCATTTAGTAGGAAATGCGGGTCAACTTATAAAAACTTCTTTTACTCACCAAAGATGTGCATGTCATATTTTAAATTTAAGTGTTCAAGATGGCCTAAAAGTTTTACATGAAATGTTAGAACCTATAACCGATGTAATTGAACATATTTGGCATTCAACCGAATTAAGAAGAAAATGGAGATCAACTTGTATTGAAAAAAATTTTCCTCCAATTTCTTTTTCGAAAGATATTGGAACTCGGTGGAACTCAACCTATAAACTACTAACTCAAGCTATTCGTTATAAAAATGTTTTACAAGAATTTTCTTCACAATATATTTCTTGGTCTATTTTAGATGATGAAAGTATTTGGCAAACTTGTTTTGATATTTGTAGTGTTTTAAAAGTTTTTAGTGATGCTACTAATACATTAAGTTATGTTTACATTCCTACTTCTTGTTGTTTTTTAGAAATAGCCGTAAATGTTGCCGAGGCTTTACAAACCGGTTTAGCTTTAGAATCACTTAAATATGCGGCAACCGAAATGAAAACAAAATGGCTAAAATATTATAATGAGGTTCCCGTAGTTTATCTTATTGCCGCCGTTTTCGATCCTAGACTTAAAATAGATGGTGTTACGGAATTTTTAAATGCTTATTATGAATGTTTAGGATTATCTACTATTATGAATGTTAATAATATTATTAGTAATGTTCGTGTTGAAATTGCTAAATTACTTAATTTATTTGAAACTAGTGCTAGTGCTAGTGCTTCTACACAAACAACTCCTCCACCCACTTCTTCTTCTTCTTCTCCTTCTATTCTTTCTAAAGCTAGACAAATTTTATCTAAAAGAACTAAAACACCTAGACATTCATCCGCAAGTGCGGAATTTGAAGATTTTCTAACTACTCCTTTTAGTTTTGATGGTGATATTGATAGTTTTGAAGTTTTACAATATTGGAAGAAGATGGCCCCAAAGTATCCAACATTAGCCAAGATTGTGCAATAAATTATGGCCGTTCCCGCATCAACGGTGGCCGTGGAGCAAGCTTTTAGTCAAGGAGGAAACATGCTAAGCTACAAGAGGAGTCAGTTGAAGCCCGATAAATTGGAGGCTCAAGTTTGTGTTCAAGATTGGATAAGGGCGGAGAGGAGGCTACAACGGAATGCACCCACTTATGATAGATCATCGGATTCCAACTCCGATGATCCGGCCACTACTTCCGAGTCCGAGTCGCAAAGGTAATGGGGTTACGAAAACAACTCGGAAGTCCGAAAAAAGGTAAGTAAAGGTAAGAGAACTACGTGGGCTTTGATTCCTCTTAAACCCCAAGAGGATACGTAGGCAACCGGGAAACCGGTTCAAGCCCTTTCCTTTTTTTTTTTTTTTTTCATTTAGTTATATTCAAAATTTCAAATACTAATGTAAAGATGTAATAAAAAAAATTGAATGTATAAAAAATTTAGCTTGCTTTATTTTGTTGTAGAATTGTAGTTAGTACTTAGTAATTTTGTTTAATATGTAATTA
Source organism: Fagopyrum homotropicum (assembly GCA_033239125.1). NCBI lineage: Eukaryota > Viridiplantae > Streptophyta > Magnoliopsida > Caryophyllales > Polygonaceae > Fagopyrum > Fagopyrum homotropicum. The sequence continues at coordinate 90,782,551 of BSWB01000004.1, read as the reverse complement.
TTATACATTGAATTTCAATGTATAAAAAAATTTTAGTTGCTTTGTTGTATAACTTGTATGTTAGTTAGTCATTTTATTTTAGTTGCTTCTTTCTTTTATTATTGTTAGTAATTTTTTTTACTATGTAATTATTTTATTCAAAAGCTAATGTAATGAAAAAAAATTCAATGTATAAAAAATTTGAGGTTGCTTTCTTTTATTATTGTTAATACTTAGTAATGTTATATAACTTATATTAGTTGCTTTCTTTTATTTACTTAGTAATTCTATCTAAATGCTATTGTAAAAAAAAATTCTATGTATAAAATATAAAGTTATAAAATAATTTTAATTAATATATATTATACATTTATACATATATATTATATTACTTATATATATATATATATATATATATATATATATATATATATATATATATATATATATATATATATATATATATATATATATATATATATATATATATATTTTTAAAAGTCATGTGCCAAACCGCCGGTTTAGGTTAAACCTAAACCGGCGGTTCCTCATTGGCCGGTTTAGGTTTAGGTTTGGCTTTTGCCAAACCTAAACCGCCGGTTCCTAAACCTAAACCGGCGGTTTAGGAACCGGCAACATGTCTATTCTTATCTATAGTAAGACTTTAAAGGAGCATGAAAATCATTTGAGAGATGTGGCTTGCTACATTGCGTATAGAATACTTGTAAGCTAATATTAAAAAATGTGATTTCTATACTAACCGAGTGATTTTCCTTGGTTTTGTAGTAAGTGCCAATGGTTTGCAAGTGGATGAGGATAAGGTTAAGGCAATCAATGAATGGCCCATTCCTAGGTCGGTTGGTGAAGTAAGGAGTTTCCATGGCCTAGCTACATTCTATAGAAGATTTGTGAGGGATTTTAGTACCATTGCAGCACCACTCACGGCCTTGACCAAAAAGAAGGTTCCTTTTGAGTGGAATGAACCTCAACAAAGAGCATTTGAAGAACTCAAGAAACGTCTCACCCACGCACCACTACTCACTCTACCGGACTTCACTAAACCCTTTGAGGTTGAATGCGACGCGTCTGGCATTGGTATTGGCGGCGTCCTTATGCAATACGGTAAGCCTCTAGCTTTCTTTAGTGAAAAATTGAAGGGTGCATGCTTAAACTATTCCACGTATGACAAGGAATTGTATGCCTTGTTTAGAGTACTCAAAACATGGCAGCATTACCTTTCGCCCCAAGAGTTTGTTTTTAAAACCGATCATGATTCACTTAGACACTTTAGGAGCCAAGATAAGCTTGATAGGCGGCATGGTAGGTGGATGGAGTTCATTGAAACCTTTCCTTACATTATCAAGTATAAGAAGGGAAAGGATAATGTCGTAGCGGATGCCTTGTCTAGGAGATACACCTTAATCACCACCTTAGATTCTAGGATGTTAGGTTTTACTTACATTAAAGAATTATATGTGGATGATGCTGAATTTGGGAAGATATTTCATAGATGCACTACTCAAGGCCCTTATGATAAGTATTTTGTGCTTGAAGGTTTCTTGTTTAAAGTGGATAAAATTTGCATACCTAGATGTTTCCTTAGGATCTTATTAGTGGAGAAGCCCATAAAGGAGGTTTAATGGGGCATTTTGGGAGGGACAAAACTTATCACATGTTGCAAACTCACTTTTATTGGCCTCATATGTTAAGGGATGTAGAACACATGCTTAACAGGTGCATTGAATGTCTTAAGGCCAAAGCTAGGGTACATCCCCACGGGCTGTATACACCATTACCGACACCTAGTGGTCCTTGGGAAGATATAAGTATGGATTTCATTGTTGGACTACCTAGGACTAAGAAAGGAAGAGATTCCATTTTTGTGGTGGTGGATAGATTCTCTAAAATGGCACATTTTATTCCATGTCATAAAATTGATGATGCATATAATGTCGCTAACCTTTTCTTCAAGGAAATCGTGAGATTGCATGGAATACCTAAAACAGTTGTTAGTGATAGAGATGTCAAAATTTTGAGTTTCTTTTGGAAAATGCTTTGGGGGAAAATGGGCACTAGATTACTATTCTCGACCTCTAGCCATCCCAAAACTGATGGGCAAACGGAAGTCACCAATATGACCCTAACGACCCTCCTTAGAACCATGCTGAAAGATAATTTAAAAGAATGGGAAGACATGTTACCACATATCGAGTTTGCTTATAATCGAACCATGCATTCTTCCACTTCGTTATCACCTTTCAAATGTGTTTATGGATTTAACCCTTTAACTCCTATGGACTTATTACCGATTCCTCAAAAGGATCGAGTAGCTTTTGATGCTTTGGAACAGGCAGACTACATCAAGGAACTTCATGCCAAGACCAAGGCTACACTTGATAGGAAGGGCGTTGAAATTGCAGCTCGGAATAACAAAGGACGTCGGAAGATGGTTTTCCAGCCCGGCGACCTAGTTTGGCTACATCTAAGGAAAGAGAGGTTTCCGGCAAAACGCCATTCCAAGCTAGCCCCACGGGGTGATGGACCATTCAAAGTCCTACACCGGATTAACGATAACGCATATGTGTTGGACTTACCGGAAGAGTATGGAGTTAGTACCACTTTTAGCGTAGGAGATTTAAGCCCCTATGAAGGAGAGTCAAAACAAGATGAAAATTCGGGGTCGAATTCTTTCCAAGAAGGAGTCAATGATGTAGGACCATCACATGGAAGATATCAAGGGCCCATTACTAGGGCAAGAGCTAAGGAGATCCAAAATACGTCAAGGGAAGTGCTATTGCTTGGCACCATGCGTGAATCATTTAACTTCCATACATCATGTGTTAATCTCTTGGTGAATGCAGGAGCAAGCAAACAAAGGGAGGAGACCATGTAGACGTTGGAACAACAAGGGTTTGATCATATAGCCACGCCAGCAAATAAGTCAAGCAACCATGACAAGTACAAGGTGGGAAAGATGGATGAGCAAGCAAGCATAGGAAATGGAGCAACAAGCATGATGCCATCAAGTCCGGAGTGGCTGGCAAGCTCGACGTTGCTCACTTCCCAGGCGGCCCAAGAGAGTAACCAGCTCCCTCATTCGGGCCATCCATTTGGGCTCTAAAAACCGTCCAAAACACTCATGGATCTGTTTTGAATAAGTCAGCCTATTTTGATTGTTAGTTTGTTTGTTAAGTTGTTAGCTACATTTGTGGAAGCTCTCTTGTTACCACCTTCCACCAATGTTTTAGTTTTCTTTTCTTTATTTTGTCTAGATAAAAGAGTCTATATATAGTCTCTTTAGCTGCTGAGTAGGGTACGTTTTATTTGCTAAGAATTACAGATTGTAATCTTTCACAAAATCAATCAAAGAACAAGAGAGTTTTTGGTTGGCATTGTCGTTGTTTGCTTGGCTGAGCTTGTTCGTGTCAACCGCCTTCGGATTGGTGCTTCGAGCCTTCACGAGTCCCTCTTTCTGCTAGTCCAGCTAGAGCTAGTGTAAAGTTGTATTGGAGACGGGTCTAGGGCATTCACGAAGTGGGGTCTTGGCTCTTCAGCCTTGGTTCCTTTCGCTGACTCTCTTTGGTTCTTCTCAACATCCTCCTGCATCCATTCCATCTCCACGTTTCATTCCTCATCTAGATTCGCCTCATTCATCCGGATTCGGATCATTGTACCTAGATCGACTAATCCACGGACTAATACCATATCAGTTGTTTTCCCAATTATCTTTACAAAAGCTTTTGTTATTTGCCTGGCAATTTGTGAACTGAATTTATCCCCCCAAATCCCTGAGTTCGATACTTTGAAATTCTTGCTTTACTACGCCGATCCATACACCGCGGGTTCGCTTTTCTTGATTTCAGTTTTTATAAATTTAAAACTAGTGACGTACACTTTCGAGCAAACAGATGCTGGCTGCACAGATTCGCCAGAAGTATTATGCAGACAAGAGGCGTCGACCTCTAAAGTTTAGGGTAGGAGCTCATGTTTGGCTGATAGTATCTCCGACACGAGGCGTTAGACGTTTTGGCATAAAGGGGAAGCTGAGACCCCGATATGTCGGTCCTTTCAAGATTTTGGACAAAGTTGGGAGAGCAGCATATAGATTTTCTTTGCCACCGAGGTTAAAGGGTGTTCACCCTGTGTTTCATGTGTCTCAGCTGAGGGAGTACTTACCAGATCCGAGACACATCGTTAGTTATGATGATTTAGTGGTTGAGCCGGACCACTCTTTTGTTGAGCACCCGATTGTAGTCCTAGAATGTGGTGTGAGACGCCTGCGTTCGAAGGGCATTCCTATGCTAAGGATGCAGTGGTTGAGACGAGGACCTGATGAGGCTACATGGGAGACCGAGGATAGTATCCAGAAGAACTATCCAGAGTTCTATGCCGAGATAGAAGCACCTGTAGGATCCACGAGTAGATCTTATTGCTATCTTGGTATATGTTATGTGTTTATGTGATATGCTGTGTTTTCGTGCTAGATGTGATGTGTGCATATGATCTTTTGATCTTGTTTGCTAGTGCGAGTTATATGATAGTTGTAGGTGATACTTTCTTCCATGTTATCGTGATATGTTTAGGTTTAGCTGGAGATGGTTCTTTCCTCCATGCTATCATGTTATGATTAGCTGGAGATGTTTATTCCTCCATGCTTTCGGTGATGGAGATAGTGTGAGTGGAGACGGATTTCCTCCACGTGGTTGTGTTACGGGTACGATTGGCTGGAGACGTTTTTCCTCCATGCCCTATGACGTGGTGATAGTCAGGCTAGAGATGGATTTCCTCTATGCCTTGGTTAGTGTGTGTGATCTTGGCTGGAGACGCTTTTTCTCCATGCCTTGTGACGTGGTTAGAGTTAGGCTAGAGTTGGATTTCCTCTTGCCTTGTTTAGCGTGTATGATCTTGTTGCTAGAGTAGATGATTCCTCCATGTCGTGCTTGAGGCTGTAGATAGTTATAGGTTGTGATCTTATGAGCGGAGATGTGATAGCTCTGATAGAGAGTACGTTTATACCTCGGCATATGGGTCCGAGAGGATTTGGGATCATGGAAGTCTTGGCACAAACTTGTTTTAGGAGAGTGCGATGTAAGAACCTTAGTCTTTTAGGAGCAGAGTGTGGTAAGTCAGGCTGAGCCACCCCTGCGCCTTCTGTGCGCCGCCCCTACGCCTCACTAGATCCACAATTGCAGATTTGTGCGGCTGCAACCACCTTTGTTGCCTTGACCCGTGCTTTTGGCTGGCTTCCTTTATAAGCCGTCCCTTTGCTTCCTGATGAGGGTTTCTCATCTTCTCCAGCCTTACTCTTCTCCTCACGTTCATCTTATTCCCTTCTTTCTTCCTTGATCTTATTCTTGATCTTCTTTGATCTTGTGTGAGCTTTGAGAGAGTGTTTGAGCTTGTTGAGCTTTGTTGATGTTGGTGCCGAGTTCTGTTAGTTGTTGTTGCTATTGTGCTTGGGTTTAGCTGCTGGTGAGGGCGTTCTTCCTTTCCTTAGCAGTTGTGGTGAGTTCTTCTTCTCTTTCTTTCATCCTTTCTTCCTTTCTGCTCTTTTAGCTTAGGATTCACAAGCTTAGGCTTGTGTGGATCTTTCCTGGATGTTCATACATGTGTATATATGTATGTGTATGCTTGTTGTGTGATGAAGAAGTGAAGAGAGTCGAGAGAAGGATCGAAGAGAAGTCAGGATCAGCTCACTGCACACCATCCGCCCATGCGCCTTAGTTGAGCCGCCGCACCTGCACCTTGGACTGAGCCGCCCCTGCGCCAGAACTGGTCCGCCCCTACGCTTGACTGGGCCAGTGCTCCTGCTTCTCTTGCTTCCGCCGGTGCGTGTTCAGGTCATACCTAGTTGGTATGTTTCCTTCCTTCCTTTCCTTTGGCCTTGGCTTTAGCTTTAGATATAGCTAGGCTAGTATGGTTGAGGATGAGCTTGATGATTTGTATGTTGGGTTTGTGCCTTAGGCACTGTATATGTCGAGGTAATGCCTTAGGCATTTATGAGGTATGATGTGTTGCTGAGGTTTAGATGCCTGTTGTAGGTTGGTTGTGGTTACGGGGTGTAGGAGATACGTCTCCAAAATTGTGAAGCGTTTGATATTGTGTATGCCTTACTTATGTTGGCGTTGATCGTTTCCCCATGGGAAAACTGTGACGTGCGTACGGTTGTGGATTTGAGTGTTTGTGATGGTTGTGTGTGTGTGGATATGAATGTTGCATTTAAATCTTAATTGGACAAGGATGACCACTTCATTACCTGATATGGCCCAAGTGTATTATCACCTGGCAGTGATCACTTGCCAAAGCTCGTTGAGTGGAGGAGGTGCTCGGAAGTCAATAGCACAGGGAACAGGTGGTAATTCCTCCCCCACGCAAAACCCTGTGTTGAAGTGGGAAGAGCCGAGGTTCTTTAGGCTCCTCGTGTCACAAAAAAAGTTGAATTAGTAATGGAATAACTTAAGTAAAGATATTAAACGAATGTGTGTGTGGCATTGCATATTGTGACGTGTTGGTGTGTGTTTGTGCTATTACTTCATTCTTATTCATTTCTGTTAGCTAACGGTTTATACCGTGTCGTAGTTGATCTGCAATATAGGAGGACTGCAGAGTGAGACAGATGGGTGATCAGCCGAGGGCTTCTGTACAATAGGATATGCGAGGGTTTTGGGGTGTTTTATCTTGTATGGATATGATTTTGTTGTTTTGTAATCGGTTGTGACATTTTAAACCTTTTGATGTTTATATTATATAGTTTTATGTATTTGATTTTAATCTATATGTGCCTTGTTGTAAGATCTAGTGAACTTGTTGTCAGGCTAGGGTCAAGATCCATTCTGAGATTCTAGCCCAGTAGCGCCCCGAGTCCCGCGGATTCGGAGTGTTACATCTCATCCTATCTCCTTTTCTCTTCATTCACCTTCTTCATTGTTATTCCTTGGTGTGGACTGGTGACTACAGAGCATGGAAATTTCAGGGTTGACAGTAAGCTCTCCTTCTCCTTCTTCTTCTCATTCTTCTCCTTTCTTCCTTCATCTTTGTGAGTGAGCATTAGGGCAAAACTAACTTCTAGCATTACATTTTCCCCTTGTTATGTGGTGTTGTTTGTGGTGAATCTTGTCCAAAAGAGTGGAGTGAGATCTTATTGATATAAGTGGAAGAGGATTAAGGCTAAGTAAAGCCAGACAAGCAACACGAAGGAACTTTGAAGATCGCCACAAGAGTTCTCCCGTGGTTGCAACATTCCTTCACTGTGGTCGCGCCTTCAGCCTAGTTCCGCCCCAGCGCCTCGGACCTCCGCGGTTGCGTCTTTACTCTAGTGAGTGCCCGATTCCTTGTTACAATAATCTTTCTCTTACCTTAGTAATGTTCCATAGTAGTATCATGTAGAATGGACCTACTATAACTTAGTTTGAATGTCACTTAGTGGTTGTGGACCTTAGGTGAGTTAGTTGGATGGTTTATTATTTGAGGTTGAGGTGTTTCGGTGTGATCTTTGGAAGAATTTGAGACTAGAAGTTGTTATCCTAGTATGATTGGGGTATATGATCTAGTAAGGACAATGAGTCTAGGAGTTGGATCCTAGGTTGTTTTGGATTGTGATCTTGTAGAGATCTTGGAGACTAGAAGTCCGAGGACTTCTAGCATATCTGGTAGTTGTTGATCGCGTGCCTTGTTTAGCCAGGCGTTGAGTGTCTTCCTGCGGGAAGTTGAGTACGGGCTATATCGAGATTATCTTTGAGAAAGGTAAGTCCCTTGGACTTACTTAGCTAGCTTCTGTATATTAGTTTGACCATGATGGTGGTGTGTGTTTAGTTAATGTTATAACAATAAACCGGACTAGGACGACCTTGTATATATTAATTGGCACAATTATATGATAACCGGGCGGGTGATATCACTTCCTAGCTCTTGCGAGAGCTAGAAGGTTCTTTGCGACTAGCCTAGGTAGGTAGACAGTAAGATATATCAAACCATTCCTTGCAATAAGGGGATTGAGGCAAGTTTCGGGGATTCTCGTGTCACAATCTAAGTTGAATAAGTGAAGTGAATAACTTAATGAAAGATAATAACCGACTTGCTTGCAAGCATGCTATGTGTTTATATTGCCTTAGGCGTGATTGTGCCCTTAATGTTATTATAATGTATAGAATGTTAGCTAACGGTTTACACCGTCGTTGTAAATGCTTTGTAGGTTAAGGATGCTATCGAGTGATCCGGTTAGAATGGGCAGTTGGGGTTCCCGTACATTGTTGGACGGGATTTGGATTTTTATATTATTGTCTCTTGTAATTTGTTGTCATTGTAAGAACTCGGTTGTGAGTCTTCCTTTTGGTATTTGGAATCATGACATTGTTGCGTTAAATATAATTCGGTTTTACTTTTATTTGTGCCTTGTTGCAAGATCCGGTGAAATTGTTGTCACGATAAGGGTTGGGACCCATTGTAAGTTCCTAGCCCGTGCGCTCTGATTCCCGCGGATTCGGGGTGTTACAATATGGTATTAGAGCCCTAGGTTGACAATAATGACAATCAGAATCTTCTAAAAGGCCGAATAGAGAAACAAACAAAACCCGCAAGGAATATGAGTTTGTAAAAATGAATTTTGCTTTCAAATCACGAGCATAGTCGGTTTGGGATAGAATGTACGGTGGGACCACTACTACTTCTGGGAATCTCGACAACCTAGTTTGGATGTGTATTGTAGTTATGTATTCTGGACTCTGTATTATTGTAGGTGCATTTCGTGGAGTTGATATAATTGTAGTAGTGTTAGCATAGTCTTTTATATAGTTATATATACATATATGCTACACTAGTATAGTAGTTAGATCTCTATCACAAATGGCACGCGCTAGAGTTGCATCGCTTGTAGGACGAGCAAGGGGTCGGCCACCTCTTCCTCATGCAGTCCGCGGATGCGGACGAGCAGGTAGACCTTTGATAGCGAGAGGTCAGAGGCGTATCCCCATTGCGCATCCGCCAGATGCGGAAGTTGATTTAGAGGAGGTTGGTGAGAGCGTTATTCCCGAGGCTAGGGATGGGACCACTACTAGGTCCGGAGCACGAAGATCAAAGTCGGTTGAGTCTGGTCGAGTATCCATAGGGGCGTATGAGTATAGAGAGTACATCTAGAGAGTCGAGGAGGTCATCAGGACCGGGGGACCTATGAGATCGGTTGTTGTCTTGTAGAGGGTGACAAAGGTGATAGCTACACCTATGAGATCGGTTGTTGTCTTATAGAGGGTGACAAAGGTGATAGCTACACCGGTGAGAGCTGCACTAACGAGAGATGTTGAGGTCGATAGGGTTCGGGACGAGCCGAGGTCCCCAAGACCGGATTCCTGGTTGAAGACTTTCAACTAGCTGCGTGTCCCCCCTTTCGACAAGAAAGTGGGGCTAGAGGTGGAGCGGGACCCAACTGTTCCAACTCCTTCTGAAACCTCCTAATCGCCTCTGACACAAAAAATGTCCTCGAATTCCGCCTATAAGAAATCCTGCAGTCTCTCTCTCCTTAGTGTTGCACGGCATTATAGGAGAATGCCATTTGGATTGTGCAACATTCCAACCACCTTTCAAAGGTGTATGATGACCATATTCTCAGAAAACATTGAGGAAATCATGGAGGTTTTTATGGATGACTTTTCTGTTTATGGTTCCTCATTTGATAACTGTCTTTCTAACCTATCTCTTGTTCTAAATTGGGAGAGGTGTCATTTTATGGTTAGGAAAGGCATTGTTTTAGGACACTTGATCTCTAATAGAGGGATTGAGGTTGACAAGGCTAAGATTGAGAAAATAGAGAAGTTTCCTCCTCCATCTTTCGTGAAGGGGATTAGAAGTTTTCTAAGACATGCTGGATTCTATAGGAGATTCATTAAAGACTTTTCAAAAATCTCTAAGTCATTGATTAATCTATTGATGAAGGATGTTGTTTTTGAATTTTCGAAAGAGTGTTTAGATGCTTTTTTCAGGATTCGAGAAGCTTTAATCTCAGCCCCAATAATTCAGCCTCCGGATTGGAGTCTTCCATTTGAGGTCATTTGCGATGCAAGTGACGTAGCGGTGGGAGCGGTGCTTGGACAAAAGAAAGATGGACACACCCATTCCATATATTATGCTAGCAAAATGCTAGATGAAGCTCAGCTCAACTACGCCACAACTGAAAAGGAATTTCTTGTCGTTGTATATGCATTTGAAAAGTTTCGTTATTATCTTGTAGGAGCAAAGGTAACGAACCTTGGTTTGCTGATTTTGTGAATTATTTGGTTTGTCAGGAAATACCTCCCAGATTATCCTACGCTCAGATAAAGAAGTTCTTTAAGGATGTCCGCCAATACTATTGGAATGAACCTCTACTCTTCAAGAGAGGTCCAGATGGCATCATTAGAAGATGTGTGCTTGAAGACGAAATGCAAAGTGTCATTCGTCATTGTCATTCGCTTCCTTATGAAGGACACTGGTAACACGATTTATGACTCAGTTTTAGGTAATCATTTAGATAGATTTCTCACTCATTCACGCGTGGTTCAGCACTAGTTCACGACGTTTTGCACTCAATTCATGTATTCTGCCGAGATAGACGTCTACACGGACTTGTGCGTGTTTTATAGGTATTTCGGGAGATTTAGGAGCTAAAACGATACGTTTGAGGATCTTTCATCTAGATGATACACCCTCGGACTCATTAGGACACAAGCTAAAGGCTAAGGAGGACTCATGGAGCCTTGCCAACACAAGCCATGCACCAAATCACAGCTTAACGATCCAAAGCGAAGTTTCTGGAGCAAATCACGGTTCTCTGACACTCCACGGCCGTGGAATCACCCGTGGATTTTGCCAGATTCTTGTGACAGCTGTGCCACGACTCTCATGGCCAGCTCATGCAAAATTTGTTATAAAAGTGGTCCTTCATTGGCTGAGAAGAGTATCTTGGAGCAGCTCTCCATTATCCATTATCCATTATCCTCTAACAAAAATATTCTCTCAACAAGAAGTCTTTCTAGGAAGGAAAGTGTCAAAGAGGAAGAAGAAGAGCTCCATTGAAGAGGAGAAGAAGAACACACACCATTACCACACTTGATAGTTTTGTATTGAAGAATTCCGGATTCTATTTCTAAGAGTTGTATGAATCATTTGAACCTTCTTTTGGAAGGATTGTGAGTTACTCTAATTCTATTTTCAGCTTGGTTTTGCTTTAGTTCACTTGTTCATCTCTTTTCCTTCATCATCTTGCAAATGGATGTCATGATTTTATGTTTGTTTGTTTCGATTTCTATTATGAACGTTGTAAGCTAAATAGATGTAGTTATAGGGTAAGGAAAGGATGGTTATGGCTAGGGCTATGATAGGACGGACTTAGATTTATCTTTGGATGACTTGTGTGCATAAACGTAGCTCCTGTTAGAAATCACGGGTAGTTCTTGCCTAATCACGGCCGTGGTTTAGGTAGAACAAACCGTGATTTTCCCTGGTTCGATGGATCTTGTCTTAGATTGATAGAATGTTGAAATCCTAAGTGTTTGTTGAGTTAAATCTATCCTAGGGTGACCTAGTGTTAGAAACTAAGTATTAGGAGAGACTTACCCGGTAATCCTTACCCTTAGATTCCAAAGATAACAAACCTTAGGTAGTGGTGAGCCTAATAAGCCGCCATTGGATTTAGTGTGCTAGGATAGTTGTTTAGGACTTCTCTTTCCAAGACTTACCCGGTAAGGATAGGTTAAGATCTCTAGGTAACATTCCGGTTTGTGTAGAATTCCGTCCCTTAGGTTCTTAGAGACTTACCCGGTGATGAGACCTTAGGAATGGACTAATGGATCATGAGACCTACCCGGTAATTGATCCCAATCTAGAAACACTTAACCCCAACATAGTTAATCCAAGGAATGAATAGATAGCTTGAGTCCTATGCCATAACCGGAACTTCCAACCCCTAGAATCCATCTTTTCTTTCCTTGATCATTATCTTGTTTAGTTTGTTTATTTGTGTTGATTCATAGTTTAGTTTGATTGTTTACTTTGCATGAATTGTGATCTTTGATTGATCACCAAAAACCAACCAAAAACATTTGAGATTTTCATTTCTTTATTTCTTTCTTTTCTTTCAACCTAGGTCTTTACTAAACTCAATCACAAATCGAATCAATTTCACCTTAGTCTTTGTGTTCGACCTCGGAATACTATCCCTTCTACAAACGTCCCGTACACTGCGGGTTTCGCTAGGTAGTTTAGGATTTAGTTCGAGTTATAAATTTAAAACCCATTTGCGCATCACGATCTTAGCGTAACAAGTTTTTGGCGCCGTTGCCGGGGACTAGGTCTAGATTGAGTCATTTTTGTGAATTGTTTCTAGTGTAGATCTTTCTCGTTGCTTTTGATTTCTTTAGGTGTATGCGAAGATCTCGTGGCAAGGATTTAGCTCCATTCGATCCCGAACCGGAGAAAACCCTTCGATCTAGATCCAAGAGTATTAAAAAGGGAAAAGAGATGGCCGGAAGAGACCTCTAAGCTGAATTGGATGAAGCCTTAGAGCAAATAAGGCTAAGAGATGAGCTCTTGGAGGAAGAAAGGAGACTTGCCAATGAGAGGCAAGAGGCAACTAGGAGGGAGATTGATGAGATTAGGCAAGCCCTTGTTCAAGGAGAGCTTAATCGCCGACAACCTCCACCTCCTCCACCACAACCGCAGCCAGCGGCTAATGTTAGGGTTGTGCCCATTGCCATTGAAGAGCCACAAACCCTAGGGAGACGTATGGATCCGGCACAAAGAGCACACCGTCCGGGTGTGAACTTAGGAGATCCCGCAGCCCACAACTATGAGCTCCGCCCTCAAGTTCTACAAATGATCCGGCATAATCAATTTGGAGGGATGGAAGGAGAGTCTCCTCATCAACATTTGATGAATTATGAGATCTTGATGGAGACTCTTAGACCGCCAAGATTGGAGAGCAACAACCATAAGCTAAGGGCCTTCTCTTTCTCTCTCAAGGATAAAGTCTTGGCTTGGTATCAATCTATTCCACAAGGGCGAGTTGGTACTTGGGAAGAGATGACAACCGAGTTTTTTACTAAGTTCTTCCCACCTTCCAAGACCACCGAGTTAAGAGGGAAGATCAATGCCTTCGTGATGAAGGATAGAGGGATTCTATTCAAGTCTTGGGAGAGGTTCAAAGATCTTCTCCTTGATTGTCCACACCATGGCATACCGAAAATTGAGCTATTGGAGATCTACTTCAAGGGACTTGATGAAGATAGCCAATTCAAGCTCCAATCTCTTTCCGGTGGGACTTTTATGGAGAAGCATGTAGATGAAGCTTGGGAGTTTGTGGAGAAGCAAGCTCTAGTGATTGAGAAATACTCCCATAGGAAGAATGAAGGGAGAAAGGTGGGAGCTTATGAGGTGAGTGAAGTCACCATGAGCAATTTCAAGCTTGACGCCATCAACAATGAGTTGAAGTCCTTGAGGGAGTTGTGTACTACAACTTTGAAGAACCAAGCAACTCCTCAAGTGCTTCCACAAGCCAACTTGTCTTCCAAGGAGGAGGATGTGAATTAAATGGGAAGGGGCAACTTCAACAATTACCAAGGCCCTAGGAGTTTCAACAACAACCGGCAATTCAACAATTACCGGCCCAACCACAACCATCCCGGATTTTCTTACTCTAACCCGGATGGAGCCTTGAACCCTTCCACAAGCACAACTCCACCATCAAGAGCTTCACAAGAACCTCCACCCGAATTTACTCAACCTCCAAAGGATAGAACCGAAATAATGTTTGAGCAATTGCTTGGAAGGTTGAGTGGTCTTGAGAGCACGGTGACTTCAATTTCTAAGGCTCAAAAAGTTTTGGAAGCACAAGTGTTCCAAAAGGCGGGTGAAGCCCATAGAGACCCGGGAAAGCTTCCCGGAAGAACCGAAGACAACCCAAGAGGCCAAGTGTTGGCTATTACAACAAGGAGTGGGTTGAGTATGAGAGATCCTTTGCCCAAGGACAATGCAAAGGGAAAGCAAGTAGTGGTAGAAGATGGAAAGTTGCAAGAAGATGGAGGCAAGAGCAAGGATGTAGAGCCAACCTATGTGGCACCGCCTCCATACAAGCCACCACTACCGTTCCCACAATCAAGAGCAAGAGCTCGTTTGGACAATCACTTTGGTAAGTTCCTTGAACTAATGTCCAAATTACATATTAACATTCCGTTCATGGATGCCATTTTAGGAATGCCGGCATATGGCAAGTTTTTGAAGGAAATACTCTCCAACAAAAGGAAGTTGGAGGAGTATGGGGAGATAAGAATGACCAAGAGATCCTCGGAATTGATCCAAACAATGAAGGAGGAGATGCCTCCCAAGCTAAGAGATCCGGGCTCTTTTTGTGTCCCAATTGGAGTGGGAGATGTGAAGTACGAGGCCCTTTGTGATCTTGGAGCGAGTGTAAGCATCATACCGCTTGCACTTTGCAACAAGGTTGGGCTAGGAGAGCCGAAACCGGTCAAGATGACCCTCTATATGGCAGATCGTTCTATCACTCATCCGGTTGGGATCCTAGAAGACATCCCGGTGCAACTAGGAGGATTCTATGTGCCAATCGATTTTGTAGTCTTGGACATTCCGGCGGACTATCCGGTTCCCATCATCTTGGGAAGACCTTTCCTAGCCACCTCTGGATGCCTAGTGGATTGTAAGAATGGAACTCTCTCCTTCAACATTGGGGAGGAGAACATCAAATTCAAATTGTCCACAATGATGAAAGGGCCGACCCTTGATGAAGATGTCTTCAACATAGTCGAGCAAGAAGAATCTAGGGAAGTTGTGAGCTCGATCTTGATCAAGGATCCCTTGGAGAAGGTTCTTACCTTAAGTATGATGGAGGGAAGTGTTGAGGAAGCTTGCAATGAGGAGATCAAGGCATTGGAAGTATTGGAAGAGGAGCCAAGAGCTGAATTTGAAGGCCACGAAGAGGTGTTGAACAGCTGCAAGTTCCACGGCCGAGATTTATTTTCCACGGCCGTCAAACTTTCTGGACAACTCCGGGAAGCAAGCTTAGCAAGAACCACGGCCGTGGAAGTTGAGCAAACCGTGTTTCCAGCCGTGGTTTTCCCTGGACCAGTCCTTGATGATGGTCAAGCTCTTAGGAACCATGAGGAGTCTTCATTTGCTTTGGATTCATCTCATCCAACATTGTTTGGATCGTCTCCAATCGATAAAGGTCCTCCTCAACTTGAACTCAAACCCCTCCCCTCTCATTTAAAGTATGCTTTTCTTGGTGATAATTCTACATATCCGGTGATTGTGAATGCATGCTTGAGTGATGATGAACTTGCTAAGTTGTTGCATGAACTAAGATTGCATAGGAAAGCCATTGGCTACACTATTGATGATTTGGTTGGCATTAAGCCTTCTTTGTGCATGCATAAGATAGTGATGGAAGATAACCACAAACCTTCTATCGAACATCAAAGAAGATTGAATCCTATAATGAAAGAGGTAGTCAAAAAGGAAATCATTAAGTTGCTAGATGCGGGAATTATTTACCCTATCTCGGATAGTAAGTGGGTTAGTCCCGTTCATGTAGTACCTAAGAAGGGTGGGATGACCGTAGTAATTAATGAGAACAATGAACTAATCCCGACTAGGACGGTTACGGGGTGGAGGATGTGCATTGATTATAGGAAATTGAACATGGCCTCTAGGAAAGATCACTTCCCTCTCCCCTTCATTGACCAAATGCTAGAAAGGTTAGCTCAACACTCTCATTTTTGCTATCTAGATGGCTATAGTGGATTCTTTCAAATCCCTATTCACCCCGATGACCAAGAGAAAACGACTTTTACATGTCCATGGGGTACTTTTGCATATAGGAGAATGCCATTTGGGTTGTGTAATGCACCCGTCACCTTCCAAAGGTGTATGATGGCTATCTTTTCGGAATACATAGAAAATATCATGGAAGTGTTTATGGATGATTTCTCTGTTTATGGTTCTTCCTTTGATAATTGCTTGGCTAATTTGTCATTAGTATTGCAAAGATGTGAGGAGACAAATCTTGTCTTGAATTGGGAAAAATGCCACTTCATGGTAAGCGAAGGCATTGTGTTAGGACACTTGGTGTCTAACCGTGGCATTGAGGTTGATAGGACCAAAATTGAAACGATAGAGAAGTTACCGCCACCTACCTCGGTGAAGGGGGTAATGAGTTTCTTAGGGCATGCCGGTTTTTACCGGAGGTTTATTCAAGATTTCTCTAAAATTTCTAAGCCTCTCACTAACCTACTAATGAAGGATGTTGATTTTGTCTTTTCCAAAGATTGTCTTGAGGCCTTTTGTAGGTTGAAGAACGCCTTGATCTCCGCACCTATCATGCAACCTCCGGATTGGAGTTTACCATTTGAGATCATGTGTGATGCAAGCGATGTAGCCGTTGGGGCTGTTTTGGGGCAAAGGAAAGATGGGCGCACTCATGCCATTTATTATGCTAGCAAGACGCTAGATGATGCCCAACTCAATTATGCTACCACCGAGAAGGAGTTGCTAGCGGTGGTGTATGCATTTGAAAAGTTCCGCTCATACCTTGTTGGAGCAAAGGTCATAGTTTATACGGATCATGCTGCGATCCGTTATCTACTTACAAAGAAGGATGCCAAACCAAGGTTAATTCGGTGGATCCTTCTTCTTCAAGAGTTTGATTTGGAAATACGGGATAAGAAGGGATCCGAGAACTCGGTGGCGGATCACCTTAGTAGACTCCCACCATTAGAGCTTGAAAGAGATGACATCCCAATTGATGACTCATTTTGGGATGAGCAATTGCAAATGGTGGAGGAATGCTTGTTCCAAGTGTCTAGAGGAAATGAGCCATGGTATGCCGACATTGTGAACTACTTAGTGTGTGAGGAGGTGCCTCCCGGATTGACGTATGCACAAAGAAAGAAGTTTTTCAACGATGTGAGGCATTACTATTGGAGTGAGCCACTCTTGTTCAAAAGAGGCCCGGATGGAATGTTTAGAAGATGCATACCGGAAGATGAAGTAGAGAGTGTGATCCGGCATTGTCACTCCTTACCATGTGGAGGCCATGCTAGCTCACACAAAACGTGTGCAAAGGTATTGCAATCCGGTTTCTATTGGCCTAACTTGTTTAGAGATGTGCAAGGTTTTGTAGCGGCATGTGATGCTTGCTAAAGGACGGACAACATCTCAAGGAGGAATGAAATGCCCTTGAACAACATCCAAGAAGTCGAAATATTTGATGTGTGGGGTGTGGACTTCATGGGACCATTCCCTTCTTCATGTGGCAATCTCTTCATCCTATTGGCGGTGGACTATGTGTCAAGATGGGTGGAGGCAATCGCCTCTCCTACAAATGATGCCAAGGTGGTGGTGCGGTTCTTCAACCGGATGATCTTCCCTAGGTTTGAAACACCAAGGGTGATCATTAGTGATGGAGGAAAGCACTTCACCAATAGGAATTTTGGGGCGCTGTTGGCTAAGTATGGGGTGACTCACAAGGTGGCAACACCTTACCATCCCCAAACTAGTGGCCAAGTGGAGATCTCCAACCGGGAGATCAAGGCCATCCTTGAGAAGACGGTGTCTAGGACTAGAAAGGATTGGGCTATGAAGCTCAATGACGCATTGTGGGCATATAGGACCGCCTTCAAGACACCAATTGGAACCACTCCTTACAAGTTGGTCTATGGAAAGTCTTGCCATCTTCCGGTGGAAATGGAGCATAGAGCTTATTGGGCCATTAAGTGGCTAAATTTTGACCTCAAGGAGGCGGGAGAGAAGGGGTTGCTTGATATAAACGCCCTTGAGGAGATCCGGTTGGAAGCTTATGAGAATGCCCGGATCTACAAGGAGAGAACCAAAAGATGGCATGACAAGAGGATCATCCCCAAGGAGTTGAGTGAAGGAGATCTTGTCCTTCTCTTCAACTCAAGGCTAAGGCTCTTTCCCGGAAAGCTCAAATCAAGATGGACCGGGTCATATGTGGTGAAGAAGATTTTTCCCCATGGAGCTATTGAGATAGGAGGGGAACATTGTGGGAATTTCAAAGTGAATGGGCACCGCTAGAAGAAGTATATTCCGGGAGCTCCGGTGGACATGATTGCCCCACTTCACCTTGAGTAGACGCCCCCGAGTTTGGTCAAGCTAATGACCTTAAAGAAGCGCTTGGTGGGAGGCAACCCATTGGTAACATTTTTCCTTTTTTCATTTTGTTTTCGTTTTTAGATTTTTCTATCTTTGTGTGTGTTTTGTCTACTTTGTGTGTATGCTAGAACATTAGTGGCATTGGAAGCCTTGCTTGACATAGGAATGATGATGATGAACCCCTCATCAATAATGGGTGGAGCGAACGCGGAACTTGGACGGCTAGCGGTGCCTAGCGCGGGTCCCGAAGCTTTGATGGATGCTTAGAGCTCTCTACCATGGTTGATAGGATCATCAAACATCAATTCACTATTGAGCAATCCCAAATACCATAACAAACCATTTTTACATTGTGAGAACCTTCTTTCACTCTCTTTACTTGTATACCACATTGGGGACAATGTGTTTCTAAGTATGGGGTGGGGTTTGCATGATCCTTTGCATGATGAGCATCTAGGATAGTTTAAAATCTTCACATGTCTTGCATTGTACATACTTAAATCAAAAATACCATAAAAATCAGAAAATTTAAAATTTTTTTGTGCTTTCTAGGCTTGGATATGATCCTAATGATGAATCTTGTCTTGTGAATTGGCTATGGATGGCCTCATGTGTTAGGATTAATGAACGCATATGTGGACTTGAAGTACTTCTCTTGAAATTCTATGAATGATTTGTGACCATGATGTTTGCCTAGAAAGGATTGAGTAGTGAAGATCGATATTACATGATAGTTCTTGCATACCATCTAGGAAGGAATGAGGCAATTCATCTTTCTCTACTTCTCATCTTAATCATGATTGCTTGAGCACCTCAATTGAGATAAATTTGACCTCTTTTAACCCATCCGGGAATAGGAGCATGCTAGTGTGTTGATGTGTGTGAAAAGCAAGTGTGAGGTGAAGTTGTTGATGAAAAGAATATCATGCATAAAATGCTGAATTTGTTGTGAAAAGTGTAGCCAAAAATATAGGCTTGGGGATATTGGCTTAAATGACAAGTAACTCGGTACACTTCACATAATCGGGTGTTGGTGCCTTGCCAAAGTCAAATGAACCAATAGTCCTAACGAGCTTTGGTATGTGTGCCCGGTGTGGATGCACCTCGAAAACTAAGAAAAAGCCCGAGGACGGCTAATCACCAAGGTTTCGGCTTTTGTACACCAATGTCATTGTCTCAAAAATAAGTCAAAGAAAAAAAAGGGAAAAGAAAGAAAAGATAGAGGGAAACATACACTTGAGGGAAGTTGATCGAGGACAAGATTGTGGAGTTAGTTCCGTTCCCGGATTAGCATCACATAACCTAGAAATCCCCACCCAATCACTACATTTCTTGATCCTTTTGTTTCACAAGACCTTATGACCTATTTGCATGTTTGTAAGACTTAGTGATTTAGATTGGATATACTCTTGATCTTCTTGACTTCTTCATCTTTACATTTCATGCATACTTTTGAGTTAAGTACAATTGTCTTTCCATGTCTTCATTTGTTTGAATGCATGATTGCTTGTCCTTTACCATGAAACATGACTTTGAAGGTGATCCAATAATAGAAGCACAAACCCAAAAAGATTTTGCCATTTTTTCTGCATACATAAATCATGTCATCTCTTAGTCTATAGTTGTGAGTTTGCTCGGGGACGAGCAAACCTTAAGTATGGGGTATTTTGATAACACGATTTATGACTCAGTTTTAGGTAATCATTTAGATAGATTTCTCACTCATTCACGCATGGTTCAGCACTAGTTCACGACGTTTTGCACTCAATTCATGTATTCTGCCGAGATAGACGTCTACACGGACTTGTGCGTGTTTTATAGGTATTTCGGGAGATTTAGGAGCTAAAACGATACGTTTGAGGATCGTTCATCTAGATGATACACCCTCGGACTCATTAGGACACAAGCTAAAGGTTAAGGAGGACTCATGGAGCCTTGCCAACACAAGCCATGCACCAAATCACAGCTTAACGATCCAAAGCGAAGTTTCTGGAGCAAATCACGGTTCTCTGACACTCCACGGCCGTGGAATCACCCGTGGATTTTGCCAGATTCTTGTGACAGCTGTGCCACGACTCTCATGGCCAGCTCATGCAAAATTTGTTATAAAAGTGGTCCTTCATTGGCTGAGAAGAGTATCTTGGAGCAGCTCTCCATTATCCATTATCCATTATCCTCTAACAAAAATATTCTCTCAACAAGAAGTCTTTCTAGGAAGGAAAGTGTCAAAGAGGAAGAAGAAGAGCTCCATTGAAGAGGAGAAGAAGAACACACACCATTACCACACTTGATAGTTTTGTATTGAAGAATTCCGGATTCTATTTCTAAGAGTTGTATGAATCATTTGAACCTTCTTTTGGGAGGATTGTGAGTTACTCTAATTCTATTTTCAGCTTGGTTTTGCTTTAGTTCACTTGTTCATCTCTTTTCCTTCATCATCTTGCAAATGGATGTCATGATTTTATGTTTGTTTGTTTCGATTTCTATTATGAACGTTGTAAGCTAAATAGATGTAGTTATAGGGTAAGGAAAGGATGGTTATGGCTAGGGCTATGATAGGACGGACTTAGATTTATCTTTGGATGACTTGTGTGCATAAACGTAGCTCCTGTTAGAAATCACGGGTAGTTCTTGCCTAATCACGGCCGTGGTTTAGGTAGAACAAACCGTGATTTTCCCTGGTTCGATGGATCTTGTCTTAGATTGATAGAATGTTGAAATCCTAAGTGTTTGTTTAGTTAAATCTATCCTAGGGTGACCTAGTGTTAGAAACTAAGTGTTAGGAGAGACTTACCCGGTAATCCTTACCCTTAGATTCCAAAGATAACAAACCTTAGGTAGTGGTGAGCCTAATAAGCCGCCATTGGATTTAGTGTGCTAGGATAGTTTTTTAGGACTTCCCTTTCGAAGACTTACCCGGTAAGGATAGGTTAAGATCTCTAGGTAACATTCCGGTTTGTGTAGAATTCCGTCCCTTAGGTTCTTAGAGACTTACCCGGTGATGAGACCTTAGAAATGGACTAGTGGACCATGAGACCTACCCGGTAATTGATCCCAATCTCGAAACACTTAACCCCAACATAGTTAATCCAAGGAATGAATAGATAGCTTGAGTCCTATGCCATAACCGGAACTTCCAACCCCTAGAATCCATCTTTTCTTTCCTTGATCATTATCTTGTTTAGTTTGTTTATTTGTGTTGATTCATAGTTTAGTTTGATTGTTTACTTTGCATGAATTGTGATCTTTGATTGATCACCAAAAACCAACCAAAAACATTTGAGATTTTCATTTCTTTATTTCTTTCTTTTCTTTCAACCTAGGTCTTTACTAAACTCAATCACAAATCGAATCAATTTCACCTTAGTCTTTGTGTTCGACCTCAGAATACTATCCCTTCTACAAACGTCCCGTACACTGTGGGTTTCGCTAGGTAGTTTAGGATTTAGTTCGAGTTATAAATTTAAAACCCATTTGCGCATCACGATCTTAGCGTAACAGACACGCTAGCTCTCACAAGACTAGCGCTAAGGTATTACAATCCGGATTCTGTTGGCCTACATTATTTAAGGATGTGCAAACCTTTGTTGCTTGTTGTGATGCTTCTCAAAGAACAGGGAACATATCTAGGAGGAATGAAATGCCTCTCAACAACATCAAAGAAGTGGAAATCTTTGATGTTTGGGGAGTTGACTTCATGGGACCATTCTCATCATCTTGTGGTAACCAATACATACTTCTAGCTGTAGACTGTGTTTCAAGATGGGTTGAAGCATTTGCTTCTCAAACTAATGATGCGATGGTAGTTGTTAAGTTATTTAATCGAACTATTTTCCCAAGGTTTGGGACACCCCGAACCATCATTAGTGACGGAGGATCTCACTTCATTGACCGTTGATTTGAAGCTCTACTAGCTAAGTATGGGGTGACTCACAAGATCGCCACACCATACCATCCGCAAACAAGTGGGCAAGTGGAGATTTCTAATAGGGAGATCAAAGGAATTTTGGAGAAAATAGTGTCTAGGACAAGGAAAGATTGGCGTTAAAGCTTGATGACGCATTATGGGCATATAGAACGACATACAAGACTCCCATTAGCACAACACCATACAATCTTGTGTATGGAAAGTCTTGTCATCTTCCGGTGGAGCTACAACACAAGGCATATTGGGCTGTTAAGTGGTTGCGTTTTGGCATGACGGAAGCAGAAGAGAAACGTCTCTTGGATCTTAATGAGTTAGAAGAACTCCGCTTGAACGCCTATGAGGACGCCAAGATCTACAAGGAGAGAGCGAAACGTTGGCATGATAAGCACATCATTCCGAAAGACTTCAATGAAGGAGACCTTGTTCTTCTCTTCAATTCTAGACTTCAACTCTTTCCCGGTAAGCTTAAATCTTGTTGGACAGGACCTTATGTTTTTAAACACGTTTTTCCACATGGTGCTGTTGAAGTATGGGGTGAGAAGTGCGGAAGCTTCAAATGGAATGGAAAACGAACCAAGAAGTACTCGCCGAAACTCCAAACTGAGGAAGTCGCACCGATTATCCTCACATAAGCACAAAGGATTGGTCTAGCTACGGATCTAAAACAAAGCGCCACTTAGGAGGCAACCCAAGGTAATGCATTCTTGTTTTTCTTTTTCGTTTTTCTTAGATTAGATTAGTGTAGTTTGTTTTTGTTTGTTTTTCGTCGATATCTTCCGGTATGTCTTGTGTCTTTGGATATCAGGGTTGAAGAACGACCAAAAGAAGTAAAGAAATCAAAGGAACAATGAAATTTGGGTTTCTGGCAGAAAAAGTGAAAATCACCGGTTTAATTGTGATTCCACGGCCGTGGTTTCAATAATTTAGCCCGTGGAAAAGTATGTCGAGAACACCCAAAGAAAAGGACGCAAAACCACGGTCTGTCGTGTAGTTCCACAGTTGTGGAAGTAATATTGAGGTCGTGGTTTTTGAAAATTTGACGGGGCTATATAACCTCTTCTTCTTCACAAACCACACAACATCAGCCTTCCCTTCCAGCCCTAAATCACGCCCAACCTCCTCATCCCGCAATTCTTCGTTTAGTAATCGTTTTGCACGATTCTTCGCTCCAAACTGAAGCAAATTTGATTCTATTGCGGAATGTGGCAACAAACAGCACAAACATTCAGCGATCGGGCGAGATTTTGGATTTCTTCAAATCCAAAACCTAGTTCCACGGTTAGCCGTACAGTTCCACGGGCGTGGTTTCACCAAGAACAGGCCGTGGTTTCTAAGAAAATGTTTGGAACTCGTAAATCTAACCGAAACAAAAAGCAAAGAGGCGAACCTCTTCCCAACCCCCTCCCGCTCCTAAACCTATCCCTAGGATCTCCACAATCCATGAGAACCACAAGAGAACCTTTGATAAGATCCTAAAATGCAACGTTATTGCTCCTATGTACATTATGCTTGAAGAGTTTAAGGATTTGCATGTGGTGAATGATCTTGGATGGATGCTCCACCAGCTTGGATGGGAGTGCCACCGGAGTGGATGGCGCAGCGGCCTACATGGATGAACGAGCAGCCGACATGGGTCACCGGACTTACGCAGAGGATGGATGCTCTTGAGACCCAAGGATCCTCCGAGACATTTACCGGCAGCAGTTTGGGCGTCCATTCGATCCAAATTTCTACCCGTACCCACCACCGCCACCTCCTATGGGATGAGCTGATTTACTTGGTTCGAGTTGCTTCACCGCCTTTGTGAGTTTCTTTGTTCTTTTTCTATTTCTTTTTCCGCACATTAGGGACATTGTGTATCTTAAGTATGGGGTTGAGTATTATTCTCATGTGATGTAATAACTTGACATATTTGCTTCGTTCTTATCCATGAACACTTGCATTTTTATTTTTCCTTGTCACACGTTTCCTTTTTGCATTGCATTTTTAAGCTTTGAAAAACCCAAAAAAAATTGAAATTTTTTTGAAAAATATTGTGCTTGATTTAAATTGTGAATTGTGGAGAAATTGAGTATGTTGTTTAACCTTTTTGCAAGTTTCATAATGTAAAAATTATTGTCTAAATCATGTTGAGGAATGAAAGTTGAAATCACATTATAAGTTCTTGCGCTTCTTTTTGAAATGATTTAGGAACCTCGATTTTTCTTGCTTCTTCTTTATTCATTTAGCCCCTCAATGAAATTTTTGCCTCCTTTAGCTAACCGAAAATTAGGAAGAGTGTAATTTGTGGCATGATTGATGTGGGAGGGCCATGAAAGAAAAAATTTGTGCATTCAAAGTAAAGAAAAATAGGTTTGGGGACATTGAACATGAAGATGAATAATTCGGCACCATTCACATTGATGTAGGACCATCACATGGAAGATATCAAGGTCCCATTACTAGAGCAAGAGCTAAGGAGATCCAAGAAGTTATGTCAAGGGAAGTGCTATTGCTTGACACAATGCGTGAACCATTTAATTTCCATACATCATGTGTTAATCTTTTGGTGAATGTAGGAGCAAGCGAACCAAGCGAGGAGACCATGCCGACGTGCTCACTTCCCATGCAGCTCGAGGAGACCATGCAGGTTGTTGCTCACGTCCAATGCAGCCCAAGAGGGAGGCTGTTGCTCACGCCCAATGCAGCCCAAGAGGGAGGCTGTTGCTCACGCCCAATGCAGCTGATACGGGGATTAACCGCGTTGAAACGATCTAGACGAAGAAGCCTTGTACTAGCGGAAGAACAACAAAACACTATTAGACAATGAAAACAGCAAACAAAGACTCAAATGATGCAAAAACTAAGGGAAATGATAGATAAAGAAGGAACCACGAAGAACAACACTAAGACCCTTAATGTCGATGATCAAGAACCCAAACTGAATGACTCCGAGACCCGATCCCAATACAACGAGACACAATCGATCAATTAAATATCGATTGCACCACGAGGAGGCTCATGAACAACTTGCAAACACCAATAATCCGAAGAAAATTGACATAAAAAAGATTGGCTAAGCTATCACACAACACATACAATATTCCCAAAAGAATACTCTATATATTCAATTGAGTTTCGGCAATGGTGCTCTCAAAACAAAACTCACGTTTTTCTAATTTCAATTTCAACTCCCTTATTTCTAAGCTAAAAGAAGGCTTTTATAGGTCGTAGGAAGCCTTCTCCTAAAATAAAGAAAATATTAATTAAAACAATTAAAAGAAAACTGAAATATTCTAAATTAAAGCCCAATTAAACATTTTAACAAATGGGCATTAAAAATAGTCCATGAACACTTCAGAACTTCATAATTGTATGTTATGAAGCGTCTAGATGAAGGCCACAAAGGGTTGGGCCATGGGTGAGGTCGCTCCTTGGTTCGCTCCTTGGCTGGCACCGTTCTTGGGTTTGCTCGACGGTTGGCGTTGGAATTAGGCCACACGCAAGGATCCTCCCTTGGGCTGGTGCCTTGATAAATAGGAGGGCAAGCATGTCGGAGGTCTCCTTGTACTTGATGGTTCGAATGCTCCCGCATCATTCTCCCCTTCTTTAAAAGGATTCGTCCACGAATCCGGACCTTTTCTAGTTGTAACGTCTCTTTCCTGGCTGGAGATTCATCCAATTCCCGGACTTCCCTTGAGCTTATCTTTGGAGTTGTGGAAATCCCAATTGACAATGTCGTTGATGAAGTAGATGGATTTGGCATCTGGGTTGTTTGGTGCAACTTTGGAGCTGGCAGCATTTGGCGTTGGGGCACGTCCTCCTTCTTCTTTGTCCCCTCCTTCTTAGCGTTAATTCGGACCTCCATGGCTCGTAATTGGTTGTAGATATGGGCCATCTCCACAGGTGGGGGTGGAGTGTGTTGAGCTTCGAGCATGTCAAGTCTGTCAACGAGGTGTTCAAGGCCACCAATAATGGTCTTTAGCATGCTATAAATGAGCTGATTCTGTATACTTGACACTTTCAAAATGGAACAAAGCAAGTGAACATGTTAGATAAGAAAATTCAGAAAACGCTCACAAGTGTTTCCCTCTTTGTGTTTGGCTCACTCTCTTGTTGCTTGGGATTTAGGTTGGGGATGAATTGTCTTGAATGCATCAAAGACCTTTGTAAGACCAATGCTTAGACCACAAAATAAAGATTAGGCAACAACGGATTCAACTATGTAACGCAAGCAGTCCACATACTAAATTCTAGAAGCCAAAATGACTCAAAACAAGGAGTAAAGACTTGAGTGGAAATGACTGCAATGCAAGAATGTAATGCAATGCCAAATGACTATCGTGAAAGACAGTAAAAATAAAATTTGAACTCTAAAAGAGCCTAATTTAAGATTAACTTGACATACTTAGAAATGGAGAACTAGACAACGTGTGGAGGTAGGCAAGCTATTGAAGGAAGCTACGTGTGGTGTGAGTTGAGTGTGTTCGAGGACAACACTAAGACCCTTAATCTCGATGATCAAGAACCCAAACTGAATGACTCTGAGACCCGATCCCAATACAACGAGACACAATCGATCAATTAAATATCGATTGCACCACGAGGAGGCTCATTAACAACTTGCAAACACCAATAATCCGAAGAAAATTGACATAAAAAAGATTGGCTAAGCTATCACACAACACATACAACGTTGTATTGCTTAGAATTGCATTTGTAATCATTTCACAAAATCAATCAAAGAACAAGAGAGTTTTTGGTTGGCATTGCTGTTGTTGCTTGGCTGAGCTTGTTTGTGTCAAACCGCCTTCGGATTGGTGCTTCGAGCCTTCACGAGTCCCTCTTTGTGCTAGTCCAGCAGGAGCTAGTGTAACGTTGTATTGGAGACGGGTCTAGGGCAGTCACGATTGGGGTTTTGGCTCTTTAGCCTTGGTTCCTTCATTGGCTCTCTCTTTGGTTCTTCTCTCACCTTTCCTGCGCCATTCATCAACCTACGTCCATTCCGCATTCAGAAATTGTTTCATTCAGCCCGGTTCGAGATCATTGTGCCTAGATCGACTCATTCACGGACAATTCCGTATCAGCAGCCCAAGAGGAGGCTGTTGCTCACGCCCAATGCAGCCCAAGAGGAGGCTGTTGCTCACGCCCAATGCAGCCCAAGAGAAGGCTGTTGCTCATGTCCAAGGTAGCCCAAGAGGGGAGCAGCTGCTCACGTCCAAAACAGCCCAAGAGGGCAGCCAACTGATTACGTTCAAAGAGGCCCAAGAGAGTAACAAGTCAGCCCATTCGGATGGCATTCGGATAGCCCATTTTTTCTCTTAAAATCGTCCAACTCAGCCAAGGAGTTGTTTGAATAAGTCAGCCTACTTTCATGCTGAATTAGTTGTTTGTTAGGTTGTTAGCTACATTAGAGGAAGCTCTCTTATTACCACCTTCCCACTAATGTTTTAATTTTATTTTCTTTATTTTGTCTAGATAAAAGAGTCTATATAGATAGCCTCTTTAGCTGCAGATTAGTTACGTTATTCCCAATTGCTTAGAATTACATTTGTAATCATTTCACAAAATCAATCAAAGAACAAGAGAGGTTTTGGTTGGCATTGCTGTTGTTGTTTGGCTGAGCTTGTTTGTGTCAACCGCCTTCGGATTGGTGCTTCGAGCCTTCACGAGTCCCTCTTTGTGCTAGTGAAGCCGGAGCTAGTGTAAAGTTGTATTAGAGACGGGTCTAGAGCATTCACGATTGGGGTTTTGGCTCTTCAGCCTTGGTTCCTTCGTTGACTCTCTTTGGTTCTTCTCTCACCTTTCCTGCGCCCATTCATCACCTACGTTCCATTCCGCATCTGGATTCGCCTCATTCAGCCGGATTCGAGATCATTGTACCTAGATCGACTCAATCACGGACTAATCCCGTATCAGTTGGTATCAGAGCTCAGTTGGTATAATTGATCACTCCTTTCTTCTTTGTTAACCTATTTCTTATCCAATTGAGGTTTAACTTGTGCTTGAAGTGTTCAAAGGCAAAAGCCAAGGGTTCTTGGTGCCGGACAACATCTTGAGGAGAGGTAAACACAACGAAAACAAAACAAAAAGAGAGCTCAAACGCTGCATACACAATTCGGTAACCTGCTCTCCTACAATTCTCGTTGCAATCAGTTTCAGGTTACCTTCTCTCCCTCAAATATTTGACAAAGTCTAAGAGATCTTTCAAAAAAAAAAAAACACATACAAAAAACGGCTGGCCCTTATTAATCTACATCAAGCACAAGTAAACTCTTTCAAACAGCTCAAAATGTCATTCTAAACACATTCACCGTACCTACACCAACCCAACGGTCAATACTCCAATTAGGGGTGTCTTGATCCATCTCCGACACTAACATTCAGTTTCAGCAGCTCTAGTTTCAAAGGGTTGCTAAGAAGGTTCGGAAATCGCGATCTTAAGGTGTTGGATCCTTACAACTCGAGTCACCAGCTAGGCAATACCAACGAGAGTATGAGCGATACACAAGTGAGATCTTTGCTTTTCTAACCTAACCGGTTCTTTGTTTGTTATTTGAGCATGTCCAGGTCCCTAAGTCCCAGCAAGTCGAGTAGTGAGACCGTCACGCCTGAGATGATCAGTCTATTGAAACAATTGTTCGATTCCGTAGCTAACCTATCCAAACGAGTGGAGTCTATGGAAGCACGAACACCACCAGCCGGGACACCACCTTTGAGAACCTACTATGAGTTTGGCGGTCCTTCACGTGTTACTAGAGAGCCGGGTAATCCGGATCAAGGTAATTTACATTCCAACGAACCCCCTAATGTTTCTAACATGCCACCCTTTGTTGATAACTTTCAGCGACGGAATGAAGCTCATTTTGAGGACCACACGTGGGAGGGTTACAATCGGCCATTCCAGCAGCCAAGGCAAGGACGAGATAACTTTCGGCCCTATCAGGAGCAAGACGGACTCGGAAAAGTCAAAATCAAAATTCTTGTCTTTGAAGGAAAGTGTGATCCCGACGTCTACACGGAGTGGGAAACTAAAGTTGAGCAAATCTGGTTGTGTCACAACTTTAGCGAGCCTGGGAAGGTTCAACTAGCCGCTCTTGAGTTCCAAGGCTATGCTTTGGTATGGTGGGATCACGTAGTCAAAGAAAGAGTTCGAACATTGGATCCTCAAATCACCACATGGGAGCATATGAAGGCACTAATGAGGGCTAGGTTCGTCCCACCTCACTATACCCGAGAGCTTCGACAACGGCTGGAAAATTTGAGACAAGGCTCTCTTAGCGCTGAGGAAGCTTATACGAATATGCAAGTTGCTATGGTGAAGGCCAACGTTCTAGAAGATGAAGAAAACACTATGGCAAGGTATCTTCGTATTCTGAATTCTAATTTGGCTAATGATGTGGATATGTATCCATACAGCACCATGGAGAAATTACTACACTTGGCCATCAAGGTGGAAAGGAAGACTAAGGTGCGAAACCGGGAATACAAACCACCCCATGGAACAGCAAGGAGCAAGGAGGCCGGAAGGAAGAGAGAAAATCGGCACCTATGGGCCAAGAAGGGCAAAGAAGGTCTTCTACACCGTCCACTACACCACGATCCTTGAATGAGCCTTCAAGTGATCATCGAGGGAGTACTCCTATCTCTAACTCTAGAACTAGGGACATTGTGTGTTTTAAATGCCAAGGTAGAGGTCACATGAGTAGAGAATGTCCTAATAGAGGCACTTTGATCAAAAATCATCTAGGAGAATATGAGAGTGAGGATGATGTAGAATTAGATGATGAAAATGCCTTAATTGATGACAATGAACAAAATGAGAATGATGATTGCATTGAGTATGAACAAGGTGAATCTTTGATAGCTAGGAGAACTTTGCATGTCCAACTAGCACCTTGTGAGGATAACCAACGTGAAAATCTGTTTCATACTACATTGGATGAATGAGTGTTGAGAACTTAAGGTCAATAAGAAAACTAAGGTCAATATAACATTAGGATCATATGAGGATGTTATTACATGTGATGTTGTGCCTATGAATGCTTGTCACTTGTTGCTTGGTCGTCCATGGCAATATGATAGGAAAGTTGTCCATGATGGGTTTTCTAACAAATATAGCTTTGAGTATAAAGGTAAAACTTTAACACTTAAACCTATGACACCTTTACAAATAGCCGAGTACTATGAGAACAAGAGGGTAGAGCAAGGAACCCCTCCAAAGCCTAAGATCACACGGCCTAAGAGTAAAGAGAACAAAACCCATCAAACATTGTTAGTACAACCAACAAGTAGCTATCTTGGGTCTAGGAATGAATATGTCACTAACTATGGTTCTATTGATGTGCTAAAGATGAGTTTGTGTATATCTCTAGTGAATGTGCCTCATGACTCTACGATCAGGGGCTGTTAGACGAGTTTAGGGACGTTTTTCCTGAGGAGATTCCAGCCGGCTTGCCGCCCATTAGGGGCATTGAACACCAAATAGATTTAATACCCGGAGCCACTCTTCCCAATAGGCCCGCCTATAGGATGAACCCTACGGAAGCCCAGGAAATTCAGAACCAAGTTCAAGCCTTGCTAGATAAGGGGTATGTGCGGGAAAGCCTTAGTCCTTGTGCCGTTCCCGTCCTGCTAGTACCCAAGAAGGATAATACTTGGAGAATGTGTATTGATTGTAGAGCAATCAATAACATTACTATCAAGTATAGACACCCGATTCCCCGTTTAGATGACATGCTTGATGAGTTACATGGAGCTACAATTTTCACTAAGATTGACCTTAGGAGTGGCTACCATCAAATTAGAATGAGGGAAGGGGATGAATGGAAAACAGCTTTTAAAACCAAATTTGGACTCTATGAGTGGCTAGTTATGCCTTTTGGCTTAACTAACGCTCCTAGTACGTTCATGAGATTAATGAATCATATTTTGAGACCTTATATTGGTTTATTTGTTGTAGTCTACTTTGATGACATTCTTATCTATAGTAAGACTTTAAAGAAGGATGAAAATCATTTGAGAGATGTGCTTGCTACATTGCATAAAGAATACTTGTATGCTAATATTCAAAAATGTGATTTCTATACTAACCGAGTGATTTTTCTTGGTTTTGTAGTAAGTGCCAATGGTTTGCAAGTGGATGAGGACAAGGTGAAGGCAATCAATGAATGGCCCGTTCCTAGGTCGGTTGGTGACGTGAGGAGTTTCCATGGCCTAGCTACCTTCTATAGAAGGTTTGTGAGAGATTTTAGAACCATTGCAGCACCACTCACGACTTTGACAAAAAAGAAGGTTCCTTTTGAGTGGAATGAACCGCAGCAAAGAGCCTTTGAAGAGCTCAAGAGACGCCTCACCCATGCACCCCTACTCGCTCTACCGGACTTCACTAAACCCTTTGAGGTTGAATGCGATGCATCCGGCATTGGTATTGGCGGCGTCCTTATGCAAGAAGGTAAGCCTCTAGCTTTCTTTATTGAAAAATTGAAGGGTGCATGCTTAAACTATTCCACTTATGACAAAGAATTTATGCCTTGTTTAGAGTACTCAAAACATGGCAACATTACCTTTGGCCTCAAGAGTTTGTTTTGAAAACCGATCATGATTCACTTAGACACTTTAGGAGCCAAGATAAGCTAGATAGACGGCATGGTAGGTGGATGGAGTTCATCGAAACCTTTCCTTACATTATCAAGTATAAGAAAGGAAAGGATGATGTCGTAGCGGATGCATTGTCTAGGAGATACACCTTAATCACCACCTTGGATTCTAGGATGTTAGGTTTTACTTACATTAAGGAATTATATGTGGATGATGCTGAATTTGGGAAGATATTTGATAGATGCACTACTCAAGGCCCTTATGATAAGTATTTTGTGTTTGAAGGTTTCTTGTTTAAAGTGGATAAGATTTGCATACCTAGATGTTCCCTTAGGATCTTATTAGTGGAAGAAGCCCATAAAGGAGGTTTAATGGGGCATTTTGGGAGGGACAAAACTTATCACATGTTGCAAACTCACTTTTATTGGCCTCATATGTTAAGGGATGTAGAACACATGCTGAAAAGGTGCATTGAATGTCTTAAGGCCAAAGCTAGGGTACAACCCCACGGGCTGTATACACCCTTACCGACGCCTAATGGCCCTTGGGAGGACATAAGTATGGATTTCATTGTTGGACTACCTAGGACTAAGAAAGGAAGAGATTCCATTTTTGTGGTAGTAGATAGATTCTTTAAAATGGCACATTTTATTCCATGTCATTAAACTGATGATGCATATAATGTTGCTAATCTTTTCTTTAAGGAAATAGTGAGATTGCATGGAATACCTAAAACTATTGTTAGTGATAGGGATGTCAAGTTTTTGAGTTTCTTTTGGAAGACACTTTGGGGAAAAATGGGTACTAGATTACTATTCTCGACCTCTAGTCATTCCCAAATAGATGGGCAAACGGAAGTCACCAATAGGATCCTAACGACCCTCCTTAGAACCATGTTGAAAGATAACTTAAAAGAATGGGAAGACATGTTACCACATATTGAGTTTGCTTATAATCGCACCATGCATCCTTCCACTTCGTTATCACCTTTCAAATGTGTTTATGGATTTAACCCTTTAACTCCTTTGGACTTATTACCGATTCCTCGAAAGGATCGAGTAGCTTTTGATGCTTTGGAACAGGTGGACTACATTAAGGAACTTCATGCTAAGACCAAAGCTGCACTTGATAAGAAGGGCGTTGAAACTGCAGTTCGGAACAACAAAGGACGTCGGAAGATGGTTTTCCAGCCCGGCGACTTAGTTTGGCTACATCTAAGGAAAGAGTGGTTTCCAACAAAACGTCATTCCAAGCTAGCACCACGGGGTGATGGACCATTCAAAGTCTTACACCGGATTAACGACAATGCATATGTGTTGGACTTACCGGAAGAGTATGGAGTTAGTACCACTTTTAACGTAGGAGATTTGAGCCTCTATGAAGGAGATTCGGAACAAGATGAAAATTCGGGGTCGAATTCTTTCCAAGAAGGAGTGGATGATGTAGGACCATCACATGGAAGATATCAAGGTCCCATTACTAGAGCAAGAGCTAAGGAGATCCAAGAAGTTATGTCAAGGGAAGTACTATTGCTTGACACAATGCGTGAACCATTTAATTTCCGTACATCATGTGTTAATCTTTTGGTGAATGTAGGAGCAAGCGAACCAAGCGAGGAGACCATGCCGACGTGCTCACTTCCCATGCAGCTCGAGGAGACCATGCAGGTTGTTGCTCACGTCCAATGCAGCCCAAGAGGGAGGCTATTGCTCACGCCCAATGCAACCCAAGAGGAGGCTGTTGCTCACGCCCAATGCAGCCCAAGAGGAGGCTGTTGCTCAC
This sequence comes from Fagopyrum homotropicum, assembly GCA_033239125.1. Lineage (NCBI taxonomy): Eukaryota > Viridiplantae > Streptophyta > Magnoliopsida > Caryophyllales > Polygonaceae > Fagopyrum > Fagopyrum homotropicum. The sequence goes on along the minus strand of BSWB01000004.1, from coordinate 90,749,133 downwards.
ACCCAATGCAGCCCAAGAGAAGGATGTTGCTCATATCCAAGGTAGCCCAAGAGGGGAGCAGCTGCTCACGTCCAAAACAGCCCAAGAGGGCAGCCAGCTGATCACGTTCAAAGAGGCCCAAGAGAGTAACAAGTCAGCCCATTCGGATGGCATTCGGATAGCCCATTTTTGCTCTTAAAATCGTCCAACTCAGCCAAGGAGTTGTTTGAATAAATCATCCTACTTTCATGCTGAATTAGCTGTTTGTTAGGTTGTTAGCTACATTAGAGGAAGCTCTCTTATTACCACCTTCCCACTAATATTTTAATTTTCTTTTCTTTATTTTGTCTAGATAAAAGAGTCGATATAGATAGCCTCTTTAGCTGCAGATTGGTCACGTTATTTTCATTGCTTAGAATTACATTTGTAATCATTCACAAAATCAATCAAAGAACAAGAGAGTTTTTGGTTGGCATTGCTGTTGTTTGCTTGGCTGAGCTTGTTTGCGTCAACCACCTTCGGATTGGTGCTTCGAGCCTTCACGAGTCCCTCTTTGTGCTAGTCCAGCCGGAGCTAGTGTAAAGTTGTATTGGAGACGGGTCTAGGGCATTCACGAGCGGTGTTTTGGCTCTTCAGCCTTGGTTCCATTGTTGATTCTCTTTGGTTCTTCTCTCACCTTTCCTGCACCCATTCATCACCTACGTTCCATTCCGCATCTGGATTCGCCTCATTCAGCCGGATTCGAGATCATTGTACCTAGATCGACTCCATCACGGACTAATACCGTATCAAAAGAGATAGGGCAGCAGGCTTGGCGGCGGCAGAAGGCAACAACAGGCTTGACGACGGCAAGAGGCAGCAGCGTTGCTCTTGGCGGTGATGAAAGGCCGTTGAGAGAAGAGAGGAACGCAAGGGACGACTTTCTTCTTCAAATTAGGTTTGACAATAAAAATAGAAGAAGGGGTATTGATACGGGGATTAGCCACGAAGAACGTATCTAGACGAACAACTTGTTCTGAAGAATGAAGAACACACGAGATTAACAAATATGGACAACAATGAAAACGAGAAAACAGAAAGGGACAAGAAGAACTGAAAGGAAAAATGATAGAACCCTTGGATTCAAGATCCAAGAACCAAACGAGTGACAATTCGACCCCACTTCTTACAACTCCACACAATCGATCTGAGAATCGAGAGCTTGAAGAGGGTGCCTTGTTCGACTTGCAACACCAATCCCGAAGGAGATTGACATACACAAAAACGAGAAAGCCAGATCACACACACACAAACTCACGAGACAAGAATGATTGAATTCTCTTGGATTCAATTCTGAAATGCTCTCAGCAAAACTTTTATAAAACTTGTCTAACTACAAAAGAAAAGAGAAAAGGCTTTATATACATCCTAAGCCTTTTCTTCTAAAACAGAAAAAGAAACTAATTACAATAATTACATTGAGAGAGAGTTAAATAAAGCCCAACAAACATATAACACAATTGGGCCTAATTAAACTCTCATATTCAGTCTCTCACGTCCACATACTTAAATGAATGTTCCAGCCATGCACATGCACACACGTGAAACCCCTTGTATATGATTTCAAGGTCTCCGTCTGTCCTTCGAAATGCGTCCCAAGGCCTCCCAGCAACTAGAAATACAATTTAAGCTCCATTAATCATCTTGGTTGGGATGTGTTCGTGGCTGATCCACAAGATGGTCCTTAGACTTGATGAAGGTGGACTTGGTTGAGCTTCATGGAGCATGTTTAGGAAAATAGCATCTATCTCATCTTGACGTTTAGCTTGCGCTCTTGTTAGAGTCCCTTGAGGTGGTGAAGATGGAGTTAGTTCAGATGATCCTTCATCATTCTCCCCTTCTTTGGAAGAATTCGACCTCGAATTGCCTTGATCATCATCCAGGAGCGGAAAAGAACTTAGATCCCTCACATTGAATGTGGGATCACAAGCTTAACCATCCGGCAAGTCAAGCACATAGGTGTTGTCACCCGCCTTGTGTAACAGCTTCAAAGGCCCATTTCCTCTTGGTGAGAACTTGGATTTCCGAAGCTCTTGAAACCTCTACTTCCTCAAATGTAGCCATACAAGGTCGCCGGGTTCAAATATAATCTTCTTGCGTCCTTGATTCGCCTTTTCTGCGTTGTATTTCCCTTTCTCCTCGAGCTTGATCTTTATCCTACTATGTATCTCCTTGATGTGTTCAACCTGCGTTTTAGCACTTAAATCCATTCGCTCCTTCTTAGTAACGGTGTAAGATCAAAAGGGGTTAGTGGATTAATACCATAAACAAACTCAAAGGGAGATATGGAAGTAGATGAGTGGACGACTCTATTATAGGCAAACTCAACATGTGGCAAGATGTAGAAAACAACAATTTAGTTCCTAGCTTTCCCCAAAGAGTTTTCCAAAAGTAACTCAAGAACTTAACATCCCTATTACTCACTATTGTCCTTGGAATACCATGTAACCTAACTACTTCCCGAAAGAACAAATTAGCTACATTGACTGCATCATCAGTTTTGTGATAAAGGGTATGTTCGGGAAAGCCTTAGTCCTTGTGCCGTTCCCGTCCTGCTAGTACCCAAGAAGGATAATACTTGGAGAATATGTATTGATTGTAGAGCAATCAATAATATTACTATCAAGTATAGACACCCGATTCCCCGTCTAGATGACATGCTTGATGAGTTACATGGAGCTACAATTTTCACTAAGATTGACCTTAGGAGTGGCTACCATCAAATTAGAATGAGGGAAGAGGACGACTGGAAAACAGCTTTTAAAACCAAATTTGGTCTCTATGAATGGCTAGTAATGCCTTTTGGTTTAACTAATGTTCCTAGTACCTTCATGAGACTAATGAATCATATTTTGAGACCTTATATTGGTTTATTTGTTGTAGTCTACTTTGATGACATTCTTATCTATAGTAAGACTTTAAAGGAGCATGAAAATCATTTGAGAGATGTGGCTTGCTACATTGCGTATAGAATACTTGTATGCTAATATTAAAAAAATGTGATTTCTATACTAACCGAGTGATTTTCCTTGGTTTTGTAGTAAGTGCCAATGGTTTGCAAGTGGATGAGGATAAGGTTAAGGCAATCAATGAATGGCCCATTCCTAGGTCGGTTGGTGAAGTAAGGAGTTTCCATGGCCTAGCTACGCTCTATAGAAGATTTGTGAGGGATTTTAGTACCATTGCAGCACCACTCACGGCCTTGACAAAAAAGAAGGTTCCTTTTGAGTGGAATGAACCTCAACAAAGAGCATTTGAAGAACTCAAGAAACGTCTCACCCACGCACCACTACTCACTCTACCGGACTTCACTAAACCCTTTGAGGTTGAATGCGACGTGTCCGACATTGGTATTGGCGGCGTCCTTATGCAATACGGTAAGCCTCTAGCTTTCTTTAGTGAAAAATTGAAGGGTGCATGCTTAAACTATTCCACGTATGACAAGGAATTGTATGCCTTGTTTAGAGTACTCAAAACATGGCAGCATTACCTTTGGCCCCAAGAGTTTGTTTTGAAAACCGATCATGATTCACTTAGACACTTTAGGAGCCAAGATAAGCTTGATAGGCGGCATGGTAGGTGGATGGAGTTCATTGAAACCTTTCCTTACATTATCAAGTATAAGAGGGAAAGGATAATGTCGTAGCGGATGCCTTGTCTAGGAGATACACCTTAATCACCACCTTGGATTCTAAGATGTTAGGTTTTACTTACATTAAAGAATTATATGTTGATGATGCTGAATTTGGGAAGATATTTCATAGATGCACTACTCAAGGCCCTTATGATAAGTATTTTGTGCTTGAAGGTTTCTTGTTTAAAGTGGATGAAATTTGCATACCTAGATGTTCCCTTAGGATCTTATTAGTGGAAGAAGCCCATAAAGGAGGTTTAATGGGGCATTTTGGGAGGGACAAAACTTATCACATGTTGCAAACTCACTTTTATTGGCCTCATATGTTAAGGGATGTAGAACACATGCTTAAGAGGTGCATTGAATGTCTTAAGGCCAAAGCTAGGGTACAACCCCACGGGCTGTATACACCATTACCGACGCCTAGTGGTCCTTGGGAAGATATAAGTATGGATTTCATTGTTCGACTACCTAGGACTAAGAAAGGAAGAGATTCCATTTTTGTGGTGGTGGATAGATTCTCTAAAATGGCACATTTTATTCCATGTCATAAAACTGATGATGCATATAATGTCGCTAACCTTTTCTTCAAGGAAATCGTGAGATTGCATGGAATACCTAAAACAGTTGTTAGTGATAGAGATGTCAAATTTTTGAGTTTCTTTTGGAAAACGCTTTGGGAAAAAATGGGCACTAGATTACTATTCTCGACCTCTAGCCATCCCCAAACTGATGGGCAAACGGAAGTCACCAATAGGACCCTAACGACCCTCCTTAGAACCATGCTGAAAGATAATTTGAATGAATGGGAAGACATGTTACCACATATCGAGTTTGCTTATAATCGAACCATGCATTCTTCCACTCCGTTATCACCTTTCAAATGTGTTTATGGATTTAACCGTTTAACTCCTATGGACTTATTACCGATTCCTCGAAAGGATCGAGTAGCTTTGATGCTTTGGAACAGGCGGACTACATCAAGGAACTTCGTGGCAAGACCAAGGCTACACTTGATAGGAAGGGCATTGAAATTGCAGCTCGGAATAACAAAGGACGTCGGAAGATGGTTTTCCAGACCGGCGACCTAGTTTGGCTACATCTAAGGAAAGAGCGGTTTCCGGCAAAACGCCATTCCAAGCTAGCCCCACGGGGTGATGGACCATTCAAAGTCCTACACCGGATTAACGATAACGCATATGTGTTGGACTTACCGGAAGAGTATGAAGTTAGTACCACTTTTAGCGTAGGAGATTTGAGCCCCTATGAAGGAGAGTCGGAACAAGATGAAAATTCGGGGTCAAATTCTTTCCAAAAAGGAGTCGATGATGTAGGACCATCACATGGAAGTTATCAAGGGCCCATTACTAGGGCAAGAGCTAAGGAGATCCAAAATACGTCAAGGGAAGTGCTATTTCTTGGCACCATGCGTGAATCATTTAACTTCCATACATCATGTGTTAATCTCTTGGTGAATGCAGGAGCAAGCAAACAAAGGGAGGAGACCATGCAGATGTTGGAACAACAAGGGTTTGATCATATAGCCACGCCAGCCAATAAGTCAAGCAACCATGACAAGTACAAGGTGGGAAAGATGGACGAGCAAGCAAGCATAGGAAATGGAACAACAAGCATGATGCCATCAAGTCCGGAGTGGCTGGCAAGCTCGACATTGCTCACTTCCCAGGCGGCCCAAGAGCGTAACTAGCTCCCTCAGTCGGGCCATCCATTTGGGCTCTAAAAACCGTCCAAAACACTAGTGGATCTGTTTTGAATAAGTCAGCCTATTTTGATGTTGTTAGTTTGTTTGTTAAGTTGTTAGCTACATTTGTGGAAGCTCTCTTGTTACCACCTTCCACCAATGTTTTAGTTTTCTTTTCTTTATTTTGTCTAGATAAAAGAGTCTATATATAGTCTCTTTAGCTGCTGAGTAGGGTACGTTTTATTTGCTAAGAATTACAGATTGTAATCTTTCACAAAATCAATCAAAGAACAAGAGAGTTTTTGGTTGGCATTGTCGTTGTTTGCTTGGCTGAGCTTGTTCGTGTCAACCGCCTTCGGATTGGTGCTTCGAGCCTTCACGAGTCCCTCTTTGTGCTAGTCCAGCCAGAGCTACTGTAAAGTTGTATTGGAGACGGGTCTAGGGCATTCACGAAGTGGGGTCTTCGCTCTTCAGCCTTGGTTCCTTTCGCTGACTCTCTTTGGTTCTTCTCAACATCCTCCTGCATCCATTCCATCTCCACGTTTCATTCCGCATCTGGATTCGCCTCATTCATCCGGATTCGGATCATTGTACCTAGATCGACTAATCCACGGACTAATACCGTATCAGTTGTTTTCCCATTTATCTTTACAAAAGCTTTTGTTATTTGCCTGGCAATTTGTGAACTGAATTTATCCCCCCAAATCTCTGAGTTCAATACTTTGAAATTCTTGCTTTACTACACCGATCCGTACACCGCGGGTTCGCTTTTTTTTTTATTTCAGTTTTTATAAATTTAAAACTAGTGACGTACACTTTCGAGCGAACAGATGCTGGCTGCACAGATTCTCCAGAAGTATTATGCAGACAAGAGGCGTCGAGCTCTAAAGTTTAGGGTAGGAGCTCATGTCTGGCTGAGAGTATCTCCGATACGAGGCGTTAGACGTTTTGGCATAAAGGGGAAGCTGAGACCCCGATGTGTCGGTCCTTTCAAGATTTTGGACAAAGTTGGGAGAGCAGCATATAGATTTTCTTTGCCACCGAGGTTAGAGGGTGTTCACCCTGCATTTCATGTGTCTCAGCTGAGGGAGTACTTACCAGATCCGAGACACATCGTTAGTTATGATGATTTAGTGGTTGAGCCGGACCACACTTTTGTTGAGCACCCGATTGTAGTCCTAGAATGTGGTGTGAGACGCCTGCGTTCGAAGGGCATTCCTATGCTAAGGATGCAGTGGTCGAGACGAGGACCTGATGAGGCTACATGGGAGACCGAGGATAGTATCCAGAAGAACTATCCAGAGTTCTATGCCGAGATAGATGCACCTGTAGGATCCACGAGTAGATCTTAGTGCTATATTGGTATATGTTATGTGTTTATGTGATATGCTGTGTTTTCATGCTAGATGTGATGTGTGCATATGATCTTTTGATCTTGTTTGCTAGTGCGAGTTATATGATAGCTGTAGGTGATACTTTCTTCCATGTTATCGTGATATGATTAGGTTTAGCTGGCGATGGTTCTTTCCTCCATGCTATCATGTTATGATTAGCTGGAGATGTTTATTCCTCCATGCTTTCGTTGATGGAGATAGTGTGAGTGGAGACGGATTTCCTCCACGTGGTTGTGTTACGGGTACGATTGGCTGGAGACGTTTTTCCTCCATGCCCTATGACGTGGTGATAGTTAGGCTAGAGATGGATTTCCTCTATGCCTTGGTTAGTGTGTGTGATCTTGGCTGGAGACGCTTTTTCTCCATGCCTTGTGACGTGGTTAGAGTTAGGCTAGAGTTGAATTTCCTCTTGCCTTGTTTAGCGTGTATGATCTTGTTGCTAGAGTAGATGATTCCTCCATGTCGTGCTTGAGGCTGTAGATAGTTATAGGTTGTGATCTTATGAGCGGAGATGTGATACCTCTGATAGAGAGTACATTTATACCTCGGAATATGGGTCCGAGAGGATTTGGGATCATGGAAATCTTGGGACAAACTTGTTTTAGGAGAGTGCGATGTAAGAACCTTAGTCTTTTAGGAGCAGAGTGTGGTAAGTCTGGCTGAGCCACCCCTGCGCCTTCTGTGAGCCGCCCCTACGCCTCACTAGATCCACAATTGCAGATTTGTACGGCTGCAACCACCTTTGTTGCCTTGACCCGTGCTTTTGGCTGGCTTCTTTTATAAGCCGTCCCTTTGCTTCCTGATGAGGGTTTCTCATCTTCTCCAGCCTTACTCTTCTCCTCACGTTCATCTTATTCCCTTCTTTCTTCCTTGATCTTATTCTTGATCTTCTTTGATCTTGTGTGAGCTTTGAGAGAGTGTTTGAGCTTGTTGAGCTTTGTTGATGTTGGTGCCGAGTTCTGTTAGTTGTTGTTGCTGTTGTGCTTGGGTTTAGCTGCTGGTGAGGGCGTTCTTCCTTTCCTTAGCAGTTGTGGTGAGTTCTTCTTCTCTTTCTTTCATCCTTTCTTCCTTTCTTCTCCTTTAGCTTAGGATTCACAAGCTTAGGCATGTGTGGATCTTTCCTAGACATTTTGATGTTCATACATGTGTATATATGTATGTGTATGCTTGTTGTGTGGTGAAGAAGTGAAGAGAGTCGAGAGAAGGATCGAAGAGAAGTCGGGATCAACTCACTGCACACCAGCCGCCCATGCGCCTTAGTTGAGCCGCCGCACCTGCACCTTGGACTGAGCCGCCCCTGCGCCAGAACTGGTCCACCCCTACGCTTGACTGGGCCAGTGCTCCTGCTTCTCTTGCTTCAGCCGGTGCGTGTTCAGGTCATACCTAGTTGGTATGTTTCCTTCCTTCCTTTCCTTTGGCCTTGGCTTTAACTTTAGATATAGCTAGGCTAGTATGGTTGAGGATGAGCTTCATGATTAGTATGTTGGGTTTGTGCCTTAGGCACTTTATATGTCGAGGTAATGCCTTAGGCATTTATGAGGTATGATGTGTTGCTGAGGTTTAGATGCCTGTTGTAGGTTGGTTGTGGTTACGGGGTATAGGAGATACGTCTCCAAAACTGTGAAGCATTTGATATTGTGTATGCCTTACTTATGTTGGCGTTGATCGTTTCCCCATGGGAAAATTGTGACGTGCGTGCGGTTGTGGATTTGAGTGTTTGTGATGGTTGTGTGTGTGTGCATATGAATGTTGCATTTAAACCTTAATTGGACTAGGATGACCACTTCATTACCTGATATGACCCAAGTGTATTATCACCTGGCAGTGATCACTTGCCAAAGCTCGTTGAGTGGAGGAGGTGCTCGGAAGCCAGTAGCACAGGGAGCAGGTGGTAATTCCACCCCCACGCAAAACCCTGTGTTGAAGTGGGAAGAGCCGAGGTTCTTTAGGCTTCTCGTGTCACAAAAAAAGTTGAATTAGTAATGGAATAACTTAAGTAAAGATATTAAACGAATGTGTGTGTGGCATTGCATATTGTGACGTGTTGGTGTGTGTTTGTGCTATTACTTCATTCTTATTTATTTCTGTTAGCTAACGGTTTATACCGTGTCGTAGTTGATCTGCAGGATAGGAGGACTGCAGAGTGAGACGGATGGGTGATCAGCCAAGGGCTTCTGTACAATAGGATATGAGAGGGTTTTGGGGTGTTTTATCCTTGTATGGATATGATTTTGTTGTTTTGTAATCGGTTGTGACATTTTAAACCTTTTGATGTTTATATTATATAGTTTTATGTATTTGGTTTTAATCTATATGTGCCTTGTTGTAAGATCTAGTGAACTTTTTGTCAGGCTAGGTAGGGTCAAGATCCATTCTGAGATCCTAGCCTAGTAGCGTCCTGAGTCCCGCGGATTCAGGGTGTTACATCTCATCCTATCTCCTTTTCTCTTCATCCACCTTCTTCATTGTTATTCGTTGGTGTGGACTGGTGACTGCAGAGCATGGAAAGTTCAGGGTTGACAGTAAGCTCTCCTTCTCCTTCTTCTTCTCATTCTTCTCCTTTCTTCCTTCATCTTTGTGAGTGAGCATTAGGGCAAAACTAACTTCTAGCATTACATTTTCCCCTTGTTATGTGGTGTTGTTTGTGGTGAATCTTGTCCAAAAGAGTGGAGTGAGATCTTATTGATATAAGTGGAAGAGGATTAAGGCTAAGTAAAGCCAGACAAGCAACACGAAGGAACTTTGAAGATCGCCACAAGAGTTCTCCCGTGGTTGCAACATTCCTTCACTGTGGTCGCGCCTTCAGCCTAGTTCCGCCCCAACTCCTCGGACCTCCGCGGCCGCGTCTTTACTCTAGTGAGTGCCCGATTCCTTGTTACAATAATCTTTCTCTTACCTTAGTAATGTTCCATAGTAGTATCATGTAGAATGGACCTACTATAACTTAGTTTGAATGTCACTTAGTGGTTGTGGACCTTAGGTGAGTTAGTTGGATGGTTTATTATTTGAGGTTGAGGTGTTTCAGTGTGATCTTTGGAAGACTTTGAGACTAGAAGTTGTTATCCTAGTATGATTGGGGTATATGATCTAGTAAGGACAATGAGTCTAGGAGTTGGATCCTAACTTGTTTTGGATTGTGATCTTGTAGAGATCTTGGAGACTAGAAGTCCGAGGACTTCTAGCATATCTGGTAGTTGTTGATTGCGTGCCTTGTTTAGCCAGGCATGAGTGTCTTCCTGCGGGAAGTTGAGTACGGGCTATATCGAGATTATCTTTGAGAAAGGTAAGTCCCTTGGACTTACTTAGCTAGCTTCTGTATATTAGTTTGACCATGATGGTGATGTGTGTTTAGTTAATGTTATAACAATAAACCGGACTAGGACGACCTTGTGTATATTAATTGGCACAATTATATGATAACCGGGCGGGTGATATCACTTCCTAGCTCTTGCGAGAGTTAGAAGGTTCTCTGCGACTAGCCTAGGTAGGTAGACAGTAAGATACATCAAACCATTCCTTGCAATAAGGGGATTGAGGCAAGTTTCGGGGATTCTCGTGTCACAATCTAAGTTGAATAAGTGGAGTGAATAACTTAATGAAAGATAATAACCGACTTGCTTGCAAGCATGCTATGTGTTTATATTGCCTTATGCGTGATTGTGCCCTTAATGTTATTATAATGTATAGAATGTTAGCTAACGGTTTACACCGTCGTTGTAGATGCCCTGTAGGTTAAGGATGCTATCGAGTGATCCGGTTAGAATGGACAGTTGGGGTTCCCGTACATTGTAGGACGGGATTTGGATTTTTATATTATTGTCTCTTGTAATTTGTTGTCATTGTAAGAACTCGGTTGTGAGTCTTCCTTTTGGTATTTGGAATCATGACATTGTTGCGTTCGGTTTTACTTTTATTTGTGCCTTGTTGCAAATCCGGTGAAATTGTTGTCACGATAAGGGTTGGGACCCATTGTAAGTTCCTAGCCCGTGCGCTCTGATTCCCGCGGATTCGGGGTGTTACAATATGGTATTAGAGCCCTAGGTTGACAATAATGACAATAAGAATCTTCTAAAAGGCCGAATAGAGAAACAAACAAAACCCGCAAGGGGTATGAGTTTGTAAAAATGAATTTTGCTTTCAAATCATGAGCATAGTCGGTTTGGGATAGAATGTACGGTGGGACCACTACTACTTCTGGGAATCTCGACAACCTAGTTTGGATGTGTATTGTAGTTATGTATTCTGGACTCTGTATTATTGTAGGTGCATTTCGTGGAGTTGATATAATTGTAGTAGTGTTAGCATAGTCTTTTATATAGTTATATATACATATATGCTACACTAGTATAGTAGTTAGATCTCTATCACAAATGGCACGCGCTAGAGTTGCATCGCTTGTAGGATGAGGAAGGGGTCGGCCACCTCTTCCTCATGCAGTCCGCGGATGCGGACGAGCAGGTAGACCTTTGATAGCGAGAGGTCAGAGGCCTATCCCCATTGCGCATCCGCTAGATGCGGAAGTTGATTTAGGGGAGGTTGGTGAGAGCGTTATTCCCGAGGCTAGGGATGGGACCACTGCTAGGTCCGGAGCACGAAGATCAAAGTCGGTTGAGTCTGGTCGAGTATCCATAGGGGCGTATGAGTATAGAGAGTACATCCAGAGAGTCGAGGAGGTCATCAGGACCGGGGGACCTGCCCCTGCACCGCTAATACCTATGATGATACGGTATTGTCCGTGAATGAGTCGATCTAGGTACAATGATCCCGAATCCGGCTGAATGAGGCGAATCCAAATGCGGAATGAAATGTCGATGGTAAATGGACGCAGGAAGGTCTAGAAAAGAACCAAAGAGAGTCAACGAAAGGAACCAAGGCTGAAGAGCCAAAACCCCACTTCGTGAATGCCCTAGACCCGTCTCCAAGACAACTTTACACTAGCTCCGGTTGGACTAGCACAAAGAGGGACTCGTGAAGGCTCGAAGCACCAATCCGAAGGCGGTTGACACGAACAAGCTCAGTCAAGCAAACAACAGCAATGCCAACCAAAAACTCTCTTGTTCTTTGATTGATTTTGTAAATGATTACAAATGTAATTCTAAGCAAAGAAATTAACGTACCTATTCAGCAGCTAAAAGAGGCTATATATAGACTCTTTTATCTAGACAAAATTAAAGTAAAGAAAAGAAAACTAAAACATTAGTGGGAAGGTGGTAATAAGAGAGCTTCCTCTAATGTAGCTAACAACCTAACAAACAACTAATTCAGCATGAGAATAGGCTGACTTATTCAAACTAATCTTTGGAGTGTGCTGGACGTTTTTAAGAGCCAAAATGGACTATCCGAATGGGCTGACTTGTTCAACAAATCCATGAGTGATTTGGATGGTTTTTAAGAGCCCAAATGATGATCCGAATGAGCTGACTTGTTACTCTCTTGGGCCTCTTTGAACATGATCAGCTGGCTATCCTCTTGGGCTATTTTAGATGTGAGCAGCAGCCTACCCTCTTGGACTGCCTTGGACGTGTTTGCTTGCCTCCCTTCTTGGGCTGCCTTGGACGTGAGCAGCAGGCTATCCTCGTGGGATGCTTTGGACGTGATCAACATCTCCTCCCTTTGCTCTTGGGCTGCCTTGGACGTGAGCAGCATGCTATCCTCGTGGGCTGCTTTGGACGTGATCAACATCTCCTCCCTTTGCTTGCTTGCTCCTGCATTCATCAAAAGATTAACACATGATGTAGGCAATTAAATGGTTCACGCATTGTGCCAAGCAATAGCACTTCCCTTGACGTAGCTTCTTGGAAAGAATTCGACCCCGAATTTTCATCTTGTTCCGAATCTCCTTCATAGGGGCTCAAATCTCCTACATTAAAAGTGGTACTAACTCCATACTCTTCCGGTAAGTCCAACACATAAGCGTTGTCGTTAATCCGGTGTAAGACTTTGAATGGTCCATCACCCCGTGGTGCTAGCTTGGAATGGCGTTTTGTCGGAAACCGCTCTTTCCTTAGATGTAGCCAAACTAAGTCGCCGGGTTGGAAAACCATCTTCCGACGTCCTTTGTTATTCCGAGCTGCAGTTTCAACGCCCTTCTTATCAAGTGCAGTCTTGGTCTTAGCATGAAGTTCCTTAATGTAGTCCGCCTGTTCCAAAGCATCAAAAGCTACTCGATCCTTTTGAGGAATCGGTAATAAGTCCAAAGGAGTTAAAGGGTTAAATCCATAAACACATTTGAAAGGTGATAACGAAGTGGAAGAATGCATGGTGCGATTATAAGCAAACTCGATATGTGGTAACATGTCTTCCCATTCTTTTAAGTTATCTTTCAACATGGTTCTAAGGAGGGTTGTTAGGGTCCTATTGGTGACTTCCGTTTGCCCATCTATTTGGGGATGACTAGAGGTCGAGAATAGTAATCTAGTGCCCATTTTTTCCCAAAGCGTTTTCCAAAAGAAACTCAAAAACTTGACATCCCTATCACTAACAATAGTTTTAGGTATTCCATGCAATCTCACTATTTCCTTAAAGAAAAGATTAGCAACATTATATGCATCATCAGTTTTATGACATGGAATAAAATGTGCCATTTTAGAGAATCTATCTACTACCACAAAAATGGAATCTCTTCCTTTCTTAGTCCTAGGTAGTCCAATAATGAAATCCATACTTATATCTTCCCAAGGGCCATTAGGCGTTGGTAAGGGTGTATACAGCCCGTGGGGTTGTACCCTAGCTTTGGCCTTAAGACATTCAATGCACCTTTTCAGCATGTGTTCTACATCCCTTAACATATGAGGCCAATAAAAGTGAGTTTGCAACATGTGATAAGCTTTGTCCCTCCCAAAATGCCCCATTAAACCTCCTTTATGGGCTTCTTCCACCAATAAGATCCTAAGGGAACATCTAGGTATGCAAATCTTATCCACTTTAAACAAGAAACCTTCAAACACAAAATACTTATTATAAGGGCCTTGAGTAGTGCATCTATGAAATATCTTCCCAAATTCAGCATCATCCACATATAATTCATTAATGTAAGTAAAACCTAACATCCTAGAATCCAAGGTGGTGATTAAGGTGTATCTCCTAGACAATGCATCCGCTACGACATTATCCTTTCCTTTCTTATACTTGATAATGTAAGGAAAGGTTTCGATGAACTCCATCCACCTACCATGCCGCCTATCTAGCTTATCTTGGCTCCTAAAGTGTCTAAGTGAATCATGATCGGTTTTCAAAACAAACTCTTGAGGCCAAAGGTAATGTTGCCATGTTTTGAGTACTCTAAACAAGGCATACAACTCTTTGTCATATGTGGAGTAGTTTAAGCATGCACCCTTCAATTTTTCACTAAAGAAAGCTAGAGGCTTACCTTCTTGCATAAGGACGCCGCCAATACCAATACCGGACGCGTCGCATTCAACCTCAAAGGGTTTAGTGAAGTCCGGTAGAGCGAGTAGTGGTGCATGGGTGAGGCGTCTCTTGAGCTCTTCAAAAGCTCTTTGCTGCGGTTCATTCCACTCAAAAGGAACCTTCTTTTTGGTCAAAGCCGTGAGTGGTGCTGCAATAGTACTAAAATCTCTCACAAATCTTCTATAGAATGTAGCTAGGCCATGGAAACTCCTCACGTCGCCAACCGACCTAGGAATGGGCCATTCATTGATTGCCTTCACCTTGTCCTCATCTACTTGCAAACCATTGGCACTTACTACAAAACCAAGAAAAATCACTCGGTTAGTATAGAAATCACATTTTTGAATATTAGCATACAAGTATTCTATACGCAATGTAGCAAGCACATCTCTCAAATGATTTTCATGCTCTTTTAAAGTCTTACTATAGATAAGAATGTCATCAAAGTAGACTACAACAAATAAACCAATATAAGGTCTCAAAATATGATTCATTAATCTCATGAAGGTACTAGGAGCGTTAGTTAAGCGAAAAGGCATTACTAGCCACTCATAGAGACCAAATTTGGTTTTAAAAGCTGTTTTCCATTCATCCCCTTCCCTCATTCTAATTTGATGGTAGCTACTTCTAAGGTCAATCTTAGTGAATATTGTAGCTCCATGTAACTCATCAAGCATGTCATCTAAACGGGGAATCGGGTGTCTATACTTGATAGTAATGTTATTGATTGCTCTACAATCAATACACATTCTCCAAGTATTATCCTTCTTGGGTACTAGCAGGACGGGAACGGCAGAAGGACTAAGGCTTTCCCGAACATACCCCTTATTTAGCAAGGCTTGAACTTGGTTATGAATTTCCTGGGCTTCCGTAGGGTTCATCCTATAGGCGGGCCTATTGGGAAGAGTGGCTCCGGGTATTAAATCTATTTGCTGTTCAATGCCCCTAATGGGCGGCAAGCCGGCTGGAATCTCCTCAGGAAAAATGTCCCTAAACTCGTCTAACAGCCCCTGGATAGAACTAGGAAGTGGAATCGTAGGGTCATGAGGCACATTCACTAGAGATTTACACAAACTCATCATTAGCACATCCATAGAAGCATAGTTAGTGACATATTCATTCCTAGACTCAAGATAGCTACTTGTTGGTTGTACTAATAGTGTTTGATGGGTTTTGTTCTCCTTACTCTTAGGCCGTGTGATCTTAGGCTTTGGAGGGGTTCCTTGCTCTACCCTCTTGTTCTCATAGTACTCGGCTATTTGTAAAGGTGTCATAGGTTTAAGTGTTAAAGTTTTACCTTTATACTCAAAGCTATATTTATTAGAAAACCCATCATGGACAACTTTCCTATCATATTGCCATGGACGACCAAGCAACAAGTGACAAGCATTCATAGGCACAACATCACATGTAATAACATCCTCATATGATCCTAATGTTATATTGACCTTAATTTGCTTATTGACCTTAAGTTCTCCACACTCATTCATCCAATGTAGTTTATATGGCCTAGGGTGATAAAATGTAAGAAGTTGTAATTTGTTTACCATTTCAGTGCTAGCTATGTTGCAACAACTTCCTCCATCAATTATCACATTACACACTTTTCCTTTAATACTACACCTAGTATGAAACAGATTTTCACGTAGGTTATCCTCACAAGGTGCTAGTTGGACATGCAACGTTCTCCTCGCTATCAAAGATTCACCTTGTTCATACTCAATGCAATCATCATTCTCATTTTGTTCATTGTCATCAATTAATGCATTTTTATCATCTAATTCCACATCATCCTCACTCTCATATTCTCCTAGATGGTTTATGATCAAAGTGCGTCTATAAGGACATTCTCTACTCATGTGGCCTCTACCTTGGCATTTAAAACACACAATGTCCCTAGTTCTAGAGTTAGAGATAGGAGTACTCCCTCGATGATCACTCGAAGGCTCATTCAAGGATCGTGGTGTAGTGGCTGGTGTCGACGACCTTCTTTGTCCTTCTTGGCCCATAGGTGCCGATTTTCTCTCTTCCTTCCGGCCTCCTTGATCCTTGTTGTGGTTAGGCAGCCGGCTCCCTTGTGCTTTCCAAGTGTTGGGCGTCCCATGAGGTGGCTTGTATTCCCGGTTTCGCACCTTAGTCTTCCTTTCCACCTTAATGGCCAAGTGTAGTAATTGCTCCATGGTGCTGTAGGGATACATATCAACTTCATTAGCTAAATTAGAATTCAGAATACGAAGGTACCTAGCCATAGTGTTTTCTTCATCCTCTAGAACGTTGCACGGCATTATAGGAGAATGCCATTTGGATTGTGCAACATTCCAACCACCTTTCAAAGGTGTATGATGACCATATTCTCAGAAAACATTGAGGAAATCATGGAGGTTTTTATGGATGACTTTTCTGTTTATGGTTCCTCATTTGATAACGGTCTTTCTAACCTATCTCTTGTTCTAAATTGGGAGAGGTGTCATTTTATGGTTAGGGAAGGCATTGTTTTAGGACACTTGATCTCTAATAGAGGGATTGAGGTTGACAAGGCTAAGATTGAGAAAATAGAGAAGCTTCCTCCTCCATCTTTCGTGAAGGGGATTAGAAGTTTTCTAGGACATGCTGGATTCTATAGGACATTCATTAAAGACTTTTCAAAAATCTCTAAGCCATTGATTAATCTATTGATGAAGGATGTTGTTTTTGAATTTTCGAAAGAGTGTTTAGATGCTTTTTTCAGGATTCGAGAAGCTTTAATCTTAGCCCCAATAATTCAGCCTCCGGATTGGAGTCTTCCATTTGAGGTCATGTGCGATGCAAGTGACGTAGCGGTGGGAGCGGTGCTTGGACAAAAGAAAGATGGACACACCCATGCCATATATTATGCTAGCAAAATGCTAGATGAAGCTCAGCTCAACTACGCCACAACTGAAAAGGAATTTCTTGTCGTTGTATATGCATTTGAAAAGTTTCGTTATTATCTTGTAGGAGCGAAGGTAGCGAACCTTGGTTTGCTGATTTTGTGAATTATTTGGTTTGTCAGGAAATACCTCCCGGATTATCCTACGCTCAGATAAAGAAGTTCTTTAAGGATGTCCGCCAATACTATTGGAATGAACCTCTACTCTTCAAGAGAGGTCCAGATGGCATCATTAGAAGATGTGTGCTTGAAGACGAAATGCAAAGTGTCATTCGTCATTGTCATTCGCTTCCTTATGGAGGACACGCTAGCTCTCACAAGACTAGCGCTAAGGTATTACAATCCGGATTCTGTTGGCCTACATTATTTAAGGATGTGCAAACATTTGTTGCTTGTTGCGATGCTTGTCAAAGAACAGGGAACATATCTAGGAGGAATGAAATGCCTCTCAACAACATCAAAGAAGTGGAAATCTTTGATGTTTGGGGAGTTGACTTCATGGGACCATTCTCATCATCTTGTGGTAACCAATACATACTTCTAGCTGTAGACTGTGTTTCAAGATGGGTTGAAGCATTTGCTTCTCCAACTAATGATGCGATGGTAGTTGTTAAGTTCTTTAATCGAACTATTTTCCCAAGGTTTGGGACACCCCGAACCATCATTAGTGACGGAGGATCTCACTTCATTGACCGTTGATTTGAAGCTCTACTAGCTAAGTATGGGGTGACTCACAAGATCGCCACACCCTACCATCCGCAAACAAGTGGGCAAGTGGAGATTTCTAATAGGGAGATCAAAGGAATTTTGGAGAAAACAGTGTCTAGGACAAGGAAAGATCGGTGTTAAAGCTTGATGACGCATTATGGGCGTATAGAACGGCATACAAGACTCCCATTGGCACAACACCATACAATCTTGTGTATGGAAAGTCTTGTCATCTTCCGGTGGAGCTAGAACACAAGGCATATTGGGCTGTTAAGTGGTTGCGTTTTGGCATGACGGAAGCAGAAGAGAAACGTCTCTTGGATCTTAATGAGTTAGAAGAACTCCGCTTGAACGCCTATGAGAACGCCAAGATCTACAAGGAGAGAGCGAAGCGTTGGCATGATAAGCACATCATTCCGAAAGACTTCAAAGAAGGAGACCTTGTTCTTCTCTTCAATTCTAGACTTCAACTCTTTCTTGGTAAGCTTAAATCTCGTTGGACAGGACCTTATGTTTTTAAACACATTTTTCCACATGGTGCTGTTGAAGTATGGGGTGAGAAGTGCGGAAGCTTCAAATGGAATGGAAAACGAACCAAGAAGTACTCGCCGAAACTCCAAACTGAGGAAGTCGCACCGATTATCCTCACATAAGCACAAAGGATTGGTCTAGCTACGGATCTAAAACAAAGCGCCACTTAGGAGGCAACCCAAGGTAATACATTCTTGTTTTTCTTTCTCGTTTTTCTTAGATTAGATTAGTGTAGTTTGTTTTTGTTTGTTTTTCGTCGATATCTTCCGGTATGTCATGTGTCTTTGGATATCAGGGTTGAAGAACGACCAAAAGAAGTGAAGAAATCAAAGGAACAATGAAATTTGGGTTTCTGGCAGAAAAAGTGAAAATCACCGGTTTAATTGTGACTCCACGGCCGTGGTTTCAATAATTTAGCCCGTGGAAAAGTATGTCGAGAACACCCAAAGAAAAGGACGCAAAACCACGGTCTGTTGTGTAGTTCCACAGTTGTGGAAGTAATATTAAGGTCGTGGTTTTTGAAAATTTGACGGGGCTATATAACCTCTTCTTCATCACAAACCACACAACATCAGCCTTCCCTTCCAGCCCTAAATCACGCCCAACCTCCTCATCCCGCAATTCTTCGTTTAGTAATCATTTTGCATGATTCTTCGCTCCAAACTGAAGCAAATTTGATTCTATTGCGGAATGTGGCAACAAACAGCACAAACATTCAGCGATTGGGCGAGATTTGGATTTCTTCAAATCCAAAACCTAGTTCCACGGGTAGCCGTACAGTTCCACGGGCGTGGTTTCACCAAGAACAGGCCGTGGTTTCTAAGAAAATGTTTGGAACTCGTAAATCTAACCGAAACAAAAAGCAAAGAGGCGAAAGCTCCTCTTCCCAACCCCCTCCCGCTCCTCAACCTATCCCTAGGATCTCCACAATCCATGAGAACCACAAGAGAGCCTTTGATAAGATCCTAAAATGCAACGTTATTGCTCCTATGTACATTATGCTTGAAGAGTTTAAGGATTTGCATGTGGTGAATGATCTTGGATGGATGCTCCACCAGCTTGGATGGGAGCGCCACCGGAGTGGATGGCGCAGCGGCCTACATGGATGAACGAGCAGCCGACATGGGTCACCGGACTTATGCAGAGGAAGGATGCTCTTGAGACCTAAGGATTCTCCGAGACATTTACCAGCAGCAGTTTGGGCGTCCATTCGATCCAAATTTCTACCCGTACCCACCACCGCCACCTCCTATGGGATGAGCTGATTTACTTGGTTCGAGTTGCTCCACCGCCTTTGTGAGTTTCTTTGTTCTTTTTCTATTTCTTTTTCCGCACATTAGGGACATTGTGTATCTTAAGTATGGGGTTGAGTATTATTCTCATGTGATGTAATAACTTGACATATTTGCTTCGTTCTTATCCATGAACACTTGCATTTTTATTTTTCCTTGTCACACGTTTCCGTTTTGCATTGCATTTTTAAGCTTTGAAAAACCCAAAAAAAATTGAAAATTGTTTGAAAAATATTGTGCTTGATTTAAATTGTGAATTGTTGAGAAATTGAGTATGTTGTTTAACCTTTTTGCAAGTTTCATAATGTAAAAATTATTGTCTAAATCATGTTGAGGAATGAAAGTTGAAATCACATTATAAGTTCTTGCGCTTCTTTTTTAAATGATTTAGGAACCTCGAATTTTCTTGCTTCTTCTTTATTCATTTAGCCCCTCAATGAAATTTTTGCCTCCTTTAGCTAACCGGAAATTAGGAAGAGTGTAATTTGTGGCATGATTGATGTGGGAGGGCCATGAAAGAAAAAATTTGTGCATTCAAAGTAAAGAAAAATAGGTTTGGGGACATTGAACATGAAGATGAGTAATTCGGCACCATTCATATAACCGGGTGTTTGTGTCTTGCCAAAGTCCGAATGAACGATAGTCCTAACGGAATATGGTATATGCATCAAGGGTTTGAGGCATCTCGAAATAGAGAA
This sequence comes from Fagopyrum homotropicum, assembly GCA_033239125.1. NCBI lineage: Eukaryota > Viridiplantae > Streptophyta > Magnoliopsida > Caryophyllales > Polygonaceae > Fagopyrum > Fagopyrum homotropicum. The sequence goes on along the minus strand of BSWB01000004.1, from coordinate 90,728,838 downwards.
TCGTCGATCTCCTAGGCTTCGGTTTTTCTGCACCGCTGTCCATACTTCCAAAAAGTAAAGTAAAAGAAAAGTTCGCATGCAAAGCATGCTTAGGAAGCAATGTTCTTCAACTTTGAGTTGTGTTGTTCCTTTTTCCCGGATTTTTGCACCACATTACCTTATGAAAAGTCCTACCCATTTACGTTTCTTAACCTTTGCTTGAAAATCCTTAAGATCTTTGGATTGTTGTTTGGCTTAGTGATCTAAATTGGACTTCCACATGATTGATTTTGACATTACTTCGGGTTATGATGTTTGTCTTGAAGCTTTTTCAATGTATGATGTTTCTTTTACTTGACATGATTCGTTTTGTATACATAGAAGTTTTCAAGGAAATATGAAGCAATATTTGAGAGTGATCCATTGAATAGAAGCACAATACCAAAAAGATTTGTTTTCCTTTGTTTTTCATTCATATTTTATTCTACCTTATGTTCTAGCTTTTGAAAACCTTGCTTGGGGAAAAGCAAGAGACAAGTATGGGGTATTTTGATAGCATGAAATATGACGATATTTTACGCACATGTTTTGGTTGTTTTTCTCCTTCTTTTGTGTATATGGATATGAGTTTGTTCATTTATGAGCACATTCACCTATTATGTTGGTATAGAGATCTACACAAGCTTTGTTGTGATTTTAGGTGAATAAAGTCTTGGATTGGAGCATAAATGGAGTATGTAGGAGTGATTGATCATACTAGACATCAAGAGGATGCATTGGAATTGATAAGGAAGGAGTATGAGTGGAAAGCTTTTGGAAACAAGAGATTTCATGCATGTTTTAGGCATTCCACGGTCAAATACAAGGAACCACGGCCGTGGTTTTGGGAATTAAATTAATTATGGTCGTGGAAATGTATGTCGAGAGAAATTATACCATTCCACGGTGGCTTCCACGGGCGTGGAAATATGTTCTTGGCCATGATTCTTCTAACGGCTGCCAAGTGTCATATTTGCAACGTCAGCAGCGGTTATGGGCTTTTCGTAACCCTATGTTCTCCTATAAGAAGGCTGAAGGAAGAGAGAAAATAGACACCACGCTAGAGAGAAGTTCTGTTCATTGCGGAAGATCTTATTGCAAGAAGATTTTGGAAGGAAGATTTGGAGAAGTATGCACTTTGAGATTGCGTAGTTGGAAGATCTTAGGGTCTCACCTTGAAGGCGGATTGACATACCGTTCTTCTTTGTTCCTTAAGATTTATGAGAGATTTCCTACTCTATTCTATATTCATTGAACACAAGTATGGATTTTGAGTTTGATTGAGATTGATTTTGTGTTTGCTATTGAGTTTTCAAGGTTTTATCTTTTTCTTCTTTCAATTTTGATTATTGATTTTATTTTGATGATTGTTGGCTAAAACCCTTAAGCGATTTCTAAGGTGAAGGGTTCATAGTTGTGGCATAGATGATGATAGATTGAACCAAACCAGATTGGACCCTGAGAGTTGCGAGAAATCTCGTCGTCGAGGCATTCCACGACCTGTTCTTGAGTTCCACGGCCATGGTTCTTTAAGATCTTACCGTGGTTTTCCTCTGTCGTACGTTCTTTGCTTTTGCTTTGATCCAAAGTTTAAGATTAGCCCTAACCTAGCATTGGCTTACCTTTTCTAGGTAGTAGTGAGACTCAACATCCTCTACTTTGGTTTCGAGTGTCACAACCTTAACCTTTTTGGCTAATCTTTGATTCCCTTGGGATTGGGCATGGGTATTTGAGAGTTTAATATTGTCCTTCGATTCTCTTTATAACGAGACTCAACATCCTTTATTGAGAGAGCCTTTGGGTGAGACTTACAGGTTTGGAACTTCACCGTACAACACCCTACATTAGTTCTTTACCTTTGCAATCCTAACTCTGTCCTTATACCTTTAGAACATCTTGAATCGATTGCCACAATTGGATACCTGAATCTTTAGAATCGTTGTTTTCCCAATTATCTTTACAAAAGCTTCATTATTTTGCTGGACAATTTACGAACTGAATTTGATCCCCAAATCCCTGAGTTCGATACTCTGGAATTCTTGCTTTACTATACCTATCGTACACTGCGGATTCGCTTTGCTTGATTTTAGTTTTTATAAATTTAAGACTTAGTGACGCACACTTTTGAGAAAACATAATACATGCTCCCTTCTTACCCCTAAAATCAACAACCAATATAAGAACCATATTATTGTAAAATACATTGAAGCTAGGGTTTGGAATACATACCAGACTTGCATTTGATTGGCCTCCACACCCATGAAGATCTAGATTTGGATCTAGATCTAGATCTGGCACTGGAACTCTTACACAAGAGTGCGGCGAGGAAGGCTTCACAGGGCTTCGACGGCGAACTACGAAGGTGTGGGGAACTCTCAAACACTAATCGATTGAAGAACTCTCACTCAATTGTGTTCCCTTTACCTCTGTCTCTCCTTCACCATTATAGACAATCGCCAAAAACCCCAAAAAAGCGGACGTTTGGTGATGCGGCGGTGCAGAAGGAAAGAAAGAGATAGGGCAGCAGGCTTGGCGGCGGCAGGAGGCAACAACAGGCTTGACGACAGCAAGAGACAACATCGTTGCTCTTGGCGGCGATGAAAGGCCATTGAGAGAAGAGAGGAACGCAAGGGACGACTTTCTTCTTCAAATTAGGTTTGACAGTAAAAATAGAAGAAGGAGTATTGATACGGGGATTAGCCGTGAAGAACGTATCTAGACGAACAACTTGTTCTGAAGAATGAAGAACACACGAGATTAACAAATATGGACAACAATGAAAACGAGAAAATAGAAAGGGACAAGAAGAACCGAAAGGAAAAATGATAGAACTCTTGGATTCAAGATCCAAGAACCAAACGAGTGACAATTTGACCCCACTTCTTACAACTCCACACAGTCGATCTGAGAATCGAGAGCTTGAAGAGGGTGCCTTATTCGACTTGCAACACCAATCCCAAAGGAGATTGACATACACAAGAACGAGAAAGCCAGATCACACACACACAAACTCACGAGACAAGAATGATTGAATTCTCTTGGATTCAATTCTGAAATGCTCTCAGCAAAACTTTTATAAAACTTGTCTAACTACAAAAGAAGAGAGAAAAGGCTTTATATACATCCTAGGCCTTTTCTTCTAAAACAGAAAAAGAAACTAATTACAATAATTACATAAAGCCCAACAAACATATAACACAATTGGGCCTAATTAAACTCTCATATTCAGTCTCTCACGTCCACATACTTAAATGAATGTTCCAGCCATGCACATGCACACACGTGAAACCCCTTGTATATGATTTCAAGGTCTCCGTATGTCCTTCGAAATGCGTCCCAAGGCCTCCCAGCAACTAGAAATACAATTTAAGCTCCATTAATCATCTTGGCTGGGATGTGTTCGTGGCTGATCCACAAGATGGTCCTTAGACTTGATGAAGGTGGACTTGGTTGAGCTTCATGGAGCATGTTTAGGAAAAGAGCATCCATCTCAGCTTGACGTTTAGCTTGCGCTCTTGTTAGAGTCCCTTGAGGTGGTGAAGATGGAGTTAGTTCAGATGATCCTTCATCATTCTCCCCTTCTTTGGAAGAATTCGACCTCGAATTGCCTTGATCATCATCCAGGAGCGGAAAAGAACTTAGATCCCTCACATTGAATGTGGGATCACAAGCTTAACCATACGGCAAGTCAAGCACATAGGTGTTGTCACCCGCCTTGTGTAACAGCTTCAAAGGCCCATTTCCTCTTGGGGAGAACTTGGATTTCCGAAGCTGTTGAAACCTCTACTTCCTCAAATGTAGCCATACAAGGTCGCCGGGTTCAAATATAATCTTCTTGCGTCCTTGATTCGCCTTTTCTGCGTTGTATTTCCTTTTCTCCTCGAGCTTGATCCTTATCCTACTATGTAGCTCCTTGATGTGTTCAACCTGCGTTTTAGCACTTAAATCCATTCGCTCCTTCTTAGTAACGGTGTAAGATCAAAAGGGGTTTGTGGATTAATACCATAAACACACTCAAAGGGAGATATGGAAGTAGATGAGTGGACGACTCTATTATAGGCAAACTCAACATGTGGCAAGATGTAGAAAATAACAATTTAGTTCCTAGCTTTCCCCAAAGAGTTTTCCAAAAGTAACTCAAGAACTTAACATCCCTATTACTCACTATTGTCCTTGGAATACCATGTAACCTAACTACTTCCCGAAAGAACAAATTAGCTACATTGACTGCATCATCAGTTTTGTGATAAGCAATAAAGTGAGCCATCTTAGAGAATCGATCTACAACCACAAATATCGAATCCCTTCCACTTCTAGTCCTAGGCAATTCCACAATGAAATCCATGCTAATGTCTTCCCAAAGGGTTGTGGGGATTGGCAAAGGTGTATACATTCCATGAGGCTTCACTTTCGATTTAGCTCTAAGGCACTCTAAGCACCTTTTAAGCACACTTTCAACATCCGTAAGCATATGTGGCCAATAAAAATGTGTATGCAGCATAGCATAAGTCTTATCCCTCCCAAAATGACCCATTAAACCTCCTTTATGGGCTTCTTCCACTAACAACAAACGAAGGGAACACCTAGGTATGCACACCTAATCTACTCAAAACAGAAATCCCTCAAACAAATAGAATTTATCTAAGGAACCTTTTTGCACACAAAGCTTATATGTTTCTCTAAAGTCAAGATCAGATTCATAGAGCTCTTTAACGTAAACAAATCCTAACACCCTAGCATCCAATATAGTTAGCAATGTATGCCTCCTAGAAAGAGCATCCGCAACTACATTGTCTTTTCCCTTTTTATACTTGATAACATAGGGAAAAGTCACAATAAATTCTATCCATCTACCATGCCTCCTATCTAGTTTATCTTGACTCCAAAAATGTTCAAAGATTCATGATCAGAATGCAAAATAAACTCTCTAGGCCAAAAGTAGTGTTGTCATGTCTTAAGTACTCTAAATAATGCATACAACTCTTTATCATATGTAGAGTAGTTAAGACATGTCCCTTTAAGCTTTTCACTGAAAAAGGCAATAGGCTTACCTTCTTGCATAAGCGCACCTCCTATGCCAATTCCCGATGCATCACACTCCACTTCGAAAGGCCTAGTGAAGTCCGGGAGAACTAGTAAGGGTGCCTCGGTGAGAACCAACTTCAGCTTGTTGAAAGCACATTCTTGAGATGCTTCCCACACAAATGGTGCATGTTTCTTGCAAATCTCCGTCAAGGGTGTAGTAATGGTACTGAAGTATCTCACAAAGCGCCTATAGAAACTTGCAAGCCCATGAAAGCTCCTTACATGGCTAATGGATGTAGGTGTTGGCCAATCTCGAATAGCTCTAATCTTCTCCTCATCCACTTGTAGACCTTGTGCAGTCACTATAAAACCAAGAAATATAACCTCATTAGTGAAAAAGCTACATTTCTTCAAGTTGGCATACAAGTGTTCAGTCATAAGGGTAGAAACAACTTCCCTTAGATGTTCGTCATGCTCCTCTAGGGACCTGCTATAGATTAAGATATCATTAAAATATACTACAACAAATCTCCCAATGAATTGTCTCAAAAAATGGTTCATTAAACGCATATAGGTAGATGGAGCATTGGTTAACCCAAATGGCATAACAAGCCATTCATACAACCCAAATTTTGTCTTGAAGGTTGTCTTCCACTAGTCCCCCTCCTTCATTAGGATCTGATGGTAGCCACTCCGAAGGTTTATCTTGTTGAATGTAGTGGCGCCATGGAGCTCATCAAGCATGTCATCGAGGCGGGGAATAGGGTGGCGGTACTTAATTGTAATGTTGTTGATAGCCCTACAATCAACACACATCCTCCAAGTGTTGTCCATCTTAGGCACTAATAGGACAGGAACGGCGCAAGGGCTAAGGCTTTCTCTAACATATCCCTTATCTAGGAGGTCTTGGTCTTGGGTTTGGATCTCTTGACTCTCCTTAGGGTTCATCCTATAGGCTGGTCTGTTAGGAAGGGTAGCTCCGTAGATAAGGTCAATCTGATGCTCTATGCCTCTCAAAGGTGGAAGGCCATGAGGTATCTCTTCCGGAAACACATCCCTAAACTCCTCTAGGATGGTTGTAATGGTAGGGGGTAAGATAGCCTTTGTTTCTTCACTAACTAAGGTTAGCTCCTTACACAACCTCATCAAGATGGCATCTAAGGGTAGATACTCACTTTGGAACTCAAGTTTAGAAGCTAACAAGGCCGTAGGAGGCTGAGTTGTGGGTGTGACCAAGAGAGCACTAGACTGTTGGCTAGGGGACGGGTCTATGGCAGGTTCTTGGTGCCTCGATGACTTGCTTCCCTTCTTAGCTTGTCCTTGCTCTTGTTCACTCGCCTTCTTCTTCTCAAATGCCTCCGCAATCTGCATGGGAGTCATAGGTTTTAGAGTAACGGGTTTTTCATTAAAAGTAAATGAATACCTATTAGTAAAACCATCATGCATAACTCTCCTATCATATTGCCAAGGACGGCCTAATAACACATGACAAGCTTGCATAGGCACAACATCACATAAAACAGTATCCTCATAGTGTCCTAGAGTGAATGTGATCTTAGCTTGCTATTAACCTTCAATTCACCACAATCATTCATCCAATACAGCTTATATGGTCTAGGGTGACAAAATGTAGGAATTTACAACTTAGAGATCAATTCAGTACTAGCTATGTTGCAACAACTATCTCCATCAATGATAACATTACACACCTTTCCCTTAACCAAACACCGAGTATGAAACAAGTTTCTCTTTGGTTATCCTCACAAGGGTCAGGTTGTGCACTCAAAGTTCTCCTAGCTATCAACGAATTATCATGCTCACGATTTCCATCACAAACCATGTTATTATTAGCTAGAAATAAGCTAGGATGGTCAAATAACACTCTTTTAGCTAGTAAACAATCCCCCTGCTCATATTCAATCCCATCGTCATCCAAATCATCATGATCATGCATATTAGGCTCAAAATCATCATTATCATGCTCATGCTCAGATTTGGACTCATATTGTCCTAAATGGTTTATTAACAACGTTTTCTTGTTAGGACAGTCTTTCATCATGTGTCCTCTACCTTGACACTTAAAACACACTATATCCCTAGCTCTAGATAAAGGGTTAGAAGTACTCCCTTGTGTTCCTTTAGGAAAAGTAGCCGTGGGATTAGGAGGGGCTGCAGAAGGTGCTTTACGCTGTGCTCCTTGTTCCGGGGCTGTTTTCTCCTTATTTGACACTTCCCTGTTGTAACTTCCTTGTTGGCGGTTCCCTTGGTTCTTCCAAGAGCTGGAGACACCATAAGAAGCCTTTCCTCCTTAATTTCACGCTTTCATCTTCCTTTCCACTTTGATTGCGAGATGGAGTAGTTCTGTCATAGAGCCATAGGGAAAAAGATCTACTTCGTTAGCAAAACTTGAATTAAGGATACGAAGATACCTAGCCATTGTTGATTCTTCATCTTCTCGCACATTGGCCTTTACCATGGCCATTTGCATGGCATTATAGATCTCCTCAGCAGTCATTAATCCTTGCCTCAAGTTCTCCAACCTTTGTCTCAATTCCCTTGTATAGTGTTGGGGAACAAACCGAGCTCCCATCAATGCCTTCATATGCTCCCAAGTAGCTACTGGTGCATCCAAAGTTCTTCTCCTTTCCTTCACCAAATCATCCCACCATATCATAGCATAGTCAATAAATTCAAGGGCTGCGTAGTATACCTTTTTGTGTTCGGGAAAGTTATGGCATGACCATATTTGCTCTATCTTTGCCTCCCATGTAATATACACATCAGGATCACATTTGCCCTCGAAACTAGGGACTTTCACCTTCACTTTGCCAAGACCGTCATGTTCCAGTTCTCGGTCTCTCCTTTGCTGGACTCCTTAGGGCTCATGTCTCCATTCATCGTTACGTCGCCCTTCTTGATGCCTCCTTGGTTGATCTCGCCTCCTCCGTCCATTAGGCATCCATTCTGATCTCCATTCCTCATTCTCCCCATCGTCCTCCTCTTCCTGGTCATAAACTAGATTCTGAAATTGGTGAGGATAGTTAGGCATATTATCATAAACTGGATTCTGAAATTGATGAGGATAGTAAGGCATATTATCATTAATAATTGGAGAAGAAGGGATAGAAATATGCTCCTCAAAAGCAATTTCTCTCCAACCAAGTTAGGAAGCAATGTTGCCTAAACCATGGGCATGCCTAGAAGGCTGCGGGACATTTGAATTCCTTGCTGCTTGGAACGCAGCTTGCTGAATTTGAAGGGGAACTCGATCTTGTGCTTGGTTTTGCACCCTTGAGATGTCTCCTATCTCTAAGTTACCACCTAGTGGTCGAGAGTCCGGGGTCACCCTAGAGGTTTACAAGGTAGATACCCTTGTAGTTAGCCCATCAATATTATCTTTCAAGCTCTTGATGAGACTGAACAACTCCGGTGTGATAGACTCAAGGCTCTTTGAACCTGCGGGAGTCCCTGACATGATGCAAAAACACTCAACAACATCAAACACGTTAGGTTAGTTTAAACAAAAACACCTCGCAAGTGTATCACTCGGAAAATAAGGTTCTCTCACTCTCTAGTGGTGTGATACAAGCTTGTTGATGGCTCGTCTTGTATTAATCAAAAACCTCACATGAGTTCGATGCTTAGTCAAACTATAGCTTTTAGATAGAAACAAGGTTCGATTTCAGTCACTTTAAAAACGTGTTTGACTCAACAAAATAGAAGAAAAGATTCAAATGGAAAGGACAATTGCACGAATGTTATATGCAACTGAATGACTCAAAATTTAGAACTCAAGATAAGCTTTAAAGAACTTACTCGTAAGACCCAAGAAGTGAACCCTAGACACCGTAGGATGAGGTTAAGGAAGGTTGAGCTATGGTGTTTGATGGCCGAAAATGGACAGTAGCTAGGTGTGGCTAGATAGGTTCAACGAGATGCTTGGTTCTTCCTTTGAATGAGACGAGATACTTGAATGAAGTTCTTTCTTGAAGTCCTCCTTCTTGTTGAATAACACTAGGCTAATTACAAACTATGAATAGGAAATAGTGAAATAAAACAATAAACTAGAATGAAAAGAATAGATCTGATTCCTTTTCTTTTTTTTCTTTTTTTTAATTTTTATTTCGGATTTCTTTCTTCTCTTTTTTTTATCCTTTTTTTCTTTACTTTTCTTTTCTTTTTTTTTGAACTTTATGATTTAGGAAATCACAAAAGAAGAATAAACAAATATTGAAAGAAATAAAAAACAAATTCTTGTTTGTAGATAAACGTGGGCCAAGTTGTTGCAAATCTTCAGGATAAGATAAAATCTCAGCTCCTAGATTTGGTTGCAACTGATTCAACGGCCAAATCTGTAGGAGAAAAACAACTACTTCAAATTCTGCGCCGGATTAGTAGGAAATACGCTGCATCAACTCCAATTATGCGTTTACTGGATGCAGGAAGTGAAACAATCTATTTCAACTTCAATTTTGCGTGTTCTGGATGCAGGAAAAGAAGCAGCCACGTTTGGTTCTTGTTCAACTGGTTCAAGTGAGGCTATGTGACTGAGGGAAAAATGGTGGTTGATGGTGGTGTGATGGTGGTTGGTGTGGTGCTATGGTGGTTTCCGGTGTCCAGAACTCACAAACAAGGAACAAACTCGTTAGACTCAAACAAAGCTTAGAGTATAAGAGAGAAACTGAAATAGACTCAAACAAAAGACAATGATCAATTGCAATGATCAAAACAGACTCTTTTTGTGATTTTATGATTGATTTACCGACTCTTTTTGGTGGTTGGACGTCAACTATGCTCTGATATCAATTGATACGGGGATTAGCCACGAAGAACGGATCTAGATGAACAACCTATTCTGAAGAATGAAGAACACACGAGATTAACAAATATGGACAGCAATGAAAACGAGAAAACAGAAAGGGACAAGAAGAACCGAAAGGAACAATGATAGAACCCTTGGATTCAAGATCCAAGAACCAAACCAGTGACGATTCGACCCCGCTTCTTACAACTTCACACAATCGATCTGAGAATCGAGAGCACGAAGAGGGTGCCTTGTTCAACTTGCAACACCAATCCCGAAGGAGATTGACATACACAAGAACGACAAAGCCATATCACACACACAAACTCACGAGACAAGAATGATAGAATTCTCTTGGATTCAATTCTGAAATGCTCTCAGCAAAACTTTTATAAAACTTGTATAACTACAAAAGAAGAGAGAAAAGGCTTTATATACATCCTAGGCCTTTTCTTCTAAAACAGAAAAAAAAAACTAATTACAATAATTACATTGAGAGAGAGTTAAATAAAGCTTAGCAAACATATAACACAATTGGGCCTAATTAAACTCTCCTATTCAGTCTCTCACGTCCACATACTTAAATGAATGTTCCAGCCATGCACATGCACACACGTGAAACCCCTTGTATCTGATTTCAAGGTATTCGTCTGTCCTTTGAAATGCGTCCCAAGGCCTGCCAACAACTAGAAATACAATTTACGCTCCATTAATCATCTTGGCTGGGATGTCTTCGTGGTTGATTCCCAAGATGGTCCTTAGACTTGATGAATGTGGACTTGGTTGAACTTCATGGACCATATTTAGGAAAAGAGCATCCATCTCAACTTGATGTTTAGCTTGCGCTCTTGTTAGAGTCCCTTGAGGTGGTGAAGATGGAGTTAGTTCAGATGATCCTTCATCAGGTATATTTACTTAACTCAAAAATACTAAAGGTCTATTTACTAGATATAATTCTCAAAATAGCCTATTAACCAAATTAGCCCAAAACATTATGGCGTTAATTGTGAGAGCTTCATTTCAAAATCTTTGCAACCACAACGCGGCATGTCAAAATCAATGTATAGTGCTTAAGTAGATATATAGATTTGATAATAAAAAAAGGTAAACATTTTATGGATTTTTTCATCAAAACTCATTAGTTAAAATTCAAATAAATTTTAGAATAAAGATATTTATAAATTTTATTGAGTGATGTTAATCGGCAGCCTTGCGGAGGCCAGCGGAGGTGCCTTGCGAGTGCGCATGGGCCTCGCGCACTCGCAAGGTGCATGCACGTAGGGGGCCGCGCAAGCGGGTGTGCAGGCACAGCCTGCCTGCGCGCTGGGCTGGCGCGCAGTGGGCTTGCGCGAGGCCCACTGCGCATGCGCGCCAGCCCTATATACGGGGAGTAGCGCGCGGAGGCGGGATGCACACCCTTGCCTAGTTCATTTTCACAGCCAGTCCTCGCGCATGCCCAGGCGGACTCCGCCTCCGCGTCCTTCATGGCGCAAGCGGACTCCGCCTCTATGAAGGCGCGAGTCCGCCCAAATAGTAAGCCTGATTTTATTTGAAGATTTTAGTTCATAAGCTCTCACTAAAATAAGTTTTTTTTAGAAAACAAATTGCTAATCATTATTAAAATTGTGAGTCTAAATTACAAGAGAAAGAGATTTAGGAAGACAAAAGTGCAAAGGAAAAGCCCAACAACATATTTGGCTTCAAATATGCGATCCAATGATCCAAAGCCCCAACAATAACCCGGGCCTATTAATCGTCTTGCATTTTCTTACTCCATCCTCTTGACACACAAGTTTCCACTGTCCATTGGACAACTAAAAAGTTGACTATTTTTGGGCTAATTTCTTACACCAATCCAAATTTTTAAAAGACACTTTCAAAACTAAAATACGTTGTTCGATAATCTTAAAATTCTACAATAGAGGATGAATGTCTTGGTGTTTTTGTCCTTATAGCTAAAATTTGTTGTGTTTTTGAAAGAAAAGAAGATGATGAAGATGAGAAGAGGGTGTAAGAGTAGGAGTAGGAGTATGTGTGATAGAAAAAGACAATGAAGAAAAGTTAGTTATAATTTGTTGTGTTTTTGAAAGAAAATAATATGATGAAGAAGATGAGAAAAAAGGGTGAAGGAGTAGGAGTAGGTGTTGTAGAAAAAGAGTTAGCACTTTGTTTGAAATGAAGAAAATAATTTTTTAATTTCAATTCGAACATTATGAATAATATTTGAAATGTTTGTAGAATCTAAACCCAATCAATCATAATAAACAACCAATAAATAGAAAACACCATCAAATTTGAGTCTATTATAAAAAACGGAGGTTATAAGATAAAAACAGGGATTTTTCTTGTAATATTTTAGTCATTTTAACTAGTTTAGTGCTCTTGTGCGGATTTTGTCTAAATAAAGAGAATATTATATTTTCATTTATATGCCATGTATTGAATATTAATCTATAAAAAACATTTATAATGAAAAACTAATTTATTCAAACTTAGTCATTTTTATTAACTAATATGACTTATATTTATACCTCAACATATTATCATTTTTTCTGGAATAAATAAAAAATGAAAGTGATGAGAGTGGACTTTGATTTTCAATGACATCGTGTACTTATATTAAGTAGTAGAACAAAGTTTGATTAAGTTTTAAAGTGAGATTTTGTCAACAAAATTGAATTATATTATATCGATTTTTTAATTTTGAGCGATAGATATATAGATTTTTTTGTTTTTTAAGTAAACTGACGTGATATGATGACTATTTTCTATTTCTAAAATAATTATTGACAAATATGTAAATAAATCAAAAAAATCATGATGTGGATGACCTTAGAAACTAACACTTGGGAGTTGTTTTAGTAATATCTTATATGTATTAAAGGAGAGCCTTCTTTTTCCACATGTCGCAACCACGTTTCTATAAGTCCAAAAATTATTTTTAAAAAGTGAATAAATTATTGATTTTTAAATAGATAATTAGAATTATCATTAAGATTTTGTTAAAGATTTATTTAATAATTAAAACAATAAATAAATTTTATCTTTTTATATATATTAAAGCAAAAAATTTTTTTGCCACGTGTCACACCAATAATTAACATCAACCTCTTATTTTTTTAATTACATAATTTGTAAAAGGAATTTGCAAATACAATTATTTAAAGAAACATAATCGGTACCATCTAAGTAAATCCTGATTTTTTTTAAAATAATTAAATTTGGTAATTTTATTCAACTAAACATTTTTATTATTTTGGGTTTTAATTGTTAATCCTAAAATATTTAGGATTCAGTTATCAATCCTCAGCCAAACGACTTTTAAATTTAGAGTTTTAATTTATTCAGTTTATAATATTAATTATTTCAAATTCAAAGATTTAAAAACCAAATATTCAGAAAATTTGGTAAAAAAATAAATTTTTTAACCGATTATTAGGAGTGTTATCTCATCACTTTTGATTTAATTAATTTAAATAAACAATATAACATATCGAAAATTTTATAAATAAAGTCTGTACGTGATTTGTGATTTGTCAAAACATGTATAAAAAAAAAGTAAAAGTCAGATTTTTAATTTTGTACCTATTTCTTCAAATTTGAACCTACTTACATTTTTGGTCAATTGCATAATTTGGTTGAGTTTACACAATTTTAGTCTAATATTATCGAACTTTATATTTTATGAAAAATAAAAAAATTATTTAATCTTTTGATAGTTCATTAATTCAAATCTTTTTTGAAATCAATAGTTTAAATAATTTTTTGCTAAAATTTAAAAGAAGAAAAAAAAATAATGTGAAATTAGGCATAATCAACCGTTTAAATAATTATTGTAGTTAATAATTCGATCTTATCTTTGATCGATTCTTATCTCTTAATTAGAGGTTTAAAAGAAAAAAAATTTTCCACATTTTTTTTACGCCACTAATATTTATTTTTATTTACTAAAAGTTAATAAAAACTAAAAAAATGCTCAACAAATGTACAAAACTTTTGATTCAGCCATGTATATCATATCTACTTTAATCAATTTAAAGTCGATGATGCTATATGTTGTGTACTTATATTTTGCTTATATTTTTAAGTTTTATGTTATTAATTATCTTTATCATATCTCAATTATTTCTTCTGTTTTTTTAAATTGACAAGGCATGAATTAGGATAAAGTCATTAAAACTATGATATATATAACCATGTAAATCATATCTACTTTAACCAATTTATTTATAGAATCTACAATTCAATATTAAATTTAAGTTAAGTTATTTAACTTTAATTAAACTATTATGTTTTATAAATCGAATTTGTTAAAAAGCACTAATCTTTTTATATGTATATAATATTACTGGAGACACGTCACATTATTTCGTCGGAATGACGTATGTATGTATCATATGATCCAGTTTCTCACTAAAAAAACTGGAATATATAACCAACCGCAATGTTTATAAAAAATTTATTAAAAAAACACATAAATTAAAATCAAAATATTTTTGTTATATATGTTGAAGTTTATAAGTTTTTAAAAAATATATCAATTAATCCCGTGCAAGACACGGGGATTACACTAGTATGGAGATTGTTAGTTAAAATAATTAAGGGATTTTGAAAATAAATTAGCGTTAATTATGATAGCTTCATTTCGAAATCTTGCATTCACAACTTGCCACGTCAGCATAAAGTATAGTGCTTAAGTAGATTTATAGATTTCATATTAAATAAAAAGGTAAAACATTTTGTGAGATTTTTTCATTAAAATACATTAATAAAAATTTAAATAAATTTTAGAATAAAGATATTAAAAAATTTAATTTGAAGATTTTAGTTTATAAGCTCGCCTTAAAATAAGTATTTTTTTTTAGAAAAAACAAATTGCAAATCATTAATTAATATTGGGAGTTTAAACTACAAGACAAAGGGAATTAGGAAGACCAAAGTACAAAGGAAAAACACAACATCATATTTGGCTTCAAATATGTGATTTAATGATCCAAAGCCCGAACAATAACCCGGGCTTATCCAGCACCGTTCTCAGTTGTCCTCTAGGATGAGTCTTAGTCCGTAGAAATTAACCAACGGCGTTGCATAACCTTACTCTATTCTCTTGACACTACAATTTCCACTTCCCACTGGACAACTTCACCCTTTGCAACAACCACAACAACGACCAAGACCTCCCCATCACTGATCCTAGCAATGATACCAACCGAACCGAAACCTTCCGTTCATTTTAACATACACTTAAACCGGTACCCGGTTTAGATGATGTATTGTGAGCCGGAAGCTCATGTTCAGTAAAAGGAACAAACATGGTGGTCTAGCAGAATCTTGAAACTCCTCAATAAACAAAGTGGCATTATGGTTAATCTCAGCATGACTATATGAAAAACCAACCTATTACGCGCCCGCCCATATACACCAAATAAAGTTGAAAGAATTGATGAATTAATTAAATACTTTTTTCCATATAAAGTTGACAAAATATATGTTTTTATTTGGATATCATTCTAATAAAGTTGAAAAAATATAAGCTACTTTAGTATCATAAATTGATTCAATTGAAAAACTTTTTTATTCCAAAAGATAAATTTATGGCTTCTCACCTTAAAAAAATCAGTAGGCCGTATTACGAATATTGCCCAAAGGGGCAATAACTACCTCAATAAGCAAATTATCATCGAGGGTTTAGTCATTGTGTTAGATTTCCCGTCTACTCGAGGAGTTATTCCTCCAACAACTGCAAGATCTACAAGAAACGTTTACGGCTATTGCTAAAAAGGTACAAGAAGTGGAAGTGTAAAAAAAACTCATGGAATTAGTTGTATCACTAAAAACCTTTAAAACATTACAAATATCAAGGCAAGTTTGCCAAACATTTTCATCATCAATAATTGACCAAAAAATATTTTCTACGGAAAAAACTTGTAAAAGAACTTGAAGGGTTTGACCAAGTAATTTGTAAGTGGAGTTCCAACGAGTTCTAATGTCTTTTGAAAACGCATTGGATGAACATTATTTTGTAAACATAATGTTCTCAATTTTTTTTTTCTCAAATCAAAGGAGTGTCAAATATGTTCAATAACATCGGTGATGGGGATTAACATAACAACAAAAATCTTAAATCCATCTTGAACTCTTAAGTTTAAAATATGACATGCACATTTTTTATTAGTAAAAGGAGTTCACAAATAATGTCTCTCCGCCTCAACCAATTGGTTTACGACGGCAAATGAAGCGGATCATTATCAAAATAACATATTGTTATCTATAAAATGTAAAGTAATGCACATGTAAAATGTTCGTGCGATTGTGTACTCCAAATATCACTACAATTAGAAACTTGATGCGAAAAAGATGACAAAATTGAAAGAATTTTTTTTCTTTCTTTTGTTTGTAAGATTTAGAAACTAATTTGGAAATGGTTTTGTGAGATGTTGGTTTAAAATAAGGTTTGAGATATTTAGTGTTACATGCTCGTACTTCTTAATATTCCGCATAAGAAAATGAAAATGAATGAGAGCATATAACATCAGCTAATCCTAAACTTTCTTCACTATAATTATACATAAATAAAGGAGATTGAGAGGAAGAAGATGCAAACCCGTGGGACAATTGTGATTGTCCCCGTGATATCCCTAGCTTCCCGGTATAGTTTTTTGCATGTGGGTTTTGCAAAGTCCCATAGTTTCACTTCACCCTCCAGTTGTACACCTTTGGACAATAATTGTATGAAACTTGACAATATCCTTTCACCGGCTCACCCTTTGTGTAATGCTTTGTAAAAATGTCAGTTTTAAGCATTTTCGGTTGAGGAACTTTTGACATTTCGGGCATTTGAGTTTCGCTTTCTTGTGTGTTAGGGAAGAATTGGGAAGGAGTGTTGTCGATAAGGTTTGCCATTACGAGATCGAGGTTACGAGAATGAGAGATGAATTGAAGAAGGACGAGAAATTGTGCCACTCCTATAGCTCAATAGCCTATTAGGGTGAAGATCGAGAAGTAATTTACATTCTTATGTTACGTTTTAATAAATAGCATGTTTGGACTTAAAATTTCGTTTAACTAAACACTAGATCAACTTATTTAATATTGTAACACCCCAAGTTCTCGGAACTCGGGGAGCTACTGGTTAGGACCTCACAATGGGTCCCGACCTTGGTTTAACAACAATTTTACAAGGATCTTACAACAAGGCACAAATGTATTTAAAACAATTTCAAAACATAATAATTTATTTAACACATGTACACATGTGACAGCCTTACAAAAACATCTATATATTTATATAACATGCATGCCGAAATGAAGACTCCCCCGTCCCCATCTAATGAGTACGTGGACCCGGCTGACCATCCGTCTCGGATCTCTCTGCAACTGTTTATCTCAACAAATCTTCAACACGGATAAACCGTTAACTAACAATCTAAAAATAAGCAGAATAAGGATAGCACAAACACAAACAAGGTAACATAAACACCCATCATGCTGGCACACAATTCGGTTATTATCTGATAACTTAGGTGATTCACTTTAATCCGTTTTAAAGTTGTGGCACGAGAATCTTAAGAGTTCTCGCCTCCGTTCCTTATCCAACCGGTGTAGGTCTAGCTTACCTCCGGCGGTAGCATCACTACAAACTGAGTGTGGACTAGTCCCTAAAGAAACCCCCAGCGCCCTCAGGCTACTGAGCAGAATGCCACTGCCCGTTACTCTTAGGCCAAGGTAAAGGTCGGTATATAATTATTACTAAAATATAACTATAAACATCTCATTCACACACCACTACCATTATTCATACTCATATTCAGAAGTCAGCTAAGTAAGCCCAAAGGACTTACCTGAATTCAAACATAATCCCGTTATCTCGACTCGGTCTCTAACCGCAGGAACTCAACCGCCTGTTATAAAAGGCAAGTGGATCAATAATGTATCCCACTTAATTAGAAGTCTTTGACTTCTAAGATATTTAACTCTATCATCAGATAAATTACCAAAATACCCTTATACGGATAAATGACTATTTTACCCCTGGTCCCGAAACTTTATAAAAATCCATAATAAAGTTCCAAACTATTCTTTGGAACTCAAAACCACACTCAAACTCTCAAAGGAAAGTTTGCTAAAGATTTAGAAGAGTTAACTACATTCTTGACTTTCATAAAAAGTCGCTAAGGTCCGACTTTGGCTTAAGATATGAGAACCAAATAAAAATATAAAAAGTCTAACAAAAATCTCTAAGTCTTTTATGCTATGCACTCTATCCATAGTATCCAGAATTTCCCAAAAATACATAATAATCACTTCTACACAAATTCTCAAAGTCGGTTCCAAAACCAGAAATTCAGACTTAGCCAAAATCTGAGTATTTCTTAACTGCTCAGCCAGTCCACTTTGGACCTTCATAGATCTAAATCTAGCCGTTGGATCAACCCCAACTTTTGATACACCACATTATGCATGACACTATATAACATACTAAAAACGGAACGGTGAATTATGTTTCTAAGGTATTCAAACTTAAGCTCAAACATGACTGCACAACACCAAATAATTCCATCACTCAACAATTTCAGCAAAATCCAGAAAACTGTTTAAGGTCCCAACTTCGAAAAATCATAACTCCTAAACCACTTGATTAAATCTTCTACATTTTTGATATGTTATACTAAGAACTCCCAAATACGACATATCCAATATTCAAGTCTAACCAAGGAATATAACCAAATCAAATCGGCACCACAATACTGCATCACAAGCAGTTTCCTCAACAATTCAGCACTACCTAGAAACTGGTCAAGGTCTCTACTTTGGGACACCATAACTCTTAAACTGTAACTCGGATTTCTCTCAAATTTCAGTATGATCTACTATACTATACCAACTATAAAATGTATAAAGTTTGAGTCCAACAGCAGTCAATAACCCTTCCAAATCTATTCCACAAAACTGCATCCCAAGCATCAGCATACTAAAAAAACTGCATGAGTAGCCAACTTGAGAAAATCATATCTCCTAAGCTATAACTCAGAATAAGCCCAAATTTTAATATGTTGTACCACAATATCTCATCTATAACATATAAAAATTTCAGCCAAAATGGATCAGTGTTTCATACCTAAATTTGGACCCGAAGTTAGCTGTTCATCACTTTACAACGCAGAAAACGCAGCAGCTCCACGAGCCATCTTCTAGGGCTGTTATGGAAGAGTCTAGGATACAATTGAGGCTCTCATCAGCACATAAGTAGGGAGTGTAATGTAGAGAAGGGAGGGGAGATGCTTACCCGACAAGAGAGACTCGACAAGCTCACTAATACGGGTTGGAGAGGACTAAGACGGATCGGAAACTGTCACTTGGACGCACCAGCGGCTGGGAGATGAGGCACCAGTGGCCAGGAGGGACGGTAACGCACACAGCGGCTGGAATCGGGAACTGTCACTTGGCTCCTTGCTCCTGCGCGAAGACGATGGAAAGGTGTGGCATCCGAAGGCGAGGAGGACGGCCTTCCTGTGTGGGCTCGAGGCGAACGGCCTTCTTGGGTGGCTCGAGACGAACGACCTTCCTGGGTGACTCGAGGCAAACGGCCTTCCTGTGTGGGCTCGAGTCAGACGAAAAACAGGTCGAGGAGGCCATGAGAGTTGAAGGCCGACACTAGGGTTGGGGGGTTCAGTGTTTCATACCTAAATTTGGACCCGAAGTTAGCTGTTCATCACTTTACAATGCAGAAAACGCAGCAGCTCCACGAGCCATCTTCTAGGGCTGTTATGGAAGAGTCTAGGATACAATTAAGGCTCTCATCAACACATAAGTAGGGAGTGTAATGTAGAGAAGGGAGGGGAGATGCTTACCCGACAAGAGAGACTCGACAAGCTCACTAATACGGGTTGGAGAGGACTAAGACGGATCGGAAACTGTCACTTGAACGCACCAGCGGCTGGGAGATGAGGCACTAGTGGCCAGGAGGGACGGCAACACACAAAGCGGCTGGAATCGGGAACTGTCACTTGGCTCCTTGCTCTTGCGCGAAGACGACGGTAAGGTGTGGCATCCGAAGGCGAGGAGGACGGCCTTCCTGTGTGGGCTCGAGGCGAATGGCCTTCTTGGGTGGCTCGAGGCGAACGGCCTTCCTGGGTGACTCGAGGCGAACGGCCTTCTTGTGTGGGCTCGAGTCGGACGAAAAACAGGTCGAGGAGGCCATGAGAGTTGAAGGCCGACACTAGGGTTGGGGGGTTCGGTTTGCACGAGCAGCAGATAAGAGAAGCCCTCCGGGTTCAACGTCCACAGCGACGGGAAGGTTGACACCGGTCGGCGCCACTAGTGGCGGTAAGGGGTCGCGCCGGCTGTTGCCCAGGGAAGGAGGGTGGCGGCTCGTTCAAGACGTGGGGGTAGAACTAGGGCTAAAGGGAGAGGTGAGCAGCCACGTGAGAATGAAGAGCGTACAGCAGGTTTCACTCAGCCCCTTAATGGGCCCAACTGGCTTTCCCATGACGAGCCCAAATGACGAGTCTTGACGGGCCCAAATGGATACCCCTCTTTTGACAGATAAGATAAGATATATCGGATTTGCGTACTTCTTGTGAGTCGAGTCTCACATAAAATAATAAAACATAGAAGAAAAGATGAGTTCCAAACTCATAAAAAAAAGTTAAAGGAAGGAAAGTCCAAACCGGTATAATTCCGGTATGACTCAAGAATAGTCAGAATAAAATATTCCGGTTATTACATCAATTCCCTCTTAAAATAAGTTTCGTCCCGAAACTTAAAAGAAGAAACATAAGGTCGGAATCCATACTAAAGAACTAAAGCGCCGGAAAAAAAAATTCATTAATGGTCACGTTCTGATTTGTTTATGAAAAAGCCGATAAAATTTTTTGCGGTTATTACATCAGTACCCCCTAAACATAAGTTTCGTCCCGAAACTTAGAATAAAACCATTATATGATCAACCTTAAAGGTACCCAACCGAGGTATCTAATCACTCCACAAAAAGTCTTATCAGTTCCACATCTAAGTATCTCTCATATCATAGATTACAAATAAAACACTCAAGCATGAAGTAACACGTAGCCAAACAATATCACACAAATACCAAGGCAAGCTCTAGCTTGCCGCTCCCGAGGCTACAACTATCTCTACATAGTTCTTTGTATGGTTACGTCTTATACTATCCATAGTATCACCGGTAGCCTCGTCGGCTTTTTATCAGACCACTGACTCCGAAATCTTTTCATGGACTCATATCACTAGCGTCGGCTACTATGCTCTAGAGTGGTTACCGAATATATCACCGGTATCATCCGTCTTAACTCTCCGATCCTCTAATCTAATGATCTACCTTGTGTATGGTAGGTGTTCCTCCAATGAATCCGTGTAAAACTGGGGTTACACTTTCCAATAGGGTGAGGACTACTAGTCCATCAATCATGTCTAGTGACCTTCTTGAGAATAATTTATTCACTTCCTTCCCTTTGTCGCAAACACTTCCTTCTGGTCTTCTAAAACGTTCCAAGAGTGAAATTTAGGACAACGCACTTATACGTCTCTCGACACTTACCAAGTGCTTAATGCTCTTTGTCCTCTCGACTCACTTGATCTTGTCTCCTGATATGACTCAGTCCTATGGTTCCTTCATATAGTGACTCAACACCTACATCTTGTCAAGCTTTCAACTTGCTAAAATCCCAAGTCCCACTCTCAGTGGAGGTTTTCATAATGATCTCTAATTCCTTAACTTGGTGACATAGATATAATATCATTGAGTTTCCTGATCTAGGGGTTATAGGCCCACCCCGCTTTGAATGTGCTATCATGATCAATTTGTTGCCGCCCATTACTCCTAATGGCGTCCCCCATGAGTTCGGATGATTTAACAGACTATCGCCCATAAATCCCTTTCTGATAACGATAAGGTCCTCTCAAACCGACCATCATTCTAAGGATGACCCATTGTAGTACAGTGAAAGCTCGTACTATGAGCCCTATGTACTAGTTGTCCTAACTCGGAATAAACTGTCCGTATTGTTGAAACTATGGTCCTCGACCCCATTGAGTTTCACAAAAGGTTTAGGAACTCCTCGACAAAATAATTGACCGGTTACGCCTCCCTGGAGGGATTGGAACATGCGGTCTTAGAACTTCCTAGAATTCACTTAGGCCTCACCGGAACTTTACTTGCTACTCGTGAGGGCTACTCCATGGGGTTATCCTTCCACAATCCCTTTGACTTCTGACCTAAGGTATATCCCGTTGACCTACCAGTCCTTGCATTGATCTATTTAAAATCTTGATATGGAGCTCCCTATTTAGCTCTAAATTCTCGAGGTGCGGTAAATAGTCTACACCGAGACAATAATATCAATCACATGATGGTCTCTCATGATTGTCTAGTGAACTTCTTCTACTAAGTGACTCATCTTATAACATTTTTTCTCCTCCGAACCGGTCTCGAACTGTCAATTGGTCATTACTACCCATTCCGGGTGAAAACCTCGGTTAGGTTGTACTTTTGCATAGATTCCATAAAGGCATCCTCCTCTCAACACTTCATCTAATTTAGCAAGACCCGCCTTTTAATACATAATTTTCCTTCTCACTGGTTAAGCTATTCTCTTGGTTAACACTTTATCCATCATAATGCTATCGGTCCGAGAGTATAACTTTTATTAAACATATACCGGTACCATGTTGATTGGTCTTATTATTTTCATGACTCTTATGTCATCAATCGAGAATGGACTTCTAGCACCCCATTTGTACGTAATCTCACTACTACTCCTCCATCTACATATTCTTGGTTATCATGGCTAGCTTGAATTTTCATTAGAGTACTATCATTTCTCATTAAACTCTTATATAAACATTTTTCGGTCATCATCATATTGAGGTGATACAGGATCTATATAACAACTTCCCATCACTTAACATCACTCTATCTCACCTTCGTTCCAACAGAGGTGTATAACCCAACTAACATCACCTCAACTTGACAAGTCGTTTGTACCATTGAGTTTTCTGCTCGGTGGGTTAGGACCCACCTCACTATCGTTGTACTACTCTAATAATTTAGTCGTCAACCTTTGATCATAAAGACATTTTCCGTGAATCCGAAGTGATTGATCTCAAAACTCTTTATCCCAATTACACCATAATTCTATACGGATGAAGTACCTAGTATCTTCCTTAATCCTTACTTGCCTTAAGGGAAGAAGATAACAGTTGGAAGACAACCTCTTCCGTTTACTTCTTAATTCTGCTTACATGGATCTACACTCTCTTACTTTAATCAGCTTGAAATCAACCTATAGTTGATCCAAGAAGATCATCGTTGGCTACTTGAAGAAATCCTCCAAGGCGTCGGTAAAGCTACTTCCTAAAACCACAATCACAATTATCTCTTCTTATCCATACAATATTCGTCAATACCAAACAACTCTTGCACGTCCTCAGTTGTCGTCGGTTAATCTATAGTTGACTTATCTCGGTATCCCGGACTTACTCTTCTCCTACCTCCACTGGCATAAAATGATTGGTGAGCATCACTTACTTGGTTAATCCTTCACCTTTCGTTAGTTCGTTCTATCGTTTACGCTTTTGTTTTCCTTAGGCTAACTCTCTTTCTCGAGTACCATTGTATCCTTCATTTGGCATCAATAGTCGTTCCAAGTCCTTCATGATAGATGGTAAGTGTCTTTGTGATTCCGATGACTTTAATTATCATTCACTTGCAGTCTCCTTTATATGGACCGTATGTGTTGATGACCTAGGTCCCGTGATACTCGGGATTACCTTGGACTCTCGAGTCCACCTAGGTCATTCTCACATGTTCCTTCATTAGCGTTATTTATAATATAGCTCTCTTGAACTCTATTAACTCTATTACCGGCCTTCAACTCTTTTGATACTGGTGTTGCGGTTCCTTTCAACTCCTTATATCTTTGATGAGGTCAAAACTTCTCCATACTTGCGGGGTCTATCTTCCGCTTTTATACTCAATTGTAGATATTCATTCCGTGCACCTTAGATCCCCATATCCGGGTTGACACTCTATCTCGTCTGGTCTCTCATGCCCATAACTGTCCATAAAGCATCCGTCTCGATCGTAACATCCTTTATTCCGCAATCATGATTGTGCTCCATTCTACTTGGTTCTTATTCCACTATTATTATCTCCAATCTACGCCCTTGTTGTCTCTTGCAGGGTTCTCCAATTCATCTCTCGGCTTCATACGGCCCAATTCCTTGGGTGTCTTCCTATTCCTTTTATTTGATCTGACTCAGGAATTCTTTTACCATCTGCTTGTCTCTGTGGTGAAGTTTATGTCGACATCTTTACTTCTTTGTCCACTCGTTTCTTTGGATGATTTATAAGGTCACTAGGACGCCCACTAGAGTCTAATACTCAATCCTAGGTCTGAATCTATTGTCTCATGTTGAAAACTCTTCAAGTCCGCCAACGATTTATCATGAGGCGTTGATCACTTCATGATTTCACAACTAGAGGATATAAGATATTCTTTAGGATACTAACATGCTACACATACACATATATATAATCTTACACTAAAGCATACCAATATAAGTCTATATACTAACTCACCTAACATTCCAAGTTGCAGAGATCCACGGAGAACGATGGTGGTCCGACGTACTACTAACCCACAACCCGACTATGCACGTGTGTAAAAACAAAAATCCGTTTTGAAAATCTTAGACCCCTTTCGGGTTCTAGTTATTTTATACATCCGGTCTTTTAGAAGATTTCAAGTGCCATTGTTGCCAACCAGGAGCTCTGATACCAAGTTGTAACACCCCAAGTTCTCGGAACTCGGGGAGCTACTGGTTAGGACCTCACAATGGGTCCCGACCTTGGTTTAACAACAATTTTATAAGGATCTTACAACAAGGCACAAATGTATTTAAAATAATTTCAAAACATAATAATTTATTTAATGCATGTACACATGTGACAGCCTTACAAAAACATCTATATATTTATATAACATGCATGCCGAAATGAAGACTCCCACGTCCCCATCTAATGAGTACATGGACCCGGCTGACCATCTGTCCCGGATCTCTCTACAACTGTTTATCTCAACAAATCTACAACACGGATAAACCGTTAACTAACAATCTAAAAATAAACAGAATAAGGATAGCACAAACACAAACAAGGTAATATAAACACCCATCATGCTGGCACACAATTCGGTTATTATATGATAACTTAGGTGATTCACTTTAATCCGTTTTAAAGTTGTGGCACGAGAATCTTAAGAGTTCTCGCCTTTGTTCCTTATCCAACCGGTGTTGGTCTAGCTTACCTCCGGCGGTAGCATCACTACAAACCGAGTGTGGACTAGTCCCTAAAGAAACCCCCAGCGCCCTCAGGCTACTGAGCAGAATGCCACCGTCCGTTACTCCTAGGCCAAGGTAAAGGTCAGTATATAATTATTACTAAAATATAACTATAAACATCTCATTCACACACCACTACCATTATTCATACTCATATTCAGAAGTCAGCTAAGTAAGCCCAAAGGACTTACCTGAATTCAAACATAATCCCGTTATCTCGACTCGGTCTGTAACCGCAGGAACTCAACCGCCTGTTATAAAAGGCAAGTGGATCAATAATGTATCCCACTTAATTAGAAGTCTTTGACTTCTAAGATATTTAACTCTATCATCATATAAATTACCAAAATACCCTTATACGGATAAATGACTATTTTACCCCTGGTCCCGAAACTTTATAAAAATCCATAACAAAGTTCCAAACTATTCTTTGGAACTCAAAACCACACTCAAACTCTCAAAGGAAAGTTTGCTAAAGATTTAGAAGAGTTAACTACATTCTTGACTTTCATAAAAAGTCGCTAAGGTCCGACTTTGGCTTAAGATATGAGAACCGAATATAAATATAAAAAGTCTAACAAAAATCTCTAAGTCTTTTATGTTATGCACTCTATCCATAGTATCCAGAATTTCCCAAAAATACATAATAATCACTTCTACACAAATTCTCAAAGTCGGTTCCAAAACCAGAAATTAAAGACTTAGCCAAAATCTGAGTATTTCTTAACTGCTCAGCCTGTCCACTTTGGACCTTAATAGATCTAAATCCAACCGTTGGATCAACCCCAACTTTTGATACACCACACTATGCATGACACTATATATCATACTAAAAACTGAACGGTGAATTATGTTTCTAAGGTATTCCAACTTAAGCTCAAACATGACTGCACAACACCAAATAATTCCAGCACTCAACAATTTCAGCAAAATCCAGAAAACTGTTTAAGGTCCCAACTTCGAAAAATCATAACTCCTAAACCACTTGATGAAATCTTTTACATTTTTGATATGTTATACTAAGAACTCCCAAATACGACATATCCAAAATTCAAGTCTAACCAAGGAATATAACAAAATCAAATCGGTACCACAATACTGCATCACAAGCAGTTTCCTCAACAATTCAGCACTACCTAGAAACTGGTCAAGGTCTCTACTTTGGGACACCATAACTCTTAAACTGTAACTCGGATTTCTCTCAAATTTCAGTATGATCTACTATACTATACCAACTATAACATGTATAAATTTTGAGTCCAACAACAGTCAATAACCCATCCAAATCTATTCCACAAAACTACATCCCAAGCATCAGCATACTAAAAAAAACTGCATGAGTACCCAACTTGAGAAAATCATATCTCCTAAGCTATAACTCAGAATAAGCCCAAATTTTAATATGTTCTACCACAATATCTCATCTATAACATATAAAAATTTTGAGTCCAACATATAAAAATTTCAGCCCAAATTTAGGTATGAAAATACCTAAATTTGGACCCGAAGTTAGCTGTTCATCACTTTACAATGCAGAAAACGCAGCAGCTCCACGAGCCATCTTCTAGGGTTGTTATGGAAGAGTCTAGGATATAATTGAGGCTCTCATCAGCACATAAGTAGGGATTGTAAAGTAGAGAAGGGAGGGGAGATGCTTACCCGACAAGAGAGACTCGACAAGCTCACTAATACAGGTTGGAGAGGACTAAGACGGATCGGAAACTGTCACTTGGACGCACCAGCGGCTGGGAGATGAGGGACCAGTGGCCAGGAAGGACGGCAGTGCACACTGCGGCTAGAATCGGGAACTGTCACTTGGCTCCTTGCTCCTGCGCGAAGACGACGGTAAGGTGTGGCATCCGAAGGCGAGGAGGACGGCCTTCCTGTGTGGGCTCGAGGCGAACGGCCTTCTTGGGTGGCTCGAGGCGAACGGCCTTCCTAGGTGACTCGAGGCGAACGACCTTCCTGTGTGGGCTCGAGTCGGACGAAAAACAGGTCGAGGAGGCCATGAGAGTTGAAGGCCGACACTAGGGTTGGGGGGGTTCGGTTTGCACGAGCAGCATATAAGAGCAGCCCTCCGGGTTCAGCGTCGACAGCGGCGGGAAGGTTGACACCTGTCGGCGCCACTGGTGGCAGTAGGGGGTCGCGCCGGTTGTTGCCCAGGGAAGGAGGGTGGCGGCTCGTTCAAGACGTGGGGGTAGAACTAGGGCTAAAGGGAGGTGAGCAGACACGTGAGAATGAAGAGCGTACAGCAAGTTTCACTCAGCCCCTTAATGGGCCCAACTGGCTTTCCCATGACGAGCCCAAATGACGAGTCTTGACGGGCCCAAATGGATACCCCTCTTTTGACGGATAAGAGAAGATATATCGGATTTGCGTACTTCCTGTGAGTCGAGTCTCACATAAAATAATAAAACATAGAAGAAAAGATGAGTTCCAAACTCATAAAAAAAAGTTAAAGGAAGGAAAATCCAAACCGGTATAATTCCGGTATGACTCAAGAATAGTCGGAATAAAATATTCCGGTTATTACAAATATGATGTTCAAATTTGCTTTATAAACATATCAACAACACGTTTTTAACATATATCATTAAGAAATAAACAAAACCCAACACCCAAAACCCAAACCTAATCCCAAAACCCGAACTCGGACCCGAAATCCGAAACTCAAAACCCGAATTTGAAACCGAAACTTGAAAACCCGAAAAGATTATAGGTATTAGAGTTTATATTTTAAACCACAAAAAAATCCTACACATAAATTTTTATAAATGTAATATCTAACTAAATACTTATCCGAATGAATGGACACAATTGTAACAACCGGAATTTTGGATCCGTATTCCGACTTTGGAATCCTTTCGAGAGAGTGCTAGTGAGTAGTTTTCACCTCCCCGTGGCCTCAAAACCTTGGTTGTCCGCCTGTTCACCGCGGTCACGGCGCCTCACGCCGTGAGTGCGGTGAGTTGACAGGTCGGGTGATAGTCCCGTTTGTTTTTCCGACCCCTCGTTCTCTTCATCTATTTTGACTCCTCGCCCTTGAGCCCGATTTTTTGACCAGCAATCTGACCTACTTGCCTTTTGACCCACTTATCCTATGTTGTCCACTTTTTTGTCTACCTTTTACTCTCATCCCTTGTAAGAGCCTTAGTATTTTAGGAGTTGAGTGTGTTGAGTCTGGTTGAGCCGCCCTTGAGGGCTTTGTGAGCTGCCCCTGCGGGCTCTGTGAGCCTCCCCTGGGCCTTCTGTGAGCCGCCCCTGGGCCTCACTAGATCCGCCCTTGCAGATTTGTGCGGCTGTAGCAACCTTTGTTGACCTTGACCCGTGCTTTTAGTTGGCTTCCTTTATAAGCCTCCCTTTGCTTCCGGATGAGGGTTTCTCATCTTCTCCAACCTTCCTCTTCTTCTCACGTTCATCTTCTTCCCTTATTTCTTCCTTGATCTTCTTCTTTGATCTTGTGTGAGCTTTGAGAGAGTGTTTGAGCTTGTTGAGCTTTGTTGATGTTGATGCCGAGTTGTGTTAGTTGTTGTTGTTGTTGTGCTTGGGTTTAGCTGTTGGTGAGGACGTTCTTCCTATCCTTAGCAGCTGTGGTGAGTTCTTCTTCTCTTTCTTTCATCCTTTCTTCCTTTCTTCTCCTTTAGCTTAGGATTAACAAGCTTAGGCTTGTGTGGATCTTTCCTGGACGTTTTGATGTTCATACATGTGTATATATGTATGTGTATGCTTGTTGTGTGGTGAAGAAGTGAAGAGAGTTGAGAGAACGATCGAAGAGAACGATCGAAGAGAACTCGGGATCAGCTCACTGCACACCAGCCGCCCCTGCGCCTGAGCTGAGCCGCACCTGTGCCTTGGACTGAGCCGCCCCTGCGCTAGAACTGGTCCGCCCCTGCGTCTGACTAGGCCAGCACTCTTGCGTCTCTTGCTGACGCCGATGCGTGTCCAGGGCATACCTAGTTGGTATGTTTCCTTTCTTCCTTTCCTTTGTCCTTGACTTTAGATATAGCTAGGCTAGTATGGTTGAGGATGAGCTTGATTAGTTGTATGTGGGGTTTGTGCCTTACGCACTTGTGTATATGTTGAGGTAATGCCTTAGGCATTTATGAGGTATAATGTGTTGTTGAGGTTTAGATGCGAGTTGTAGGTTGGTTGTCGTTATGGGGTGTAGGAGATACGTCTCCTAACCTTTGCAGTGTTTGATATTTTGTGTGCCTTGCTTATGCAGGCGTTGATCGTTTCCCCAAGGGGAAACTGTGACGTGGTACAGATTCACGAGATAACCTTAATTGTGGATTTGAGTGTTTGTGATGGTTGTGTGTGTGCATATGAATGTTGCATTTATAACCTTAATTGGAATAGGATGACCACTTTATTACCTTATATGGCCCAAGTTTATTATAACCGGGCGATGACCACTTGCCAAAGCTCGCGGAGTGGAGGAGGTGCTCGGAAGCCAGTAGCACAAGGGGCATGTGGTATTTCCACCCCCACGCAAAACCCTGTGTTAAAGGGGAAAGAGCCGAGGTTCTTTAGGCTCCTCATGTCACAAAATAAGTTGGATTAGTAATGTAATAACTTAAGTAAAGATAATAAACGGATGTGTGTGTGGCATTGCATATTGTGACGTGTTGGTGTGTGTTTGTGCTATTACGTCATTCTTATTCATTTCTATTAGCTAACGGTTTATACTGTGTTGTAGTTGATCTGCAGGATAAGAGGACTGTAGAGTAAGCCAGATGGGTGATCAACCGAGGGCTTCTATACACTATGATATGCGAGGGTTTTGGGGTGTTTTATCCTTGTATGGATATGATGTTGTTGTTTTGTACTCGGCTGTGACGTTGTAAACCTTTTGATGTTTATATTATCCAGTTTTATGTATTTGGTTTTAATCTATCTGTGCCTTGTTGTAAGTCCAGTGAACTTGTTGTTAGGCTAGGATCAAGATCCATTGTGAGATCCTAGCCTAGTAGCGCCCCAAGTCCCGCAGATTTGGGGTGTTACAAGTTGGTATGAGAGCCTTAGGTTGACAACAACGACACTTGCAATCTGCAATAGAGGTGGAGTAGATAAATAAACAGATACCGAAATGGGTTTGACTTTTGAAAAGGATTTAGCCTTATAAGATTGACAACAATGACATTTGCAATCAACAATGACATTTGCAACCTATTATGTGCTGATATGTTTGCATGTGATCTTAAGTATTATATATATATCTATACATATGGCATATATATAGCCTTATAAGATTAGGTGTGCATACCCTACAGATGGCTCAAACAAGAGCGACATCTGTAGTAGGACGTGGTAGGGGTTTACCCCCTCTTCCTCCGGTACTGATAGGTCAGGGACCAGTTTTTGCTGTTATTTCGCCTATAGCAGAGGATGGACTTGGGGAGACTAACTACGTCTCGATGAGTGGACCTGAGTTTCGAAAATATATAAGCCAAGTACAAGATGCTGCAAGAGTAGGTAGACCTAAACCGGGTTTACCAACATCGATGGGACCGACTGAAGCTTCTAGATCAAAGAAGAAACAACGGACCGAATTAGTGAGTGATGAAGAAGATCCTTCAGGTGTTAGACAAAGTCTGACACATGGACGTTCGAGTGATCCCCTATCCACGCGGACTTCTGTTGGGATGAGAACTAGTTTCAACTGTGAAGTGCCTGGACACATGCGATCGGAGTGTAAGAGACCTTTAGTAACGTGTTTTACATGTGGTAAGATAGGACATCGATCGATTTTCTTCCGACGAAACAAGATACCACATCAGCAAGTTTGCTCCCATGCTAAGGTTACTAACGGTGAACGAAGAAGATCGAGTTACCCTTTAGCCGCACAGGTTGCGAAGACGGGACGATTGTGTTTCAACTGTGGTGATCCAGGCCATTTGCGCTCTGAGTACCCCTTGTCACCGATAGCTTGCTTTACATGTGGCGAGCTAGGCCATTTGGCCCCCTTTTGTCAGCAAGGCAGTGTTCCTTCTCAACAAGACTCTCAGTGATACCTAGGGAGCATAGGTTCGAGTTTTGAGTAATGATATGCAGTGGAGCCGTTGGCTTTAGCTGGTACATGTACCATCCATGTTAATGCTTTACCTAGTGGAGTTTTGTTTGATATGGGTGTTATGCACTCTTTGCTTTCTGATGCATGCATTGATAAACTGACCTTAGATACAGTAGAGGGTAGACCTTTCTTGATAGGGTTACTAGATGGGATCGGGTTAGTGGTACCCGAGAGGTACATGGTTGTCCTATAAATCTAGGACCGTTATTTGGTTGTAGACTTCTTTGTCATGCCGTTGGTGCATGAGAAAGTTATTTTGTGTATGGATTGGATGGTTAGATATCATGTTGTGTTAGATGTTGGTAGGCAGACCGTGATGGTCTCTACCGAGTTGGGTCAGATTGAGATCTTCCGAGGTTGGGACCTTTGGAAATACGGGTATAGTTATTAGTGCAGTACGAGTAGCGAGTTTGACCACATAGGGTTGTGACGCCTTTTGGTGTTATGCCATGAAGGAGGGTGAGAGTCCAGCATTAGAGGACATCCTAGTGGTCTATGAATTTCTGGATGTGTTGTTGAGCCATCCAGTTTGCCGCCTCAAAGGAGTTGGAGTCTGGTACGAGACCGATCTCGAAGGCCCCATATCGTATGGCGCCTATCGAGTTGTTAGAGTTGAAGAAGCATCTCGAGATATTGGCTGAGAAGGGCTTCATCCGCCCTAGCGTATCCCCGAGGGGAGCAACTGTCCTCTTCGTGCAGAAGAAGGACGGATCGTGGAGATTGTACTTTGACTACAAAGAGCTGAACAAGGTGACCATCAAGAACAAGTATCCATTGCCTCGTAGTGATGATTTGTTAGATCAGCTTCAGGGAGCGACTGTGTTCTCAAGGATCGATTAGCGCTCAAGTTATCACCAACTGAGGGTGAGAGAGCAGGATGTGCATAAGACGGCATTTTGGACTCGGTCTGGCCACTACGAGTCTGTAGTGATACCATTCGGGCTTACGAATGTGCCCGCCGTCTTTATGGAGTTAATGAATGGCTTATTCATTGACTTCCGGGAACAGTTTGTGGTGGTCTTCATAGACGATATCCTGGTGTACTCTCGTAGAAGAGAGGAACATGCAAGACATCTGAGGACAGTGATGCGAGTTTTGAGGGATAGAGAACTGTACGCCAAGTTCTCTAAGTGCGAGTTCTGGATGCCAAAGGTAACATTTCTGGGTCATGTTGTCTTTGCCGATGGGATCAAGGTTGATCCAGTGGAGATAGAGTCGGTTGCAACATGGACGACACCGACGAACGTCAAGGAAGTGTGCGGCTTCCTTAGCTTAGACGGTTATTACCGACACTTTGTGGAGGGATTTTCTATGATTGTCCGTCCACTTACCAGCCTGTTGAGGAAGACTACCCGGCTATATGGTCCAAGCCGTGTACTAAGAGTTTAGAGGAGCTTAAGAGATGTCTAATTTCCGCTCCTATCTTAGTGCAACCGGAGGGCACAGAGGACTTTATAGGTCTATGGTGACGCATCCAAGCTAGGCTTGGGATGTGTTCTGATGCAGCGTGACATAGTGATTGCATGTGCGTCTAGACAGCTGAAGACGTATGAGGAGAACTACCCGACTCATGATCTGGAGTTGGCAACGATAGTTCATGCAGTGAAGATCTGGAGACATTACTTATATGGTGCTACATGTCAGATCTTCACAAACCATAAGAGTGAAGTATATTTTCACGAAACGGGAATTGAATAACCACCAGCATAGATGGCTTGAGTTGATCAAGGACTTTGACCTTGAGATTTATACCATCCAAGGAAGGCGAATATTTTCGCTGACACCGTGAGCAGGAAGACGCCTCGAGAGAAGACTATTGCGAGATTGACAATTGAACCTCAACTTTAGAGAGTTTCCTAATAAGGATGCCCAATTGTGTACCCTAGTGGTTGTACCTGATCTGTTGGGTGAGATCCAACAAAAGCAGGGGACCTGCCCAACGCTGATGAGGATACGAGATATGATGTCTCATGGTGAGGCACCACAGTTCTCCATAGAAGTAGTTGGAGTGCTGAGACGCCGTGACCACGTCTGTATACCCGCAGATGGAGATCTGAGACAGAGGATTCTGCAGGAGGCTCACTCCACACCTTACACAATGCACCCAGACGCGAGTAGGATGTATCAAGATATGAGAAGCTCATATTGGTGGGGAGGGCTTTAGCCCAATGTAGCCAGATTTGTGGAATAGTGTGCGACCGGTCAATAGGTCAAAATAGAGCATTTCAAACCAAGAGGAGATCTCCATCCACTGCCAGTACCACAGTGGAAGTGGGAGGATGTCTCCATGGACTTTGTGACAAGGCTGAGACCGAGTAGGAGCTTTAATGCCATTTGGGTTGTGGTTGAACAGACTGACGAAGACTACACGTTTCATCCCTATCTAGAAAACGCGGCCAGTGAACAAATTAGTTGAGGAGTTCACTAGACAAATAGTGAGACTCCATGGTGTACCGAGGACGATCGTCTCAAATTGAGATGGACGATTTACCTCGAGGTTCTAGCAGCAAATTCAGACTACTTTGGGAACGAGTTTGCACTTCAAGGTTGTGTTTCATCCTCAGACAGATGGTCAGTCTAAGAGGACACTTCAGACATTGGAGGACATGCTACGAGCTTGTGTGTTGGATTGGGGACAAGGATGGTCAAATTACATCCCATTGGTTGAGTTCTTGTACAACCACAATTGACAGGCATCGATTGGGATGACCCCATATGAGGCACTGTATGGGAATAGATGTCGTACACCGTTATGTTGGGATGAGCCTAGTAGTGTCAATGATATAGCGCCAGAACAAATTCAGGATGATATGGCTCGAGTTGTGAGGATTAGAGAAATAATGTTGATAAGCATGGAATATGACCATATTTAGGCACATGTTTTGGTTTTTTTCCCCTTCTTTTGTGTATATGGATATGGGTTTAAAGCATTTATGAGCACATTCACCTATTATGTTGGTATAGAGATCTACACAAGCTTTGTTGTGTTTATAGGTGAATAAAGACTTGGATTGGAGCATATATGGAGTGAGTAGGAGTATTTGATCATGCTAGGCATCAAGAGGATGCAATGGAAAAGTTAAGGAAGGAACATGATTAGAGAGCTTTACGAAACAAAGGCTCTTACGAAGGATTTGGAGTTTCCACGGACAAATATGAAGAACCACGGCCGTGGTTTACTTATTAAGGTCGTGGAAAATCATGTCGAGAGCAAGGAAGCCATTCCACGGCCGTGGAAATTTGTTCTTGGCCGTGATTCTTGTAACAGTCGCCACGTGTCATATTTGTCACGTCAGCAGCGGTTATTGGGCTTTTTTAACCCTACTTATCTCCTAAAGAAGGCTAAAGAAATGAGGAAAACGGACGTCTTGCATCCAGCGACATTTCGAGCCATTACTTAGAGAGATTTCGGAAGATCTTATTACGTACAGGGAAGATTTAGAGAATGTCACATTTGAAGATTGCGTACTTAGAGAAGATCTTAGGGTTTCACCTTGAAGGCGGATTTTCATCCCGTTCTTCATTGTTCCTTGAGATTTGTGAGATATTCTTACCTTATTCTACATCCATTGAACGTAGTTTGCGATTATTGTGTTTGATTAACATTTTTTTTGAGTTTATTATTGAGAATTCAAGGTTTTACCTTTTCTCCCTTTCATATTTGATTATTGATTTGATTATGATAATTCTTGGCTAAAACCCTTAAGCGATTCTAAGGTGAAGGGTTGATAGTTGTGGCATAGATGATGATAGATTGAACTAAAATAGATTGGACCTTGAGAGTTGCAAGAAACCTCGTCGTCGACCTTTTCCATGGGCTGTTCTTGAGAACCACGGCCGTGGTTCCTCAAGTTTTGGCCGTGGTTTCCCCTATCGTACGTCCTTTGCTTTTGCTTTGATCCCAAATTAAAGATTTACCCTAACCTAGCCTTGGCTTACCTTTTCTAGATAGTAGTAAAACTCAACATCCTCTACTTTGGTTTCGAGTGTCACAACCTTAACCGTTTTGGCTTATCTTCGATTCCCTTGGGTTTGGGCATGGGTATTTGAGAGTAATTTTTATCATTTGATCCTTTCTATATTGAAGCCTCAACAACCTTTATAGAGAGAGCCTTTGGGTGGGACTTATGGGTTTCGGAACTTCGCCATACAATTCCCTACCTTAGATATACCTTTGCAATCCCGACTCTGTCCTTATATCCTTAGAATATCTTGAATCGATTGCTACAATTGGATACCTGAATCTTTAAAATCGTTGTTTTCCCAATTATCTTTACAAAAGCTTTTGTTATTTGCCTGACAATTTGTGAACTGAATTTATCCCTTCAAATCTCTGAGTTCGATACTCTAGAATTCTTGCTTTACTACGCCGATCCGTACACTGCGGGTTCACTTTGCTTGATTTCAGTTTTTATAAATTTAAAACTAGTGACGCACACTTTCGAGCGAACAAGTTTTTGGCGCCGTTGTCGGGGATTTGGTTTTAGGCCAAATTCGGTTTTCGATTGTCAGGCTTGGGAGCTTTTGCTCTTGTTATTTGTTCTATCTACTTGAGTGATTTTTGCAGAATTTTTGGTAGATGCGAATGTCTAGATCAGTGAAAGACCTCGTTCGTTTTGATCCAGAACCGGAGAAAACTTTGAAGAAAAAGTTAAGAGAGAAAAATATGGCTGCCCATAATGAAAGGAATAACCAACAAGAGTTGGATGAGACTAGAGCTCAACTAAATACAAGTGAAAGAATGCGTATTGAAGAGCAAGATGTTGCTCGTGCTGATGGAGAGCGAAGTCAAGCTCAAATTGAGGAGCTTAAGGCGATGGTTTTACAAATACAATTGGAGAATAAAGGCGCCAATAGTAAGAAAGCTAAGTCATCTGGAGCTGAATCATCCGATGATGATGACATGCCGGAGGTGGAGGAAATACCACCATTTATTCCTCAAGCCTATGTAGATCCTCGCATTCCCGCTAGAGATACGAGAGCTGCTAATGTCGTGGATGAACCATGAACCCTTGGGCAACGAATGGATCCAATTCAGCAACCACGCCGCTTAGGTGTGAATCTTGGAGATCAAGATGCCAATGCTTTCAGATTTAGCCCAAGTCATTACTATGATCCGCCAAAGTCATTTTGGTGGAACAGAAGATGAATCTCCGCACCAACATTTGTAAAATTTTGAAATTTTTATGGAGACTAAGAAGCCTAGGAGGGCTGTCAACAACAACTATAAGTTGAGGCCATTCTTCTTCTCTTTAAAGGACAAAGCTTTAGCTTGGTATCAAGCTCTTCCCGTTGGAAGACTTAATACATGGGAGGATTGTACTTCGAAATTCCTCACCAAGTTCTTTACGCCATCAAAAACAGTGGAATTGAGAGGTAAAATAAATGCTTTTTATATGAAACCTAACGGAAGTTTGTTCAAATCTTGGGAAAGGTTTCAAGATCTTCTATTGGATTGCCCACACTATGGCATTTCAAAGTTGTAATTATTGGGATCTACTACAAGGGATTAGATGTAGCAACACAATTCAATCTTCAATCCCTTTCTTGTGGAACTTTTATGGATATGAGGGAAGATGATGCTTGGGACTTCATTGAGAAGCAAGCTCAAGTGATTGAGCGATATTCCCATAGGAGAGCTGATGATGGGAATCAAAGTTCCGGAGATCAAGGGGCAAAATTAAATCCAGCAGCACAAACTCAGATTTTCTCCCTCAAGAATGAGATTAAGGAGCTAAAGGAAGTCCTAAAATCCAACCTTCAAAAGACGAAGGAGCAGGAGGTTGGTTATCTAGGAAGGAAGAACAACAATCAAGGAAATAGGAACAATAATTGGAACAACAATAAGAACTCTAACAACAATTGGAGATTCAACCAACAAAATCCCGGTAATCCCTATTCACATGCTGAAAATGCACTAACATCACTGATACGGGATTAATCCGTGGTCTAGCCGATCTAGGTACAATGATCCCGAATCCGGTTGAATGAGGCGGATATAGATGCGGAATGAAACGTGGGTATGGGAATGGATGCAGGAGGATGTTGAGAAGAACCAAAGAGAACCAATGAAGAGGAACCAAGGCTGAAGAGCCAAGACCCCGCCTCGTGAATTCCCTAGACCCGTCTCCAATACAACCTTACACTAGCTCCGGCAGGACTAGCACAAAGAGGGACTCGTGAAGGCTCGAAGCACCAATCCGAAGGCGGTTGACACGAACAAGCTCAGCCAAGCAAACAACGACAATGCCAACCAAAAACTCTCTTGTTCTTTGATTGATTTTGTGAATTATTACAATATGTAATTTTTAGCCAAAAGAAAACGTACCCTACTCAGCAGCTAAAGAGGCTATATATAGACTCTTTTATCTAGACAAAATAAAGAAAAGAAAACTAAATACATTGGTACAAGGTGGTAACAAGAGAGCTCCCACACATATAGCTAACAACTTAACAAATAAACTAGCAGCATTAAAATAGGCTGACTTATTCAAACGGAACCATGGGTGATTGGACGGGTTTTAGAGCCCAGTTGGACGACCCGATTGAGGGAAATGGTTACCCTTTTTGGATGGCCTGGGAGGTGAGCAACGTCGAGCTTGCCAGCCACTCCGGACTCAGTGGCATCATGCTTGCTGTTCCATTTCCTATGCTTGCTTGCTCGTCCATCTTCCCCACCTTGTCCTCGTCTTGGTCACTTGGCTTATTGGCTTGCGTGGCTACATGATCAGGCTCTCGCTGTTCCAACGTCTGCATGGTCTCTTCCCTTTGCATGTTTGCCCCTGCATTCACCAAGTGATTAACACATGATTTATGGAAGTTAAATGATTCATGCATGGTGCCAAGCAATAGCACTTCCCTTGACGTAACTTCTTGGATCTCCTTAGCTCTTGCCCTAGTAATGAGCCCTTGATATTTTCCATGTGATGGTCCTACATCATCCACTCCTTCTTGGAAAGAATTCGACCCTGAATTTTCATCTTGCTCCGACTCTCCTTCATATGGGCTCAAATCTCCTACGTTAAAAGTGGTACTAACTCCATACTCTTCCGGTAAGTCTAACACATATGCGTTATCGTTAATCCGGTGTAGGATTTTGAATGGTCCATCATCCCGTGGGGCTAGCTTGGAATGGCATTTTGCCGGAAACCGCTCTTTCCTTAGATGTAGCCAAACTAGGTCGCCGGGCTGGAAAACCATCTTCCGACGTCCTTTGTTATTTCTAGCTACAATTTCAACGCCTTTCATATCAAGTGTAGCCTTGGTCTTGGCACGAAGTTCCTTAATGTAGTCCGCCTGTTCCAAAGCATCAAAAGCTACTCGATCCTTTCGAGGAATCGGTAATAAGTCCATAGGAGTTAAAGGGTTAAATCCATAAACACATTTGAAAGGTGATAACGAAGTGGAAGAATGCGTGGTTCGATTATAAGCAAACTCGATATGTGGTAACATGTCTTCCCATTCTTTTAAATTATCTTTCAACATGGTTCTAAGGAGGGTCGTTAGGGTCCTATTGGTGACTTTCGTTTGTCCATCTGTTTGGGGATGACTAGAGGTCGAGAATAGTAATCTAGTGCCCATTTTTCCCCAAAGCGTTTTCCAAAAGAAACTCAAAAACTTGACATCCCTATCACTAACAATGGTCTTAGGTATTCCATGCAATCTCACTATTTCCTTAAAGAAAAGGTTTGCGACATTATATGCATCATCAGTTTTATGACATGGAATAAAATGTGCCATTTTAGAGAATCTATCTACCACCACAAAAATGGAATCTCTTCCTTTCTTAGTCCTAGGTAGTCCGACAATGAAATCCATACTTATATCTTCCCAGGGGCTACTAGGCGTCGGTAATGGTGTATACAGCCCGTGGGGTTGTACCCTAGCTTTGGCCTTAAGACATTCAATGCACCTCTTAAGCATGTGTTCTACATCCCTTGACATATGAGACCAATAAAAGTGAGTTTGCAACATGTGATAGGTTTTGTCCCTTCCAAAATGCCCCATTAAACCTCCTTTATGGGCTTCTTCCACTAATAATATCCTAAGGGAACATCTAGGTATGCAAATTTTATCCACTTTAAACAAGAAACCTTCAAACACAAAATACTTATCATAAGGGCCTGGAGTAATGCATCTATGAAATATCTTCCCAAATTCAGCATCATCCACATATAATTGTTTAATGTAAGTAAAACCTAACATCCTAGAATCCAAGGTGGTGAGCAAGGTGTATCTCCTAGACAAGGCATTCGCTACGACATTATCCTTTCCCTTCTTATATTTGATAATGTAAGGAAAGGTTTCAATAAACCCCATCCACCTACCATGCCGCCTATCTAGCTTATCTTGGCTCCTAAAGTGTCTAAGTGAATCATGATCAGTTTTCAAAACAAACTCCTGGGGCCAAAGGTAATGTTGCCATGTT
This sequence comes from Fagopyrum homotropicum, assembly GCA_033239125.1. Lineage (NCBI taxonomy): Eukaryota > Viridiplantae > Streptophyta > Magnoliopsida > Caryophyllales > Polygonaceae > Fagopyrum > Fagopyrum homotropicum. The sequence goes on along the minus strand of BSWB01000004.1, from coordinate 90,689,130 downwards.
TTGAGTACTCTAAACAAGGCATACAATTCCTTGTCATACGTGGAATAGTTTAAGCATGCGCCCTTCAATTTTTCACTAAAGAAAGCTAGAGGTTTACCGTCTTGTATAAGGACGCCGCCAATACCAATGTCGGATGCGTCGCACTCAACCTCAAAGGGTTTAGTGAAGTCCGGTAGAGCGAGTAGTGGTGCGTGGGTGGGACGTTTCTTGAGTTCCTCAAATGCTCTTTGTTGAGGTTCATTCCACTCAAAAGGAAACTTCTTTTTGGTCAAAGCCGTGAGTGATGCTGCGATGGTACTAAAATCCCTCACAAATCTTCTATAGAATGTAGCTAGGCCATGGAAACTCCTTACTTCACCAACCGACCTAGGAATGTGCCATTCATTGATTGCCTTAACCTTATCCTCATCCACTTGCAAACCATTGGCACTTGCTACAAAACCAAGGAAAATCACTCGGTTAGTATAGAAATCACATTTTTTAATATTAGCATACAAGTATTCTATACGCAATGTAATAAACCAATATAAGGTCTCAAAATATGATTCATTAATCTCATGAAGGTACTAGGAGCATTAGTTAAACCAAAAGGCATTACTAGCCACTCATAGAGACCAAATTTGGTTTTAAAAGTCGTTTTCCATTCGTCCCCTTCCCTCATTCTAATTTGATGATAGCCACTCCTAAGGTCAACCTTAGTGAAAATTGTAGCTCCATGTAGCTCATCAAGCATGTCATCTAGACGGGGAATCGGGTGTCTATACTTGATAGTAATATATTGATTGCTCTACAATCAATACACATTCTCCAAGTATTATTCTTCTTGGGTACTAACATGACGGAAACGGCACAAGGACTTAGGCTTTTCCGAACATACCTTTTATCTAGCAAGTCTTGAACTTGGTTCTGAATTTCCTGGGCTTCCTTAGGGTTCATCCTATAGGCGGGTCTATTGGGAAGAGTGGCTCTGGGTATTAAATCTATTTGGTGTTCAATGCCCCTAATGGGCGGCAAGCCAGCTGGAACTTCCTCAGGAAAGACGTCCTCAAACTCGTCTAATAGCCCCTGGATAGAACTAGGAAGTGGAATCTTAGAGTCATGAGGCACCGTCACTAGAGATTTACACAAACTCATCATTAGCACATCCATAGAAACATAGTTAGTGACATATTCATTCCTAGACTCAAGATAGCTACCTGTTGGTTGTACTAACAATGTTTGATGAGTTTTGTTGTCCTTACTCTTAGGCCGTGTCATTTTAGGCTTTTGAGGGGTTCCTTGCTCTACCCTCTTGTTCTTATAATACTCGGCTATTTGTAAAGGTGTCATAGGTTTAAGTGTTAAGGTTTTACCTTTATACTCAAAGCTATATTTTATTAGAAAACCCATCATGTACAACTTTCCTATCATATTGCCATGGACGACCAAGCAACAAGTGACAAGCATTCATAGGCACAACATCACATGTAATAATGTCCTCATATGACCCTAATGTTATATTGACCTTAGTTTGCTTATTGACCTTAAGTTCTCCACACTCATTCATCCAATGCAGTTTATATAGCCTAGGATGATAAAATGTAAGAAGTTGTAACTTGTTTACCATTTCAGTGCTAGCTATGTTGCAACAACTTCCCCCATCAATTATCACATCACACACTTTTCCTTTAATACTACACCTAGTATGAAATAGATTTTCACGTTGGTTATCCTCACAAGGTGCTAGTTGGACATGCAAAGTTCTCCTAGCTATCAAAGATTCACTTTGTTCATACTCAATGCAATCATCAGTCTCAGTTTGCTCATGGTCATCACCTCATCCTCTAGAACGTTGGCCTTCACCATAGCAACTTGCATATTGGTATAGGCTTCCTCAACCCTAAGAGAGCCTTGTCTCAAATTTTCCAGCCGTTGTCAAAGCTCTCGAGTATAGTGAGGTGGGACGAACCGAGACCTCATTAGTGCTTTCATATGCTCCCATGTGGTGATTTGAGGATCCAATGTTCGCACTCTTTCCTTTACCACGTGATCCCACCATACCAAGGCATAGCCTTGGAACTCGAGAGCGGCTAGTCGAACCTTCCTATGTTCGCTGAAGTTATGACACAACCAGATTTGCTCGACTTTAGTTTCCCACTCCGTGTAGACGTCGGGATCACACTTTCCTTCAAAGACGGGAATTTTGATTTTGACTTTGCCGAGACCGTCGTGTTCTTGATAGGGCCGTAAATTATCACGTTCTCTTCCTTGTCTTGGTTGTTAGAATGGTCGATTGTAATCTTCCCAGGTATGATCCTCAAGAGGAGCTTCATTCCGACGTTGAAAATTATCAACAAATGGTGGCATGTTAGAAGCATTAGGGAGGACGTTGGAATGTATATTACCTTGATCCGGATGATCCGTTTCTCTAGTCACGTGTGAGGGACCGCCGAACTCGTAGTTGGTTCTCAAAGGTGGTGTCCGTGATGGTGGGGTTCGTGCTTCCATAGACTCCACCCGTTTGGATAGGTTAGCTACGGAGTCGGACAATTGCTTCCATAGGTTGAGCATCTCAGGCGTGACGGTCTCGCTGCTAGTCTTGTTGGGGCTTTGGGACCTAGACATGCTCAAGTAAACAAACAAAGAACCGGTTAGGTTAGAAAACAAAGATCTCACTTGTGTATCGCTCACTCTCTCGTTGGTATTGCCTAGCTGGTGGCTCGAGTTGTAAGGATCCAACACCTCAAGATCACGATTTTTGAACCTTCTAAGCAACCTTTTGGAACTAGAACTGCCGAAATTGATGTTAGTGTCGGAGATGGATCAAGACACCCCCTAATCGGAGTATTGACCGTTGGGTTGGTGTAGGTATGGTGGTTTGAGGTTTGAAGGACGAAGGAGTTGTTTGAAGAAGTTCTCACAAAGAGTGGTCTTTTCCTTGTGCTTGATGGTCAATTAATAGAAGGGCCGGCAATTTTTCTGTTTTTTTTTTTTGAAAGATCTCTTAGACTTTGTCAAAGATTTGTTGGAGAGAAGGTAACTGAAATTGATTGCCACGTTCTATCTCTTCTTTTTGTGTGTGTTTACCTCTCCTCAAGATGTTGACCGGCCTTAAGAAACCCCTGGCTTTTGATTTTGCACACTTCAAGCACAAGTTAAACCTCAAATAGTTAAGCAATAAGGTTAACAAAGAAGAAAGGAGTGATCAATTGTACCAGCTGTGCTCTGATACCAACTGATACGGGATTAATCCGTGGTCTAGCCGATCTAGGTACAATGATCCCGAATCCGGCTGAATGAGGCGGATATAGATGCGGAATGAAACGTGGGTATGGGAATGGATGCAGGAGGATGTTGAGAAGAACCAAAGAGAACCAATGAAGAAGAACCAAGGTTGAAGAGCCAAGACCCCGCAACGTGAATTCCCTAGACCCGTCTCCAATACAACCTTACACTAGCTCCGGCAGGACTAGCACAAAGAGGGACTCGTGAAGGCTTGAAGCACCAATCTGAAGACGGTTGACACGAACAAGCTCGCCAAGCAAATAACGACAATGCCAACCAAAAACTCTCTTGTTCTTTGATTGATTTTGTGAATGATTACAATATGTAATTTTTAGCCAAAAGAAAATGTACCCTACTCAGCAGCTAAAGAGACTATATATAGACTCTTTTATCTAGACAAAATAAAGAAAAGAAAACTAAATACATTGGTGGAAGGTGGTAACAAGAGAGCTCCCACAAATGTAGCTAACAACTTAACAAATAAACTAGCAGCATCAAAATAGGCTGACTTATTCAAACGGAACCATGGGTGATTGGACGGGTTTTAGAGCCCAGCTGGACGGCCCGACTAAGGGAAATGGTTACCCTTTTTGGACGGCCTGGGAGGTGAGCAACGTCGAGCTTGCCAGCCACTCCGGACTCAATAGCATCATGCTTGATGTTCCATTTCCTATGCTTGCTTGCTCGTCCATCTTCCCCACCTTGTCCTCGTCTTGGTCACTTGACTTATTGGCTTGCGTGGCTACATGATCAGGCTCTTGCTGTTCCAACGTCTGCATGGTCTCTTCCTTTTGCATGTTTGCCCCTGCATTCACCAAGAGATTAACACATGATTTATGGAAGTTAAATGATTCATGCATGGTGCCAAGCAATAGCACTTCCCTTTACGTAACTTCTTGGATCTCCTTAGCTCTTGCCCTAGTAATGGGCCCTTGATATTTTCCATGTGATGGTCCTACATCAATCACCATCTTCTTCTATTCCCTTGAAAAGTCAGGGGCAAACTTCAAATAGTTCAATCAAACCGGAGAAGAATAAACAAGATATTTTGCTGGAGACGATCTTGGAAAAGCTCCAAGGAATGGAGAATTACATTACTTAGATTGATAAAGCACAAAAAGCTTTAGAGAATCAAGTATTCAACAAGGCCGGAGAAGTTCCTAGAGACCAAGGGAAACTTCCTGGAAAGACGGAGGACAATCTGAAAGGAAGGGTGATGGCGATTACAACTAGAAGTAGTGTAACAACCACCGATCCGCAGCCCAAGTTCGTTGAGGTCCCCGTAGAAAAAGAGATAGAAAAGGAGAAGGAGACGGAAGATGTCTATGTTCCTCCTCCAACTTATAAACCTCCTTTGCCATTCCCGCAATCTAGAGCAAGAGCGCGTCTAGACAAGCATTTCGGTAAGTTCGTTGATCTTATGAGCAAATTGCATATTAACATACTTTTATTGATGCAATTTTAGGTATGCCCGCTTATGGGAAGTTCTTGAAAGAGATCCTCTCTAACAAGAGGAAGCTGGAAGACTTTGGAGAAAGTCAAGATGAGTTCGTAATCTTCGGAGCTGATCAAAACGATGACGGAAAAGATGCCCCCAAAGCTTAGAGATCCAGGGTCATTTTGTATACCAATAGGAGTTGGAGAAGTCACATATGATGCGCTTTGTGACTTGGGAGTAAGTGTAAGCATCATTCCACTTGTATTGTGTAGGAAGGTTGGTTTAGGTGAATCTAAACCGGTGAAGATGACATTATATATGGCAGATCGATCGATTACTTGACCCATAGGAATCATTGAAGACGTCCCGGTTAAGCTCGGTAAATTCTATATCCCTATAGACTTTGTTGTGCTTGACATTCTTGTACATTGTCCGGTCCCGATCATACTTGGGAGACCTTTTCTTGCAACTTCCGGCTGTATGATTGATTGCAAGAACGCTAGACTAGCCTTCGATATTGGAGAAGAGAAGGTTAAATTTGTCCTCTCAACTATGACAAAAGAACCAGCGATGGGGAGGATATGTTCAACATCTATGATGAAGAAGTATCTAGAGAGGAAGTAAGTTCGATCTTGTTCAAAGATCCGTTGCAAAAGGTCATAACTATGAGCATCATGGAAAGAAAAGAGGAAGAGGATTGCAATGCTGAGATTGATGCTTTGGAGGAGCTAAAAGAAGTGAAAGTTGAAGAATTCGAAAAATTGTACAATGGCTCGGAAAACGTCAGAAACCACGGCTAGTCGTGCTTTTCCACGGGCGTGGTTTCACCTATTCCACCGTGGTAAACTATGTCGAGAGCAGAGATTTAATTGACACCACTTTCCACGGCCTCCAAGACACTTTTCGCGGCCGTGGAAGTAACAATGGCACCGTGGTTTTGGAATATGCTGAGAATAATTCCGTTCTTTCTACAAACATTCTTGATTCTTCTTCCAACATTCCCACACCCTTGGAGACTTCCAAGGAAACATCGGACAACCCTCAAGACACTCCAAAGGCATCAACAACTTTGGAATTGAAGCCACTCCCCACACATCTTAGGTATGCATTTCTTGGAACTAATTCTACGTTTCCCATTATTGTTAGTTTCAATTTAAGTGAAGATGAACATGAAAAGCTTATGGTTGTTTTGAGGAAACATAGGAAAGCTTTAGGCTATACCAAAGAGGATCTTGTAGGAATTAAACCATCTTTTTGTATGCACAAGATTCTAATGGAAGAGGATTACAACCTCAAAGACGGTTAAATCCGATCATGAAAGAGGTCGTGAAGAAGGAGATCCTTAAATTACTTGATGCAGGTATCATCTTTCCTATTTCCGATAGCAAGTGGGAGAACCCTGTTCAAGTTGCCCCAAAGAAGGGAGAATTGACCGTTGTAGCCAACAAGAACAACACGCTCATTCCCACAAGAACCGTGACAGGATGGAGGATGTGCATTGATTATCGCAAGCTGAACAACGCAATGAGGAAGGATCACTTCCCGTTGCCCTTCATTGATCAAATGCTTGAGAGGTTAGCACAACACTATTATTTTTGTTACCTTGACGGTTATAGTGGTTTCTTTCAGATTCCGTTTCATCCGGACGATCAAGAGAAGACCACATTCAGGTGCCCATGGGGTACGTTTGCTTATAGGAGGATGCCATTCGGACTTTGCAACGCTCCAGCCACCTTTCAAAGGTGTATGATGGCCATCTTCTCGGAGTACATTGAGGAAATCATGGAGGTTTTTATGGATGATTTTTCTGTTTACGGTTCTTCATTCGACAATTGTCTTGCTAACCTATCTCTTGTTCTACAAAGGTGTGAAGACACGAACCTAGTTCTAAATTGGGAGAAGTGTCGCTTTATGGTTAAAGAAGGCATTGTTTTAGAACACTTGATCTATAATAGAGGGATTGAGACAATAGAGAAACTTCCTCCCCCATCTTTGGTCAAGGGGATTAGAAATTTTCTAGGACATGCTGGATTCTATAGGAGATTCATTAAAGACTTTTCGAAAATCTCTAAACTGATAACTAATCTATTGATGAAGGATGATGTTTTTGAATTTTCGAACGAATGTTTGGATGCTTTTTACAGGATTCGGTAGGCTCTAATCTCAGCCCCGATAATTCAACCTCCGGATTGGAATCTTCCATTCGAGGTCATGTGTGATGCAAAGTGACGTAGCTGTTGGAGCGGTGTTGGGACAAAAGAAAGTTGGACGCACTCATGCCATCTATTACGCTAGCAAAACGCTAGATTAAGTGCAGCTCAACTATGCTACAACGGAAAAGAAATTACTTGCTATTGTTTATACTTTTGAAAAGTTCCGTTCTTATCTTGTAGGGGCGAAGGTGATTGTGTATACGGATCATTCAACAATTCGGTATTTACTTGCCAAGAAAGATGCAAAGTCAAGGCTGATTAGGTGGATTCTCCTCCTTCAAGAGTTCGATCTTGAGATTCGTGACAAGAAAGGATCCGAAAATTCTGTTGCAGTTCATTTAAGTCGTCTAACATGACGATTTACCTATTGATGACTCTTTCCCGGATGAACAATTGCATCTAATGACAGAGTGCATCGATCATATTTCTAGAGGTAACGAACCTTGGTTTGCCGATTTTGTAAATTATTTGGTTTGTGAGGAAATACCTCCCGGGCTATCCTACGCACAAAGGAAGAAGTTCTGTAGGGATGTCCATCAATACTATTGGAACGAACCTCTACTCTTCAAAAGAAGTCCTGATGGCTTCTTTAGAAGATGTGTGTCTAAAGACGAAATGCAAAGTTTCATTCGTCATTGTCATTCGCTTGTGGAGGACACGCTAACTCTCATAAGACTAGCGCTAAGGTATTACAATCCGGATTCTTTTGGCCTACATTATTTAAGGATGTCCAAACCTTTGATGCTTGTTGCGATGCTTGTCAAATAACAGGAAATATTCCTACGAGGAATGAAATGCCTCTTAACAATATCCAAGAGGTGGAGATCTTTGACGTTTGGGGAGTTGATTTCATGGAATCATTTCCATCATCTTGTGGTAACCAATACATAATTCTAGCTATAAATTATGTTTTAAGATGGGTTGAAGTTGTTGCCTCTCCAACTGATGATGCAAATGGTGGTTGTTAAGTTCTTTAATCGAACTATCTTCCTAAGGTTTGGGACACCCCGAACCATCATTAGTGACGGAGGATCACACTTCATTGTCCGTCGATTTGAAGCTCTACTAGCTAAGTATGGGGTGACTCACAAGATCGCCACACCCTACCATCCGCAAACAAGTGGATAAGTGGAGATCTCTAATAGGGAGATCAAAGGAATCCTGGAGAAGACGGTGTCAATGAAGGATTGGTATTAAAGTTGGATGATGCATTGTGGGCGTATAGAACGGCATACAAGACTCCCATTGGTACAACGCCATACAACCTTGTGTATGAGAAGTCTTGTCATCTTCCGGTGGAGCTGGAACATAAGGCGTATTGGGCTATAAAGTGGTTGAAATTTGGCAGAAGCAAGCGAGAGAGAAGCGTCTCTTGGACCTTAATGAACTAGATGAACTCCGCTTGAACGCCTATGAGAACGCCAAGATCTAAAAAGAAAGAGCGAAGCATTGGCATGATAAGCATATCATTCCAAAGGACTTCAAAGAAGGAGACCTTGTTCTCCTCTTCAATTCTAGACTTCGACTCTCCTGGTAAGCTTAAATCTCGTTGGACAAGACCTTTTGTAATTAAACACGTTTTTCCCCATGGTGAAGTATAGGGTGAGAAGTGCGGAAGTTTCAAAGTGAATGGTCAACGAATCAAGAAGTACTCACCGGAACTCCAAACTGAGGAAATCACTCCGATTGTACTCACTTAAACATAAAGGAACGGTCTAGCTACGGACCTAAAACAAAGCGCTTCTTGGAGGCAACCCAAGGTATTGCTTTCTCGTTTTTGTTTTTGTTTTCTTTCTTAGATTAGGTTAAGAGTAGTTGTTTTTGTTTGTTTTTCGTCGATACCTTCTAGTATGTTTGTGTCTTTGGATGTCAAGGATAAGAAACGAGCAAAAGAAGTGAAGAAAGCCAAAAGAAAAACAAAACTTGGATTTTGGCGAGAACAGAATATTCCACGGGCAAAAAGGCAAAACCACGTCCGTGGTTTGCCTAAATTGGGCCGTGGAAAACCAGGTCGTAGCAAACCAAATAAAAGAACCACTTTCACAAGTGGCCGTACTTCTTTACTATTTTCTCACAAACCACTTCTCACAAACCACTTCTCCTTCCACGCCCAAAAACCACACAATCCCCAAATCCCGTACTTCTTCATTCGCTAATCGTTTTGCACGATTATTCGGCCAAAATTGAAGCAATTCTGATTCTACAAAGGATTATAGCAACAAACTACACGAGCATTCAACAATCGGACGTGAATTTGGATTTTCTCAAATCCAAACCCTAGGTTTTCTCTCAATCTTCTCTTTGTTTGATTTCATTCGTTTTTCTTGAACATTTTTAGGAGAACTGAACGGAATTGAACTTAGAAGTAGTTTAGGACTGATGTTGTTGTGTTTGTTGTTGATTTGCTGAATTTTTCAGTGAAATCAAGAGATTCCACGGGCAGCCGTACGTTTCCACGGCCGTGGAAATCGAAGAACAGGCCGTGGTTTTGGCGATTTTGGTCGAAAATGTTTGGAACAAGGAAATCGAACCGGATCAAGAAACAGAAGGGTGCTGGGTCCTCTTCCCAACCCCCTCCCATTGTCCCACCTACCCCTAGAGTCCCTATAATCCGTGAAGACTACCTTGGAGCTATTGAGAAAATTCATAAACGCAAAGTGATAGCTCCTAGGTATATTGATACGGAATTGTCCGTGATTGATTCGATCTAGGCACAATGATCTCGAAACCGGCTGAATGAAGCAATTTCAGAATGCGGAATGGACGTAGGTGATGAATGGCGCAGGAATAGTGAAGAGAAGAACCAAAGAGATGTCAACGAAGGAACCAAGGCTGAAGAGCCAAAACCCCAATCGTGAATGCCCTAGACCCGTCTCCAATACAACTTTACACTAGCTCCGGCTGGACTAGCACAAAGAGGGACTCGTGAAGGCTCGAAGCACCAATCCGAAGGCGGTTTGACACAAACAAGCTCAGCCAAGCAACAACAGCAATGCCAACCAAAAACTCTCTTGTTCTTTGATTGATTTTGTGAAACCGTAAGCTCCCAAGCAGTGGGAGGAGCACATAGGGCTCTGACCGCGTGCCTGTTGAAGAATGAGCCGGCGACTCATAGGCAGTGGCTTGGTTAAGGGAACCCACCGGAGCCGTAGCAAAAGCGAGTCTTCATAGGGCAATTGTCACTGCTTATGGACCCGAACCTGGGTGATCTATCCATGACCAGGATGATTACAAATGCAATTCTAAGCAATGGGAATAACGTAACTAATCTGCAGCTAAAGAGGCTATCTATATAGACTCTTTTATCTAGACAAAATAAAGAAAAGAGAATTAAAAACATTAGTGGGAAGGTGGTAATAAGAGAGCTTCCTCTAATGTAGCTAACAACCTAACAAACCACTAATCAGGATGGAAATAGGCTGAATTATTCAAACTTATCCTTGGAGTGCAAGCTGGACGTTTTTAACGTTTTTAAGGAGCCAAATGGGCTATCCGAATGGGCTGCATTGTTCAACAGATCCATGAGTGATTTGGATGTGTTTAAAGAGCTCAAATGATGATCCGAATGGGCTGAATTGTTACTCTCTTGGACCTCTTTAAACGTGATCAGCTGGCTGCCTTCTTGGGTTGTTTTAGATGTGAGCAGCAGCCTACCCTCTTGGACTGCCTTGGACGTGTTTGCTTGCCTCCCCTCTTGGGCTGCCTTGGACGTGAGCAGCAGGCTATCCTCGTGGGCTGTTTTGGACGTGATCAACATCTCCTCTCCTGGGCTGCATTGGACGTGGGCAACAACCTCCTCTTGGGCTGCATTGGCGTAAGCAACAACCTCCCCTTGGGCTGCATTGGCGTGAGCAACAGCCTCCTCTCCTGGGCTGCATTGTACGTGAGCAACAGCCTGCATGGTCTCCTCGAGCTGCATGGGAAGTGAGTACGTCGGCATGGTCACCTTGCTTGGTTCGCTTGCTCCTTCTTGGATCTCCTTAGCTCTTGCTCTAGTAATGGGACCTTGATATCTTCCATGTGATGTTCCTACATCATACACTCCTTCTTGGAAAGAATTCGACCCCGAATTTTCATCTTGTTCCGAAACTCCTTCATAGGGGTTCAAATCTCCTACATTAAAAGTGGTACTAACTACAAAACCAAGAAAAATCACTCGGTTAGTATAGAAATCACATTTTTGAATATTAGCATACAAGTATTCTATACGCAATGTAGGAAGCACATCTCTCAAATGATTTTCATGCTCCTTTAAAGTCTTACTATAGATAAGAATGTCATCAAAGTAGACTACAACAAATAAACCAATATAAGGTCTCAAAATATGAAGTGAAATCGTAGAGTCATGAGGCACATTCACTAGAGATTTACACAAACTCATCATTAGCACATCAATAGAAGCATAGTTAGTGACATATTCATTCCTAGACTCAAGATAGTTGTTGGTTGTACTAACAATGTGTGATGGATTTTGTTCTCTCTACTCTTAGGCCGTGTGATCTTAGGCTTGGGAGGGGTTCCTTGCTCTACCCTCTTGTTCTCATAGTACTCGGCTATTTGTAAAGGTGGCATAGGTTTAAGTGTTAAAGTTTTACCCTTATACTCAAAGCTATATTTGTTAGAAAACCCATCATGGACAACTTTCATATCATATTGCCATGGACGACCAAGCAACAAGTGACAAGCATTCATAGGCACAACATCACATGTAATAACATCCTCATATGATCCTATTGTTATATTGACCTTAGTTTGCTTATTGACCTTAAGTTCTCCACACTCATTCATCCAATGTAGTTTATATGGCCTAGGGTGATAAAATGTAAGAAGTTGTAATTTGTTTACCATTTCAGTGCTAGCTATGTTGCAACAACTTCCTCCATCAATTATCACATTACGCACTTTTCCTTTAATGCTACATCTAGTATGAAACAGATTTTCACGTTGGTTATCCTCACAAGGTGCTAGTTGGACATGCAAAGTTCTCCTAGCTATCAAAGATTCACCTTGTTCATACTCAATGCAATCATCATTCTCATTTTGTTCATTGTCATCATTTAAGGCATTTTCATCATCTAACTCCACATCATCCTCACTCTCATACTCTCCTAGATGATTTATGATCAAAGTGCGTCTATTAGGACATTCTCTACTCATGTGACCTCTACCTTGGCATTTAAAACACACAATGTCCCTAGTTCTAGAGTTAGAGATAGGAGTACTCCCTCGATGATCACTTGAAGGCTCATTCAAGGATCGTGGTGTAGTGGTTGTTGTAGACGACTTTCTTTGTCCTTCTTGGCCTATAGGTGCCGATTTCCTCTCCTCCTTCCGGACTCCTTGCTCCCTGCCGTGGCTATGCAGCCGGCTGCTGTGTGCTTTCCAAGCATTGGGCGTCCCGGACGGTGGCTTGTATTCCCGGTTTTGCACCTTAGTCTTCCTTTCCACCTTGATGCCCAAGTGTAGTAATTGCTCCATGGTGCTGTATGGATACATATCGACCTCATTAGCCAAATTAGAATTCAGAATACGAAGATACCTTGCCATAGTGTTTTCTTCATCCTCTAGAACGTTGGCCTTCACCATAGCAACTTGCATATTCGTATAGGCTTCCTCAGCGCTAAGTGAGCCTTGTCTCAAGTTTTCCAGCCGTTGTCGAAGCTCTCGGCTATAGTGAGGTGGAACGAACCTAGCCCTCATTAGTGCCTTCATATGCTCCCATGTGCTGATTTGAGGATCCAAGGTTCGAACTCTTTCTTTGACTACGTGATCCCACCATACCAAAGCATAGCCTTGGAACTCGAGAGCGGCTAGTTGAACCTTCCTAGGCTCGCTGAAGTTGTGACACAACCAAATCTGCTCAACTTTAGTTTCCCACTCCGTGTAGACGTCGGGATCACACTTTCCTTCAAAAACGGGAATTTTGATTTTGACCTTTCCGAGCCCGTCTTGCTCTTGATAGGGCCGAAGGTTATCTCGTCCTTGCCTTGGCTGCTGGAATGGCCGATTGTAGCCCTCCCACGTGTGGTCCTCAGCTTCATTTCATCGCTGAAAGTCATCAACAAATGGTGGCATGTTAGAAGCATTAGGAAGAACGTTGGAATGTACATTACCTTGATCCGGAGGATCCGGCTCTCTAGTAACACGTGAAGGACCGCCAAACTCATAGTTGGTTCTCAAAGGTGGTGTTCCGGCTGGTGGTGTTCGTGCTTCCATAGTCTCCACTCGCTTGGATAGTTTAGCTACATAATCGGACAATTGTTTCAATAGACTGATCATCTCAGGCGTGACGGTCTCGCTACTCGATTTGCTGGGACTTAGGGACCTGGACATGCTCAAGTAACAAACAAAGAAACTGGTTAGGTTAGAAAAAAACAAAGATCTCACTTGTGTATCGCTCACACTCTCGTTGGTATTGCCTAGCTGGTGGCTCGAGTTGTAAGGATCCAACACCTTAAGATCGCGATTTCCGAACCTTCTTAGCAACCCTTTGGAACTAGAACTGCTGAAACTGAATGTTAGTGTCGGAGATGAATCAAGACACCCCTAATTGGAGTATTGACCGTTGGGTTGGTGTAGGTACGGTGAATTGTGTTTAGAATGACGTTTTGAGATGATTGAAGAGTTTGCTTGTGCTTGATTAATGAAACAAGGGCCAACCGTTTTTCTGTAGTGTTTTTTTTATGAAAGATATCTTAGACTTTGTCAAAGATTTGTAGGAGAGAGAAGTAACCGTAATTGATTGCAGATGGGGTTACCGAAACGTGTATGCAACGTTTGAGGTTTCTCTTTTGTTTTGTTTTTGTTTTGTGTTTGCCTCTCCTCAAGATGTTGTCCGGCTTTTGAATTGGCACACTTCAAGCACAAGTTAGATCTCAATTGGATAAGCAATAAGGTTAACAAGAAAAAGAAGTGATCAATTGTACCAACTGAGCTCTGATACCAACTGATACGGGATTGTCCGTGATTGAGTCGATCTAGGCACAATGATCTCGAAACAGGCTGAATGAAGCGATTCAGAATTCGGAATGGACGTAGGTGATGAATGGTGAAGGGAAGAACCAAAGAGATGTCAACGAAGGAACCAAGGCTGAAGAGCCAAAACCCCAATCGTGAATGCCCTAGACCCGTCTCCAATACAACTTTACACTAGCTCCGGCTGGACTAGCACAAAGAGGGACTCGTGAAGGCTCGAAGCACCAATCCGAAGGCGGTTTGACACAAACAAGCTCAGCCAAGCAACAACAGCAATGCCAACCAAAAACTCTCTTGTTCTTTGATTGATTTTGTGAATGATTACAAATGCAATTCTAAGCAATGAGAATAACGTAACTAATCTGCAGCTAAAGAGGCTATCTATATAGACTCTTTTATCTAGACAAAATAAAGAAAAGAGAATTAAAAACATTAGTGGGAAGGTGGTAATAAGAGAGCTTCCTCTAATGTAGCTAACAACCTAACAAACCACTAATCAGCATGGAAATAGGCTGAATTATTCAAACTTATCCTTGGAGTGCAAGCTGGACATTTTTAACGTTTTTAAGGAGCCAAATGGGCTATCCAAATGGGCTGCATTGTTCAACAGATCCATGAGTGATTTGGATGTGTTTAAAGAGCCCAAATGATGATCCGAATGGGCTGAATTGTTACTCTCATGGACCTCTTTAAACGTGATCAGCTGGCTGCCTTCTTGGGCTGTTTTAGATGTGAGCAGCAGCCTACCCTCTTGGACTGCCTTGGACGTGTTTGCTTGCCTCCCCTCTTGGGCTGCCTTGGACGTGAGCAGCAGGCTATCCTCGTGGGCTGTTTTGGACGTGATCAACATCTCCACTCCAGGGCTGCATTGGACGTGGGCAACAGCCTCCTCTTGGGCTGCATTGGCGTGAGCAACAGCCTCCCCTTGGGCTGCATTGGCGTGAGCAATAGCCTCCTCTCCTGGGCTGCATTGTACGTGAGCAACAACCTGCATGGTCTCCTCGAGCTGCATGGGAAGTGAGTACGTCGGCATGGTCTCCTTGCTTGATTCGCTTGCTCCTTCTTGGATCTCCTTAGCTCTTGCTCTAGTAATGGGACCTTGATATCTTCCATGTGATGTTCCTACATCATATATTGTGCTTGAGGAACTTGAGGAGTTGAATGTTGTTGAGGACTTGATATGGATGTTGGATAGGGCTGGACTGACTTTGTTTGCTAACATTAGGTAAGATGTATATGAGGAGATTACAAGGGAGTTCATTACTTCCTTTGAGCATAGCGTTGTTAACCGAACGGTGTCCTTCCGGTTGATGGAACGCAACTATAACTTGTTTATTGCTTAGTTTGGAGCGTTGTTCGGGTTTGTTGACATGTTCAATGGGACATTCCCTAGGGGCATTAGAGCCAATGAGTTTTGGGGAGAGATTTCTATGATTGTAAGCCATGAGGACCACCGGCCGACTCGAAAGCCAAGGATATCTACCACCTTGCCCTCAAGATAGCCCATAGGATCCTATCCAAGTGCCTTTTCCCAAGGACCGAGACTCCCCAAAAGCTCAAGGCTGATGAGCTTTTCATTCTCTATTGTATGATCGCCGATCACTCTCCGGATTGTGCCACCATGCTCGCCTCCACCCTTAGCAAGGTTAAGAACAAATCAACGGGAAACATTGGCTATGGAGGGATGGTAACCTATATTGTAAAACATTTAGGAGTTGACTATTCGGCATGTGAGAGGGTGGCTGCTGCGAGGCCTTTGGGGCTTCATGGATTTATGACTAGGGGGATCTTGATTTCCCGCAACCGAGGTCCACCTAATGCTTCCTTACCTTGGGAAGACAAGGGAGGTAGAGGTATCCCATGGAGCGCTGATTATTTCCTTAGGACTAGCCGGCAGAACTGGAAGGCTACGTTCGTTCCTATGCATGCAAACCTTTTAGGAGCTCCACCCTACATTCCCGAGGATTTATCTGCTGAGAAGGCTGATGATGATGATGCTGCTGATGTGGAGATGGGAGGTGATGAGTTCCCGGACGTTGGAGGTGCTGAGGGAGCTTTTGGAGATTTTCCGGGTCAACCGGCAGATTTCCAAGAGCCTGCTAGGAGATCCACTTACCACCAGCTTGGATGGGTGCTCCTCCAGCTTGGACGGCGGCTCCACCGGAGTGGATGCAGCAGCGACCGGCATGGATGGATGAGCAGCCACCATGGGTATCCGGACTTACGTAGCGGATGGATCGCCTAGAGACCCGCTTTGACGAGCATGATGGAGAGCGCAAGGAAAATGCTAGGATCCTCCGTGACGTCTACCGGCAGCAGTTTGGGCGTCCATTCGACCCCAACTTCTTCCCATATCCACCACCACCTCCTATGTGATGAGATGACCGCTTGGTTCGAGCTACTCCACCGCCTTTGTGAGTTTTTCTTAGTTCTTTTTCTTTTCTTTTCTTTTTTTTTATTTGAGGACAATGTGTATTCTAAGTATGGGGTGGGGTATGACTCTCGTTGATGTAATAACTCGATACATTTGCTTCGTTTTATCCATGAACACTTGTATCTTTCTTTTTTTTTGTCACACGTTTCCTTATTGCATTGCATATTAAGCTTTGAAAAACCCATAAAAATTTGAAAATTTTTGAAAAATATTGTGCTTCTAGGATTGGAAATGACCTCAATGATAAATCTACTTGTGGAGTGAATTTTTGATAACGTTTATGTGCTTGAATTAAGTTGTGAATGGTAAAGAAATTGAATACATTGTTTGATCTTCTTGCAAGTTTCATAATGTGAAAGTTTTTGTTTAAATCATATTGAGGAATGAAGGTTGAAATCACATTATAAGTTCTTACACTTCTTTATGAAATGGTTAAGGCACCTCGATTTTTCTTGCTTCCTTCTTTATTCATTTAGCCCCTCAATAAAATTGTTGCCTCCTTACCTATCCGGAAATTAGGAAGAGTGAATTTTGGCATGTTTGATGTGGGAGGGCCATGAAAGAAAATTGTATATTCAAAGTATAGAAAATAGGTTTGGGGAAGTCAATCATGATGATGAGTAACTCGGCACCATTCACATAGCCGGGTGTTTGTGTCTTGCCAAAGTCGGATTGAGCGATATTCCTAACGGATTATGGTATGTGCATCAAGGGTTTGAGGCATCTCGAAATTAAGAAACGTCAATCTCATAGGCTTCGGTTTTTGTGCACCTCTCTGTTCATACTTCCAAAAAGTAAAGTCGAAAAAGAAATTTGTGTTGAAAAGAGAGAGCCAAGCTCTCAATTGGTGGTTAGTTCAATATGTACAAGAAAAGAGTTTGTGTTGTCCCTTTTCCCCGGATTTGTGCACCACATTCCCTTATATGTTTCCCACCTTTTCACGTTTCTTGACCGTTGTTTGAAAGTCCTTAAGATCTATGAAATGTTGTTTGGCTTGGTGATCTAAATTGGAATTTCACATCATTGATTTTGACATTGCTTTAGGTTATGATGTTTGTCTTGAGACTTTTGCAATATATGATGTTTCCCTTACTTGACATTATTAGATTTATGGACATAGAAGTTTTCAAGGAGACATGAAGCAAGATTTGAGGGTGATCTATTGATTAGAAGCACAATATCAAAAAGATTGTTTTTACCTTTTTTTGCATTCATATTTCATTCTACCTTATGTTCTAAGCTTTTGAAAACCTTGCTTGGAAACAAGCAAGAGGCAAGTATGGGGTATTTTGATAGCATGATATATGACCATATTTTAGGCACATGTTTTGGTTGTTTTTCCCCTTCTTTTGTGTATATGGATATGAGTTTGAAGAATTTATGAGCACATTCACCTATTATGTTGGTATAGAGATCTACACAAGTTTTGTTTTATTTTTAGGTGAATAAAGGCTTGGATTGGAGCATATATGGAGTGAGTAGGAGTATTTGATCATGCTAGGCAACAAGAGGACGCAATGGAGAAGCTAAGGAAGGAGCATGATTAGAGAGCTTTACGAAGCAAAGGCTCTTACGAAGGATTTGGAGTTTCCACGGCCAAATATGAAGAACCACGGCCGTGGTTTACTTATTAAGGTCGTGTAAAATCATGTCGAGAGCAAGGAAGCCATTCCACGGTGCATTCCACGGCCGTGGAAATTTGTTCTTGGCCGTGGTTCTTGTAACGGTCACCACGTGTCATATTTGCCACGTTAGCAGCGGTTATTGGGCTTTTGTAGCCCTACTTTTCTCCTAAAGAAGGATGAAGAGAGGAGAAAAACGGACGCCTTGCATCCAGCGACATTTCGAGTCATTACTTAGAGAGATTTCGGAAGATCTTATTACGTACAGGGAAGATTTAGAGAAGGACGCATTTGAAGATTGCGTACTTAGATAAGATCTTAGGGTTTCACCTTGAAGGCGGATTTTCATCCCGTTCTTCATTGTTCCTTGAGATTTGTGAGAGATTCTTACCTTATTCTACATCCATTGAACGCAGTTTGCGATTATTGTGTTTGATTAACATTTTTTTTGAGTTTATTATTGAGAATTCAAGGTTTTACCTTTTCTCTCTTTCATATTTGATCATTGATTTGATTATGATGATTTTTGGCTAAAACCCTTAAGCGATTCTAAGGTGAAGGGTTGATAGTTGTGGCATAGATGATGATAGATTGAACCAAAACAAAATGGACCCTGTGAGCTGCAAGAAACCTCATCGTCGACCTTTTCCACAGGCTGTTCTTGAGAACCACGGCCGTCGTTCCTTAAGATATGGCCGTGGTTTCCCCTGTCGTACGTCCTTTGCTTTTGCTTTGATCCCAAGTTAAAGATTTGTCCTAACCTAGCCTTGGCTTACCCTTTTTAGGTAGTAGTGAGACTCAACATCCTCTACTTTGGTTTCGAGTGTCACAACCTTAACCGTTTTGGCCTATCTTTGATTCCCTTGGGTTTGGGCATGAGTATTTGAGAGTAGTTCTTATCCTTTGATCCTTTATATATTGCAGCCTCAACAACCTTTATAGATAGAGCCTTTGGGTGAGACTTATGGGTTTTGGAACTTCGCCGTACAATTCCCTACCTTGAATATACCTTTGCAATCCCGACTTTGTCCATATATCATTAGAATATCTTGAATCGATTGCTACAATTGGATGCCTGAATCTTTTGAATCGTTGTTTTCCCAATTATCTTTACAAAAGCTTTTGTTATTTGCTTGATAATTTGTGAACTGAATTTATCCCCCAAATCTCTGAGTTCGATACTGAATTCTTGCTTTACTACGCCGATCCATACATTGCGGGTTCGCTTTGCTTGATTTCAGTTTTTATAAATTTAAAACTAGTGATGCACACTTTCGAGCGCACAGATGCTGGCTGCACAGAGTCGCCAGAAGTATTATGCAGACAAGAGGCGTCAACCTCTAAAGTTTAGGGTAGGAGATCATGTCTGGTTGAGAGTATCTCCGACACGAGGCGTCAGACGTTTTGACATAAAGGGGAAGCTGAGACCCCGATATGTCGGTCCTTTCAAGATTTTGGACAAAGTTGGGATAGCAACATATAGATTTTCTTTGCCACCGAGGTTAGAGGGTCTTCACTATGTGTTTCATGTGTCTCAGCTAAGGGAGTACATACCAGATCCGAGACACATCGTCAGTTATGATGATTTAGTGGTTGAGCCGGACCACACTTTTATTGAGCACCCGATTGTAGTCCTAGAATGTGGTGTGAGACGCCTACGTTCGAAGGACATTCCTATGATAAGGATGCAGTGGCCGAGACGAGGACCTGATGAGGCTACATGGGAGACCGAGGATATTATCCAAACGAGGACTAGTGACTGCAGAGCATGGAAAGTTTAGGGTTGAGATTAAGCTCTCCTTCTCCTTCTTCTTCTCATTCTTCTCCTTTCTTCCTTCATCTTTGTGAGTGAGCATGAGGGCAAAACTAACTCCTAGCATTACGTTTTCCCCTTGTTGTGTGGTGTTGTTTGTGGTGAATCTTGTCCAAAAGATTGGAGTGAGCTCTTGTTGATATAAGTGGAAGAGGATTAAGGTTGAGTAATGCCATCCAAACAACACGAAGGAACTTTGAAGATCGCCACAAGAGTTCTCCCGTGGTTGCGGCATTCCTTCACCGCGGTCGCGCCTTCAGCCTAGTTCCGCACCAGCGCCTCGGACCTCCACGGTCACGTCTTTACTCTAGTGAGTGTCTGATTCCTTGTTACAATAATCTTTCTCTTACCTTAGTAATGTTCCATAGTAGTATCATGTAGAATGGACCTACTATAACTTAGTTTGAATGTCACTTAGTGGTTGTGGACCTTAGATGAGTTAGTTGGATGGTTTATTATTTGATTTTGAGGTGTTTCGGTGTGATCTTTGGAAGACTTTGAGACTAGAAGTTGTTATCCTAGTATGATTGGGGTATATGATCTAGTAAAGACAATGAGTCTAGGAGTTGAATCCTAGCTTATTTTGGATTGTGATCTTGTAGAGATCTTGGAGACTAGAAGTCTTCGCATATCTGGTAGTTGTTGATCATGTGCCTTGTTTAGCCAGGCGTATTCTTCCTGCGGGAAGTTGAGTACCGGCTATATCGATATTATCTTTGAGACAGGTAAGTCCCTTGGACTTAGCTAGCTTTTGTGTATTAGTTTGACCATGATGGTGGTGTGTGTTTAGTTAATGTTGTTATAACAATAAACCGGACTAGGACGACCTTGTGTATATTAATGGCACAATTATATGATAACCGGGCGGGTGATATCACTTCCTAGCTCTTGCGAGAGCTAGAAGGTTCTCTGCGACTAGCCTAGGTAGGTAGACAGTAAGATACATCAAACCATTCCAAGCTGGTATAAGGGGATTGAGGCAAGTTTCGGGGATTCTCGTGTCACAATCTAAGTTGAATAAGTGAAGTGAATAACTTAATGAAAGATAATAACCGACTTGCTTGCAAGCATGCTATGTGTTTATATTGTCTTATGCGTGATTGTGCCCTTAATGTTATTATAATGTATAGAATGTTAGCTAACGGTTTTACACGGTCGTTGTAGATGCCCTGTAGGTTAAGGGCTATCGAGTGATCCGGTTAGAATGGGTAGATAGGGTTCCCGCACATTATAGGACGGGATGTGGATTTTTATATTATTGTCTCTTGTAATTTGTTGTCATTGTAAGAACTCGGTTGTGAGTCTTCCTTTTGGTATTTGGAATCATGACATTGTTGCGTTAAATATATTTCGGTTTTACTTTTATTTGTGCCTTGTTGCAAGATCCGGTGAAATTGTTGTCACGATAAGGGTTGGGACCCATTGTGAGTTCCTAGCCCGTAGCGCTCTAATTCCCGTGGATTCGGGGTGTTACAATACGGTATCAAAGCCCTAGGTTGACAATAATGGCAATCGAAATCTTCTAAAAGGCCGAATAGATAAACAAACAAAACCCGCAAGGGGTATGAGTTTGTAAAAATGAATTTTGTTTTCAAATCACGAGCATAGTCGGTCTACGATAGAATGTACGGGGGGACCTGATGTAGGACCATCACATGGAAGATATCAAGGGCCTATTACTAGGGCAAGAGCTAAGGAGATTAAAGAAGTTACGTCAAGGGAAGTGCTACTGCTTGGCACCATGCGTGAACCATTTAACTTTCATACATCATGTGTTAATC
Organism: Fagopyrum homotropicum; assembly: GCA_033239125.1. Taxonomy (NCBI): domain Eukaryota; kingdom Viridiplantae; phylum Streptophyta; class Magnoliopsida; order Caryophyllales; family Polygonaceae; genus Fagopyrum; species Fagopyrum homotropicum. The sequence continues at coordinate 90,667,590 of BSWB01000004.1, read as the reverse complement.
TCTTGGTGAATGCAGGAGCAAGCAAGCAAAGGGAAGAGACCATGCAGACGTTGGAACAACAAGAGCTGGATCATATAGCCACGCCAGCCAATAAATCAAGCAAACAAGACAAGGACAAGGTGGGGAAGATGGACGAGCAAGCAAGCATAGGAAATGGGACAACAAGCATGATGCCATCAAGTCCGGAGTGGCTGGCAAACTCGACGTTGCTCACGTCCCAGGCAGCCCAAAAAGAGTAACCATTTCCCTCAATCGGATCATCCATTTGGGCTCTTAAAAAACGTCCAAATCACTCATGGATCTGTTTTGAACAAGTCAGCCCATTTCCCTCAGTCGGATCATCCATTTGGACTCTTAAAAACCGTCCAAAGCACTCATGGATCTGTTTTGAATAAATCAGCCTATTTTGATGCTGATTAGTTGTTTGTTAAGTTGTTAGCTACATTTGTGGAAGCTCTCTTGTTACCACCTTCCACCAATGTTTTAGTTTTCTTTTCTTTATTTTGTCTAGATAAAAGAGTCTATATAGAGTCTCTTTAGCTGCTGAGTAGGGTACGTTTTATTTGCTAAGAATTATCGTTTGTAATCATTCACAAAATCAATCAAAGAACAAGAGAGTTTTTGGTTGGCATTGTCGTTGTTTGCTTGGCTGAGCTTGTTCGTGTCAACTGCCTTCGGATTGGTGCTTCAAGCATTCACGAGTCCCTCTTTGTGCTAGGCCAGCCGGAGCTAGTGTAAAGTTGTATTGGAGATTGGTCTATGGCATTCACGAAGCGGGGTCTTGGTTCCTCAGCCTTGGTTCTTTTCATTGACTCTCTTTGGTTCTTCTCTACATCTTCTTGCATCCATTCCATCTCCACGTTTCATTCCGCATCTGGATTCGCCTCATTCAGCCGGATCCGGGATCATTGTACCTAGATCAACTAATCCACGGACTAATACCGTATCAGTTGGTATCAGAGCTCAGTTGGTACAATTGATCACTCCTTTCTTCTTTTTTAACCTTATTGCTTAATCAATTGAGGTTTAACTTGTGCTTGAAGTGTGCAAAATCAAAAGCCAAAGGTTTCTTAGGGCCGGACAACATCTTGAGGAGAGGTAAACACAAAACAAAAAAAAAAAGAGATCGAACGTTGCAATCAGTTTCGATTACCTTCTCTCCCACAAATCTCGTTGCAGTCAATTTCGGTTACCTTCTCTCCCACAAATCTTTGACAAAGTCTAAGAGATCTTTCAAAAAAAAAAACAACGCAAAAAACGGCCGGCCCTTCTATTAATCGACCATCAAGCACAAGGAAAAGTCCCCTCTTTGTGAGAACTCCTTCAAACAACTCCTACGTCATTCTAATCACAAACCACCATACCTACACCAACCCAACGATCAGTACTCCGATTAGGGGTGTTTTGATCCATCTCCGACACTAACATCAATTTCGGCAGTTCTAGTTCCAAAGGGTTGCTAAGAAGGTTCGGAAATCGTGATCTTAAGGTGTTGGATCCTTACAACTCGAGCCACCAGCTAGGCAATACCAACGAGAGAGTGAGCGAAACACAAGTGAGATCTTTGTTTTCTAACCTAACCGGTTCTTTGTTTGTTTACTTGAGCATGTCTAGGTCCCGAAGCCCCAACAAGACTAGCAGCGAGACCGTCACGCCTGAGATGCTCAATCTATTGAAACAATTGTCCGATTCCGTAGCTAACCTATCCAAACGAGTGAAGTCTATGGAAGCACGAACCCCACCATCGCGGACACCTCCTTTGAGAACCAACTATGAGTTTGGCGGTCCCTCACACGTTACTAGAGAGCCGGATCATCCGGATCAAGGTAATTTACAGTCCAACGTCCTCCCTAATGCTTCTAACATGCCACCATTTGTTGATAACTTTCAGCGACGGAATGAAGCTCCTTTTGAGGATCATACTTGGGAAGATTACAATCGACCATTCCAACAACCAAGGCAAGGACGAGAACGTGATAATCTACGGCCCTATCAAGAGCAAGACGGTCTCGGAAAAGTCAAAATCAAAATTCCCGTCTTTGAAGGAAAGTGTGATCCCGACGTCTACACGGAGTGTGAAACTAAAGTCGAGCAGATCTGGTTGTGTCATAACTTCAGCGAGCCTAGGAAGGTTCAGCTAGCCGCTCTCGAGTTCCAAGGCTATGCCTTGGTATGGTGGGATCACGTAGTCAAAGAAAGAGTGCGAACATTGGATCCTCAAATCACCACATGGGAGCATATGAAGGCACTAATGAGGTCTCGTTTCGTCCCACCTCACTATACCCGAGAGCTTCGACAACGGCTGGAAAATTTGAGACAAGGCTCTCTTAGCGCTGAGGAAGCCTATACGAATATGCAAGTTGCTATGGTGAAGGCCAACGTTCTAGAGGATGAGGAAAATACTATGGCTAGGTATCTTCGTATTCTTAACTCTAATTTGGCTAATGAAGTTGATATGTATCCATACAGCACCATGGAGCAATTACTGCACTTGGCCATCAAGGTGGAAAGGAAGACTAAGGTGCGAAACCGGGAACACAAGCCGCCTAATGGGATGTCCAACGCTTGGAAATCACGAGGAAACCGGCAACCTACCCACAGCAGGGATCAAGGAGGCCAGAAGGAAGAGAGAAAGTCGGCACCTATGAGCCAAGAAGGCCAACGAAGGTCTTCTACACCGTCCACTACACCACGATCCTTGAATGAGCCTTCAAGTGGTCATCGAGGGAGTACTCCTACCACTAACTCTAGAACTAGGGACATTGTGTGTTTTAAATGCCAAGGTAGAGGACACATGAGTAGGGAATGTCCTAATAGACGCAATTTGATCATAAATTGATACGGGGATTAGCCACGAAGAACGGATCTAGACGAGCAACCTGTTTTCGGGAATAGAAGCAAACGAAATTCAGCAAACAAGAATGAATGAAAACGTGCAAAACAAAGAGGGGGGAACGAAAATAGGAAGGAAGAACCGAAAGGAACAAAACGATAGAACCCTTGGATTCGATTATCCAAGAACCAAACCGATGACGATTCGACCCCGCTTCTTACAACTTCACACAATCGATCTAGAGTTATCAAAGGCACGAAGAGGTTGCTTCGATTCGACTTGTAGCACCAACCCAAAGGAGATTGACACACACAAGAACGAGAAAGCTATGCTAACACCACAGTTCTCACGAGACAATAGGCTGAACTCAAAAGGGTTCGATTTTGGCACTTAGGCAATCTATTTAACGTAATCTCCAAAAAAGAAGAGAGAAAGGTTTATATACAACCTAGACCTTCTCTCCTAAAAAAATAGAAAAGAAATAAAAATAATAATTACAATTTAGAGTGTTTTAAATAAAACCATAAAATAGACTAATTCTAGGCTTTATTTAACACTCTCTAACTAGCTTCTCATGCCAGCCTTTACGCCAGCCTTCATCCATGCACATGCACACGTGAGCCTTCATCCTATGCTCCATTCAACTTCTTCTTGGCTGGTCCAATGTGGCTAAGCATCATGACGGGCCTTGGACTCATTGGAGGTGAGCTTGGGTGAGCTTCTTGAACCATGGCTAGGAAGATAGCATCCATCCCAACTTGACGTTTAGCTTGCGCTCTTGTTAGAGTCCCTTGAGGTGGTGAAGATGGAGTTAGCTCAATGAATTTGGACTCCAGGTTCAGATGACCATGATGGTCCTTGGACAAGAGTAAGTTGAGCAATGCAATCATCTTAGAGATTGACCCTTCATCAGGATCATGATGGACTTGGAATGTTGCATCCATTAATTGGCTTGGATGTTCCCGCATCATTCCCCTTTGATGAAAAGGATTCGTCCTCGAATCCAGGTCCTCTTTTCTTGCAAAGACAATGGTTGCTTGATCCCTTGCAATATCTCCTTCCAAGCTTGAACGCCATCCTCTTTCCGGAATCCTTAGTTGCTCCCTACAATCATAAGAGTAAACACACAAAAAGGACAAGACGCACAAGCATCAAAAAGATACTTCAAGTATTCTAGCCTAGTGGTAGAGAAAACTTCCCTAAAATACTCCTTATGTGCTCTCAAGGACGGGTTGTACATCAATATGTCATCACTGTAAACAACACATGTATAAACATAACGATCAAGCACATACACATTCAATGACATGGATAGGCTAGATGGTACAGAGATTGTTTTCCTAATTCTCATGCTCAATTCATGATTCCACTCCGTAGAAACTCTAAAGGTCATACAAATCTGTCCTAAAGCTCCAAACGATTAGAATGTAACACATAGGCCGATTTAACCGTAAAGTTATCAAACATTATCACAACAGGGAACTTGTCTTTTATGTTCCTCCAAAGAACTAACCTATAGGGTCCAATCAACTCTAAGTGTTCATCCAAGCATACTAAAGACTTCCAAGCAACATGATAACCAAAAAGACTCCTCAAGCACAACAAACCATCAATTTCAAACTAAAGTCCTCCAAATCAGATTCTGGTGCATTTGCAATCTTGCGAGCAATATCCTCAAGTTTAGAGTCCAATTCATCATCATATCCAAAGTCCTTAGTATATAGCTCAAATCCTTCAATATCACACTCACTTCCTAGGTCCAAATCATCCTCAAATATGATATCATCACTAGCTTGCAAACTATAGACTTCACATAACTCCAAGAAAGAACAATCCATAGACAACAAGCTATTTGAACCTGTAGGAAGACTCTCGTGTGCACCCTTTCTACACTCATCATCAACACAGGCGAAGACAATCATATCACTAAACTCATCAAGCTCATGTGGTAAATCAAGACTACTAGGCTCAACTTGCTCAGAATCATATTTAACACCATCAAGAGGCTCAACATGCTCAAAATCAGATTTAACACATTTAAAGGACTTAACACGCTCAAAATCAGATTTAATACATTCAAGAGACTCCTTAAGCTCCAAATCAGATTCAACACAAGCAATAGACTCATTAAGCTCCAAATCAACCTTAGAAGATGCACTAGACTCGTTAAACTCTAAAACAACCTCAATACATGCAATAGACTCATCATGCTCAGAATTAGGCTTAACAATACATTTGGTGCATTTCTCATGCTCATCACTACCAATTTCATCTACTAAATCAGATTTATGCTCAATGATGCTATCCCTAGAGATATCATGCAAAACAACCTCAGATTCTGAATTTAGCAACTCTAAGTGATTAAACATGGTAGTAGAAGGTATAGAATTACATCCCTTTGGGGCTGCGGAAACTTTAATTGGCTGGTACTGAGGTGACTCATGTCTCCATCCTTCATCCTCCGAATAATCCTCTGCCTCATAAGCAAAATTCAGATATTGATTAAGATAATCATGCATATTAGAAGTAAAAGGAACATAATTATGCTCCTGGAAAGCATGATTTCTTTGGCCTTGTGGATTAGGCCTTAAAGGCTGCGTAGCATTGGAATTTCTTTCAGCCTCAAGTGTGGCCAACTTTGTACTTAGACCGTCAAGGGTATCTTGCAAGCCCTTGAAAAGGTTGAACAATTTGATGTGAATCGATTCTAGGCTGTTTGTACCTGCGGGACTTGGTGACCTAGACATAATTCCAAACACTCATCAAAACAAACAAACGCGTTAGGATAGATAAAACAAAATTCACCTCGCAAGTGTATCACTCAGAAAATAAGGTTCTCTCACTCCCTAGTGGTGTGATACAAGCTTGTTGATGGCTCGTCTTGTATTAATCAAAAACCTCACGTGAGTTCAATACTTAGTCAAACAAAAGCTTTAAAGTAGAAGCGAAATTCGATTTCAATCACCTTAAAAACGTGTTTGACTCAATAAAAGAGAAGAAAAGACTCAAAACGGAAAGGACAAGTTGCACGAATGTTATATGCAACTAAGTATGGACTCAAAGTTTGAACTCAAGATAAGCCTTGAAAGAACTTACTCGTCAAGCCTACGCAAGCAAACCTTGGACACCGAAGGCGTGTGTAGAAGGGCTGGTCAAGGCTAGGGCGTGGCTCGAGTGAAGTGAACTAGGCGAGGGCCAAGACGTGGCTAGGCTAGGGTGAAGCTAGGCTAGGCGTGAATGGCTTGGTCCCTTTGAGTGAGATGAGCTCCTTTGTAGTCCTTTTTGTTGATGAACAATAACACTTAGCAAGCACAACTTTTGAGTGAGATGAGCTCCTTTGTAGTCCTCTTTGATTGCTGAACAATAGCACTTAGCAAGCACAACTTCAACTATTACAAACTATGAAATAAAACAAGAATAAGCTAGCAAGAATGAAATGAAATGAAATGAATATAATGCTGATTTCTTTTCTCTTTCTTTTCTTTTTCTTTTCTTTCTTTCTTTTTATTTTTTGAATTCGGATTTTCCTTTCTTTTCTTTTTTTTTTAACTTACTACTGGAATTAAAGAAAAATAAAACAAAAATGCTAAGAAAATCTAATTAGTTACAAGAGGATAGAGTTGAACAAGTAAATATCTAACCAAGGGGGAAAATTCAAAAAAAATAAGCTGAAATTGTGGAGGAGAGAGAGAGAGAGAGAGGCTGGAAAATAGGCTGAACGGATCAGCCTCTCCTTTTTGAACGTTCTAGGGCTCGTTTGGTGATTGTGGTTGGACGTGGGGCGAGACTGGTGGCAGGCTTGGTGGTCGGCACAAGGGCTGGTGGTAGGCGCGGTGTAGGCGTGGTGTCGGAGGGGTGCCGGCGTCCAAGATTCACAAACAAAGCAACAAACTCGTTAGTTCAATCAAAAACTTGGAATAGCAATGGCAATGGCAATAGACTCAAAACAAAGCAAGACTAAAACAAGAAAAGAGACACTTTTGGTTTTTTTGAATGATTTACCGACTCTTTTTGTAGGTTGAACGTCAATTAGCTCTGATACCAATTGATACGGGGATTAGCCGCGAAGAACGGATCTAGACGAGCAACCTGTTTTCGGGAATAGAAGCAAACGAAATTCCGCAAACAAGAATGAATGAAAACGTGCAAAACAAAGAGGGGGAATGAAAATAGGAAAGAAGAACCGAAAGGAACAAAACGATAGAACCCTTGGATTCGATTATCCAAGAACCAAACCGATGACGATTCGACCCCGCTTCTTACAACTTCACACAATCGATCTAGAGTTATCAAAGGCACGAAGAGGTTGCTTCGATTCGACTTGTAGCACCAACCCAAAGGAGATTGACACACACAAGAATGAGAAAGCTATGCTAACACCACAGTTCTCACGAGACAATAGGCTGAACTCAAAAGGGTTCGATTTTGGCACTTAGGCAATCTATTTAACGTAATCTCCAAAAAAGAAGAGAGAAAGGTTTATATACAACCTAGACCTTCTCTCCTAAAAAAATAGAAAAGAAATAAAAATAATAATTACAATTTAGAGTGTTTTAAATAAAACCATAAAATAGACTAATTCTAGGCTTTATTTAACACTCTCTAACTAGCTTCTCATGCCAGCCTTTACGCCAGCCTTCATCCATGCACATGCACACGTGAGCCTTCATCCTATGCTCCATTCAACTTCTTCTTGGCTGGTCCAATGTGGCTAAGCATCATGACGGGCCTTGGACTCATTGGAGGTGAGCTTGGGTGAGCTTCTTGAACCATGGCTAGGAAGATAGCATCCATCCCAACTTGACGTTTAGCTTGCGCTCTTGTTAGAGTCCCTTGAGGTGGTGAAGATGGAGTTAGCTCAATGAATTTGGACTCCAGGTTCAGATGACCATGATGGTCCTTGGACAAGAGTAAGTTGAGCAATGCAATCATCTTAGAGATTGACCCTTCATCAGGATCATGATGGACTTGGAATGTAGCATCCATTAATTGGCTTGGAGTTCCTGCATCATAAATCATCTAGGAGAATATGAAAGTGAGGATGACGTGGAATTGGATGATGAAAATGCATTAATTGATGACAATGAGCAAAATGAGAATGATGATTGCATTGAGTATGAACAAGGTGAATCGTTGATAGCTAGGAGAACTTTGCATGTCCAACTAGCACCTTGTGAGGATAACTAACGTGAAAATCTGTTTCATACTAGGTGTAGTATTAAAGGAAAAGTGTGTAATGTGATAATTGATGGAGGAAGTTGTTGCAACATAGCTAGCACTGAAACGGTAAACAAATTACAACTTCTTACATTTTATCACCCTAGGCCATATAAACTACATTGGATGAATGAGTGTGGAGAACTTAAGGTCAATAAGCAAACTAAGGTCAATATAACATTAGGATCATATGAGGATATTATTACATGTGATGTTGTGCCTATGAATGCTTGTCACTTGTTGCTTGGTCGTCCATGGCAATATGATAGGAAAGTTGTACATGATGGGTTTTCTAATAAATATAGCTTTGAGTATAAAGGTAAAACTTTAACACTTAAACCTATGACACCTTTACAAATAGCCGAGTATTATGAGAAATAGAGGGTAGAGCAAGGAACCCCTCAAAAGCCTAAAATGACACGACCTAAGAGTAAGGAGAACAAAACCCATCAAACACTGTTAGTACAACCAACAAGTAGCTATCTTGAGTCTAGGAATGAATATGTCACTAACTATGCTTCTATGGATGTCCTAATGATGAGTTTGTGTAAATCTCTAGTGACGGTGCCTCATGACTCTAAGATTCCACTTCCTAGTTCTATCCAGGGGCTGTTAGACGAGTTTAGGGACATCTTTCCTGAGGAAGTTCCAGCTGGCTTGCCGCCCATTAGGGGCATTGAACACCAATAGATTTAATACCCGGAGCCACTCTTCCCAATAGACCCGCCTATAGGATGAACCCTACGGAAGCCCAGGAAATTCAGAACCAAGTTCAAGACTTACTAGATGATGTAGGACCATCACATGGAAGCTATCAAGGTCCCATTACTAGAGCAAGTGCTACGGAGATCCAAGAAGTTATGTCAAGGGAAGTGCTATTGCTTGACACAATGCGTGAACCATTTAACTTCCATACATCATGTGATAATCTTTTGGTGAATGTAGGAGCAAGCGAACCAAGCAAGGAGACCATGCCGACGTGCTCACTGCCCATGCAGCTCGAGGAGACCATGCAGGCTGTTGCTCACGTCCCATGCGGCCCAGGAGAGGAGACTGTTGCTCATGCCAATGCAGCCCAAGAGGAGGCTGTTGCTCACGCCCAATGCAGCCCAAGAGGAGGCTGTTGCTCACGCCCAATGCAGCCCAAGAGGAGGTTGTTGATCACGTCCAAAGCAGCCCACGAGGTTAGCCTGTTGCTCACGTACAAGGCAGCCCGAGAGCAAAGGGAGGAGACGTCCAAGGCAGCCCAAGAGCAAAGGGAGGAGATGCTCACGTCCAAAACAGCCCAAGAGGGCAGCCAACTGATCAAGTTCAAAGAGGCCCAAGAGAGTAACAATTCAGCTTATTCGGATCATCATTTGGGCTCTTTAAACACATCCAAATCACTCATGGATCTGTTGAACAATGCAGCCCATTCGGATAGCCCATTTGGCTCTTAGAAATCGGCCAGCTCACTCCCAAAGATATGTTTGAATAATTCAGCCTATTTCCATGCTGATTAGTGGTTTGTTAGGTTGTTAGCTACATTAGAGGAAGCTCTCTTATTACCACCTTCCCACTAATGTTTTCAGCTTTCTTTTCTTTATTTTTGTCTAGATAAAAGAGTCTATTTATATAGCCTCTTTAGCTGCAGATTAGTGACGTTATTCCCAATTGCTTAGAATTACATTTGTAATCATTTCACAAAATTAATCAAAGAACAAGAGAGTTTTTGGTTGGCATTGCTGTTGTTGCTTGGCTGAGCTTGTTTGTGTCAACCGCCTTCGGATTGGTGCTTCGAGCCTTCACGAGTCCCTCTTTGTGCTAGTCCAGCCGGAGCTAGTGTAAAGTTGTATTGGAGACGGGTCTAGAGCATTCACGATTGGGGTTTTGGCTCTTCAGCCTTGGTTCCTTCGTTGACTCTCTTTGGTTCTTCTCTCACCCTCCTCGCCATTCACCATCTTCGTTTCATTCCGCATTCTGAATTTCTTTAATCAGCCGGATTCGAGATCATTGTGCCTAGATCGACTCAATCACGGATCATTCCGTATCAGTTGGTATCAGAGCTCAGTTGGTACAATTGATCACTCCGTTCTTCTTTGTTAACCTATTGCTTATCCAATTGAGGTTTAACTTGTGCTTGAAGTGTTCAAAGGCAAAAGCCAAGGGTTCTTAGTGCCGGACAACATCTTGAGGAGAGGTAAACACAAAACGAAAACAAAACAAAAAGAGAGCTCAAACGCTGCATACACAATTCGGTAACCTGCTCTCCTACAATTCTCGTTGCAATCAGTTTCAGGTTACCTTCTCTCCCTCAAATCTTTGACAAAGTCAAAGAGATCTTTCAAAAAAAAAAAAACACATACAAAAAACGGCTGGCCCTTATTAATCTACATCAAGCACAAGTAAACTCTTTCAAACAGCTCAAAACGTCATTCTAAACACATTCACCGTACCTACACCAACCCAACGGTCAATACTCCAATTAGGGGTGTCTTGATCCATCTCCGACACTAACATTCAGTTTCAGCAGTTCTAATTTCAAAGGGTTGCTAAGAAGGTTCGGAAATCGCGATCTTAAAGTGTCGGATCCTTACAACTCGAGCCACCAGCTAGGCAATACCAACGAGAGTGTGAGCGATACACAAGTGAGATCTTTGCTTTTCTAACCTAACCGGTTCTTTGTTTGTTACTTGAGCATGTCCAGGTCCCTAAGTCCCAGCAAGTCGAGTAGCGAGACCGTCACGCCTGAGATGATCAGTCTATTGAAACAATTGTCCAATTCCGTAGCTAACCTATCCAAACGAGTGGAGTCTATGGAAGCACGAACACCACCAGCCGGGACACCACCTTTGAGAACCAACTATGAGTTTGGTGGTCCTTCACGTGTTACTAGAGAACCGGGTCATCCGGATCAAGGTAATTTACATTCCAACGAACCCCCTAATGCTTCTAACATGCCACCCTTTGTTGATAACTTTCAGCGACGGAATGAAGCTCATTTTGAGGACCACACGTGGGAGGGTTACAATCGGAATGAAGCTCATTTTGAAGGAAAGTGTGATCCCGACGTCTACACGGAGTGGGAAACTAAAGTTGAGCAAATCTGGTTGTGTCACAACTTTAGCGAGCCTAGGAAGGTTCAGCTAGCCGCTCTCGAGTTCCAAGGCTATGCTTTGGTATGGTGAGATCACGTAGTCAAAGAAAAAGTTCGAACATTGGATCCTCAAATCACCACATGGGAGCATATGAAGGCACTAATGAGGGCTAGGTTCGTTCCACCTCACTATACCCGAGAGCTTCGACAACGGCTGGAAAATTTGAGACAAGGCTCACTTAGCACTGAGAAAGCCTATACGAATATGCAAGTTGCTATGGTGAAGGCCAACGTTCTAGAGGATGAAGAAAACACTATGGCAAGGTACCTTCGTATTCTGAATTCTAATTTGGCTAATGAGGTTGATATGTATCCATACAGCACCATGGAGCAATTACTACACTTGGCCATCAAGGTGGAAAGGAAGACTAAGGTGCGAAACCGGGAATACAAGCCACCTCCCGGGACGCCCAATGCTTGGAAAGCTCAAAACAGCCGGCTGTCTAACCACAGCAGGGAGCAAGGCGGCCGGAAGGAGGAGAGCAAATCGGCACCTATGGGCCAAGAAGGGCAAAGAAGGTCTTCTACAGCGTCCACTACACCACGATCCTTGAATGAGCCTTCAAGTGATCATCGAGGGAGTACTCCTATCTCTAAATCTAGAACTAGGGACATTGTGTGTTTTAAATGCCAAGGTAGAGGTCAAATGAGTAGAGAATGTCCTAATAGACGCACTTTGATCATAAATCATCTAGGAGAGTATGAGAGTGAGGATGATGTCGAATTAGATGATGAAAATGCCTTAAATGATGACAATGAACCAAATGAGAATGATGATTGCATTGAGTATGACCAAGGTGAATCTTTGATAGCTAGGAGAGCTTTGCATGTCCAACTAGCACCTTGTGAGGATAACCAATGTGAAAATCTGTTTCATACTAGGTGTAGCATTAAAGGAAAAGTGTGTAATGTGATAATTGATGGAGGAAGTTGTTGCAACATAGCTAGCACTGAAATGGTAAACAAATTACAACTTCTTACATTTTATCACCCTAGGCCATATAAACTACATTGGATGAATGAGTGTGGAGAACTTAAGGTCAATAAGCAAACTAAGGTCAATATAACATTAGGATCATATGAGGATGTTATTACATGTGATGTTGTGCCTATGAATGCTTGTCACTTGTTGCTTGGTCGTCCATGGCAATATGATAGGAAAGTTGTCCATGATGGGTTTTCTAACAAGTATAGCTTTGAGTATAAGGGTAAAACTTTAACACTTAAATCTATGACACCTTTACAAATAGCCGAGTACTATGAGAACAAGAGGGTAGAGCAAGGAACCCCTCCAAAGCCTAAGATCACACGGCCTAAGAGTAAAGAGAACAAAACCCATCAAACATTGTTAGTACAACCAGCAAGTAGCTATCTTGAGTCTAGGAATGAATTTGTCACTAACTATGCTTCTATTGATGTGCTAATGATGAGTTTGTGTAAATCTCTAGTGAATGTGCCTCATGACTCTATGAATCCACTTCCTAGATCTATTCAGGGGCTGTTAGACGAATTTAGAGACGTTTTTCCTGATGAGATTCCAGCCGGTTTGCCGCCCATTAGGGGCATTGAACACCAAATAGATTTAATACCCGGAGCCACTCTTCCCAATAGGCCCGCCTATAGGATGAACCCTACGGAAGTCCAGGAAATTCAAAACCAAGTTCAAGCCTTGCTAGATAAGGGGTATGTTCGGGAAAGCCTTAGTCCTTGTGCCGTTCCCGTTCTGCTAGTACCCAAGAAGGATAATACTTGGAGAATGTGTATTGATTGTAGAGCAATCAATAACATTACTATCAAGTATAGACACCCGATTCCCCGTTTAGATGATATGCTTGATGAGTTACATGGAGCTACAATTTTCACTAAGATTGACCTTAGGAGTGGCTACCATCAAATTAGAATGAGGGAAGGGGATGAATGGAAAACAGCTTTTAAAACAAAATTTGGTCTCTATGAGTGGCTAGTAATGCCTTTTGGCTTAACTAACACTCCTAGTACTTTCATGAGATTAATGAATCATATTTTGAGACCTTATATTGGTTTATTTGTTGTAGTCTACTTTGATATTCTTATCTATAGTAAGACTTTAGAGGAGCATGAAAATCATTTGAGAGATGTGCTTGCTACATTGCGTATAGAATACTTGTATGCTAATATTCAAAAATGTGATTTCTATACTAACCGAGTGATTTTTCTTGGTTTTGTAGTAAGTGCCAATGGTTTGCAAGTGGATGAGGACAAGGTTAAGGCAATCAATGATTGGCCGATTCCTAGGTCAGTTGGTGACGTGAGGAGCTTCCATGGCTTAGCTACATTCTATAGGAGGTTTGTGAGAGATTTTAGCACCATTGCAGCACCACTCACAGCTTTGACCAAAAAGAAGGTTCCTTTTGAGTGGAATGAACCGCAGCAAAGAGCCTTTGAAGAGCTCAAGAGACGCCTCACCCACGCACCACTACTAGCTCTACCGGACTTCACCAAACCCTTTGAGGTTGAATGCGACGCATCCGGCATTGGTATTGGCGGCGTTCTTATGCAAGAAGGTAAGCCTCTAGCTTTCTTTAGTGAAAAATTGAAGGGTGCATGCTTAAACTATTCCACTTATGACAAAGAATTGTATGCCTTGTTTAGAGTACTCAAAACATGGCAACATTACCTTTGGCCTCAAGAGTTTGTTTTGAAAACCGATCATGATTCACTTAGACACTTTAGGAGCCAAGATAAGCTAGATAGACGGCATGGTAGGTGGATGGAGTTCATAGAAACCTTTCCTTACATTATCAAGTATAAGAAAGGAAAGGATAATGTCGTAGCGGATGCATTGTCTAGGAGATACACCTTAATCACCACCTTGGATTCTAGGATGTTAGGTTTTACTTACATTAAAGAATTATATGTGGATGATGCTGAATTTGGGAAGATATTTCATAGATGCACTACTCAAGGCCCTTATGATAAGTACTTTGTGTTTGAAGGTTTCTTGTTTAAAGTGGATAAGATTTGCATACCTAGATGTTCCCTTAGGATCTTATTGGTGGAAGAAGCCCATAAAGGAGGTCTAATGGGGCATTTTGGGAGGGACAAAACTTATCACATGTTGCAAACTCACTTTTATTGGCCTCATATGTTAAGGGATGTAGAACACATGCTTAAGAGGTGCATTGAATGTCTTAAGGCCAAAGCTAGGGTACAACCCCACGGGCTGTATACGCCCTTACCGACGCCTAATGGCCCTTGGAAGGACATAAATATGGATTTCATTGTTGGACTACCTAGGACTAAGAAAGGAAGAGATTCCATTTTTGTGGTAGTAGATAGATTCTCTAAAATGGCACATTTTATTCCATGTCATAAAACTGAAGATGCATATAATGTTGCTAATCTTTTCTTTAAGGAAATAGTTAGATTGCATGGAATACCTAAAACTATTGTTAGTGATAGGGATGTCAAGTTTTTGAGTTTCTTTTGGAAGACACTTTGGGAAAAATGGGCACTAGATTACTATTCTCGACCTCTAGTCATCCCCAAACAGATGGGCAAACGGAAGTCACCAATAGGACCCTAACGACCCTCCTTAGAACCATGTTGAAAGATAACTTAAAAGAATGGGAAGACATGTTACCACATATTGAGTTTGCTTATAATCGCACCATGCATTCTTCCACTTCGTTATCACCTTTCAAATGTGTTTATGGATTTAACCCGTTAACTCCTTTGGACTTATTACCGATTCCTCGAAAGGATCGAGTAGCTTTTGATGCTTTGGAACAGGTGGACTACATTAAGGAACTTCATGCTAAGACCAAGGCTGCACTTGACAAGAAAGGCATTGAAACTGCAGCTCGGAATAACAAGGGACGTCGGAAGATGGTTTTCCAGCCCGGCGACTTAGTTTGGCTACATCTAAGGAAAGAGTGGTTTTTGACAAAACGCCATTCCAAGCTAGCACCACGAGGTGATGGACCATTCAAAGTCTTACACCGGATTAATGACAATGCATATGTGTTGGACTTACCGGAAGAGAATGGAGTTAGCACCACTTTTAACGTAGGAGATTTGAGCCCATATGAAGGAGATTCGGAACAAGATGAAAATTCGGGGTCGAATTCTTTCCAAGAAGGAGTGGATGATGTAGGACCATCACATTTAAGCTATCAAGGTCCCATTACTAGAGCAAGAGCTAAGGAGATCCAAGAGGTTATGTCAAGGGAAGTGTTATTGCTTGACACAATGCGTGAACCATTTAATTTCCATACATCATATGTTAACCTTTTGGTGAATGTAGGAGCAAACGAACCAAGCAAGGAGACCATGCCGACGTACTCACCTTCCATGCAGCTCGAGGAGACCATGCAGGCTGTTGCTCACATCCAATACAGCCCAGGAGAGGAGGTTGTTGTTCACGCCAATGCAGCCCAAGAGGAGGCTGTTGCTCACGCCAATGCAGCCCATGCTCACGCCCAATGCAGCCCATGCTCACGCCCTGTTGCTCACGCCAATGCAGCCCATGCTCATGCCCAATGCAGCCCATGCAGGCCCAAGAGGAGGCTGTTGATCATGTCAAAGGTAGCCCAAGAGGGACGCAAGCAAACACGTTCAATGCAGCCCAAGGAGGGAGCCAGCTGATCACTTTCAAAGAGGCCCAAGAGAGTAACAATTCAGCTCATTCGGATCATCATTTAGGCTCTTTAAACACATCCAAATCACTCATGGATCTGTTGAACAATGCAGCCCATTCAGATAGCCCATTTGGCTCCTTACAACCTTAAAAACGTCCAGCTTGCACTCCAAGGATAAGATTGAATAATTCAGCCTATTTCCATGCTGATTAGTGGTTTGTTAGGTTGTTACCTACATTAGAGGAAGCTCTCTTATTACCACCTTCCCACTAATGTTTTCAGCTTTCTTTTCTTTATTTTTGTCTAGATAAAAGAGTCTATTTATATAGCCTCTTTAGCTACAGATTAGTTACGTTAAATCCATTGCTAGAATTGCATTTGTAATCATTTCACAAAATCAATCAAAGAACAAGAGAGTTTTTGGTTGGCATTGCTGTTGTTGCTTGGCTGAGCTTGTTTGTGTCAAACCGCCTTCGGATTGGTGCTTCGAGCCTTCACGAGTCCCTCTTTGAACTAGTCCAGCAGGAGCTAGTGTAACGTTGTATTGGAGACGGGTCTAGGGCAGTCACGATTGGGGTTTTGGCTCTTCAGCCTTGGTTCCTTCATTGGCTCTCTCTTTGGTTCTTCTCTCACCTTTCCTGCGCCATTCATCATCTTCGTTTCACTTCGCCTACTGAATTCGCCTCATTCAGTCCGTTTCGAGATCATTGTGCCTAGATCGACTCAATCACGGATTAACACCGTATCACTTTTATTGGCCTCATATGTTAAGGGATGTAGAACACATGCTGAAAATGTGCATTGAATGTCTTAAGGCCAAAGCTAGGGTACAACCCCATGGGCTGTATACACCCTTACCAACGCCTAATAGCCCTTGGGAGGACATAAGTATGGATTTCATTGTTGGACTACCTAGAACACATGCTGAAAATGTGCATTGAATGTCTTAAGGCCAAAGCTAGGGTACAACCCCATGGGCTGTATACACCCTTACCAACGCCTAATGCCCCATTAGACCTCCTTTATGGGCTTCTTCCACCAATAAGATCCTAAGGGAACATCTAGGTATGCAAATCTTATCCACTTTAAACAAGAAACCTTCAAGTTCTCCTAGAATCTATCTACTACCACAAAAATGGAATCTCTTCCTTTCTTAGTCCTAGGTAGTCCAACAATGAAATCCATACTTATGTCCTCCCAAGGGCTATTAGGCGTTGGTAAGGGTGTATACAGCCCATGGGGTTGTACCCTAGCTTTGGCCTTAAGACATTCAATGCACATTTTCAGCATGTGTTCTACATCCCTTAACATATGAGGCCAATAAAAGTGATACGGTGTTAATCCGTGATTGATTCGATCTAGGCACAATGATCTCGAAACGGACTGAATGAGGCGAATTCAGTAGGCGAAGTGAAACGAAGATGATGAATGGCGCAGGAAAGGTGAGAGAAGAACCAAAGAGAGAGCCAATGAAGGAACCAAGGCTGAAGAGCCAAAACCCCAATCGTGACTGCCCTAGACCCGTCTCCAATACAACGTTACACTAGCACCTGCTGGACTAGCACAAAGAGGGACTCGTGAAGGCTCGAAGCACCAATCCGAAGGCGGTTTGACACAAACAAGCTCAGCCAAGCAACAACAGCAATGCCAACCAAAAACTCTCTTGTTCTTTGATTGATTTTGTGAAATGATTACAAATGCAATTCTAAGCAATGGATTTAACGTAACTAATCTGCAGCTAAAGAGGCTATATAAATAGACTCTTTTATCTAGACAAAAATAAAGAAAAGAAAGCTGAAAACATTAGTGGGAAGGTGGTAATAAGAGAGCTTCCTCTAATGTAGGTAACAACCTAACAAACCACTAATCAGCATGGAAATAGGCTGAATTATTCAATCTTATCCTTGGAGTGCAAGCTGGACGTTTTTAAGGTTGTAAGGAGCCAAATGGGCTATCCGAATGGGCTGCATTGTTCAACAAATCCATGAGTGATTTGGATGTGTTTAAAGAGCCCAAATGATGATCCGAATGAGCTGAATTGTTACTCTCTTGGGCCTCTTTGAAAGTGATCAGCTGGCTCCCTCCTTGGACTGCATTGGACGTGTTTGCTTGCCTCCCTCTTGGGCTACCTTTGACATGATCAACAGCCTCCTCTTGGGCCTGCATTGGGCGTGAGCATGGGCTGCATTGGGCGTGAGCATGGGCTGCATTGGCGTGAGCAACAAGGCGTGAGCATGGGCTGCATTGGGCGTGAGCATGGGCTGCATTGGCGTGAGCAACAGCCTCCTCTTGGGCTGCATTGGCGTGAACAACAGCCTCCTCTCCTGGGCTGCATTGGATGTGAGCAACAGCCTGCATGGTCTCCTCGAGCTGCATGGAAGGTGAGTATGTCGGCATGGTCTCCTTGCTTGGTTCGCTTGCTCCTACATTCACCAAAAGGTTAACATATGATGTATGGAAATTAAATGGTTCACGCATTGTGTCAAGCAATAGCACTTCCCTTGACATAACCTCTTGGATCTCCTTAGCTCTTGCTCTAGTAATGGGACCTTGATAGCTTCCATGTGATGGTCCTACATCAAATGGGACCTTGATATCTTCCATGTGATGGTCCTACATCATCCACTCCTTCTTGGAAAGAATTCGACCTCGAATTTTCATCTTGTTCCGAATCTCCTTCATAGGGGCTCAAATCTCCTACGTTAAAAGTGGTACTAACTCCATACTCTTCCGGTAAGTCCAACACATATGCGTTGTCGTTAATCCGGTGTAAGACTTTCAATGGTCCATCACCCCGTGGGGCTAGCTTGGAATGGCGTTTTGTCGGAAACCGCTCTTTCCTTAGATGTAGCCAAACTAAGTCGCCGGGCTGGAAAACCATCTTCCGACGTCCTTTGTTATTCCGAGCTGCAGTTTCAACGCCCTTCTTATCAAGTGCAGCCTTGGTCTTAGCATGAAGTTCCTGAATGTAGTCCGCCTGTTTCAAAGCATCAAAAGCTACTCAATCCTTTCGAGGAATCGGTAATAAGTCCAAAGGAGTTAAAGGGTTAAATCCATAAACACATTTGAACGGTGATAACGAAGTGGAAGAATGCATGGTGCAATTATAAGCAAACTCGATATGTGGTAACATGTCTTCCCATTCTTTTAAGTTATCTTTCAACATGGTTCTAAGGAGGGTCGTTAGGGTCCTATTGGTGACTTCCGTTTGCCCATTTGTTTGGGGATGACTAGAGGTCGAGAATAGTAATCTAGTGCCCATTTTCCCCCAAAGCGTTTTCCAAAAGAAACTCAAAAACTTGACATCCCTATCACTAACAATAGTTTTAGGTATTCCATGCAATCTCACTATTTCCTGAAAGAAAAGATTAGCAACATTATATGCATCATCAGTTTTATGATATGGAATAAAATGTACCATTTTAGAGAATCTATCTACTACCACAAAAATGGAATCTCTTCCTTTCTTAGTCCTAGGTAGTCCAACAATGAAATCCATACTTATATCTTCCCAAGGGCCATTAGGCATTGGTAAGGGTGTATACAGCCCGTGGGGTTGTACCCTAGCTTTGGCCTTAAGACATTCAATGCTCCTTTTCAGCATGTGTTCTACATCCCTTAACATATGAGGCCAATAAAAGTGAGTTTGCAACATGTGATATGTTTTGTCCCTCCCAAAATGCCCCATTAAACCTCCTTTATGGGCTTCTTCCACTAATAGGATCCTAAGGGAACATCTAGGTATGCAAATCTTATCCACTTTAAACAAGAAACCTTCAAACACAAAGTACTTATCATAAGGGCCTTGAGTAGTGCATCTATGAAATATCTTCCCAAATTCAGCATCATCCACATATAATTCTTTAATGTAAGTAAAACCTAACATCCTAGAATCCAAGGTGGTGATTAAGGTGTATCTCCTAGACAATGCATCCGCTACGACATTATCCTTTCCTTTCTTATACTTGATAATGTAAGGAAAGGTTTCGATGAACTCCATCCACCTACCATGCCGCCTATCTAGCTTATCTTGGCTCCTAAAGTGTCTAAGTGAATCATGATCTGTTTTCAAAACAAACTCTTGGGGCCAAAGGTAATGTTGCCATGTTTTGAGTACTCTAAACAAGGCATACAATTCTTTGTCATACGTGGAATAGTTTAAGCATGCACCCTTCAATTTTTCACTAAAGAAAGCTAGAGGCTTACCTTCTTGCATAAGGACGCCGCTAATACCAATGCCGGATGCGTCGCATTCAACCTCAAAGGGTTTAGTGAAGTCCGGTAGAGCGAGTAGTGGTGCGTGGGTGAGGCGTCTCTTAAGCTCTTCAAATGC
The DNA here is from genome assembly GCA_033239125.1 of Fagopyrum homotropicum. Lineage (NCBI taxonomy): Eukaryota > Viridiplantae > Streptophyta > Magnoliopsida > Caryophyllales > Polygonaceae > Fagopyrum > Fagopyrum homotropicum. The sequence goes on along the minus strand of BSWB01000004.1, from coordinate 90,647,452 downwards.
TCTTTGCTGAGGTTCATTCCACTCAAAAGGAACCTTCTTTTTCGTCAAAGCCGTGAGTGGTGTTGTAATGGTACTAAAATCTCTCACAAATCTTCTATAGAATGTTGCTAGGCCATGGAAACTCCTCACGTCACCAACCGACCTAGGAATGGGCCATTCATTGATTGCTTTAACCTTGTCCTCATCCACTTGCAAACCATTGGCACTTACTACAAAACCAAGGAAAATCACTCGGTTAATATAGAAATCACATACGCAATGTAGCAAGCACATCTCTCAAATGACTTTCATGCTCCTTTAAAGTCTTACTATAGATAAGAATGTCATCAAAGTAGACTACAACAAATAAACCAATATAAGGTCTCAAAATATGATTCATTAATCTCATGAAAGTACTAGGAGCGTTAGTTAAGCCAAAAGGCATTACTAACCACTCATAGAGACCAAATTTGGTTTTAAAAGCTATTTTCCATTCATCCCCTTCCCTCATTCTAATTTGATGGTAGCCACTCCTAAGGTCAATCTTAGTGAAAATTGTAGCCCCATGTAACTCATCAAGCATGTCATCTAGACGGGAAATCGGGTGTCTATACTTGATAGTAATGTTATTGATTGCTCTACAATCAATACACATTCTCCAAGTATTATCCTTCTTGGGTACTAGCAGGACGGGGATGGCACAAGGACTAAGGCTTTCCCGAACATACCCTTTATCTAGCAAGGCTTGAACTTGGTTCTGAATTTCCTGGGCTTCCGTAGGATTCATCCTATAGGCGGGCCTATTGGGAAGAGTGGCTCCGGGTATTAAATCTATTTGATGTTCAATGCCCCTAATGGGCGGCAAGCCAGCTGGAATCTCCTCAGGAAAAACGTCCTTAAACTCGTCTAACAGCCCCTGGATAGAACTAGGAAGTGGAATCGTAGAGTCATGAGGCACAGTCACTAGAGATTTACACAAACTCATCATTAGCACATCCATAGAAGCATAGTTAGTGACATATTCATTCCTAGACTCAAGATAGCTACTTGTTGGTTGTACTAACAGTGTTTGATGGGTTTTGTTCTCCTTACTCTTAGTGATGTAGGACCATCACATGGAAGCTATCAAGGTCCCATTACTAGAGCAAGAGCTAAGGAGATCCAAGAAGCTACGTTAAGGGAAGTGCTATTGCTTGGCACAATGCGTGAACCATTTAATTGCCATACCTCATGTGTTAATCTTTTGATGAATGCAGGAGCAAGCAAGCAAAGGGAGGAGACCATGCCGACGTGCTCACTTCCCATGCAGCTCGAGGAGACCATGCAGGCTGTCGCTCATGTCCCATGCAGCCCAGGAGAGGAGATTGTTGCTCACGCCAATGCAGCCCAAGAGGAGGCTGTTGCTCACGCCAATGCAGCCCAAGAGGAGGTTGTTGCTCACGCCCAATGCAGCCCAAGAGGAGGCTGTTGCTCACGCCCAATGCAGCCCAAGAGGAGGTTGTTGATCACTTCCAAAGCAGCCCACGAGGTTAGCCTGCTGCTCACGTCCAAGGCAGCCCAAGAGCAAAGGGAGGAGATGCTCACGTCCAAAACAGCCCAAGAGGGCAGCCAGCTGATCTAGTTCAAAGAGGCCCAAGAGAGTAACAATTCAGCTTATTCGGATCATCATTTGGGCTCTTTAAACACATCCAAATCACTCATGGATCTGTTGAACAATGCAGCCCATTCGGATAGCCCATTTGGCTCTTAGAAATCGGCCAGCTCACTCCCAAAGATATCTTTGAATAATTTAGCCTATTTCCATGCTGATTAGTGGTTTGTTAGGTTGTTAGCTACATTAGAGGAAGCTCTCTTATTACCACCTTCCCACTAATGTTTTCAGCTTTCTTTTCTTTATTTTTGTCTAGATAAAAGAGTCTATTTATATAGCCTCTTTAGCTGCAGATTAGTTACGTTATTCCCAATTGCTTAGAATTACATTTGTAATCATTTCACAAAATCAATCAAAGAACAAGAGAGTTTTTGGTTGGCATTGCTGTTGTTGCTTGGCTGAGCTTGTTTGTGTCAACCGCCTTCGGATTGGTGTTTCGAGCCTTCACGAGTCCCTCTTTGTGCTCGTCCAGCCGGAGCTAGTGTAAAGTTGTATTGGAGACGGGTCTAGAGCATTCACGATTGGGGTTTTGGCTCTTCAGCCTTGGTTCCTTCGTTGACTCTCTTTGGTTCTTCTCTCACCCTCCTGCGCCATTCACCATCTTCGTTTCATTCCGCATTCTGAATTCGTTTCATTCAGCCGGATTCGAGATCAGGATCGACTCAATCACGGATCATCCCGTATCACTTAGGCCGTGTGATCTTAGCCTTTGGAGGGGTTCCTTGCTCTACCCTCTTGTTCTCATAGTACTCGGCTATTTGTAAAGGTGTCATAGGTTTAAGTGTTAAAGTTTTACCTTTATACTCAAAGCTATATTTATTAGAAAACCCATCATGGACAACTTTCCTATCATATTGCCATGGACGACCAAGCAACAAGTGACAAGCATTCATAGGCACAACATCACATGTAATAACATCCTCATATGATCCTAATGTTATATTGACCTTAGTTTGCTTATTGACCTTAAGTTCTCCACACTCATACATCCAATATAGTTTATATGGCCTAGGGTGATAAAATGTAAGAAGTTGTAATTTGTTTACCATTTCAGTGCTAGCTATGTTGCAATAACTTCCTCCATCAATTATCACATTACACACTTTTCCTTTAATACTACACCTAGTATGAAACAGATTTTCACGGTTGTTATCTTCACAAGGTGCTAGTTGGACATGCAAAGTTCTCCTAGCTATCAAAGATTCACCTTGTTCATACTCAATGCAATCATCATTCTCATTTTGTTCATTGTCATTAATTAATGCATTTTCATCATCTAATTCCACATCATCCTCACTCTCATATTCTCCTAGATGGTTTATGATCAAAGTGCGTCTATTAGGACATTCTCTACTCATGTGGCCTCTACCTTGGCATTTAAAACACACAATGTCCCTAGTTCTAGAGTTAGAGGTAGGAGTACTCCCTCGATGATCACTCGAAGGCTCATTCAAGGATCGTGGTGTAGTGGACGGTGTAGAAGACCTTCTTTGTCCTTCTTGGCCCATAGGTGCCGACTTTCTCTCTTCCTTCCGGCCTCCTTGATCCTTGTTGTGGTTAGGCAGCCGGCTCCCTTGTGCTTTCCAAGTGTTGGGCGTCCCATGTGGTGGCTTGTATTCCCGGTTTCGCACCTTAGTCTTCCTTTCCACCTTGATGGCCAAGTGTAGTAATTGCTCCATGGTGCTGCATGGATACATATCAACTTCATTAGCCAAATTAGAATTCAGAATACGAAGGTACCTAGCCATAGTGTTTTCTTCATCCTCTAGCACGTTGGCCTTCACCATACCAACTTACATATTCGTATAGGCTTCCTCAGTGCTAAGAGAGCCTTGTCTCAAATTTTCCAGCCGTTGTCGAACTCTCGGGTATAGTGAGGTGGAACGAACAGAGACCTCATTAGTCCCTTCATATGCTCCCGTGTGGTGATTTGAGGATCCAATGTGCGCACTCTTTCTTTGACTACGTGATCCCACCATACCAAAGCATAGCCTTGGAACTCGAGAGCGGCTAGCTGAACCTTCCTAGGCTCGCTGAAGTTGTGACACAACCAGATCTGCTCAACTTTAGTTTCCCACTCCATGTAGACGTCGGGATCACACTTTCCTTCAAAGACGGGAATTTTGATTGTGACTTTGTCGAGTCCGTCTTGCTCTTGATAGGGCCGTAGGTTATCACGTTCTCGTCCTTGCCTTGGCTGCTGGAATGGCCGATTGTAACCTTCCCAAGTGTGGTCCTCAAAAGGAGCTTCATTCCGTCGCTGAAAGTTATCAACAAATGGTGGCATTTTAGAATCATTAGGGTGGACGTTGGACTGTAAATTACCTTGATCCGGATGATCCGGCTCTCTAGTAACGCGTGAAGGCCAAACTCATAGTTGGTTCTCAAAGGTGGTGTCCCCGGTGGTGGTGTTCGTGCTTCCATAGACTCCACTCGTTTGGATAGGTTAGCTACAGAATCGGACAATTGCTTCGATAGACTGATCATCTCAGGCGTGACGGTCTCGCTACCAGACTTGCTGGGGCTTCGGGACCTGGACATGCTCAAGTAACAAACAAAGAACCGGTTAGGTTAGAAAAACAAAGATCTCACTTGTGTATCGCTCACTCTCTCGTTGGTATTGCCTAGCTGGTGGCTCGAGTTGTATGGATCCAACACCTTAAGATCACGATTTTCGAACCTTCTTAGCAACCCTTTGGAACTAGAACTGCTGAAACTGATGTTAGTGTCGGAGATGAATCAAGACCCCTTATTGGAGTATTGACCGTTGGGTTGGTGTAGGTATGGTGATTTGTGATTAGAATGGCGTTTTGAGGGAGTTTTCTTGTGCTTGATGTCGATTAATAAAAAGGCCAGCCGGTTTGTATTGTTCTCTTTTTTTTTTTGAAAGATCTCTTAGACTTTGTCAAAGATTTGTAGGAGAGAAGGTAACCGAAATTGATTGCAACGAGATTTGTGGGAGAGAGGGTTACCGAAATGTGTATGCAGCGTTCGAGCTCTTTTTTTTGTTTTGTGTTTACCTCTCCTCAAGATGTTGTCCAGCACTAAGAACCCTTGGCTTTTGTTTTGTGTTTGCTTGGCTGCTTTGTTCGTGTCAACCGCCTTCGGATTGGTGCTTCGAGCCTTCACGAGTCCCTCTTTGTGCTAGTCCAGCCGGAGCTAGTGTAAAGTTGTATTGGAGACGGGTCTAGGGCATTCACGAAGTGGGGTTTTGGCTCTTCAGCCTTGGTTCCTTTCGTTGACTCTCTTTGGTTCTTCTCTACACCTTCCTGCGTCCATTTACCATCTACATTTCATTCCGCATCTGGATTCGCCTCATTCAGCCGGATTCGGGATCATTGTACCTAGATCGACTCATTCACGGACTAATACCGTATCAGCTAGGGTACAACCCCACGGGCTTTATACACCATTACCGACACCTAGTGACCCTTGGGAAGATATAAGTATGGATTTCATTGTTGGACTACCTAGGACTAAGAAAGGAAGAGATTTCAATTTTATGGTGGTAGATAGATTCTCTAAAATGGCAGATTTTATTCCATGTCATAAAACTGATGATGCATATAATGTCGCTAACCTTTTCTTTAAGGAAATAGTGAGATTGCATGGAATACCTAAAACCATTGTTAGTAATAGGGATGTCAAGTTTTTGAGTTCCTTTTGGAAAACGCTTTGGGGAAAAATGGGCACTAGATTATTATTCTCGACCTCTAGTCATCCCCAAACAGATGGGCAAACGGAAGTCACCAATAGGACCCTAACGACCCTCCTTAGAACCTTGTTGAAAGATAACTTAAAAGAATGGGAAGACATGTTACCACATATCGAGTTTGCTTATAATCGCACCATGCATTCTTCCACTTTGTTATCACCTTTCAAATGTGTTTATGGATTTAACCCTTTAACTCCTTTGGACTTATTACCGATTCCTCGAAAGGATCGAGTAGCTTTTGATGCTTTGGAATAGGCGGACTACATTAAGGAACTTCATGCCAAGACCAAGGCTACACTTGATAAGAAGGGCGTTGAAATTGCAGCTCGGAATAACAAAGGACGTCGGAAGATGGTTTTCCAGCCCGACGACCTAGTTTGGCTACATCTAAGGAAAGAGCCGTTTCCGGCAAAACGCCATTCCAAGCTAGCCCCACGGGGTGATGGACCATTCAAAGTGTTACACCGGATTAACGATAACGCATATGTGTTGGACTTACCGGAAGAGAATGGAGTTAGTACCACTTTTAACGTAGGAGATTTGAGCCCCTATGAAGGAGAGTCGGAACAAGATGAAAATTCCGGGTCGAATTCTTTCCAAGAAGGAGTGGATGATGTAGGACCATCATATGGAAGATATCAAGGGCCCATTACTAGGGCAAGAGCTAAGGAGATCCAAGAAGTTACGTCAAGGGAAGTGCTACTGCTTGGCACCATGCGTGAACCATTTAACTTCCATACATCATGTGTTAATCTCTTGGTGAATGCAGGATCAAGCAAGCAAAGGGAAGAGACCATGCAGACGTTGGAACAACAAGAGCTGGATCATATAGCCACGCCAGCCAATAAATCAAGCAAACAAGACAAGGACAAGGTGGGGAAGATGGACGAGCAAGCAAGCATAGGAAATGGGACAACAAGCATGATGCCATCAAGTCCGGAGTGGCTGGCATGCTCGACGTTGTTCACGTCCCAGGCAGCCCAAAAAGAGTACCATTTCCCTCAATCGGATCATCCATTTGGGCTCTTAAAAAACGTCCAAATCACTCATGGATCTGTTTTGAACAAGTCAGCCCATTTCCCTCACTCGGATCATCCATTTGGACTCTTAAAAACCGTCCAAAGCACTCATGGGTCTGTTTTGAATAAATCAGCCTATTTTGATGTTGATTAGTTGTTTGTTAAGTTGTTAGCTACATTTGTGGAAGCTCTCTTGTTACCACCTTCCACCAATGTTTTAGTTTTCTTTTCTTTATTTTGTCTAGATAAAAGAGTCTATATATAGTCTCTTTAGCTGCTGAGTAGGGTACGTTTTATTTGCTAAGAATTATCGTTTGTAATCATTCACAAAATCAATCAAAGAACAAGAGAGTTTTTGGTTGGCATTGTTGTTGTTTGCTTGGCTGAGCTTGTTCGTGTCAACCGCCTTCGGATTGGTGCTTCGAGCCTTCACGAGTCCCTCTTTGTGCTAGGCCAGCCGGAGCTAGTGTAAAGTTGTATTGGAGACGGGTCTAGGGCATTCACGAAGCGGGGTCTTGGCTCTTCAGCCTTGGTTCTTTTCGTTGACTCTCTTTGGTTGTTCTCTACATCTTCCTGCATCCATTCCATCTCCACGTTTCATTCCGCATCTGGATTCGCCTCTTTCAGCCAGATTCGGGATCAAGATCGACTAATCCAGGACTAATACCGTATCAGGACCACTACTACTTCCGGGGATCTCTACAACCTAGTTTGGATGTGTATTGTAGTTATGTATTCTGGACTCTGTATTATTGTAGGTGCATTTCGTGGAGTTGATATAATTGTAGTAGTGTTAGCATAGTCTTTTATATAGTTATATATATACATATATGCTACACTAGTATAGTAGTTAGATCTCTATAACAAATGGCACACGCTAGAGTTACATTGGTTGTAGGACGAGGAAGGGGTCGGCCACCTCTTTGTCATGCAGTCCGCGGATGCGGACGAGCAGGTAGACCTTTGATAGCGAGAGGTCAGGGCACGCATCCCCATTGCGCATCAGCCAGATGCGGAAGTTGATGTTGAGGAGGTTGGTGAGAGCGTTATTCTCGAGGCTAGGGATGGGACCGCTGCTAGGTCCGGAGCACGAAGATCAAAGTCGGCCGAGTCTAGTCGAGTATCCATAGGGGCGTATGAGTATAGAGAGTACGTCCAGAGAGTCGAGGAGGTCATCAGGACCGGGGGACCTGCCCCTGCACCGCTAGTACCTATGAGATCGGTTGTGGTCTCGTAGAGGGTGACAAAGGTGATAGCTACACTGGTGAGAGCTGCACTAACGAGAGATGTCGAGGTCGATAGGGTTCGGGAGGAGCCGAGGTCCCCAAGACCGGAGTCCTGGTTGAAGACTTTCAACTAGTTGCGTGTCCCCCCTTTCGACAAGAAAGTGGGGCTAGAGGTGGAGCATTGGATTGGTCCCGTGGAGATCGCATTGGAGTCGATCCATTGTCTAGAGGATCTACAGGTGGAGCTGGTACATACTTTATTCCGAGATCCGGAACAATACTGGTGGAGACGATTTGTGGTAGAGTCACCGGATTTGACTAGATTAGGTGCCTCATCCGGGAGAGATAATGCCGTGCAACACTAAGGAGAGAGAGACTGCATGATTTCTTATAGGCGGAATTCGAGGACATTCTTGTGTCAGAGACGATCAGGAGGTTTCAGAAGGAGTTGGAACTGTTGGGTCCCACTACACCTCTAGAGGACAACACGTGTATTTGTTTTCGAGGAGACTGTGGGAGACTACCCGCGCATATCTTGATGGTTTTTGCTGTGATTCCTTGACGGACTACCAAGACCGAGCCTCAGCTTATGAGAGAGACCGATCTGGCCCAAGGAGAGCTGCTCAGATAGGAAGGACAAATAAGAGACAGAGGACCGAACCAACCAATAAGGGTGGTAGAGTGGCAGGATTTGGGCGTAATCAGTCTCAAGGGCGTCCTAGTTCTCAGTAGTCAGCGTAGGCTTTTGAGAGAGGACGACAATGTTTTAGTTGTGGAGGATACGAACATATTCTGATGAAGTGTAGGAAGCTACAAGTGACTTGCTTCACTTGTCGCCTGCTAGGTCATAGAGCCACCTTTTCCTGGCAGGGCAAGACACCATCACAACAGGGTTCCTCACCTGGTATCGTAGTTGGAGGTGGGCAGAGACCGCCATAGCATCAGACCAAGAGTCACCAGCAGCGAAAAACACACAATCACTAAGCAAGCCTTAAAAAGCCTCATTCCTCAATGAGAGGCATGGAACGGTGCTGAAAATGTGGTGAGGAGCAGCAACGTCATGTGCGGGGCTGGCCGAGTCTTGTGCTTTGGCGTCGTTGCTCTCTTGCTTACTTAGGAGCCAAACCTCGTTATGAACACTTGTAGCCAATAAAATCAGTAAGCCCTCGGTCTCATGCTCAATCTTCTTAGCTCGGGAACGTGTGATAGCTCCCCCATACTCCGGAGATGCTAGCTCGGATGGTCCCTCATCAGTCCGCCCCTGCACCTCTGAAGATCCGCCCCACAGTCAAACAACAGAAAGTCCCTCTTCTTCGTTTCTTCGACTGTGCTTTTGCTCCAAATGCTTCCTTCTCTTGCTGGGCCTTCTCCAAACTCCAACCACAATATATAGGATCTCCCTCACGACTTAAGGATCCTAAGAACACATGCATGCAAGGATTCAACAAGACAAACTCTTCCAAAGTTCCTTCCATGGCCGTGGAGAAGAAGAGAAGAAGTAGAACAAACATAGCAGGGAAAAGAGAAGAGGAGGAAGAGGGACAACTTACCAAAACAGATCTGGAATCTCCTCTACTGCAATCCACCCACAAGAACTCCAAGATAAAGAAAGAGAGAAAGTACAAGGAAATGAGGAGAGTGCATCTATTATGAATGAAAAAGAGTGAGAGGAGAGAGGGAGCTAGGCTGAAAAGGTGGGAGGAAAACAAGGGGTCAGCTGACCTCTTGTCACCTCAAGTTAGGAAACGAGGGGTCCGAAAGCGGAATGTGGGATAACGAAGAGTCGGTATGGGATTTTGGAATAAATTCCGACAGTCAACATCCCATGCCTGCGAGAAGTTCAAGCCGCGCACGCGGGAAGATCGATAAACCGCTAAACAACAAGAATAAAAATTCCGGGCATTAAAATTAGAGAGTTATAGTTAAATCATGGTGAGTTTATGTAATTATGTGATATTATGTGTTTTTTGTTTTTCATGCTTGATTTTGATGTGTGATCTTATTAGATCTTGTTGTGCTAGCATGAGTTATGATTATAGTTTTTCCGGAGATGGTTTTACCTCCATGCTATCGAGTGAGGTTTTAGATTGTTGGAGGTGGTTTGATCTTCATGCTATCGAGTTTAGATTATAGTTTGAAAGAGTTGTTTTGCCTCTGTGAGTTGAGTGTGTATACCTCGGCGTTCTGAGACGAGAGGATCTGTGGTTATCCAAGTTTCGGAACGACACTTGTTTTTAGGGGTGTGTGATGTAAAAACTAGGATTTTTGAATCCTAATTAACGATGATTAATGTTGATTAGCTTTATCATCGATAGTAATTGACACATAACTCGCAAAGAGTGTGTAAATGACGAGTATGAGTCTCACCGTTATATTCGTGGGACAATTTAGATGAGATTCATGTGCCTTTATATCCATGTTCATTTATATTTCGAGAATAGAGGTCTAAACGAGTTCTTGATTGAATTGTAGGTAAAATGATGGAGTTTTGATAAGAAATGGATCAATACTAGGCTTTTTACATCATAAGGGATTAGGATGGATCCTAAAAGATATGAGAAGAAATAATAAAAGAATGTAGAAGACGGAGTCAAAAGATTACACACTCAGAGAAAAAAAATCAGATGAATTTAGGAAGTAAATCGGTCGATTTTTGTAAAGATAGACCGATTTCTATCTTGAATTGTCTGATTCATCCAAGGATTCTTCAAAAGGTAAGAATTGCAACCCTAGTTTTTCCCTATAAATAGAGACGTCTCTCCACATCCAACATCATCTAAGTTCAAGCTGAGGCATTGAAGAAACCTTAAGAAGGAGAAGAACAAACGCTTTTGAAGATTTTGGATTCAAGATTGAAGAAAGATTTAAGTTGTTGAGAGGTTTTTCTAGTTTATGATTTTTTGTCATTGTAAACACAAGTTTTGGAGTTTTTATTACTTTTGCTTAGTTTTCAGAGATTGAGAACCTTTGTTCAAGGATTGTTTATTTATATTTCAAGATTCAACGTTTTCTTTACTTTCTTGATTTAATCCTTTTCTTGATTTTAATAATGTGTGTTATTGGCTAAAACCTTTGCGATTCTAGGGTGACTGGTTGAAGATTGTGGTTAAGATGATGATAAAATGAACCTCACGTCAAGGTTGGATCCTGAGAGTTTTGGTTTACCTTTCCAAAACTAAAAATCGCTCTGTTCTTGAGGAAAATCGATGGATTTTCTTTGAAGAGCAACCCGATTTTTCCTTCTATCGTACATTTAATACTTTATCCATAAACCAAAGTTAAAGATTGCTTAAACCCTTATTTTTGTGAGTTAACCTAAGACTTACCCGGTGATGGTTAGTTCTTTTCCCTTAGGTTGAGTGGGTAGTGAAACTTCACCGTGCATTATGTCGTTTTTAGAAACATATTTCCTTGCAATCCCAGCTCTATCCATAGACCTTTAGAACTCTTGAATCAAAAACCAAAATTGGATACTTTGATCTCTAGAATCTGGGTTTCCCAATTCTTGCATACAAACTCTTATTTATCACGTCCAAAGCAGCCCAAGAGGAGAAGCTATTGATCACGTCCAAAGCAGTCCAAGAGGAGAAGCTGTTGATCACGTCCAAGGCAGCCCAAGAGGGGAGGCAAGAAAACACGTCCAAGGCAGTCCAAGAGGGTAGGCTGCTGCTCACATCCAAAACAGCCCAAGAGGGCAGCCAGCTGATCACGTTCAAGGAGGCCCAATAGAGTAACAAGTCAGCTCATTCGGATCATCATTTGGGCTCTTAAAACACAGCCAAATCACTCATGGATCTGTTGAACAATTCAGCCCATTCGGATAGTCCAATTTGCTCTTAAAATTGTCCAACTCACTCCAAGGAGTTGTTTGAATAAGTCAGCCTATTTTTATGCTGAAATAGTTGTTTGTTAGGTTGTTAGCTACATTAGAGGAAGCTCTCTTATTACCACCTTCCCACTAATGTTTTAGTTTTCTTTTCTTTATTTTTGTCTAGATAAAAGAGTCTATATATAGCCTCTTTAAGCTGCTGAATAGTTACATTAATTTTCATTGCTTAGAATTACAATTGTAATCATTCACAAAATCAATCAAAGAACAAGAGAGTTTTTGGTTGGCATTGCTGTTGTTTGCTTGGCTGAGCTTGTTTGTGTCAACCGCCTTCGGATTGGTGCTTCGAGCCTTCACGAGTCCCTCTTTGTGCTAGTCCAGCCGGAGCTAGTGTAAAGTTGTATTGGAGACGGGTCTAGGGCATTCACGAGTGCGGTTTTGGCTCTTCAGCCTTGGTTCCTTCGTTGACTCTCTTTGGTTCTTCTCTCACCTTCCTGCGCCATTCACCATCTACGTATCATTCCGCATCTGGATTCGCCTCATTCAGCCGGATTCGAGATCATTGTACCTAGATCGACTCATTCACGGACTAAGACCGTATCAATCCGAGCTAGCATCTCCGGAGTATGAGGGAGCTATCACACATTCCCGAGCTATGAAGATTGAGCATGAGACCGTGGGCTTACTGATTTTATTGGCTACAAGTGTTCATAACGAGGCTTGGCTCCTAAGTAAGCAAGAGAGCAACGACGCCAAAGCACAAGACTCGGCCAGCCCCGCACATGACGCCGTTGCTCCTCACCACGTTTTCAGCACCGTTCCATGCCTCTCATTGAGGAATGAGGCTTTTTAAGGCCTGCTTAGTGATTGTGTGTTTTAAGTAGCCCATTGGGCTTAATTTCCAGATTTTTATTGTGTCTTTTGTTTAAGAGCTGAAACTATTTAAAGGATCTTTCATTGCATTTTACGCAGCTTATTTTTTTGGTGAAAAACACTTGTTTTCAGTTTTCATCTTCAATCAAAGGAGAGTTTTGATTGAAGAGTTATTGTGATCAGATTTGGCTTAGTTGTTTCATGTGTATCAATTGCTCTCGGGTTCTTGGTGCTCGTGAGATTCCATAAGCATCCTCCTTGTGTTGTCGATGTTCTAAGTCGGCTGTGTGGGGTTGTAAGGGGTTGAGTTCGTTGCATCGTTCTTGGTGGTTCTTGATCCCGAGATCAAGGGTTTCCACGTCGTTTGTGTCGGGTTCATCCACGTCGGACTGTTCCTTTAATTTCCGTACCTTTGTCTTCAGTTTGGTGTCTTGTCTTGTTCATTTTGTTCGCAGGTCACGCAGCACAAGAACCCTAATCGGCGGCTTGCTCTCGTCATTGCTTCGTTTCCTCCTTCCATCGTCTGGATCGAGTCAGCGTCGGGTCATCCCCGTATCAGTTGGTATCAGAGCTCCGGTTGACGACAGATCGATCTTGTGTCTTTCATTCTAATTGCGTCAGTTTTGAAATTTTGTGAGCTTTCTTCTTGTGTTCTTGAACTGATTGTGCTTGACTTGTTGTGTTGAAGGTTGTGTTGGTTTGTGAGTATCCTAGACCGGCCATCACCGTCACCTCGACGTAACGTACCCTACTACTGCCGGTCCTGCCTACACACGCAGACTATTCCGAACCATTGCTGCCGGTTGTGCCTAAATCGGTTGCCCATTGGGCTTATTTTTCTCCAACTTAGAAGTTATCTCTTGTTTCATTTTAATTTATTTTATTTTAATTGTAATTATTGGCCGGATTTGTTGGTCAAGGAAGTTCCTACATTTTAGGTAAAAAAAAAGAGCTTAAATTCGATCAGCATTAAAAAAAAACAAAAAGGGAAGCTGATCATTCAAAAAAAAAAAAGAGAAGCTTTTGTTACATTTTATTTTAATTTGTGATCTTTAGTTTTGTATGTTATTTGTTGTGCAAACTGCCTACTCATGTCTTTGTCTCCCAGCCCTCGCGAGGCCTTCATCTAGACCATACGCTCGGCTAACCATCGGCGCTCCATCGCCCTTAGTCCAGCTCCGCACCCTCATCGCCACCCTACCTCTCTCACCACGTCTTTCCTCCTTGCCTTGTTACCTCTAACCTAGCCTCGGGATTACTCACACTCCAAGGCAGTCCGGAAGTCCAACAAGTAGGGCTTAATTGGTGAGTCTTCATCTTTTCTTCTCTTTATATATTCTTTTGGTGATCTTTTTGAGTCTTTTTTGATTCAATTATGTCCATTCGTGAGTCTTGTTGAGTTTGAGCTGATTTCGCATTGAGCCCTAATCGATTTTTGGTTTCTTTGGATACCTAGACAGCTTAACTCAAGTGGGGTTTTTGACTCATTCGAAGCGATCCATCAACAAGCCCGACTATCACAAGAGTGTGAGCGGAAAAAGGAGTGAAACACTTGAGAGGTGTTTTGATTTCTAACCTTAACATATTTCAGTATTTGTTTTCTTGTGATAATATCTACCCATAGCCGTGTTTCGACGACGAGCCCGAGCCGACAGATCTGATAACTTTTAGCTTGTTGAAGCAAATGAACGACAACATTGTCGCTTTGACAACTCGGATGAGGGCTCTACAAGCTCGCCAACCATTAGCTTCAGCTTTCGAGCAAGGAGACCACTCGCAGCCGCAACCGCAGCCACGAGGCCCTTTGCCCAACCAACGAACCGCATTTGAGGCTGCTACCATGGCGCAGCGAGGCAATGCGCCGCAGGTGCTTTTGCAGCCGCCTCCTCAAGGCCACCCGGGACACCGATATGGGTATGATCCTCGTCCCAACTCTCCCTAACCTAGAAACAATGTTCCTCCCATTAATGTGCATAGGTACAATGAGGAAGAGGAACAATCAATGACGGGAGAGGCTTGGGCTCCACCACCGCAGCAAGGGTATCAAGGATATCAACGTAGGTACCGGGAACCCGAACAAGACGGAATTGGTAAGATAAAGCTGAAAATCCCCGTCTTCGAGGGCAAGTGTGATCCGGATACATATATGTTGTGGGAGACCAAGATAGAACAAATTTGGTCTTGTCACAATTTTCCCGAGCACAAGAAAATGCAATTGGCGGCCTTGGAATTTCAGGAATTTGCTCTTATTTGGTGGGATAAGCTAGTACGGGAAAGGAGGCTTGCTCTTGATCCCCCCGTGGCTACTTGGGAACAAATGAAAGCAATGATTAGAGCTCGGTTCATACCTCAACATTACCATAGGGAGCTTCGGCAACGCCTTGAGAACTTGAAGCAAGGCAATTTGAGCGCTGAGGAAACCTTCAATGCCATGCAAGTTGCATTGGCCCGAGCCAATGTGTCGGAGGATGAAGAGGCTACGATGGCCAGGTATCTTCGAGTATTGCATCCTTCTTTAGCTAACGAGGTGGACTTGTTTCCATATGGTTCTATGATAGAATTGCTATATTTAGCGATAAAACTGGAAAGGAAGTCCAAGAGTAGGTACCAAGGAGCGGGATACAATGCACCAAATGCAGTGAACAAGTGGAAGAACTGATAACAAGATTTATGAATTAGGATTAGGTAGTCACTTAGATAGATTTCTCATTCATTTGTACAAGTTTTGGCATTGATTCATGACGTCCTCGCTCAATTCACGCACATTTCTAGAAAAGACGTCTACACTACCTTTTATCGGTTTTGTAGGTAATTCGGGGATCTATTGGACGTTAATCGATACATTTGAGGACCAAGCCTCATGATGGTACACATCCAAGGCTAAGGAGGAGCATAATTGGAGCAACAAAGGACACAAAGACCACTATTGGTGCAAGCAATGGATCAACTCATGGCTAAACGAGCATAACAAGTTTCTGCTGAAGAAAATCGGACCAGCAAGCAGCTAAATCGGCCGATTTATTGCTCTGGGTCGATTTTTAGGCCTTTGACAGCTTAAAGCCACGTGTCCCACGATCTCTTGCCCGTCCTTGCTCTTGGTGGAGAATATAAGTGGTCCTTCAGGTGGTTGCTGGGCATCTCTCCTCTCCCACACTCTCATTGACAGCTCATTGGATCTTGGAGGAAGATTGGAGAAGAAGAAAAGCTCCCAAGGATTGAAGGAAGAGGAAGAAGACCATTCTAAGAGTGATTTGGAGTGATTTTGTAGACTTGGATTGAAGAACTAATTGCAAGGATTGTTAAGAACGTTTTGCATCTTCATTTTAGAGTTTGTAAGTCTTGCTACAACTTGGATTTGGCTGAGATTTATTGATTTTGCTTACTCATCTTTCATTACTCATCTATGAACACCATGTATGCTTGTTTGATGATTTCGGATCTTGATATGCATATTAGTGGCTAATTTCTTGTGATTTTAGAGTGATGGATTGATGGTTATGGCTTGGGTGATGATAGGATGGACTTATATGTCAGTTTAGGATGATTTGTATGCACGAAACCCACCCCAGGAAGAAAAATCGACCTGTTCATCAGATAAATCGGCCGATTTATCTGTAGAACAACCCGATTTATTCTCCTGTTGCTCTTTGAATGATGAATCTGCATGTTGGGGTCCTTAGTTGTTCAAATCCTAGTGTTTATTAAGCCTAATTTAGCTTAGAATCACCCTATGCTACCAACCTAAGTGACGGAAGAGATCTACCCGATGATTTCCGATCTTAGATACCTAAGATGATGAATGCTAGGTAGTAGTGAGCCTCATAAGCCGCTATTGGATTGAGTGTGCTAGGATTATTGCTTGAGATTTCCCTATTCCGAGACTTACCCGGTAAGGAGAGGGTTACCCTTAAGTAGTATCTAGTTTGTGTGGAATTCCTTACTCTAACCCCTAGAGACTTACCCGGTAATAGGAGTTTGATGCGGGATTAGTGAAGTGAGAGACCTACCCGATAATTGCTTCCATTAGAAAACATTATTTCCCAACACCGCAGCTTAGTCCTTAGAATCTTTAGAACCTTGAATCCAATGCCATAACCGGAAATCTTGACCTCTAGAATCTACTTTTCTCTTTTGATCTTATACTTGTGTTTTGTGTTACTTACTAGTTTGCTAGCCTACTTTGTTAGTTGTTTTATTACTTTGCTTGACTTGTGATCTTTGTTTAATCACCACAAAAACCAACAAAAACATTGTGTTTTCCATTTTCTTTGTTCCTCACCTTATCTTAGTCTAGATTTACACTATTTTTGATCATTACTTGACTCGATTTCACCTTAGTCTTTGTGTTCGACCTCGGAATACTTACCTTTCTACAAACGTCCCGTACACTGCGGGTTCGCTAGGAGTTAGGATAATTATAACGAGTATAAATTTAAGACTTATTGCGTGCACATCTATTCCTAGACGTAACAAGTTTTTGGCGCCGTTGCCGGGGACTAGGTCTAGATTGAGTCTAATTTGTGATTGTTTGTAGTGTAGATCTTTCTTGTTGCTTTTGATCTCTCTTTGGTGTGTGTCTTTGCTTTTCAGGACATCTCTTACTCTTTAGGTGTATGCGAAGATCTCGTGGCAAGGATTTAGCTCCATTCGATCCCGAACCGGAGAAAACCCTTAGATCTAGATCCAAGAGCATTCGAAAAGAGAAAGAGATGGCCGGTAGGAACCTCCAAGCTGAGTTGGATGAAGCCTTAGAGCAAATTAGGCTAAGAGATGAGCTCTTGGAGGAAGAAAGGAGACTTGCTAATGAGAGGCAAGAGGCAACTAGGAGGGAGATTGAGGAGATTAGGCAAGCACTTGTGCAAAGGGAGCTTAACCGTCAACAACCTCCTCCACCTCCACCACAACCGCAGCCGGCGGTGAACGTTAGGGTTGTGCCCATTGCTATGGATGAGCCACAAACATTGGGGCAACGTATGGATCCGGCACAAAGAGCACACCGCCCGGGTGTGAACTTAGGAGATCCCGCAGCCCATGATTACGAGCTCCGCCCTCAAGTTCTACAAATGATCCGGCATAACCAATTTGGAGGGATGGAAGGAGAGTCTCCTCACCAACATTTGATGAACTACGAGATTTTGATGGAGACTCTTAGACCGCCGAGATTGGAGAGCAACAACCATAAGCTAAGGGCTTTCTCCTTCTCTCTTAAGGACAAGGCCTTAGCTTGGTATCAATCTATTCCGTAAGGGCGAGTTGGTACTTGGGAGGAAATGACAACCGAGTTTTTGACTAAGTTCTTCCCACCTTCCAAGACTACCGAATTAAGAGGGAAGATCAACAATGCCTTCGTGATGAAGGATAGAGAGAGTTTGTTCAAGTCTTGGGAGAGATTCAAAGACCTTCTCCTAGATTGTCCACACCATGGCATACCGAAAATTGAGCTATTGGAGATCTACTTCAAAGGACTTGATAAAGATAGCCAATTCAAGCTTCAATCCCTTTCCGGTGGGACTTTCATGGAGAAGCATGTAGATGATGCTTGGGAGTTTGTGGAGAAGCAAGCTCTAGTGATTGAGAAGTACTCCCATAGGAAGAGTGAAGGGAGAAAGGCGGGAGCATATGAGGTGAGTGAGGTCACCATGAGCAATTTCAAGCTTGACGCCATCAACAACGAATTGAAGTCCTTGAGGGAGTTGTGTGCTACAACCTTGAAGAACCAAGCAACCCCTCAAGTGCTTCCACAAGCTAACTTATCTTCCAAGGAGGAGGATGTGAATTACATGGGAAGGGGCAACTACAACAACTACCAAGGCCCAAGGAACTTCAACAACAACCGGCAATTCAACAATTACCGGCCCAACCATAACCATCCCGGGTTTTCTTACTCTAACCCGGATGGAGCCTTGAACCCTCCCGCTTCTACAAGCACAACTCCACCACCAAGAGCTTCACAAGAACCTCCACCCGGATTCACTCAACCGCCAAAGGATAGAACGGAAATGATGTTTGAGCAATTGCTAGGAAGGTTGAGCGGTCTTGAGAGCACGGTGACTTCCATTTCCAAAGCTCAAAAAGTGTTGGAAGCACAAGTGTTCCAAAAGGCGGGTGAAGCACATAGAGATCCGGGGAAGCTTCCCGGAAGGACCGAAGAAAACCCAAAGGGCCAAGTGTTGGCCATTACAACAAGAAGTGGGTTAAGCATGAAGGATCCTTTGCCCAAGGAGAATGCTAAAGGGAAGCAAGTGGTGAATGAAGAAGAGACCTTGCAAGGAGATGGAGGCAAGAGCAAGGATGTAGAGCCAAGATGTGTGGCACCGCCTCCATACAAGCCACCACTACCGTTCCCTCAATCACGAGCAAGAGCTCGCTTGGACAATCACTTTGGTAAATTCCTTGAACTTATGTCTAAATTGCATATTAACATTCCGTTCATGGATGCTATCTTAGGTATGCCGGTATATGGCAAGTTCTTAAAGGAAATACTCTCCAACAAGAGGAAGTTGGAGGAGTATGGGGAGATAAGAATGACGAAGAGATCCTCGGAGTTGATTCAAACAATGAAAGAGGAGATGCCTCCTAAGCTAAGGGATCCGGGATCCTTTTGTGTGCCAATCGGAGTAGGAGAAGTGAAGTATGATGCCCTATGTGATCTTGGGGCAAGTGTAAGCATCATCCCGCTTGCACTTGCAACAAGGTTGGGCTAGGAGAGCCAAAGCCGGTCAAGATGACTCTTTACATGGCGGACCGCTCAATCACTCATCCGGTTGGGATCTTGGAAGACATCCCGGTGCAATTAGGGAAGTTCTATGTGCCCATAGACTTCGTTGTTTTAGACATCCCGGCGGACTATCCGGTTCCTATCATCTTGGGGAGACCTTTCCTAGCTACTTCCGGATGTCTAGTGGATTGCAAGAATGGGACTCTCTCCTTCAACATTGGAGAAGAGAACATCAAGTTCAAGCTATCAACAATGATGAAAGGGCCAACCCTTGATGAAGATGTGTTCAACATAGTTGAGGAAGAGGAGTCTAGAGAGGTTGTGAGCTCAATCTTGCTCAAGGATCCGCTTGAGAGAGTTCTTAGCTCAAGCTTGATGGAAGAAGGAGTTGAGGAGAGTAGCAATGAAGTAATCAAGTCCTTGAATGCATTGGACGAGCTACCAAGTGTGGGATTTGAAGTGCTAGAAGAAGGGAGAAACTGGCAGAAAAATCGGACTGCCTGGCAAAAATCGGCCGATTTTTGTACTTATGCTGAAATTTCAGCCAGATTTGCCAAAACAGAAACTCAGATCGACCCACTGCAAGAAAAATCGGCCGATTTTTCTTCCTGGACCGATTTTCCTGAGTCTTTTCAGCATCAACCACTTGAGTATGAGCAATCATCAAGGGACTTCAAGGAGGCTTCCATGGCTTTGCAATCATCTCAACCTACATTGTATGGATCATCTCCAACCGAAAAAGGTCCTCCTCAACTTGATCTTAAACCTCTTCCTTCTCATTTAAAGTATGCTTTCCTTGGTTCAAATTCTACTTATCCAGTGATTGTGAATGCATCTTTGAATGATGATGAGCTTGATAGATTGTTGAATGAATTGAAACTGCATAGAAAGGCAATAGGATACACCATTGATGATCTTGTTGGCATCAAGCCATCTTTGTGCATGCATAGGATAATGATGGAAGATAATCATAAACCCTCTATTGAACATCAAAGAAGGTTAAATCCTATAATGAAAGAGGTAGTTAAGAAGGAGATCATAAAGTTGCTAGATGCGGGAATTATCTACCCTATCTCGGATAGTAAGTGGGTTAGTCCCGTTCATGTAGTACCTAAGAAGGGTGGGATGACCGTAGTAACCAATGAGAACAATGAACTAATCCCCACTAGAACGGTTACGGGATGGAGGATGTGCATTGACTATAGGAAGCTTAACATGGCCTCTAGGAAAGATCACTTCCCTCTTCCTTTCATTGACCAAATGCTAGAGAGATTAGCTCAACACTCTCATTTTTGCTACCTAGATGGCTATAGTGGATTCTTCCAAATCCCTATCCACCCCGATGACCAAGAGAAAACAACCTTTACATGTTCATGGGGTACTTCTGCATATAGGAGAATGCCATTTGGGTTGTGTAATGCACCCGCCACCTTCCAAAGGTGTATGATGGCTATCTTTTCGGAATACATAGAAAATATCATGGAAGTGTTTATGGATGATTTCTCTGTTTATGGTTCTTCTTTCGATGATTGCTTGGCTAACTTGTCCTTAGTATTACAAAGATGTGAGGAGACAAATCTTGTCTTAAATTGGGAAAAATGCCACTTCATGGTAAGTGAAGGTATTGTGTTAGGACACTTGGTGTCTAACCATGGCATTGAGGTTGATAGGGCAAAAATTGAAACAATAGAGAAGTTGCCACCACCTACCTCGGTGAAAGGGGTAAGGAGCTTTTTGGGGCATGCCGGTTTTTACCGGAGGTTCATTCAAGATTTCTCTAAAATTTCTAAGCCTCTCACTAACCTACTAATGAAGGATGTTGATTTTGTCTTCTCCAAAGATTGCCTTGAAGCTTTTTGTAGGTTGAAGAACGCTTTGATCTCCGCACCTATCATGCAACCTCCGGATTGGAGCTTGCCGTTTGAGATCATGTGTGATGCAAGTGATGTAGCCATTGGGGCTGTTTTGGGGCAAAGGAAAGATGGGAAAACTCATGCTATTTATTATGCTAGCAAGACGCTAGATGATGCCCAACTTAACTATGCCACAACCGAGAAAGAGTTGCTAGCGGTAGTGTATGCCTTTGAGAAGTTTCGGTCATACCTTGTTGGAGCGAAGGTCATAGTTTATACGGATCATGCTGCGATCCGTTATCTACTTACCAAGAAGGATGCCAAGCCTAGGTTGATTCGGTGGATCCTTCTTCTTCAAGAGTTTGACTTGGAAATCCGGGACAAGAAGGGATCCGAGAACTCCGTGGCGGATCATCTTAGTAGACTCCCACCGGTAGAGCTTGAGAGAGATGACGTCCCGATTGATAACTCATTCCGGGATGAGCAATTGCAAATGGTGGAGGAATGCTTGTTCCAAGTGTCTAGAGGAAGTGAGCCATGGTACGCCGACATTGTTAACTACTTGGTGTGTGAGGAAGTGCCTCCCGGTTTGACATATGCCCAAAGGAAGAAGTTCTTCAAAGATGTGAGGCATTACTATTGGAGCGAGCCACTTTTGTTTAAAAGAGGGCCGGATGGGATGTTTAGAAGATGCATACCGGAGGATGAGGTGGAGAGTGTGATCCGCCATTGTCATTCCTTGCCATGTGGAGGGCATGCTAGTGCACACAAGACATGTGCGAAAGTGCTACAATCGGGCTTCTTTTGGCCAAGTTTGTTCAAGGACGTGCAAGGCTTTGTGGTAGCTTGTGATGCTTGCCAAAGGACGGGCAACATCTCAAGGAGAAATGAGATGCCCTTGAACAACATACAAGAGGTGGAAATATTTGATTTGTGGGGTGTGGACTTCATGGGACCTTTCCCCTCTTCATGTGGCAACCTCTACATCCTATTGGCGGTTGACTATGTTTCAAGATGGGTGGAGGCAATCGCCTCTCCTACAAATGATGCCAAGGTTGTGGTCGGTTCTTCAACCGAGTGATCTTTCCTAGGTTTGGAACACCTAGGGTGATCATAAGCGATGGAGGGAAGCATTTCACCAATAGGAATTTTGGAGCACTTTTGGCCAAGTATGGGGTGACTCATAAGGTGGCAACACCTTACCATCCCCAAACTAGTGGCCAAGTGGAGATCTCCAACCGGGAGATCAAGGCCATTCTTGAGAAGACGGTATCAAGGACGAGAAAAGATTGGGCTATGAAGCTCGATGATGCCTTGTGGGCATATAGGACCGCCTTCAAAACACCAATTGGCACCACTCCTTACAAGTTGGTCTATGGAAAGTCTTGCCACCTTCCGGTAGAGATGGAGCATCGAGCATATTGGGCCATAAGGTGGCTAAATTTTGATCTCAAGGAGGCCGGAGAAAAGCGGTTGCTAGACATGAACGCCCTTGAGGAGATCCGGTTGGATGCATATGAGAATGCTCGGATTTACAAGGAGAGAACCAAGCGATGGCATGATAAGAGGATCATCCCAAAGGAGTTGAGTGAAGGAGACCTTGTCCTTCTCTTCAACTCAAGGCTGCGGCTTTTTCCCGGAAAGCTCAAATCAAGATGGACCGGGCCCTATGTTGTGAAGAAGGTCTTTCCTCATGGAGCGGTGGAGATAGGAGGAGATCATTGTGGTAACTTCAAGGTGAATGGGCATCGATTGAAGAAGTACATCCCGGAAGCCCCGGTGGAAGCGATTGCCCCGCTTCACCTCGATTGAAACGCTCCCGAATTTGGTCAAGCTAATGACCTTAAAGAAGCGCTTAATGGGAGGCAACCCATTGGTATATATTTTTCCTTGTGTTTTTCTTGCTTTTGTTTAATCTCACTCTTGGTGTGCTTTGTTTTTCTTTTGTGTTTTTGGGTGCTAGATCTTGTTGATTATCATGAGTTATGGGATGTTGGAGGTCATGTGGAAGCCTCATGGACCAGTTGAAGGAACAAGATCCAAGCACATGGACGAAGAGGAAAGCACCCAGAAAAATCGGCCTGTTCATCAATAAATCGGCCGATTTTCCTGGGCTATGGGGCGATTTTTCCTCTGTACAAGGGAAAGTGATGATCTCCAATCAAGCATGGGTGGAGCGGACGTGGAACTTGGACGGCTTGCGGTGCCAAGCGCGGGTTCCGACATCATAACGAACATCAAGAGCTCTCTACCATCCTTGATCGATCATCCACCATCATCATTCAATGTGAACCGAAATACCAAAGCATCACCAATTTTACATTGTGAGAACTCTCTTTCACTTCTTTATTTAGTTTACACATTAGGGACAATGTGTTTCTAAGTATGGGGTGGGGTTTTCATGATCACTTGCATGATTAGCATCTAGGATAGTTTAATTTTGTCACATGTTTCATTATGTCTTGCATTGTACATACATATTTCGAAAAATCCAAAAAATCAGAAAATTTAAAAAATTTTGTGCTTTCTAGGCTTGGATATGACCCTAATGATGAACCTTGTCTTGTGGATTGACTATGGATGACCTTGTGTGTTTAATTGATGATGCATATGTGGACTTGAAGTACTTCTCTTGAAACCATCAATGAGTTGTGATCATGAATGTTTGCCTTGATTGAATTGAGTATTGAAAATCGAAATCGCATGCTAGTTCTTGCACATCATCTAGGAATGAATGAGGCAATTCATCTTTCTCTACTTCTCATCTTGATCACGTTGTTTGAGCACCTCAATTGATATAAATTGACCTCTTTTGACCCATCCGGGAATAGGAGCATGCTAGTGTGTTGATGTGTGTGAAAAGCAAGTGTGGGGTGAAGTTGTTGAAGAAAGAATGATGTGAATGAAATGCTGAAATTGTTGTGAAAGTGTAGACAAAAATATAGGTTTGGGGATGTTGGTTTAAATGACAAGTAACTCGGTACACTTCACATAATCGGGTGTTGGTGCCTTGCCAAAGTCAAATAAACCAATAGTCCTAACGAGCTTTGGTATGTGTGCCCGGTGTGGATGCATCTCGAAAAATAGAAAAAGCCCGAGAATGGCTAATCACCAAGGTTTCGGCTTTTGCACACCAATGCCATTGTCTCAAAAATAAAAGAATGAAAAGAAAATGAAGAAAAATATACACTTGAGGGAAGTTGATAAGAAAATTTGAAGTTGTGGTTGTTTAGTTCCTTTCCCGGATTAGCATCACAAAGCCTAGAAAACTCCCGCCTAATCACAACGTTTCTTGGCCTTCTATTTCACAAGTCCTTATGACCTACTTGCATGCGTGTAAGACTAAGTGATTTAGATTGGATATGCTCATGATCATCTTGACTTCTTCATCTTTACATTTCATTGTATGCTATCAAGTTAAGTGTAATTGTCTTTCCATGCTTTCATTTATTTGATACATAATTGCTTGTCCATTGCCATGAAACATGACTATGAAGGTGATCCAATATTAGAAGCACAACTCCAAAAGATTTTGACAATTTTTCTGCATACATAAATCATGTCATCTCTTAGTCTATAGTTGGGAATTTGCTCGGGGATGAGCAAATCTTAAGTATGGGGTATTTTTGATAACAAGATTTATGAATTAGGATTAGGTAGTCACTTAGATAGATTTCTCATTCATTTGTACAAGTTTTGGCATTGATTCATGACGTCCTCGCTCAATTCACGCACATTTCTAGAAAAGACGTCTACACTACCTTTTATCGGTTTTGTAGGTAATTCGGGGATCTATTGGACGTTAATCGATACATTTGAGGACCAAGCCTCATGATGGTACACATCCAAGGCTAAGGAGGAGCATAATTGGAGCAACAAAGGACACAAAGACCACTATTGGTGCAAGCAATGGATCAACTCATGGCTAAACGAGCATAACAAGTTTCTGCTGAAGAAAATCGGACCAGCAAGCAGCTAAATCGGCCGATTTATTGCTCTGGGTCGATTTTTAGGCCTTTGACAGCTTAAAGCCACGTGTCCCACGATCTCTTGCCCGTCCTTGCTCTTGGTGGAGAATATAAGTGGTCCTTCAGGTGGTTGCTGGGCATCTCTCCTCTCCCACACTCTCATTGACAGCTCATTGGATCTTGGAGGAAGATTGGAGAAGAAGAAAAGCTCCCAAGGATTGAAGGAAGAGGAAGAAGACCATTCTAAGAGTGATTTGGAGTGATTTTGTAGACTTGGATTGAAGAACTAATTGCAAGGATTGTTAAGAACGTTTTGCATCTTCATTTTAGAGTTTGTAAGTCTTGCTACAACTTGGATTTGGCTGAGATTTATTGATTTTGCTTACTCATCTTTCATTACTCATCTATGAACACCATGTATGCTTGTTTGATGATTTCGGATCTTGATATGCATATTAGTGGCTAATTTCTTGTGATTTTAGAGTGATGGATTGATGGTTATGGCTTGGGTGATGATAGGATGGACTTATATGTCAGTTTAGGATGATTTGTATGCACGAAACCCACCCCAGGAAGAAAAATCGACCTGTTCATCAGATAAATCGGCCGATTTATCTGTAGAACAGCCCGATTTATTCTCCTGTTGCTCTTTGAATGATGAATCTGCATGTTGGGGTCCTTGGTTGTTCAAATCCTAGTGTTTATTAAGCCTAATTTAGCTTAGAATCACCCTATGCTACCAACCTAAGTGACGGAAGAGATCTACCCGATGATTTCCGATCTTAGATACCTAAGATGATGAATGCTAGGTAGTAGTGAGCCTCATAAGCCGCTATTGGATTGAGTGTGCTAGGATTATTGCTTGAGATTTCCCTATTCCGAGACTTACCCGGTAAGGAGAGGGTTACCCTTAAGTAGTATCTAGTTTGTGTGGAATTCCTTAACTCTAACCCCTAGAGACTTACCCGGTAATAGGAGTTTGATGCGGGATTAGTGAAGTGAGAGACCTACCCGGTAATTGCTTCCATTAGAGAACATTCTTTCCCAACACCGCAGCTTAGTCCTTAGAATCTTTAGAACCTTGAATCCAATGCCATAACCGGAAATCTTGACCTCTAGAATCTACTTTTCTCTCTTGATCTTATACTTGTGTTTTGTGTTACTTACTAGTTTGCTAGCCTACTTTGTTAGTTGTTTTATTACTTTGCTTGACTTGTGATCTTTGTTTAATCACCACAAAAACCAACAAAAACATTGTGTTTTCCATTTTCTTTGTTCCTCACCTTATCTTAGTCTAGATTTACACTATTTTTGATCATTACTTGACTCGATTTCACCTTAGTCTTTGTGTTCGACCTCGGAATACTTACCTTTCTACAAACGTCCCGTACACTGCGGGTTCGCTAGGAGTTAGGATAATTATAACGAGTATAAATTTAAGACTTATTGCGTGCACATCTATTCCTAGACGTAACAAGAACTCGTCCTACGGAAAGGAGAACACCACTGCGAAGGGAGGAACAGCCGCAACACAAGTAGCCGATGCCACTGCTCGGCGTGGTGCCGCACACTCCGGTCCTTCGTTTCCTGCTAAGGCAAACCCGGCTGCTCCTTCGGGATCCAAGCTAAGTAACTCTAACCCCCTTGTGCCTAATGCTAATTCTAGAGCTAGAGATGTGACTTGTTTTAAGTGTCAA
Organism: Fagopyrum homotropicum; assembly: GCA_033239125.1. Taxonomy (NCBI): domain Eukaryota; kingdom Viridiplantae; phylum Streptophyta; class Magnoliopsida; order Caryophyllales; family Polygonaceae; genus Fagopyrum; species Fagopyrum homotropicum. The sequence goes on along the minus strand of BSWB01000004.1, from coordinate 90,620,924 downwards.
GGTAAAGGGAACATGATGAGAGAATGCCCAAACAAAAGAATCCTTATAATCAATCATCTAGGTCAATATGAGTCGGAATCCAACAATGATGAAAATGAATTTGAAAATGTTGTTGACAATACTGTTTTTGATGATGATGATGATGATGAGGGTATAGGGATAAACATGGGGAAACTTTGATAGCTAGGAGGACTTTACACTTACAAGCTACTCCTCGTGAAGATAATCAAAGAGAAAATCTATTTCACACTAGATGCTTAATAAAAGGGAAGGCTTGTAACGTTATAATTGATGGTGGGAGTTGTTGCAACATAGCTAGCACGGAATTGATTTCTAAATTGCAAATAACAACTTTCTACCACCATAGGCCTTACAAGCTACATTGGATGAATGATTGTGGTGAGCTTAAGGTAAACAAGCAAGCTAAAATTCACATTACCTTAGGACATTACGAAGACACTATTCTATGTGATGTGGTTCCAATGCAAGCTTGTCATGTTTTGAGAAGAAATCAAGCAAAGCTAGCCAAGCGAGCATCGGTTACACGGAGACGACGCCAGCCAAGGGAGGAGCGCTCTCTACAGCCGCCAAGGTGGCCGACACCATGGACAATCTCGCTGCAGCAAGGACCGCCACCAAGGGTAAAGTGCTCGCAGCAGCCATCCAGCCACCACCGAGGACGTTGCTCGCATCCAAGAGGGAATACATCGCAGATTACCTCCCTCCCGATGTCGCGCTCGTGTGTTTGTGTAAAGGGTTGAATTTGGTAAGCAAATCGACCTTAGTTAATTTACCCCCTAGTATTTTAGCTATCTTGGATGAGTTTGCAGATGTGTTTCCGGATGAAATACCCCCCGGGTTGCCACCATTGCGGGGTATTGAGCACCACATAAATCTTATTCCCGGAGCTACTCTCCCAAACCGACCCGCCTATAGAATGAACCCGAAGGAGAGTGAGGAGATTCAAACGCAAGTACAAGAGCTCCTTGATAAGGGGTACATTCGAGAGAGCCTTAGTCCTATGGCGGTGCTGGTTCTACTAGTCCCTAAGAAGGAGAACACTTGGCGGATGTGTGTTGATTGTAGAGCTGTCAACAACATCACCATCAAGTACCGTCATCCCATTCCCCGCCTTGATGACATGTTGGATGAGCTACATGGAACAACTACCTTCTCCAAGATCGAACTTAGAAGTGGCTACCATCAGATTCGAATGAAGGAGGGAGACGAATGGAAGATGGCATTCAAGACCAAGTTTGGGCTCTATGAGTGGCTTGTTATGCCATTCGGTTTGACTAATGCTCCCAGCACATTCATGCACCTCATGAACCATGTTTTGAGGAAGTTCATAGGGAAGTTTATCGTTGTCTACTTTGACGACATACTCATCTATAGCAGGTCAGTAGAGGAGCATGCGGATCATCTCCGTCAGGTTGTTTCTACTCTTAGACTTGAACACTTATATACTAATATTAAGAAGTGTGATTTCTACACAAATGAAGTTATATTTCTTGGCTTTGTAGTGTGTGCCCAAGGGTTGCGAGTAGATAAGGAGAAGATCAAAGCTATTCGAGATTGGCCAATCCCGACGTCTCTTGGTGATGTGTGCAGCTTTCATGGATTGGCTAGCTTTTATAGGCGTTTTGTGAGAGACTTTAGTACCATAGCCGCCCCTCTAACTGAGATCACCAAGAAGAATATACCATTTGTGTTGGGAGAGGCCCAAGAGAGAGCTTTCGAAAAGCTCAAGTGGATGTTGACCAACGCCCCGTTGCTTGTTCTTTCGGACTTCAGTAGGCCATTTGAGGTGGAGTGTGATGCTTCGGGTATAGGAATTGGTGGAGTACTTATGCAAGAGGGCAAACCCATCGCCTTCTTTAGTGAGAAATTGAAAGGTCCAACTCTAAACTACTCTACTTATGATAAGGAGCTCTATGCATTGTTTAGAGTGCTTAGGACTTGGCAACATTACCTTTGGCCTAGAGAGTTTATATTGCATACTGATCATGAATCATTAAAACACTTTAGGAGCCAAGATATACTTGATAGAAGGCATGGTAGGTGGATGGAGTTCATTGAAATATTTCCTTATGTGATTAAGTACAAGAAAGGAAAAGATAATGTAGTAGCTGATGCACTTTCTAGGAGACATGTTTTGCTAACTACATTGGATGCTAGAGTTCTTGGCCTTGTTTACATTAAGGAATTGTATGCAAAGGATGATGATTTTGGAGAGATTTATAAAGTTTGTGTGGAAAAAGGGGTTGTAGATAAGTTTTACTTGTTTGATGGTTTCTTGTTTAGAGTTGATAAAGTGTGCATTCCAAAGTGTTCTCTTAGGCTTTTACTTGTGGATGAATCCCATAGGGGAGGTTTGATGGGTCACTTTGGTAGAGATAAGACATATCATATGCTGCATACTCATTTTTATTGGCTACACATGCTTAGGGATGTTGAGAATTTTGTGAAAAGATTCTTAGAATGCTTGAAAGCAAAGTCTAGAGTCATGCCCCGTGGTTTGTATACCCCTTTACCCATTCCCGCAACTCCTTGGGAAGACATTAGTATGGACTTTATTTTAGGGTTACCTAGGAATAAGAGGGGAAGAGACTCTATTTTTGTGGTGGTAGACAGGTTCTCTAAGATGGCACACTTCATAGCTTGTCACAAAAAGGATGATGCCACTAATGTTGCAAACCTCTTCTTTAGAGAAGTAGTTAGGCTACATGGAGTTCCTAGAACCATTGTTAGTGATCGGGATGTGAAATTTCTTAGTTACTTTTGGAAGACTTTATGGGGTAAGCTAGGTACTAAGTTGTTGTTCTCTACCACTAGCCACCCTCAAACTGATGGCCAAACCGAAGTAACTAATAGGACTTTAGGGACACTTTTAAGGGCTGTAATTAAGAAGAATTTGAAAGAGTGGGAGGATGTGTTACCACATGTTGAATTTGCATATAATAGGACCATCCATTCTTCCACTAACATGACCCCTTTTAAGTGTGTGTGTGGTTTGAATCCCTTAACACCTTTTGATCTTATGTCGTTACCTTCAAAGGAGCGAGTAGATTTCAATGCAGGTAAACAGGTTGAGTACATTAGGGGATTACATGAAAAACACGGTTGTGCTTGGAGGAGAAAGCAGCTCGGACCGCAGCTAAGGCAAACAAGGGACGGAGGAAGTTGTTGTTTGAGCCCGGAGATCTCGTGTGGTTACATCTTAGGAAGGAGCGCTTCCAAGAGCTGCGAAAGTCCAAGCTATCACCTAGGGGTACCGGTCCTTTCAAGGTGCTTCACAAAGCCGGTGACAACGCGTATGTATTGGATCTTCCGGAGGAATTCGGGGTCAGTCCGACCTTCAATGTTAGAGACCTCAGTCTGTTCCCACCTATGGATGTAGAGCTTGAAGATTCATGGACGAATCCTTCCCAAGAGAGGAGGAATGATGAGGGACCATCCGAGCTATCATCTCCGGAGTATGAGGGAGCTATCACACGTTCCCGAGCTAAGAAGATTGAGCATGAGACCGAGGGCTTACTGATTTTATTGGCTACAAATGTTCATAACGAGGCTTGGCTCCTAAGTAAGCAAGAGAGCAACGACCCCAAAGCACAGGACTCGGCCAGCCCCGCACATGACACCACTGCTCCTCACCACGCATTCAGCACCGTTCCATGCCTCTCATTGAGGAATGAGGGCTTACTGATTTTATTGGCTACAAATGTTCATAACGAGGCTTGGCTCCTAAGTAAGCAAGAGAGCAACGACGCCAAAGCACAGGACTCGGCCAGCCCCGCACATGACACCACTGCTCCTCACCACGCATTCAGCACCGTTCCATGCCTCTCATTGAGGAATGAGGCTTTTTAAGGCCTACTTAGTGATTGTGTGTTTTAAGTAGCCCATTGGGCTTAATTTCCAGATTTTTATTATGTCTTTGTTTAAGAGCTGAAACTATTTAAAGGCTCTTTTCATTACTTTTTAGGGTTACCCTTAAGTAGTATCTAGTTTGTGTGGAATTCCTTACTCTAACCCCTAGAGACTTACTCGGTAATAGGAGTTTGATGCGGGATTAGTGAAGTGAGAGACCTACCCGGTAATTGCTTCCATTAGAGAACATTATTTCCCAACACCGCAGCTTAGTCCTTAGAATCTTTAGAACCTTGAATCCAATGCCATAACCGGAAATCTTGACCTCTAGAATCTACTTTTCTCTTTTGATCTTATACTTGTGTTTTGTGTTACTTACTAGTTTGCTAGCCTACTTTGTTAGTTGTTTTATTACTTTGCTTGACTTGTGATCTTTGTTTAATCACCACAAAAACCAACAAAAACATTGTGTTTTCCATTTTCTTTGTTCCTCACCTTATCTTAGTCTAGATTTACACTATTTTTGATCATTACTTGACTCGATTTCACCTTAGTCTTTGTGTTCGACCTCGGAATACTTACCTTTCTACAAACGTCCCGTACACTGCGGGTTCGCTAGGAGTTAGGATAATTATAACGAGTATAAATTTAAGACTTATTGCGTGCACATCTATTCCTAGACGTAACAAGTTTTTGGCGCCGTTGCCGGGGACTAGGTCTAGATTGAGTCTAATTTGTGATTGTTTGTAGTGTAGATCTTTCTTGTTGCTTTTGATCTCTCTTTGGTGTGTGTCTTTGCTTTTCAGGACATCTCTTACTCTTTAGGTGTATGCGAAGATCTCGTGGCAAGGATTTAGCTCCATTCGATCCCGAACCGGAGAAAACCCTTAGATCTAGATCCAAGAGCATTCGAAAAGAGAAAGAGATGGCCGGTAGGAACCTCCAAGCTGAGTTGGATGAAGCCTTAGAGCAAATTAGGCTAAGAGATGAGCTCTTGGAGGAAGAAAGGAGACTTGCTAATGAGAGGCAAGAGGCAACTAGGAGGGAGATTGAGGAGATTAGGCAAGCACTTGTGCAAAGGGAGCTTAACCGTCAACAACCTCCTCCACCTCCACCACAACCGCAGCCGGCGGTGAACGTTAGGGTTGTGCCCATTGCTATGGATGAGCCACAAACATTGGGGCAACGTATGGATCCGGCACAAAGAGCACACCGCCCGGGTGTGAACTTAGGAGATCCCGCAGCCCATGATTACGAGCTCCGCCCTCAAGTTCTACAAATGATCCGGCATAACCAATTTGGAGGGATGGAAGGAGAGTCTCCTCACCAACATTTGATGAACTACGAGATTTTGATGGAGACTCTTAGACCGCCGAGATTGGAGAGCAACAACCATAAGCTAAGGGCTTTCTCCTTCTCTCTTAAGGACAAGGCCTTAGCTTGGTATCAATCTATTCCGTAAGGGCGAGTTGGTACTTGGGAGGAAATGACAACCGAGTTTTTGACTAAGTTCTTCCCACCTTCCAAGACTACCGAATTAAGAGGGAAGATCAACAATGCCTTCGTGATGAAGGATAGAGAGAGTTTGTTCAAGTCTTGGGAGAGATTCAAAGACCTTCTCCTAGATTGTCCACACCATGGCATACCGAAAATTGAGCTATTGGAGATCTACTTCAAAGGACTTGATAAAGATAGCCAATTCAAGCTTCAATCCCTTTCCGGTGGGACTTTCATGGAGAAGCATGTAGATGATGCTTGGGAGTTTGTGGAGAAGCAAGCTCTAGTGATTGAGAAGTACTCCCATAGGAAGAGTGAAGGGAGAAAGGCGGGAGCATATGAGGTGAGTGAGGTCACCATGAGCAATTTCAAGCTTGACGCCATCAACAACGAATTGAAGTCCTTGAGGGAGTTGTGTGCTACAACCTTGAAGAACCAAGCAACCCCTCAAGTGCTTCCACAAGCTAACTTATCTTCCAAGGAGGAGGATGTGAATTACATGGGAAGGGGCAACTACAACAACTACCAAGGCCCAAGGAACTTCAACAACAACCGGCAATTCAACAATTACCGGCCCAACCATAACCATCCCGGGTTTTCTTACTCTAACCCGGATGGAGCCTTGAACCCTCCCGCTTCTACAAGCACAACTCCACCACCAAGAGCTTCACAAGAACCTCCACCCGGATTCACTCAACCGCCAAAGGATAGAACGGAAATGATGTTTGAGCAATTGCTAGGAAGGTTGAGCGGTCTTGAGAGCACGGTGACTTCCATTTCCAAAGCTCAAAAAGTGTTGGAAGCACAAGTGTTCCAAAAGGCGGGTGAAGCACATAGAGATCCGGGGAAGCTTCCCGGAAGGACCGAAGAAAACCCAAAGGGCCAAGTGTTGGCCATTACAACAAGAAGTGGGTTAAGCATGAAGGATCCTTTGCCCAAGGAGAATGCTAAAGGGAAGCAAGTGGTGAATGAAGAAGAGACCTTGCAAGGAGATGGAGGCAAGAGCAAGGATGTAGAGCCAAGATGTGTGGCACCGCCTCCATACAAGCCACCACTACCGTTCCCTCAATCACGAGCAAGAGCTCGCTTGGACAATCACTTTGGTAAATTCCTTGAACTTATGTCTAAATTGCATATTAACATTCCGTTCATGGATGCTATCTTAGGTATGCCGGTATATGGCAAGTTCTTAAAGGAAATACTCTCCAACAAGAGGAAGTTGGAGGAGTATGGGGAGATAAGAATGACGAAGAGATCCTCGGAGTTGATTCAAACAATGAAAGAGGAGATGCCTCCTAAGCTAAGGGATCCGGGATCCTTTTGTGTGCCAATCGGAGTAGGAGAAGTGAAGTATGATGCCCTATGTGATCTTGGGGCAAGTGTAAGCATCATCCCGCTTGCACTTGCAACAAGGTTGGGCTAGGAGAGCCAAAGCCGGTCAAGATGACTCTTTACATGGCGGACCGCTCAATCACTCATCCGGTTGGGATCTTGGAAGACATCCCGGTGCAATTAGGGAAGTTCTATGTGCCCATAGACTTCGTTGTTTTAGACATCCCGGCGGACTATCCGGTTCCTATCATCTTGGGGAGACCTTTCCTAGCTACTTCCGGATGTCTAGTGGATTGCAAGAATGGGACTCTCTCCTTCAACATTGGAGAAGAGAACATCAAGTTCAAGCTATCAACAATGATGAAAGGGCCAACCCTTGATGAAGATGTGTTCAACATAGTTGAGGAAGAGGAGTCTAGAGAGGTTGTGAGCTCAATCTTGCTCAAGGATCCGCTTGAGAGAGTTCTTAGCTCAAGCTTGATGGAAGAAGGAGTTGAGGAGAGTAGCAATGAAGTAATCAAGTCCTTGAATGCATTGGACGAGCTACCAAGTGTGGGATTTGAAGTGCTAGAAGAAGGGAGAAACTGGCAGAAAAATCGGACTGCCTGGCAAAAATCGGCCGATTTTTGTACTTATGCTGAAATTTCAGCCAGATTTGCCAAAACAGAAACTCAGATCGACCCACTGCAAGAAAAATCGGCCGATTTTTCTTCCTGGACCGATTTTCCTGAGTCTTTTCAGCATCAACCACTTGAGTATGAGCAATCATCAAGGGACTTCAAGGAGGCTTCCATGGCTTTGCAATCATCTCAACCTACATTGTATGGATCATCTCCAACCGAAAAAGGTCCTCCTCAACTTGATCTTAAACCTCTTCCTTCTCATTTAAAGTATGCTTTCCTTGGTTCAAATTCTACTTATCCAGTGATTGTGAATGCATCTTTGAATGATGATGAGCTTGATAGATTGTTGAATGAATTGAAACTGCATAGAAAGGCAATAGGATACACCATTGATGATCTTGTTGGCATCAAGCCATCTTTGTGCATGCATAGGATAATGATGGAAGATAATCATAAACCCTCTATTGAACATCAAAGAAGGTTAAATCCTATAATGAAAGAGGTAGTTAAGAAGGAGATCATAAAGTTGCTAGATGCGGGAATTATCTACCCTATCTCGGATAGTAAGTGGGTTAGTCCCGTTCATGTAGTACCTAAGAAGGGTGGGATGACCGTAGTAACCAATGAGAACAATGAACTAATCCCCACTAGAACGGTTACGGGATGGAGGATGTGCATTGACTATAGGAAGCTTAACATGGCCTCTAGGAAAGATCACTTCCCTCTTCCTTTCATTGACCAAATGCTAGAGAGATTAGCTCAACACTCTCATTTTTGCTACCTAGATGGCTATAGTGGATTCTTCCAAATCCCTATCCACCCCGATGACCAAGAGAAAACAACCTTTACATGTTCATGGGGTACTTCTGCATATAGGAGAATGCCATTTGGGTTGTGTAATGCACCCGCCACCTTCCAAAGGTGTATGATGGCTATCTTTTCGGAATACATAGAAAATATCATGGAAGTGTTTATGGATGATTTCTCTGTTTATGGTTCTTCTTTCGATGATTGCTTGGCTAACTTGTCCTTAGTATTACAAAGATGTGAGGAGACAAATCTTGTCTTAAATTGGGAAAAATGCCACTTCATGGTAAGTGAAGGTATTGTGTTAGGACACTTGGTGTCTAACCGTGGCATTGAGGTTGATAGGGCAAAAATTGAAACAATAGAGAAGTTGCCACCACCTACCTCGGTGAAAGGGGTAAGGAGCTTTTTGGGGCATGCCGGTTTTTACCGGAGGTTCATTCAAGATTTCTCTAAAATTTCTAAGCCTCTCACTAACCTACTAATGAAGGATGTTGATTTTGTCTTCTCCAAAGATTGCCTTGAAGCTTTTTGTAGGTTGAAGAACGCTTTGATCTCCGCACCTATCATGCAACCTCCGGATTGGAGCTTGCCGTTTGAGATCATGTGTGATGCAAGTGATGTAGCCATTGGGGCTGTTTTGGGGCAAAGGAAAGATGGGAAAACTCATGCTATTTATTATGCTAGCAAGACGCTAGATGATGCCCAACTTAACTATGCCACAACCGAGAAAGAGTTGCTAGCGGTAGTGTATGCCTTTGAGAAGTTTCGGTCATACCTTGTTGGAGCGAAGGTCATAGTTTATACGGATCATGCTGCGATCCGTTATCTACTTACCAAGAAGGATGCCAAGCCTAGGTTGATTCGGTGGATCCTTCTTCTTCAAGAGTTTGACTTGGAAATCCGGGACAAGAAGGGATCCGAGAACTCCGTGGCGGATCATCTTAGTAGACTCCCACCGGTAGAGCTTGAGAGAGATGACGTCCCGATTGATGACTCATTCCGGGATGAGCAATTGCAAATGGTGGAGGAATGCTTGTTCCAAGTGTCTAGAGGAAGTGAGCCATGGTACGCCGACATTGTTAACTACTTGGTGTGTGAGGAAGTGCCTCCCGGTTTGACATATGCCCAAAGGAAGAAGTTCTTCAAAGATGTGAGGCATTACTATTGGAGCGAGCCACTTTTGTTTAAAAGAGGGCCGGATGGGATGTTTAGAAGATGCATACCGGAGGATGAGGTGGAGAGTGTGATCCGCCATTGTCATTCCTTGCCATGTGGAGGGCATGCTAGTGCACACAAGACATGTGCGAAAGTGCTACAATCGGGCTTCTTTTGGCCAAGTTTGTTCAAGGACGTGCAAGGCTTTGTGGTAGCTTGTGATGCTTGCCAAAGGACGGGCAACATCTCAAGGAGAAATGAGATGCCCTTGAACAACATACAAGAGGTGGAAATATTTGATTTGTGGGGTGTGGACTTCATGGGACCTTTCCCCTCTTCATGTGGCAACCTCTACATCCTATTGGCGGTTGACTATGTTTCAAGATGGGTGGAGGCAATCGCCTCTCCTACAAATGATGCCAAGGTTGTGGTCGGTTCTTCAACCGAGTGATCTTTCCTAGGTTTGGAACACCTAGGGTGATCATAAGCGATGGAGGGAAGCATTTCACCAATAGGAATTTTGGAGCACTTTTGGCCAAGTATGGGGTGACTCATAAGGTGGCAACACCTTACCATCCCCAAACTAGTGGCCAAGTGGAGATCTCCAACCGGGAGATCAAGGCCATTCTTGAGAAGACGGTATCAAGGACGAGAAAAGATTGGGCTATGAAGCTCGATGATGCCTTGTGGGCATATAGGACCGCCTTCAAAACACCAATTGGCACCACTCCTTACAAGTTGGTCTATGGAAAGTCTTGCCACCTTCCGGTAGAGATGGAGCATCGAGCATATTGGGCCATAAGGTGGCTAAATTTTGATCTCAAGGAGGCCGGAGAAAAGCGGTTGCTAGACATGAACGCCCTTGAGGAGATCCGGTTGGATGCATATGAGAATGCTCGGATTTACAAGGAGAGAACCAAGCGATGGCATGATAAGAGGATCATCCCAAAGGAGTTGAGTGAAGGAGACCTTGTCCTTCTCTTCAACTCAAGGCTGCGGCTTTTTCCCGGAAAGCTCAAATCAAGATGGACCGGGCCCTATGTTGTGAAGAAGGTCTTTCCTCATGGAGCGGTGGAGATAGGAGGAGATCATTGTGGTAACTTCAAGGTGAATGGGCATCGATTGAAGAAGTACATCCCGGAAGCCCCGGTGGAAGCGATTGCCCCGCTTCACCTCGATTGAAACGCTCCCGAATTTGGTCAAGCTAATGACCTTAAAGAAGCGCTTAATGGGAGGCAACCCATTGGTATATATTTTTCCTTGTGTTTTTCTTGCTTTTGTTTAATCTCACTCTTGGTGTGCTTTGTTTTTCTTTTGTGTTTTTGGGTGCTAGATCTTGTTGATTATCATGAGTTATGGGATGTTGGAGGTCATGTGGAAGCCTCATGGACCAGTTGAAGGAACAAGATCCAAGCACATGGACGAAGAGGAAAGCACCCAGAAAAATCGGCCTGTTCATCAATAAATCGGCCGATTTTCCTGGGCTATGGGGCGATTTTTCCTCTGTACAAGGGAAAGTGATGATCTCCAATCAAGCATGGGTGGAGCGGACGTGGAACTTGGACGGCTTGCGGTGCCAAGCGCGGGTTCCGACATCATAACGAACATCAAGAGCTCTCTACCATCCTTGATCGATCATCCACCATCATCATTCAATGTGAACCGAAATACCAAAGCATCACCAATTTTACATTGTGAGAACTCTCTTTCACTTCTTTATTTAGTTTACACATTAGGGACAATGTGTTTCTAAGTATGGGGTGGGGTTTTCATGATCACTTGCATGATTAGCATCTAGGATAGTTTAATTTTGTCACATGTTTCATTATGTCTTGCATTGTACATACATATTTCGAAAAATCCAAAAAATCAGAAAATTTAAAAAATTTTGTGCTTTCTAGGCTTGGATATGACCCTAATGATGAACCTTGTCTTGTGGATTGACTATGGATGACCTTGTGTGTTTAATTGATGATGCATATGTGGACTTGAAGTACTTCTCTTGAAACCATCAATGAGTTGTGATCATGAATGTTTGCCTTGATTGAATTGAGTATTGAAAATCGAAATCGCATGCTAGTTCTTGCACATCATCTAGGAATGAATGAGGCAATTCATCTTTCTCTACTTCTCATCTTGATCACGTTGTTTGAGCACCTCAATTGATATAAATTGACCTCTTTTGACCCATCCGGGAATAGGAGCATGCTAGTGTGTTGATGTGTGTGAAAAGCAAGTGTGGGGTGAAGTTGTTGAAGAAAGAATGATGTGAATGAAATGCTGAAATTGTTGTGAAAGTGTAGACAAAAATATAGGTTTGGGGATGTTGGTTTAAATGACAAGTAACTCGGTACACTTCACATAATCGGGTGTTGGTGCCTTGCCAAAGTCAAATAAACCAATAGTCCTAACGAGCTTTGGTATGTGTGCCCGGTGTGGATGCATCTCGAAAAATAGAAAAAGCCCGAGAATGGCTAATCACCAAGGTTTCGGCTTTTGCACACCAATGCCATTGTCTCAAAAATAAAAGAATGAAAAGAAAATGAAGAAAAATATACACTTGAGGGAAGTTGATAAGAAAATTTGAAGTTGTGGTTGTTTAGTTCCTTTCCCGGATTAGCATCACAAAGCCTAGAAAACTCCCGCCTAATCACAACGTTTCTTGGCCTTCTATTTCACAAGTCCTTATGACCTACTTGCATGCGTGTAAGACTAAGTGATTTAGATTGGATATGCTCATGATCATCTTGACTTCTTCATCTTTACATTTCATTGTATGCTATCAAGTTAAGTGTAATTGTCTTTCCATGCTTTCATTTATTTGATACATAATTGCTTGTCCATTGCCATGAAACATGACTATGAAGGTGATCCAATATTAGAAGCACAACTCCAAAAGATTTTGACAATTTTTCTGCATACATAAATCATGTCATCTCTTAGTCTATAGTTGGGAATTTGCTCGGGGATGAGCAAATCTTAAGTATGGGGTATTTTTGATAACAAGATTTATGAATTAGGATTAGGTAGTCACTTAGATAGATTTCTCATTCATTTGTACAAGTTTTGGCATTGATTCATGACGTCCTCGCTCAATTCACGCACATTTCTAGAAAAGACGTCTACACTACCTTTTATCGGTTTTGTAGGTAATTCGGGGATCTATTGGACGTTAATCGATACATTTGAGGACCAAGCCTCATGATGGTACACATCCAAGGCTAAGGAGGAGCATAATTGGAGCAACAAAGGACACAAAGACCACTATTGGTGCAAGCAATGGATCAACTCATGGCTAAACGAGCATAACAAGTTTCTGCTGAAGAAAATCGGACCAGCAAGCAGCTAAATCGGCCGATTTATTGCTCTGGGTCGATTTTTAGGCCTTTGACAGCTTAAAGCCACGTGTCCCACGATCTCTTGCCCGTCCTTGCTCTTGGTGGAGAATATAAGTGGTCCTTCAGGTGGTTGCTGGGCATCTCTCCTCTCCCACACTCTCATTGACAGCTCATTGGATCTTGGAGGAAGATTGGAGAAGAAGAAAAGCTCCCAAGGATTGAAGGAAGAGGAAGAAGACCATTCTAAGAGTGATTTGGAGTGATTTTGTAGACTTGGATTGAAGAACTAATTGCAAGGATTGTTAAGAACGTTTTGCATCTTCATTTTAGAGTTTGTAAGTCTTGCTACAACTTGGATTTGGCTGAGATTTATTGATTTTGCTTACTCATCTTTCATTACTCATCTATGAACACCATGTATGCTTGTTTGATGATTTCGGATCTTGATATGCATATTAGTGGCTAATTTCTTGTGATTTTAGAGTGATGGATTGATGGTTATGGCTTGGGTGATGATAGGATGGACTTATATGTCAGTTTAGGATGATTTGTATGCACGAAACCCACCCCAGGAAGAAAAATCGACCTGTTCATCAGATAAATCGGCCGATTTATCTGTAGAACAGCCCGATTTATTCTCCTGTTGCTCTTTGAATGATGAATCTGCATGTTGGGGTCCTTGGTTGTTCAAATCCTAGTGTTTATTAAGCCTAATTTAGCTTAGAATCACCCTATGCTACCAACCTAAGTGACGGAAGAGATCTACCCGATGATTTCCGATCTTAGATACCTAAGATGATGAATGCTAGGTAGTAGTGAGCCTCATAAGCCGCTATTGGATTGAGTGTGCTAGGATTATTGCTTGAGATTTCCCTATTCCGAGACTTACCCGGTAAGGAGAGGGTTACCCTTAAGTAGTATCTAGTTTGTGTGGAATTCCTTAACTCTAACCCCTAGAGACTTACCCGGTAATAGGAGTTTGATGCGGGATTAGTGAAGTGAGAGACCTACCCGGTAATTGCTTCCATTAGAGAACATTCTTTCCCAACACCGCAGCTTAGTCCTTAGAATCTTTAGAACCTTGAATCCAATGCCATAACCGGAAATCTTGACCTCTAGAATCTACTTTTCTCTCTTGATCTTATACTTGTGTTTTGTGTTACTTACTAGTTTGCTAGCCTACTTTGTTAGTTGTTTTATTACTTTGCTTGACTTGTGATCTTTGTTTAATCACCACAAAAACCAACAAAAACATTGTGTTTTCCATTTTCTTTGTTCCTCACCTTATCTTAGTCTAGATTTACACTATTTTTGATCATTACTTGACTCGATTTCACCTTAGTCTTTGTGTTCGACCTCGGAATACTTACCTTTCTACAAACGTCCCGTACACTGCGGGTTCGCTAGGAGTTAGGATAATTATAACGAGTATAAATTTAAGACTTATTGCGTGCACATCTATTCCTAGACGTAACAAGAACTCGTCCTACGGAAAGGAGAACACCACTGCGAAGGGAGGAACAGCCGCAACACAAGTAGCCGATGCCACTGCTCGGCGTGGTGCCGCACACTCCGGTCCTTCGTTTCCTGCTAAGGCAAACCCGGCTGCTCCTTCGGGATCCAAGCTAAGTAACTCTAACCCCCTTGTGCCTAATGCTAATTCTAGAGCTAGAGATGTGACTTGTTTTAAGTGTCAAGGTAAAGGGAACATGATGAGAGAATGCCCAAACAAAAGAATCCTTATAATCAATCATCTAGGTCAATATGAGTCGGAATCCAACAATGATGAAAATGAATTTGAAAATGTTGTTGACAATACTGTTTTTGATGATGATGATGATGATGAGGGTATAGGGATAAACATGGGGAAACTTTGATAGCTAGGAGGACTTTACACTTACAAGCTACTCCTCGTGAAGATAATCAAAGAGAAAATCTATTTCACACTAGATGCTTAATAAAAGGGAAGGCTTGTAACGTTATAATTGATGGTGGGAGTTGTTGCAACATAGCTAGCACGGAATTGATTTCTAAATTGCAAATAACAACTTTCTACCACCATAGGCCTTACAAGCTACATTGGATGAATGATTGTGGTGAGCTTAAGGTAAACAAGCAAGCTAAAATTCACATTACCTTAGGACATTACGAAGACACTATTCTATGTGATGTGGTTCCAATGCAAGCTTGTCATGTTTTGAGAAGAAATCAAGCAAAGCTAGCCAAGCGAGCATCGGTTACACGGAGACGACGCCAGCCAAGGGAGGAGCGCTCTCTACAGCCGCCAAGGTGGCCGACACCATGGACAATCTCGCTGCAGCAAGGACCGCCACCAAGGGTAAAGTGCTCGCAGCAGCCATCCAGCCACCACCGAGGACGTTGCTCGCATCCAAGAGGGAATACATCGCAGATTACCTCCCTCCCGATGTCGCGCTCGTGTGTTTGTGTAAAGGGTTGAATTTGGTAAGCAAATCGACCTTAGTTAATTTACCCCCTAGTATTTTAGCTATCTTGGATGAGTTTGCAGATGTGTTTCCGGATGAAATACCCCCCGGGTTGCCACCATTGCGGGGTATTGAGCACCACATAAATCTTATTCCCGGAGCTACTCTCCCAAACCGACCCGCCTATAGAATGAACCCGAAGGAGAGTGAGGAGATTCAAACGCAAGTACAAGAGCTCCTTGATAAGGGGTACATTCGAGAGAGCCTTAGTCCTATGGCGGTGCTGGTTCTACTAGTCCCTAAGAAGGAGAACACTTGGCGGATGTGTGTTGATTGTAGAGCTGTCAACAACATCACCATCAAGTACCGTCATCCCATTCCCCGCCTTGATGACATGTTGGATGATCTACATGGAACAACTACCTTCTCCAAGATCGAACTTAGAAGTGGCTACCATCAGATTCGAATGAAGGAGGGAGACGAATGGAAGATGGCATTCAAGACCAAGTTTGGGCTCTATGAGTGGCTTGTTATGCCATTCGGTTTGACTAATGCTCCCAGCACATTCATGCACCTCATGAACCATGTTTTGAGGAAGTTCATAGGGAAGTTTATCGTTGTCTACTTTGACGACATACTCATCTATAGCAGGTCAGTAGAGGAGCATGCGGATCATCTCCGTCAGGTTGTTTCTACTCTTAGACTTGAACACTTATATACTAATATTAAGAAGTGTGATTTCTACACAAATGAAGTTATATTTCTTGGCTTTGTAGTGTGTGCCCAAGGGTTGCGAGTAGATAAGGAGAAGATCAAAGCTATTCGAGATTGGCCAATCCCGACGTCTCTTGGTGATGTGTGCAGCTTTCATGGATTGGCTAGCTTTTATAGGCGTTTTGTGAGAGACTTTAGTACCATAGCCGCCCCTCTAACTGAGATCACCAAGAAGAATATACCATTTGTGTTGGGAGAGGCCCAAGAGAGAGCTTTCGAAAAGCTCAAGTGGATGTTGACCAACGCCCCGTTGCTTGTTCTTTCGGACTTCAGTAGGCCATTTGAGGTGGAGTGTGATGCTTCGGGTATAGGAATTGGTGGAGTACTTATGCAAGAGGGCAAACCCATCGCCTTCTTTAGTGAGAAATTGAAAGGTCCAACTCTAAACTACTCTACTTATGATAAGGAGCTCTATGCATTGTTTAGAGTGCTTAGGACTTGGCAACATTACCTTTGGCCTAGAGAGTTTATATTGCATACTGATCATGAATCATTAAAACACTTTAGGAGCCAAGATATACTTGATAGAAGGCATGGTAGGTGGATGGAGTTCATTGAAATATTTCCTTATGTGATTAAGTACAAGAAAGGAAAAGATAATGTAGTAGCTGATGCACTTTCTAGGAGACATGTTTTGCTAACTACATTGGATGCTAGAGTTCTTGGCCTTGTTTACATTAAGGAATTGTATGCAAAGGATGATGATTTTGGAGAGATTTATAAAGTTTGTGTGGAAAAAGGGGTTGTAGATAAGTTTTACTTGTTTGATGGTTTCTTGTTTAGAGTTGATAAAGTGTGCATTCCAAAGTGTTCTCTTAGGCTTTTACTTGTGGATGAATCCCATAGGGGAGGTTTGATGGGTCACTTTGGTAGAGATAAGACATATCATATGCTGCATACTCATTTTTATTGGCTACACATGCTTAGGGATGTTGAGAATTTTGTGAAAAGATTCTTAGAATGCTTGAAAGCAAAGTCTAGAGTCATGCCCCGTGGTTTGTATACCCCTTTACCCATTCCCGCAACTCCTTGGGAAGACATTAGTATGGACTTTATTTTAGGGTTACCTAGGAATAAGAGGGGAAGAGACTCTATTTTTGTGGTGGTAGACAGGTTCTCTAAGATGGCACACTTCATAGCTTGTCACAAAAAGGATGATGCCACTAATGTTGCAAACCTCTTCTTTAGAGAAGTAGTTAGGCTACATGGAGTTCCTAGAACCATTGTTAGTGATCGGGATGTGAAATTTCTTAGTTACTTTTGGAAGACTTTATGGGGTAAGCTAGGTACTAAGTTGTTGTTCTCTACCACTAGCCACCCTCAAACTGATGGCCAAACCGAAGTAACTAATAGGACTTTAGGGACACTTTTAAGGGCTGTAATTAAGAAGAATTTGAAAGAGTGGGAGGATGTGTTACCACATGTTGAATTTGCATATAATAGGACCATCCATTCTTCCACTAACATGACCCCTTTTAAGTGTGTGTGTGGTTTGAATCCCTTAACACCTTTTGATCTTATGTCATTACCTTCAAAGGAGCGAGTAGATTTCAATGCAGGTAAACAGGTTGAGTACATTAGGGGATTACATGAAAAACACGGTTGTGCTTGGAGGAGAAAGCAGCTCGGACCGCAGCTAAGGCAAACAAGGGACGGAGGAAGTTGTTGTTTGAGCCCGGAGATCTCGTGTGGTTACATCTTAGGAAGGAGCGCTTCCAAGAGCTGCGAAAGTCCAAGCTATCACCTAGGGGTACCGGTCCTTTCAAGGTGCTTCACAAAGCCGGTGACAACGCGTATGTATTGGATCTTCCGGAGGAATTCGGGGTCAGTCCGACCTTCAATGTTAGAGACCTCAGTCTGTTCCCACCTATGGATGTAGAGCTTGAAGATTCATGGACGAATCCTTCCCAAGAGAGGAGGAATGATGAGGGACCATCCGAGCTATCATCTCCGGAGTATGAGGGAGCTATCACACGTTCCCGAGCTAAGAAGATTGAGCATGAGACCGAGGGCTTACTGATTTTATTGGCTACAAATGTTCATAACGAGGCTTGGCTCCTAAGTAAGCAAGAGAGCAACGACCCCAAAGCACAGGACTCGGCCAGCCCCGCACATGACACCACTGCTCCTCACCACGCATTCAGCACCGTTCCATGCCTCTCATTGAGGAATGAGGGCTTACTGATTTTATTGGCTACAAATGTTCATAACGAGGCTTGGCTCCTAAGTAAGCAAGAGAGCAACGACGCCAAAGCACAGGACTCGGCCAGCCCCGCACATGACACCACTGCTCCTCACCACGCATTCAGCACCGTTCCATGCCTCTCATTGAGGAATGAGGCTTTTTAAGGCCTACTTAGTGATTGTGTGTTTTAAGTAGCCCATTGGGCTTAATTTCCAGATTTTTATTATGTCTTTGTTTAAGAGCTGAAACTATTTAAAGGCTCTTTTCATTACTTTTTAGGGAGATTATTTTTTGGTGAAAAACACTTGTTTTCAAATTTCATCTTCACTCAAAGGCGAGTTTTGATTGAAGAGTTATTGTGATCAGATTTGGCTTAGTTGTTTCGCGTGTGTCAGTTGCTCTCGGGTTCTTGGTGTTCGTGAGATTCCATAAGCATCCTCCTCGTGTTGTCGAAGTTCTAAGTCGATTGTGTGAGGTTGTAAGGGGCTGAGTTTGTTGCATCGTTCTTGGTGGTTCTTGATCCCGAGATCAAGGGTTTCCACGTCGTTTGTGTTGGGTTAATCTACATCGTACTTTCCTTTAATTTCCGCACCTTCGTTTTCAGTTAGCGCCTTCTTTGTTCCTTTTGTTCGTAGGTCACGTAGCACACGAAACCCTAGCCGGCTGTTTGATCCTGCCGTTCTGCGTCTTTTCCTCCTTCCGTCGTCTAGATCGAGCCAACGTCGGGTCATCCCCGTATCATAAATAACCACAAGCAACAAAGCAAAGTTATCAAAGATGATGTAAAATTCAGATATAGAGAATGCAGATTTTAGAGATTAAAGTATCTAGTTGTGGTTCCGACTCAAGATCTCAAAACATAACGTGGATAAAGATGAGGTTTGCAAAGGGAAGGTGTTTCTAAGGTGAAAATAGATCACCGGGTAAGTCTCACTACTCACTATCCCAAACCAAAGATCCTTTTATCGGGTAAGTCTCAAGGTACTAAGGAAAGGAACTATAAGCTCAAACCAACATTCCACCCAAGGGGATAGAATCCACATTTACCAGGTAAGATTCAAGCTAACTTTCAAAGATGGGATGAAGGCACACTCAAACCCCAATAAAGGATAAACCTGTATTACCTACACTCATGATCTTGGGTATACAAACAAAGGAATCACCGGGTAAGTGTCATCCTGGGCTTGCGTTGAACCAGGAAAGGTATAACAAGGATAGGATTTGTCAAACAGAAACTCTCAACTCAGATAAGGATAAAAAAAAGATCTCACCTCGTTTAGTAATATTCCATCCCGGCCGAGATGTTCAATGACTGACCGAGGTGTTCGTCGGTTAAGGTAAAGGTTCGAGCTTTCAGGGTCCACTGGAGTTAAGATCATTCTATCATCGTCTTTCCCACAACTTTCAGCCAATCACCCTAGAATCGCATAAAGAACTTAGCCAACAATCATCATGATAACAATAATCAAATATATAAGAAAGGAATGAATATTCAAACAAGAAAACCTTAACACAAAGGTCTCAATAACTGAATGAATCAAACAAACAACAATCAACATTCCTCAATCACAATAAAAAAAGACAACTAACCAAACCAAACTAGGAAAGTCTTACAAAGTTCCTTCAAAGCCAACTTCAAAACTTGATTCCTTCCTTCCTTGATCTTCAACCTTCAAAACTTCCTTCAAAACTCTTCAAACTTCCTTCGGAAAATCCTTCAGAAAATCAGTGATCCAAAGATGGTTGAATTGCAGAAAATTCAACCCTTTATATAGGAGAATTATCTTCCAAAGATAAAATATCTTAAAAAGATAATTTCCTTAAAATATATCTCCATATCTTCCAAAATATATCAGCCAAAAAGATATCTTCCTTCCAGAAATCCAGCCAAAAATATGTGATATTAACTTTCCAAAAATAGATCTCAACCAAAGATAAAGATCTCGTGTCCCGACATCAATTCGCCTCGGCCAAGACGCTCCTAAAGATCACCTCGGTCGAGGTGGCACTATAGCTGACCGAGGTGAGTCTCAGCTGAAAGTGTAATTCTCTAATCTGGTCCAAAATAAATCCTCTAAATCATTTCCATGGTTCCTAAGATCTTCTTATAACTCCTCAATGCTCTAGAATGTAGGTCCAATGACTTCTTAGCTTCCTTACCTTCATTTAGGTCCAAAACGTGTCATTTTCTCTACAATTACAACGAAACTAGGTGTAGACCTTGATTCCCGCAAAGGTAGACAAAACAACAATATAAACAAAGAATATACATCAAGACATGCAGATTTATGAAGATAAAACATCCAAACCAATCCCAAAATATAGACTATAATACACGCTATCAAAATACCCCATACTTGTCTCTTGCTTGTCCCCCACCAAGATCCAAATCTTAGATACAAGATAGAATGGATTATAAGTCAGAAAGATCAATGAAAAACAAATCAAAACTTTTTAATGTGTGCTCCACTCATAGATCACCCTAAGAGAATGCTTCATGGCAAATGAAATCAAGACATGATCAAAACATTTTATAATATAAGAAAGCTGTTCATCTTTGCATAAAATCATAGAATGCATAATAAATCATATTTATCGAAATCAATCATTTACAATCCAGTTTAAACCACCAAGTCAATCAACAAGCTTGAGGTCTCAAGGGCTTCCAAAAGAGGTCAATAAACGTGTCAGAGTGAGATGTATATAGGTATGTGGTGCTAGAATCCGGGAATAGGATCTTACTTCACTTTCTTTAAATCTCAACATCTTCCACCAATAAACTTTGGTTATTTTTACTTTACTTTTTGGGATGCATGGACAGAGGTGCACAATAACCGAAGCCTATGAGATCAGCAATCATCAATATCTCGAGATTCCTCAAACCCTTGATGCACATACCATGACTCGTTAGGAATATCGTTCAATCCGACTTTGGCAAGACACAAACACCCGGCTATGTGAATGGTGCCGAGTTACTCATCATCATGATTGACTTCCCCAAACCTATTTGTTTCTTTCTAACACTTTCAGCCAACATCTCAACTTTACTTTCAACTGTTTTTCTTCACTTGCTTCCAAATTCCCGGATAGGTAAAGGGAGGCAAAAATGTGTATGAGGGGCTAAGCATGGTCAAGAAGAAGAAAAGAAGAGAATGAATTGCCTTAATCATCCCAAGAAGAATGTGATAGAACTCATCATGTGGTGTCAACCTTCAAATCCAACATAATTTTGATAAAAACAAAGTATTAAACATGCTATAATTTCAAACAAAGCATTTTGCAACTTAAACATATCATAAAACCTTTTGAGCATATAAAGATTTTTAAAACCAATCTGCAAACAGAATCATCACTGAGGTCATATCTAGAGAAGAAGCACGAAAACGTTTTGAAAATCTTTTAGTTAAAGCCATCTCGGTCGAGGTGTTCTGGCGTCATCCGAGGTTTTCATCCTCAATTTGCCATGAACGTCTCAGTTTTTGACGTTTTTCTCAACCAGAAACATGTATGTATGCATGTATTGACAAATAAGCATATAAAGCCAAGTAAACAATAATATCCGAAAGAGTCATACAAACATAGTAGAAAATAAGTCACATAATACATCTAAATACCCCATACTTGGGACACATTGTCCCGATGGGTCAAATATAAGCTAAGGAAATAAAGTACTCACCGGACCTAGCTGAACTGCATAATAAATAAATAAGAAATCCATGAAGCTCTAATCCTCGTCAGTTGGCGGTGGTGGATGTGGAATGTAGGGATGTTGGGACGGGTCGAATGGATAGCCCATAAACTGCTGATGCTGGATCTCCATCATTCGTCTAGTGAAGTGTTGGCTCTCCATCATATGATGCGTCCATCCCTTAATATGTTTGTGCTCCTCAACAAAGCGCTCATGAATGTCAATTTTCAAGGCTGCGTAGGCATCTACCATCTGGTCAGTGAGATCATCAATCCTCTAGTGTGCCTCGGAATCTCTGAATCAGCGGGATCTGCGTTGAGGTGGCGGTGGTGGTGGTGCTTCTCTCTCATCCTCTATCGCCTCATCATCAAGATCGACAACGGGAACACTAGTGCCGCCGGTATCAGTACCGGTCTCCATGGCAGCTCCTCCATCATACCCCTCATCATCAGCAGCAGCTGCGTCTCTAGCATCCTGCATGTAAGGAAACCAAGCAGCTGACCAGTACTGATGATCAAAGATAGAAAACTGAGATGATCACATAATGCCCTGTGGTGCAGTCGTCTCCCATGGCATAGCAACGTATGAGATGATTGAAAGAGTTTGCTTGTGCTTGATTAATTAAAAGGGGTCAGCCGTTTTGTGTAGTCTTTTTTTTTTTTTTTGAAAGATCTCTTAGACTTTGTCAAAGATTTGTAGGAGAGAGGTAACCGAAATTGATTCAATGAAACGTGTGGGAGAGCAGGTTACCGAATTGTGTATGCAGCGTTCGAGCTCTTTTTGCTTTTGTTGTGTTTTGTGTTTACTCTCCTCAAGATGTTGTCCGACTTTTGAATTTGCACACTTCAAGCACAAGTTAGATCTCAATTGGATAAGCAATAAGGTTAACAAGAAGAAGAAGTGATCAATTGTACCAACTGAGCTATGATACCAACTGATACGGTGTTAATCCGCGATTGAGTCGATCTAGGCACAATGATCTCGAATCCGGTTGAATGAGGCGATTTTAGAATGCGGAATGGAACGTAGGTGATGAATGGCGCAGGAAAGGTGAGAGAAGAACCAAAGAGAGAGTCAATGAAGGAACCAAGGCTGAAGAGCCAAAACCCCAATCGTGACTGCCCTAGACCCGTCTCCAATACAACTTTACACTAGCTCCGGATGGACTAGCACAAAGAGGGACTCGTGAAGGCTCGAAGCACCAATCCGAAGGCGGTTGACACAAACAAGCTCAGCTAAGCAACAACAGCAATGCCAACCAAAAACTCTCTTGTTCTTTGATTGATTTTGTGAAATGATTACAAATGTAATTCTAAGCAATTGGGAATAACGTAACTAATCTGCAGCTAAAGAGGCTATATAAATAGACTCTTTTATCTAGACAAAAATAAAGAAAAGAAAGCTGAAAACATTAGTGGGAAGTTGGTAATAAGAGAGCTTCCTCTAATGTTTGCTGTTGTTGAGTGTTTTGCATCATGTCAAAGACTTCCACAGGTTCAAAGAGCCCTGAGCCTATCACACCAGAGTTGTTCAGTCTCATCAAGAGCTTAAAAGATAGCATTGAGGGGCTAATTACAAGGATATCTACCTTGGAGACCTCTAAGGTGACCTGGATTCTCGACCACTAGGAGGTAACTTGGAGATAGGAGACAACTCGAGGGCGCAACACCAAGGACAACATCGAGTTCCCCTTCAAAGTCAGCAAGCTACGTTCCAAGTAGCAAGGAATTCGAATGTTCCGCAGCCTTCTAGGCATGCCCATGGTTTAGGCAACATTGCTTCCCAACCTGGTTGGAGAAACCTTGCTTTTGAGGAGCATATATCTATCCCTTCTTATCTAATTATTAATGATAATATGCCTAACTATCCTCACCAATTTCAGAATCCAGTTTATGATAATATGCTTAACTATCCTCACCAATTTCAGAATCCAGTTTATGACCAGGAAGAGGAGGACGATGGGGAGAATGAGGAATGGAGACCATAATGGATGCCTAATGGACGGAGGAGGCGAGATCAGCCAATGAGGCATCAGGAAGGGTGACGTAATGATGAATGGAGACGTGAGCCCTATGGAGTCCAGCAAAGGAGAGACCGAGAACCGGAACATGACGGTCTTGGAAAAGTGAAGGTGAAAGTCCCTAGTTTCGAGGGAAAATGTGATCATGATGTTTATATGGCATGGGAGGCAAAGAGAGCAAATATGGTCATGCCATAACTTTCCCGAACACAAAAAGGTACACTACGCAGCCCTTGAATTTATTGACTATGCTATGATATGGTGGGATGATTTGGTGAAGGAAAGGAGAAGAACTTTGGATGCACCAGTAGCTACTTAGGAGCATATGAAGGCATTGATGAGAGCTCGGTTTGTTCCCCAACACTAAACAAGGGAATTGAGGCAACGGTTGGAGAACATGAGGCAAGGATCAATGACTGCTGAGGAGACCTATAATCCCATGCAAATGGCCATTGGAAAGGCCAATGTGCAAGAAGATGAAGAATCAACAATGGCTAGGGATCTTCGTATCCTTAATTCAAGTTTTCTAAGAAAGTAGATCTTTTCCCTATGGCTCTATGACAAATCTACTCCATCTCCCAATCAAAGTCGAAAGGAAGTGAAAGCGAGAAATCAAGGAAGAAAGGCTTCTTATGGTGTCTCTAGCTCTTGGAAGAACCAAGGGAACCGCCAACAAGGAAGTTACAACAGGGAAGTATCAAATAAGGAGAAAATAGCCCCGAAACAAGGAGGACAGCGTAAAGCACCTTCTGCAGCCCCTCCTAAGCCCACGACTACCTTTCCTAAGGGAACGCAAGGGAGTACTTCTAACACTTCATCTAGAGCTAGGCATATAGTGTGTTTTAAGTGTCAAGGTAGAGGACACATGATGAAAGACTGTCCTAACAAGAAAACATTTTTAATCAACCGTTTAGGACAATATGAGTCCGAATCTGAGCATGAGCATGATAATGATGATTTTGAGCCTAATATGCATGATCATGATGATTTGGATGATGATGATGGGATTGAATATGAGCAAGGGGATTGTTTACTAGCTAAAAGATTGTTATTTGACCATCCTAGCTCATTTCTAGCTAATAAATACATGCTTTGTGATCTTGATTCTCAAAATGAACCTAATGAGCTAGAAAACGCAGGAAATGATCCTAATAACATGGTTTGTGACGAAGATCTTAAGCATGATAATTCCTTGATAGCTAGGAGAACTTTGAGTGCACAACATGCACCTTGTGAGGATAACCAAAGAGAGAACTTGTTTCATACTAGGTGTTTGGTTAAGGGAAAGGTGTGTAATGTTATCATTGATGGAAGTAGTTGTTGCAACATTGCTAGTACTGAATTGATCTTTAAGTTGCAAATTCCTACATTTTGTCACCCTAGACCATATAGCTGCATTGGATGAATGATTGTGGTGAATTGAAGGTTAATAAACAAGCTAAGATCACTTTCACTCTAGGACACTATGAGGATATTATTTTATGTGATGTTGTGTCTATGCAAGCTTGCCATGTGTTAATAGGTCGTCCTTGGCAATATGATAGGAGAGTTATGCATGATGGTTTTACCACTACGTATTCATTTACTTTTAATGAAAAACCCGTTACTATAAAACCTATGACTCCGTTGCAGATTTCTGAGGCATTTGAGAAGAAGAAGGCGAGTGAACAAGAGCAAGGACAAGCTAAGAAGGGGA
The DNA here is from genome assembly GCA_033239125.1 of Fagopyrum homotropicum. Classification (NCBI taxonomy): domain Eukaryota; kingdom Viridiplantae; phylum Streptophyta; class Magnoliopsida; order Caryophyllales; family Polygonaceae; genus Fagopyrum; species Fagopyrum homotropicum. The sequence goes on along the minus strand of BSWB01000004.1, from coordinate 90,595,492 downwards.
GCAAGTCATCGAGGCACCAAGAACCTGCCATAGACACGTCCTCTAGCCAACAACCTAGTACTCTCTTGGTCACGCCCACATATCAGACTCCTACGACCTTGTTAGCTTCTAAACTTGAGTTCCAAAGTGAGTATCTAACCTTAGATGCCATCTTGATACGTGGAAATTCCGTATTCTTCTCGATCTAGACAAAGGGGCTTCAAATCACACAAATGGATACAACTAACGTTAGATAATGATGGTAAAGACACAGGAATGAAGAAGAAACAAATGGAACGAATTAGATGAAGGTAGAAGGATAGGAAGATAGAACCGGAGAGATGTCGATTGAAAGAACCTTTGATTTCGGAATCAAAGACCCAAACAACACAGCCAACGACCCTGCCTTATACAACCTTACACAACAACTCAACAATGGAGGTTGAGAGCACAAGGAGGATGCCTATGGAGCTTCGAAGCACCAATCTCAAAGAAGATTGACACAACGCAAGACAACTAAGTCGGAAAATTCAGCAACCAATGATTCTCACCAAAAGCTCTCTTTTGATTGAAAATACGTAAACACAAATTTCACAAATAGTCTGATCTCCTAGAAACTGATTAGGAAAAGGTTTATATATGTCTTTAAACCTTTTCTTAAATAAAAAAAAAAACTAAAAAGCAGCAAAATAACTTCTAAAAGTCTTTAAAAGCTCAAATAGCTTTAAAATGCTATCTACTCCTAAAATAACTTAAAATATCTTAAAATACTAGAAAATTACTTCAAACATGCTTAAACATAAGCATTATACACGCCCAAATTAGATTGTGATAATATGCATGATCACACACATAAACGATGCATGGAACGTGCGCATGGAGATCACAAACTTCCTTGGTTGTCATTATCACATCTTTCAACCCTTCCTCCTTTGATGAAACCGTCACCAAGATCCTCATAGATGTGTCCATGGAAGTGTCTTGCTCCTTACGCGAAAACGTCATCAACATGTACTTCACCTCTTCTACTAACTTCTTTGCTCTCGTCCTTGTGATGGCTCCTTCACCAATGGCCTTGTGAGGACTATTAGAAGGTGGTGGTGATGCTCCCGCATCATTCTCCCCTTCTTGAAAAGGATTCGCCCACGAATCTTCTTCAAGTTGTCCATAGCCATCCAGTAGCTCTTGAATGTAGGCCCCGTGCTTCCCTTTCTTCTTGATAATATGAACCTTAATTCCTACAATAAAACTCACTCGCTCCTTCATTGGCAACGGTGCAAGGTCAACAAAGGTTAAGGAAAACAAGTCATCAAGATAATTCCTACAATAAAACTCACTCGCTCCTTACTTCTAGCTAAATCCAAAGAGAAGCCCGTGTTATAAGGTTCCAAAGGGGCTGTTTGAATCCTTACAAATCTGCAACCGTAGGTTAAGACACCTAAAATGCTCATAAGACTCTCCAAGTATCTCTTAGGCTGGGGAACTACATACTTAAACAATTGCGGCCAATAACAGTGTGTGTGAAACTTATCATAAAGCTTGTACCTCTCCAAATGACCCATTACAGCAGCCATATAGGTCTTGTCCTTAATTAGAATCCTAAGGTAACTACTAAGAATGCACACATGATCAAGCCTAATGAACTCTCTAAACAAGTAAAGCTCGTTCCTAGAGTTCTCTAGCACATAATGCATATGATAATCACCAAAATTAGCATGTGAAATATATATGTCCCTAATATGCTCAATGCTTAGAACATTATAGTCTAAGATGGTGACTAACACAAACTTCCTTAAAAGAGCAACAAACACTACACTGTCACTAGGACATATGTAATGTAGCCAATCTCTAAATATTCTAAACAAGGTAATAAGATCATTATCACATCTAGAGAAGTTTAGGCATGCTTCTTTCATGTTAACACACAACAAGGTAAGATTCTTACCTCCCATCATTAAAACAGCGGGGGTAGGCGTCTTAATCATCAATCTAGCATGGTGAAACATTGGTGTAGTGTCCATGAAATTGTCTCTAACCATGGTTGTCCAAATGTTCACAGACCTAAGAATGGTGTCCAAGACTAGATACTCAAATTGTATCTCTTCCTTAGAGGCTAAAAACACATCTTGGGGTTGTTTTGGCTCAACAACAACCGTGCTTCATTCTCGCAGCCATGTGCTCTTCCTGTCATTTCCCTGCTCATTGCCCATTAACTCTTTCTTTTCAAATCTTTCGGTAATCTGCATATGGGCTGATCGGAAAACTTCTACAAACACAAGGACATAAGCAACATTAGATTTGAACACATTTACAACAAATTGGACTTTTAAATACCAAACAAAATGGTTATTAAGAACTTCCCTTAAGTATTTCTTTTGTGTATCTAAAGAAGTGTTGTTCATAAGATTTTTTGATGTAGGACCATCACATGGAAGCTATCAAGGTCCCATTACTAGAGCAAGAGCTAAGGAGATCCAAGAGGTTATGTCAAGGGAAGTGCTATTGCTTGACACAATGCGTAAACCATTGTATTTCCATACATCATGTGTTAATCTTTTGATGAATGTAGGAGCAAGTGAACCAATGCAGCCCGAGACCATGCCAACGTACTCACTTCCCATGCAGCTCGAGGAGACCATGCAGGCTGCTGTTGCTCACGTCCAAGGCAGCCCAAGAGCAAAGGAAGGAGATGTTGCTCACGTCCAATGCAGGCTAGGAGAGAAGGTTGTTGTTCACGCCAAAGCAGCCCATGCTCACGCCCAATGCAGCCCATGCTCACGCCCTGTTGCTCACGCCAATGCAGCCCATGCTCACGCCCAAAGCAGCCCATGCTCACGTCCAATGCAGGCCCAAGAGGAGGCTGTTGATCATGTCAAAGGTAGCCCAAGAGGGAGGCAAGCAACCACGTCCAATGCAGCCCAAGGAGGGAGCCAACCAATCACTTTCAAAGAGGCCCAAGAGAGTAACAATTCAGCTCATTCGGATCATCATTTGGGCTCTTTAAACACATCCAAAACACTCATGGATCTGTTGAACAATGCAGCCCATTCGGACAGCCCATTTGGCTCTTGAAAAACGTCCAGCACACGCAGCTTGCACTCCAAGGATAAGTTTGAATAATTCAGCCTATTTTTGTGCTGAAATAGTTGTTTGTTAGGTTGTTAGCTACATTAGAGGAAGCTCTCTTATTACCACCTTCCCACTAATGTTTTCAGCTTTCTTTTCTTTATTTTGTCTAGATAAAAAGAGTCTATAAATAGTCTCTTCTAGGCTGCAGATTAGTTACGTTATTTCCCATGTCTAGAATTACATTTGTAATCATTTCACAAAATCAATCAAAGAACAAGAGAGTTTTTGGTTGGCATTGCTGTTGTTGCTTAGCTGAGCTTGTTTGTGTCAACCGCCTTCGGATTGGTGCTTCGAACCTTCACGAGTCCCTCTTTGTGCTAGTCCATCCGGAGCTAGTGTAAAGTTGTATTGGAGACGGGTCTAGGGCAGTCACGATTGGGGTTTTGGCTCTTCAGCCTTGGTTCCTTCATTGACTCTCTCTTTGGTTCTTCTCTCACCTTTCCTGCGCCATTCATCACCTACGTTCCATTCCGCATTCTAAAATCGCCTCATTCAACCGGATTCGAGATCATTGTGCCTAGATCGACTCAATCGCGGATTAACACCGTATCAGTTGGTATCAGAGCTCAGTTGGTACAATTGATCACTTCTTCTTCTTGTTAACCTTATTGCTTATCCAATTGAGATCTAACTTGTGCTTGAAGTGTGCCAATTCAAAAAGCCGGACAGCATCTTGAGGAGAGGCAAACACAAAACGAAAACAAAAACAAAAGAGAGCTCAACGCTGCATCACGTTTCGGTAACCCTTGCTGCAAATCAATTACGGTTACCTCTCTCCCCTACAAATCTTTGACAAAGTCTAAGATATCTTTCAAAAATATATATATATATATATATACTACAGAAAAACGGCTGGCCCTTGTTTTTATTAATCAAGCACAAGTCAATTCTTTCAATCATCTCAAAACGTCATTCTAAACACAATTTACCATACTTACACCAACCCAACAGTCAATACTCCAATTAGGGGTGTCTTGATTCATCTCCGTCACTAACATCGGTTTCAGCAGTTCTAGTTCCAAAGGGTTGCTAAGAAGGTTCGGAAATCGCGATCTTAAGGTGTTGGATGCTTACAACTCGAGCCACCAGCTAGGCAACACCAACGAGAGTGTGAGCGATACACAAGTGAGATCTTTGCTTTTCTAACCTAACCGGTTCTTTGTTTGTTACTTGAGCATGTCCAGGTCCATAAGTCCCAGCAAATCGAGTAGCGAGACCGTCACGCCTGAGATGATCAGTCTATTGAAAAAATTGTCCGATTCTGTAGCTAACCTATCCAAACGAGTGGAGTCTATGGAAGCACGAACACCACCAGCCGGAACACCACCTTTAAGAGCTAACTACGAGTTTGGCGGTCCTTCATGTGTTACTAGAGAGCCGGATCAGCCGGATCAAGGTAATGTACATTCCAACGTCCTTCCTAATGCTTCTAACATGCCACCATTTGTTGATGACTTTCAGCGACGGAATGAAGCTGAGGACCACACGTGGGAGGGCTACAATCGGTCATTCCAGCAGCCAAGGCAAGGGCGAGACAACCTTCAGCCCTATCAAGAGCAAGACGGACTCAGAAAGGTCAAAATCAAAATTCCCGTCTTTGAAGGAAAGTGTGATCCCGACGTCTACACGGAGTGGGAAACCAAAGTTGAGCAGATTTGGTTGTGTCACAACTTCAGCGAGCCTAGGAAGGTTCAACTAGCAGCTCTTCAGTTCCAAGGCTATGCTTTGGTATGGTGGGATCATGTAGTCAAAGAAAGAGTTCGAACCTTGGATCCTCAAATCAGCACATGGGAGCATATGAAGGCACCAATGAGGGCTAGGTTCGTTCCACCTCACTATACCCGAGAGCTTCGACAACGGCTGGAAAATTTGAGACAAGGCTCACTTAGCGCTGAGGAAGCCTATACGAATATGCAAGTTGCTATGGTGAAGGCCAACGTTCTAGAGGATGAAGAAAACACTATGGCAAGGTACCTTCGTATTCTGAATTCTAATTTAGCTAATGAGGTTGATATGTATCCATATAGCACCATGGAGCAACTACTACACTTGGCCATCAAGGTGGAAAGGAAGACTAAGGTGCGAAACCGGGAATACAAGCCACCTTCCGGGACGCCCAATGCTTGGAAAGCACAAAGCAACCCACAAGGAAGCCGGCTGCATAGCCACGGCAGGGAGCAAGGGGTCCGGAAGGAGGAGAGGAGATCGGCACCTATGGGCCAAGAAGGGCAAAGAAAGTCGTCTACAACAACCACTACACCACGATCCTTGAATGAGCCTTCAAGTGATCATCGAGGGAGTACTCATATCTCTAACTCTAGAACTAGGGACATTGTGTGTTTTAAATGCCAAGGTATAGGTCACATGAGTAGAGAATGTCCTAATAAACGCACTTTGATCATAAATCATCTAGGAGAGTATGAGAGTGAGGATGATGTGGAATTAGATGATGAAAATGCCTTAAATGATGACAATGAACAAAATGAGAATGATGATTGCATTGAGTATGAACAAGGTGAATCTTTGATAGCTAGGAGAACTTTGCATGTCCAACTAGCACCTTGTGAGGATAACCAACGTGAAAATCTGTTTCATACTAGGTGTAGCATTAAGGAAAAGTGTGTAATGTGATAATTGATGGGGGAAGTTGTTGCAATATAGCTAGCACTGAAATGGTAAACAAATTACAACTTCTTACATTTTATCAACCTAGGCCATATAAACTACATTGGATGAATGAATATGGAGAACTTAAGGTCAATAAGCAAACTAAGGTCAATATAACATTAGGATCATATGAGGATGTTATTACATGTGATGTTGTGCCTATGAATGCTTGTCACTTGTTGCTTGGTCGTCCATGGCAATATGATAGGAAAGTTGTCCATGATGGGTTTTCTAACAAATATAGCTTTGAGTATAAGGGTAAAACTTTAACACTTAAACCTATGACACCTTTACAAATAGCCGAGTACTATGAGAACAAGAGGGTAGAGCAAGGAACCCCTCCCAAGCCTAAGATCACACGGCCTAAGAGTAAAGAGAATAAAACCCATCAAATATTGTTAGTACAACCAACAAGTAGCTATCTTGAGTCTAGGAATGAATTTGTCACTAACTATGCTTCTATTGATGTGCTAATGATGAGTTTGTGTAAATCTCTAGTGAATGTGCCTCATGACTCTACGAACCCACTTCCTAGATCTATTCAGGGGTTGTTGGATGAATTTCGAGACGTTTTTCCTAATGAGATTCCAGCCGGCTTGCCGCCCATTAGGGGCATTGAACACCAAATAGATTTAATACCCGGAGCTACTCTTCCCAATAGGCTCGCCTATAGGATGAACCCTACGGAAGCCAAGGAAATTCAGAACCAAGTGCAAGCCTTGCTAGATAAGGGGTATGTGCGGGAAAGCCTTAGTCCTTGTGCCGTTCCCGTTCTGCTAGTACCCAAGAAGGATAATACTTGGAGAATGTGTATTGATTGTAGAGCAATCAATAACATTACTATCAAGTATAGACACCCTATTCCCCGTTTAGATGATATGCTTGATGAGTTACATGGAGCTACAATTTTCACTAAGATTGACCTTAGGAGTGGCTACCATCAAATTAGAATGAGGGAAGGGGATGAATGGAAAACAGCTTTTAAAACAAAATTTGGTCTCTATGAATGGCTAGTAATGCCTTTTGGCTTAACTAACACTCCTAGTACTTTCATGAGGTTAATGAATCATATTTTGAGACCTTATATTGGTTTATTTGTTGTAGTCTACTTTGATGACATTCTTATCTATAGTAAGACTTTAAAAGAGCATGAAAATCATTTGAGAGATGTGCTTGCTACATTGCGTATAGAATATTTGTATGCTAATATTCAAAAATGTGATTTCTATACTAACCGAGTGATTTTTCTTGGTTTTGTAGTAAGTGCCAATGGCTTGCAAGTGGATGAGGACAAGGTGAAAGCAATCAATGATTGGCCCACTCCTAGGACTGTTGGTGACGTGAGGAGCTTCCATGGCTTAACTACCTTCTATAGAAGGTTTGTGAGAGATTTTAGCACCATTGCAGCCCCACTCACGGCTTTGACCAAAAAGAAGGTTCCTTTTGAGTGGAATGAACCGCAGCAAAGAGCTTTTGATGAGCTCAAAAGACGCCTCACCCACGCACCACTACTAGCTCTACCGGACTTCACTAAACCCTTTGAGGTTGAATGCGATGCATCCGGCATTGGTATTGGTGGCGTCCTTATGCAAGAAGGTAAGCCTCTAGCTTTCTTTAGTGAAAAATTGAAAGGTGCATGCTTAAATTATTCCACTTATGACAAAGAATTGTATGCCTTGTTTAGAGTACTCAAAACATGGCAACATTACCTTTGGCCTCAAGAGTTTGTTTTGAAAACCGATCATGATTCACTTAGACACTTTAGAAGCCAAGATAAGCTAGATAGACGTCATGGTAGGTGGATGGAGTTCATAGAAACTTTTCCTTACATTATCAAGTATAAGAAAGGAAAGGATAATGTAGTAGCGGATGCATTGTCTAGGAGATACACCTTAATCACCACTTTGGATTCTAGGATGCTAGGTTTTACTTACATTAAAGAATTATATGTGGATGATGCTGAATTTGGGAAGATATTTCATAGATGCACTACTCAAGGCCCTTATGATAAGTACTTTGTGTTTGAAGGTTTCTTGTTTAAGGTGGATAAGATTTGCATACCTAGATGTTCCCTTAGGATCTTATTGGTGGAAGAAGCCCATAAAGGAGGTTTAATGGGGCATTTTGGGAGGGACAAAACATATCACATGTTGCAAACTCACTTTTATTGGCCTCATATGTTAAGGGATGTAGAACACATGCTTAAGAGGTGCATTGAATGTCTTAAAGCCAAAGCTAGGGTACAACCCCACGGGCTGTATACGCTCTTACCGACGCCTAATGGCCCTTGGGAGGACATAAGTATGGATTTCATTGTTGGACTACCTAGGACTAAGAAAGGAAGAGATTCCATTTTTGTGGTAGTAGATAGATTCTCTAAAATGGCACATTTTATTCCATGTCATAAAACTGAATATGCATATAATGTTGCTAATCTTTTCTTTAAGGAAATAGTTAGATTGCATGGAATACCTAAAACTATTGTTAGTGATAGGGATGTCAAGTTTTTGAGTTTCTTTTGGAAGACACTTTGGGGAAAAATGGGCACTAGATTACTATTCTCTACCTCTAGTCATCCCCAAACAGATGGGCAAACGGAAGTCACCAATAGGACCCTAACGACCCTCCTTCGAACCATGTTGAAAGATAACTTAAAAGAATGGGAAGACATGTTACCACATATTGAGTTTGCTTATAATCGCACCATGCATTCTTCCACTTCGTTATCACCTTTCAAATGTGTTTATGGATTTAACCCTTTAACTCCTTTGGACTTATTACCGATTCCTCGAAAGGATCGAGTAGCTTTTGATGCTTTGGAACAGGTGGACTACATTAAGTAACTTCATGCTAAGACCAAGGCTGCACTTGACAAGAAAGGCATTGAAACTGCAGCTCGGAATAACACGGGACGTCGGAAAATGGTTTTCCAGCCCGGCGACTTAGTTTGGCTACATCTAAGGAAAGAGCGGTTTCCGACAAAACGCCATTCCAAGCTAGCACCACGAGGTGATGGACCATTCAAAGTCTTACACCGTATTAATGACAATGCATATGTGTTGGACTTACCGGAAGAGTATGGAGTTAGCACCACTTTTAATGTAGGAGATTTGAGCCCATATGAAGGAGATTTGGAACAAGATGAAAATTCGGGGTCGAATTCTTTCCAAGAAGGAGTGGATGATGTAGGATCATCACATGGAAGCTATCAAGGTCCCATTACTAGAGCAAGAGCTAAGGAGATCCAAGAGGTTATGTCAAGGGAAGTGCTATTGCTTGACACAATGCGTAAACCATTGTATTTCCATACATCATGTGTTAATCTTTTGATGAATGTAGGAGCAAGTGAACCAATGCAGCCCGAGACCATGCCAACGTACTCACTTCCCATGCAGCTCGAGGAGACCATGCAGGCTGCTGTTGCTCACGTCCAAGGCAGCCCAAGAGCAAAGGAAGGAGATGTTGCTCACGTCCAATGCAGGCTAGGAGAGAAGGTTGTTGTTCACGCCAAAGCAGCCCATGCTCACGCCCAATGCAGCCCATGCTCACGCCCTGTTGCTCACGCCAATGCAGCCCATGCTTACGCCCAATGCAGCCCATGCTCACGTCCAATGCAGGCCCAAGAGGAGGCTGTTGATCATGTCAAAGGTAGCCCAAGAGGGAGGCAAGCAAACACGTCCAATGCAGCCCAAGGAGGGAGCCAGCCAATCACTTTCAAAGAGGCCCAAGAGAGTAACAATTCAGCTCATTCGGATCATCATTTGGGCTCTTTAAACACATCCAAAACACTCATGGATCTGTTGAACAATGCAGCCCATTCGGACAGCCCATTTGGCTCTTGAAAAACGTCCAGCACACTCAGCTTGTACTCCAAGGATAAGTTTGAATAATTCAGCCTATTTTTGTGCTGAAATAGTTGTTTGTTAGGTTGTTAGCTACATTAGAGGAAGCTCTCTTATTACCACCTTCCCACTAATGTTTTCAGCTTTCTTTTCTTTATTTTGTCTAGATAAAAAGAGTCTATAAATAGTCTCTTCTAGGCTGCAAATTAGTTACGTTATTTCCCATTGCTAGAATTGCATTTGTAATCATTTTCACAAAATCAATCAAAGAACAAGAGAGTTTTTGGTTGGCATTGTTGTTGTTGCTTGGCTGAGCTTGTTTGTGTCAAACCGCCTTCGGATTGGTGCTTCGAGCCTTCACGAGTCCCTCTTTGTGCTAGTCCAGCAGGAGCTAGTGTAACGTTGTATTGGAGACGGGTCTAGGGCAGTCACGATTGGGGTTTTGGCTCTTCAGCCTTGGTTCCTTCATTGGCTTTCTCTTTGGTTCTTCTCTCACCCTCCTGCGCCATTCATCATCTTCGTTTCACTCCGCCTACTGAATTCGTCTCATTCAGTCCATTTCGAGATCATTGTGCCTAGATCGAATCAAACACGGATTAACACCGTATCAATTTTATTAGGATAAACAACAACATAAATATAAATGTTGCAATCAAACACAGAAATCAACATAGGCATGAGTAAACTAGGTGGTATAAGGGCTATTTTCCTAGCTCTAATCCTCAACTCATGATCAATTAACTTAGGAACCTTAACAAGCATTTCCCAAGTTATATAAGCATCTTCCAATTCATATCTACCTATAGCAAACTCATCAATATGCACATTGATACGGAACCAAAGACGAAGAAGCTGATTGATGCTGAAGCTTGTAATCATTAGTTGCCTAATTGTATTTGTTTTTAATTAGGGTTAAGTGTGTTTATTTGGGGCCGGTTCACTTGCATTTTAAGAGCCGGTTCAATGCTTTATTTCCTTAGTTATTTTAGGTTTATTAATTGTTGGTTTAGTTTTTATTTTAGTTTTTGGCATTGCCTATTTAAGGGAGTTTCTTCCCCTTTGTAAGGACAGTTTTTGATGCAATGGATAAGCAGTCCTTGATTTGATTGAACGTCTTTCGCTCTCGCCTCCAATGGAGATTGGAGTTCGAGTTGTATGGTTCTTGTGAGATGGGTCTAGATTACTCGATGAGCGGGTTTATCACATCATTTGTAATTGTATTTTGGTTCTTTAGCCATGGTGCTTTGCATTGTTTGGGATGGGTTCCTCATAATCTGTCCATCGCCTTATAGACAAGAGGGTTGTGTCGTTCTTGGATTGGTTCTTGATCGATCTAGTCCATGGGTTGTACCCGTTTGTGGTATTGGTTCTTGGCTGGTTGTATCAATGGGTTGGTTCAAGGGTAGCATAGTTTGCTTGCCTCCTATCTTTCCCTTTCGTAGTTTAGTTTCCCTTTCCACAAAAACAGTTTACAAGTTTCCGCAACTATGAGTCCCATGGAGTCGTTCTCCAGCTTTCTCGTGTTGATGGTGCTAGATCCGGCTCGACGGGCAAATCCCCGTATCACAAATCTACTAAAATGCTCGAGTTCAAGGTAGGTAATAAACTAGGAAGTCTCAAATCTATATGTGCAACTTCATCCTTAATGTCTTTTCTATAAGGATCCACCAATGCCGGAACACGAGACTCCAACTCACAAGTCTCTTTCGGTCTGATCCTAGGAGTTCTAGGATACACTAAAGGCAAAACAAGGGGTATATCCTTAGGAAAAAGTTCTTCGGAACAATCTAAAGATGAATGCAACAAGTTAGAGGTAGTATCACAAACAAGATAATAAGCACATTCTAAATCAGATTTATGCTCATCTAGCTCTAGATCATCCATATCAAGCATACCCATATTCGACTTTGACAAATTCAGCACAACAATATCTACTACATGCTCATCATCATAATTAAGATCATTATCAACAACATCTGATGATGATTCATGCACCTTCACTCCCTTACTACCTAGATCATGCTTGTGCACATCACACTTAGTAACGTCATCCAATGTAGATTCATGTGCATACAATTCATTTCCATCTATTTCATGCTCATCATCACATTCAATATCATCTACTAAATCAGATTCATGCTTAATTGTTTCATTACGGTTCACATGTGATACAATCTCATATTCTGATTTTAGATATTCTAAGTGATTAAACATTGAAGTAGAAGGTTTAAAATCACTCCCCTTTGGAGATTTTGTAACCCCAATTGGCGGTATCATCTTTGATAACGATGAAGGTGAACTAATGGTAGGTAGTGTGTTGCGTGAACTATGATGCTCAAGGTCCGGTTTCTCCCTTCCTTGCACATGTGGTTCCTCTTTCTGGGGCTGTCGAGCTCGTGGTTCCAATGCTTTCAACATGTTGTACATCTCTTCCATTCTTGTAGGTGGTGCCGGAGCATATCGAGCCTCTATAACTGTCATACTCTTAGCCATACTTTCTAGGTCATCTTGCATCTTTTTTAGAAGGCTATTGAGATCGGCGTTGGTTGGACTACCTTGCTTAGACATGATCACACAATCAACAACAATAGTAAACACGTTAGAGTTAGTGAGTGAAATCAGAAAACGGCTCACTAGTGTTTCCCTCTTACGCTCACTCTCTAGCTGCTGAATTATAGGCTTCTTAGATGGGTTGCCTTGAGAGGATCAACGCTTTCAAGAAAGATCACTATCTAAGACACCAATTAACACCCTATATGAGACGTGCAACAAGAATGATCAACAAGACTCAAAGCTAGCATGAAAGCCTAAAATTCAGAATTTCAGCAATCACACAATCAAGACTTGAACTTGCAACTATGTAGAGAATATTTTCGAGAAAGACTCAAGAATAGATAGAAGAAGATAAGAGAAGACAAGAGTAAAATCAAGAAGCCTTAAAGAAGAGACCTTCACTTACCTCAACCTTGTATCAATGGAGTTGGGGATGTCGAATGGTAGTAGAGAAGTAAGTGTCGAATGTTTGATTTAGGGAATGAATTTGACGTTGGAATTAGAGAGAGGTAGGATAGGTAGTAGCTTCCCTTTAGTCTTCAATCTTGACTAGCAAATTCTATCTTTAAGATCTTACAATAAGATAAAATAACATACAATATGAATGAATCTTTTGCTGAATTTTCTTTCTTTCTTTTTTTTTTGTTTTCTTTTCTTTTCTTTTGTTTTTCTTTCTTTTTTTCTTTTTGATAACAATGCTAAGAAATACAAGTTAAATGAAGAGGGTAACTAATGAAGGTAAATAATTAAAAGAAGGTAAAAAAAAAGCTGAAAATTAACCCTCAAAAACTGATTTGAACTAATCTTGTTGGTTGCCTTGATTGTAGGAGAAGTGGGGCTGCTCTTCGTTGAGATTCACGTCAGATTTGGCTGGAGCAAACACGTTCTTATCTTCCCTTATGTCGACAGTTTTCTGCAGCTTCAATGATGATGAAAGGTAGGCTTTTTTGTGGGTTTTTATGGCTGGAAACTCCAAATAACACAAGATCAAAGCAATTAAAGACTCAATTCAAGACTACTAAACTCAACTCAAAGAAATACTCAAGATTAAGGGCTGGACTAACTCAAATTTTTAGAAAAAAAAAAACTCAGGACACAAACCGGAATGAAGAAGCCTTTGTCGACTAGCTCTAATACCAATTGATACGGGGAAATTCCGTATTCTTTTCGATCTAGACAAAGGGGCTTCAAATCACACAAATGGATACAACTAACGTTAGATAATGATGGTAAAGACGCAGGAATGAAGAAGAAACAAATGGAACGAATTAGATGAAGGTAGAAGGATAGGAAGATAGAACCGGAGAGATGTCGATTGAAAGAACCTTTGATTTCAGAATCAAAGATCCAAACAGCGCAGCCAACGACCCTGCCTTATACAACCTTACACAACTCAACAATGGAGGTTGAGAGCACAAGGAGGATGCCTATGGAGCTTCGAAGCACCAATCTCAAAGAATATTGACACAACGCAAGACAACTAAGCCGGAAAATTCAGCAACCAATGATTCTCACCAAAAGCTCTCTTTTGATTGAAAATACGTAAACACAAATTTCACAAATAGTCTGATCTCCTAGAAACTGATTAGGAAAAGGTTTATATATGTCTTTAACACTTTTCTTAAATAAAAAAACTAAAAAGCAGCAAAATAACTTCTAAAAGTCTTTAAAAGCTCAAATAGCTTTAAAAGGCTATCTACTCCTAAAATAACTTAAAATGTCTTAAAATACTAGAAAATTACTTCAAACATGCTTAAACATAAGCATTATACACGCTCAAATTAGATTGTGATAATATGCATGATCACACACATAAACGATACATGGAACGTGTGCATGGAGATCAGAAACTTCCTTGGTTGTCATTCTCACATCTTTCAACCCTTCCTCCTTTGATGAAACCGTCACCAAGATCCTCATAGATGTGTCCATGGAAGTGTCTTGCTCCTTACACGAAAACGTCATCAACATGTACTTCACCTCTTGTGCTAACTCCTTTGCTCTCGTCCTTGTGATGGCTCCTTCACCAATGGCCTTGTGAGGACTATTAGAAGGTGGTGGTGATGCTCCCGCATCACATCTTGATGAGGTTGTGTAAGGGGCTAACCTTAGTGAGTGAAGAAACAAAGGTTATCTTACCCTTTACCATTACAGCCATCCTAGAGGAGTTTAAGGAACTGTTTCCGGAAGAGATACCTCATGGCCTTATCCCCGGAGCATCAGATTGACCTTATCCCCGGAGCTACACTTCCTAATAGACTAGCCTATAGGATGAACCCTATTTTTGGCCGTGGAAGCACAAGTCAAGAGGTGCAACGGTTGGTTCCACGCCCTTCGTTTGTCCAGGGGTCGTGGTTTTCCAAAATTTCATGAAAGTATAAATAGTCGTCTTTACTTAGTTGCAGCGCCAAAAATCCCCCAAACCACGCCCTACGCAGCGGAAATCACCGATCCCTAACCTCGGCCCCGATCTTCGCATCCGGCAACCAATTACAGCGCTTCTTCTTCCTAATTCGAAGCTCTCGTCATTTTCTTGAGGATTTTATGCTCAAACAGCACAAACAGACTTGAAATCAACAAGCATTTTGGATTTCACAATCCAAAAACCTAGGTTTTTCTCTAAACTTGATCTTGGTTCGATTCTGTCGATTTAGTTGATGACTTGCTAGAGAACTGGACGGAATTGGAAGTAGAAATAGCCTAGGACTGTTGTTGCTCAGTTTGTTGTCTATTGCTGTCAATTTCTGAAAAATCGCAAATTCCACGGGGTGTTCTTGAGTTCCACGAGCGTGGTTTGTAAAGATCCGGCCGTGGTTTTGCCAGATATGGACAGTTTGCGTAGAAGTGCTCGAAATTTGTTCAAGAAGAGTAAGTGAGCCTTTTCCTCATCCCAACCACCACCACCATAACCCCCACAACAACAACCCCCACCCCCATATTAGAAGAACACAAAAAGGCTTACAAAACCATCCAACCTCACATTATTTTAGCCCCTAGGTACCTTGTACTTGAGGAGCTTGAATGTTTGAATGTTTTGATGATCTGAATATGATGATTGATAATGCCGGGCTTAGAGAATTCATTGGTATTAGGTAGTACGCTTATGAGGAGCTCAACATGAAATTTTTTAGCTCCTTTGATCATGATGCTCGGGAGAGGACAGTTAAGTTCAGGATGATGAATCAGAACTACAACATGTCCATTGGGATGCTTGCTCAAATTTTCGGCTTTAGTGAGACTACTCACGGGACCTTCCCTAGGAACACTAGACCTCATGCATTCTGGGAGAGTATTGCTATGGTGGTTAGCTCAGCAGATAGGTGGCATCCGGCCGACTCTAAAAAGAGCTTGATATACAATTTGTCTTTCAAGCTAGCACATCGGATCATGTCCGAGCGTCTTTTTCCTAGGACCGAGACACCACAACTGCTTAAGGCCGACGAGTTGTTCATCTTGTTTTGCATGGCTACCGGTACCGCTCTTAATTGTGCCACTCTACTGGCTGACAGTCTGAGGAAGATCAAAAACAAGGCTAAACGGGATATTTATGTGGGAGGTATTGTAACCTACATCGCGCGCCGTCTAGGGGTTGACTTCTCCGCTTGTGAGCTTGCTGTAGAGGCTAGGCCTATTGGTCTTGAGCGCTTTGTTCATCGGGGTATTCTGATTCCTCGACACAAAGGGCCGCCATATGCAACTATGCAATGGGAGGGCAAGGGAGCGAGAGGGATTCCGTGGATGGCGGAGTACACCATTCGGAACAACGTCAATTGGAAGTTGACGTTTGAGGAGATGCATGTTGAGATGGGAGGTCCAGACTATGAGGGGGATGATACCGCAGCTGAGGCAGCAGGAGGACACATCCAAGATTACATGGACACGGGGACGGACACCGGCCCCAACAACTACAGGGCTGACGGAGAGTTTGGTAGTTCTCAAGAGCTGCCATCTTAATTTCCATCCATGGGGGAGCAGCACGAGCCTCCTAGGAGGTCCACCGCCCGTCATCCTCGAGCCAGTCTTTCCGAGCACTGAGCCAGCACTTAAGAGCGTCCCTCATGGTTCAATGAGCAGCCTCCATGGCTTCTCGCATTGCATTAGAGGATGGATAACATGGATGACCGCCTTGGCACCGTCGAGCAGGGGCAGTAGATGATACGAGACCTTTACCAGGCCTAGTTCACACCTCCACTTAAGACATGGCAACACTACTTGTGGCCTAGAGAGTTTATTTTGAATTTTGATCATGAATCTTTGAAACATTTTCGGAGTCAAGATAAACTAGTAGGAGGCATGGTAGATGGGTGAAATTTATTGAGACTTTTCCCTATGTTATCAAGTATAAAAAGGGAAAAGACAATGTAGTTGCGGATGCTCTTTCTAGAAGGCATACATTGCTAAATACATTGGATGTTAGGGTGTTAGGATTTGTGTAAATTAAGGAGCTCTATGAATCTGATCTTGACTTTGGAGAAAGATATAAGATTTGTGTGCAAAAAGGTTCCTTAGATATATTCTATTTGTTTGAGGGATTTTTGTTTCGAGTAGATAAGGTGTGCATACCTAGGTGTTCCCTTCGTTTGCTGTTAGTGGAAGAAGCCCATAAAGGAGGTTTAATGGGTCATTTTGGGAGGGATAAAACTTATGCTATGCTGCACTCACATTTTTATTGGCCACATATGCTTAGGGATGTTGAAAATATGCTTAAAAGGTGTTTAGAGTGCCTTAGAGCTAAATCGAAAGTGAAGCCTCATGGATTGTATACACCTTTTCCAATCCCCACAGCCCCTTGGGAAGACATTAACATGGATTTCATAGTGGGATTGCCTAGGACCAGAAGAGGTAGGGATTCGATATTTGTGGTAGTAGATCGATTCTCTAAGATGACTCACTTTATTGCTTGTCACAAAACTGATGATGCAGCCAATGCAGCTAATTTGTTCTTTCGGGAAGTAGTTAGGTTACATGGTATTCCAAGGACAATAGTGAGTGATAGGGATATTAAGTTCTTGAGTTACTTTTGGAAAACTCTTTGGGGAAAGCTAGGAACTAAGTTGTTATTTTCTACATCAAGCCACCCCAAACTGATGGGCAAACAGAAGTAACTAATAGAACCCTAACAACACTTCTAAGGGCTGTCATCAAGAAGAATTTGAAAGAATGGGAAGATGTCTTGCCACATGTTGAATTTGCCTATAATAGAGTCGTCCACTCATCTACTTCCATCTCTCCCTTTGAGTGTGTTTATGGTTTTAATCCACTAACCCCTTTTGATCTTACACCGTTATCTAAGAAGGAGCGAGTGGATTTAAGTGCTAAAACGCAGGTTGAAAACATCAAGGAGCTACATAGTAGGACAAGGATCAAGCTCGAGGAGAAAGGCAAATACAACACAGAAAAGGCGAATCAAGGACGCAAGAAGATTATATTTGAACCCGACAACCTTGTATGACTACATTTGAGGAAGGAGAGGTTCCAACAGCTTCGGAAATCCAAGCTCTCCCCAAGAGGAAATGGGCCTTTCAAGGTGTTACACAAGGCGGGTGACAACGCCTATGTGCTCAACTTGCCGGATGATTATGCTTGTGATCCCACATTCAATAATCTAAGTCCTTTTCTGCTCCTGGATGATTATCAAGGCAATTCGAGGTCGAATTCTTCCAAAGAAGGAGAGAATGATGAAGGATCATCTGAGTTAACTCCATCTTCACCACCTCAAGGGACTCTAACAAGAGCGCAAGCTAAACGTCAAGCTGAGATGGATGCTCTTTACCTAAACATGGTCCATGAAGCTCAACCAAGTCCACCTTCATCAAGTCTAAGGACCATCTTGTGGATCAGCCACGAACACATCCCAACCAAGATGATTAATGGAGCTTAAATTGTATTTCTAGTTGCTGGGCAGGCCTTGGGACGCATTTCAAAGGACAGACGGAGGCCTTGAAATCAGATACAAAAGGTTTCACGTGTGTGCATGTGCATGGCTGGAACATTCATTTAAGTATGTGGACGTGAGAGGCTCATTAGGAGAGTTTAATTAGGCCCAATTGTGTTCCATGTTTGCTGGGCTTTATTTAACTCTCTCTTAATGTAATTATTGTCATTAGTTTCTTTTTTCAGTTTTAGAAGAAAAAGGCCTAGGATGTATATAAAGTCTTTTCTCTCTTCTTTTGTAGTTATACAAGTTTTATACAAGTTTTGTTGAGATCATTTCAGAATTGAATCCAAGAGAATTCAATCATTCTTGTCTTGTGAGTTTGTGTGTGTGATCTGGCTTTCTCGTTCTTGTGTATGTCAATCTCCTTCGGGATTGGTGTTGTAATTCGAACAAGGCACCCTCTTCGTGCTCTCGATTCTCAAATCGAATGTGTGGAGTTGTAAGAAGCGGGGTCGAATCGTCACTGGTTTGGTTCTTAGATCTCGAATCCAAGGGTTCTATCATTGTTTCTTTCGGTTCTTCTTGTCCCTTTTTGTTTTCTCATTTTCATTGTTGTCCATGCTTGTTAATTTTGTGTGTTCTTCATTGTTCAGAACAGGTTGTTCGTCTAGATCCGTTCTTCGTGGCTAATCCCCGTATCGCTTCTTCTTACTATTCTTCTTCTTCTTCATCTTCTTTCTCGAACTTCAATGATGGAAGCCATAGATTTACCTTGTTTTCCCTTCCTTTGGCCTTCATGTGAGTGGATCGAGTTTAGATCGATTGTATGAGTGTGGATCTAAGTGGTGGTTGTTATGGAGTCAAGCAAGGAAACTAGGAGTCCATGGCACATCAAGGAGTCAACGAGGAAGCCAACGAAGATCGCCCTCTGAAGCTCGACCGCACCCGCGGTTGGACAGCGCCACGGGGGTGGCTGGACAGCTCCGCGGGGGGAGCCAAGGCACTGAGCTGCAGGGGCGGCCCTCTGGCCCGTAAAGGCAGCTGCCCCAAGCCACAAGGGCGGCCACTAGCTTAGCCAGCCCTCCTTCACGGTCTTCTTCTCGCTTTCGTGGCTGCTCTTCCTTCTTCCGCGCCCATGTCTTTTGCCCGATGAGTGTCCTCCCTTGTGTATGTGTTCATAGTTGATCCTAGAGAGTGTCGATGATTAGAAGCATGCTAAGTTGGACCTGGGATAGTTGAGAATGTCAAGTAGTGGCTTGTATTGAGTGTTCAAGGATCTTGATATGTTCTAAGGCTTGATGAATGTATGATCTTGAGTGGTTCATGGGAAGAGTGTAGGGCTTTCCTTGTGAGGCTTGAGTTTTGGAGTATATGGTTGTTGAGGTTATTGGCTAGGATATGCGTATCCTAGCATAGAGTCGTTACCGTTGAGGTTGTTGAGACTAGACATGTTTATCCTAGTATGTGTTATGGGTTATCATGTTGAGAGATCATAGGGTCTTGAAGTCTAAGGACTTCTACCTGGTTTTGAGTGTGATGTGAGCATGAGAGATTCTAGGATGCTGTCCTAGAATGTGAGTCAAATGATCTTGCGTAGATCATATGTGTAGAAGTCTAAGACTTCTTGTGCTGAGCGAGTTTTGATAGGTATATTGTTGTGAGCAGGTTGTAGGCTTCTTTCCAAGGAAAGCGAGAGTGTTGCGAGAGTTAGGGGTTGGACGAGGTAAGTCTCCGGCAGACTTACTTAGCTCGTATTCTGTGTATTAGTTCCAATGTGTGTTTGGTGGTGTGTGTTTTCTTGTTTATGTTATAACAACTAAACCGGAATTAGGATTACCGACCTTATATTATTTGGCCAAAGTGTATGATAACGGTCGGTGACAACTTGTTTAGCTCTTGCGTAGATCTAGGAGGTTCTTGGCGACTAGCCCGTACTAGTAGACGGTCGGATGCATCAGTAACATTCCATGACGGTCGAAGTGAGTTTCAGAAGATTGTCATGAGACAAAAGAAGTTGAATTAGAACGGGATATGACTTAATGATAAAAAGATAGTAAACCGGATTTGCGTGCATTGGAGTATGATGTGTGTTTATGATGATTTACTTGTGTTTGTGCCTTTCACCTTGATTCTAATGCCTCGAATATTACCTAATGGTGTTATACCAATGTTGTAAATTGCCTTGCAGGTTAGGAATGCGACCGAGAGATCCGGAAGAGTGGGCAGCCGGGGTTCCATACATTTTAGGAGGGGTTTTCTGGTGGAGTTGGGCTATGTATTGTTCTCCGGTTATTGTGTTTTGTATGCCGTGTGTATGGCGTTTGTTCTTTGGAGTTGTATCTCGGCTTAAGTCTTTTGTTGTATTCTTTCGGGTTTTCATTAATTTGCATAAATATATATTTCGATTCTAGCCTTTATTTGTGCCTTGTTGCAAGATCCGGTGAAATTGTTGTTAGGCTAAGGGTCGGGACCCATTGTGATGTCTCCGCCCGTAGCATCTTAAGTTCCACGGATTTGGGGTGTTACAATATGGTATCAGAGTACTAGGTTGACAAAAATGGCACTCGTAATCTTCTAAAGGCCGAATAAGGAATAAACAAAACCCACATGGGTTATGACTTTTCGTTTTTAAAATCACATGCATGAGTCGAGGTTAGAATGTACGGACCACCACTCCTTCCGTGGATCTCAACAACTTAGTTTATTAGATTTCGGTATATATGTATATATGTAGGTATCTATAGTATATGTGGATTGTAGTTGCATGATGGACGAGATTTATATGTATAATTATATATGTGGACAATTGTACATGGTTGGACCTTGTATTGTTATAATGGATTGCTGGATTCTTCTTATATATAAAAGCATATGGAGATATGAGACCTAATAGAAAAGGTGATTGTATGATATCATCACCTTTAAGACGACGTTGTTGGCTTGGGATAGCGTTCATACGTGGAGGAGTACGCTCAAGCATCGAGTTGAGCATTTCGTGCTAACGAATACCATGGCGTTCTTGGATTCCTTTTAAAAAGGATGTCGAAGAGGAGGATTGGAGGTGACGTAAACAAAGGACAACCAAGTTAAAGAATAACTCGAGACAACTTGAAATCGACACGGAGACCATACAAGAAAGAGGAGTAACATGAAGGTGTGGAAGTGGTTACAAAGAAGTCACGATTGGAAAGACAACGAGACCGATAGAGATAATGTACTTAGTTCTTTAAGAAGACGTGTGGACAACTATAAATGCGAATCGAGGAGGAGGTGGGTGTGTTCTAATAAGGTTAGAGCCGGTGTTCCATTACGAGAAGTGAAGCTTTTCTTAGACGCTGCTAAGCTTTGGAGTCAAGATGAGAAGAATGGCATGGTAAGAATTCACATGGAGTTGACCGGTTTCATTATGAGGATAAGGCTAAGAAACACCAAGAAGATGAAGTATGAGTAGACGTGAACCCGAGAAGAGGAGCGACGAAACAAGGAGCTTAGTTATGGAAAGACTTAAGACAACAATAAAGAGAAACACGAGCGGCTAATGATTAACGTTAGAGATTTTCAGGAGACACACTTACAAGATATCATGAGGCACGGATAGGCCTAGGAAGATGAGTTATACAGCGTGCGAGGCCGAGAAGAATATGGTTACTTTAAGAGAGAAGGAATGAATGGAACGGAGAAAGAGTTAACGGAGTTGAGGAAGAGTACCCCAAGGAGGGTACCGTTCATGAGTATGGAAGCATGGAAAATGTAGTAGAATAGTAAATTGTTGACTTTGGAGAATACCAACTACAAGCTGACCAATGACAACCAAGAACTCGCATGTGCGGGTTTCTTAATCGAGTTGCGGTAATGACATTCAAGTTATGGTTTCAGGTGGTTCCAAGGTGGATCCTAAGCTTATGACTAATGTTGCAGACTGGTAAGCGATGTTTTATGAGGTGGACCATAAGCTAATGTTTAGTAATGACAGTTATGGGTGCATGAGTTGCACGAATGATTCTTATGTTCAGATTTGACGATGCCTTGTTGTACTCTCAAAATTGAGAGGAACAAGCTTGACATGGGACAACGATAATACAGGTTATGCGGGATGAGCAGAGTTACCTAAATGGGTTGGGACGTCCGAGGTGACCTCCTAAGAGACATAGCGGGTTGAGAATATCCAATTGATCGAATTACAACGAGGTGATAGTTTCGATAATAGCTCCACGTATGTGGAGGAGATATGCAGCTTGTAGGTTGGTGGGCCATAAACTCCAACTACGGGATGGTTTTGACGCTTCCTTCCTTTCCTATGGAAGTCAATTAGATCGTGGGGTCCCAAACGTATCCGTGGAGCTTTAGTAGAAGCAGAAGAGGTGAGTGACCTCCATTCTGCTTTCTTTGGTACAAACGTTGAGTCATGGGGACTCTATGACATTATGGGTACATCCATGCGGGACGTGGGATATGTATGAAGTAACGAGAAAGGTTCCGCATGTATCTCGGGTAGTTGTGGGCATATAAGGAGAATGACCGATGAAGGGTCGAGAGTTAGCGCTTTTATGCAAGCACGTAAGATAATGTCGGTTTGGATATGGAACGACATGCCATTCATTTATGAACGATATATGTGTATGTGTATTCGCACAGCAAGAGTTGAGTACCCACCATAGAATGGTTATAATTGGTTAAGGACTTCGGTCTTGTGATTTTGGGATCGTTCAAGGGAAGGTGAATGTGGCCACCAACGCCCTTAGTAAGTGGATGCTTTGAGAGGAAGCAACATCGTAATTGACAGTTCATCCTCAGTTTATCAACATAGATGTTATGGTATGGAATTGACAGAATTGCGGAATTTGAATGGCTTTGAGAAAGATCTGGGATAGAAGGTACCGAGGATAGGCCTCATAGTTACCTTCATGGGGTGAAGGTTTTGTTGAGACGCCCGGATCGTCTATGTGTGCTTGTAACGGAGAGCTGAGATAGAGCCTTAGGAGGCTTACACTACTCGTACTAGTTCACCCTGGTGCTAGTAAGAGGTACTCGGGTTGGTGATGTTCACATTGGTGAGGCGGCCTGAAAGCCGATGTGGCTTCTTGCATAGCCAGTAAGTGATAGTGGTCAGGTCGAGCTTCAGCACCGTAAGACGGGAGGAAGATTCCAACCACCGCGAGTTATGCAGGGGGAGTGGTAGGATACCTCTATAGTGGTTATTTCCGGTTATAGGCCATGTAACATGTGCGACGAGTTGGGTCGTATGGACCGACCGATAGAGACAACGTGTTTTTACACCCTATTGGGAAACAAGGCTGATGAGTCGGCTAGTTGTGGAATCTACTAAGTGGTAGCAAGATGATTTGGGATACCAAGTATCGTGATCTAGGATTGAGGTGGACAATTCATCTTGGGAGGGTTGGGCAGCAGGATTGTGCCCCGAAGGATCGTGGTGGTCAACTAGAGAAGACTTTTGCGATCTTGGATGCTGTGTAGAGAGCATATGTGCGAGGTAGGGGTAAAGGGTGGACATGATACCTCCCCATTGATCGAGCTTTCGTAATACGATAGTGAGATGTGTCGCTTGAAATGGGCCTTGTGAGTCACTTTGTGGATGGAAGTATAGTACACCGTGATGATTCGGAATTGTCCGTGATTGATTCGATCTAGGCACAATGATCTCGAAACAGGCTGAATGAAGCAATTTCAGAATGCGGAATGGACGTAGGTGATGAATGGCGCAGGAATGGTGAAGAGAAGAACCAAAGAGATGTCAACGAAGGAACCAAGGCTGAAGAGCAAAAACCCCAATCGTGAATGCCCTAGACCCGTCTCCAATACAACTTTACACTAGCTCCGGCTGGACTAGCACAAAGAGGTACTCGTGAAGGCTCGAAGCACCAATCCGAAGGCGGTTTGACACAAACAAGCTCAGCCAAGCAACAACAGCAATGCCAACCAAAAACTCTCTTGTTCTTTGATTGATTTTGTGAATGATTACAAATGCAATTCTAAGCAATGTGAATAACGTAACTAATCTGCAGCTAAAGAGGCTATCTATATAGACTCTTTTATCTAGACAAAATAAAGAAAAGAGAATTAAAAACATTAGTGGGAAGGTGGTAATAAGAGAGCTTCCTCTAATGTAGCTAACAACCTAACAAACCACTAATCAGCATGAAAATAGGCTGAATTATTCAAACTTATCCTTGGAGTGCAAGCTGGACGTTTTTAACGTTTTTAAGGAGCCAAATGGGCTATCCGAATGGGCTGCATTGTTCAACAGATCCATGAGTGATTTGGATGTGTTTAAAGAGCCCAAATGATGATCCGAATGGGCTGAATTGTTACTCTCTTGGACCTCTTTAAACGTGATCAGCTGGCTGCCTTCTTGGGTTGTTTTAGATGTGAGCAGCAGCCTACCCTCTTGGACTGCCTTGGACGTGTTTGCTTGCCTCCCCTCTTGGGCTGCCTTGGACGTGAGCAGCAGGCTATCCTCGTGGGCTGCTTTGGACGTGATCAACATCTCCTCTCCTGGGCTGCATTGGACGTGGGCAACAACCTCCTCTTGGGCTGCATTGGCGTGAGCAACAGCCTCCTCTCCTGGGCTGCATTGTACGTGAGCAACAACCTCCATGGTCTCCTCGAGATGCATGGGAAGTGAGTACGTCGGCATGGCCTCCTTGCTTGGTTCGCTTGCTCCTACATTCACCAAAAGATTAACACATGATGTATGGAAATTAAATGGTCCACGCATTGTGTCTAGCAATAGCACTTCCCTTGACATATCTTCTTGGATCTCCTTAGCTCTTGCTCTAGTAATGGGACCTTGATAGCTTCCATGTGATGGTCCTACATCACGTGATGTCGGTATTCGGATAGTATGTGTAGGGATAGCGCCGAGCGAATAAGGGACGACCTCGCTAGAGTAGCGATGGTCCAAGGGTGGATGATGGACGATCTAAGTCGCAAGAAGGGTGTATAGATAGAGGTGCGGACCTCAAGGGATCGGATACTAGACGAGTCTAGTTAAGGGTATCACAGACGCGAGGCGTCATACGTGTTGGTCATTAGAAGGGAGTTGAGTCCCAATATATATCAGACCTTTTTGGAGATCTTGGCGCGAGTTGGGAAGTGGTTTACCGGTTGGCATTGCCACCGAGAGTGGAGGATGTTCACCAGGTTTCAGGTGTGACGGTCGAGGGAATACATGTATGACTCGCGATATGATGTTAGATGTGCTGATCTAGTGGTAGACGAGGAGCCGACGAGGCTACCGGGAAGACGTGGGATAGTATCTGTGGATGAGTTTTTACAACGATCTAATGACATCTAGATGGCCGATGAGTTAGGTCTTATGTGTATGTGCGAGTTTATGTGTTTTGTGCCCAAGTGGGAATGTGTTGCATGATTGGTTAGCTTTTGACTTATCATGTGATATACAATTCTTGGGATTATGTGTGTAGGCCTTGTGAGGTCTTGATGCGGTTACACGAGTGTATGATGGTTATCGAGTAGGGAGTTGGCCCGTTACAGTTGGTTGGTTACCGAGGTAGTTATGCTGATAGTTCTACGTTAGCAAGTTTCGGGACGAAACTTGCTTTTAGGGGGATTAGTTGAAACATCCGAAATTTTTATTCCGGATGGTGAGCGAGTTATCGACCTTTCCGAAAGCGCGATTAAGTTTTCCCACAGGCACGAGATGTTGAGTAACGGGATTTTATTCCAAAATCTTGTTCCGACCCTTTTGTTTACGCTTTTCCCATATGACCCCTTGTGCTCTTGGTCAACCCCTCGTTTCCCCCACAACTGAGATGACCCCTTTGTGCAGCCTCTCTCTCCTCCCACTTCCACTTTCACGTGACATTTCACTCTCCCTTCCTCTTTGCCTCTTCCCCTCCCTTTCAGCTTTGAGCTCTTGGAAGCTTCCCCTTTGATGATGATCCTCCTTCCTTCTCCCTTATTTGGTGTGGTATCCAGCATTAGAGGTTCTGCAGATCCGAGTTCAACAGTAAGCTTTTTCTTCCCCTTCTTCTTTTACATCTTCTTCCTCGAGCCTGGTGGAAGCCATGGATTTACCTTGTTTTCCCTTCCTTTGGCTTGCATATGAGTGGATCGAGTTTAGATCGACTGTATGAGGGTGGATCCAAGTGGTGGATGTTCTGTAGTCAAGCAAGGAAGCTAGGAGGTCATGGCACATCAAGGAGTCAACGAGAAAGCAATCGAAGATCGCTCTCTCGAGCTCGACCGCACCCACAGGGGCGGCCAAGGCACTGAGCTGCAGAGGCGGCCATCTGGGCCGCAGGGTCAACAACTAGCTCAGCCAACCCTCCCTTGCGGTCTTCTTCTCCCGTTCGCTGCAGCCAAAAATTTTCGATGGATGGGCGAAAACTAAAAAATTTAAAAATTTAAAATTCTAATAAATTGTAATTATAAAATCATTCAAATAATTAATCGTTAATACAAAAAATTAACAAAAGTACTCAATGAAGCCTGCATCTTTTAAAAACAAAAATATATAAAAATATTTTATTGGATTATTGTATAAATTTTTTTAAAAAAAATTGACTTGGGGTGGGCCATGGCCTAGCCAGCCCACCCTCTAGATCCTCCATTGGCTCTTCCTTCTTCCGTGGCCATGTCTTTGCCCGGCGAGTGTCCTCCCTTGTGTATGTGTTTATAGTTGATACTAGAGAGTGTTGATCATTAGAAGCATGCTAAGTTGGACCTAGGATAGTTGAGAATGCCAAGTAGTGGCTTGTACCTGAGGTGAGTGTTTGAAGATCTAGATATGTTCTAAGGCTTGATGGATATATGATCTTGAGTGGTTTATGGGATGAGTGTAGGGCTATCCTTGTGAGGCTTGTGAGGATTGAGTTTTGGAGTATATGGTTGTTGAGATTATAGGCTAGGATATGCATATCCTAGCATAGAGTGGTTACCGTTGAGGTTGTTGACACTAGGCATGTTTATCTTAGTATGTGTTATGGGTTATGATCTTGCGAGATCATATGGTCTAAATGTCTAAGGACTTCTAGCTTTTGCTGAGTGTGATGTGAGCTTGAGAGATTCTAGGATGCGATCCTAGAATGTGAGTCATATGATCTTGTGTAGATCATTTGTGTAGAAGTCTAAGACTTATTGTGTTGAGCGAGTTTTGATAGATATCTTGTTTGGAGCAGGTTGTAGGCTTCTTCCCAAGGGAAGCGAGAGTGGTGCGAGAGTTAGCGGTTGGACGAGGTAAGTCTCCAGACTTACTTACCTCGTATTCTTTGGTTTAGTTCTGATGTGTGTTTGGTGGTGTGTGTTTTATTGTTTATGTTATAACAACAAAACCGGAAATAGGATTACTGACCTTATATTATTTGGCCCAAGTGTTTGATAACGGACGGTGACAACTTGTCTAGCTCTTGCGTAGAGCTAGGAGGTTCATGGCGACTAGCCCGTGCTGGTAGATGGTTGGATGCATAAGTACCATTCCATGCCGGTAAGTGGGGACCGAGAAGAGTTTTGGGAGATTCTCGTGTCACAAAAGA
This sequence comes from Fagopyrum homotropicum, assembly GCA_033239125.1. Lineage (NCBI taxonomy): Eukaryota > Viridiplantae > Streptophyta > Magnoliopsida > Caryophyllales > Polygonaceae > Fagopyrum > Fagopyrum homotropicum. The sequence continues at coordinate 90,567,929 of BSWB01000004.1, read as the reverse complement.
AGTTGAATTAGAACGGGATATGACTTAATAATAAAAAGATAATAAACCAGATTTGCGTGCATTGGAGTATGATGTGTGTTTATCATGATTTACTTGTGTTTTTGCCTTTCACCTTGACTCTAATGCCTCAAATATTAGCTAACGGTGTTATACCGATTTTGTAGATTGCCTTGCAGGTTAAGAATGCGGCCGAGAGATCCGGAAGAGTGGGAAGTCGGGATTCGGTACATTTTAGGAGGGGTTTTCGTTTGGAGTTGCGTTGTGTATTGTTCTTCGGTTATTGTGTTTTGTATGCCGCGTGTATAGCGTTTGGTCTTTGGAGTTATATCTTGGCTGAAGTCTTTTGTTGTATGCTTTCGGGTTGTCAGTACATTGCATAAAAATGTATTTCGGTTTTGGCCTTTATTTGTACCTTTGATGAGAGACCATCCGAGCTAGCATCTCCGGAGTATGAGGGAGCTATCACACGTTCCCGAGCTAAGAAGATTGAGCATGAGACCGAGGGCTTGCTGATGTTATTGGCTACAAGTGTTCATAACGAGGCTTGGCTCCTAAGTAAGCAAGAAAGCAACGACGCCAAGGCACAGGACTCGGCCAACCCCGCACATGACGCCGCTGCTCATCCCCACGTTTCCAGCACCGTTCCATGTCTCTCATTGAGGAATGAGGCTTTTTAAGGCCTGCTTAGTGATTGTGTGTTTTAAGTAGCCCATTGGGCTTAATTTCCAGTTTTTTATTATATCTTTTGTTTAAAGGACTGAAACTATTTAAAGGCTCTTTTCATTACTTTTTAGGCAGATTATTAGTGAAAAACACTTATTTTCAGATTTCATCTTCAATCAAAGGCGAGTTTTGATTGAAGAGCTATTGTGATAAGATTTGGCTTAGTTGTTTCGCGTGTGTCAATTGCTCTCGGGTTTCTTGGTGTTCGTGAGATTCCATAAGCATCCTCCTCGTGTTGTCGATGTTCTAAGTCGGCTGTGTGAGGTTGTAAGGGGCTGAGTTCGTTGCATCGTTCTTGGTGGTTCTTGATCCCGAGATCAAGGGTTTCCACGTCGTTTGTGTCGGGTTCATCTACATCGTACCTTCTTTAATTTCTGTACCTTCGTTTTCAGTTGAGCGTCTTCTTGTTCCTTTTATTCGCAGGTCACGCAGCACATGAACCCTAGCCGGCTGTTTGATCCGTTTTCTGCGTCTTTCCCTCCTTCCGTCGTCTAGATCGAGCCAACGTCGGGTCTGTCCCGTATCAATTGGTATTAGAGCTCCGGTTGACGACGGATCAATCTTGTATCTTTCCTTCTTATCGTGTCAGTTTGGAATTCTGCGAGTTTTCTTCTCGTGTTCTTGAAATTGATTGTGCTTGACTTGTTGTGTTGAAGGTTGTGTTGGTTTGTGAGTATCTTAGGCTGGCCATCACCATCTCCTCGACAAACCCTACTGCCGCCGGCCTTTGCTTACACACGCCCTGCCGGACCATCACCATTGATGCCGGCTGTGCCCTACTCGGTTGTGCCCTAAACGGCTGTGCCCTAATCGGTTGTGACTAATCGGCTGCATTGGGCTTGTTCTTCTTCAAATTCCACATTCCCATGTTCAAGCACTAGTAGAAGATCTCTTTTGTTCCAATTTTAATTTATTTTGTAATTATTGGCCAAATTTGTTGGTCAAGGAAGTTCTTACATTTTAGGTAACAAAAAGAAAGCATATCATTCAAAAAAAAAAAAGGAAGCTAATCATTCAAAAAAAAAAGAAGCTGATCATTCAAAAAAAAAGAGAAGTTTTGTTACATTTTATTTGATTTTGTGATCTTTAGTCTTGTATGTTATCTTGTGGTGCAAACTGCCTATTCACGTCATTATCTCCCAGCCCTCTCGAGACTTTCAGCAAGACCAGACGCTCGGCTAAACCATCAGCGCTCCATCGCCCGTAGCCAGCTCCGGACCCTCATCGTCCGCACCCTCATCGCCCACACCCTCATCGCCTGCACCCTCATCTCTCACCACGTCTTCCCTCTCACCTTGCTACCTCTAACCTAGCCTCGGGATTACTCACACTCCAAGGCAGTCCGGAAGTGCAACAAGTAGAGCTTTAATCGATGAGTCCTCTTCTTTTCTTCTCTTCAAACATTCTGTTTGGTGATCTTCTTAAGTCTTTGTGATTCAATTCTGTCCATTCGTGAGTATTGTTGAGTTTGAGCTGATTTCGCATTAAACTGAATTGCATTGAGCCTAATCGATTTTTGGTTGTTTTGGATACCTAGACACCTTAACTCAAGTGGGGTTCTTGACTCATCCGAAGCGATCCATCAACAAGCCCGACTATCACAAGAGTGTGAGCAGAAAAAGGAGTGAAACACTTGAGAGGTGTTTTGATTTCTAACCTTAACATATTCAGTGTTTGTTTTCTTTGTGATAATGTCTACCCATAGCCGTGTTTCGACGACGAGCCCCGAGCCGACAGATCCGACAACATTCAGCTTGTTGAAGCAAATGAACGACAACATTGCCGATTTGACCACTCGTATGAGGGCTCTAGAAGCTCACCAGCCCTTAGCTTCAGCCTTTGAGCAAGGAGACCATTCACAGCAGCCACCGCAACCCTGAGGTCCTTTGCCCAACCAACGAGCCGCCTTTGAGGCCGCTACCATGGCGCAGCGAGGCAATACACCGCAAGAGCTTTTGCAGCCGCCTCTTCAAGGCCACCCGGGTCACCGATATGGGTATGATCCTCGTCCCAACTCTCCTTTACCTAGAAACGTTGTCCCTCCCATTAATGTGCACAAGTACAATGAGGAAGAGGAACAATCAATGACGGGAGAAGCTTGGGCTCCACCACCGCAACAAGGGTATCAAGGATATCAACGTAGGAACCGGGAACCCGAACAAGATGAGATTGGTAAGATAAAGGTGAAAATCCCCGTCTTCTAGGGCAAGTGTGATCCGGATACATATATGTTGTGGGAGACGAAGATAGAACAAATTTGGTCCTGCCACAATTTTCCCGAGCACAAGAAGGTGCAATTGGCGGCTTTGGAATTTCAGGAATTTGCTCTTATTTGGTGGGACAAGCTAGTACAGGAAAGGAGGCTTGCTCTTGATCCCCCCATGGTTACTTGGGAACAAATGAAAGCAATGATGAGAGCTCGGTTCATACCTCACCATTACCATAGGGAGCTTCGGCAACGCCTTGAGAACTTGAGGCAAGGCAATCTGAGCGCCGAGGAAACTTTCAATGCCATGCAAGTTGCAATGGCCCGAGCCAATGTGTCGGAGGATGAAGAGGCTACAATGGCAAGGTATCTTAGAGTATTGCATCCTTCTTTAGCTAACGAGGTGGATTTGTTTCCATATGGTTCTATGACAGAATTGCTACATTTAGTGATAAAAGTGGAAAGGAAGTCCAAGAGTAGGTACCAAGGAACAGGATACAATGCAGCAAATGCAGTGAACAAGTGGAAGAACTCGTCCTACGGAAAGGAGAACACCGCTGCGAAGGGAGGAACAGCCGCTGCACAAGGAGCCGACGCCACTACTAGGCGTGGTGCCACACCCTCCGGTTCTTCGTATCCTCCCAAGGCAAACCCGGCTGCTCCTTCGGGATCCAAGCTAAGTAACTCTAACCCCCTTGTGCCTAATGCTAATTCTAGAGCTAGAGATGTGACTTGTTTTAAGTGTCAAGGTAAAGGGCACATGATGAGAGAATGTCCAAACAAAAGAGTCCTTATAATCAATCATCTAGGTCAATATGAGTCGGAATCCGACAATGATGAAAATGAATTTGAAAATGTTGTTGACAATACTGTTTTTGATGATGATGATGATGAGGGTATAGAGATGAACATGGGGAAACTTTGATAGCTAGGAGGACTTTACACTTACAACCTACTCCTTGTGAAGATAATCAAAGAGAAAATCTATTTCACACTAGATGCTTAGTAAAGGGGAAGGCTTGTAACGTTATAATTGATGGTGGGAGTTGTTGCAACATAGCTAGCACGGAATTGATTTCTAAATTGCAAATAGAAACTTTCTACCACCCTAGGCCTTACAAGCTACATTGGATGAATGATTGTGGGGAGCTTAAGGTAAACAAGCAAGCTAAAATTCACATTACCTTAGGACATTATGAAGACACTATTCTATGTGATGTGGTTCCAATGCAAGCTTGTCATGTTTTGTTAGGCCGACCTTGGCAATATGATAGGAAAGTGTTGCATAACGGTTTTACTAACAAGTATTATTTTACCTTTAAAGATAAACTTGTTACTCTCAAGCCTATGACTCATATGCAGATTGCAGAGGCTTTTGAGAAGAAATCAAGAGAAGCTGTCCAAGCAAGCAGCGGTCCCACCGAGACGACGCCGGCCAAGGGAGGAGCATTTTCTGCAGCCGCCAAGGAAGCTGACGCCATGGACAACTGCGCTGCAGCAAGGACCGCCACCAAAGGCAAAGCAATCGCAGCAGTTGTCCAGCCCCTACCGAGGACATTGCTCGCAGACAAGAGGGAGTACATCACAGATTACCTACCTTCCGATGTTGCGCTCGTGTGTTTGTGTAAAGGGCTGAATTTGGTAAGCAACTCGACCCTAGTTGATTTACCCCCTAGTATTTTTGCTATCTTGGATGAGTTTGCAGATGTGTTTCTGGATGAAATACCCCCGGGGCTGCCACCATTTCGGGCTATTGAGCATCAAATAGATCTTATTCCCGGAGCTACTCTCCCAAACCGACCCGCCTATAGAATGAACCCAAAGGAGAGTGAGGAGATTCAAATGCAGGTACAAGAGCTCCTTGATAAGGGCTACATTCGAGAGAGCCTTAGTCCTATGGCGGTTCCGGTTTTACTAGTCCCTAAGAAGGATAACACTTGGCGGATGTGTGTTGATTGTAGAGCTGTCAACAACATCACCATCAAGTACCGTCATCCCATTCCCCGCCTTGATGACATGCTGGATGAGCTACATGGAACAACTACCTTCTCCAAGATCGACCTTAGAAGTGGCTATCATCAGATTCGAATGTAGGAGGGCGACGAATGGAAGACGGCATTCAAGACCAAGTTTGGGCTCTATGAGCGGCTTGTTATGCCATTCGGCTTGACTAATGCTCCCAGCACATTCATGCGCCTCATGAACCATGTTTTGAGGAAGTTCATAGGGAAGTTTGTCATTGTCTACTTCGATGACATACTCATATATAGCCGGTCCGCAGAGGAGCATGCGGATCATCTCCGTCAGGTTGTTTCTACTCTTAGACTTGAACACTTATATGCTAATATTAAGAAGTGTGATTTCTACACAAATGAAGTTATATTTCTTGGCTTTGTAGTGTGTGCTCAAGGGCTGCGAGTAGATGAGGAAAAGATCAAAGCTATTCGAGATTGGCCAACCCCGACGTCTATTGGTGATGTGCGCAGCTTTCATGGATTGGCTAGCTTTTATAGGCGATTTGTGAGAGATTTCAGTACCATAGCCGCCCCTCTAACCGAGATCACTAAGAAAAATATACCATTCGTGTGGGGAGAGGCCCAAGAGAGAGCTTTCGAAAAGCTCAAGTGGATGTTGACCAACGCCCCATTGTTTGTTCTCCCGGACTTCACGAGGCCATTTGAGGTGGAGTGTGATGCGTCGGGTATAGGAATTGGTGGAATACTTATGCAAGAGGGCAAACCCATCGCCTTCTTTAGTGAGAAATTGAAAGGTCCAACTCTAAACTATTCTACTTATGATAAGGAGCTTTATGCATTGTTTAGAGTGCTTAGGACTTGGCAACATTATCTTTGGCCTAGAGAGTTTATATTGCATACTGATCATGAATCATTAAAACACTTTAGGAGCCAAGATAAACTTGATAGAAGGCATGGTAGGTGGATGGAGTTCATTGAAACATTTCCTTATGTGATTAAGTACAAGAAAGGAAAAGATAATGTAGTAGCTGATGCACTTTCTAGGAGACATGTTTTGCTCACTACATTGGATGCTAGAGTTCTTGGCTTTGTTTACATTAAGGATTTATATGCAAAGGATGATGATTTTGGAGAGATTTATAAAGCTTGTGTGGAAAAAGGGGTTGTAGATAGGTTTTACTTGTTTGATGGCTTCTTGTTTAGAGTTGATAAAGTGTGCATTCCAAAGTGTTCTCTTAGGCTCTTACTTGTGGATGAATCCCATAGGGGAGGTTTGATGGGTCACTTTGGTAGAGATAAGACAAATCATATGCTGCATACTCATTTTTATTGGCCACCCATGCTTAGGGATGTTGAGAATTTTGTGAAAAGATGCTTAGAATGCTTGAAAGCAAAGTCTAGAGTAATGCCCCATGGTTTGTATACCCCTTTACCCATTCCCGCAGCTCCTTGGGAAGATATTAGTATGGACTTTATTTTGGGGTTACCTAGGACTAAGTGGGGAAGAGACTCTATTTTTGTGGTGGTAGACAGGTTCTCTAAGATGGCACACTTCATAGCTTGTCACAAAACGGATGATGCCACTAATGTTGCAAACCTCTTCTTTAGATAAGTTGTTAGGCTACATGGAGTTCCTAGAACCATTGTTAGTGATCGGGATGTGAAATTTCTTAGTTACTTTTGGAAGACTTTATGGGGTAAGCTAGGTACTAAGTTGTTGTTCTCTACCGCTAGCCACCCTCAAACAGATGGCCAAACCAAAGTAACTAATAGGACTTTAGGGACACATTTAAGGGTTGTAATTAAGAAGAATTTGAAAGAGTGGGAGGATGTGTTACCACATTTTGAGTTTGCATATAACAGGACCATCCATTCTTCCACTAACATGACTCCTTTTAAGTGTGTGTATGGCTTGAATCCCTTAACCCCTTTTGATCTTATGCCGTTACCTTCAAAGGAGCGAGTAGATTTCAATGCAGGTAAACAAGTTGAGTACATTAGGGGATTAAATGAGAAGTCACGGCTGAGCTTAGAGGAGAAAGCAGCTCGGACCGCAGCTAAGGCAAACAAGGGACGGATGATACGGTGTTAATCCGTGTTTGATTTGATCTAGGCACAATGATCTCGAAATGGACTGAATGAGACGAATTCAGTAGGCGGAGTGAAACGAAGATGATGAATGGCGCAGGAGGGTGAGAGAAGAACCAAAGAGAAAGCCAATGAAGGAACCAAGGCTGAAGAGCCAAAACCCCAATCGTGACTGCCCTAGACCCGTCTCCAATACAACGTTGCACTAGCTCCTGCTGGACTAACACAAAGAGGGACTCGTGAAGGCTCGAAGCACCAATCCGAAGGCGGTTTGACACAAACAAGCTCAGCCAAGCAACAACAGCAATGCCAACTAAAAACTCTCTTGTTCTTTGATTGATTTTGTGAAAATGATTACAAATGCAATTCTAGCAATGGGAAATAACGTACTAATCTGCAGCCTAAAAGAGACTATTTATAGACTCTTTTTATCTAGACAAAATAAAGAAAAGAAAGCTGAAAAACATTAGTGGGAAGGTGGTAATAAGAGAGCTTCCTCTAATGTTGCTAACAACCTAACAAACAACTATTTCAGCACAAAAATAGGCTGAATTATTCAAACTTATCCTTGGAGTGCAAGCTGAGTGTGCTGGACGTTTTTTAAGAGCCAAATGGGCTGTCCGAATGGGCTGCATTGTTCAACAGATCCATGAGTGTTTTGGATGTGTTTAAAGAGCCCAAATGATGATCCGAATGAGCTGAATTGTTACTCTCTTGGGCCTCTTTGAAAGTGATCGGCTGGCTCCCTCCTTGGGCTGCATTGGACGTGAGCATGGGCTGCATTGGGCGTGAGCATGGGCTGCATTGGCATGAGCAACAGGGCGTGAGCATGGGCTGCATTGGGCGTGAGCATGGGCTGCTTTGGCGTGAACAACAGCCTTCTCTCCTAGCCTGCATTGGACGTGAGCAGCATCTCCTTCCTTTGCTCTTGGGCTGCCTTGGACGTGAGCAACAGCAGCCTGCATGGTCTCCTCGAGCTGCATGGGAAGTGAGTACGTTGGCATGGTCTCGGGCTGCATTGGTTCACTTGCTCCTACATTCATCAAAAGATTAACACATGATGTATGGAAATACAATGGTTCACGCATTGTGTCAAGCAATAGCACTTCCCTTGACATAACCTCTTGGATCTCCTTAGCTCTTGCTCTAGTAATGGGACCTTGATAGCTTCCATGTGATGGTCCTACATCATCCACTCCTTCTTGGAAAGAATTCGACCCCGAATTTTCATCTTGTTCCGAATCTCCTTCATATGGGCTCAAATCTCCTACATTAAAAGTGGTGCTAACTCCATACTCTTCCGGTAAGTCCAACACATATGCATTGTCATTAATCCGGTGTAAGACTTTGAATGGTCCATCAACTCGTGGTGCTAGCTTGGAATGGCGTTTTGTCGGAAACCGCTCTTTCCTTAGATGTAGCCAAACTAAGTCGCCGGGCTGGAAAACCATTTTCCGACGTCCCTTGTTATTCCGAGCTGCAGTTTCAATGCCTTTCTTGTCAAGTGCAGCTTTGGTCTTAACATGAAGTTCCTTAATGTAGTCCACCTGTTCCAAAGCATCAAAAGCTACTCGATCCTTTCGAGGAATCGGTAATAAGTCCAAAGGAGTTAAAGGGTTAAATCCATAAACACATTTGAAAGGTGATAACGAAGTGGAAGAATGCATGGTGCGATTATAAGCAAACTCAATATGTGGTAACATGCCTTCCCATTCTTTTAAGTTATCTTTCAACATGGTTCGAAGGAGGGTCGTTAGGGTCCTATTGGTGACTTCCGTTTGCCTATCTGTTTGGGGATGACTAGAGGTCGAGAATAGTAATCTAGTGCCCATTTCCCCAAAATGTCTTCCAAAAGAACTCAAAAACTTGACATCCCTATCACTAACAATAGTTTTAGGTATTCCATGCAATCTAACTATTTCCTTAAAGAAAAGATTAGCAACATTATATGCATCTTCAGTTTTATGACATGGAATAAAATGTGCCATTTTAGAGAATCTATCTACTACCACAAAAATGGAATCTCTTCCTTTCTTAGTCCTAGGTAGTCCAACAATGAAATCCATACTTATGTCCTCCCATGGGCCATTAGGCGTCGGTAAGGGCGTATACAGCCCGTGGGGTTGTACCCTAGCTTTGGCTTTAAGACATTCAATGCACCTCTTAAGCATGTGTTCTACATCCCTTAACATATGAGGCCAATAAAAGTGAGTTTGCAACATGTGATATGTTTTGACCCTCCCAAAATGCCCCATTAAACCTCCTTTATGGGCTTCTTTCACCAATAAGATCCTAAGGGAACATCTAGGTATGCAAATCTTATCCACCTTAAACAAGAAACCTTCAAACACAAAGTACTTATCATAAGGGCCTTGAGTAGTGCATCTATGAAATATCTTCCCAAATTCAGCATCATCCACATATAATTCTTTAATGTAAGTAAAACCTAGCATCCTAGAATCCAAAGTGGTGATTAAGGTGTATCTCCTAGACAATGCATCCGCTACTACATTATCCTTTCCTTTCTTATACTTGATAATGTAAGGAAAAGTTTCTATGAACTCCATCCACCTACCATGACGTCTATCTAGCTTATCTTGGCTCCTAAAGTGTCTAAGTGAATCATGATCGGTTTTCAAAACAAACTCTTCAGGCCAAAGGTAATGTTGGCATGTTTTGAGTACTCTAAACAAGGCATACAATTCTTTGTCATAAGTAAAATAGTTTAAGCATGCACCTTTCAATTTTTCACTAAAGAAAGCTAGAGGCTTACCTTCTTGCATAAGGACGCCACCAATACCAATGCCGGATGCATCGCATTCAACCTTAAAGGGTTTAGTGAAGTCCGGTAGAGCTAGTAGTGGTGTGTGGGTGAGGCGTCTTTTGAGCTCATCAAAAGCTCTTTGCTGCGGTTCATTCCACTCAAAAAGAACCTTCTTTTTGGTCAAAGCCGTGAGTGGGGCTACAATGGTGCTAAAATCTCTCACAAACCTTCTATAGAAGGTAGCTAAGCCATGGAAGCTCCTCACGTCACCAACAGTCCTAGGGGTTGGCCAATCATTGATTGCTTTCACCTTGTCCTCATCCACTTGCAAGCCATTGGCACTTACTACAAAACCAAGAAAAATCACTCGGTTAGTATAGAAATCACATTTTTGAATATTAGCATACAAGTATTCTATACGCAATGTAGCAAGCACATCTCTCAAATGATTTTCATGCTCTTTTAAAGTCTTACTATAGATAAGAATGTCATCAAAGTAGACTACAACAAATAAACCAATATAAGGTCTCAAAATATGATTCATTAACCTCATGAAAGTACTAGGAGCGTTAGTTAAGCCAAAAGGCATTACTAGCCACTCATAGAGACCAAATTTTGTTTTAAAAGCTGTTTTCCATTCATCCCCTTCCCTCATTCTAATTTGATGGTAGCCACTCCTAAGGTCAATCTTAGTGAAAATTGTAGCTCCATGTAACTCATCAAGCATATCATCAAAACGGGGAATAGGGTGTCTATACTTGATAGTAATGTTATTGATTGCTCTACAATCAATACACATTCTCCAAGTATTATCCTTCTTGGGTACTAGCAGAACGGGAACGGCACAAGGACTAAGGCTTTCCCGCACATACCCCTTATCTAGCAAGGCTTGCACTTGGTTCTGAATTTCCTGGGCTTCCGTAGGGTTCATCCTATAGGCGGGCCTATTGGGAAGAGTAGCTCCGGTATTAAATCTATTTGGTGTTCAATGCCCCTAATGGGCGGCAAGCCGGCTGGAATCTCCTCAGGAAAAACGTCTCTAAATTCGTCTAACAGCCCCTGAATAGATCTAGGAAGTGGGTTCGTAGAGTCATGAGGCACATTCACTAGAGATTTACACAAACTCATCATTAGCACATCAATAGAAGCATAGTTAGTGACAAATTCATTCCTAGACTCAAGATAGCTACTTGTTGGTTGTACTAACAATGTTTGATGGGTTTTATTCTCTTTACTCTTAGGCCGTGTGATCTTAGGCTTGGGAGGGGTTCCTTGCTCTACCCTCTTGTTCTCATAGTACTCGGCTATTTGTAAAGGTGTCATAGGTTTAAGTGTTAAAGTTTTACCCTTATACTCAAAGCTATATTTGTTAGAAAACCCATCATGGACAACTTTCCTATCATATTGCCATGGACGACCAAGCAACAAGTGACAAGCATTCATAGGCACAACATCACATGTAATAACATCCTCATATGATCCTAATGTTATATTGACCTTAGTTTGCTTATTGACCTTAAGTTCTCCACATTCATTCATCCAATGTAGTTTATATGGCCTAGGGTGATAAAATGTAAGAAGTTGTAATTTGTTTACCATTTCAGTGCTAGCTATATTGCAACAACTTACCCCATCAATTATCATATTACACACTTTTCCTTTAATGCTACACCTAGTATGAAACAGATTTTCACGTTGGTTATCCTCACAAGGTGCTAGTTGGACATGCAAAATTCTCCTAGCTATCAAAGATTCACCTTGTTCATACTCAATGCAATCATCATTCTCATTTTGTTCATTGTCATCATTTAAGGCATTTTCATCATCTAATTCCACATCATCCTCACTCTCATACTCTCCTAGATGATTTATGATCAAAGTGCGTTTATTAGGACATTCTCTACTCATGTGACCTCTACCTTGGCATTTAAAACATACAATGTCCCTAGTTCTAGAGTTAGAGATAGGAGTACTCCCTCGATGATCACTTGAAGGCTCATTCAAGGATCGTGGTGTAGTGGCTGTTGTAGACGACTTTCTTTGCCCTTCTTGGCCCATAGGTGCCGATCTCCTCTCCTCCTTCCGGACCCCTTGCTCCCTGCCGTGGCTATGCAGCCGGCTTCCTTGTGGGCTGCTTTGTGCTTTCCAAGCATTGGGCGTCCCGGAAGGTGGCTTGTATTCCCGGTTTCGCACCTTAGTCTTCCTTTCCACCTTGATGGCCAAGTGTAGTAGTTGCTCCATGGTGCTGTATGGATACATATCAACCTCATTAGCTAAATTAGAATTTAGAATACGAAGGTACCTTGCCATAGTGTTTTCTTCATCCTCTAGAACGTTGGCCTTCACCATAGCAACTTGCATATTCTTATAGGCTTCCTCAGCGCTAAGTGAGCCTTGTCTCAAATTTTCCAGCCGTTGTCGAAGCTCTCGGGTATAGTGAGGTGGAACAAACCTAGCCCTCATTAGTGCCTTCGTATGCTCCCATGTGCTGATTTGAGGATCCAAGGTTCGAACTCTGTCTTTGACTACGTGATCCCACCATACCAAAGCATAGCCTTGGAACTCAAGAGCTGCTAGTTGAACCTTCCTAGGCTCGCTGAAGTTGTGACACAACCAAATCTGCTCAACTTTGGTTTCCCACTCCGTGTAGACGTCGGGATCACACTTTCCTTCAAAGACGGGAATTTTGATTTTGACCTTTCCGAGTCCGTCTTGCTCTTGATAGGGCCGAAGGTTGTCTCGCCCTTGCCTTGGCTGCTGGAATGGCCGATTGTAGCCCTCCCACGTGTGGTCCTCAGCTTCATTCCGTCGCTGAAAGTCATCAAAAAAATGGTGGCATGTTAGAAGCATTAGGAAGGACGTTGGAATGTACATTACCTTGATCCGGCTGATCCGGCTCTCTAGTAACACGTGAAGGACCGCCAAACTCGTAGTTAGCTCTTAAAGGTGGTGTTCCGGCTGGTGGTGTTCGTGCTTCCATAGACTCCACTCGTTTGGATAGGTTAGCTACGGAATTGGACAATTTTTTCAATAGACTTATCATCTCAGGCGTGACGGTCTCGCTACTCGATTTGCTGGGACTTATGGACCTGGACATGCTCAAGTAACAAACAAAGAACCGGTTAGGTTAGAAAAGCAAAGATCTCACTTGTGTATCGCTCACACTCTCGTTGGTATTGCCTAGCTGGTGGCTCGAGTTGTAAGGATCCAACACCTTAAGATCGCGATTTACGAACCTTCTTAGCAACCCTTTGGAACTAGAACTGTTGAAACCGATGTTAGTGTCGGAGATGAATCAAGACACCCCTAATTAGAGTATTGACCGTTGGATTGGTGTAGGTACGGTGAATGTGTTTAGAATGACGTTTTGAGATGATTGAAAGTACTTGTGCTTGTCGTTGATTAATAAAAGCCAGCCGTTTGTATTGTGTTTTTTTTTTTTTTGAAAGATCTCTTGACTTTGTCAAAGATTTGTAGGAGAGAGAGGTAACCGTAATTGATTTGCAGCAAGGGTTACCGAAACGTGATGCAGCGTTGAGCTCTCTTTTGTTTTTGTTTTCGTTTTGTGTTTGCCTCTCCTCAAGATGCTGTCCGGATTTTTGAATTGGCACACTTCAAGCACAAGTTAGATCTCAATTGGATAAACAATAAGGTTAACAAGAAGAAGAAGTGATCAATTGTACCAACTGTGCTCTGATACCAACTCATACGTTGTTAATCCGTGTTTGATTCGATCTAGGAACAATGATCTCGAAATGGACTGAATGAGACGAATTCAGTAGGCGGAGTGAAACGAAGATGATGAATGGCGCAGGAGGGTGAGAGAAGAACCAAAGAGAAAGCCAATGAAGGAACCAAGGCTGAAGAGCCAAAACCCCAATCGTGACTGCCCTAGACCCCCGTCTCCAATACAACGTTACACTAGCTCCTGCTGGACTAACACAAAGAGGGACTCGTGAAGGCTCGAAGCACCAATCCGAAGGCGGTTTGACACAAACAAGCTCAGCCAAGCAACAACAGCAATGCCAACCAAAAACTCTCTTGTTCTTTGATTGATTTTGTGAAAATGATTACAAATGCAATTCTAGCAATGGGAAATAACGTACTAATCTGCAGCCTAAAAGAGACTATTTATAGACTCTTTTTATCTAGACAAAATAAAGAAAAGAAAGCTGAAAAACATTAGTGGGAAGGTGGTAATAAGAGAGCTTCCTCTAATGTAGCTAACAACCTAACAAACAACTATTTCAGTACAAAAATAGGCTGAATTATTCAAACTTATCCTTGGAGTGCAAGCTGAGTGTGCTGGACGTTTTTTAAGAGCCAAATGGGCTGTCCGAATGGGCTGCATTGTTCAACAGATCCATCAGTATTTTGGATGTGTTTAAAGAGCCCAAATGATGATCCGAATGAGCTGAATTGTTACTCTCTTGGGCCTCTTTGAAAGTGATTGGCTGGCTCCCTCCTTGGGCTGCATTGGACGTGAGCATGGGCTGCATTGGGCATGAGCATGGGCTGCATTGGCGTGAGCAACAAGGCGTGAGCATGGGCTGCATTGGGCATGAGCATGGGCTGCTTTGGCGTGAACAACAGCCTTCTCTCCTAGCCTGCATTGGACGTGAGCAGCATCTCCTTCCTTTGCTCTTGGGCTGCCTTGGACGTGAGCAACAGCAGCCTGCATGGTCTCCTCGAGCTGCATGGGAAGTGAGTACGTTGGCATGGTCTCGGGCTGCATTGGTTCACTTGCTCCTACATTCATCAAAAGATTAACACATGATGTATGGAAATACAATGGTTCACGCATTATGTCAAGCAATAGCACTTCCCTTGACATAACCTCTTGGATCTCCTTAGCTCTTGCTCTAGTAATGGGACCTTGATAGCTTCCATGTGATGGTCCTACATCAACGGAGGAAGCTGTTATTTGAGCCCGGAGATCTCGTGTGGTTACATCTTAGGAAGGAGCGTTTCCAAGAGCTTCGAAAGTCCAAGCTATCACCTAGGGGTGCCGGTCCTTTCAAGGTGCTTCACAAAGCCGGTGACAACGCTTATGTATTGGATCTTCCGGAGGAATTCGGGGTCAGCCCGACCTTCAATGTTAGAGACCTCAGTCCGTTCCCACCTATGGATGTAGAGCTTGAAGATTCGTGGACGAATCCTTCCCAAGAGAGGGGGAATGATGAGGGACCATCCGAGCTAGCATCTCCGGAGTATGAGGGAGCTATCACACGTTCCCGAGCTAAGAAGATTGAGCATGAGACCGAGGGATTGCTGATGATATTGGCTACAAGTGTTCATAACGAGGCTTGGCTCCTAAGTAAGCAAGAGAGCAACGACGCCAAGGCACAGGACTCGGCCAGCCCCGCACATGACGCCGCTGCTCATCCCCACGTTTCCAGCACCGTTCCATGTCTCTCATTGAGGAATGAGGCTTTTTAAGGCCTGCTTAGTGATTGTGTGTTTTAAGTAGCCCATTGGGCTTAATTTCCAGTGTTTTATTGTCTTTTGTTTAAAGAGCTGAAACTATTTAAAGGCTCTTTTCATTACTTTTTAGGCAGATTATTGGTGAAAAACACTTATTTTCAGATTTCATCTTCAATCAAAGGCGAGTTTTGATTGAAGAGTTATTGTGATAAGATTTGGCTTAGTTGTTTCGCGTGTGTCAATTGCTCTCGGGTTCTTGGAGTTCGTGAGATTCCATAAGCATCCTCCTCGTGTTGTCGATGTTCTAAGTCGGCTGTGTGAGGTTGTAAGGGGCTAAGTTCGTTGCATCGTTCTTGGTGGTTCTTGATCCCGAGATCAAGGGTTTCCACATCGTTTGTGTCGGGTTCATCTACATCGTACCTTTCTTTAATTTCCGTACCTTCATTTTCAGTTGAGCGTCTTCTTGTTCCTTTTATTCGCAGGTCACGCAGCACATGAACCCTAGCCGGCTGTTTGATCCGTTTTTTGCGTCTTTCCCTCCTTCCGTCGTCTAGATCGAGCCAACGTCGGGTCTGTCCCGTATCACCGTATGAGGCATTATATGGACGGAGATGCCGTACTCCATTGTGTTGGGACGAGCCGGGGAGTTTTAGTGTTGTAGCTCTAGAGTAGGTATAGGACGACATAGCTAGATTTGCTTTGATCCGATATGTCGGACCATTCGAGATTTTGGAGAGAGTCGGTGAGGTGGCGTACAGGTTAGCGTTGCCACCGAGGTTGGAGGACATTCACCCAGTGTTTCTTGTATCTCAATTGAGAGAGTACATACACGACCCGAGGAACATCATAAGGCACGAGGACCTAGTGGTGGGGCCGGACAGTCGGGTTGGTCCCTAGATCCTTCCTTGATTGTGCTTATGTATTTCGTGACGTGATATGTTTTGTGTGTTTCGAATGAGTTTGTGTTCGTACCTTGCGAGGTCTGTATGTGTTTATCCGAGTAGACTTTGGTTTGGATGACCGATGATTACCACGTTGTATGTTCCCGAGCGGTTATCGAGATGTGTTTGATCGAGAGTTTTGCGTTTAGCAAGTTTTGGAACGAAATTTGTTTTTTGGGGGATTAGATGTGGCGTCCGGGAGATGTGTTTGATCGAGAGATTTGCGTTTAGCAAATTTTGGAACGACACTTGTTTTTAGGGGGATTAGATGTGGCGTCCGGAATTTTTATTCCGGTTAGTGAGAGGGTTATCGACCTTCTCGCACGCGCGGCTCAGTTTTACCGCTACACGGGATGCTAAGTAACGGGATTTTATTCCAAAATCTTGTTCCGACCCTTCGTTATCCCACCTTTGCTTTTAGACCCCTCGTTTTCTAGCAAAGGAGACAAGTTGGGCAGCTAAGCCCTTGTTCTCCCCACCTTGAGCAGCCTTTGCCTTTTCCCTCTCACTTCACTCTTCTGTCATTCACGTTGGGTTTTCCACTCTCCTCTTCCTCTTGTGCATTCTTCTTCACTTTTTCCTTGGATCTCCTTGGGTGTGGCCAACAGTGGTATAGCATTGGATCCAGTTTGGTAAGCTTCTCCCCCTCTCTTCCTTCTCCTTCCTTGCTGAGTATCTTCTTCTTCTCTCCTTCTCCATTGCTATGGATGAAGCTTTGGAAGAGGTTTCTACTTGATCCTTTTGCAGGCATGTGTTCCTAGTTAGTTTAGGTCGTGGAGAAGAGCTTGGATGTTGTGGATGATGTTTTGAGAAGACCCACAAAGAAAAGGAAGCCTTTGAGGCAAGGGCACAATCGAAGAATCAAAGAAGACGATCTTTCTACAGTTCGACCGCGGGGGTGAATCATCAGGGCCACAGGGGCGGATCCAGCCCACCGCAGGGGTGGCACCAGACCACTACAGGGGAGGCGCCAGGGCCTTTAGCCACCGCAGGGGTGGCTCTAGGACTCATAGGGGCGGTGACAGCCATGCCGCAGTCGCGCCACTTTGCTTCAGCGGCTGCGTTTCTTCAACAGTAGGCTCTTCTCCTCCTTCTTCCTTGGTTTCTTCCTTTGTTTTGAGGTTGTCCCATGATGGTAGCATTCCTAGGATGGACCTAGGATTGTTGTGAATGTCATTTAGTGGTTGTGAACCTAAGAGTCCTTAGAACTTGTTGTAGTCTTGTGGAACTAGATTGTAATGAGCATGTGGCATCTTCTATCCTTGTGGTTCTTACTCCAACTTTGGGGATAGTGTTTACCTTGTAGTGGGAGTGGGATGTTGTTGTCCCTTGTACATGATTGTTGAGTTTGTAGTCTCTTGGAGCCTAGGAGCATTCCTAGTTTGAGTGTTGTTGTACCTTGTGTCCGATTATTAGATTCGGAAGCCTTTGAGTTTGAGTGTACGAGAGTGTGATGATGTGCCTCTTTTGATCAGGTTGTGGTTCTATTCCTACGGGAAGTTGTGATCAGTTTTTCTTGTTAGCTTGGAGACGAGGTAAGTCCACGGACTTACATAGTTAGCTTTCGCATATTGGTTGATACGTGTGTGTGGTGTGTGCCGTTATAAGTTGTAACATAACTATTAACTAGATGAGATGTGAACGTGTTTATTGTTTTGGCCCAAGTGTATGATAACGGGTGGTGAGCGCTTGTACTGTCCAAAATGGGGCGATTGTAAGGTGCCTTCGGACAAGTCCACCAGGTGATGCTGATTCGCATTTGGACCAAACCTGTTTGGTAAAAGGGGACAAGAGCGATATCCTTGGGATTCTCGTGTCACACCATAATTGGAATAGTAAGGGAATAACGTAAATGGAAAAGATAATAACCGGATTTCTATGTGTGCATGTTGGTGTGTTTTACCTTATTATATGTGTTTGTGCCTTATCGTTTCTTCTAATATTCGGAATGCTACCTAACGGTTTTAAACTAGTTGTTGTAGATGCCTTGCAGGTTAGGGATGCCGCCGAGTGAGGTGGAGGAGTGGACAGCCGGGGTCTCCGTACATTATAGGACGGGGATGGATTTCTAGTTCGTTATGTTGTAGACTTGTGTTCTTATGATTATGGAGTTTGTTGTCGTTTTGAGGACTCGGTTGAGTTTCTACTTTGTACTTTACATTTTAGTATTCTCGCGCATACATTAAAAACGTTTTTAGTATTTGCCTTTATTTGTTCCTTGATGGAAAGGTCCGGTAAAATTGTTGTTAGGCTAAGGATCGGGACTCATTGTGAGGTCTCCGCCCCTAGCATCCTGAGTCACGCTGATTCGGGGTGTTACATGGCTTCTAACCTGGCAACCGGAGAAAAAGTCTCCTCATAACCAATACCTTCTTCTTGGTTATAGCATTGATAATGTGGGGATTAGCTGCGAAGAACGGATCGAGACGAACAACCTGTTCTAAAGAAAGAAGAACACACGAAAATAACAAACAAGGACAGCAATGAAAATGAGAAAACAAAAAGGGACAAGAAGAACCGAAAGGAACAATGATAGAACCCTTGGATTTGAAATCCAAGAACCAAACTAGTGACGATTCGACCCTGCTTTTTACAACTCCACACAATCGATCTGAGAATCGAGAGCACGAAGAGGGTGCCTTGTTCGACTTGCAACACCAATCCCGAAGGAAATTAACATACACAAGAACGAGAAAGTCAGATCACACACACAAACTCACGAGACAAGAATGATTGAATTCTCTTGGATTCAATTCTGAAATGCTCTCAGCAAAACTATTGTAAAACTTGTCTAACTACAAAAGAAGAGAGAAACGGCTTTATATACATCCTAGGCCTTTTCTTCTAAAACAGAAAAAAAGAAACTAATTACAATAATTACATTGAGAGAGAGTTAAATAAAGCCCAGCAAACATATAACACAATTGGGCCTAATTAAACTCTCCTATTCAGTCTCTCACGTCCACATACTTAAATGATCATCCAGCCATGCACATGCACATACGTGAAACCCCTTGTATCTGATTTCAAGGCCTCCGGCTGTCCTTTGAAATGCTTTCCAAAGACTGCCCAGCAACTAGAAATACAATTTAAGCTCCATTAATCATCTTGGCTGGTATGGGTTCGTGGCTGATCCACAAGATGGTCCTTAGGCTTGATGAAGGTGGACTTGGTTCAGCTTCATGGAGCATGTTTAGGAAAAGAGCATCCATCTCAGCTTGACGTTTAGCTTGCGCTCCTATTAGAGTCTCTTGAGGTGGCGAAGATGGAGTTAGCTCAGATGATCCTTCATCAGTCTCCCCTTCTTTGGAAGAATTTGACCTCGAATTGCCTTGATCAACATCTAGGAGTGGAAAAGGACTTAGATCCCTCACATTGAATGTGGGATCACAAGCATAACCATCCGGCAAGTCAAGCACATAGCGTTGTCACCCGCCTTGTGTAACACCTTGAAAGGCCCATTTCCTCTTGGGGAGAGCTTGGATTTCCGAAGCTGTTGAACCCTCTCCTTCCTCAAATGTAGCCATACAAGGTCGCCAGGTTCAAATATAATCTTCTTTCATCCTTGATTCGCCTATTCTGCATTGTATTTGCCTTTCTCCTCGAGCTTGATCCTTGTCCTACTATGTAGCTCCTTGATGTGTTTAACCTGCGTTTTAGCACTTAAATCCACTCGCTCCTTCTTAGGTAACGGTGTAAGATCAAAAGGGGTTAGTAGATTAAAACTATAAACACACTCAAAGGGAGAGATGGAAGTAGATGAGTGGACGACTCTATTATAGGCAAATTCAACCTGCGTTTTAGCACTTAAATCCACTCGCTTTCATCTTCCTTTCCACTTTGATTGTGAGATGGAGTAGTTCTATCATAGAGCTATAGGGAAAAAGATCTACTTCGTTAGCAAATCTTGATTTAAGGATACGAAGATACCTAGCCATTGTTGATTCTTCATCTTCTCGCACATTGGCCTTTACCATGGCCATTTTCATGGCATTATAGATCTCCTCAGCAGTCATTGATCCATGCCTCAGGTTCTCCAACCGTTGCCTCAATTTCCTTGTATAGTGTTGGGGAACAAACCGAGCTCTCATTAATGCCTTCATATGCTCCCAAGTAGCTACTGGTGCATCCAAAGTTCTTCTACTTTCCTTCACCAAATCATCCCACCATATCATAGCATATTCAATAAATTCAAGGGTTGCGTAGTGTACCTTTTTGTGTTCGGGAAAGTTATGGCAGACCATATTTTCTCTATCTTTGCCTCCCATGCCATATACACATCAAGATCACATTTGCCCTCGAAACTAGGGACCTTCACCTTCACTTTGCCAAGACCGTCATGTTCCGGTTCTCGGTCTCTCCTTTGCTGGACTCCATAGGGCTCACGTCTCCATTCATCGTTATGTCGCCCTTCCTGATGCCTCCTTGGCTGATCTTGCCTCCTCCATCCATTAGGCATCCATTCTGGTCTCCATTCCTCATTCTCCCCATCGTCCTCCTCTTCCTAGTCATAAACTGGATTCTGAAATTGGTGAGGATAGTTAGGCATATTATCATAAACTGGATTCTGAAATTAGTGAGGATAGTTAGGCATATTATCATTAATAATTTGAGAAGAAGGGATAGAAATATGCTCCTCAAAAGCAATATTTCTCCAACTAGGTTGGGAAACAATGTTGCCTAAACCATGTGCATGCCTAGAAGACTGCGGAACATTCGAATTCTTTGCTGCTTGGAACGCAGGTTGCGGACTTTGAAGGAGAACTCGATCTTGTCCTTGGTTTTGCGCCCTCGAGTTATCTCCTATCTCCAAGTTACCTCCTAGTAGTCGAGAGTCCGGGGTCACCCTAGAGGTCTCCAAGGTAGATACCCTTGTAGTTAGCCCATCAATACTATCTTTCAAGCTCTTGATGAGACCAAACAACTCCGGTGTGATAGGCTCAGGGCTCTTTGAACATGTGGGAGTCCCTGACTTGATGCAAAACACTCAACAACAGCAAACACGTTAGGTTAGTTTAAACAAAAACACCTCGCAAGTGTATCACTCAGAAAATAAGGTTCTCTCACTCTCTAGTGGTGTGATACAAGCTTGTTGATGGCTCGTCTTGTATTAATCAAAAACCTCACTTGAGTTCGATGCTTAGTCAAACTAAAGCTTTTCGAAACAAGTTCGATTTCAGTCACTTCAAAAACGTGTTTGACTCAACAAAAATAGAAGAAAATACTCAAACGGAAAGGACAAATTGCACGATTGTTATCTGCAACTAAATGACTCAAAAAATTTAGAACTCAAGATAAGCTTTGAAAGAACTTACTCGTAAGACCCAAGAAGTGAACCCTAGACACCGTAGGATCAGGTTAAGGAAGGTTGAGCTATGGTGTTTGATGGCAGAAAATGGACAGTAGCTAGGTGTGGCTAGATAGGTTCATCGAGATGCTTGGTTCTTCCTCCACTAAGACGAGATACTTGACTTAAGTCCTTTCTTGAAGTCCTCTTCGTTGCTGAATAACACTAAAGCAAAATGTAATAACACTAGGCTAATTACAAACTATGAATAAGAAAGAATGAAATAAAACAATAAACTAGAATGAAATGAATAAAAATCTGATTCCTTTTCTTTTCTTTGTTTTTTTGATCTCGGATTTCTTTCTTCTCTTTTTTTTATCCTTTTTTTTTTTTGAATTTTGTGATTTAGGAAATCAAAAAAGAAGAATAAACAAAAAATTGAAAGAAATAAATCAAAATTTTGTTTGTAGATAAACGTGGGCCAAGCTGTTGCAAATCTTCAAGATAAGATCAAATCTCAGCTCCTAGATTGTTGCAACTGCTTCAAACTCTACGCCGGATTTGTAGGAAATACGTTGAATAAACTCCAATTCTGCGTATTCTGGATGCAGGAAAAAGAAGCAGCCCCGTTTGGCTTATGTTTAACTGTTTCAAGTGTGGCTAATGCAGCTGAGGGAAAAATGGTGGTCGATGGAGGTGTGATAATGGTTGGTGTGTGTGTTATGGTGGTTTCCGGTGTCCAGAACTCACAATCAAAGGAACAAACTCGTTAGACTCAAACAAAGCTTAGAGTAGAAGAGAGAAACGGAAATAGACTCAAACAAAAGACAATGATCAATTGCAATGATCAAAACAGACTCGTTTTGTGATTTTATGATTGATTTACCGACTCTCTTTGGTGGTTGGACGTCAACTTACTCGTAAGACCCAAGAAGTGAACCCTAGACACCGTAGGATCAGGTTAAGGAAGGTTGAGCTGTGGTGTTTGATGGCAGAAAATGGACAGTAGCTAGGTGTGGCTAGATAGGTTCAACGAGATGCTTGGTTCTTCCTCCACTAAGACGAGATACTTGACTTAAGTCCTTTCTTGAAGTCCTCTTCGTTGCTGAATAACACTAAAGCAAAATGTAATAACACTAGGCTAATTACAAACTATGAATAAGAAAGAATGAAATAAAACAATAAACTAGAATGAAATGAATAAAAATCTGATTCCTTTTCTTTTCTTTTTTTTTTGATCTCGGATTTCTTTCTTCTCTTTTTTTTATCCTTTTTTTTTTGAATTTTGTGATTTAGGAAATCAAAAAAGAAGAATAAACAAAAAATTGAAAGAAATAAATCAAAATTTTGTTTGTAGATAAACGTGGGCCAAGCTGTTGCAAATCTTCAAGATAAGATCAAATCTCAGCTCCTAGAGTGTTGCAACTGATTCAACGTGCCAGATCTGTAGGAGGAAAGCAACTGCTTCAAACTCTGCGCCGGATTTGTAGGAAATACGTTGAATAAACTCCAATTCTGCGTTTACTAGATGTAAGGAAACAATCTACTTCAACTTCAATTCTACGTATTCTGGATGCAGGAAAAAGAAGCAGCCCCGTTTGGCTTATGTTTAACTGTTTCAAGTGTGGCTAATGCGGCTGAGGGAAAAATGGTGGTCGATGGAGGTGTGATGATGGTTGGTGTGTGTGTTATGGTGGTTTCCGGTGTCCAGAACTCACAATCAAAGGAACAAACTCGTTAGACTCAAACAAAGCTTAGAGTAGAAGAGAGAAACGGAAATAGACTCAAACAAAAGACAATGATCAATTGCAATGATCAAAACAGACTCGTTTTGTGATTTTATGATTGATTTACCGACTCTCTTTGGTGGTTGGACGTCAACTTACTCGTAAGACCCAAGAAGTGAACCCTAGACACCGTAGGATCAGGTTAAGGAAGGTTGAGCTGTGGTGTTTGATGGCAGAAAATGGACAGTAGCTAGGTGTGGCTAGATAGGTTCAACGAGATGCTTGGTTCTTCCTCCACTAAGACGAGATACTTGACTTAAGTCCTTTCTTGAAGTCCTCTTCGTTGCTGAATAACACTAAAGCAAAATGTAATAACACTAGGCTAATTACAAACTATGAATAAGAAAGAATGAAATAAAACAATAAACTAGAATGAAATGAATAAAAATCTGATTCCTTTTCTTTTCTTTGATTTTTTGATCTCGGATTTCTTTCTTCTCTTTTTTTTATCCTTTTTTTTTTTTGAATTTTGTGATTTAGGAAATCAAAAAAGAAGAATAAACAAAAAATTGAAAGAAATAAATCAAAATTTTGTTTGTAGATAAACGTGGGCCAAGCTGTTGCAAATCTTCAAGATAAGATCAAATCTCAGCTCCTAGATTGTTGCAACTGCTTCAAACTCTGCGCCGGATTTGTAGGAAATACGTTGAATAAACTCCAATTCTGCGTATTCTGGATGCAGGAAAAAGAAGCAGCCCCGTTTGGCTTATGTTTAACTGTTTCAAGTGTGGCTAATGCGGCTGAGGGAAAATGGTGGTCGATGGAGGTGTGATGATGGTTGGTGTGTGTGTTATGGTGGTTTCCGCTGTCCAGAACTCACAATCAAAGGAACAAACTCGTTAGACTCAAACAAAGCTTAGAGTAGAAGAGAGAAACGGAAATAGACTCAAACAAAAGACAATGATCAATTGCAATGATCAAAACAGACTCGTTTTGTGATTTTATGATTGATTTACCGACTCTCTTTGGTGGTTGGACGTCAACTGCGCTCTGGTACCAATTGATGCGGGGATTAGCCGCGAAGAACGGATCTAGGCGAACAACCTGTTCTAAAGAAAGAAGAACACACGAAAATAACAAACAAGGACAGCAATAAAAACGAGAAAACAAAAAGGGACAAGAAGAACCGAAAGTAAGAATGATAGAACCCTTGGATTCGAGATCCAAGAACCAAACCAGTGACGATTCGACCCCGCTTCTTACAACTCCACACAATCGATCTGAGAATCGAGAGCACGAAGAGGGTGCCTTGTTCGACTTGCAATACCAATCCCGAAGGAAATTGACATACACAAGAACGAGAAAGCCAGATCACACACACAAACTCACGAGACAAGAATGACTGAATTCTCTTGGATTCAATTCTGAAATGCTCTCAGCAAAACTTGTATAAAACTTGTCTAACTACAAAAGAAGAGAGAAAAGGCTTTATATACATCCTAGGCCTTTTCTTCTAAAACAGAAAAAAGAAACTAATTACAATAATTACATTGAGAGAGAGTTAATAATGTCCAGCAAACATATAACACAATTGGGCCTAATTAAACTCTCCTATTCAGTCTCTCACGTCCACATACTTAAATGATCATCCAGCCATGCACATGCACATACGTGAAACCCCTTGTATCTGATTTCAAGGCCTCCGACTGTCCTTTGAAATGCTTTCCAAAGCCTGCCCAGCAACTAGAAATACAATTTAAACTCCATTAATCATCTTGGCTGGTATGGGTTCGTGGCTGATCCAGAAGATGGTCCTTAAGCTTGATGAAGGTGGACTTGGTTCAGCTTCATGGAGCATGTTTAGGAAAAGAGCATCCATCTCAGCTTGACGTTTAGCTTGCGCTCTTGTTAGAGTCCCTTGAAGTGGTGAAGATGGAGTTAGCTCAGATGATCCTTCATCAATTGATCTACAAGTCGTGCTTTATGAATAACCTTCCCATTTTCATCCAACTTGTTTCGAAATACTCATTTTGTGCTAATGACAAATTGTTTCTTAGGTCTAGACGTGAGAGTCCAAACTTTGTTTCTCTCAAACTCATTTAGTTCATTTTGCATGGCCATGATCCAATTAGGTTCTTGAAGTGCTTGAACATAGTTTTTGGGATCTATAAGAGACACGGACGCTAAAAAAACATATAAGTTGTTAACCCTAGATCGGATTAAAACTCTTGCATTTGGATCTAAGATCACATTCTCTAGTGGATGGTATGAAGAATGTTGAAATTTTCTCCTTTTGTAAGATGGAACAGATCCTGAAAATTGTGGCTCGTTAGCTTGACTAGATTCAGGTACCAGTGGAGTATTGCCTTTGGATCCTATATCAAGGCCTTGAAGTTGAATTTCAAGGCCTTGAAACTAACTTAAGGCATCGCATTTTGCCATTTCAAGGTCTTGAAGATGCGTTTCAAGGTCTTGAGATTGTTCTCCGGTATGTTGAATCTTTTCTTTCATATTCTTTTCCTGAGGTTTATGATAGGATGTATTATAGTCTATATTTTGGGATTGGTTTGGACGTTTTATCTTCATAAATCTCCATGTATGGATGTATATTCTTTGATCATTATGTTGTTTTGTTTACATTTGCGAGAATCGAGGTCTACACCTATTTTCGTTGTGATTGTAGGAAAAATAGCACGTTTTGGAACAAAATGGAGCTAAAGGAGCTAAGGAGTCATTGGAGCTACATTATGGAGCATTGAGAAGCTACAAGAAAGGCTTAGGAAGCATGAAAATGAGATGGAAGATTGATTTTGGACCAAATTAGAGAGATTTAAACTCAGCTGAGACTCACCTCGGTTGGCTACAGTACCACCTCGACCGAGGTGATCTTCAAGACATGCTGGACCGAGGCAAATATTAAAACGGTTATAAGATCTTTATTTTTGGCTGAGATCTTCTATTTTTGGAAAGTAAATTTCCTATATTTTAGGATGATTTTCTGGTTGAAAGCATATCTTTTTGGCTAATTTATTTGGAAGATTGGAAGATATTTTAAGGAAGGAAATTGCCTTTAAAAATATTTTATCTTAAGAAGGTGATTCTCCAATATGAAAAGATGGATTTTCTGGAGAGAAATTATCTAGGAGCTGTAGTTCTCCAAATCAGAAGGCAAGTGGAAGGAAGTTTGGAAGGTTGAAGGAAGTTAGTTTTGAAGGAAGGTTAAAGGCACGCCTTATTCGTTGGATTCTCTTGCTTCAAAAGTTTGACCTAGAGATTTGCGATAAGAAGGGATCCGAAAATTCCGTAGCAGATCACCTCAGCCGGCTACCACCTATCTCGCTTGAGAAGGATGACCTACCCATTGATGACTCGTTTCCCGATGAGCACTTGCATTTTATGGAACATTGGATGAAATCCTTTGTTTCTCCCCATGATGAAGATGAAGTATGGGGTGAGGACACCTTACACCTTGTTTGAATATGATGTAAGGTGATGCGGGATTAGGGGGCCGCAAATGACTAGATCTAGATTGGGAATCCTTGAAACCAACAATGACGTTTTTCTTTGACCAATGGCGCAAAATTCAGATTGTTAGAACAAGAAAATGACGATGGAAAGATGGAAGAAAAGAGGGTGAAAGAGGACGTAGGATGTATGGTAGAAGTAGATCCAAAAGAACCAAAAGACTCCCTTACAAGAAAACCTTGATCAAATTGATCAAAACCCAAGCAAGATGATGCCCTCAACCCTTTCTTCTTACACAAACCTTCAATGGAGACAAGCACAAGGAACTAATATTGACTAGTAGCACCAATCTCTAAAGAGATTAACACACACAAGAACAATCTAGCAAGGATTCACAACGATTCACTCAATTGTCTCACTTTATTGATTGAATTTTCTGAATATGAACAAAAGCTTTCAAAGAGACGTTTATCAAGTTTTGCTAAAATCTATCTAATCAGGAAAGAAGCTAAGGGAGGCTTTTTATATGCCTAGAAAGCCTCATTTCTAAAAGTGATCAATGATTGATTACAAAGATCTATGATCTATCTTCTCTATAAGGGACCAGCGTGCATGCGCTTAGACGCCTTTCAAAATGAATTTACTTTCATATGTGCATGTGCTGCTTTTTCGCCTAAGCTTGCTTCTCGAGTAAGTAGTGGCGTAATCATAAGTAGCTGAGTTGCATTGGTCGGCTTCACTCGATTGGGCGGGGGACTCCCCCTTTGAGAACCATATATGAGAATTGGATCTCGTACAGCTCAAGCAGAAACACAATATCTGGGCTATCAAAAAACTTCGCCGTCGCGAATTGAATAGTATAACATAGTAAGATCCTTTATCCATACTCAAAAAGGAATAACATTTGTCAATAAAAAACAATAAAACAAATACAACAAATAAAATAACCCTTGAATTGTTTTGAACCTAAAGGTTATATAAAGTCTTGTATTTTATACCAAAAGATGATATAATATTCAAAAGAAGCTCCAAAAGCCTCAATCTTCCATTTCTTGAAATTCCGAAACAAGTGTCTCTTCTTTGCTCTTGCATGGCTCCAAATCACGTGTGCATGGTCTCCCTTCCACATCCAAGTCGTCAGGAATTGTCATTAGCGTGACTAAGAAAGCCTCAATCAGCAATGGATCATAAATGGTCTCCTTAGGAGCTAAGGACACCAACAAGTTGGACACCTCCTCTTGAATTGCCCTTTCCCTTTATCTAGTGATTGTCCCTTGCATTGTAGGACTAGTAGGGGTTGATGGTGATGGTCCCTCATCATACTCCCCTTCTTGGGAAGGATTCATCCTCGAATCATCTCCATCCGCATCACTTGACTCAAAGGGACTTAGATCTCCTACGTTGAAAGTAGGACTCACTCCATAGTCCTCCGGAAGCTCTAGTACATAAGCATTGTTGCCAACCTTACGTAGTACTTTGAATGGTCCGTCTCCCCTAGGTGATAGCTTGGACTTGCGCCTTTTCGGGAACCTATCCTTCCTCAAATGCAGCCACAAGAGGTCTCCCGGTTCGAACAACACTTGCTTGCGGTTCCTATTAGCCTTGGCTGCACTTGCCTCCCCTTCTCCTCTAGCCTTTTGCGTGTCCTTTCATGCATTTCCTTGATGATCTCCACCTGTTTTTCTGCATTAAAATCTACTCGCTCCTCAATGGGCAACGGTATAAGATCAAAAGGGGTCAAAGGATTCAACCCATAGACACACTCAAAAGGAGTTAGGTTAGTAAAAGAATGTAATGTACGATTATATGCAAATTCTACATGAGGCAAGACGTCTTCCCAAGCTTTCAAATTATCTTTTAAAACAGCCCTCAAAATGGTTGTTAACGTCCTATTAGTTACTTCGGTTTGACCATCCGTTTGAGGATGACTAGAAGTCGAAAACAGCAACTTCGTCCCTAATTTACCCCAAAGAGTTTTCCAAAAGAAACTAATAAACTTAACATCCCTATCACTCACTATAGTCCTAGGTACTCCATGTAATCTAACAATTTCCATAAAGAACAAGTTAGCTACATTATAAGCATCATCAGTCTTATGGCAAGCAATAAAATGGGCCATTTTAGAAAATCGATCTACTACCACAAAAATCGAATCTCTCCCCTTCTTAGTCCTTGGTAACCCAACAATGAAGTTCATATTAATATCCTCCCAAGGTGACTTAGGCGTGGGTAAGGGGGTATATAATCCATGAGGTTTCAATCTAGCCTTAGCCTTTAAACACACAAGACATCTCTCAAGCAAGTTCTCTACATCTCTAAGTATATGATGCCAATAAAAATGTGAATGCAGTATATGATAAGTCTTATCTCTCCCAAAATGCCCCATTAAGCCTCCCATATGGGCTTCCTCAACAAGTAATAGCCTAAGGGAACACTTAGGAATGCACACTTTACCAACTCTAAATAGAAAACCCTCAAACAAGTAATACTTATCAAAGGCTCCACTAGATGCACATTGCTTAAATAGTCTCCAAAATCAGAATCATCAACATATAAATCCTTAATATAATAGAAACCTAAGACCTTAGAATCCATAGTTGTGATTAAAGAATGTCTCCTAGAGAGAGCATCCGCTACAACATTATCCTTGCCCTTTTTATACTTTATGATATAAGGAAAAGTTTCTATAAACTCCATCCATCTACCATGTCTCCTATCTAACTTATCTTGACTCCTAAAATGTCTTAAGGACTCATGATCGGTACGTAGGACAAACTCACTAGGCCATAAATAATGTTGCCATGTTTTTAATACACTAAACAATGCATAAAGTTCTTTATCATAGGTCGAGTAGTTTAAACATGCTCCCTTTAATTTCTCACTAAAGAAGGTTAGTGGCTTACCCTCTTGCATGAGTACTCCTCCAATGCCAATACCCGAAGCATCACACTCGACCTCAAAAGGTTTGGTGAAGTCCGGAAGAGCTAGAAGAGGTGCATGGGACAGCCGCCACTTCAACTCCTTAAACGCCTTCTCTTGAGCATCTCCCCACACAAATGACACCTTCTTCTTTGCAAGGACGTGACCGACGGTTGCGGGAGTAGGCCATTCCTGGATTGCCTTGATCTTCTCTCCATCCACCTCTAGACCTCTTGTGCTCACTACAAAACCAAGAAAAACAACTTGATTAGTACTAAACTCACATTTCTTCAAATTAGCATACAAATATTTAATTCTAAGAGTTGCAAGTACTTCCCTCAAATGTTCCTCATGCTCTTCAAGTGACTTACTATAGATGAGGATGTCATCAAAGTAAACCACAACAAACCTACCAATGTAGTGTCTCAACATGTGATTCATCAATCTCATAAATGATGTAGGACCATCACATGGAAGCTATCAAGGTCCCATTACTAGAGCAAGAGCTAAGGAGATCCAAGATGTTATGTCAAGGGAAGTGCTATTGCTTGACACAATGCGTGAACCATTGTATTTCCATACATCATGCGTTAATCTTTTGATGAATGTAGGAGCAAGTGAACCAATGCAGTCCGAGACCATGCCAACGTACTCACTTCCCATGCAGCTCGAGGAGACCATGCAGGCTGCTGTTGCTCACGTCCAAGGCAGCCCAAGAGCAAAGGAAGGAGATGTTGTTCACGTCCAATGCAGGCTAGGAGAGAAGGCTGTTGTTCACGCCAAAGCAGCCCATGCTCACGCCCAATGCAGCCCATGCTCACGCCCTGTTGCTCACGCCAATGCAGCCCATGCTCACGCCCAATGCAGCCCATGCTCACGTCCAATGCAGGCCCAAGAGGAGGCTGTTGATCATGTCAAAGGTAGCCCAAGAGGGAGGCAAGCAAACACGTCCAATGCAGCCCAAGGAGGGAGCCAGCTGATCACTTTCAAAGAGGCCCAAGAGAGTAACAATTCAGCTCATTCGGATCATCATTTGGGCTCTTTAAACACATCCAAATCACTCATGGATCTGTTGAACAACTCAGCCCATCCGGATAGCCCAATCTGCCCTTAAAAACGTCCAGCACACTCAGCTTGCACTCCAAGGATAAGTTTGAATAATTCAGCCTATTTTTGTGCTGAAATAATTGTTTGTTAGGTTGTTAGCTACATTAGAGGAAGCTCTCTTATTACCACTTTCCCACTAATGTTTTCAGCTTTTCTTTTTTTTATTTTGTCTAGATAAAAGAGTCTATTTATAGACTCTTATTAGCTGCAGATTAGTTACGTTATTTCCCATTGCTAGAATTGCATTTGTAATCATTTTCACAAAATCAATCAAAGAACAAGAGAGTTTTTGGTTGGCATTGCTGTTGTTGCTTGGCTGAGCTTGTTTGTGTCAAACCGCCTTCGGATTGGTGCTTCGAGCCTTCACGAGTCCCTCTTTGTGCTAGTCCAGCAGGAGCTAGTGTAACGTTGTATTGGAGACGGGTCTAGGGCAGTCACGATTGGGGTTTTGGCTCTTCAGCCTTGGTTCCTTCATTGGCTTTCTCTTTGGTTCTTCTCTCACCCTCCTGCGCCATTCATCATCTTCGTTTCACTCCGCCTACTGAATTCGTATCATTCAGTCCATTTCGAGATCATTGTGCCTAGATTGAATGAAACACGGATTATTTCCGTATCAGTTGGTATCAGAGCACAGTTGGTACAATTGATCACTTCTTCTTCTTGTTAACCTTATTGTTTATCCAATTGAGATCTAACTTGTGCTTGAAGTGTGCCAATTCAAAAAGCCGGACAGCATATTGAGGAGAGGCAAACACAAAACGAAAACAAAAACAAAAGAGAGCTCAACGCTGCATCACGTTCGTAACCCTTGCTGCAAATCAATTACGGTTACCTCTCTCTCCTACAAATCTTTGACAAAGTCAAGAGATCTTTCAAAAAAAAAAAAAATATATACTACACAAAAACGGCTGGCCCTTGTTTTTATTAATCAAGCACAAGTAAACTCTTTTAGTCATCTCAAAACATCATTCAAAACACAATTTACCACACCTACACCAACCCAACAGCCAATACTCCAATTAGGGGTGTCTTGATTCATCTCCGTCACTAACATCGGTTTCAGCAGTTCTAGTTCCAAAGGGTTGTAAGAAGGTTCGGAAATTGCGATCTTAAGGTGTTGGATCCTTACAACTCGAGCCACCAGCTAGGCAATACCAACGAGAGTGTGAGCGATACACAAGTGAGATTTTTGCTTTTTTCTAACCTAACCGGTTCTTTGTTTGTTACTTGAGCATGTCCAGGTCCATAAGTCCTAGCAAGTCGAGTAGCGAGACCGTCACGCCTGAGATGATCAGTCTATTGAAGCAATTGTCCGATTCCGTAGCTAAACTATCCAAACGAGTGGAGACTATGGAAGCACGAACACCACCAGCCGGAACACCACCTTTAAGAACTAACTACGAGTTTGGCGGTCCTTCACGTGTTACTAGAGAGCCGGATCAGCCGGATCAAGGTAATGTACATTCCAACGTCCTTCCTAATGCTTCTAACATGCCACCATTTGTTGATGACTTTCAGCGACGGAATGAAGCCAATTTTGAGGACCACACGTGGGAGGGCTACAATCGGCCATTCCAGCAGCCAAGGCAAGGGCGAGATAACCTTCGGCCCTATCAAGAGCAAGACGGACTCGGAAAGGTCAAAATCAAAATTCCCGTCTTTGAAGGAAAGTGTGATCCCGACGTCTACACGGAGTGGGAAACCAAAGTTGAGCAGATTTGGTTGTGTCACAACTTCAGCGAGCCTAGGAAGGTTCAACTAGCAGCTCTTGAGTTCCAAGGCTATGCTTTGGTATGGTGGGATCACGTAGTCAAAGAAAGAGTTCGAACCATGGATCCTCAAATCAACACATGGGAGCATATGAAGGCACTAATGAGGGCTAGGTTCGTTCCACCTCACTATACCCGAGAGCTTCGACAACGGCTGGAAAATTTGAGACAAGGCTCACTTAGCGCTGAGGAAGCCTATACGAATATGCAAGTTGCTATGGTGAAGGCCAACGTTCTAGAGGATGAAGAAAACACTATGGCAAGGTACCTTCGTATTCTGAATTCTAATTTAGCTAATGAGGTTGATATGTATCCATACAGCACCATGGAGCAACTACTACACTTGGCCATCAAGGTGGAAAGGAAGACTAAGGTGCGAAACCGGGAACACAAGCCACCTTCCGGGACGTCCAATGCTTGGAAAGCACAAAGCAGCCCACAAGGAAGCCGGCTGCATAGCCACGGCAGGGAGCAAGGGGTCCGGAAGGAGGAGAGGAGATCGGCACCTATGGGCCAAGAAGGGCAAAGAAAGTCGTCTACAACAACCACTACACCACGATCCTTGAATGAGCCTTCAAGTGATCATCGAGGGAGTACTCCTATCTCTAACTCTAGAACTAGGGACATTGTGTGTTTTAAATGCCAAGGTAGAGGCCACATGAGTAGAGAATGTCCTAATAAACGCACTTTGATCATAAATCATCTAGGAGAGTATGAGAGTGAGGATGATGTGGAATTAGATGATGAAAATGCCTTAAATGATGACAATGAACAAAATGAGAATGATGATTGCATTGAGTATGAACAAGGTGAATCTTTGATAGCTAGGAGAACTTTGCATGTCCAACTAGCACCTTGTGAGAATAACCAACGTGAAAATCTGTTTCATACTAGGTGTAGCATTAAAGGAAAAGTATGTAATGTGATAATTGATGGAGAAAGTTGTTGAAATATAGCTAGCACTGAAATGGTAAACAAATTACAACTTCTTATATTTTATCACCCTAGGCCATATAAACTACATTGGATGAATGAATGTGGAGAACTTAAGGTCAATAAGCAAACTAAGGTCAATATAACATTAGGATCATATGAGGATGTTATTACATGTGATGTTGTGCCTATGAATGCTTGTCACTTGTTGCTTGGTCGTCCATGGCAATATATGATAGGAAAGTTGTCCATGATGGGTTTTCTAACAAATATAGCTTTGAGTATAAGGGTAAAACTTTAACACTTAAA
The DNA here is from genome assembly GCA_033239125.1 of Fagopyrum homotropicum. Lineage (NCBI taxonomy): Eukaryota > Viridiplantae > Streptophyta > Magnoliopsida > Caryophyllales > Polygonaceae > Fagopyrum > Fagopyrum homotropicum. Next base: position 90,534,291 of record BSWB01000004.1, on the reverse strand, counting down.
CCTATGACACCTTTACAAATAGCCGAGTACTATGAGCACAAGAGGGTAGAGCAAGGAACCCCTTCCAAGCCTAAGATCACACGGCCTAAGAGTAAAGAGAATAAAACCCATCAAACATTGTTAGTACAAACAACAAGTAGCTATCTTGAGTCTAGGAATGAATTTGTCACTAACTATGCTTCTATTGATGTGCTAATGATGAGTTTGTGTAAATCTCTAGTGAATGTGCCTCATGACTCTACGAACCCACTTCCTAGATCTATTCAGGGGCTGTTGGATGAATTTAGAGACGTTTTTCCTGATGAGATTCCAGCCGGCTTGCCGCCCATTAGGGGCATTGAACACCAAATAGATTTAATACCCGGAGCTACTCTTCCCAATAGGCCCGCCTATAGGATGAACCCTACGGAAGCCCAGGAAATTCAGAACCAAGTGCAAGCCTTGCTAGATAAGGGGTATGTGCGGGAAAGCCTTAGTCCTTGTGCCGTTCCCGTTCTGCTAGTACCCAAAAAGGATAATACTTGGAGAATGTGTATTGATTGTAGAGCAATCAATAACATTACTATCAAGTATAGACACCCTATTCCCCCGTTTAGATGATAGGCTTGATGAGTTACATGGAGCTACAATTTTCACTAAGATTGACCTTAGGAGTGGCTACCATCAAATTAGAATGAGGGAAGGAGATGAATGGAAAACAGCTTTTAAAACAAAATTTGGTCTCTATGAGTGGCTAGTAATGCCTTTTGGCTTAACTAACGCTCCTAGTACTTTCATGAGGTTAATGAATCATATTTTGAGACCTTATATTGGTTTATTTGTTGTAGTCTACTTTGATGACATTCTTATCTATAGTAAGACTTTAAAAGAGCATGAAAATCATTTGAGAGATGTGCTTGCTACATTGCGTATAGAATACTTGTATGCTAATATTCAAAAATGTGATTTCTATACTAACCGAGTGATTTTTCTTGGTTTTGTAGTAAGTGCCAATGGCTTGCAAGTGGATGAGGACAAGGTGAAAGCAATCAATGATTGGCCCACTCCTAGGACTGTTGGTGACGTGAGGAGCTTCCATGGCTTAGCTACCTTCTATAGAAGGTTTGTGAGAGATTTTAGCACCATTGCAGCCCCACTCACGGCTTTGACCAAAAAGAAGGTTCCTTTTGAGTGGAATGAACCGCAGCAAAGAGCTTTTGATGAGCTCAAAAGACGCCTCACCCACGCACCACTACTAGCTCTACCGGACTTCACTAAACCCTTTGAGGTTGAATGCGATGCATCCGGCATTGGTATTGGTGGCGTCCTTATGCAAGAAGGTAAGCCTCTAGCTTTCTTTAGTGAAAAATTGAAAGGTGCATGCTTAAAACTATTCCACTTATGACAAAGAATTGTATGCCTTGTTTAGAGTACTCAAAACATGCCAACATTACCTTTGGCCTCAAGAGTTTGTTTTGAAAACCGATCATGACTCACTTAGACACTTTAGGAGCCAAGATAAGCTAGATAGACGTCATGGTAGGTGGATGGAGTTCATAGAAACTTTTCCTTACATTATCAAGTATAAGAAAGGAAAGGATAATGTAGTAGCGGATGCATTGTCTAGGAGATACACCTTAATCACCACTTTGGATTCTAGGATGCTAGGTTTTACTTACATTAAAGATTTATATGTGGATGATGCTGAATTTGGGAAGATATTTCATAGATGCACTACTCAAGGCCCTTATGATAAGTACTTTGTGTTTGAAGGTTTCTTGTTTAAGGTGGATAAGATTTGCATACCTAGATGTTCCCTTAGGATCTTATTGGTGGAAGAAGCCCATAAAAGAGGTTTAATGGGGCATTTTGGGAGGGACAAAACATATCACATGTTGCAAACTCACTTTTATTGGCCTCATATGTTAAGGGATGTAGAACACATGCTTAAGAGGTGCATTGAATGTCTTAAAGCCAAAGCTAGAGTACAACCCCACGGGTTGTATACGCCCTTACCGACGCCTAATGGCCCTTGGGAGGACATAAGTATGGATTTCATTGTTGGACTACCTAGGACTAAGAAAAGAAGAGATTCCATTTTTGTGGTAGTAGATAGATTCTCTAAAATGGCACATTTTATTCCATGTCATAAAACTGAAGATGCATATAATGTTGCTAATCTTTTCTTTAAGGAAATAGTTAGATTGCATGGAATACCTAAAACTATTGTTAGTGATAGGGATGTCAAGTTTTTGAGTTTCTGTTGGAAGACACTTTGGGGAAAAATGGGCACTAGATTACTATTCTCGACCTCTAGTCATCCCCAAACAGATGGGCAAACGGAAGTCACCAATAGGACCCTAACGACCCTCCTTCGAACAATGTTGAAAGATAACTTAAAAGAATGGGAAGACATGTTACCACATATTGAGTTTGCTTATAATCGCACCATGCATTCTTCCACTTCGTTATCACCTTTCAAATGTGTTTATGGATTTAACCCTTTAACTCCTTTGGACTTATTACCGATTCCTCGAAAGGATCGAGTAGCTTTTGATGCTTTGGAACAGGTGGACTACATTAAGGAACTTCATGCTAAGACCAAGGCTGCACTTGACAAGAAAGGCATTGAAACTGCAGCTCGGAATAACAAGGGACGTCGGAAAAAGGTTTTCCAGCCCGGCGACTTAGTTTGGCTACATCTAAGAAAAGAGCGGTTTCCGACAAAACGCCATTCCAAGCTAGCACCACGAGGTGATGGACCATTCAAAGTCTTACACCGGATTAATGACAATTCATATGTGTTGGACTTACCGGAAGAGTATGGAGTTAGCACCACTTTTAATGTAGGAGATTTGAGCCCATATGAAGGAGATTCGGAACAAGATGAAAATTCGGGGTCGAATTCTTTCCAAGAAGGAGTGGATGATGTAGGACCATCACATGGAAGCTATCAAGGTCCCATTACTAGAGCAAGAGCTAAGGAGATCCAAGATGTTATGTCAAGGGAAGTGCTATTGCTTGACACAATGCGTGAACCATTGTATTTCCATACATCATGCGTTAATCTTTTGATGAATCTAGGAGCAAGTGAACCAATGCAGTCCGAGACCATGCCAACGTACTCACTTCCCATGCAGCTCGAGGAGACCATGCAGGCTGTTGTTGCTCACGTCCAAGGCAGCCCAAGAGCAAAGGAAGGAGATGCTGCTCACGTCCAATGCAGGCTAGGAGAGAAGGTTGTTGTTCATGCCAAAGTAGCCCATGCTCACGCCCAATGCAGCCCATGCGCACGCCCTGTTGCTCATTCCAATGCAGCCCATGCTCACGCCCAATGCAGCCCATGCTCACGTCCAATGCAGGACCAAGAGGAGGCTGTTGATCATGTCAAAGGTAGCCCAAGAGGGAGGCAAGCAAACACGTCCAATGCAGCCCAAGGAGGGAGCCAGCTGATCACTTTCAAAGAGGCCCAAGAGAGTAACAATTCAGCTCATTCGGATCATCATTTGGGCTCTTTAACACATCCAAATCACTCATGGATCTGTTGAACAACTCAGTCCAGCACACTCAGCTTGCACTCCAAGGATAAGTTTGAATAATTCAGCCTATTTTTGTGCTGAAATAATTATTTGTTAGGTTGTTAGCTACATTAGAGGAAGCTCTCTTATTACCACCTTCCCACTAATGTTTTCATCTTTTCTTTTCTTTATTTTGTCTAGATAAAAGAGTCTATTTATAGCCTCTTATTAGCTGCAGATTAGTTACGTTATTTCCCATTGCTAGAATTGCATTTGTAATCATTTTCACAAAATCAATCAAAGAACAAGAGAGTTTTTGGTTGGCATTGCTGTTGTTGCTTGGCTGAGCTTGTTTGTGTCAAACCGCCTTCGGATTGGTGCTTCGAGCCTTCACGAGTCCCTCTTTGTGCTAGTCCAGCAAGAGCTAGTGTAACGTTGTATTGGAGACGGGTCTAGGGCAGTCACGATTGGGGTTTTGGCTCTTCAGCCTTGGTTCCTTCATTGGCTTTCTCTTTGGTTCTTCTCTCACCCTCCTGCGCCATTCATCATCTTCGTTTCACTCCGCCTACTGAATTCGTCTCATTCAGTCCATTACGAGATCATTGTGCCTAGATCGAATCAAACACTGATTATTTCCGTATCAATAAATGTGCTAGGAGCATTGGTTAAACCAAATGACATCACTAGCCACTCATAAAGACCAAACTTGGTCTTGAATGCCGTTTTCCACTCATCTCCCTCCCTCATTCAGATTTGGTGATAACCACTCCTAAGATCTATCTTAGAGAACAATGTGGCTCCATTCAACTCATCTAACATCTCATCTAAACGTGGGATAGGATGGCGGTACTTAATGGTGATGTTGTTGATGGCTCTACAATCAACACACATCCTCCATATATTGTCCTTCTTAGGCACTAAGAGGACGGGAACGGCACTAGGACTCAAGCTCTCCCTTACATAACCCTTATCTAGGAGTTCTTGGACTTGGTTTTGGATCTCTTGGCTCTCCTTAGGGTTCATCCTATAGGCTGGACGGTTTGGGAGTGTAGCACCGGGAATAAGATCTATTTGGGGCTCAATACCTCTAAAAGGTGGAAGGCCAACCAGAATCTCGTCAGGAAACACATCACTAAACTCATCTAGGATAGCTAGGATGGGCTTAGGTAGGGTGGCCTTGGCTTCATCACTCAAAGTCACTAAGCTCTTGCACAAGCTCACAAGAATGGCATCTAAAGGGGTGTAATCTAGGATGTACTCCTCCTTGGATGCTAGAAGGACACTAGAAGGTGTGGCTAATAGGGTGGTACTAATCTTGGCCGTGGGTTCTGTTTTAGACCGTGAGCTATCCCCTCTCTTTTTCACCTCATTTTGCTCCACACTCAACTCCTTCTTCTTCTCATAAAATTCAGCAATCTGCAATGGTGTCATAGGCTTAAGAGTTAGTGTTTGACCATTAAATTCAAAGGTATGCCTATTAGTAAAACCATCATGCTTAACTCTCCTATCAAATTGCCATGGACGTCCCAAAAGAATATAACAAGCTTGCATGGGAACTACATCACAAGTAATGGTGTCCTCATAGCTACCTAAAGTGATAGTAACTCTAGCTTGCCTATTTACTTTTAATTCTCCACAATTATTCATCCAATGCAATTTGTAAGGCCTAGGGTGATAAAATGTGGTAATTTGCAACTTATTAATCAAATCAATGCTAGCTATATTGCAACAACTACCTCCATCTATGATCATATTACGCACCTTCCCTTTAATTAGACATCTAGTATGAAAAAGGTTCTCTCTTTGATTATCCTCACACAGAGCTAGCTTAGCATGCAAAGTTCTTCTAGCTATTAATGATTCTCCATGCTTATATTCAATGCCCTCATCACTATCACTACCAATTTCCTGCAATCCATTAAGGTGGGTGTTATCATCATTTTCATGCTCATCCTCACTCTCATATTGTCCAAATTGATTTAAAATCAGCTTTTTCTTGTTAGGACAATCCCTCATGTAATGACCTCTACCTTGACATTTAAAACACACAATATCTCTAGAACGAAGAGTAGAGTTAGAGATACTCCCTTGAGGACCACTTGAAGGCTCATTCAAGGGTCTAGAGGATGAATGAGGTGTTGAGCTCCTTCTTTGTGCTCCTTGGTCCATGGTTGATGCTTTTCGGTCCTCCTTGGTGGACGTAGGCTCACGTCTGTAGGATCCTTGGGGCAGGCTGTTTTGTGCTTTCCATGAGCTTGTAGTTCCAAAGCTTGTCTTGGCACCTTGGTTCCTAGCCTTTGTCTTCTTCTCTACTTTGATTGCCAAATGCAGCAGCTCCACCATGGTACTATAAGGATACAAATCAATTTCATTAGCCAAAGATGAGTTTAAAATGCGTAGATACCTAGCCATTGTAGACTCCTCATCTTCAACCACATTAGCTTTCACCATTGCCATTTGTATAGAGGTGTAGACCTCTTTGGCACTCATGGCTCCTTGTCTAAAGTTCTCCACCCTTTGCCTCAGCTCCCTAGCATAATGTTGAGGTACAAAACGAGCTCTCATCAAGGCCTTCATTTGTTCCCATGTAGTGATGGCTGGATCCAAGGTTCTTCTCCTTTCCTTGACAAGATGATCTCACCATACTAGTGCATATCCTTGGAACTCCAATGATGCAAGCTGGACCTTCCTTTGCTTTCCAAAGTGATGGCATGACCAAATTTGCTCCAATTTAGTCTCCCAATCCATGTAAGCATCCGGGTCACACTTGCCTTCAAAACTAGGAATCTTGACCTTCACTTTCCCTATTCCATCTAGCTCTTGATAAGGCCTAAATGACTCATATTCTCGTCCTCTCCATGGCTGTGGGTGACGCCTAGGGAACTCTCTCCACATGCCTTCTTCCTCAACATCCTTTTTTGGCTCCTTAAAATCATCCACAAAACCTTGCACATTAGGTGTTCTAGGAAGAGGGTTAGCATGTCTCAACCTTGCCCTTGAGGGGTTCTTTGAGGTGATTCATGGGCTGTTTCTCTAGGGACATCTCTAGACGTGCCTCCTAGCTCGAAAGTGGACCTCGGCTGTGGCGTGGCTGTGGGTGTTGGCCGAGATTCCAACGTGCCAATCCGGTTTGTCAATCTTGCCACCGAATCCATTATTTGCTTCAACATAGCAAATGTCTCCTGGTGCATTGACTCACTGCTTTGGGACTCGCTTGGACTATTAGATCTAGATATGATCAAAAAAACACACAAAACAAGCAAACTAGTTGAATTAGATAAAACAGAAAATTCTCACAAGTGTTTACTCTCACTCTCACACTCAAGTTGTGTTGATCACAAGCTATTTGATGCAATTGACTTGGATGGATTAAAACTCCTTCTAAGATCAATGTCTTAGCTCAACTAGCACACTCCTTAACTTGAAAAAGGGTGATACACAACTGCTTGAAGGTTCACAACAGAAAACGTCAAGATAGACACTAAGAAGCTGAAATAAGACTCAAGACTCAACTAGTATGGCTTGCAAGCAATGTTAACTAGCTAAATCACACAAAATACTCAAAAAAGACACAAGACTCAAAGATAGATGCAAAAGGCTGATATGGACTCGAAAAGATGGTAAACTCAAGATATGGTAGAATTAGAGTAAAACAAGGAAGATAGACACACAAGAGACTAAGAAGAGAGCTTCACTTACCTTGTCCTTATGCAATGGATAGAGATATGGCCGGCTATGGTGTTTAACGTTGGCTTTTGGGTAATGGTGATGGATAAGAAATGAGGTAGGTAACTCTTGTTTGTAGTCTCAATGATCCTTTCACAATCAGATTGCAAAAACACTTGTTTTTTCTAGCTTCTACGCAACTTAGGTTAGTATAGAATATGATATGAAAATGTATGATATGTAGGATGATGAAATATATGAGAAAATATTTCTTTTTCTTTGTTTTTCTTCTGTGTTCCTTGGCTGACGTTTCGTGGAAGAAAATAGGAGAGAGGAATGAAATTAAAAATTGAAAAGAAATAAGAGATAACTAACTAGAAGTAGTCTCTTGTTGTTGCTACAAATAAGGAGCTTTTGTGGCCTCTCTCTCCTACTTGCAACGACTGATTTGTTTTGGAGAGTGGTCCCCCTTCTTTTTTTTTTGAACGGTTATTTGCCAAGAGGATGCAGCTGGACGTTTTGGATGAACAATGACTGATGAAGGTGATGTAGAATGGCTGGAAAATGGCTGTTTTGGCTTCGCTTTCTCTCTTCTCCAATAAACACAAGAAACAAAGCAAATTAGACTCAAATAGACTCTTAAGATGAAGCAAATGACTCAAACAAAGAAAAGACTCAAAGAAGATACTCAAACCGTCAATGGTGATGGCTGATTCTGGACTCGCAATCCACTAGCTCTGATACCACTTTGATGTGGGTTGGGGCCGCAAATGACTAGATCTAGATTGGGAATTCTTGAAGACCAACAATGGACGTTTTCCTTGACAAATGGCACGAAAAATCAGATTGTTTAGAACCAGAAATGACGTTGGACAAAAGGGAAGAAAGAGAATGAAATGGAACGTGAAATGTTTGGTAGAAGTAGATCCAAAAGAACCAAACGACTCCCTTACAAGAACCTTGATCAAATTGATCAAAACCCAAGCAAGATGATGCCTTCAACCCTTTCTTCTATAACCTTACACAAGCCTTCAATGGAGACAAGCACAAGGAGGGACTAGTATTGACTAGTAGCACCAATCTCTAAAGAGATTAACACACACAAGAACAATCTAGCAGGGATTCACAACAATTCAATCAATGGCTCACTTTATTTGATTGAATTTTCTGAATAGGAACAAAAACTCTCAAAGAGACGGTTTATCAAATTTTACTAAAATCTATCTAATCTAGAAAGAAGCTAAGGGAGGCTTTTTATATGCCTAGAAAGCCTCCTATCTAAAAAAGGAAAATCATTTGTCAAAAAGACAATAAAACAAATAAAACAACTAAAACAAATAAAAATAACCCTTAAAATGTTTTGAACCAAAAGGTTATAAAAAGTCTTTCATTTTATACCAAAAGATGATATAAAATACAAAAGAAGCTCCAAAAGCCTCAATCTTCCATTTCTTGCAATTCCGGAACAAGTGTCTCTTCTTTGCTTTTGCATGGCTCCAAATCACGTGTGCATGGTCTCCCTTCCACATCCAAGTCATCTGGAATCGTCATTAACGTGACTAAGGAAGCCTCAGTCAGCAATGGATCGTCAATGGTCTCCTTAGGAGCTAAGGACACCAACAAGTTGGACACCTCCTCTTGAATTGCTCTTGCCCTTGATCTAGTGATTGGCCCTTGCATTGTAGGAGTAGTAGGGGCTATTGGTGATGGTCCCTCATCAGGCTGGCCTTCCACCTTTTAGAGGTATTGAGCACCAAATAGATCTTATTCCTGGTGCTACACTCCCAAACCGTCCAGCCTATAGGATGAACCCTAAGGAGAGCCAAGAGATCCAAAACCAAGAACTCCTAGATAAGGGTTATGTAAGGGAGAGTTTGAGTCCTAGTGCCGTTCTCATCCTCTTAGTGCCTAAGAAGGACAGTACATGGAGGATGTGTGTTGATTGTAGAGCCATCAACAACATCACCATTAAGTACCGCCATCCTATCCCACGTTTAGATGAAATGTTAGATGAGTTAAATGGAACCACATTGTTATCTAAGATCGACCTTAGGAGTGGTTATCACCAAATCAGAATGAGGGAGGGAGATGAGTGGAAAACGGCATTCAAGACCAAGTTTGGTCTTTATGAGTGGCTAGTGATGCCATTTAGTTTAACCAATGCTCATAGCACATTTATGAGATTGATGAATCACGTGTTGAGACACTACATTGGTAGGTTTGTTGTGGTTTACTTTGATGACATCCTCATTTATAGTAAGTCACTTGAAGAGCATGAGGAACATTTGAGGGAAGTACTTGCAACTCTTAGAATTGAATATTTGTATGCTAATTTGAAGAAATGTGAGTTTAGTACTAATCAAGTTGTTTTTCTTGGTTTTGTAGTGAGAACAAGAGGTCTAGAGGTTGATGGAGAGAAGATCAAGGCAATCCAAGAATGACCTACTCCCGCAACCGTCGGTCAAGTGAGGAGTTTCCATAGCCTAGCAACCTTCTATAGACGTTTTGTGCAAGATTTCAGCACCATAGCAGCCCACTCACGTCCTTGACAAAGAAGAAGGTGCCATTTGTGTGGGGAGATGCTCAAGAGAAGGCGTTTAAGGAGTTGAAGTGGCGGCTGTCCCATGAACCTCTCCTAGCTCTTCCGGACTTCACCAAACCTTTTGAGGTCGAGTGTGATGCTTCGGGAATTGGCATTGGAGGAGCACTCATGCAAGAGGGTAAGCCACTAGCCTTCTTTAGTGAGAAATTAAAGGGAGCATGTTTAAACTACTCGACCTATGATAAAGAACTTTATGCATTGTTTAGAGTATTAAAAACATGGCAACATTGTTTATGGCCTAGTGAGTTTGTCCTACGTACCGATCATGAGTCCTTAAGACATTTTAGGAGTCAAGATAAGTTAGATAGGAGACATGGTAGATGGATGGAGTTTATAGAAACTTTTCCTTATATCATAAAGTATAAAAAGGGCAAGGATAATGTTGTAGCGGATGCTCTCTTTAGGAGACACTCTTTTTTCACAACTATAGATTCTAAGGTCTTAGGTTTATATTATATTAAGGATTTATATGTTGATGATTCTGATTTTGGAGACATATTTAAGCAATGTGCATCTACAAGAGCCTTTGATAAGTATTACTTGTTTGAGGGTTTTCTATTTAGAGTCGATAAAGTGTGCATTCCTAAATGTTCCATTAGGCTATTACTTGTTGAGGAAGCCCATATGGGAGGCTTAATGGGGCATTTTGGGAGATATAAGACTTATCATATGCTACATTCACATTTTTATTGGCCCCATATGCTTATAGATGTAGAGAACTTGCTTAAGAGATGTCCTTGATGTCTTGCCTCATGTAGAATTTGCATATAATCGTACATTACATTCTTCTACTAATCTAACTCCTTTTGAGTGTGTCTATGGGTTGAATCCTTTGACCCCTTTTGATCTTATACCGTTGCGCATAGCGGAGCGAGTAGATTTTAATATAGAAAAACAGGTGGAGATCATCAAGGAACTGCATGAAAGGACACGCAAAAGGCTAGAGGAGAAGGGGAGTGATACGGTATTGTCCGTGAATGAGTCGATCTAGGTACAATGATCCCGAATCCGGCTGAATGAAAAGAATCCAGATGCGGAATGAAACGTGGATGGTGAATGGCGCAGGAAGGTGTAGAGAAGAACCAAAGAGAGTCAACGAAAGGAACCAAGGCTGAAGAGCCAAAACCCCACTTCGTGAATGCCCTAGACCCGTCTCCAATACAACTTTACACTAGCTCCGGCTGGACTAGCACAAAGAGGGACTCGTGAAGGCTCGAAGCACCAATCCGAAGGCGGTTGACACAAACAAGCTCAGCCAAGAAAACAACAGCAATGCCAACCAAAAACTCTCTTGTTCTTTGATTGATTTTGTGAATGATTACAAATGTAATTCTAAGCAATGAAAATTAACGTAACTAATCAGCAGCTAAAGAGGCTATATATAGACTCTTTTATCTAGACAAAAATAAAGAAAAGAAAACTAAAACATTAGTGGGAAGGTGGTAATAAGAGAGCTTCCTCTAATGTAGCTAACAACCTAACAAACAACTAATTCAGCATGAGAATAGGCTGACTTATTCAAACTAATCTTTGGAGTGTGCTGGACGTTTTTAAAAGCCAAAATGGACTATCCGAATGGGCTGAATTGTTCAACAGATCCATGAGTGATTTGGATGGTTTTTAAGAGCCCAAATGATGATCCGAATGAGATGACTTGTTGCTCTCTTGGGCCTCCTTGAACGTGATCAGCTGGCTGCCCTCTTGGGCTGTTTTGGACGTGAGCAACTGCCTTTCCTCTTGGGCTGCCTTGGACGTGAGCAGCAGGCTATCCTCGTGGGCTGCTTTGGACGTGATCAACATCTCCTCCCTTTGCTCTTGGGCTGCCTTGGACGTGAGCAGCAGGCTATCCTCGTGGGCTGCTTTGGACGTGATCAACATCTCCTCCCTTTGCTTGCTTGCTCCTGCATTCATCAAAAGATTAACACATGATGTATGGCAATAAAATGGTTCACGCATTGTGTCAAGCAATAGCACTTCCCTTGACGTAGCTTCTTGGATCTCCTTAGCTCTTGCTCTAGTAATGGGACCTTGATATCTTCCATGCGATGGTCCTACATCATCCACTCGTTCTTGGAAAGAATTCGACCACGAATTTTCATCTTGTTCCGAATCTCCTTCATAGGGGCTCTAATCTCCTACATTAAAAGTGGTACTATTCCATACTCTTCCGGTAAGTCCAACACATAAGCGTTGTCGATAATCCGGTGTAAGACTTTGAATGGTCCATCACCCCGTGGGGCTAGCTTGGAATGGCGTTTTGTCGGAAACCGCTCTTTCCTTAGATGTAGCCAAACTAAGTCGCCGGGCTGGAAAACCATCTTCCGACGTCCTTTGTTATTCCGAGCTGCTGTTTCAACGCCCTTCTTATCAAGTGCAGCCTTGGTCTTAGCATGAAGTTCCTTAACGTAGTCCGCCTGCTCCAAAGCATCAAAAGCTACTCGATCCTTTCGAGGAATCGGTAATAAGTCCAAAGGAGTTAAAGGGTTAAATCCATAAACACATTAGAAAGGTGATAACGAAGTGGAAGAATGCATGGTGCGATTATGAGCAAACTCAATATGTGGTAACAGTTCTTCCCATTCTTTTAAGTTATCTTTCAACATGGTTCTAAGGAGGGTCGTTAGGGTCCTATTGGTGACTTCCGTTTGCCCATCTGTTTGGGGATGACTAGAGGTCGAGAATAGTAATTTAGTGCCCATTTTTCCCCAAAGCGTTTTTCAAAAGAAACTCAAAAACATGACATCCCTATCACTAACAATAGTTTTAGGGATTCCATGCAATCTCACTATTTCCTTAAAGAAAAGATTAGCAACATTATATGCATTATTAGTTTTATGACATGGAATAAAATGTGCCATTTTAGAGAATCTATCTACTATCACAAAAATGGAATCTCTTCCTTTCTTAGTCCTAGGTAGTCCAACAATGAAATCCATACTTAGATCTTTCCAAGGGCCATTAGGCGTTGGTAAGGGTGTATACAGCCCATGGGGTTGTACCCTAGCTTTGGCCTTAAGACATTCAATGCACCTTTTCAGCATGTGTTCTACATCCCTTAACATACGAGGCTAATAAAAGTGAGTTTGCAACATGTGATAAGTTTTGTCCCTCCCAAAATGCCCCATTAAACCTCCTTTATGGGCTTCTTCCACTAATAAGATCCTAAGGGAACATCTAGGTATGCAAATCTTATCCACTTTAAACAAGAAACCTTCAAACACAAAATACTTATCAAAAGGGCCTTGAGTAGTGCATCTATGAAATATCTTCCCAAATTCAGCATCATCCACATATAATTCTTAAATGTAAGTAAAACCTAACATCCTAGAATCCAAGGTGGTGATTAAGGTGTATCTCCTAGACAATGCATCCGCTACGACATTATCCTTTCCTTTCTTATACTTGATAATGTAAGGAAAGGTTTCGATGAACTCTATCCACCTACCATACCGCCTATCTAGCTTATCTTGGCTCCTAAAGTGTCTAAGTGAATCATGATCGGTTTTCAAAACAAACTCTTGATGCCAAAGGTAATGTTGCCATATTTTGAGTACTCTAAACAAGGCATACAATTCTTTGTCATAAGTGGAATAGTTTAAGCATGCACCCTTAAATTTTTCACTAAAGAAAGCTAGAGGCTTACCTTCTTGCATAAGGACGCCGCCAATACCAATGCCGGATGCGTCGCATTCAACCTCAAAGGGTTTAGTGAAGTCCGGTAGAGCGAGTAGGGGTGCATGGGTGAGGCATCTCTTGAGCTCTTCAAAGGCTCTTTGCTGCGGTTCATTCCACTCAAAAGGAACCTTCTTTTTGGTCAAAGCCGTGAGTGGTGCTGCAATAGTACTAAAATCTCGCACAAATCTTCTATAGAATGTAGCTAAGCCATGGAAACTCCTCACGTCGCCAACCGACCTAGGAATGGGCCATTCATTGATTGCCTTCATCTTGTCCTCATCCACTTGTAAACCATTGGCACTTACTACAAAACCAAGAAAAATCACTCGGTTAGTATAGAAATCACATTTTTGAATATTAGCATACAAGTATTCTATACGCAATGTAGCAAGCACATCTCTCAAATGATTTTCATGCTCTTTTAAAGTCTTACTATAGATAAGAATGTCATCAAAGTAGACTACAACAAATAAACCAATATAAGGTCTAAAAATATGATTCATTAATCTCATGAAGGTACTAGGAGCGTTAGTTAAGCCAAAAGGCATTACTAGCCACTCATAGAGACCAAATTTGGTTTTAAAAGCTGTTTTCCATTCATCCCCTTCCCTCATTCTAATTTGATGGTAGCCACTCCTAAGGTCAATCTTAGTGAAAATTGTAGCTCCATGTAACTCATCAAGCATGTCATCTAATCGGGGAATCGGGTGTCTATACTTGATAGTAATGTTATTGATTGCTCTACAATCAATACACATTCTCCAAGTATTATTCTTCTTGGGTACTAGCAGGACGGGAACGGCACAAGGACTAAGGCTTTCCCGAACATACCCCTTATCTAGCAAGGCTTGAACTTGGTTCTGAATTTCCTGGGCTTCCGTAGGGTTCATCCTATAGGCGGGCCTATTGGGAAGAGTGGCTCCGGGTATTAAATCTATTTGGTGTTCAATGCCCCTAATGGGCGGCAAGCCAGCTGGAATCTCCTCAGGAAAAACGTCCCTAAACTCGTCTAACAGCCCCTGGATAGAACTAGGAAGTGGAATCGTAGAGTCATGAGGCACATTCACTAGAGATTTACATAAACTCATCATTAGCACATCCATAGAAGCATAGTTAGTGACATATTCATTCCTAGACTCAAGATAGCTACTTGTTGGTTGTACTAACAGTGTTTGATGGGTTTTATTCTCCTTACTCTTAGGCCGTGTGATCTTAGGCTTTTGAGGGGTTCCTTGCTCTACCCTCTTGTTCTCATAGTACTCGGCTATTTGTAAAGGTGTCATAGGTTTAAGTGTTAAAGTTTTACCCTTATACTCAAAGCTATATTTGTTAGAAAACCCATCATGGACAACTTTCCTATCATATTGCCATGGACGACCAAGCAACAAGTGACAAGCATTCATAGGCACAACATCACATGTAATAACATCCTCATATGATCCTAATGTTATATTGACCTTAGTTTGCTTATTGACCTTAAGTTCTCCACACTCATTCATCCAATGTAGTTTATATGGCCTAGGGTGATAAAATGTAAGAAGTTGTAATTTGTTTACCATTTCAGTGCTAACTATGTTGCAACAACTTCCTCCATCAATTATCACATTACAACTTTTCCTTTAATACTACACCTTGTATGAAACAGATTTTCACGTTGGTTATCCTCACAAGGTGCTAGTTGGACATGCAAAGTTCTCCTAGCTATCAAAGATTCACCTTGTTCATACTCAATGCAATCATCATTCTCATTTTGTTCATTGTCATCAATTAATGCATTTTCATCATCTAATTCCACATCATTCTCACTCTCATATTCTCCTAGATGATTTATGATCAAAGTGCGTCTATTAGGACATTCTCTACTCATGTGTCCTCTACCTTGGCATTTAAAACACACAATGTCCCTAGTTCTAGAGTTAGAGATAGGAGTACTCCCTCGATGATCACTCGAAGGCTCATTCGAGGATCGTGGTGTAGTGGACGGTGTAGAAGACCTTCTTTGCCCTTCTTGGCCTATAGGTGCCGACTTTCTCTCTTCCTTCCGGCCTCCTTGATCCTTGCCGTGGTTAGGCAGCCGGCTCCCTTGTGCTTTCCAAGCGTTGGGCGTTCCATGGGGTGGCTTGTATTCCCGGTTTCTCACCTTAGTCTTCCTTTCCACCTTGATGGCCAAGTGTAGTAATTGCTCCATGGTGCTGTATGGATACATATCAACTTCATTAGCTAAATTAGAATTTAGAATTCGAAGATACCTAGCCATAGTGTTTTCTTCATTCTCTAGAACGTTGGCCTTCACCATAGCAACTTGCATATTCGTATAGGCTTCCTCAGTGCTAAGTGAACCTTGTCTCAAATTTTCCAACCGTTGTCGAAGCTCTCGGGTATAGTGAGGTGGAACGAACCGAGCCCTCATTAGTGTCTTCATATGCTCCCATGTGGTGATTTGAGGATCAAATGTTCGAACTCTTTCTTTGACTACGTGATCCCACCATACCAAAGCATAGCCTTGGAACTCAAGAGCGGCTAGGTGAACCTTCCTAGGCTCTCTGAAGTTGTGACACAACCAGATCTGCTTAACTTTGGTTTCCCACTCCGTGTAGACGTCGGGATCACACTTTCCTTCAAAGACGGGAATTTTGATTTTGACTTTGCCGAGTCCGTCTTGCTCTTGATAGGGCCGTGGGTTATCACGTTCTCGTCCTTGCCTTGGCTGTTGGAATGGCCGATTGTAACCTTCCCAAGTGTGGTCCTCGAAAGCAGCTTCATTCCGTCGCTGAAAGTCATCAACAAATGGTGGCATGTTAGAAGCATTAGGGAGGACATTGGACTGTAAATTACCTTGATCCGGATGATCCGGCTCTCTAGTAACACGTGAAGGACCGCCAAACTCATAGTTGGTTCTCAAAGGTGGTGTCCCGGCTGGTGGTGTTCGTGCTTCCATAGACTCCACTCGTTTGGATAGGTTAGCTACGGAATCGGACAATTGTTTCAATAGACTGATCATCTCAAGCGTGACGGTCTCGCTACTCGACTTGCTGGGACTTAGGGACCTGGACATGCTCAAGTAACAAACAAAGAACCGGTTAGGTTAGAAAAGCAAAGATCTCACTTGTGTATCGCTCACTCTCTCGTTGGTATTGCCTAGCTGGTGGCTCGAGTTGTAAGGATCCAACACCTTAAGATCACGTTCTCGTCCTAATTGGAGTATTGATCGTTGGGTTGGTGTAGGTATGGTGAATGTGTTTAGAATGACGTTTTGAATTGTTTGAAAAAGTTTACTTGTGCTTGATTAATTTAAAGGGCCAGCCGTTTTGTATAGTCTTTTTTTTTTTTGTGAAAGATCTCTTAGACTTTGTCAAGATTTGAGAGAGAGAAGGTAACCGAAACTGATTGCAACGAGAATTGTAGGAGAGCAGGTTACCGAATTGTGTATGCAGCGTTGAGCTCTTGTTGTTTTTTTTGTTTTGTGTTTACCTCTCCTCAAGATGTTGTCCGGCACTAAGAACCCTTGGTTTTTGATTTTGAACACTTCAAGCACAAGTTAAACCTCAATTGGATAAGCAATAGGTTAACAAAGAAGAAAGGAGTGATCAATTGTACCAACTGAGCTCTGATACCAACTGATACGGAATTAGTCCGTGATTGAGTCGATCTAGGTACAATGATCCCGAATCCGGCTGAATGAAACGAATCCAGATGCAGAATGAAACGTGGATGGTGAATGGCGCAGGAAGGTGTAGAGAAGAACCAAAGAGAGTCAACAAAGGAACCAAGGCTGAAGAGCCAAAACCCGACTTCGTGAATGCCCTAGACCCGTCTCCAATACAACTTTACACTAGCTCCGGCTGGACTAGCACAAAGAGGGACTCGTGAAAGCTCGAAGCACCAATCCGTAGGCGGTTGACACAAACAAGCTCAGCCAAGCAAACAACAGCAATGCCAACCAAAACTCTCTTGTTCTTTGATTGATTTTGTGAATGATTACAAATGTAATTCTAAGCAATGAAAATTAACGTAACTAATCAGCAGCTAAAGAGGCTATATATAGACTCTTTTATCTAGACAAAAATAAAGAAAAGAAAACTAAAACATTAGTGGGAAGGTGGTAATAAGAGAGCTTCCTCTAATGTAGCTAACAACCTAACAAACAACTAATTCAGCATGAGAATAGGCTGACTTATTCAAACTAATCTTTGGAGTGTGCTGGACGTTTTTAAGAGCCAAAATGGACTATCCGAATGGGCTAAATTGTTCAACAGATCCATGAGTGATTTGGATGGTTTTTAAGAGCCCAAATGATGATCCGAATGAGCTGACTTGTTGCTCTCTTGGGCCTCCTTGAACGTGATCAGCTGGCTGCCCTCTTGGGCTGTTTTGGACGTGAGCAGCTGCCTTTCCTCTTGGGCTGCCTTGGACGTGAGCAGCAGGCTATCCTCGTGGGCTGCTTTGGACGTGATCAACATCTCCTCCCTTTGCTCTTGGGCTGCCTTGGACGTGAGCAGCAGGCTATCCTCGTGGGCTGCTTTGGACGTGATCAACATCTCCTCCCTTTGCTTGCTTGCTCCTGCATTCATCAAAAGATTAACACATGATTTATGGCAATTAAATGGTTCACGCACTGTGCCAAGCAATAGCACTTCCCTTGACGTAGCTTCTTGGATCTCCTTAGCTCTTGCTCTAGTAATGGGACCTTGATATCTTCCATGCGATGGTCCTACATCAGGGAGGCACGTTGCGGCCAAGGCTAATAGGAACCGCAAGCAAGTTTGTTCAAACCGGGAGACCTCGTGTGGTTGCATTTATGGAATGATAGGTTCCCGGAAAGTCGCAAGTCCAAGCTATCACCTAGGGAGACGGATCACTCAAAGTACTACATAAGGTTGGCAACAATGCTTATGTACTAGAGCTTCCAGAGGACTATGGAGTGAGCCCTACTTTCAACGTAGGAGATCTAAGTCCCTTTGAGTCAAGTGATGAGGATGATGATGATTCGAGGACGAATCCTTCCCAAGAAGGGGAGTGATGTAGGACCATCACATGGAAGCTATCAAGGTCCCATTACTAGAGCAAGAGCTAAGGAGATCCAAGAAGCTACGTCAAGGGAAGTGCTATTGCCTGGCACAATGCGTGAACCATTTAATTACCATACATCATGTGTTAATCTTTTGATGAATGCAGGAGCAAGCAAGCAAAGGGAGGAGATGTTGATCACGTCCAAAGCAGCACACGAGGATAGCCTGCTGCTCACGTCCAAGGCAGCCCAAGAGCAAAGGGAGGAGATGTTGATCACGTCCAAAGCAGCCCACGAGGATAGCCTGCTGCTCACGTCCAAGGCAGCCCAAGGGAGGCTGTTGTTCACGTCCAATGCAGCCCAAGAGGGGAAGCAGCTGCTCACGTCCAAGGCAGCCCAAGGGAGGCTGTTGCTCATGTCCAATGCAGCCCAAGAGGATAGCAAGCTGATCACGTTCCAGGAGGCCCAAGAGAGTAACAAGTCAGCTCATTCGGATCATCATTTGGGCTCTTAAAACACAGCCAAATCACTCATGGATCTGTTGAACAATTCAGCCCATTCGGATAGCCCAATTTGCTCCTAAAAAAAGTCCAGCACACTCCTAGAGTTAGTTGAATAAGTCAGCCTATTCTCATGCTGAATTAGTTGTTTGTTAGGTTGTTAGCTACATTAGAGGAAGCTCTCTTATTACCACCTTCCCACTAATGTTTTTAATTTTCTTTTCTTTATTTTGTCTAGATAAAAGAGTCTATATAGATAGCCTCTTTAACTGCAGATTAGTTACGTTATTTTCCATTGCTTAGAATTACAGATTGTAATCATTCACAAAATCAATCAAAGAACAAGAGAGTTTTTTTGTTGGCATTGCTGTTGTTTGCTTGGCTGAGCTTGTTTGTGTCAACCGCCTTCGGATTGGTGCTTCGAGCCTTCACGAGTCCCTCTTTGTGCTAGTCCAACCGGAGCTAGTGTAAAGTTGTATTGGAGACGGGTCTAGGGCATTCACGATTGGGGTTTTGGCTCTTTAGCCTTGGTTCCTTCGTTGACTCTCTTTGGTTCTTCTCTACACCTTCCTGCGCCATTCACCATCTATGTTTCATTCTGCATTCTGGATTCGCCTCATTCAACCGGATTCGAGATCATTGTACCTAGATCGACTCAAACACGGACAATTCCGTATCAGTTGGTATCAGAGCTCAGTTGGTACAATTGATCACTCCTTTCTTCTTGTTAACCTTATTGCTTATCCAATTGAGATCTAACGTGTGCTTGAAGTGTGCAAATTCAAAAGCCGGACAACATCTTGAGGAGAGGTAAACACAAAACGAAAACAAAACAAAAAGGGAGCTCAAACGCTGCATACACAATTCGGTAACCTGCTCTCCTACAATTCTCGTTGCAATCAGTTCGGTTACCATCTCTCCCTCAAATCTTGACAAAGTCTAAGAGATCTTTCAAAAAAAAAAAGAACTATACAAAACGGCTGACCCTTTTTTATTAATCAAGCACAAGTAAACTCTTTCAATCATCTCAAAGCGTCATTCTAAACACATTCACCATACCTACACCAACCCAACGGTCAATACTCCAATTAGGGGTGTCTTGATTCATCTCCGACACTAACATCAGTTTCAGCAGTTCTAGTTCCAAAGGGTTGCTAAGAAGGTTCGGAAATCGCGATCTTAAGGTGTTGGATCCTTACAACTCGAGTCACCAGCTAGGCAATACCAACGAGAGTGTGAGAGATACACAAGTGAGATCTTTGCTTTTCTAACCTAACCGGTTCTTTGTTTGTTACTTGAGCATGTCCAGGTCCCTAAGTCCCAACAAGTCGAGTAGCGAGACCGTCACGCCTGAGATGATCAATCTATTGAAACAATTGTCCGATTCCGTAGCTAACCTATCCAAACGAGTGGAGTCTATGGAAGCACGAATACCACCAGCCGGGACACCACCTTTGAGAACCAACTATGAGTTTGGCGGTCCTTCACGTGTTACTAGAGAGCCGGATCATCCGGATCAAGGTAATTTACATTCCAACGAACCCCCTAATGCTTCTAACATGCCACCCTTTGTTAATAACTTTCAGCGACGGAATGAAGCTGCTTTCGAGGACCACACTTGGGAAGTTTACAATCGGCCATTCCAGCAGCCAAGGCAAGGACGAGAACGAGATAAATTTTGGCCCTATCAAGAGCAAGACGGACTCGGCAAAGTCAAAATCAAAATTTCCGTCTTTGAAGGAAAGTGTGATCCCGACGTCTACACGGAGTGGGAAACTAAAGTTGAGCAAATCTGGTTGTGTCACAACTTTAGCGAGCCTAGGAAGGCTCAGCTAGCCGCTCTCGAGTTCCAAGGCTATGCTTTGGTATGGTGGGATCACGTAGTCAAAGAAAGAGTTCGAACATTGGATCCTCAAATCACCACATGGGAGCATATGAAGGCACTAATGAGGGCTAGGTTCGTTCCACCTCACTATACCCGAGAGCTTCGACAACGGCTGGAAAATTTGAGACAAGGCTCTCTTAGCGCTGAGGAAGCTTATACGAATATGCAAGTTGCTATGGTGAAGGCCAACGTTCTAGAAGATGAAGAAAACACTATGGCAAGGTACCTTTGTATTCTGAATTCTAATTTGGCTAATGAGGTTGATATGTATCCATACAGCACCATGGAGCAATTACTACACTTGGCCATCAAGGTGGAAAGGAAGACTAAGGTGCGAAACCGGGAATACAAGCCACCTCATGGGTCGCCCAACACTTGGAAAGCACAAGGAAGCCGGTTGCTGCCTAACCACAGCAAGGATCAAGGAGGCCGGAAGGAAGAGAGAAAATCGGCACCTGTGGGCCAAGAAGGACAAACAAAGTCGTCTACACCAGCCACTACTCCAGGATCCTTGAATGAGCCTTCGAGTGATCATCGAGGGAGTACTCCTATCTCTAACTCTAGAACTAGGGACATTGTGTGTTTTAAATGCCAAGGTAGAGGTCACATGATACGGTGTTAATCCATGTTTGAGTCGATCTAGGCACAATGATCTCGAACCGGGCTGAATGAAACGATTTCTGAATGCCGAATGGACGTAGGTTGATGAATGGCGCAGGAAAGGTGAGAGAAGAACCAAAGAGAGAGCCAATGAAGGAACCAAGGCCGAAGAGCCAAAACCCCAATCGTGAATGCCCTAGACCCGTCTCCAATACAACTTTACACTAGCTCCGGCTAGACTAGCACAAAGAGGGACTCGTGAAGGCTCGAAGCACCAATCCGAAGGCGGTTTGACATAATCAAGCTCAGCCAAGCAACAACAACAATGCCAACCAAAAACTCTCTTGTTCTTTGATTGATTTCGTGAAATGATTACAAATGTAATTCTAAGCAATTTGGGAATAACATAACTAATCTGTAGCTAAAGAGGCTATCTATATAGACTCTTTTATCTAGACAAAATAAAGAAAAGAGAATTAAAAACATTAGTGGGAAGGTGGTAATAAGAGAGCTTCCTCTAATGTAGCTAACAACCTAACAAACACTAATTTCAGCTTAAAAATAGACTGACTTATTCAATTAACTCCAGGAGTGTGCTGGACGTTTTTTAGGAGCAAAATGGGCCATCCGAATGGGCTGAGTTGTTCAACAGATCCATGAGTGATTTGGCTGTGTTTTAAGAGCCCAAATGATGATCCGAATGGGCTGAATTGTTACTCTCTTGGACCTCTTTAAACGTGATCAGCTGGCTGCCTTCTTGGGCTGTTTTGGAACGAGCAGCTGCTTCCCTCCTTGGGCTGTATTGGACGTTAGCAACAGCCTTCCTCCTTGGGCTGCATTGGACATGAGCAACAGCCTCCTCTTGGGCTGCATTGGCGTGAGCAACAGCCTCCTCTTGGGCTGCATTGGCGTGAGCAACAGCCTCCTCTCCTGGGCTGCATTGGACGTGATCAACAGCCTGCATGGCCTCCTCGAGCTGCATGGGAAGTGAGCACGTCGGCATGGTCTTCTTGCTTGGTTTGCTTGCTCCTACATTCACCAAAAGATTAACACATGATGTATGGAAATTAAATGGTTCACGCATTGTGTCAAGCAATAGCACTTCCTTTGACATAACTTCTTGGATCTCCTTAGCTCTTGCTCTAGTAATGGGACCTTGATAGCTTGTATGTGATGGTCTTACATCAGAGCCCCTATGAAGGAGATTCGGAACAAGATGAAAATTCGGGGTCGAATTCTTTCCAAGAAGGAGTGGATGATGTAGGACCATCACATGGAAGCTATCAAGGTCCCATTACTAGAGCAAGAGCTAAGGAGATCCAAGAAGCTACGTCAAGGGAAGTGTTATTGCTTGGCACAATGCGTGAACCATTTAATTGCCATACATCATGTGTTAATCTTTTGATGAATGCAGGAGCAAGCAAGCAAAGGGAGGAGATGTTGATCACGTCCAAAGCAGCCCACGAGGATAGCCTGCTGCTCACGTCTAAGGCAGCCCAAGAGCAAAGGAAGGAGATGTTGATCACGTCCAAAGCACCCCACGAGGATAGCCTGCTGCTCACGTCCAAGGCAGCCCAAGGGAGGCTGTTGTTCACGTCCAATGCAGCCCAAGAGGGGAAGCAGCTGCTCACGTCCAAGGCAGCCCAAGGAAGGCTGTTGCTCATGTCCAATGCAGCCCAAGAGGATAGCAAGCTGATCACGTTCCCGGAGGCCCAAGAGAGTAACAAGTCAGCTCATTCGGATCATCATTTGGGCTCTTAAAACACAGCCAAATCACTCATGGATCTGTTGAACAATTCAGCCCATTCGAATAGCCCAATTTGCTCCTAAAAAAACGTCCAGCACACTCCTAGAGTTAATTGAATAAAACAGCCTATTCTCATGCTGAATTAGTTGTTTGTTAGTTTGTTAGCTACATTAGAGGAAGCTCTCTTATTACCACCTTCCCACTAATGTTTTTAATTTTCTTTTCTTTATTTTGTCTAGATAAAAGAGTCTATATAGATAGCGTCTTTAGCTGCAGATTAGTTACGTTATTTTCCATTGCTTAGAATTACAGATTGTAATCATTCACAAAATCAATCAAAGAACAAGAGAGTTTTTGGTTGGCATTGCTGTTGTTTGCTTGGCTGAGCTTGTTTGTGTCAACCACCTTCGGATTGGTGCTTCGAGCCTTCACGAGTCCCTCTTTGTGCTAGTCCAGCCGGAGCTAGTGTAAAGTTGTATTGGAGACGGGTCTAGGGCATTCACGATTGGGGTTTTGGCTCTTCAGCCTTGGTTCCTTCGTTGACTCTCTTTGGTTCTTCTCTACACCTTCCTGCGCCATTCACCATCTACGTTTCATTCCGCATTCTGGATTCGCCTCATTCAGCTGGATTCGAGATCATTGTACCTAGATCGACTCAAACACGGACAATTCCGTATCAGGGAGTATGATGAGGGACCATCACCAACAGCCCCCTACTAGTCCTACAATGCAAGGGTCAATCACTAGATCAAGGGCAAGAGCAATTCAAGAGGAGGTGTCCAACTTGTTGGTGTCCTTAGCTCCTAATGAGACCATTGATGATCCATTGCTGACTGAGGCTTCCTTAGTCACGTTAATGACGATTCCCGACGACTTGGACGTGGAAGGGAGACCATGCACACGTGATTTGGAGCCATGCAAGAGCAAAGAAGAGACACTTGTTCCGGAATTGCAAGAAATGGAAGATTGAGGCTTTTAAAGTTTCTTTTGTATTTTATATCATCTTTTGGTATAAAATGAAAGACTTTTATAACCTTTAGGTTCAAAACATTTTAAGAGTTATTTTTATTTGTTTTAGTTGTTTTATTTGTTTTATTGTCTTTTTGACAAATGTTATTCCTTTTTTTTTAGATAGGAGGTTTTCTAGGCATATAAAAAGCCTACCTTAGCTTCTTTCCTGATTAGATAGATTTCAGCCAATTGATAACCCGTCTCTTTGAGAGTTTTTTATCCTATTCAGAAAATTCAATCAATAAAGTGAGCCATTGATTGAATTGTTGGGAATCCCTGCTAGATTGTTCTTGTGTGTGTTAATCTCTTTAGAGATTGGTGCTACTAGTCCCTCCTTGTGCTTGTCTCCATTGAAGGCTTGTGTAAGGTTATATAAAAAAGGGTTGAAGGCATCATCTTGCTTGGGTTTTGATCAATCTGATCAAGGTTCTTGTAAGGGAGTCTTTTGGTTATTTTGGATCTACTTCTACCAAACATTCCACGTTCCATTTCATTATCTTTCTTCCCTTTTGTCCAACGTCATTTCTGGTTCTAAACAATCTGATTTTGCGTGCCATTTGTCAAGGAAAACGTCCATTGTTGGTCTTCAAGGATTCCCAATCTAGATCTAGTCATTTGCGGCCCCAACCCGCATCACTACGTCCCCTTTCACCCTCTTTTCTTCCATCTTTCCATCATCATTTTCTTGTTCTAACAATCTGAATTTTGTACCATTGGTCAAGGAAAAACGTCATTGTTGGTTTCAAGGATTCCCAATCTAAATCTAGTCATTCGCGGCCCCCAACCCGCATCAAAGTGGTATCAGAGCTAGTTGATTGCGAGTCCGGAATCAACCATCACCATTGACGGTTTGAGTATCTTCTTTGAGTCTTTTCTTTGTTTGAGTCATTTGCTTCATGTTAAGAGTCTATTTGAGTCTAATTTGCTTTGTTTCTTGTGTTTAGAGAAAGCCAAGCCAAAACCGTCATTTTCCAGCCATTCTACATCACCTTCATCAGCCATTGTTCATCAAAAAACGTCTAGCTCTTTTCTCTTGGCAATAACCGTCCAAAAAAACAATCAAAAGAAAAGCAAAAGGGGGACCACTTTTCCAAAACAAACAGCCATTGCAAGAGAGAGGAGAGGGCCACAAAAGCTCCTTATTTGTAGCAACAACAACAGACTACTTCTAGTTAGTTATCTCTTATTTCTTTTAAAATTTTAATTTCATTCCTCTCTCCTATTTTCTTCCACAAAAACGTCAGCCAAGGACCACAAAAAAAACAAAGAAAAATAAATATTTTCTCATGTATTTTCATCATCCTACATATCATACATTTCATATCATATTCTATACTAACCTAAGTTGTGTAGAAGCTAGAAAAACAAGTGTTTTTGCAATCTGATTGTGAAAGGATCATTGAGACTACAAACAAGAGTTACCTACCTCATTTCTTATCCATCACCATTACCCAAAAGCCAACGTTGAACACCACAGCCGGCCATATCTCTCTCCATTGCATAAGCACAAGGTAAGTGAAGCTCTCTTCTTAGTCTCTTGTGTGTCTATCTTCCTTGTTTTACTCTAATTCTATCATATCTTGAGTTTACCATCTTTTCGAGTTCATATCAACCTTTTGCATCTGAGTCTTGTGTCTTTTTTTTAGTATTTTGTATGATTTAGCTAGTTAACATTGCTTGCAAGCCATACTAGTTGAGTCTTGAGTCTTATTTCAGCTTCTTAGTGTCTATCTTGACGTTTTCTGTTGTGAACCTTCAAGCAGCCTTGTATCACCCTTTTTCAAGTCAAGAAGTGTGCTAGTTGAGCTAAGGCATTGATCTTAGAAGGAGTTTTAATCCATCCAAGTCAATTGTATCAAATAGCTTGTGATTAACACAACTTGAGTGTGAGAGTGAGAGTAAACACTTGTGAGAATTTTTTTGTTTTATCTAATTCAACTAGTTTGCTTGTTTTGTATGTTTTTTTGATCATATCTAGATCTAATAGTCCAAGCGAGTCCCACAGCAGTGAGCCAATGCACCCGGAGACATTTGTTATGTTGAAGCAACTAATGGATTCGGTGGCAAGATTGACACACCGGATTGACACGTTGGAGCCTCGACCAGCACCCACGGCCACGCCACAACCGAGGTCCACTTTCGAGCTAGGAGGCACATCTAGAGATGCCCCTAGAGAAACAGCCCCTGAATCACCCCAAAGAACCCCTCAAGGGTAAGGTAGGAGACATGCTAACACTCTTCCTAGAACACCTAATGTGCAAGGTTTTGTGGATGATTTCTAGGAGCCACAAGAGGATGTTGAGGAAGAAGGTATGTGGAGAGAGTTCCCTAGGCCTTATCAAAGAGCTAGTTGGAATAGGGAAAGTGAAGGTCAAGATTCCTAGTTTTGAAGGCAAGTATGACCCGGATGCTTACATGGATTGGGAGACTAAATTGGAGCAAATTTGGTCTTGCCATCACTTTGGAGAGCAAAGGAAGGTCCAACTTGCATCATTGGAGTTCCAAGGCTATGCACTAGTATGGTGGGATCATCTTGTCAGAGAAAGAAGAAGAACCTTGGATCCGGCCATCACTACATGGGAACAAATGAAGGCCTTGATGAGAGCTTGTTTTGTACCTCAACATTATGCTAGGGAGCTGAGGCAAAGGGTGGAGAACTTTAGACAAGGAGCCATGAGTGCCAAAGAGGTCTACACCTCTATGCAAATGGCAATGGTGAAAGCTAATGTGGTTGAAGATGAGGAGTCTACAATGGCTAGGTATCTACGCATTTTAAACTCATCTTTGGCTAATGAAATTGATTTGTATCCTTATAGTACCATGGTGGAGCTGCTGCATTTGGCAATCAAAGTAGAGAAGAAGACAAAGGCTAGGAACGAAGGTGCCAAGACAAGCTTTGGAGCTACAAGCTCATGGAAAGCACAAAACAGCCGGCCCCAAGGATCCTACAGCCGTGAGCCTACATCCACCAAGGAGGACCGAAAAGCATCAACCATGAACCAAGGAGCACAAAGAAGGAGCCCAACACCTCATTCATCTTCTAGACCCTTGAATGAGCCTTCAAGTGGTCCTAAAGGGAGTACCTCTAACTCTACTCTTCGTTCTAGAGATATTGTGTGTTTTAAATGTCAAGGTAGAGGTCATTACATGAGGGATTGTCCTAATAAAAAAATTCTGATTTTAAATCAATTTGGACAATATGAGAGTGAGGATGAGGATGAAAATGATGATAACACCCACCTTAATAGATTGCATGAAATTGGTAGTGATAGTGATGAGGGCATTGAATATGAGTATGGAGAATCACTAATAGCTAGAAGAACTTTGTATGCTAAGCTAGCTCCGTGTGAGGATAATCAAAGAGAGAACCTTTTTCATACTAGATGTCTAATTAAAGGGAAGGTGTGTAATATGATCATAGATTGAGGTAGTTGCTGCAATATAGCTAGCACTGATTTGATTAATATGTTGCAAATTACCACACTTTACCACCCTAGGCCTTACAAATTGCATTGGATGAATGATTGTGGAGAATTAAAAGTAAATAGGCAAGCTAGAGTTACTATCACTTTAGGTAGCTATGAGGACACCATTACTTGTGATGTAGGTCCCATGCAAGCTTGTCATATTCTTTTGAGACGTCCATGGCAATTTGATAGGAGAGTTAAGCATGATGGTTTTACTAATAAGCATACCTTTGAATTTAATGGTCAAACACTAACTCTTAAGCCTATGACACCATTATAGATTGCTGAATTTTATGAGAAGGAGTTGAGTGTGGAGAAAAATGAGGTGAAAAAGAGAGGGGATAGCTCACGGTCTAAAACAGAACCCACGGTCAAGATTAGTACCACCCTATTAGCCACACCTTCTAGTGTCCTTCTAGCATCCAAGGAGGAGTACATCCTAGATTACACCCCTTTAGATGCCATTCTTGTGAGCTTGTGCAAGAGCTTAGTGACTTTGAGTGATGAAGCCAAGGCCACCCTACCTAAGCCCATCCCAGCTATCCTAGATGAGTTTAGTGATGTGTTTCCTGACGAGATTCCGGCTGGCCTTCCACCTTTTAGAGGTATTGAGCACCAAATAGATCTTATTCCCGGTGTTACGCTCCCAAACCGTCCAGCCTATAGGATGAACCCTAAGGAGAGCCAAGAGATCCAAACCAAGTCCAAGAACTCCTAGATAAGGGTTATGTAAGGGAGAGTTTGAGTCCTGGTGCCATTCTCGTCCTCTTAGTGTCTAAGAAGGACAGTACATGGAGGATGTGTGTTGATTGTAGAGCCATCAACAACATCACCATTAAGTACCGCCACCCTATCTCACGTTTAGATGATATGTTAGATGAGTTAAATGGAACCACATTGTTCTCTAAGATCGACCTTAGGAGTGGTTATCACCAAATCAGAATGAGGGAGGGAGATGAGTGGAAAACGGCATTCAAGACCAAGTTTGGTCTTTATGAGTGGCTAGTGATGCCATTTAGTTTAACCAATGCTCATAGCACATTTATGAGATTGATGAATCACGTGTTGAGACACTACATTGGTAGCTTTGTTGTGGTTTACTTTGATGACATCTTCTGATACGGGATTGTCCGTGATTGAGTCGATCTAGGCACAATGATCTCGAACCAGGCTGAATGAAGCGATTTCAGAATGCGGAATGGACATAGGTGATGAATGGCGCAGGAATGGTGAAGAGAAGAACCAAAGAGATGTCAACGAAGGAACCAAGGCTGAAGAGCCAAAACCCCAATCGTGAATGCCCTAGACCCGTCTCCAATACAACTTTACACTAGCTCCGGCTGGACTAGCACAAAGAGGGACTCGTGAAGGCTCGAAGCACCAATCCGAAGGCGGTTTGACACAAACAAGCTCAGCCAAGCAACAACAGCAATGCCAACCAAAAACTCTCTTGTTCTTTGATTGATTTTGTGAAATAATTACAAATGTAATTCTAAGCAATTGGGAATAACGTAACTAGTCTGCAGCTAAAGATGCTATCTATATAGACTCTTTTATCTAGACAAAATAAAGAAAAGAGAATTACAAACATTAGTGGGAAGGTGGTAATAAGAGAGCTTCCTCTAATGTAGCTAACAACCTAACAAATACTAATTTCAGCTTAAAAATAGGCTGACTTATTCAATTAACTCCAAGAGTGTGCTGGACGTTTTTTAGGAGCAAAATGGACCATCCGTATGGGCTGAGTTGTTCAACAGATCCATGAGTGATTTGGCTGTGTTTTAAGAGCCCAAATGATGATCCGAATGAGCTGTATTGTTACTCTCTTGGGCCTCTTTGAAAGTGATCAGCTGGCTGCCCTCTTGGGCTGTTTTGGACGTGAGCAGCTGCTTCCTTTGCTCTTGGGCTGCCTTGGACGTCTCCTCCCTTTGCTCTTGGGCCGCCTTGGACGTGAGCAGCAGGCTAACCTCGGGGGCTGCTTTGGACGTGACCAACAACCTCCTCTTGGGCTGCATTGGGCGTGAGCAACAGCCTCCTCTTGGGCTGCATTGGGCGTGAGCAACAGCCTCCTCTTGGGCTGCATTGTCGTGAGCAACAACCTCCTTATGGGCTGCATTGGCGTGAGCAACAGTCTCCTCTCCTGGGCTGCATGGGACGTGAGCAGCTGCTTCCTTTGCTCTTGGGCTGCCTTGGACGTCTCCTCCCTTTGCTCTTGGGCCGCCTTGGACGTGAGCAGCAGGCTAACCTCGTGGGCTGCTTTGGACGTGACCAACAGCCTCCTCGTGGGCTGAATTGGGCGTGAGCAACAGCCTCCTCTTGGGCTGCATTGGCGTGAGCAACAGTCTCCTCTCCTAGGCTGCATGGGACGTGAGCAACAGCCTGCATGGTCTCCTCGAGCTGCATGGGAAGTGAGCACGTCGGCATGGTCTCCTTGCTTGGTTCGCTTGCTCCTACATTCACCAAAAGATTAACACATGATGTATGGAAGTTAAATGGTTCACGCATTGTGTCAAGCAATAGCACTTCCCTTGACATAACTTCTTGGATCTCCTTAGCTCTAGCTCTAGTAATGGGACCTTGATAGCCTCCATGTGATGGTCCTACATCATCCACTCCTTCTTGGAAAGAATTCGACCCCGAATTTTCATCTTGTTCCGAATCTCCTTCATAGGGGCTCAAATCTCCTACATTAAAAGTGGTACTAACTACAAAACCAAGAAAAATCACTCGGTTAGTATAGAAATCATATTTTTGAATATTAGCATACAAGTATTCTATACGCAATGTAGCAAGCACATCTCTCAAATGATTTTCATGCTCCTTTAAAGTCTTACTATAGATAGGAATGTCATCAAAGTAGACTACAACAAATAAACCAATATAAGGTCTCAAAATATGAAGTGGAATCGTAGAGTCATGAGGCACATTCACTAGAGATTTACACAAACTCATCATTAGCACATCAATAGAAGCATAGTTAGTGACATATTCATTCCTAGACTCAAGATAGCTACTAGTTGGTTGTACTAACAATGTGTGATGGATTTTGTTCTCTTTACTCTTAGGCCGTGTGATCTTAGGCTTGGGAGGGGTTCCTTGCTCTACCCTCTTGTTCTCATAGTACTCGGCTATTTGTAAAGGTGTCATAGGTTTAAGTGTTAAAGTTTTACCCTTATACTCAAAGCTATATTTGTTAGAAAACCCATCATGGACAACTTTCATATCATATTGCCATGGACGACCAAGCAACAAGTGACAAGCATTCATAGGCACAACATCACATGTAATAACATCCTCATATGATCCTAATGTTATATTGACCTTAGTTTGCTTATTGACCTTAAGTTCTCCAAACTCATTCATCCAATGTAGTTTATATGGCCTAGGGTGATAAAATGTAAGAAGTTGTAATTTGTTTACCATTTCAGTGCTAGCTATGTTACAACAACTTCCTCCATCAATTATCACATTACACACTTTTCCTTTAATGCTACACCTAGTATGAAACGGATTTTCACGTTGGTTATCCTCACAAGGTGCTAGTTGGACATGCAAAGTTCTCCTAGCTATCAAAGATTCACCTTGTTCATACTCAATGCAATCATCATTCTCATTGTCATCATTTAAGGCATTTTCATCATCTAATTCCACATCATCCTCACTCTCATATTCTCCTAGTTCTAGAGTTAGAGATAGGAGTACTCCCTCTATGATCACTTGAAGGCTCATTCAAGGATCGTGGTGTAGTGGACGGTGTAGAAGACCTTCTTTGTCCTTCTTGGCCCATAGGTGCCGATTTCCTCTCCTCCTTCCGGCTTCCTTGCTCCCTGCTGGGGTTATGCAGCCGGCTGTTTTGTGCTTTCCAAGCATTGGGTGTCTCGGGAGGTGGCTTGTATTCCCGGTTTCGCACCTTAGTCTTCCTTTCCACCTTGATGGCGAAGTGTAGTAGTTGCTCCATGGTGCTGTATGGATACATATCAACCTCATTAGCCAAATTATAATTCAGAATACGAAGGTACCTTGCCATAGTGTTTTCTTCATCTTCTAGAACGTTGGCCTTCACCATAGCAACTTGCATATTCGTATAAGCTTCCTCAGCGCTAAGAGAGCCTTGTCTCAAATTTTCCAGCTGTTGTCGAAGCTCTCGGGTATAATGAGGTGGAACGAACCTAGCCCTCATTAGTGCCTTCATATGCTCCCATGTGCTGATTTGAGGATCCAAGGTTCGAACTCTTTCTTTGACTACGTGATCCCACCATACCAAAGCGTAGCCTTGGAACTCGAGAGCGGCTAGCTGAACCTTCCTAGGCTCGCTAAAGTTGTGACACAACCAGATTTGCTCAACTTTAGTTTCCCACTCCGTGTAGACGTCGGGATCACACTTTCCTTCAAAGTCGGGAATTTTGATTTTGACTTTTCCGAGTCCGTCTCGCTCCTGATAGGGTCGAAAGTTATCTCGTCCTTGCGTTGGCTGCTGGAATGGCCGATTGTAACCCTCCCACGTGTGGTCCTCAGCTTCATTCCGTCGCTGAAAGTCATCAACAAATGGTGGCATGTTAGAAGCATTAGGAAGGACGTTGGACTGTACATTACCTTGATCCGGAGGATCCGGCTCTCTAGTAACGCGTGAAGGACCGCCAAACTCATAGTTGGTTCTCAAAGGTGGTGTTCCGGCTAGTGGTGTTCGTGCTTCCATAGTCTCCACTCGCTTGGATAGTTTAGCTACGGAATCGGACAATTGTTTCAATAGACTGATCATCTGAGGCGTGACGGTCTCGCTACTCGACTTGCTGGGACTTAGGGACCGGGACATGCTCAAGTAACAAACAAAGAAACTGGTTAGGTTTGAAAAACAAAGATCTCGCTTGTGTATCGCTCACACTCTCGTTGGTATTGCCTAGCTGGTGGCTCGAGTTGTAAGGATCCAACACCTTAAGATCGCGATTTACGAACCTTCTTAGCAACCCTTTGGAACTAGAACTGCTGAAACTGAATGTTAGTGTCGGAGATGAATCAAGACACCCCTAATTGGAGTATTGACCGTTGGATTGGTGTAGGTACGGTGAATGTGCTTAGAATGACGTTTGAGATGATTGAAAAAGTTTACTTGTACTTGATTAATAAAACAAGGCCAGCCGTTTTTTTGTAGTGTTTTTTTTTTTTGAAAGATATCTTAGACTTTGTCAAAGATTTGTAGGAGAGAGAAGTAACCGTAATTGATTGCAGATAGGGTTACCGAAATGTGTATGCAGCGTTTGAGCTTTCTCTTTTGTTTTGTTTTCGTTTTGTGTTTGCCTCTCTCCTCAAGATGTTGTCCGGCTTTTGAATTGGCACACTTCAAGCACAAGTTAGATCTCAATTGGATAAGCAATAAGGTTAACAAGAAGAAGAAGTGATCAATTGTACCAATTGTGCTTTGATACCAACTGATACGGGATTGTCCGTGATTGAGTCGATTTAGGCACAATGATCTCGAACCAGGCTGAATGAAGCGATTTCAGAATGCGGAATGGACGTAGGTGATGAATAACGCAGGAATAGTGAAGAGAAGAACCAAAGAGATGTCAACGAAGGAACCAAGGCTGAAGAGCCAAAACCCCAATCGTGAATGCCCTAGACCCGTCTCCAATACAACTTTACACTAGCTCTGGCTGGACTAGCACAAAGAGGGACTCGTGAAGGCTCCAAGCACCAAACCGAAGGCGGTTTGACACAAACAAGCTCAGCCAAGCAACAACAGCAATGCCAACCAAAAACTCTCTTGTTCTTTGATTGATTTTGTGAAATAATTACAAATGTAATTCTAAGCAATTGGGAATAACGTAACTAATCTGCAGTCAAAGAGGCTATCTATATAGACTCTTTTATCTAGACAAAATAAAGAAAAGAGAATTAAAAACATTAGTGGGAAGGTGGTAATAAGAGAGCTTCCTCTAATGTAGCTAACAACCTAACAAATACTAATTTCAGCTTAAAAATAGGCTGACTTATTCAATTAACTCCAGGAGTGTGCTGGACGTTTTTTAGGAGCAAAATGGGACATCCGAATGGGCTGAGTTGTTCAACAGATCCATGAGTGATTTGGCTGTGTTTTAAGAGCCCAAATGATGATCCGAATGAGCTGAATTATTACTCTCTTGGGCCTCTTTGAAAGTGATCAGCTGGCTGCCCTCTTGGGTTGTTTTGGACGTGAGCAACTGCTTCCTTTGCTCTTGGGCTGCCTTGGACGTCTCCTCCCTTTGCTCTTGGGCCGCCTTGGACGTGAGCGGCAGGCTAACCTCGTGGGCTGCTTTGGACGTGACCAACAGCCTCCTCTTGGGCTACATTAGGCGTGAGCAACAGCCTCTTCTTGGGCTGCATTGAGCGTGAGCAACAGCCTCCTCTTGGGCTGCATTGGCGTGAGCAACAGCCTCTTCATGGGCTGCATTGGCGTGAGCAACAATCTCCTCTCCTGGGCTGCATGGGACGTTAGCAGCTGCTTCCTTTGCTCTTGGGCTGCCTTGGACGTCTCCTCCCTTTGCTCTTGCGCCGCCTTGGACGTGAGCAGCAAGCTAACCTCGTGGGCTGCTTTGGACGTGACCAACAGCCTCCTCTTGGGCTGCATTGGGCATGAGCAACAACCTCCTCTTGGGCTGCATTGGCGTGAACAACAGCCTCCTCATGGGCTGCATTGGCGTGAGCAACAGTCTCCTCTCCTGGGCTGCATGGGACGGGAGCAGCTGCTTCCTTTGCTCTTGGGCTGCCTTGGACGTTTCCTCCCTTTGCTCTTGGGCAGCCTTGGACGTGAGCAACAGGCTAACCTCGTGGGCTGCTTTGGACGTGACCAACAGCCTCCTCTTGGGCTGCATTGGGCGTGAGCAACAGCCTCCTCTTGGGCTGCATTGGGCGTGAGCAACAGCCTCCTCTTGGGCTGCATTGGCGTGAACAACTGCCTCCTCATGGGCTGCATTGGCGTGAGCAACAGTCTCCTCTCCTGGGCTGCATGGGACGTGAGCAGCTGCTTCCTTTGCTCTTGGCCTGCCTTGAACGTCTCCTCCCTTTGCTCTTGGGCCGCCTTGGACGTGAGCAGCAAGCTAACCTCGTGGGCTGCTTTGGACGTGACCAACAGCCTCCTCTTGAGCTGCATTGGGCGTGAGCAACAGCTTCCTCTTGGGCTGCATTGGGCGTGAGCAACAGCCTCCTATTAGGCTGCATTGGCGTGAGCAACAGCCTCCTCATGGGCTGCATTGGCGTGAGCAACAGTCTCCTCTCCTGGGTTGCATGGGACGTGAGCAGCTGCTTCCTTTGCTCTTGGGCTGCCTTGGACGTCTCCTCCCTTTGCTCTTGGGCCGCCTTGGACGTGAGCAGCAGGCTAACCTCGTGGGCTGCTTTGGACGTGACCAACAGCCTCCTCTTGGGCTGCATTGGGCGTGAGCAACAACCTCCTCTTGGGCTGCATTGGGCGAGCAACAGCCTCCTCTTGGGCTGCATTGGCGTGAGCAACAGCCTCCTCATGGGCTGCATTGGCGTGAGCAACAGTCTCCTCTCCTGGGCTGCATGGGACGTGAGCAACAGCCTGCATGGTCTCCTTGAGCTGCATGGGAAGTGAGCACGTCGGCATGGTCTCCTTGCTTGGTTCGCTTGCTCCTACATTCACCAAAAGATTAACGCATGATGTATGGAAGTTAAATGGTTCACGCATTGTGTCAAGCAATAGCACTTCCCTTGACATAACTTCTTGGATCTCCTTAGCTCTAGCTCTAGTAATGGGACCTTGATAGCCTCCATGTGATGGTCCTACATCATCCTCATCTATAGTAAGTCACTTGAAGAGCATGAGGAACATTTAAGGAAAGTACTTGCAACTCTTAGAATTGAATATTTGTATGCTAATTTGAAGAAATGTGAGTTTAGTACTAATCAAGTTGTTTTTCTTGGTTTTGTAGTGAGCACAAGAGGTCTAGAGGTGGATAAAGAGAAGATCAAGGCAATTCAGTAATGGCCTACTACCACAACCGTCGGTCAAGTGAGGGGTTTCCACGGCCTAGCAACCTTCTATAGACGTTTTGTGCGAGATTTCAGCACCATAGCAGCCCTACTCACGTCCTTGACAAAGAAGAAGGTGCCATTTGTGTGGGGAGATGCTCAAGAGAAGGCGTTGAAGTGGCGGCTGTCCCATGCACCTCTCCTAGCTCTTCCGGACTTCACCAAACCTTTTGAGGTCGAGTGTGATGCTTCGGGTATTGGCATTGGAGGAGTACTCATGCAAGAGGGTAAGCCACTAGCATTTTTAAGTGAGAAATTAAAGGGAGCTTGTTTAAACTACTTGACGTATGATAAAGAACTTTATGCATTGTTTAGAGTATTAAAAACATGGCAACATTATTTATGGCCTAGTGAATTTGTCCTACGTACCGATCATGAGTCCTTAAGATATTTTAGGAGTCAAGATAAGTTAGATAGGAGACATGGTAGATGGATGGAGTTTATAGAAACTTTTCCTTATATCATAAAGTATCAAAAGGGCAAGGATAATGTTGTAGCGGATGCTCTCTCTAGGAGACACTCTTTTTTCATAACTATGGATTCTAAGGTCTTAGGTTTCTATTATATTAAGGATCTATATGTTGATGATTCTGATTTTGGAGACGTATTTAAGCAATGTGCATCTAGAGGAGCCTTTGATAAGTATTACTTGTTTGAGGGTTTTCTATTTAGAGTCGATAAAGTGTGCATTCCTATGTGTTCCCTTAGGCTATGACTTGTTGAGGAAGCCCATATGGGAGGCTTAATGGGGCATTTTGGGAGAGATAAGACTTATCATATGCTACATTCACATTTTTATTGGCCCCATATGCTTAGAGATGTAGAGAACTTGCTTAAGAGATGTCTTGTGTGTTTAAAGGCTAAGGCTAGATTGAAACCTCATGGATTGTATACCCCCTTACCCACGGCTAAGTCGCCTTGGGAGGATATTAGTATGGACTTCATTGTTGGGTTACCTAGGACTAAGAAAGGGAGAGATTTAATTTTTGTGGTGGTAGATCGATTTTCTAAAATGGCCCATTTTATTGCTTGCCATAAGACTGATGATGCTTATAATGTAGCTAACTTGTTCTTTAGGGAAATTGTTAGATTACATGGAGTACCTAGGAGTATAGTGAGTGATAGGGATGTTAAGTTTCTTAGTTTCTTTTGGAAGACTCTTTGGGGTAAACTAGGGACGAAGTTGCTGTTTTCGACTTCTAGTCATCCTCAAACGGATGGTCAAACCGAAGTAACTAATAGGACATTAACAACCATTCTGAGGGTTGTTTTAAAAGATAATTTGAAAGCTTGGAAAGATGTCTTGCCTCATGTAGAATTTGCATATAATCGTACATTACATTCTTCTACTAATCTAACTCCTTTGGAGTGTGTCTATGGGTTGAATCCTTTGACCCCTTTTGATCTTATACCGTTTCCCATAGCAAAGTGAGTAGATTTTAATGCAGAAAAAAAGGTGGAGATCATCAAGGAACTGCATGAAAGGACACGCAAAAGGCTAGAGGAGAAGGGGAGGCAAGTGGCATCCAAGGCTAATAGGAACCGCAAGCAAGTGTTGTTCGAACCGGGAGACCTCGTGTGGCTGCATTTAAGGAAGGATAGGTTCCCGGAAAGGCGCAAGTCCAAGCTATCACCTAGGGGAGACGGACCATTCAAAGTACTAAGTAAGGTTGGCAACAATGCTTATGTACTAGAGCTTCCGGAGGACTATGGAGTGAGTCCTACTTTCAACGTAGGAGATCTAAGTCCCTTTGAGTCAAGTGATGCGGATGGTGATGATTCGAGGATGAATCCTTCCCAAGAAGGGGAGTATGATGAGGGACCATCACCAACAACCCCTACTAGTCCTACAATGCAAGGGCCAATCATCAGAACAAGGGCAAGAGCAATTTAAGAGGAGGTGTCCAACTTGTTGGTGTCCTTAGCTCCTAAGGAGACCATTGATGATCCATTCCTGACTGAGGCTTCCTTAGTCACGTTAATGACGATTCCCTATGACTTGGACGTGGAAGGGAGACCATGCACACGTGATTTGGAGCCATGCAAGAGCAAAGAAGAGACACTTGTTCTGGAATTGCAAGAAATGGAAGATTGAGGCTTTTGGAGCTTCTTTTGTATTTTATATCATCTTTTGGTATAAAATGAAAGACTTTTTTTATAACCTTTAGGTTCAAAACATTTTAAGGGTTATTTTTATTTGTTTTAGTTGTTTTATTTGTTTTATTGTCTTTTTGACAAATGTTATTCCTTTTTTTTTAGATAGGAGGCTTTCTAGGCATATAAAAAGCCTCCCTTAGCTTCTTTCTTGATTAGATAGATTTCAGCCAATTGATAAACCGTCTCTTTGAGAGTTTTTGTTCCTATTCAGAAATTTCAATCAATCAAGTGAGCCACTGATTGAATTGTTGTGAATCCCTGCTAGATTGTTCTTGTGTATGTTAATCTCTTTAGAGATTGGTGCTACTAGTCAATACTAATCCCCCTTGTGCTTGTCTCCATTGAAGGCTTGTGTAAGGTTATAGAAAAAAGGGTTGAAGGCATCATCTTGCTTGGGTTTTGATCAATCTGATCAAGGTTCTTGTAAGGGAGTCTTTTGGTTATTTTGGATCTACTTCTACCAAACATTCCACGTTCCATTTCATTCTCTTTCTTCCCTTTTGTCCAACGTCATTTCTGGTTCTAAACAATCTGATTTTGCGTGCCATTTGTCAAGGAAAACGTCCATTGTTGGTCTTCAAGGATTCCCAATCTAGATCTAGTCATTTGTGGCCCCAACCCGCATCACTACGTCCCCTTTCACCCTCCAGAAACTTCACTTTGGATCGTTAAGCTGTGATTTGGTGCATGGCTTGTGTTGGCAAGGCTCCATGAGTCCTCCTTAGCCTTTAGCTTGTGTCCTAATGAGTCCGAGGGTGTATCATCTAGATGAACGATCCTCATACGTATCGTTTTAGCTCCTAAATCTCCCGAAATACCTATAAAACACGCACAAGTCCGTGTAGACGTCTATCTCGGCAGAATACATGAATTGAGTGCAAAACATCGTGAACTAGTGCTGAACCATGCGTGAATGAGTGAGAAATCTATCTAAATGATTACCTAAAACTGAGTCATAAATCGTGTTATCAAAATACCCCATACTTAAGGTTTGCTCGTCCGCGAGCAAACTCCCAACTATAGACTAAGAGATGACATGATTTATGTATGCAGAAAAAATGGCAAAATCTTTTTGGGTTTGTGCTTCTATTATTGGATCACCTTCAAAGTCATGTTTCATGGTAAAGGACAAGCAATCATGCATTCAAACAAATGAAGACATGGAAAGACAATTGTACTTAACTCAAAAGTATGCATGAAATGTAAAGATGAAGAAGTCAAGAAGATCAAGAGTATATCCAATCTAAATCACTAAGTCTTACAAACATGCAAATAGGTCATAAGGTCTTGTGAAACAAAAGGGTCAAGAAATGTAGTGATTGGGTGGGGATTTCTAGGTTATGTGATGCTAATCCGGGAACGGAACTAACTCCACAATCTTGTCCTCGATCAACTTCCCTCAAGTGTATGTTTCCCTCTATCTTTTCTTTCTTTTCCCTTTTTTTTTTTTTCTTTGACTTATTTTTGAGACAATGGCATTGGTGTACAAAAGTCGAAACCTTGGTGATTAGCCGTCCTCGGGCTTTTTCTTAGTTTTCGAGGTGCATCCACACCGGGCACACATACCAAAGCTCGTTAGGACTATTGGTTCATTTGACTTTGGCAAGGCACCAACACCCGATTATGTGAAGTGTACCGAGTTACTTGTCATTTAAGCCAATGTCCCCAAGCCTATATTTTTGGCTACACTTTTCACAACAAATTCAGCATTTTATGCATGATATTCTTTTCATCAACAACTTCACCTCACACTTGCTTTTCACACACATCAACACACTAGCATGCTCCTATTCCCGGATGGGTTAAAAGAGGTCAAATTTATCTCAATTGAGGTGCTCAAGCAATCATGATTAAGATGAGAAGTAGAGAAAGATGAATTGCCTCATTCATTCCTAAATGGTATGCAAGAAACTATCATGTAATATCGATCTTCACTACTCAATTCTTTCTAGGCAAACATCATGGTCACAAATCATTCATAGAATTTCAAGAGAAGTACTTCAAGTCCACATATGCGTTCATTAATCCTAACACAATAGGCCATCCATAGCCAATTCACAAGACAAGATTCATCATTAGGATCATATCCAAGCCTAGAAAGCACACAAAAATTTTAAATTTTCTGATTTTTATGGTATTTTTGATTTGAGTATGTACAATGCAAGACATGTGAAGATTTTAAACTATCCTAGATGCTCATCATGCAAAGGATCATGCAAACCCCACCCCATACTTAGAAACACATTGTCCCCAATGTGGTATACAAGTAAAGAGAGTGAAAGAAGGTTCTCACAATGTAAAAATGGTTTGTTATGGTATTTGGGATTGCTCAATAGTGAATTGATGTTTGATGATCCTATCAACCATGGTAGAGAGCTCTAAGCATCCATCAAAGCTTCGGGACCCGCGCTAGGCACCGCTAGCCGTCCAAGTTCCGCGTCCGCTCCAGCCATAATTGATGAGGGGTTCATCATCATCATTCCTATGTCAAGCAAGGCTTCCAATGCCACTAATGTTCTAGCACACACACAAAGTAGACAAAACACACACAAAGATAGAAAAATCTAAAAACGAAAACAAAATGAAAAAAGGAAAAATGTTACCAATGGGTTGCCTCCCACCAAGCGCTTCTTTAAGGTCATTAGCTTGACCAAACTCGGGAGTGTCTACTCAAGGTGAAGTGGGGCAATCATGTCCACCGGAGCTCCCGGAATATACTTCTTCAAGCGGTGCCCATTCACTTTGAAATTTCCACAATGTTCCCCTCCTATCTCAATAGCTCCATGGGGAAAAATCTTCTTCACCACATATGGCCCGGTCCATCTTGATTTGAGCTTTCCGGGAAAGAGCCTTAGCCTTGAGTTGAAGAGAAGGACAAGATCTCCTTCACTCAACTCCTTGGGGATGATCCTCTTGTCATGCCATCTTTTGGTTCTCTCCTTGTAGATCCGGGCATTCTCATAAGCTTCCAACCGGATCTCCTCAAGGGCGTTTATATCAAGCAACCTCTTCTCTCCCGCCTCCTTGAGGTCAAAATTTAGCCACTTAATGGCCCAATAAGCTCTATGCTCCATTTCCACCGGAAGATGGCAAGACTTTCCATAGACCAACTTGTAAGGAGTGGTTCCAATTGGTGTCTTGAAGGCAGTCCTATATGCCCACAATGCGTCATTGAGCTTCATAGCCCAATCCTTTCTAGTCCTAGACACCGTCTTCTCAAGGATGGCCTTGATCTCCCGGTTGAAGATCTCCACTTGGCCACTAGTTTGGGGATGGTAAGGTGTTGCCACCTTGTGAGTCACCCCATACTTAGCCAACAGCGCCCCAAAATTCCTATTGGTGAAGTGCTTTCCTCCATCACTAATGATCACCAGGGAAGATCACCCAGTTGAAGAACCGCACCACCACCTTGGCATCATTTGTAGGAGAGGCGATTGCCTCCATCCATCTTGACACATAGTCCACCGCCAATAGGATGAAGAGATTGCCACATGAAGAAGGGAATGGTCCCATGAAGTCCACACCCCACACATCAAATATTTCGACTTCTTGGATGTTGTTCAAGGGCATTTCATTCCTCCTTGAGATGTTGCTCGTCTTTTGGCAAGCATCACATGCCGCTACAAAACCTTGCACATCTCTAAACAAGTTAGGCCAATAGAAACCGGATTGCAATACCTTTGCACACGTTTTGTGTGAGCTAGCATGGCCTCCACATGGTAAGGAGTGACAATGCCGGATCACACTCTCTACTTCATCTTCCGGTATGCATCTTCTAAATATTCCATCCGGGCCTCTTTTGAACAAGAGTGGCTCACTCCAATAGTAATGCCTCACATCATTGAAGAACTTCTTTCTTTGTGCATACGTCAATCCGGGAGGCACCTCCTCACACACTAAGTAGTTCACAATGTCGGCATACCATGGCTCATTTCCTCTAGACACTTGGAAAACAAGCATTCCTCCACCATTTGCAATTGCTCATCCCGAAATGAGTCATCAATTGGGATGTCATCTCTTTCAAGCTCTAATGGTGGGAGTCTACTAAGGTGATCCGCCACCGAGTTCTCGGATCCCTTCTTATCCCGTATTTCCAAATCAAACTCTTGAAGAAGAAGGATCCACCGAATTAACCTTGGTTTGGCATCCTTCTTTGTAAGTAGATAACGGATCGCAGCATGATCCGTATAAACTATGACCTTTGCTCCAACAAGGTATGAGCGGAACTTTTCAAATGCATACACCACCGCTAGCAACTCCTTCTCGGTGGTAGCATAATTGAGTTGGGCATCATCTAGCGTCTTGCTAGCATAATAAATGGCATGAGTGCGCCCATCTTTCCTTTGCCCCAAAACAGCCCCAACGGCTACATCGCTTGCATCACACATGATCTTAAATGGTAAACTCCAATCCGGAGGTTGCATGATAGGTGCGGAGATCAAGGCGTTCTTCAACCTACAAAAGGCCTCAAGACAATCTTTGGAAAAGACAAAATCAACATCCTTCATTAGTAGGTTAGTGAGAGGCTTAGAAATTTTAGAGAAATCTTGAATAAACCTCCGGTAAAAACCGGCATGCCCTAAGAAACTCCTTACCCCCTTCACCGAGGTAGGTGGCGGTAACTTCTCTATCGTTTCAATTTTGGCCCTATCAACCTCAATGCCACGGTTAGACACCAAGTGTCCAAACACAATGCCTTCGCTTACCATGAAGTGGCATTTTTCCCAATTCAAGACAAGATTTGTCTCCTCACATCTTTGCAATACTAATGACAAATTAGCCAAGCAATTATCAAAGGAAGAACCATAAATAGAGAAATCATCCATAAACACTTCCATGATATTTTCTATGTATTCCGAAAAGATAGCCATCATACACCTTTGGAAGGTGGCGGGTTCATTACACAACCCAAATGGCATTCTCCTATATGCAAAAGTACCCCATGGACATGTAAAGGTCGTTTTCTCTTGGTCATCGGGGTGGATAGGGATTTGGAAGAATCCACTATAGCCATC
Source organism: Fagopyrum homotropicum (assembly GCA_033239125.1). NCBI lineage: Eukaryota > Viridiplantae > Streptophyta > Magnoliopsida > Caryophyllales > Polygonaceae > Fagopyrum > Fagopyrum homotropicum. Next base: position 90,491,436 of record BSWB01000004.1, on the reverse strand, counting down.
TAGATAGCAAAAATGAGAGTGTTGAGCTAACCTTTCTAGCATTTGGTCAATGAAGGGGAGAGGGAAGTGATCTTTCCTAGAGGCCATGTTCAATTTCCTATAATCAATGCACATCCTCCACCCCGTAACCGTCCTAGTCGGGATTAGTTCATTGTTCTCATTAGTTACTACGGTCATCCCACCCTTCTTAGGTACTACATGAACGGGACTAACCCACTTACTATCCGAGATAGGGTAAATAATTTCCGCATCTAGCAACTTAATGATTTCCTTTTTGACTACCTCTTTCATTATAGGATTCAATCTTCTTTGATGTTCGATAGAGGGTTTGTGGTTATCTTCCATCATTATCTTATGCATGCACAAAGAAGGCTTAATGCCAACCAAATCATCAATAGTGTAGCCAATGGCTTTCCTATGCAATCTTAGTTCATGCAACAACTTAGCAAGTTCATCATCACTCAAGCATGCATTCACAATCACCGGATATGTAGAATTATCACCAAGAAAAGCATACTTTAAATGAGAGGGGAGGGGTTTGAGTTCAAGTTGAGGAGGACCTTTATCGATTGGAGACGATCCAAACAATGTTGGATGAGATGAATCCAAAGCAAATGAAGACTCCTCATGGTTCCTAAGAGCTTGACCATCATCAAGGACTGGTCCAGGGAAAACCACGGCTGGAAACACGGTTTGCTCAACTTCCACGGCCGTGGTTCTTGCTAAGCTTGCTTCCCGGAGTTGTCCAGAAAGTTTGACGGCCGTGGAAAATAAATCTCGGCCGTGGAACTTGCAGCTGTTCAACACCTCTTCGTGGCCTTCAAATCCAGCTCTTGGCTCCTCTTCCAATACTTTCAATGCCTTGATCTCCTCATTGCAAGCTTCCTCAACACTTCCCTCCATCATACTTAAGGTAAGAGCCTTCTCCAAGGGATCCTTGATCAAGATCGAGCTCACAACTTCCCTAGATTCTTCTTGCTCGACTATGTTGAAGACATCTTCATCAAGGGTCGGCCCTTTCATCATTGTGGACAATTTGAATTTGATGTTCTCCTCCCCAATGTTGAAGGAGAGAGTTCCATTCTTGCAATCCACTAGGCATCCGGAGGTGGCTAGGAAAGGTCTTCCCAAGATGATGGGAACCGGATAGTCCGCCGGAATGTCCAAGACTACAAAATCGATTGGCACATAGAATCCTCCTAGTTGCACCGGGATGTCTTCTAGGATCCCAACCGGATGAGTGATAGAACGATCCGCCATATAGAGGGTCATCTTGACCGGTTTCGGCTCTCCTAGCCCAACCTTGTTGCAAAGTGCAAGCGGTATGATGCTTACACTCGCTCCAAGATCACAAAGGGCCTCGTACTTCACATCTCCCACTCCAATTGGGACACAAAAAGAGCCCGGATCTCTTAGCTTGGGAGGCATCTCCTCCTTCATTGTTTGGATCAATTCCGAGGATCTCTTGGTCATTCTTATCTCCCCATACTCCTCCAACTTCTTTTTGTTGGAGAGTATTTCCTTCAAAAACTTGCCATATGCCGGCATTCCTAAAATGGCATCCATGAACGGAATGTTAATATGTAATTTGGACATTAGTTCAAGGAACTTACCAAAGTGATTGTCCAAACGAGCTCTTGCTCTTGATTGTGGGAACGGTAGTGGTGGCTTGTATGGAGGCGGTGCCACATAGGTTGGCTCTACATCCTTGCTATTGCCTCCATCTTCTTGCAACTTTCCCTCTTCTACCACTACTTGCTTTCCCTTTGCATTGTCCTTGGGCAAAGGATCTCTCATACTCAACCCACTCCTTGTTGTAATAGCCAACACTTGGCCTCTTGGGTTGTCTTCGGTTCTTCCAGGAAGCTTTCCCGGGTCTCTATGGGCTTCACCCGCCTTTTGGAACACTTGTGCTTCCAAAACTTTTTGAGCCTTAGAAATTGAAGTCACCGTGCTCTCAAGACCACTCAACCTTCCAAGCAATTGCTCAAACATTATTTCGGTTCTATCCTTTGGAGGTTGAGTAAATCCGGGTGGAGGTTCTTGTGAAGCTCTTGATGGTGGAGTTGTGCTTGTGGAAGGGTTCAAGGCTCCATCCAGGTTAGAGTAAGAAAATCCGGGATGGTTGTGGTTGGGCCGGTAATTGTTGAATTGCCGGTTGTTGTTGAAACTCCTAGGGCCTTGGTAATTGTTGAAGTTGCCCCTTCCCATATAATTCACATCCTCCTCCTTGGAAGACAAGTTGGCTTGTGGAAGCACTTGAGGAGTTGCTTGGTTCTTCAAAGTTGTAGCACACAACTCCCTCAAGGACTTCAACTCATTGTTGATGGCGTCAAGCTTGAAATTGCTCATGGTAACTTCACTCACCTCATAAGCTCCCGCCTTTCTCCCTTCATTCTTTCTATGGGAGTATTTCTCAATCACTAGAGCTTGCTTCTCCACAAACTCCCAAGCTTCATCTACATGCTTCTCCATAAAAGTCCCACCGGAAAGAGATTGTAGCTTGAATTGGCTATCTTCATCAAGTCCCTTGAAGTAGATCTCTAATAGCTCAATTTTCGGTATGCCATGGTGTGGACAATCAAGGAGAAGATCTTTGAACCTCTCCCAAGACTTGAATAGACTCTCTCTATCCTTCATCACGAAGGCATTGATCTTCCCTCTTAACTCGGTGGTCTTGGAAGGTGGGAAGAACTTAGTCAAAAACTCGGTTGTCATCTCTTCCCAAGTACCAACTCGCCCTTGTGGAATAGATTGATACCAAGTCAAGGCTTTATCCTTGAGAGAGAAAGAGAAGGCCCTTAGCTTATGGTTGTTGCTCTCCAATCTTGGCGGTCTAAGAGTCTCCATCAAGATCTCATAATTCATCAAATGTTGATGAGGAGACTCTCCTTCCATCCCTCCAAATTGATTATGCCGGATCATTTGTAGAACTTGAGGGCGGAGCTCATAGTTGTGGGCTGCGGGATCTCCTAAGTTCACACCCGGACGGTGTGCTCTTTGTGCCGGATCCATACGTCTCCCTAGGGTTTGTGGCTCTTCAATGGCAATGGGCACAACCCTAACATTAGCCGCCGGTTGCGGTTGTGGTGGAGGAGGTGGAGGTTGTCGGCGATTAAGCTCTCCTTGAACAAGGGCTTGCCTAATCTCATCAATCTCCCTCCTAGTTGCCTCTTGCCTCTCATTGGCAAGTCTCCTTTCTTCCTCCAAGAGCTCATCTCTTAGCCTTATTTGCTCTAAGACTTCATCCAATTCAGCTTGGAGGTCTCTTCCGGCCATCTCTTTTCCCTTTTTAATACTCTTGGATCTAGATCGAAGGGTTTTCTCCGGTTCGGGATCGAATGGAGCTAAATCCTTGCCACGAGATCTTCGCATACACCTAAAGAGTAATAGATGTCCTGAAAAGCAAAGACACAAACCAAAAAGAGATCAAAAGCAATGAGAAAGATCTACACTAGAAACAATTCACAAAAATGACTCAATCTAGACCTAGTCCCCGGCAACGGCGCCAAAAACTTGTTACGCTATGATCGTGATGCGCAAATGGGTTTTAAATTTATAACTCGAACTAAATCCTAAACTACCTAGCGAAACCCGCAGTGTACGGGACGTTTGTAAAAGGGATAGTATTCCGAGGTCGAACACAAAGACTAAGGTGAAATTGATTCGATTTGTGATTGAGTTTAGTAAAGACCTAGGTTGAAAGAAAAGAAAGAAATAAAGAAATGAAAATCTCAAATGTTTTTGGTTGGTTTTTGGTGATCAATCAAAGATCACAATTCATGCAAAGTAAACAATCAAACTAAACTATGAATCAATACAAATAAACAAACTAAACAAGATAATGATCAAGGAAAGAAAAGATGGATTCTAGGGGTTGGAAGTTCCGGTTATGGCATAGGACTCAAGCTATCTATTCATTCCTTGGATTAACTATGTTGGGGTTAAGTGTTTCTAGATTGGGATCAATTACCGGGTAGGTCTCATGGTCCACTAGTCCATTCCTAAGGTTTCATCACCGGGTGAGTCTCTAAGAACCAAAGGGACGGAATTCTACACAAACCGGAATGTTACCTAGAGATCTTAACCTATCCTTACCGGGTAAGTCTTGGAAAGGGAAGTCCTAAACAACTATCCTAGCACACTAAATCCAATGGCGGCTTATTAGGCTCACCACTACCTAAGGTTTGTTATCTTTGGAATCTAAGGGTAAGGATTACCGGGTAAGTCTCTCCTAACACTTAGTTTCTAACACTAGGTCACCCTAGGATAGATTTAACTCAACAAACACTTAGGATTTCAACATTCTATCAATCTAAGACAAGATCCATCGAACCAGGGAAAATCACGGTTTGTTCTACCTAAACCACGGTCGTGATTAGGCAAGAACTACCCGTGATTTCTAACAGGAGCTACGTTTATGCACACAAGTCATCCAAAGATAAATCTAAGTCCGTCCTATCATAGCCCTAGCCATAACCATCCTTTCCTTACCCTAGAACCACATCTATTTAGCTTACAACGTTCATAATAGAAATCGAAACAAAAAAAACATAAAATCATGACATCCATTTGCAAGATGATGAAGGAAAAGAGATGAACAAGTGAACTAAAGTAAAACCAAGCTGAAAATAGAATTAGAGTAACTCACAATACTCCCAAAAGAAGGTTCAAATGATTCATACAACTCTTAGAAATAGAATCCGGAATTCTTCAATACAAAGCTATCAAGTGTGGTAATGGTGTGTGTTCTTCTTCTCCTCTTCAATGGAGCTCTTCTTCTTCCTCTTTGACACTTTCCTTCCTAGAAAGACTTCTTGTTGAGAGAATATTTTTGTTAGAGGATAATGGATAATGGAGAGCTGCTCCAAGATACTCTTCTCAGCCAATGAAGGACCACTTTTATAACAAATTTTGCATGAGCTGGCCATGAGAGTCGTGGCACAGCTGTCACAAGAATCTGGCAAAATCCACGGGTGATTCCACGGCCGTGGAGTGTCAGAGAACCGTGATTTGCTCCAGAAACTTTGCTTTGGATCGTTAAGCTGTGATTTGGTGCATGGCTTGTGTTGGCAAGGCTCCATGAGTCCTCCTTAGCCTTTAGCTTGTGTCCTAATGAGTCCGAGGGTGTATCATCTAGATGAACGATCCTCAAACGTATCGTTTTAGCTCCTAAATCTCCCGAAATACCTATAAAACACGCACAAGTCCGTGTAGATGTCTATCTCGGCAGAATACATGAATTGAGTGCAAAACGTCGTGAACTAGTGCTGAACCATGCGTGAATGAGTGAGAAATCTATCTAAATGATTACCTAAAACTGAGTCATAAATCATGTTATCAGACGTCTCCTCCCTTTGCTCTTGGGCCGCCTTGGACGCGAGCAGCAGGCTAACCTCGTGGGCTGCTTTGGACGTGACCAACAACCTCCTCTTGGGCTGCATTGGGCGTGAGCAACAGCCTCCTCTTGGGCTGCATTGGGCGTGAGCAACAACCTCCTCTTAGGCTTCATTGGCATGAGCAACAACCTCCTCATGGGCTGCATTGGCGTGAGCAACAGTCTCCTCTCCTGGGCTGCATGGGACGTGAGCAGCTGCTTCCTTTGCTCTTGGGCTGCCTTGGACGTCTCCTCCCTTTGCTCTTGGGCCGCCTTGGACGTGAGCAACAAGCGAACCTCGTGGGCTGCTTTGGATGTGAACAACAGCCTCCTCTTGGGCTGCATTGGGCGTGAGCAACAGCCTCCTCTTGGGCTGCATTGGGCGAGCAACAGCCTCCTCTTGGGCTGCATTGGCGTGAGCAACAGCCTCCTCATGGGCTGCATTGGCGTGAGCAACAGCCTACATGGTCTCCTCGAGCTGCATGGGAAGTGAGCACGTCGGCATGGTCTCCTTGCTTGGTTCGCTTGCTCCTACATTCACCAAAAGATTAACACATGATGTATGGAAGTTAAATGGTTCACGCATTGTGTCAAGCAATAGCACTTCCCTTGACATAACTTCTTGGATCTCCTTAGCTCTAGCTCTAGTAATGGGACCTTGATAGCCTCCATGTGATGGTCCTACGTCATCCACTCCTTCTTGGAAAGAATTCGACCCCGAATTTTCATCTTGTTCCGAATATCCTTCATAGGGGCTCAAATCTCCTACCTTAAAAGTGGTACTAACTACAAAACCAAGAAAAATCACTCGGTTAGTATAGAAATCATATTTTTGAATATTAGCATACAAGTATTCTATACGCAATGTAGCAAGGACATCTCTCAAATATTTTTCATGCTCCTTTAAAGTCTTACTATAGATAGGAATGTCATCAAAGTAGACTACAACAAATAAACCAATATAAGGTCTCAAAATATGAAGTGGAATCGTAGAGTCATGAGGCACATTCACTAGAGATTTACACAAACTCATCATTAGCACATCAATAGAAGCATAGTTAGTGACATATTCATTCCTAGACTCAAGATAGCTACTAGTTGGTTGTACTAACAATGTGTGATGGATTTTGTTCTCTTTACTCTTAGGCCGTGTGATCTTAGGCTTGGGAGGGGTTCCTTGCTCTACCCTCTTGTTCTCATAGTACTCGGCTATTTGTAAAGGTGTCATAGGTTTAAGTGTTAAAGTTTTACCCTTATACTCAAAGCTATATTTGTTAGAAAACCCATCATGGACAACTTTCATATCATATTGCCATGGACGACCAAGCAACAAGTGACAAGCATTCATAGGCACAACATCACATGTAATAACATCCTCATATGATCCTAATGTTATATTGACCTTAGTTTGCTTATTGACCTTAAGTTCTCCACACTCATTCATCTAATGTAGTTTATATGGCCTAGGGTGATAAAATGTAAGAAGTTGTAATTTGTTTACCATTTCAGTGCTAGCTATGTTACAACAACTTCATCAATTATCATAAAATGTAAGAAGTTGGTTGTGTTTTAAGAGCCCAAATGATGATCCGAATGAGCTGAATTGTTACTCTCTTGGGCCTCTTTGAAAGTGATCAGCTGGCTGCCCTCTTGGGCTGTTTTGGACGTGAGCAGCTGCTTCCTTTGCTCTTGGGCTGCCTTGGACGTCTCCTCCCTTTGCTCTTGGGCCGCCTTGGACGTAAGCAGCAGGCTAACCTCGTGGGCTGCTTTGGACGTGACCAACAGCCTCCTCTTGGGCTGCATTGGACGTGAGCAACAACCTCCTCTTGGGATGCATTTGGCGTGAGCAACAGCCTCCTCTTGGGCTGCATTGGCGTGAGCAACAGCCTCCTCATGGGCTGCATTGGCGTGAGCAACAGTCTCCTCTCCTGGGCTGTATGGGACGTGAGCAGTTGCTTCCTTTGCTCTTGGGCTGCCTTGGATGTCTCCTCCCTTTGCTCTTGGGCCGCCTTGGACGTGAGCAACAGGCTAACCTCGTGGGCTGCTTTGGACGTGACCAACAACCTCCTCTTGGGCTGCATTGGGCGTGAGCAACAGCCTCCTCTTGGGCTGCATTGGGCGTGAGCAACAACCTCCTCTTGGGCTGCATTGGCGTGAGCAACAGCCTCCTCATGGGCTGCATTGGCGTGAGCAACAGTCTCCTCTCCCGGGCTGCATGGGACGTGAGCAACAGCCTGCATCGTCTCCTCGAGCTGCATGGGAAGTGAGCACGTCGGCATGGTCTCCTTGCTTGGTTCGCTTGCTCCTACATTCACCAAAAGATTAACACATGATGTATGGAAGTTAAATGGTTCACGCATTGTGTCAAGCAATAGCACTTCCCTTAACATAACTTCTTGGATCTCCTTAGTTCTAGCTCTAGTAATGGGACCTTGATAGCCTCCATGTGATGTTCCTACATCATCCTCATCTATAGTAAGTCACTTGAAGAGCATGAGGAACATTTAAGGGAAGTACTTGCAACTCTTAGAATTGAATATTTGTATGCTAATTTGAAGAAATGTGAGTTTAGTACTAATCAAGTTGTTTTTCTTGGTTTTGTAGTGAGCACAAGAGGTCTAGAGGTGGATAAAGAGAAGATCAAGGCAATTCAGGAATGGCCTACTCCCACAACCGTCGGTCAAGTGAGGGGTTTCCACGGCCTAGCAACCTTCTATAGACGTTTTGTGCGAGATTTCAGCACCATAGCAGCCCTACTCACGTCCTTGACAAAGAAGAAGGTGTCATTTGTGTGGGGAGATGCTCAAGAGAAGGCGTTGAAGTGGCGGCTATCCCATGCACCTCTCCTAGCTCTTCCGGACTTCACCAAACCTTTTGAGGTCGAGTGTGATGCTTCGGGTAATGGCATTGGAGGAGTACTCATGCAAGAGGGTAAGCCACTCACATTTTTAAGTGAGAAATTAAAGGGAGCTTGTTTAAACTACTTGACGTATGATAAAGAACTTTATGCATTGTTTAGAGTATTAAAAACATGGCAACATTATTTATGGCCTAGTGAATTTGTCCTACGTACCGATCATGAGTCCTTAAGATATTTTAGGAGTCAAGATAAGTTAGATAGGAAACATGGTAGATGGATGGAGTTTATAGAAACTTTTCCTTATATCATAAAGTATAAAAAGGGCAAGGATAATGTTGTAGCGGATGCTCTCTCTAGGAGACACTCTTTTTTCACAACTATGGATTCTAAGGTCTTAGGTTTCTATTATATTAAGGATCTATATGTTGATGATTCTGATTTTGGAGACGTATTTAAGCAATGTGCATTTAGAGGAGCCTTTGATAACTATTACTTGTTTGAGGGTTTTCTATTTAGAGTCGATAAAGTGTGCATTCCTATGTGTTCCCTTAGGCTATTACTTGTTGAGGAAGCCCATATGGGAGGCTTAATGGGGCATTTTGGGAGAGAATAAGACTTATCATATGCTACATTCACATTTTTATTGGCCTTATATGCTTAGAGATGTAGAGAACTTGCTTAAGAGATGTCTTGTGTGTTTAAAGGCTAAGGCTAGATTGAAACCTCATAGATTGTATACCCCCTTACCCACGCCTAAGTCACCTTGGGAGGATATTAGTATGGACTTCATTGTTGGGTTACCTAGGACTAAGAAAGGGAGAGATTCAATTTTTGTGGTGGTAGATCGATTTTCTAAAATGGCCCATTTTATTGCTTGCCATAAGACAGATGATGCTTATAATGTAGCTAACTTGTTCTTTAGGGAAATTGTTAGATTACATGGAGTACCTAGGAGTATAGTGAGTGATAGGGATGTTAAGTTTCTTAGTTTCTTTTGGAAGACTCTTTGGGGTAAACTAGGGACGAAGTTGCTATTTTCGACTTCTAGTCATCCTCAAACGGATGGTCAAACCGAAGTAACTAATAGGACATTAACAACCATTCTGAGGGCTGTTTTAAAAGATAATTTAGAAGCTTGGGAAGATGTCTTGCCTCATGTAGAATTTGCATATAATCGTACATTACATTCTTCTACTAATCTAACTCCTTTTGAGTGTGTCTATGGGTTGAATCCTTTGACCCCTTTTGATCTTATACCGTTTCCCATAGCAAAGTGAGTAGATTTTAATGCAAAAAAACAGGTGGAGATCATCAAGGAACTGCATGAAAGGACACGCAAAAGGCTAGAGGAGAAGGGGAGGCAAGTGGCATCCAAGGCTAATAGGAACCGCAAGCAAGTGTTGCTCGAACCGGGAGACCTCGTGTGGCTGCATTTAAGGAAGGATAGGTTCCCGGAAAGGCGCAAGTCCAAGCTATCACCTAGGGGAGACGGACCATTCAAAGTACTATGTAAGGTTGGCAACAATGCTTATGTACTAGAGCTTCCGGAGGACTATGGAGTGAGTCCTACTTTCAACGTAGGAGATCTAAGTCCCTTTGAGTCAAGTGATGCGGATGGTGATGATTCGAGGATGAATCCTTCCCAAGAAGGGGAGTACGATGAGGGACCATCACCAACAACCCCTACTAGTCCTACAATGCAAGGGCCAATCATCAGAACAAGGGCAAGAGCAATTCAAGAGGAGGTGTCCAACTTGTTGGTGTCCTTAGCTCCTAAGGAGACCATTGATGATCCATTCCTGACTGAGGCTTCCTTAGTCACGTTAATGACGATTCCCAATGACTTGGACGTGGAAGGGAGACCATGCACACGTGATTTGGAGCCATACAAGAGCAAAGAAGAGACACTTGTTCTGGAATTGCAAGAAATGGAAGATTGAGGCTTTTGGAGCTTCTTTTGTATTTTATATCATCTTTTGGTATAAAATGAAAGACTTTTTATAACCTTTAGGTTCAAAACATTTTAAGGGTTATTTTTATTTGTTTTAGTTGTTTTATTTGTTTTATTATCTTTTTGACAAATGTTATTCCTTTTTTTTTAGATAGGAGGCTTTCTAGGCATATAAAAAGCCTCCCTTAGCTTCTTTCCTGATTAGATAGATTTTAGCAAAACTTGATAAACCGTCACTTTGAGAGCTTTTGTTCATATTCAAAAAATTCAATCAATAAATTGAGTCAATTGATTGAATCGTTGTGAATCCCTGCTAGATGTTCTTGTGTGTGTTAATCTCTTTAGAGATTGGTGCTACTAGTCAATACTAGTCCCTCCTTGTGCTTGTCTCCATTGAAGGTTTGTGTAAGGTTATAGAAGAAAGGATTGAAGGCATCATCTTGCTTGGGTTTTGATCAATCTGATCAAGGTTCTTGTAAGGGAGTCTTTTGGTTCTTTTGGATCTACTTCTACCATACATCCTACGTCCATTGTTGGTCTTCAAGGATTCCCAATCTAGATCTAGTCATTTGCGGCCCCAACCCGCATCACTACGTCCCCTTTCACCCTCTTTTCTTCCATCTTTCCATCGTCATTTTTTTGTTCTAACAATCTGAATTTTGTGCCATTGGTCAAGGAAAAACGTCATTGTTTGTTTCAAGGATTCTCAATCTAGATCTAGTCATTCGCGGCCCCCAACCCGCATCATCCATAGGATCATCCTCAACCTAATCTCACAACCTAATAATCCTCAAAGGCCATACAAGGTATAACATAATCATCCAAACACTCTCATCTAGCCCTATCATGGTACTACACTCTCACACTAGGAAAGGAAGAGGCAATGCCAACCATAGGCAAGCCTAGGAGCAAGACACAGCTGCAGAACCAAGAGCAAAGTAAGGCTAGTGTAGGTGGCCGCATGGGCGGCTAAGAGGTGGCGCAGGGGCGGTACACAGCCGGCGTTGGGCCGGTCCAAAGGGGCGCAGGGGCGGCTGGTGTGCTGAAGGTGCACTCCCGGCTGTCTTTGCTTCTTCACTCGTTCTTCACTCCTTCTTCATCCAGCAGCCATACACATACATATACATACATATATACATCGATTGAAGCCAATCAAGGCTGCCACAAGATCAAACTTGTGGAACCTAAGCTATAGATGAAGGAAAGAAAAAAAGAATGAAGAGAGAAGAGGGATAAGAAGATATAGGAGATAAACTCACCAAGCTGAACCTATGTAGAAGAAGAACACCCTCAACACCTCAAAGCTGGCTCAAGCACAACCACATCAGCATCAGCATCAACATCCACAATCAAAGCCACACTCAACTCTTACAAACTCAACCAAGATCAAAGAAGATCAAGAAAGAGATCCAAGGGAGGAAGAAGAAGAAGATGAACGTGAGGGAGAAGATGGAGCTGTAAATGAGGTAACCCTCATCAGGAGAGAGAGAGAGAAGGAAGCTTATAAAGGAAGGAAAGGGGTAAAGCACGGGTTAAGAGTCAACAAAGACAGCTGCAACACACCCTAAACCGCAGGGGCGGCTCAGGGAGGCGCAGGTGCGGCCCAGACAAACCGTAGGGGCGGCCTCAGGGTCATGCAGGGGCGGTTTAGGCACAATTTGTGTCCTCCGCACACACTCTCAGCAACTTAGCAACTAGGCTCTTACATCTCACCCCCCTAAAAACAAGTTTTGTCCCGAAACTTGCAAAATCCCAAATTATCTCGGACCCATAAGCCAATGTTTAACTCTCTCTACTGGAGTTATCACATCTCCGTTCAATAGGTCACAACCTATATCAATCTATAACCTCAAAACACCAACATGGAGGAATCGTCAACTCTAGAAAATAGGGCCATAATGCTACCCAAGGCATAGAGGAATCACATCTCTTGCCATACTTACATCAAAGGGCATAGATGAAGTACATCTCTAGCCAAAACATACTCATATACAACGCATGGAGGGATAACATCTCTTGTAAAACTATGTCCATTAAGGTAGCATGTAGCAAAGAACCATCTCCTGCTAAATCCTAATCGCACTCAGATAGCATGGAGGAAAGAACCATCTTCAGTTATAATCATACATCATGCTAGCACATCAAGATCTAGTAAGATCATAAATCACATCATAGCTAGCATGAAATAAACACATCAAGGCATGTAAGCACATAATCACATATTCACCAAGATAGCACTAAGATCTACTCATCGACCCTAGGTGCACCTATCTCATCATAAAACTCTAGATAGTACCTTTGGATACTGTCTTTAGTCTCCCATGTAGCCTCCTCAAGTCCTCGCCTCGACCACTGTATCCTCAACATAAGAATGTCCTTCGAACGCAGGCATCTCCTACCTCGCTCTGGGACTGCAATCGGGTGCTCAGCAAAGGTGTGGTTTGAGTGACCCACCAAATCATCATAACTGACGATGTGTCTCGGATCTGGTATGTACTCCCTCAGCTGAGACACATGAAATAGAGGGTGAACATTCTCTAACCCCGAAGGTAAAGCTAATTGGTATGCTACCTTCCCTAATTTTTTCCAAGATCTCAAATGAATCAACATATCAGAACTCAGCTTCCCTTTTATGCCAAAACGTCTGACGTCTCGCGTCGGAGATACTTTCAACCAGACATGAGTTCCCACTCTAAACTCTAGTGGTCGACGCCTCTCATTTGCATAGAACTTCTGGCGACTTTGTGTAGCAAGCATTCTCTCTCTGATAAATGTTACTCGGGTCATATCATCCTTAATCTGATCATGTGCCATCCCACTGATACTGCTAGGCTCATTCTAGCATAAAGGTGTACGGCATCTACGTCTATATAGTGTCTGATATGGGCCATCCCAATAAATATATGTCAATCATTGCTATATGATAACTCGACTAATGGGAGGTAATCTGACCATCCCTGTCCCCAATCCAACACACAAGTTCGCAGCATATCCTCAGGGTCTAGATAGTCCTCTCTGACTGACCATCTGTTTGGGGATGGAATGCAGTTGTGAAATGTAGACTCGTCCCCAAAGTAGTCTGAATTTGCTGCCAAAATATCGAGGTAAATCGCTCATCTCAATCAAAAACGATCGTCCTCGGTACATCATGGAGTCTCACTATATGTCTATTGTGCTCCTCAACTAATCCGCTCACTGGTCACATCTCTTTGATAAGAATGAAACGTGCCATCTTCTTCAGTCTATTAACAATAATCCAAATAGCATTAAAACTCTTACTGGGCCTCAATCCGGTGACAACGTCCATAGAGGCGTCCTCCCACTTTTACTACAACACTGGTAGTAAATGGAGTTCATTTTCAAGTCTGCAATGCTCTATCTTGACCTGTTGACAGGTCACACATTGTGCCACAAATCTTGCTACATCGGGCTTCAGCCCTCCCCACCAATATGAGCGTCTCACATCATGGTACATCTTACTCGTACCTGGATGTACTGAGTAAGGTGTACAGTAAGCCTCTTGTAAGATCCTCTATCTTAACTCTGCATCAGCAGGTACCCAGATACGGGCATGGCGCCTCATCACTCCATCAGCTCCAATGAAAAACTGTGGTGCCTCATCACGAGACATCCTGTCTCTGATCCTTATCAAGGTCGGGCAGGTTCCCGGCTTCTACTAGATCTCAGCCAACAGACCAAGTAGAACCTCTAAAGCGTGCAACTGGGCATCCTCATCAAGGAACTGGTTGTCCAACTCTAGCCAAGCTAGATCTCTCTGAAGCTGGGGTTGAGCTGTCAATCTCGCAATCACCTTCTCTCGAGGCGTCCTCCAGCTCAGGGTGTCGGCGACGGCATTCGCCTTCCCCGGATGATACAGAATCTCAAGGTCAAAATCTTTGATCAACTCGAACCATCGACACTGGCGGTTATTCAACTCCTGTTGTATACAAATATACTTTAGACTCCTATGGTCTGTGAAGATCTGGCCTGTAATACCGTACGGGTCATATCTCTAGATCTTCAAAGCATGAACTACCGCTACTAACTCTAGATCATGAGATTGGTAGTTCCCCTCATATGTCTTCAATTGTAGATACACCTATTCAATAACTCTACTCTTTTTTGCAAAATACACATCCCAAACTTAGCTGGGATGCATCATTGTAAATCATGAAATCCTCAGAACTCTTTGGCTATAACAATATAGGAGTAGAGGTCAAACACCTCTTCCACTCCTCAAAACTCTAAAATACTGCTACGACTATGCACATCTGGTAGTCGTCCTCCGAAGATTCGTAAGTGGACAGACAATCACAGAAAATCCCTCCACAAAGCGTCGATAATAACCGGCTAGGCCAAGAAAGCTACGTACTTCTTTGATGTTCGTCGGTGTCGTTCATGCAGCAGCAGACTCGATCTTCGCCGGATCAATCATGATCCTATTGGCGGAAACTATGTGGCCTAGAAAAGCAACATCAAACATCCATAACTCGCACTTAGAGAACTGGGCATACAACTCTCTATCTCTCAAAATCTGCAAAACTGTCCTCAAATGACCGTCATGCTTCTCTCTTCTACGAGAGTACACCAAAACATCATCAATGAAGACAACCACAAACTGATCAAGGAAGTCGATGAAATCCTGTTTATCAACTCCATGGAGACTATTGGGGCATTTTGTAAGCCCAATGGTATCATTACAAACTGATAATGTCTACCGGGTTCAAAATGTCGTCTTGTATACCTTCTGCTCTCTCACCCTTCACTAGTAATATACTGAGTGCAGATCAATCCGGAAGAACATAGTCGCTCCCTGAAGCTGGTCCCGTAAGTCGTCAATATGAGACAATAGATACTCGTTCTTAATAATTACCTAGTTCAAATCCTTTGGTCGATACATAATCTCAACGATTCGTCCTTCCTCGACATGAAGAGGACCGGTGCTCCCCCATGGGAATACGCTAGGGCGAATGAATCCCTTTCTAAGCCAACTCTTCGAGTTGCTTCTTCAGGTCTAACATCTCGACAAGCACCATGCAACATGAGCCTTTGAGTTTGGTCTCGTACCAAGCTCCAACTCGATGATGAAGTCCACACTCCTTTGAGGCAACAAACTAGACGATTCAACAAACACGTCTGTAAAATCACAGACCGCTGGAATATCCTCCAATGCTAGACTCTCTCCCTCCTTTATGGCATAACACCAGAAGGTATCGAATTCCTGTGCTATAAGCCTCACTGCTTGTACGGTACTAATGATAGAACCCGTCTCCCCAAAGGTCTTAACATCGGAAGACCGCTGCCTAATCTATCTCAGTAGAAGCCATCATGGTCATCCTACTAATATATCTAACACAGCACGATGTCTACGCATCCAATCCACTTCCAAAATGACTCTCTCATGCACCAATGGCATGATAAAGAAGTCTACAAGCACACAAGTCCCTACATAAAGGGGACAATCACGCATCTCACGGATACTTCAGACCCTACTAACATCAGGTAACTCTATCAAAGAAGGTCTAAATCCTATTGCATCTAAGGTCAAACTATTAGCACATTCATTAGAAAGCAAAGAGTGCATAGAAGCTATATCAAACAAAACTCCACTAGGTAAACCATTCACAAGGATGGTACTTGTAAAAGCTAACGCCAAAGGCTCCATTGCATATCGTCACTCAAACCTCGGACATATGCTCCTCAGGTATCACTGAAGTCATCGCCATCGCCTCCACTTCTACTCTTTCTGCACCGGAAAGAGGAAGGTCTTGTTGAGAAGAAACACCAACTTGCTTGCAAAAAGGGGCCAGATGGCCTAATTCACCACAAGTGAAGCAAGCTATTGGTGCCAAGGGGCACCCAGAATGCAAATGACATGGATCACCACAGTTGAAACACAATCGTCCCATCCTTGCAACCGGTGCGGCTAAAGGGTAACTCGATCTTCGTCGTTTACCCTTAGAAACCTTACTTCGGGAGGGATCTGGAAGAGATAGCGCGTTGCCTTGTCGGCAGAATTTCTCTCTGTGTCCTGCTTTACCACACTTAAAGCATGTTAAATGACTTTGGGCACTCAGTTTGCCGGTGTCCAAACTTCTCGCAATTAAAACACTGTAGTTCCTTGCCAGCCGTCCTCATGGCCAAAGGACCACTTGATTGTCCTGGAATCTGACTTGGTCCAATATTCACCATCCTTGCTTCTCCACTAACTGGTTCAGTCCGTTGCTTCTTCTTTGATCCGGAAGCTTCAGTTGGTCTCACAGATGTTGCTAGATCCGGTGTAGGTCTACCAACTCTTGCAGCCTCTTGTACTTGAAGTATATATTCTTGAAACTCGAATCCACTCATTGAGACATAATCAGTCTCTGCAGGTTTGTCTTCGGCTGCTAGTGACACAACAGCGGAAACTGGTCCATGACTTGGCACTACTAGAAGAAGAGGGGGATATTCCCACCTCGTCCCACTACAGATGTTGCTCTAGTCTGAGCCATCTGCAGGATATGCACACCTAATCTTATAAGGCTATATATATGTCATATGTATCGATATATATATAAGCATAATCCATAATACACATATATATACATATCTACGTTGCAGAGATCCATGGAAGAGGTGACGACTTCTCGTACATTCTATCCCAAAACAACTTTTAAAACCAAAAACCTTTTGAAAACATCAGACCCCTTTCGGGTTCTGATTATTTTACCTATCAAACCTCATTGCAGGTAGCAAGTGCCATTGTTGTCAACCTAAGGCTCTGATAAAAACTCTGTAACACCCCAAATCCACGACACTCGGGATTCCACATTGGGTAAGGAGCTCACAGTTGATCCTGACCCTAGCCTGATAACAAGTTCACTAGACCTTACAACATGTCACTGATAGATATAAAACAAATACTTAAAGCTGTATAAAACTATACAACCAAAATGGAAACAATATCATAGCCGAGTATAAAACAACATCCTCACACAGGAGGTAAACAAAACATCATCCTCACGCAGGAGGGAAACATAAACAACCCCAAAAGCGACAACCATCTTATGTACGAGAGGTTTTCGGCCTGCCACCTTGCCATATCACTCAGCAGCACGTGTCTCTTGCAGGGCATCTACAACATGGTATAAAACTATTAGCTAACCATACATATATTAGGTAATGCATAAGCACAAGCACAAGTCATGAAAGATAAGCACATCAGCATGCTATCACACATTTACCCATTTATCATCTTTATATAATAGTCATTCACTCAAATCGTGTGTATATAGATAGATAGATGAAACTGTATGATACGAGGACCGATATATCCCCGTCTATAGGCCTGCTAGCCATATGGAAGAAGTGTCGGTCACACAACCCGTGTACCCTAGGGGAGTGGATTGCGCCCTTCTTGTATACCAGATGATCTGACGTCAAAGAACCTCCCAAACTCCACGGCGGGATGAAAGGGAAAGGTTATCACATCCACACATACGGGGCAATCAATAAAACATAGGTCGGTAATAAACGACACCTCATGCTATCATAGCAAACATATAACGCACACACCACTCATGCAAACACCCAATATAAGGATGGTAGCTAAGTAAGTCATACGGACTTACCTCAACTTTGTATAACACTCAACCATGATCAACCTCCAATCCTTAAAGGTATAATGCCCAATAACAAGGTATAGAGATATGTAAATCTCCTATCAATCAAAGGGGTCACACCTAGACCCAAGGGATCCATAGGATCATCCTCAACCTAATCTCACAACATAATAATCCTCAAAGGCCATACAAGGCATAACATGGTCATACATCATCCAAACACTCTCATCTAGCCCTAGCATGGTACTACACTCTCACACTAGGAAAGGAAGAGGCAATGCCAACCATAGGCAAGCCTAGGAGCAAGACACACCTGCAGAACCAAGAGCAAAGTAAGGCTAGTGCAGGTGGCGCAGGGGCGGCACAGCCGGTGCAGGGGCGGTACAAAGGGGCGCAGGGGAGGCTGGTGTGCAGAAGGTGCACTCCCGGCTGTCCTTTTCTTCTTCACTCAATCTTCTTCACTCAATCTTCTTCACTCCTTCTTCAACTAGTAGCCATACACATACATATACGTACATATATACATCAATTGAAGCCAATCAAGGCTGCCACAAGATCAAACTTGTGGAACCTAAGCTATAGATGAAGGAAAGAAGAAAAGAATGAAGAGAGAAGAGGGATAAGAAAATATGGGAGATAAACTCACCAAGCTGAACCTATGCAGAAGAAGAACACCCTCAACACCTCAAAGCTGGCACAAGCACGAGCACAGCAGCATCAACATTAACATCCACAATCAAAGCCACACTCAACTCTTACAAACTCAACCAAGCTCAAAGAAGATCAAGAAAGAGATCCAAGAGAGGAAGAAGAAGAAGAAGATGAACGTGAGGGAGAAGATGGAGTTGTAAATGAGGTAGCTCTCATCAGGAGAGAGAGAGAGAGAGAAGGAAGCTTATAAAGGAAGGAAAGGGGTAAAGCACGGGTCAAGAGTCAACAAAGACGGGTGCATCACACCCTAAACCGTAGGGGCGGCTCAGGGAGGCGCAGGTGCGGCCCAGGCAAACCGCAGGTGCGGCCTAGGTAAACCGCAAGGGTGGCCTCTTGGTCACGCAGGGGCGGTTTAGGCGCAATATGTGTCATCAACACACACTCTCAGCAACTCAGCAACTAGGCTCTTACACATTCGACCCGTCCCAGTACCCCTACATTCCACCTCCACCACCGTTAGCTGATGAGGATTGAGCGCTTCATGGATTTAATTTCTATTTATTATGTATTTCAGCTTTGCCCGGTGAGTACTATGTTTCCTATGACTTATATTTGACCCATTTGGACAATGCGTCCCAGGTATGGAGTATTTGTATTATTTGACCTACTTGACCTTATTTGTATGACTCTCTTGTTGGATATTATCATTATTTGGCTTCATGTGCTTATGTGTCATTACATGCATTGCATACAGGTTTTTGTTTGGAAAAAACGTCAAAAACCCGTTTGAAAATTTTTTTTGGCTCGACCGAGACGTTCTTGACCAAACGAGGTCATGAAACTGAGATACATCTCGGTTGAACACCTCGGATGACGTCAATTCACCTCGACCGAGATGGTTTTTAACTAAAAAGATTTTCGAAACGTTTTGTGCTTCTATTCTGGATATGACCTCGATGAAGATATTTGTTTTCATATTAACTTTGAAATCTTTACATGCTTGAAAGGTTTTATCATATGTTTAAGTTGCTAAATGCTTTGTTTGAAATTCTAGCATGTTTAATACCTTGTTTATATCAAAATTATGTTGAATTTGAAGGTTGACACCACATTATGAGTTCTCTCACATTCTTCTTGGGATGATTAAGGCACTTCATTCTCTTCTTCTTCTTGATCATGCTTTAGCCCCTCATACACATATTTGTCTCTCTTTACCTATCCGAAAATTTGGATGCAGTTGATGAAAAGCGTGTGAAGTGAAGTTGAGATCTTGGCTGAAAGTGTTAGAAAAAAATTAGGTTTGTGGACGTTGATCTTGATGATGAGTAACTTGGAACCATTCACATAGCCAGGTATTTGTGTCTTGCCAAAGTCGGATTGATCAATAGTCCTAATGGGTCATGCTATGTGCATCAAGGGTTTGAGGCATCTCGAAAAATTCGTGATTGTTTATCTCCTAGACTTCGGTGATTGTGCACCTCTATCCATGTTCCCAAAAAGTAAAGTAAAAGTGAAGTAAAGATCTTATCCCCGGATTATAGCACCATATTATCTTATATACATCCCACCCTAGCACGTTTCTTGACCTCTTTTGGAAGCCCTTGATTCCTTGAGTATGTTGATTGACTTGGTGGTTTAAACTGGATTATACATGACTGATTTCGATAAATATGGTTTATTATGCATTCTATGATTTTATGCAAAGACGATCAGCTTTCTTATATTTATAAAATGTTTTGACCATGTCTTGATTTTATTTGCTATGAAGCATTCTCTTAGGGTGATCTATGAATAGAATACACCACCAAAAGTTTTGAAATTTTTTTTCATTGATCTTTTTGATGACTTATAATCCATTCTATCTTTATCTAAGATTTGAATCTTGCTTGGGGACAAGCAAGGGACAAGTATGAGGTATTTTGATAGCATGTATTATAGTCTATATTTTGGGATTGATTTGGACGTTTTATCTTCATAAATCTACATGTATGGATGTGTATTCTTGATCATTATGTTATTTTGTTTACCTTTGCAACAATCGAGGTCTACATCTAGTTTTGTTGTAATTGTAGGGAAAATAACACGTTTTGGAGAGATATGGAGCTAAGGGATCTAAGGAGTCATTGGAGCTACATTATGGAGCATTGAGGAGCTACCAGAAAGGCTTAGGAACCATGGAAGTTGGACAAAAGATTGATTGTGGAACAGATTAGAGAGATTTACACGTAGTTGAAGATCACCTCGGATGGCTACAGTGTCACCTCGACCGAGGTGATTCCGGTGGACTGGACCGAGACGAACGGCCCACGACCCATAAAATCTTTTATTCTTGGCTGAAGATCTTCTATTTTTGGCAAGTGTTTTTCCTATATATTGGGATGTATTTTCTGGATGGAAAAGAGATCAATCAGATCTGGAAGTCCAAGGAAGTTGGTTAGTTTGGAAGATTGATGATATTCCAAGGAAGGAAGGAAGTTGGCTTTGAAGATAAAGTTGAAGGCTTTGAAGGAAGTTGTAAGGTTTTCTTAGATTGTTTGATTGTTGTCTTTTGGTTTGTGATTGAGGAACACAGTTTTCTTGTTTGTTTGATTGTTTGATTGAGTTATTGAGACCTTTGTGTTAAGGTTTTCTTGTTTGGATATTGATTCCCTTTTCATATATTTGATTATTGTTATCATGATGATTATTGGCTAAGTTCTTTATGCGATTCTAGGGTGATTAGCTGAAAGTTGTGGGAAATACGATGAAAGAATGAACCTTTACCCCAGTGGACCCTGAAAGCTCGAGCCTTACCTTAACCGAACCTCACCTCGGTCAGTTCGTAGAACATTTCGATCTAAGTTGAGGTTTCAGTTTGCCAAATCCTATCTTTGTTATACCTTTTTTTGGTCCATACGCAAGCCTAGGATGAGACTTACCCGGTGATTACTTTGCTTGTATACCCTAGATCATGAGTGTTATGTAATAAAGGTTTATCCTTTATTAGGGTTTGAGTGTGCCTTCATCCCATCTTTGAGAGTTAGCCTGAAACTTAACCGGTAAAGGTTAGTTCTATCCCCTTGGGAGGTGTGTTGGTTTGAGATTATAGTTCCGTTCCTTAGTTCCTTGAGACTTACCCGGTGAGAGGATCTTTGGTTTGGGATAGTGAGTAGTGAGACTTACCTAGTGATCTATTCCCACCTTAGAAATACCTTCCCTTTGCAAACCTCAACTTTGTCCACGTTATCCTTTGAGATCTTGAGTCGGAACAACAACTGGATTCTTTGACCTCTAGAATCTGCATTTTCTTTATCTGATTATTATATCATTTTTGATACCTTTGTTTTATTGCTTGTTTTTTATTGACAACCTGAATTGCCGAGCTTTGTTTCACCATAGTCTCTGTGTTCGACCCTAGAGTATTTGTTGTTATTACAATTGATCCATACATTGCGGGTTCGCATATTGTTTCAAGATTATATTTTAGGTTATAAATTTAAAGCTATATCATTCACCATACACACGCGTCTGAGAGCGAACAACACTCGGCGGCATCCGTAACCTGCAGGGCATCTACAACAACCGGTTTAAAACTAATAGCAAGCATTCCGAATATTAGAAGAAAATATAAGTCACAAACACATATAATAAGGTATAACACACAAAATGCTCACACAGAAATCCGGTTATTATCTTTTCCTTTTACATTATTCCCTTACTATTCCAATTATGGTGTGAAACGAGAATCACAAGGATCTCTCCCTTGTCCTCTTTCACCAAACAGGTTTGGTCTGGATGCGAATCAATATCACCTGTTGGACTGGTCGCAAGGCACCTCACAGTCGCACCATTTGGAAAGGACAAGCAGCCACCGCCCGTTATCATACACTTGGGCCAAAACAATAAACACGTCCACATCCTAATCCGGTTAATAGTTTTCACAATTTATAAACGCACACACCACCCACACGTATCAACCAATATGCGAAAGCTAGCTAAGTAAGTCCGTGGAGTTACCTTATATCCAAGCTAACAAGAAAAACCGATCACAACTTCCCGTAGGAATATAACCACAGCTTGGCCAAAAGAGCCACACATCATCACACTCTCATACACTCGAACTCAAAGACATCCAAATCTAACATTTGGACACAAGGTCCTGCAACACTCAAACTAGGAACACTCTTAGGCTCCAAGAGACAATAAACTGAGCAATCATGTGAAAGGGAACAACAACAGCCCCTCCCCCTACAAGGTCAAACACTACCCCCAAAGATGGAGTAAGAACCACAAGGCTAGAAGATGCAACATGCTCGTAACAATCTAGTTCCACAAGACTACAACAAGTCCCAAGGACTCCTAGGTTCACAACCACTAGATGACATTCACACTATCTTAGATCCACTCTAGGCATGTTACTATCATGAGATAACCTCAAAACGATGGAAGGAACCAAGGAAGAAGGAGGAGAAGAGCCTATTATTGAAGAAACGCAGCCACGGAAGCAAATTGGCGCGACTGCAGCCTAGCTATCAGTGCCCTTGTGGGTCCAAACGCCATCCCTATGGTGGCTGGAGGCCTTGGCGCCGCCCATGCGATGTTTTGGTGCCGCCCCTGACGTGGCCTGGATCCGCCCCTACGGCCCTGATGATCTGCCCCGCGGTCGAACTGCAAAAAGCTCGTCTTCTTTGATTCTTCGAGTGTGCCCTTGCCTCAAAGGCTTCCTTCTCTTGCTCGGTCTTCTCTAAACATCATCCACAACATCCAAGCTCTTCGCCATAACCTATTCTAGCTAGGAGCACATGCATGCAAAAGGATCAAGAAGAAACCTCTTCCAAAGCTTCATCCATAACAATGGAGAAGGAGAGAAGCGGAAGAAAATACTCAACAGGGAAGGAGAATGAAGGGAGGAAGAGAAGCTTACCAAACTGTATTCAATGCTATACCACTGCTAGCCACACCAAAGGAGATCCAAGGAAAAAGTGAAGAAGAAAGCACAAGAGGAAGAGGAGAGTGGAAAAACCAACATGAATGACAAAGGAGTGAAGTGAGAGGGAAAAGGCAAAGGTTGCTCAAGGTGGGGAGAACAAGGGGTCAGCTGCCCAACTTGTTTCCTTTGCTAAAAAACGAGGGGTCTAAAAGCAAAGGTGGGATAACGAAGGATCCGAACGAGATTTTGGAATAAAACCCTGTTACTCAACATCCCGTGTCTACAGAAAGACTGAGTCATGCGTGCGAGAAGGTCGATACCCCTCTCACTAACCGGAATAAAAATTTCGGACGTCACAAGCCATACGTATGATACTTGCTTTTGCATCCTTTTATAAAGCTATTTCAAATGGATGTTAAATGTGCTTTTATAAATGGCTTCTTAGAAGAAGAATTCTACATTGCTCAACCTCCTTGTTTTGAAATTGATCTATTTCCGGATCATGTATTTAAATTGGACAAAGCTCTTTATGGTCTTAATCAAGCTCCTCGAGCTTGGTATGAAAGATTGCCCAAGTATCTCCTTGAAAACAATTTCAAAAAGAGGTTCGATTGACAAAACTTTGTTTGTAAAAACCAGAGGCAACGATTTATTAGTAGTGAAAACTTATGTTGATGATATATTATCTGGTGCTACTTACGATTCTCTATGCAAAGAATTTTCTGATATTATGTGTAGGGAAATCGAGATGAGCCTCATGAGAGAGTGAAATTTCTTTCTTGGACTTCAAGTCACACAAGCAAAGAAAGGAATTTTTCTTAATCAAATCAAGTATACCAAGGACTTGCTTAAAAACTATAAAATGGATCAATCCAAGGTAGAAAAAATTCCTATGAGTTCTACACTTTCACTTGATCAAGACCAAGACAATAAAAGTGTTGTTCAAAAGGAGTATCGAGGTATGATCGGTTCTTTATTATATCTAACCACTAGTCGACCTAACATTATGTTTAGTGTGTGCTTGTGTGCAAGATTTCAAGTTGATCCTAAAGAGTCACACTTGATAGCAATGAAAAGGATATTTTGGTATCTCAATGGCACTAAGGATTTAGGGTTATGGTATCTACGTCAAAACTCATTTCACCTCATTGGCTATTCAGATGCTGACTTTGCAGGCTAAAAGGTTGATAGAAAGAGCATTTCTGGATATTGCCAATTCTTAGGGTCATCCCTAATCAGTTGGCACTCCAAGAAGCAAAACTCTATCGCCCTATACATAGTTGAAACCGAATATATAGCTATTGGAGCATGTGTGCACAAATCTTATGGATAGCTCAACAACTTCGTGATCTCGGTTTTGATCTCAAAGGTATACTTATTAAATGTGACAATACTAGTGCTATTTCGATTACTAAAAATCATGTGCAGCATTCAAGAACAAAGCATATCGATGTAAGGCATCACTTCATACGTGATCATGTTGAGAAAGGTGATGTTTTGATTTCTTTCATATCGAGTAACTTGCAGCTTCCTGATATATTTAGTAAGCCTCTACCTGAAGATCAATTCTTTTTTGTTAGATTAGAGCTTGATATGTTGAACAAGGAAGCACTAATTTAGGGGGATTACATCGTTTTATTTCCTCCTTATAATGCTGCCCACTTTTCCATTTCAAGGCCTTAAAATGCAATTCAAGGTCTTTAAAACGAATTCAAGGGTTGTATTGAATATCACGGATCGGTTTAATGGTTGATATCTTTTTAGATATTTGATCAATAAATTATTTTAAGGAAATATTTTTAAAAATGATTTCAAAAGATTTTATTTTCAAATTCAAATCTTTTTTAAAAAAGTGTTTGAGATTTATTTGGAAAACATGCAAACCAATTTAGATTTTTAAGGTCTTGATTCTCTCAAGATCTTGGCAAACCATAAATTGATTTGACATACTCCCTTTAAATGCAACTCTTTCTCTTTCCTTCTTCAACTTTTTACAGCCCACCTATTTTACTCTTTCTCTTCTACAACTCTTTCGACTTCTCTCACAAAAAAATCAATGGCATCCAAACGCCAATCAACAGATGAAGCCTCATCTTTAGTCACAAAACGCTAAAAAATAGTTCACATCCCATCTGACTCAGATTCTCCCGCACCAATGGAATATATTGAGATATGTGCCCAGACGGGTTTTCCGTCTAACTAGTTCAGAAACCACATGGCCGTGGTGTAACACCCCGAACCCGCGGGACTCAGAGCGCTACGGGTTGGGACCTCACAATGGGTCCCGACCCTTAGCCTGACAACAATTTCACCGGATCTTGCAACAAGACACAAATAAAGGCCAAAATGAAATACATTTTTATGCAATGCAATGAAACCCAAAACCGAACAAACAAAAGACTTCAGCCGAGATACAAAACAAAGGCTAAACGCCATACATGCGGCATACAAAACACAATAACCGAAGAACAAAACACAACCCGACTTCAACCAAATTCCCTCCTAAAATGTACGGAACCCCGGATGCCCACTCTTCCGGATCTCTCGGCCGCATTCCTAACTTGCAAGACAATCTACAACAATCGGTATAAAACCGTTACTCATATTCTAAGCATTAGAATCAAAGGGAAAGGCACATACACAAGTAAATCATCACAAGCACACAACATACTTAAAAGCACACATTAAATCGTATCCCATTCTATATCACCTTAGGTTTGTGACAGGAGACCACCGTGGTCCCGCCTCGGTCCCTACTTACTGGCAAGGAATGGTATTGATGCATCCGACCGTCTACCCGCACGGGCTAGTCGCCGAGAATCTCCTAGACTCTCGCAAGAGCTAGACAGATGATGTCACTACCCGTTATCATACACTTGGGCCAAAATAATATAAAGGTCGGTAATGCTATTTCCGGTTTAGTTGTTATAAACAATAAACAATAAACACACACGACCAAACACTCATCAATGCTAATACAAGGAATACGAGCAAAGTAAGTCTGCAGACTTACCTCGTCCCAAAGCTAAACCGATCAACAATAGCTTTAAACCTTCCGCAAGAAGGTACTCAAGTCTTGGCCAAAACAAGGCACACGATCAATATCTATCTCTCATGCTAGAAGTCTTTAGACTTCTAGCCCAAATGACCTCTATAAGGTCATACAACTTACATGTTAGGACAACACATTCCTAGTCTCGATGCTCTCACAACAACATGTAATCCCAAACCTCAAGCCTAATAATACTCACAAGATCAAACCATATACTCAAATCCTTATAACAACCTTACTAGATCCCAATACCACCTCAAGCTTAGAATCAACATCAATCCATCAAACAATATCAAATCCTCAAAACTCACCTAATGTTCAAAGCCACTACTTGGCATTAATTCTAAGTTATTCTAGATCCATCCTAGCATGATACTACTACTACTACCAAACATAACTGCATCAAGAAAGGTACTCACACGAGGTCGAAAACGGAAGACGATCTACGAATGTCGAATGCGGATTCGTTAGGCCGTTATCGGGGTCGTTTCCGAACCTAACACCAAAACTAAACAAGTTTAGCTCATACGCTAAACTTGAACGGAATATATATTATAAATAAATCTAAGGAAAACCGTTATCAAAAGCTAGCGTTAAAACTCGTTAAGCCCTTCCGGGCAAAAATATGAAATTAAACCACTTGGTCGTAAATCTGAAATTATAACTTGAACCATAAACCGAATATAAAATCCATAATAATATTTTCCGGGCAATCTAAACAACATCGTAAACCCAATGGTAAAACTCGTTCTCAAAGTCAAGGATAAACAAAACCGTTCAACCATTTTCCGGGCAAAACATACAATCTTGTAAATGTGGGTTATAAACCGCAAATAAAACTTTGGGCCATTATCCGAAATTTATCCAACAAAGGGCTCAATTGCTAAAATGTGAAAACTGGGTCACAAACTGTAATAATAAATATCACCAATATATGTAATTAACTTTCTATAGTGGCATAAATGTAAACTTCCAAAATTGTGGGACAAAACTGCAATATAAACATATGGGGCACAATCTGTAATTATAGAAAAAGAGAGAGGCTCGATTGTAAATATCCCAAAAGGGTTTTAAACCCTACAGATGAAGGTTGGCGGCGGGAGGGGAAGCAGCACTAGATACGGTGGAGGACGAATGCAGCCCTGGCGGCTGCTCCTTGGCTCCGGCAAGCGAAGGCTGGCGAGGCAGGGCTCTTCTCTACGGCGGCATTCATGGCGGTGGTCCCTGGTGGCAACAGAATAGGAGAGGGGAGGCCATCTACATGGCTTCACTGTTCAGGCTAGGCGCAAAGGAAGAAGAAAGTAGGCCCGTGGTCTTGGTAGGCTGCGGTAGGCGCCGAAGGTGGCGCGAGGGTCGGAGATGCCGGTGGTGGCTACCAGTTAAGGCGCGATAGATAGGGCTCGATTGTGAGCTGCTACACACGTTCCAACAAGGCGAGGAGATGGCTCGTGTTCTCTGCTGCAGAGGGGGAAGAAGGCAGTGCTCTCAGTTGGCTCTCTTGGGCGACGGCTATAGCGTTGCTTCTGGATAGAGGAGAGGGCAACCAGAAGGGCTGGAGCTTGAGCGTTGCAGAAGGTTTGAAGGAGGGATAGCGGAATGGGGACCGGTTCCAGGTTCCCATGACAGGTAAGGTCGATAGAGGCAATGACACAAGTTGTGGCGAACGGGAAGAGAGATAGAGCGGGTGGGGAAAGAGTGTTGCTTGGGAGAGAATAGAGGGAGAGGTTACTTGCTGCAGAGGGAGTGCAGGGTTATTGGATAGGCTAGCAAGGAAGCACACGGAGTAGACTGGGCGTTGCTACTGGTGCGAGGCCGTCGTGGGGTCGGGAGAAAAGCAACAGGGTAACAAGAAAGAAAAGGAAAAGGGGAAAGAAGGAAATAAAAAATGAGAAAATAAATAAATAAAAATTCGATCGAAATAAATCGGAACGGAACTTTCGGATCAAAAAAACTTTTTTGACTTTTTCGAAAATAATAACACGGATATACGAACGTATCCAAAATATAATTATACTTGGGAATATCGATAAAAGCCGCAAAAATAAATCTCGCAAACGCGCCAAAAATTTGGGGCGTTACATCAGATCTCTCTAAAAACAAGTTTCGTCCCGAAACTTGCTACAAAACTTGCTATGCGTCGAACTTCTCTGTCCCTGAGGCCGATGTATGAACTCTCAAACTAAGAAGGCTTAAACCTTCTAGTCTATACACACACTCTTCTCAAACTACCACCTCATGATATATCAGGTCATGTAGCACGTTCCCGCACAAGGCACAAACTATACATAACATCACACATGCACATAACGCAACCAAGGGAAGAACTAAGTCTAACCCGTCGATTATATCGATGCTACTAGCTCAACGTAAAACTCACCCAAGGATACTATCTTATGTCTCCCAAGTAGCCTCATCGGCTCCTCGTCTGCCACTAGATCATCATGACTGATAACACGTCTCGAGTTATGTATGTACTCCCTCGACTGATACACATGAAACACCGGGTGAATACCCTTTACTCTCGGCTGCCACACCAACCGGTAAACCACTTTCCCAACTTGCACTAAGATCTCAAAAAGGTCCGATATATCAACAACTCAACTTCCTTCTCAGGTCTTTCTCAATGCACCATTTACATTATGTTTCTCTTGATTTTCTCTAACAAAGAAGATCGAACTTTCAACTTACACCGCCGGCTTTGGTTCTTGTCAAACCAAACTTTAACATTTTGTTTCCTCAATCATTGTTGCAATTCCAAGTAACGAAGGAAGTACTTTACTTCATACTACTTCTGCTAACAAGACACGTATGCTATTACTTTTACATCGCTTCTAAATACTCGATCAAGACCTTGTCTTGAAGAATCACTTGTCCACATCGGACCCATAATACCTCAAGGTAAATCAAAACAGTTGCACCAATGAATTCCCTCTTAACTCTCAGCAACTCTATTGTCAATTCTTCGTCCCATTCAATACTTCATCGTCATCCGTAGTAGGTTACCATAAAAGGTGTTACAAAACTTTTCCCTTCACATATCTGGTAAAGCTCAGCACATCTAAGATGACTTGTATCTTTGTCCATATCTCTCGGGGTTTGCCATCCCGAGACAACTTGTCATACGACTTCTCTCTCTAGTGACTCTAGTTGGTCCAAAATTCCGTATTTTCAATATCTGAGTCTCGGATTCTCCAACGGTGACAATCAAATCTTAATTTAATATTAGAAGAGACTACCGACCCTTGCATCTGATCGAGTAGATCTCCCATTCGTTGTAAGGTATACTGGTCCTTCATTGTCATCTTGCTCAACTTATAGAAATCGATGTACAAACGGAGATAACCGTCTCTCTCTTCGCAAACTGGTGTCCTTTATAACAACTCCAAATCAAGAATTCAAGATATATCTCAACATGAACTTCAAATCAAGAGTTCAAGATATACTTCCAACATGAACTTCAAATCAAGAGTTCAAGATACACTTCCAACATGAACTTCGAATCAAGCTTAATGGTAAAATCCAACTTCCGATGCATTGGAATCCGATCTATTTTGGGTTCCATTTTTTCTCTAACCATCTCATATCGTAATGACCGGCACAACCTGGTCCCAACGCTTGACAAGTGGTCCACTCCGATCTGTTAGGGTGGTGTCATTCAATACGTGTAACGTTCCATCCGTAGCTACACTGTTCACCGTCCCCTTTCCAAGATCCTTCATCTCTAGAACCCGAGAGACTTGCTCGAGTCTTCCGACTCTTGAAGCCTTTGTTAAGCAATAGTTCAGTTTAATCCCCCTTTTCACTTCAAAGGAAAGGCGATAATAACATCTCTTGACTTCACACATATGTTCAGTCACAAAAGTCCTAACTACAAGACTCAATCATGCCATATAACAAATCGATACAATCTTCTTCGCTTCCTCCGTCATCCCAGCATATGGGAGGAACTCCTCGTATTCTACATCAGCTTTCACCATATACATCCTTTCTTCAAGTAGGCGTAGAAATTTAAACTTCACTTTCTTATGTAACGTCAAACAACCGCAGAGGCTCTAACCTCGATCTTTCATGTACTTCTTGTACATATCATATCGACATCGAACTTCAATACTTCAATCTTCTCCTTCTCTTGTTGGTCACATTATACATCTCTTGGCATCCAAAAACAACTTCACTACCGTACCGGTATGCCTTGTGAAGAACGCCAGGCTAATATTCCCCCTACTAACAACACTGAATTATCCAACTCATAACTCCACCCAGCACTAACATCACAACTCTAAGCTTGCATCGTTACCCTAATCTAGGTCCCCCTTTTTGCGCCATAGCAACCATGACTCTTCGTGTGAGTCTGAAAAGTCTGACTCATGTTTTGCTTGCGAAAACATACAATTCATTTTATTAGAACAAACATACAATTCATTTCTTTACACGCAACAACAATAGAAACCTCACTTTCCTCTTGTTTCTTCTAGTTCTCTTCACCTTAATCAAACTTTAAAAGTTCTGATCCGTGCCATTCCGCCATATGCCAATCCCATGACCTAAGAAGGTCGCATAGGTTCGTTACAATCCCTCCCTAGGAGGTCTATTATAGTTACTTGCTTTGACCTCAATCCATGCTACTTGATTAAAACACTTGCACTTCTATTGATACAACTCCTTATTGCTGACATTTAACCACCAGGAATGTTCCAAGTTCTTGTTACCGTTCCTTTAAGATCCCACAACCTGGTTACTCTTCCCTTCCACACTAATTCATAGACCACCCGCACATGCACGTTCTTGGCTGTCACCAATTAGCTTATAACTGACCTTCTCCATTGTCACTGACTTATCATTCTTCTATACTTCCATGTTACCATTCTCATGAAAGCTACCCTCCTCGAGGTACTCTACCTTAAACTCCATTAGTTCCTTTTTCATTCCATGTTTCCTCTTCTTAATAAGGTAACTATATCTTCTTTGCCTCGTTGTTTCATATAACTCCCATTCATAGGCTTAACCATTCTTCCTTGATGTCTTTCAAGTGCACCTTCCGAAATATTATAGCGCTAGCTAGCATCCACTCGCGTTCCTCTTGGTTGGTATCTTAAGTCTCTCGATCAAAGCTCCTTGTTTCATCTTTCATATTCTGAAATTCTTCATCCACACACATGCTTTCCTTCTGAGCGTTGCTCAGTCCCATCACCATGACGGAAAACGATTGACTCCCCACGGTAATCCCACCATGTGAACTTTTACCATGTGATCCTTCTCGTAACTCTAAAATTTTTGAATGTCACCCTCTTAGAATGATGAGGGACCATCACCAACAACCCCTACTAGTCCTACAATGCAAGGGCCAATCACTAGATCAAGGGCAAGAGCAATTCAAGAGGAGATGTCCAGCTTGTTGGTGTCCTTAGCTCCTAAGGAGACCATTGATGATCCATTGCTGACTGAGGCTTCCTTATCACGTTAATGACGATTCCCGATGACTTAGACGTGGAAGGGAGACCGTGCACACGTGATTTGGAGCCATGCAAGAGCAAAGAGGAGACACTTTGTTCCGGAATTGCAAGAAATGGAAGATTGAGGCTTTTGGAGCTTCTTTTGTATTTAATATCATCTTTTGGTATAAAATGCAAGACTTTTTATAACCTTTAGGTTCAAAACATTTTAAGGGTTATTTTTATTTGTTTTAGTTGTTTTATTTGTTTTATTGTCTTTTTGACAAATGTTATTCCTTTTTTTAGATAGGAGGCTTTCTAGGCATATAAAAAGCCTCCCTTAGCTTCTTTCCTGATTAGATAGATTTCAGCCACTTGATAAACCGTCTCTTTGAGAGCTTTTGTTCCTATTCAGAAAATTCAATCAATAAAGTGAGCCATTGTTTGAATTGTTGTTAATCCTTGCTAGATTGTTCTTGTGTGTGTTAATCTCTTTAGAGATTTGTGCTACTAGCCAACACTAGTCCCTCCTTAAGCTTGTCTCCATTGAAGGCTTGTGTAAGGTTATATAAGAAAGGGTTGAAGGCATCATCTTGCTTGGGTTTTGATCAATCTGATAAAGGTTCTTGTAAGGGAGTCTTTTGGTTCTTTTGGATCTACTTCTACAAAACATTCCACGTTCCTTTTCATTCTCTTCCTTCCCTTTTGTCCAACGTCATTTTTGGTTCTAAACAATCTGATTTTACGTGCCATTTGTCAAGGAAAAACATCCATTGTTGGTCTTCAAGGATTCTCAATCTAGATCTAGTCATTTGCGGCCCCAACCCGCATCAAAGTGGTATTAAAGCTAGTTGATTACGAGTCCGGAATCAACTATCACCATTGACGGTTTGAGTATCTTCTTTGAGTCTTTTCTTTGTTTGAGTCAATTGCTTCATTTTAAGAGTCTATTTGAGTCTAATTTGCTCTGTTTCTTGTGTTTATTGGAGAAGAGAGAAAGCCAAGCCAAAACCGCCATTTTCCAGCCATTCTACATCACTTTCTTTGCTTGTTCTTCATCAAAAACGTCCAGCTCTTTTTTCTCTTGCCAAATAACTTCCCAACACAATTTTAGAAGCAAAAGGGGACAACTCCTCCAAAGACAAACCAGACGTTGCAAAATAGAAGAGAGAGAGAGACCACAAAAAGCTCCTAAATTTTAGAAACAACCAAGAGACTACTTCTAGTTAGTTATTTCTTTTTTTTTTTCAATTTTATTTCATTCCTCTCTCCTATTTTTATTACAAAAAGAACGTCAGCCAAGGTCCTACATTTAAAAAAAAAAGGAAGAAGAACATTTTATCATATCATTTCATCCTTCCAATCTATCACACATATCATATTTTGTACCAACCTAAGTTGTGTAGAAGCTAGAAAGACAAGTGTTTCTGCAATCTGATTGTGAAAGGATCATTGAGACTACAAACAAGAGTTACCTAAATCATTTCTTATCCATCACCATTACCTAAAACCAATGTTTAACAGCCGGCCATATCTCTCTCCATTGCATAAGGACAAGGTAAGTGAAGCTCTCTTCTTAGTCTCTTGTGTGTCTATCTTTCTTGTTTCATTCTAATTCTATCATATCTTGAGTTTACCATCTTTGAGAGTCCATAACAGCCTCTTGCATCTTTCTTTGAGTCTTGAATCTTATCTACATCTCTTAGTGTCTATCATAACATTTTTATGTTGTAAACCTTCAAAC
Organism: Fagopyrum homotropicum; assembly: GCA_033239125.1. NCBI lineage: Eukaryota > Viridiplantae > Streptophyta > Magnoliopsida > Caryophyllales > Polygonaceae > Fagopyrum > Fagopyrum homotropicum. The sequence goes on along the minus strand of BSWB01000004.1, from coordinate 90,457,859 downwards.
AGCCGTGCATCACCCTTATTCAAGTCAAGGAGTGTGCTAGTTGAGATAAGGCATTGATCTTAGAAGCAGTTTTAATCCATCCAAGTCAATTGCATCAAATAGCTTGTGATCAACACAACTTGAGTGTGAGAGTGAGATTAAACACTTGTGAGAATTTTCTATTTTATCTAACTCAACTAGTTTACTTGTTTTGTGTGTTTTTTTGATTATGTCTAGGTCTAATAGTCCAAGCAAGTCCCAAAGCAGTGAGCCAATGCACCCGGAGACATTTGCTATGTTGAAGCAACTAATGGATTCAGTGGCAAGATTGACCCACCGGATTGGCACGTTGGAGCCTCGGCCAGCATCCACGGCCACGCCACAGCCGAGGTCCACTTTCGAGCTAGGAGGCACATCTAGAGATGCTCCTAGAGAAATAGCCCCTGAATCACCCCAAAGAACCCCTCAAGGGCAAGGTATGAGACATGCTAACACTCTTCTTAGAACACCTAATGTGCAAGGTTTTGTGGATGATTTTCAGGAGCCACAAGAGGATGTTGAGGAAGAAGGTATGTGGAGAGAGTTGCCTAGGCGTCACCCACAACCAAGGAGAGGACGAGAATATGAGCCATTTAGGCCTTATCAAGAGCTAGATGGAATAGGGAAAGTGAAGGTCAAGATCCCCAGCTTTGAAGGCAAGTGTGACCCAGATGCTTACATGGATTGAGAGACTAAATTGGAGCAAATTTGGACTTGCCATCACTTTGGAGAGCAAAGGAAAAGGTCCAGCTTGCATCATTGGAGTTCCAAGGCTATGCACTAGTATGGTGGGATAATCTTGTCAAGGAAAGAAAAAGAACCTTGGATCCGGCCATCATACATGTAACACCCCAAATCCACGGGACTCGGAGTGCTACATTGGGCTAGGATCTCACAATGGATCCTGACCCTAGCCTGACAACAAGTTCACTAGATCTTACAATAAGGCACATGTAGATTAAAACCAAATACATAAAAGTTGTATATAATACATCAAACGAGTTTACAAACACAAAGCCGAGTACAAAATATCAACCATAACATCTGATACAAAAAATCCCATATCCCATGCATCCTAATGTACAGAAGTCCTCGGCTGGTCACACCATCTGGCTCACTCTGTAGTCTTCCTAACCTGCAGATCATCTATAACACGGTATACACCGTTAGCTACAGTAATGAATAAGTATGAAAGTAATAGCACAAACACACATCAACACCTCATACATGCAATGCCACACACATTCATTTATTATCTTTCAATTTCGTTATTCCATTACTAATTCAACTTCTTTTGTAACACAAGGAGCCTCAAGAACCTCGTCCAATCCAACGTAACACAGGAGTTTTGCATGGGGTGAACATAACAAGTCCCCTCCCGTGAGATCATCTTCAGGGCACCTCCTCTTACCAGTAGGCGGAGACCGGTGGTCACGACCCGTTATAATACACTTGGGCCATTTAATGTAATAAAAGGTCGTCCTAGTCCGGTTTAGGTTGTAAATGCACAATCATATGAACACACACAACCATCATAATCACACAAATCCATAACTGAACGCTAAGTAAGTCCTATAGACTTAGCTGCAATACTCGTATCCAATACCACGTCACAGCTTCCCCTTGGGGAAGTAATCAAAGCCTGCAATAGCAAGGCACACAATATCACATACTACAAGGGTTAGGAGACTCGTCTCCATAACCATAACTAACCTACAACCTCAATCTAAACCTCAACATCATAACATGCTCACAAATGCCTAAGGCATATCCTTAACATCAACGCAAGTGCCTAAGGCACATCTCCAACATATAACTCATCCTAACCAAGCTAGCCTAGCTATCATCTAAACCAAGGCTAAAGGAAAGGAAGAAAGAATCATACCAACAAGGTATGCCCTGCACGCACCAGCGGAAACAAAGGACGCATGGGCGCTGAACCAATCTGGCGCAGGGGCGGATGGCTCAGGGCATAGGGGCGGCTCACACACCAGGCGCAGGTGCGGCTCAAGGTAGGCGCAGGGGAGGCTGTCTGTGCAGAAGGTCGGCCCCGACTTCTCTTCGATCTTTCTCTTGACTCTCTTCACTTCTCCATCACACAGCAGCATAAGACATACATATATACACATGTATGAACATCAAAACGTCCAGGAAAGGATCCAAACAAGCTCAGCTTGTGATCCTAAACTAAAGAAGAAGGAAAGAAGCAAGGAAGAACAAGGAACGAAGATGGAGATGGAGATCTCACCTCAGTAGAACCCTAAGCAGCAACTAAGAACAATCAACACCTTCATAACCTCAACACATCAGCAAAGACTCTCATCATCATCCTCATGATCATCCAAGCTCAAAACCTCAAACAAACTCTCAAAAACTCACACACAAGATCAAGGAGAGGCCAAAGAATATCAAGGAAGAAGAGAAGAGAAGATGAACGTGAGGAGGAAGAGAGAAGTTGGAGAGATGAGGAAACCCCTCATCTGAAGCTATGGGAAGCTAGCCAAAAGCAAGGTCAAGAGGTCAAAACAAAGGTGGCTGCAGCCGCACAAACCCGCAGGGTCAGATCTGGCAAGGCGCAGGGGCGGCCCTCCTGAGGTGCAGGGGCGGCTCACAGAGCCCGCAGGGGCGGCTCAGCCCTGGCTCAGCACAACTCAACTCTTAAAACTATGGCTCTTACATCACACCCCTAAAAACAAGTTTCGTCCCGAAACTTGCAAGATCCCAAATTCTCTCAGACCCATAAGCCGAGGTATAACTCTCTCTTTCAGAGATATCATCGTAACTTATAACATTCTATATCCTCAAACATAGCCTGGAGGAATCATCACTCCGGCAACACTATCCTCAACTCTAAAGAAGGCCTAGAGGAAAATCATCTCTAGTCAAACACTAATCACATCACACTGGCATGGAGGAAAGCCGTCTTCTGCCAAAATGTAGACATAACATTACTACGTGGAGGAAAACCGTCTCCACTCACACTATGTCCATCAATGATAGCATGGAGGAAAGAACCATCTCCAGCTAATCCTAACACACACCATAGCATGGAGGAAAGAATCATCTCCAGCTATACCTATCTCGCGCTAGCAAACAAGATCTAACAGATCATATGCATATATCACAGCTAGCACGAAAACACAACATAACACATAAGCACATAACATGACATGCACTCACCAAGATGGCATTAAGACCTACTCGTGGACCCTATAGGTGCATCTATCTCGTCATAGAACTCTAGATAGTTCCTTAGGATATTATCATTAGTCTCTCACATGGCCTCTTCATGTCCTCATCCCGACCACTATGTCTTCAATATGGGAATGTCTTTCGAATGCAAGCATTTCATATCTCATTCTAGGAATGTAACTGAATGTTCAATCAAAGGTGTGGTTCGGCTCAACCACCAAATCATCACAACTCACAAGGTGTCTCAGATCTGGCATATACTCCCTCAGTTGAGACACATGAAACACTGGTAAACACCCTCTAACCTCAGAGGCAAAGCTAATCATTATATTGCCTTCACAATTCTATTCAAGATCTCAATTAAACCGACATATTGGAAACTCAGTTTCCCTTCCATGCTAACACGTCTGGCGTCTCACAACGGAGATACTATCGGCCAGACATGAACTCTCACTTGAACTATAAAATCCTGAATCTGATCAGGTGTTATTACACTAATACCGCTAGGTCCAATCTAGCATAAAGGTATACGGCATTTATGTCTATATAATGCCTCATATGGGTCATCCCAAAAGATGCACGTCAGTCATTGTCATATAATAAACTCATTAATAAGAGGTAATCTAACCATCCATGTTTCCAATCCAACAGACAAACTTATAGTATATTCTTCAAGGTCTTGATGGTCCTCTTTGACTGACCATCTGTCCGGGGTGAAAGGTAGTCGTAAGTATAGACTCGTCCCCAAAACAGTCTAAGTCTGTTGTTAAACCTCAAGGTAAATTGTTGAGCTCAATCAAAGACGATTGTCCTTGGTATATCATAGAGTCTCACTGTCTATCTAGTGTACTCTTCCACCAATCCACTCACTGGCTACGTCTTTCTGATAGGAATGAAACGTGTCGGCTCTGTTAATTTGTCAGCTACAAACCAGATAGCATCAAAACTCCTACTAGGCCTCAACCTTGTCACAAAGTCCATAGATATGTCCTCCCACTTCCACTATTGCACTGGTGGTGGATAGAGCCCATCCCTAAGTCGGTAATGTTCTATACCCGCTGACTAGTCATGAATTGTTGCATAAATCTGGTTACATCGGTTCCAATCTTCTTCATCAATATAACCGTTTCACCTCAGGGTATATCTTACTTGTACATGGATTTATTGAGTAAGGTGTATAGTGAATGTACTGTAATATTCCATATCTCGACTCCGCATGAGCGGTTATATAGGCACGGTCGCGGCTCCTGATTATTCCATCTGCTCTAATGGGGAACTGTAGTGTCACTCAACAAGACATCTTCTTTCCCATCTTCAACAAGGTCAGGCAGGTCCCCTGCTTCTTGTTGGACCTCATCCAACAGACCAGGTAGAGCCTCTAAGGCATAACTGGGTATCCTCATCAAGGAACTGGTTGTCCAACTCTAGCCAAGCTAGATTCTTCTGAAGTTGAGGCTGGATAGTCAGTCTCGCAATTATCTTCTCTCGAGGCGTCTTTCTGCTCAAGTTGTCGGCGACAACATCCAACTCTCTGAATGATATGGAATCTCCAAGTTAAGGTCTTGATCAACTCGAGCCTTTAACGCTGGTGGTTATTCAACTCCCATGGCATAAAAATATAATTCAGACTCCTTTGGTCTGTAGAACCCTAACATGAAAATACAAGTACTGTCTTCAAATCTTCAAGGCTGGAAGTACCATTGCTAATTCTAAATCATGAATTGGGTAGTTCTCCCCATACGTCTTCAGCTATAGACACACATATCAATAACTCTACTCCTCTGTAGTAACACACGTCTCAACTTAGCTGGGATGTATCATCATAATTCACAGGATCCCTAGAATCTTTTGACCATAACAGAATGGAAACAAAGATCCAGTGCTTCTTCAATTCTTCAAAGCTCTGGTATACTACTTGACAACACAATTCTGGTGATTTTCTTCAGAAGATTCGTAAGTAGATACACGTTCACATAAAATCCTTCCTCAAAGCATTGGTAGTAGTCGGCTGAGCCGAGAAAACTACTTATTCCCTTATTGTTCATCAATATCGTCCATGCTGCATCATATTCAATTCTCGCCAGATCAACCATAATCTTACTGGCGGAGACAAAATGGCCTAAGAAGGCTACCTCTAGCATCTCAACTCGCATTTAGAGAGCGTATCATACAGGCCTCTATCTCTCAAAATCTACAGAACTATCGTCAGATGATTGGTCTGCTCCTCTCTTCTATGAGAGTATACCGAAATGTCATCAATGAAGATCACCACACAAATCGAGGGAATCGATGAAGGTGCTATTCATTAACTCCCTGAAGACTGTTAAAGCATTCGTCAGCCCAAATGGCATCGCTACAACTCGTAGTGTCCATAACGGGTATGAAAGGCTATCCTATACACATCCTGCTCTCTCACCCTTAATTGATGATATCCGGAGCGAAAGGAAATCTTGAGAAACACCATTGTTTCTTGAAGCTGACCCATCAGGTCGTCAATACGAGGTATTAAATACACTAGGGAGAAGAAAGCCCGTCTCAGCCAACTCTTCAAGTCATCAGTTACAACATCTTAACAGGCGTCATATGATATGGGCCTTCCCAATCATTTTCGTATCATACTTCAACTCGATAACAATGTCCACACTTTGCTGGGGCGGCAACTAGACGGTTTAGTAACACGTCCATAAGCTCATTAGCCGCTGGAATACCTTCCAATATTAGACTATCTCACTCCTTCATGGTATAACACCAGAAGACGTCACATCCTTGTGCTATCAACTCGTTGCTTGTACACACCTGATGACAAACCCGTCTCTTCAAAGGCCTTAACCTCGGAAGACCTCTATCTAATCCATTTCAGTAAAGACTATAATAGCCTTCCTACTAATATCTAACACAATATAATATCTATTCATCCAATCCATACACATAATGACTTCTTCATGCACCTATGGCATGACAAAGAAGTCTGTAAACCATACACAAGTCCCTGAATACATGGGACGACCACATATCACGCGCGTACCTCAAACCCTTAATTGGTAATCCTAAAAAGGAAAGTCTACCTTCTGTTGTTTCCGTAGTCACAACAAACAAAACTCCACTAGGTGAACCATTAATGAGAATGGTACCTATAACAGCTAACGTCAGCAGTTTCATTGCATATCATCACTCAAGCTCGGATTTATGCTCCTCAGGTATCTTTGAGGACATCGCCATAGCCTCTGTAACACCCCGAATCCGCGGGACTCGGGATGTCACATTGGGCTAGGATCTCACAGTGGATCCTAACCCTAGCCTGACAACAAGTTCACTGGACCTTACAACATGACACTGACAGATATGAAAACAAATACATAAAACTGTATAAAACTGTACATCCCAAAAGGTAAGACCATATAGCCGAGTACAAACATCACACCTCACGCAGGAGGTAACAAAAGACCAACCTCACACAGGAGGGAAAAGATAAACAAACCTAAAAACCCACAACAACCTATGTACGAGACGTCCTCGGTCTGCCACCCTGCTAGATCACTCAGCAGCATGCCTATCCTGTAGGACATCTACAACATGGTAATAACCATTAGCTATCCATACACATATATAGAGTAATGCATAAGCACAATCACACATAGGGAAAGATAAACATATCAACATGCTTTCACTCATTTACCCATTTATTCATCTCAATATAATGGTCATTCACTCAAATCGTATAGATATAATATATATGAAACTAGGTGACACGAGGACCGATACATCCTCGCCTCTGAGCCTGCTAGCCAGCCGTACTAGTATCGGTCACACAATCCGTGTACCCTATGGGAGTGGATTGCGCCCTTCCTGTAAACCGGTCTGACCTGACATCAGAGAACTTCCCAGACTCCTGGGCGGGATGAAAGGGAAAGGTTATCACAGCCACGCAGTGGGTCAATCAATAAAACATAGGTCGGTGAATACGACATAACATGCTATCATAGCACACATATAAAGCACACACCACTCATGCAAACACCCAATATAAGGATGGTAGCTAAGTAAGTCCTACGGACTTACCTCAACCTCGTATAAAGCTCAACCACAACTGGATCACCTCAACACTGGAGGGACAACACAGCCTATAGACAAGGCATAAAGAGATGTCACATCTCTTATCAAACAAAGGGTCACACCTAGACCCAAAGGGATCCATAGGGATCATATACATCATATAAATCCAACTCATGATATCATCACCAACTAAAATCCCACAATTACTAGAATAATATAACGAGCATAATGGAAATTACAATTATCCATTTTAACCAACTCAAGGTCAATTTATACTAACCCGAAAAACGGAAAACGAATAAATTCATAACTTATTCGTTACTAACCCGATATACGATCCGGAAGAAGGTACGGACTCCTGGCAATACGGGGAGTAAGAGCACGGTATGAAACCTTACATTTGATGACTTGTAGTGGTCCGTCGACGCTCCGATAGCGGTAAACGGAAGCTTTACCAAAAAGCTAACAAACGGAAAATAGATTTGTACCACGATGTAGAGGACAAGATAAGGGACTCGTTGGTACAAGCGGATTTGAAAATGGATCGAAAGTGAAAGGTGGGTGAGAGATCGAAGTTGAGCGTATGGTGGCTCTCGCTTCTCTCTGTAACTTCAATTTGAAAGTGTAAGGTAAGGATGAAGGTATAAGGCAGCAGCCTTCTTATCATCATATATAAATATATATTTATATAATATAAGATGAAAGGTGGAGATGTGCAAGTTTAGCCGCCTTCATTTATATATATATATATATGTATATCCATTTAATTGAAACGTGGTTATAATATCCGATTTTCAAATTTTACCAAATTGGAATATAAAATTCAGAATATTTTCGGGATAATTAATCCATAACTATCTCGTAAAATGGGTATTCCTAAGCCACATTTCTTAACCGCTAAGAATCGGAATAGCGACTCTTTTATCCGTTTCGTCTTTTTATATTATTTCACATCTAAGACATATCCGATGTCCCGATCATTTCTCTCAACTGCAACTTTATTTATTGGGGCTCTCAAATACTCCAAATAACACCGGTTGTTACATCATCTCCCCCTAAAAACAAGTTTCGTCCCGAAACTTGAACAACCCAAATCCTCTCGGGCCCATATGCCGAGGTATAACACTCACTCTATCGGAGGTATCACATCTCCGTTCAAAAAGGTCACAACCTATAACAAATCTATAACCTCAAACATCAACATGGAGGAATCATCCACTCCAGAAAGCAGGGCCATAACGCTACCCAAGGCAGAGAGGAATCACATCTCTCGCTATACCACATCATAGGGCATAGAGGAAGCACATCTCTAGCCAACCATAAATATATACATCGTATGGAGGAATCACATCTCCACTGAACTATGTCCATCAAAGTAGCATGGAGGAAAGAACCATCTCCAGCTGAATCCTAATCACACTCAAATAGCATGGAGGAAAGAACAATCTCCAGCTATAGACATACATCATACTAGCACAACAAGGTCTAACAAGATCATAAAGCATATCACAGCTAGCATGGAATAAACATATCAAGGCATGTAAGCATATAAGCACATAATCACATACTCACCAAGATAACACTAAGATCTACTCGTCGACCCTAGATGCATCTATCTCAGCATAAAACTTTGGATAGTTCCTCTTGATACTATCCTCAGTCTCCCATGTAGCCTCCTCAGGTCCACGTCTCGACCACTGTATCCTCATCATAGGAATGTCCTTCGAACGCAGGCGTCTCACACCTCGCTCTAGGACTGCAATAGGATGCTCAGCAAAGGTATGGTCTGGCTCCACCACCAAATCATCATAACTCACAATGTGCCGCGGATCTGGTATGTACTCTCTCAGCTGAGACACATGGAACACAGGGTGAACACCCTCTAATCTCGGAGGCAAAGCTAATCTGTAGGCTGCTCTCCCAACTCTGTCTAGAATCTCAAAAGGACCGACATATCGGGGACTCAACTTCCCCTTTATGCCAAAACGTCTGACGCCACGCGTCGGGGATACTCTCAACTAGACATGAGCTCCTACTCTGAACTCTAGAGGCCGACGCCTCTTGTCTGCATATGACTTCTGGCGACTCTGTGCAGTCAACATCATCTCTCTAATCAGCGCTACTCGAGCCATATCATCATGAATCCGCTGTGGCGCTATCCCGCTGACACTGCTAGGCTCATCCCAGCATAAAGGTGTACGGCACCTACGTCCATACAGTGCCTCATAGGGAGCCATCCCAATAGATGCATGTCAGCTGTTGTTGTATGAGAACTCAACAAGTGGGAGGTAGTCAAACCATCCGTGTCCCCAATCCAACACACAAGCTCGTAGCATATCCTCCAAAGCTGGATAGTCCTCTCTAACTGTCCATCAGTCTGGGGGTGAAACGCAGTCGTGAAGTGCAGACTCGTTCCCAAAGCAGTCTGAATCTGCTGCCAGAACCTCGAGGTGAATCACCCATCTCGATCAGAGACGATTGTCCTCGGTACACCATGGAGTCTCACTATCTGTCTAGTGTACTCCTCAGCTAATCTACTCACAGGCCACGTCTCTCTAATAGGAATGAAACGTGCCGTCTTCGTCAGTCTATCAACAACAACCCAAATGGCATCAAAACTCCTACTAGGTCTCAGTCCCGTCACAAAGTCCATGGAGACGTCCTCCCACTTCCACTGCGGTACTGGTAGTGGATGGAGCTCACCTCCAGGTCTACAATGCTCTATCTTGACCTGCTGACAGGTCGCACACTGAGCTACAAATCTGGCTACATCGGGCTTCAGCCCTCCCCACCAATATGAATGTCTCACATCATGGTACATCTTACTCGTACCTGGATGTACAGAGTAAGGTGTATTGTGAGCCTCCTGTAAGATCCTCTGTCTCAACTCTGAATCAGCAGGAACACAAATGTGATCATGTCGCCTCATCACTCCATCAGCTCCAATGGAAAACTGTGGCGCCTCTCCACGAGACATCCTCTCTCTAATCCTCATCAAGGTCGGGCAGGTCCCCTGCTTCTGTTGGATCTCATCCAACAGATCAGGTAAAACCTCTAAGGCATACAACTAGGCATCCTCATCAGGAAACTGGATGTCCATCTCTAGCCAAGCTAGATCTCTTTGAAGTTGAGGTTGTACAATCAATCTCGCAATCGCCTTCTCTCGAGGCGTCTTCCTGCTCAAGGCGTCAGCAACCACGTTCGCCTTTCCAGGATGATACAAAATCTCAAGGTCAAAGTCCTTGATCAACTCAAGCCATCGACGCTGGCGGTTGTTCAACTCCCGCTGCGTGAAAATATACTTCAGACTCTTATGGTCTGTGAAGATCTGACATGTAGCACCATACAAGTAATGTCTCCAGATCTTCAAAGCATGCACTACCACCGCTGCTAACTCCAAATCATGAGTTGGGTAGTCCTCCTCATACGTCTTCAACTGTCGAGACGCATATGCAATCACTCTACCTCTCTACATCAACACACATCCCAATCCTAGCTTGGATGCATCACTGTAGACCACAAAATCATCAGATCCCTCTAGCTATGCCAGGACAGGAGCAGAAGTCAAACGCCTCTTCAACTCCTCAAAGCTCTGACCACGCAAACCTGGTAGTCTTCCTCAGAAGACTCGTCAGTGGATGGGCAATCACAGAAAAACCCTCCACAAAGCGTCTATAGTAACCGGCTAGGCCAAGAAAGCTACGCACTTCCTTGACGTTCGTCAGTGTCGTCCATGCAGCAACAGACTCGATCTTCGCCGGGTCAACCATAACCCCATCGGCGGAGACGATGTGTCCAAGGAAAGCAACCTCAGACATCCAGAACTCACACTTAGAGAGCTTAGCGTACAACTCTCTATCCCTCAAAACCTGCAAAACCGTCCTCAGATGACCGGTATGCTCCTCTCTACTACGAGAGTACACTAAAATATCATCAATAAAGACCACCACAAACTGATCAAGGAAGTCGATGAATATACTGTTCATCAACTCCATAAAGACTGCTGGGGCATTCGTCAGCCCGAATGGCATCACTACAAACTCGTAGTGTCCATAACGGGTACGAAATGCCGTCCTGTGTACGTCCTGCTCTCTCACCCTCAACTGGTGATATCCCGAGCACAAATCAATCCGGGAGAAAATTGTAGCTCCCTGAAGCTGATCAAGTAGATCGTCAATACTAGGCAATGGATACCTGTTCTTGACGGTCACCTTGTTCAACTCTCTGTAATCTATGCATAATCTCAGAGATCCGTCGTTCTTCCGCACGAAGAGGACAGGTGCACCCCATGGTGAAACACTAGGGCGTATGAAGCTCTTCTCAGCCAACTCCTCAAGTTGCTTCTTCAGCTCCAAAATCTCGACAGGTGCCATACGGTATGGGGCCTTCGAGATGGGTCGCGTGCCAGGCTCTAACTCTATGCTGAAGTCCACACTCCGCTGAGGCGGCAAACTCGACGGCTCAGCAAACACATCTGTAAACTCGCAGACTACTGGAATATCCTCCAGAGCTGGACTCTCTCCATCCTTCATGGCGTAGCACCAAAAGGCATCACATCCCTGTGCAATCAACCTAGCTGCTCGTACGGCACTAATAACCGAACCTGTCTTCCCAAGGTCCCAACCCCGGAAGACCTCAATCTGTCCGACCTCGGTAGAGACTGTAACAGTCCGCCTACCAACATCCAAAATTGCATGGTGTCTACGCATCCAGTCCATACCTAATATGACTTCTTCATGCATCAATGGCATAACTAAGAAGTCAACAAGTAAAACACGAGTCCCTAAACGAAGGGGACAACTACGTATCTCACGGGTACCTTTGACCCGACTACCATCAGGTAACCCTATAGTAAAGGGTATCCCCTCTATGGTAGCTAAACTCAGACGCTCAACACAAGTATCAGAAATAAAGGAATGCATAGCACCAGTATCAAACAAAACTCTAACAGGTAAACCATGAAGTAAAATGGTACCTGTAGCAGCCGGTGCAGGTGGATCCTCTGCACTCCTCAACTCAAAAGCTCGCCCTCGGGCTCCTCTGGCATCACTAGTGCCAACGTCTCTACCTCTACCTCTACTCGGTCTTGGAGCAGAACCCTGAGTAGATGGACGCTCTGGGACCCTCTGTTGTCCCTGTATTTGCTGCTGAGGTGTACTCTGACCACCTCTTGCTACACTGGCAGGGGAAGAACCCTGCTGGGATGCTACTCCTCCCTGCCTACAAAAGGCAGCTCGATGTCCCTGTCGGCCACAGGTAAAACAAGTCACAACTGGTCTAGGACAAGCTGGCTTCAGATGGCCAAGGTCTCCACAGTTGTAACACTGTCGTCCCTTGTCTACAGTCAGTGTAGACGTGGGGTAACTTTGACGTCTCTAGTCTCGTCTAGAACCAGAAGCTCCTCCAACTCCACTGGTCTGCCCAGTGTGCTGCCTCTTCTCAGACCGTCCAGTCTGAGAAGCCCTCCTCTGACTAGCTCGCTCCCTCTCATAAGTAGAAGCCCGGTCCTGGTAGTCAGCAAGGGACTCGCAATGGAATCCCGCCATATATGAACGTGTGCTCTCCCTCAGACGACGGGAGAACAAGTACATATGCTGGTCCTCAGATGGTGCAGCTGGACCCAACAAAGCTAACTTGGTCTGGAAACGGCGGATGACATCAGTAATAGGCACATCCTCAAAGCCGGCCTCCACAAAATCCTGCAGCTTCTCCCTCCTCAGTGAGGCAGGGCAGAACTGCTCTCTAATCATGCATCTCATGTGGTCATAACTAGTAGCTCTAGTCCGGACAGTCCTCCACCACTGGTGCGCAAGGTCACGGAATAGAGACTGAACTAGCTCTATCCGTCTGTCCTCAAGACATCTAATAGACTCCAAGGCTGAGTCTACATGCCCAATCCACACCTCAGTCTCTAACCCTATCTCTCCTGAGAAGTGTGGCACTCCCTGCTGGTGAAATGCCTTCAACCAGGCATCTGGTTGAGGCCCTCTAGTCTCCACTGGGGCTCGAACTGGATCCACCACGCGTGCAGGCGCAGCTGGCACCCGGGTCGCTCCTTGGGATCTCTCAGAAGATCCCTCAGGTACTGGTAAATCTGGGACTCGTCTGCCAGCCATAATATCCTCCTCAAAACGTCGGAGGTACTCTCTGAACTCCGGTCCTCCCATGAAGACACGGTCAGTGTCATCAGACTGAGCTCGATGTGAATGATGTCTCACAGATACACTGCTCCTCGTCTCAGGGACGACGCTCTCTGCAACCTCCTCATGTATCTCCTCCACCACTGGTGGGTCAACAGCGGGAACTGGTCCCTCACCTACCACACCCGGAGGACGGGGTGGTCTACCTCTACCTTTGCGTATAGCGGCAGGAGCTCTAGTCCGACCCATCTGCGGGGTATGCACACCTAACTTATAAGACTCTATGTAGGCCATAGGTATAGATATATATATACTCAACACAACACATACATAATCCATCATACATATATACATATCTATACTGCAGAGTTCCATAGCAGGAGTGGCGACTTCTCGTACATCTAACCCAAAACCATATTTAAAACCAAAACCTTTTGAAAAAGTCAGACCCCCGTCGGGTTCTGTTTATTTTACCTATCAGACCTCATTGTAGGTAGCAAGTGCCATTGTTGTCAACCTGGGCTCTGATACCAACTCTGTAACACCCCGAATCCGCGGGACTCGGGATGTCACATTGGGCTAGAATCTCACAGTGGATCCTGACCCTAGCCTGAAAACAAGTTCACTGGACTATACAACTACTGACAGATATGAAAACAAATACATAAAACTGTACATCCCAAAAGGTAAGACCACATAGCCGAGTACAAACATCACACCTCACGCAGGAGGTAACAAAAGACCAACCTCACACAGGAGGGAAAAGATAAACAAACCTAAAAACCCACAACAACCTATGTACGAGACGTCCTCGGCCTGCCACCCTGCTAGATCACTCAGCAGAATGCTATCCTGTAGGGCATCTACAACATGGTAATAACCATTAGCTATCCATACACATATATAGAGTAATGCATAAGCATAATCACACATAGGGAAAGATAAACATATCAGCATGCTTTCACTCATTTACCCATTTATTCATCTCAATATAATGGTCATTCACTCAAATCGTATAGATATAATATATATGAAACTAGGTGACACGACGACCGAAACATCCTCGCCTCTGAGCCTGCTAGCCAGCTGTACTAGTATCGGTCACACAATCCGTGTACCCTATGGGAGTGGATTGCGCCCTTCCTGTAAACCGGTCTGGCCTGACATCAGAGAACCTCCCAGACTCCTCGGTGGGATGAAAGGGAAAGGTTATCACAGCCACGCAGTGGGGCAATCAATAAAACATAGGTCGGTGAATACGACATAACATGCTATCATAGCACACATATAAAGCACACACCACTCATGCAAACACCCAATATAAGGATGGTAGCTAAGTAAGTCCTACGGACTTACCTCAACCTCGTATAAAGCTCAACCACAACTGGATCACCTCAACACTAGAGGGACAACACAGCCTATAGACAAGGCATAAAGAGATGTCACATCTCTTATCAAACAAAGGGTCACACCTAGACCCAAAGGGATCCATAGGGATCATATACATCCTATAACTCGAATAACATGCTAAACCTAAAAGCCACATCAGGGCATAAATCCAACTCATGATATCATCACCAACTAAAATCCCATAATTACCAGAATAATATAACGAGCATAATGGAAATTCCAATTATCCATTTTAACCAACTCAAGGTCAATTTATACTAACCCGAAAAACGGAAAACGAATAAATTCATAACTTATTCGTTACTAACCCGATATACGATCCGAAAGAAGGTACGGACTCCTGGCGATACGGGGAGTAAGAGAACGGTATGAAACCTTACATTTGATGACTTGCGGTGGTCCGTCGACGCTCCGATAGCGGTAAACGGAAGCTTTACCAAAAAGCTAACAAACGGAAAATAGATTTGTACCACGATGTAGAGGACAAGATAAGGGACTCGTTGGTACAAGCGGATTTGAAAATGGATCGAAAGTGAAAGGTGGGTGAGAGATCGAAGTTGAGCGTACGGTGGCTCTCGCTTCTCTCTGTAACTTCAATTTGAAAGTGTAAGGTAAGGATGAAGGTATAAGGCAGCAACCTTCTTATCACCATATATAAATATATATTTATATAATATAAGATGAAAGGTGGAGATATGCAAGTTTAGCCGCCTTCATTTATATATATATATATATATATGTATGTATGTATATCCATTTAATTGAAACGTGGTTATAATTTCCGATTTTCAAATTTTACCAAATTGGAATATAAAATTCAGAATATTATCGGGATAATTAATCCATAACTATCTCGTAAAATGGGTATTCCTAAGCCACATTTCTTAACCGCTAAGAATCGGTATAGCGACTCTTTTATCCGTTTCGTCTTTTTATATTATTTCACATCTAAGACATATCCGATGTCCCGATCATTTCTCTCAACTGCAACTTTATTTATTGGGGCTCTCAAATACTCCAAATAACACCGGTTGTTACATCCTCCACTTCTACTCTTTCTGCACCGGAAAGAGGAAAGTCTTGCAGAGAAGAAACACTACCTTGCTGACAAAAAGGGGTCAAATGGCCTAGTTTGCCACAATTGAAGCAAACTATCGGTGCCAAGGGGCACTCAGAGCACAAATGATCTGGATAGCCGCAGTTGAGACATAAACATCTCATCTCTGCAACTAGTACGGGGGACTTCTCTATACTGCTCAGCTCAAAGGCTCTACCCTAAGCTCTTCTAGTATCTATATGGTACTCCTACCATGACCCCTATCTCTACTCGGTCTGGGAACGGATCCCTGAGTAGACTGACAATCTGGAACTCTCGGTAGTCCTTGTGTCTACTGCTAAAGTGTCCTCTGACCATCACCCGTCATACTGGCAGAAGAGGAACCTTGTCATGATGTAACTCTAGCTTGCCTACAAAAGGCAACTCTATGACCTTGTCTACCACAGGTAAAGCAAGTCACTAGCGATCTTGGACACCGTGGTCGTATATCTCCAGACTTCCCACAATTGTAATAAGTTCTAATCTCACCAAAAGTCCGTTTAGAGCGGAAACTACTCAAACGTCCACAAGCCGGACTCTATTTACCACTTAGAAGCCCTACTCATCTTTCACTGATCAAACCTGTTGTTTCTTCTTTGATCTGGAAACTTTAGTTGACCCCACAGATGTTGGTACATCCGGTGTAGGTATACCCGCTATTACAACCTCGTATACTTGGCGCATATATTCTTGAAACTCGGATCTACTCATGGAGACATGATCAGCCTCTTCAAACTCGTCCTCTGCCATAGGTAGAACAAAAGCGGAAACTGGTCCCTGACTTTGGCGCTACTGGAGGAAAAGGGGGTATACCCCTACCTCGTTCCACTACAGATACTACTCTAGTCTGAGCCATCTGTAGAATATACGCACCTAATCTTATAAGGCTATATATACGCCATATGTATAGATATATGTATATAATACTTAATAGTACATGCATACACATCAGCACATTGAAGATATCTATATCTATATATCTATACTGTCGAGATCCTCAGATGGGTGACGGCTTCTGTACATACCATCCCAAAACATCTGTACTCGCTTTAAAACCAAAAACCTTTTAGAAGTCAGACCTCGTGTGGGTTATGTTTATTTATCCACTCTACCTTTATCGCAGATAGCAAGTGTCATTGTTGTCAACCTAAGGCTCTGATAACAACTCTGTAACACCCCAAATCCACGGGACTCGGAGTGCTACATTGGGCTAGGATCTCACAATGGATCTTGACCCTAGCCTGACAACAAGTTCACTGGATTTTACAACAAGGCACAGGTAGATTAAAACCAAATATATAAAAGTTGTATATAATACATCAAAAGAGTTTACAAACACAAAGCCGAGTACAAAACATCAACCATAACATTTGATACAAAAAATCCCATATCCCACGCATCCTAATATACAAAAGTCCTCGGCTGGTCACACCATCTGGCTCACTCTGCAGTCTTCCTAACCTGCAGATCATCTACAACACGGTATACACCGTTAGCTACAGTAATGAATAAGTATGAAAGTAATAGAACAAACACACATCCACATCTCATACATGCAATGCTACACACATTCATTTATCATCTTTCAATTTTGTTATTCCATTACTAATTCAACTTCTTTTGTAACACGAGGAGCCTCAAGAACCTCGTCCCATCCAACGTAAAACAGGAGTTTTGCATGGGGGTGAACATCACTCGTCCCCTCTTGTGAGATCATCTTCAAGGCACCTCCTCCTACCAGCAGGCTGAGACCGGTGGTCACGACCCGTTATAATACACTTGGGCCATTTAATGTAATAAAAGGTCGTCCTAGTCCGGTTTAGGTTGTAAATGCAAAATCATATGAACACACATAACCATCACAATCACACAAATCTATAACTGAGCGCTAAGTAAGTCCTATGGATTTACCTGTAATAGTAGTATCCAATACCACATCACAGCTTCCCCATGGGGAAGTAATCAACGCCTACAATAGCAAGGCACACAACATCACATATTGCAAAGGTTAGGAGACTCGTCTCCATAACCATAACCAACCTACAACCTCAATCTAAACCTCAACATCATAACATGCTCACAAATGCCTAAGGCATATCCTTAACATCAACGCAAGTGCCTAAGGCACATCTCCAACATATAACTCATCCTAACCAAGCTAGCCTAGGTATCATCTAAGTCAAGGCTAAAGGAAAGGAAGAAAGAATCATACCAACAAGGTATGCCCTGCACGCACCAGCGGAAACAAAGGACGCAGGGGCACTGAACCAGTCAGGCGCAGGGGCGGATGGCTCAGGGCGCAGGGGCGGCTCACACACCAGGCGCATGTGCGGCTCAAGGCAAGCGCAGGGGCGGTTGTCTGTGCAAAAGGTCGGCCTGACTTCTCTTCAATCTTTCTCTTGACTCTCTTCACTTCTCCATCACACAACAACATAACACATACATATATACACATGTATGAACATCAAAACGTCCAGGGAAGGATCCACACAAGCTCAGCTTGTGATCCTAAACTAAAGAAGAAAGAAAAAAGCAAGGAAGAACAAGGAAGGAAGATGGAGATGGAGATCTCACCTCAGCAGAACCCTAAGCAGCAACTAAGAACAATCAACACCTTCACAACCTCAACACATCAGCAAAGACTCTCAACATCATCCTCATGATCATCCAAGCTCAAAACCTCAAACAAACTCTCAAAAACTCACACACAAGATCAAGGAGAGACCAAAGAAGATCAAGGAAGAAGAGAAGAGAAGATGAACGTGAGGAGGAAGAGAGAAGCTGGAGAGATGAGGAAACCCCTCATCTGAAGCTATGGGAAGCTAGCAAAAAGCAAGGTCAAGAGGTCAACAAAGGTGGCTGCAGCCGCACAAACCCGCAGGGGCGGATCAGGCAAGGCACAGGGGCGGCCCTCCTGAGGCATAGGGGCGGCTCACAGAGCCTGCTGGGGCGGCTCAACCCTGGCTCACCACAACTCAACTCTTAAAACTAAGGCTCTTACAATACATGGGACCAAATGAAGGCCTTGATGAGAGCTCGTTTTGTACCTCAACATTATGCTAGGGAGCTGAGGCAACGGTTGGAGAACCTTAGACAAGGAGCCATGAGTGCTGAAGAGATCTACACCTCTATGCAAATGGAAATGGTGAAAGCTAATGTGGTTGAAGATGAGGAGTCTACAATGGCTAGGTATCTACGCATTTTAAAGTCATCTTTGACTAATGAAATTAATTTGTACCCTTATAGTACCATGGTGGAGCTGCTGCATTTGGCAATCAAAGTATAGAAGAAGGCAAAGGTTAGGAACCAAGGTGTCAAGACAAGCTTTGGAGCTACAAGCTCATGGAAAGCACAAAACATCCGGCCCCAAGTGTCCTACAGCCGTGAGCCTACATCCACCAAGGAGGACCGAAAAACATCAACCATGGACCAAGGAGCACAAAGAAGGATCTCAACACCTCATTCATCTTCTAGACCCTTGAATGAGCCTTCAAGTGGTCCTAAAGGGAGTACCTCTAACTCTACTCTTCATTCTAGAGATATTGTGTGAGGGATTGTCAAGGTAGAGGTCAATTTGAATCAATTTGGATTTTAAATGTCAAGGTAGAGGTCATTATATGAGGGATTGTCCTAATAAAAAAATTCTGATTTTAAATCAATTTTGACAATATGAGAGTGAGGATGAACATGAAAACGATGATAACACCAACCTTAATGGATTGCATGAAATTAGTAGTGATAGTGATGAGGGCATTAAATATGAGCATGGAGAATCATTAATAGCTAGAAGAACTTTGCATGCTAAGCTAGCTCCGTGTGAGGATAATCAAAGAGAGAACCTATTTCATACTAGATGTCTAATTAAAGGGAAGGTATGTAATATGATCATAGATGGAGGTAGTTGTTGCAATATAGCTATCACTGATTTGATTAATAAGTTGCAAATTACCACATTTTATCACCCTGGGCCTTAGAATTTGCATTGGATGAATGATTGTGGAGAATTAAAAGTAAATAGGCAAGCTAGAGTTACTATCACTTTAGGTAGCTATGAAAACACCATTACTTGTGATGTAGTACCCATGCAAGCTTGTCATATTCTTTTGGGACGTCCATGGCAATTTAAGAGGAGAGTTAAGGATGATGGTTTTACTAATAGGCATACCTTTGAATTTAATGGTCAAACACTAACTCTTAAGCCTATGACACCATTGCAGATTGCTGAATTTTATGAGAAGAAGAAGGAGCTGAGGGTGGAGCAAAATGAAGGGAAAAAGAGAGGGAATAGCTCACGGCCTAAATCAGAACCCACGGCCAAGACTGGTACCACCCTATTAGCCACACCTTCTAGTGCCCTTCTAGCATCCAAGGAGGAGCACATCCTAGATTAAACCCCTTTAGATGCCATTCTTGTGAGATTGTGCAAGAGCTTAGTGACTTTGAGTGATGAAGCCAAGGCCACCCTACCTAAGCCCATCCTAGCTATCCTATATGAGTTTAGTGATGTGTTTCCCGACGAGATTCCGGCTGGCCTTCCACCTTTTAGAGGTATTGAGCACCAAATAGACCTTATTCCCGGTCCTACACTCCCAAACCGTTCAGCCTATACGATGAACCCTAAGGAGAGCCAAGAGATCCAAAATAAAGTGTAAGAACTCCTAGATAAGGGTTATGTAAGGGAGAATTTGAGTCCTAGTGCCGTTCCCGTCCTCTTAGTGCCTAAGAAGGACAATACATGGAGGATGTGTTTTGACTGTAGAGCCATCAACAACATCACCATTAAGTACCGTCACCCTATCCCACGTTTAGATGACATGTTAGATGAGTTGAATGGAGCCACATTGTTCTCTAAGATTGACCTTAGGAGTGGTTATCACCAAATTAGAATGAGGGAGGGAGATGAGTGGAAAACGGCATTCAAGATCAAGTTTGGTCTTTATGAGTGGCTAGGTATGCCATTTGGTTTAACCAATGCTACTAGCACATTTATGAGATTGATGAATCACGTGTTGAGACACTACATTGGTAGGTTTGTTGTGGTTTACTTTGATGACATCGTCATCTATAGTAAGTCACTTGAAGAGCATGAGGAACATTTGAGGGAAGTACTTGCAACTCTTAGAATTGAATATTTGTATGCTAATTTGAAGAAATGTGAGTTTAGTACTAATCAAGTTGTTTTTCTTGGTTTTGTAGTGAGCACAAGAGGTCTAGAGGTGGATAAAGAGAAGATCAAGGCAATTCAGGAATGGCCTACTCCCACAACCGTCGGTCAAGTGAGTGGTTTCCACGGCCTAGCAACCTTCTATAGACGTTTTATGCGAGATTTCAGCACCATAGCAGTCCCACTCACGTCCTTGACAAAGAAGAAGGTGCCATTTGTGTGGGGAGATGCTCAAGAGAAGGCGTTGAAGTGGCGGCTGTCCCATGCACCTCTCCTAGCTCTTCCGGACTTCACCAAACATTTTGAGGTCGAGTGTGATGCTTCGGGTATTGGCATTGGAGGAGTACTCATGCAAGAGGGTAAGCCACTAGCATTTTTTAGTGAGAAATTATAGGGAGCTTGTTTAAACTACTTGACGTATGATAAAGAACTTCATGCATTGTTTAGAGTATTAAAAACATGGAAACATTATTTATGGCCTAGTAAATTTGTCCTACGTACCGATCATGAGTCCTTAAGACATTTTAGGAGTCAAGATAAGTTAGATAGGAGATATGGTAGATGGATGGATTTATAGAAACTTTTCCTTATATCATAAAGTATAAAAAGGGCAAGGATAATGTTGTAGCGGATGCTCTCTCTAGGAGACACTCTTTAATCCCAACTATGGATTCTAAGGTCTTGGGTTTCTATTATATTAAGGATCTATATGTTGATGATTCTGATTTTGGAGACATATTTAAGTAATGTGCATCTAGAGGAGCCTTTG
Source organism: Fagopyrum homotropicum (assembly GCA_033239125.1). Taxonomy (NCBI): domain Eukaryota; kingdom Viridiplantae; phylum Streptophyta; class Magnoliopsida; order Caryophyllales; family Polygonaceae; genus Fagopyrum; species Fagopyrum homotropicum. The sequence goes on along the minus strand of BSWB01000004.1, from coordinate 90,436,017 downwards.
ATAAGTATTATTTGTTTGAGGGTTTTCTATTTAGAGTCGATAAAGTGTGCATTCCTAAGTTTTCTCTTAGGCTATTACTTGTTGAGGAAGCCCATATGGGAGGCTTAATGGGGCATTTTGGGAGAGATAAGACTTATCATATGCTACATTCACATTTTTATTGGCCTCATATACTTAGAGATGTAGAGAACTTGCTTAAGAGATGTCTTGTGTGTTTAAAGGCTAAGGCTAGATTGAAACCTCATGGATTGTATACCCCCTTACCCACGCCTAAGTCACCTTGGGAGGATATTAGTATGGACTTCATTGTCGGGTTACCTAGGACTAAGAAAGGGAGAGATTCGATTTTTGTTGTTGTAGATCGATTTTCTAAAATGGTCCATTTTATTGCTTGCCATAAGACTAATGATGCTTATAATATAGCTAACTTGTTCTTTAGGGAAATTGTTAGATTACACGGAGTACCTAGGAGTATAGTGAGTGATAGGAATGTTAAGTTTCTTAGTTTCTTTTGGAAGACTCTTTGGGGTAAACTAGGGACGAAGTTGCTGTTTTCGACTTCTAGTCATCCTCAAACAGATGGTCAAAGCGAAGTAACTAATAGGACGTTAACAACCATTCTGAGAGTTGTTTTAAAAGATAATTTGAAAGCTTGAGAAGATGTCTTGCCTCATGCAGAATTTGCATATAATCGTACATTACATTCTTCTACTAATCTAACTCCTTTTGAGTGTGTCTATGGGTTGAATCCTTTGACCCCTTTTGATCTTATACCGTTGCCCATAGCGGAGCGAGTAGATTTTAATGCAGAAAAACAGGCGGAGATCATCAAGGAAATGCATGAAAGGACACGCAAAAGGCTAGAGGAGAAGGGGAGGCAAGTGGTGGCCAAGGCTAATAGGAACTGCAAGCAAGTGTTGTTCGAACCGGGAGACCTCGTGTGGCTGCATTTGAGGAAGGATAGGTTCCCGGAAAGGCGCAAGTCCAAGCTATCACCTAGGGGAGACGGACCATTCAAAGTACTACGTAAGGTTGTTAACAATGCTTACGTACTAGAGCTTCCGGAGGACTATCGAGTAAGCCCTACTTTCAACGTAGGAGATCTAAGTCCCTTTGAGTCAAGTGATGCGGATGGTGATGATTCGAGGACGAATCCTTCCCAAGAAGGGGAGTATGATGAGGGACCATCACCAACAACCCCTACTAGTCCTACAATGCAAGGGTCAATCACTAGATCAAGGGCAAGAGCAATTCAAGAGGAGGTGTCCAACTTGTTGGTGTCCTTAGCTCTTAAGGAGACCATTGATGATCCATTGCTGACTGAGGCTTCCTTAGTCACGTTAATGACGATTCCCGATGACTTGGACATGGAAGGGAGACCATGCACACGTGATTTGTAGCCATGCAAGAGCAAAGAAGAGACACTTGTTCCGAAATTGCAAGAAATGGAAGATTGGGGCTTTTGGAACTTCTTTTGTATTTTATATCATCTTTTGGTATAAAATGCAAGACTTTTTATAACCTTTAGGTTCAAAACAATTTAAGGGTTATTTTTATTTGTTTTAGTTTTTTTATTTGTTTTATTGTCTTTTTGACAAATGTTATTCCTTTTTTTTAGATAGGAGGCTTTCTAGGCATATAAAAGAGCCTCCCTTAGCTTCTTTCCTGATTAGATAGATTTCAGCCAATTGATAAACCGTCTCTTTTAGAGCTTTTGTTCCTATTCAGAAAATTCAATCAATAAAGTGATTCATTGATTGAATTGTTGTGAATCCCTACTAGATTGTTCTTGTGTGTGTTAATCTCTCTAAAGATTGGTGCTACTAGTCAATACTAGTCCCTCCTTGTACTTGTCTCCATTGAAGGCTTGTGTAAGGGTTGAAGGCATCATCTTGCTTGGGTTTTGATGAAGCTGATCAAGGTTCTTGTAAGGGAGTCTTTTGGTTCTTTTGGATCTACTTCTACCAAACATTCCACATTCCTTTTCATTCTCTTTCTTCCCTTTTATCCAACGTCATTTCTGGTTTTAATCAATCTGATTTTGCGTGCCATTTGTCAAGGGAAAGCGTCCATTGTTGGTCTTCAAGGATTCCCAATCTAGATCTAGTCATTTGCAGCCCCAACCCGCATCATAGAACCTCGCAAAGATCGTCACTTCACCCTCCGGTACCTCCGTAAGCTAACTTACGGTTCTCGTCAACCTTTCACAATTGTTGGACCACTGTTTTCATCTTGACTCCCATACTTAGGAGTGCCTATTAAAAACTCTTCTTACTTAAACGCCATTTTTATTCTCGAGCGAGAATGTAGTCCTCTTTATTTGATTCGCATCTTGAGTTGTCCACGCGTCTTCTAGAAGAACTTAAGTTCGTTTTCATTATTTGTCTCATTGTCGTTCAATGATGTCTTCTTTGGAACCACTTCCACACATTAATGTTACTCCTCTTTATTGTATGGTCCTCATCTCGATTTCTCTTAAGGTGTGACGAGTTTTCCTTCCTTTTGTTCGTCCTTCATTTATGTCATCTCTAATCCTCCTCTTCGACATCCTTTTAAAGAAATCCAAGAACTTCAAGGTGTTCGCCCGAACGTCGCGCTCAACTCGATACTTGAGTGTACTTCTCCACGTATGAACACTATCCCAAGCCAACAACGTCGTTTTAAAGGTGATGATATCATGAAATCACCTTTTTCCATTAGGTCTCATAACTCCATATGCTACTATATATATAAGAATCTGTATATAAGACTACATAGGTCCTATGTCCATATTACTACTCATATAACACATCCAGCAATTCATTACAACAAGGTCCACAAACATACAATAGTCCACATATATCACTATACATATATATCAAGTCCATCATACAACTACAATCCACATATACATATCTACATATATACTTATATTTCAAAATCCAATAAACTAAGCTGTCGAGATCCGTAGAAGGAGTGGTGGTCCGTACATTCTAACCCGACTGACTATGCTCGTGATTTTGAAAACGAAAAATCATTTTAAAACTTAGAACCCTTGGGGATTCTATTTCCTTTTATTCGGCCTTTAAAAGATTATGAGTGTCATTGTTGTCAACCTAGGCCTCTAATACCACTTTCGTAACACCCCGTACCCGCGGGACTCGGAGTGCTATGGGTTGGGACCTCACAATGGGTCCCGACCCTTAGCCTGACAACAATTTGACAGGATCTTGCAACAAGACACAAATAAAGGCCAAAATAAAATACATTTTTATGCATTGCAATGAAACACGAAACCAAACAAACAAAAGACTTCAGCCGAGATACAAAACAAAGGCTAAACGCCATACATGCGGCATACAAAACACAATAACCGAAGAACAAAACACTACCCGAATCCAACCAAAATCCCTCCTAAAATGCATGGAACCACGGCTGCCCACTCTTCCGGATCTCTCGGCCGCATTCCTAACCTGCAAGGAAATCTACAACAATTAAATCATAACAAGCACACAACATACCAAAAAGCACACCAATCCGGTTTATTATCTTTATTATTATTAAGTCGTATCCCGTTCTAATTCAACTTAGGTTTGTGACATGAGACCACTGTGGTCCCGCCTCGGTCCCTACTTAACGGCAAGGAATGGTATTGATGCATCCGACCCTCTACCCGGACGGGCTAGTCACGGAGAACCTTCCAGACTCTCGCAAGAGCTAGGCAGATGATGTCACCGCCCGTTATCATACACTTGGGACAAAACAATATAAAGGTCGGTAATCCTATTTCCGGTTTAGTTGTTATAAACAATAAACAATAAACACACACCACCAAACACACATCAATGCTAATACAAGGAATACGAGCTAAGTAAGTGCAGAGACTTACCTTGTCCCAAAGCTAAACCGATCAACAACAGTTCTCAACTTCCTACAGGAAGATACTCAACTCCTGGCTAAAAAAAGGCACACGATCAATATCTATCTCTCATGCTAGAAGTCCTTAGACTTCTAGCCCAAATGATCTCTATAAGGTCGTACAACTCACATGTTAGGATAACACGTTCCTAGTCTCGATGCTCTCACAACAACATGTAATCCCAAATCTCAAGCCTAATGATACTCACAAGATCAAACCATATACTCGAATCTTTATAACAACCTCACTAGACCGCAATACCACCTCAAGCTTAGAATCAACATCAATCCATAAAACAATATCAAATCCTCAAAACTCACCTAAGGTTCAAAGCCACTACTTGGCATTAACTCTAAGCTATGCTAGATCCATCCTAGCATGATACTACTACTACTACTACTACTACCAAACATAACTAGATCGAGAAAGGTAATCACACGAGGTCGAAGACGGAAGACGATCTACGAATGTCGAATGCGGATTCGTTAGGCCATTATCGGAGTCGTTTCCGAACCTAACACCAAAACTAAACAAGTTTAGCTCATACGCTAAACTTGAACGGAATATATATTATAAATAAACTTAAGGAAAACCTGTTTTCAAAAGCCAGCGTTAAAACTCGTTAAACCCTCCGGGCGAAAATATGATATTAAGCCACTTGGTCGTAAACCCGAAATTACAACTTGAACCATAAACCGAATATAAAATCCGTAATTATATTTTCCGGGCAATATAAACAACATCATAAACCCAATGGTAAAACTCGTTCTCAAAGTCAAGGATAAACAAAACCGTTCAACCATTTTCCGGGCAAAACATACAATCTTGTAAATGTGGGTTATAAACTGCAAATAAATATGGACAATATATGTAATTAACTTTCTACAGAGGCATAAATGTAAACTTCCAAAACTGTGGGTCAAAGCTGCAATATAAACATATGGGGCACAATTTGTAATTATAGAAAAAGAGAGGGGGCCCGATTGTAAATATCCCAAAAGGGTTTTAAACCTTACAGATGAAGGTTGGCGGCGGGAGGGGAAGTAAGCACTAGATACGGTGGAGGACGAATGCAGCCTTGGCGGCTGCTCCTTGGCTCCGGCAGGCGAAGGCTGGCAAGGCAAGGCTCTCCTGGCGGTGGTCCCTGGTGGCAACAAAATAGGAGAGGGGAGGCCATCTACCTGGCTTCTTTGTTCGGGCTAGGCGCAAGGGAAGAAGAAAGCAGGCCCGTGGTCTTGGTGGGCTCCGGTAGGCGCCGAAGGTGGCGCGAGGCTCGGAGATGCCGGTGGTGGCTACCAGTTAAGGCGCGATAGATAGGGCTCGATTGTGAGCTGCTGCACAGGTTCCAGCAAGGCGAGGAGAGGGCTCGTGTTCCCTAGTTGTAGAGGGGGAAGAAGGTAGTGCTCTCGGTTGGCTCTCTTGGGAGACGGCCGTATCGTTGCTTCTGGACAGAGGAGAGCGCAACCAGAAGGGCTGGAGCTTGAGCGTTGCAGAAGGTTTGAAGGAGGGACAGCGGAATGGGGACCGGTTCCTTGTTCCCGTTACAAGTGAGGTCGACAAAGGCGTTGGCACAAGTTGTGGCGAATGGGAAGAGAGATAGAGGAGGTGGGGAAAGAGTTTTTGCTTGGGAGAGAATAGAGGGAGAGGTTGCTTGCTGTAGAGGAAGTGCAACGTTATGGGACAGGCTAGCAAGGAGGCACACAGGGTACACTGGACGCTGCTACTGGTGTGAGGCCATCCACGGGTCGGGAGAAAAGCAACAGGGTAACAAGAAAGAAAAGGAAAATGGGAAAGAAGGAAATAAAAAATGAGAAAATAAATAAATACAAATTCAATCGAAATAAATCGGAACAGAACTTTCGGATCAGAAAACTTTTTCGACTTTGTCAAAAATAATAACACGGATATACGAACGTATCCAAAATATAACTATACTCGGGAATAAATACTTTACGCCATAAAAATACCTTTTAAAAACATTAAAGCTATTAAAATATCGATAAAAGCCGCAAAAATAAATATCGCAAACGCGCCAAAAATTTGGGGCGTTACACGTGGGCACCTAGCTCGATGGAATCAAAGAACAGCCGCTCTGCATGTGTGAGTTGGTTCATTTGGAGCTTTTCCTCTCCCTTGGTCTACCATGCATTATCTTGCTCCGAGGATGCTCTATTTGAAAGTTCCTCAATTTAGGAGAAATCAGATATCCAAGACTGACCCGTCAATCTTACCGCAAGGAGGGAAAGAGGGGAGTTAACCCTTGAATCGGTGGTAAAAGGTACAACTATTACCCTCTCTTCTTAGGTTATTGCTCAAATACTAAGGCCTCCCAACTCCACCTCTTATGACCACTCTCCCAGAGTCAAAACTGTCAAGTTGGCCAAGGAACAATTCCTTCTACCCAACTCCCCTCCGCAGCCAACCCAAGCGTCCCTTATCTTATAAGCCATAATAATTTATGTTGTGCTTGTGCGATGTGTTTTGCCTCGTGCAAAATGCAGGGATTTGTTTACTACTCAGTCCTTTGATTTGCTTTACCATATGTTGAACGGTCTAGATGTCCACCTCCCTAGCCTCATCCTTAACCACATGCTTCACATGATCAATGCTACAAATGATACCCCTCTCCCTTATGCCAATTTGCTTCCTAACATCTTTCAATACTTTTCTATTGATCCTACTGATGAAGAAACCCAAATTGTTTCTGAGACGATTGATGAGGAATGCTTTGAGAGCATGGGGATGGAAAAGACTCTCACTAGAGGGTGGATTTTGAAAGAACCGGGTGTTGCATCATCTTCTACAACCTAGAGGCTTGATGTAGTAGAGTTTGGTCTGGAAACATTGTGGAAGGACATGTTTGATTTTAGGTCTGAGATTACAGATAAACTGGATGGCTCATAAGACTTGCTGGTGATTCTCCATTCAAAGGTAAATCAGATGTTCCATCTGAATGCACTCGCCTACACGTCTGCAGGAAGCATCAAGTCTTTAACGGAGGAGGATGCTGAGATGACAAGGAAACAAGCAGAAGAGGTGATTCTTAAGTGTTACAAGCCTGTCAAAGGTCGCCCAATTCGTCAACTTGTTGCTGAGGAGCCGGATATTCTGACTATTGAGGAGTTTGACGTTGTGAAAAAGTACAAGAATCTGAAGGGTGAACGAAGAGTAGATGAGTACTTGAAAACTATCAACCTGGACAAAGCCCATGCCTGATAGAGGCAAGAGTGCTACAATGGTGTACGATGAAAAGGGCATAAAAAACCAAATTGGTACCAAAATTTATTTTTAAAGTCTTGAAACTTGTTTCAAGGCCTTGAACTGGACGTCAAGGCCTTTGCATGGATTTCAAAGCCCCTTGGTTTTGATTTCAAGGCCTTGAAAGCCCCCTCGGTTTTTTAATTGTTTTTTTGGTTTTGGAAATAAATTCGTGGGTTTGTAATAATTTTAAACTCCCGTAATTTTTTGGATAATTATGCCTTGTTGAAAGACAAAGGTGGAGAAATTAAATATGTGTAATGATCCGATATTTTTGTATTCTGCATTTTTTTCGGTATTATTGCATATGTATCGCTAACATTGAATGCTGGTACGATATTTGTTTTATCTTCCATCAAGGCAGAGAGTGATAACTCCACCTTGATTATAATTTGTATATGTGGATGATGGAAGACTTGACATTATAAGAGGTTTTATAAACTAACAAATATCGATTGTATTTCTAGATTCCATGGTTTGATATTGTGTTTCGGTAAATGTGTGTAGGCCTTGAAAAGCATTTCAAACGATGAACCAGGCCTTGAAACTCATTACAAAGGACAAGCACGAAGATCTTGAATAGTAGTTCAAACGACAAACGTGGAGGCCTTGGAAAGCAGTTCAAGGGATAAACGCGAAGGCCTTGAAAAGCGATACAAGGGAGGATTCGGCTGAAGGCTTTTCAAAATCAAGATTTCAATCTCAACAACCAAATCTACCAAGGATCCCAATATCTTTAAACTAGATATCAAGAAAAGATTTCGGCCAGCCCAACAAGGAAAATCTTCAACTGATTTGAAGAAGACGATCTCTGCCCCAACAAATAAGATCTTGCAAAGATCTCAACAAACCGAGGCAAGAGATACGAAGATCTTTCTTGGATACACGAAATATTTTCAACGGTTCTCAAAAGAGAAGTCTTCAACAACTTGGAAGATCTCGGAACATGAACCAAGCGCTTCAACGATTAGATCTTCAACAACTCTTTCAAGGAGAAGATCTCAAAGAAGAAGATTCTCAAACATGCGTCAAAAAGAAGAAGTAGATGAAGAAAATAAAAGATCTTACAACGGCTACTTCATCTCAATCAAACACCGTTTTCCATGGAGATACAAGAACTTTACAACATCTCTCTTACAACGGCTAGAAGAATTCTCCATAGAAGTCAATAAATGAAGATGGAGATTGAAGAGAACAACAACAAGGTTACATGGAAACATCTAAGTCTTCAAGTGATCAAAGAATCTTCATTCGTTCCAAAGGTTTTCTTCCTCTTAGCTTACGAAAGTTTACTTCCTCAGAGAAAGAAAAACACTAGATCTCCTAATACGGGGATTAGCCGCGATGAACGGATCTAGAGGAACAACCTGTTCTAAAGAATGAAGAACACACAAAATTAACAATCAAGGACAGCAATGAAAACAAGAAAACAAAAAAAAGGACAAGAAGAACCGAAAGGAACAATGATAGAACCCTTGGATTGGAGATCCAAGAACCAAACCAGTGAAGATTCGACCCCGCTTCTTACAACTCCACACAATCGATCTGAGAATCGAGAGCACGAAGAGGGTGCCTTGTTCGACTTGCAACACCAATTACGAAGGAGATTGACTTACACAAGAACGAGAAAGCCATATCACACACACAAACTCACGAGACAAGAATGATTGAATTCTCTTGGATTCAATCCTGAAATGCTCTCAACAAAACTTTTATAAAACTTGTCTAACTACAAAAGAAGAGAGAAAAGACTTTATATACATCCTAGGCATTTTCTTCTAAAATAGAAAAAAGAAACTAATTACACTAATTACATTGAGAGGGAGTTAACTAAAGCCCAGCAAACATATAACACAATTGGGCCTAATTAAACTCTCCTATTCAGTCTCTCACGTCCACATACTTAAATGATCATCCAGCCATGCACATGCACATACGTGAAACCCCTTGTATCTGATTTCAAGGCCTCCGGCTGTCCTTTGAAATGCGTCTCAAGGCCTGCCCAGCAACTAGAAATGCAATTTAAGTTCCATTAATCATCTTTGTTGGGATGTGTTTGTGGCTGATCCACAAGATGGTCCTTAGACTTGATGAAGGTGGACTTGGTTGAGCTTCATGGACCATGTTTAGGAAAAGAGCATCCATCTCAGCTTGACGTTTAGCTTGCGCTCTTGTTAGAGTCCCTTGAGGTGGTGAAGATGGAGTTAGCTCAGATGATCTTTCATCATTCTCCCCTTCATTGGAAGAATTCGACCTCGAATTGCCTTGATCATTATCCAGGAGCGGAATAGGACTTAGATTCCTCACATTGAATGTGGGATCACAAGCATAATCATCCGGCAAGTCAAGCACATAGGCGTTGTCACCCGCCTTGTGTAACACCTTGAAAGGCCCATTTCCTCTTGGGGAGAGCCGGGTTCAAATATAATCTTCTTGCGTCCTTGATTCACCTTTTCTGCGTTGTATTTGCCTTTCTCCTCGAGCTTGATCCTTGTCCTACTATGTAGATCCTTGATATGTTCAACCTGCGTTTTAGCACTTAAATCCACTCGCTCCTTAGGTAACGGTGTAAGATCAAAAGGGGTTAGTGGATTAAAACCATAAACACACTCAAAGGGAGAGATGGAAGTAGATGAGTGGACGACTCTATTATTGGCAAATTCAACATGTGGCAATACATCTTCTCATTCTTTCAAATTCTTCTTGATTATAGCCCTTAGAAGTGTTGTTAGGGTCCTATTAGTTACTTAAGTTTGCCCATCAGTTTGGAGGTGGCTTGATGTAGAAAATAACAACTTAGTTCCTAGATTTTCCCAAAGAGTTTTCCAAAAGTAACTCAAGAACTTAACATCCCTATCACTCACTATTGTCCTTGGAATACCATGTAACCTAACTACTTCCTGAAAGAACAAATTAGCTAAATTGGCTGCATCATCAGTTTTGTGACAAGCAATAAAGTGAGCCATCTTAGAGAAACATTCTACAACCACAAATATCGAATCCCTACCTCTTCTAGTCCTAGGCAATCCCACTATGAAATCCATGCTAATGTCTTCCCAAGGGGCTGTGGGGATTGGCAAAGGTGTATACAATCCATGAGGCTTCACTTTTGATTTAGCTCTAAGGCACTCTAAACACCTTTTAAGCACATTTTCAACATCCCTAAGCATATGTGGCCAATAAAAATGTGAGTGCAGCATAGCATAAGTCTTATCCCTCCTAAAATGACCCATTAAACCTCCTTTATGGGCTTCTTCTACTAACAACAAATGAAGGGAACACAGGTATGCACACCTTATCTACTCGAAACAGAAATTCCTCAAACAAATAGAATTTATCTAAGGCACCTTTTTACACACAAAGTTTATATGTTTCTCCAAAGTCAAGATCAGATTCATAGAGCTCCTTAATGTAAACAAAACCTAACACCCTAGCATCCAATGTAGTTAGCAATGTATGCCTCCTAGAATGCAAAATAAACTCTCTAGGCCACAAGTAGTGTTGCCATGTTTTAAGTACTCTAAATAATGCATACAACTCTTTATCATATGTAGAGTAGTTAATTCATGCCCCTTTAAGCTTTTCACTGAAAAATGCAATAGGCTTACCTTCTTGCATAAGCACACCTTGATACGGCATTGTCCGTGATTGAGTCGATCTAGGCACAATGATCTCGAAACGGACTGAATGAAGCGAATTCAGTAGGCGGAGTGAAACGAAGATGATGAATAGGCGCAGGAAAGGTGAGAGAAGAACCAAAGAGAGAGCCAATGAAGGAACCAAGGCTGAAGAGCCAAAACCCCAATCGTGACTGCCCTAGACCCGTCTCCAATACAACTTTACACTAGCTCCGGCTGGACTAGCACAAAGAGGGACTCGTGAAGGCTCGAAGCACCAATCCGAAGGCGGTTGACACAAACAAGCTCAGCCAAGCAACAATAGCAATGCCAACCAAAACTCTCTTGTTCTTTGATTGATTTTGTGAAAATGATTACAAATGCAATTCTAAGCAATGGATTTAACGTAACTAATCTGCAGCTAAAGAGGCTATATAAATAGACTCTTTTATCTAGACAAAAATAAAGAAAAGAAAGCTGAAAACATTAGTGGGAAGGTGGTAATAAGAGAGCTTCCTCTAATGTAGCTAACAACCTAACAAACACTAATTTCAGCTTAAAAATAGGCTGAATTATTCAACTTATCCTTGGAGTGCAAGCTGGACGTTTTTAACGTTTTTAAGGAGCCAAATGGGCTATCCGAATGGGCTGCATTGTTCAACAGATCCATGAGTGATTTGGATGTGTTTAAAGAGCCCAAATGATGATCCGAATGAGCTGAATTGTTACTCTCTTGGGCCTCTTTGAACGTGCTCAGCTGGCTGCCTTCTTGGGCTGTTTTAGATGTGAGCAGCAGCTCCCTTTGCTCTTGGGCTGCCTTGGACGTCTCCTACCTTTGCTCTTGGGCTGCCTTGGACGTGATCAACAGCCTCCTCTTGGACTGCATTGGGCGTGAGCATGGGCTGCATTGGACGTGAGCACCAGCCTCCTCTTGGGCTGCATTGGCGTGAGCAACAGCCTCCTTTCCTGGGCTGCATTGGACGTGAGCAACAGCCTCCTCTCCTGGGCTACATTGGACGTGAGCACAGCAGCTTGCATGGTCTCCTCGAGTTGCATGGGAAGTGAGTATGTTGGCATGGTCTCCTTGATTGGTTCACTTGCTCCTACATTCATCAAAAGATTAACACATGATGTATGGAAATTAAATGGTTCACGCATTGTGTCAAGCAATAGCACTTCCCTTGACATAACCTCTTGGATCTCCTTAGCTCTTGCTCTAGTAATGGGACCTTGATAGCTTCCATGTGATGGTCCTACATCACACCTCCTATGCCAATTCTCGATGCATCACACTCCACTTCGAAAGGCTTAGTGAAGTCAGGGAGAGCTAGTAAGGGTGCTTCGGTGAGAACCAACTTCAGCTTGTTGAAAGCACGTTCTTGAGCTGCTTCCCACACAAACGGTGCATGTTTCTTGCAAATCTCCGTTAAGGGTGCAACAATGGTACTGAAGTCTCTCACAAAGCGCCTATAGAAACTTGCAAGCCCACGGAAACTCCTTACATGGCTAATGGATGTAGGTGTTGGCCAATCTCGAATAGCTCTAATCTTCTCCTCATCCACTTGTAGACCTTGTGCAGTCACTACAAAACCAAGAAATATAACTTCATTAGTGCAAAAGCTACATTTCTTTAGGTTGGCATACAAGTGTTCAGCCCTAAGGATAGAAACAATTTCCCTTAGATGTTCTCCATGCTCCTCTAAGGACCTGCTATAGATTAAGATATCATCAAAATACACTACCATAAATCTCCCAATGAATTGTATCAAAACATGGTTCATTAAACGCATAAAAGTAGATGGAGCATTGGTTAACCCAAATGGCATAACAAGCCATTCATACAACCCAAATTTAGTCTTGAAGGTTGTCTTCCACTCGTCCCCCTCCTTCATTCGAATCTGATAGTAACCACTCCGAAGGTCTATCTTGCTGAATGTAGTGGCGCCATGGAGCTCATCAAGCATGTCATCGAGGAGGGGAATAGGGTGGCAGTACTTAATGGTTATGTTGTTGATATCCCTACAATCAACACACATCCTCCAAGTGTTGTCCTTCTTAGGCACTAATAGGACAGGAACGACGCAAGGGCTAAGGCTTTCTTTAACATATCCCTTATCTAGGAGGTCTTGGACTTGGGTTTGGATCTCTTGACTCTCCTTAGGGTACATCCTATAGGCTTGTTTGTTAGGAAGGGTAGCTCCGGGGATAAGGTCAATCTGATGCTCTATGCCTCTCAAAGGTGGAAGGCCATGAGGTATCTCTTCCGGAAACACATCCTTAAACTCCTCTAGGATGACTGTAATGGTGGGGGGTAAGATAGCCTTTGTTTCTTCACTCACTAAGGTTAGCTCCTTACACAACCTCATCAAGATGGCATCTAAGGGTAGATACTCGCTTTGGAACTCAAGTTTAGAAGCTAACAAGACCGTAAGAGGCTGAGTTGTGGGTGTGACCAAGAGAGCACTAGGTTGTTGGCTAGGAAACGTGTCTATGGTAGGTTCTTGGTGCCTCGATGACTTGATCCCCTTCTTAGCTTGTCCTTGCTCTTGTTCACAAGCCTTCTTCTTCTCAAATGCCTCCGCAATCTGCAAGGGAGTCATAGTCTTTAGAGTAACGGGTTTTTCATTAAAAGTAAATGAATATCTATTAGTAAAACCATCATGCATAACTCTCCTATCATATTTCCAAGGATGGCCTAATAACACATGACAAGCTTGCATGGGCACAACATCACATAAAACAGTATCCTCATAGTGTCCTAGAGTGAAAGTGATCTTAGCTTGTCTATTAAGGAATTATCAATTTAGTACTAGCTATGTTGCAACAACTACCTCCATCAATGATAACATTACACACCTTTCCCTTAACCAAACACCTAGTATAAAACAAGTTCTCTCTTTGGTTATCCTCACAAGGGCCAGGTTGTGAACTCAAAGTTCTCCTAGCTATCAAGGAATTATTATGCTCAAGATTTTCATCACAAACCATGTTATTAGGATCATTTCCTGCGTTTTCAAGCCCATTAGGTTCATCATGAGAATCAAGATCACAAAGCATGTAGTTATTAGCTAGAAATGAGCTAGGATGGTCAAATAACACTCTTTTAGCTAGTAAACAATCCCCTGCTCATATTCAATCCCATCATCATCCAAATCATCATGATCATGCATATTAGGCTCAAAATCATCATTATCATGCTCATGCTCAGATTCGGACTCATATTGTCCTAAATGGTTGATTAACAAAGTTTTCTTGTTAGGACAGTCTTTCATCATGTGTCCTCTACCTTGACACTTAAAACACACTATAACCCTAGCTCTAGATGAAGGATTAGAAGTACTCCCTTGTGTTCCCTTAGGAAAGGTAGCCATGGGCTTAGGAGGGGCTGTAGAAGGTGCTTTATGCTGTCCTCCTTGTTCCGGGGCTATTTTCTCCTTATTAAGCACTTCCCTGTTGTAACTACCTTGTTGGCGGTTCCCATTGTTCTTCCAAGAGCTGGAGACATCATAAGAAGCCTTTCCTCCTTGATTTCTCGCTTTTATCTTCCTTTCCACTTTGATTGCAAGCTGGAGTAGTTCTGTCATAGAGCCATAGGGAAAAGGATCTACTTCGTTAGCAAAACTTGAATTAAGGATACGAAGATACCTAGCCATTGTTGATTCTTCATCTTCTCGCACATTGGCCTATAGCATGACCATTTGCATGGCATTATAGGTCTCCTCAGCAGTCATTGATCCTTGCCTCAAGTTCTCCAATCTTTGCCTCAAGTCCCTTGTATAGTGTTGGGGAACAAATTAAATCGAGCTCTCATCAATGCCTTCATATGCTTCCAAGTAACTACTGGTGCATCCAAAGTTCTTCTCCTTTCCTTCATCAAATCATCCCACCATATCATAGCATAGTCAATAAATTCAAGGGTTGCGTAGTGTACCTTTTAGTGTTCGGGAAAGTTATGGCATGACCATATTTGCTCTATTTTTTCCTCCCATGCCATATACACATCAGGATCACATTTGCCCTCGAAACTAGGGACTTTCACCTTCACTTTGCCAAGACCGTCATGTTCGGGTTCTCGGTCTCTCCTTTGCTTGACTCCATAGGGCTCACGTCTTCATTCATCGTTACGTCGCCCTTCCTGATGCCTCCTTGGCTGATCTCGCCTTCTCCGTCCATTAGGTATCCATTCCGGTCTCCATTCCTCATTCTCCCCATCGTCCTCCCCTTCCTGGTCATCAATTGGATTCTGAAATTGGTGAGGATAGTTAGGCATATTATCATTTAAAATAGGAGAAGAAGGAATAGAAAATGCTCCTCAAAAGCAAGGTTTCCCCAAACAGGTTGGGAAACAATGTTGCCTAAACCATGGGCATGCCTAGAAGACTGTGGAACATTCGAATTCCTTGCTGCTTGGAACGCAGCTTGCTGACTTTGAAGGGGAACTCAATCTTGTCCTTGGTTTTGCGCGATCGAGTTGTCTCCTATCTCCAAGTTACCTCCTAGTGGTCGAGAATCCGGGGTCACCTTAGAGGTCTCCAAGGTAATACCCTTGTAGTTAGTCCCTCAATGCTATCTTTCAAGCTCTTGATGAGACTGAACAACTCCGGTGTGAGGCTCAGAGCTCTTTGAACCTGCGGAAGTCCCTAACATGATGCAAAAACACTCAACAACAGAAAACACGTTAGTTTAGTTTAAACAAAAACACCTCGCAAGTGTATCACTCAGAAAATAAGATTCTCTCACTCTCTAGTGGTGTGATACAAGCTTGTTGATGGCTCGTCTTGTATTAATCAAAAACCTCACGTGAGTTAGATGCTTAGTCAAACTAAAGCTTTTAGATAGAAACAAGGTTCGATTTCAGTCACTTCAAAAACGTGTTTGACTCAACAAAATAGAAGAAAAGACTCAAACGGAAAGGACAGTTGCACGAATGATACATGCAACTAAATGACTCAAAAATTTAGAACTCAAGATAAGCTCCGATAGAACTTACTCGTAAGACCCAAGAAGTGAACCCTAGATACCGTAGGATGAGATTAAGGAAGGCTGAGCTATGGTGTTTGATGGCCGAAAATGGACAATAGCTAGGTGCGGCTAGATAGGTTCAACGAGATGCTTGGTTCTTCCTCCGAATGAGACGAGATACTTGACTTAAGTCCTTTCTTGAAGTCCTCTTTGTTGTTGAATAACACTAAAATAAATGTAATAACACTAGAGTAATTATAAAATATGAATAAAAAAGAATGAAATGAACTAATAGAATGAATAGAATAGATCTGATTCCTTCTTCTCTTTTTTTTTTTCTTTTTTTTTTGATTTCAGGTTTCCTTCTGCTTCTTTTTTTACTTTTCTTTTCTTTTCTTTTTTTTTTTCCTCCAGGAATCAGCAACTAAGAAGAAGAAAAAAAAATTGAAAGAAAAAAAACAAATTCTTGTTTGCAGATAACGTGGGTCAAGCTGTTACAAATCTGCAGGATAAGATCAATTCTGCGTTTACTGGATGCAGGAAGAGAAACAACCACGTTTGGTTTTTTTTTAGTGTGGCTAAGGAAAAATGGTGATTGATGGTGGTGTGGCGGTTGGTGCTGGTGCTGGTGCTATGGTGGTTTTCGGTGTCCAGAACTCACAAACAAGGAATAAACTCGTTAGACTCAAACAAAGCTTAGAGTAGAAGAGAGAAACGGAAATAGACTTAAACAAAAGACAATGATCAATTGCAATGATCAAAATAGACTCTTTTTGTGATTTTATGATTGATTTACCGACTCTTTTTGGTGGTTGGACGTCAACTGCGCTCTGATACCAATTGATACGGGGAACAGCCGCGAAGAACGGATCTAGAGGAACAACCTGTTCTGAAGAATGAAGAACACACAAAATTAACAAGCATGGACAATAATGAAAATGAGAAAACAAAAAGGGACAAGAAGAACCGAAAGGAACAATGATAGAACCCTTGGATTTAAGATCCAAGAACCAAAAAAATGACGATTTGACCCCGCTTTATACAACTCCACACAATCGATCTGAGAATCGAGAGCACGAAGAGGGTGTCTTGTTCTACTTGCAACACCAATCCCGAAGGAGATTGACATACATAAGAACGAAAAAGCCTGATCACACATACAAACTCACGAGACAAGAATGATTGAATTATCTTGGATTCAATCGTGAAATGTTCTCAGCAAAACTTTTATAAATTTTGTCTAACTATAAAAGAAGAGAGAAAAGATTTTATATACATCCTAGGCCTTTTCTTCTAAAACAGAAAAAAGAAACTAGTTACACTAATTACATTGAGAGGGAGTTAACTAAAGCCCAGCAAATATATAACACAATTGGGCCTAATTAAACTCTCCTATTCAGTTTCTCACGTCCACATACTTAAATGATCATCCATCCATGCACATGCACATACGTGAAACCCCTTGTATCTGATTTCAAGGCCTTCGGCTGTCCTTTGAAATGCGTCTCAAGGCCTGCCTAGCAACTAAAAATACAATAAAAGCTCCATTAATCATCTTGGCTGGGATGTGTTCGTGGCTGATCCACAAGATGGTCCTTAGACTTGATGAAGGTGGACTTTGTTGAGCTTCATGGACCATGTTTAGGAAAAGAGCATCCATCTTAGCTTGACGTTTAGCTTGCGCTCTTGTTTGAGTCCCTTGAGAGTGTTATACTCGAGCGTGTGTGTTACTCTGTGTACAATTGGCTAAAGTGAGAGAAGAAGGGGATTTCTTCTAGGTTGTATCTAGGACTTTTTGAAACAGATAATAGATAGTTAGATCCTACGGGTAAAGAAACCCTATGACAAAGACGTAGGTTGTCAGAGCTGAACTACGTAAACATATCACCGTGTCGATCTTTTAGTTCCACACTATATCTCTCTTTATTGTGACTAACGTTATTTTGTAGTTTTTCGGAGTCAAGGCCTTGAAATCGCTTTCAAAGCCCTTGAAAACTAGTTGTGTCACAAAGAGCACCGATCGATCTCAAGGCCTTGAAATTAGTTTTAAAGCCTTGAAATAGGTTTTTACAAAAAGTTCTCATACTCTATCCAACCCCCCTTATAGAGTATTTATATCCTTTATATTCACCTATACGGTTCTTTACACAAGTTGCAGCTACTCTAGCCAGCTGTCCACAACACAATCTCAACATCATCATCAACTTCAAACTTAAATGGGAAGAAGCTCCAAAGAAGAAATCGAGGAAAAGAAGAAGAGGAAAAAAGAGAATAAGGTAAACAGAAGAGAGAAGAAGAAAGGAGGTATGTGATGGGTTTCCAAACCCTCAGACGAAGGAAAGAAGACGTTTAAGAACGAAGAAAGCAAAAAGGAAGTCGGCTAAAAAGGCGGCGGGTCAGTGCTATGCCGCGACCGCGGCCCAACGTAGCCGCAACTACGGTGGCGTGACTGCGGGCTAGGTGCGACGCGGTTGCGGGTTCTCGTAAAGGACATGATCGTTACAAAGCCACTTGCCTACTTTAGTGAAAAATTGAAGGAGCATGCTTAACTTATTTGACCTATGATAAGATATTATATGCTTTATTTTGATTTTTAAAGATATGACAACATTATCTTTGGCCTAATGAATTCATCTTTAGTATTAATCATGAGTCTCTAAATTATTTTAGGAGTCAAGATAACTTGGATTGGAAGCAAGGTAGAAGGATATAGTTTATAGAAACATTTCCATATATCATTAAATATAAGAAAGAAAAGGATAATGTTGTTGTTAATGCCATTTCTAGGAGATATACGCTGCTATGAATTCTAAGGCCTTAGGATTCTATTATATTAAGGATATATACGTGGATGCCATTGATTTTTGTGATATATATATGTAGTGTAAATATCGGCCATACTCCAAAAATCACGCCCGAAATTCTGATCGAGATTTGCCTATTGCGTGATAAATTCTATATTTTCGAAGGTTTTTTTGTTCCATGAGGATAAAGTGTATACCCCTAGATGTTCTCTTATATTGTCACTTGTTGAGGACACTCATATGAGAAGTTTAATGGGACATTTTGGTAGAGATAAAACTTAGCACATGTTGCATTTACAATGTTATTGGCCTCATATGCTTAAGATGTTGAGAACATGCTTAAGAGATGCATTGTATTCTTGAAAGATGAAGAACCGTTAGGTGAATAAAAAAAGGATAAAAGATACACTAGAGGGGGGGGGGTTGAATAGAGTATGAGAACTTTTCGCAAACACCAATCTCAAGTTTTTTAAACCAATTTCAAGGGCCTTGATGTCGATTTGAGCTGTTTGTGACACACTTTAATTTCAAGGGCTTTGAAACAACTTTCAAGGGCCTTGACTTTGTAAACCTACAAAACAAAGTTAGTCACAATAAAGCAAGATAAAGTGCGAAATGTAAAAGATCGACACGAGAATATGTTTACGTAGTTCGGCTCAAATAGCCTACTCTCCGTCCCAGGGTATAGCCTTAGGATCTAACTATCTATTATCATCTTCAAAGAGTCCTAGATAAAAACTAGAAGAAATCCCCTTCTTCTCTCACTGTAGCCAATGCTACGATCTAGCTCCAACTTTTCACCTTACTATAGTAGCCTAGTTACTTCGCAGAGTAAGACACACTCTAGTATAACACTTTTTAGATATACCAATGGAGCTCTCGAGTTTTTATCTATCTCTAAGGGATAACGCTTTTAGAGAAAGAGAGAAAAAAAAAACTATTTGATCGAAGGAAGATGTTTTTAAATCGCTTGAAGACTTTAGATGTTTCCGTGTAAACTTGTGTATTTGTTCTTCAATAGCCATCTTCATAGCCTTCTATGGAGAGGTCTTCTAGCCGTTGGAAAGATGACCGTTTGAAGATGATTCTTCTTCTCCATGAAGATCGCTTCTTTGTTGAGATGAGATAGACGTTGTGGATCTTCATCTCCTGAAAACACGTTGATCTCTTTCGCCCTTAATCTTCTCGTATATGTTGTGGCGATAACAAATTCCTTGAGAGAGAATCATCGTGCTTTTCAGTTGAGGATCGTGGCAAGATCTTTATTGGTCGGTTGAGATCTTCGTTCAATCATATCTTCTTGTTGAGCATATCTTTCCTGAAAGATCTTCTTTGGCGCTTTGTTAGATAAGTAATTTGAATTCCTTTAGCGTGCAGCCTTGACATCTCTTTTGTTCCCTTGAAATAAATTTCAAGGCCTCCGTCTTTTAATCACTCTAAACTCCTTGTCTTTCCTTACATCCGATTTCAAGGTCTTCCAAGGTCCTTTGAAGTGTCTTTCAAAACCTGCACTTCATACAATACAAACCACCAAACCAAACCAAGCAACTCGATATATAATCAATAAATTGTTAGTGTATAAAACCACTCCATTTGTGTTTAAGTCTTCCATCATCATCACCTATACAAATATATAATAACGGCGGAGTTTTAATCTTCCCCTTGATGGAAGATAACACAAATGTTTCGTACCTGCATTGTAAAGTTAGCGATGCATATATCAACTAACTTATAATGCAAAATACAGAAATATCGAAAATATCGGATCATTTATTTCTCCCTCTTTGTCTTTCAACAAGGGAGAAAAATAGTCAAAGCAAGGATGTTTAAAAGGTTTACAACCCAGAAAAGTATTTTACAAAACCAACACAAACAAATCAAGTTTTGTACAACACTTTTACCGCCCTTGTCGTGATCAAGTGAAAGTGTGGAACTCATAGGAGTTTTTGCTACCTTGGATTGATCCATTTTATACTTCTTAAGCAAGTCCTTGGTATACTTGCTTTAATTGAGAAATATACCTTTCTTTGCTTGTGTAAGTTGAAGTCCAAGAAAGAAATTTAACTCTCCCATTAAGCTCATTTCGAATTCCCTACACATAATATCTGAAAATTCCTTGCATAGAGAATCGTTAGTAGCACCAAATAATATATCATCAACATATATTTGTACTGCTAATATATCGTTGCCTCTAGTTTTGATAGATAAAGTTTTATCAATCAAACCTCTTTTGAAATCATTTTCAATACTTGGACAATCTTTCATACCAAGCTCGAGGAGTTTTCTTAAGACCACAAAGAGCTTTGTCCAATTTAAAAACATGATCCGGAAATTCATCATTTTCAAAACCAGAAGGTTGAGCAACGTAGACTTCTTCTTCTAAGAAGCCATTTAGAAAAGCACATTTTTCATCCAATTGAAATAACTTTATGTTCATGAAGGATGCAAAAGCAAGTGACATACGTATGGTTTCTAACCTGGCAACCGGAGCAAAAGTCTCCTCCTAATTCATACCTTCTTCTTGGTTATAGCCTTAAGCTATAAGTCGTGCTTTGTTTCTAATGAACTTTCCACTTTCATCCAACTTGTTTCAAAAAACCCATTTTGTGCCAATGACGGATTGGTGCTTAGGTCTAGACGTGAGGGTCCAAACTTTGTTTCTCTCAAACTCATTAAGTTCATTTTGCATGGCCATGATCTAATCGGGTTCTTGAAGAGCTTGAACGTATTTCTTGGGCTCAATAAGAGACACGAACGCTGAGAATGCACATAGGTTGTTAACCCTAGATCGAGTTTGAACTCCTGCGTTTGGTTATGAGATCACATTCTTTGGTGGATGGTATGAAGAAATGTTGAAACTTCCTCTTTTTGTAAGATGAAGCAGATCCTAAAGATTGGGGCTCATTTGCTCGACTAGATTCACGTACCGCTAGAATAATACCATTGGATTCGATATCAAGGCCTTGAAACTGAGTTCTGACATCGTAGTTTTTCGTTTTAAGGTCTTGAAGATGCGTTTCATGGTCTTGAGATTGTTCTTTGGTATCTTGAATCTTTTCTTGCATATTCTTATCCTGAGTTTTAGGATCTTCTTTTTCATCAGAATTATGATATCCATGTTGATTCAGATTAAGATCTGCAAAACTTTCACTCAAATTACCATCATTGCTTTCATCAAATATAACATAATTACTTTCCTCAACGATTTTGGTACATCTATTATAGACACGATAAGCTTTGCTATTTGAAGCATGCCCAATGATATTGCTTCGTCACTACCTACATCAAATTTACCAAGGTTGTCTTTGCCATTGTTATGGACAAAGCAAGTACATCCAAAGGGTTTAAAATAGAAAAATATTAGGTTTTCTTCCCTGAAAAAGTTCATAAGGAGTATTTTTCAAAATAGGACGGATTAAACATATATTTAAGATGTAGTTAGCAGTATTAACCGCTTCAGTCCAAAAACGTTTTGGCAAACTATTTTCTAAAAGCATAGTGCTAGACATGTCCTTTAGGGTGTGGTTCTTACGTTCCACAACCCCATTTTGTTGAGGAGTTCTATGAGATGAAAAGTTGTGTGAAATACCATATTTTGCACAAATCAAAACAAACATTAGTTGA
The DNA here is from genome assembly GCA_033239125.1 of Fagopyrum homotropicum. NCBI lineage: Eukaryota > Viridiplantae > Streptophyta > Magnoliopsida > Caryophyllales > Polygonaceae > Fagopyrum > Fagopyrum homotropicum. The sequence continues at coordinate 90,413,854 of BSWB01000004.1, read as the reverse complement.
TCAAATTCTCTACCATGATCGCTCCTTATCGAAACAATAGGTAGGTTTTTCAAAGTTTGTAACTCCTTATACAATTTTGAAAACTCAAAAAAGGCTTCAGATTTTTCCGTAAGAATGAGATCTGTGTAAAACAAGAAAAATCATCCACAATGACAAGGATGTACTGTTTACCTTTGGAAGATTTGACATACATAGGACCACATAGATCGATATGTAAAAGTTCAATGGGTCGAGAAAAACTTACAACCTTCTTTGGTTTGAATACACCTCTTGTTTGTTTACTTGTGTACAAGCTTTACAAAGTTCATCTACCTTGAAGTTTAGGTTTGGCAAACCACGTACCAAGTCCTTTGAAAGTAACTTCTTTATTGTATGCATGCTTACGTTACCAAGTCTTCTATGCCAAAGTCTTGGATCATCAGTCAAGGCCTTGAGACATTTTAGCTTAGTTCTTGAAACTTAGTTAGTACTCATAGAATAAACATTGTTACATCTAGGACCACAATGACAAGGATGTACTGTTTACCTTTGGAAGATTTGACATACATAGGACCACATAGATCGATATGTAAAAGTTCAATGGGTCGAGAAGAACTTACAACCTTCTTTGGTTTGAATAAACCTCTTGTTTGTTTACCTTGTGTACAAGCTTTACATAGTTCATCTACCTTGAAGTTTAGGTTTGACAAACCACGTACCAAGTCCTTTGAAAGTAACTTCTTTATTGTATGCATGCTTACGTTACCAAGTCTTCTATGCCAAAGTCTTGGATCATCAGTCAAGGCCTTGAGACATTTTAGCTTAGTTCTTGAAACTTGGTTAGTACTCATAGAATAAACATTGTTACATCTAGGAGTTGTAAGCACAACATCACCCGATTTCTTATCTTGAACATTTTGAACATTTTTCTGAATCAAAAATCACTTGTTGCCTTTATTACAAATTTGAGAGATGCTAAACAAATTGTACTTCAAACCGTCAACAAGATAGACATCATCAATGAAGTTAGATGAATTATAATCAATTTTAACAATGCCAATAATGTTACACTTTTGTTTATCAGCAAACATAATGGGTCCAAATGATTGCTTCTTTAGATCCGAGAATAGTGAACTTTTTCCACTCATATGCTTGAGCAACCACTATCTAATATCCATTTATGCTCCTTTACCTTGGTGATATTCTGCAAAACAACAAACATCAACCTTTTCGGGTCGACCAAATGGCATATTTTGGTCTATATTCAGGCTCAATCATGTTTGGTGGTCTAGTACCTTTAGGAACCCATATTTGCTAAACTTGTTTCCTTTGACATAGAGGATAAGTGTTTTGTAATGATGTAAGGATCATTTCTTCTATAAGGACATGTTGATTTTAAATAACCTTTTTACAACAATAGAAACATGTGGGCTTATGAATACTTCCTTTAGCTTTGACAAAAGTGGTAGTCGTTTTCTAGGGAAACTTAGGTGATAGCCTATAACATTTTTGTTAAGAGAAGATTGTTCCTCACCCATCATCCTTTCGGTGTTAGCTTTCGAACGAGTGAATTGAATAAGTGCAGCCTTCTGGTCTTGATACGTCACAGTTAGATCAACCTTTTCTTTCTCTAGATCGATATATTCTCCATGAAGAGAAGAGAGATTGCCCTTGAGAATTGCATTTTCTGATTCCAAGGCCTTGATATTGATATCAAGGTCTAACTTTTCAGTGTTAAGATTTTCAATCTCTAGAGACATATCACTTAATAGTTTCTCTTGTTTGAAAAACTTTTCTCTCAAGGAACTTATCCTTACCCTATGTTCTTTTATCACATTTAATTATGTCTTTAAGGAATGCGTGTGTTCAGATTCAGGTTGAGACATAATTGTACTTACCACGTTATCAACATAGTGATTTGGATCTTCTTCATGATCGGCCATAAGACAAAGGTTTGCTTCTTCTTTTTCGTCTTCTGATTGATGGGTAGAATCTGAATCACTCCATGAATCTACCATAGCTTTCTTCTTTCGATCATTCTTTCTAAAATTATTCCTCTTCTTTTGTGGACAATCCTTTACGAGATCATTTGTTTCACCATATTCAAAATAAGTCAGAACTTTAGTTTTCTTGTTAGGGTTAGAAAACTTACCCCGATGTCTTGATGTTTGCGGATATTCTTTAAGGTTTGCAAACTACTTCATTTGAAGAATTTTCGTAAGACCCCTAGAGATCAAGGCAATTGGATCTTCCTCATCTTCATCATCACTATCTTCCTCTTCGGATGGTATCTCATCCTTCTTAGATCTTAAAGCCAGTTTCTTTGTGTTGGGTGGAAGCTCTCCATCTTCTTCACCAAAAACCATTTCGAGGGTGATGAGCTTTCAAGAAAGTCATCAAGAGGAAGCGTTGTAAGATTTTGAGCTTCTTCGACTGTAGTCACCTTTGGTCCCCACTTGGCTTCAGGAAAGCTTGTTAGAACCTTCCTTACTTTCTCTTCATTTGTGAAGACCTTCCCAAGTGAGTCGAGGTTGTTCACGATCTCAGTGAATCGTGTGAATATTTCTTTGACTGATTCATTTGAGTTCATCTTGAACAGCTCATATTGTCTAAGGAAGATGCTTATCTTTGTTTCCTTAACTTGTGTAACACCCCAAATCCGCGGGACCTCACAATGGGTCCCGACCCTTAGCTTGACAATAACTTTATCGGATCTTACAACAAGACACAAATAAAGGCGAAAACCGAAATACATTTTAATGTAATTGTTATGGTCCCCGGAAATAAACAACAGCAAGGTACAGCCGAGTTTACAACGTCAAGACCCAAACGTCAATACATAACAATATAACATATATAAAACACAGGACTCAACTCCCAAACCCATACTACAGTGTACGGACCCCGGTTGCCCACTCTTACGAATCTCTCAGCTGCATCCCTAACCTGCATGCAACTACAACATCGGTATAAAACCGTTAGCTAACATTCAAAGCATTAGAATCGTGGTATTGACACACACAAACACACATAAGTCAACTTAAACACACACATCATGCTCCAACACACACAAGCCGGTTTGTTATTTTTTCAATTAGGTATTCCATTACTAAATCCATTTATGGTGTGACACGAGAATCATAACGTTCTCGCCCTTGTCCCGTTTCACCAGACGGGTTTGCACTTGATGCGAATCAGCATCACCCACTGGACTAGTCGCAAGGCACCTCCTAGTCACCCCATTTTGGGTTGGACAAGCGGTCACCGCCCGTTATCATACACTTGGGACAATATACATATCACACAAGGTCGTCCTAGTTTCAGTTTCGTTATTATAAACATAATTAAAAACACACACCAATCATACATCGATGCTAATACAAAGAAGCTAGATAAGTATGTCCGGTGACTTACCTGTACCAGGTCAAGTTCAATTAGCAATATTCCTTGACTCCATATGAGTCTAAACTCAAATGCCTGATTATAACATGAAACTTGTATCAATAACATATCTAACACTTTAGAAGTTTTCACTTCTAAGTTAACAACGATCATCTGAGAGGAAAAACTAAACTAGTCTCACTTGGTGAAAAAACGATTTTACCCTTGGATCGGAAAAACCCTAAAGGTTCTAGGAAGACTCCTAAACTTCTTCTAAAACTAAATATCTGATGTCCAACACTAAAAATAAAAGTTCTACTAAGGTTGAAAGCTTTTCCCAATTCCAAGCTCTTTATCAAAACTAACTAAGGTCAACTGAACGCTAATACTAAATCCCAAAAGTTCCGAGGAACCTCTATTGATCATACACAAAGCATTACTTCCTCCAAAATTACAAATCAACTCACATCCACCTAGGTTACACTCATAAACATCTTCACACCTTTACATTCCAACCGTGATTACTTAACATGTACATATCATCAATCCAATAATACAATTATCTAACTTAGATTTACCAACTCCTTCAACGAATTCACCAACTAATTCACACAAGGTTAACGTACAACTAACATGAAAGTTACATATAAGTACATACGTATAATCCTAGACCATAATTCGAAACAAGAAGATCCCCAAATCCGAGATTTGGGTTTACATCGACAAATCTCAACCTAATCACCACAATTCAACATCATCTAACCAACAACCAAATAGATCAACTACATCACATGGATTCTCAGCAAACTTACCCTAAATTTCAAAGTTACATACACATAATTAAATAAGCCAAAATCACAAAATCTCCAATTAGCATATCTAGGTTTCAAAACACCAAACACAAACAGACTAAACTCAGCGGTTCATAACAATGGAAATAGACTCACACTCGAGGGCAAGGCTACCAATTCCGTCACCGACAACAGGGCATGACGACGCTAGTCCTGACGACGACAAGGCACCCATCTGCAACACAACGAGATCCTGGCGGCGTTCTGCAGCAGCGGAAGTCCTCGGTGACCAAACTGTAGCGACGGAACCCCCGGAGGCCGATCTTTGGTGAAGGAAAAGTCTGGCGTCGCTGCACGTTCTTCTTGCTCGGTGTTGGCAACGCCTTCTTCCTGTCCGGTGGTGCGGAGATCGAAGGAAAGAGGTGGAAGGTTGTTGGTTTCAGCAACACCGGAAGAAAAGAAGGAGGGGAGGAGACGGTGGTTGAGAAGAAGAAAGAGGAAGGAGGTCCAGCTGTAAGGAGAAGAAAGAAAAGAAGGGTTCGGTGGTGAGAGGTTTGAGAAGAAAGGAGGCGGCTTGAGGTCTGGTGCGAGAGAGAAGAATGAAGGAGGAGGTTAGGTTAAAGTTCTCCTCACGTAATAACTAAGGAGATTTTGGGAAGGAAAGAAAATGAAATTAAATAAAAATAAAAGAATAGAAAAAGACTAACAATCTATAAATAGAACAAGTTGTTATCTTTTGACTCTGAGTTTATCGGAATAAAAAAATCCGGTATTACATCCTCACTTGTTCCTTCGTATGTGACGACAAGTTTGTTCCATATTTCTTTTGCACTCTTTCATGATGAGACACGGTTGAGTTCATTTGCCTTCAATCCGTTATAGAGCAAGTTCATGACCTTGTAGTTTTTTGAAATGCTATCCAAGTCGGTTTGTGTGATGTCAGCTTCCTTCTTTGCGACTTGGACTCTTTCAACCGTGGTGGTTGGGAGTTTAGGGTCATTCTGAATAATGCTCCATAGTTCCATGTCCTGATCAATAACGAACGTTTGCATTAGTGCTCTCCAATGAGAATAGTTGTTGCCACAGAAGAGTGGTGGTCGAGATGTGGATCTTCCTTGAGTGAATCCTCCATTACCTATAGAGTTCATGATTAGTCTCAATGATGGTTAAATCAATATACGTGAGTCTAGCTCTGATACTGATTGAAGAGCCGTATAGGTGAATATAAAGGATATAAATACTCTAGAAGGGGGGTTGAATAGAATGTGGGAACTTTTCACAAAAACGTATTTGAAGACTTTGAAACTGATTTCAAGGCCTTCATTTCGATGTATGCTCTTTGTGACACAACTGGTTTTCAAGGGCTTTGAAAGTGATTTCAAGGCCTTGACTCCGAAAACCTACAAAGCAATCTTAGTCACAATAAAGCAAGATAAAGTGAGGAAATGAAAAGATCAGCACGGTGATATGTTCGCGAAGTTCAGCTCTAACAGCCTACGTCTCTGTCCTAGGGTTTCTTTACCCATAGGATCTAATTATCTATTATCAGCTTCAAAAAGTCCTAGATACAACCTAGAAGAAATCATGTTCTTCTCTGACAGTAGCCAATACTACGATCTAGTTCCAACTTTTAACCTAGCTATAATAGCTTAGTTACTTCGTAGAGTAACACACACTCAAGTATAACACTCTCTAGATATTCAAATGAGGCTCTCGTGTTTTCCTCTCTCTAGGAATGTAATCTTTATTAACTAAGAGGAAGAAAAACTTTTAGGAACAAAATGAAGATGCTTTGATCGCTGGAAGACTTAGATGTTTCTGTGTAACCTTGTTGTTTTTCTCTTCAATCGTGATCTTCATTTATAGTCTTCGATGGAGAAGTCTTTTAGCCGTTGTGAAGATGACCGTTGTTAATTTTCTTTCTTCTGCATAGAAATCAGTGTATGTTCGGATGAGATAGCCATTGTAGATTCTTCTTATCTCCTTCATCTCCTTGATGTACGTTGTTTCTTCTTCTCCGAGATCTTCTCTTGAAAAGAGTTGTTGAAGATCTTGTCATTGAAGTTCTTGTTTCGAGCTCCAAGATCTTCAAGTTTGTTGAGAATCTTTGGTTGAAGATCTTCGAGAGCTTTGTGAGATCCGTTGGAAGAGATCTCCAATATTGCACGGTTTGTTGAGATCTTTGCAAGATCTTATTGTTGGGCCGAATCTTCTTGATATCTTCTTGGAAGATCTTCTCTTGATTCTTGGTAGATTTGGTTGTTGAAATTGAATCTTGAATTTTGAGTTCCTTCCAGCCGGTATGTCATTTGTATCTTGTTTCAAGGCTTTGGCTTTGATCCCTTGATTTTCACGGCTTCCGTGTAAAACGTTTGAAATGCTTTCCAATCTCTGTGCTTGCCCCTTGTATCGGTTTTTACGACCTCCTTTCATCCTTTGAAATACTTTTCAAGGCCTACACACATTTGACAAACTCAAAACCAAACCACGCAATCTAGAAATATAATCGATATTTGTTAGTATAAAAACCGCTCATTTGTGTTAAGTCTTCCATCATCACATATGCAAATATATAACCAAGGTGGAGTTATCAAATTTCAACCTCTAGACATCCGTTTGAGGATTACCTCTAGTTATCCTCAAACGGATGAACAAATGGATGTCTTACCACATATGAAATTTGCTTACAATCGTACATTGCATTCATCTACTAATCTAACGCCTTTTGAGTGTGTCTATGGGTTGAATCATTTGACCCCTTTTTATCTTATATTGTTCCCTATAGAGGAGCGAGTAGATTTTATTGCAGGAAAATGGGTTGAGTTCATGAAGGTGTTACATGAAAAGACACGCATTAGGCTAGAAAATAAAAGAAGAAGTTTTCCCTCCAGTGAATCGAAATCGCAAGGAAATGCTATTCAAACCAGGAGATCTAGTTTGATTGCATATAAGGAAAGAACGATTTCCGAAAAAGAGGAAGTCGAAAGTGTCTCCAAGAGGAGATGGACCATTTTATATGAAGCGTAATGTTGCAACATCGCTTATGTATTGGAGCTCTGAGCTAACTATGTAGTGAGCAAGACCTTCAATGTGGAGACTTGAGTCCTTTTGAGTCTAAAGATGAGCATCTTGGTGATTCGAGGACAAATCCTTTTCAAGAAGGGGAGCATGATGAGGGACCAATTGTAAGAGCCTAGTTGTTGAGTTGCTGAGAGAGTGAGTTGAGGACCCAAATTAGGCCTATACCGCCCCAGCGTGACCCACTAGGCGCCCCTACGGTTTGCCTAGGCCGCCCCTGCAGCTCACAGAGTCCGCCCCTACGGCTCTGTGTGTCTGCAGCCGTTTTCTTTAACTTGTTGACTCGTGCTTTACTCTTTCACTCTTTATAACCTTCATCTCTTTCCTTCTGATGAGGGTTAATCAGTTCCTGCTTCATCTCTCTCCTACGTATATCTTTTTCTCCTCTCTTCTCCCTTGGATCATCTTTGATCTTCTTTGAGTTTTGGTTGAGTTTGTGAGAGTTGTGCTTAGCTTTGATGATGTTTATGGTTGCTAAGCCTTATGAGCTAGCTTGAGGACGTTTTGGTGATGTGTTGAGCTTATGGACCTTCAGCTTCGTAAGCTTTCATGGCTTCCATCCCTTCTTCCTTCATTCTTTCATCTTCTTATCTCTTTTCCTATCTTTCTTTAGTTTAGCTTAGGTTTCTTAGTCTTGCATCATGCTTCAACCATGTTTGGCTTGTGTTGATGTATATATGTGTATGTTTTTTATGTATGCTGATGTTGGATTGAAGAAAGAGTGAAAGAATCGAAGGAAGAAGTGAAGAAAGGGCTGAAGTGGTGCCTCTGTTGTCTAGCCGCCCTTGCGGCACCTTGCAGCCGCCCCTGCGCCACCTGTGATCCGCCCTTGCACCCACCTGCATCAGCTAGGTTCTTCTCTTGGCTCTGCAGGTGTGTTGCTTCTAGGCTTACCTTAGGATGCCTTTGTTCCCTCCTTCCCTAGTGTGAGTGTATAGGATCATGCTAGATGTGTGAGGTTGTGTTTTGATGAGGTTATGATCGATATATGCCTTGTACGGCTTTAAGGACTTAGGATGATGTTGGTTGAGGTTATGAGGTTAGGTTGAGGATGATCCTATGGATCCCTTGGGTCTAGGTGTGACCCCTTTGATGAATAGAGGTTGATATATTTCTATGCTTTGTTGTTAGGCAGTGCCCCTCTCCCAGGATTGGAGGTTGTTTGTGGTTGAGCTGTGTACGAGGTTGAGGTAAGTCCGTAGGACTTACTTAGCTACCATCCTTATATTGGGTATTTGCATGAGTGGTGTGTGCTTATATGTTTGCTATGATAGCATGAGATGTCGTTTATACCGACCTATGTTTTATTAACTGCCCCACTGCGTGGATGTGATAACCTTTCCCTTTCATCCCCTAGTGGAGTCTGGGAGGTTCTCTGACATCAGACAAGACTAGTTTACAGGAAGGGCGCAATCCACTCCCATAGGGTACACGGATTGTGTGACCGATACTCGTACAACTGGATATAGCACTCAGAGGCGAGGATGTATCGGTCCTCGTGTCACATACTTTCATTTATCTATATATATACGATTTGAGTGAATGACTATTATATAAAGATGATAAAATGGGTAAATGTGTGATATCATGCTGATGTGTTTATCCTTACATGATTGTGTTTTTGCTTATGCATTACTCTATATATGTATGGTTAGGTAATGGTTTATTACCATGTTATAGATGCCCCACAGGATAGGCATGTTGTTGGGTGATCTAGCAGAGTGGCAGGCCGAGGACATCTCGTACATAGGATGTTATGGGCTTTTGGGGTTGTTTACCTTTCCCTCCTGCGTGAGGATGACCTTATGTTACCTCATGTGTGAGGACGTTATTGTTTATACTCGGCTATGTTGTTTTATCTTTTCATTGTACAGTTTATACAGTTTTAAGCCTTTGTTTTTATATGTGTCAGTGTCATGTTGTAAGGTTCGGTGAACTTGTTGTCAAGTTAGGGTCAGGATCCACTGTGAGATCCTAGCCCAATGTGACACTCCGAGTCCCTCGGATTTGGGGTGTTACAGAGTTGGTATCAAAGCCTTAGGTTGACAACAATGACACTTGCTACCTGCAATGAGGTTTGATAGGTAGAATAAACAGAACCTGAAAGGGGTATGACGTTTTCAAAGTGTTTTTGGTTTTAAATGTGGTTTGGGTTAGAATGTACGAGAAGTCACCACCTCTGCTATGGATCTCTGCAATATAGATATATGTATATATGTATTGTGGATTATGTATGTGTATGTGTACGTATTAAGTATATATATATATACATATGGCCTATATAGAGCCTTATAAGTTAGGTGTGCATACCCCACAGATGGCTCGGACTAGAGCTACTATTGTTGTAGGCAGAGGTAGAGGTAGACCACCCCTTCCTCCAGGTGTGGTAGGTGAGGGACCAGTTCCCGCTGCTGATCCACCAGTGGTGGAGGAGATACATGAGGAGGTTATCGTAAGTGTCATCCCAGAGACGAGGAGTGGTGGATCCAAGAGACATCATTCGCAAGGAGACAAGTCTGATTACGCGGACCGTGTCTCCATGGGGGGACCGGAGTTTAGAGAGTACCTCAGACGTTTTGAGGAGGCTGTTAGAGCTGGCAGACGGGCCCCAAATCTACCAAGGCATGAAGGATCTTCTGAGATGTCTCTAGGAGCCACACAGGTGCCAACTATGCCGGCACGTGCTGTTGAGACTGTTTGAGCTATAGAGGAGACCAGAGGGCCTTGACTAGATGCTTGGTTGAAGGCATTCCATCAGCAGGGAGTACCACCCTTCTCAGAAGAGATTGGCTTACAAACTAGGTATGGATAGGACATGTAGACTCAACTTTAGAGTCTATCAGATGTCTTGAGGATAGACGGATAGAGCTAGTGCAGTCTCTATTCCGTGACCTTGCGCATCAATGGTGGAGGACTGTACGGACTAGAGCCACCAACTATGATGACATGAGGAGCATGATTCGAGAGCAGTTATTCCCTGCCTCATTGAGGAGGGAGAAACTGGAGGATTTTGTGGAGGCTGATTTTGAGGATGTACCTATTGTAGATGTCATCCGCCGCTTCCAAATTGAGTTAGCTTTGTTGGGTCCAGTTGCACCATCTGAGAACCAGCATGTGTATCTGTTCTCTCGTCGTCTGAGGGAGAACACACGTTCATACATGGCGGGATTCCATTGTGAGTTCCTAGTTGATTATCAAGACCGGGCTTCTGCTTACGACAAGGAGCGAGCCAGTTAGAGGAGAGCTTCTCAAACGGGATGGTCTGAGAAGAGGCAACGCACTGGACAGACTAATGGAGGGAGGAGCATCTGGTTCTAGACGAGACCAGAGACGTCAAAGTTACCCCTCGTCTGCACTGACTGCAGACAAGGGACGATAGTGTTACAATTGTGGTGATCTTGGCCATCTGAAGTCGGATTGTCCCAGACCAGTTGTGACATGCTACACTTGTGGTAGATCAGGACATCGAGCTGCCTTTTGTAAGCAGGGTGGAGTTGCATCTCAATAAGGTTCTTCCCCTACTAGTGTAGCAAGAGGTGGTCAGAGGACACCTTAGTAGCAAACACAGGGACAATAGAGAGTCCCAAATCGTCCATATACTCAAGGATTTGCTCCCGGACCGAGTAGAGGCAGAGGTCGTGGTGGGAGTACCACGAATGCCAAATGAGCTCAGGGTAGAGCTTTTGATTTGAGGAGTGCAGAGGATCCACCTGCACCGGCTGCTACAAGTACCATTATGCTTCATGGTTTACTTGTTAGAGTTTTGTTTGATATTGGTGCTACGCATTCATTTATTTCTGATACATGAGTTGCGCGTTTGGATTTAGCTACCATAGAGGGGATAACCTTTACTAAAGGGTTACCTGATGGTAGTCGGGTCAGAGGTACCCGTGAGATACGTAGTTGTCCCCTTCGTTTAGGGACTCGTGTTTTGCTTGTTGACTTCTTAGTCATGCCATTGATGCATGAAGAAGTCATATTAGATATGGATTGGATGCGTAGACACCGTGCGGTTTTAGATGTTGGTAGACGGGTTGTTACAGTCTCTACCGAGGTTGGTCAGATTGAGGTCATCTACGGTTGGGACCTTGGGAAGACACGTTCTGTTATCAGTGCCGTACAAGCAGCTAGACTGATTGCACAGAGATGTGATACCTTCTAGTGCTACGCCATGAAGGATGGAGAGAGTCCAGCTTTGGAGGACATACCAGTGGTCTGCGAGTTTGCAGATGTGTTTGTTGAGCCGTCGAGCTTGCCGCCTCAAAGGAGTGTGGATTTCAGTATAGAGTTAGAGCCTGGTACGAGACCCATCTCGAAGGCCCCATACCATATGACGCATGTCGAGATGTTGGAGTTGAAGAAGCAACTCGAGGAGTTGGCTGAGAAGGGCTTCATACGCCCTAGTGTTTCACCATGGGGTGCACCTGTCCTCTTCGTACGGAAGAAGGACGGATCGTTGAGATTGTGCATTGATTACAGAGAGCTAAACAAGGTGACCATCAAGAACAGGTATCCACTGCCTCGTATTGATGATCTACTTGATCAGCTTCAGGGAGCGACAGTCTTCTCCCGGATTGACTTACGCTCAAGATACCACCAGTTGAGGGTGAGAGAGCAGGATGTACACAGGACGGCATTTCGTACCCGTTATGGATACTATGAGTTTGCAGTGATGCCATTCGGGCTGACGAATGCCCCAACAATCTTCATGGAGTTGATGAATAGTATTTTCATCGACTTCCTTGATCAGTTCGTGGTGGTCTTTATTGACGATATTTTGGTGTACTATCGTAGCAGAGAGGAGCCTGCCGGTCATTTGAGGACGGTTTTGCAGATTCTGAGGGATAGAGAGCTGTATACCAAGCTCTCTAAGTGCGAGTTTTGGATGTTTGAGGTTTCTTTCCTTGGGCATATCGTCTCCGCCCATGGGATTATGGTTCATCCGGCGAAGATCGAGTATGTTGCTGCATGGACGACACCGAAGGACGTCAAGGAAGTGTGTAGCTTTCTTGGCCTAGCCGATTATTACAAACGCTTTGTGGAGGAATTTTCTGTGATTTCCCGTCCATTGACGAGTCTTCTGAGGAAGACTACCAGGTTTGTGTTGACCGATCAGTATGCCCAGAGTTTTGAGGAGTTGAAGAGATGTTTGACTTCTACTCCTGTCTTGGCACACAACTAGAGGGTTTTGATGATTTTGTGGTCTATAGTGATGCATCCAAGCTAGGCTTGAGATGTGTGTTGATGCAGAGAGGCAAAGTGATTGCTTATGCGTCTAGACAGCTGAAGACGTATGAGGAGAACTACCCGACTCACGATATGGAGTTGGCAGCGGTAGTTCATGCTTTGAAGATCTGGAGACATTACCTGTATGGTGCTACATGTCAGATCTTCACATACCATAAGAGTCTGAAGTATATTTTCACGCAGCGGAAGTTGAATAACCGCTAGCGTCGATGGCTTGAGTTGATCAAGGACTTTGACCTTGAGATTTTGTATCATCCTGGGAAGGCGAATGTTGTAGTTGACGCCTTGAGTAGAAAGACGCCTCGAGAGAAGGCAATTGCCAGATTGACAGTTTAGCCTCAGCTTCAGAGGGATCTAGCTTGCCTAGAGATGGACATCCCGTTTCCTGATGAGGATGCCCAGTTACATGATTTAGAGGTTTTACGTGTTCTGTTGGATGAGATCCAACAAAGGCAAAAACCTACCTGACTTTGATGAGGATTAGAGAGAGGATGTCTCATGATGAGGCACCACAGTTCTCTATTGGGGTTGATGGAGTGATTAGGCGACATGACCGCATCTGTGTACCATGAAGTGAGACGTTCAAACTAGTGGGGAGGGCTGAAGCCCGATGTAGCCAGATTTGTGGCTCAGTGTATGACTTGTCAACAGGTCAAGATAGAGCATTGCAGACTTGGAGGTGAGCTCCATCCACTGCCAGTACCGCAGTGGAAGTGGGAGGACGTCTCAATGGACATTGTGACGGGTTTGAGGCCCCGTAGGAGTTTTGATGCTATCTGGGTTGTGGTTGACAAACTGACAAAGACGGCACATTTCATTCCTATCAGAGAGACGTAGCTAGTGAGCAGATTAGCTGAGGAGTACACTAGATAGATAGTGAGACTCCATGATGTACCGAGGACGATCGTCTCTGATCGAGATGGACGGTTTACCTTGAGATTTTGGCAGCAGATTCAGACTGCTTTGGGACGAGTCTACACTTCACGACTGCGTTTCACCCCCAAACAGATGGTCAGTCTGAGAGGACCATCCAAACCTTGGAGGATATGCTGCGAGCTTGTGTGTTGGATTGGGGATAGAGATGGTTTGATTACCTCCCACTTGTTGAGTTCTCATACAACAACAGCTGGCATGCATCTATTGGGATGGCTCCTTATGAGACATTGTATGGGCGTAGATGCCGTACACCTTTATGCTGGGATGAGCCTAGCAGTATCAGTGGGATAGCGCTATAGCAAATTCAGGATGATATGGCTCGAGTAGCGCTGATTAGAGAGGATACTGGCTGTACATAATCGCCATGAGTCATATGCAGACAAGAGGCGTCGGCCTCTAGAGTTCAGGGTAGGAGCTCTTGTCTGGTTGAGAGTATCTCCGACGCGAGGCGTCAGACATTTTGGCATAAAGGGGAAGTTGAGTCCCCGATATGTCGGTCCTTTCGAGATACTGGATAGAGTTGGGAGGGCAGCCTAAAAATTAGCATTGCCTCCGAGATTAGAGGGTGTTCACCTTGTGTTCCATGTGTCTCAGCTGAGGAAGTATATACCAGATCCGAGACACATTGTGAGTTATGATGATTTGGTGGTTGAGCCGGACCACACCTTTGTTGAGCATCGTATTGCAGTCCTAGAGCGAGGTGTGAAACGCTTGCATTCGAAGGACATTCCTATGCTAAGGATACAGTGGTCTAGACATGGACCTGAGGAGGCTACATGGGAGACTGAGGATAGTATCTAGAGGAACTATCCAAAGTTTTATGCCGAGATAGATGCATGTAGGGTCGATGAGTAGATCTTAGTGCTATCTTGGTTAGTATGTGATTATGTGTTTATATGCTTACATGCCTTGATATGTTATTACATGCTAGTTCTAATGTCTTCTATGATCTTATTAGATCTCGTTGTGCTAGCATGATGTATGTTATAGTTGGAGATGGTTCTTTCCTCCATGCTATTTGAGTAAATTAGAATTCAGCTGGAGATGGTTCTTTCCTCCATGCTACTTTGATGGACATAGTTCAGTGGAGATGTTATTCCTCCGTGTGCTGTATATGATTATGTTTTGGCTAGAAATGTACTTCCTCTATGCCTTGTGATGTGGTATGGCGAGAGATGTGATTCCTCTATGCCTTTGGATAGCGTTATGGCCTTGTTTTCTGGAGTTAATGATTCCTCCATGTTGGTGTTGAGGTTATAGATTGATATAGGTTATGACCTCCTGAACGGAGATGTGATAACTTCGATAGAGAGAGAGTTATACCTCGGCTTATGGATCTGAGAGGACTTGGGATTTTGCAAGTTTCGGGACGAAACTTATTTTTAGGGGGGTGAGATGTAAGAGCCTAGTTGCTGAGTTGCTGAGAGAGTGAGCTGAGGACCCAAATTAGGCCTATACCACTCCTGCGTGACCCAGTAGGTGCCCCTGGGTTTTACCTAGGCCGCCCCTGCGGCTCTGTGTGTCTGCAGTAGTTTTCTTTGACTTGTTGACTCGTGTTTTACTCTTTTCACCCTTTATAACCTTCATCTCTTTCCTTTTGATGAGGGTTTATTAGTTCTTGCTTCATCTCTCTCCTACGTACATCTTCTTCTCCTCTCTTCTCCCTTTGGATCATCTTTGATCTTCTTTGAGTTTTGGTTGAGTTTGTGAGTGTTTTGCTTGGCTTTGATGATGTTTATGGTTGCTGAGCCTTGTGAGCCAGCTTGAGGACGTTTTGGTGATGTGTTGAGCTTTTGGACATTCAGCTTGGTAAGCTTTCATGGCTTCCATCCCTTCTTCCTTCATTCTTTCATCTTCTTATCTCTTTTCATATATTTCTTTAGTTTAGCTTAGGTTTCCTAGTCTTGGATTATGCTTCAGTCATGTTTGGCTTATGTGTATTTTTTGTATGTATGTTGATGTTGGAGTAAAGAAAGGGTTGAAGTGGTGCCTCTGTTGTCCAACCGCCCCTGCGCCACCTTGAAGCCGCCCCAGCGCCGGCCAGGAGCCGCCCCTGCGCCACCCTGCAGCCGCCCCAGCGCCGGCCAAGAGCTGCCCCTGTGCCACTTGTGATCCGCCCCTACTCCATCTGCATCAGCTAGGTTCTTCTCTTGGTTTTGCAGGTATGTGTTGCTTCTACGCTTACCTTAGGATGCCTTTGTTCCCTCCTTCCCTAGTGTGAGTGTATAGAATCTTTCTAGATGTGTGAGGTTGTGTTTTGATGAGGTTATGATCGATATATGTCTTGTACGGCTTTAAGGACTTAGGTTGATGTTGGTTGAGGTTGTGAGATTAGGTTGAGGATGATCCTATGAATCCCTTAAATCTAGGTGTGACCCCTTTGATGAATAGAGGTTGATATCTTTCTATGCCTTGTTGTTAAGCAGTGCACCTCTCTCAGGATTGGAGGTTGTTTGTGGTTGAGCTGTGTACGAGGTTGAGGTAAGCCCGTAGGACTTACTTAGCTACCATCCTTATATTGGGTTTTTGCATGAGTGGTGTGTTCTTATATGTTTGCTATGATAGCATGAGATGTCGTTTATGCCGACCTATGTTTTATTGACTGCCCCACTACGTGGCTGTGATAACCTTTCCCTTTCATCCTGTAGTGGAGTCTGGAAGGTTCTCTGACGTCAGCCCAAACTGGTTTACAAGAAGGGCGCAATCCACTGCCATAGGGTACATGGATTGTGTGACCGATACTCGTACAACTAGATATAACACTCATAGGCGAGGATGTATTGGTCCTCGTGTTACATACTTTCATTTATCTATATATATACGATTTGAGTGAATGACTATTATATAAAGATGATAAAATGGGTAAATGTGTGATATCATACTGATGTGTTTATCCTTACATGATTATGTTTGTGCTTATGCATTACACTATATATGTATGGTTAGCTAATGGTTTATTACCATGTTGTAGATGCTCCACAGGATAGGCATGCTGCTGGGTGATCTAGCAGAGTGGCAGGCCGAATATCTCTCGTACATGGGATGTTATGGGCTGTTGGGGTTGTTTACCTTTCCCTCCTGCGTGAGGATGACCTTATGTTACCTCCTGTGTGAGGACGTTGTTATTTATACTCGGCTATGTTGTTTTACCTTTTGATTGTATAGTTTATACAATTTTATGCATTTGTTTTTATATCTGTCAGTGTCATGTTGTAAGGTCCAGTGAACTTGTTGTCAAGTTAGGGTCAGGATCCACTGTGAGATCCTACCTCAATGTGACACTCCGAGTCCCGCGTATTCGGGGTGTTACTCCAACCCCGACACCATCCTCAACACCACCGCAAGGACCATTTAAAAGATCAAGGTCCAAGACATTGAAGGAGAGAACAACCACATCATCCTTGGGTCCTACAATGGAAGGAGCTATTACTAGAGTAAGAGCAAAGACCATCCATGATGAAGTTGCTAGCTTATTGGAAACATGTACACTTAAAGAGACCTCACTCATACCTAGGTCTCCTTTAGTGACATTGTTGGCTACTATGGAAGGATCATACAAAGACCAAGATGATCAAGCAAGCATAGAAAGTGGCTAGGATGAAGAACGAGTTCCAGATAAGAAATCTCGGCCTTGAGGACAATAATCTAGCCGGACATTTGGCTCATGTCGAGGTTCATAAGATCCGGTTGCGAGCTTATTAGTTATAGATGTTTTTTTATTATTTTTAATACCTTTAAAGCTCTAAATATTCTAAAGGTATTTGTTGATTTTTGATCCTATCTTTTAGGATTATCTTTTAGTTACTTATCTTTTGTTAGGAGAATCTCCCCTATAAATAGCCTTAGAGGGTGAGATTATTAGGTAGATTTGATTTGATAAATATTTCCACAATATTATGTGAACTCACTACTTCGCTTACAAAGTTTGTGTTTCATTCATTCCTATTCAATCAAACGAGAGAGTATTTGATTGAATCGTTGTGAGTCATTGCTAGGTTGCGCTTGTGTGTGTTAATCTTCTTAAAGGTTGGTGCTCATCGTTAATTTTTGTCTCTCTTTGTGCTTGTCATATTTAAAAGGGGATTTTTTTCTAAAATAATAACAAAACAAAAGTTATTTCTAAGATTAGGTTCGGAAAAAACTATTTCCGAGTGTAGGAAGAAATTAGGGTTGGAGTAGACCCGCAGTTTCAAACTGCGGGTTTCATTTCTAAAAAAAAAAAAAAAAGTAACCCGCAGTTTGAAAGTCTCTTTAAAAAAAAAGAAGAGAAAAGCTAAGGATTAAAAGGCTCCAATAAGATTTGAACCCAAGATCAATTGGTTCAACACCAACACCCTCACCACTAGACCATGAAACCTTTTACTAATTTAGTTGGAAATGCAATTTATATAACTTAATTTTCATATACACCAAAAACCAAAATAAGTGAGATTCGATCCCAATACCTATGGGTTACGGGATTAACCTGTTTCCACTAAGCTAAACAACATTACTAATATAATTTCAAAACTATATATGTTTTCATAACAAAGATACAATTCGAGTTCAAAATCATATTTGTGTTATTTTTTACAAATAATTATATTTTTTTTAACATAATTATATATTTACTTTATTGACTTATAAATATCATTTTACATGTATAGATATAAGAATTAAAAATTTTCCATGTATAGAAATAAGAATTAAAAATTTTATTATATATTTCAAAATATTATATAGAAAATATAATGATATTTATAAGTCAATAAGATATTCACGAATTCGAAGTTAAAATCATATTTATGTTTTTTTTTTGTAAATATTTATATTTTTTAACATTATTATATATATGTTAAACTTATAAATATCATTTAACATCTATAGAAATAAGAGTAAAATAATTTATAGAATATTTTTATAATTTTAAAAAAATTACATAAAATTATAATTATTATTCGAAAAAATACATACAAGTTGTAGGAGTTAAATTAATTATATTGAATATCTTATTGACTTATAAATATTATTATATTTTCTATATAATTAGTTTAGCTCCTACATGTATTATGTATTTTTTTGAATAATAATTATAATTCCATGTTATTTTTTAAAATATTATGAAATATATAATAAAATTTTTAATTCTTATTTCTATACATGTAAAATGATATTTATAAGTCAATAATGTAAAGATATAATTATGTTAAAAAAAATATAACTATTTATAAAAAATAACACCAATATGATTTTGAACTCGAATTGTATCTTTGTTTTGAAAATATATTTAGTTTTGAACTTATATTAATAATGTAGTTTAGCTTAGTGGAAACATGTTAATTCCGTAACCCATAGGCATTGGGATCGAATCTCACTTGTTTCGGTTTTTGGTGTATATGAAAATTAAGCTATATAAAATACATCTCCTATTAAATTAGTAAAAGGTTTCATGGTCTAGTGGTGAGGGTGTTGGTGTTGAACCAATTGATCTTGGGTTCAAATCTTATTGGAGCCTTTTAATCCTTAGCTTTTCTCTTCTTTTTTTTTTTTTAAAGAGACCCGCAGTTTGAAACTGCGGGTTACCTTCTTTTTTTTTTTTTTTGAGAAATGAAACCCGCAGTTTGAAACTGCGGGTTATTTATTTAAACCCGCAGTTTGAAAATGCGGGTCTACTCCAACCCTAATTTCTTCCTACACTCGGAAATAGTTTTTTTTCCGAACTTAATCTTAGAAATAACTTTTGTTTTGTTATTATTTTAGAAAAAAATCCTTTAAAAGGATTGTGTAACATTAAGAAAAAGGGAGGGTTAAGGTGAGCTCTTTGTTAAGGGGTTTTGACACATAATTGGTCAAGGTTCTTTGCGGGAATATTGATAGCATGAAATTTGATGTAGTTTAGATGTGCATATAGGTAATTTTTTCCTACACTCGGAAATAGTTTTTTTCCGAACTTAATCTTAGAAATAACTTTTGTTTTGTTATTATTTTAGAAAAAAAATCCTTTAAAAGGATTGTGTAACATTAAGAAAAAGGGAGGGTTAAGGTGAGCTCTTTGTTAAGGGGTTTTGACACATAATTGGTCAAGGTTCTTTGCGGGAATATTGATAGCATGAAATTTGATGTAGTTTAGATGTGCATATAGGTAATTTTTTCCTTTCTTTTGAGTACAAGGACATACATTTATAGCATTTATCGAGTATATTCGCCTATTGTCTTGGAATCGAGATCTACACAAGCTTTGTTGTGATTTTAGGTGAAATGAAGCTGAAATGGAGTAGAAAGGGAGCATTCGCTGAGCATTGGTTGATGAGGAATTTATTGGGAAGCATTGGAACATCATTGGAAGAAGTAGTGCTGTGAAGCAAAGGAGAAAAACATTGAAAAGGAAGAACCACGGCCAAGAAGGAAATTCCATGGCCAGGGTTTTGATAAATAATTGAATTTCACATGTGGAAACAAAGGTCGAGAGTCACCACGGGAGGAACCACGGCCGTGGTTTTGTGATGTCACCTGTGGTTTTCTTCGGAAAAGACCGTTACGTTAATTTTTACGTCAGCAAGAAAGGAAGGAGCCTTTTAACCTAATTTTATTTTATAAAAGGAGGTTGACGGCTGCATTACGAAGGACCGCGCTTTTGGATCACGCTTGACGTACTTGGATTCCATTTCCATACTTCGGAAAGGATTGCTTCACCATTGGAGGAGATTGAAGAAGTTCATGATTCCGCTTTAGAGATTTGTGAGATTGTCTTTGAGAACACATTCTGGGATTATATATTGTTTAATTGAGTTATTGAATCTTTGAAGATTGGTTTTGTTCATCTTTGTGTTCTCTTGATTGAATGCCCTTCTTAATTTCTTTTCTTAATCTTAATTTGAGTACGATGATGATTGTTGGCTAAACCCCCTGCTATTCTAGGGTGAAGGGTTGAGGGTTGTGGTATAGATGATGATAGATTGAGGTTTAACAGATCGGACCCTGAGAGTTGTGAGACGAAACCCTCCAACGAGGACTTCCACGGCCTATTCTTCAGGAACCACGACCGTGGTTTCCCAAGATCTGCCCGTGGTTTCCTCAGTTTTGCACGTTTTGCTTTTGCCTTTATCCAAAGTTCAAGTTTGCTTAAATCCTAACTTTGTTAACCCTTTCTAACCTTTAGCCTTGCTTGGTTGTGAGTGTTTATGAGTTCTAGGTAATAGGGGATTCAAAACCCTCTATTAGGTGAGGAGTGTCATAGCTTTTGCCTTTGTCTTTCTTTTCCTTGGGTCTTGGTTTGGTACGAGAGCTGAATCCTATCCTTATGACCTCTTCTTGACGAGACTCAACATCCATTAAGTAGTATCCTTTTTTGGGACAAAATGAAGTTGGATCTTCACCGGACAACTTCCTACCGAAAAATATATATACTTTGCTATCCAGCTCTATCCGTACGCATCTTTAGATATCTTGAATCGAATACCACAACCGGATACTTGGATCTTTAGAATTTGCATTCCCATTATTCTTGCTTCTATATTCTTTATTGTGATCATTGCTTTGCTTGCTACCAAGTTGGATTACCTTTACTGCTTGTTCTCACTGATTCCTTGAGATCGACTCCGGAATATCAGCCCTTACTACGATTGATCCGCACACTGCGCGTTCGCTATCATTAGGCTTAATTCTCGGATATAAAAATAAATCTTATTTGTGCACACACCTTTTGGAGCGAACAAGTTTTTTGGCGCCGTTGTCGGGGAATTGGTCAAGACCAATCCAGTCCACGGTTGTCTAGCTTGGTAACTTCTACCTTTGCTACTAACTAATCTTGCTGAGTGTTCTTGCATGATATTTCTTTAGGTTTATGCGAAGGACACGAACCGGTAAAGAAATCGTTCCTTACGATCGTGAACCGGAAAAGACTTACAAGAAGAAGTTGAGAGAGGCAAAGAAAATGGCCGCTAACAACAAGCAAGAGTTGGAGGATCTTAGAGCTGAATTAGCTGCAGCTCGAGATCAGATTAGGCAACAAGAAGAAGCCTCGAGGAAAGAAAAAGATAATCAAGCTACTCTACAAGAATGACTTCGAGCCGATATGGCTGATATGATAGCACAAGCACGATTGGCAAATCAAGAGAGAGACGCGGATGCTAGAGTTGTGGTTATTCCACCTCCACCAGCGCCGTTAACGTCTTACCACCACCTGTTTATGTGCCGCCACCACCTCAACCAAGAGTGGAGCCAGCTGATCCATTTGTTGGTTTTCCACAAACACTTGGGCAACGGAAGGATCCGGTCCAGCAAGCTTGCCACCCGGGCTTGCATTTGGGAGATCCAGCTGATTGTAACTACGAGTTTAGACCTCCGGTGATTACTATGATCCAGCAGAACCGCGTTGGAAGAATGGAGAGAGAGTTACCGCACAAACATTGATACGGGGATTAGCCGCGATGAGCGGATCTAGAAGAGCAACCTGTTCTGAAGAATGAAGAATACACAGAATTAACAAACATGGACAACAATGAAAACGAGAAAACAGAATGGGACAAGAAGAACCGAAAGGAACAATGATAGAACCCTTGGATTGGAGATCCAAGAACCAAACCAGTGACGATTCGACCCCGCTTCTTACAACTCCACACAATCGATCTGAGAATCGAGAGCACGAAGAGGGTGCCTTGTTCGACTTGCAACACCAAACCCGAAGGAGATTGACATACACAAGAACGAGAAAGCCAGATCACACACAAACTCACGAGACAAGAATGATTGAATTCTCTTGGATTTAATTCTGAAATGCTCTCAGCAAAACTTGTATAAAACTTGTCTAACTACAAAAGAAGAGAGAAAAAGCTTTATATACATCCTAGGCCTTTTCTTCTAAAACAGAATAAGAAACTAATTACAATAATTACATTGAAAGAGAGTTAAATAAAGCCCAACAAACATGAAACAAAATTGGGCCTAATTAAACTCTCCTATTCAGTCTCTCACGTCCACATACTTAAATGAATATTCCAGCCATGCACATGCACACACATGAAGCCCCTTGTATCTGATTTCAAGGCCTCCGTCAGTCCTTTGAAATACGTCCCAAGGTCTGTCCTGCAACTAGAAATACAATTTAAGCTCCAATAATCATCTTGGGTGGGATGTGTTCGTGGCTGATCCACAAGATGGTCCTTAGACTTGATGAAGGTGGACTTGGTTGAGCTTCATGGACCATGTTTAGGAAAAGAGCATCCATCTCAGCTTGACGTTTAGCTTGCGCTCTTGTTAGAGTCCCTTGAGGTGGTGAAGATGGAGTTAGCTAAGATGATCCTTCATCAAACATCTTCAGAATTATGAGATCTTGATGGAAACATTGAGACCTTCCAGGTGCGAGAATAACAATTATAAGCTGCGTGTTTTCTTTTTCTCTTCGAAGGATAAAGCACTAGCATGGTACCAATCACTTCCCGCCGGAAGGGTGAACACGTGGGAAGAGATGACCGCGGGGGAATTTAGAGCTATCATCAACACATTTGTGATAAGGAGTGGTGAAAGTCTCTTCACCTCTTGGGAAAGGTTCAAGGACCTCTTATTGGATTGCCCATATCATGGGATTCCAAAGATTGATTTGCTTGTGATCTACTTTAAGGGCTTGGATGCAGACGCGCAATTCAAGCTACAATCACTTTCAGGTGGAACTTTTATGAACAAGACGGTAGATGAGGCGTGGGTATTTGTTGAGAAACAAACTCTCACAATTGAGAAGTACTTGCATAGAAGCGAGGAAACAGGGAGTCAAAGCTCAAGAACTCCGGTGCTGAATCTTACCGCCTCTAGTGTCAAGGAGCTGAAAACTTTAAATAGCGAAATGAAGGCTTTGAAAGACCTTTTGACAGCTCATGTGAAACAGCCCAAGGAGCAAGATATGGGCTACGTTGGAAGAGGAAACCAACAAGGGAATAGGAGCAACAGTTGGAACAACAACAGTAACAACCGCAACTACTACAACAACAAGAGATCCAATCAACAAAATTCCGGTAATCCTTATTCCCATGCTGAAAATTCACTAATCCCTCCTTCTTCTTCTTCTTCCTCTATTCCCTTGAAAAGTCAGAGACAAGCTTCATCTAGTTCAAGCCAACCAGCAAGGGACAAGCTTGAAGCAATGATAGAAAGAATGATGGGGAAGATGCAAGGATTAGAGAGTTCCGTCACTTCGATTTCTAAGGCACAAAAATCCTTGGAAAATCAAGTGTTTAGCAAGGCCGGAGAAGCTCCTAGAGATCAAGGGAGACTTCCCGGAAATACTGAAGATAACCGGAAGGGGCAAGTGATATCGATCACGGCAAGGAGTGGCGTGAAGACCACCAATCCTACACCCAAGATGAGTGATAAGGGCGAGAAGCCTGTGGAAGTCGAGGTTCCGACTGAGAAAGAAAAGGAGAAGGTCGCCGTTTACGTTTCTCCTCAAGCCTACAAACCTCCGCTTCTGTTTCCACAAAAAACGAGCAAGAGCGCATCTTCATAAACACTTTGGTAAGTTCATTAAACTCATGAGCAAACTGCATATTAACATACCTTTTATAGATGCAATTTTAGGTATGCCAACTTATGGAAAGTTCTTGAAGGAAATCCTCTCAAACAAGAGGAAGCTAGAGGATTTTGGTGAAGTGAAGATGACTTTCGAGTCATCGGAACTCATCAAAATGATGATGGAAAAGATGCCACCCAAGATGAGGGATCCGGGTTCATTTTGCGTTCCCATTGGAATTGGAGAAGGCGTGTACAATGCACTTTGCGATCTTGGAGCAAGTGTGAGCGTCATTCCGTTTGAGTTATGTGAGGAGGTTGGTTTAGGAGAGCCTTGACCGGTAAAGATAAAACTCCAAATGGCCGATCGATCCACTACCGTACCCGTCGACATATTAGAGGGCATTCCCGTGAGGCTTGGTGAGTTTTACCTTCCTATAGACTTTGTGGTTTTGGACATTCTTGCAAATTATCCAACGCCAATCATTCTTGGGAGACCTTTCCTCTCAACTTCTAGTTGTCAAGTTGATTGCAAAAATGCCAAGCTATCTTTCAATATTGGAGGGAGAAATGTGTAGTTTGCTCTCTAAGAAGAAGAATCAAGGGAGACGGTGAATTCCATATCACCCGAGATTCCAGCAAAAAGAGGAAAGAGAAGGAGCATTGTGGAGAAAGAACGGAAAGACTCGAAGGTTGGCCAAAACCTAGGCCAAAGCCAAGGTTCCACGGGCATGGTTTGCATTAAGTCACCCGTGGAAAGACAAGTTGAGAGCAGCCACGGTCGGTTCCACGACCGTGGAAGTGGCAGTGGAACCGTGGAATTTGAAATTCCCGATGCTTCTTTCCCTCTTCTTAAAAACATTACTAAACATTGTTTCACCTTTTCTCCATCCTTACAAACATCTGGAGATGGTTCAAGAAGCCATACCAAGGTGACGAGCACATTGAAGAATGTGCAAGCTTGCAAGAAAGGATAAAAGAAGTGGCGTAACGAACATTGGACTCCGAAGGATTTGAAAGAAGGAGATCTTGTCCTTCTCTTCAACTACCGTCTTCGTTTATTTCCGGGTAAGTTGAAGTCCTGTTGGACCGAACCATTTGAAATTAAACATATTTTCCCCCATGGTGTAGTTGAAGTATGGGGTGAATAATGCAGAGCTTTCAAAGTCAATGGCCAACGACTAAAGAAGTACATACCAGGAGATTGCACATATCCTCCTCACTTAAGCAATGAAAAGGATTGGTCTAGCTACGGACCTTAAACAAACTGCTTATTGGGAGGCAACCCAAGATATTGTTGTTTTTCCCTTTTTTCTTAGATTAGATTAAGTAGTTTGTTTTTGTCGTTTTTGTCGTTTTCGTTGGTTTGTTCCCGGTTTCTCTTGTACCTTTGGATGACAAGATCTAGGAAATCTCCAAAAAGATGTTAGGAAGGATAACAAAGTCAGAATTGTCCAGAAAGGACGTAAAAAGGGATTCCACGGGCATAAATAGGTTTCCACGGCCGTGGTTCCTTATTTTTGGCCGTGAAAACACAAGTCGAGAGGCACCACGGTTGGTTCCACGCCCGTGGTTTTTCTAGGGGGCCGTGACATTCCAAATTTCCACAAACGTATAAAAGGCCGCCTTCACCTCAAAGATGCACACAAAATTCCCCAAAACTACACCCTACACAACGAAAATCGCCGACCCCTAACCCCGGTCCCGATCTTCGCATCCGGCAACCGATTGCGACGATTTATCTTCCTAATCAAAGTTCTCATCATTCTATAGAGGATTCTATGCTCAAACAGCACAAACGGACAAGAAATCAGCAAGCATTTTGGATTTTTCAATCCAAAAACCTAGGTTTTTCTCTAAACTTGATCTTGGTTCGATTCTTTCAAATTTGTTGAAGAATTGCTAGAGAACTGGACAGAATTGGAAATAGAAATAGCCTAGGATTGATATTGTTGAGTTTGTTGTCTGTTGTTCTCGATTTTTGAAAAACGACAATTTCCACGGGGTGTTCTTGAGTTGCACATGCGTGGTTTGTGAAGATCCGGCCGTGGTTTTGCCAGTTATGGACAGTTTTGCGTAGAAGTGGCCGAAATTTGTTCAAAAAGTGAGCCTCTTCCTTATCCCAATTACCACCATTACAACCCCCACAACAACAACCACCACCTCCTAGACTCCCCCGCATATTAGAAGAACACAAAAAGGCTTACAAAACCATCCAACCTCGCAATCGTAGCCCCTAGGTACCTTGTACTTGAGGTGTTTGAATGCTTGAATGTTTTGGATGATTTCAATATGATGATTGACAATGTCGGGCTTAGGGAGTTCATTGGTATTAGGGAGCATGCTTATGAAGAGCTTACCATGGAGTTTCTTAGCTCCTTTGATCATGATGCTAGGGAGAGAACAGTTAAGTTCAGGATGATGAATCAGAACTTTAAGATGCCTATTAGGAGGTTTGCTCAGATTTTCGGGTTTAGTGTTACTACTAACGAGACCTTTCCTAGGAACACTAGACCTCATGCCTTTTGGGAGTGTATTGCTATGGTGGTGAGTTCTGCAGATAGGTGGCATCCGGCCGAGTCTAAGGAGAGCTTGATATAAAATTTGTCTTTCAAGCTAACACATCGGATCATGTCCGAGTGACTTGTTCCTAGGACCGAGACACCACAACGGCCGATGAACTCTTTATTTTGTTCTTTTTGGCTACCGGTACTACTCCTGACTGTGCCACACTACTAGCTGATAGTCTGAGGAAGATAAAAAAAACAAAGTTAAGGGAGATATTTGCGAGGGATATTGCTCGCCGTCTAGGAGTTGACATTTCCGTTTGTGAGCTTGCTGTAGAGGCTAGGCCTCTTGATCTTGAGCATTTCATTCATAGGGGTATTTGGATTTCCCAACACAGAGGACCACCACATGTTGTTATGCCCTAGGAGGGCAAGGGTGCGAGAGGGATTCCGTGGAAGGCGGAATACACCATTCGGAACAACGTCAACTGGAAGTTGACGTTTAAGCCGATGCACACAGATATGGGAGGTCCGGAGTATGAGGACGATGATGCCGCAGCTGAGGCGGCAGGAGGACAAAGCCAGGATTATATGGATACTAGGACGGACACTTGTCCTAGTAATTACAGGGCTGACGGAGATTTTGGTAGCTCTCAGGAGCTACCATCATCATTTCAATCTCTGGGGAAGCAGCACAAGCCTCCTCGGAGGTCCACTTTAGAGCGTCCCTAATGGTGCGATGAGCAGCCTCCATGGCTTCCCGCATTGCAACAGAGGATGGATAGCATGGATGGTCGTCTTGGCACCGTGGAGCAAGGGCAACAAATGATACGGGGCCTTTATCATGCCCAGTTCAACCGCCCCTACGACCCGACATGGCATCCATTCCCGCCTCCGCTTGGATGATGATTTTTGCTCCTTAGTTACTTTACCTGTCTTGTGAGTTTCTGTACTTTACCTCTACTTTTATTGCACGTTGGGGACAACGTGTGGTTCAAGTATGGAGTGGTTGAATACTATGGTCTGTAATAACTTTTTGATACTTGCTTGCTTGTATGTCGATCATACTTTGCATCTTTCATTATCTTTGTCACATGTTTCGTTATTGCATTGTATTTTGCTAGCTGTGAAAAAACCAAAAAAATTGGAAAATTCAAAAATTTTGTGCTTCTAGGATTGGAGATAAAGGAAAAGGTAAAACACATATCATGTTATCACAATCCTTTATTATATTATCTTTATTAAGGTCATCCACATTATTCAATTATAGGTGTGACACAAGAGGTCTTAGACTCTCGCCTTCGGTCCTTTATCCAACTAGAGTGGTTCAGCGCGCCTCCCCGTATACACAATGGAGTGGTTCGGTACCCTCCTTGTATACCAAGTCTGGCCTAGTCGCGAAGCACCTCCCAGACTCCCTCGGGAGAATTGGACAAGTGATCACTGCCCGTTACCCGTGGCCAAGTAATAAGTCGATATATATACAGATACAAAACGTCACAGCACAACAACACACACCACTCAAGCATTCGCCAACATATCATAAAAGCTAAGTAAGTCCTAAGGACTTACCTGAAATCGAAAACTCTCAGCTATCACACAACCCGATCTGAAATCACTCCTCAATGCGTGATATAAGTCAAGGAAAGATGTTATAACCAATCCACATCCATATGAAGTTGAGTCCTAACAGCTTCCTACCTTAAGCTACCTTAATGCAACTAGGAAGCTAACCTAAATCTAACCCACTACATGGGATTTGCTCAAGATCTGCCAAGCCACCTAACATGATACTACATCATGATCAAAGGGGTACAGCGAAGGAGGAAAAAATACCACAAGAACACCCTTATATTACAAGAACAACTTAAGGGTCTCACTGGACGAAAACTGTAGTTGTAGCGGTGAAGAGGCGCAAGGGCGACAAAGACACAAAGGCCGCACCCGCGGCAGGAGCAAGGCGCGGGGGCGGTGAGGCACGGTCATGGGGCAGTGCAGGCGCAGCCACGACACTAGCGATAGCGATCTACGACTTCTCCTTCTTCGTGCTCGGTATTCTTTCTCTTTCAATCCTTCTTGTAACCTTGTGCATACTCGGTCAGATCTTCATGTAGCCACTTGGTCACAAAAGGAACGGAATGGGAGCACGACTTACCCTTACTCATCAACGGAATCGAAGGAGGCAAGAAGTTCTTCCGGAATAACTAAGGACGCCTCCCTTTGATAAACTTGTTGTAGTCCGTTGAAGATGAATTTTGTTGTTAGTGACGGAAATCAAGAACAGGAGAAAGGGGTGAAGGAAGGATGAAGAAGCAACAATATAGGTAAGAGAGGAAGGAAAAGAAGGAATCTTACCCAAGTAAATCTCCCAAGGATGAAGAGCTCCAGCATGAACGGAAATCTCAAAATTAGGGCAAGGAAGGTAAGGGTTTGGAAATAAAAAGGAAGGGTTTCGTAACATTCGTCGGTTATGAAACAAAACGACTCGGCCCATTACTTACCCTTCCCCGCGGGAAACAGTGCCCCTCCTGCGGGTCGACGAACCTGTGGCACCCTGTGGCCGCCCCGCGGGTAACCAACCCGAGACCTATCCCAAAGAACCACCAAAAGAAATGGGTGTTACAACATCACCCCTTAAAAACAAGTTTCGTCCCGAAATTAGACTCGAAAGATCCTCACGGTCTAGAGATCAAAACAACTCATGTGAAAGTCGCATCTTTATAACATACTACTCCGCCAACACACAAAACAAGACAAAACCCAAGCTCATAGATCACAAGTCTAAGCAGACGTACACGCATCATATCATACATAAGTCAACACATAAACAAAAACTAGGTCCGAAACTAACCCGATGATCCTTTCTCGACAGATAACTCAACCTAAAAATCCGGATAGTTCATGCGGATACTATCCCCATCTCCCAAGTAGCCTCAATCAATGGCTCCTCATCGCGACCACTAAAATCGCATCACCCGTATGTCCTTGAAACGTAAGCGTCTCGTAGACCTCTCCAAGACCGCTACCGGATGCTCCACAAAGGTGTGGTCTGGCTCAACTACTAAGTCCTCATAGTTGATGATGTGTCTCGGGTCTGGCTCAACTACTAAGACATGTGAAAGATTGGGTGAACCCCCTCCAGTCTCGGCGGTAAGGCTAGTTGCTATGCTACCTCCCCGACTCGCTCTAAGATATCAAACGGTCCAACATACCGGGGGGCTAACTTCACCTTGATGCCGAAGCGTCGGACGCCCCGCGTCGGTGATACCCGCTACCAAACTTGAGTCCCTACTCTGAACTCCAAGGGTCGGCGCCTCTTGTCCGCGTAGGACTTCTGGAGGCTTTGCGCTGCCAGCCTACGATCCCGTATCAGAGCTACTCGAGCCATATCATCAAGTACTTGCTCTAGTGCGACTGTACTATCGCTACTCGGCTCCTCCCAGCAAAGTGGTGTACGGCATCTTCACCCATACAAAGCCTGATACGGAGCCATCCCAATCGAAGCATGTCAACCGTTATTATATGATAACTCTACTAGAGGAAGGTGATCGGGCAACACCTATCCCCAATCTAGCATGCATGCTCTCAGCATATCCTCTAAAGTCTGGATGGTCCTTTACGGCTGTTTGTTTGTCTACGGATGGTATGTTCTCATGAAATGCAAACTCGTACCCAAGGCGGCATGCACATGATGCTAAAATCTCGAGGTAAAATGACTGTCTCTGTCCGAGATGATGGTCCTCTGTACCCCGTGGAGCCTCACTATCTCTCTTGTGAACTCCTCAACCAACCTACTCACCGACCACGTTTCCTTAATAGGAACTAAACGGGCGGTCTTGGTCAGGCTGTCTACTATCACCCATTTGGCATCATAACCTCGGCTCGGTCTCATTCCGGTAAGAAAATACTTGGAGATGTCCTCCCATTTCCACTACATAACCGGTAATGGGTGGAGCTCTCCTCCAAACCTGCGGTGCTCAACCTTGACCTGCTGATAAATCGCGCACAAGGCTACATATCTAGCCACTTCGGGCTTCAGACTGCCCCACCAAAAGGATCTCCTCACGTCCTGTTACATCTTTCTCGCACCTAGGTGCACTGAGTTAGGGGTAGAGTGAGCCTCTTTTAAGATCCTCTGCCTCAACTCTCGGTCTGCCGGTATACAACCACGCTTGTGGTGTCTCAGTAGTCCGTCGGCACCCACCTGAAACTGTGGTGGTGCCTATACTCGATACATTCGGTCTCGGATCCTCAATAGTGTAGGGCAGCTCTCTTGTTTTTGTCAAATCTCTCCCAACGGATCAAGTAACAGTTCTACGGTAGACAACTGACCGTCTGTGTCCGGGAACTGAATGTCTAACTCCAACCCGGCCAGGTCTCTCTGTAGCTGAGGCTGAGCTGTCAACCTAGCTATCGCCTTCTCTTGAGGCGTCCTCTAGTTAAGGATGCCGACGACCACATTCACCTTGCCCAGATGATACAGTATCTCCAAGTCCAAATCCTTAATCAACTCCAACGATACGGTCTTAATTCGTGAATGAGTCGATCTAGGTACAATGATCTCGAATCCGGCTGAATGAGGCGAATCCAGATGCGGAATGATACGTAGATGGTGAATGGCGCAGGAAGGTGAGAGAAGAACCAAAGAGAGTCAACGAAGGAACCAAGGCTGAAGAGCCAAAACCCCACTCGTGAATGCCCTAGACCCGTCTCCAATACAACTTTACACTAGCTCCGGCTGGACTAGCACAAAGAGGGACTCGTGAAGGCTCGAAGCACCAATCCGAAGGCGGTTGACACAAACAAGCTCAGCCAAGCAAACAACAGCAATGCCAACCAAAAACTCTCTTGTTCTTTGATTGATTTTGTGAATGATTACAAATGTAGTTCTAAGCAATGAAAATTAACATACCTAATCAGCAACTAAAAGAGGCTATATATAGACTCTTTTATCTAGACAAGAATAAAGAAAAGAAAACTAAAACATTAGTGGGAAGGTGGTAATAAGAGAGCTTCCTCTAATGTAGCTAACAACCTAACAAACAACTAATTCAGCATGAGAATAGGCTGATTTATTCAAACACATGATGTATGGAGTGAGTGGGACGTTTTTAAGCAGCCAAATGGACTATCCGAATGGGCTGAATTGTTCAATAGATCCATGAGTGATTTGGATGGTTTTTAAGAACCCAAATGATGATCCGAATGAGCTGACTTGTTACTCTCTTGGGCCTCCTTGAACGTGATCAGCTGGCTGCCCTCTTGGGCTGTTTTGGACGTGAGCAGCAGCCTACCCTCTTGGACTGCCTTGGAAGTGTTTGCTTGCCTCCCCTCTTGGGCTGCCTTAGACGTGATCAAGAGCTTCTCCTCTTGGGCTGCTTTGGACGTGATCAACAGCTTCTCCTCTTGGGCTGCGTTGGATGTGAGCAACAACCTATCCTCTTGGACTGCATGGGAAGTGAATAACGTCTGCATGGTCTCCTCCCTTGGTTCACTTGCTCCTACATTCACCAAAAGATTAACACATGATGTATGGTAATTAAATGGTTCACGCATTGTGCCAAGCAATAGCATTTCCCTTGACGTAACTTCTTGGATCTCCTTAGCTCTTGCTCTAGTAATGGGACCTTGATATCTTCCATGTGATGTTCCTACATCATCCACTCCTTCTTGGAAAGAATTCGACCCCGAATTTTCATCTTGTTCCGAATCTCCTTCATAGGGGCTCAAATCTCCTACGTTAAAAGTGGTACTAACTCCATACTCGTCCAGTAAGTCCAACACATATGCATTGTCGTTAATCCGGTGTAAGACTTTGAATGGTCCATCACCCCGTGGTGCTAGCTTGGAATGGCGTTTTGTTAGAAACCGCTCTTTCCTTAGATGTAGCCAAACTAAGTCGCCGGGCTGGAAAACCATCTTCCGACGTCCTTTGTTATTCCGGGCTGCAGTTTCAACGCCCTTCTTATCAAGTGCAGCCTTGGTCTTAGCATGAAGTTCTTTAATGTAGTCCGCCTGTTCCAAAGCATCAAAAGCTACTTGATCCTTTCGAGGAATCGGTAATAAGTCCAAAGGAGTTAAAGGGTTAAATCCATAAACACATTTGAAAGGTGATAACGAAGTGGAAGAATGCATGGTGCGATTATAAGCAAACTCAATATGTGGTAACATGTCTTCCCATTCTTTTAAGTTATCTTTCAACATGGTTCTAAGGAGGGTCGTTAGGGTCCTATTGGTGACTTCCGTTTGCCCATCTGTTTGGGGATGACTAGAGGTCGAGAATAGTAATCTAGTGCCCATTTTTCCCCAAAGCGTTTTCCAAAAGAAACTCAAAAACTTGACATCCCTATCACTAACAATAGTTTTAGGTATTCCATGCAATCTCACTATTTCCTTAAAGAAAAGATTAGCAACATTATATGCATCATCAGTTTTATGACATGGAATAAAATGTGCCATTTTAGAGAATCTATCTACTACCACAAAAATGGAATCTCTTCCTTTCTTAGTCCTAGGTAGTCCAACAATGAAATCCATACTTATATCTTCCCAAGGGCCATTAGGCGTTGGTAAGGGTGTATACAGCCCGTGGGGTTGTACCCTAGCTTTGGCCTTAAGACATTCAATGCACCTTTTCAGCATGTGTTCTACATCTCTTAACATATGAGGCCAATAAAAGTGAGTTTGCAACATGTGATAAGTTTTGTCCCTCCCAAAATGCCCCCATTAAACCTCCTTTATGGGCTTCTTCCACCAATAAGATCCTAAGGGAACATCTAGGTAAGCAAATCTTATCCACTTTAAACAAGAAACCTTCAAACATAAAATACTTATCATAAGGGCCTTGAGTAGTGCATCTATGTAATATCTTCCCAAATTCAGCATCATCCACATATAATTTTTTAATGTAAGTAAAACCTAACATCCTAGAATCCAAGGTGGTGATTAAGGTGTATCTCCTAGACAATGCATCCGCTACGACATTATCCTTTCCTTTCT
Organism: Fagopyrum homotropicum; assembly: GCA_033239125.1. Classification (NCBI taxonomy): domain Eukaryota; kingdom Viridiplantae; phylum Streptophyta; class Magnoliopsida; order Caryophyllales; family Polygonaceae; genus Fagopyrum; species Fagopyrum homotropicum. The sequence continues at coordinate 90,380,457 of BSWB01000004.1, read as the reverse complement.
TATACTTGATAATGTAAGGAAAGGTTTCGATGAACTCCATCCACCTACCATGCCGCCTATCTAGCTTATCTTGGCTCCTAAAGTGTCTAAGTGAATCATGATCGGTTTTCAAAACAAACTCTTGAGGCCAAAGGTAATGTTGCTATGTTTTGAGTACTCTAAACAAGGCATACAATTTTTTGTCATAAGTGGAATAGTTTAAGCATGCACCCTTCAATTTTTCACTTAAGAAAGCTAGAGGCTTACCTTCTTGCATAAGGACGCCGCCAATACCAATACCGGACGCGTCGCATTCAACCTCAAAGGGTTTAGTGAAGTCCGGTAGAGCGAGTAGTGGTGTATGGGTGAGGTGTCTCTTGAGCTCTTCAAAGGCTCTTTGCTGCGGTTCATTCCACTCAAAAGGAACCTTCTTTTTGGTCAAAGCCGTGAGTGGTGCTGCAATAGTACTAAAATCTCTCACAAATCTTCTATAGAATGTAGCTAGGCCATGGAAACTCCTCACGTCGCCAACCGACCTAGGAGTGGGCCATTCATTGATTGCCTTCACCTTGTCCTCATCCACTTGCAAACCATTGGCACTTACTACAAAACCAAGAAAAATCACTCGGTTAGTATAGAAATCACACTTTTGAATATTAGCATACAAGTATTCTATACGCAATGTAGCAAGCACATCTCTCAAATGATTTTCATGCTCTTTTAAAGTCTTACTATAGATAAGAATGTCATCAAAGTAGACTACAACAAATAAACCAATATAAGGTCTCAAAATATGATTCATTAATCTCATGAAGGTACTAGGAGCGTTAGTTAAGCCAAAAGGCATTACTAGCCACTCATAGGGACCAAATTTGGTTTTAAAAGCTTTTTTCCATTCATCCCCTTCCCTCATTCTAGTTTGATGGTAGCCACTCCTAAGGTCAATCTTAGTGAAAATTGTAGCTCCATGTAACTCATCAAGCATGTCATCTAGACGGGGAATCGGGTGTCTATACTTGATAGTAATGTTATTGATTGCTCTACAATCAATACACATTCTCCAAGTGTTATCCTTCTTGGGTACTAGCAGGACGGGAACGGCACAAGGACTAAGGCTTTCCCGAACATACCCCTTATCTAGCAAGGCTTGAACTTGGTTCTGAATTTCCTGGGCTTCCGTAGGGTTCATCCTATAGGCGGGCCTATTGGGAAGAGTGGCTCCGGGTATTAAATCTATTTGGTGTTCAATGCCCCTAATGGGCGGCAAGCCGGCTGGAATCTCCTCAGGAAAAGCGTCCCTAAACTCGCCTAACAGCCCCTGGATAGAACTAGGAAGTGGAATCGTAGAGTCATGAGGCACATTCACTATAGATTTACACAAACTCATCATTAGCACATCCATAGAAGCATAGTTAGTGACATATTCATTCCTAGACTCAAGATAGCTACTTGTTGGTTGTACTAACAGTGTTTGATGGGTTTTATTCTCCTTACTCTTAGGCCGTGTGATCTTAGGCTTTGGAGGGGTTCCTTGCTCTACCCTCTTGTTCTCATAGTACTCGGCTATTTGTAAAGGTGTCATAGGTTTAAGTGTTAAAGTTTTACCCTTATACTCAAAGCTATATTTGTTAGAAAACCCATCAAGTGACAAGCATTCATAGGCACAACATCACATGTAATAACATCCTCATATGATCCTAATGTTATATTGACCTTAGTTTGCTTATTGACCTTAAGTTCTCCACACTCATTCATCCAATGTAGTTTATATGGCCTAGGGTGATAAAATGTAAGAAGTTGTAATTTGTTTATCCATTTCAGTGCTAGCTATGTTGCAACAACTTCCTCCATCAATTATCACATTACACACTTTTCCTTTAATACTACACCTTGTATGAAACAGATTTTCACGTTGGTTATCCTCACAAGGTGCTAGTTGAACATGCAAAGTTCTCCTAGCTATCAAAGATTCACCTTGTTCATACTCAATGCAATCATCATTCTCATTTTGTTCATTGTCATCAATTAATGCATTTTCATCATCTAATTCCACATCATCCTCACTCTCATATTCTCCTAGATGATTTATGATCAAAGTGTGTCTATTAGGACATTCTCTACTCATGTGTCCTCTACCTTGGCATTTAAAACACACAGTGTCCCTAGTTCTTGAGTTAGAGATAGGAGTACTCCCTCGATGATCACTCGAAGGCTCATTCAAGGATCGTGGTGTAGTGGACGGTGTAGAAGACCTTCTTTGCCCTTCTTGGCCCATAGGTGCCGACTTTCTCTCTTCCTTCCGGCCTCCTTGATCCTTGTTGTGGTTAGGCAGCCGGCTCCCTTGTGCTTTCCAAGCGTTGGGCGCCCCATGAGGTGGCTTGTATTCCCGGTTTCGCACCTTAGTCTTCCTTTCCACCTTGATGGCCAAGTGTAGTAATTGCTCCATGGTGCTGTATGGATACATATCAACTTCATTAGCCAAATTAGAATTCAGAATTCGAAGATACCTAGCCATAGTGTTTTCAAAATCCTCTAGAACGTTGGCCTTCACCATAGCAACTTGCATATTCGTATAGGCTTCCTCAGCGCTAAGTGAACCTTGTCTCAAATTTTCCAGCCGTTGTCGAAGCTCTCGGGTATAGTGAGGTGGAACGAACCGAGCCCTCATTAGTGCCTTCATATGCTCCCATGTGGTGATTTGAGGATCCAATATTCGAACTCTTTCTTTGACTACGTGATCCCACCATACCAAAGCATAGCCTTGGAACTCAAGAGCGGCTAGCTGAACCTTCCTAGGCTCGCTGAAGTTGTGACACAACCAGATCTGCTCAACTTTAGTTTCCCACTCCGTGTAGACGTCGGGATCACACTTTCCTTCAAAGACGGGAATTTTGATTATGACTTTGCCGAGTCCGTCTTGCTCTTGATAGGGCCGTGGGTTATCACGTTCTCGTCCTTGCCTTGGCTGCTGGAATGGCCGATTGTAACCTTTCCAAGTGTGGTCCTCGAAAGCAGCTTCATTCCGTCGCTGAAAGTCATCAATAAATGGTGGCATGTTAGAAGCATTAGGGAGGACATTGGACTGTAAATTACCTTGATCCGGATGATCCGGCTCTCTAGTAACATGTGAAGGACCGCCAAACTCATAGTTGGTTCTCAAAGGTGGTGTCCCGGCTGGTGGTGTTCGTGCTTCCATAGACTCCACTCGTTTGGATAGGTTAGCTACGGAATCGGACAATTGTTTCAATAGACTGATCATCTCAGGCGTGACGGTCTCGCTACTCGACATGCTGGGACTTAGGGACCTGGACATGCTCAAGTAACAAACAAAGAACCGGTTAGGTTAGAAAAGCAAAGATCTCACTTGTGTATCGCTCACTCTCTCGTTGGTATTGCCTAGCTGGTGGCTCGAGTTGTAAGGATCCAACACCTTAAGATCACGATTTCCGAACCTTCTTAGCAACCCTTTGGAACTAGAACTGCTGAAACTGATGTTAGTGTCGGAGATGGATCAAGACACCCCCTAATTGGAGTATTGACCGTTGGGTTGGTGTAGGTATGGTGAATGTGTTTAGAATGACGTTTTGAGTTGTTTGAAAGAGTTTACTTGTGCTTGATTAATAAAAAAAAAAGGGCCAGCCGTTTTTTGTGTGTGTTTTTTTTTTTTTTTTTTTGAAAGATCTCTTAGACTTTGTCAAAGATTTGAGGGAGAGAAGGTAACCGAAACTGATTGCAACGAGAATTGTAGGAGAGCAGGTTACCGAATTGGTATTCAACGTTCGAGCTCTTTTTGCTTTTGTTGTGTTTTGTGTTTACCTCTCCTCAAGATGTTGTCCGGCACTAATGACCCTTGGCTTTTTGCTTTTGAACACTTCAAGCACAAGTTAAATCTCAATTGGATAAGCAATAAGGTTAACAAGAAGAAAGGAGTAATCAATTGTACCAACTGAGCTCTGATACCAACTGATACGGTCTTAATCCGTGAATGAGTCGATCTAGGTACAATGATCTCAAATCCGGCTGAATGAGGCGAATCCAGATGCGGAATGATACGTAGATGGTGAATGGCGCAGGAAGGTGAGAGAAGAACCAAAGAGAGTCAACGAAGGAACCAAGGCTGAAGAGCCAAAACCCCACTCGTGAATGCCCTAGACCCGTCTCCAATACAACTTTACACTAGCTCCGGCTGGACTAGCACAAAGAGGGACTCGTAAGGCTCGAAGCACCAATCCGAAGGCGGTTGACACAAACAAGCTCAGCCAAGCAAACAACAGCAATGCCAACCAAAAACTCTCTTGTTCTTTGATTGATTTTGTGAATGATTACAAATGTAGTTCTAAGCAATGAAAATTAACATACCTAATCAGCAGCTAAAAGAGGCTATATATAGACTCTTCTATCTACACAAAAATAAAGAAAAGAAAACTAAAACATTAGTGGGAAGGTGGTAATAAGAGAGCTTCCTCTAATATAGCTAACAACCTAACAAACAACTAATTCAGCATGAGAATAGGCTGATTTATTCAAACACATGATGTATGGAGTGAGTGGGACGTTTTTAAGCAGCCAAATGGACTATCCGAATGGGCTGAATTGTTCAACAGATCCATGAGTGATTTGGATGGTTTTTAAGAGCCCAAATGATGATCCGAATGAGCTGACTTGCTACTCTCTTGGGCCTCCTTGAACGTGATCAGCTGGCTGCCCTCTTGGGCTGTTTTGGACGTGAGCAGCAGCCTACCCTCTTGGACTGCCTTGGACGTGTTTGCTTGCCTCCCCTCTTGGGCTGCCTTGGACGTGATCAACAGCTTCTCCTCTTAGGCTGCTTTGGACGTGATCAACAGCTTCTCCTCTTGGGCTGCGTTGGATGTGAGCAATAGCCTATCCTATTGGACTGCATGGGAAGTGAATAACGTCTGCATGGTCTCCTCCCTTGGTTCACTTGCTCCTACATTCACCAAAAGATTAACACATGATGTATGGTAATTAAATGGTTCACTTGGTCCGGAATGCCGTCTTCGGCACATCTTGGTCTCTCACCCTCAGTTGGTGATACCCTGACCTCAAGTCGATCCGGGAGAACACGGTCGCTCCCTACAGCTGGTCTAACAAGTCATCAATGCGAGGCGGTGGATACTTGTTCTTGATCTTCACCTTATTCAACTCCTAGTAGTCAATGCATATTCTCATCGACCCGTCCTTCTTCCTCACAAACAGGACTAGTGCTCCCCAAAGTGAAACACTAGGGCGGATGAAACCCTTCTCTACCAGCTCCTCGGGTTGCTTCTTCAACTCCAACATCTCAATAGGTATCCTGTCGTAAGGCACCTTCGAGATTAGTCTCGTCGTTGGCTCCAACTCGATGTTGAAATCTACATCCATATGTGGTGGCAACCCTGGTGGCTCTCCAAACACGTTTGTGAACTCACTCACAACTAGGATCTCCTCTACAGTCGGGCTCTTACTTTCCTTCAGCACCGCCCAATCAATCTCCCCACTCGGACGGCGCTGATAATTGTGTCAGTGTTTCCAAGGTCCCAGCCTCGGAATACCTCAACCTGCCCTAACCTCGGTAGTGACTTCACGGTCCTCCTACCTATGTCTAGAACTGCTTCGTCCCCATCCATCCAGTCCATGCCCAGAATGACTTCTTCATGTGCTAGATACATGACAAATAAGTTTACTAACCCGTCACGATTTCCTAAGCAGATAGGACAATCTTGGATCTCCCGAGTTCCTCGTACCCTTCCCCCATCGGGTAACCCAATGGTGAAAGGTGCTCCCTCTACAGTCTCTAGCGAAGGCACTCCACATAAGCATCAGATATAAATGAGTGTGTAGCACCCGTATCAAATAAAAACTCTAACAAGCACGCCATGAATTTGAATTGTACTTGTAGTCTCCAGTGTTGCCGGATCCTTAGTGTTCCTCATCCCGAACACCCGAGCATGTGAACCTCTAGCCTCTGAAGTACTTCCACTACGACCTCAAACCCGACATGAGCCTAGTGGGGAACCCTGTGGAGTAGAATGCCTAGGGGCTCTGTACTGTTGCTGCCTCTAGGTCAGATATGGTGATGACCTCTGCCCACCACTCTGTGCTCTCGCAAGGGATGATCCCTGTTGTGACGGAGTCTTGCCTGGTGGCAGAAGCTAGCTCGGTGACTAGTCTTTCCGCAAGTGAAACAAGTCACCAACGGCCTCTTACAAGCGGGCTTAATATGACCCCGCTCCCAACAGTTAAAGCATTGTCGGTCAACCTCGGAAAGTGGTGCCGACAATCTAGAACTCTGTCTACCGTGGGCTGGAACTCGTCCATAACCCGATGCTTCGGCTCCTGCACTAGCCTACCCACTCTTCTGCCTCTTCTCTAGCCCACTTGACTATGCAACTCTCCTAGGACCCGGTCGGTCCCTCTCATACGTTGAAGCTCAGTCTTCGTAATCTGCCAAGGAGTCACAGCGGAAACCCGCAAGATAAGCGCGGGCGGACTCTCTCAAACTCCATGAGAACAAGTATACGTGCTGGTCCACAAGGGGAGCGGCGAGACTCAGAAGCGCTAGGTCCTCTCTGAACCTCTAGATCGCCTCCGCCACCGGAACGTCCTCAAACCTGGCCTCAAGGAAATCATGTACTTTGTCTCTCCTCAGTGATGCACGGAGACACTATATCACAAAAGGCTCAATAGCCGATCTAACCTAGTAACCCCGCTTTGGACCGTCCTTCACCAGTATTGTGTCAGATCTCGGAACAAGGTTTGAAACATCTCCACCCGTCGTTCCCCGTGGCAAAGGCTTCACCTTCAAGGCGGACTCTATGTGGTCTATCTAGTGATCCACCTCTAGCCCCACCTTCCCGTCGAAAGTAGGTACACGCTGCCAGTTGAAAGCCTTCGACCAGGAGTCTGGTCTCGACGATCTCAGCTCGTCTCGCCCTCAACAACTAACACCGGTGCAACTATCTCCGGTGCAAGTATAAATTGGGTAACCCTATGCGAGACCTCATCCGACCTCGCAGGTACTGGTGGTGCTGGGGATGGTACTCCAGCCTTGTAAGCTTCCTCTACCTGTTGCACGTACTCTCGGTACACAGACGCTCCTATCGACACCCGACCTGACTTGGCCAACGGTGAACGTCGTACTCCGGACCTAGTAGTGGTCCTCTCCCTAACCTTGGGAATAGCACTCTCCTCAACCTCCTCAGCAGGAGCATCAACAACTGGCGGATCCGCAGCTGGCGGGTCCGCAATGGGGGCACGTCCCCGATCTCTCCCTAGCGGAGGTCTACCTCCTCGTCCTCGACCTCGGACGACAGGAGTCCTATCAGCTTCGTCACTTCCAACTGGAGGAAGAGGTGGACGGACTCTTCCCCATCCCGCAGTTGTCCTAGTCCTAGTGCGTAACATTTGCACGAGATACATATACTCTAATCAGGCCAAGCTAACATATATATCACTATTACACACGTCCAAAACTATCATGCAAAGGTCAACTAAACTATGATGCCGAGATCTGCGGAGGTGGTGGCGGTTCCAATACTTCTATCCCAAACCGACTATGTGCATGACTTTGAAAACAAAAATCCCTTTAAAATTTCTGGCCCCTTGCTGGTTTTGTTTTAAAATTATTCGACCTTTTAAAAGTGTTTCAGTGCCATTTTTGCCAACCCAGAGCTCTGATGCCATATTGTAACACCCTAAATCAAAGACTTGGGGCGCTACGGGCTAGGACCTCACAATGGGTCCCGACCCTAGCTCGACAGCAATTTTATTGGATCTTACAACAAGACACAAACGATAAAACGTAAAAATCCAAATATAATAGTATGCAATGCCAATAACGAAGACAGGCTCTCAGCCAAGGTACAAAGACATAAACCAAAACCTTAAGGTAAACTGTTAGAGCCGAGTAAACATAACATGTAAAAAGCCCACACCCGTCCTATCACGTACGGGAACTCTAGTTGATCTCCTCCTCCGAATCACTCGGCAGCTACCCTATCCTACAAGGTGATAGCATGAATTATAGTCTATATTTTGGGGTTTGTTTGGACGTTTTATCTTTTATAATCTGCATGTTTGTATGTACATTATGTGATTTTACTACCATTTCATCTACCTTTGCGAGAATCGAGGTCTACACCTAGTTTCGTTGTAATTGCAGGTAATATGGTACGTTTTGCATCAAAAAGGAGCAAAAGGAGTCATGAGTCATTTGGAGCTACATCCAGGAAGCATAGCCATGAAGTAAGGATTCACTTTGGACCAGTTTTGAGAGATTCTACATTCAGTTGTGAGTCACCTCGGTTGACCAGAGATTCATCTCGACCGAGGTGATCCAGAGAGGCCGACTCGACCGAGGCGAATACCTAGGACGCGGCGAGAATATTTTATTCCTGGCTGAGATCTTTTAAAATTGGAAAGTGATCTTATATTTTTGGGCTTGGCTTCTGGAAGGAAGGAGATATGCAGAATCATATATTTTACCTATATTTATGGGATAATATCTTTCGAAGATTTATTATCTTTGGAGGGTTATTTTCCTATAAAAAGGGTTGGATTTTCCACAAATCGGAGAGGGCTTAGATCTCGCATACCACAGCCCGCATACATCCGCTACCAGCGCAAGCAAGCCGCCTACTCCAATTTGGGAGCTTTTCGAAGAACCTTTTTGAAGGTTGAAGGAAGATTGAAGACTATAGCTTTTATAGCTTTTTGGAGGGTTTTGTAAGATTGTCTTCAACTCCCTCAATTGTTTTCTTATCTTGTTGGATTATTATCCAAGGAACACTTTTGTTGTGATATTTGATTCAGTTATTGAAGTCTTTTCCTTAAATTCTTCTTTGTTCAAATATTCACCTTCTTTCCTTACATTTAATACTTTCACTATGATGATGAGTGGCTAATTTCCTTGTGTGATTCTAGGGTGATTGGCTGAAGGTTGTGGGAAAAACAATGATAGAATAATCTTAGATTCCAGTAGGATCCTGAAAGTTCGAGTCTTTAACCTTAACCCTAAGCATCTCGTTCAGTCGATGAACATTTCGGCCGAGGTGGTAACTGGCTGACCGAGGTGACTTATCCGACCTTAAACTGAGAGTTAAGTGTTAGAGTTTGCCAAATCCTATTCTTATTACGCCTTCCTGGTTCAATGCAAGCTTAGGATGAGACTTACCCGGTAATTCCTTAGTTTGTGTACCAACGATCGTAAGTGTAGGTAATAAAGGTTTATCCTTTATTGGGGTTTGAGTGTGCTTCCATCCCATCTTTGTGAGTTAGCCTGAGACTTACCCGGTAAAGGTTGATTCTATTCCCTTAGATGGTATGTTAGTTTGAGGTTATAATTCTTTATCTTGATTCCTTGAGACTTACCCGGTAATAGGAGTTACGGTTTAGGATTAGTGTGTAGTGAGACTTACCCGGTGATCTACTCCACTTTAGAAACACCTTCCCCACGCAAAAATCTCAGCTTTGTCCGCTTATCTATAGATCTTGAGTTGGAACCACAACTAGACGCCTTAATCCCTAGAATTGCATGTTTGCTTTATTTGACATCTTATTCATCTTTGATTGTGTTAATTGCTCTTGTGGTTAGCATTAACATTAGCATACCGTATTGACTCCGTTTCACCGAGTCCTTGTGATCGACCCCTGGAATTTTCTTGCTTTTACTACGATTGACCCGTACACTGCGGGTTCGCATCCTTGTTTTAAGCTTAAGTCTAGGGTTATAAATTTAAAGCTTGCACACACCGTTTGGAGCGAACAAGTTTTTGGCGCCGTTGCCGGAGACTTGGTCTAGACCGAGCCGGTACGGTTTGCTCTTGGGGCATTTGCCCCGTTTTGTCTAACCACTCTACTTGAGTGACTTTTGCAGGTTCTTTCTTAGGTATATGCGAAGAACCCGCACTGGGAAGGAAATCGTTCCTTACGATCCCGAACCAGAAAAGACATACAAGCGACGCTTAAGAGAAGCGAAGATAGCCCAACAAGACGATCGCGATCTTGCGGCCCAATTGAGAGAGACGCAGGAGCTACTACGTCTCAGTAAAGAAGAGCTAAGGCAAGAGAAAGAAGAGAATCAGGCCAGGACTGCAGCAATCGAAGCTGAGATTGCAACCATTCGGGACCAGATTCTACTTCAACCGAGGGAGGATCCAGTAGTTGATCCTCGACCGAGGCAGATTCCAGTACCTGACGCCCCGGCCGAGATACTTCCACCTCGGATGCCAGTCCGAGATGTTCTTCTTGCAGGAATTCCACAAACCCTAGGTCAAAGGATGGACCCTAATCAACAACTGAGGCGTCCAGGAGTGAACCTAGGAGATCCAGCAGATCATGACTACGAACTTCGACCGCAAGTTCTAGCCATGATTCGCCAATGTCAATTCGGAGGACTAGAGAAGGAGTCGCCGCATCAACATCTTCAAAACTACGAGATCTTGATGGAAACCTTGCGACCATCCAGAATTGAGAACAACAACTACAAGCTAAGACCTTTTTACTTTTCTTTAAAAGATAGAGCTCTTACTTGGTATCAATCTCTTCCTCCAGGAAAAATTAGCACATGGGAAGAGATGACTACGGAATTCTTGACCAAATTCTTTCCCCCCTCAAAGACTGCTGAAATGAGAGGGAAGATCAATGCTTTCATCATGAAGGACAAGGAGAGCTTGTCTAAATCTTGGGAGCGGTTCAAGGATATCCTTTTGGATTGCCCACATCATGGGATTCCAAAGATCGAGTTGTTGGAGATCTACTTCAAAGGGCTGGACGGAAACACCCAGTTCAATCTCCAACTACTCTCCGCCGGTACCTTCATGGACATGGCGGTTGACGAGGCTTGGGACTTCATTGAGAAGCAAGCCTTGCACATGGAAAAGTACACCCACCAAGGAGCTGAAGGTGGAGTTAAAAGAGTCAACTTTCAAGAGACTCAACCCAACAACAACCAACTCACGTCCTTGAAGAACGACGTGAAATTGAAGGAGCTATTGATGGCTCAAACTAAGAAGGAAGAGCAAGGGCAAAGGAACAACAACAACAACAACAACGGGTATCGTAACAACAACAACGGACCCCGAAACAACAACTACAACAACAACAATAGAGGATCCAATAGCAACAACTGGAGAGCGAATAATAACCAAAACAACGGTAACAACCATTCGAACTCCAACTCCAATGATTCCTCTAACCCTTTCCTCTCTTCTCCTTCTTCTTCTTCTACTCCATTGAAGAGCCAAGGGCAAGGATCAAGTTCGTCTCAGCCGGAAAAGAAGGACGCAGTCCTGGAGGCAATCTTGATCAAGCTTAGTGCTATGGAGAATTCCATGACTTCATTTTCGAGGGCCCAAAAGTCCTTCGAACAACAACTTGCTAATAGGGCGAATGAAGCGCCAAGAGATCCAGGGAAGCTTCCAGCAAAGACGGAAACTAACTCTAAGGGCCAGTGCATGGCCATCACGACGAGGAGTGGACTCAAAACTGCAGATCCAGTACCTCGCTCGACGCAGACCACCTCGGTCCAGATCCAGTCGAAGAACACCTCGACCGAGATGCCAACCGACGCGGCGCAACAGAAAGCAGGAGGAACGACAGAAACTTATGTTCCACCTCCTGCATATAAACCACCACTTCCATTCCCTCAGTCCAGAGCCAGAGCACATCTTGACAAGCACTTTGGTAAGTTTCTTGACTTGATGAATAAGCTACATATTAATATTCCTTTCCTTGATGCTATTTTAGGTATGCCCGCCTATGGGAAGTTCTTAAAAGAAATCTTATCAAGGAAGAGGAAGCTGGAGGATGTTGGTGAAGTTAGGATGACATCTAAATCTTCGGAGCTTATCAAGATCATGAAGGAAAAGATGCCACCTAAATTGAGAGATCCCGGCTCATTTTGCATTCCCATTCAAGTTGGGGATGTCACTTGTGAAGCCCTTTGCGATCTAGGAGCCAGCGTGAGCATCATCCCGCTGGAGCTATGCACTAAGATCGGTCTTGGAGAGCCCAAGCCGGTCAAGATTCGACTTTACATGGCGGATCGCTCCATTACCCATCCCGTGGGCATCTTGGAAGACGTTCCGGTCAAGTTAGGCAACTTCTATCTACCTATAGATTTTGTTGTAATTGACATTCCCGCAGATTATCCAGTTCCCATCATTCTCGGGAGGCCATTTCTAGCAACTTCGGGTTGCAATGTGGATTGCAAGAACGCCAAGTTGAAATTCAACGTTGGTGGCGATGAGGTGGAATTCGCACTACTTGCAGCCATGAAGGGGGAGCAACTAACTGATGATATCTTCAACATCTACGATGAAGAAGAATCAAGAGAATTGGTGAGCTCTATCCTTATTAATGATCCACTCGAAAGAGTTATAAGCTTCAGTTTAATGGAGGAAGGTATAGATGCTTCTTGTGATGCAAATATACGGAGCTTAAAGGCACTGGAGGAAGATCCAGGAGCTAAAACTGAGAAGCTGATCCAGGAAACGAAGATTTCCAGCCTCGGATCCAGTAGCAGTACCTCGACCGAGGCACCTTCTGGACTGAGCGAGGCGTCTGAAGAACACCTCGGTCAACGCCTCTGCGCCTCGACCGAGGTCGACAGCGAGACAATTCAAACTGAGATTGCATTTAATCCAGTTTCTGACACCACTCCACTGGAAAGAGGAAGTACAAATCCCTCTCAGAAAGCACCCCCAGTTGTGGAGCTTAAACAACTCCCTAGCCACTTGAGGTACATCTTTCTTGGGCCGGATTCTACTTATCCCGTTATTGCTAGTGCTTCCCTCTCCGATTCTGAATTATCTAAGCTAATGCATGTCCTGAGAAAGCATCGAAAAGCCATAGGTTACACCACGGATGATCTTATTGGCATTAACCCTTCTTTCTGCATGCATAGAATTCTAATGGAGGATAATCATAAGACTTCACGGGAACCTCAAAGACGGTTAAATCCGATCATGAAAGAGGTTGTGAAGAAGGAAGTTCTTAAGTTGTTGGATGCAGGTATTATTTATCCTATCTCGGACAGCAAGTGGGTTAGCCCGGTGCATGTCGTTTCGAAGAAAGGAGGGATGACCGTTGTGACGAATAAGAACAACGAGTTAATCCCAACAAGGACCGTTACGGGCTGGAGAGTTTGCATCGACTATAGGAAGCTGAACACGGCAACTCGGAAAGATCATTTTCCGCTTCCTTTCATTGATCAAATGCTCGAACGATTGGCCCAGCATTCACACTTTTGTTACTTGGACGGCTATAGTGGGTTCTTCCAGATTCCTATCCATCCGGATGATCAGGAGAAGACCACTTTCACTTGTCCTTGGGGGACGTTTGCTTATCGGAGGATGCCATTCGGATTGTGCAATGCACCCGCTACCTTCCAGCGATGCATGATGGCTATCTTCTCCGAGTACATAGAGGAGATCATGGAGGTATTCATGGATGATTTTTCTGTATATGGTTCCTCTTTTGATGATTGCCTATCTAACCTTTCTCTAGTGCTTAAAAGATGTGAAGACACTAACCTTGTTTTGAATTGGGAGAAGTGTCATTTTATGGTTAATGAAGGCATTGTGCTAGGACACCTCGTTTCTAATCGAGGTATTGAGGTCGATCGAGCTAAGATCGTGACAATTGAGAAACTCCCTCCTCCTTGTTCTGTTAAAGGTGTGAGGAGTTTTCTAGGACATGCAGGTTTCTACAGGAGATTCATCAAGGACTTCTCTAAGATTTCTAAACCTCTAACGAACCTCTTGAGTAAAGATGTTGTTTTTGAGTTTTCGCAGGAGTGTCTTGATGCTTTTTACAGGATTAAGGAAGCGTTGATATCCGCTCCCATTATCCAGCCTCCTGATTGGACCTTACCCTTTGAGGTCATGTGTGACGCTAGTGATGTAGCCGTAGGAGCGGTGCTTGGACAGAAGAAAGATGGACGGACCACCGCCATTTATTATGCTAGCAAGACGCTAGATGTAGCACAACGCAACTACGCTACCACCGAGAAGGAGTTATTGGCGGTTGTATATGCTTTCGAGAAGTTTCGTTCCTATCTAGTAGGGGCGAAAGTCATTGTCTACACCGACCATGCAGCCATTCGTTACTTGTTGGCTAAGAAAGATGCAAAGCCGCGCCTTATTCGATGGATTCTCTTGCTTCAAGAGTTTGACCTAGAGATCCGCGATAAGAAGGGATCCGAGAATTCAGTTGCGGATCACCTCAGCCGGCTACCGGAATCCTCCCGCGAGACGGATAGCCCACCCATAAACGATTCATTCCCCGACGAGCACTTACACGTCTTGGAGCGTTTGATGGATCTACTTACTTTACCCCACGATGGAGGTGAAGTATGGGGTGAGGGGATCTCCTACCTCACTTGAGACGCATCATGGTCCAGCTAGCGACCTTAAATCAAGCGCTTCTTGGGAGGCAACCCAAGGTATTGCTATTCTTTCCCGTTTTCTAGTCTAGCTTAGATAGTTTTTGTTTTTGCTTTGCTTTGCTTTGTTTTTGGTGTTCTGGACAGGCAATAGGAAGGAGCACATCTGGAAGGAGAGAAGTTCGAGATTTTGAGAAGACAGAAGCACCTCAGTTACTGTCAGAGCACCTCGACCGAGTTGATTCTTGAAGCAACCGAGGCGACTAGGGTTTCTGCAGAACCACCTCGGTCCATACCACCTCGGGCCAGTCGAGACCATCTCGACCGAGGTGACAGCAGATCCAGTAACAGTATAAAAAGGGAAAAATTACTTTTCACTTTTTACTTACCCATTTCGACCGCGGTGGACAGCAGCACCTCGCTCCTCCATTTCTCACTCGTTTCCGACGATTTCTGCTTCCAAACTGCAATTAAGGGGTAGAAGGATCGATTGCAACTACAGATCTGCAAGAAATTTGAGCGTTTCGACCGAAACGAGGTAAAAGCGTTCGAAAACCCTAACTCGTTCGTTTTCTGCAATTTGGGCTTTGGTTGCCCCTGATTCTGTTGAGGAAATCTATAAGTACCCCTTAGGAAGCATCGGTAGTGATTTTAGGGGGAAAAGAACTGAAAATCAGAGAGTGGAAATCGAACTGTCTTCGCCTCGGTCCAGTCGTTCTGCACCTCGGTCGAGGTGATTCTTGGAGTTGTCAGTCGACCGAGGTAGTCTGACAGTGTGTTTTGAAGATGAGTTCGGATCGCCGTTTAGCTCTGAGAGATAGATCCTCACCTTCCCCTTCTCCTTCCTCATCCCGTCCCTACCGCCCGACCATCCACGAGAGATGCCGGGTAGACTATGAGAGGATAGCTGGACGTCCAGTCATCGCACCACGATTTCTGGATGTGTCAGCTTTTGACTGCCTAGGGTTAGATGCTGACCTTAGGAGGATGATTGCTACAGTGGGGCTGGATCAGTTCATTGAGATCCGAGCCCCAGCCTACATAGAGCCGACACTCGAGTTTGTTAGCTCCTTCTCCTACCTTCCCACAGAGAGGTCTGTGAAGTATCGGTTGATGAGCCGGAACTTCATAGTTCCATTAGAGATTTGGAGAGAGATTTTTGGCTTTCCTGACCCCACCGTTGTAGACTTTCCCTCCCGATCCGTAGCTAGGGAGTTCTGGGGACAGATAGCCCACATTACTACACACGCAGACAGATGGCGCCCTGGAGATTCCAGGGAGAAAGTCATCTTTCACCCAGCCTTCAGACTTGCCCACAGGATCTTCAGTGAGATGCTTCTGGCGCGTATTGAGACGCCCCAGAAGATCAGACAGGGTGAGCTCTTTTCGCTTTACTGCATGGTCACAGGAGGTTTCCCAGACTTTGGCTTGCTCTTAGCAGAGGATCTGCATAAGATCAAGGCCAAGGCGAAGGGAGATATTTGCTGTGGAGGTCTAGTAACCCACATCGCCACTTACCACAGGATGGACCTCAGCGTTTGCACATTGGCGGCGGCTGCCAAGCCGCTCGGACTTCAGGAGATGATTACTCGGAGGATTCTAGTTCCCCGAGGACTGACTACACCCTACGTCGCTATGCCATGGGAGCAGACTGCACCTCAGGGCATCAGATGGTCTGCACAGTTCTCTGTCTTCGATCCACATTACTGGCAGACTGCTTGGGGTCCACTTATGGAGGATTACAGAGAGGGAGCAGCTGCCCCTGCGGAGGAGGCTGAGGAAGCTGATGAGGATGATGACGACGATGATGAGACCGTGGATGAGAGAGGAGGCGGCGTCCCGATGGACACAGGGACAGATACAGCTGGGACGAGCGCGCCTCCCATTATTGATCTAGATGATGACGAGGAGGACACTGAGCCAGCGCCAGCTGAGACTTCTCCAGTCAGGCCCGCTAGGCGCAGGAGGCGGGGAGTTAGGGACAGAGCTGCACACCGACGGATCGATGACCTGACGGATCAGGTTATCGACTCATATGCTGCACTTTCATTGGATATCCGCGAGATGCAGGAGCGGCAGCATCATCAGCACATGATGGCTCAGCTACAGTTCCAGCATATCATGGGCTATCCCTATGATCCGACTCAGTTCCCCTACATACCACCACCACCACCGGATCAGGACTACTGAGGAGCTGCAGAGTTTTATTTATTATATTTTTATGCAGTTCAGCTCTTTATCCGGTGAGTCCTCTTTCATTTAGACTTTTATTATACCCACTGGGACAGTGTGTCTCAAGTATGGGGTATTTGTCTGTATTATTTGACTACGTGACTACTTGATGCATTCGACTACTTGATGTATTTTATTGACCGGATATTTATATTTATGCTTCACTTCTGCATTTATATGTTTATCTGAGATTGCATGCATACTTACAGGTTATTTGATTGAAAAAACGTCAAAACTGAAGAAAAAAAAAAAAAAAAAAAATTTTTTCGACCTCGACCGGGGAGATTCTGGCGAAACGAGGTGTTTCACCTCGGTTGAACCAAGAACATCTCGACCGAGGTGTGTTAACTGAGAGTTTTCGAAAACGATTTTTGTGTTACTTATCTGGATATGACCTCAGTGAAGACTTTGTTTACCTACTGGTTTTAAATTCTTTATGTGTTTAAAAGGTTTTATGATGTGATTAAGTTGCTAAATGCTTTGTTTGAAATTATTGGCATGTTTAATACTTTGTTTTTATCCAAATTATGTTGAATTTGAAGGTTGACACCGCAGGATAAGTTCTCTCACTTTCTTCTTGGAAAGACCAAGGCAATTCATTCTCTCTTCTTTTTCTTCTTGATCATGCTTAGCCCCTCATATACATTTTGCCTCCCTTTACCTATCCGGGAATTTGGAAGCAAGCGAAGTGGTGAAAGCAAGTCAAAAGTTGAGAAGTGGCTGAAAGCGAAAGTGTTAGAAAGCAATAATAGGTTTGGGGAAGTCAATCATGAAGATGAGTAACTCGGCACCATTCACATAGCCGGGTGTTTGTGTCTTGCCAAAGTCGGATTGAGCGATATTCCTAACGGGTCATGGTATGTGCATCAAGGGTTTGATGCATCTCGAGAAATTGATGATTGCGGATCTCCTAGGCTTCGGTTATTGTGCACCTCTGTCCATGCATCCCAAAAAGTAAAGTAAAAGAAAAAGTGCAAAATAAGCAAAGCTTATTGGTAGAAGATGTTGCAAGTCAAAGTGAAAGTGAAGTTCATCCTTTTCCCGGATTCTAGCACCACATTACCTTACATACATCCCTACCCTACACGTTTCTTGACCTTTTCTTTTGGGAAGCCCTTGAGACCTTGAGCTTGTTGATTGACTTAGCGGTTTAAACTGGATTATACATGATTAATTTTGATAATTATGATTTATTATGCATTCTATGATTTTGTGCAAAGATGAACAACTTTCCTATATTTATAAAATGTTTTGAGCATATTGAGTTTTTAAATTCCAGGAAGTACTCTCTTAGAGTGATCTATGATAGTTGCACACCATAAAATGTTTTTGAGAGGATTTTTTCATTGATTTTCTTGACTTATAATCCATTCTATCTTGTCTTTTATATGCAGAACTTGCTTGGGGACAAGCAAGGGCTAAGTATGGGGTATTTTGATAGCATGAATTATAGTCTATATTTTGGGGTTTGTTTGGACGTTTTATCTTTTATAATCTGCATGTTTGTATGTACATTATGTGATTTTACTACCATTTCATCTACCTTTGCGAGAATCGAGGTCTACACCTAGTTTCGTTGTAATTGCAGGTAATATGGTACGTTTTGCATCAAAAAGGAGCAAAAGGAGTCATGAGTCATTTGGAGCTACATCCAGGAAGCATAGCCATGAAGTAAGGATTCACTTTGGACCAGTTTTGAGAGATTCTACATTCAGTTGTGAGTCACCTCGGTTGACCAGAGATTCATCTCGACCGAGGTGATCCAGAGAGGCCGACTCGACCGAGGCGAATACCTAGGACGCGGCGAGAATATTTTATTCCTGGCTGAGATCTTTTAAAATTGGAAAGTGATCTTATATTTTTGGGCTTGGCTTCTGGAAGGAAGGAGATATGCAGAATCATATATTTTACCTATATTTATGGGATAATATCTTTCGAAGATTTATTATCTTTGGAGGGTTATTTTCCTATAAAAAGGGTTGGATTTTCCACAAATCGGAGAGGGCTTAGATCTCGCATACCACAGCCCGCATACATCCGCTACCAGCGCAAGCAAGCCGCCTACTCCAATTTGGGAGCTTTTCGAAGAACCTTTTTGAAGGTTGAAGGAAGATTGAAGACTATAGCTTTTATAGCTTTTTGGAGGGTTTTGTAAGATTGTCTTCAACTCCCTCAATTGTTTTCTTATCTTGTTGGATTATTATCCAAGGAACACTTTTGTTGTGATATTTGATTCAGTTATTGAAGTCTTTTCCTTAAATTCTTCTTTGTTCAAATATTCACCTTCTTTCCTTACATTTAATACTTTCACTATGATGATGAGTGGCTAATTTCCTTGTGTGATTCTAGGGTGATTGGCTGAAGGTTGTGGGGAAAACAATGATAGAATAATCTTAGATTCCAGTAGGATCCTGAAAGTTCGAGTCTTTAACCTTAACCCTAAGCATCTCGTTCAGTCGATGAACATTTCGGCCGAGGTGGTAACTGGCTGACCGAGGTGACTTATCCGACCTTAAACTGAGAGTTAAGTGTTAGAGTTTGCCAAATCCTATTCTTATTACGCCTTCCTGGTTCAATGCAAGCTTAGGATGAGACTTACCCGGTAATTCCTTAGTTTGTGTACCAACGATCGTAAGTGTAGGTAATAAAGGTTTATCCTTTATTGGGGTTTGAGTGTGCTTCCATCCCATCTTTGTGAGTTAGCCTGAGACTTACCCGGTAAAGGTTGATTCTATTCCCTTAGATGGTATGTTAGTTTGAGGTTATAATTCTTTATCTTGATTCCTTGAGACTTACCCGGTAATAGGAGTTACGGTTTAGGATTAGTGTGTAGTGAGACTTACCCGGTGATCTACTCCACTTTAGAAACACCTTCCCCACGCAAAAATCTCAGCTTTGTCCGCTTATCTATAGATCTTGAGTTGGAACCACAACTAGACGCCTTAATCCCTAGAATTGCATGTTTGCTTTATTTGACATCTTATTCATCTTTGATTGTGTTAATTGCTCTTGTGGTTAGCATTAACATTAGCATACCGTATTGACTCCGTTTCACCGAGTCCCTGTGATCGACCCCTGGAATTTTCTTGCTTTTACTACGATTGACCCGTACACTGCGGGTTCGCATCCTTGTTTTAAGCTTAAGTCTAGGGTTATAAATTTAAAGCTTGCACACACCGTGTGGAGCGAACACAAGGCATCTAACAACACGGATAAACCGTTAGCTAACTATAACATAAGGAATATGCCGAAGCACAAACATATATAAAGGAAAAGGTAAAACGCAAATCATGCTATCACAGAACTCCTTTATTATTATCTTTATTAACGTCATCCACATTATTCAATTATAGGTGTAACACCAGAAGTCTTAGACTCTCGCCTTCGGTCCTTTATCATACTAGAGTGTTTTGGCGCACCTCCCCTTATACAGAATGGAGTGGTTCGGTACCCTCCCCGTATACCAAGTCTGGCCTAGTCGCGAAGTTGATAGCATGTATTATAGTCTATATTTTGGGATTGGTTTAGACGTTTTATCTTCATAAATCTGCATGTATGGATGTATATTTTTTGATTATATTGTTGTTTTGTCTACCTTTGTGAGAATCGAGTTCTGCACCTAGTTTCGTTGTAATTGTAGGTAAAATGGCACGTTTTGGACCAAAATGAAGCTAAGGAAGCTAAGAAGTCATTGGAGCTACATTCTGGAGCATTGAGGAATTATAAGAAGAACTCAGGAAGCATGGAAATGATTTAGAAGATTGATTTTGGACCAGATTAGAGAGTTACACTTTTAGCTGAGACTCACCTCGGTCAGCTACAGTACCACCTCGACCGAGGTGATCTTGAGGAGCGTTTGGACCGAGGCGAACTAATGACGGGACAACGAGATCTTTATTTTTTGTTGAGATCTTCTAATTTTGGAAAGTGAATATCACATATTTTTGGCTGGATTTCTGGAAGGAAGATATCTTTTTGGCTGATATATTTGGAAGATATGGAGATATATTTTAAGGAAATTATCTTTTTAAGATATTTTATCTTTGGAAGATAATTCTCCTATATAAAGGGTTGGATTTTCTGCAATTCAACCATCTTCGGGTCACTGATTTTCTGGAGGATTTTTTGAAGAGTTTTGAAGAGTTTTTGAAGGAATTTTTGAAGGTTGAAGTTCAAGGAAGGAAGGAATCAAGTTGAAGTTGGCTTTGAAGGAAGTTTGTAAGATTTCCTTTGTTGGTTTGGTTTTGTTGTCTTTTTTGATTTGTGATTGAAGAACGTTGTTTGTTGTTTGTTTGATTTATTCAGTTATTGAGACCTTTGCCTTAAGATTTTTTTGTTTGAATATTGATTCCTTTCTTATAAATTTGATTATTGTTATCATGATGATTGTTAGCTAAGTTCTTATGCGATTCTAGGGTGATTGACTGAAAGTTGTGGGAAAGACGATGATAGAATGATCTTAATCCCAGCAAGACCCTGAAAGCTTGAGCCTTTACCTTAACCGACGAACACCTCGGTCAGTCATTGAACATCTCGACCGGGATGGAATATAACTGAGCGAGGTGAACCTTTCCTGAACCTTATATGAGTTGAGAGTTTCTGTTTTGCCGAATTTTATCCTTGTTATACCTTTCCTGGTTCAAACGCAAGCCTAGGATGAGACTTACCGTGTGATTCATTTGCTTGTTTACCCAAGATCATGAGTGTAGGTAATAAAGGTTTATCCTTTATTGGGGTTTGAGTATGCCTTCATCCCATCTTTGAGAGTTAGCTTGAGACTTACCCGGTAAAGGTTGATTCTATTCCCTTGGGTGGTGTGTTGGTTTGATATTATAGTTCCTTTCCTTAGTACCTTGAGACTTACCTGGTGAGAGGATCTTTGGTTTGGGATAGTGAGTAGTGAGACTTATCCGGTGATCTATTCCCACCTTAGAAACACCTTCCCTTTGCAAACCTCAACTTTGTCCATGTTATCCTTTGAGATCTTGAGTCGGAACCCCAACTGGATACTTTAATCCCTAGAATTCGCATTCCCTTTTACTTGACTTTTGCATCATCTTAGATATCTTTGATTTGTTGCTTGTGGTTATTTGACAACCTGATTTACCGAGCTTTATTTCACCATAGTCCCTGTGATTGACCCTGGAATATTTGCTTTTATTACAATTGATCCGTACACTGCGGGTTCGCATATTGTTCAGGCATATATCTTGGATTATAAATATTAAAGCTTGCACACACCTTTTGGAGCGAACAAGTTTTTGGCACCGTTGCCGGGGACTTGGTCAAGACCAAGTTCGGTTTCGGACGTCTTTCAAGGCTATTGCCCTTGTTGCTATTGACTACTTTACTTGAGTGTTTTCGCAGGATCTTTCCTTAGGTTTATGCGAAGAACTCGTCCTGGAAAGGAAATTGTTCCTTACGATCCCGAACCAGAAAAGACCTACAAGAGAAGATTGAAAGAAGCTAAGATGGCCGATCAAGACAATCGCAATCTTGAAGCCGAATTGAAGGAGACATTGGAACAACTGCGTCTCAATAAGGAAGAATTGCAGCGAGAGAGAGACGAGACTCGCGTAAGAACATAAGAAATTGAAGCTAATACGGCCGCTCTAAGGGCTCAGTTTCTGCCTCGACCGAGGCAAGACCCAGCCCAAGTTGCACCGGCCGAGATGCATCTATCACCTCGGATGCCTCTCCGAGATGTTCTTTTTGCTGGAGCTCCACGGACCCTAGGACAGAGGATGGACCCCAATCAACAAGTGAGGCGTCTAGGAGTCAACCTAAGAGAACCAGCTGAGAATGATTATGAACTTCGACCACAAGTTCTAACCATGGTTCGACAATGTCAATTTGGAGGTTTGGAGAGAGAGTCTCCACACCAACATTTGCAAAATTATGAGATTCTGATGGAGACTTTAAGACCATCAAGAGTGGAGAATAACAACTACAAGTTGAGGCCTTTATATTTCTCTTTTAAAGACAAGACTACAAGTTGAGGCCTTTATATTTCTCTTTTAAAGACACGGTGCTTGCTTAGATCAAGCTCTTCCGGCTGGAAAAATCAACACATGGGAAGAGATGACAACGGAGTTTCTTACTAAGTTCTTTCCCCTTTCTAAGACCGCTGAATTGAGGGGAAAGATCAATGCTTTTATTATGAAGGACAAAGAAAGTTTGTCCAAGTCATGAGAGTTATTTAAGGATCTTTTGTTGGATTTCCCACATCATGGAATTCCAAAGATCGAGTTGCTGGAAATTTATTTCAAGGGTTTGGATGGAGATACTCAATTGAAGCTCCAATTACTTTTCGCTGGCACCTTCATGGATATGCCAATAGATGAAGCTTGGGATTTTATTGAAAAGCAAGCTTTACACATGGAAAAGTACTCCCATCAAAGAGTTGAAGATGGAGCAAGGAGAGTTAGCTTCCAAGACACATCATCAAATGGAGCTCAACTCACCTCGCTTAGCAATGAAGTGAAAGCTTGAAGGAGCTTTTAGTAGCTCAAACGAAGAAGGAGCAAGACGGTGGCTACCAAGGAAGAAACAACTATTAAGGGTTGCGGAACAACAATTACAACAACAACAGAAACTCCAACAACAACAATTGGAGATCTAATCAACAAAATTTCGGTAACCCTTATTCTAATGCTGAAAATGCTCTTAATGCCCCTTCTTCTTCTTCTTCTTCTTCTTCTTCTTCTTCTTCTTTTTCTTCTTCTTCTTCTACTCCATTGAGAAGCCAGGAACCTGCACCAAGTTCGTCCCAACCACCAAAGAAAGATGTTGTGCTGGAGGCAATTTTGATCAAGCTCAACGCTATGGAGACATCGATGAATTGATTTTCGAAGGCACAAAAAGCCTTAGAGCGACAATTTTTCAACAAGGCGAATGAAGCGCCAAGAGATCCATGGAAGCTTCCAGCAAGGACAAAGAGCAACCCTAAAGGACAAATCATGGCAGTTACAACATGCAGTGGACTGAAGACTGCAGATCCAGTACCTTGGTCGAGCCACGACCAGATGAGGAACACCTCGGACCAAGATCAGACGAGGAACACCTCGGTTGAGGTGCCAACCGAGATGGAACCCTAGAAAGCGAAAGAAAAATCTGAAGTTTATGTTCCACCTCCTGCTTATAAACCACCACTTCCATTCACTCAGTCAAGGGCGAGGGAACATCTAGACAGGCTGATGTAGGAACATCACATGGAAGATATCAAGGTCCCATTACTAGAGCAAGAGCTAAGGAGATCCGAGAAGTTATGTCAAGGGAAGTGCTATTGCTTGACACAATGCGTGAACCATTTAATTTCCATACATCATGTGTTAATCTTTTGGTGAATGTAGGAGCAAGCGAACCAAGCAAGGAGACCATGCCGAGGTGCTCACTTGCCATGCAACTCGAGGAGGCCATGCAGGCTGTTGATCACGTCCAATGCAGCCCAGGAGAGGAGGCTGTTGCTCACGCCAATGCAGCCCAAGAGGAGGTTGTTGCTCACGCCCAATGCAGCCCACGAGGGAGGCTGTTGCTCACGTCCAATGCAGCCCAAGGAGGGAGGTTGTTGCTCACGTCCAATGCAGCCCAAGGAGGGAGGCAGCTGCTCACGTCCAAGGCAGCCCAAGGGAGGTTGTTGTTCATGTCCAATGCAGCACAAGAGGATAGCAAGCTGATTACGTTCCAGGAGGCCCAAGAGAGTAACAATTCAGCTCATTCGGATCATCATTTGGGCTCTTTAAACACATCCAAATCACTCATGGATCTGTTAAACAATGCAGCCCATTCGGATAGCCCATTTGGCTCTTTAAAAACATTAAAAACGGTCCAGCTTTCACTCCCAAAGATATGTTTGAATAATTCAGCCTATTTCCATGCTGATTAGTGGTTTGTTAGGTTGTTAGCTACATTAGAGGAAGCTCTCTTATTACCACCTTCCCACTAATGTTTTCAGCTTTCTTTTCTTTATTTTGTCTAGATAAAAGAGTCTATTTATATAGCCTCTTTAGCTGCAGATTAGTTACGTTAAATCCATTGCTTAGAATTGCATTTGTAATCATTTCACAAAATCAATCAAAGAACAAGAGAGTTTTTGGTTGGCATTGCTGTTGTTGCTTGGCTGAGCTTGTTTGTGTCAAACTGTCTTCGGATTGGTGCTTCGAGCCTTCACGAGTCCCTCTTTGTGCTAGTCCAGCAGGAGCTAGTGTAACGTTGTATTGGAGACGGGTCTAGGGCAGTCACGATTGGGGTTTTGGCTCTTCAGCCTTGGTTCCTTCATTGGCTCTCTCTTTGGTTCTTCTCTCACCTTTCCCGCGCCATTCATCAACCTACGTCCATTCCGCATTCAGAAATCGTTTCATTCAGCCCGGTTCGAGATCATTGTGCCTAGATCGACTCAAACACGGATTAACACCGTATCAGTTGCTATCAGAGCACAGTTGGTACAATTGATCACTTCTTCTTCTTGTTAACTTTATTGCTTATCCAATTGAGATCTAACTTGTGCTTGAAGTGTGCCAATTCAAAAGCCGGACAACATCTTGAGGAGAGGCAAACACAAAACGAAAACAAACAAAAGAGAAAGCTCAAACGCTACATACACGTTTCGGTAACCCTATCTGCAATCAATTACGGTTACTTCTCTCTCCTACAAATCTTTGACAAAGTCTAAGATATCTTTCAAAAAAAAAACACTACAAAAAAACGGCTGGCCTTTTCTTTTATTAATCAAGCACAAGTCGACTCTTTCAATCAGCTCAAAACGTCATTCTAAACACAATTCACCGTACCTACACCAACCCAACGGTCAATACTCCAATTAGGGGTGTCTTGATCCATTTCCGACACTAACATTCAGTTTCAGCAGTTCTAGTTCCAAAGGGTTGCTAAGAAGGTTCGAAAATCGCGATCTTAAGGTGTTGGATCCTTACAACTCGAGCCACCAGCTAGGCAATACCAACGAGAGTGTGAGCGATACACAAGTGAGATCTTTGCTTTTCTAACCTAACCAGTTTCTTTGTTTGTTACTTGAGCATGTCTAGGTCCCTAAGTCCCAGCAAGTCGAGTAGCGAGACCGTCACGCCTGAGATGATCAGCCTATTGAAACAATTGTCCGATTCCGTAGCTAAACTATCCAAGCGAGTGGAGACTATGGAAGCACGAACACCACCAGCCGGAACACCACCTTTGAGAACCAACTATGAGTTTGGCGGTCCTTCACGTGTTACTAGAGAGCCGGACCCTCCGGATCAAGGTAATGTACAGTCCAACGTCCTTCCTAATGCTTCTAACATGCCACCATTTGTTGATGATTTTCAGCGACGGAATGAAGCTCATTTTGAGGACCACACGTGGGAGGGCTACAATCGGCCATTCCAGCAGCCAAGGCAAGGACGAGATAACCTTCGGCCCTATCAAGAACAAGACGGACTCGGAAAGGTCAAAATCAAAATCCCCGTCTTTGAAGGAAAGTGTGATCCCGACGTCTACACGGAGTGGGAAACTAAAGTTGAGCAGATTTGGTTGTGTCACAACTTCAGCGAGCCTAGGAAGGTTCAGCTAGCCGCTCTCGAGTTCCAAGGCTATGCTTTGGTATGGTGGGATCACGTAGTCAAAGAAAGAGTTCGAACCTTGGATCCTCAAATCAGCACATGGGAGCATATGAAGGCTCTAATGAGGGCTAGGTTCGTTCCACCTCACTATACCCGAGAGCTTCGACAATGGCTGGAAAATTTGAGACAAGGATCACTTAGCGCTGAGGAAGCCTATACGAATATGCAAGTTGCTATGGTGAAGGCCAACGTTCTAGAGGATGAAGAAAACACTATGGCAAGGTACCTTCGTATTCTGAATTCTAATTTGACTAATGAGGTTGATATGTATCCATACAACACCATGGAGCAACTACTACACTTGGCCATCAAGGTGGAAAGGAAGACTAAGGTGCGAAACCGGGAATACAAGCCACCTCCCGGGACGCCCAATGCTTGGAAAGCACAAAACAGCCGGCTGTCTAACCACAACAGGGAGCAAGGCGGCCGGAAGGAGGAGATGAGATCAGCACATATGGGCCAAGAAGGGCAAAGAAAGTCGTCTACAACAGCCACTACACCATGATCCTTGAATGAGCCTTCAAGTGATCATCGAGGGAGTACTCCTATCTCTAACTCTAGAACTAGGGACATTGTGTGTTTTAAATGCCAAGGTAGAGGTCACATGAGTAGAGAATGACCTAATAGACGCACTTTGATCATAAATCGTCTAGGAGAGTATGAGAGTGAGGATGTGGAATTAGATGATGAAAATGCCTTAAATGATGACAATGAACAAAATGAGAATGATGATTGCATTGAGTATGAACAAGGTGAATCTTTGATAGCTAGGAGAACTTTGCATGTCCAACTAGCACCTTGTGAGGATAACCAACGTGAAAATCTGTTTCATACTAGATGTAACATTAAAGGAAAAGTGTGTAATGTGATAATTGATGGAGGAAGTTGTTGCAACATAGCTAGCATTGAAATGGTAAACAAATTACAACTTCTTACATTTTATCACCCTAGGCCATATAAACTACATTGGATGAATGAATGTGGAGAACTTAAGGTTAATAAGCAAACTAAGGTCAATATAACATTAGGATCATATGAGGATGTTATTACATGTGATGTTGTGCCTATGAATGTTTGTCACTTGTTGCTTGGTCGTCCATGGCAATATGATAGGAAAGTTGTCCATGATGGATTTTCTAACAAATATAGTTTTGAGTATAAGGGTAAAACTTTAACACTTAAACCTATGACACCTTTACAAATAGCCGAGTACTATGAGAACAAGAGGGTAGAGCAAGGAACCCCTCCAAAGCCTAAGATCACACGGTGTAGGAGTAAAGAGAACAAAACCCATCAAACATTGTTAGTACAACCAACAAGTAGCTATCTTGAGTCTAGGAATGAATTTGTCACTAACTATGCTTCTATTGATGTGCTAATGATGAGTTTGTGTAAATCTCTAGTGAATGTGCCTCATGACTCTACGAACCCACTTCCTAGATCTATTCAGGGGCTGTTGGATGAATTTAGAGACGTTTTTCCTGATGAGATTCCAGCCGGCTTACCGTCCATTAGGGGCATTGAACACCAAATAGATTTAATACCCGGAGCCACTCTTCCCAATAGGCCCGCCTATAGGATGAACCCTACGGAAGCCCAGGAAATTCAGAACCAAGTTCAAGCCTTGCTAGATAAGGGGTATGTGCGGGAAAGCCTTAGTCCTTGTGCCGTTCCCGTTCTGCTAGTACCCAAGAAGGATAATACTTGGAGAATGTGTATTGATTGTAGAGCAATCAATAACATTACTATCAAGTATAGACACCCGATTCCCCGTTTAGATGATATGCTTGATGAGTTACATGGAGCTACAATTTTCACTAAGATTGACCTTAGGAGTGGCTACCATCAAATTAGAATGAGGGAAGGGGATGAATGGAAAACAGCTTTTAAAACAAAATTTGGTCTCTATGAGTGGCTAGTAATGCCTTTTGGCTTAACTAACGCTCCTAGTACTTTCATGAGATTAATGAATCATATTTTGAGACCTTATATTGGTTTATTTGTTATAGACTACTTTGATGACATTCTTATCTATAGTAAGACTTTAAAAGAGCATGAAAATCATTTGAGAGATGTGCTTGCTACATTGCGTATAGAATACTTGTATGCTAATATTCAAAAATGTGATTTCTATACTAACCGAGTGATCTTTCTTGGTTTTGTAGTAAGTGCCAATGGCTTGCAAGTGGATGAGGACAAGGTGAAAACAATCAATGAGTGGCCCACTCCTAGGACTGTTGGTGACGTGAGGAGCTTCCATGGCTTAGCTACCTTCTATAGAAAGGTTTGTGAGAGATTTCAGCACCATTGCAGCCCCACTCACGGCTTTGACCAAAAAGAAGGTTCCTTTTGAGTGGAATGAACCGCAGCAAAGAGCTTTTGAAGAGCTCAAAAGACGCCTCACCCACGCACCACTACTAGCTCTACCGGACTTCACTAAACCCTTAGAGGTTGAACGCGACGCATCCGGCATTGGTATTGGCGGCGTCCTTATGCAAGAAGGTAAGCCTCTAGCTTTCTTTAGTGAAAAATTGAAAGGTGCATGCTTAAACTATTCTACATATGACAAAGAATTGTATGCCTTGTTTAGAGTACTCAAAACATGGCAACATTACCTTTGGCCCCAAGAGTTTGTTTTGAAAACCGATCATGATTCACTTAGACACTTTAGGAGCCAAGATAAGCTAGATAGACGGCATGGTAGGTGGATGGAGTTCATAGAAACCTTTCCTTACATTATCAAGTATAAGAAAGGAAAGGATAATGTCGTAGCGGATGCATTGTCTAGGAGATACACCTTAATCACCACCTTGGATTCTAGGATGTTAGGTTTTACTTACATTAAAGAATTATATGTGGATGATGCTGAATTTGGGAAGATATTTCATAGATGTACTACTCAAGGCCCTTATGATAAGTAGTTTGTGTTTGAAGGATTCTTGTATAAAGTGGATAAAATTTGCATACCTAGATGTTCCCTTAGGATCTTATTAGTGGAAGAAGCCCATGAAGGAGGTTTAATGGGACATTTTGGGAGGGACAAAACTTATCACATGTTGCAAACTCACTTTTATTGGCCGCATATATTAAGGGATGTAGAACACATGCTTAAGAGGTGCATTGAATGTCTTAAGGCCAAAGCTAGGGTACAACCCCACGGGCTGTATACACCCTTACCGACGCCTAATGGCCCTTGGGAAGATATAAGTATGGATTTCATTGTTGGACTACCTAGGACTAAGAAAGGAAGAGATTCCATTTTTGTTGTGGTAGATAGATTCTCTAAAATGGCACATTTTATTCCATGTCATAAAACTGAAGATGCATATAATGTTGCTAATCTTTTCTTTAAGGAATTAGTGAGATTGCATGGAATACCTAAAACTATTGTTAGTGATAGGGATGTCAAGTTTTTGAGTGTCTTTTGGAAAACGCTTTGGGGAAAAATGGGCACTAGATTACTATTCTCGACCTCTAGTCATCCCCAAACAGATGGGCAAACGGAAGTCACCAATAGGACCCTAACGACCCTCCTTAGAACCATGTTGAAAGATAACTTAAAAGAATGGGAAGACATGTTACCACATATTGAGTTTGCTTATAATCGCACCATGCATTCTTCCACTTCGTTATCACCTTTCAAATGTGTTTATGGATTTAACCCGTTAACTCCTTTGGACTTATTACCGATTCCTCGAAAGGATCGAGTAGCTTTTGATGCTTTGGAACAGGTGGACTAAATTAAGGAACTTCATGCTAAGACCAAGGCTGCACTTGACAAGAAAGGCATTGAAACTGCAGCTCGGAATAACAAGGGACGTCGGAAGATGGTTTTCCAGCCCGGCAACTTAGTTTGGCTACATCTAAGGAAAGAGCGGTTTCCGACAAAACGCCATTCCAAGCTAGCACCACGAGGTGATGGACCATTCAAAGTCTTACACCGGATTAATGACAATGCATATGTGGTGGACTTACCGGAAGAGTATGGAGTTAGCACCACTTTTAATGTAGGAGATTTGCCCATATGAAGGAGATTCAGAACAAGATGAAAATTCGGGGTCGAATTCTTTCCAAGAAGGAGTGGATGATGTAGGAACATCACATGGAAGCTATCAAGGTCCCATTACTAGAGCAAGAGCTAAGGAGATCCAAGAGGTTATGTCAAGGGAAGTGCTATTGCTTGACACAATGCGTGAACCATTTAATTTTCATACATCATATGTTAACCTTTTGGTGAATGTAGGAGCAAGCGAACCAAGCAAGGAGACCATGCCGACGTACTCACCTTCCATGCAGCTCGAGGAGACCATGCAGGCTGTTGCTCACATCCAATGCAGCCTAGGAGAGGAGGCTGTTGTTCACGCCAATGCAGCCCAAGAGGAGGCTGTTGCTCACGCCAATGCAGCCCATGCTCACGCCCAATGCAGCCCATGCTCACTCCCTGTTGCTCACGCCAATGCAGCCCATGCTCACGCCTTGTTGCTCACGCCAATGCAGCCCATGCTCACGCCCAATGCAGCCCATGCTCACGCCCAATGCAGGCCCAAGAGGAGGCTGTTGATCATGTCAAAGGTAGCTCAAGAGGGAGGCAAGCAAACACGTCCAATGCAGCCCAAGGAGGGAGCCAGCTGATCACTTTCAAAGAGGCCCAAGAGAGTAACAATTCAGCTCATTCGGATCATCATTTGGACTCTTTAAACACATCCAAATCACTCATGGATCTGTTGAACAATGCAGCCCATTCGGATAGCCCATTTGGCTCCTTACAACCTTAAAAACGTCCAGCTTGCACTCCAAGGATAAGATTGAATAATTCAGCCTATTTCCATGCTGATTAGTGGTTTGTTAGGTTGTTAGCTACATTAGAGGAAGCTCTCTTATTACCACCTTCCCACTAATGTTTTCAGCTTTCTTTTCTTTATTTTTGTCTAGATAAAAGAGTCTATTTATATAGCCTCTTTAGCTGCAGATTAGTTACGTTAAATCCATTGCTTAGAATTGCATTTGTAATCATTTCACAAAATCAATCAAAGAACAAGAGAGTTTTTGGTTGGCATTGCTGTTGTTGCTTGGCTGAGCTTGTTTGTGTCAAACCGCCTTCGGATTGGTGCTTCGAGCCTTCACGAGTCCCTCTTTGTGTTAGTCCAGCAGGAGCTAGTGTAACGTTGTATTGGAGACGGGTCTAGGGCAGTCACGATTGGGGTTTTGGCTCTTCAGCCTTGGTTCCTTCATTGGCTCTCTCTTTGGTTCTTCTCTCACCTTTCCTGCGCCATTCATCATCTTCGTTTCACTTCGCCTACTGAATTCGCCTCATTCAGTCCGTTTCGAGATCATTGTGCCTAGATCAACTCAATCACGGATTAACACCGTATCACCTTATATTGGTTTATTTGTTGTAGTCTACTTTGATGACATTCTTATCTATTGTAAGACTTTAAACGAGCATGAGAATCATTTGAGAGATGTGCTTGCTACATTGCGTATAGAATACTTGTATGCTATTATTAAAAAAAAATGTGATTTCTATACTAACCGAGTGATTTTCCTTGGTTTTGTAGTGAGTGCCAATGGTTTGCAAGTGGATGAGGATAAGGTTAATGCAATCAATGAATGGCCCATTCCTAGGTCGGTTGGTGAAGTAAGGAGTTTCCATGGCCTAGCTACATTATATAGAAGATTTTTGAGGGATTTTAGTACCATTGTAGCACCACTCACGGCTTTGACCAAAAAGAAGGTTCCTTTTGAGTGGAATGAACCTCAGCAAAGAGCATTTGAAGAGGTCAAGCAACGCCTCACCCACGCACCACTACTCGCTCTACCGGACTTCACTAAACCCTTTGAGGTTGAATGCGACGAGTCTGGCATTGGTATTGGCGGCGTCCTTATGCAAGAAAGTAAGCCTCTAGCTTTCTTTAGTGAAAAATTGAAGGGTGCATGCTTAATCTATTCCACGTATGACAAAGAATTGTATGCCTTGTTTAGAGTACTCAAAACATGGCAACATTACCTTTGGCCCCAAGAGTTTGTTTTGAAAACCGATCATGATTCACTTAGACACTTTAGGAGCCAAGATAAGCTATATAGGCGGCATGTTAGGTGGATGGAGTTCATCGAAACCTTTCCTTACATTATCAAGTATAAGAAAGGAAAGGATAATGTCGTAGCGGATGCATTGTCTAGGAGATACACCTTAATCACCACCTTGGATTCTAGGATGTTAGGTTTTACTTACATTAAAGAATTATATGTGGATGATGCTGAATTTGGGAAGATATTTCATAGATGTACTACTCAAGGCCCTTATGATAAGTATTTTGTGTTGGAAGGATTCTTGTTTAAAGTGGATAAAATTTGCATACCTAGATGTTCCCTTAGGATCTTATTAGTGGAAGAAGCCCATGAAGGAGGTTTAATGGGGCATTTTGGGAGGGACAAAACTTATCACATGTTGCAAACTCACTTTTATTGGCCTCATATATTAAGGGATGTAGAACACATGCTGAAAAAGTGCATTGAATGTCTTAAGGCCAAAGCTAGGGTACAACCCCACGGGCTGTATACACCCTTACTGACGCCTAATGGCCCTTGGGAAGATATAAGTATGGATTTCATTGTTGGACTACCTAGGACTAAGAAAGGAAGAGATTCCATTTTTGTTGTGGTAGATAGATTCTCTAAAATGACACATTTTATTCCATGTCATAAAACTGATGATGCATATAATGTCGCTAATCTTTTCTTTAAGGAAATAGTGAGATTGCATGGAATACCTAAAACTATTGTTAGTGATAGGGATGTCAAGTTTTTGAGTTTCTTTTGGAAAACGCTTTGGGGAAAAATGGGCACTAGATTACTATTCTCGACCTCTAGTCATCCCCAAACAGATGGGCAGATGGAAGTCACCAATAGGACCCTAACGACCCTCCTTAGAACCATGTTGAAAGATAACTTAAAAGAATGGGAAGACATGTTACCACATATCGAGTTTGCTTATAATCGCACCATGCATTCTTCCACTTCGTTATCACCTTTCAAATGTGTTTATGGATTTAACCCTTTAACTCCTTTGGATTTATTACCGATTCCTCAAAAGGATCGAATAGCTTTTGATGCTTTGGAACAGGCGGACTACATTAAGGAATTTCTTGCCAAGACCAAGGCTGCACTTGATAAGAAGGGCGTTGAAACTGCAGCTCGGAATAACAAAGGATGTCGGAAGATGGTTTTCTAGCCCGGCGACTTAGTTTGGCTACATCCAAGGAAAGAGCGGTTTTCGGCAAAACGCCATTCCAAGCTAGCCCCACGGGGTGATGGACCATTCAAAGTCTTACACCGGATTAACGATAACGCATATGTGTTGGACTTACCGGAAGAGTGTGGAGTTAGTACCACTTTTAACGTAGGAGATTTGAGCCCCTATGAAGGAGAGTCGGAACAAGATGAAAATTCGGGGTCGAATTCTTTCCAAGAAGGAGTGGATGATGTAGGACCATCACATGGAAGAGATCAAGGGCCCATTACTAGGGCAAGAGCTAAGGAAATCCAAGAAGTTACGTCAAGGGAAGTGCTATTGCTTGGCACCATGCGTGAACCATTTAACTTCCATACATCATGTGTTAATCTCTTGGTGAATGCAGGAGAAAGCAAGCAAAGGGAAGAGACGTTGCTCACATCCAAGGAGGTCCAAGAGAGTAACCAGCTGCTCACGTCCAAGGCAGCCCAAGAGAGTAACCAGCTGCTCACGTCCAAGGCAGCCCAAGAGAGTAACCAGCTGCTCACGTCCAAGGAGGCCCAAGAGAGTAACCAGCTCCATCAGTCGGATAATCATTTGGGCTCTTAAAAACCGTCCAAATCACTCCTGGATCTGTTGTGAACAAATCAGCCCATTTCCCTCTTAAAAACCTTCCAATTCACTCCCAAGGATCTGTTTTGAATAAGTCAGCCTATTTTGATGCTGATTAGTTGTTTGTTAAGTTGTTAGCTACATTTGTGGAAGCTCTCTTTTTACCACCTTCCACAAATGTTTTAGTTTTCTTTTCTTTATTTTGTCTAGATAAAAGAGTCTATATATAGTCTCTTTAGCTGCTGAATAGGAGACGTTTCATTTTTGCTAAGAATTTCAGATTGTAATCATTCACAAAATCAATCAAAGAACAAGAGAGTTTTTGGTTGGCATTGTCGTTGTTTGCTTGGCTGAGCTTGTTTGTGTCAACCGCCTTCGGATTGGTGCTTCGAGCCTTCACGAGTCCCTCTTTGTGCTAGTCCAGCCGGAGCTAGTGTAAAGTTGTATTGGAGACGGGTCTAGGGCATTCACGAAGCGGGGTCTTGGCTCTTCAGCCTTGGTTCTTTTTGTTGACTCTCTTTGGTTCATCTCTACATCTTCCTGCATCCATTCCATATCCACGTTTCATTCCGCATCTAGATCCGCTTCATTCAGCCGGATTCGGATCATTGTACCTAGATCGACTCATTCACGGACTAATACCGTATCACATGGTCTCCCTTCCACGTCCAAGTCGTCGGGAATCGTCATTAACGTGACTAAGGAAGCCTCAGTCTGCAATGGATCATCAATGGTCTCCTTAGGAGCTAAGGACACCAACAAGTTGGACACCTCCTCTTGAATTGCTCTTGCCCTTGATCTAGTGATTGGCCCTTGCATTGTAGGACTAGTAGGGGCTATTGGTGATGGTCACTCATCATACTCCCCTTCTTGGGAAGGATTCGTCCTCGAATCATCGCCATCCGCATCACTTGACTCAAAGAGACTTAGATCTCCTACATTGAAGGTAGAGCTCACTCCATAGTCCTCCGGAAGCTCTATTACATAAGCATTGTTGCCAACCTTACGTAGTACTTTGAATGGTCCGTCTCCCCTAGGTGATAGCTTGGACTTGCGCCTGTCCGGGAACCTATCCTTCCTTAAATGCAGCCACACGAGGTCTCCCGGTTCGAACAGCACTTGCTTGCGGTTCCTATTAGCCTTGGTCGCCACTTGCCTCCCCTTCCCCTCTAGCCTTTTGCGTGTCCTTTCATACAGTTCCTTGATGATCTCCACCTGTTTTTCTGCATTAAAATCTACTTGCTCCGCTATGGGCAACGGTATAAGATCGAAAGGGGTCAAAGGATTCAATCCATAGACACACTCAAAAGGAGTTAGATTAGTAGAAGAATGTAATGTACGATTATATGCAAATTCTACATGAGGCAAGACATCTTCTGAAGCTTTCAAATTATCTTTTAAAACAGCTCTCAGAACGGTTGTTAACGTCCTATTAGTTACTTCGATTTGACCATCCGTTTGAGGATGACTAGAAGTCGAAAACAACAACTTCGTCCCTAGTTTACCCCAAAGAGTCTTCCAAAAGAAACTAAGAAACTTAACATCCCTATCACTCACTATACTCCTAGGTACTCCATGTAGTGTAACAATTTCCCTAAAGAACAAGTTAGCTACATTATAAGCATCATCAGTCTTATGGCAAGCAATAAAATGGGCCATTTTAGAAAATCGATCTACCACCACAAAAAATGAATCTCTCCCTTTCTTAGTCCTAGGTAACCCAACAATGAAGTCCATACTAATATCCTCCGAAGGTGACTTAGGCGTGGGTAAGGGGGTATACAATCCATGAGGTTTCAATCTAGCCTTAGCCTTTAAACACACAAGACATCTCTTAAGCAAGTTTTCTACATCTCAAAGCATATGGGGCCAATAAAAATATGAATGTAGCATATGATAAGTCTTATCTCTCCCAAAATGCCCCATTAAGCCTCCCATATGGGCTTCCTCAACAAGTAATAGCCTAAGGGAACACTTAGGAATGCACACTTTATCGACTCTAAATAGAAAACCCTCAAACAAGTAATACTTATCAAAGGCTCCTCTAGATGCACATTGCTTAAAATATGTCTCCAAAATCAGAATCATCAACATATAGATGCTTAATATAATAGAAACCTAAGACCTTAGAATCCATAGTTGTGATTAAAGAGTGTCTCCTAGAGAGAGCATCCGCTACAACATTATCCTTGCCCTTTTTATACTTTATGATATGAGGACTCATGATCGGTACGTAGGACAAATTCACTAGGCCATAAATAATGTTGCCATGTTTTTAACACTCTAAACAATGCATAAAGTTCTTTATCATACGTCGAGTAGTTTAAACATGCTCCCTTTAATTTCTCACTAAAAAATGCTAGTGGCTTACCCTCTTGCATGAGTACTCCTCCAATGCCAATACCCGAAGCATCACACTCGACCTAAAAAGGTTTGGTGAAGTCTGGAAGAGCTAGGAGAGGTGCATGGGA
This sequence comes from Fagopyrum homotropicum, assembly GCA_033239125.1. NCBI lineage: Eukaryota > Viridiplantae > Streptophyta > Magnoliopsida > Caryophyllales > Polygonaceae > Fagopyrum > Fagopyrum homotropicum. The sequence continues at coordinate 90,343,938 of BSWB01000004.1, read as the reverse complement.
CAGCCGCCACTTCAACTCCTTAAACGCCTTCTCTTGAGCATCTCCCCACACAAATGGCACCTTCTTCTTTGTCAAGGACGTGAGTGGGGCTGCTATGGTGCCGAAATCTCGCACAAAATGTCTATAGAAGGTTGCTAGGCCGTGGAAACTCATCACTTGACCGACGGTTGTGGGAGTAGGCCATTCCTGGATTGCCTTGATCTTCTCTTCATCCACCTCTAGACCTCTTGTGCTCACTACAAAACCAAGAAAAACAACTTGATTAGTACTAAACTCACATTTCTTCAAATTAGCATACAAATATTCAATTCTAAGAGTTGTAAGTACTTCCCTCAAATGTTCCTCATGCTCTTCAAGTGACTTACTATAGATGAGGATATCATCAAAGTAAACCACAACAAACCTTCCAATGTAGTGTCTCAACACGTGATTCATCAATCTCATAAATGTGCTAGGAGCATTGGTTAAACCAAATGGCATCACTAGCCACTCATAAAGACCAAACTTAGTCTTGAATGCCGTTTTCCACTCATCTCCCTCCCTCATTCTGATTTGGTGATAACCACTCCTAAGGTCGATCTTAGAGAACAATGTGGCTCCACTTAACTCATCTAACATGTCATCTAAACGTGGGATAGGGTGGCGGTACTTAATGGTGATGTTGTTGATGGCTCTACAATCAACAAACATCCTCCATGTATTGTCCTTCTTAGGCACTAAGAGGACGGGAACGGCACTAGGACTCAAACTCTCCCTTACATAACCCTTATCTAGGAGTTCTTGCACTTGGTTTTGGATCTCTTGGCTCTCCTTAGGGTTCATCCTATAGGCTGGACGGTTTGGGAGTGTAGCACTGGGAATAAGGTCTATTTGGTGCTCAATACCTCTAAAAGGTGGGAGGCCAGCCGGAATCTCGTCGGGAAACACATCACTAAACTCATCTAGGATAGCTAGGATGTGCTTAGGTAGGGTGGCCTTGGCTTCATCACTCAAAGTCACTAAGCTCTTGCACAATCTCACAAGAATGGCATCTAAAGGGGTGTAATCTAGGATGTACTCCTCCTTGGATGCTAGAAGGACGCTAGAAGGTGTGGCTAATAGGGTGGTACTAGTCTTGGCCATGGGTTCTGATTTAGGCCGTGAGCTATCCCCTCTCTTTTTCCCTTCATTTTGCTCCACATTCAACTCCTTCTTCTTCTCATAAAATTCAGCAATCTGCAATGGTGTCATTGGCTTAAGAGTTAGTGTTTGACCATTAAATTCAAAGGTATGCCTATTAGTAAAACCATCATGCTTAACTCTCCTATCAAATTGCCATGGACGTCCCAAAAGAATATGACAAGCTTGCATGGGAACTACATCACAAGTAATGGTGTCCTCATAGCTACCTAAAGTGATAGTAACTCTAGCTTGCCTATTTACTTTTAATTCTCCACAATCATTCATCCAATGCAATTTGTAAGGCCTAGGGTTATAAAATGTGGTAATTTGCAACTTATTAATCAAATCAGTGCTAGCTATATTGCAACAACTACCTCCATCTATGATCATATTACACACCTTCCCTTTAATTAGACATCTAGTATGAAAAAGGTTCTCTCTTTGATTATCTTCACACGGAGCTAGCTTAGCATGCAAAGTTATTCTAGCTATTAATGATTCTCCATGCTCATATTCAATGCCCTCATCACTATCACTACCAATTTCATGCAATCTATTAAGGTTGGTGTTATCATTGTTTTCATTCTCATCCTCACTCTCATATTGTCCAAATTGATTTAAAGTCAGAATTTTCTTATTAGGACAATCCCTCATATAATGGCCTCTACCTTGACATTTAAAACACACAATATCTCTAGAATGAAGAGTAGAGTCAGAGGTACTCCCTTTAGAACCACTTGAAGGCTCATTCAAGGGTCTAGAAGATGAATGAGGTGTTGAGCTCCTTCTTTGTGCTCCTTGGTCCATGGTTGATGCTTTTCGGTCCTCCTTAGTGGATGTAGGCTCACGGTTGTAGGACCCTTGGGGCCGGCTGTTTTGTGCTTTCCATGGGCTTGTAGCTCCAAAGCTTGTCTTGGCACATGGGTTCCTAACCTTTGTCTTCTTCTCTACTTTGATTGCCAAATGCAGCAGCTAGACCATGGTACTATAAGGGTACAAATCAATTTCATTAGCCAAAGATGAGTTTAAAATGCGTAGATACCTAGCCATTGTAGACTCCTCATCTTCAACCACATTAGCTTTTACCCTTGCCATTTGCATAGAGTTGTAGACCTCTTCGGCACTCATGGCTCCTTGTCTAAGGTTCTCCAACCTTTGCCTCAGCTCCCTAGCATAATGTTGAGGTACAAAATGAGCTCTCATCAAGGCCTTCATTTGTTCCCATGTAGTGATGGCTGGATCCAAGATTCTTCTCCTTTCCTTGACAAGATGATCCCACCATACTAGTGCATAGCCTTGGAACTCCAATGATGCAAGCTGGACCTTCCTTTGCTCTCCAAAGTGATGGCAAGACCAAATTTGTTCCAATTTAGTCTCCCAATCCATGTAAGCATCCGGGTCACACTTGCCTTCAAAGCGGGAAATCTTGACCTTCACTTTCCCTATTCCATCTAGCTCTTGATAAGGCCTAAAGGGCTCATATTCTCGTCCTCTCCTTGGCTGTGGGTGAAGCCTAGGGAACTCTCTCCACATACCTTCTTCCTCAACATCCTCTTGTGGCTCCTGAAAATCATCCACAAAACCTTGCACATTAGGTGTTCTAGGAAGAGTGTTAGCATGTCTCATACCTTGCCCTTGAGGGGTTCTTTGGGGTGATTCAGGGGTTGTTTCTCTAGGTGCATCTCTAGATGTGCCTCCTAGCTCGAAAGTGGACCTCGGCTGTGGCGTGGCCGTGGGTGCTGGTCGAGGCTCCAACGTGCCAATCCGGTGGGTCAATCTTGCCACCGAATCCATTAGTTGCTTCAACATAGCAAATGTCTCCGGGTGCATTGGCTCACTTCTTTGGGACTTGCTTGGACTATTAGACCTAGACATGATAAAAAAAAAAACACAGAAAACAAGCAAACTAGTTGAATTAGATAAAACAGAAAATTCTCACAAGTGTTTACTCTCACTCTCACACTCAAGTTGTGTTGATCACAAGCTATTTGATGCAATTGACTTGGATGGATTAAAACTCCTTCTAAGATCAATGCCTTAGCTCAACTAGCACACTCCTTGACTTGAATAAGGGTGATACACGGCTGCTTGAAGGTTTACAACAGAAAAACGTTATGATAGACACTAAGAGATGGAGATAAGACTCAAGACTCAAAGAAAGATGCAAGAGGCTGTTATGGACTCTCAAAGATGGTAAACTCAAGATATGATAGAATTAAAATGAAACAAGAAAGATAGACACACAAGAGACTAAGAAGAGAGTTTCACTTACCTTGTCCTTATGCAATGGAGAGAGATATGGCCGGCTGTTAAACGTTGGTTTTAGGTAATGGTGATGGATAAGAAATGAGGTAGGTAACTCTTGTTTGTAGTCTCAATGATCCTTTCACAATCAGATTGCAAAAACACTTGTTTTTCTAGCTTCTACACAACTTAGGTTGGTATAGAATATGATATGATATGTATGATAGATTGGAAGGGTGAAATGATATGATTAAATGTTCTTCTTCTTCTTTTTTTTTTTTTAAACGTAGGACCTTGGCTGACGTTCTTTTTGGAATAAAATAGGAGAGAGGAATAAAAAGAAAATTGAAAAGAAAAAGAGATAACTAACTAGAAGTAGTCTCTTGGTTGTTGCTACAATTTAGGAGCTTTTTGTGGCCTCTCTCTTCTGTTTTGCAACGTCTGATTTGTCTTTGGAAGAGTGGTCCACTTTTGCTTCTAAAATTGTGTTGGGACGTGATTTGGCAAGAGAAAAAAATAGCTGGACGTTTTTGATGAAGAACGGCTGATGAAAGTGATGTAGAATGGCTGAAAAATGGCGGTTTTGGCTTGGCTTTCTCTCTTCTCCAATAAACACAAGAAACAAAGCAAATTAGACTTAAATAGACTCTTAAAATGAAGCGATTGACACAAACAAAGAAAAGACTCAAAAGAAGATACTCAAACCGTCAATAGTGATGGTTGATTCCGGACTCGCAATCAGCTAGCTCTGATACCACTTTGATGCGGGTTGGGGCCGCAAATGACTAGATCTAGATTGGGAATCCTTGAATACCAACAATGGACATTTTCCTTGATAAATGGCACGCAAAATCAGATTGTTTAGAACCAGAAATGACATTGAACAAAAGGGAAGAAAGAGAATGAAATGGAACGTGGAATGTTTGGTAGAAATAGATCCAAAAGAACCAAAAGACTCCCTTACAAGAACCTTGATCAGATTGATCAAAACCCAAGCAAGATGATGCTTTTAACCCTTTCTTCTATAACCTTACACAAGCCTTCAATGGATACAAGCACAAGGAGGGACTAGTATTGACTAGTAGCACCAATCTCTAAAGAGATTAACACACATAAGAACAATCTAGCAGGGATTCACAACAATTCAATCAATGACTCACTTTATTGATTGAATTTTCTGAATGGAAACAAAAGCTCTCAAAGAGACGGTTTATCAATTGGCTAAAATCTATCTAATCAGGAAAGAAGCTAATGGAGGCTTTTTATATGCCTAGAAAGCCTCCTATCTAAAACAAAGGAATAACATTTGTCAAAAAGACAATAAAACAAATAAAACAACTAAAACAAATAAAAATAACCCTTAAAATGTTTTGAACCTAAAGGTTATAAAAAGTCTTTCATTTTATACCAAAAGATGGTACAAAATACAAAAGAAGCTCCAAAAGCCTCAATCTTCCATTTCTTGCAATTCTGGAATAAGTGTCTCTTCTTTGCTCTTGCATGGCTCCAAATCACGTGTGCATGGTCTCCCTTCCACGTCCAAGTCATCGGGAATCGTCATTAACGTGACTAAGGAAGCCTCAATCAACAATGGATCATCAATGGTCTCCTTAGGAGCTAAGGACACCAACAAGTTGGACACCTCCTCTTGAATTGCTCTTGCCCTTGATCTAGTGATTGGCCCTTGCATTGTAGGACTAGTAGGGGTTGTTGGTGATGGTCCCTGATCATATGCGTGAGCATCATCCCGCTGGAGCTTTGTGAGAAAGACGGACTTGGAGAGCCCAAGCCCGTTAAGATGACGTTATACATGGCGGATCGCTCCATTACCTGTCCCGTGGGTATCTTGGAACACGTTCCCATCAAGTTAGGTAATTTCTACATACCTATAGACTTTGTTATGCTTGGCATTCCCGCATATTATCTTATCCCTATCGTTCTTGGGAGACCATTTCTAGCAATTTCGTGTTGCAACGTGGATTGTAAGAACATCAAGTTGAAATCCAACATTGGTGGAGATCATGTGGAGTTTGCATTGCTAGCTGCAATGAATGGAGGGCCGTTGGAGGATGATATCTTCAAAATCTATGATGAAGAAGAATCTAGAGAATTGTTGAGCTCTATCCTTATTAACGATCCTCTTGAAAAAGTTTTTAGTTTTAGTTTAATGGAGAAAGGTATAGATGTATTTTGTGATGCAGATTTACGAAGCTTAAAAGCATGGAAAGAAGATCCAGGAGCCATATTTGATAAACTGATTCAGGAGAAGAAAAGCACATTAGGTTTCGGTCCAAGTTCCAGTACCTCGACCGAGGCACTTCTTGGAGCAAGCGAGGTGTTCTTATCTGAAGAACACCTCGGTCACACACCTCAGGCCCCGACCGAGACAACAGGCGAGATGTCGTCTACTGAGGACGATAAACTTTCTGAGGGTCACTTACAGTTGGTGGAGCACTGGCTTCGCCAAGTTTCTGATGGTAAAGAGCCTTGGTATGCCGATATCGTCAATTACCTTGTTTGTCAAGAAATATCGCCGGGATTGACGTACGCTCAAAGGAAGAAGTTCTTCAAGGATGTTCGTCACTACTATTGGAATGAACCTCTAATGCTCAAAAGAGGTCCAGATAGGATGCTTCGACGATGCATTCCGGAGGATGAAGCTGCTAGTGTCATACAGCATTGCCACTCGCTTCCTTGTGGAGGACACGTTAGCGCTCACAAAACGTGCGCTAAGGTATTGCGTTCTAGTTTTTTTTGGCCTACATTATTTAAGGATGTGCAATCGTTTGTTGTTTCTTGTGATGCATACCAAAGAACAGGGAACTTATCTAGAAGGAACGGGATGCCACTCAACAATATTCAAGAGGTTGAGATTTTTGATTTATGGGGAGTTGATTTCATGGGACCTTTCCCATCATCCGCAGGGAACCTGTGCATTTAGTTTGATCTGTATTTGTCTTAATTCTGTCCTTTCTTCGAGTATTTTTTTTATTCGCCAAATTGCCCGAGGCTTATGCATTTTTGAGTCCAATCGTCGATTTTATGCCAGTCATACCTTTACTCTTTTTTCTACTAGCCTTTGTTTGGCAAGCTGCTGTAAGTTTTCGATGAGATTCAAAATATTGTCCTATCGTATAAACTCGCGATTTAATTTTCAACTATAAAAAGTCTTGGATAGCCTCGAAAAATGGGAATCAATTACTTTCTCGTTCTAACAAGAATTTCCGTGAAAGACCCTGTGAGGTTTTCCACAAAAATTGTGGGCAGGAAAGCCCTTTTTTATATTTGATACAAATCCTAATACTTTCTCTTAGTTGTTGATTACGTTTCTAGATGGGTGGAAGTCATTGCCTCTCCCACTAATGACGCCATGGTGGTTGTGAAGTTCTTCAATAAAACTATCTTTCCACGTTTTGGGACGCCGCGCATCATCATCAGCGATGGAGGAACACATTTCATCAACCGGAAGTTCAAGGCACTTTTATCCAAGTATGTGGTAACCCACAAGGTAGCAACCCCTTATCACCCTCAGACTAGTGGACATGTTGAGATCTCGAATAGAGAATCAAGGCAATTTTGGAGAAGACCGTTTCAAGGACAAGGAAGGATTGGTCCATGAAGTTGGATGATGCTATTTGGGCTTATAGGACCACATTCAAAACTCCCATTGGTACCACCCCTTACAATTTGTTATATGGGAAATCTTGTCATCTATCCATTGAGTTGGAGCACAAGGCATATTGGGCGATCAAGTGGTTGAATTTTGACAACAAGGAAGCTGGAGAGAAGAGACTTTAGACATTAATGAGTTGCAGGATTTGCGCTTAAACGCCTATGAGAATGCCAAGATCTACAAGGAAAGAACGAAGAGATGGCATGACAAGCATATCATTCCTAAGAAGCTTAAAGAAGGAGATCTTGTTCTACTGTTCAACTCTCGCCTCCGACTCTTTCCAGGTAAGTTGAAATCTAGATGGATAACCTTACGTTGTGAAAACTATATTTCCCTATGGTGTAGTTGAAATATGGGGCGAAACTAGCGGAAGTTTTAAGGTCAATGGTCATAGGCTGAAGAAGTATCGACCGGAAGTCCCGGCTGAGGAGATTGCACCACTATACCTTGTTTGAGGATGACGTACGGTTCAGCTAGCGACCTTAAATCAAGCGCTTCTTGGGAGGAAACCCAAGGTATTGCTTTCTTTTCCCTTTTCTAGCTTAGTTTTAGATAGTTTGCTTCGTTTTGTTTTTGCGTCCGCTAGACAGGAACCAGGTACTTTCTAAGGAAGGATTAAAGGAGCTACACTGGAGGACAGAAGTTCGAGAAATTGAGAAGACGAAGCTTGACGGAGACACATCTCGGTTGCTATCACAGCATCTCGACCGAGATGTTCTTGGTCAACCATCGGGACCACCTCGACCGAGGTGTAATCAAATTCAGCGAGGGGTTTAGGCGCGACGGTTTCTCACTCTTCCACTTTTTCCCTCTCTACTCTCACCTCGACAGCGGCGACACTTCACCCTCAACTTCTCGATTCTTGCTCGTTTGTCACGTTTCTTGGCTCGATTTTACCGGAGGAAGCAAGAGATTCAGTTTCCAAGCATCAAACAACAAGGAAAACGCCTCAATCTGCAAAATTTGGGGTATTTCGTTCCAAACCCAAACTCCCTCTTTCTTTTGTCGATTTTCAGCAGATCTGGCTTTGTTTGTCCACTGATTGTTGTTGAAAAGGATATAAGTACCCCTTAAGAAACTTTTGGTAGTGATTTGGGGGAAAAAGCTTACAGATCAGAGAGTGCGTTCGAAAAGCAGTTCGCCTCAGTCCAGTCGACTGTGTCTCGACCGAGGTGTTCTTGGGCAACCGAGGTGTTCTTCATCCAGAAACATGAGCAACAGATCTGATCGTCAGTTGGCCTTGAGGGACTGGCCTAGCAGTTCCCACCAGTCTTCCCCTTCCTCTACTTCTCAGCTCTCCATTCCGGTGATCAACGAGCGTCACTAGAAGGATTATGATCGCATTTGTAGGCTTGTGATAGTTACCCGACGTTTTCTTCATGTTGATGCCTTCGAGTGTCTCCATGTGGTGGAGCACTTGAAGAAGATGATCTCCATGGTTGTTCTTGAGGAGTTCATGGATATTAGAGCGCTGGCTTATCTGGAGCCGACGATGGAGTTTGTCAGTTCTGTGACATACGTGCCGGAGCATAATGGAATTAAGTATCGGCTGTTGAACAGGAACTATGTAGTTCCTATGGACCAGTTTAGCGAGATTTTCGGCTTCCCTACACCGACTGTGACTGGTTTTCCTTCCCGAGTGGTGGGTCGGAGTTTTTGGGGCGAGATAGCCCATGTGAAGGACCATAGTGACAGGTGGAGGCCCGGAGATTCCCGGGAACGTGTTATATTTCATCTTGCTTTCCATCTTGCTCACAAGATCTTTAGTGAGACACTTATAGCGTGTATTGAGACGCCCCAGAAGGTCCGTCAAGGGGAGCTGCTGAGTTTGTTCTGTATGGTGACTAGAGGAGTGCTAGACTTTGCTGCCATGCTGGCAGATGATTTGCACAGGATCAAGGGCAAGTCCAGAGGCGATATCTGCTTTGGTGGGTTGGTGACCCACATCGCCACTTCTATGGGTTTGGATCTTTCAGCTTGTACACTTGTCGCGGCTGCGAAGCCGCTAGGACTGCAGGAGATGATCACCAAACGTATTCTTGTTCCTCGTGGCCTTGGCACGCCTTATGTTGTCATGCCATGGGAGACGACTGCACCACAGAAGATTATGTGGTCATCTCAGTTTTCTATCTTTGATCATCAGTACTGGTCAGCTGTTTGGTTCCCTTACACGCATGATGCTAGAGACGCAACTGATGATATGATGATGATGAGGGTATGATGGAGGAGCTGCCATGGAGACCGGTACTGATATCGGCGGCCCTAGTGTTCCCGTTGTTGGCCTTGATGAGGAGGCGGCGGAGGATGAGAAAGCAGCGCCACCACCACCACCACCTCAGCGCAAATCCCGCCACCGTAGAGATCCCGAGGCCCACCGACGGATTGATGAGCTGACTGATCAGATGATTGATTCCTACGCAACTCTGACAGTTGACATTCATGAGCGCTTTGTTGAGGAGCACAAACATATCGAGGGATGGACGCTTCAGATGTTGGAGAGCCAGCACTTCACTAGACGGATGATGGAGATCCAGCATCGCAGGTTATGTGATGAGGGACCATCCGAGTTAGCATCTCCGGAGTATGAGGGAGCTAACACACGTTCCCGAGCTAAGAAGATTGAGCATGAGACTGAGGGCTTGCTGATTTTATTGGCTACAAAGTGTTCATAACGAGGCTTGGCTCTTAAGTAAGCAAGAGAGCAACGACGCCAAAGCACCGGATTCGGCCAGCCCCGCACATGACGCCGCTGCTCCTGCTCCTCAACACGTTTCCAGCACCGTTCCATGTCTCTCATTGAGGAATGAGGCTTTTTAAGGCCTGCTGAGTGATTGAGTGTTTTAAGTAGCCCATTGGGCTTAATTTCCAGATTTTATTGTGTCTTTTGTTTAAGAGCTGAAAACTATTTAAAGGCTCTTTCTATTACTTTTTAGGTAGATTATTATTGGTGAAAAACACTTGTTTTCAGATTTCATCTTCAATCAAAGGCGAGTTTTGTTTGAAGAGTTATTGTGATCAGATTTAGCTTAGTTGTTTCGCGTTTATCAATTGCTCTCGGGTTCTTGGTGTTCGTGAGATTCCATAAGCATCCTCCTCGTGTTGTCGATGTTCTAAGTTGGCTGTGTGAGGTTGTAAGGGGTTGAGTTCGTTGCATCGCTCTTGGTGATTCTTGATCCCGAGATCAAGGGTTTCCACGTCGTTTGTGTCGGGTTCATCTACATCTACCTTTCCTTTAAATTCCATACCTTCGTATTCAGTTTAGCGTCTTCTTGTTCCTTTTATTCGCAGGTCACGCAACTCACGAAACCCTAGCCGGCTATTTGATCCGTTTTCTGCGTCTTTCCCTCCTTCCGTCGTCTAGATCGAGCCAACGTCGGGTCATCCCCGTATCCTTTCGACCCGTCCAGCCCCTACCGAGGACATTGCTTGCAGCCAAGAGGGAGTACATCACAGATTACCTACCTCCCGATGTTGCGCTCGTATGTTTGTGTAAAGGGCTGAATTTGGTAAGCAACTCGACCCTAGTTGATTTACCCCCTAGTATTTTAGCTATCTTGGATGAGTTTGCAGATGTGTTTCCGGATGAAATACCTCCGGGGCTGCCACCATTTCGGGGTATTGAGCATCAAATAGATCTTATTCCCGGAGCTACTCTCCCAAACCGACCCGCCTATAATATGAACCCAAAGGAGAGTGAGGAGATTCAAATGCAGGTACAAGAGCTCCTTGATAAGGGCTACATTCGAGAGAGCCTTAGTCCTATGGCGGTTCCGGTTCTACTAGTCCCTAAGTACCGTCATCAACATCACTTGGCGGATGTGTGTTGATTGTAGAGCTGTCAACAACATCACCATCAAGTACCGTCATCCCATTCCCCGCCTTGATGACATGTTGGATGAGCTACATGGAACAACTACCTTCTCCAAGATCGACCTTAGAAGTGGCTATCATCAGATTCGAATGAAGGAGGGCGACAAATGGAAGACGGCATTCAAGACCAAGTTTGGGCTCTATGAGTGACTTGTTATGCCATTCGGCTTGACTAATGTTCCCAGCACATTCATGCGCCTCATCAACCATGTTTTGAGGAAGTTCATAGGGAAGTTTGTCGTTGTCTACTTCGACGACATACTCATCTATAGCCGGTCAGCAGAGGAGCATGCGGATCATCTCCGTCAGGTTGTTTCTACTCTTAGACTTGAACACTTATATGCTAATATTAAGAAGTGTGATTTCTACACAAATAAAGTTATATTTCTTGGCTTTGTAGTGTGTGTTCAAGGGCTGCGAGTAGATGAGGAGAAGATCAAAGCTATTCGAGATTGGCCAACCCCCACGTCTATTGGTGATGTGCGCAGCTTTCATGGATTGGCTAGCTTTTATAGGCGATTTGTGAGAGATTTCAGTACCATAGCCGCCCCTCTAACCGAGATCACTAAGAAGAATTACCATTCGTGTGGGGAGGCCCAAGAGAGAGCTTTCGAAAAGCTCAAGTGGATGTTGACCAACGCCCCATTGCTTGTTCTGCCGGACTTTACTAGGCCATTTCAGGTGGAGTGTGATGCGTCGGGTATAGGAATTGGTGGAGTACTTATGCAAGAGGGCAAACACATCGCCTTCTTTAGTGAGAAATTGAAAGGTCCAGCTCTAAACTATTCTACTTATGATAAGGAGCTTTATGCATTGTTTAGGGTGCTTAGGACTTGGCAACATTATCTTTGGCCTAGAGAGTTTATATTGCATACTGATCATGAATCATTAAAACACTTTAGGAGCCAAGATAAACTTGATAGAAGGCATGATAGGTGGATGGAGTTCATTGAAACATTTCCTCATGTGATTAAGTACAAGAAAGGAAAAGATAATGTAGTAGTTGATGCACTTTCTAGGAGACATGTTTTGCCAACTACATTGGATGCTAGAGTTCTTGGCTTTGTTTACATTAAGGATTTATATGTAAAGGATGATGATTTTACAGAGATTTATAAAGCTTGTGTGGAAAAAGGGGTTGTAGATAAGTTTTACTTGTTTGATGGCTTCTTGTTTAGAGTTGATAAAGTATGCATTCCAAAGTGTTCTCTTAGGCTTTTTTACTTGTGGATGAATCCCATAGGGGAGGTTTGATGGGTCACTTTGGTAGAGATAAGACATATCATATGCTGCATACTCATTTTTATTGGCCACACATGCTTAGGGATGTTGAGAATTTTGTGAAAAGATGCTTAGAATGCTTGAAAGCAAAGTCTAGAGTCATGCCCCATGGTTTGTATACCCCTTTACCCATTCCCGCAGCTCCTTGGGAAGATATTAGTATGGACTTTATTTTGGGGTTACCTAGGACTAAGAGGGGAAGAGACTCTATTTTTGTGGTGGTAGACAGGTTCTCTAAGATGGCACACTTCATAGCTTGTCACAAAACGGATGATGCCACAAATGTTGCAAACCTCTTCTTTAGAGAAGTAGTTAGGCAACATGGAGTTCCTAGAACCATTGTTAGTGAACGGGATGTGAAATTCCTTAGTTACTTTTGGAAGACTTTATGGGGTAAGCTAGGTACTAAGTTGTTGTTCTCTACCGCTAGCCACCCTCAAACTGATGGTCAAACCAAAGTAACTAATAGGACTTTAGGGACACTTTTAAGGGCTGTAATTAAGAAGAATTTGAAAGAGTGGGAGGATGTGTTACCACATGTTGAGTTTGCATATAACAGGACCATCCGTTCTTCCACTAACATGACCCCTTTTAAGTGTGTGTATGGTTTGAATCCCTTAACCCTTTTTGATCTTATGTCGTTACCTTCAAAGGAGCGAGTAGATTTCAATGCAGGTAAACAGGTTGAGTACATTAGGGGATTACATGAGAAGACACGGCTGAGCTTAGAGGAGAAAGCAGCTCGGACCGCAGCTAAGGCAAACAAGGGACGGAGGAAGTTATTGTTTGAGCCCGGAGATCTCGTGTGGTTACATCTTAGGAAGGAGCGCTTCCAAGAGCTGCGAAAGTCCAAGCTATCACCTAGGGGTACCGGTCCTTTCAAGGTGCTTCACAAAGCCGGTGACAACGCTTAGGTATTGGATCTTCCGGAGGAATTCGGGGTCAGCCCGACCTTCAATGTTATAGACCTCAGTCCGTTCCCACCTATGGATGTAGAGCTTGAAGATTCGTGGACGAATCCTTCCCAAGAGAGGGGGAATGATGAGGGACCATCCGAGTTAGCATCTCCGGAGTATGAGGGAGCTATCACACGTTCCCGAGCTAAGAAGATTGAGCATGAGACCGAGGGCTTGCTGATTTTATTGGCTACAAGTGTTTATAACGAGGCTTGGCTCTTAAGTAAGCAAGAGAGCAACGACGCCAAAGCACCGGATTCGGCCAGCCCCGCACATGACGCTGCTGCTCCTGCTCCTCAACACGTTTCCAGCACCGTTCCATGTCTTTCATTGAGGAATGAGGCTTTTTAAGGCCTGCTGAGTGATTGAGTGTTTTAAGTAGCCCATTGGGCTTAATTTCCAAATTTCATTGTGTCTTTTGTTTAAGAGCTGAAAACTATTTAAAGGCTCTTTCTATTACTTTTTAGGTAGATTATTATTGGTGAAAAACACTTGTTTTCAGATTTCATCTTCAATTAAAGGCGAGTTTTGATTGAAGAGTTATTGTGATCAGATTTGGCTTAGTTGTTTCACGTGTGTCAATTGCTCTCGGGTTCTTGGTGTTCGTGAGATTCCATAAGCATCCTCCTCGTGTTGTCGATGTTCTAAGTCGGCTGTGTGAGGTTGTAAGGGGCTGAGTTTGTTGCATCGTTCTTGGTGGTTCTTGATCCCGAGATCAAGGGTTTCCACGTCGTTTGTGTCGGGTTCATCTACATCTACCTTTCCTTTAAATTTCGTACCTTCATATTCAGTTTAGCATCTTCTTGTTCCTTTTATTCGCAGGTCACGCAGCTCACGAAACCCTAGCCGGCTGTTTGATCCGTTTTCTGCGTCTTTCCCTCCTTCCGTCGTCTAGATCGAGCCAACGTCGGGTCATCCCCGTATCATTATGGATATCCTTTCGACCCGTCCCAGTATCCCTACACTCCACATCCACCATCGCCAACTGACGAGGATTAGAGCTTCATGGATTTCTTAGTTATTTATTATGCAGTTCAACTAGGTTCGGTGAGTTTTTTGATTCCTTAGACTTATATTTGACCCATTGGGACAATGTGTCCCAAGTGTGGGATATTTGGATGTACTACTTGACTTATTTGCTTCAATGGTTGTATGACTCTTATGGATATTATTGTTTATTTGGCTCTATATGCTTATCTGTCATTACATGCATACATACAAGTTTCTGTTTGAGAAAAACGTCGAAAACTGGTTTGAAAAAAATTTTATGACCTCGACCGAGACATTCATGGCCGATCGAGGATGAACACCTCGGATGACGCCTGAACACCTCGACCGAGATGGCTTTAGCTGAAAGATTTTCGAAACGTTTTGTGCTTCTTCTTTGGATATGACCTCGATGATGATTATGTTTGCAGATTGATTTTTGAAATCTTTATATGCTCGAAGGGTTTTATGATATGTTTAAGTTGCAAAATGTTGTGTTTGAAAATCTAGCATGTTTAATACTTTGTTTTTATCAAAATTATGTTGGATTTGAAGGTTGACACCACATGATGAGTTCTATGACATTCTTCCTAGGATGACTAAAGCAATTCATTCTCTTCTCTTCTTCTTCTTGACCATGCTTTAGCCCCTCATATATACATATTTGTCTCCCTTTACCTATCCGGGAATTTGGAAGCAAGTGACGAAAAGCAAGTGAAGTGAAGTTGAGATGTTGGCTGAAAGTGTTAGAAAGAAACAATTAGGTTTGGGGAAGTCAACCATGATGATGAGTAACTCGGCATCATTCACATAGCCGGGTGTTTGTGTTTTGTCAAAGTCAGATTGAGCGATATTCCTAACGGGTCATGGTATGTGCATCAAGGGTTTGAAGCATCTCAAAAAATTAATGATTGCTGATCTTCTAGGCTTCGGTTATTGTGCACCTCTATCCATGCATCCCAAAAAGTAATGTAAAATAAGCAAAGATTATTGGTGGAAGATGTTGTGATTCAAAGAAAGTGAAGAAAATCATGTTCCCGGATTCTAGCACCACATTACCCTATATACATCCCACCCTGACACGTTTCTTGACCTCTTTTGGAAGCCCTTTAGACCTCGAGCTTGTTGATTGACTTGGTGGTTTAAACTGGATTATACATGATCGATTTCGATAAATATGATTTATTATGCATTCTATGATTTTATGCAAAGATAAACATCTTTCTTATATTTATAAAATATTTTGATCATGTCTTGATTTTATTTGCCATGAAGCACTCTCTTAAGGTGATCTATGAGTGGAGAACACCACAAAAGGATTTTCATTGATCTTTCTAACTTAAAATTCATTCTATCTTGTATCTAAGATTTGGATGTTGCTTGGGGACAAGCAAGGGACAAGTATGAGGTATTTTGATAACATGTATTATAGTCTATATTTTGGGATTGGTTTAGACGTTTTATCTTCATAAATCTGCATGTATGGATGTATATTGCTTGATTATATTGTTGTTTTCTCTACCTTTGCGGGAATCGAGGTCTACACCTAGTTTCGTTGTAATTGTAGGTAAAATGACACATTTTGGATCGAAATGAAGCTAAGGAAGCTAAGGAGTCATTGGAGCTACATTCTGGAGCATTGAGGAGTTATAAGAAGATCTCAAGAAGCATGGAAATGATTTAGAAGATTGATTTTGGACCAGATTAGAGAGTTACACTTTCAGCTGAGACTCACCTCGGTCAGCTAAAGTACCACCTCGACCGAGGTGATCTTGAGGAGCGTCTTGACCGAGGCGAACTGATGACGGGACAACGAGATCTTTATTTTTGGCTGAGATCTTCTATTTTTGGAAAGTGAATATCACATATGTTTGGCTGGATTTTCGGAAGGAAGATATCTTTTTGGCTGATATATTTTGGAAGATATGGAGATATATTTTAAGGAAATTATCTTTTTAAGATATTTTATCTATGGAAGATAATTCTCCTATATAAAGGGTTGAATTTTCTACAAGTCAACCATCTTCGGATCATTGATTTTCTTGAGGAATTTCTGAAGAGTTTTGAAGAGTTTTTGAAGGAAGTTTTGAAGGTTGAAGTTCAAGGAAGGAAGGAATCAAGTTGAAGTTGGCTTTGAAGAAAGTTTGTAAGTTGGTTTGGTTTTGTTGTCTTTTCTGATTTGTGATTGAGGAACGATGTTTGTTGTTTGTTTGATTCATTCAGTTATTGAGACCTTTGTCTTAAGGTTTTCTTGTTTGAATATTGATTCCTTTCTTATAAATTTGATTATTATTATCATGATGATTGTTGGCTAAGTTCTTTATGCGATTCTAGGGTGATTGGCTGAAACTTGTGGGAAAGACGATGATAGAATGATCTTAATCCCAGCAGGACCCTGAAAGCTTGAGCCTTTACCTTAACCGACGAATACCTCGGTCAATCATTGAACATCTCGGCCGGGATGGAATATAATTGAGCGAGGTGAACCTTTCCTGAACCTTATCTGAGTTGAGAGTTTCTGTTTTGCCGAATCATATCCTTGTTATACCTTTCCTGGTTCAAACGCAAGCCTAGGATGAGACTTACCCTGTGATTCCTTTGTTTGTTTACCCAAGATCATGAGTGTAGGTAATAAAGGTTTATCTTTTATTGGGTTTTGAGTGTGCCTTCATCCCATCTTTGAGAGTTAGCTTGAGAATTACCCGGTAACGGTTGATTCTATTCCCTTGGGTGGTGTGTTGGTTTGAAATTATAGTTCCTTTAAGACTTACCCGGTGAGAGGATCTTTGGTTTGGGATATTGAGTAGTGAGACTTACCTTGTGATCTATTCCAACCTTAGAAACACCTTCCCTTTGCAAACCCTCAGCTTTGTCCATGTTATCCTTTGAGATCTTGAGTCAAAACCACAACTGGATGCTTTAATCCCTACAATCCGCATTCTCTTTTACTTGACTTTTACATCATCTTTGATAGCTTTGATTTGTTGCTTGTGGTTATTTGACAACCTGATTTACCGAGCTTTGTTTCACCATAATCCCTGTGATCGACCCCTGGAATATTTGCTTTTATTACAATTGATCCGTACAATGCGGGTTCGCATATTGTTCAGGCATATATCTTGGGTTATAAATATTAAAGCTTGCACACACCTTTTGGAGCGAACAGAAGCACCTCCCAAACTCCCTCGGGAGAACTAGACAAGTGATCACCGCCCGTTACCCGTGGGCCAAGTAATAAGTCAGTATAAAGATACAAAACGTCACAGCACAACAACACACACCACTCAAGCATTCGCCAATATATCATATAAGTTAAGTAAGTCCTAAGGACTTACCTAAAATCGAATACTCTCAGCTATCACACAACCCGATCTGAAAACACTCCTCAATGCGTGATATAAGTCAAGGCAAGATGTTATAACCAATCCACATCCATATGAAGCTGCATCTTAACAGCTTCCTACCTTAAGCTACCTCAACGCAACTATGAAGCCAACCTAAATCTAACCCACTACATGGGATTTGCTCAAGATCTACTGAGTCAGCTAACATGATACTACATCATGATAAAGGGTACAAGGAAGGAGGAAAGACATACCAAAAGAACACCCTTATATTACAAGAACGACTTAAGGGTTTCACTGGACAAAAACCACAGCCGCAGTCGTGAAGAGGCGCAGGGGCAGAAAAGACACAAAGGTGGCACCCGCGGCAGGAGCAAGGTGCGGGGGCGGTGAGGCGCGGTCATGGGGGAGTGCAGGTGTGGTCACGACACTGGCGAAAGCGATTTACGACTTCTCCTTCTTCGTGCTCGGTCTTCTTTCCCTTTCAATCCTTCTTGTAACCCTGTGCCTACTCGATCAGATCTTCATGTAGCTACTTGGTGACCAAAGGAACGGGAAGGGAGCACGACTTACCCTTACTTGTCAATGGAATCAAAGGAGGTGAGAAGTTCTTCTGGAATCCACAAGGACGCCTCCCTTTAACAAACTTGTTGTAGTCCGGTGAAGATGAATTGTGCTTCTAGTGACGGAAATCAAGAAGAGGAGAAAGGGATGAAGGAAGGAAGAGGAAGCATTGATGGAGGTAAGGAAAGAGGAAGGAACAGAAGGAATCTTACATATGTAAATCTCCCGTGGATGAAGAGCTCAAGCAAGAATGGCAATGTCAAAATTAGGGAAAGGTAGGTAAGGGTTTGGAAATAAAAAAGGAAGGGTTTCGTAACCGTCGTCGGTTACGACACAAAACAACGCGGCCCACTACTTACCCACCCCGCGGGTATCCTACCCGAGACCTATTCCAAAGATCCTCCAAAGAACCGGGTGTTACAATAAAAGTTTGTTGAAGAGAAGATTCACTTGAAGATATCCGACGGCTTTCAAGTGAACTACGTTGAAGAAGAAGATCTCGGCAACTTGAAGATCTTATTTGCAATGGCTACTTCTCAAACAACGTGAGAAGATCTCGCTCAAACAAACATCGGATTCTTGGAAGAAAGAAGACACTACAACGGCTGCAAGAAAACGGCTAGAAGACGATCTCCATACAAGACTATAAATGAAGACATGCTTGAAGATGAAAAAATAGCTTACAAGTGAAAGTAACAAAGCCTTCCAACGATCATACAAGAACATCTTCATCGATCCAAAAGTTTATCTTCCTCTTAAGCTTACCTTAGGATTATTCGTTAGAGTGAGATAAACACAAGAGCTACATTGGCATATCATTATTGTGTTATACTCGAGTGTGTTACTTTGCGAAGTAACTAGGCTATTATTGCTAGAATAGAGTTGAATAGATCGTAGCATTGAGACTACATTGAGAGAAGGGTCTTCAAGGTTATATCTAGGACTCACAACAAGCAGATAATAGATAGTTAGAATTTTAGGGTCGGAAACCCTAGGCAAAGTGTAGGTTGTTAGGGCCGAACTTCGTAAACATATCATCGTGTTGATCTTTTCTATTCTGCACTTTTTATCTCTTAAATTGTGACTAACCTTATTTTGCAGGTTTCGAAGTCAAGGCCTTGAAATCCACTTCATAGCCGTTTCGAGAACCAGTTTTGTCACTAAGCGTAGAGATCGACTTTAAGGCCTTGAGATTAGTTTCGAAGCCTTGATATACGATATTGCGAAAAGTTCCTATATTCTATTCAACCCCCTTCTAGAGTATTTATATCCTTATTAATCCCTACTCGGTTCTTCAGCCTCTAAAGCTCGTACCTCAGTATTGTAGTCCTCTTCTATTCCTTCTTCAACAATGCTCATACTTATGACTACTTCAAGTGGATCTTTGAGAAAAATTGAGCTTACTACTTCCCTTGATTCTTCTTCATCATAGATATTGAAAATATCTTCTCGAAGGGTCGGCCCCTTTACCATAGTGGACAACTTGAACTCGATATTCTTCTCACTAAAGTTGAAGGAGAGTGTGGCGTTCTTGCAATCAACCATATATCCGGTAGTTGCAAGGAATGGTCTTCCAAGAATAATTGGAACCGGATAATCTGTAGGAATGTCTAACACCACAAAATCAATAGGCGTATAGAACTTACCAAGCTATATGGAAATGTCTTCTAGAGTTCCCACCGAATATGTTATTGATCTATCCACCATGTAAAGTGTCATCTTGATGGGTTTTGTAAGAGCCTTAGTCTTTTAGGGATCCCGCACCTACAACTCAGCTGAGACGCAGGTGTTGAGTTGTGCTGAGTGGACTGAGACATGATCCAACCGCCCCTGCGGTCTAGTGGGCCGCCCCTAAGACTTTGCAGGTCCGCCCCTATGGTTTCTTGCCGATGCAGTCGTCTTTGTTGACCTCTTGACCGTGCTTTTTGGCTGGCTTCCTTTATAAGCCATTCCTTTGGTTCCTAATGAGGGTTTCTTACCTTCCTGAGTCTTCTTCTCCTCACGTTCATCTTCTTCTCTTCCTTGATCTTTTTCTTGATCTTCTATGGATCTTGTGTGAGTTTGAGTGTGTTGAGCTGGTGAGCTTTGATGATGTTGATGCTGAGATGTGCTTAGGTTAGTAGCTGGTGAGGGCGTCCTTCATTTCCTTAGCTGTTGTGGTAAGTTTTTTTCCTCTTTTTTTCTTCCTTTCTCTCTTCTTCTTCTTCTTAGATTAGGAATCCACGAGATTTAGTCTTATGTTGATCTTCCTGGACCTTTCTGTTGATCTTATGTATGCATATATGTATTTGATTGCCTTTGGAGCAATGAAGAAGTGAAGAGATCGAGAGAAGGATCGAAGAGAAGTCGGGGTTCAGTTTCGCACATCAGCCGCCCCAGCACATGAGCTGAGCCGCCCCTTGCGCCTGATTTGAGCCGCCCCTAGCATGGGTTGAACCGCCCCTGCGCCTAGAGTGGTCCGCCCTTGTGCCTCACTAAGGCAACACCCTTGCGTCTCTCGCTTCCGCCGGTGCGTGTCTAGGGCATACCTAGTTGGTATGTTTCCTTCTTTCCTTTCCTTTAGCATTGGCTTTAGATATGGCTAGGCTAGTATGGTTGATGATGAGCTTGATGAGATGTATGTTGGGTATGTGCCTTAGGCACTTGTATGTATGTTAAGGATCTTAAGGTTTAGATCCGGGTTATAAATTGGTTGTGGTTACGGGGTATAGGAGACGAGTCTCCTAACCTTTGCAACGTTTGATTGTATGCCTTGCTCATGCAAGCGTTGATCGTTTCCTCAAGGGGAAACTGTAACGTGGTACAGGATTACGAGTGTTTCAAGTAAGTCCATAGGACTTACTTAGCGAGCAGTTGTGGATTTGAGTGTTTGTGATGGTTGTGTGTGTGTGTGCATATGATTGTTTCATTTATAACGTAAACTAGACTAGAATGACCACTTCATTACCTTATATGGGCCAAGTGTATTAGAACCGGGCGGTGACTGCCTGTCAAAGCTCGTCGAGAGTGGAGAAGGTACTCGGAAGCCAATAGCTCAGGGAGGACGTAGCTCCTTGTTCGCTCGAAAGTGAGCGTCACTAAGTCTTAAATTTATAAAAACTGAAATCAAGCAAAGTGAACTCGCAGTGTACGGATCGGTATAGTAAAGCAAGAATTTCAGAGTATTGAACTCAGGGATTTGGGGGATCAAATTCAGTTTATAAAATCGTGAAGAAAGATAATGAAGCTTTTGTAAAGATAATTGGGAAAATAACGATTCTAAAGATTCAGGTATCCAATTGTGGCAATCGATTCAAGATACCTAAAGATATAAGGACAGAGTTAGGATTGCAAAGGTATAGATCTAAGGTAGGATGTTGTACGGTGAAGTTCCAAAACCCATAAGTCTCACCCAAAGGCTCTCTCGATAAAGGATGTTGAGTCTCGTTATAAAGAGAATCAAAGGACAAGATTAAACTCTCAAATACCCATGTTCAAACCCAAGGGAATCAAAGATAAGCCAAAAAGGTTAGGGTTGTGACATTCGAAACCTAAGTAGAGGATGTTGAGTCTCACTACTACCAATAAAAGGTAAGCCAAGGCTAGGTTAAGGCAAATCTTTAATTTTGGATAAAAAAAAGCAAAGAACGTACCACAGAGGAAAACCACGGTCAAATCTTGAAGAACCACGGCCGTGGAACTCAAGAACATGCCGTGGAAAGCCTTGACGACGAGGTTTCTCGATCGCAACTCTCAAGGTCCAATCTGTTTTGGTTCAATCTATCATCATCTATGCCACAACTATCAACCCTTCACCTTATAAATTGTTCAAGAGTATTAGCCAACAATCATTGTCATCAAATCAATAATCAAGATTAAAAGAAAGAACAGATAAAACCTTGAAATCTCAAGAGCAAACACAAAACCTATCTCAATCAAACTCAAAAACCGTACTTGTGTTCAATGAATATAGAATAGAGTAAGAAATCTCTCACAAATCTTAAAGAACAAAGAAGAACGGGATGTCAATCCGGCTTCGAAGTGAAACCCTAAGATCTTCCAACTCTACAATCTCAAAGTGCATACTTCTCCAAATCTTCCTTCCAAAATCTCTTCTTTCCGTGAGGCGTCCTTAACGTCCAAGTCTTCAAGTCTCCAACTCTCCAAGTCTCCCCTTTTGGAGATTTTGGCTCCCTCTCAACGTTGAAGGCTATAGAAAATTTATAGGGATAAATCTAGGGTTTAAAGATAAAACCCTAAATATTTGGGCTGAAAAGAAGTCGAGCCCGCTGGTATCAGAAGATACCTTGGCACGTCAAACGGTATCAAAAGATATTTTGGCGTGTCCTATCTTCCTTTTATGCTCCTTTTTGTCTTGTTTCAAGGCTTGATCCTTAAATATGCCATTTTGCTCCATAATTTGCCAAATTACCTACAAATGTAATAAAACTCTATGTAGATCTATATTCTCGCAAAGTGGGTGAATATAACCATAATTGCTACGAATGTATGTCTATGCATGCAAAATAAAGGAAAAATCTACATAAATACATGCCTAAAAATAGGTCATAATTCATGTATTCAAAATACACCATACTTGCCTCTTGTTTGTCCCCAAGCAAGATTCAAACTTAAGATACAAGATGATATGGATTATGAATATTCAAAAACAAAGAAAAACCACAATATTTTGGTTGTGCTTCTATTCATGGATCACCCTGAACGGATTGCTTCATAGCTAATGAAACTCATCATATGGTCAAAAGAAATTACATCATGGAAAGGATAATCACACTTTGCAAGAGAATCATAATATGCATAATAACTTGCAATATATCAAAATCAATCATAAGGAATCCAATTTAGACCACAAAGCCAAACAACATACTAAAGCATCTTAAGGTCTTTCAAATGAAGGTCAAGAAACGTGTTAGGGTGGGATATGTATAGGATATGTGGTGCAAAATCCGGGAAAGAGGACAATAACATCACAACTTTTCAAACACATATCAACTTCCACCAACAAGAGCTTTGCTCTTCTTTTTTTTCAGCATAATTTTTCGACTTTACTTTTTGAGATCAAAGACAGGGTGCACAATAACCGAAGCCTAGGAAATCAACATTAACTCAACTTTTCGAGTTTCCTCAAACCGTAATGCACATACAATGACTCGTTAGGAATATCGCTCAATCCGACTTTGGCAAGACACAAACACCCGGCTACGTGAATGGTGCCGAGTTACTCATCATCATGATTGACTTTCCCAAACCTATTTTTCTAACACATTTCATCACTTTCAACTTCAAGCTTCACGACTTTCGCACGATTGCATCCTAATTCCCAGATAGGTAAGAAGGGGCAATTATAAATATACATGAGGAGATAAAAGCGTGATCAAGAAGAAGAAAGGGATAAAAAAACGAAGCGTCTTAATCATATCAATAAGAAGTGTAAGAACTTATCATGCGATTTCAACCTTCAATGCTCAATATGATTTAGAATTAAAGCAAATTATCAAACATGCATGAAATTCTAACAAAGTATTCAAATCCCACATGTGTCATAAATCAATTCAAACATATAAGAATCATCATAGCTATTCCACAAAACAATATTCATCATAGAAATCATATTCATCCTAGAAGCACAAAATTTTTTAAAATTTCACAAATTTTTGGATTTTTCAAAATCATACATGATGCAAGACATAAAACATGCAAATAGTATTGCAAATACCTCCACCCCATACTTAAAACTCACATTGTCCCCAATGTGAAGAAAAGAAAAGGGCGGAAAAAGATACTCACAATGTAAGATGGTGAATTGGGCAAGGCGAATCATCAATCGGGCGGTGGTGGTGGGAATCTATAGACGCTCAATATTAAACACTGAATACTCCAATCGGTGTCGAAGAATATTGTTGAATGAAGAAAGGGAACGTCTCTCGGCCGAAGAAAATTTCCGTGAAACTTTTTTTTTTGCCAAAAAAAAAACCGCGGCCGTGGAAATCTTCGACCCGTGGTTTAGGCCGTGGAAATCACCCCTCGCAAAACCATGCCCGTGGTTTAGGCAGTGGAAATGCATATTTGCTCTTGACATACTTTTCCACGGGCAGAATTAGGAAAATCACGCCCGTGGTTTCATAATTAAACCCGTGGAATTTGGAATTTCTGCCAAAAATCCAAATTCGTCGTTCCTTTGGCTTTCTTCACTTCTTTTGGTCGTTTTTCAAGCCTGACATCCAAAGACACAAGACATACCAGAAAGACACCAACGAAAAAAACAAACAAAAACAAACTACGCTAATCTGTCTAAGAAAAAGAAAAGGGAAAAAGATGCATTACCTTGGGTTGCCTCCCAAGAAGCGCTTGCTTTAACGTTGCTAGCTGGACCTATCTCCATAGATGACTCAATGCACCTTGCACATCTTGGATTGCTCTTCAAATCCATCATTAAACTCTTCCAAAATATTTCCGGTTCCTAATTTCACCGGCAAATGGTAAGATCTCCTACGTACAAGGTTGTACGGTTTGGTTCTCACTGGAATCCTTCTAGCTTTTCTGTGCTTCATAGGGACATAATCTAGCCTTGCGTCCCATGCTTTCCTGGATCGAGAAATCAATTTTTCATGAATCCTCTTAGCTTCCCCATCTCCAGCTTGGGGATGATGTATGATCTTCGTCATGTGAATGACCCCATACTTGAACAAGAGACACTTATTGGCATTAGCGTCGAAGCGCTTACCAAATTTACTCCTTGTAGTCCAAGGAGCACTTTCAGAAATTTTGATGGAGGTTTCATCTTGACCTTTAGAGGTTCTTTTGGAAGAGCCCTCCAACTCTTCAGTGCATTCGTGAAAAAATTAGTAATTTTTAGTAGGAACTTCAAAGGGAGTGAGAGAAAGTACCTAGTAATGCATTTAAAAACTTGGGACGAGATTTGTGTTAGGATGACAATCCACACATAAAACTTCTCCCAACTCAGCTGATCTTTCTTCAACCTTGGCCACAGTTTCAGTAATTTGGCCAAGGTTCTCCACATCTTCCTCTTTTTCCAGCTCATCCGATTCTTCTTCAATCTCGACCGCAATATCAGCAATTGGGACGAGGATTTTGATAGCATGTATTATATTCTATATTCTAGGATTGGTTTAGACGTTTTATCTTCATAAATCTGCATGTATGGATGTATATTCTTTGATTATATGGTTGTTTTGTCTACCTTTGCGGGAATCGAGGTCTACACCTAATTTTGTTGTAATTGTAGGGAAAATGGCACGTTTTGGACCGAAATGGAGCTAAGGAAGCTAAGGAGTCATTTGAGCTACATTCTAGAGCATTGAAGAGCTATAAGAAGATCTCAGAAAACATGAAAATGATTTAGAGATTGATTTTGAACCAGATTCGAGATGATTTGCATTCAGCTGAGATTCAACTCGGTCAACTACAATACCACCTCGCCCGAGGTGATCTTGAGGAGCGTCTGGACCGAGGCGAACTAATGACGGGACATGAGATCTTTATTTTTGGCTAAGATCTTCTATTTTTGGAAAGTGAATATCACATATTTTTGTCTGGATTTCTGGAAGAAAGAAAATATTATTGGCTGATATATTTTGGAAGATATGGATATTTTTTCTAGGAAATTATCTTTTTAAGATATTTTATGTTTGGAAGATGATTCTCCTATATAAAGGGTTGGATTTTCTACAATTCACCCATCTTTGGATCAAGGATTTTCTGAAGAGTTTGAAGGAAGTTTGAAGGAAATTTTGAAGGTTGAAGTTCAAGGAAGGAAGGAATCAAGTTGATGTTGAATTTGAAAGAGTTTGTAAGATCTTCTTAGTTTGGTTTTTTTGTCTTTTCTGATTTGTGATTGAGGAACGCTGATTGTTTGTTTGTTTGATTCAGTTACTGAGACATTTACCTTAAGGTTTTCTTGCTTGAATATTGATTCCTTTCTCATATATTTGATTATTGTTATCATGATGATTGTTGACTATGTTCTTTATGCGATTCTAGGGTGATTGGCTGAAAGTTGTGGGAAAGACGATGATAGAATGATCTTAATCCCAACAGGACCTTGAAAGCTCGAGCCTTTAACTTAACCGTAGAACACCTCGGTCAGTCATTGAACATCTCGGTCGGGATGGAATTTAACTGAACGAGGTGAACCTATGCTGAACCTTATCTGAGTTAAGAGTTTTTGTTTGCCAAATTCTATCCTTGTTATACCTTTCCTGGTTCAAAGCAAGCCTAGGATGAGACTTACCCGGTGGTTCCTTTGTTTGTATACCCAAGATCATGAGTGTAGGTAATAAAGGTTTATCCTTTATTGGGGTTTGAGTGTGCCTTCACCCCATCTTTGTGAGTTAGCCTGAGACTTATTTGGTAAAGGTTGATTCTATTCCCTTGGGTGGTGTGTTGGTTTGAGATTATAGTTCCATTCCTTAGTACCTTGAGAATTACCCGGTAAAAGGAGCTTTGGTTTGGGATAATGAGTAGGATGAGACTTACCCGGTGATCTATTCCCCACTTTAAAAACACCTTCCCTTTCCAAACCTCAGCTTTGTCCATGTTATCTTTTGAGATCTTGAGTCGGAATCACAACTGGATTCTTTAATCTCTAGAATCTACATTCTCTTTATCTGACTTTTATATCATCTTTGATTGCTTTAATTTGTTGCTAGTAGTTATTTAACAATCTGATTACCGTACTTTCTTTCACCATAGTCCCTATGATCGACCCTTGAAATTCCTTCTTTTATTACAATTGATTCGTACATTGCGTGTTCGCATATTGTTCAAGCATACTTTTTGGGTTATAAATATTAAAGCTTGCACACACCTTTCAGAGCGAACAAGTTTTTGGCACCGTTGCCGGGGACTTGGTCAAGACCGAGTTCGGTATTTGGTTGTCTAACTTGGAAGCTTTTTCTTTTGCATTTGATCTTTTTCTATGAGTTTTGTAGTTTTCAGGATTTCCAATGGCTGCGAGTCCCTATGAACCTGCATTTGATCCAGCCTGGATAGCAAGACAAAGTGCTAGGGCGGACCATTATGAATACTTAAAAGAGAAATACGCCTTCAGTTTGTTTGACAGTGAAAGACAAAGAGAAGAGACTATTGAGGAGGAGCTTGCAATATGGGATGAGCTGAATGTCCCTAAAAAGGTTTATGAGCAACCTCTAGAAGATTCGCTTGAATCAAAATGGGAGAAATTGATAAAGAAGGTGGAGGAGCTCAAAGAAAGCTCCATATCCTATGCTAAGCCGAAAGAGGTGTATAAGGAAGAACTACAAGTTTCGAGCATTCCTTTGCTCGAATATGAATCTCCTCTTGAAGTCCTCGTTAAAGAAGAGGAAGAAATGGAAGACCTTGATCCAACTGCTGAAACTGGGGTCGAGGTGGAAGAAGAATCTGCTGAGTTGGAAGTGGAAGAGAAAGATGTAGGAAACCTTGGCCAAATTACTGAAATTGTGGCCAAGATTGAAGAGAATCCACCTGAGTTGGGAGATATTTCATTTGTGGATTATCATCCTAACATGAAATTTGTTCCAATCTTTGAAGAACTTTATAAGGTACTTGCTCCTACCCTCTTTAAAGTTCCAAATTTCTTTAGGGATGCACCGAAGAGTTGGAGGTCTTTTCCGAAGGAACGTCTTAAGGTCAAGATGAAACCTCTTCTGAATTTGCTGAAAGTAAATGCTCCTTGGACTGAAAGGAGTGGAGTTACCAAGCGCTTCACTGCTAAGGCGACGAAGCATCTTTTGTTCAAGTATGGTGTCATTCTCATGACAAATACCATACGTCATCCACAAGCTGGAGATGGGGAAGCAAAGAGGATTTATGAGATGCTGATTTCTAGATCTAGGAAAGGATGGGACGCAAGGCTAGATTATGTCCCATTAAAGTGTAGGAAAGCTAGAAGGATTCCGGTGAGAATCAAATTGTACAAGCTTGTACGTGGGAGATCTTACCATTTGCCGGTGAAATTAGGAACCGGAACCTTCTTGGAAGATTTTTATTGCGGATTTGATGAGCACTCCAAAATTTTCGAGGTACATTGAGAAATTCCATCGAGAAAGGTCCGGCTAGCGACCTTAAACCAACCGCTTCTTGGGAGGCAACTCAAGGTATTGCTTTCTTTTCCCTTTTCTAGCTTAGTTTAGATAGTTTGTTTCGTTTTATTTTTGCGTCCTCCTAGACAAGAATCAGGTACTCTCTAAGAAGGAATTACAACTCAGGAGCTATATGGAAGGATAGACGTTCGAGGGATTGAGAAGAAGGAGTTTGACTGAGACACATCTCAGGTGCTGTCACAGGACCTCGACCGAGATGTTCTTCGTCAACCGAGGCGTCTAGGTCTGACACCACCACCGCCAGCTGACGAGGAATAGAGCTTCATGGATTTCTTTTCTATAATTATTATGCAGTTCAGCTAAGTCCGGTGAGTATTCTGTTCTTAGACTTATATTTGAACCATTGGGACAATGTGTCCCAAGTATGGGGTATTTGGATGTATCTTACTTGACTTGTGTGTATGGTTTGTATGACTCCCGGATATTATGATCTTATTCTGTTTTACTTGGCTCTATGTGTTTATCTATCATTACATGCATACATACAGGTTTCTGTTTGAAAAAAACTGGTTTGAAATTTTTTTTTATGACCTTGACTGAGACGTTCATGGCCGATCGAGGATGAACACCTCGGATGACGCCAGAACACCTCGACCGAGGTGGCTTTAACTTAAAGATTTTCGGAACGTTTTCTGTGCTTCTTCTTTGGATATGACCTCAATGATGATTCTGTTTGCAGATTTGATACGGAATTGTCCGTGAATGAGTCGATCTAGGCACAATGATCTCGAATCCGGCTGAATGAAACGAATCCAGATGCGGAATGAAACGTGGATGGTGAATGGCGGAGGAGGGTGAAGAGAAGAACCAAAAGAGAGTCAACGAAGGAACCAAGGCTGAAGAGCCAAAACCCCAATCGTGAATGCCCTAGACCCGTCTCCAATACAACTTTACACTAGCTCCGGCTGGACTAGCTCAAAGAGGGACTCGTGAAGGCTCGAAGCACCAATCCGAAGGCGGTTGACACAAACAAGCTCACCAAGCAAACAATAGCAATGCCAACCAAAAACTCTCTTGTTCTTTGATTGATTTTGTGAATGATTACAATTGTAATTCTAAGCAATGGAAATAACGTAAATAATCTGCAGCTAAAGAGGCTATCTATATAGACTCTTTTATCTAGACAAAATAAAGAAAAGAAAATTAAAACATTAGTGGGAAGGTGGTAATAAGAAAGCTTCCTCTAATGTAGCTAACAACCTAACAAACAACTAATTCAGCATGAGAATAGGCTGACTTATTCAATTAACTCTAGGAGTGTGCTGGACGTTTTTTAGGAGCAAATTGGGCTATCCGAATGGGCTGAATTGTTTCAACAGATCCATGAGTGATTTGGCTGTGTTTTAAGAGCCCAAATGATGATCCGGATGAGCTAACTTGTTACTCTCTTGGGCCTCCTGGAACGTGATCAGCTTGCTATCCTCTTGGGCTGCATTGGACATGAGCAAAAGCCTCCCTTGGGCTGCCATGGACGTGAGCAGCTGCTTCCCCTCTTGGGCTGCATTGGACGTGAACAACATCTCCTCCTTTTGCTCTTGGGCTGCCTTGGACGTGAGCAGCAGGCTATCCTCCTGGGCTGCTTTGGACGTGATCAACATCTCCTCCCTTTGCTTGCTTGCTCTTGCATTCATCAAAAGATTAACACATGATGTATGGCAATTAAATGGTTCACGCATTGTGCCAAGCAATAGCACTTCCCTTGACGTAGCTTCTTGGATCTCCTTAGCTCTTGCTCTAGTAATGGGACCTTGATAGCTTCCATGTGATGGTCCTACATCATCCACTCCTTCTTGGAAAGAATTCGACCCCGAATTTTCATCTTGTTCCGAATCTCCTTCATAGGGGCTCAAATCTCCTACATTAAAAGTGGTACTAACTCCATACTCTTCCGGTAAGTCCAACACATAAGCGTTGTCGTTAATCCGGTGTAAGACTTTGAATGGTCCATCACCCCTTGGTGCTAGCTTGGAATGGCGTTTTGTCGGAAACCGCTCTTTCCTTAGATGTAGCCAAACTAAGTCGCCGGGCTGGAAAACCATCTTCCGACGTCCCTTGTTATTCCGAGCTGCAGTTTCAACGCCCTTCTTATCAAGTGCAGCCTTGGTCTTAGCATGAAGTTCCTTAATGTAGTTCACCTGTTCCAAAGCATCAAAAGCTACTCGATCCTTTCGAGGAATCGGTAATAAGTCCAAAGGAGTTAAAGGGTTAAATCCATAAACACATTTGAAAGGTGATAACGAAGTGGAAGAATGTATGGTGCGATTATAAGCAAATTCAATATGTGGTAACATGTCTTCCCATTCTTTTAAGTTATCTTTCAACATGGTTCTAAGGAGGGTCGTTAGGGTCCTATTGGTGACTTCCGTTTGCCCATCTGTTTGGGGATGACTAGAGGTCGAGAATAGTAATCTAGTGCCCATTTTTCCCCAAAGCGTTTTCCAAAAGAAACTCAAAAACTTGACATCCCTATCACTAACAATAGTTTTAGGTATTCCATGCAATCTCACTATTTCCTTAAAGAAAAGATTAGCAACATTATATGCATCATCAGTTTTATGACATGGAATGAAATGTGCCATTTTAGAGAATCTATCTACTACCACAAAAATGGAATCTCTTCCTTTCTTAGTCCTAGGTAGTCCAACAATGAAATCCATACTTATATCTTCCCAAGGGCCATTAGGCGTTGGTAAGGGTGTATACAGCCCGTGGGGTTGTACCCTAGCTTTGGCCTTAAGACATTCAATGCACCTTTTCAGCATGTGTTCTACATCCCTTAACATAGGAGGCCAATAAAAGTGAGTTTGCAACATGTGATAAGTTTTGTCCCTCCCAAAATGCCCCATTAAACCTCCTTTATGGGCTTCTTCCACTAATAAGATCCTAAGGGAACATCTAGGTATGCAAATCTTATCCACTTTAAACAAGAAACCTTCAAACACAAAATACTTATCATAAGGGCCTTGAGTAGTGCATCTATGAAATATCTTCCCAAACTCAGCATCATCCACATATAATTCCTTAATGTAAGTAAAACCTAACATCCTAGAATCCAAGGTGGTGATTAAGATGTATCTCCTAGACAATGCATCCGCTACGACATTATCCTTTCCTTTCTTATACTTGATAATGTAAGGAAAGGTTTCGATGAACTCCATCCACCTACCATGCCGTCTATCTAGCTTATCTTGGCTCCTAAAGTGTCTAAGTGAATCATGATCGGTTTTCAAAACAAACTCTTGAGGCCAAAGGTAATGTTGCCATGTTTTGAGTACTCTAAACAAGGCATACAATTCTTTGTCATAAGTGGAATAGTTTAAGCATGCACCCTTCAATTTTTCACTAAAGAAAGCTAGAGGTTTACCTTCTTGCATAAGGACGCCGCCAATACCAATACCGGATGCGTCGCATTCAACCTCAAAGGGTTTAGTGAAGTCCGGTAGAGCGAGTAGGGGTGCATGGGTGAGGCGTCTCTTGAGCTCTTCAAAGGCTCTTTGTTGCGGTTCATTCCACTCAAAAGGAACCTTCTTTTTGGTCAAAGC
This sequence comes from Fagopyrum homotropicum, assembly GCA_033239125.1. Classification (NCBI taxonomy): domain Eukaryota; kingdom Viridiplantae; phylum Streptophyta; class Magnoliopsida; order Caryophyllales; family Polygonaceae; genus Fagopyrum; species Fagopyrum homotropicum. The sequence continues at coordinate 90,312,195 of BSWB01000004.1, read as the reverse complement.
CGTGAGTGGTGCTGCAATGGTGCTAAAATCTCTCACAAACCTTCTATAGAATGTAGCTAGGCCATGGAAACTCCTCACGTCACCAACCGACCTAGGAACGGGCCATTCATTGATTGCCTTCACCTTGTCCTCATCCACTTGCAAACCATTGGCACTTACTACAATACCAAGAAAAATCACTCGGTTAGTACAGAAATCACAATTTTGAATATTAGCATACAAGTATTCTATACGCAATGTAGCAAGCACATCTCTCAAATGATTTTCATGCTCCTTTAAAGTCTTACTATAGATAAGAATGTCATCAAAGTAGACTACAACAAATAAACCAATATAAGGTCTCAAATTATGATTCATTAATCTCATGAAAGTACTAGGAGCGTTAGTTAAGCCAAAAGGCATTACTAGCCACTCATAGAGTCCAAATTTGGTTTTAAAAGCTGTTTTCCATTCATCCCCTTCTCTCATTCTAATTTGATGGTAGCCACTCCTAAGGTTAATCTTAGTGAAAATTGTAGCTCCATGTAACTCATCAAGCATATCATCTAAACGGGGAATCGGGTGTCTATACTTGATAGTAATGTTATTGATTGCTCTACAATCAATACACATTCTCCAAGTATTATCCTTCTTGGGTACTAGCAGGACGGGAACGGCACAAGGACTAAGGCTTTCCCGCACATACCCCTTATCTAGCAAGGCTTGAACTTGGTTCTGAATTTTCTGGGCTTCCGTAGGGTTCATCCTATAGGCGGACCTATTGGGAAGAGTGGCTCCGGGTATTAAATCTATTTGGTGTTCAATGCCCCTAATGGGCGGCAAGCCGGCTGGAATCTCCTCAGGAAAAACGTCCCTAAACTCGTCTAACAACCCCTGAATAAAACTAGGAAGTGGAATCGTAGAGTCATGAGGCACATTCACTAGAGATTTACACAAACTCATCATTAGCACATCAATAGAAGCATAGTTAGTGACATATTCATTCCTAGACTCAAGATAGCTACTTGTTGGTTGTACTAACAATGTTTGATGGGTTTTGTTCTCTTTACTCTTAGGCCGTGTGATCTTAGGCTTTGGAGGGGTTCCTTGCTCTACCCTCTTGTTCTCATAGTACTCGGCTATTTGTAAAGGTGTCATAGGTTTAAGTGTTAAAGTTTTACCTTTATACTCAAAGCTATATTTGTTAGAAAACCCATCATGGACAACTTTCCTATCATATTGCCATGGACGACCAAGCAACAAGTGACAAGCATTCATAGGCACAACATCACATGTAATAACATCCTCATATGATCCTAATGTTATATTGACCTTAGTTTGCTTATCGACCTTAAGTTCTCCACACTCATTCATCCAATGTAGTTTATATGGCCTAGGGTGATAAAATGTAAGAAGTTGTAATTTGTTTACCATTTCAGTGCTAGCTATGTTGCAACAACTTCCTCCATCAATTATCACATTACACACTTTTCCTTTAATACTACACCTAGTATGAAACAGATTTTCACGTTGGTTATCCTCACAAGGTGCTAGTTGGACATGCAAAGTTCTCCTAGCTATCAAAGATTCACCTTGTTCATACTCAATGCAATCATCATTCTCATTTTGTTCATTGTCATCAATTAAGGCATTTTCATCATCTAATTCCAGATCATCCTCACTCTCATACTCTCCTAGATGATTTATGATCAAAGTGCGTCTATTAGGACATTCTCTACTCATGTGACCTCTACCTTGGCATTTAAAACACACAATGTCCCTAGTTCTAGAATTAGAGATAGGAGTACTCCCTCGATGATCACTCGAAGGCTCATTCAAGGATCGTGGTGTAGTGGCTGGTGTAGACGACTTTCTTTGTCCTTCTTGGCCCATAGGTTCCGATTTTCTCTCTTCCTTCCGGCCTCCTTCACCCTTGCTGTGGTTAGGCAGCAGCCGGCTCCCTTGTGCTTTCCAAGCGTTGGGCGTTCCATGGGGTGGTTTGTATTCCCGGTTTCGCACCTTAGTCTTCCTTTCCACCTTGATGGCCAAGTGTAGTAATTGCTCCATGGTGCTGTATGGATACATATCAACCTCATTAGCCAAATTAGAATTCAGAATACGAAGGTACCTTGCCATAGTGTTTTCTTCATCTTCTAGAACTTTGGCCTTCACCATAGCAACTTGCATATTCGTATAAGCTACCTCAGCGCTAAGAGAGCCTTGTCTCAAATTTTCCAGCCGTTGTCGAAGCTCTCGGGTATAGTGAGGTGGAACGAACCTAGCCCTCATTAGTGCCTTCATATGCTCCCATGTGGTGATTTGAGGATCCAATGTTCGAACTCTTTCTTTGACTACGTGATCCCACCATACCAAAGCATAGCCTTGGAACTCGAGAGCGGCTATCTGAACCTTCCTAGGCTCGCTAAAGTTGTGACACAACCAGATTTGCTCAACTTTAGTTTCCCACTCCGTGTAGACGTCGGGATCACACTTTCCTTCAAAGACGGGAATTTTGATTTTGACTTTGCCGAGTCCGTCTTGCTCTTGATAGGGCCGAAAGTTATCTCGTTCTCGTCCTTGCCTTGGCTGCTGGAATGGCCGATTGTAACCTTCCCAAGTGTGGTCCTCGAAAGCAGCTTCATTCTGTCGCTGAAAGTTATCAACAAAGGGTGGCATGTTAGAAGCATTAGGGGGTTCGTTGGAATGTAAATTACCTTGATCCGGATGATCCGGCTCTCTAGTAACACGTGAAGGACCGCCAAACTCATAGTTGGTTCTCAAAGGTGGTGTCCCGGCTGGTGGTGTTCGTGCTTCCATAGACTCCACTCGTTTGGATAGGTTAGCTACGGAATCGGACAATTGTTTCAATAGACTGATCATCTCAGGCGTGACGGTCTCGCTACTCGACTTGCTGGGACTTAGGGACCTGGACATGCTCAAGTAACAAACAAAGAACCGGTTAGGTTAGAAAAGCAAAGATCTCACTTGTGTATCGCTCACACTCTCGTTGGTATTGCCTAGCTGGTGGCTCGAGTTGTAAGGATTCAACACCTTAAGATCGCGATTTCCGAACCTTCTTAGCAACCCTTTGGAACTAGAACTGCTGAAACTGAATTTTAGTGTCGGAGATGGATCAAGACTTTGTCAAGATTTGAGGGAGAGATGGTAACCGAACTAATTGCAACGAGAATTGTAGGAGAGCAGGTTACCGAATTGTGTATGCAGCGTTTGAGCTCTCTTTTTGTTTTGTTTTCGTTTTGTGTTTACCTCTCCTCAAGATGTTGTCCGGCTTTTGAATTTGCACACTTCAAGCACAAGTTAGATCTCAATTGGATAAGCAATAAGGTTACAAGAAGAAATGAGTGATCAATTGTACCAACTGAGCTCTAATACCAACTGATACGGAATTGTCCGTGAATGAGTCGATCTAGGCACAATGATCTCGAATCCGGCTGAATGAAACGAATCCAGATGCGGAATGAAACGTGGATGGTGAATGACGCAAGAGGGTGAAGAGAAGAACCAAAAGAGAGTCAACGAAGGAACCAAGGCTGAAGAGCCAAAACCCCAATCGTGAATGCCCTAGACCCGTCTCCAATACAACTTTACACTAGCTCCGGCTGGACTAGCACAAAGAGGGACTCGTGAAGGCTCGAAGCACCAATCCGAAGGCGGTTGACACAAACAAGCTCAGCCAAGCAAACAATAGCAATGCCAACCAAAAACTCTCTTGTTCTTTGATTGATTTTGTGAATGATTACAATTGTAATTCTAACCAATGGAAATAACGTAACTAATCTGCAGCTAAAGAGGCTATCTATATAGACTCTTTTATCTAGACAAAATAAAGAAAAGAAAATTAAAACATTAGTGGGAAGGTGATAATAAGAGAGCTTCCTCTAATGTAGCTAACAACCTAACAAACAACTAATTCAGCATGAGAATAGGCTGACTTATTCAATTAACTCTAGGAGTGTGCTGGACGTTTTTTAGGAGCAAATTGGGCTATCCGAATGGGCTGAATTGTTTCAACAGATCCATGAGTGATTTGGCTGTGTTTTAAGAGCCCAAATGATGATCCGAATGAGCTGACTTGTTACTCTCTTGGGCCTCCTGGAACGTGATTAGCTTGCTATCCTCTTGGGCTGCATTGGACATGAGCAACAACCTCCCTTGGGCTGCCTTGGATGTGAGCAGCTGCTTCCCCTCTTGGGCTGCATTGGACGTGAACAACATCTCCTCCCTTTGCTCTTGGGCTGCCTTGGACGTGAGCAGCAGGCTATCCTCGTGGGCTACTTTGGACGTGATCAACATCTCCTCCCTTTGCTTGCTTGCTCCTGCATTCATCAAAAGATTAACACATGATGTATGGCAATTAAATGGTTCACGCATTGTGCCAAGCAATAGCACTTCCCTTGACGTAGCTTCTTGGATCTCCTTAGCTCTTGCTCTAGTAATGGGACCTTGATAGCTTCCATGTGATAGTCCTACATCAAGATTGATTTTAAAATCTTTACATGCTGAAAGGTTTTATGATATGTTTAAGTTGTAAAATGTTTTGTTTGAAGTTCGAGCATGTTTAATACTTTGTTTTTATCAAAATTATGTTGGATTTGAAGGTTGACACCACATGATGAGTTCTATTACATTCTTTGATGCGGGTTGGGGCCGCAAATGATTAGATCTAGATTGGGAATCCTTGAATACCAAAAATGGATGTTTTCCTTGACAAATGGCACGCAAAATCAGATTGTTTAGAACCAGAAATGACGTTGGACAAAAGGGAAGAAAGAGAATGAAATGGAACGTGGATTGTTTGGTAGAAATAGATCCAAAAGAACCAAAAGACTCCCTTACAAGAATCTTGATCAGATTGATCAAAACCCAAGCAAGATGATGCCTTCAACCCTTTCTTCTATAACCTTACACAAGCCTTCAATGGAGACAAGCACAAGGAGGGACTAGTATTGACTAGTAGCACCAATCTCTAAAGAGATTAACACACAAGAACAATCTAGCAGGGATTCACAACAATTCAATCAATGGCTCACTTTATTGATTGAATTTTCTGAATAGGAACAAAAGCTCTCAAAGAGACGGTTTATCAATTGGCTGAAATCTATCTAATCAGGAAAGAAGCTAAGGGAGGCTTTTTATATGCCTAGAAAGCCTCCTATCTAAAAAAAGGAATAACTTTTGTCAAAAAGACAATAAAATAAATAAAACAACTAAAACAAATAAAAATAACCCTTAAAATGTTTTGAACCTAAAGGTTATAAAAAGTCTTGCATTTTATACCAAAACATGATATAAAATACAAAAGAAGCTCCAAAAGCCTCAATCTTCCATTTCTTGCAATTCCGGAACAAGTGTCTCTTCTTTGCTCTTGCATGGTCTCCCTTCCACGCCCAAGTCATCGGGAATCGTCATTAATGTGACTAACGAAGCCTCAGTCAGCAATGGATCATCAATGGTCTCCTTAGGAGCTAAGGACACCAACAAGTTGGACACCTCCTCTTGAATTGCTATTGCCCTTGATCCAGTGATTGGCCCTTGCATTGTAGGACTAGTAGGGGTTGTTGGTGATGATCCCTCATCATACTCCCCTTCTTGGGAAGGATTCGTCCTCGAATCATCACCATCCACATCACTTGACTCAAAGGGACTTAGATCTCCTACGTTGAAAGTAGGGCTCACTCCATAGTCCTCCGAAAGCTCTAGTACATAAGCATTGTTGCCAACCTTACGTAGTACTTTGAATGGTCCGTCTCCCCTAGGTGATAGCTTGGACTTGCACTTTTCCGGGAACCTATCCTTCCTCAAATGCAGCCACACGAGGTCTCCCAGTTCGAACAACACTTGCTTGCGGTTCCTATTAGCCTTGGCCGCAACTAGCCTCCCCTTCTCCTCTAGCCTTTTGCGTGTCCTTTCATGCATTTCCTTGATGATCTTCACCTGTTTTTCTGCATTAAAATCTACTCGCTCCGCTATGGGCAGCGGTATAAGATCAAAAAGGGTCAAAGGATTCAACCCATAGACACACTCAAAAGGAGTTAGATTAGTAGAAGAATGTAATGTACGATTATATGCAAATTCTATATAAGGCAAGACATCTTCTGATGAAGGGTCATCCGAGCCGGTTCCATCTTCAACACCACAAGGAGCCCTAACAAGAGCTCAAGCCAAACGCCAAGCGAAGATGGATGCTATCTTCCTAGCTATGGTTCAAGAAGCTCACCTCCAATGAGTCCAAGGCCCGTCATAATGCTTAGCCACATTGGACTAGCCAAGAAGTAGTTGAATGGAGCATAGGAGAGCCTCACGTGTGCATGTGCATGGCTGGCGTGAGAAGCTAGTTAGAGAGTGTTAAATAAAGCCTAGAATTAGTCTATTTTATGGATTTATTTAAAACACTCTAAATTGTAATTATTGTATTTATTTTTTTTCTATTTTTTAGGAGAGAAGGTCTAGGTTGTATATAAACCTTTCTCTCTTCCTTTTTGTGTAGAATACGTTAAACACATTGCCTAAGTGTCAAATTGAACCCCTTTGAGTTCAGCCTCTTGTCTTGTGAGAATTGTGGTGTTAGCATAGCTTTCTCGTTCTTGTGTGTGTCAATCTCCTTCGGGTTGGTGCTACAAGTCGAATCGAAGCAACCTCTTCGTGCCTTCGATAATTCTAGATCGATTGTGTGAAGTTGTAAGAAGCGGGGTCGAATCGTCACCGGTTTGGTTCTTGGATCATCGAATCCAAGGGTTCTATCTTTGTTCCTTTCGGTTCCTCTTTTCCATTTCGTTTCCCTTATTGCTTTGCACGTTTTCCCTTCATAATTGTTGCTGAATTTCGTTTGCTTTATCCCCGAAAACAGGTTGCTCGTCTAGATCCGTTCTTCGCGGCTAATCCCCGTATCAATTGGTATCAGAGCTAGTTGACGTTCAACCTACAAAAAAGAGTCGGTAAATCATTCAAAAACCAAAAGTGTCTCGTCTTCTTGTTTGAGTCTTGTTTTGTTTTGAGTCTATTGCCATTTCCATTTCTATTCAAAGTTTTTGATTGAACTAACAAGTTTGTTGCCTTTGTTTGTGAATCTTGGACGCCGGCACCACTCCCACACCACGCCGCCACCAGCCTTGTCCCACGTCCAAACACAACACCAAACAAGCCCTAAACTTTCAAAAAAAAAAATAGAGAAGAAGGCTGATCGTCCAACCTATTTTCCAGCCTTCTCTCCTCCACATTTTCAGCCACCTCTTTCCTCCACATTTTTAGCCTATTTTTTTGATTTTTCACCCTTGGTTAGCTATTTACTTGGTCAACTCTATCCTCTTGCAACTAATTAGAATTTTCTTAGCATTTTTGTTTTATTTTTCTTTAATTCCAACAGTAAGTTAAAAAAAAAAAGAAGAAGGAAAAGAAAATCCGAGATTCAAAAAAAAAAAAAGAAAGAAAGAAAAGAAAAAGAAAAGAAAAGAAAGAGAAAAGAAATCAGCCATTAGTCATTCATTTCATTTCATTCTTGCTTTATTTCATAGTTTGTAATAGTTGAAGTTGTGCTTGCCAAGTGTTATTGTTCAGCAATCAAAGAGGACTACAAAGGAGCTCATCTCACTCAAAAGTTGTCTTGCTAAGTGTTATTGTTCAGCAACCAAAGCGGACTACAAAGAAGCTCATCTCACTCAAAGGGACCAAGCCATTCACGCCTAGCCTAGCTTCACCCTAGCCTAGCCACGCCTTGGCCCTCGCCTAGCTCACTTCACTCGAGCCACGCCTTAGCCTTGACCAGCCCTTCTACACACACCTTCGGTGTCCAAAGTTTGCTTGCTTAGGCTTGACGAGTAAGTTCTTTCAAGGCTTATATTGAGTTCAAATTTTGAGTCCATACTTAGTTGCATATAACATTCGTGCAACTTGTCCTTTCCGTTTTGAGTCTTTTCTTCTCTTTTATTGAGTCAAACACGTTTTTAAGGTGATTGAAATCGAATTTCGCTTCTACTTTAAAGCTTTTATTTGGCTAAGTATTGAACTCACGTGAGGTTTTTGACTAATACAAGACGAGCCATCAACAAGCTTGTTGAGCACCACTAGAGAGTGAGAGTTTGCTTTCGAGTGATACACTTGTGAGGCGTTTTTGTTTTAGTTAACCTAACGTGTTTGAGTGTTTTAGTGTCTTTGAACAATGTCAGGAACTTCCGCAGGTACGCCCAGCCCCGAGCCTATTTCCCCGGAGTTGTTTAACCTTATCAAGGGCTTGAAAGATAGCATTGAAGGGTGAACTACAAGGCTGTCCAGCTTGGAGGCGTCTAAGGTAGTTCCGGATCCTCGGCCACTAGGAGGCAACAGGGAGGTAGGAGACCACTCGAGGGCTCAACACCAAGGGTAAGACCGAATACCACTCCAAAGCCAACAAGAGGCGTTTCAAGCAAGCCGACACTCTAATGCCACGCAGCCCTCTCGGAATATCCAAGGCTTAGGCCACGCCGTGTCCCAACCAGGATGGGGCAATCTTGCTTTCGAGGAGCACGTTTCTATCCATTCTTCTCCTATTATACATGATAATATGCCTAACTATCCTCAACAGTTTCAGAATCAAGCTTATGAGCAGGATGAGAACGGTGATGGAGATGACGAGGAATGGAGGCCAAACAGGTGAAGGGAGCGCCAACAGCCCCAGAGACCTCATGATGGCCGGAGCCAAGACGAGCAGAGGCGTGAGCCCTATGGTGGCCAGCCAAGGAGGGAGAGAGATCCGGAGTATGATGGCCTTGGCAAATTGAAGGTGAAGATCCCAAGCTTTGAAGGCAAATATGACCCGGATGTGTACATGGCTTGGGAGGCCAAGATAGAGCAAATATGGTCATGCCATAACTTTCCCGAGCATAAGAAGGTACATTATGCAACTCTTGAGTTTATTGATTATGCTATGATATGGTGGGATGATTTGGTGAAGGAAAGGAGGAGAACTATGGATGCACCGGTAGTTACTTGGGCGCACATGAAGGCCTTGATGAGAGCTCGGTTTGTGCCTCAACATTACACTAGGGAATTGAGGCAAAGGTTGGAGAACTTGAGGCAAGGAGCCATGACCGACGAGGAAACCTATAATGCCATGCAAATGACCATGGTAAAGGCTAATGCCACTCAACCTCAAAAGGTGTGGGGAGATGATCGGTACGTAGGACAAATTCACTAGGACTTAAACTCTCCCTTACATAAGCCTTATCTAGGAGCTCTTGCACTTGGTTTTGGATCTCTTGGCTGTCCTTAGGGTTCATCCTATAGGCTGGACGGTTTGGGACTGTAGCACCGGGAATAAGGTCTATTTGGTGCTCAATACCTCTAAAAGGTGGAAGGCCAGCCGGAATCTCGTCGGGAAACACATCACTAAACTCATCTAGGATAGCTAGGATGAGCTTAGGTAGGGTGGCCTTGGCTTCATCACTCAAAGTCACTAAGCTCTTGCACAATCTCACAAGAATGGCATCTAAAGGGGTGTAATCTAGGATGTACTCCTCCTTGGATGCTAGAAGGGCACTAGAAGGTGTAGCTAATAGGATGGTACCAGTCTTGGCCATGGGTTTTGATTTAGGCCTTGAGCTATCCCCTCTCTTTTTCCCTTCATTTTGCTCCACACTCAACTCCTTCTTCTTCTCATAAAATTCAGCAATCTGCAATGGTGTCATAGACTTAAGAGTTAGTGTTTGACCATTAAATTCTAAGGTATGCCTATTAGTAAAACCATCATGCTTAAATCTCCTATAAAATTGCCATGGACGTCCCAAAAGAATATGACAAGCTTGCATGGGAACTACATCACAAGTAATGGTGTCCTCATAGCTACCTAAAGTGGTAGTAACTCTAGCTTGCCTATTTACTTTTAATTCTCCACAATCATTCATCCAATGCAATTTGTAAGGCCTAGGGTGATAAAATGTGGTAGTTTGAAATTTATTAATCAAATCAGTCACTACCTCCATCTATGATCATATTACATAGCTTCCCTTTAATTAGACATCTAGTATGAAATAGGTTCTCTCTTTGATTATCCTCACACGGAGCTAGCTTAGCATGCAAAGTTCTTCTAGCTATTAATGATTCTCCCAGCTCATATACCAATTTCATGCAATCCATTAAGGTTGGTGTTATCATCGTTTTCATGCTCATCCTCACTCTCATATTGTCCAAATTGATTTAAAATCATAATTTTCTTATTAGTACAATCCCTCATATAATGACCTCTACCTTGACATTTAAAACACAAAATATCTCTAGAACGAAGAGTAGAGTCAGAGGTACTCCCTTTAGGACCACTTGAAGGCTCATTCAAGGGTTAGAAGATGAATGAGGTGTTGAGCTCCTTCTTTGTGCTCCTTGGTCCATGGTTGATGCTTTTCGGTCCTCCTTGGTGGATGTAGCCTCACAGTTGTAGGACCCTTGGGGCCGGCTGTTTTGTGCTTTCCATGAGCTTGTAGCTCCAAAGCTTGCTTGGCACCTTGGTTCCTAACCTTTGTCTTCTTCTCTACTTTGATTGTCAAATGCAGCAGCTCCACCATGGTACTATAAGGGTACAAATCAATTTCATTAACCAAAGATGAGTTTAAAATGCGTAGATACCTAGCCATTGTAGACTCCTCATCTTCAACCACATTAGCTTTCACCATTACCATTTGCATAGAGGTGTAGACCTCTTCGGTACTCATGGCTCCTTGTCTAAGGTTCTCCAATCTTTGCCTCAGCTCCCTAGCATAATGTTGAGGTACAAAACGAGCTCTCATCAAGGCCTTCATTTGTTCCCATGTAGTGATGGCCGGATCCAAGGTTCTTCTCCTTTCCTTGACAAGATGATCCCACCATACTAGTACATAGCCTTGGAACTCCAATGATGTAAGCTGGACCTTCCTTTGCTCTCCAAAGTGATGGCAAGACCAAATTTGCTCCAATTTAGTCTTCCAATCCATGTAAGCATCCGGGTCACACTTGCCTTCAAAGTTGGAGATCTTGACCTTCACTTTCCCTATTCCATGTAGCTCTTGATAAGGCCTAAATGGCTCATATTCTCGTCCTTTTCTTGGCTGTGGGTGACGCCTAGGGAACTCTCTCCACATACCTTCTTCCTAAACATACTCTTGTGGCTCCTGAAAATCATCCACAAAACCTTGCACATTAGGTGTTCTAGGAAGAGTGTTAGCATGTCTCATACCTTGCCCTTGAGGGGTTCTTTGAGGTGATTCAGGGGATGTTTCTCTAGGGGCATCTCTAGATGTGCCTCCTAGCTTGAAAGTGGACCTCGGCTGTGGCGGGGCCGAGACTCCAACGTGTCAATCCGGTGGGTCAATCTTGCCACCGAATCCATTAGTTGCTTCAACATAGCAAATGTCTCCGGGTGCATTGGCTCACTGCTTTGGGATTTTCTTGGACTATTAGACCTAGACATGATCAAAAAAGCACACAAAACAAGCAAACTAGTTGAATTAGATAAAACAGAAAATTCTCACAAGTGTTTACTCTCACTCTCACACTCAAGTTGTGTTGATCACAAGCTATTTGATGCAATTGACTTGGATGGATTAAAACTCCTTCTAAGATCAACGCCTTAACTCAACTAGCACACTTCTTGACTTGAATAAGGGTGATACACGGCTGCTTGAAGGTTTACAACAGAAAAACGTTATGATAGACACTAAGAGATGGAGATAAGATTCAAGGCTCAAAGAAAGATGCAAGAGGCTGCTATGGACTCTCAAAGATGGTAAACTCAAGATATGATAGAATTAGAATGAAACAAGAAAGATAGACACACAAGAGACTAAGAAGAGAGCTTCACTTACCTTGTCCTTATGCAATGGAGAGAGATATGGCCGGTTGTTAAACATTGGTTTTAGGTAATGGTGATGGATAAAAAATGAGGTAAGTAATTCTTGTTTGTAGTCTCAATGATCCTTTCACAATCAGATTGCAAAAACACTTGTTTTTCTAGCTTCAACACAACTTAAGTTGGTATAGAATATGATATGATATGTATGATAGATTGGAAGGATGAAATGATATGATAAAATGTTCTTCTTCCTTTTTTTTTTTAATGTAGGACCTTGGCTGACGTTCTTTTTGTAATAAAATAGGAGAGAGGAATGAAAATAAAATTGAAAAGAAAAAGAGATAACTAACTAGAAATAGTCTCTTGGTTGTTGCTACAATTTAGGAGCTTTTTGTGGCCTCTCTCGTCTATTTTGCAACGTCTGATTTGTCTTTGGAGGAGTGGTCCCCTTTTGCTTCTAAAATTGTGTTGGGAAGTTTTTGGCAAGAGAAAAAAGAGCTGGACATTTTTTATGAAGAACAGGCAAAGAAAGTGATGTAGAATGGCTGGAAAATGGCGGTTTTGGCTTGAGTTTCTCTCTTCTGCAATAAACACAAGAAACAGAGCAAATTAGACTCAAATAGACTCTTAAAATGAAACAATTGACTCAAAGAAAAGACTCAAAGAAGATACTCAAACCGTCAATGGTGATGGTTGATTTCGGACTCGCAATCAACTAGCTCTTATACCACTTTGATGCGGGTTGGGGCCGCATATGACTATATCTAGATTGGGAATCCTTGAAGACCAAAAATGACGTTGGACAAAAGGGAAGAAAGAGAATGAAAAGGAACGTGGAATGTTTGGTAGAAGTAGATCCAAAAGAACCAAAAGACTCCCTTACAAGAACCTTGATCAGATTGATCAAAACCCAAGCAAGATGATGCCTTCAACCCTTTTTTCTATAACCTTACACAAGCCTTCAATGGAGACAAGTACAAGGAGGGACTAGTATTGACTAGTAGCACCAATCTCTAAAGAGATTAACACACACAAGATGATATAAAATACAAAAGAAGCTCCAAAAGCCTCAATCTTCCATTTCTTGCAATTCCGGAACAAGTGTCTCTTCTTTGCTCTTGCATGACTCCAAATCACATGTGCATGGTCTCCCTTCCACATCCAAGTCGTCGGGAATCATCATTAACGTGACTAAGGAAGCCTTAGTCAGCAATGGGTCATCAATGGTCTCCTTAGGAGCTAAGGACACCAACAAGTTGGACACCTCCTCTTGAATTGCTCTTGCCCTTGATCTAGTGAATGGCCCTTGCATTGTAGGACTAGTAGGGGTTGTTGGTGATGGTCCCTCATCATTCTTCTTGGAATAATTAAGCCAATTCATTCTCTCCTCTTCTTTTTCTTGACCATGCTTTAGGTTTGGGGACGTTGGTGATGGTCCCTCATCATTCTCCCTTGATCTAGTGATTGGCTCTTGCATTTGGAAGCAAGCAAAGAAAAGCAAGTGAAGTGAAGTTGAGATGTTGGCTGAAAGTGTTAGAAAGAAACATTAGGTTTGGGACGTTGATCTTGATGATGAGTAACTCGGCACCATTCACATAGCCGGGTGTTTGTGTCTTGCGAAAGTCGGATTGATCGATAGTCCTAACGGGTCATGGTATGTGTATCAAGGGTTTGAGGCATATCGAGAAATTGAAGTAAGATCCTATTGGTGGAAGATGTTGTGATTCAAAGAAAGTGAAGTAAGATCCTATTCCCGGATTCTAGCACCACATTACCTATATACATCCCACCCTGACACGTTTCTTGACCTCTTTTGGAAGCCCTTGAGACCTCGAGTATGTTGATTGACTTGGTGGTTTAAACTAGATTATACATGATTGATTTCGATAATTATGATTTATTATGCATTCTATTATTTTATGCAAAGATGAACAACTTTCTTATATTTATAGAATGTTTTGATCATGTCTTGATTTTATTTGCCATGAAGCATTCTCTTAGGGTGATCTATGAGTGGAGCACACCACCAAAAGGTTTTGAGTTATTTTTCATTGATCTTTCTGACTTATAATCCATTCTATCTTGTATCTAAGATTTGGAACTTGTTTGGGGACAAGCAAGGGACAAGTATGGGGTATTTTGATAGCATGTATTATAGTCTATATTTTGGGATTGGTTTAGACGTTTTATCTCCATAAATCTGCATGTATGGATGTATATTCTTTGATTATATGGTTGTTTTGTCTACCTTTGCGGGAATCGAGGTCTACATCTATTTTCGTTGCAATTGTAGGGAAAATGGCACGTATTAGACCGAAATAGAGCTAAGGAAGCTAAGGAGTCATTTGAGCTACATTCTGGAGCATTGAAGAGCTATAAGAAGATCTCAGGAAATATGGAAATGATTTAGAGGATTGATTTTGGACCAGATTCGAGATAATTTACATTCAGCTAAGATTCACCTCGGTCAACTACAGTACCACCTCGACCGAGTTGATCTTGAGGAGCGTCTGGACCGAGGCGAACTGATGACGGGACATGAGATCTTTATTTTTGGCTGAGATCTTCTATTTTTGGAAAGTGAATATCACATATTTTTTGCTGGATTTCTGGAAGGAAGATAATATTATTGGCTGATATAATTTGGAAGATATGGATATATTTTCTAGAAAATTATCTTTTTAAAATATTTTATCTTTGGAAGATAATTCTCCGATATAAAGGGTTGAATTTTCTACAATTCACCCATCTTCGGATCAAGGATTTTCTGGAGGATTTTCAGAAGAGTTTGAAGGAAGTTTGAAGGAATTTTTGAAGGTTGAAGTTCAGGGAAGGAAGGAATCAAGTTGAAGTTGGCTTTGAAGGAGTTTGTAAGATCTTCTTAGTTTGGTTTTTGGTTTTGTTGTCTTTTCTAATTTGTAATTGAGGAACACTGATTGTTTGTTTATTTGATTAAGTCATTGAGACCTTTACCTTAAGGTTTTCTTGCTTGAATATTGATTCCTTTCTCATATATTTGATTATTGTTATCATGATGATTGTTGACTAAGTTCTTTATGCGATTCTAGGGTGATTGGCTGAAAGTTGTGGGAAAGATGATGATAGAATGATCTTAATCCCAGCAGGATCCTGAAAGCTCGAGCCTTTAACTTAACCGTAGAATACCTCGGTCAGTCATTGAACATCTCGGCTGGGATGGAATTTAATTGAAAGGGGTGAACCTTTTCTGAACCTTATTTGAGTTAAGAGTTTCTGTTTGACAAATCCTATCCTTGTTATACCTTTCCTAGTTCAAAGCAAGCCTAGGATGAGACTTACCCGGTGATTCCTTTGTTTGTATACCCAAGATCATGAGTTTAGGTAATAAAGGTTTATCCTTTATTGGGGTTTGAGTGTGCCTTCACCCCATCTTTGTGAGTTAGCCAGAGACTTACCCGTAAAGGTTGATTTCCCTTGGGTGGTGTGTTGGTTTGAGATTATAGTTCCTTTCCTTAGTATCTTTAGACTTACCTAATAAAAGGAGCTTTGGTTTGGGATAGTGAGTAGTGAGACTTACCCGGTGATCTATTCCCACTTTAGAAACACCTTCCCTTTCCAAACTCAGCTTTGTCCATGTTATCTTTTGAGATCTTGAATCGGAACCACAACTAGATGTTTTAATCTCTAGCATCCGCATTCTCTTTATCTGACTTTTATATCATCTTTGATTGTTTTAATTTGTTGCTAGTAGTTATTTGACAATCTGATTACCGTACTTTGTTTCACCATAGTCCCTGTGATCGACCCCTGTAATTCTTGCTTTTATTACAATTGATCCGTGCACTGCGGTTTCGTATATTGTTCAAGCATTGGGTTAAAAATATTAAAGCTTGCACATACCTTTTGGAGCGAACAAATTTCCACTTCTTCCTCTTCTTCTTCTTCGAGAACTTGTAGAGGAACATCGGGTTCAATAGGAGAAAATGCTCAAGACTTGGAATTCTTCCTCGTTGGATAAATGATTTTCCAAGACTTTATAAGATTCAAAAATAGCAATCATGTCGTCTTCCAGCTTGTCCATCTTGTTCATCAATTTTTCAAAGATCGATTCCTCCGCATCTTTGGGAGGTTGCTTTTTAACCTTTTTTGGTTGTGAAGCTTGTCCCATTTTGCAAATTTATCTTCAATGGCTTTTTCACGGTCTCTTTCGGTGGCAAACCAATGGAAGGCGTACTTCTCTTCCAAGTATTCGTAATGATCCGCTCTAGCTATTTGCTTCACTATCCATATTGGATCGAAAATTGGGTCATAGCTCCCAACAACCATTGGAGACCCTGAAAACTCAAAAACTCATACCAAAAGATAAAAATAAAAAGCAAAAAGCTTCCAAGCTAGATAACCGAAAACCGAATTTGGTCTAGACGAAATCCCCGGAACTGGCACCAAAAACTTGTTCGCTCGAAAGTGTGCGTCACTAAGTCTAAAATTTATAAAAACTAAAATCAAGCAAAGTGAACCCGCAGTGTACGGATCGGTATAGTAAAAACGAATGCCACAGTATCGAACTCAGGGATTTAGGGGATCAAATTCAATTTATAAAATCGTCAAGAAAGATAATGAAGCTTTTGTAAAGATAATTGGGAAAACAACGATTCTAAAGATTCAGGTATCCAATTCTGGAAATCGATTCAAGATACTCTAAAGATATAAGGACAGAGTTAGGATTACAAAGGTATAGATTTAAGGTAGGGTGTTGTACGGTAAAGTTTCAAAACCCATGAGTCTCACCCAAAGGCTCTCTCGATAAAGGATATTGAGTCTCGTTATAAAGAGAATCAAAGGACAAGATTAAGCTCTCAAATACCCATGTCCAAACCCAAGAGAATCAAAGATAAGCCAAAAAGTTTAACGTTGTGACACTCGAAACCTAAGTAGAGGATGTTGAGTCTCACTACTACCTAGAAAAGGTAAGGCACGGCTAGGTTATAAGAAAAATGTTTAACTTTGGATCAAAACAAAAGCAAAGAACGTACGACAGAGGAAAACCACGGTCACATCTTGAAGAACCACAGCCGTGGAACTCAAGAACAGGCCGTGGAAAGCCTCGACGACGAGGTTTCTCGCAACTCTCAGGGTCCAATATGTTTTGGTTCAATCTATCATCACTATGCCACAACTATCAACCCTTCACATTAGAATTGCTTAAGGGTTTTAGCCAACAATCATTGTCATCAAATCAATAATCAAGATTAAAATAAAGAAAAGATAAAACCTTGAAATCTCAATAGCAAACACAAAACCAATCTCAGTCAAACTCAAAAACCGTACATGTGTTCAATGAATATAGAATACAGTAAGAAATCTCTCACAAATCTTAAAGAACAAAGAAAAACGGGATGTCAATCCGCCTTCGAAGTGAAACCCTAAGATCTTCCAACTCCACAATCTCAAAGTGCGTACTTCTCCAAATCTTCCTTCCAAAATCTCTTCTTTCCGTGGGGCATCCCCAGCGTCCAAGCCTTCAAGTCTCCAAATCTCCCGTTTTGGAGATTTTGGCTCCCTCTCAACGTTGAAGGCTAAAGAACATTTATAGGGATAAATCTAGGGTTTAAAGATAGATCACTAAATATTTGGTTTTAATCTATATGTGCATTGTTGTAAGATCCAGTGAACTTGTTGTCAGACTAGGGTCAGGATCCACTGTGAGATCCTAGCCCATGTGACGCCCTGAGTCCCGCGGATTTGGGGTGTTACAAGTTTTGGCTCTCCAAGTCCAAGTTTCTCACACAATGCAAGTGGTATGATGCTTACGCTTGCTCTGAGGTCACATAAGGCCTCATAAGTCACCTCTCCTACGCCAATCCGAACGCAAAAAGATCCCGGATCCCTTAACTTTGGCAGCATCTCTTCTCTCATGATTTGGATGAGTTCAGATGACCTCTTTGTCATCCTCACTTCCCCAAAATCTTCTAATTTCCTCTTGTTGGAGAGTATTTCCTTCAAGAACTTCTGATGTAGGACCATCACATGGAAAATATCAAGGGCCCATTACTAGGGCAAGAGCTAAGGAGATCCAAGAAGTTACGTCAAGGGAAGTGCTATTGCTTGGCACCATGCATGAATCATTTAACTTCCATAAATCATGTGTTAATCTCTTGGTGAATGCAGGGGCAAACATGCAAAGGGAAGAGACCATGCAGACGTTGGAACAGCAAGAGCCTGATCATGTAGTCACGCAAGCCAATAAGCCAAGTGACCAAGACGAGGACAAGGTGGGGAAGATGGACGAGCAAGCAAGCATAGAAAATGGAACAACAAGCATGATGCCATCGAGTCCGGAGTGGTTGGCAAGCTCGACGTTGCTCACCTCCCAGGCCGTCCAAAAAGGGTAACCATTTCCCTCAGTCGGGCCGTCCAGCTGGGCTCTAAAACCCGTCCAATCACCCATGGTTCCGTTTGAATAAGTCAGCCTATTTTGATGCTGCTAGTTTATTTGTTAAGTTGTTAGCTACATTTGTGGGAGCTCTCTTGTTACCACCTTCCACCAATGTATTTAGTTTTCTTTTCTTTATTTTGTCTAGATAAAAGAGTTTATATATAGTCTCTTTAGCTGCTACGTTTTCTTTTGGCTAAAAATTAGATATTGTAATCATTCACAAAATCAATCAAAGAATAAGAGAGTTTTTGGTTGGCATTGTCGTTGTTTGGTTGGCTGAGCTTGTTCGTGTCAACCGCCTTCGGATTGGTGCTTCGAGCCTTCACGAGTCCCTCTTTGTGCTAGTCCTGCCGGAGCTAGTGTAAGGTTGTATTTGAGACGGGTCTAGGGCATTCACGAGGCGGGGTCTTGGCTCTTCAGCCTTGGTTCCTCTTCATTGGTTCTCTTTGGTTCTTCTCAACATCCTCCTGCATCCATTCCCATACCCACGTTTCATTCCGCATCTATATCCGCCTCATTCAGCCGGATTCGGGATCATTGTACCTAGATCGGCTAGACCACGGATTAATCCCGTATCAACTTCACATAAGATTGCATACCTACAATGGCATACATGAACGTAGTATTAATATGCAATATACTCATAAGCTCAAGGAACTTACCAAAATGCTTGTTTAAGCACGCTCTAGCTCTAGATTGTGGGAATGGAAGTGGTGGTTTGTATGCTGGAGGAGGTACATAAACTGATTTTTCCTTCTCCTCCTCAATTGGCTTCAGATCTTCCTTAACCATTACTTGCTTTCCCTTATCAACAACCTTGGGCAATGGCTCATTACTCTTTATTCCGCTTCTAGTAGTAATAGCCATAACTTGCCCTCTATGATTATCCTCAATCTTTTCAGGAAGCTTTCCTAGATCTTTAGGAGCTTCTCCCGCCTTATGAAATACTTGATTTTCCAAAGCCTTTTGAGCCTTAGAAATAGAACTAACGGTGCTTTCCAATCCGCTCAACATCCCCATCAATTGCTTGAACATCATCTCTGTTTGATCTTTGGTAGGTGCTTGCGAAGTCGGTGCGGGAGCCTTAGGTGGTGCTTGGCTTGAGGAAGTTGGAGGATACAATGCTCCATCCGGATTTGAATAAGAAAATTTGGGACGGTTATGGTTAGGGCGTCAATTATTTCCTCCATGAAAATTCCTGTTATTGTTATAGTTCCTCGGCCCATGATAATTTCCTCTACCCATGTAGTTCACATCTTGCTCCTTCGTTGGCAATCTAGCTTGTTGCGTATGAGTTTTAAACAATTCCTTAAAAGCTTTGATCTCGTTGTTAATAATTTCAAATTGAGCATTATTAGTGGAAGTTGTACTTACCTCATAGACTCCGGGTCTCCAAAATCTCTCTTCCGCTCTTCTATGAGAATACTTCTCAATCACTAAAGCTTGTTTCTCTACAAATTCCCATGCCTCATCAATGGTCTTTTTCATAAAAGTCCCTCGAGAAAGGGATTGAAACTTGAATTGAGTTTCCTTATCCAAACCTTTCAAACAAATCTCAAGAAGCTCGATCTTTGGAATCTCATTATGAGGACAATCTAGTAAAAGGTCCTTGAACCTTTCCCATGACTTCAATAAGCTTTCCTTATCCTTCATAACAAAAGCATTAATTTTACCTCTAGGTTCAGTAGTGTTTGATGGTGGAAAGAATTTGGTGAGGAATTCGGTAGTCATTTCCTCCCAAGTGCTAACTCGTCCATAAGGTAAAGATTGATACCAAGCAAGAGACTTATCCTTTAAAGAAAAGGAAAATGCCCTCAAATTGTTATTGTTCTCAAGTCTTGGAGGCTTTGATGTCTCCATAGGAATCTCATAATTCTGCAAGTTTTGGTTTGGAGACCCCCCCTCGGATCATCAAAATTGATTTTCACGGATCATCTGAAAGACTTGAGGACGGAGCTCATAATCATGTGTAGCTCGATCTCCAAGATTTACGTCGGGAAGGCTTACTCGTTGTGCTGGATCCATCCTTTTCCCAAGTGTTTGCGGCTCTCCCACAAACGGGTCAACTCTAACATTCCTCACCAGATGGCGAGATACACCTGCTGGTGTGGCTGGTGGAGGAATCTCTACTCGAACATTACCTCCTCTTTCAAGGAGTAATTTCCTCATATTTGCCCTCATCTCATCGATGTATGCTCTAATTGCATGTTCTCTCTCTTGCGCTGCTACTCTTTCTTCTTCCAAGGCTTCATCTCTAAGCCTTATTTGTTCTTGCACTTCTTCCAACTCGGCTTGAAGGTCTCTTTCAGCCGAAGCCATCTTAGCTTCCCTTAGTCTTCTTTTGTTAATTTTCTCTGGCTCAGGATCGTAGGGAACGATTTCTTTACCGGCGCGAGATCTACGCATAAACCTAAAAATAAAAGGGAAGTCCTGCAATAACCAATACTCAGAGCAAAAGGTTAATAGAAAAAGGTAAAATCTAAACTAAACGACCGCAATCGCCGCTTGGTCTAAACCAAGTCCCCGCAATGGCGCCAAAAAATTTTTGCTCTTAGACGTGTGTGAAATATGAATAAAAATAGCTTTAAATTTGTACTTGAAATAACAGCCAAAGCAAATAAGAGAACCCGTAGTGTACGGATCAATTGCAGCTAAAGCAAATATTTCAGGGTCGATCACAAGAACTATGGTGAAATCAAGCAATGAAATCAATAAAAGTCTAGATTTATCCAAATACTAAAGACAAAAAACAATCAATATGAATATACGTAATAATCGGGGAAATGAAGATTCTAGAGATCAAGGTATTCAATTGCGGTTTTCGATCAAAACTTCTAAAACTTGGACAAAGTTGGGATAGCTAAGGAAAGATGTTTCTAAGGTGGGAAAGATTACGAGGGAAGTATCACTATCCACGATCCCAAATCAAAGCTCCTATTACCGGGTAAGCCTCAAGGATCTAAGGAAAGGAACTACAAACTCAAACCAACCACTCAACCTAAGGGTCAAGAACTAACCTTTACTGGGTAAGTCTCAAGCTAGCTCACTCAAGCAAGAAGAAGACACACTCAAATATAATAAAGGGTAACCCCTAGAACTCGTCATCTTTGGACAACTAAGAAAGAAAATCACCGGGTAAGTCTCTTCCCAAGGTAAGATGTAAGCTTTAAGGGCTCAATAAGGTTAGGGTTTGGGCAATCTATAACCTAAGCATAAAGATATAACATAAACAGATCATTAGAAGAAATCTCGGGTTGTTCTTGGTGAAATATCTACCGAGATTCTCGAGAATAAACTGAGATTCATAATTTGTGAAGGTAAAACCAACTTTCAAAGTCCAATCTAAACTTCAAGGCTCACTCTATCATCATCTACACCATAACCATCAACCAATCACCCTAGAATTGCAAGGGTTTTAGCCAACAACACACATATTCAAATCAAGAATGATATATAAAATATAAAAACTCATAAAACCAAAATAACCAAAAGAGGAGTAAAAAATTCTTAGCAAGGTGTCTTAAATATTCAAAACCAAATCCAATCTAGTAACAAAGATCCAATCTTGTGTCAAAAAGCTATGAAATCTAAAAACTAAAGTATTTCTCGCCAAGAATCTTCACAATCTTCTCAATCCAAATGTGTTGTAACTAACAATGATGTAACCCGCGTCTTCTTGGTGTATGACCATATCCCATGAGTGTAAGACGTTTATTCTCTCCCTCCTAATGTGTTGCAGCCATGTTATTGATACATAAATTAGCCGCGAAGAACGGATCTAGACGAACAACCTGTTTTGAAGAATGAAGAACACACAAAATTAACAAGCATGGACAACAATGAAAACGAGAAAACAAAAAGGGACAAGAAGAACCGAAAGGAACAATGATAGAACCCTTGGATTCGAGATCCAAGAACCAAACCAGTGACGATTCAACCCCGCTTCTTACAACTCCACACAGTCGATACAAGAATCGAGAGCACGAAGAGGGTGCCTTGTTCGACTTGCAACACCAATCCCGAAGGAGATTGACATACACAAGAACTAGAAAGCCAAATCACACACACAAACTCACGAGACAAGAATGATTGAATTCTCTTAGATTCAATTCTGAAATGCTCTCAGCAAAACTTGTATAAAACTTGTCTATCTACAAAAGAAGAGAGAAAAGGCTTTATTACATCCTTGGCCTTTTCTTCTAAAACAGAAAAAAGAAACTAATTACAATAATTAGATTGAGAGAGAGTTAAATAAAGCCCAACAAACATGGAACACAATTGGGCCTAATTAAAATCTCCTATTCAGCCTCTCACATCCACATACTTAAATGAATGTTCCAGCCATGCACATGCACACACGTGAAACCCCTTGTATTTGATTTCAAGGCCTCCGTCTGTCCTTTGAAATGCGTCCCAAGGCCTACTGATACGGGATTGTCCGTGATTGAGTCGATCTAGGCACAATGATCTCGAACCAGGCTGAATGAAGCGATTTCAGAATGCGGAATGGACGTAGGTGATGAATGGCGCAAGAATGGTGAAGAGAAGAACCAAAGAGATGTCAACGAAGGAACCAAGGCTGAAGAGCCAAAACCCCAATCGTGAATGCCCTAGACCCGTCTCCAATACAACTTTACACTAGCTCCGGTTGGACTAGCACAAAGAGGGACTCGTGAAGGCTCGAAGCACCAATCCGAAGGCGGTTTGGCACAAACAAGCTCAGCCAAGCAACAACAGCAATGCCAACAAAAAAACTCTCTTGTTCTTTGATTGATTTTGTGAAATAATTACAAATGTAATTCTAAGCAATTGGGAATAACATAACTAATCTGCAGCTAAAGAGGCTATATAAATAGACTCTTTTATCTAGACAAAAATAAAGAAAAGAAAGCTGAAAACATTACTGGGAAGGTGGCAATAAGAGAGCTTCCTCTAATGTAGCTAACAACCTAACACACCACAATTCAGCATGGAAATAGGCTGAATTATTCAAACTTATCCTTGGAGTGCAAGCTGGACGTTTTTAACGTTTTTAAGGAGCCAAATGGGCTATCCGAATGGGCTGCATTGTTCAACAGATCCATGAGTGATTTGGATGTGTTTAAAGAGCCCAAATGATGATCCGAATGGGCTGAATTGTTACTCTCTTGGACCTCTTTAAACGTGATCAGCTGGCTGCCTTCTTGGGCTGTTTTAGATGTGAGCAGCAGCCTACCCTCTTGGACTGCCTTGGACGTGTTTGCTTGCCTCCCCTTTTGGGTTGCCTTGGACGTGAGCAGCAGGCTATCCTCGTGGGCTGCTTTGGACGTGATCAACATCTCCTCTCCTGGGCTGCATTGGACGTGGGCAACAGCCTCCTCTTGGGCTGCATTGGCGTGAGCAACAGCCTCCCCTTGGGCTGCATTGGTGTGAGCAACAGCCTCCCCTTGGGCTGCATTGGCGTGAGCAACAACCTCCTCTCCTGGGCTGCATTGTACGTGAGAAATTGTCCGTGATTGAGTCGATCTAGGCACAATGATCTCGAACCAGGCTGAATGAAGCGATTTCAGAATGCGGAATGGACGTAGGTGATGAATGGCGCAGGAATGGTGAAGAGAAGAACCAAAGAGATGTCAACGAAGGAACCAAGGCTGAAGAGCCAAAACCCCAATCGTGAATGCCCTAGACCCGTCTCCAATACAACTTTACACTAGCTCCGGCTGGACTAGCACAAAGAGGGACTCGTGAAGGCTCGAAGCACCAATCCGAAGGCGGTTTGACACAAACAAGCTCAGTCAAGCAACAACAGCAATGCCAACCAAAAACTCTCTTGTTCTTTGATTGATTTTGTGAAATAATTACAACTGTAATTCTAAGCAATTGGGAATAACGTAACTAATCTGCAGCTAAAGAGGCTATATAAATAGACTCTTTTATCTAGACAAAAATAAAGAAAAGAAACCTGAAAACATTAGTGGGAAGGTGGTAATAAGAGAGCTTCCTCTAATGTAGCTAACAACCTAACAAACCACTAATCAGCATGGAAATAGGCTGAATTATTCAAACTTATCCTTGGAGTGCAAGCTGGACGTTTTTAACGTTTTTAAAGAGCCAAATGGGCTATCCGAATGGGCTGCATTGTTCAACAGATCCATGAGTGATTTGGATGTGTTTAAAGAGCCCAAATGATGATCCGAATGGGCTGAATTGTTACTCTCTTGGACCTCTTTAAACGTGATCAGCTGGCTGCCTTCTTGGGCTGTTTTAGATGTGAGCAGCAGCCTACCCTCTTGGACTGCCTTGGACGTGTTTGCTTGCCTCCCCTCTTGGGCTGCTTTGGACGTGAGCAGCAGGCTATCCTCGTGGGCTGCTTTGGACGTGATTAACATCTCCTCTCCTGGGCTGCATTGGACGTGGGCAACAGCCTCCTCTTGGGCTGCATTGGCGTGAGCAACAGCCTCCCCTTGGGCTGCATTGGCGTGAGCAACAGCCTCCTCTCCTGGGCTGCATTGTACATGAGCAACAGCCTGCATGGTCTCCTCGAGCTGCATGGGAAGTGAGTACGTCGGCATGGTCCCCTTGCTTGGTTCGCTTGCTCCTACATTCACCAAAAGATTAACACATAATGTATGGAAATTAAATGGTTCACGCATTGTGTCAAGCAATAGCACTTCCCTTGACATAACTTCTTGGATCTCCTTAGCTCTTGCTCTAGTAATGGGACCTTGATATCTTCCATGTGATGTTCCTACATCACCTACCCAGCAACTAGAAATACAATTTAAGCTCCATTAATCATCTTGGTTGGGATGTGTTCGTGGCTGATCCACAAGATGGTCCTTAGACTTGATGAAGGTGGACTTGGTTGAGCTTCACGGACCATCTTTAGGAAAAGAGCATCCATCTCAGCTTGACGTTTAGCTTGCGCTCTTGTTAGAGTCCCTTGAGGTGGTGAAGATGGAGTTAACTCAGATGATCCTTCATCATTCTCCCCTTCTTTGGAAGAATTCGACCTCCAATTGCCTTGATCATCATCTAGGAGCGGAAAAGGACTTAGATCCCTCACATTGAATATGGGATCACAAGCTTTATCATCCGGCAAGTCAAGCACATCAGCGTTGTCACCCGCCTTGTGTAACACCTTGAAAGACCCATTTCCTCTTGGGGAGAGCTTGGATTTCCGAAGCTGTTGAAACCTCTCCTTCCTCAAATGTATCCATACAAGGTCGCCGGGTTCAAATATAATCTTCTTGCGTCCTTGATTCGCCTTTTTTGCGTTGTATTTGCCTTTCTCCTCGAGCTTGATCCTTGTCCTACTATGTAGCTCCTTGATGTGTTCAACCTGCGTTTTAGCACTTAAATCCACTCGCTCCTTCTTAGGTAACGGTGTAAGATCAAAAGGGGTTAGTGGATTAAAACCATAAACACACTCAAAGGAAGAGATGGAAGTAAATGTGTGGATGACTGTATTATAGGCAAATTCAACATGTGGCAAGACATCTTCCCATTCTTTCAAATTCTTCTTGATGACAGCCCTTAGAAGTGTTGTTAGGGTCCTATTAGTTACTTCTGTTTGCCTATCAGTTTGGGGTGGCTTGATGTAGAAAATAACAACTTAGTTCCTAGCTTTCCCTAAAGAGTTTTCCAAAAGTAACTCAAAAACTTAACATCCCTATCACTCACTATTATCCTTGGAATACCATGTAACCTAACTACTTCCCAAAAGAACAAACTAGCTACATTGGTTGCATCATCAGTTTTGTGACAAGCAATAAAGTGAGTCATCTTAGAGAATCGATCTACAACCACAAATATCGAATCCCTACCTCTTCTAGTCCTAGGCTATCCCACTATGAAATCCATGCTAATATCTTCCCAAGGGGCTGTGGGGATTGGCAAAGGTGTATACAATCCATGAGGCTTCACTTTCGATTTAGCTCTAAGGCACTCTAAACACCTTTTAAGCACATTTTCAACATCCCTAACCATATGTGGTCAATAAAAATGTGAGTGCAACATAGCATAAGTCTTATCCCTCCCAAAATGACCCATTAAACCTCCTTTATGGGCTTCTTCCACTAACAGCAAACGAAGGGAACACCTAGGTATGTACACTTTATCTACTCGAAACAGAAATCCCTCAAACAAATAGAATTTATCTAAGGAACCTTTTTGCACACAAATCTTATATGTTTCTCCAAAGTCAAGATCAGATTCATAGAGCTCCTTAATGTAAACAAATCCTAACACCCTAGCATCCAATGTAGTTAGCAATGTATGCCTCCTAGAAAGAGCATCAACAACTACATTGTCTTTTCCCTTTTTATACTTGATAACATAGGGAAAAGTCTTAATAAATTCCATCCATCTACCATGCCTCTTATCTAGTTTATCTTGACTCCGAAAATGTTTCAAAGATTCATGATCAGAATGCAAAATAAACTCTCTAGGCCACAAGTAGTGTTGCCATGTCTTAAGTACTCTAAATAATGCATACAATTCTTTATCATATGTAGAGTAGTTAAGACATGCCCCTTTAAGCTTTTCATTGAAAAAGGATATAGGCTTACCTTCTTGCATAAGCACACCTGCTATGCCAATTCTCGATGCATTACACTCCACTTCGAAAGGCCTAAGTGAAGTCAGGGAGAGCTAGTAAGGGTGCCTCGGTGAGAACCAACTTCATCTTGTTGAAAGCACGTTCTTGAGCTGCTTCCCACACAAATGGTGCATGTTTCTTGCAAATCTCCGTCAAGGGTGCAACAATGGTACTGAAGTCTCTCACAAAGGGCCTATAGGAACTTGCAAGCCCATGGAAACTATTTACATGGCTAATGGATGTAGGTGTTGGCAATCTCAAATAGCTCCAATCTTCTCCTCATCCACTTGTAGACCTTGTGCAGTCACTACAAAACCAAGAAATATAACTTCATTAGTGCAAAAACTACATTTCTTTAGGTTGGTATACAAGTGTTCAGTCCTAAAGGTAGAAACAACTTCCCTTAGATGTTCTCCATGCTCCTCTAGGGACTTGCTATAGATTAAGATATCATCAAAATACACTACAACAAATCTCCCAATGAATTGTCTCAAAACATGGTTAATTAAACGCATAAAAGTAGATGGAGCATTGGTTAACCCAAATGGCATAACAAGCCATTCATACAACCCAAATTTAGTCTTGAAGGTTGTCTTCCACTCGTCCCCTCCTTCATTCGGATCTGATGGTAGCCACTCCGAAGGTCTATCTTGCTGAATGTAGTGGCACCATGGAGCTCATCAAGCATGTTTTTGAGGCGGGGAATAGGGTGGCGGTACTTAATGGTTATGTTGTTGATAGCCCTACAATCAACACACAGTCTCCAAGTGTTTTCCTTCTTAGGCACTAATAGGATAGGAACGGCGCAAGGGCTAAGGCTTTCTCTAACATATCCCTTATCTAGGAGGTCTTGGACTTGGGTTTGGATCTCTTGACTCTCCTTAGGGTTCATCCTCTAGGCTGGTCTATTAGGAAGTGTAGCTCCAGGGATAAGGTCAATATGATGCTCTATGCCTCTCAAAGGTGGAAGGCCATGAGCTATCTCTTCCGGAAACACATCCTTAAACTCCTCTAGGATGCTTGTAATGGTAGGGGGTAAGATAGCCTTTCTTTTTCACTCACTAAGGTTAGCTCCTTACACAACCTCATCAAGATGGCATCTAAGGATAGATATTCACTTTGGAATTCAAGTTTAGAAGCTAACAAGGCCGTAGGAGTCTGATTTGTGGGCGTGACCAAGAGAGTACTAGGTCGTTGGCTAGAGCACGTGTCTAAGGCAGGTTCTTGGTGCCTCGATGACTTGCTCCCCTTCTTAGCTTGTCCTTGCTCTTGTTCACTCGCCTTCTTCTTCTCAAATGCCTCTGCAATCTGCAAGGAAGTCATAGGTTTTAAAGTAAGAGGTTTTTCATTAAAAGTAAATGAATACCTATTGGTAAAACCATCATGCATAACTCTCCTATCATATTGCCAAGGACGGCCTAATAACACATGACAAGCTTGCATAGGCACAACACCACATAAAACAGTATCCTCATAGTGTCCTTGAGTGAAAGTGATCTTAGCTTGCATATTAACCTTCAATTCACCACAATCATTCATCCAATGCAGCTTATATGGTCTAGGGTGACAAAATGTAGGAATTTGCAACTTAGAGATCAATTCAGTACTAGCAATGTTGCAACAACTACCTCCATCAATGATAACATTACACACCTTTCCCTTAACCAAACACCTAGTATGAAACAAGTTCTCTCTTTGGTTATCCTCATAAGGTGCAGGTTATCATGCTCAAGATTTTCATCATAAACCATGTTATTAGGATCATTTCCTGCATTTTCAAGCTCATTAGGTTCATTTTTAGAATCAAGATCACAAAGCATGTAGTTATTAGCTAGAAATGAGCTAGGATGGTCAAATAACAATCTTTTAGCTAGTAAACAATCCCCCTGCTCATATTCAATCCCATCATCATCCAAATCATCATGATCATGCATATTAGGCTCAAAATCATCATTTACATGCTCATGCTCAGATTCGGACTCATATTGTCCCAAATGGCTGATTAACAATGTTTTCTTGTTAGGACAGTCTTTCATCATGTGTCCTCTACCTTGACACTTAAAACACACTATATCCCTAGATCTAGATGAAGCGTTAGAATTACTCCCTTGTGTTCCCTTAGGAAAGCTAGCCGTGGGCTTAGGGGGCTGCAGAAGGTGTTTTACGCTGTTCTCCTTGTTCCGGGGCTGTTTTCTCCTTATTTGATACTTCCCTGTTGTAACTTCCTTGTTGGTGGTTCCCTTGGTTCTTCCAAGAGCTGGAGACACCATAAGAAGCCTTTCCTCCTTGATTTCTCGCTTTCATCTTCCTTTCACTTTGATTGCGAGATGGAGTAGTTCTGTCATAGAGCCATAGGGAAAAAGATCTACTTCGTTAGCCAAACTTGAATTGAGGATACGAAGATACCTAGCCATTGTTGATTCTTCATCTTCTCGCGCATTGGCCTTTACCATGGCCATTTGAATGGCATTATAGGTCTCCTCGGCAGTCATTGATCCTTGCCTCAGGTTCTCCAACCGTTGTGATGTAGGACCATCACATGGAAGCTATCAAGGTCCCATTACTAGAGCAAGAGCTAAGGAGATCCAAGAGGTTATGTCAAGGGAAGTGCTATTGCTTGACACAATGCGTGAACCATTTAATTTCCATACATCATATGTTAACCTTTTGGTGAATGTAGGAGCAAGCGAACCAAGCAAGGAGACCATGCCGACGTACTCACCTTCCATGCAGCTCGAGGAGACCATGCAGGTTGTTGCTCACATCCAATGCAGCCCAGGAGAGGAGGCTGTTGTTCACGCCAATGCAGCCCAAGAGGAGGTTGTTGCTCACGCCAATGCAGCCCATGCTCACGCCCAATGCAGCCCATGCTCACGCCCTGTTGCTCACGCCAATGCAGCCCATGCTCACGCCCAATGCAGCCCATGCTCACGCCCAATGCAGGCCCAAGAGGAGGTTGTTGATCATGTCAAAGGTAGCCCAAGAGGGAGGCAAGCAAACACGTCCAATGCAGCCCAAGGAGGGAGCCAGCTGATCACTTTCAAAGAGGCCCAAGAGAGTAACAATTCAGCTCATTAGGATCATCATTTGGGCTCTTTAAACACATCCAAATCACTCATGGATCTGTTGAACAATGCAGCCCATTCGGATAGCCCATTTGGCTCCTTACAACCTTAAAAACGTCCAGCTTGCACTCCAAGGATAAGATTGAATAATTCAGCCTATTTCCATGCTGATTAGTGGTTTGTTAGGTTGTTAGCTACATTAGAGGAAGCTCTCTTATTACCACCTTCCCACTAATGTTTTCAGCTTTCTTTTCTTTATTTTTGTCTAGATAAAAGAGTCTATTTATATAGCCTCTTTAGCTGCAGATTAGTTACGTTAAATCCATTGCTTAGAATTGCATTTGTAATCATTTCACAAAATAAATCAAAGAACAAGAGAGTTTTTGGTTGGCATTGCTGTTGTTGCTTGGCTGAGCTTGTTTGTGTCAAACCGCCTTCGGATTGGTGCTTCGAGCCTTCACGAGTCCCTCTTTGTGCTAGTCCAGCAGGAGCTAGTGTAACGTTGTATTGGAGACGGGTCTAGGGCAGTCACGATTGGGGTTTTGGCTCTTCAGCCTTGGTTCCTTCATTGACTCTCTCTTTGGTTCTTCTCTCACCTTTCCTGCGCCATTCATCATCTTCGTTTCACTTCGCCTACTGAATTCGCCTCATTCAGTCCGTTTCGAGATCATTGTGCCTAGATCGACTCAATCACGGATTAACACCGTATCAGTTGGTATCAGAGCTCAGTTGGTACAATTGATCACTTCTTCTTCTTGTTAACCTTATTGCTTATCCAATTGAGATCTAACTTGTGTTTGAAGTGTGCCAATTCAAAAAGCCGGACAACATCTTGAGGAGAGGTAAACACAAAACAAAAACAAAAGAGCTCGAACGCAACATACATCAATCGGTAACCTGCTCTCCCACACGTCTCATTGAATCAATTTCGGTTACTTCTCTCTCCTACAAATCTTTGACAAAGTCTAAGAGATCTTTCAAAATAAAAACACTACAAAAAAAAACGGATGGCCTTGTTTTTATTAATCAAGCACAAGTAAACTCTTTTAATCATCTCAAAACATCATTCTAAACACAATTTACCACACTTGCACCAACCCAACAGCCAATACTCCAATTAGGGGTGTCTTGATTCATCTCCGTCACTAACATCGGTTTCAACAGTTCTAGTTCCAAAGGGTTGCTAAGAAGGTTCGGAAATCGCGATCTTAAGGTGTTGGATCCTAACCGGTTCTTTGTTTGTTACTTGAGCATGTCCAGGTCCATAAGTCCCAACAAGTCGAGTAGCGAGGCCGTCACGCCTGAGATGATCAGTCTATTGAAAAAATTGTCCGATTCCGTAGCTAATCTATCCAAACGAGTGGAGTCAATGGAAGCACGAACACCACAAGCTGGAACACCACCTTTAAGAGCTAACTACGAGTTTGGCGGTCCTTCACGTGTTACTAGAGAGCCGGATCAGCCGGATCAAGGTAATGTATATTCCAACGTCCTTCCTAATGCTTCTAACATGCCACCATTTGTTGATGACTTTCAGCGACGGAATGAAGCTGAGGACCACACGTGGGAGGGTTACAATCGGCCATTCCAGCAGCAAAGGCAAGGGCGAGACAACCTTCGGCCCTATCAAGAGCAAGACGGACTCAGAAAGGTCAAAATCAAAATTCCCGTCTTTGAAGGAAAGTGTGATCCCGACGTCTACACGGAGTGGGAAACTAAAGTTGAGCAGATTTGGTTGTGTCACAACTTCAACGAGCCTAGGAAGGTTCAACTAGCAGCTCTTGAGTTCCAAGGCTATGCTTTGGTATGGTGGGATCACGTAGTCAAAGAAAGAGTTCGAACCTTGGATCCTTAAATCAGCACATGGGAGCATATGAAGGCACTAATGAGGGCTAGGTTCGTTCCACCTCACTATACCCGAGAGCTTCGACAACGGCTGGAAAATTTGAGACAAGGCTCACTTAGCGCTGAGGAAGCCTATACGAATATGCAAGTTGCTATGGTGAAGGCCAACGTTCTAGAGGATGAAGAAAACACTATGGCAAGGTACCTTCGTGTTCTGAATTCTAATTTGGCTAATGAGGTATATATGTACCCATACAGCACCATGGAGCAACTACTACACTTGGCCATCAAGGTGGAAAGGAAGACTAAGGTGCGAAACCGGGAATACAAGCCACCTCCCGGGACGCCCAATGCTTGGAAAGCACAAAACAGCCGGCTGTCTAACCACAACAGGGAGCAAGGCGGCCGGAAGGAGGAGAGGAGATCGGCACCTATGGGCCAAGAAGGGCAAAGAAAGTCGTCTACAACAGCCACTACACCACGATCCTTAAATGAGGCTTCAAGTGATCATCGAGGGAGTACTCCTATCTCTAACTCTAGAACTAGGGACATTGTGTGTTTTAAATGCCAAGGTAGAGGTCACATGAGTAGAGAATGTCCTAATAGACGCACTTTGATCATAAATCATCTAGGAGAGTATGAGAGAGGATGATGTGGAATTAGATGATGAAAATGCCTTAAATGATGACAATGAACAAAATGAGAATGATGATTGCATTGAGTATGAACAAGGTGAATCTTTGATAGCTAGGAGAACTTTGCATGTCCAACTAGCACCTTGTGAGGATAACCAACGTGAAAATCTGTTTCATACTAGATGTAGCATTAAAGGAAAAGTGTGTAATGTGATAATTGATGGAGGAAGTTGTTGCAACATAGCTAGCACTGAAATGGTAAACAAATTACAACTTCTTACATTTTATCACCCTAGGCCATATAAACTACATTGGATGAATGAATGTGGAGAACTTAAGGTTAATAAGCAAACTAAGGTCAATATAACATTAGGATCATATGAGGATGTTATTACATGTGATGTTGTGCCTATGAATGCTTGTCACTTGTTGCTTGGTCGTCCATGACAATATGATAGGAAAGTTGTCCATGATGGGTTTTCTAACAAATATAGTTTTGAGTATAAGGGTAAAACTTTGACACTTAAACCTATGACACCTTTACAAATAGCCGAGTACTATGAGAACAAGAGGGTAGAGCAAGGAACCCCTCCAAAGCCTAAGATCACACGGCCTAAGAGTAAAGAGAACAAAACCCATAAAACATTGTTAGTACAACCAACAAGTAGCTATCTTGAGTCTAGGAATGTTTGTCACTAACTATGCTTCTACTGATGTGCTAATGATGAGTTTGTGTAAATCCCTAGTGAATGTGCCTCATGACTCTACGAACCCACTTCCTAGATCTATTCAGGGGCTGTTGGACGAATTTAGAGACGTTTTTCCTGAGGAGATTCCAGCCGGCTTGCCGCCCATTAGGGGCATTGAACACCAAATAGATTTAATACCCGGAACCACTCTTCCCAATAGGCCCGCCTATAGGATGAACCCTACAGAAGTCCAGGAAATTTAGAACCAAGTTCAAGCCTTGCTAGATAAGGGGTATGTGTGGGAAAGCCCTAGTCCTTGTGCCATTCCCGTCCTGCTAGTACCCAAGAAGGATAATACTTGGAGAATGTGTATTGATTGTAGAGCAATCAATAACATTACTATCAAGTATAGACACCCGATTCCCCGTTTAGATGATATGCTTGATGAGTTACATGGAGCTACCATTTTCACTAAGATTGACCTTAGGAGTGGCTACCATCAAATTAGAATGAGGGAAGGGGATGAATGGAAAACAGCTTTTAAAACAAAATTTGGTCTCTATGAGTTGCTAGTAATGCCTTTTGGCTTAACTAACGCTCCTAGTACTTTCATGAGATTCATGAATCATATTTTGAGACCTTATATTGGTTTATTTGTTGTAGTCTACTTTGATGACATTCTTATCTATAGTAAGACTTTAAAAGAGCATGAAAATCATTTGAGAGATGTGCTTGCTACATTGCGTATAGAATACTTGTATGCTAATATTCAAAAATGTGATTTCTATACTAACCGAGTGATCTTTCTTGGTTTTGTAGTAAGTGCCAATGGCTTGCAAGTGGATGAGGACAAGGTGAAAGCAATCAATGAGTGGCCCACTCCTAGGACTGTTCGTGACGTGAGGAGCTTCCATGGCTTAGCTACCTTCTATAGAAGGTTTGTGAGAGATTTCAGCACCATTGCAGCCCCACTCACGACTTTGACCAAAAAGAAGGTTCCTTTTGAGTGGAATGAACCGCAGCAAAGAGCTTTTGAAGAGCTCAAAAGACACCTCACCCACACACCACTACTAGCTCTACCGGACTTCACTAAACCCTTTGAGGTTGAATGCGACGCATCCGGCATTGGTATTGGCGGCGTCCTTATGCAAGAAGGTAAGCCTCTAGCTTTCTTTAGTGAAAATTTGAAAGGTGCATGCTTAAACTATTCTACATATGACAAAGAATTGTATGCCTTGTTTAGAGTACTCAAAACATGGCAATATTACCTTTGGCCTCAAGAGTTTGTTTTGAAAACCGATCATGATTCACTTAGACACTTTAGGAGCCAAGACATGCTAGATAGACGGCATGGTAGGTGGATGGAGTTCATAGAAACCTTTCCTTACATTATCAAGTATAAGAAAGGAAAGGATAATGTCGTAGCAGATGCATTGTTTAGGAGATACACCTTAATCACCACTTTGGATTCTAGGATGTTAGGTTTTACTTACATTAAAGAATTATATGTGGATGATGCTGAATTTGGGAAGATATTTCATAGATGCACTACTCAAGGCCCTTATGATAAGTACTTTGTGTTTGAAGGTTTCTTGTTTAAAGTGGATAAGATTTGCATACCTAGATGTTCTCTTAGGATCTTATTGGTGGAAGAAGCCCATAAAGAAGGTTTAATGGGGCATTTTGGGAGGGACAAAACTTATAACATGTTGCAAACTCACTTTTATTGGCCTCATATGTTAAGGGATGTAGAACACATGCTTAAGAGGTGCATTGAATGTCTTAAGGCCAAAGCTAGGGTACAACCCCACGGGCTGTATACGCCCTTACCGACGCCTAATGGCCCTTGGGAGGACATAAGTATGGATTTCATTGTTGGACTACCTAGGACTAAGAAAGGAAGAGATTCCATTTTTGTGGTAGTAGATAGATTCTCTAAAATAGCACATTTTATTCCATGTCATAAAACTGAAGATGCATATAATGTTGTTAATCTTTTCTTTAAGGAAATAGTTAGATTGCATGGAATACCTAAAACTATTGTTAGTGATAGGGATGTCAAGTTTTTGAGTTTCTTTTGGAAGACACTTTGGGGAAAAATGGGCACTAGATTACTATTCTCGACCTCTAGTCATCCCCAAACAGATGGGCAAACGGAAGTCACCAATAGGACCCTAACGACCCTCCTTAGCACCATGTTGAAAGATAACTTAAAAGAATGGAAAGACATGTTACCACATATTGAGTTTGCTTATAATCGCACCATGCATTCTTCCACTTCGTTATCACCTTTCAAATGTGTTTATGGATTTAACCCGTTAACTCCTTTGGACTTATTACCGATTCCTCGAAAGGATCGAGTAGCTTTTGATGCTTTGGAACAGGTGGACTACATTAAGGAACTTCATGCTAAGACCAAGGCTGCACTTGACAAGAAAGGAATTGAAACTGTAGCTCGGAATAACAAGGGACGTCGGAAGATGGTTTTCCAGCCCGGCGACTTAGTTTGGCTACATCTAAGGAAATAGCGGTTTCCAACAAAACGCCATTCCAAGCTAGCACCACGAGGTGATGGACCATTCAAAGTCTTACACCGGATTAATGACAATGCATATGTGTTGGACTTACCGGAAGAGTATGGAGTTAGCACCACTTTTAACGTAGGAGATTTGAGCCCATATGAAGGAGATTCGGAACAAGATGAAAATTCGGGGTCGAATTCTTTCCAAGAAGGAGTGGATGATGTAGGACCATCACATGGAAGCTATCAAGGTCCCATTACTAGAGCAAGAGCTAAGGAGATCCAAGAGGTTATGTAAAGGGAAGTGCTATTGCTTGACACAATGCGTGAACCATTTAATTTCCATACATCATATGTTAACCTTTTGGTGAATGTAGGAGCAAGCGAACCAAGCAAGGAGACCATGCCGACGTACTCACCTTCCATGCAGCTCGAGGAGACCATGCAGGTTGTTGCTCACATCCAATGCAGCCCAGGAGAGGAGGCTGTTGTTCACGCCAATGCAGCCCAAGAGGAGGCTGTTGCTCACGCCAATGCAGCCCATGCTCACGCCCAATGCAGCCCATGCTCACGCCCTGTTGCTCACGCCAATGCAGCCCATGCTCACGCCCAATGCAGCCCATGCTCACGCCCAATGCAGGCCCAAGAGGAGGTTGTTGATCATGTCAAAGGTAGCCCAAGAGGGAGGCAAGCAAACACGTCCAATGCAGCCCAAGGAGGGAGCGAGCTGATCACTTTCAAAGAGGCCCAAGAGAGTAACAATTCAGCTCATTCGGATCATCATTTGGGCTCTTTAAACACATCCAAATCACTCATGGATCTGTTGAACAATGCAGCCCATTCGGATAGCCCATTTGGCTCCTTACAACCTTAAAAACGTCCAGCTTGCACTCCAAGGATAAGATTGAATAATTCAGCCTATTTCCATGTTGATTAGTGGTTTGTTAGGTTGTTAGCTACATTAGAGGAAGCTCTCTTATTACCACCTTCCCACTAACGTTTTCAGCTTTCTTTTCTTTATTTTTGTCTAGATAAAAGAGTCTATTTATATAGCCTCTTTAGCTGCAGATTAGTTACGTTAAATCCATTGCTTAGAATTGCATTTGTAATCATTTCACAAAATCAATCAAAGAACAAGAGAGTTTTTGGTTGGCATTGCTGTTGTTGCTTGGCTGAGCTTGTTTGTGTCAATCCGCCTTCGGATTGGTGCTTCAAGCCTTCACGAGTCCCTCTTTGTGCTAGTCCAGCAGGAGCTAGTGTAACGTTGTATTGGAGACGGGTCTAGGGCAGTCACGATTGGGGTTTTGGCTCTTCAGCCTTGGTTCCTTCATTGGCTCTCTCTTTGGTTCTTCTCTCACCTTTTCTGCGCCATTCATCATCTTCGTTTCACTTCGCCTACTGAATTCGCCTCATTCAGTCCGTTTCGAGATCATTGTGCCTAGATCGACTCAATCACGGATTAACACCGTATCACGTTGCCTCAATTCCCTTCTATAGTGTTGGGGAACAAACCGAGCTCTCATCAATGCCTTCATATGCTCCCAAAGTTCTTATCCTTTCCTTCACCAAATCATCCCACCATATCATAGCATAGTCAATAAATTCAAGGGCTGCGTAGTCTACCTTTTGTGTTCGGGAAAGTTATGGCATGACCATATTTGCTCTATCTTTGCCTCCCATGCCATATACACATCAAGATCACATTTGCCCTCGAAACTAGGGACTTTCAGCTTCACTTTGCCAAGACCGTCATGTTCCGGCTCGGTCTCTCCTTTGCTGGACTTCATAGGACTCACGTCTCCATTCATTGTTATTTCGCCCTTCCTGATGCCTCCTTGGCTGATCTCGCCTCCTCCGTCCATTAGGCATTCATTCTGGTCTCTATTCCTCATTCTCCCCATCGTCCTCCTCTTCTTGGTCATAAACTGGATTATGAAATTGGTGAGGATAGTTAGGCATATTATCATAAACTGGATCCTAAAATTGGTGAGGATAGTTAGGCATATTATCATTAATTATTGGAGAAGAAGGGATAGAAATATGCTCCTCAAAAGCAAGGTTTCCCCAATCAAGTTGGGAAGCAATGTTGCCTAAACCATGGACATGCCTAGAAGGTTGCGGAACATTCGAATTCCTTGCTGCTTGGAACGTAGCTTGCTGACTTTGAAGGGGAACTCAATCTTGTCCTTGGTGTTGCGCCCTCGAGTTGTCTCCTATCTCCAAGTTACCTCCTAGTGGTCGAGAATTCGGGGTCACCTTAGAGGTCTCCAAGGTAGATATCCTTGTAGTTAGCCCCTCAATGCTATCTTTCAAGCTCTTGATGAGACTGAAAAACTCCGGTCTGATAGGCTCAGGGCTCTTTGAACCTGCGGAAGTCCCTGACATGATGCAAAACACTCAACAACAGCAAACACGTTAGGTTAGTTTAAACAAAAACACCTCGCAAGTGTATCACTGAGAAAATAATGTTCTCTCACTCTCTAGTGGTGTGATACAAGCTTGTTGATGGCTCGTCTTGTATTAATCAAAAATCTCACGTGAGTTCGATGCTTAGTCAAACTAAAGCTTTTAGATAGAAACAAGGTTCGATTTTAGTCACTTCAAAAATGTGTTTGACTCAACAAAAAAAAAGAAAAGACTCAAACGGAAAGAACAATTGCACGAATGTTATATGCAACTAAATGACTCAAAATTTAGAACTCAAGATAAGCTTTGAAAGAACTTACTCGTAAGACCCAAAAAGTGAGCCCTAGACGCCGTAGGATGAGGTTAAGGAAGACTGAGCTATGGTGTTTGATGGCCGAAAATGGACAGTAGCTAGGTGTGGCTAGATAGGTTCAACGAGATGCTTGGTTCTTCCTCCGGCTTAGACAAGATACTTGATTAAGTCCTTTCTTGAAGTCCTCTTTGTTGCTGAAAATCACTAAAATAAATGTAATAACACTAGGCTAATTACAACCTATGAAATAAGAAAGCAAAAAATGAAAAATGATTCTGATCCTTTTCTTCTTCTTTTTTTTGATTTTCTTTTTTTTTTCTTTTATCTCTTTTTTTTTTGACTTTAAGATTCAGGAAATCAGAAAAAAAAAAATTGAAAGAAATAAAAAACAAATTCTTGTTTGTAGATAAACGTGGGCCAAGCTGTTGGAAATCTTCAGGATAAGATCAAATCTCAGCTCCTAGATTGTTGCAACTAATTCAACGTGCCAGATCTGTAAAAGGAAAATAACTACTTCAAGCTCTGCACCGGATTTGTAGGAAACAAGCTTAATCAACTCCAATTTTGGCGTGTATTGGATGTAGGGAAACAATCTACTTCAACTTCAATTCTGCGTGTTCTGGATGCAAAAAAAAAGAAGCAGCCACGTTTGGTTTTTGTTCAACTGGTTCAAGGGTCAGCTAATGTGGCTGAGGGAAAAATGGTGGTTGATGGTGGTGTGATGATGGTTGGTGTGGTGCTATGGTGGTTTCCGGTGTCCAGAACAAAC
This sequence comes from Fagopyrum homotropicum, assembly GCA_033239125.1. NCBI lineage: Eukaryota > Viridiplantae > Streptophyta > Magnoliopsida > Caryophyllales > Polygonaceae > Fagopyrum > Fagopyrum homotropicum. The sequence goes on along the minus strand of BSWB01000004.1, from coordinate 90,273,168 downwards.
AATCAAAGGAACAAACTCGTTAGACTCAAACAAAGCTTAGAGTAGAAGAGAGAAACGGAAATAGACTCAAACAAAAGACAATGATCAACCGCAATGATCAAAACAGACTCTTTTTGTGATTTTATGATTGATTTACCGACTCTTTTTGGTAGTTGAACGTCAACTACGCTCTGATACCAATTGATACGGGGATTAGCCGCGAAGAATGGATCTAGACGAACAACCTGTTTTGAAGAATGAAGAACACACAAAATTAACAAGCATGGACAACAATGAAAACGAGAAAACAAAAAGGGACAAGAAGAACCGAAAGGAACAATGATAGAACCCTTGGATTCGAGATCCAAGAACCAAACCAGTGACGATTCGACCCCGCTTCTTACAACTCCACACAATCAATCTGAGAATCGAGAGCACGAAGAGGGTGTCTTGTTCGACTTACAACACCAATCCCGAAGGAGATTGACATACACAAGAACGAGAAAAACATATCAGACACACAAACTCGCGAGACAAGAATGATTGAATTCTCTTGGATTCAATTCTGAAATGCTCTCAGCAAAATTTGTATAAAACTTATCTATCTACAAAAGAAGAGAGAAAAGGCTTTATATACATCCTAGGCATTTTCTTCTAAAACAGAAAAAAGAAACTAATTACAATAATTACATTGAGAGAGAGTTAAATAAAGCCCAGTAAAATGGAACACAATTAGGCCTAATTAAACTCTCCTATTCAGCCTCTCACGTCCACATACTTAAATGAATGTTCCAGCCATGCACATGCACACACGTGAAAGCCCTTGTATCTGATTTCAAGGCCTCCGTCTATCCTTTGAAATGTGTCCCAAGGCTTGCCCAGGAACTAGAAATACAATTTAAGCTCCATTAATCATCTTGGCTGGGATGTGTTCGTGGCTGATCCACAAGATGGTCCTTAGACTTGATGAAGGTGGACTTGGTTGAGCTTCATGGACCATGTTTAGGAAAAGAGCATCCATCTCAGCTTGACGTTTAGCTTGCGCTCTTGTTAGAGTCCCTTGAGGTGCTGAAGATGGAGTTAACTCAGATGATCTTTCATCAGTTATCTAATAGAAGAATCTAGGATTCTAGAACATAGGGTGTTGGGCCGTTTTACACTGAATCTCAGTTGAGCCTGATAATAATCTCGGCCGAGATTTCTATAGATAGATTGAGATTTGTATTATGTTGCGTGTTATCTTCAACTCCTTGCTTGTATCCTTTTGATGTTGACCTTGCTCTCCTTTTATGCTCCAATTTGCTCTAGTATGATCTCCTTTCGATGCATTATCCTTGTATGCTCTCTTTTGATCCAAAATCTACCAAAATTCCTACAAGTGCAAAAAGAATATGTGTAGACATATTTTCAAACAATATATGCAAATATAAGCTCAACTATTATGGATATATGTCTATGCACGCAAAACAAAGGGAAAAACTACCGATATGAGTGTCTATACTAAGGGCATAATTCATGTTATCATGAGCCATACTCTCAATAATCTCTTCGTTCGCCTTCTCCACTAGCCCATCTATTGTTGGCTCATATTTCGGGGATTGACCCCATCCTCTCACTCTTGGAGATCTACCTCCACAACCACTTCCTCAGAATGTTGTAGTTTTGTCACCCCTACCACGCTCATTTGCACGAAGTATTGTAACTAAAATTAAAACATATCTAACTAACAAAAGAGTTCAAGTCTAACTATATTAAACTAAGTTGTCGAGATCCACGGAAGGTAATGGTGGTCCCACGTACTATTTGTCCCATCCCGACTATGCATATGATTGGAAAATGAAATTCATTTGGAAATCTCAAACCCCTTTCGGGTTCTGTTTACTTGTTTGTTCGGCCCATTAGAAGATTGTGAGTGTCATTATTGTCAACCTAGCGCTTTGATACCATATTGTAACACCCCAAATTTTGGAACTCGGGGCACTACCGGTTAGAACCTCACAATGGGTCCCAAACCCTAGCTTAACAATAATTTCATCAGATCTTAACAAGGCACAAATAAAGGAAAACCAAAGTTGCCTCCACAATACTCTTAAAATCCGATCCACGAATTCTATGCAAAAAACAAAAATGTTGCTTCCACAAGTGAATTCCAACACTAACAAAAATCTTGGGTTTAAAACTCTCTCAACTTACTTTTGGTCTAAGTTCACAAAATCATAAATTATGATCTAACCGATGGATTTCTCTCAAATTCAAACATGATATCCTACAATATCTAGACTATAACCTATCAAAATTTCAAGTCCATCAAAATAGTCTAACCAGATCAGATTTGAATCTAAAGATGGATCCACAAACAGTTTTCTTTACTTTAGGAAACTTTTGAAAATTCCTGAAAACAGATTTTTGGTCCATCGTTGTTAACTTGTAACTTTAAAACTATTAATTGAATCTTTCCCAAATTTTGATATGATCTACTATAGTATCCAAACTACAACATATCAAAAAATCAGCCAAAAAGGATGAGTCGATCGTAGCCAGATCTGGCTCCAAAGTTTGTTGATGATGACTTTGAAAATAGAGAAAATTCCAGCAGTTTTGTGTGGCTTAGTCCTCGCTGCTTCTGTTTGGGTTTAAGGCATATATAATGATTCTATTAGTACATAAACATGGAGAGGAAGGAAGGTTAAGGTAGGGTGTGATCATACCAGCCCCGTTGGCGCTCCTATCGTTTATAATTCGCCTTTTGGATGGAAGGATAGTCGATCTACCTCCTGTTATCCTTAGGTTCCAATGTCTTCTTGTTGTTGTGTTACAAATAGGAGAAGTAGATGGTTGTATTGCTAGAAACGCTAAATAAGAAGAGACCTTGGTCACTCTTTGTTGTTGTGTTCGTGGGGAAGACGAAGGAAGGAAGTCCCTACTTGGCTTGGTTGCTAATCGTGTGGTGAACGAAGAAGGGAGGGCTCTTTTGATATTACATGTTGCGTGAAACATAAAGGACAAGGAGAAGGGTAAGCTATTGTTAGAACGTGAAAGATGGCAAGGAAAAAGATGGTGGTTGTGGTGTGTACACTAGTATAAAGATGAGAGGGTTGTTTGAACGTATGAATGAAAAGAAAGGGGTTGTTTGGGCTATTAAGGAAGGAGTAAAAGGTAATAAAGGTTGATTTATGTGTGTATAATTATGGCTGTTTCATGGAGGAACTGAATGAACGAGAGGAGAAACCTCACGTATATTGAAGAAGGGAGAGCTGAACATTTCCTTCACCTTGTCTTCATGTGTATAATAGGTATAAGCATGCAAGGGGGACCAAAACAAGTGAAGTCTAATATAAGGTAAAACATGAATAAGTGTGAAGTGAAGAGTAGGGTAAGTCTATATATATTGGGTCAGAAAATTGGTAGTTTATGTGTATAAAAATGCTCAGATAAAATGATAGGCCTAATGTAGATGGCCATGAAAATAAAATTCATGGCTTCGAAAATATGTGAAATGAGTCAAAACCGGTCTAAGTCCAGTTTGACTCAAAGTCTATCGGAAATTAATTATATGGATATTTGATAGCATGAAATATGATCATATTTTAGGCACTTGTTTTGGTTGTTTTTCCCTTTCTTTTGTGTACATGGATATGAGTTTGAAGCATTTATGAGCACTTTCACCTATTTTGTCGATATAGAGATCTACACAAGTTTTGTTGTGTTTTTAGGTGAATAAAGGCTTGGATTGAAGCATATATGGAGTGATTAGGAGTGATTGATCATGCTAGGCATCAAGAAGATGCATTAGAGAAGCCAAGGGAAGGATAGGAGTGGAAAAATTTCGGAAAGAAGAGGATTCATGCATGTTCGAGTATTCCACGACCAATTTTGACTTTCCACGGTCGTGGTTTTAGAATTTCTTTTAATTCCAACCATGGGAAAAAAGGTCGAGAGCAACATAGAGGTTCCACAGCTAGTACCACGGGCGTGGAAGTTTGCACTAGGCCGTGGTTTCTATAACGGTCGCCACGTGTCATATTTGTCACGTCAGCAGCGGTTATTGGGCTTTCATAACCCTATTTTCCCTATAAGAAGGCTGAATAAAGGAGGAAAATGGACGGCTTGCATCCAACGCATTTTGATGGTATTGCTTAGGAAGATTATATTGCGTACATGGAAGATTCGAAGAAGGACGCATTTTGAAGATTGCATACTTGGAGAAAGATCTTAGGGTTTCGATAGAAGGTGGATTGACATCCTGTTCTTCTTTGTTCCTTGAGTATTGTGAGAGATTCTTATTCTATTCCCTATACATTGAACACATTGACAAATTATTGGTTTTATTGATATTGGTTTCAGTGTTTTTCATTAAGGTTTCAAATTTCTATTCTTTATTCCTTTCTTCTTTGATTATGGATTTTATAATGATGATTGTTGGCTAAAACCCTTAAGCGATTCTAAGGTGAAGGGTTGATAGTTGTGGCATAGATAATGATAAATTGAACCAAAACAGATTGGACCCTGAGAGTTGCAAGAAACCTCGTCGTCGAGGCTTTCAACGGCCTGTTCTTGAGTTCCACGGCCGTGGTTCTTCAAGATCCGACCGTGGTTTTCCTCTGTCGTATGTTCTTTGCTTTTGGTTTGATCCAAAATTAAAGATTTGCTTTAACCTAGCCTTGACTTACCTTTTGTAGGTAGTAGTGAGACTCAACATCCTCTACTTCGGTTTCGAGTGTCACAACCTTAACCGTTTTTGCTTATCTTTGATTCCCTTGGGTTTGGGCAAGGGTATTTGAGAGTAATTCTTATCCTTTGATCCTTTCTATATTGCAGCCTCAACAACCTTTATAGAGAGAGCCTTTGGGTGAGACATATGGGTTTTGGAACTTCACCGTACATAACCTTATATTAGATATACGTTTGCAATTCCGCCTCTGTCCTTGCATCTTTAGAATATCTTTAATCGATTGCCACAATTGGATATCCGGATCTTTAGAATCGTTGTTTTCCAAATTATTTGCAAAATCTTTTATTTTTATTGCTCGACACTTTGCGAAATGATTTTGTTCCCCCCAAATCCCTGAGTTCGATACTCTAGAATTCTTGCTTTACTACGCCGATTCGTACACCGCGGGTTCGCTTTGCTTTAATTTCAGTTTTATAAATTTAAGATTTGCATGCACACTTTCGAGCGAACAAGTTTTTGACGCCGTTGCCGAGGATTTGGTTTAGGTCAAATTTGGCTCTCTATTGTCGAGCTTGGGAGCTTTGCTCTTGTTATTTGACCTATCTATTTGAGTGATTTTGCAGAACTTTTAGGTGTATGCGAGGGTCCAGATCAGCGAAAGACCTCGTTCCTTTTGATCCTGAACTGAGAAAACTTTGAAGAAAAAGTTAAGGGAGAAAAGGATGGCTGAACACAACAAAAAGAACAACCAACAAGAGTTGGATGAGACTAGAGCTCACACATAAATACAAGTGAAAGACTACGTCTTGAGGAGCAAGTTGTTGCTCGTGCTGATAGAGAGCGGTATCAAGCTCAAATGGATGAGCTTAGGGCGATGGTTCTACAAATGAAATTAGATAGAGATGTGAGAGCTAGATCATCTAGAGCGGATTCATCCGATGATGATGACATGCCATAGCTAGAGGATATTCCACCATTAAACCCGCCAGCCCGTGATAATCCTCGAGCATATGTTGATCCTCGCATTCCCGCTAGAGATGTGAGAGCTGCTAATGTCGTGGATGAACCACGAACTCTTGGGCAACAGATGGACCCAATTCAACAACCACGCCATTTGGGTGTGAATTTTGGAGGTCAAGACGCCCATGATTTCGGGTTTAGCCCGCAAGTTATTACCATGGTCCGCCAAAGTCAGTTTGGTGGAACGAATGTTGAATCTCCACACCAACATTTACAAAATTTCAAAATTCTTATGGAGACAATGAAGCCGAAAAGGCCTGTCAACAACAATTACAAGTTGAAACCGTTCTTTTTCTCTTTGAAGGACAAGGCTTTAGCTTGGTATCAAGCTCTTCCAGCTGGAAGACTAAACACATGGGAGGATTTGACTTCCAAATTCCTCACTAAGTTCTTTCCGCCATCCAAAACGGTGGAATTAAGAGGTAAGATAAATGCTTTTTATATGAAACCTAACGAAAGCTTGTTTAAATCTTGGGAAAGGTTTCAAGACTAAACACATGAGAGAAGATGATGCTTGAGATTTCATTGAGAAGCAAGCTCAAGTGACTGAGAGATATTCCCATAAGAAAGGTGATGATAGGAATCGAAGTTCCGGAGATCAAGGCGCAAAGCTAACTCAAGCTGCACAAACTCAAATATTTTCCCTCAACAATGAGATCAAGGAGTTGAAGGAAGTCATAAAATCCAGTCTTCAAAAGACAAAGGAGTAAGATGTTGGCTACTTAGGAAGGGAGAACAACAATAAAGGAAATAGGAACAATTATCGGAACAATAATTGGAACAACAACAACAACAGGATTGCCAACACAATTGGAGATAAAACCAACAAAATTCCGGTAATCCCTATTCGCATGCTGAAAATTCACTAACACCTCCTTCTTCTTCTACCCCTATGAAAAGTCAGGGGCAAACATCAAATAGTTCAAGCAAATCGAAGAAAGATAGACCCGATCCTATGCTGGAATCAATCTTGGGAAAGCTCCAAAGATTGGAGAATTACATTACTTCGGTTGATAAAGCACAAAAAGCTTTAGAGAACAAATTATTCAGCAAGGCTGGAGAAGTTCTTAGAGATCAAGGAAAACTTCCCGGAAAGATGGAGGACAATCCGAAAGGAAGGGTGATGGCGATTACAACTAGAAGTGGTGTAAAAACCACCGACCCGCAGCCCAAGTTCGTCGAAGTCCTCGCTGAGAAAGAGAAAGACAAGGAAAAGGACAAGGAAGATGTCTATGTTCCTCCTCCACCTTACAAACCTCCTTTGCCGTAGAGCAAGAGCGCGTCTAGACAAGCAGTTCGGTAAGTTTGTTGATCTAATGAGCAAACTGCATATTAACATACCTTTTATTGATGCAATTTTAGGTATGCCGGCTTACGGAAAGTTCTTAAAAGAGATCCTCTCTAACAAGAGGAAGTTGGAAGACTTTGGAGAAGTCAATATGAGTTCGGAGTCTTCGGAGCTCATAAAAATAATGACGGAAAAGATGCCCCCAAAGCTGCGAGATTCGGGGTCATTTTGCATACCAATAGGAGTTGGAGAAGTCACATACGATGCACTTTGTGACTTAGGAGCAAGCGTAAGCATAATTCCGCTTGCTTGTGTAGGAAGGTCGGTTTAGGTGAACCTAAACCGGTAAAGATGACGTTATACATGGGGGATCGATCCATTACTCGACCCGTAGGAATCATTGAAGACGTCCCGGTTAAAGCTCAGTAAGTTCTATATTCCTATAGATTTTGTCGTGCTTGACATTCCTGTAGGTTGTCCAGTCCCGATCATACTCGGGAGACCTTTTCTTGCAACTTCCGGATGTATGGTTGATTGCAAGAATGCTAGATTGGCCTTCGATATTGGAGAAGAGAAGGTTGAGTTTGTCCTCTCAACTTTAACAAAAGAACCAGCACTTGGAGAGGACATGTTCAACATCTATGATGAAGAGGCATCTAGGGAGGAAGTAAGTTCGATCTTGTTCAAAGATCCGTTATAAAAGTTCATAACCATGAGCATCATGGAAAGAGGAGAAGAAGAGGATTGTAGTGCTGAGGTTGATGCTTTGGAAGAGCTAAAAGTAGTACAAATCGAAGAATTCGAAAAATTGTACGATGGCTCCGAAAACGTTAGAAATCACGGCAAGTCGTGCTTTTCCACGGGCGTGGTTTCACCTATGCCACCCGTGGAAAGTTATGTCAAGAGCAAAGATTTAATTCAAACCACTTCCAACGGCCCCCGAGACACAAACCACGGCTGTGGAAGTAACAGTGGTGCCGTGGTTCTGAAAAATGTTGAAGACAACTCCGTTCTTTCTACAAACACTCATGATTCTTCTTCCAACACTTCCACACCCTTGGACACTTCCAAGGAGACACCGGACAACCCTCATGACACTCCAAAGGCATCAACAGCCTTGGAATTGAAGCCACTTCCCACACATCTTAGGTATGCATTTCTTGGAACTAATTCTACGTTTCCCGCTATTGTTAGTTCCGATTTGAGTGAAGATGAACATGAAAAGCTCATGATTGTTTTGAGGAAACATAGGAAAGCTCTAGGTTACACCATAGAGGATCTTGTAGGAATTAAACCATCTTTATGTATGCACAAGATTCTAATGGAAGAGGATTAAAAGCCTTCACACTAACCTCAAAGACGGTTAAATCCGATCATGAAAGAGGTCGTTAAGAAGGAAATCCTTAAGTTACTTGATCCAGGTATCATTTACCCTATCTCCGATAGCAAGTGGGTGAGCCCCATTCAAGTTGTCCCGAAGAAGGGAGGAATGACCGTTGTGACCAACAAAAACACCGAGCTCATTCCGACAAGAACGGTAACAGGATGGAGGATGTGCATCGATTACCGCAAGCTGAACAATGCGACGAGGAAGGATCACTTCCCGCTACCATTCATCGATCAAATGCTTGAGAAGTTAGCACAACATTCCTATTTTTGTTACCATGACGATTATAGTGGTTTCTTTAGATTCCGATTCATCCGGATGATCAAGAGAAGACCACATTCACGTGCCCATGGGGTATGCTTGTCTATAGGAGGATGCCATTCGGACTTTGTAACGCTCCAGCCACCTTTCAACGGTGTATGATGGCCATCTTCTCAAAATATATTGAGAAAATCATGGAGGTTTTTATGGATGATTTTTCAGTTTATGGTTCCTCATTCGATAATTGTCTTGCTAACCTTTCTCTTGTTTTACAAAGATATGAAGACACTAACCTTGTTCTAAATTGGGAGAAGTGTCAATTTATGGTTAGAGAAGGCATTGTGTTAGGGAATTTGATCTCCAATAGAGGGGTTGAAGTTGATAAGGCTAAGATCGAGACGATACAGAAGCTTCCTCCTCCATCTTCAGTGAAGGGGATTAGAAGTTTTCTAGGACATGCTGGATTCTATAGGAGATTCATTAAAGACTTTTTGTAAATCTCTAAACCGCTAACTAATCTATCGAAGAAGGACGTTGTTTTCGAATTTTTGAAAGAATGTGTGGATGCTTTTTACAAGATTCGGGAAGCTCTAATCTTAGCCCCAATTATTCAACCTTCCGATTGGAATCTCCCCTTTAAGATCATGTGTGATGCAAGTGATGTAGCTGTAGGAGCGGTGCTTGGACAAAAGAAGGATGAACACACTAATGCCATCTATTATGCTAGCAAGACGCTAGATGAAGCGCAACTCAACTACGCCACAACAGAAAAGGAATTTCTTGCCGTTGTTTATGCTTTTGAAAATTTTCGTTCTTATCTTGTAGGAGCGAAGGTGATTGTATATACGGATCATTCAGCAATTTTGGTATTTGCTCACCAAGAAAGATGTGAATCCAAGCTGATTAGATGGATTCTCCTTCTTCAAGAATTCGATCTAGAGATTCGCGACAAGAAAGGATCCGAAAATTTTGTTGCGGATCACTTAAGTCATCTACAACACACCACAAGTGACGACATGCCCATCGATGACTCCTTCCCGGACGAACATTTTGTATATAATGAAAGAGTGCATCGATCTTATTTCTAGAGGTAACAAACCTTGGTTTGCTGATTTAGTGAATTATTTGGTTTGTCAGGAAATACCTCCCGGACTATCCTATGCACAAAGAAAGAAGTTCTTTAGGGATATTCGTCAATACTATTGGAATGAACCTCTACTCTTCAAGAGAAGTCCTGATGACATCATTAGAAGATGTGTGTCAGAAGACGAAATGCAAAGTGTCATTCGTCATTGTCATTAACTTCCTTGCGGAGGACACGCTAGTTCTCACAAAACTAGCGCTAAGGTATTGCAATCTGGATTCTTTTGGCCTACTTTATTTAAGGATGTGCAAACCTTTGTTGCTTGTTGCGATGCTTGTCAAAGAACAGGAAATATTTCTAGAATGAATGAGATGCCTCTCAACAACATTCAAGAGGTGGAAATCTTTGATGTTTGGAGAGTTGACTTTATGGGACCGTTCCCATCATCTTGTGGAAATCAATATATACTTCTTGCTGTAGATTATGTTTCGAGATGGGTTGAAGCTATTGACTCTCCAACTAACGATGCTATGGTGGTTGTCAAGTTCTTTAACCGAACTATTTTCCCAAGGGTTGGGACACCGCGAACCATCATTAGTGACGGAGGTTCACACTTCATAGCCCGACGATTTGAAGCTCTACTAGCTAATTATGGGGTAAGTCACAAGATCGCCACACCCTACCATCCGCAAACAAGTGGACAAGTGGAGATTTGAAATAGGGAGATCAAAGGAATCCTTGAGAAAACGGTGTCAAAGACAAGGAAAGATTGGTCATTGAAGCTAGATGACGCGTTGTGGGCGTATAGAACAGCATACAAAACTCCCATCGGCACAACACTATACAATCTTGTGTATGGGAAGTCTTGTCATCTTCCGTTGGAGCTAGAACATAAGGCGTATTGGGCTGTTAAGTGGTTGAACTTCAGCATGAAAGAAGCGGGAGAGAAGCGTCTCTTCGATCTTAATGAGCTAGAGGAACACCACTTAAACGCCTATGAGAACGCCAAGATCTACAAAGAAAGGGCGAAGCGTTGGCATAATAAGCATATCATCCTGAAGCACTTCAAGGAAGGAGATCAAGTTTTCCTCTTCAATTCCAGACTTTGACTCTTTGTAGGTAAGCTTAAATCTCGTTGGACAGGACCTTATGTTCTAAGCTTTTGAAACCTTGCTTTGGGACAAGCAAAAAACAAGTATGGGCTATTTTGATAGAATGAAATATGATCATATTTTAGGCACTTGTTTTGGTTGTTTTTCCCCTTCTTTTGTGTACATGGATATGAGTTTGAAGCATTTATGAGCACTTTCACCTATTTTGTCGATATAGAGATCTACACAAGCTTTGTTGTGTTTTTAGGTGAATAAAGGCTTGGATTGAAGCATATATGGAGTGATTAGGAGTGATTGATCATGCTAGGCATCAAGGAGATGCATTAAAGAAGCCAAGGGAAGGATATGAGTGGAAATTTTTCGGAAACAAGAGGATTCATGCATGTTCGAGCATTCCACGACCAATTTTGACTTTCTACGGTCGTGGTTTTAGAATTTCTTTTAATTCCAACCATGGGAAACAAGGTCGAGAGCAACATAGAGGTTCCACGGCTAGTACCATGGGCGTGGAAGTTTGCACTAGGCCGTGGTTTCTATAACGGTCGCCACGTGTCATATTTGCCACGTCAACAGCGGTTATTGGGCTTTCATAACCCTATTTTCCCTATAAGAAGGCTGAATAAAGGAGGAAAATGGACGGCTTGCATCCAACGCATTTTGATGGTATTGCTTAGGAAGATTATATTGCGTACATGGAAGATTCGAAGAAGGACGCATTTTGAAGATTGCGTACTTGGAGAAAGATCTTAGGGTTTCGATAGAAGGCGGATTGACATCCTGTTCTTCTTTGTTCCTTGAGTATTGTGAGAGATTCTTATTCTATTCCCTATACATTAAACACATTGACAGATTATTGGTTTTATTGAGATTGATTTCGGTGTTTTTCATTAAAGTTTCAAAGTTCTATTCTTTATTCCTTTCTTCTTTGATTATTGATTTTACAATGATGATTGTTGGCTAAAACCCTTAAGCGATTCTAAGGTGAAGGGTTGATAGTTGTGGCATAGATGATGATAGATTGAACCAAAACAGATTGGACCCTGAGAGTTGCGAGAAACCTCGTCGTCGAGGCTTTCCATGGCCTGTTCTTGTGTTCCACGGCCGTGGTTCTTCAAGATCCGACCTTGGTTTTCCTCTGTCGTACGTTCTTTGCTTTTGCTTTGATTCAAAATTAAAGATTTGCTTTAACCTAGTCTTGGCTTACCTTTTCTAGGTAGTAGTGAGACTCAACATCCTCTACTTCGGTTTCGAGTGTCACAACCTTAACTGTTTTGGCTTATCTTTGATTCCCTTGGGTTTGGGCATGGGTATTTGAGAGTAATTCTTATCCTTTGATCCTTTCTATATTGCAGTCTCAACAACCTTTATAGAGAGAGTCTTTGGGTGAGACATATGGGTTTTGGAACTTCACCGTACATAACCTTACATTAGATATACCTTTGCAATTCCGACTCTGTCCTTGCATCTTTAGAATATCTTGAATCGATTGCCACAATTGGATATCCGGATCTTTAGAATCGTTGTTTTCCCAATTATTTGCAAAATCTTCTATTTTTATTGCTCGATAATTTGCGAACTGATTTTGTTCCCCACAAATCCCTGAGTTCGATACTGTGGAATTCTTGCTTTACTACGCCGATCCGTACACTGCGGGTTCGCTTTGCTTTAATTTCAGTTTTATAATTTTAAGATTTGCACGCACACTTTCGAGCGAACAATATTACAACGGAGTTTGTTGATTTTCTTCTTCAAGAATAGGCGTATTATTATTTCTTAATCATTCGTAAGATCAGTTGCTACGTTCAAATCATCTCAATCAATCGGGTCCACGTCTTCATCATTCGTTTCAATTGGAGTGTTGGACGGTGAGGGTCCATTGATGGAGCAACACAATGTGAACCGATCGCCATCATGCCCTTGAATTGCATCTCCATCATATAATGAACCTCTGGATGAAGACCATTTTTTAAAAAAAATATGGCAATCGTTGTTCTCTTACATGTAGGACATTTGTTAGTACTTGTGATTGAATGACAATAGTTTATGGTATACGAAAACATATAAAATATTTATATGCTTGGAGCTTCTTTTCCCACCAATCGTCAGTTGCATCAATAAAATTACGATCATAGTTCCATCCTAAACCTATATCACCGTGCTTAAGTTTTAACCATAATTCCACAAACATCTCAAGGCATTGTACTTGTACTTCAATGTATTTTATAGACATTTTGTTGAAGTCTTCAACTCAAATTTTGTTCTCAGAACTATCCAGGTAATACAATTCTTTTGTCCATTATTTCTTTGAAAACCTCTTAATATTTCTAGAATTTTTTGGTTAGTGCATTATTCCACGCAAAATAAGCTTTATATTTGGTCTATTGCGTCATCTTCTCATTCGGATCGGTTATTTGCTATATGCCTATAACAACCAATATATATCTACGCAAAAAGAAAAGTCAACATGGTATTGAAATAATAGATTAATACACAACATACATCAGCAACGTTCACCCCCAAAATAAAAGTAGAATAACCAACAAGTTTTAGAAGGAAAAAAACACACAACAACAAAAATTAGTACAGAAAACAAAAACATTCAGTAGAAAAAACAACACTCGAATTCAGCAACACAAGGCATAAAAAACAGTAGAAAATGTATATGAAGTTTTGAATATGTGGTCCTAGGAAGAAGATTCGTCGATCTTGTTCCAAGGAAAGATCTGGTTCAAGATCATGGCTATCACAACATGCAGTGGATTGAAGACTACAGATCCAGTATCTCGGTCGAACCACGATCAGACGAGGAACAACTCGGTCGAGGTTCCAACCGAGATGGAGCCCCAGAAAACGAAAGAAAATTCTGAAGTTTATGTTCCGCCTCCTGCTTATAAACCATCACTCCCGTTCCCTCAGTCAAGGGCGCGGGCACATCTAGCCAAGCACTTTGGTAAGTTTCTAGACCTTATGAATAAGCTACATACTAACATTCCTTTTATTGATGCTATCTTAGGGATGCCCGCCTATGGGAAGTTTCTGAAAGAGATTTTATCAAGGAAGAGGAAACTAGAAGACTTTGGTGAAGTAAGGATGACATCTAGATCTTCGGAGCTCATTCAAATCATGAAGGAGAAGATGCCACCTAAGTTGAGAGATCCCGGTTCATTTTGCATTCCCATTCAAGTTGGGGATGTGACTTATGACGCACTATGTGATCTAGGAGCCAGCGTGAGCATCATTCCGCTGGAGCTTTGTGAGAAAGTCAGACTTGGAGAGCCCAAGACCGCGAAGATGGCGTTATACATGGCGGATCGCTCCATTACCTGTCCCGTTGGTATCTTGGAGGACGTTCCCATCAAGTTCGGTAATTTCTACATACCTATAGACTTTGTTATGCTTGACATTCCCGTATATTATCCCATTCCTATCATTCTCGGGAGACCATTTCTAGCAACATCGGGTTGCAACGTTGATTGTAAGAATGCCAAGTTGAAGTTCAACATTGGTGGCGATCATGTGGAGTTTGCATTGCTGGCTGCAATGAAGGGAGAGCCTTTGGAAGATGACATCTTCAACATCTATGATGAAGAAGAATTTAGAGAATTGGTGAGCTCTATCATTATTAAAAACCCTCTTGAAAAAGTTTTAAGTTTTAGTATGATGGAGGAAGGTATAAATGACTTATGTGATGCAGATGTGCGAAGCTTGGAAACATTGGAAGCAGATCCAGGAGCTAGATTTGATAAACTGATTCAGGTGAAGAAAAGCACGTTAGGTTTTGGTCCCAGTTCCAGTACCTCGACCGAGACAGTTTATGGAGCAAGCGAGGTGCCCTTATCTGAAGAACACTTCGGTCAACCACCTCGGACCCCAACCGCGAGACAGTAGGCAAGATTTTTGGAATTCAACCACTTGATTGCCCAATATGCCTTGTACTCCAGCTCAACGAGTAAATGACAAGACTTCCTATATAACAAATTGTAAGGGGTGGTACCAATGGGAGTCTTGAATGCGGTCCTATAAGCCCAAAGAGCATCGTCCAGCTTCATGAACCAATCCTTCCTTGTCCTTGAGACGGTCTTCTCCAAAATTGAGCTTGATCAATATTGCCTTGTGCTCCAGCTCAGCGGGTAGATGACAAGACTTAGCGTGGTCTTCCAAAGGCTCTCTCCCTTCATTTTTGGGAGCGCTAGCACATCCTTAAATAATGTAGGCCAAAAGAAACCAGAACGTAATACCTTAGCACACGTTTTGTGAGTGCTAGCATGTCCTCCACAAGGAAGCGAGTGGTAATGCCGTATGACACTAGCAGCTTCATCTTCCGGAATGCATCGTCGAAGAATTCCATCCAAACCTCTCTTGAACAATAGAGGTTCATTCCAATAGTAATGACGTACATCCTTGAAGAACTTCTTTCACTGAGCGTACGTCAATCCGGAAGGTTCTTCTTGACAAACAAGATAGTTGACAATATCAGCATACCAAGGCTCTTTACCCTCAGAAATTTGGCAAAGCTAGTGCTCCACCAACTGTGAATGGTCATCAAAGAGTGAATCAGAAAGATTGTCGTCCTCAATTGACAATATCTCGCCTGGTGTCTCGGTCGGGGTCCGAGGTGGTTGACCGAGGTGTTCTTCAGATAAGGGCACCTTGCTTGTTCCATAAATTGTCTCGGTCGAGGTACTGGGACTGGGACCAAAACCTAACGTGTTTTTCTTCTCCTGAATCAGTTTATCAAATCTAGCTCCTGGATCTGCTTCCAATGTTTCCAAACTTCACACATCTGCATCACATAAGACATCTATACCTTCCTCCATCATATTAAAACTTAAAACTTTTTCAAGAGGGTCTTTAATAAGGATAGAGCTCACCAATTCTCTAGATTCTTCTTCATCATAGATGTTGAAGATGTCATCTTCCAAAGGCTCTCCCTTCATTGCAGCCAGTAATACAAACTCCACATGATCGCCACCAATGTTGAACTTCAACTTGGCGTTCTTACAATCAACGTTCCAACCCGATGTTGCTAGAAATGGTCTCCCGAGAATGATAGGAATAGGATAATCTGTGGGAATGCCAAGCACAACAAAGTCTATAGGTATGTAGAAATTACCGAACTTGATGGGAACATCCTCCAAGATACCAACGGGACAGGTAATGGAGCGATCCACCATGTATAACGCCATCTCGCGGGCTTGGGCTCTCCAAGTCTGACTTTCTCACAAAGCTCCAGCGGAATGATGCTTAAGATGGCTCCTAGATCACATAGTGCGTCATAAGTCACATCCCCAACTTGGATGGGAATGCAAAATGAACCGGGATCTCTCAACTTAGGTGGCATCTTCTCCTTCATGATTTGAATGAGCTCCGAAGATCTAGATGTCATCCTTACTTCACCAAAGTCTTCTAGTTTCCTCTTCCTTGATAAAATCTCTTTCAGAAACTTCCCATAGGCGGGCATCCCTAAGATAGCATCAATGAAAGGAATGTTAGTATGTAGCTTATTCATAAGGTCTAGAAACTTACCAAAGTGCTTGGCTAGATGTGCCCGCGCCCTTGACTGAGGGAACGGGAGTGATGGTTTATAAGCAGGAGGCGGGACATAAACTTCAGAATTTTCTTTCGCTTTCTGGGGCTCCATCTCGGTTGCCACCTCAACCGAGTTGTTCCTCGTCTGATCGTGGTTCGACCGAGATACTTGATCTGTAGTCTTCAATCCACTGCGTGTTGTGATAGCCATGATATTTCCTTTTGGGTTGCTCTCTGACCTTGCCGGGAGCTTCCTAGGATCTCTTGGCACTTCATTCGCCTTGTTGAAAAATTCTTGTTCTAAGGCTTTTTATGCCTTCGAAAATGAATTCATAGACGTTTTCATATCGTTGAGCTTGATCAATATTGCCTCCAGCACAGCGTCCGGTTTCTTCAGTGGTTGGGACGAGCTTGATGCAGGCTCTTGACTTTTCAATGGAGTAGAAGAAGAAGAGGGGGCGTTAAGAGCATTTTCAGCATGAGAATAAGGGTTACCGGAATTTTGTTGATTTGATCTCCAATTGTTGTTGTTGGAGTTTCTGTTGTTGTTGTAGTTGTTGTTTCGCGGCCCTTGATAGTTGTTTCTTCCTTGATATCCACCATCTTGCTCCTTCTTCGTTTGAGCTACTAAAAGCTCCTTCAATGCCTTTACTTCATTGCTAAGCGAGGTGAGTTGAGCTCCATTTGATGATGTATCTTGGAAGCTAACTCTCCTTGCTCCATCTTCAACTCGTTGATGAAAGTGCCGGTGGAAAGTAATTGGAGCTTGAATTGAGTGTCTCCATCCAAACCCTTGAAGTATATCTCCAACAACTCGATCTTTGGAATCCCATGATGTGGTTAGCTTGGAGAAGTTTATGGCTAGATTTTTGTTTGGATGGAAAAACCTGAGATTTTTCTCTAACTGAACAAAAACTTGAATGAGTATATTACACTTTTTTATTTCCATAAGGCAATCAAAATAAAAAAACAGAAGGCATGGAAAAAATGCACGGGTTTGAGCCTAAGGCCACGGTTTCTAGTGAAGATGTACCCCATAATGCATAATCAAGGCCATGGTTTCTAGCTATTTTTTATTCTTCATATGTCTTGAATTTCCCCTTTGGCTACTTTCACTGCTGGCTTCTTATCTACAGGAAAAAATGAGCAAGAGGCACTGGACCAACTTGAAGTTATGTTGCCACTATCTAGAAATAAGGTCTTACAAAGGGCATCCATGGAAGGGCACCCCCGTAGTCCATCAAATGAAGAATAACAAGAAGAACAACATGTTTTTTGAACTGAATAAAATTGTGAACGCCGACGATCTTGTTGTAACTCGGGCCTCTAATGGTTACATGATTTGTTCTCTTTATAAGACTACTTTCCATCAATTTGTAAATCTTTATTTTTTTTAAGAGACAAATGGATCTGTACTAGCACTTATAAGACTACTCCCCATCAATATGTAAATCTTCATATTTTAAGAGACAAATGGATCAACATTAGTACTTATAATTTCAACTTATGCAAAGTACTAGACCAAAGATGGAAATTTTGGAGAATAACGGCTACTACAGAATTCCAAGGTCATAACCATGAACACCATATGAGCTATCACAATAAGCAGATGTTAATGCCCTATAGGGGTCGGACTAACTACATCAACCAAATGAAAAACAAAGTGAATGAACAAAAACAACAAACTTTCATCAGGAATAAAGATAATGCCATATTCGGAATTATTAAAGGGCTTAGGGCCCTTGGGATAAAATATTTTGGACTTACACGATACAATTGCCTTTCCGATGAACATAGGAACCGACAAACCGTTAAGCCTTCTAATTTTCTTGGAGAGGGACTAATCTCATGTGCCTTTCTTGTGCCATCCCATAATTGGAAGAGGATTGCCTTGATAAAATTAGTGTGTAAATTGATAAAATTGTCCAGTATATGCACCAAGGACCAAAGGAATCAAAAGAAAATACTAAATTTGGAAAAGATCGCGGGTTTTCCACCTAAAATATTTGATAGTTTTTAATGAAATTTGCTTTTTGAATTGTAGAGGCATGAGGAAGAAAAATTTCTAGACTAACCTAAATATTACTTATAAAAATGACGAAATTCAGATGATCATGCTGGCGGAACTGAAAACAAGCATGGAACGTGTGAAAAATGTTGGAAAGGGGCAGGATTTGATGACACATGTTTTGTCCCTGCAGATGGTCTCTCGGGAGGGTTATGCCTCCTTTGGAAAAGCTACTAAATTACAAACGAAAAATTTGAGGTTATTACAAAGGAAAAAAGATATATTACAATAACACGTAAGAATCTTATGACCAATGTTAGCATTAACATAACATTTATTTATGCCCCTCCGAGTGAGAACCAGAAAGGAGCATTCTGGTCTAACTTAAAAGACCATATTAACACAAGTAACTTTCCCTCTATGGTGATTTGTGACTTCAATGACATGCTTAAACTTTCTGATAAGAAAGGAGGTGTAGAATTAACCATCAATAAAACTAAGAGGCTTCCTGATTTTGCTCAGTAGTGCAAGATGATTGACCTAACAACGAAAATAAATGACTTCACTTGGAGGAAACGCAGAAAAGGGGATAACAATACCTTTAAAAAAACTCGACAGGGCCCTAGCTCATCATGAAGTTATTCAAGCCTATCCACAAATTTTTTATTTGGAACCATGCATTCACTACGTCAGATCATTGTCGGATTTCGGTAAACCTCCAGAACCGAGGTCAGCAAATTAGGAAGAAACTCTTTCGTTACGAAATGATCTGGACGCAAAGAAAAGATTGAGAATCTTATTATACAAACGTGGAGGACATAGTACCATGGGACACATATGTTTAATTTTGTCAAGAAAATAAGCCTTCTTAATACTAAATTAAAGACATGAAGCAAAGTAAATTTTGGGAATATTAATAGACAAGTGGATGAAGTGGAGACAACAATTGAAAAATTGCAAGGTGAGATTATCCCTAATTATTCACCGCATAATGAAACAAAACTAAACAAACTGAACAAAAAAAAGAGAATGCCTCATTGACAACCAACACAAATATTGGACTCAACGGGCTAAATCAAATTACTTAAGACTGGGTGATAAGAACACTCAATACCACCACCGCAGAGCAACATGAACAAAAAATCCCAAAATTTAGCAGTTATTGTTAACAGTACCGGGATGGTACTAGCTTCGGAAGACGAAATCTAGAAGGACTTTCTCTCGGATTACGAAACTAAATTTAAAGCCTCAAATATTAATTCAAAAGAGCTCCACAAACAACTTGATATTATGCAAAATGAAATTACAAAAGATGAAGACACAATGCTAACTGAACCATTCACAAACAATGATATTAAATAGGCAACTTTCGAGATTGGTTGCGACAAATCCCTTGGCCTTGATGGTATACCAGTAGGTTTCTTTCACAAGTATTGGCATATTGTGGGTCCATCAGTTATTCGTGCAGTTAAGAGTTTCTACAGAGCTGGGAAATTACTCAAACAAATTAACCATACGTTCATTGCTCTAACTCCAAAAATTGATAACTCATCGTCAACTACACATTACAGGCCTATGAGCCTTTACTCAATGCTATATAAGATCATTGCAAAAATCCTAATGAACAGATTTAAGAAACTCCTTCCAAAACTAATCCACCCGTTACAAGGAGCTTTTACCCAAAATAGATCAATCCATGATAACATACTGATTGCTCACGAAATTTTTCATGACTTAAAATCAAATAAAGGCAAAGAAGGCTATGTGGCAACCAAACTCGATATGGAAAAAGCATATGATAGGGTTGAATGGCCATGTATCATTTCTATTCTAAAGAAACTTAGTTTTGCGGATAAAGTTATAGGTTCGATTAAAGAATGCATATCATCTGCCTCCTATTCCATTTTAGTTAATGATAATCCAACTAAAATCATCTATCCAACCAGAGGCATCGACAGGGTGACCCCCTATCCCCATTAATATTTAACCTCGTAGCTGAAGTTCTAGCTAGAAATCTTCAAAAAGCAAGCAACGATGACAAAAAAAGCATTGGATTCCCAATTACTAGATCGGGAACTACTATTCCTTTTTTGCTTTTGATGATGACATCATTATTTTAGCAAAAGGAACTAATCCAACTTGTAAAAAAAATACTTGAGGTCCTATCAAGTTATTGCCAAGTTTCGGGTCAGAAAGTAAACTACCACAAGTCGGCTTTCCAAATTTCTAGAAATTTAGACAACAACAAAAAGAATGATCCAACAAAATATAGGCATATCACCAAGCACAAATCTAGAAAAATACCTTGATGTCCAATTATTAGCGGTAGAGTGAATAAATTTGTTTTTGAAGACGTCATTGAGAGTGCTAGGAAGCAATTAACTAAATGGAAAGCCTCCTCGTTATCTCATGAGGGATGAATAGTGCTTATTAAAGTCAACCTCAATGCTAAACCTAACTACTTAATGCAAAGTTATATGCCTTCGTCTTCCATACACAAAGAATTAGACCAAATTAACACACAATTTTATTGGAATAAAGGACCAAACTACCACCCGCTTATTAGTTAAGATAGCATTTGTAAACCAAAGTAAATATGATGCGTCCTTGGGCACGTCAAGGAAGATTTCCGGATCTAGATCAAGCTAAAGGAACTACTCCTCAGTTGAAGTGCGGATGCATTTGAAGGTTTGAATGTGGGTTGTGGAAGCTTAGAGATGGAGCCGGAAGTTGATAGGTTTAGTCGATCTAGATTGATCGATCAAGCCTTGAAGTGGATCGGTTGAGTTGATTCTAGAAGAATCCTTGAAGGTGGATGAGATTGGATCGAAGATCCAAAAGAGAAACTTTGAGAGGATGGAAGAGGGATTGATGCTCAAGTAAGTAGGAGGAAAATACTTCTCAAACACTTAATCAAATTGAACATCCTTTACAAATGATCCAAGCATCCCTTTATATAGTTGATGTGGCCATACAAAGAGTCGAAAAATTAAATGATGGAAATATAAAGTCGGAATTAAAATTTCGAAAATGAAAAGACTAGAAATGTGAAAGGTTTGGAATTTAAGTTTCTGAATTCAATTCCGAAACCAAAAGTCGAATCTTAAATTTGGAAAATAAAGTCCTGAAATTAATATTCCGAAAATAAAAATCCTTATTATTACAAAAACGCTAAATACGAACAAAATGTGCCGGAACGGTGCCGGTTTGGCAAGCTTCATGCCATGGTGGCGTAGAGACACGGTTTGCTACTAACGGGCCTGTGACAAGCAACGGTGCGAACAATGATGGAGCCGGTAGCTTGGGCGATGGCCTTAGCACGGGAACGGATGATCGGCCCATTGGAGCGAACTTGGAATGCCTCATCTTCCTCATCTTGGGACGTAGGGGTCAAGGGCTCATCAGTCCCCCAATCTTGGATGTAAACATCCCCGTTTCAGCTTTGTCAAATAGGGTCTCAATGTATGGTGCAACATCCTTGACATTGATCGTTGGGTGCACGCCATAGGTGTCCGGAAGCTCCAACTTATATGCATTCGAGCCATGGCGGGATAAGATTCGGAAAGGTCCATCACCGCGGTCCGAGAGCTTGCCTTTGCGGCGAGATGGAAAACGCTCCTTCTTTAAGTGGGGTCAAACAAGATCACCGGACTCGAAAGAGATGTCACGGAGGCCTTTGTTGCCTTATGAGGCAAGGTTATCGGCATGCCGTTGGACTTGTGTCCTAGTCCGCTCATGAACCTTGATGATGTGAGCGGCACGATTTGCGGCGGTGATGTGTTCTTTGTCTTTGAGTGGGCGCGGAGTGAAGTTCATCGGGGTGTGTTGATTAAGGCCGTAGAAAACTTCAAAAGGTGAGAGCTTTGTTTTTGAGTGCCTAGACCTGTTATAAGAAACTCCACGATAGAAAGTAAGTCCTCCCCCCACCTACGTGGGTTGTTCCTAAGGGCCGCTCTAAGTAGAGCGCCGAGAGTCCGATTGGTCACGTCCGTTTGACCATCGGTTTGGGGATGATAGCTACTTGAAAACAACAAGTGAGTTCCAAGTTTTCCCCATAACGTCCGCCCAAAATGACTCACAAACTTTACATCCCAATCACTAAGGATCGAACGTGGTATCCTATGTAAGCGCACAACGTTTTCAAAGAAAAGTGTAGCGACTTCGCTAGCATTTTGTTTGCTCTTACATGAGATAAAATGGTCCATTTTTGAAAAACGGTCGACTACCACTAAAATGGAGTCTTTGCCTCGTTTAGACATGGGTACGCCAACCATAAAATCCATAGAAAGATCATACCAAGGTCCCATTGGTATAGGCAAAGGAAAATACAATCCATCCATACCTTGGCGCAATTTTGCATGGTGACATGTGATGCAACTTGTGCAAAACCGTGTCACATGCTTGCGCATTCGGGGCCAAAAAAAGTGCTCTTGTAGAGCGGCGAGAGTCTTGGTAGCACCGAAGTGACCACAACCCTCATGGGCCTCCTTTATCAACAAATAAAGAACAGACGAGCGCGGGATACAAAGCTTGCCCGCGCGGAAAAAGTAGCCATCGTTAATAAAGAAAGACTCATGCTCTCGGAGGTCAATGCAATAAGCGAATATATCCTTGAAGTCAAGATCCGTGGCATATAACTCTTTGATAAGAGCAAAGTCATGGATCTTGGCATCCGTATGCACAAGGATATATCGTGGAGAAAGGACATCGGCTACCACATTCTCTTTACCTTTCTTATGTTGCATGACATAAAGAAAGGTCTCAAGAAATTCTCCCCAACTTGCATGGGCCGACTCAAAGTAGTTTGACCCTTGAGATACGAAAGAGCTGCATGATCCGAATGAATCACAAACTCCTTCGGCCACAAGTAATGTTGCCACATTTTTAGACAACAAACTAAAGCATATAGTTCTTTGTCATAAGTTGGATAGTTGAGTGAGGGACCGGAAAGTTTTTCGCTAAAATAAGAAATGGGACGATTCTCTTGTAGGAGAACCCCCCTCCCAATGCCCACATTAGATGAGTCACACTCCACCTCGAAGGTTTTTGAAAAATTTGGGAGTTGGAGTAGTGGCGCATTACAAACACGGTCTTTGAGTGACTCAAATGTTCGAGCATGGGTGTCACGCCACTCAAACGTGACACCTTTGTTAGTAAGCTCATGTAACGGTGCTGCTATCGAGCTAAAGTCCTTGACAAAGCGTCTATAGAAGCCCGCTAAGCCGAGAAAGGCTAGAACTATGGTGGCCGTAGTAGGAGTAGGTCACTTTCGAATGGCGCGAACTTTTGATTTGTCCACTCTTAGTCCGTCCTTAGACACGACATATCCAAGAAAAACGGTGGTGTCCGAGCAAAAGACACATCTCTCAAAGTTTACAAACAATTGCTCTTGTCTAAGGCACTCGAGCACTTGGCGAAGGTGCCCGATGTGTTCATCCAAAGACTTGCTAAAAACTAGAATATCATCAAAATAAACAACTATAAAAATTCCCAAAAATCGGCACAAGACATGGTTCATGAGGGGCAGGGTGTTAGAGAGGCCAAATGGCATGACAATCCACTCATAGAGGCCATGCTTCGTTTTGAAAGTCGTCTTCCATATGTCACCATAAACCATACGGATTTGGTGGTACTCGTTTCGGAGGTCGATCTTTGAGAAGATGGTGGCGCCAGAAAGCTCGTCCAACATGTCATCGAGGCGCGGGATCGGATAACGGTACTTGACGGTTATTTGATTGATGGATCGGCAATCTACGCACATCCGCCAAGATTCGTCATTCTTGGGCACAAGTATGACTCGTACGGCACATGGTGATAAGGACTCACGGTGATGTAGGACCATCACATGGAAGATATCAAGGTCCCATTACTAGAGCAAGAGCTAAGGAGATCCAAGAAGTTACGTCAAGGGAAGTGCTATTGCTTGACACAATGCGTGAACCATTTAATTTCCATACATCATGTGTTAATCTTTTGGTGAATGTAGGAGCAAGCGAACCAAGCGAGGAGACCATGCCGACGTGCTCACTTCCCATGCAGCTCGAGGAGACCATGCAGACGTTGCTCACGTCCAAGGCAGCCCAAGAGGATAGGCTGTTGCTCACGTCCAATGCAGCCCAAGAGGGGAGGTTGTTGCTCACGTCCAATACAGCCCAAGAGGGGAGGTAGCTGCTCACATCCAAGGCAGCTCAAGAGGATAGCAAGCTGCTCACGTTCAAGGAGGCCCAAGAGAGTAACCAGCTCCCTCATTGGGATCATCATTTGGGCTCTTAAAACCATCCAAATCACTCATGGATCTGTTGAACAATTCAGCCCATTCGGATAGTCCATTTTGGCTCTTAAAAAACGTCCAGCTCACTCCAAGGATATGCTTGAATAAGTCAGCCTATTTTTATGCTGAAATAGTTGTTTGTTAAGTTGTTAGCTACATTAGAGGAAGCTCTCTTATTACCACCTTCCCACTAATGTTTTAGTTTTCTTTTCTTTATTTTTGTCTAGATAAAAGAGTCTATATATAGCCTCTTTTAGCTGCTGAATAGGTACGTTATTTTCATTGCTTAGAATTACAATTGTAATCATTCACAAAATCAATCAAAGAACAAGAGAGTTTTTGGTTGGCATTGTTGTTGTTTGCTTGGCTGAGCTTGTTCGTGTCAACCGCCTTCGGATTGGTGCTTTGAGCCTTCACGAGTCCCTCTTTGTGCTAGTCCAGCCGGAGCTAGTGTAAAGTTGTATTGGAGACGGGTCTAGGGCATTCACGAAGTGGGGTTTTGGCTCTTCAGCCTTGGTTCCTTTCGTTGACTCTCTTTGGTTCTTCTCTACACCTTCCTGCGTTCATTTACCATCTATATTTCATTCCGCATCTGGATTCGCCTCATTCATCCGGATTTGGGATCATTGTACCTAGATCGACTCATTCACGGACTAATACCGTATCACACGGACATGTCCCCGGTCTATGAGCTCTTGGACTTGGCGTTGTAGCTTCTTGGTCTCTTTCGGACTTGCACGGTAAGCGGCATGGTGGGGCAAAGATGCACCGGACACCAAGTCGATTTGGTGCTCAATTCCTCGGATTGGTGGCAAGCCGGGTGGTAGCTCATCAGTCAAGATATCCTAAAATTCAGACAACAACAAGGACACCTCATGTGGCACATTATTCGGGTCATGAGAAATAGATAAGCAAAAAGGAACACGCAAAAAACAAGGGAACTTGCCTTCCATGACTGGTGTCAAGTCGTATCGTCGGGCTAAAAGGATCCACGGCTCACACCATCCTTGAATGGTAGGATCCGGAGGTGGCAAATTTGCATGCATAGGAACGATGTAACATTTACCACCTCTCGACTTGGTAGCATGGACATTAGGGGCGGAGTTACGGGGGACCCGGAAGTACGAGCACCCACAACATCGGGAGAGCTCCGAGGAGGGTCCGATGTTGCTGGCGCTTTGGTGGTCTCATTTATGACTTGTTGCCTCTTCCGTTTCGCAAAAAAAAACTAAAATTTCTTGCGGAATCATGGGCAAAAGTGTGATTCGTTTCCCATGAAATTGCAATATGTACCGGTAAAATAAACATCATGAAACAATCGATGATCGTATTGTCATGGTCATCCTAACAATACATGGGTGACACTCATTTTGATAACATCACAAAGGACCTTATCAGCGTACGCGCCAATAGAAAATGTCACCCAAGCTTGTTGTGTGACGGTGTCACACGCCTTATCGAAAATCCATTGGAGTCCATAAGGTTGTGGGTATAGGTAACTTAAAGTGTTTCACCACTTTTCCGTTGGCAATAATACAATACGAACCCCCATTGGTGATAAGAGAGAGACTAGTGTTATTGACCAAGTAACGAGAGTAGAAGGGATTCTCGCATTGGTCAATAGGGAGATGCTCTTTTATAGCCAAAATACGACAAGAGACAAGAGAAAACTTACCCCGGATCACAAGCAATTTGGTCGTCGCAAGGCTCCATGCCATAGTAGGGGTTGACATCTTGGTCATCTTCCATGATGATATCACCTTTATCTTCATCTTCACCATCGTCAAAGGATGGGTTGGAAAACATCACCAACTTGGTGTTTGGGCAATCACGTTGGACATGACCAAACCCGCTACATTTGTAACACATGGGTTCTCTTGGACGGGCCACCGTTTGAGATCCTTGTTGGGCTGAGTCTGAAAGCGTTTGTGTTGGAGCAACGGTGCCACGGTATGGTATCTTCTAGGTAACCACTTGCCGGGTGGGTTGACCCATCTGTGGTGATCCTTTAGCGGCACCGAAATCTTGAGAACTAGAAACATCTCGTGAACGGGAATTAGTGGTATAAGCATATTGACTAGAGGAATAATTTTACCTTGAATATCGAGGCATTTCGAGTTGTTGCTTGTGAAGTTTCATGGCGGCATGACATAAGGCTCCCAAGTCCTTGTATGGGACAATCTCGAGAGGGCACCGGATTGACGGATTAAGGCCACTCATGAATTTGGTTCAAAGGGCGGAAGTGGAGGCCGAGATGCCGACCTTCATATGCATTTCTTCAAGCTTGGCTAAGTAAGCCACCAGAGTTAGATTTCCTTGTTGAAATTCGGCAATTTTCAACCGCGTGTCATTTTTGAAGTCTTCGGGCACGTACTTCTTAGTCATGATATAGATCAATTGATCAAATGTCGCAACCGGTGTCCATCCTCGGTTCTCACGGTTGGTCTCGTACCGGTGCCACCAAGATTTGGCATCACCTTCAAAGTAAAGGGTTGCCGCTTTGATTTTCTCATACTCCTAATAATGGCAAAGCTTTAAATCTCTTTTCATATCCTATGCCCAATCAAGAAATGCATAAGGGTCATATTCACCATAAAATATAGGAAATTTAACCTTACCTTCCCTACGAGCTTTGTAGGGATCCGGTCGGGGTGGTGCCATGTAGGCCTCTTAGTGATAGGCTCGCCGGTGACCATCGTTATTCCGTTGGCGCCCATGGTTGGGTTGTGCACGCCTTGGTAGGTTAGGAGGAGAAAATCATTCTTCTCCTTGATCTTGGTTCTCAAATGGCTCTCGAATGGGCGGGCCATGGACGAACATGTGCCACCAGGTCCAAGTCCGAATCATCGTCGGAGAATTCGTTAAAGTCATCACTCTCGTCATACTCTTCATAATCATGGTATATCGGTTGCCGGCTATACCGTTGGCGATGTTGTCCAAACCGATCATTCTCGGGATGTTGAGGGAGATCGTTTGTTTGATGATGGTACCAGCGCTCAACCCGGAAGGGACGGTTGGTACAATGGGCACTAGATGGAGGAGGGGAAGTATCATACCTACATCGGTTGTGTTCATAACGCTTGTGCTGATTCTCTGTTTCAACATAGAGCAAATCATTCGGAGAAGGGTCAGGGTTCATGTCGCCCTCATTGTGGGACTCATAGCCATCATCTTGTAAGGGCCGCTGATTTTCAATGACGGAGGCAAGCCGTTGACCG
Source organism: Fagopyrum homotropicum (assembly GCA_033239125.1). Lineage (NCBI taxonomy): Eukaryota > Viridiplantae > Streptophyta > Magnoliopsida > Caryophyllales > Polygonaceae > Fagopyrum > Fagopyrum homotropicum. The sequence goes on along the minus strand of BSWB01000004.1, from coordinate 90,245,339 downwards.
TTAGATGGTTCGGCTCCCAAAATACCTTTGCCTTTACGACGTCCATCGGATGTGAAAGCATCGACCAAGATTCCATTTGGATTCGATGGGGCGGGACATGGGGCGGTCATAAGGGCAAGTACTTGTGCCCTTAAAGTGTAAGAGCCTTAGTCTTCTAGAGATCCCGCGCCTGCGCCTCAGTTGATACATAGGTGCTGAGCGGTATTCGAGCCAGGACTCACCTGCCCCTGTGTGTCCAGTGGGCCGCCCCTGCGGGTCCTATGGTCCGCCCCTACGGCCCTGTAGATCCGCCCCTGCGGTTTTGTGCGGCTCCAGCCGTCTTTGTTGACTCTTGACCCGTTCTTTACTCTTTTCTTCCCCTATAAGTTTCCTCCTTTGCTTCTGAGTGAGGTTTTCCATCTTCTTCAGCTCCTCACATTCTTCTTTTCTCTTTCTTTTCCCCTTGGATCTTCTTCTTGGTTTCTTTGATTTGTTTTTGCAAGAGAGTTTGCTTGGTTTTGATCCTTGTGGATGATGAGATGTTGTTGAGCAAAGAGAGTCAGTTGTGTGTGTGTTTGGGTTGCTTTTCCTCAATTAGGTTTCAACTAAGTGAGTTCTTCCTTACCTCTCTTCTCCTTCTTCTTTCTTTCTTCTTTTCTTCTTCTTTCCTTCTTTTAACTTAGGATTCCACAAGATTGATCTTGTGTTGATTTTCCTGAGTTGGTGTTGATGTATATATGTATATATATGTATGTATCTGGTTGCTGGATGGTGAATAGTTGAAGACCATCGAGTGAAGGATCGAAGAGAAGTCAAGGGTGACATTCTGCACAAGAGCTACCCCTGCGCCACTCTTGAGCCGCCCCTGCGCCACTAGTGTTGCCGCCCCCTGCGCCTCCCATTGCTTAGCTCCTGCGTCTTCTTGTCACACATGAGCGTCTTGTTCAAGACCTACCTAGAGTGGTATGGATCCTTTGCTTTCCTAGTTGAGGGGTTTAATTGATGAGGGACCATCCGAGCTAGCATCTCCGGAGTATGAGGGAGCTATCACACGTTCCCGAGCTAAGAAGATTGAGCATGAGACCGAGGGCTTGCTGATGTTATTGGCTACAAGTGTTCATAACGAGGCTTGGCTCCTAAGTAAGCAAGAGAGCAACGACGCCAAGGCACAGGACTCGGCCAGCCCCGCACATGACGCCGCTGCTCATCCACACGTTTCCAGCACCGTTCCATGTCTCTCATTGGGCTTAATTTCCATCTTTTTAAGGCCTGCTTAGCGATTATGTGTTTTAAGTAGCCCATTGGGCTTAATTTCCAGTTTTTTATTATGTCTTTTGTTTAAAGAGCAGAAACTATTTAAAGGCTCTTTTCATTACATTTTAGACAGATTATTGGTGAAAAACACTTATTTTCAGATTTCATCTTCAATCAAAGGCGAGTTTTGATTGAAGAGTTATTGTGATCAGATTTGGCTTAGTTGTTTCACGTGTGTCAATTGCTCTCGGGTTCTTGGTGTTCGTGAGATTCCATAAGCATCCTCCTCGTGTTGTCGATGTTCTAAGTCGGCTGTGTGAGGTTGTAAGGGGCTGATTTCGTTGCATCATTCTTGGTGGTTCTTGATCCCGAGATCAAGGGTTTCCACGTCGTTTGTGTCGGGTTCATCTACATCGTACCTTTCTTTAATTTCCGTACCTTTGTTTTCGGTTTAGCGTCTTCTTGTTCCTTTTATTCGCAGGTCAAGCGGCACATGAGCCCAGTCGGCTGTTTGATCCGTTTTCTGCGTCTTTCCCTCCTTCCGTCGTCTAGATTGAGCCAACGTCGGGTCTGTCCCGTATCAATTGTCACAGAGCTCCGGTTGACGACAGATCAATCTTGTGTCTTTCCTTCTTATCATGTCAGTTTGGAATTCTGCGAGTTTTCTTCTTGTGTTCTTGAAAATGATTGTGCTTGACTTGTTGTGTTGAAGGTTGTATTGGTTTGTGAGTATCCTAGGCTGGCCATCACCATCTCCTCGACAAACCCTACTGCCGCTGGCCTTTGCTTACACACGCCCTGCCGGACCATCACCATTGTTGCCGGCTGTGCCCTACTCGGTTGCGCCCTAAACCGGTTGTGCCCCACTCGGTTGTGCCCTAAACGGTTGTACCCTAATCGGTTGTGACTAATCGGCTGCATTGGACTTGTTCTTCTTCAAATTCCACATTCCCACGTTCAAGCACTAGTAGAAGATCTCTTTTGTTCCAATTTTAATTTATTTTGTAATTATTGGCCAGATTTGTTGGTCAAGGAAGTTCCTACATTTTAGGTAACAAAAAGAAAGCATATCATTCAAAAAAAAAAGAAGCTGATCATTCAAAAAAAAAAAAGAGAAGTTTTGTTACATTTTATTTGATTTTGTGATCTTTAGTCTTGTATGTTATCTTGTGGTGCAAACTGCCTATTCACGTCATTATCTCCCAGCCCTCTTGAGACTTTCAGCAAGACCAGACGCTCGGCTAAACCATCAACGCTCCATCGCCCGTAGCCAGCTCCGCACCCTCATCGTCCGCACCCTCATCGCCCACACCCTCATCGCCTGTACCCTCATCTCTCACCACATCTTTCCTCTCACCTTGCTACCTCTAACCTAGCCTCGGGATTACTCACACTCCAAGGCAGTCCGGAAGTGCAACAAGTAGAGCTTTAATCGGTGAGTCCTCTTCTTTTCTTCTCTTCAAACATTCTGTTTGGTGATCTTCTTAAGTCTTTGTGATTCAATTCTGTCCATTCGTGAGTATTGTTGAGTTTGAGCTGATTTCGCATTAAAACTGAATTGTTTTGAGCCTAATCGATTTTTGGTTGTTTTGGATACCTAGACACCTTAACTCAAGTGGGGTTCTTGACTCATTCGAAGCGATCCATCAATAAGCCCGACTATCACAAGAGTGTGAGCGGTAAAAGGAGTGAAACACTTGAGAGGTGTTTTGATTTCTAACCTTAACATATTCAGTGTTTATTTTCTTTGTGATAATGTCTACCCATAGCCGTGTTTCGACGACGAGCCCCGAGCCGACAGATCCGACAACATTCAGCTTGTTGAAGCAAATGAACGACAACATTGCCGCTTTGACCACTCGTATGAGGGCTCTAGAAGCTCGCCAGCCTTTAGCTTCAGCCTTTGAGCAAGGAGACCATTCACAGCAGCCACCGCAGCCCCGAGGTCCTTTGCCCAACCAACGATCTGCCTTTGAGGCCGTTACCATGGCGCAGCGAGGCAATACACCGCAGGAGCTTTTGCATCCGCCTCTTCAAGACCACCCGGGTCACCGATATGGGTATGATCCTCGTCCCAACTCTCCTTTACCTAGAAACGTTGTCCCTCCCATTAATGTGCACAGGTACAATGAGGAAGAGGAACAATCAATGACGGGAGAAGCTTGGGCTCCACCACCGCAACAAGGGTATCAAGGATACCAACGTAGGAACCGGGAACCCGAACAAGACGGGAGTGGTAAAATAAAGGTGAAAATTCCCTTCTTCGAGGGCAAGTGTGATCCGGATACATATATGTTGTGGGAGACCAAGATAGAACAAATTTGGTCCTGCCACAATTTCCCGAGCACAAGAAGGTGCAATTGGCGGCTTTGGAATTTCAGGAATTTGCTCTTATTTGGTGGGACAAGCTAGTACGGGAAAGGAGGCTTGCTCTTGATCCCCCCGTGGCTACTTGGGAACAAATGAAAGCAATGATGAGAGCTCGGTTCATACCTCACCATTACCATAGGGAGCTTCGGTAACGCCTTGAGACCTTGAGGCAAGGCAATCTGAGCGCCGAGGAAACTTTAAATGCCATGCAAGTTGCAATGGCCCGAGCCAATGTGTCGGAGGATGAAGAGGCTACATGGGCAAGGTATCTTAGAGTATTGCATCCTTCTTTAGCTAACGAGGTGGATTTGTTTCCATATGGTTCTATGACAGAATTGCTACATTTAGCGATAAAAGTGGAAAGGAAGTCCAAGAGTAGGTACCAAGGAACGGGATACAATGCAGCAAATGCAGTGAACAAGTGGAAGAACTCGTCCTACGGAAATGAGAACACCGCTGCGAAGGGAGGAACAACCGCTGCACAAGGAGCCGACACCACTGCTAGGCGTGGTGCCACACCCTCCGGTTCTTCGTATCCTCCCAAGGCAAACCCGGCTGCTCCTTCGGGATCCAAGCTAAGTAACTCTAACCCCCTTGTTCCTAATGCTAATTCTAGAGCTAGAGATGTGACTTGTTTTAAGTGCCAAGGTAAAGGGCACATGATGAGAGAATGTCCAAACAAAAGAGTCCTTATAATCAATTATCTAGGTCAATATGAGTCGGAATCCGACAATGATAAAAATGAATTTGACAATGTTATTGACAATCCTATTTTTGATAATGACGATGATGAGGATATAGGGTATGAACATGGGGAAGCCTTGATAGCTAGGAGGACTTTACACTTACAACCTACTCCTTGTGAAGATAATCAAAGAGAAAATCTATTTCACACTAAATGCTCAGTAAAGGGGAAGGCTTGTAAAGTTATAATTGATGGTGGGAGTTGTTGCAACATAGCTAGCACGGAATTGATTTCTAAATTGCAAATAGCAACTTTCTACCACCCTAGGCCTTACAAGCTACATTGGATGAATGATTGTGGGGAGCTTAAGGTAAACAAGCAAGCTAAAATTCACATTACCTTAGGACATTATGAAGACACTATTCTATGTGATGTGGTTCCAATGCAAGCTTGTCATGTTTTGTTAGGCCGACCTTGGCAATATGATAGGAAAGTGTTGCATAACGGTTTTACTAACAAGTATTCTTTTACCTTTCAAAATAAACTTGTTACTCTCAAGCCTATGACTCCTATGCAGATTGCGGAGGCTTTTGAGAAGAAATCAAGAGAAGCTGTCCAAGCAAGCAGCGGTCCCACCGAGACGACGCCGGCCAAGGGAGGAGCGTTTTCTGCAGCTGCCAAGGAAGCCGACACCATGGACAACCGCGCTGCAGCAAGGACCGCCACCAAAGGCAAAGCAATCGCAGCAGCCGTCCAGCCCCTACCGAGGACATTGCTCGCAGCCAAGAGGGAGTACATCACAGATTACCTACCTTCCGATGTTGCGCTCGTGTGTTTGTGTAAAGGGCTGAATTTGGTAAGCAACTCGACCCTAGTTGATTTACCCCCTAGTATTTTAGCTATCTTGGATGAGTTTGTAGATGTTTTTCCGGATGAAATACCCCGGGGCTGCCACCATTTCGGGGTATTGAGCATCAAATAGATCTTATTCCCGGAGCTACTCTCCCAAACCGACCCGCCTATAGAATGAACCCAAAGGAGAGTGAGGAGATTCAAATGCAGGTGCAAGAGCTCCTTGATAAGGGCTACATTCGAGAGAGCCTTAGTCCTATGGCGGTTCCGGTTCTACTAGTCCCTAAGAAGGACAACACTTAGCGGATGTGTGTTGATTGTAGAGTTGTCAACAACATCACCATCAAGTACCGTCATCCCATTCCCCGCCTTGATGACATGCTGGATGAGCTACATGGAACAACTACCTTCTCCAAGATCGACCTTAGAAGTGGCTATCATCAGATTCAAATGAAGGAGGGCGACGAATGGAAGACGGCATTCAAGACCAAGTTTGGGCTCTATGAGTGGCTTGTTATGCCATTCGGCTTGACTAATGCTCCCAGCACATTCATGCGCCTCATGAACCATGTTTTGAAGAAGTTCATAGGGAAGTTTGTCGTTGTCTACTTCGACGACATACTCATCTGTAGCCAGTTCGCAGAGGAGCATGCGGATCATCTCCGTCAGGTTGTTTCTACTCTTAGACTTGAACACTTATATGCTAATATTAAGAAGTGTGATTTCTACTCAAATGTAGTTATATTTCTTGGCTTTGTAGTGTGTACTCAAGGGCTGCGAGTAGATGAGGAAAATATCAAAGCTATTCGAGATGGGCCAACCCCGACGTCTATTGGTGATGTGCGCACCTTTCATGGATTGGCTAGCTTTTATAGGCGATTTGTGAGAGATTTCAGTACCATAGCCGCCCCTCAAACCGAGATCACTAAGAAAAATATACCATTCGTGTGGGGAGAGGCCCAAGAAAGAGCTTTCGAAAAGCTCAAGTGGATGTTGACCAACGCCCCATTGCTTGTTCTCCCGGACTTCACGAGGCCATTTGAGGTGGAGTGTGATGCGTCGGGTATAGGAATTGGTGGAGTACTTATGCAAGAGGGCAAACCCATCGCCTTCTTTAGTGAGAAATTGAAAGGTCCAACTCTAAACTATTCTACTTATGATAAGGAGTTTTATGCATTGTTTAGAGTGCTTAGGACTTGGCAACATTATCTTTGGCCTAAAGAGTTTATATTGCATACTGATCATGAATCATTAAAACACTTTAGGAGCCAAGATAAACTTGATAGAAGGCATGGTAGGTGGATGGAGTTCATTGAAACATTTCCTTATGTGATTAAGTACAAGAAAGGAAAAGATAATGTAGTAGCTGATGCACTTTCTAGGAGACATGTTTTGCTCACTACATTGGATGCTAGAGTTCTTGGCTTTTTTTACATTAAGGATTTATATGCAAAGGATGATGATTTTGGAGAGATTTATAAAGCTTGTGTGGAAAAAGGGGTTGTAGATAAGTTTTACTTGTTTGATGGCTTTTTGTTTAGAGTTGATAAAGTGTGCATTCAAAAGTGTTCTCTTAGGCTCTTACTTGTGGATGAATCCCATAGGGGAGGTTTGATGGGTCACTTTGGTAGAGATAAGACATATCATATGCTGCATACTCATTTTTATTGGCCACACATGCTTAGGGATGTTGAGAATTTTGTGAAAAGATGCTTAGAATGCTTGAAAGCAAAGTCTAGAGTAATGCCCCATGGTTTGTATACCCCTTTACCCATTCCCGCAGCTCTTTGGGAAGATATTAGTATGGACTTTATTTTGGGGTTACCTAGGACTAAGAGGGGAATAGACTCAAATTTTGTGGTGGTAGACAGGTTCTCTAAGATGGCACACTTCATAGCTTGTCACAAAACGGATAATGCCACTAATGTTGCAAACCTCTTCTTTAGAGAAGTAGTTAGGCTACATGGAGTTCCTAGAACCATTGTTAGTGATCGGGATGTGAAATTTCTTAGTTACTTTTGGAAGACTTTATAGGGTAAGCTAAGTACTAAGTTGTTGTTCTCTACCGCTAGCCACCCTCAAACTGATGGCCAAACCGAAGTAACTAATAGGACTTTAGGGACACTTTTAAGGGCTGTAATTAAGAAGAATTTGAAAGAGTGGGAGGATGTGTTACCACATGTTGAATTTGCATATAACAGGACCATCCATTCTTCCACTAACATGACTCCTTTTAAGTGTGTGTATAGTTTGAATCCCTTAACCCCTTTTGATCTTATGCCGTTACCTTCAAAGGAGCGAGTAGATTTCAATGCAGGTAAACAGGTTGAGTACATTAGGGGATTACATGAGAAGACACGGCTGAGCTTAGAGGAGAAAGAAGCTCGGACCGCAGCTAAGGCAAACAAGGGACGGAGGAAGCTGTTGTTTGAGCCCGAAGATCTCGTGTGGTTACATCTTAGGAAGGAGCGTTTCCAAGAGTTTTGAAAGTCCAAGCTATCACCTAGGGGTACCGGTCCTTTCAAGGTGCTTCACAAAGCCGGTGACAACGCTTATGTATTGGATCTTCCGGAGGAATTCGGGGTCAGCCCGACCTTCAATGTTAGAGACCTCAGTCCTTTCCCACCTATGGATGTAGAGCTTGAAGATTCGTGGACGAATCCTTCCCAAGAGAGGGGGAATGATGAGGGACCATCCGAGCTAGCATCTCCAAAGTATGAGGGAGCTATCACACGTTCCCTAGCTAAGAAGATTGAGCATGAGACCGAGGGCTTGCTGATGTTATTGGCTACAAGTGTTCATAAAGAGGCTTGGCTCCTAAGTAAGCAAGAGAGCAACGACGCCAAGGCACAGGACTCGGCCAGCCCCGCACATGACGCCGTTGCTCATCCCCACATTTCCAGCACCGTTCCATGTCTCTCATTGGGCTTAATTTCCAGCTTTTTAAGGCCTGCTTGCCCATTGGGCTTAATTTCCATTTTTTATTATGTCTTTTGTTTAAAGAGCAAAAACTATTTAAAGGCTCTTTTCATTACTTTTTAGGCAGATTATTGGTGAAAAACACTTATTTTCAGATTTCATCTTCAATCAAAGGCGAGTTTTGATTGAAGAGTTATTGTGATCAGATTTGGCTTAGTTGTTTCGCGTGTGTCAATTGCTCTCGGGTTCTTGGTGTTCGTGAGATTCCATAAGCATCCTCCTCGTGTTGTCGATGTTCTAAGTCGGCTGTGTGAGGTTGTAAGGGGTTGAGTTCGTTGCATCGTTCTTGGTGGTTCTTGATCCCAAGATCAAGGGTTTCCACGTCGTTTGTGTCGGGTTCATCTACATCGTACCTTTCTTTAATTTCCGTACCTCCGTTTTCAGTTTAGCGTCTTCTTGCTCCTTATATTCGCAGGTCACGCAGCACATGAACCCTAGTCGGCTATTTGATTTGTTTTCTGCGTCTTTCCCTCCTTCCGTCGTCTAGATCGAGCCAACGTCGGGTCTGTCCCTTATCAGTTTAATAACATGTTAGGTATGTGTATGAGGATAGAATGAGGATGATCATGATATCGTTATATGCCGGTCATGGCTTTGAGGATTAGTAGGTTGTGAGGCTTATAGGTTGATTATGATCCTTATGGATCCCTTGGGTCTAGGTGTGACCCCTTTCATGGATAGGAGATTTGATATCTCTTTATGCCTTGTTATTAGGCAGCGTTGTTATCTAGATTGAGGTTATTCGTGGTTGAGAGTATCAGAGTTTAAGGTAAGTCCGTAGGTCCATATATTGGATGTATGCATGAGTGGTGTATGTATATGCTTGATAGCATGCGATAGTTGATTACTACTGACCTATGTTTTATTGGATAGCCCCCTTGTAGTGGCAGTGATAACCTTTCCCTTCATCTAGTAAGAAGTTTGAGAGTGTAAGAGCGTGAGCCTTTGAAGCCTAGGAGCCTTGCTGAGCCTTAGCTGATCTTTCCTTGACCTTGTCGGCCGCCTCAGCGGGCCCTATGAGCCGCCTCTGCGCCACAGGTGAACCGCCCCTGCGCCTTAGTTGATCCGCCCCTACGGTTTTGTGCGGCTGCAACCACCTTTGTTGACCTCTTAAACTTTGTTTTTAGGGTTAGCTTCCTACATCAACTTCCCATGCTTCTGATGAGGGGTTTCCTGATACGGAATTGTCCGTGATTGAGTCGATCTAGGCACAATGATCTCGAATCCGGCTGAATGGAACGAATCCAGATGCGGAATGAAACGTGGATGGGGAATGGCGCAGGAAGGTGAAGAGAAGAACCAAAGAGAGTCAACGAAGGAACCAAGGCTGAAGAGCCAAAACCCCAATCATGAATGCCCTAGAGCCGTCTCCAATACAACTTTACACTAGCTCCGGCTGGACTAGCACGAAGAGGGACTCGTGAAGGCTCGAAGCACCAATCCGAAGGCGGTTGACACAAACAAGCTCAGCCAAGCAAACAACACCAATGCCAACCAAAAACTCTCTTGTTCTTTGATTGATTTTGTGAATGATTACAATATGTAATTCTAAGCAATGGAAAATAACGTAACTAATCTGCAGCTAAAGAGGCTATCTATATAGACTCTTTTATCTAGACAAAAAAAGAAAATTAAAACATTAGTGGGAAGGTGGTAATAAGAGAGCTTCCTCTAATGTAGCTAACAACCTAACAAACAACTAATTCAGCATGAGAATAGGCTGACTTTATTCAAACTAATCCTAGGAGTGTGTTGGACGTTTTTTTAAGAGCAAAATGGGCTATCCGAATGGGCTGAGTTGTTCAACAGATCCATGAGTGATTTGGCTGTGTTTTAAGAGCCCAAATGATGATCCGAATGAGCTGAATTGTTACTCTCTTGGGCCTCTTTGAACGAGATCAGCTGGCTGCCCTCTTGGGCTGTTTTGGACGTGAGCAGCTGCTTCCCCTCTTGGGCTACCTTGGACGTGATCAACAGCCTTCTCTTGGGCTGCATTGGGCGTGAGCAACAGCCTCCTCTTGGGCTGCATTGGGCGTGAGCAACAGCTTCCTCTTGGGCTGCATTGGCGTGAGCAACAACCTCCTCTTGGGCTGCATTGGCGTGAGCAACAACCTCCTCTCCTGGGCTGCATTGGACGTGAGCAACAGCCTGCATGGTCTCCTCGAGCTACATGGGAAGTGAGCACGTCGGTATGGTCTCCTCGCTTGGTTCGCTTGCTCCTACATTCACCAAAAGATTAACACATGATGTATGGAAATTAAATGGTTCACGCATTGTGTCAAGCAATAGCACTTCCCTTGACATAACTTCTTCGATCTCCTTAGCTCTTGCTCTAGTAATGGGACCTTGATAGCTTCCATGTGATGGTCCTACATCATCCACTCCTTCTTGGAAAGAATTCAACCCCGAATTTTCATCTTGTTCCGAATCTCCTTCATAGGGGCTCAAATCTCCTACATTAAAAGTGGTACTAACTCCATACTCTTCCGGTAAGTCCAACACATAAGCGTTGTCGTTAATCCGGTGTAAGACTTTGAATGGTCCATCACCCCGTGGTGCTAGCTTGGAATGGCGTTTTGTCGGAAACCGCTCTTTCCTTAGATGTAGCCAAACTAAGTCGCCGGGCTGAAAAACCATCTTCCGACGTCCTTTGTTGTTCCGAGCTGCAGTTTCAACGCCCTTCTTATAAAGTGCAGCTTTGGTCTTAGCATGAAGTTCCTTAATGTAGTCCACCTGTTCCAAAGCATCAAAAGCTACTCGATCCTTCCGAGGAATCGGTAATAAGTCCAAAGGAGTTAAAGGGTTAAATCCATAAACACATTTGAAAGGTGATAACAAAGTTGAAGAATGCATGGTGCGATTATAAGCAAACTCAATATGTGGTAACATGTCTTCCCATTCTTTTAAGTTATCTTTCAACATGGTTCTAAGGAGGGTCGTTAGGGTCCTATTGGTGACTTCCGTTTGCCCATCTGTTTGGGGATGACTAGAGGTCGAGAATAGTAATCTAGTACCCATTTTTCCCCAAAGTGTCTTCCAAAAGAAACTCAAAAACTTGACATCCCTATCACTAACAATAGTTTTAGGTATTCCATGCAATCTCACTATTTCCTTAAAGAAAAGATTAGCAACATTATATGCATCATCAGTTTTATGACATGAAATAAAATGTGCCATTTTAGAGAATCTATCTACTACCACAAAAATAGAATCTCTTCCTTTCTTAGTCCTAGGTAGTCCAACAATGAAATCCATACTTATGTCCTCTCAAGGGCCATTAGGCGTCGGTAAGGGTGTATACAGCCCGTGGGGTTGTACCCTAGCTTTGGCCTTAAGACATTCAATGCACCTTTTCAGCATGTGTTCTACATCCCTTAACATATTAGGCCAATAAAAGTGAGTTTGCAATATGTGATAAGTTTTGTCCCTCCCAAAATGCCCCATTAAACCTCCTTTATGGGCTTCTTCCACTAATAAGATCCTAAGGGAACATCTAGGTATGCAAATCTTATCCACTTTAAACAAGAAACCTTCAAACACAAAATACTTATCATAAGGGCCTTGAGTATTGCATCTATGAAATATCTTCCCAAATTCAGCATCATCCACATATAATTCCTTAATGTAAGTAAAACCTAACATCCTAGAATCCAAGGTGGTGATTAAGGTGTATCTCCTAGACAATGCATCCGCTACGACATTATCCTTTCCTTTCTTATACTTGATAATGTAAGGAAAGGTTTCGATGAACTCCATCCACCTACCATGCCGTCTATCTAGCTTATCTTGGCTCCTAAAGTGTCTAAGTGAATCATGATCGGTTTTCAAAACAAACTCTTGAGGCCAAAGGTAATGTTGCCATGTTTTGAGTACTCTAAACAAGGCATACAATTCTTTGTCATAAGTGGAGTAGTTTAAGCATGCACCCTTCAACTTTTCACTAAAGAAAGCTAGAGGCTTACCTTCTTGCATAAGGACGCCGCCAATACCAATGCCGGATGCATCGCGTTCAACCTTAAAGGGTTTAGTGAAGTCCGGTAGAGCGAGTAGGGGTGCATGGGTGAGGCATCTCTTGAGCTCTTCAAAGGCTCTTTGCTGTGGTTCATTCCACTCAAAAGGAACCTTCTTTTTGGTCAAAGCCGTGAGTGGTGCTGCAATGGTGCTAAAATCTCCACAAACCTTCTATAGAATGTAGCTAGGCCATGGAAACTCCTCACGTCGCCAACCGACCTAGGAGTGGGCCATTCATTGATTGCCTTCACCTTGTCCTCATCCACTTACAAACCATTGGCACTTACTACAAAACCAAGAAAAATCACTCGGTTAGTATAGAAATCACACTTTTGAATATTAGCATACAAGTATTCTATACGCAATGTAGCAAGCACATCTCTCAAATGATTTTCATGCTCTTTTAAAGTCTTACTATAGATAAGAATGTCATCAAAGTAGACTACAACAAATAAACCAATATAAGGTCTCAAAATATGATTCATTAATCTCATGAAGGTACTAGGAGCGTTAATTAAACCAAAAGGCATTACTAGCCACTCATAGAGTCCAATTTTGGTTTTAAAAGCTGTTTTCCATTCATCCCCTTCCCTCATTCTAATTTGATGGTAGCCACTCCTAAGGTCAATCTTAGTGAAAATTGTAGCTCCATGTAACTCATCAAGGATGTCATCTAAACGGGGAATCGGGTGTCTATACTTGATAGTAATGTTATTGATTGCTCTACAATCAATACACATTCTCCAAGTATTATCCTTCTTGGGTACTAGCAGGACGGGAACGGCACAAGGACTAAGGCTTTCCCGCAGATACCCCTTATCTAGCAAGGTTTGAACTTGGTTCTGAATTTCCTGGGCTTCCGTAGGGTTCATCCTATAGGCGGGCCTATTGGGAAGAGTGGCTCCGGGTATTAAATCTATTTGGTGTTCAATGCCCCTAATGGGCGGCAAGCCGGCTGGAATCTCCTCAGGAAAAACGTCCCTAAACTCGTCTAACAGCCCCTGAATAGAACTAGGAAGTGGAATCGTAGAGTCATGAGGCACATTCATTAGAGATTTACACAAACTCATCATTAGCACATCAATAGAAGCATAGTTAGTGACATATTCATTCCTAGACTCAAGATAGCTACTTGTTGGTTGTACTAACAATGTTTGATGGGTTTTGTTCTCTTTACTCTTAGGCCGTGTAATCTTAGGCTTTGGAGGGGTTCCTTGCTCTACCCTCTTGTTCATATAGTACTCGGCTATTTGTAAAGGTGTCATAGGTTTAAGTGTTAAAGTTTTACCTTTATACTTAAAGCTATATTTGTTAGAAAACCCATCATGGACAACTTTCCTATCATATTGCCATGGACGACCAAGCAGCAAGTGACAAGCATTCATAGGCACAACATCACATGTAATAACATCCTCATATGATCCTAATGTTATATTGACCTTAGTTTACTTATTGACCTTAAGTTCTCCACACTAATTCATCCAATGTAGTTTATATGGCTTAGGGTGATAAAATGTAAGAAGTTGTAATTTATTTACCATTTCAGTGCTAGCTATGTTGCAACAACTTCCTCCATCAATTATCACATTACACACTATTCCTTTAATACTACACCTAGTATGAAACAGATTTTCACGTTGGTTATCCTCACAAGGTGCTAGTTGGACATGCAAAGTTCTCCTAGCTATCAAAGATTCACCTTGTTCATACTCAATGCAATCATCATTCTCATTTTGTTCATTGTCATCATTTAAGGCATTTTCATCATCTAATTCCACATCATCCTCACTCTCATATTCTCCTAGATGATTTATGATCAAAGTGCGTCTATTAGGACATTCTCTACTCATGTGACCTCTACCTTGGCATTTAAAACACACAATGTCCCTAGTTCTAGAGTTAGAGATTGGAGTACTCCCTCGATGATCACTCGAAGGCTCATTCAAGGATCGTGGTGTAGTGGCTGGTGTAGACGACTTTCTTTGTCCTTCTTGGCCCATAGGTGCCGATTTTCTCTCTTCCTTCTGGCCTCCTTGCTCCTTGCTGTGGTTAGGCAGCAGTCGGCTCCCTTGTGCTTTCCAAGCGTTGGGCGTTCCATGGGGTGGTTTGTATTCCCGGTTTCGCACCTTAGTCTTCCTTTCCACCTTGATGGTCAAGTGTAGTAATTGCTCCATGGTGTTTTATGGATACATATCAACCTCATTAGCCAAATTAGAATTCAGAATACGAAGGTACCTTGCCATAGTGTTTTCTTCATCTTCTAGAACGTTGGCCTTCACCATAGCAACTTGTATATTCGTATAAGCTTCCTCAGCGCCAAGAGAGCCTTGTCTCAAATTTTCCAGCCGTTGTCGAAGCTCTCGGGTATAGTGAGGTGGAACGAACCTAGCCCTCATTAGTGCCTTCATATGCTCCCATGTGGTGATTTGAGGATCCAATGTTCGAACTCTTTCTTTGACTACGTGATCCCACCATACCAAAGCATAGCCTTGGAACTCGAGAGCGGCTAGCTGAACCTTCCTAGGCTTGCTAAAGTTGTGACACAACCAGATTTGCTCAACTTTAGTTTCCCACTCCGTGTAGAAGTCGGGATCACACTTTCCTTCAAAGACGGGAATTTTGATTTTGACTTTTCTGAGTCCGTCTTGCTCCTGATAGGGCCGAAAGTTATCTCGTCCTTGCCTTGGCTGCTGGAATGGCCGATTGTAACCCTCCCACGTGTGGTCCTCAAAATGAGCTTCATTCCGTCGCTGAAAGTTATCAACAAAGGGTGGCATGTTAGAAGCATTAGGGGGTTCGTTGGAATGTAAATTATCTTGATCCGGATGATCCGGCTCTCTAGTAACACGTGAAGGACCGCCAAACTCATAGTTGGTTCTCAAAGGTGGTGTCCCGGCTGGTGGTGTTCGTGCTTCCATAGACTCCACTCGTTTGGATAGGTTAGCTACGGAATCGGACAATTGTTTCAATAGACTGATCATCTCAGGCGTGACGGTCTCGCTACTTGACTTGTTGGGACTTAGGGACCTGGACATGCTCAAGTAACAAACAAAGAACCGGTTAGGTTAGAAAAGCAAAGATCTCACTTGTGTATCGCTCACACTCTCGTTGGTATTGCCTAGCTGGTGGCTCGAGTTGTAAGGATCCAACACCTTAAGATCGCGATTTCCGAACCTTCTTAGCAACCCTTTGGAACTAGAACTGCTGAAACTGAATGTTAGTGTCGGAGATGGATCAAGACACCCCTAATTGGAGTATTGACCGTTGGGTTGATGTAGTTACGGTGAATGTGTTTAGAATGACGTTTTGAGTTGTTTGAAAGAGTTTACTTGTGCTTGATTAATAAAAAGGGCCAGCCGTTTTGTATAGTCTTTTTTTTTTTTTTTGAAAGATCTCTTAGACTTTGTCAAAGATTTGAGGGAAAGAAAGGTAACCGAAACTGATTGCAGCGAGAATTGTAGGAGAGCAGGTTACCGAATTGTGTATGCAGCGTTTGAGCTCTCTTTTTGTTTTGTTTTCGTTTTGTGTTTACCTCTCCTCAAGATGTTGTCCGGCTTTTTGAATTGGCACACTTCAAGCACAAGTTAGATCTCAATTGGATAAGCAATAAGGTTAACAAGAAGAAAGGAGTGATCAATTGTACCAACTGAGCTCTGATACCAACTGATACGGAATTGTCCGTGATTGAGTCGATCTAGGCACAATGATCTCGAATCCGGCTGAATGGAACGAATCCAGATGCGGAATGAAACGTGGATGGGGAATGGCGCAGGAAGGTGAAGAGAAGAACCAAAAAGAGTCAACGAAGGAACCAAGGCTGAAGAGCCAAAACCCCAATCGTGAATGCCCTAGACCCGTCTCCAATACAACTTTACACTAGCTCCGGCTGGACTAGCACAAAGAGGGACTCGTGAAGGCTCGAAGCACCAATCCGAAGGCGGTTGACACAAACAAGCTCAGCCAAGCAAACAACACCAATGCCAACCAAAAACTCTCTTGTTCTTTGATTGATTTTGTGAATGATTACAATATGTAATTCTAAGCAATGGAAAATAACGTAACTAATCTGCAGCTAAAGAGGCTATCTATATAGACTCTTTTATCTAGACAAAAAAAGAAAATTAAAACATTAGTGGGAAGGTGGTAATAAGAGAGCTTCCTCTAATGTAGCTAACAACCTAACAAACAACTAATTCAGCATGAGAATAGGCTGACTTTATTCAAACTAATCCTAGGAGTGTGTTGGACGTTTTTTTAAGAGCAAAATGGGCTATCCGAATGGGCTGAGTTGTTCAACAGATCCATGAGTGATTTGGCTGTGTTTTAAGAGCCCAAATGATGATCCGAATGAGCTGAATTGTTACTCTCTTGGGCCTCTTTGAACGAGATCAGCTGGCTGCCCTCTTGGGCTGTTTTGGACGTGAGCAGCTGCTTCCCCTCTTGGGCTACCTTGGACGTGATCAACAGCCTTCTCTTGGGCTGCATTGGGCGTGAGCAACAGCCTCCTCTTGGGCTGCATTGGGCGTGAGCAACAGCCTCCTCTTGGGCTGCATTGGCGTGAGCAACAACCTCCTCTTGGGCTGCATTGGCGTGAGCAACAACCTCCTCTCCTGGGCTGCATTGGACGTGAGCAACAGCCTGCATGGTCTCCTCGAGCTACATGGGAAGTGAGCACGTCGGTATGGTCTCCTCGCTTGGTTCGCTTGCTCCTACATTCACCAAAAGATTAACACATGATGTATGGAAATTAAATGGTTCACGCATTGTGTCAAGCAATAGCACTTCCCTTGACATAACTTCTTCGATCTCCTTAGCTCTTGCTCTAGTAATGGGACCTTGATAGCTTCCATGTGATGGTCCTACATCATCCACTCCTTCTTGGAAAGAATTCAACCCCGAATTTTCATCTTGTTCCGAATCTCCTTCATAGGGGCTCAAATCTCCTACATTAAAAGTGGTACTAACTCCATACTCTTCCGGTAAGTCCAACACATAAGCGTTGTCGTTAATCCGGTGTAAGACTTTGAATGGTCCATCACCCCGTGGTGCTAGCTTGGAATGGCGTTTTGTCGGAAACCGCTCTTTCCTTAGATGTAGCCAAACTAAGTCGCCGGGCTGAAAAACCATCTTCCGACGTCCTTTGTTGTTCCGAGCTGCAGTTTCAACGCCCTTCTTATAAAGTGCAGCTTTGGTCTTAGCATGAAGTTCCTTAATGTAGTCCACCTGTTCCAAAGCATCAAAAGCTACTCGATCCTTCCGAGGAATCGGTAATAAGTCCAAAGGAGTTAAAGGGTTAAATCCATAAACACATTTGAAAGGTGATAACAAAGTTGAAGAATGCATGGTGCGATTATAAGCAAACTCAATATGTGGTAACATGTCTTCCCATTCTTTTAAGTTATCTTTCAACATGGTTCTAAGGAGGGTCGTTAGGGTCCTATTGGTGACTTCCGTTTGCCCATCTGTTTGGGGATGACTAGAGGTCGAGAATAGTAATCTAGTACCCATTTTTCCCCAAAGTGTCTTCCAAAAGAAACTCAAAAACTTGACATCCCTATCACTAACAATAGTTTTAGGTATTCCATGCAATCTCACTATTTCCTTAAAGAAAAGATTAGCAACATTATATGCATCATCAGTTTTATGACATGAAATAAAATGTGCCATTTTAGAGAATCTATCTACTACCACAAAAATAGAATCTCTTCCTTTCTTAGTCCTAGGTAGTCCAACAATGAAATCCATACTTATGTCCTCTCAAGGGCCATTAGGCGTCGGTAAGGGTGTATACAGCCCGTGGGGTTGTACCCTAGCTTTGGCCTTAAGACATTCAATGCACCTTTTCAGCATGTGTTCTACATCCCTTAACATATTAGGCCAATAAAAGTGAGTTTGCAATATGTGATAAGTTTTGTCCCTCCCAAAATGCCCCATTAAACCTCCTTTATGGGCTTCTTCCACTAATAAGATCCTAAGGGAACATCTAGGTATGCAAATCTTATCCACTTTAAACAAGAAACCTTCAAACACAAAATACTTATCATAAGGGCCTTGAGTATTGCATCTATGAAATATCTTCCCAAATTCAGCATCATCCACATATAATTCCTTAATGTAAGTAAAACCTAACATCCTAGAATCCAAGGTGGTGATTAAGGTGTATCTCCTAGACAATGCATCCGCTACGACATTATCCTTTCCTTTCTTATACTTGATAATGTAAGGAAAGGTTTCGATGAACTCCATCCACCTACCATGCCGTCTATCTAGCTTATCTTGGCTCCTAAAGTGTCTAAGTGAATCATGATCGGTTTTCAAAACAAACTCTTGAGGCCAAAGGTAATGTTGCCATGTTTTGAGTACTCTAAACAAGGCATACAATTCTTTGTCATAAGTGGAGTAGTTTAAGCATGCACCCTTCAACTTTTCACTAAAGAAAGCTAGAGGCTTACCTTCTTGCATAAGGACGCCGCCAATACCAATGCCGGATGCATCGCGTTCAACCTTAAAGGGTTTAGTGAAGTCCGGTAGAGCGAGTAGGGGTGCATGGGTGAGGCATCTCTTGAGCTCTTCAAAGGCTCTTTGCTGTGGTTCATTCCACTCAAAAGGAACCTTCTTTTTGGTCAAAGCCGTGAGTGGTGCTGCAATGGTGCTAAAATCTCCACAAACCTTCTATAGAATGTAGCTAGGCCATGGAAACTCCTCACGTCGCCAACCGACCTAGGAGTGGGCCATTCATTGATTGCCTTCACCTTGTCCTCATCCACTTACAAACCATTGGCACTTACTACAAAACCAAGAAAAATCACTCGGTTAGTATAGAAATCACACTTTTGAATATTAGCATACAAGTATTCTATACGCAATGTAGCAAGCACATCTCTCAAATGATTTTCATGCTCTTTTAAAGTCTTACTATAGATAAGAATGTCATCAAAGTAGACTACAACAAATAAACCAATATAAGGTCTCAAAATATGATTCATTAATCTCATGAAGGTACTAGGAGCGTTAATTAAACCAAAAGGCATTACTAGCCACTCATAGAGTCCAATTTTGGTTTTAAAAGCTGTTTTCCATTCATCCCCTTCCCTCATTCTAATTTGATGGTAGCCACTCCTAAGGTCAATCTTAGTGAAAATTGTAGCTCCATGTAACTCATCAAGGATGTCATCTAAACGGGGAATCGGGTGTCTATACTTGATAGTAATGTTATTGATTGCTCTACAATCAATACACATTCTCCAAGTATTATCCTTCTTGGGTACTAGCAGGACGGGAACGGCACAAGGACTAAGGCTTTCCCGCAGATACCCCTTATCTAGCAAGGTTTGAACTTGGTTCTGAATTTCCTGGGCTTCCGTAGGGTTCATCCTATAGGCGGGCCTATTGGGAAGAGTGGCTCCGGGTATTAAATCTATTTGGTGTTCAATGCCCCTAATGGGCGGCAAGCCGGCTGGAATCTCCTCAGGAAAAACGTCCCTAAACTCGTCTAACAGCCCCTGAATAGAACTAGGAAGTGGAATCGTAGAGTCATGAGGCACATTCATTAGAGATTTACACAAACTCATCATTAGCACATCAATAGAAGCATAGTTAGTGACATATTCATTCCTAGACTCAAGATAGCTACTTGTTGGTTGTACTAACAATGTTTGATGGGTTTTGTTCTCTTTACTCTTAGGCCGTGTAATCTTAGGCTTTGGAGGGGTTCCTTGCTCTACCCTCTTGTTCATATAGTACTCGGCTATTTGTAAAGGTGTCATAGGTTTAAGTGTTAAAGTTTTACCTTTATACTTAAAGCTATATTTGTTAGAAAACCCATCATGGACAACTTTCCTATCATATTGCCATGGACGACCAAGCAGCAAGTGACAAGCATTCATAGGCACAACATCACATGTAATAACATCCTCATATGATCCTAATGTTATATTGACCTTAGTTTACTTATTGACCTTAAGTTCTCCACACTCATTCATCCAATGTAGTTTATATGGCCTAGGGTGATAAAATGTAAGAAGTTGTAATTTGTTTACCATTTCAGTGCTAGCTATGTTGCAACAACTTCCTCCATCAATTATCACATTACACACTTTTCCTTTAATACTACACCTAGTATGAAACAGATTTTCACGTTGGTTATCCTCACAAGGTGCTAGTTGGACATGCAAAGTTCTCCTAGCTATCAAAGATTCACCTTGTTCATACTCAATGCAATCATCATTCTCATTTTGTTCATTGTCATCATTTAAGGCATTTTCATCATCTAATTCCACATCATCCTCACTCTCATATTCTCCTAGATGATTTATGATCAAAGTGCGTCTATTAGGACATTCTCTACTCATGTGACCTCTACCTTGGCATTTAAAACACACAATGTCCCTAGTTCTAGAGTTAGAGATTGGAGTACTCCCTCGATGATCACTCGAAGGCTCATTCAAGGATCGTGGTGTAGTGGCTGGTGTAGACGACTTTCTTTGTCCTTCTTGGCCCATAGGTGCCGATTTTCTCTCTTCCTTCTGGCCTCCTTGCTCCTTGCTGTGGTTAGGCAGCAGTCGGCTCCCTTGTGCTTTCCAAGCGTTGGGCGTTCCATGGGGTGGTTTGTATTCCCGGTTTCGCACCTTAGTCTTCCTTTCCACCTTGATGGTCAAGTGTAGTAATTGCTCCATGGTGTTTTATGGATACATATCAACCTCATTAGCCAAATTAGAATTCAGAATACGAAGGTACCTTGCCATAGTGTTTTCTTCATCTTCTAGAACGTTGGCCTTCACCATAGCAACTTGTATATTCGTATAAGCTTCCTCAGCGCCAAGAGAGCCTTGTCTCAAATTTTCCAGCCGTTGTCGAAGCTCTCGGGTATAGTGAGGTGGAACGAACCTAGCCCTCATTAGTGCCTTCATATGCTCCCATGTGGTGATTTGAGGATCCAATGTTCGAACTCTTTCTTTGACTACGTGATCCCACCATACCAAAGCATAGCCTTGGAACTCGAGAGCGGCTAGCTGAACCTTCCTAGGCTTGCTAAAGTTGTGACACAACCAGATTTGCTCAACTTTAGTTTCCCACTCCGTGTAGAAGTCGGGATCACACTTTCCTTCAAAGACGGGAATTTTGATTTTGACTTTTCTGAGTCCGTCTTGCTCCTGATAGGGCCGAAAGTTATCTCGTCCTTGCCTTGGCTGCTGGAATGGCCGATTGTAACCCTCCCACGTGTGGTCCTCAAAATGAGCTTCATTCCGTCGCTGAAAGTTATCAACAAAGGGTGGCATGTTAGAAGCATTAGGGGGTTCGTTGGAATGTAAATTATCTTGATCCGGATGATCCGGCTCTCTAGTAACACGTGAAGGACCGCCAAACTCATAGTTGGTTCTCAAAGGTGGTGTCCCGGCTGGTGGTGTTCGTGCTTCCATAGACTCCACTCGTTTGGATAGGTTAGCTACGGAATCGGACAATTGTTTCAATAGACTGATCATCTCAGGCGTGACGGTCTCGCTACTTGACTTGTTGGGACTTAGGGACCTGGACATGCTCAAGTAACAAACAAAGAACCGGTTAGGTTAGAAAAGCAAAGATCTCACTTGTGTATCGCTCACACTCTCGTTGGTATTGCCTAGCTGGTGGCTCGAGTTGTAAGGATCCAACACCTTAAGATCGCGATTTCCGAACCTTCTTAGCAACCCTTTGGAACTAGAACTGCTGAAACTGAATGTTAGTGTCGGAGATGGATCAAGACACCCCTAATTGGAGTATTGACCGTTGGGTTGATGTAGTTACGGTGAATGTGTTTAGAATGACGTTTTGAGTTGTTTGAAAGAGTTTACTTGTGCTTGATTAATAAAAAGGGCCAGCCGTTTTGTATAGTCTTTTTTTTTTTTTTTGAAAGATCTCTTAGACTTTGTCAAAGATTTGAGGGAAAGAAAGGTAACCGAAACTGATTGCAGCGAGAATTGTAGGAGAGCAGGTTACCGAATTGTGTATGCAGCGTTTGAGCTCTCTTTTTGTTTTGTTTTCGTTTTGTGTTTACCTCTCCTCAAGATGTTGTCCGGCTTTTTGAATTGGCACACTTCAAGCACAAGTTAGATCTCAATTGGATAAGCAATAAGGTTAACAAGAAGAAAGGAGTGATCAATTGTACCAACTGAGCTCTGATACCAACTGATACGGAATTGTCCGTGATTGAGTCGATCTAGGCACAATGATCTCGAATCCGGCTGAATGGAACGAATCCAGATGCGGAATGAAACGTGGATGGGGAATGGCGCAGGAAGGTGAAGAGAAGAACCAAAAAGAGTCAACGAAGGAACCAAGGCTGAAGAGCCAAAACCCCAATCGTGAATGCCCTAGACCCGTCTCCAATACAACTTTACACTAGCTCCGGCTGGACTAGCACAAAGAGGGACTCGTGAAGGCTCGAAGCACCAATCCGAAGGCGGTTGACACAAACAAGCTCAGCCAAGCAAACAACACCAATGCCAACCAAAAACTCTCTTGTTCTTTGATTGATTTTGTGAATGATTACAATCTGTAATTCTAAGCAATGGAAAATAACGTAACTAATCTGCAGCTAAAGAGGCTATCTATATAGACTCTTTTATCTAGACAAAAAAAGAAAAGAAAATTAAAACATTAGTGGGAAGGTGGTAATAAGAGAGCTTCCTCTAATGTAGCTAACAACCTAACAAACAACTAATTCAGCATGAGAATAGGCTGACTTTATTCAAACTAATCCTAGGAGTGTGCTGGACGTTTTTTTAAGAGCAAAATGGGCTATCCGAATGGGCTGAGTTGTTCAACAGATCCATGAGTGATTTGGCTGTGTTTTAAGAGCCCAAATGATGATCCGAATGAGCTGAATTGTTACTCTCTTGGGCCTCTTTGAACGAGATCAGCTGGCTGCCCTCTTGGGCTGTTTTGGACGTGAGCATCTGCTTCCCCTCTTGGGCTACCTTGGACGTGATCAACAGCCTTCTCTTGGGCTGCATTGGGCGTGAGCAACAGCCTCCTCTTGGGCTGCATTGGGCGTGAGCAACAGCCTCCTCTTGGGCTGCATTGGCGTGAGCAACAACCTCCTCTTGGGCTGGATTGGCGTGAGCAACAGCCTCCTCTCCTGGGCTGCATTGGACGTGAGCAACAGCCTGCATGATCTCCTCGAGCTGCATGGGAAGTGAGCACGTCGGCATGG
Organism: Fagopyrum homotropicum; assembly: GCA_033239125.1. NCBI lineage: Eukaryota > Viridiplantae > Streptophyta > Magnoliopsida > Caryophyllales > Polygonaceae > Fagopyrum > Fagopyrum homotropicum. Next base: position 90,222,018 of record BSWB01000004.1, on the reverse strand, counting down.
TCTCCTCGCTTGGTTCGCTTGCTCCTACATTCACCAAAAGATTAACACATGATGTATGGAAATTAAATGGTTCACACATTGTGTCAAGCAATAGCACTTCTCTTGACATAACTTCTTGGATCTCCTTAGCTCTTGCTCTAGTAATGGGACCTTGATAGCTTCCCTGTGATGGTCCTACATCATTTCCTTACCTCATTCCAGCTTCATCATCTCCCTTATGTTCTTCTTCTCCTTCCTCTTCTCCTCTTTGTGCTTTCTTGAACTTGTGAGAGAGTTCTTGAGAGTTTGATGTTGATTTTGGTTGTGGATGATCAAGAGCTTGTGGCTGAGAGTTATTAATGTTGTGTTAGGGTGGTGAGGTATGTAAAGGCTCCTAGTTGCAGCTTAGGGTTTGTTGTGGTAAGCTCTTCTCCTCCATCTTCCTTCTTTCTTCTTCTTTGCTTCTTTCTTCCTCTTCTAGCTTAAGTTCACAAGTTGAGCTTGTGTGGATCCTTTCTTGGATGGTTTGATGATCATATATGCGTATATATGTTTATGTGTTGTTGTGGTGTGTTGAAGAAGTGAAGAGCAACGAGAAAGGGATCGAAGAGAAGTCGGGACCAACAATCTGCACAGTTGGCCGCCCATGCGCCTGTTGTAGACCGCCCCTGCGCCTGGTGTGAGCCGCCCCTGCGCCTCACTGGGTCAGCTTGGAGTTCCTTGCTTCTATTAGTGCATACCTTGTTGGTATGTCTTCCTTCCTTCCTTTCCTTTGGCATTGGCTTAGATATTGGCTAGGCTAGCTTGATTAGGATGAGTTATATGTTAGAGATGTGCCTTAGGCATAGGCACTCGTGTTGATGTTGAGGATATGTTGTAGGCATCTGTGAGCTTGTCATGATCTTGAGGTTTAGAGTGAGGTTGTAGGTTGGTTCTGGTTATGGAGACGAGTCTCCTAGCCCTTGCAATTTGTGATGATGTGTGCCTTGCTATTGCAGGCGTTGATTTCTTCCCCAAGGGGAAGTTGTGACGTGGTATTGGATACGAGTGTATGAGGTAAGTCCATAGGACTTACTTAGCATTCAGTTATGAGTTTGTGTGATTGTGATGGTTGTGTGTTCATATGATTGTGCATTTATAACCTAAACCGGACTAGGATGACCATTTACTACTTTAAATGGCCCAAGTGTATTATAACGGGTCGTG